>JAPYXD010000727.1:5230968-7846453 GCA_030998225.1 Diplolepis rosae | reverse complement strand
TTTCCCGCACTTAATTTTGCTCACAAGACTAGTTTTCCCTTGGCGGCGTGTCCTTTTTATATTATATTTTTTGGTGACGTCACGCGTTGCGCAGTCTCCCGCTGCGTGTGACGTAGTTATACCTCTCTTTTCAATAGGTGGTTTTCTCTCTCTTTTAGTAATTTCCCCAGATTTCTCTCTAGACCTAGCCTATGCCTATAGTACATTCTAATGCGTCGCGGGGACGTGACAGTAGATAAACATACCTTAATCTTTCTTTTACGTTTATCTGCCATGAAATAGTATATTATGCAACTAGGGCAAAAAAAAAATTATTTTGTGATTGTGAAGTTTGATGCCTGAGCAAAGCGAGGGTAATAACCACGCGAGTAAAATTAATGTTTTTATGTGCCTTAGCCGCGGGAACTCGTTTTTCCGTTACAGCTGAGAGTAAAGCAATGTTGTATATTCCGTTACAGAGGATTACAATGTAGAAATTGAACTGCGCATGTGCATTATAGTCTTACAGCGGAACGCAATCTATTTCTTATTCTTCTTCTTCGTACAGCGTTAGCACTGACTACTACACAAGACCGATAAAATCAAAATGGCCGGGACTAGTCAGGCCTACCCGACTCTGTGTAGTAGAAATGGCCGATGAGTGAGCTTGGGGAGGGCAGAGAGGGCGGTAGATTAGTTATAAAAGTGGTGGAAGGTGGCGCCAGATGTTTGTGGTGAGGGACGAAGAGAGGAAAGGGGATTGCGCTGTCACATTAGCACACATAAGTGAGGCTATGTTTAGTTGTGCTTACATGTTACTTGTCTCTGATTATTATATTTTCAAATAAGTAACAAAATGTATTTGTGCTAACGTTTGTATACATTGATGGTTTAAATGTGTGGAATGAAATTTTTAATTGGATATAAATTAAATAATTAATGCAAAATCTAGGCAATATTAAATAGAAAATACGTAAAAATTATTACAGATATTTTTTCATATTTTCTGTGTGATTTTTCCAGAATATCGCATCAATTTTTCAATTTATTGTCGATTACAAATTTTATTCACATTTTCAAAAAGCAACTTATAAAAAAGGTACCCATATATGAAATTTAGAAACTATGTTTATAGGAGTCTTTTATATAAGTTGCTTTTTGAGAATGTGAATAAAATTTGTAATCGACAATAAATTGAAAAATTGATGCGAGGTCCTGGAAATATCACACAGAAAATATTAAAAATATCTGTAACAATTTTTACGTTTTTTATATTTTATATTTCCTAGATTTTGGATTAATTCTTTAATTTATATTAAATTGAAAATTTTATTTCACACATTCAAACCATCAATGTATACATGCATGCGAACTAATACACGTGCACAAAGTCTTAGTTCCAAAAGTGGTGGTAGGTGGCGTAGTATTCCGCCATTTCTATTACACACAGTCGGGTAGGCCTGGGACTAGTCGCCAATTTGCGCCCGCTACGAACAACTAGCGCAGCAAACAACTACAATAAGTACTAGATTAGATTCCAATGTACGCATAAAAACTCGTATCCGCACCACAGTCACATAAAATAAAATATGTGCCAATGCACACAATTCGGGACATTGCGAGACTCGCGACAATGCTCGCAGGACTGATCGCGCCTCGGATTCGTCTCGGCTTTGTCTCCGCTTTGCCTCAGCTACGTCTCGGCTACGCCTCACCTACGCCTCGACTACGCCTTGGCTACGGTCTCCTGCGAGCATTGTTGCTCGTCACGCAATCACCCTCATTGTGTGCCTAGGCACATAATATACTATTCCCGTGTTGCACATGAATTTTTTTTCTTCTGGGGGATCACAAAATAGATTTCTTTGTCCCGCACGGAGCAATAAAGTCCACTTTAAGACCCACTAGTAGAAAAAATTCATTTGAGTTATTAATTTAAGAATGGGAAGGATGAAAAGTATTGGATAAAGTCACGTCAATGACATGTCCTTAAAAGACATTTTCGTACAGTTGATTTTGTACTCAATTACATTCTTAAGGTCAATAGGCAGGAAGATGGTTATTTGAATTATATTTCTGGTTATGCTAACATGAAGAATACGATTGAATACAAATTCAACCGCACGTGAACTGGTTACAATACCTGAGATTTCTTCCAGGGTGAGTTAACATTTATCATCAACTACTATATGTTAACAATTAAAATAACTAAAATAAATGGTTAAAATAAAAACGTTTATTCTAACTACTCACCTTCGTTCCCTTATAGGTTCCTGTGTATTTTATTTAGTTTTTCAGTGTATGGATGCTTAAAAACATTTTACCAGCTAATAGTATGAATATTTATCATATTCATAACTGTTAAGTGATCTAATAATTTCACTTGAACTTGATATTCTTTTTTAGCTAGAAAAAAGAGCAAACATAGGATCAGATGATCCTATTAAGTTACTAGATATTTCAGAATATATGATGGAGGGTGTATTGGAGGTTATATCAGGAGGATGGGGGAACATTACGAATATAATTCATGGCTATAAAGCCCTGTTATTTTTAACATTAACTTATTCAGATTGCCGTATCTGGTATGCTAATGAGTATGATGTTCCGCCTGATGAGGTCTGTATTATTTCCAAATCAAAAGGCGGAGAACATTTTGAGAACGTAAATATCTTTATCAACTTTTACAATTTACGAGCGTGAATCAATAAATACTCGTATTTGAAGACAGATGGCATTACTAAGGGAAAGTGGCATTACTAGAGATGGTAAGAGGAGAGTGTGGCCACTATCCGGAAGTCGGACATTTATGTTACACAAGCTAAAAATGCGCGGGAAATTTTAAAAATTATAAATATACTAACTGAACTGTAACTCTGTTTATAATATTTCAGAGGTAAAAAATGTAATATGATGGATTCGATAAATATTATATTCTTTTATTAAGAAATATATATTCGTAATAAATAATACACTCGAGTATATCTATATATACATGGAAAAACGGAAGATGTACCGGTAATGGCAGAGTCAATCAGCACTGCTTACATACATTGGCCACACTTTCCTTTTACCTTCTCTAGGCATTACCATCCTGTACTACCATCTTTTAAATGACATCTTACAACATTTCAGATTGATTTATAGGTTAGTTTTGACTTGACAGCCATTTGTATCAAACGTGTTTGGTGTTTTTTGATACAATGGAAAAAGAACAATATCGATTCGTTATTCGCTATATATTTTTGAATGGAAAAATGTGCGAAGAAATAAAATTGAAGTTGAATGCTGTCTATGGGGACCTTTCACTATCTATGGCAACCGTGAGATATTGGTTGAACGGATTTAAACGTGGCCGTACATCTGTTTTTTATGAGGAGCGCCCAAGCCGCCCGGCAGACGTGGTTACGGCGGAAATCATTAAGAAGGTCCACGACATGATTCTTGCTGATCGCCGAACGAAAGTTCTCGGAGTAGCAAAGGACGTAGGCGTTTTGTAAGGAGCGGCAATCAACATTTTATATGATAAGTTAGGAAAGAGGAAGCTATCAGCCCAATGGGTGACACGATTGCTCATGGTGGGCAACAAGCGCATACGGCTGTCAACTTCCAAGCAGTGTTTGGACCTTTTTATGCGAAATCCGCAGAACTTTTTGCGTCAAGTCGTCACTGTTGATGGAACCTGGATCAATTACTATATTCCAGAGAAGAAGCGATAATGAAAAAAATTGATTTTCCAAGCGAATCTACTCCGAGAACATAAAGATGATTCCATCGGCCGGAAAGGTTATGGCCACGATTATTTGGGATTTGAAGGAAATAACCCCGATAGACTTTTTAGAGAAAGGACGTACGATCACGGGGCAGTACTATAATGAATTATTGGACGGATTTGATGAAAAATTGAAAGAGACACGGCCCCATTTGGCAAAGAAAAAGTCCTCTTCAACCACAAAAACGAACCAGCTCACTCATCCGGAATCTTCGCGGCCAAATTACATTAATTGCGCTACGAATTGATTCTGCATCCATCATACTCACCAGACCTGGCTCCCTGTGGCTTTTTTTTGTTCCCGAACATGAAAACGTGGCTCGCGGGAAAAAAATTAAGCTCAAACGAGGAGGTTATCGTTGAGAAAGAAAAGGGGATCACGTTGAAAAATAAAAAAAGTTTTTGTGAAAAACTTGTATTTTTATTCCTAACAAGGGTACTTATTGATTCACCCTCGTATATTTGCAACGTAAAGGGTACGTGTTGAAAAAATTAAAAAAATTGTTTCCGATTCTAGCATGAATTTGGCGCTCCTTTATATTATAAGGATGAATTTTTAGTGGGAATTGTTATTTATCCCGCTCTAGTGGCAGAAAAGCCTTCCATTGTGTTACTCCTCGCCGACAAAGTAAACGAAATCAACGAATTTGTGGGCATATGCGAAGAAACTAGTAAGTACAAAACTTAATTTTGTAATAAATTTCGCTTAGATCAGGAACCTAACAAAAGCAGAAATTGTCGCAAATTTATTCATTGACATTATTGGAATTTAAACATTGTTATCACACATACCAAAGGTATGGCCATTGGAGAGCCAAAACTAGTTTTATAATTTTGTGAAATCAAAGACTGAAATCTGTTTTAAAACGATCCCATGCCTATATAGGTATAAGAAAGAGTTAATAATTGAATTGCTCGTCCACGAGATATTTTTGAAATATTCTGTAAATGATTATTCGTAACATATTTTCAAGATGAATACTAATCGATTTGACCCTTTGATGCTACAATGTTAGACATTTTTATCAAAACTTTTCGGAACTCGTAACTGAAGTTTTATATAGTTGCAATTCCGTAAAATTTAAATAAATTTTCAAAAACTTCAGTTACTTTTTAGTAAATTCAAGAAATATATATATATATATATATATATATAATCTAGATTATGAAAAGTGTAATCCAGATTACAGGTGATATAACCTACAATTTTTTCAATGTTCTAACATTATACTGCGAAATATTGTGAAATCAATTTAAGATACATACACTCAAAGTTAATATTCACGGAAAAGAAAAATGTTCGACAACGTAGTGATTTGATACAAATTAAAAAAGTTGAATGTCACATAAAGTCGATACTTTCTGAAAATGATATAAAAGACTTAATATGCAAAGTTGATGTGATAACTTTTATATAAAAATCTTCAGGAAGTTATTCAGAATACATCAACTTTGATTAAGTGCTAAGAAAAAACTCAATCTTTTTTTGATTGTTATAAACAACACTGTAAAAAAAATTTCGGAAATTATTCCGAAAATAGTCGGATAGGTTAAAATACAAATGGGTCGTAAAATTTTCCAAAGATATAGTCGGAAACATTTCCAACATAGAACTGGAAATAGTTCCTACTTTTTGGTTGGAGGAATATCCAGTTTAATCAGAAAAACTGATATATTTCATAATTTAAGCGAAAAAAGATAAAAAAAAAGTGAACAAATTTTAAAAAATTATGCGATTTCAAAAAATTACAAATCACTTTTTCAAATAAAAGATTCTCAACAACTTAACAATTTTCAATTTTCGAAAATGAATAAATTATTATCAAATTCAGCAATTTGTTTATAAAAATTTCGTTTTGGAAAATGGTTTTTAATGGTTTCAGCCATTACAGAATTTATTTTTAAAAATCAGAAGTGGTGAAGTTGTGGGAAATCTTTTCTCTGAAAAAATGATTCATGATTTATTAGAATCGCATAATTTTTTAAAATTTGGTAAGAAGCGATAAGAAAAAAAGTTGGGTCAAAAATAAAATTATTTTTCTGTGTTTGAAATTTTTTCCATGTAAAATAATCTTTTCTCTTTCAAAATAGTCCTTCAATAATAATATTGCTATTCTTGAAAGCAAAAATAAGTATTTTTGGCTGAGGTCCAATTTTTGTCGATGAAAACTACCTTAACTACAGCCTTCAAATGAACTATAGTTTGATTAATATTATTCCCCCAGGATTTTAAACAAAAGTTGTAACTCTGACTTTGCACTTTGCTGAAGTGATCTGAGCGCTCTTTCAATGGACAATGTTATACTAATGTAAATTTTAATTGATTACAGATAATGTAGATTCTATTGCCCCTGCATCTCCTGCATCCACCACATCCTCTAAATCGTCTTCAGGCTCTTCTACTTTAAAAAGGCTAAAGTCACTTAAATTATATGACTGGAGTTTAGATTCTTCTGGATCTTCACCCTCTACATCACCTACATCATCCTCTCCTTCTAAAGCTAAAAAACTTCTAAAGTCGTTGACGATGCCAAAATCGTCTTCTAAACCTCCTTCACCGTCTGAATCCCCAACTTCTTACGCAAAAAAAAAAATGTCGAGAATGTTTTCTTCGAAGAATGAACGTAGCTAGTTTGTCCAAAAAGTAGAAATAATCTCAATTATGGAGAACAACATATAAGAATGGTTAAAAAAAATAAATATTTGGATAAAATGCGATAAATTATACTATATTCTTTTGACCTGAATAAATATATTGTCAACTTATATATTAAATTTTATTATTTTAAATCTCTATGTTTTAAACGCGAACAAAGAAACATTGCAGTTCAGGAAATATTGCGTGCGTATGTAGGAATACTATTTATATTTGATTTGAGAAATAAGTATTTCAGGACAAGATAAAACCTTTTTTGATATTAATATTAATCCCGATAGATATAAAAATAATAGCAAGTGTAGATGATTCCGCGTGCATTCCAAAAAACCGTGTCCATCACTTGCCGGCCAATTTCACCGTCTTCGCCTCCTCCAGAGCCCGTTCGCCTTCAAAACAGTATTGCCACCAACGAAAAATAACTATCGGGATATTTCATCGGGAGATTTATACTCGTAAACTTGTCAGAAGATTAATGAAAATTCGGGAGATTTTATAATATTCACTAATTTTTTACAGCAAAATCACTGGTATTGTTTACTTTTTATCACCTTAGTATAAAATGAGTTTAAAAAATGTCTTTTCACTTTCTAGACAATATGTATGTAATTTACTAGATATTACTACAGCTCTCAACCAATCACGTCACGGAACTACTACTTTTAAAACCATCATTATGTAATTCAAAGTTCTGTTTCTATTTTTTTTTAATTTTTCGTTGAAGAAAGTTCATATATATTGCTGATATAAAAAAATATAAATATCTAAATTATAAAGTTAAGAATAATTATTTATTATTTATCAAAAACATATGACATGAGGTTTACAGAACTACCAATAATTTAAGCGTCTAAATTAGAGAGAAAAAAACTTTAGTTTCATTAAGTTTCATACGTAGTTATAATAAAAATTTATACTAAATATTAATTAAAAGTTATGTATAATGTAAATGTATAATTTTTATGAAAAAAGTTGATTTATTTTTACTTGAGTAAGGCTCAAAAACTTAATTGACGACACTTACTCTCGCAAGCTCTGAATAACTCTTGCAGTCACTATATAAGAAAGTTCCAAGTTTTATAGATATAGTTTTATATATAAGTGTAGTTATTAGGTTTATATATGTAAAGTTATATGTTTAAATGTATTTGTGATTAAAAATATGATTGGCTACGACTGAATGGTGTGTATGTATGTATTGGATGACTAATGGCAGGCTCGGCTCGAGGTAAGAATTTTTTTTTATTTAAGAGAAGCATACCATTGCCAGTTAAAATAAAACGCCCGATGCTCATTTTACTCAACTACGATTTGAAGCACCTCAAGCGTCGGTGATATACTTATACATTTCATGTTAACCCACTGACGCATGTTGATGCCCTGTCGTCGATAACGTTTTACTCAACTATATTGCGCACTTTGATTTCTCGATCACTCAAAACCATATCGTGGATTTTGTCAATCATTTCGGGGGTAGTCACTTACACCAGATGTCCCGAACGATGTTCATCTTTTGTGTATGTACGGTCACGTTTAAATTCATTTACCCAATTGTAAACAGTTGCAAACACAGGAGTAGATTTGCCATGAACTTCATTCAACAAATATGCCTATTTTTTTCTGCCTCTAGAGTAGCCTAACCCCTTATGCCTTTTAAATATAAGTGTTTGATCACTGCCTGAAACTCACTTTTTTCCATTTTTCTAAATACACAAAAGTTTGTTACTGCAATTGACAATAAAAATGAAACCATGTGATGGATATACCTTAACTCAGACTTTCACAGCTATCTAGTGAATAATGATGCTTACTAAAACCAAATCATTTTCGATACTATGAGAGCCATCTCTTCGATGTTCTATAGACTTATTTAACGACCCTTGTACCACAGCAGTCAAGTTGTTTATACTCGGATGCAGTTTTACCATTCTCGCCTTCGGCTCGGACGTTAAATTCTGCATCCTTGTCAACTTTACTGCTTAAGTACATAACATACTATTATGGCTATATTTCAGAAACCTTACACTGTTATGTCCCTCAAGTATACAGGGTGCGCCATTTAGACCTTCGGTATTTCAACATTGAATAACTATGACACTTTTCAGCCGGTTTTGGCAAATGAGCAAGATTTATTTAGGATATACTTTACCATTTATTTCAAATCAGTTTCAGAACACAACGTCGATTAAATGACCACCTCCATTCAATACACAAAAAGCAGCTCTTTATCGCGCATTCTGCATAACATTGGCCAGCATTTCGGGCGTTATAGCAGCTATTTCGGCTCGTATGTTACATTTAAGTTCGTCAATTGTCTTTGGCTTGCTGGCATAAACTTTGCTTTTTAAATAACCCCAAAGAAAAAATTCAGGTACAGTTAAATCCGGAGAACGAGGAGGCCACTCCAAATCGCCATTTTTCGATACAACGTGTCCCGAGAACTTGCGTTGTAAGAACGATTGTTTTCAATGTAAAACGCTACGATTTCAGCTCGTACTTTCGGTGTGCATTGACTTGGTTAAAATGGTACTGAATGATGTTTCAGAATCGTGCTCATTTGTCAAAATCGGCAGAAAGACAACAGTCATTCTGTTTTTTGACATTTTTCAAGTAGAAGGTGTACGATGTATCACAATGTCTTCAATTTTAATCGAAAATCGCATAATAGTATATTATGTGCCTAGGTACATAATGAGGGTTATTACACCACAAGCGACAATGCTCGCAGGACTGATCGTGCCTCGGCTTCGTTTCGGCCTTGTCTCGGCTTCGTCTCACCTAAGCCTCGACTATGCCTTGGCTTCGATTTCCTGGGAGCATTGTCGCTCGTCACGTAATAACCCTCATTATGCGCATAGGCATATAATATACCTTTGTCAGTACGGTGCCAACGTTGTACGGAGAATAAGAAGAAGATTACGCCCCGCTATATCGTAATAGGCGCATGCGCAGTTCAATTTTTACATTTCATTCCTTTGTATTGTAATACACAAAATTACGCTACTCTCAACTGTAGAGTAAAAACGAGTTTACGCGCCGGGGGCACATGAAATAGAATAAGTGCCAAGTCACACAATTCGGGTAATTACGAGACTCGCTTAAAATGCTCGCAGTAGTGATCGCGCCTCGGCTTCGTCTCTGCTTTGTCTCGGCTTCATCTCGGCTTTGCCTCACCAAAGCCTCGACTACGCCTTGGCTTCGATCTCCTGTGAGAATTGTCGCTCGTCGCGTAATAACCCTCATTATGCGCCTAGGCACATAATATACTATTATGTGACTGCGGCGCATATACGAGTTTTTATGCGTACGTAGATTATGTGCCGTGATTATCGCCCATCTCACTTGACATTTCGCGAATACTTCCGGCCATTTTGATTTTTTCGATCTTGTGTAGTAATAAAGTATTGTAATAGACGCATGTAAAATTTAAATGTACAAGGCTTTGTCAGTACGGTGCCAACGCAGTACTAAGAAGAAGAAAATTACGCTCCGTTGTATCGTAATAGGCGCATGCGCAGTTCAATTTTTACATTAAATTCCTCTGTATCGTAATAGACAACATTACGCTACTCTCAACTGTAGCGTGAAAACGCGTTTATGCGCCGGAGGCACATCAAAATAAATAAAATCCACTATGAAAATGGTGAACCTGTAAAAAATAAATATCGCAAAATTTTGGATATCTACAGTAGTTATAATCCTTCTTCTGAGATCGCTGTTAAGAATTTGGTGGATAAATTTGAGTCTATTTTATATAACATACCAACAACACGTATTCGTCCAGATTATTCAGCTGAATAATATGGCGGATGTCCAAACTTTAGCTATAATTTTAGTTCCTAAGATACGCATATTAATGTAAAATATGCCGTTAAAATTGCAAAAGGATTCATTGAGTATATTTTTTTAAATCAACTGCGGCGTTCGAAAAAAGTGTTTTTAGAAAATCATGTTTAAAGTCTTTAAAAAATTTGATAATCGCTCTGATCTTTTTACAAAAAACTATCTGTACATGGAAAAAAAATCTAACTGTAATAGCAAGAACGCTGTTCATGCTTTTGTAGCAGGCTTCGTTCTTACTATCCTGATGAGAATTCATACATTTTAAGCAGAGATCTCTTCATGCTAAAAAAGTACAGAGTTTCATGCTTTTAGAGCAGTTTTGCCTTGCGAAAAAAGCTCGAAATTCACTTTGCTATGGTTGCAAGAAACTCACCTTATTTCAGCATAAGTTTTCTTACAACTAAGATGTTAGGCCACGCCTACTTTCGAACGTAGCACCTAACGTGTTCTCTCGTTTCTAAAAGAAATCTTGCTGAAATAGAATGAGTTTTCTTGCAACCATAGCAAGGCGAAGGTCATGCTATTTTCGCAAGGAATATTGCTCTGTCAGCATATGACACTAGCAATAATGCCATGCGCTTGATTGTTTTATAGTATAAAACATTCCATGCTAAAAATGGATGAGTTGACGGTAATATTGGTAGAAGCTTATACCAATTTCGCACATTAGGTTCGGTGCTTTAATATGAAGAGTTCAGCTTACTATAATACCTAGAGTTTTTTCTGTGTACCATTAAAAATACTTAAAATTGAGTTCTGAAATTTGTTTTACATAATTGTCAATATTTTTACTTTAGAATAAAGAGATTTGAAAAATCGAATTATTCAAAGCCATCACAGTGGACTACCCTTTTAAAAAAAATTGTGTGCATACAAAATTTCAAAATGACCGTAACACTTATGATACTCTTCGAAATATAATCAAAAGTTATGGAAAAATTCATAAATACCTTATCACGGTTGTCCTTCAGCTTTCTGTGATTGTTACACGAGGAAACTGTCATATTTTTTGTTACTTCAAAGAATTTATTTTAATGATTATCCACGCAAGAGGATAATATTTTTTAACGCATTGAATATTTTTAATGAATATATTACGCAAATTTTTAAGAAAAGAAGTTTTTAGCTGATATTATATGACTACTAAAGTGTAACTCAGTTTGTAAAAAGTAACTTTATTAATTTTTTTGCAATAAAACTTGATGTTGATAAATAATTTTTAGCGTCTCTTATCATATTTTTAACTAATTTTCAATTGTATATCTCCACACTTATAAAATTTCTCGTAATCAGTTGCTCAATTCATTAATATCCTTCACCATTTTATTTTAATTTTTTAATTTTTATCAACCGATATTCAAATGTTTTTTAATACAAATGAAATCTCATTGGTCGTTTTCTTATGCATAATTAAACATTTATAGTCATTAATAGCTATTGCAAACAGTGATTTTCGTATGTACAATTGCAAAATATTATTACTTATTGTTTAATTTTTCAAAACCGTTTTTAGAGAACTTATGATCATACAAAGCTCACACGCAGAAAAAAGATCAGTAAAATTTACAGGAAGTTCGGTATTTATTTGGACAACATGACTTTTTAGTAAATTTTACAAGAAGTTGAGTTCAATCAACAGATTTTCTGTAATATTTACTTAGCGTACAGTGCAATCAACTTAACTCAGATTTTTTCGTATTCAGTAGATTTTACTGGATGCTGAGTGAAACGTACAGAAAATCTGTTAATTGAACTCAACTTCTGGTAAAATTTACTGAAAAGTCATGTTGTCCAAATAAGTACCGAGCTTCCTGTAAATTTTACTGATCTTTTCTCTGCGTGCAGTCCCCCGCTGTGCCTTACTCTTCCCCACATAAATACTGAAATTTGTTAATTTCAGAATACACAGGGTAAGTGTGTTTATTTTAAAGCATCAAAATATCCCAAGAAATACGCATCGTGCGAAAAAAATTACCACAATAAAAACTTTTTATTTTTGATGGAGAAAAGCGACTCCGAAATTTTTTCCCTTGGAGCCTGTTCGATTTGTCGTGTTTGTGTGTTTTTATTAGAATTTCTTATTTCGGAATGTGACATTTGTATGCAGGTTATATAATAACCCTGGTGAAAGTATCGGATTGAAATTCATTCCAACCAATCATAACTACATAGAGAAAAATAGCATCTGGTCATAATGACTATAGGAATAATGTAGTTAGAAAAAAAAAGTGACTGTAACGAGGGAGACTTGTTGTCGCTACTTGACCCATGGATACATATTATTTTTCATAGCAACTGATAGCAACTCTTTTGAGAATTTGATTTGATGTGTCGAGCGGGTCGAAACTGTGATTTTAAATCCTACTACTTTTAAAGTTTCAACCCGCTCTACAGATAACGACAAACAGATTTTAAAAAGAAGTGCTATGAAAAATACAGTGTTCCATGTAGTGATTTCATGCATTTGATTTTACATAACTTTATAGTTGACACATACAGTGACTGTGATAATATTACATAGTCAACCATTGCTTGAATTCAACCACAAAAAAATTTCAATATCCGTATCCAATCCAATGTGAATCATTTCGAACCAATCCGAAAAACGTTTTGTATCTTGTTTGATGAAAAACGGTCAAAAATTAATCTGACTTAATCCGATTTAATCCGTGACATTAATCCGAATCATTTCAAACTCGGATTAAGTTGGAATAGTTTTCATTGATTTAGAATAGATTCCTATCCGAAAATTTCGCCAAGGAAGTATACATATATTTAATGAGAACTATACCAGTTTAAAAGTGTTATAAAATAAATAGTTAAATGAAATAAAGTTACGAATCATTTTTTTCTAGTCGAAATTATTATTTATGGAATTTATTTATTGAAAGAAAATAACCGGAAAGTTCTTGTAAACTAAAAAAAACTTTCTAGAACATGTTAAATGATAGAATAGTTGTTAAAACTACTCGCTAAACTTCAAATTATTTACAAATAAAATTGAATATACTAGGGTTTTTGATATTGACCTGACAAAATAAACAAGAATTTATTTATTTTGGCGAAAATCGGTTTTATTTCTCAATGTACTCTTCCTTCAGCTCGATACAACGAATCCAACGATCTCTTAATTTTTCTATTCCTTCTAAATAATACGATTTGTCAAACCCTCCAAAATACCCCTTTGTTTCCCATTCAAATTTTTCGTTCGATTCAAAACCCCTACCGCACAGCCATCTCTTGAGGTTTGGGAACTAGTCCAAGCAACAGGAAATTTGTTATGTCACTATCTATTTCAGAAAACGGACTGCGCGCCATCAGAAGAAAGGTTGGTCATAGAGTAATTGTATCATGTTTTGGACAACGAAATATAATTTATAAATATTTTATCAACATTTAAGACCAAAAAATCGCACTTTTTTTAGTTTTTTGTTTATAACATTGAAGTTAATTATCCAATCTTGATTACATTCAGTAAAAGGTTGTAGACAATTGAATTACCAAAAAAATGACCCGTCGCTCGATCTGATTGAATAATTAGAAGCGGAAAAAATTCGGTAAAACCGGAAAATTTAACTTTTGTTAAACAAATTAATATTTTAGTTAATTTTTAACTTTTTAGGTTAAGGTTTGGTGGAAAAGTAGCAGACTTTATGCTCTTCAAATGTATAAAAAAACGGACACTTTAAGATATTACGTTTCCGCGCTATTGACACTTTAATTTATTTAATGCGTTAATTGTAAAGTGTCTGCTTGCCGCAGAGGTGGTTCGATTTTTATTTTGAAAACGGCCTTTAAAAATATAAATCAAGCATAACAGAATTTCAATCTTGGTTTTCCGCTAAAATGTTGCGAGGTTTATTTAAAAAAGTCCTAAACATGGCTCCAAACGCCTGAACGCAGCAAAGTGACTCAGTGAGCCTACTCGCCTTCTCCCCCCACCACTGTCACTTTGCTGCTTTCAGGAGTTTGTAGTCATGTTGAGGCCTTTTTTTAATGAACTTTGCAACACTTTAGCGAAAAACCAAGATTGACGTTTTGTTGTGCTTGATTTATACTTTTAAAAGCCGTTTTCAAAATAAAAATCGGACCACCTCTGTGGCAAGCAGACATTTTACAATTAACAGATTAAATAAATAAAAGTGTCAATAGCGCGAAAACGTATTATCTCAAAGTGTCCATTTTTTTATACATTTGAAGAGCATAAAAAATTCCCTGTTGCTTAGACTAACTGATTTTCACTTGTGTTGGCCATCAAATAAGGCAACTTCAAGGATATATAAAGGTACATAAGTATGTATTTTGCTTATATTTTTATATAACCAATTTTTCTAAATCATTTCAGTCGATTATGCCGATCATTAGAAGAGTATATCACTCTACGTGATAACGGAACTCTACCATATCGACCTTACCAACCTGTGATTTAGAATTAATTTAACGTCTCATAACCTTAGCGAACTGGCTGAACGGTAGCTTTACACTGTACCGTAAAGCTATCGTAAAGCCATCGTAAAGTAGCATTATAACTCATGAATGAGGCAAAATAAACATTCAAAATGTTTTTATCCTTATTCTACGTTGAAAATAACGTTAGCTGGTAATTGAAATATGCAATAATTTTATTTATTTACGCTAAAAATTAAAAAAAACATAATACCTGTCATTGAAGGCAGTGCAGTGGTTCACCTTTTGTGGAACTTCTCCGTTAAAGTTGACCATTGGTTGGAGTGAGACGCAACTATACTCATCTCACCCTAACAAATATTTAATCCTGACGGTGAAGACATGGAAAGTGATGAACCACTGCACTGCCTTGAATGACAGGTATTATGTTTTTTTCAATTTTTAGCGTAAATAAATAAAATTATTGCATATTTCAATTACCAATTAACGTTATTTTCAACGTAGAATAAGGATAAAAACATTTTGAATGTTTATTTTGCCTCATTCATGAGTTATAATGCTACTTTACGATAGCTTTACGATAGCTTTACAGTACAGCGTAAAGCTACCGTTCAGCCAGTTCGCTAGGGAAGACTAGATGGAATTTTTTCAATATAATTTTTGAAGAAATTTTCTGTGAAAAAAGGAACGCTTCGACCTATTCGACCGGCAATCGAAAGAACCTGGGCTCGATACCCAGCAGAGTCGAAGCGTTCCTTTTTTCATAGAAAATTTCTTCAAAAACTATATTTTTATACTTACTTTCATGTTACGTATCTGATTGATTAATAAGAAATTTTGTATTAATTCATAGATTCATACTTCTCCTTTAATTTTGCACGGTTCTCCTTTAAAATTGCTTGTAGACAAGCACTTCGAACTTAACCTCTCTGAACCATTAGAATCTATATTTTTTCCACAATAAATTATGTGACCTGCAATAATGACCCGCTCGCCTTCTTTAAAATTTCTTTTACTATCGCTTGTGTTGGCTCAACGGAAAATTTTTTCATTACTTAATATTTTTTTTTCTTATAAATCATTTTTACATATATTCGATTGATGGAGACGTTTAAAAATTAATATTTTATCAAGATTGCCAAATAATCATATATAACAAACATCTTACAATCCAATGTTGTGAAACTTGTTCTTTTGTACTCTTCAAATACAGTCCTTACAGTCCTTTCTGAAGACTCCTTAATTATAAGACCAGCAGGAAAATAATCAAGTATTAAGTACTTTATAATATTTATCAAAAGTGATAATAATAGAAAGAATCAAAATAAAAATTGACTTTCAACGTTTATTCTAAACAAGAAAATAATATCCCGTAGTAAAGCTCGTAAGTAATTCGCAAATGCAAGCAGATAATTAGATAATTTAGAGAATTTTTGCAATTTCAAAGTACGAGTTATTAAAAAATAAAGAACATTGGGATGTAAAATGTTTATATATGATTATTCAACTGATTTAACAGTGGAAAATATTTTTTGATTGATTCAATCAGTGAAAATTAACTGATTTGACAGTGAAAAATACTTTTGCACTGATGAATCAGTGAAAATGCAAATTACTGGCTCAATCAGTGAAAATTTGACTGATTCAGATTGAAAAAGTGGATATCCATTTTTGTGCGTGTACCTTGTAGGTCAAATAAACATTTTCCTCCTTAAAAAATATTTAAGAAAATTCCGGAAACCTTGCGGAAATTAACATCCTAAAATTTGAGGGAAAATTCCCGAAGAGACTTTTTACAGTGTAATGATTAATAGTGTGATTGTAAAAACGAATGTATACATTTGATTAAGAGATAGAAACGTTTGTGAATAAAGACTTTTATGTTTGATTGCATAGCATAAAATGACGCAATTCTAACAAATAAGAGGATAGCCTTTGATATAAATCAACAACCTGGCTTCCAGAGTCTTACTTCAGATATTTTTCCTACACTCATGAAAAGTTGTTTTGTGCACGTGGTAAACATGAAGATTTTTATAGCTGCCTTCCTCTGTACTTCTATGACTGCTGTTTATTCTACCGGTAAATATAAAAGCATCAAGATTTCATTCGGAATTTTTACAAATTTTATACAATTCCAAAAAGTCTGGTCAAAACTACCAAAATCCTGCTTTGGGCACATTGTAAATTCTCTTTTGTTTAATTATTTCATCCAAAATTTATCATTCTATGAACCTTTTATACATAGAGAAAAATAGCACATGGTCATAATGACTAGGAATAATGTAGTTGGAAAAAAATAGTAAAAAAACATGATTCGTAGCCATGGTAGCCATATTCTGAATACCTGGTCGGGGCGTCTAGTTAACGTCATTGAAATTGTCCTTAATTCTTAAACCTCGTTACACGGAAAACATTTATTCTTAAAGAATTCCTGAATTGTTCAGAAATTGAGGATATGAGAAAAATGCGGCCGATTTTCAATGATTTTCCAGTGAAATAACTCGAACGGTTCCAATATAGTTACTGAACTGTGCAGTAAAGCTTTTATTCGAATATTACGAATGTCTTTGAGAGAAAATATAAAATAGTACGATATTTCTTACAAGATTTATTTATTTCTTATAATTCTTTAGTCGTGAGAATTACGGTTGTCAGTCTGTAAAAATTCCCGGACTCTGGAACAAAAGAGAATGCGCAATCGTCATTGCGCAGCACCTCGCCGCGGACCGACATTTGCTTTGTTAGCTGTTATATACATATATAATATAAAGTGTGAAATTGCGTTACTGATATAATAATTTCGACCAACGGAAAACTGCATTGAGTGAGTGCTTTTCTATATTATATATTCAATAATTATTGCATGGGCATGCCATTTTTAACCGGCTTGGATCGTCTCGTACAACCCTGCTGGAAGTAAAAAGATAGAAATCTTATACTTTTGAATCATTTTGAATCTTTATTCTAGAAAATCCTTCTTAGTCTTTTTCTATCTGTTAGTCAATCACAATACACGTCTATCTTTTCAATATCCCCTTTTCTATCTCATTCTATTCTACATCTATCAACGTCAATCTTTTTTTTATTTCTTTGTCAATCTAACTTCACGTCTATCTTTTTAAATATCCCCTTTTCTATCTCATTCTATTCTACATCTATCAACGTGAATCTTTTTCTATGTCTTCGTCAATCTAAATTCACGTCTATCTTTTCAAATCTTTCATTCTCTATCTCATCCTATACTTTATCTATTCACGTGAATTTTTTCTATCTTCTTCCCAATCTAGGCCAATGGCTATCTTTTCCAATCACCTGATATCTATCTCATCCAATCCTTCATCAATCCACCTTAACCTTTTTCTATCTCTTCGTCAATCTAAATTCACGTCTATCCTTTTAAATCTCATTCTATTCTACATCTATCATTGTCAATCTTTTCCTTATCTCTTTGTCAATTTAATTTCACGTCTATCTTTTTCAATTTTTCATTCTCTATCTCATGCTATGCTTTAACTATCCACGTGAATCTTTTTCTATCTCTCCGTCAATCTAAATTCACGTCTATCTTTTTCTATCTCTTTGTTAATCTTAATTCACGTTTATCTTCTTCAATTTTCCCTTTTCTATCTCATTCTATCCTTTATCGATCAACATCAATCTTTTTCTATCTTCTTGCCAATCTAGTCGAAGTCTATCTCTCCTTATTACAAATTTTAAACTCCCTTTCTATCTCTCATTATCTCTCCTTACAACAAAAGAAGATCAGTCCACTACATTCTTTTTCTATAAGGGTGATTATATTTTATGGCCAATACAGTAATAGTCTTCCCCTATGTAAAATGGACACAATACATTATAGAACTGCACTCTTCATTTCGTGGTAAAAATAGATACTGAGGGTTATAGAGAGAGATTAAAATTTGCACTAAGGGAAGATAAATGAGGGATAGAAAAAGATACTCTCTAAACTTGAATCAGTGAACGGCCACTGATTCGCAGTGACTATTCACTGATGGCAGCAGCTATAGGTCTTTCACTGAGAAACAGTAAAATTCGACTGATGAATCAGTGAAATAGATTGAACTTACTTATTGAATCACTGAACTCTTCAGGCGGGAATAATAAAACCATCAATATAATTTTAACGATCGATGAACTCGTTTATTGTAGGTTAAACAACACTGAAAATAAATTACGTAATTATTATTATATATTGTAATTATTATTGTGTATAATTAAAAATGAAAGATCCATCGTTATAATTTAATCGTTTTAATTGAATTCAAAAGTTATGTTCACTGATTCATCAGTTGATATATTTTCACTGATATAATCAGTGACGATTTCACTGATTCAGATTTAGAGAGTAGATACTACTTCAGTCGGCGGATAGACTAAGGGATTAGAAAAGATAGATATTACCAGACATAGGGATATAAATAACATTTCTAAACAAGTAAGTCCGTAATTTCTATGGAATTTTCCTCATATCCTCAATTTCGGAATAAATTCGGGAATTTCTTGAAAACAAATTTTTTCCGTGTTTGAGAACGTGAAACGTTGAGTTCTCATGGCTAGAATAACGTAGTCGCTATAAATTTTGTTTGATGTAAATATAGAGCGGGTCGAAATTGCGATTTTTAACCTTACTTTTAAATTTTCAACCCGCTCTACATTTACATAAAATCAAATTCTTAAAAGAGTTGCTATGAAAAATACAATTTGCTGTTCCGAATGAGCCTTCGTTTGCTCACGAACATCTCACACAGCCGTACGATGCCCCGACTACCGACGGAGATTCCCGAACATAGAAACTAATGAGACCTTCAAATTTTCCTCTTTCGGAAGTTTTTTACTTTTTGATAGATTTTCAGTTTGACATTCGATACTGATTGATATTCTGAATTGTGCTAATCATAATAATTGTATTAAGTGAAGGTTTTCCAAATGAAATTTTACTCTTTCCTGAAGTTTTAAGAAAGGATAGTTTGTCTATGATTGTCGGCCTTGAAATTTTTTCTTTCAGAATTATTCAGAATTATTGAAACTTTTACATAAACCAATTTCGAATACATTTTCATTTTTCAAACAGTTTGAATCAATTTAATTTTTCATACTGTCATTTATATATAATATATGCGTTCTAAATTTCATTACAGAAGTAATATTATTTTTCGTTTTCGAAAGATTTGTAAATTAGACTCATTAATTTAAAAGAATAATTTCATTAAATTATTCAATGTAAGCGAATAAAAGGGATGTAAACAAAAACAAAAGTTTCACAATTCAGAATATGAATCAGTATCAAATTTCAAACTGTAAATCTGTCAAAAAGTAAAAAACATGCGATAGAGGAAAATTTAAAGGTCTCATTAGTTTCTATGTTCGGGAATCTCCGCCGGTAGTCGGGGCATCGTATGGCTGTGAGAGATGTCCGTGAGCAAACGATGGCTCGCGCACGTTTCGTCTCTATAGCGAATGCGATTTACTACGTTTTCATTTGGAACAGCACTGATTTTACACATTAGATCTAGTCGCGGCGACCTCTTTTAGTACCTACATTGACGGTTCAACCATTGCTTGAATTTGACCATAAAAAGTATTTTCGGACATTGTCAACTAAACATGTCACATCACTATGCCCAGAATTTTTTCTCAATGCAAGAAAATATCTATCTATCTCTAATTATACAGGGTGAGGCACATAAAGTGTTACAGAGCGATAGCACTCAAACTGTTGATCATATCCAAAAATGTTTCAGACAAAAGTTTCAATGTTCGAGAAGGCCGTCATACTGGACCACCCTATTTTTTATCGGTAGAGGCGCTGAAGCTACGTCAAGGTCAACTCAAATTTTTCAAATGGAACCATGTATTTTTTTTTCGATGACATTATTACCGATTTTAAGACGAATTCAGCGAACTACAACACAAGGTCATTCTAGTCATACAAAGTATGAAAATAGTCGAAAAATCGAAACATATCGGAATAATCACCCTCGACTTGTAAGCACTTGTTAATTCGCTGATAAAAAGACCGTCTAACTTCAGCCAACATTTGTGATGTAATTTCGAAACATGCGTTGACGCGTCCTTTGACAAAACCCCATAAAAAGTAATCTGGTGATTTTAGATCTGGCAAACGAGGTGGCCAAACTACAGGGCCGCCTCGTCCTATCCACTATTCGTCAAAAATCTCATTCATCACTTGTCTTGAACACAGAGCATGATGGGGTGGTGCACCGTCGTGTTGCATCCACATGTTGAAGTGGTACAGTTCTCATCTATCGAGGATTCTCATTCGCCCAATAATGCATATTATGCCTATTCACATTTCCCGTATTTGCGAAGTTAGCTTCATTAAAAAAAAGCACATGACTCAAAAATGAGAAATCTGTGCGCATTTGTCTACGAATCCAATTACAGAAACTGACGCGTATTAGGAAATCATTGCCGTACAAATCCTGATGTAATGAGATACGATACGGATGGAACTTGTGTTGATGTAAGATTCTTAAAACAGATCACTGACTAATCCTACTCTTTTTTTCCATTTGCCTGCTGCTCGCACGTAGATTTAATGCAGCAAAAGCTAAGATAGCAGGCGCATTATTTTCATTAACAATTGGTTGACGTTCAACTCGTGGTTGTTTCACTGTATCTAAGCGACAGAATCGGTCAGCTAATCGCTTAAAAGTCATGTGCGATTTTTGTTGCCTATCCGGATAACGAGCCGTATACAAATCTTAGGCGTTTCTGTAATGTTTACGACATTCCCCCAGCACCATCAACATATCAAAATACTCTTGAAAATTGTTCATTTTCGCGTTGTGATGTACTCACATTAGAAGGTAATGCGTGACTAACTGATTCGCCAACAGAAAATACTTATTTTCTGCCAATGTCAACAACACCCTATCGATGTGTATTATCATGAGTATCGTAAGAAATGAAGAGAAATGAAGAGAAATGAAAATGATTTTTCGACTATTTTCATATTTTGCGTGACTAGAATTACCTTGTATTGTAGGTTGCTGAATTCGTCTTAAAATCGGTAATAATGTAATCTAAAAAAAGATACATGGTTCCATTTAAAAAAGTGGAGTTGACCTTGACGTAGCTTCTGCGCCTCCACAGATAAAAAAATAGGGTGGTCCAGTATGACGGCCTTCTCGAACACTGAAACTTTTGTCTGAAACATTTTTGGATATGATCAATAGTTTGAGTGCTATCGTTCTGTAATACTTTATGTGCCTCACCCTGTGTAATAAACTTGTAATCCCAAAAGTTGCTTCCCTCAGTCCAGAATTTTCTCTCTACGGCCCTGCGTATGTTTGTTCTCTAATCACGCACAAACTACTTGGCTAATTTGGATATTACTTTCCGTGGTCTTAGGCTCATTGCCCAAATTGAAATGTTGTGTGTATATTATATCGGTATCCAGAAGGAGGTGAGTTGAGGACAACACTCGGGTATACTCAGTGTCAGAAGAATTTAATCTTCTCAAATTGTTTTTTTTTTTAAGGCAAAATCATGCTTGGTGATCAGCCATGTCGTATTTGCAGCAAAAGTCAAGGAAGCCATGGTCTAGGCTGGCAAACTTTAAGAAACGGCACAGCAACTTAGGCATTTTTTATTATTATTAAAAAACAAGCGAATTAAAAATTATAAAACAAAACAAAATTATTAATAAAATCAAAAAAATGAATTAAGGCCATGCATGACTTATCCGATCTCTACCATACCGACACTTTTTTCTGACCTTCGCATTTCCACATTAATTGAGATATTGAGTTGAAATTTTAAGTAATTAAGGATGATCAACCTATTGACATAACGTCAAACTAAAGAACAGTTTATAGAAGGAAGAAAAGTTATGCCGCACACGACCTACTACAGACAGACAGACAGACACTTTCGTAAAAACCATTTTTTCTGACTCAGGGGGTCTCAAAACGTAAAGATTTGATGAAAATTTTGAAAGTTACTTTTCACATAAAACTGATACCTTCTCATCCATGGTGAGAATGTAAAAAAGAGGCAGTACCACTTTGTCGTGTTCGCTTTAACTCTCTCCAATTATCTGAGAATTACTTAAGTTTACGGACGTAAGACCTAATATTGCCTTTTTCAGTCGACTTGAGGGTACATTATAAATGATTCATAACTTAAGATATAACTTTGACGTTCAAAATTTTGATATTATACAATTTCAAAAAGATTGTGATGGACTGTACACTGCGGTACACTCAGTCACGTCTCTCCCACCTGCAGTACCGACCAGCGTGAGTAGCGTTCCCCCACTACTCTCGGCTTTCCCTCACCACGCGCGGACGTCTATAAAGGGAAAGCCGGAGAGCCAGTTAGGGCAGTACGCCCGGGGCTTGGTTAGGCAATGTTTGTTGGGTCCGCGGTGTGCCCACTCCTATAGGCCAAGTGGCGAAAGAAAAATAGTAATTGCTACGTCCCCTAGTCGCCGCTAGTGTGTCATCGAAATGAACGTCGCGCGGAGTCGACATGTTGTCACGTGTCTGCATGTTTTAATTGATTAAAATTCATAGCGATTTCAAGTGATTTTAATGAAATTCGATCTATAAAGTGCTAATACCCAATGTGCCAACAATTAGCAGTGCTTTACTGTTTGCCCTCCAAATTAAAATAGTTGTAGCTGCAAATCGGGTAAGTTACCAATAACTTTTGTTTTTAATCTAAAATAAAACTCGTAAAGGCTTGGTTTCTCGTTTTGTGTATACAAATTCATTACGTATTATCATATTGCAAAACCCGGCAAGAAAGCTTGCATTAAAAAGTAGTTTTGTCCTTCAGTTTTAAATCCGCATTTAAGTGTCGATAAAGATAAAACTCCAGTCCCCTTCAAAGCCGATTTAAGCCATCCAAAGTAACCTCAAATATAATAAAATCCGAATTTTTCCTTTTTCGCATGGGATGGGAAAAATTTCGCGCCCTTCATTACTGGATCTGAAGTGAAGGGGGGATGGGTAGTTTTCGTGCAATCTAGTTCCTGCTACGTCCCCTAGATGTCGCTGATATAAATTCATTCGCCCCGCCAAAATCTGTAAGTACCCCTTCAAAATACATGGGAGTGGGCACACCGTGGTTGGGTCGTTTGAAATATATCCGCTCTAAGAGTGAGGCTCTGCTGCACTAGGCATGGAAAAAAGCTAAAACAGCTCTGAGGCAAGGCATAAAGAAAAGCCGACTTCAGTGCTGGTAAGACTTGATTGGTGACGTCGAAAAGGACCCATGGGGTCTCGCCTTCAAAATAGTTACCAAGAGATTGGTGACTAAAAGAAAGACCCCCGGCCTGGACAATCCCGATCGAGTCAAGTACATCGTGCAAAGCTTGTTTCTACAAGTAGAAAAATTCTTGAGACGGGACCAAAGTTCCTGTATGATCCATTGCGAAGAGCTTTTCACTTTAGAAGAACTAAAGAGAACGGCTAGGAGGGTTAAAGTCAAGATGGCTCCGGGGATTGACGGGATGCCAACCGAAATCTTCGAAGAGGTCATCGCGGTATACCCGGACATTCTTTTGGAAGATTTTAATTCTTGTTTTCGGGAGAAAAGGTTCTTTGACCAATGGAAGAGGCAGAGGTTGGTCCTTCTTAGGAAGGAAGAGAACCCTCTGGAGGATGTCTCATCCCAAAGACCAATATACCTATTGGATACAGTAGAGAAGCTTCTGGAGGAAATGATTCTACAACGAATACAGAGTCATATGGTTGGCGAGAACACACTCTCGGAGAACCAGATAGGCTTTCGGAAAGGCAGGTCCATAGTGGACGCCATCTAGGTAGTGTCGGACATCGCCACTGAAGCAAGAAGAGAAACTAGTAAAAGTAAGGGATTTTGCGCGTTAATTAGCATTGACATACACAATGGGTTTAATACCGCAAGATGGACGAACTCCATCGAGGCGATGACGCGGAAGAATATTCCAGACTACCTGTTGCGGATTATAGATGACTATCTGAGCAACAGGTGGGTTATATACGAGGGCGAAAAATGGTCTCTCAAAGAAGAGATGACATGTGGTGCCCCGCAGGTGTCGCAGGTAGGACCACTCGTGTAGAATGTCATGTATGGCGATTTCCTGCAGTCACTTTTTGTCTGCCCCAGGTGGGGCGTGGCAAGGGAGGCAGTTAGTCGGGCGGTGGATGCTGAGCTCACTCCTGACAAAATGGTTTTTCTTATGCTCCAGTCTGAAAGTGTCTGCTTATAAAGGTAGTCTATACTATAAAGGTAAAAGTATTTTTAACTCGCTAGACCCAGGCATTAGAAATTGTATGCCCTTTACATTTAATATGAACATTCAATATCTTCATAGTGAGGGTGTTATTTATTCACCCATAATAATTTCATTAATTGTATAATAATTGATCATTAATCATTCTGCGTATTATTACAAGAATAATATTAATAATAATGACAATATAATATTTGTTGTGAGACGTTAATCATCAATAATATTACCACTAAGAACAATTTCATAATTTAGATGAAATTAATATTAGTGATAATAATGATATTAACAATCATATGTACATGACAATGGTAATAAAAAATAGTAATAATATTGATAATAATAAAATAATAATAAAAAATTGTAATAATAGTATGGATATGTGACACAATGTCAATCCAGGATCTTAAAAAAATAGGGTAGATGTGCCAGTTGCGGGACTGCTTTTTACCTCATTACTTAAAGTTTCAGCTCGATATCTAAATTAATGTGGAAGTGCGAAGGGCGAAAAAAAGTGTCGGTAAGGTAGGGATCGGATAAGTAAGATAGTCTTAAATATATTTTTTCCGAGTGTGTGAAGGTTACTATTACACTGACAAATAATCGATAATCTATTTATTTAGTTAAGAAATTTAGAAAAGCTTTATTTTCTCAAAAATATCGTAATGTGACTTTCTTTTTTATAGGATCTACTTCTACACTATTTAAAAGTAAACTCGTAGGTGGTCAAGAAATGGGTTACCCTCAAACCCTGCCATTTCTGGTTACAATATTCAGAAAAGGAACGCTTGGAGAGGTTTTTGGCATGGGATCATTTTATAACGAAGAAAAAGTTATAACGTCGAAAACAATAGCTAAATTAATAAAAGGTAAAGAACGAGAGTTCTGGGTTCAAGGTGGAGATATTGTGAATTACAATTATTATGGAATTTCTTGTGTAACATATACTAGTCATAAGGCCTCTAAAAGAACATCAACTTATGGAATTCTAAAAGTGAGTTATAAAATTTAAGTTAACCCAGTTAAAAAATGTTACGTCTAGAAATACGTACTTTGTCATGTCAAAAAGGGCGTAAAAATACGTCTAAAAGTTGTACTATTTAACATTAAAACGGACGTCCAAAATTGGGATACTGAAGGACGTCCTTTTTTACGTCCTTTTGAACGTGAAAAAATACGTCTTTTCTGACGTCCTTTAGTACGCCAATCATTTTTTTAAAATGTTTATTTTCTAAGTATAAATTATAAATTTACTGTTGAATGCGATAGAAATGCCACTATTAATTCCATGTGTTCAAAAAAAAAAATTAAGTGTAACATGCAATCTTTCGTGGCATGTTTATCGCATTTAATTTTATAATTTATACTTAGAAAATAAAAATTAAAAAAAATGGTTAGCATACTAACGGACGTCAGAAAGGACGTACTTTTTCACGTCAAAAAGGACGTAAAAAAAGACGTCCTTTAGTATCCCAATTTCAGACTTCCTTTTTAACGTGAAAAATTGGACGTGAAAAATACGTATTTTTCAATGTAACATTTTTCAATTGGTAATAGAATAAGTCTCCAGGGTATCTCACGAGTTATTTTGTTCCTTGTAGTCAATTAAATTACGAATGTAAACTCCTAACAAAATGAAATGATATTCATTTAACCTCAAAAGATAGCGCTCAGATATTTATTTGCTCTACGCTAAATCTACCGTTATGTTCATCGTGAAGTTGCCGATTTCAAAGTAAAATTCATAAGAAACACACGTTGTCAACCTTGCAAACTGATCTTGAGTATAACTGTTCAACAATGTTATTAAATCTTTAAAAATTTCTTAATCAAAAATTATTGCGCCGTTCATATCCATTTATTTTATTTTTTGTTATTATGAATTATACAATTGTTTCGCAAATTGACAATCATACTAACTCAACTCTGAAAACTCGCAATATTTTTTGGACACCATTTAGCACATAAATTTTTATGTTCTAAAGGTAACTCCAAGTGCTACGCTATAATAACGCGATGCTAATTCAGAGTCCGTACCCAGAGCGGTTTAGTTTTCGAATCAGTCGCTTCGAAGATATTGTAGCGTCTAATTTAATTTTGGGGGTTTGGTGAAGTGAAGTGAAGTACAATAAAAGTTAAACAAATTTATTAAGAATTTTCAAAACATATACTATATACTACTTATCTTTTAATAAATATTTTTCAACAACATTGTCCATTTCTAACTGTATTGTTCATTGGAAACGAAAATATGTCTAAAGAAATAAGAATATAATCCACAGAAAAAAAACCTTATATGGTCCACGTTAGGGCCACAGTAGGGGCATAACTTTGTGGCTTTCTTCAGGTTGGGCGTTTCATTTTTCATCGGGCGCTAGGGGGCTCGCCTCATTAGGGCCAGAAGGGCATCACACTAAAATTTATGTACGGAAACAGACCCAGAATTTTATCTCACGTACGCACGACTTTAAGTGCACGTCATTGACGTGATTTTATCTAATACTTTTCGTCCTTCTTATTTTTAAAATTATAACTCAAATGGATTTTCTATAGCAGATAAATATACCTAGATTTTTCCTTTATGTTCATCTGCTATAAAAAACCCATTTGAATTATTAATTTAAGAATAGGAAGGACGATGAGTAATTTGTAAAAAATAGTTCTGCTACTTTCGATAGTTGGCATAACTATTTCTCGTTAAATCTACTAACCGCATGTTACGTC
Organism: Diplolepis rosae; assembly: GCA_030998225.1. NCBI lineage: Eukaryota > Metazoa > Arthropoda > Insecta > Hymenoptera > Diplolepididae > Diplolepis > Diplolepis rosae. Next base: position 7,818,805 of record JAPYXD010000727.1, on the reverse strand, counting down.
AGGAGCCCGGCTACTAATCTTAACAAAAAATAGTTACATATAAATCATATACCGTTCAATACATATGCACGAATTTCTTATGAAACAAAATCTTGTTGCTTTGTTCCCCTATTACCCTATTGATCTATTATACTCAACCTGTGGACTGCGCCCTGAGTCACAGTTAACTTCAATTAGCAACAGCAGCCATTTCATTTTTTCCATATATATGATTTTACAAGGAACAAAATAACACCTGGGATCTCCTTTATATTTCTGATATGAATTTATACTTAAAAAACATTTTATCAGTTAATAATGTAGATGTATTTTTCGAATAGTTAAAAAATAATGTGATTAATTCTCTTAAATTGAAAATACCGTTTTAGCTTGAAACGCAAGCAAAGTTAGGCTCACATAGTCCAGTTCAGTTGATGGATATTGAAGATATTGTTAAAGAACAAACAATACATGTCATATCAGGAGGATGGGGGTTAGATAAGGCGAGAAAAAGTATGGTATTGAAATATCTGAGGCAAACAACAATGCTTTTTCAAACCTGCTATTCCACATTTGCTGTTACCGGGAATAAACTCCACAGTGATGAAGTCTGCACTCATTCCATTCCGCATGGCGAAGAATATTTCTCCGAAGTAAAGACTTTAATCATCTTCCACACTCGACTCTATTCAAATTAGTAATTATGCTTCGAATTAGCAATTAAAAGAGTATGTTGAAAAGAAAAAATCTGTCTTCTATTCCAGTATGATTCAGGTACTCCTCTGTATTATAACAATACTCTGTTAGTGGGCGTTAGTAATGCACTCGGCGTAAGTAGTGGCTGTTTTAGCATTTTCTCACTTATTGGAAAAAAAAAAGAGGAAATCGAGGAATTTGCGTGCCCAAACGATAAATCCAGTGAGTAAAATCTCAATTTCACAATCAATATCGCTCCATTTCGAAATATAAAAACAGGAAAATTATTGTTCATTTATTCTTCAATTAAATTGGATTATTAACATTACTATTACGAATATACCGAAGGTATGATTAGTAGCAAACTGAAATTATTTTGAATGCGATGAGACATTTTTAGACATATGAAAAAATACAAAATATTTTGTAAATTATTACTTTCGACGCGGTACGAGAGTAGTCCCAGAAGTAACCGATCTAACAAAGAAAACCCAAAAAATTTTGAAAAAATTACTTTTATTTCTCAACGTAGTCACCTTTTAGCTCGAACACTTGGCTCATTTCAAATTAAACAATTAGGGTGATTGGAGGATATTAGAGATTTTAAAATAAAATGAGATAAACCCTTAAAAAAACCCTGAAAAAAAACCACTAAATTTTCCCACTAAAGAATTGCTCCCCCTTAATTTCCCACTGAAGGACCAAAAACCCCCTAATCTGGCAACGCTGTTTTGTTTCATTGTGAGATAACGTGCCATCTATCTTACGCACAGCTTTCTCATGTCCACATTTTTAGTCAATATGCAATGTACAGCACTTTTTGAAATGCCTACCATGTCTGCTAACTCGCGCACTTTTAGTCGACGGTCATCCAATACCATTTTAGGGATTTTCTTCACCATTTCTGTCGTGACCTCAGTTGGTCCATCACTGCGATATTCGTCTTGGCAGCTCGTATGACCACGTTTAAGCTATGCTACCCAATACTTTATTGTTGTGAACGAAGGAGCAGACCTCCCAGAGTAGAATCTAGCTCGGCTTCGATATTGGTTGGACTGAGATCTTTCAAATGAAATTATTGTATCACATAACGATGACCAACTTTCCCGTGTGTACAAACTCACTGACAGCGTTCACTATTGATAGCTGCCGAACAAATATTAAACAACGTAGCGTCTTCAAACTTCTAACTTAAGCTTTATAAGGTTGGTACTTTCGACCATAGCAATTTTTTTCAGACAACAACCGTCATCTACACGTCAGTCGGTTACTTCTGAGGCTACCCTTTTATTTCTAGAATGATTTATCGAATCTTGTTGGATCTTCAATGGTGTATTTTAATTATAACTTCTTAGTGTTACTTGATTCTGACTGAAGTTTTTAAAGAAAACTGATTGAGCTTCTCGAAAGAAATATAACGCTTCTACTGCAGGTTAAACTCTAGGTATTTAAAAGTATCTAAGGGGTGACTGTTTAGCTTTTATAAATGAAAAACTGTTTCTAAATTAAAAAATGTACGGTTGTTCTTGATAAATAATTTAAGAACGAGAAAAAATCTGCCTCGGCATGGATTTAAACCGGGGTCCCCATTTTTCATGAGTGGTACTTGTATGTGACTACGAAGAACGAGAAATGATCTACCGAGGCCTCGGTGGCATAATGGTTTAGCGTGCCACGTATGAAAAGTGGGGATCCTGGTTCGAAACCGGGCCGAGGTACATTTTTTCTCGTTCTTCAAATACACAGACCCACAAAAAAATTTTTTTTCTGCGCAAAGAATTTTGTCCTAACCTTAAAGAAGATTTCATAAAAACGCTGAATCCAATATGCCTATAACTCCATAACTAAATATTCCCTAAAACATGTACGCCTTAACACCATAACCCCTCAACACCATGACCCCATAACCATGTACATCGAAAAGGTCATGTACTGAAAAATCGAAAAATCTCGTGTATGTTTCTTTTATGACTTGCAGTGATAAGTGAACTTCATTTAATGAACTCACACACCCACCAACCTGTAACTCCTTAACTTTATAACTCTGTACATCCATGCCCTCATGACTAACAAATACTTCACGATCGTTTGCTTTTCCTAACCCTTTTGTCATCAACATATTTGTGAAGTGGGTTTCGTTTGCGCTTCTTACTATCTTCAAGACTTTCTCTTTTTAACATCCAATAGAAGTCCGCAATTATATTTACATTCCATATACCTTGGTAACTTCGTTCCATCTCCCTGATATCTTGATGAAAGCGTTCTCTTTGCTACGTATGAGGGCTTTCCGATTTTGACGAGGACAGTGTCAACTCATCGACGGACACACTCTGGCTTCATACTCACACTCTATCGGCCATCTGCATGGCAGCGGGCCTTCGCTGGCTTCGTTGCCTTAGAGAACCGGAAATGGATCATTCTATACATTTTCATTTGAAATAGTTGTCACTATTTCCAGCATTCTCTAAGGTAACAGGATTTGTAGTTTGAGGGAGAAAATTTTTGCGCACAAAATTTCCACGGTGGAATAAGATTGTATAATTAGGGAAGTGGAACTGCCAAAAGATGTAGCAGAATATAAAGTTTACTTATCACTATAAGTCACAAAAGAAACATACACGACATTATACAGGGTTATGGGGTTAAGGGGCATTAGGTTGATGAGTGTTTGAGTTTATTGTATGAAATTCACTCTACACTGGGAGACACAAATGAAACATACACGAGATTTTCGGTTTTGCAGTACCTTTTCGATGTACAGGGTTATTGGATTATGGGATTGGGAGATTATGGAGTTAAGACATTACATGTTTTAGGGTTTATTTGATTATGGGGTCATGAGTATATTGAATTTAGTAATTTTTCGAAGTGCTTTTTTGAGGTTAAGACGAAATCCTGACGTGTTGGAGTGAAACGCGTTACGGGTTACGGATTCGGTTTCAGCGGGGAAAAATAGATGGGAATATCATAGTGGCATTCTTCGCGCAGAAAATTCCTTTTTTGTGGGCCTGTGTTATTTGTCTGGAAGAACCGTAAATCGAATAGCGAATAGCCATTTAGATAAATCTTAATTTTGATGTTTTCACGCTTAGTAATTGCAGGAACAAAATGAAAATGATTAGGTACCAAGGAGGCAGTTCGTATTGTATTACTGCTTTCAAAAATATAATTTTTCCTGTTTAGAAGTCATGGCACTTGTGATACATTTTTTTTTTTGTTAGTTGAGAGAACTAATTGAAATTATAACTTGCAATTATGTCCAAAAGAAAATCAAGAAAAATGATAATAACGCTTAATATTAGGCAAGAACCTATTTTCTAGTTACTTTTTTGTCATATTGCAAATTGTCATGAAATTGCAAATCATAAATTCATATTCCAAGCTATAGTTAATTAATTTTAGATCAGTCTGGACAATCATATGGTTTTCTGATAAAAAATTTCAATTGATTACAGGTAGTGAACAAACTTTATCCTCGACACCCAGTTTTGACTCAGATAAACTGAAGCGGCTCAACCTAAAGGAATCTACACTTCCTCAATCCTCTTCACCCCATAGACCCTCTACAACCGGTTCATATAGCAGAATGAAAAAATTATATGGTAACGTTGATCGTACACATTCCTCTTCATTCACTACATATTTTACACGCCCTTTATCCCTTATACGTGAATATACTACGAAACCGCATAAGACCAGGGAAACCTCCTCTAAGACAGGAAATATCTCTAGATCTTCTTCTTCCCTGGGAGAGTCGGTATCCTCTTCAGACTCCCAGAGTTCAAAAGTAAAAAAATCATTTCTATTCAACAAACCACATTTTACACCTTCATCTTCTACAGCTTCTACACAATATAAACGCAGTATACCTTAAATATTCCATAGTTTCCTTTTTTTAAAAAAGGGACCGTAGATTAGGTAAAGAGTAGAAATATTTTTTAATGTCTAGAAAATAACATATGAGGTTGGTTCAAAGAGAATGAATACCGAGTACAGCATGCACGATGTCAAATTATATTGTATTTTCATTCGCTGAGTAAAAATATATTATCCGTTTGAACATAGCATTTCAATACTTTATTCTTCCACGATTTTAATGCAAACAACGGAAGATTTTAGTTTAGAGAATATTGCACTTTTAAATAAAATAGTATTGATGTAATTAAATAACGTAGTTTCTCTAAAGGCTTGTGATACTTAGGAAATTAGGGAATTTAATTGATTTTAGGTACCTTCATGTTTGGGTCCGAAATAGATAAAATTTCATTTTCAAAATTTCGAAAATGGTAGATCAGATAAAAACTGACGAAGATAGACTAGTTTTGGTTTAAAAAATGGAAAGAGGTTCAATTTTAGTAAAATTTATCAAGAAAAAGTTTTTCATTATAACAACCAAAAGTAGTCTATCCATATCCGTTTTCATCTCCTCCATTATTTCCCAAATTTCATCTTTTTGGACGTGAACATGTAGAAAGTGAACCAAGTTGTTAACATGAACTTACTATTTTTCTCATGTATCACATGCTCTTAAAAAAGAATATTGTGTTATTGGTTCCCATTTGCATATGCAGACTTTGAATGATAATTCGTACAACTAATTATCTATTTATTATTACTAATTTCATTATTATTTAAAATAAAGTGGTTGACTTCGACATTATTGCCATTGCTTACATTATCGGAGTAACATTAGTCGTGTATCAGATAGGATACGTTGCCAACAGGTGTCCTCGTAGACAATTTCAAAATCTTATATTGCTATAGTGCTGTCACGTCCTGCGACGTATTTAAATGTAATTAATACGCACAGGCTAGGTTTAGTACAAATCTGAAAAAATTAATAAAGGGGAACCAGGAGTAGGAAGAAGTAGGGAGAAGTAAAGGGGCCCTTCTCTTCTAGGAAAATATGACTACGTCATGTAAAACGCTGACTGTCAATTTGTAAAGAAAAATATAAAAGAGGCCCACAACAAGAGCGAGCAGTTAATTTTCGTCTAGTTCGTCAAATGAATTTTCCTTCGATAGTTTGAGATCGTAAAATTTTACCGAGACAATTTAAAATCCAAGTTCGGAAGTCGTAAAAGTAATCGTGGACTCGTTATAGATCTTTGTAAAGATCTTTGGACTGTGTAATAAATAAGGATCGTCGCCTTTACGGAACATACCTGTGCGGACTATTTCTCCGTCTCTTTCTCACACCTTGTGAGAGCAATCATTTCATCGCAGCCGCACCTGTGGTGATCCTTGAAACTGCGCACTCACCCCGTGTTGATTAACCTTTAATCCAACTCAGGAATTCATAAAGGTACCGAACTTCTCTCTCTCTCTTTTCTGGCTCTTTCTTTCTCATGTACCAACTAGCCTGTGCCCCCATTCGTCAATTTATTGTATTATTAATTGTAATCAATTCAACCTTTGTAATCATGTCTAATTATCTAAATAAATTCAATTTACATTATTTTAATAACCATTATGTTTTTCATTGACTTATCCTTATCCCTAAGCAAGGATCATTCGATCCTAACTAGAAACGAGAAACCTTTGATTAAAGTAAGTATTCACGTAGTTGTGACGTAACAATGCAAATGACTTCAAATTTGAAGAATTTGAAATCTTTGAAATTTATCATTATTACTATTGATTATAGCAATATTATTATTACTAATTAGTTATTAGTATTAGCTATGAAATATTTATAATACCTATATCTACACATTCAAAAATGTTCTTAGCTTTAATAGACATTAATACAGTAGAACCTCGCTTATCTGTGAGTTATTGTGGACCAGTTTTAAACCAGATAATCGGGAAACTTGGCTAAAATGTTTTGTTACATAAAATCAAAGCTTTAATAATATAAATTAAAAATATAATTACATATTCACATATACTAATTTATTTTATAAAATTTTATTAATTGTTTATATTATAAATATTTATTTTACAAATGTTTGGCACAAATTTTATTTTGGCGCATAAAAACTTAAAGAAACAAAATCTGCTCTGTTTAAGTAGAGAGTAAAGTTTATATGCACAAGACTCGAATTATATGGATTACTCTTGTGCTGCAGATTGGATAATATGAGTTGAATATTTTTTTTCAACTTTGGATAATCCAGAATTCAGATAAAGCGGGCTTGAATAAGAAAGGTTCTACTGTATATAAAAAATTGAAATTGCAGCGTCGCGAACTAACGCAAGGAGGTAGAATTTTTATGATGTATTTTAATTTGTGCATGAAAGTGACTTCACAACAGTCGAGTTCGAAATAATAATAATAATAATAATCCAAATAGCCGAGGATCGTTCTCGGGGAACATGAAATCAAGTGGAAAAAGAGCATTAAGTACCTGGGTGTGCAGTTGGATCGAAGGCTTAGCTTCGGCGAACACCTGCAGATCGCGACTGCCAAAACCATCCAATGTGGGGCCGCCCTGACTCGGCTCATGCCCAACATTGGTGGTCCTAGGGAAGCTAAGAGAAGGCTAGTGGCGAGCGTGGTAAATTCGAAGCTGCTCTACGCAGCTCCGATCTGGACAAGTGCCCTTAACAACCATGCTATCCTGAAGAAGCTGTTCTCGGCACAGAGAGGTGTGGTGATGAGAATTGTCTCAGCATACCGAACTGTGTCGACGAGCGCTGTGCTGGTCCTGGCGAGCGTCCCGCCAATAGATTTATTGGCGGAGGAAAGGCAGGAGACCTTTCAGCTTCGCAAAGAGCTTACCTGCGCCGACCTGCAGGAAATCGCTCGCGCGAAGGAGGCCATCCGCAAGGATGGAAGGCACAGACTCGTCGAGAAATGTCAGACGAGATGGCATGGTGACCAAACCGGGAGATGGCCACACCGTCTGATCCCGGAGCTAGCCACCTGGCTGGATAGAAAGCACGGTCAAGTCGGCTTTTACCTGGCGCAAGCGCTTTCGGGCCATGGTTGCTTTAATGCGTACCTGAAGCGCTTCAAGAAAAGAGACGATGAGTCGTGCCGCTACTGCGGTTCCCTTGTAGAAAATGCAGAGCACACACTCTTTGTCTGCGCCAGGTGGGGCGCGGAAAGGGAGGCTGTCGGTCGGGCAGTGGGCGCACAACTCACTCCTGACACGATGGTCTCTCTCATGCTCCAGTCTGAACAGATATGGATGCTTATCGAGTCATTCGTCACCCTGGTGATAAAGACGAGGGAGCTCGATGGGCGTGCAGAGCGCGGCAACAATGAGGGCCAGTAGAAATCGCATCGGGGCTTACACCCGCGGTCCTGCGTCTTGGGCGGACTTGGCTGTTCGCGTCGACTTGGGGAGGAATCTTCCTATTCCTTTCCTGGCTGGCGCGGCCAGCCGCCCTGCCTAACGGACGTGTTTCCGCGGATGGGAGTCCCGGGCGAACGGACGACGGAAGAGTCGTACGCGACTTTAAGCTGGAACCAACTGCCCATGAAGTTTAATGCCGAAAGGCGGTTCCGCGGGCGGTGTATTGGTTCGAGAGAGGGGGTTTGTTGGTTTTAACAGGTATGCCTAGACCCATCCTAGGAGAGTCCTGTACAACGTCTATAAAAGATTTCGCCATTTTTCCTCCTCACCAACAAAAAAAAAAAAAAAAAAAAAAAAAATCAGTGAATAATAAAAATAAAAATTCATCGGAAAACAATACGAATCTCAACCAGCTTCTAGATTACACACCCTGAAACGCGCGCAAAAACGTATTTTAAATCTAAGATACAATGTACTTTAAAACTAAGATACAAAAGTTGATTTTTCATACAGATAGAGCAATCGAATAACTTGGGATGGAGTCTGGGCACAGTCGGTGGCGTCTCTTTTTTCATAGAAAGATTTTTTAGATATTGCTGCATACGATTTAAGGGGTAAAATGCCACTCTGAAGCTCAGAAAAAAGGTGAATTTTGATGATTTTCCATAAAAACGCAGATAATAGAATCCGAATTTTGTTTAGAATACTTTATCGTATATTCTTTAAAGTTCACAAATTTATCCCCAAGATTTTATTGCCAAATGGCGACGCTGGAGCGGAATAAACAAGTCACCTTTTTTCGGCACATTACGTTAGTTGAAATCACCCATCAACAGAAGCCAATAAGTGTTCATCATTTAACGGAAGTAAGGATCACTGAGCCTCTGTGGTACACCGAAAAAAAATTGCTTGAATTCAAGCAATGCTTGAGCCGTCAGTGTAGGTACTAAAAGTGGTCGAAGCGGCTAAGTAATGTAATCACACTCACTATACTAGACCAAGTATTAGACCAAGCAACAGGGAATTTGTTATGACATTATTTATTTCAGAAAACGGACTGCGCCATCAGAAGAGAGGTTGGTCATAGAGTAATTGTGTCATGTTTTGGACAATGAAATATGATTTATAAATTTGTTATTAACATTTAAGACCAAAAAATCGCACTTTTTGTAGTTTTTTGTTTATAACATTAAAGGTAATTATCCAATCTTAATTACATTCAGTAAAAGGTTGTAGACTATTGAATTACCAACAAAATAACCCGTCGCTCGATTTGATTGAATAATTAGAAGCGGAAAAAGTTCGGAAAAACCGTAAAATTTAGCTTTTGTTAAACGGGCGGAAAAAGTCGCATTGCATGCTTGTGCGTAGAGCGACATGCAGCCAATCGCGCCTCGGTGACGCAATCGGGAGAAATGTCCATACCGCCTGACACTTGACTGCTCGCGGGTAACTACGCGCTTGCACGCAATTTAGCGAAAAACCAAGATTGACGTTCTGTTTTCCTTGATTTATATTTTTGAAAGCCGTTTTTAAAATAAACGTCGGACCACCTCTGCGGCAAGCAGACATTTTACAATTAACGCATGAAATAAATTAAAGTGTCAATAGTGCGGAAACGTATTATCTTAAAGTGTCCCTTTTTTATACATTTGAAGAGCATAAAGTCGGTTACTTTTCTACCAAACCTCAACCTGAAAAGTTAAAAATTTACTGAGATATTAATTTGTTTAACAAAAGCTAAATTTTACGGTTTTTCCGAACTTTTTCCGCTTCTAATTATTCAATCAAATCGAGCGACGGGTTATTTTGTTGATAATTCAATAGTCTACAACCTTTTACTGAATGTAATTAAGATTGGATAATTACCTTTAATGTTATAAACAAAAAACTAAAAAAAGTGCGGTTTTTTGGTCTTAAATGTTAATAACAAATTTATAAATCATATTTCGTTGTCCAAAACATGACACAATTACTCTATGACCAACCTCTCTTCTGATGGCGCAGTCCGTTTTCTGAAATAAATAATGTCATAAATCATTTACAAAAAATTCCCTGTTGCTTGGTCTATATCCAATACGTAAAATCACTACGTGGAACATTGTATTATTCTTAGCGCTTCTTCTGAAAATCCGCTTCTCGGTATTTGTAGAGCTTGTTGAAACATTAAAAGTAGGGTTAAAAATTGCACTTTCGACCCGCTTTATAGTGAGATCAAATCGAATTAGGAAAAGAGTTGCTATGAAATAGTATATTACATTACAAGGGGCGAAACAGAGCGATTGCATGAGTGTGAAGTTTGGCTGTAAGATTGGCTGTTGAAAATGGTAGTTTCAACCCGCTCTACAGGTACCGAAAATCGGATTTTCAAAGGAGGTGCTATGAAAAATAATATGCATTACTTGAAACAAAACGCAACGGATTCAACGAGTGTGAAGTTTGCTGCAATGGTTATAGCGACTACGTTATTTTAGCCATGAGAACTCAACGTTTCAAGTTCTCATAGCGAGATTTAAGGGGTAAGGACAATTCCAACGACGTTAACTAGACGCTACGACAGTATTCAGTATATGGCTACCATGGCTACAAATCATGTTTCTGTAGTCATGAGTCAAGTAGCAATAGAAAGCCTCTCTCTTTTCAGTTTTTTTTAATTTATTTATTTATTTTTATTTGTGGGTACGTTGTCACTCGTCAAGTCTATGGGCCCTGAGTTGTTCACAAAGATAATAAAACACTAATTTCTAAATGTATGGAAGTTTATTTCATATAACAAAATGATAATGTAAAGTGTGCAGTACGGAACGATATTTTCCTCGTGAAAATAAATACCAGTTTTAGACCACGCATATCGCAGGAAAAGTGCTTGATCTCAGAGTGGTCTTAAAGTGGTATATGTTCTGGCTCCCAGAAGACCACATATCAGAAAAAGACCAAACTTGGTATTTTTCTGACCTAAAAGTAGTCTCAAACTGGTATTTATTTTCACGAGGGTTATTTTTTAATTTACTTGGCTACCTCTTGGAATAGAGAGCATATGAGAAAATTTTTGTTTGTTACTCCTATATTTGCAACCTAACGGTACAATGTCTTGCTTGGTTTCGTTTGAGTCTTCGTGAGGTAGCAAAACAACCATAAATTTTGCAGGAAGTACTTTAGTGTAAAGAATGCAGGTCCATCGGCTAGTGAAATCAGTTATTTGCTTAAGTATCTTGTTAAATACAAGAGAAATAAATTTGACAATGCACTTTTCAACAAAATAAGTTAGTTTTTCCCGATTTCAGAATTGAATCACTGTTAACCGAACACGACCAAATACGATAATTTACGTAATCCAAAGGAACTAGATAGCACTACTGTTTTCAGACTTGTACTATTTAAGGGAAAATTAGAGAGAAAGTAGTTGAGAAAAGTAGCAAGTTCATGTAAACAATTTGGCCCAATTTTCACATGTTTGTGTGCAAAATATACAAAATTTTGTTCTCAAAATTTCATTAATGGCAATCAAGATGAAAGCGGACGTAGATAAACCACTTTTAGTTATGACAGTCAAAAAAAAATTCCGATATATTTGAAAATGCAAAAACTTTGCTAATTTACTGAATATCACCATGTCCTTAACACCCAATGATTTTATTTACCAAGTACCCAGGGTAGAATTGTGTTCAAAGAAACCGATGATTTTACCTATCTTTCTGGCAGCATACGGATACCACGTCGGAAGAATACTTCATCTTTTTCAATAATTTGCCTGCAGTTATTGAACTTCATAAATAGTTGTCCTAAAAAATTCAGCACAAAACACGTCAAACTGTACTTTTTGCCTATTTTTAATCCAAAAGAATCACTTTATTCGAAACAAATCCGAAAATTTTGAGGTTATGTGAAAACTAGGGCCAATTCGATAAAACAGCCTTCAGATTCGTGATCAGTGGGTCAAATCCATAGGAAGTGATGGGTCTCGTTTCTAGCTCAAGACATTTTTTGTTGTGGGGCTGTTTAATTGAAAGTATCAGGTATACTAATAAGTTTCCACTATTTTTTTTATCTAAAATTGGGCATTTATTGTGAAAGAACGGAACCTTATGTTTTATTCCAAGTATTGTCCATCGTATTGTTCTTCTTGCGTTTGGCACGAATCTTGATCCAATAATGCTTCCTATTCCGCGTCTTCGTACACTTTCGGCCTTCCGCTACTTTCTTTGTCTTCGATGTCAAATTTACCGTTCTTAAAATTTTGAAACCACTCACGACAACTCTCACTTAAGGCAGCCTCACTATATCTTTCTACAAGCAATCGATGTACAATGACGCTTATTCGGCTAAAAACTCGACATTTTCGCGTACGAAAGAATATATTATATTGATAAAAATTCACTAATATTTCAAGGTTATGTTGTTGACAGATGTCCAGCCTTACGATACTGACGATTTACATCTGTCAATTTCAACCAAAACTTACTGTTGGCGCTAATTTTTGTCAAACGGCGGAAACTTATTTGTATATCTGATAATAATTAATATTTAATAAATAACCAAGGTGGCAATAATAATTATTAGAATAAAAAATAATAAATTGGTGCTAATAAAGATACGCTGATAACCTTTTACTGTCTCATTAGGTTATTATCGTTCCATTACTATATTATCGACACGCGGTGTGGCTTACAGTTTCATTACCGTGTGTACAATTATCATACGGACAGAGCGATGCTCTTCTTTATCACTTGTTATTAAGTGTCATAAGAATACTGCTATATAATATTAGATTCTGTACCAAGGGCGGCATGATGGCGATTGTGACGAGTGCGAAGTGTACCCGCCCGAGTCACATCGCCACCATGTCGCTCGAGGTACACACGACGTTTTGTGTCCAAATTGGTGGAAAAAGTCGGATTGCGTGCAAGCGCGTAGTTACCCGCGAGCAGTCAAGTGTCAGGCGGTATGGACATTTCTCCCGATTGCGTCACCGAGGCGCGATTGGCTGCATGTCGCTCTACGCACAAGCATGCAATGCGACTTTTTCCGCCCGTTTGGACACAAAGAATTTTATGTGCCACCGCCGCGCAAACTCGTTTTTTCGCTACAGTTAACAGTAGCGCAATGTAGTACATTTCGCCAGAAAGGAATGAAATGTAAAAATTGAACTGCGCATGCGCCCATAGCCATGAAACGAAGCTCAATCCTTCTTATTCTTCTTCTTCTTCGTACAGCGTTAGCATCTTACTGTCAGGAAGGCAAAAAAATAGGATTTTTCTCAAACTTTTTATGAACAAATGAATAAATATATTGATTTAAAAACTTTTGCATGTCATTAACTAACATTTGAAGAACATTTAGTTTTGAGATAAACGCGTTTAAAATTTTCGAGCGCTTCTCGGTGGGTCGGATGGGCGGGGCTACAAAACACTCTAGCTCTTTCAATTCTGCTCCAATCATCTTGAAATTTTTAGACAACCTTTTCAAGATGTTCTACTTTAATATATAAAATTATTGAAAAAATACATTTTTCAAAATTTCTGATTGAGTATGCCACCTTAAAGGTCCTTGACCTGAGCAGCGATAAACTGCGTCAATGACCTTGTCAAGGAGCTCGGTTAAGGGCGTCCCAAGTGACATACGAATTTGTTTAATAATTTTACATCGTGATTTTTGAAACTTTTTAGCCACCTTGATACGCTTGCAACAGAGTTGTTAAAAACAGTTTTTTTTTCAATACTTCCGTTTAAGTTGGTTATATTAATCAAGATTGATATTTGTGAGCGTTCCGCCATGTACATGAAGATAATAAATAAATTAATAAAAAGATATCTCTCAACGGTTTTCGTATTCACGACCATATGACTTTCGAAAGACGCAATGTGGCAACGTCGCACTCTCGCCATTCTCCTAGTCCGCCATGGTCAAGTGCACATGTATAGAAATCTAACCTACTTTATGGTTGTTGTTGTTTTATTGGTATGTAAAAATTTCTGATGAGGTGAGACACAAAGGTAGATTCCTAAAGGAAAAAGAATTAACAAGGAGAGAAAATGTTCGGAAAGCAAATATTGAGCGAAGTAAGCAAAACCGTGACAAGATTGTTGACAAAAATCGCGCTGAAGCGATTGCGAGAGCCACGGTCCATCCTACTGGAAAGCGCATAGTAAACTAAAAACTAAAATATCGCCTTATAAATGAATTATTAATGTAAAAAGAAGTATTCACTTTAGTTTACAGCAATTTTCAGTGTTTTTTGATTTCTCGAACATTAGATAACTTTTTTCAAATTCTCTTGTGTATACGACGTAGACCTACTCCTAACTGACTACGTGTACGTCTACGCTCGAGCATGCGTTGCGACGTTGCCACGTGCTAACTGCTGTCTTCTTCAATTATGGCTGCCGATAAAAGTCGACAGAGTTATAACCTTTGGAAAGACAATACAAACTTATTGTACGGTAAAAGATTCTTTCAAAAAGCAGACGAATTTTTCAAGGTTCGCGGCAAATTTGTATAGTTTTTTGAATACGTAGCATGGATTTTGTAAGTATAATGCTCATTTAAAACTTGGGTTCACTTGTCATTGCCATTGACGGTATAATAATTCATGACCAAACGGTGACACTTCAATCAATTATTTCTCCATAACTAGACGGTCAAGCAACCTAAAACCTTGCAGGTGTATTCTAAAATAATTAAAGAAGCTATAATAAAAATTCCAGCTTTTTAGCATGGATTTCGTTTCATGATAAAACCACCTTAACCGGGTTGCATTGACGTAAATTTTTGCGCTATAGGATAGATTACGTGTTTTATTTATAGATAGGTTCGTCCTTTAACAGTCCTAAAGATGTGATAAGTATACATCAAACTAGGAATTTATGACTCTCAATTAAGTTGAACGCAATACAAACAATAGCAAGTAAAAATATTAATAGAATAATAAAGGCAAGTGGGGAACTTGACAATTAGAAAATTTTAAAATGGACATTCTATCCATTTTAGTAAATCTCTAGATTGAATGCTAACAAAAATATCGATTACATAATATTGTAATATCATTTACAAGTAACGGGTTTTTTTTTTATTTTATAGTGTGGCCTGAACTTATTTGGTTTATAATATTGTCAAGTCCTTCATTTCAGTGTGTCATAAATTATTATATATACATGTATGAACACAAATATGTTTAGAAATTTATTTTAAATTACCACAAAGTGATGTCAAGAAATATAATTTAGGTCACTTCATAGCTGGTTTGAAAATATTATTCTCTACAGAGAAATAGAATATATAGATATTTTTATACTCGATGGATGTCAGTACTAGTTTCATGATGCAGATTTGTTACACAAGGCAACAAAAAAGCGTAAAATGCGACTAGTGACGTCATTAAGATACCTCGTTGAGGGTTATTCAGAAATAAAAAGTCAAATTGGGAAAAATAAAACAAAAAAATTTATTGCTATTTTGCAAGTGATTACAGAACGAAGAATCATATCACCGATAAGTCAACAAAAAGATGGTTTCGCCTCTCCCATAAAAGTACTTTGGATACCTGTTATAAAATGGTACTGCTATACACATGCTGATAAAATAACTTGCGAAATATTTAAAACAATATATGGGGCGTTCCATGCCAAATCAGACGGGTTTAGGACTTCATGTTTCTGATTTACTTGAAATTTTAAGGCTTGATAGATAAACATAAATAATAAAGAAAGCCAAAATTTCAGATTTTTTTTGCATTATTCAAAAAGTTCTTGGATAAACAAAACAAAAAAATACGTTTTTGTTGTTTTTCAATTATTTAAAAACTGAATCTAGGAGAAATTCTAAAAAAATTATACAAACGTATCATTAGATGCCCGATGTAGTACAATTTTTCGAAATAATTTTCACTCCAAAGATAATAAAAAAAAAAAAAAAATTTTCAAACAAATTGATTTTTTGAAAAAATGCCATGTTTGAAAAATCTGAAAAAATTCATAGTGATAGCCCCAAGTATTACGCAAATTTTAGGTTCTCGAGAACGTTATTTTCAAAAATTGATAGGGAGTGATCATTTATTGTTTTATGATCGCTTTATACTCATAACGTATGAATACTGTAATAAGTTTTATGATTTTATATAAATTAT
Source organism: Diplolepis rosae (assembly GCA_030998225.1). Taxonomy (NCBI): domain Eukaryota; kingdom Metazoa; phylum Arthropoda; class Insecta; order Hymenoptera; family Diplolepididae; genus Diplolepis; species Diplolepis rosae. Next base: position 7,802,764 of record JAPYXD010000727.1, on the reverse strand, counting down.
CAAAAAAATAATTTTTTTATTATCATAAAAATAAATTTTCTCGTGAAAAACCCACGAACTAATTTTTTACGTAAGAAAGCATGTAGAGGGATTTTTTAAATTGTACTTTGATGAGAATGTGAGGAATCGCAAGGACTTCAGAAAATTTTTTTAAAAGTTCTATATTAATTATGAAAAGTTCTATAAATTTTGTAGAACTTTGTTCCGTAAATGCCTGTATCCCCAACTCTAGAACAGTTCTATTCACTTTATTTTATTGTCTTTCAGCAAAGCTACATGTCCCGAGTAAGTTTTTAAACAGTTTAGCTTGATCGGTGAGAGACTCCGGTAATAAAGTCCTCTACTTTCCCTTGGACTGGGACCTTGACGAAGTCCTTCTCTTGGCTTTGCCAAAAAAGGACGGGTGGGGAGGATTAGCAGGCGGCCCTTGGGCTATGGAGGTTGCAGTGTCACAATGAATCGGTGAATGGCAGTACAAATGATCTGAAAACTCGGATTGGTATTAGGATGCATCAAGGAGGACCGGTATCCTTGTTAGTGGCCCTGATTTGAGCGTCAGGGATTTCCTGGAGTCCGATGCGGGGTTCGTTTGGGTGGAGGTGGCGGGGGTGCGTGTGTACAGCTGCTACTCTTCCCCCAACGATCCTTTCGAGGTCTTCGAGACCCAGATCCTCCTCCTTGAGGAAAGCCTTAGCGAGGCTGTAGGGCGGACCCTGATAGGGGGTGAATTTAATAGTAAGACACCCGAGTGGAGTGAGAATCGTCTAGATGGGAGGGGAATCTTGGTTCGTGAGATGGTCGCTAGAAATGACCTGATCATCTTCAATCAGGGCAAGGAATTTACGCTCAGACGAGGGGAAAGGGGCAGCGGGTGTCAATAATTGACCTCACGATTGCCGCTCCCCGCCTCGCCTAAAGGATGGGCGACTGGGCGGTTCTCGAGGAGATAACCTGGAGTGGCCACCGGTGCATCGCATTCGGCCTGGAGAAACGGTGCCAAGCAGTAGATGAGGGTAAGGGCGGCAAGGGACGGAGCCCCTCCTGGAACACAAGACGACTTAGCAGGGAAAAACTTCGAGAACACCTCGAAGAAACCAGGCTGATTGGTGAGCTTGGTTGGGTCTGCCTTGATGGGTCGTTGGAAGCCACCATGCGCTGCGCAAGGCATAAGGTAATCGCAGCTTGCGACTGCTCGATGCCTCGCCGCAAGCACAGGCAGGCCAGGGGTTCAATGCACTGGTGGAACGACCAGTTGGCTGCCCTAAGTCACGAATGCCTCGCAGCGCAACGGAAATTCACTCGGTGAAAGGGGGATGCTCTGCTGCACGAGGCATGGAAAGGGGCAAAAGCAGCTTTGAGGCGAGGCATAAAGAAAAGCCAACTTCAATGTTGGGAAGATTTAATTGGTCAAGTCGAGAAGGACTCATGGGGTCTCGCTTTCAAAATAGTCACCAAAAGACTGGTAACTAGTAGAAAGACCTAAAAATACCTGTTAAAACAAAAAAAACCCCTCTCACGAACCAATACACCGCCCGTGGAACCGCCTTTCGGCTTTAAACTTCGCGGGCAGTTGGTTCCAGCTTAAAGTCGCGTACGACTCTTCCGTCGTCCGTTCGCCCGGGACTCCCATCCGCGGAAACACGTCCGTTAGGCAGGCCGGCTGGCCGCGCCAGCCAGGAAAGGAATAGGAAGATTCCTCCCCCAGTCGACGCGAACTGCCAAGTCCGCCCAAGACGCAGGACCGCGGGTGTAAGCCCCGATGCGATTTCTACTGGCCCCCATTGTTGCCGCGCTCTGCACGCCCATCCAGCTCCCTCGTCTTTATCACCAGGGTGACGAATGACTCGATAAGCATCCATATCTGTTCAGACTGGAGCATGAGAGAGACCATCGTGTCAGGAGTGAGTTGTGCGCCCACTGCCCGACTGACAGCCTCCCTTTCCGCGCCCCACCTGGCGCAGACAAAGAGTGTGTGCTCTGCATTTTCCACAAGGGAACCGCAGTAGCGGCACGACTTGTCGTCTCTTTTCTTGAAGCGCTTCAGGTACGCATTAAAGCAACCATGGCCCGAAAGCGCTTGCGCCAGGTAAAAGCCGACTTGACCGTGCTTTCTATCCAGCCAGGTGGCTAGCTCCGGGATCAGACGGTGTGTCCATCTCCCGGTTTGGTCACCATGCCATCTCGTCTGCCATTTCTCGACGAGTCTGCGCCTTCCATCCTTGCGGATGGCCTCCTTCGTGCGAGCGATTTCCTGCAGGTCGGCGCAGGTAAGCTCCTTGCGAAGCTGAAAGGTCTCCTGCGTTTCAATACGTAGAGCCGTTTCAAAAATAGGATCGAAGTTCCTGCGTGGTCCAGTGCGAAGAACACTTCAATGTCGAAAAACTAAAGAGAGTGCCGGGGATCGACGAGTTGCCAAGCGAGATCCTCAAAGAGGTGATCGGGGCATACCCGGAGATCCTCCTAGAAGCCTTTAACTTCTGTCTTCGGGAGCGGAGATTCTTCGTAGACTGGAAGAAGCACAGGTTGGTCCTACTGAGGAAAGGCAACAAACTTTTAAGGAATGCCTCATCGTATAAACCAATATGTATATTGGATGCGGTGGTGAAGCTTCTGAAGGAGTTGATCCTACAACGGCTTCAGATTCTCCTGGTCGGGGAGAACAGTCTCTCGAAAAACCAGTTTAGGCTCAGGAAAGGCAGGTCCACTGTGGACACTATCCAAGCTGTGGTTAACATCGCCTCAAATGCAAGAAAAGGAACTGGTAAGCGTAGAGGATTCTGCGCCTTGATCAGCATTGACATAAGCAATGCGTTTAATACCGCGAAATGGAATATCTGCATGGAGGCGATGGTGCAGAAGAAGGTTCCAGACTACCTGTTGGGGATGATAGATGACTATCTGATGCGACAGGTGGGTGGTATATGAGGGCGACAAATGGTCTCTCACAGAAGAGATGACATGTGGCGCTTCTTAGGTGTCGCGGGGAGGACCACTTGTTTGGAACGTCATGTATGTCGATTTCCTGCGCTTGGACCTACCTGCTGGAACGAGCATCATCGGCTTCGCGGATGACGCACTTGTCGTGTGTGCCGCTGAAGACGTCAAAATCCTGGAGCTAAGGATGAATGAAAGTCTGTGGCGAGCAAAGCGTTGGTTGGATAGCAGAGGCTTAAAAATGGACTCTGAAGAAACCGAGGCTTTGCTCGTCACGGACTGGAGATCCTTTCAGTACCCGAGGATCGTTCTCGGAGAACATGAGTTCAAGTGGAAAACAAGCATCGAGTACCCTTGTAGAAAAAAATAGTTGTACCCGATTGGGACCGATTGATCCGATTGTCCCCATTTTAAAAACATCATTGAAATCGATTTATTAATCGGATTCAAAATAGTCTCGCCTGATTGAATCCCATTAATAAATCGGTTTCAATGATGTTTTTGAAATGGGGTCAATCGAATCAATCGGACACAATCGGGTCCAATTATTTTTTTCTACAAGGGTACCTGGGGATGCAGTTGGATCGAACTCTTAGCTTCAGCGAACACCTACAGATCGCAACTGCCAAAGCCATCCAATGTGAATTCACAACAATTTATATAACCTATATTTTTATGAATTTATCCACAAAATACTAAATGGAAATGTTTTTCATGAACGTGTACCTCACATAGTCACCCACTAAAATGCTTTTGTTTGTAAAATGATGAATGTAACTTCATTAATAATTAAAGTAATATACGTTAACAATGTAAAACTAATTAGTTTACATACATTATTATTTTTAATTAATGATAAATGACTGACTGTCGGTTGGATTATCCACTATAGGGGAGTCTATATCAAGTATAGTTTTTAAAATTATTTTTATTATTAAATCTGTTTTGAATTGCTGAAAATAAGTTTTAAATTTATTTCATAATTTTTCTACCGTATTTCAATAAAATTCCGAAATTTTCGTTATCTTTTTTATTGTTTTATAAATAAAGGAACAGTAGCAAGAAAGGTACAGTAACAATTGCATTATTGATCTTGAGAATATTTTTGTTTAACATTAAAGGAATCACGAATTTCGCCTTGCGTTAAACAACATTTGAATATGTTGATATATCACAAGTTTATTACTTAGTTATATTCTTATTGTATCTAGTAGTAATAACAATTTTCGTTTTTGGTATTGAATCTTTTAATACTAAAATTCGAGGCAGTAAGGGCACGTAAAAACCGATTTTAGAAAAAACTGTTTAATCTTTAACTTTCCGGCCTATATCCCTTCTTACCAAATTAAAAAAAAATAATACGATCCTAATAAATGATAGCGTATTTTGGTGGTATACCGTAGGTAATTTTCAGACAATTTAAATCATTCAAGTGACAAATAACATTTTTCTGGAAAGATTTGAAAACGTTAAGTTGTAAGGAGTCTCTTCGTCAACAAAATAAGCTACCATTTATAAGGATCGCATTTTTTTTTTAATTTGGTAAGAAACGATACAGACCGGAAAGTTTTATGGGAACTGAAAATTCTTAAATAAAAACTTTCTGAAGATTTTCAATTTTTTTTATAAGAAACGAACCTTCTCCTCTATAATGGTACCATCTATGTACATTCGTTGCAGCTTATAGGAACGTAACAATCACATTGCTGATCTTTAAAGTATTTTTCTTTTGTATTAAAAGAAATAAAAACGCAAAACTTATAATATAAAAATGAGTTTGTGAAGGACAAGCACGTAATTATAACGTAGTTCTTATTGTATCCAGTCTTGATAACAGTTTTTGATTTTGATATTTAATCATTTACAATTTTAATTAAATTGGTTAACAGGTCATAATATTGCATGGTTTTTCTCTTTATACGTAATCTTCGGTACGGTTAACAAAAAATGTTGAAAGCATCGGTTACATTAATTAGGGGGTTTGGTTTCGTACATAGTACTATTGTGCTTTTCAACCATTTCTTTATGTATAGGATATTCGTGACTTGGAATATACTTGAACAGTCTGTGCTGCTGTGGGGAAGTATCGCGATTAATTTTATAAGATCAAACACTACTTTGTATTTTAAAGAACCATCGCTGTTCAAATTTTTTGCTACGCCGTTCCAAAAGACGAAAGAATCGTCCGAATCTTGATGATCTACATACGAATCGTTTCTTAACAAACGCCATTCTCTATCTAGCGTCTCTATACCTATAAGTATTGGAGGAAACATCGAAGCCAGAGAAGCAGCTGATGGAGGATGATTTCCGTTAAAATAAGGTGGATCCAGTATATTCATTTCAGCTAGTACACTTTCTATTTTACTCAGTAAAATGGCTACATCCGGCTCCAAATAAATATCTTTTAAATCGAAGAAATTACATGGATTCCTGTATTGAATACGATCTAAGACTTGGTTATTCAGAAAATCCCGTTTTACGTAGCAATCAAGAATCGTTTTATGCACTTGAGATACTTTCGAATATAAAACGTGAATTTTTGTTGTCTCTGATTGAAACTTTTTGTTCAAATCCGTCAAATACGGAAGAACATGGCTTGAGAAGTCGAGATACAGTTTATTTATCGGATTGGAGAGCAAAAGATGAATCGTAGTGGCAGTACTGTTTTCGTCATTCTTTGGATTCAGGTGTTCTCTATTGAAGAATAGTATAAGGGCGGGATACTGGTCCCTCACGCGTACAATAGCCGATAGTAAAGAAAGCCATCGAGTTTGAGATGGATGAAGCAGTTTTTGCGGTTTGAGATAGAGAAAAATCTGAATTTCTCTGAATTCAGTAGGACGTTTGAAACTACATTGCCTATAACTATAAACAAGTCTAACTAATAACTCAACGTCCGATGGCAGCTTTTTACATGCGTTAGAAGCAACTAGAGCGAAGGAATGGCAGATGCATTTGAGAATGAACCTTTCATTTGAGAAATCCTCTTTCAATTTAACAGATACCGAATGATGTTTCCCATCATGACCGAAGCACCGTCTGCAGCTAAGCAGACAAAGTGTCGTCGACTCCATGACATCACGTCATTTTATTAAGTAAATCATGACTTTTATTATAATTTTATTTCCTCGACATTACTCATCATGAGTTAAACTTCTTTTATAAAGGTAAAATTTTAACAATTTTGTGTATGTTCTGGATGTTAAGTTAATTTAATGTTTATTTTTCTTGTGTGTGACAATTTTAATATTTGGTGATTTTTTTAATTTAATAAAGCCTGATGAGGTTGGCAAACCCATAGCCAACGAAACGTCGCAACAATTTTGAAACTATAAAGAGTTTTCTTCTTTATATTTGACCCTCACTGATCGTAAACCAGCATCTTTTATTATATGAATTCCATTATCGTTAAAGTAGTTAACTAATACATCGTGGATGTGATTTGCATCAGCATGTGCCATCTCTTTAGTACATAAAAATTCGTCCTTCACCCTATTTTCATCCAAAATTCTGGTCACAATAGCTAAGGATTTAATAGAACTTATGTCTGTTGATTCGTCAATTATAACCGAATATTTATTCTGCGTCAATTTGTCTATTCAGCATTCAAAACTGTATCGACCCGATACGTTAACCCCTTCGTTGGCATTGACGCAATAGTGCGTCAAATAATTCCGTGCCCTGTGTGGTAGTGACGTAATAGTTCGTCAACCTTTTTTTCCCTATTTAACTTGCTCTGATTTGGAATCCGAGCCTCACTCGGGTGTTTTTGGACTCGCTGAATCCGATTTTTGAGTCAAAATTTGGAAATTAAAAATGGCGGCCCCAATATGGCGGACAAAAATAAAAAATTTTACTTGATTTAGATGAAAATTTGTACTTTGCGATTTTTGAGGACGCTCATTACTTATTTGAACTCTAAATTCGAAAATTCAGAATGGCGGACCGAAATTGCAAATTTTATGTTCAGACTCATAATCAGTGCCCTACACAACCTACGAGTACCGAGTTTTATCTGAATCAATCTGTATTATTTGTATTTCCATTCGCCATATTTGTTTGTCATTTCGAATTCCTGAATTTTGAGTTCAAACTCGTAATCAGCACCCTCAAAACCCCCAGGGTACAAGTTTTCGGGATAAAAAATTTTCCTGCTATTTTGGGCACTTTTTGTCGAATTCTCTCTGCCAACAAAGGGGTTAAGTATAATTGACCTACATTTCGTTCTACTGCAAGTCATGTTCTTAACCACTTCTTTATCTAAATACATACTTCGAAATAGTTTTGTCAATTCACCTGATAAGTTGAAAGATAAATTGTGGTTTGCAATAAAAGTCGCTATTTTTATTTCGTTCCGTTCACATTTTTCTTCGAGATTAACCTTCTGCACAAAACTAGAATCAAACAAAATAATTTGCTTTCCACCGTAACATGCGGCATTGGAAGCATGCTTTTTTGATTTAAAATGTCGCTTAACTTCAGTCTTACCCGCTTTATAACTAGTTTTGCAATAACTGCAGTAGAAGAACCCGACGCCTTGAGGACTCTGAGATCCAGTTTTGAAACTGTGGCATTTTCTCCCACAACGCTTGGTATTTTTGGTCGTAATGTTTTTTCTTTCTTTTTGTTCGATTTACTTTGATCGCCGAGCTTCTTGTCATTATCGTTTGTGCCCTTTTCAAATTTAGATTTATTCTCCTTGTCTTCGAAATTTTCAGATCTTTCATGATTTGATTCTGAAAGATCCTCCGTTTCGCTAGCGGGATCCAGCATTTTGAGTTCTAAGCAATAAAAATGAAAAACATATGAATATTGTTTTAGGACAAGATTTATAACTTTGAAAATGCATTATATGTTTATTATTACAACATTTTTGGAAGTTCTTACCGTTATCATTTCTCGTCTTTTCTCTACAGATTGAATGCCCAGTTCCCTCAAAAATCACTTGCTCAGTTATCTCTCTGTAGGTATTACGACTATAAGCTGCTAAGCCATTTTTGACTGAAGATGCTGAAAGTATGAACGACTGTAGATAAAAATATTAGTGAAAATAGCACATGGATAAACTTATTTTATTATTGTAATATTCTGAAAATACTTACACTTGTAGACTTTAGAAGATGTGTATCCGAAGCCAGACCAGATCTGTCGCGCTGAGAATAGTTTCAGCATATAGAACTGTCTCGACGAGTGCTGTGTTGGTCCTGGTGAGTGTTCCGCCAATAGATTTATTAGCGGAGGAAAGGCAGGAGACCTTTCAGCTCCGCAAGGAGCTTACCTGTACCGACCTGCAGGAAATTGCTCGCGCGAAAGAGGGGATCCGCAAGGATGGAAGACGCAGACTCGTCGAGAAATGGCAGACGAGATGGCATGGTGAGCAGACCGGGAGCTGGACTTACCGCCACCTGGCTCGCCACCTGGCTGAACAGAAAGCACGGGGAAGTTGGCTTTTATTTGGCGCAAACGCTTTCGGGCCATGGCTGTTTTAACGCGTACCTGAGGCGCTTCAAGAAGAGGGACGAGGAGATGTGTTGCTACTGCGATTCCCCTGTGGATAATGCGTATCACGCACTTTTCGTCTGCGCAAATTGGGGCGTGGCAAAGGAGGCCGTTGGTCAGGCAGTGGATGCTGAGCTCACTCCTGACACGATCGTCCCTCTGATGCTCCAGTCTGAACGGATCTGGACGCTCATCGAGTCATTCGTCACACTTGTGATGAAGACGAGAGAGTAACAACGGCGAGGGCTAGTTAAAATCGCATCGGGGTCTACGCACCTGGTCGCGAGTCCCGGGCGGACTGGGCTGCCACGTCGATTGGGGGGGGATCTTTTCCCTCTCCCGGCTGTTGCGGCCCGTCGATTAAGCCTAATGAGCGAGCGGATGGGGGAGGGGGGTAAGCTCCGGGCAAACGGATGACGAAAGAGTCGTACGCGACTATAAGCCGGAACCAACCGCCCGTGAAGATCAAAGCTGAAAGGCGGTTCCGCGGGCGGTGTATTGGTTCGAACAAGGGGGTTTTTGGTTTTAACAGGTATGCCTAGCCTCGTCCTAGGAGAGTCCTGTACAATGTCTATAAAATATTTTGCCATTTTTCCTCCTCATCCAAAAGAAAATAAAAATAAAATCCTCTAGGAAATTTTCCAAAATTGAAAAATGGTTCGAGAGCCATACTTTTTGTAATTAAAAATCATTGGGACATATCTTAAAAAACTTTCGCGGCTGGTTTGATTGTAAATTGCTAGGTTTTGTTCGTTTTATCCGGTTCTTTATATACAGTGCATTCTACATATTTATTCAATGCGTGTTGTGCTTACTGGACTACTTCATTTTGATGTGCAAGCTTTAAGATAAGTTTTAGAGTTATTTCTAAATTTTTCCGAATCATTTCAGTCGATTATGTCGATCACTAGAAGAGTGTATGTATGATAACGGACCTCTACTAAAGGGTTTCCCAATAAGGGTGATATGTTTTGAAATTGAAAAAAAACACTGAATATTCATTCGGAATTGATCGAAATCTTTTTTATTATATTGGATATTCTATGCCATTTATGATTTAAACAATATATCGGCCAAATGTCCCCCGAGACTTGAGCCAAAAATGCGCCTCATCAGAAAAGATGATTTTTTGATGAAAATTGGGATCATTTTCAATTAATTCCAGAGCCCAATCCGCGAACTCCCGACGCAAACGATGATCATTAGGCTTCAGTTCTTGGGCCAGAATGATCTTATAGGGATGCAGGCCAAGATCCAATCGCAAAATACGCCAGGTAGTCATCCTGGACAGGCCCAATTCCTGAGATCGGCGTGGCACGGACAATTCACGGTTTTCCTCGATACTGGCCTGTACGGCGGCTATATTCTGTGTAGAACGTGCGGTACGCATACGATTTTTAGGCTTAGTATCCAATAGAGTAAATTCACTCTCCAACTTATCGATTATTCGACGAATTGAGAGCGCGGATGGAGCAGAATGACGACCATATTTTGCACGATATGCTCTTTGAACACCGACAAAACTTCTCGAATTTTGATAAAATAATTGGACAATTTCCAAACGTTGTGGAAGCGTGAAACTACTCATGATTAAATGGCAAACCTTACTGATCACAACTGACAGCAGACGTCAAAAATTTCAGTTCAAATGAGCCCGATAGGGACATTCAAAATCATATCACTCCTATTGGGAAACCCTTTATATCGACCTTATCAACTTGTGATTTAAAATTAATTTAACGTCTCGTAAGATTTTAAGAAGAAGATATATTTTTATGAAAATGACTTCATATGATGCATATGAAGTTTTTTTAACAGTGTAGCTTATTTTCATGAGGAATCAAAACGTGATCTCAATAATAAATCCTAAATAATTTAAATAAATTAAATAAATTATGATGTCACCAATTACATACAACCACTTTAATATTAAAAAATAATTTTAACAAATTTTGGGGAAAAGACAGTAATGCGTTGCATTTTTCTGCATTCTGCATTGCTGTCTTCTCCAATAAATTTGCTTGAATTATTATTTTATAAATAAAGCGGTCGTATATAATTGGTGACGCCAGACATTTTCAGAGGCAAAATGTATTTGATATGATGTGATCCAAAAATTTTACCAAATGAGCACTTACAGTTGTTATATGAACGTTAATGAAAGTTTTATCAAAATTTACTCCAATACGTGTTATATAATATCTTTCAGTGTTAATTTGATGAGTGCTATTCTAACAGTCATGACGTTAACAAAATCAACTTATATTTATGAAATGAATACTTTTATTTTGTTGTTATTTTTAATTTTATTATAAAATACAATAGTGAATCATGGATGAATACCTGTACAGTTACGAAAACAATTTAATCTGTTAGTGTCCTAGGTATAATTATTTGCTAATTTAATTTTATTACAGTAAAAACTAATTATTGCTGGAAAACTTTATTTTACGTAATAAAGTATATTTATCGAAACATCATAATTTAACGTTTATTTCGTATATTCATGAACAATATGTAATTGAGTAAGCGATTTCAATCTACTATACCTAAAGTAAATTTACATAAGATTATGTATTCCAATAGACTTTCAGTACCTTGGCTATAACGCTCGTCGAATAAAAATTGCCAATCTAATAGGACTTAAAATTAATTGAACTTTTTTACAATTTATACTTTTTATTGATTTTGTACAGTGACTAGATTTTAGTTATACAATAAGCTACTGATTGCAGTTGAGGGAGAAAAACTTTTGTAATTTATCAAAATATACGTAATTTTATTTGCAAATCGTATACGACGTTAAATATAAATTATTTACAATGAAAAAAACAATCAAATATTCACAGACTTTAAAAATTTGAATTTTTTGTCGATACTAAGACAGTTTATCACGCTTTAAATACATATTATTCTCCTTCAAATAACGTTAATAATAAAGGAATTAATGAATGTTACTGTACTCTGTCATGAAAATGAAACAAAATTCAAAGATAAAATAATAAATAGGTATATATGCATGCGCAGAAATAAATGAGTAGTCTGAAAATTACAATCAATGCGTTTCTACTACCAATCAATTAAAAATAACTGAATACATGAACAAGTCATTTATCAATTACAGTACAGTTAAATTTTGATTGATGCAGATTTGAAACATATTTGCACGAACTATTTTATTACTCAGCATTTCCTATAGATTTGTAGAATATGTTTTGATATTCACTTTCGATAAGAAAATTTATCTTCCTTGTACTATTATGAACAAAATAATTTCTTAATGACTGATGAATGTTATAAGGTTCTTATATAATAAATCAGATAAATAAATCTTGGAATTTTATTATTTTAACTCTTAAATTTTAATCTTATAAAGCTAAACCATCATATTTTAAAATGAGAAAAAAAATTATTTTTAATACTCAAATTCATATTCATAGAATGGCCATATGTACGTTCATAAAAAAATATTATACAAAAATCATATTTTTGCGATTATGGAAAAATTATCACAATAAAATAATTATAAGAAATAGTCATTAATATAATATAGTTATATTTTTGTCAATGAATCTTTAAATATTATGCTGTCAAGCATTTATATAATTTTATTTTCAACATTCTTTCTACAATGAGGGAATTGTTTGTTTAAGTGCAACAAACTTATCTCTTTGATATACGAATTAAGGAAAAAGCTTTGTTTTATTCAAACAAAGTTTTTTTGTTTGAATTAAAGAAACATTTTTTGAATCAAGAGAACTTTATTTGGTTAAAACCAACTGTTCTCTCAGTGCCAGTGTATAATTTCTCTTCAATAACTATTTTTCAATAATAAGTTTTGTGTAGTTATTAGCCTGTTATCACGAAATATTATTATAAAATAATTATAAAGAATATATCCGGCTTGGGATTATTCGATTGCAAGTTTACGCGCGCGATTCGATCGTCGTGCTTCGCTCTTGGTCTTGTGTGTATTATGTGTATTCTTCATGATTTAATACTATTACTATATTACATTTCACAATTTTGTAAACATAAAATATAAAAGACAGAAATGCGTTTGAAATAAATAAAAATAAAAATTATCATTCTCTCGACAAATGTCATAAGACACGGAAATAAGGCAAGGCATCAAAATTTTTGACTTTAAAAAGTTCTACAAGAATAAAGCTGAGGTACTTTCTGCTATCTTGAGTCGTTTCCAAATAAACGTGAAGTTCTGATTTCCCCGAAGAAACACGATTTTTTGTTCTCATTCAAGGGGTATCAAAATAGGAAAATTTGAATTCTAGAAATACTTTATGTTATGGTATGATTGATATTAATTTCTAATGTTTTTTCATTTGCCAGTAATTAATTAATGATAATTTTATATTGTTAAGCCCAAGTTGACATGAAGTTTCATCTTGAGCTGATAAGACAATGTGAAATGATATAAAGTGGGAGGATAAAAATAAATGTATAACTTTTAACGAAGGAATCGAGTAAATTTTTAAATGACGACTACGGTGTTTAATCGTAGAACTTAAAATGACGCAATCTAGCAAATATTGGGATAATCTCTGAGATATATATATATATATATATATATATATATATATATATTAATATATATATAGTGATAGTCCACCTTGCAGAATTTCGCTTCCTACATATGTGCTGTATACAAGAAAAATAATTCCATCAACTTAGTAGACATGAAGATTGTTTTAACTATTCTCCTCTGTACATCTATATTGGCTGTTTATTCTACTGGTAAATATAAGAAAATAAACATTTTATTTTACAATTTTTACACTTTTCATAGACTTAACAAATGCTTGGTTAAAACAACTTGAAATTACTGGAAGCATATTTAACGTTCTTTTCTGATTATTTCAACCACAATTTTTCTATCCTAAAAATCATCTATAAGAAAATTTAAATGAAAAAATTAACACTTAAAAATTGTCAAATATGTAAAATTAGAAATCTAAGTAACATATAATTTGAGATCTGGAAATTAAAAAGTAATAGAAAATTTGTGGGCTAGAAAATTAGAAAGAATTTTTTCGGAAATAGATAAGACAGGATTTTTAAGATTGAGAAGATTTCAAAAATTGCAAAGTTTTCAATTTCTTATTTGCCAACATTCTAAAATTTTTGGATATGAAACCTTTGAAATATCGATATTGTTTTCATGGATTTCATCTGAAGTAAATGAAAGAAAAACAAGTCAGGATATAAATTCATTTAAAATCTTATGTATTTTTTATCCTTTTGGTTTTTTATATTGCGAACTTTTTCCATAACCTATAAAATATTTTGCAAATTCATCATAAAGTTTCACACCTTAACTTCTTTCATAATGTTTTTAAATTTTAAATTTAAACTTTTTATCTTCTTGTTCTAAAAGTATTCCACTAACCTTCATAAGGAAAGCAATTGAAAGTCATCGTTCATCAGAACGTTATTATATCTGAAACATATATATACATGCTAGGATATTTAATTCTGACGTGATGTTCCTGTTCGTTGTTGACAAGTTCCATCTTTCAAACCTTTTCTGTCAAAATTTGAGCCAAATCCATTCATTAGATTACAAGTTACAGTGTCTGAATGCAACCAACCTCCGAATTTTTTGCAATCATGGAAAAAAGTGGATTTCGTGTGTTGATTAAACACTTCTTTTTGCGTGGAAAAACGTTATCAGAAACCAAGGCCAAGCTCGATGAATATTATTTGGACTCTGCTCCGTCGTATAAAATGGTTCAGAAGTGGTTTTGAATGACCCAAAAGTGAAAGTGCATTTTGGCACTTGACCAATGATAACTGATTTTGATAGATTTTTTCCCGTAGAATCCGCATCCAGAGACGGGAGTAGAGAATTGGCTCTATTTTTCGAGAGGAACGGGGTCAAACGTCCCAAAAAACGTGTTTTTGGCCATTTTTGAGGCCGTGTAAAAATGTAACACGAGCCGATAGAACCTTCTTAGATAGCTGAAATGAAAGCTTGGTTCTTGCCCTTTCGGAGTAAAATACAAAAAACCAGATGCCATGACCTTAAAATGGTCGGGAATAGACTTTTTACATTTGCGCACACTGATTCCACCATACGCTTCCACCTTGGCACTCGCTGATCTCAGAGAAAGAATGTGATTTCAACTGGAATCGTGGGAGCGTTTAAAAATTGAACTGAAAGGAATATGAACTTTCAGAGGGTGCCACCATCTATATGATTCGTCATGCGTTCAAGTTCAAATGCTGATTAACATTTAACATGTAACATGTCTCTGAAAATTCATTTTCTGCATTCTCATTTGGATTTTTTTCCACCAAATCTAGAACCTGTTAGCAATGAACAGGGTGAGCGATTTTATCAAGACATTGCCACTATGGAGTAAAAATATCAAGGAAAATCTACGGTAAATATGCTGGCAGATTATTGCTGGATAAAATCATTCGCGATTCTCTTGGTACTACCTACAAAAGAAAAGCATCACGATCCGTAGAAGCACAGGGAATTTGCATCCCAAACAGTATCTGAAGTCGTGAAAAAATTTAAAAATGTCCAAAAATACGTTTTTTAGGACTTTTGATCCCATTTTTCTCGAAAACGAGAGCCAGTTCTCTACTTCCGTCTCCAGATTCGGATTCTACAGGAAAGAACCAATCGAAATAATTTATTATTGGTCAAGTGCCAAACTCCATGTCGGACAGTGTATTTTGCATACACATTTGTGCATGAGAAAGTTCTATGCAAGATGGGTGGCACGATTGCTCATAATCGATCAAAAATGTATTCGTATGACTCTTTGGATTGGATTGGTAGTGGAAATCAGGAAGAAACGGCCACATTTAAAGAAGAAAAAAATCCCTTTTCATGATGACAATGCTCCATCACACACATCGAACATTGCACAGGCAAAAAAGCATGAATTGGGTTTCGAATCGCCTCCGCCTCCACCGTATTCTCAAGATATGATCCCCAGTGACTGTTATCTGTTCCCAAACCTCAAGAGATGGCTGTGTGTTAGGCGTTTTGAGTCGAACAAAAAGTTGAATGGGAAACAAAAGGGTATTTTGGAGGGTTTGACAAATCGTATTATTTAGAAGGCGTAGAAAAGTTGAGAGATCGTTGAAATCATTGTAAAATATTAATCTCCTTCCATAATTTTGTGATTCTTCAACTTCATACAAATTACACAGTTCGTCTAAATTGGACTTATTTTTTGCCACCTAAATGAAACATATTATACAACGATTTTTTTCGCTCAATCCTGCCAACTCTATCATCTAGTACTAATCCCCTTTTTCAAAATTCATCTGCGATCTGTCAGATTAGATTTTTCTTTGTCGAAATATAGCAATTTTAATCTATTGTACGTCGTAAGTATTAGGCATTATAGCCTAATGTCCTATTTCAAACTTAAAAAAAACTTTTCTAACATTTTCTGATAATCTCAAAAAACCGCTTGAAAATGGTTATGTAGGGGTTTTCGGGGTCGTTGATTACAAATCTGCAGTCAGAATTTCCAAATGATTTATACATAATCCATATATTCTAAACGAAATTGTCGGTAGTATCGCATCCATATTAGATCCAGCATCTTGAATTTGGCAATTCTAACTGCAGATTATTGATAAGCGATCCCGAAAACCGCCAAGTAACAATTTTCGAATGGTTTTACGAAATTATTAGGAAATTTTAGAACAGTTTATTTGAAAAAGTTTAAACTGGGACATTAGGCTATGATGCCTAATGCTTACGAAGTACTATAGATCAAAATTACTATATCTCGAGAAAGAAAAATAGAATTCGGCAGATCACAGATGGATTTTGAAAGGAAGAATAGTACCAGATGATAGCGTACATAGAGAAAAATAGCACCTGGTCATAATGACTAGGAATAATGTAGTTGAAATAAAATAGTGACTTTAACGAGGGAGACTTGTTGTAGGTAGGTTCCCTTCCAAATTTACCATTTTGGAGATAGGAGAGGAAATGACCAAGGACCCAATATGGGTTTTGACGTAGTAGCCAATATGAACGCTTTGTAATGCTACACATCAATATATACACACATACATAGTTATTCATTCATGATTTGCGATAAGATTACTTGACATAGGAAATCGCGTAGAAATTGATGTCTGGCAAGTCAGAGCGTTTTATCGGCGACTGCACCAAAACCCATTTCGGATTCTTTATCACTTTCTCTCCTATCACTGGAATAGTAAATTCGAACAGGAACTTATACCATCTGATCAAATTTGACCTGACTGGTTAAAAAAAACATTTTTATGTATTTCAATACAAATCTTTATTATTGCCTTCAAAATAGGCTCCTTTTGAGCCAATGCAAGCATGCTAACGGTTAATCCAATTTTCCATACACTTCTTATAGGCCTCGGCCGGTATGGCCTTTATCTCCTCCAGCGAATTTCTTTTTATGTCCTCAATCGAATCATGGTGCGTTCCTCGGAGCGGATATTTGAGTTTTGCAAACATGAAAAAGTCACAGGGAGTCAAATCTGGCGAATACGGTGGCTGAGCAATGACGTTTGTTTCGTGTTTAACCAAAAATTCAGTCACAATCAGGCTGGAATGTGACGGCGCATTATCGTCGTCTGGCGGCGACGCGCTTCATACCAAAAACATGAACCACAATGTGTTGAGTCGATCCATAAGAGATTTTGAGGGCATCTGCTGCTTCTTTAATGCCAACACGACGATTTTCGAGCACAATTTTCTTCACTTTTTCGATTTTATCGTCGTTAACAGAGGTGGATGGACGACTCTCATGAGGCAAGTTTTCTACGACCTCACGACCCTCACTGAATGCTTTATGCCACTCAAATACTTACGTTCTCGTTAGAGTAGACTCCCCAAAACACTTCTACAACAGTTTCAATGATTCCGTAGCCGTAATTCTATTGGAAACACAAAATTTCAAGCAAACTAGTTGTTTAATTTTTTTTTCCATAGTAGAATTAGATCAGATTGTTTAGGATCCTACATAGGTTCCCATGTAGGGATGTTCGTGTAATGATTTTGTATGATTATAAAAAAGGGCTTACTGCAAAAAAATGCTTCACTAGTTTGACTGAAGCTTTTGGAGGGTATGCCCTTTCAAAAGCAACAGTAGGTTTTTAAGAATGCACAAGTGTCTTGAGACTAGGGGAGAGTACTTTAAAAAGATGTGAGAGGTATTGTCTTCATGTATCTTTTGTATTTAAAGATACCTACGCAACCTACGTACATTTCACATATTTTTGATGACTGACATGAATAATTGAAGAATCTTTAAAATTAAAAATTGAGGGTACATACCAAGATTTGACAAAAATTAATATGCTTCTTTTACAAAAAATCGAATCTAATTACTAGTTTATAAACATTTTCATTTAAATGCTTAGGCCCTATTGAAAAATTTCTTTTTTCATATTATTTAAAATACTAGCATATCATAATTTTTACCTTTTTGTAGGACCTGATTCATCACTATTTGAGAGTAGAATGAGAGGTGGTAAAGAATTGGGTGACTCTGATAGGCTGCCTTTTGTGGTTACAATATACACTAGAAATCCTCTTACTATGATTTATGGTATGGGATCATTCTATAATGGACAGAATGTTATAACTTCAAAGTATTGTGCTGAAACAATAAAAGGTAATGAAGAAAATTATTACGTTAAGGGTGGAAAAAGAGTGGGTTATCAAGAATTTAACATTTCTCGTGTGAAATATACTTCTGATGATAAAAGCAACTTATCATCGAGCTATGGAATCCTAAAAGTAAGTTATGAAATTTATATTATTTTAATAGAATAAGTTTACATGGGTGATTCTCTATGTAGTGTAATATTCTAAATCCCTGGTATTTCCTAACAAAATAAATTTCTCCTATGGACATGCATTCCATGTATAAGAGTAATTTTTATGCCTATGAATGATGATCACTGAGTTACTGTTATTCCTAATATTGTATTTTTTCTTTGAAAATAATTCAAACCTTTAAAACAGTTATTAATTAGGGTGTCCCTTGTGCAGTTTCTAAATAAAAGTTACTTCTTTTACTAAAACTATATACATAATACAATTGTTGTTGATCGAAGGATATTTCTTAAATCAGTATTTCTAAGAAAGTCGAAAGCTCAATTTAACCCTCCATGGGCCGACATTTTTTTTTGAATATACAACTTGCAAGGCACTTACTTTGATATTTCAGGATGATGATGCTGCCAACCGTCATCAATATTGTTATTGATTGTTTCAGAGATTATATAATTAAGACGTGTATAGCTGTCACTGAAGGCAGTGCAGTAGTTCACCATTTGCGGAACGTCTCCACCGTCAAGATTGACTATTGGTTGGAGTGAGTCACAACTACTTTTATCTCACTTCTACAAATGGCCAATCCTGGTGGTGGAGATGTTTCACTAATTGTGAAACACTGCACTGCCTTCAATGTCAGGTATACGATGTTTCTCTAGTTTGTATCGCTGAAAAATAAAATGATTGTATTTATTCCTACACTTTCTAATTCAAATTTTGACACAGAATCATAATTGCAAAACTTTAAATGTTTTTTTACCGTCCTTAGCCATAATAATGCGAGGTCAGAGAACGATCAGAGAATACTCTGACCGTTCTCTCAACCGGGTCCGCTAGGGCTTTTGAAAAATCTAAAATTATTTCGTAAAATGACGATACATTAGCATGTGACCTGACTGTTACACAAGCCCATGGAGGGTTATAAAATAATTGCATCCTTTTTTTACCCTTGTTAAATATTGCCCCCAGAGTTGTTTTTACTTTGATAATATTTGCGAGTAATTGTTCACTTGTAATAAATGGTATATTAATATTTATTTTAAACTTCCTTTAGTATTGGATCTATACCTTAATTCGTGCGTTTTTTTTCAAAATTTGAACGTTTATTTAAGAAAAACATGTACAATAGTATTATTAAAAGTATTGCCCATCTGAAGTTATGACTTTTTTCTACCTTTTTGGCAATTTGTGGATTCCATCCCAAAAGAACTACGCCGGCTTGGCGGCCAAGAATGAATCAAGCCAATTTTTGATAGCATGTTGTGATGTGAACCGTATTCCAGTGAGGGCGTTCTGCATCAACCGGAACAAATGGTAGTCAGAAGGGGCAAGGTCTGGGCTATAAGGCGGGTGGGGTGAAACTTCCCATCCACTGTTTTCCAAATAGTTCTTAACCGGAATAGCAACACGGGGCCAAGCGTTGTCATGATGGAAAATTATTGCCTCGTGTCTGGTCGCATATTCCGGGCGTTTTTCGGCTATTGCTCTCTTCAAACGGATTAATTGCGTTCGGTAGCGTTCTCCATTGATAGTTTCACCCGGTTTTAGCAGCTCATAATACAGCACACCCTTCTGATCCCACCAAATACAGAGCATTACCTTCGCGCCATGGATATTCGGCTTTGCCGTTAATTTGGCTGGTTGGCCGGGTTTCACATATGATTTTTTGCGCTTGGGGTTGTCGTAATGTATCCATTTTTCATCACCAGTAACAATCCGATACAAAAATTACTTCTTTTTGTGTCGTTCCAGCAACATTTCGGACATGCAAAACCGCCTTTCAACGTCTCTCGGCTTGAGTTTATGTGGAATTCAATTTCCTTGCTTTTGAATATATCCGGCTGCTTTTAAATGTTTTGAAATGGCTGCTTGAGTGACTTTGGCACGTTCGCTCAGCTAGAGCATGTTCACCATAAACTTCCACCAAAATACGATGACTTTTGGCAGCAGTTTTCTTCATATTAAAATAATGAAGAAGAACTCCCTGCAAAAACACTTTTTCAAGCACAAAGTTCGACATATTTGAGTGAAAAAAAAATTATTGTTGTTTACGCTTCAAATGAATGACTTTCACTGAAAAAGACGCACAATGGTAGTAGCTTTCCAACGCATGTTCGGAATATTGGAACGCTGGAATAATAATCAAGTTACGCCATCTCTTAGCAAACCGCACGAATTAAGTTATAAATCCAATATAAAATTAGAGTACAAAGCTTTTGGATAAACCGGGGATTGCAAAAAGAAAAGTTCTGCGATTGATTCAATTTAGTAAGAATTTCTACAAATCATCAGTTATTTGTCTACTAATTTCTTTTAAAAAATTTTATAACTTCTCATGAAAATAGGAGAAAATCACTAACATTTAGGAAAAAAATTCACAAAAGTAAATTACTGACTCACTGCACTAATTCAGATTGACCCTCTTAATAATGAATACGTTTCATCTGATCTTATATTGCGAAAAATATGTTTCAAAAATATCGATGCTTAAATTTTGTACTACGCGGAGAGTCACCCATCTTTGGTATTTTCTGATTAACAAATACGTTACGGAAAAATTTTACTTGCTAATACTAGGGTGTTTGATATTGACGTGAGAGGTCGTCACTACTAACAAATAGCTATCATTGTTAACAAGTTTCATCCTCCAAAATTCTTTTGTCAAAATTTGAGCCAAATCCATTCATTAGTTTACAAGTTACAGTGTCTAAAGCAACCAACCTCCCAATTGTTTGCAAAGATGAAAAAAAGTTAATTTCGTGTGTTGATTAAACACTACTCTTCGCGTGGAGAAACGTTATTAGAAACCAAGGCCAACCTCGATAAATATTATTCGGATTCTGCTCCGCCGTATGGATTAGTTCAGAAGTGGTTTACCGAATTTAGTTGTGGTTATCCGAGTACAGAAACCATACCAAGTCCAGGTCGTCCAAATGAAATCATTACACCAGAAATGATGAATGAAATCCATGATATTGTTTTGAATGACCCGAAAATGAAAATGCGTGAAATAGCTGAAATCGTATCCATCTCAACTGGGCGTGTGGTCAATATTTTGCATACACATTTGTGCATGAGAAAGCTCACAATCAATCAAAAACGCATTCGTGTGACCACTTCGGAGCAAATTTTAGCCTATTTCAACCGCAATCCGAAAGAATTCCTGCCTCAATTTGTGACGATGCATGAAACAGGGATCCACCACTAAACTCCGGAATCATGAGCATAGTCCAATCAATCGGTTAAACCTGGTGAAAGTGCACCAAAGCGTCCGAAAACGCAAAAATTGGCTGGGAAAGTTATGGCTAGTGATTTTAGGGATTTTAGTGATTTAGGGATTTTAAGATCATTGACTACCTTAAGAAAGGAAGGACGATTACTGGAGCATATTGCATAATTGGATCGATTGGTTGACAAAATCCGGAAGAAACGGCTACATTTGAAGAAGAAAAAAATCCCTTTTCATGATAACAATGCACCATATCACGCATCGAACATAGCACAGGCAAAAACACATAAATTGGGTTTCGAATCGCTTCCGCATCTACCATATTCTCTAGAACCGGCCCCTAGTTACTATTAACTGTTCCCAAACATCAAGAGATGGCTGTGTGGTAGGCGTTTTGAGTCGAACGAGGAAGTTGAATGGGAAATAGAAGGGTATTTTGGAAGGTTTGACAAATCGTATTATTTGAAAGGCATAGAAAAGTTGAAAGATCGTTGGACTCATTGTATCGAGCTAAAAGGAGAGTACATTGAGAAAAAACCCGTTTATTGCTAAAAAAAATATATTCTTGTTCATTTTATCACGTCAGTATCAAACTCCCTAGTAGTATACATGTTTTTCATACACTGAGTATGGGGTATGTATACCATTGATTCAAATCAATTCATGTGACGTTCCACGAAGAAATTTGATAGATTCAATAGTATTTTTCAGTAAATAGATATGGCAAATCCTCTTTAACACAAAATGTTTTTTTAGCTCAATCAAAAAGCAGATTTGGGCGAAGAAAAACCGGTTGAGATAAAGGATATTACAAATTTGATTGGAAACGATTCGATACTATTTACGACTGTTGGATGGAGCCATAATAATAACGATATTTTAGTCTTGAAATTTTTATTTTATCGAACAGTAAAATACTTGAAATGCGTTAGATACTTTTCTAAATTAAAAAATAATCGTTTCCCTCTGACTAGCGAGGTTTGCGCTTATTCTTATCCAAATCGCGCAGAATATCTGACCTGGGTAAATATTGATGAATTTTTATCATATTTAAAATTGAGAAGGTATGTTAAAGCCCTGGATTAAGTGGGTCACGTGATCAAAAAATAAATTTAAGTTCTCCTCGAAATTTGTCTACGATAATAAATTTTTCGATTGAAAATTCGGGTTATGATAAAGGACATATTAATGGATAGCTGTAGACTAATTATTTTTGAAATATTAAAAAATTTAATGCCCGTAGAACAGAAATAAATTTTTTTGATTGTTAAAAACAAATTACTGTCATAGCCATCCATTGATATGTCTTTTATCATGTCCTAAAGTTTCAGGCAAGAAAATTGTTTATTGTAGACAAATTTTGGGAGAAGGTGAAATTATTTTTTTATCACCCCAAGTGCGAAATTAGATACGGCCCAACACTGGCCCAGCATCGCCAAAAATTTGCCGAAGATCGGCTGCCAATATCGTGCCGTTGCTGGAATGATAACTCCGGTATGCACTTGGCGGCCAATGCTGGCCCAAACTCTGTCCGCTAGCACTTGTTTTCGGCACAGCAACGGGCCAATGCTGTGCCGAACTCTGGTTTTCTCACTCCCAGGATGGTTTGCCGTAGTAAAAGTGACACATGGCCCAGTAATGTGCCGTCCATGAGCCCGACTCTGGCTCTTCTACTTTCAGAACTGGATGCCATAGTAAAAATGACAATCGGCTTGGTATAGGTCCGATACTCGGCCAAGTTTCGGCTGAAGGTCGGTAAATTTAAACAGTCGACAAAGGCCGCCATCGTCGGCCCAGCACTTGACCGATGCAAACAGTGACACTGGCCCAATAACAATGGCCGACTCTTGGCTGCCGAGATTGGGCCAATATTGTGCCGCATTATCACCTTCGGCAATTCGCACTTGGGACGTAACCCACTGAAGCCATGCTCTTCAAATAAAAATAATATTTTATTTTATTTTTCAGTCCGATTCAGGTGCCCCTTTGTATATGGAAGATAATCAATTAGTCGGAGTTGCTGATCATCTCGGCAGCACAGCGGGAAGCTATACTCTTTTTTCCTTGCTTGCCGAACACGTAAGAAAAATCGATAGAACTGTGGCCCCTTCTAGAAAAAACCGTAAGTAATAACTTTATTTGACGATTAATATCGCTTCAATCTAAAATAAAAATGCAGAAAAATTGTTGACCATATATTCTTCAGCTTAATTGGACTTTAAAATCATTATCACATATATTAGACGTACGTGTGTATCTACCAGAAAGCTAATATTACATTCAAAATTTCATTAAATCTAAACTTGAAGTTATTTTTAAGACGATGGCATATACATATACAATATATATACAACAACAAATTCAAAACAAAATTTTTTGACTGAGAAATATCTACTATATGTAAACAGTTATTTCAATTCATTTAAATACATTAAGTTGTTTTTTTCGTGACAAACATAGGTAATATACGGAAAAATACGAATTGTTCTATAAATAATTTCTCTAACCCCAATATAGACCCCTTAATGTTGTATTTTATTCATAAAAAAATAATCCTTCACAACTTTACCTCAATCCTTAATCCTTAATCTTAATTAATACAAAATTAATAAAACCTTACTCCTGTACAACTTTGTTTCCGCCGTTTTTTTCCAAAATTTAAGGCTTTATTCTGAAAAAGTGATTACCTATTTATAATTCAAAGTACTCTTTATCGCTAGGCACTACTTTGTTTCCATCTTTATGGCAATTGTGGCATACCATTTCGAAAAAACAATGCGTCTTTTGAGGCGATCCACGAAACGATCCATTTTTCGATTTCTTTCTAAGGGCGGAAATGCTAATGAGCCAGGCTGCGTGCCATCGATCGAAACAAATGCTAGTCGGAAGAAGCAGCGTTTGGAGGATACGGCGAATTGGAGCAAGACCTCCCATTCCAGCGTTTCCAAATATGTCTTGACCGGTCTTGCGAGATGTGACCAAGCATTGCCATGCTCGAGGATAACTTTCTCCCGTCTCTTTTGGTTCAATACAATCCCCTCTAATGGTTTCACTCGGCTTCAAAAGTTCAGAACAGATCACACCGAGCTGGTCCCACCAAATGCAGAGCATAACCTTGGCACCGTGAATATTTAGTCTGGTCGTCGACGTGCAGGCATGTCCGGGCAGTCCCTATGATGTTATGCGCTTGGGATTATCGTAGCAGACTCATTTTTGGTCGCCGATCACAATGCGATGTAAGAACCCCTTCCGATTCTGTCTTTGAAATTGATGTTTAGAAGCAAAAAAACGCCGTTCAACATCTCTCGGCTTCAACTCGTACGGAACCCAATTTCCTTGCTTCTGAATCATTCTCATGGCTTTGAGACGTTTCGAAATGGCTCATTGAATCATCTCCAATGATTTCCCAAATTCCTCTTGCGTTTGGCTCGAGTCTTCAGCAAATAATACCTCCAATTCGGAATTTTTGAAAATGTTCTCTTTCCCACCGCCATTCCGGTCCTCGAAATCAAAGTTACTGCTCTTGAAGCGTTGAAACCACTCACCAGACGTTCTTTCACTAAGAGCAGCATCACCGTAAGTACTTGACAGAATTTGATAAGCCTCGACCGCCGTTTTCTTCAAATGCAAGCAGAAGATCAAAATTCCCCGCAAATGATGAGAATTTGGCTCGAAAACTGACATCTTCGATTGAGAATAAATTTATGATGCAAAAACAAATTCACTAATGTGGTGCTGTCGTTATGTCGACAGATCTCCAAGCATTCTGTGCTACATTTTGTTATCTGAATATTTCGACCAGCACTTACCGCTGCAGCCATCTATCGAAAAACGGCGGAAGCAAAGTTATACACTTAATAGATTCCTACATTACCGGCATTGATTCCCGCTCAGCCCAATGACCTAGGATTAAGGATAGTCGGCATACAAACTGAATAGGGGGGGGGGGGGTCCATTAAAATATCATAAGATCAGAGAGGTCTCCGATGCTCGAGCTTCTCGTCACATGGAATCTCGAGTGTACTTAATATGTCTAAGTTGACAGATCTTCTTTACTTCATCCTTTTTTATTTCTGATTTTTATAAAATTAGAAAATTTTTCATTAATAAGCTACATATAAATCAGAGTTTTGCATAATATTGATGATTAAAGGGGTCTACCTGTGTGATTCATTGTGGGTTTCTTCAGCGAGCGTTTAAATGGGACCCCCTCAAAATACCAGTGCTGAACGCTTGCGCGTTTTTTCTGGTTCAGTTGCCGCGGTGCTGACCCAAGAGTTTTTAAAATTTACCAATATGGCGGGTTTCTTTTAAGAAGTTTATTTGTGATTTTATGAGCTGTAAGAATTGAATAAAACAAAATTTAAAAAATCCGTTACACGGAAAAAAAAGCGCATTGCCCGACGCGTACACGGGACACGATTCAGCCGTGTCCCTTATTAAATAAAGCGATGGACCCATAGTGTCGATGGGCTGACACGGCTCATGCGTTTCCGCGCACGGACCAGGCGTGCGCTGGACACGCTATGCTTTTCACAGCAGAGTCGTGTCCAGACTCGGCAAAGCAATGCTCCAATACTTTTACGTCGTGCGCACGACCATTTCCATGCTTGTCCCCACTCCCACATGTAATGCAATTTGCACTGGCTCGTTCGATGTTCCTGCAGAGATTGGTTTTTTTTCAATTCGTTTTGAATAAAATAACTAATTATTGAAGGAACCGTGGTGTAGCTTAAGTGGCTTGCTTCATAAAGTAATTGGATGTTTGCAGCAAGGTCATCGGAAAACTGAAAGGCATGTGTTGTTTGAACATGCCTTATTCATAACCTTAAAATTTCACTGTCATTTGATAATTTTATTAGTATCTCTTTTGATATTTCGTAATAATGAGATAAAAATATATGTGAATTGAAATTTGATAGTTGCAAAAAATTAGAACTTTACCTCAAAAATTTCTCATGCATCCGACTTATAATAGGATACAGTTCAAATATATAATTCAAAAGTCGTGTGACAATAAACACGGCTGAATCGTGTCCCGTGCACGCGTCAGCAAAGCGCTCTTTTCTCCGTGTACGTCAGGACTTCGGTTTATGTCTGTAGATTGGTCACAGAAAATTTCAAGTCGATTTATGCAATACATTTTTCAAAATCCTGTGAATCGACTTGAAAAACATAGTTTTGAGAAAAGCGCCTTTAAAGTTCGAGAACATCGGATAGCACTAGTAAAAAAATTACTGTGTAAAATAAAAGAATAAACTTTGAAAATGGCGTAAAATTTCTTAAAAAATCTTTGGTACTTCAATGATACGTATAAATATAGTACTCACCCGGTAAGAAGAGGTGGATTGAAATCAATTGAACGGCATTAAAAATGTCAAACAAATTAATTCATATTAATGCCGAACCAATTCCGTTTCTTTCCGAATTCTAGTTAATGCGTTTGACTAAATTCAGCTTGTTTCATTTCAATCCAACCCACTCCTCACTACTAATAAATTCTTTTTAACACCATTGACTGGAATCAAAAATGAAACAAAGCTAATGCGATTTAGTGCATTCAGGGAGTTCATGAGGGACTACTGGTTACGCTCATACCTCGCAGAGGCCTATAAAGCGCACTGGCGCGAAGATATAAACGCAGGTCCGATACTTTTCGGACACACCTTGTATTCTTTGATCCATTTTTTTCGACAGTAGAAAATCGCCAATACTCGCAAAACACTTCTAACCTTTATGTCTCTCACAAACAAACAAAAAATGCTATATTGCTGAAATTGTGAACATATATTCAGAACAAGTGTGCCAACATAGGAGAAAAAATCGAATGTACATAGCCCGCGAAATTTGAAAATTCAACTTATGTTTTGAACAAACCTCGTATGTGGTCTGGCGTTATCTTGGTGGAAGATGACGCCTTTACGAGTAGCCAGTTCTCTCCGCTTTTCGTTGATTTCATTGTGCAATTTCATTAGCTGGCGACAGAAGACATTCGAATTGATAGTTTAGTTCCTTGGGAGTAGCTCAAAATAAACAATACCTTTGAAATCCCACCAGACTCAGCATAACCTTATATTGATGAATATCGGCTTTTGATGTCGATTTGATGTCGATCCCACGACGTTATCGTAAACAACCCATTTTTTATCGCCCGTTATGATTCGCTTTAAAAATGGATCGGTTTCGTTATGTTTCAGCAGTGAATCGCAAATGGAAAATACGTTGGGTGAGTTGAATTTGGTTCAATTTGTGAGGAACCCACATATCGAGCTTATTAACGTAACCAAGTTGTTTTAAATGTCTTTCAACGCATCTGTGATATGTTAAGCATCTCTGCGATCTCTCGTGTTGTACTACACCGGTTATGTTCTATCATTGCTTTTATTTTGTCGTCGTCAACTTCAGTTGGGCGCCCAGAGCGTGGTGCATCTTTGCGGTCAAAATCTCCGGAACGAAAACGAGCTTGCACTGCGTTTTTGCCTTTTCGGAAGTAATAAAGTGAAATGTGGCGAAAATGACCGTCTGGAACCTCCATTTCAAATCAATGCAAAACAATAAATAAACAACAAAACTTGAAACTTTTTTTTTTACTCAATAATCTATGAAACGTCAGCTGTCAAATACCATATACGGTCTGAAGTTTGCAATTAAGAAGAACGACTTCGAAAGACTAATGTCATCTAGCGAAAAAAAGCAAAATGACTTTGTTGCCAACCCAATATAAATTGAATCATTTTTATTAATTTTCATTAATTTGCTAATTTAATTCCTGTATGCGACAAATATTTGATTCTCATTGACATACTGATTTTACGCATTGAGTGTTCTGTCCTATTGCTGTAACCTATAACCTGTCTTATGATCAGTTGTGGCCGTTAGTCGTTGCGGTATGTAATTCCAATGTTGGCCTGCCTGTCGACTCTTCGCTCCCGTGAAATGGTGAACATCCATTGGTTACTTTTATTTTATATTTTGTCATTTGAAATCACCAGTTAACAGAAGCCGATGAGTCTTTACCATTTAACGGAAGTAAAGATCCGATATGCAGGCGATCCTTGATATCACTAAGTTGCGTTGATGGTGTCAAACGAAAGTACCAACTCCGTAGAATATAGACAATATGAATATTTTAATAGAATCTCAAACATTGGTAACTTCTTTAGTGATTTGTGAATTAAACAAGGTGAAAATTGATAGTATAAAGTTATAAAAATTTTCATTTGTTCAAACGTCTTGTTTTATCTGATGAGTAGCAAAATGATCATATTTTTTAGATGTAATGAATTTTTCAGCCTCTTATAAAATGCAAAATTTATACAAAAATCACTAGATATCTCAGGTAGAGTCCAAGACCTGACTGCTGGTCGATATATCCATCAGCCCCGCAGGCAACGTAAAGTGCAATGTAAAAAATTTGTCTCATTTCTCATGAAGGTTTGAGAGAGTATTTCTATGTAATTTCACGCACTGAATATGAAAAAAATAGTAAAAAAGTTCTCGCAGACACCCTTGACCTTGAAAATCTCTATTTCAAGGTCAAATTTTATTTCTAGTATAAGCCGAGTTTTGAGAAGGTTTTCGTACGTAGTTTGATGCGCTGAAACAAACGCAGCAAGCTACTGCCGCATCTCCGGAGATGTCAAGATTTTTGTGAGTCCCCTTACCTCTCACGTTTCGGAGTGTTTGGTTTTTATGAGTCCCCTTGCCTCTTACGTTCCGGGGTGCTTTATTTTCGTGAGTTCCCTTGCCTCTCACGTCGGAATGATTGACTTTATAGTAATATCTTTTTTGTGTGGTACTCTTCAATGCATGGTGCTGCGCATATAGATGTATCAGAATCAGATCTAACAACCTGTAATCGATATGAAGGAAATGGTGTAGCTCCTTCGTTTCTCATTTTATATAACGCATGGGCATTAGATAGAAAAAGATCAATAAGATGAAAAAAAGCTTTCGATACCATTTCATTGTTTTTCGCACTGTTTCTGTAATAGTTGAATGTCTATCAACATTATCGATACCACTCATACTTTGATTTTAATTAACATTTACATAATTAAAGTTCGTGCACACTTGTAAGCTTGCGAACGCTACGTTTATCTTCCCACCTCACTGCCACCCACGCATCACTGTGAGAGACTTGTACTTCACCTCGGATTAACTTACTCTCAAGCTCTGGCATTCCCTTTCTATTTGCTTTCACCGTACCACACATACCTGTATCACGATCATGTAAAACTTCTGTCAAAGTGGGAGATGTATACCATTTGTCTATATATACAACATGACCCTTATAAAAATAAGGTTGTAAAAAGTGAGCTACAATATCGCTAGTAACACCCAAATCAAACTTCTGATAATCAGTGTCTGCACCAGTGTAAACAACAAAACCCAATACGCATCCCGGCTCGCAGTCTACAACCATGCAAAGCTTGATACAAAAGCGATTTCTCTTTAAAGGCATGTATTGCTTGAATCGAAGCCTACCTTTTCATAATAATAGACTTTCATCTATGCACATAGTTTTACCTGGAATAAAAACTACCGAAAATAAAATAAAATACGTGTTCTATTACTGATTTTATTTTCACTAAAGGATGATTTCCGATTTCTTCATTATCATGAAAATGTAAACATTGCAGGATGTGAATATATCTATAGCGAGACATTGTTTGACCAAAAATTGGAGTGGGTAGGACCAAACTTTCATGTGGGAAGATTGTGTGATAGGATTTTGAGTTGCATAACGATTCGTCTCCCCTACAATTTTTTGTAGCAAAGAAGAATCACAAAAATAATTAAAATAATTGATTGGCCTATTTCCCAAAAAAGAGATATTCGGATTTATTTCGGAGCTACCTTCAGAATCTTTGATTGATGGGTAAAAATGCGCGTCCTCAAACAATTGAGTTTCGTTATAATAAAAGTCTTCCGAATCGATTTCACCGATGTCTTCATTTTCTAATACTTCATTTTCTTGTTAGGACTCGCCACTACTCCAAGCTTCATTTTCAACCATTTTATGGAAAATAATAGTATATTACGTGCCTAGGCGCAAAATGAGGGTTATTGCACGACGAGCGACAATGCTCGCAGGAGATCGAAGCCAAGGCGTAGTCGAGGCGTAGCCGAAACGTAGCTGAGGCAAAGTCGAGACGAATCCGAGGCGCGATCATTCCTGCGAGCATTATCGCGAGTTTCGTAATTTCCCGAATTGTGTGAATTGGCACGTATTCTATTTTATGTGACTTCGGTGCGTATACGAGTTTTTATGCGTACACTCGAATCTAATTTAGTATTGTAGTTATTTGCGGCGCTAGTCATTACACTTGATATTTCGCGACTAGTCCCGGGCATTTTGATTTTATCAATCTTGTGTAGTAGTAGCGGATTTTAATAGACGCATACGCAGTTCAAATATACAAGGCTTTGTCAGTAGGGTGCTAACGCTGTACGAAGAAGAAGAATAAGAAGAAAATTGTGCTCCGCTGTATGGCTATAGGCGCATGCGCAGATCAATTTTTACATTACATTCCTCTGTAGCGTAATACACAATATTGAGCTACTCTTAACTGAAGTGAAAAAACGAGTTTACGCGTCGGAGGCACGTAAAAGCATGATACACCTTTCGATCAATAGTGAAGAAAAATGACATTACTAAAAATTATATACATACTGTGAAAATCCTGGAGAATAATGAATTATGAATGTAAAGTAACAATCTGCAACATATTATAAACTTATAGAAGTTAATGAGTAAAAAATCCATTCCTCTACAGGAAAAAACCGAGTGCTAATCCTCTTGTAGATTCTAACATTAAATCAATTTTTTGACATTCAATTATTTTTTAAGATAAGATGAGTAGCAAAAAAAAGAAAACTCCGCGTTCAGGTCGTTGATCTTAGATCATGTTGAGAATAAATGCCGCAGTATTTTATGTAGCCTTCAGATATGAGGTTAAAGCTCACTGCGTTTGTGCTGGAAACTATAATTTCACCTGGAAATAGATATTTTCAAGGTCAAAGATGCTTTGAGGATTTTTGACATTCTTATCGTGGATGAGAAGGTATTGGTTTTATGTGAAAAATGACTTTCGAAAATTTCATCAAATCTTTACGTTTTGAGACCCCCTGAGTCCGAAAAAAGGGTTTTTACGGAGCGCGAAGTGCGACGATCAAATCGCGCGCCCTAGGCGCGCTCAAGCTTGCGAGCGAAGCGAGCTGCGCGCAAAGCGCGCGATGAGAATGTGCCCGCGAAGCGGGCAGATTTTTTCCACTGTTTTTCCCATTTTTAGCGCATCAATGACGCTGTAAAGCCATCTCCAACTTTACCTTTTGTAAAAAATAAAATGTGACCTTGACTGTAGATTTTCAAGGTCGAGGATACCTTAGTGATTTTTTTCAGTAGTTTTTTTCGTATCCAGTCCATCAAATTACTAGAAATGAAATTTGAGCTTGAAATACCGATTTTCAAGGTCATCAATGTTACGAGGAATTTTAAAACTATTTTTTACGTATTCAAAATATCAAATTTTGCCTACAAACATTAAATATTTTGTGCCTCTTGAGTGGTCGATATATCGACCACCCCCGCAGCTAAAAGATTAAAGTGAGACTATTTATTCATATAATGTTCAAATCGTTTGAAAAATAAAAAATTGTTTGGATAAACATAATATATATGAAACAGTGGCAAAACAATGATCAAGTTAATAAAAATTTCCAACCTATCGATTTATATTTCAAAATTCAACCATCCTAATTGAAAATATGGAATTATACTAGAAATTAAAAATTTTTATTGCCGATTTTTTTTATTTTATAGATCGATTTAGGTACTCTATTAATGGACAATGTATTTAAGGGTATTCTTATGTGAATTTCAATTGATTACAGGTTTTGGCGAATCTGTATCTACTACGGCCTCTACAACCCCTACATGCTCTACACCCGCTACACCCACTTCAGCTTTGCAAAAACTGAAGAGGCTTAACATCAGGAAAAACTATTCTCCATCCTCTACATCCCCTACACACACTGGACATTCTTCAACTTCAAGAGTTGGAAGGGTATATTCGATGGGGCATGAACCTTCTACATACGCTGCGTCCTCTAGATTAACTGAATCCCATAGATATACTGGACACTCTCCAAGTCCTATATCTCCGGTACACTCTGCAACCACTTCAGCTACAAGACTGCAAAGGTCGTCTTCGACCATTGTAGGGTCCTCTACATCAGCTACACCTTCTTCATCCGCTAAATCCTCTAAACGCACTCCGTTTAAGAAGTTTTTGAACTTTTTTTCAAAGAAAAGAGATCCTACACCGTAATTTATATATTAGATATTTATATATTAGATTGGTTCAATAAAATAAATACTTGGTAACATTTAAATAAAACAAAATTATGTTTTCTTTTTAATAAATATATTATCAACTTAAATATTGTATTTTATTACTTTATAATTTCCTGATTTTAATGTACACAAAGGAACATTTCAATGCAGAAGATAGAGCAATTACATTCTATAAAAAGTCTATTGATAGGGAAATTACGTTCCTTTCAGAATGCATCTATTGAAATTAAGCAGATTTATTTTGTCTACCAACAAAATTGTTTCACTGTTAAAAAACTCATCTGTATAATGCAAAACAAAAATAGTTTTACCGATGAACGATTTCTTTTGACTCTGAGAAGGAATCCTTGAACTATTAAAGAATTGCATTTATAGACTAGCGGACAAAGTGCGCCGGCGCATCAGTGAGTGTACATTCTCTAGTGCTTAACAGGACTTAACCTCATTTTTCATTTCATTTTGTAAAGCGTCCTTGAATTTCATTGAATATTATGGTTTTCTTCAAAAATCTAGATAGACTGAAAAATCTCAATTTATTAAAATTTACATTTAATCAAATCCGAAATTTTTTCTCTGTTGGAAAAAAAGGACCGGAATAATTATTGTTCGTCTCCCGAATATAATAAAATACAATTGTGGTGAAAAGCGAGAAACTCTAAAATTTTTCAATGAAATTGAAAAAAATCGTAGCGATATCTTAAAATGTTAAGAGATTTTTATTTTATTTTTCCAAGTACAATATTGTTTTCAAAATTTATTGAAAATTGGAAATTATTAAAATTACAATTGTTTAAATGTCCCAATTTGATTCAAAGTTTAGTTCTATTTAAATAATTTTCAAATATATAGAAAAAATTAATTTCTTGGAAAAAAACATTAATTTTGTTAAAAAATTTAATAATTTCAAATCGAATCGTATTCCAATTCACATTTACAATTCAACACTTATTTTTTTTAAAATAAAATTCTAATTTATAATTAAAGAATGATACAAATTTAAAATAAAATCCGTAATACAAATTTCAATTTATAATGAAGAATAATTTCAAAACGGTAATGAAAAAAAATGTCGAGATTTAAAGTTTATATGGAAATTCATACTAATGTGATTGATAAAATTGAATAAAAACATTTTTTTAATGAATCTTGAAAACACTTACTTAACATTACATTATACAAACCAAGATGTTCATATTTTATGCATATTTTTGCATATAGTATCATTATAAGTAAATATTATAATCATATTTATATCGTATATTCAAATTTTTTAATATCATTTCACAATTTGGTTTGCAATGTTTAAAAATTATTTTTATAATATTTTTTCAGCATTATATTTTATAGAATACGGACTTTCAATTTTTACACGTATTGAAAAAGGCCGTAACAGGATACGCATGGTCTGGGTACCCCCGCTCGGATTTGATCCATATTACGAGGGTAAGTGGCCTCTATTACAAGATAAATTCACCCCAAGTATCAACTCAAAAAATTCTTTTTTACAAAAGTTATGAATGAATTTTGAAAAATTAAAAAATCTAATTTTCGCGAAAACGACTCAACCGATCTTGATGACTAAAATATATGTTATAGAGGGTACTAAAGAGGTTCTGAAAAAAATTCAAGAACCCATTCTGTTTATAAGAAGGGGGTAAAATTTTTTTTTTAATTTTTGAATAATTATTTTAATGTGAAAAACTTCTTGAATACCCACCATTTTTTTTCTATATCATGCTCAAATTCAAAGTGACAATATATATTTTTCCGAAAATTTTCGGAGACGTACTTCATAGTTAAAAAAAATAAAAACTTCTTTGGCCCCTACAATGTATGAAACAATTGATACCCTATGACTCATTGAAGCAATTGTTTTCATACTCATGAAAGTTTTACGTTGATCACGTACAATATCTCATTTATTTTTACGTATTTACTGCATAGTGGACGACATAGTACACTTTATATGAATGCGCCTTATTTTCAATTGTTTTGATTCATGCTCAAAAGATGTACTTATCTACGGTTCGCGTTTTTATTTCATTCTCGGTTGTAATCGTTTGCTTATAAGTTGTAGGATGCTGTTATACCGCGTTTGAACCGCGTTTGATAGTTCTACAACTGAGAATGAAATAAATACGCGAACCTTAGATAAGTACATCTATTGAGCATGAATCAAAACAATTGAAAATCAGGTGCTTTTTGCGAACGAACTCGTGCGGCATTCGAAGTCTGCGCAGTAGTACTCTCAGGAAGGTCAAAACGTAGGTCATGGGCACAAGCTTCGAGAAGGAGATATATGGGGAAATATATAAACTGAATTTTGTGACTGAAAGAAAAAATTTGTTGACAGGTGGATAAAGTGTATTGAAAAAAAGGCGATCATGTAGAGATGTGTTTTTTTTAAATTGATAACGATCAATTTCACAGACAGGGTGCGTATAATTGTTGATGCACCCTCGGATTCATATAAAGTGTACTATGTCGTCCACTATGCAGTAAATACGTAAAAATAAATGAGATATTGTACGTGATCAACGTAAAACTTTCATGAGTATAGAAACAATTGCTTCAATGAGTCATAGGGTATCAATTGTTTCATACATTGTAGAGGCCAAAGAAGTTTTTATTTTTTTTAACTAAGAAGTACATCTCCGAAAATTTTCGGAAAAATATGTATTGTCACTTTGAATTTGAGCATGATATAGAAAAAAATGGTGGGTGTTCAAGAAGTAATTCACATTAAAAAAATTATTCAAAACTTTAAAAAAAATGTTTACCCCCTTTTTATAAACGGAACGGGTTCTTGAATTTTCTTTAGAACCTATTTAGTACCCTCTATAACATAAATTTTAGTCATCAAGATCAGTTCAGCCGTTTTCGAGAAAATTTGATTTTTTGATTTTTCAAAATCCGTTCATAACTTTTGTAAAAAAAAAATTTTCGAGTTGATACTTGGGGTGAATTTATCTTGTAATGGGAGCCACTTACCCTTGCAATATAGATGAAATCCCAGCAGGGGCACCCAGACCATGCTTATCCTGCTACGGCCTTTGTAGTGCAAGCAAAGTTGTATATTATGCATAAAAAATCTAAACGTGTAAAAAATTGTTAACCTCATATCAATGTTTTTTAAAACACAAATTTGGATTGCTGGGCTGAATGTTAATGAAATGCGATGACTTTCGTGCAGTAATGTATGGAATATTATAGCGAAGCCAAAGAGTTTGATTAAAACGGGAAAATACAGCTCTTTTTATGAAATTTTCCATTACATTTTCGCACATTTGACGCTCTATTTCGTCGATAACGGCATGAATCTTCTCTTTGAGTTCTTGAATTAACTGAGGAGCATCAGCATACACTTTATCATTCACGTAACCCCAAAGAAAAAAGTCTAGATGTGTTAAATCGCATGATCTCAGCGCCCAATTGTAATCGCCGTTTCGAGAAAACGCTCGGCCTTGAAACTTTTCACACAAAAGACTGATGGTTTCGCCACTTGTGTGACGTGTAGCGCCGTCTTGTTGGAAATAAACATCGTCCACAACCATATCTTCCAGTTCTGGGCATAAAAATTCATTAATCTTGGTTCGAGTGCGCATTCCATTCACCGAAACAGCCGCTCCACCTTCATTCCCAACACTGAGAAAAATATAGCTTAGTTTCTTCTTTTTTAAGGCTAAATTTTCCTATAATTTATGACATTTTAACCCCAGAAAATCCTTATAGAACATTTTCCTATTTTTTATCGGACTTTACGTACCATCGGAAATTGTGCTATAAAATAGGGGGCTTCTTCCGAAAAAACATCATACAATTTCCTACTCAAATGTCTAATTAAGACTTTTTCAAAACAGTAAAATATCACTGTTTGATTCCTGAATTTTTGCTGTTTTTTATCAGAATTTTTACTGTGATTGGAATACTACAAAGTTCATATAAACTTGTCGGAATTTTTCCTGTTTTTTATCGACTTTTTCCTTTTTTTATCGGACTTTTTTCGACGCAAAAAAAAGGAAAAATTTATTTTCCCTTTTTCGATCCTTTTCTCCTTCTTCCCTCTTCTCTTTTCACGTTTCTAATTTCATTTTTCTACTTATCATTGACAACCTGTGTGAAAGGAGAAATTATTCAGACTTTTATTATCATGCACAATTATGAAATAATGATAGTAATTATATTAGGCAATTTAAACATTTACGTAGTAAAGCTGAAGAAATCTGAAAATAATTCTGCTCCAAGCTGGGTTCGAACTCGCGCACTCGTGGTCCGTAGGCTAGAACGTAGATCGCTTACCTGTGAAATCATTGCAACGGCACTTCGATTATCAATCACATGACCCACAGCCTGAGATGCCCCATTTTCTTACGAGTTTTACTTTGAAAAACCTTGCTGTTGTTGGTGAAATCATTTGCCAACCGTAAAAAAACAAATTTGTTTTTCTAAGTGCAGATTCTACATAGCGAAACCATCGGTTTTGCCAAATGACTTTATTTAATAACTAAATGGAAAGACCAATCAGCAAAATCGTATTATCAAATTGCAAAATCGGAAGAAACGCAATACGTTTCTAAACCTTTTTAATGATTTTTCGGTGAAATTCAGGTTCATTTTCATGCATTTTTGTAGTGAATTTTAACAATTTCAATGCGTTGTTGAAGCGCTTATTGTTCCATCTCTATTAATGACATAGTTTTTAGTTGTCATCTGTCTACAAATGACACCTCTTATTATGAAAGCTGCAAAAATAGCGGGCTATTCAAGATGAAATCTCTAATTGGAAAATCCTGTAGTTTTAGGTTTAAAAATATTTTATAATATTTCAATGGAAATTGAAAACCATGTTTTCTGAGCTTTACTGGACAATAGTCAGCGAGGAAGTTTCGATTTGGAAGATATTACTGCGAGAAGGTTTTTCCATATCGTATATTGAAGTTTTTCACAATATTTTGAATCAATCGAATAAAAAACGGTGGAAGTTGTCAATTATTATTATTCAAAACGCTCGTCGATTACGTGGCAGTAAGCACTGCGTACGTAATTCCAAAAAAAGCGTTAATAACATTTATTATTTTTTATACTCTTATTAGTTATCATTATTTATTATTCACATTGAATATTATTCGTTGCGAACACAAAAGTGCGCAATCATTTATTATGGCGATGATCAAGCGAGCAAAGTAATATAAATATATGTTCCGTGCAAGTTTTGAAGTTAAAACTGAGTAATTAACTTATAAATATGCATCAGGACTATTAATGGAAAGTACATTTTTCTATACATCTGCTATGGAAAACCACCAATCAGTTTTATTTATAGTAAACAGTCGATTTATGGAATATATTTATTATACAATAAAATGCAGTAATTTCGTTTTAGCGTTTAAAATATTTATATTCAAATTTTTAATATGAAATAATTTGATTCAAATCTTATACTAATGAGTCATTGAAATGTTAAACAAACTCATTGGCTTCGTTCGCATTTTTTTCACAGCTTCTAATTTTTATCATGGATAATGTCACGTCCCTGTGACAATTAGTAGCAATATTATAATTATTTACTTATTATAAAATAGAGTCTATTGAACAAAGTTTTCTTATTTACATTAATAAAACTAATCAAGATAATTAAGAACAAGGGCATTCATTTTTTATATTCACGATCGGTTTATTTCTCTTTGGACAAGGCTTTACTGAATTTGGTCTAGTTTAAACGTATCCCTGAACATATTGCTCAAGCCACGCAGTGGAATTAATTATTTCATCATTTTTATAATCATAATCAACTCCTTGAATCACTTAAATTTCTCATGAAATAGATAAATAATTGAAACAAAAATTTTACTCATTATATCGTTGAAAACAGGAAAAATTATAGCTTATTAACAAATTTCGAACGTACACAAACAACTAATATGTATGATAGTATATTAGGCGCCGAAGCGCAGAATGAGGATTACAGTCTGTTCCACAAAAAAAGGTACGCGTTTACTCGGAAAGTTTTGAAGAAAATCTCATTTTTCTTTTCTGGCATAGCAGTGCGCATAAAGCACTAGGGCGCACTCACCTAATAAACCGTCCAATCGCCGTTGTTCTGGATAATGGCCTGGCACCTTCTGGGCATGCTCTCGACTAGTTTTTCGGCATATTCCGTAGGTAGAGAGCGCAATACCTCCTTAATTCGTCGAGAGAGCTGCTTCAGGGTGAATGCACGCATTCCTGTAAGTTTTCTCTTCACGACACTCCACACATTTTCTGTTGGATTCGCATCAGGAGATTGTGAAGGCCAGTCCAAGGTCGTGATGCCATTTTCCGCTTTCCAGGACGTGCAGAGGTGACTGCGATGTTTGGGTTCGTTGTCCTCTTGAAGGATCCAATCCTTATTGTTGGCTCCAAACATCTTCTCTGCCGATCTCAGAAGGCCATGTTCCTAAATTAGAAACATTTTTTTAGCGCTGTGAGAAGCATCCTCAAACATGGATCTTTATGGGGTGTTTAACAGTTCGCTGGAGAAAACGCTCACCAGCAGCTGACCAGGCA
This sequence comes from Diplolepis rosae, assembly GCA_030998225.1. Classification (NCBI taxonomy): domain Eukaryota; kingdom Metazoa; phylum Arthropoda; class Insecta; order Hymenoptera; family Diplolepididae; genus Diplolepis; species Diplolepis rosae. The sequence goes on along the minus strand of JAPYXD010000727.1, from coordinate 7,763,377 downwards.
CGTTTTATGCGAACCCATGCCCAAAAGGACGCTTTGTTCGAAAAAAGTACATTGGACCAATCGCGATCAACATTTTCCGTAGCCCATTGCAAGTACTTTTCCATGTGAACCTCTGAGAGCAGGGGTTTCTGCCTCGTGGGACGGCACTGCACTTTTGCCTCAGCTAATCTGCGTCTTATGGTGTTTATACTAACGTGTCTCCGCTAGCTTATCTTTGGCTACACGCAGCCGGAGAGTTGGGTTGCGCTTAAACAGTGCAATGATCATCTTATCCTCCTTACTGGACGTTGCTCGCGTCTCTCGTTTGCCTGGCAGGTCATCGACGGTTTTTGTGTCCCTATACCGCTCTACCCACATTTTCACGAAGTGCTTAGACTTTTTAAGCACTTTGGCAGCAGCCGAGTATGAAAGATGTGATTCGCGTGCATGGGTGCACAAAAAAACCGCTTCGTAACGTTTAGCGTAGATAGCACTCATAGCTTAATGTTGTGTAATATCTGACACTTCGAACAAGACTAAAACGAGTCGGTGGTGGTGCCGTAGCCCTTTGAACGTACAGACAGGGCATAAAAGAAAGGAATAAAAATCTTTGAAACTTTCTGAGAAAATGCGTACCTTTCCTTGTGGAACAGACTGTATTACGCGACGAGCGACAATGCTCGCAGGAGATCGAAGCTAAAGCATAGTCGAGGCGAGATCAGTCCTGCGAGCATTTTAAGCGAGTCTCGTAATTCCCCGAATTGTGTGCATTGGCGCATATACTATTTTATGCTCGCAGGACTGATCGCGCCTCGGCTTCGTCTCGGCTTTGCCTCAGCTATGCCTCACCTAAGGCTCGACTATGCCTTGGCTTCGATCTCCTGCGAGCATTGTCGCTCGTCGCATAATAACCCTCATTATGCGCCTAGGCACATAATATACTATCATGTGACTTCGGCGGATTTACGACGAGAGATTTTTCTTCGCATTTTGGTTAGAATTATTTTTATGTTCTCTCCCTGATCTTTGATCCTTGAAGAAACGTTTCTTATTCTTTTTTTTTCAAAAAACGCCCTTTAAAATGTGTAGGTGAGTTATTTCAGGATTTTTCTCGTTAATCATTATCACTGTCCACATGGTCGCGTACGGCATGTAATGGCTAACAATGTACAACGTTTCAAAGAAACACTAGTATTCATCACATTGTGCTCGGTTGAAATGAATTCTAAAACGGGTAAGATAACTTTACGGACGTACACTGCAAATGCATAGAATGATATACGTTTGCAATCCAAGCCCGCAATAGCTCGGCAACAATTCCCAGTTGCATCACCCCTTAATATCTTCCCGGGCCCTATGGAACGAATTGTTTCTTCGCAAAACATGATTGCATCCACATCACTGGCATAACGACGATAAGGGTCACTTAGGCTTCTTTCTACAACCCGCAGTTGCATTAAGTCTTATAATCCAAAGACTGAAATATCAAATGTCTGTCTATTTGATAACTTCCAATTCATATTTTCTTGGCTTTATGTTTGCTAATTTTTCTTGGACTACTGTCCTCGAAGTTGATAATAAAATTTCGTATTTTCAGGGTGTATTTCGTCACTACAGTCTGTACTGTATACAAATATGGTCAGAGGCATAAGCGGATAATGCGTGATGTCAAATTTAAACCTCTGTTTGCATTCTACGTATTTGCACTTTGCGTACATAACGTAAGATGCCTTGTTTTGCATTTCACCATAGAAACTGAGGTAGCATTTGATTCCTGCTTTCGATGGTAAAGCTTTCTTTAGAAGCAAACGCATATTTTCTACGTTTAACTTTCCTGTTTCGGATTGTATGACACCAACTTCACAAGGAAGGTCGAAAGTGGCACGAGTTTGAGAAAAGTTGGCTCGCAAGTAAGGATGAATTTGCGGTTGTGCAATCAAGAGACCCGGTCAGGTCTAGAAGGCTAAGGTAAAAAAAAAGCCCGACCGTGGTATCTATACTCCAAATGTAGTGATTTACTTACGGACACTCACGATTTTTTTACTTATTTTAATTTATTTTCATGTTTATCCCGCACAAGGAATGGCATCATAAGTTGAGACTAATTTTTTAAGTCCATTCGATGTCACTAGGACAATGTCTTTGTGGAATATTATTGGAAATACATGAGCTGGAGTTATAATTTTCACAAGAATATCCCGTGAAAAAGTTTCAGTTTCATCGTCAGACAGGTCACGTGATTAGATGCGCTAGTGCCACGAGTGAGCAATTTTCGAAACTGCACTTCGATCTTTGACAGTATCGAATAATGATTTCACTCATCAGCTCGTATAACAGCTCATTATTATTATGATTATTGCCGTGGGTTTGTTTGTTGAGTTTGTTGTTATTGAATAATACAAAGTTTTTATTTGCTAAAATGAATACGTCACAATATATCGGTTTTCCGTGATAATTTATGGACAAAAAATAACAATCCCTACCAAGGTTAAAAATCTGAAATATAGAATTTTTCAGCTCATCGATAAACATTATTTTCAAAACGGCGCTATCCCATTTATTGAATGTGTTATCGCTCATTAAAAAAGGCGCAATAATACTCAAACGTGGTTCTTTTAGTCTACGGTGAAACACGGAGTGAAATCCCCCCCCCCCCCCCCTCATATAAAATTTTTAATGTTTTAACTAAAGGCTAAGTTTTAACGCCCCGCGATGTTAATCTGAAAGTTCGAACCTTTTATTTTTCTTGCGAATGTTGTTAAATGAAATAAAGGTGAAAATTTAATGATTTCTTTTTCGATGATATCTTTTTTCTTGTGAATTGCCCAGAATATCATACAATTTTTTTCTGTGACTTTGGGCCTTTGTTCTGCTTACGAAGGTTGTGGAATCAGAAAAAAGGGTAAGTTCGTCAAGCGATGTGACTACATTTTTGCTATTTATAATTACTCTCTCATTACTTCTGCGTTGCCCAGAATATCATGCAATTTTTTTTTTGTCACTTCGGACCTTTTTTCTGCTTACAAAGGTTATGAAATCAGAAAAAGGCGAAGTTCTGCAAGCGATGCGACTAAATTTTTGCTATTGGTAATTATACTCGCATTACTTTTGCATGAAAAATTCTTGATCTTGAAAAAACAATGCGATATAGCGTAGATTTATTTTTATACATTTACCGTTCGACGTTGGCCTTTCAAGTCCTTAGCGGCTTCTTGTATGAGACGATTTTTCTTTTAACATATATACAAGTATAATTTGAACTACTAATTCTACTGATCATGTATCTTAATTCAAAATGAATTTCATGTAGAAGATGACTCCTCTATGAAATTACGTTTATGCATGTTTAGATGGTTTCATTCAGTAACTGAAATTCGCAATTAATATACAGTTTAAACTAATGGAAGAGCAAGTATTTTTTTTCAACAAACTATTTTATTATGGTCCATCAAATTGTAATAAATTGATTTCCAGTTACTATATGCACTTTCAGATTTTGGCAATAAACTTTTTTTAACTCCGAACCTAATTCCTACCTTGAAGGAGTTTTTGCAGTTATTTTTTCCACTGTATTTGTTTATTAGTTTGTTAAAAAAGTACAAGCAATATTCCAATATTAGCACATTAATTGTAACACTATTAGTATTAAAAAAAATCTGCCCGCTTCGCGGGCACATTCTCATCGCGCGCTTCGCGCGCAGCTCGCAAGTTTGAGCGCGCCTAGGGCGCGCGATTTGATCGTCGCGCTTCACGCTCCGTTCTTCCTGGACCTCGCGCTTCGCGCTCGGTCTTGTGCTCTTCGCATACGTTTAAGTTTATTTCTTATAATTTAATGCATTCTCATCATGACACTCGCGCGTCGCGCTCGTTTTTCTGTATGCATTTTTGTAACTTTTTAATAAATTACATGATTATTGATAAATTTATTTTCTTCCAAATATCTCAAAAAGGAAAAACAATCGTAGACTTTATTTAAGGAAACGATTTTGCAGAACAACGCTTATTTCGTATCTCACATATTTTGATGAAAAAAATCGAATTTTTTCAATATTAAAAATCAAAAAATTAAAATATACATCCTGTCGAGAAATTTCTCGATAAGAATGTGTAGACCTTATTTAGCCAAACAATTTTTCATCTAAAAGTTTTTTTTGTATCTCACATATTTTGTCTAAAAAATGGAATTTTTGAATTTTAATCGTATTTTTTGGAATTGAAACGAAAAATATATCTTTTATCAGAAACTGTGTGAGATAAAATTTGTAGATCTTTTTGAAACGAACAACTTTGTATTCTTACGTTTTTTTCGTATTTCACATATTATTGTTAAAAAATTGAATTTTGGATTTTCAATAGTTTTTTTTAATTAAAAAGAAAAATATGCATCTTATGAAAAAATGTTACAATTCAAATTTGTAGGTCTTTATGTATTCAATAATATTGTATCATAACGTTTTTTCGTATCTCGTATAATTTAACTTGAAAATGGAATTTTGATATAGACTTTTTTCGAATTTGAATATGCTGTAACATTTCTAATTTTGATTTAATCAAAAAATGTTATCATGATAATTTGTAGAGATTTATGAGCACTATCAAAAACCAGTATTGAAATTTTTTATTTTTTCAAAAACTTATTTTCAAAAACACAAAAGTAGTGCTCAATCCCTCAATTTTGATTGGATGTGGCTGGTTAACGAACTTATCCTTACTTTTTCGGCTCCGATAAAGTGTACTAAAGCTCAATTCACTCTGATAATTCTGTCGAGAGTTATGCCGCACACGACCTACAGACAGACAGACAGACAGACACTTTCGTAAAAACCCTTTTTTCTGACTCAGGGGGTCTCAAAACGTAAAGATTTGATGAAAATTTCGAAAGTCATTTTTCACATAAAACCAATACCTTCTCATCCATGATGAGAATGTAAAAACTTGCGGTATAGTCATGGATACGATGGGAAGATGTTTCAATTTTCTCGTCCAACGAGAATGAATATTGAGTTTATCTTCATACAAGAAGCCGCTAAGGACTTGAAAGGCCAACGTCGAACGATAAATGTATAAAAATAAATCTACGCTATATCGCATTGTTTTTTCAAGATCAAGAATTTTTCATGCAAAATTAATGCGAGAGTAATTACCAATAGCAAAAATTTAGTCACATCGCTTGCAGAACTTCGCCTTTTTTCTGATTTCATAACCTTTGTAAGCAGAAAAAAGGTCTGAAGTGACAGAAAAAAAATTGCATGATATTCTGGGCAACGCAGAAGTAATGAGAGAGTAATTATAAATAGCAACAATGTAGTCACATCGCTTGACGAACTTACCCTTTTTTCTGATTCCACAACCTTCGTAAGCAGAACAAAGGCCCAAAGTCAAAGAAAAAAATTGTATGATATTCTGGGAAATTCACAAGAAAAAATTATATCATCGAAAAAGAAATCATTAAATTTTCACCTTTATTTCATTTAACAACATTCGCGAGAAAAATAAATGGTTCAAACTTTCAGATTAACATCGCGGGGCGTTAAACCTTAGCCTTTAGTTAAAACATTGAAAATTTTATATGAGTGGGGGTGGGGGAGGGGGTAAATATTATTCTCAGCAGCTACACTACGTTCATCACTATTATCGGTCACGCTAGTTTCATCTCTGTAACCTGTTTCAAAATCGTTCACACTATCATATTGACTATCTGTAGAATTGTCATGTAATTCCTCAATTTAATTATTTCTATAGTCTCCTGTGTTGTAGGAGCTTATTTTCATTTTGAGCTCATCCTCATCAATATGACGTAGGATTTCAGCAACGTGTGCTGAAGAACTTTACGAATCATCAGATTCTAAAATTCTTGTATCGCATCTCTGCATTTCTAAATTACTTCTTACTTACTTAGATGATTGTTTTCCTTCTACTTTTTCATTAACATGACCATCATAAACACAAATCGAAGGATGCTTGTCTTGAAAAGTGGAAGTTGTGACATCGCCATCAACAGCGGGAATAATAAATACATTGTTTTTTTCTTGCCTACGTTCACCCCTTACACTATTTCTTTTGATTTCTTTTTTATCTTTTGCTACTTCTTTCAAATCAACTTCTACATTTTCTTCTACTTCTTCAATTTTGTTCTCTTCTTCATTCTCCTCCGCTTCTACTTTTACTTTTACCTCTTCCGAAATTTCTTCTATTTTTCCTTCGACTTCAGATGTATCTCGTGTATTACATTTTATTGAGAGACGACATTGTGCGGTCACGAATATTGCATTCAATATGAATTTTACTAGTAATGCAATAATTGCTCATTAACTTACCTTGAACGTTAAGGAATTTGGTCCAGTTCCAAAGCGAAGATTTCTTGTATCTTCTAATGAATTAATACTATGACAAATGGCATCTGCCATGACATCTAGCAGTTCTCGAGCACCAATCATCAATTATTAAAAATTACCTTTTTAAAATTATATTTTCGAGAAAACAGTCTGAACACCGAACATTGAATATTGAACATTGCACACTAGAAACTATTATAAAAATTGTCTATGCAAAATAATTTCAACAAAAATAAATAAATAGTTCGCAAATGTTGAAAAAACACAATATTATGTATAGGTTATTTCTTTACTTGTCACAAATAATTTACGCGGTGTGTTCTAAACACGCTTCACTTAAAACTGATGATATGATTTCCGGAAAATTAATAGTGATAATTGTAATCGAAGAAAATGAAAAGAAACTGACCCTATGCCAAAATAACGAGAAATGAACAAAAATTCTATGAATTTCGGGTCAATATAATAGCAGAAATGTTATCAAACATGTCACTTTAAAATTTTAACATGGCACATTCAGTATAAAGGTGGAATATCTTATAGTTCTGACCAATTTCAGAACTAATTAAATTTAATAATACTTTTCAAATGTGATACTTAATATCGCGAATACTAAAATTGCATTTTTATTATCTTTAAAAGATAAATTCATTATTTTTTCAAAGCATCTTAGAATAAATCTGAATGCAGAAATAAACAACTTTCAATTTTTTTATTTCTGAACATACTCAAATAATATTGAGTAAAATTACATATATAGATATTATGATAATTTATGTTTCTGTAATGTCTTGCTTGCAAATTCAATGTTAAATGGATTGTCCGTGAAGCTGATATACAAAATCGTTTTCTTGAAAAATACACGCCTTCGTCCACTCGTGAAAATCACCATAAACGTCTCGAATTTCTTAACTAGGTACAGGACAATAGTCTTCTTCAAGGAGGAAAAGAACCTCTCAGGATTGCTTATAGAAAAAAATTTTCGGTCAGCAAAGCCACATGTCCCGAGTCGGTTTCTAAAACAGTTCAGATCATTCTGTGAGAGACTTCGGTAAAAAAGTCTAGAAAAGTTTTCAAAAATTTAAACCTTGTTCGCGTTTGATCATTTATAACCAATTGGGCATCCTTCTTTAATAATGAAATTTAAAAAAATTTCCGGTTGGTTCGTATGCAATTTTTTTTATGTTTTTTCATTTTATCCGGTTTTTTTATTCACAGTGAACTCTAAATATTTTTTCAATTCGTGATGCTGCATACTGAACTACTTCATTTTGAATTGCAAGCTATAAGATAAGTTTTTGATTTCTATGATAATCCTTATTTTAATTATGTCCCATATTGTAATCTTTTACAGACATTTTGAATTAATCTTTGAATTTATAGCAGTGAAAAGGGCCCCTATATGTGGCCGAAACGTTTGCCTTTCTTTCTTTTTTTGCGTATTTTTATATGAAGATCAACTTCAAGGTCAAAATGAAGGTCACCATTGAATTCCTCGTTGAAATTTACTTCAGGAATGACCTTCACTTTTTTGAAAAATATTTTACCTGAAGAAATATCCAACCGTCCCGCGACTTTTTAGACACCCTGTATAATTTCTTCCCATTCTTCTAGAGTGTTTCTAAATCATTTTTACAGAATAGATATAAATAAAGAAAACAAATTGGCAAAAATGATGTTGCAACTCTGTCGAATCGCGTGCTCTCGGCATAGGTGCATCTCTTTTTCTTCGCGTTCGATTGATTTATCTCTTGACAGTATCGGTGCGCTTGAACGAAGTTAAAGAGATTCCCATCTTGACCGCAGTTTTGGATTATAAAATCTCAAAATATATTTAAAAACTGCCTGAAAGCCTGCTGAACAACTTTCTCGCTAAAAGTTCTCTCAACTCTAAACTTCCTTGCATACTGTTTTTCTTTGAAGATGAAAAATGAGAATTTTGCCAGCCGCAATTGTTATTATAAAAATGATTAACAAATTGAGAATTTTCTTATGTTGAACATAAACATCTGAAGCTCTAGGGATTTCTTAGTCTGTTGATAAAATTTCAGACTATTCCGGACAAATTTGTACGAAAAACAGCGAATTCATTATACAAAATCGATTGATTTCGTAACTTCAAAAAAATTTTGGTCATTTTTCTAAATATTCTATTCAAATGAAAAAAAAAGTTCGCGCCTTGCGGTATCCCCTTTTTGTCAACTAGGCCACGCGCTCCGTCGGTTATGGAATCCGAAGCCTCAATTGTGGTTAGGCTATATTTAACATTTCCTTATATTTATTTTTTTATTTCAGCTTACTTCAACCAAAATCAGATGAAAAATTTAGCTAGGCCCGAATTTTGGTTATTTTGACTGTTTCTTTTTTTAGCGTATATGAACATGACTTGATTTTTTAATAATGTACTTCAGCAAATGGCACCCCTGCTAACTCACGTGAGTAGCTTAAAATCATTTTTGAACAAATTGTGGAATAAATTGCAGTTGAAATTAGTAAACAAGGTGTGCAATTGTAACTTTAATACATTTCAGTCAAACCTGATGTTTTCTGAGCTAAAAATAACTGGTTGCGAACAAGAAGATGTAATTCATCAAATATGAAATCCAAGCAATCCAGATTTCAAAAATAGAAATAGCTTTCTTTCTGCAAATACTTTAGGTCATTATACTCTGTGTTATTTTCGTCAGTGGTAGTGCACAAAAGTATAACATGAACATCAGATTGGAGCGGTACTCGAAAAAAATATAAGGTAAATGTACCAGTCGTTGCGCGGTTAAGGAAAGCCTTCGAAGATTATTGAATTTAATTATAGAAAAATAAAATTTTTCGTCATATTAATCGAATCACATTTTGAAAGACACTTTTGATTTGTATTGCAAAGCTTATTATTCTGAAAATTTTCAACACTTATTAACAAATAGTCGAAAATATGAAAAAATGCGTTTGGCCCAGTCTTTGCGCAAGAAATTTATTATTGTATTATTTATTGTTATATAAGGGTTATCACAAATATAAATCAAAAACTTTCAAAATTGATATAAATACTTAAATGCGAGAAGAGTTCCGTTTGCATAAAAAATAAGCACATAGTCTTTTTATGAACTACGATTTGAACATTCCGGAATATTTTATTTTTTAGCATTTTTGAGTAAGCATTTACATTCAAAATTTGTTATGAGAGATGAATAATAACCTTATGTTCAACGATATCTTCAACTTGAACACAAAAATATAAAGTAATTTTCTTAATTTTACGTAAAATATGCTCGACAGCGCAACGACTGGTACATTTACCTTACTTGAAGGAAATTTTTTGCTGTTTCTTACATCATGCTTGGCCCACCCTGCCGAGACTACAAGTTCCTCAAAGCTTTAAAAATATATGATGTGACATGTTTTAGAACATGTCTGCTTTTGTATTGACCCATAATTCATAGAATTTTTATTTATTTTTTTATTTTGGCATAGGGTCAGACTCTTTTTATTTTCACATTACCATTGTTATCAATGGCAGATATAAAAAAAATATCGCAATATAGAAAATTATTAAAATAAGGAAAGGCATAAAAATCAAAACTTATCTCATAGCTTGCAATTCAAAATAAAGCAGTCAGGTTTGCACAAAACGTATTGAAAACATATTAAAAAATTCACTGTATATAAAAAACCCGATACAACGAAATACCGGACTGCTTCATTTTGAATTGCAAGCTATGAGATAAGTTTTGATTTTTATGCCTTTCCTTATTTTAATAATTTACTATATTGTGATATTTTAATAAAATTCTTAACTGATTTCATAATTTATGGCACTGAAGAGGGCCTCCATATGTGGCCGAAACGTTTGCCTTATTTTTTACGTTTTTTTTTATATCTGCCATTGAAAACAATGGTAATGTGAAAATAAAAAGAGTCTGACCCTATGCCAAAATAAAAAAATTAATGAAAATTCTTTAAAAATATAGTTTCTGCGTTGTAGAGCATACTCTTCCTAATCGACTATATTATCAAATTCTCTAAGGCTTTCACCTTTGCTCGGACCTCACTACGAAAGAAGTTCGCCAAAGCTTCACATGTACATCAATAACGAAGAGTGTATTGTATCAAGCAAACTATTGGTTAAGACAACTTTCTATGGTTTATAAAAATACATTATTTGAGACAATTGAAATTGTTCGATTCGAACAAACTTTCTGTAAAACACGAAAAATTTATTCAATTAAAACAAATTTTTATTTGCTTTAAGGGCATGCCATATCTAGGATACTAGAAAATTTTATTATTTGTAAGTTGCAACATGTTAGTGTCCAAAATAAATACTCTTTTCTCTTTAAACACCTTTTTTTCTTATATCTAAATTATCCGTCTAATAAGTCAATTTTCGTTCGGTCCCTTGCAGTTTTTGCTCTGTACGAGGGCCTTCCGCCCTAGATAAATTCAATTTTAATTTTTTTTATAATACCTCCAATGATAATACATACATATGTGAAGTCTATAAGTGGTACAATTTTTTCGTTTTATATGTAAATTAACCGTCTAACTCAATTTTCGTTCGGTCCCTTGCAGTTTTTGTTCTGTATGAGGAGCGTCGGCCCTAGATAAATTTATTTTTTATTTTTTTTATAGTACCCCCAATGATGTTACATACATATCTGAAGTTCATATGTGTTTTTTTCTCTTCGATTCATACAAAAAAAACCGACTTTTTTATTTTGAGCTTATCCGAAAATTTTTATCAAAAATAATTTTTTTCGAACAATTAAAAATGTATTTATTATTTATTTTGCCTTATGAACTATTCATATTCCTTGTTCTAACTTTTTATCTCAATTTTGACGCGAAAAAAAAAAATATTTTAAAATTCGTCTGACTAAACGTCTGATACTTCAGCCCAATTCGTCCATGATGAGAATGTAAAAATAGTGGCTTTCTTAGCTTCTCCTATTCTAAAACGGACATTTGCATTACGACGGTCATCCCTTGTTTTTTCATTGTCTATTCGAACGTTCAATTGCTTCTTTCCTGATTTTGCTCTATACGCAATCACTTTGGTATTCTTCATGTTTTTTTCATGTTATAATTTTAAAAATATCCTGTTACATACAACGCTTCCTTTAATATGAAAAAAATGTACACTAACCTATGCCAAACCAACAAAAGTTCAAATTTCCCAGTAGGAAAAAGTCGTGTCCGACTAGGGAAAAAAAAGTTTATTTTACGAGTGTGATTATTGCCCTCGCTTTCCTCGGGCATCAAACTATAGCATTTTTATGAAAAAAGAACTATGGTGGAAGATTTTTTAACTATGTTGAAAATGAGAAATGGTAAAGTTGTAGAAAATATTCTTCCCGAAGAGATAAGTCATAATTTACGTATTTTTAATCATTTTCATGAAATTGGTAAAAAGCAACCTTAAGGCAAAATTCTATTAGGAAAAACGTTATTAAAAATATTATTTTTCGTAAATTTTCAATTTTGTTCATGAAAAATAATATTTTTTCTTTCTTAGGGCGCGACTGATAACATCATTTCAGGTCTTAAAATCACAGAAAAACTGTTTTCTTTCAGTGACCTAATTTTTGGTTTATGATTCTTGGATCTGAAAACAAAGTTTGACTCATTTGAAATTTACCTTTCTAATTTTAGAACAGAGAAATCTGCAAGATAGCATCTCCAGTTAGGAGAGATGCACCACCAGCCTATAAGGATTATTGAAATTTTCAATGACAAATTGTGAAACTTTTACTAACGTAATTGTTACATTTTGCTTACATTTTATTAGCTATGCACACAAAATGTCGAGACCTTGCTTTGTTTTCGTATTGTCTTTCGAAGGTGAACCGAGTTTCAATTTAATTTTAGTCTTGTACTTAATTTACGATTTCACTTTTAGTTTATTGAAACATTAGGGTCTTCAATAAAATATAGCAATAATACTGTATTGAATAGGTTCAAGTGAATCTGATTTTTATTAAAGTTGCTAGAATTACTGAATTTTTAAAATAATTTTTGACGTGAAAACTGCAACGTCACAGTTTATAAACTTAATGAACACTAGAATATAAATTTTTATCAAGGCAAAGTGCAATATTCACTGATTATGAAAACATGATTTTTAACACCAAGATCAAGATAATTAAGAACAAGCGCATTTATTTTATTTTGACGAGAAGAATATTCTTTACAACTTTAATGTGGCCAATATTCAAAAATAAATAATTTAACTCTAAATATAGTTATTTTTGAACGTTTTTAATTTGAAGGAAAAATTATTTTTCTCGAATACCAGCATTGAAAAATCAATTTTAATAAATGGGATGTAATCAAGTTGCTGGGAAATCTTATTTTCAGAAGAACAAACCATCGCTTATAAAAATCCAATATATTTTTTAAAAATTGATGTTTCGCGATATTGACTAGAAGTGGAAAGATTAAGGCAAATGTGTGACGTTTTCTGAATGAGGAAAAAAAATATTTCAAATATTGACGAACATTTTCAGTCCTAGAGATAAAATGTCGCAACTCTAGACAATATTGGGTAATGTTCGGTTTATATAACGACAATCCAGTTTCCAGAATCACACCTATATTTGCCATACAACTGAGAGAATGTATTTTGTCAATGTTGTAAAGATGAAGATTCCTATAATTATCTTCATCTGTATTTCTATATCTTCAGCTCGGTCTACTGGTAAATATAAACAATTAGTATTTTATTTTCTAATTTACACACATTTCAAACAATTCAATAATATAGTCTAATTAAAGCAACGAAAAATCTGATTCGGGCACTTTTGGCGATTTTTGTGTTGTACAATGTTTGCTAAAAGGTCAGTTAAGGTACTTATCGTGCGGAAATAAAGGTCTCTAAAAAAAAAATTCTGGTTTCAAAAGTTGAAATTACATTCTCAGTTGTTTTTTATAAAAGAAAATATGTTTTCATATTAAAAAATTTTAAACTTACGAAAAGTAATACTTTTAATAATGTTTTTTGTAATAGAATTTTTTCTTATTAGCGCTTCTCACCATTTACTAAATAATTATTGAATTTCCATAAAATATGGCTTAATATGACGAAAAATTGAGTGCTTTTAATTTTTATCAAAAAAAACTATTAAGGTTGCATAAAACATATATTAAGATAAAAAATGCTTCATAACAAATTTTATAAAACGGTACTTTTGATTTTGCGAATGACCAAAAAAAAATTTTATCACGTTTTTCGTGCACGGATAATAGTTTTCCGCGATTTCGAGCGCTCACCGAGTTATTGCTGGTGGACCTTCAAATTCAGTCTTGGTAAACTTAGGACTATCAAAAAACTTTTAAACGATAGAATATACAAAATGAATAATAGTTCAAGTACCATAACGACAGGGGTACAGATCATTTGAAAATACATAAAGTCAGTTATATAAGTACAAATAAGATTCATCAAACATTTTATTTGCTGGAATCTAATAGTTACCACTTTTTTCATTCTTTAACACTATTCGAATACATTTAGCATAACATACAGATCTTTCAGACAAATTGGGTAACAACAATTGTTACGACCGGTAATACTACATTCGACGTCCGATTTATTTTCGTTAGCCCTCACATGAGGTCGTCATCTCACGTGAGATTTGAACTGTACCCCTTTAGGATTCAACCGTGTCCTACTACGTCCACAAATATACGGAGAAAAATAGTTGAAGTAATTTTACTCGACTGTGTCGATTAAACTTATAATATGTATATCATCGACGCTTGAGGAGCTTCAAACGATAGTTGAGTAAAATGAGCATGGGGCGTATTGCTTTAACCAGCAGTAGTATGGTTCTCTTAACAAAAAAAAATTTCTTACCTCGAGTTTGTAGACATCCGATACATACATACATACATTGACAGCATAAAAATACATTCACACCATTCAGTCGCGGCCAAGATATTTTTAATCATAAATACACTTAATATTCGACATTATATATGTAAACCTAATAACTACAACTTATATATAGTACGATACGCTTTCGTCGAAACACGCACGCGTTCGCTCACAATCCTGATACATAAAATTTGGAACTTTCTTACATAGTGACTGCAAGAGTTATTCAGAAGTCTATTTAATCAGCAGTTTCGGCTCTGATCGGAGCCCTCATCAGTGATTCTTATTAAAATCTAGGAAATACAAAAAAAAATATAGTGTCACTAATTTCACATATTTTTTCGGAATAACTAGAGTACTTGACATATGATACAAAAAAGAGTACTTGATGTGTTAATTAAACCTTGTAATTGAAAACGGAAAGTTTGGATATACAATCAGCACAAGAGAGTTGTTAACTTTGATCTTCCCTATTAAAACACTTTACAATGATGCGCTTCATTTTTTAGAATAGTTTGCAGGGATTCCTTCAGAAACCATAGAATTATATAATACTTCAGTTTGAACCCAAATAAATTCTGTGGTACGAAGCTGAATGTGAATAGCTTGATCTAGACCATTGAGATTATTTATTATTCAACTATTTTTTCTGAAACTATTTTCAAACTATTTATAAAAAGTATTCACATTTTTGAATATCTTATCTTAATATTCTTCATTTCTCGACCCTCAAGGCAGTGCAAACGTACCAAGTATTATGAATAAAATCAAGGGTCAATACAATCTACAACTATAATTAATATAATTAATTATTATAATTATGCTTATTGATATGCATAATACAATTATTAAATTATATTTAGTATACATTTTTATTATAAGTAAGTATGAAGTTTAATGAAACTAAATTATGAAATGTACATTAAGAAGAAGGTTGTTATATTTTTTGTGTTGTATATTTTCAAAATATGGATTTTACAATTGCCAATTCCAAATTATTATCGTGCCTAAGATTTGAAATCTTAATTCTGTGTCGATTTTTTATATTTTATGTAGTACAGTTTGAAACATTTCGACCTTTTTGATTCTCAAATCTATTAATTTTAAACATTTATGAAGCTATTTTTGCCTGATTTGGCCGAAGAGTTTTGCTTTTCCAGTTTTCATTTGATATTTAAGCCTTTTATTTATTTTAAGAGTAAGAACACCGAAGAAACTCACGATACAATTTTTCCTAGCGAGCAAATGCGAAACGGACGAATCCTCGTAATTGAATTCCGTCGTTTAGAGTTTTCGTGTCTAAAATCCACAAAGAAGAAACTTCAATTAGTTTTGGCCATGATGCCATCTTGGTCGACTTACAGGCTCTTTTCAACTTCAATTTCTTTTGCGCTCTACAATTCCATATTCCACCCTCTAAACGTTCAGACAATAGCAAAAATTTGTTTACTCTTGTTTATTTAAATTGAGGAAATCTTCCAATTCATCGCATCAGGATTCTGTTCTGACAAAAAGCACTCAGGCTGACACTCACAGAAACTCTCATCATTTGCCCTAGAAGATACGTTCAATTCCTCAATAAAAAAAAACCTTCCCACAGTGCGAAGCAATTTCGCGCAGATTTGTTCTACAATTCTCCGGGGGTGAGGAAAAGCGCTTCACTGATAAAGTGCCCTAAGGGGCTACGGCACCAGATCCACAATTGAAGTTACTAAAAAAGAATATAGAGAGAGAGAACGTCGTCTCACAGGTAAAGTGCACTGAGGGGCTACGGCACCTGGACGACAATTAAATTTGTATAAAGACAAAAAAAAATAGAAATAAAAAATATATTGCTTCACAGGTAAAGTGCCCTAAGAGGCTACGGCACCTGATCGGCAATTGAAAATTTATATACAAAAAGAAGAACTCTAAAAAGGAGAGTGCTTTTCCCAATTTCTCACTGCAAGGTGAGTGAACGGGTACTCGCCACTCGAGAGTCAGAGAACAAACCCGTTAGAACCGTATAAAAGCAATCCCCTTATGAAACGGGATATCGAAGTTCAACATAAAGAAGGAAAAAGAATAATACTTGCATAAAACGCGCCTAAAATCAATAAACAAAATCAAGCCCGTAAGTCCCTATCTCTAACCAATACACCGCCCGCGGAACCGCCATTTGGCTTTAAACTTCACGGGTGGTTGGTTCCAGCTTAAAGTCGCGTACGACTCTTCCGTCATCCGTTCGCTCGGGACTCCCATCCGCGGCCACACGCCCGTTAGGCAGACTGACTAGCTGCGTCAACCAGGCGAGAAATAAAGCGATTCCTCCCCCGAACGACGAGGACAGCCAAGTCCGCCCAAGACGCAGGACCGAGGGTGCAGGCCCCGATGCGATTTTTACTGGCCCCCGTTATTGCTGCGCTCTGCACGCCCGTCGAGCTCCCTCGTCTTCTTCACCAGGGTGACGAATGACTCGATAAGTATCCATTTTTGTTCAAACTGGAGCATGAGAGAGACCATCGTGTCAGGGGTGAGTTGTGCGCCCACTGCCTGACCGACAGCCTCCCTTTCCGCGCCCCACCTGGCACAGACAAAGAGTGTGTGCTCTGCATTGTCCACAAGGGATCCGCAGTAGCTACACGACTTGTCGTCTCTTTTCTTGAAGCGCTTCAGGTACGCATTAAAGCAGCCATGGCCTGAAAGCGCTTACACCAGTTAAAAGCCGACTTGGCCGTGCTTTCTTTCCAGCCAGGTGGTGAGCTCCGGGATTAGACGGTGTGTCCATCTCCCGGATTGGTCACCATGCCATCTCGTCTGCCATTTCTCGACGAGTCTACGCCTTCCATCCTTGCGGATGGCCTCCATTGCGCGAGTGATTCCCTGCAAGTTGGTTAAGCAGGTGAGCTCCTTACGGAGCTGAAAGGTCTCTTTCCTTTCCTCCGCCAATAAGTCAATTGGCGGGACGCTCGCAATGACCAGTATAGCACTCGTCGACACAGTTCGGTATGCCGAGACAATTCTTATCACCACACCTCTCTGTGCCGAGAACAGCTTCTTCAGGATAGCATGGTTGTTAAGGGCACTTGTCTAGATTGAAGCTGCATAAAGCAGCTTTGAATTTACCACGCTCGCCACCAGCCTTCTCTTAGCTTTCCTGGGTCCACCAATGTTGGGCATGAGCCGAGTCAGGGCGGCCCACATTGGATGGCTTTGGTAGTCGCGATCTGCAGGTGTTCGCCGAAGCTAAGCCTTCGATCCAACTGCACTCCAGGTACTTAATGCTCTTTTTCCACTCGCTTTCATGCTCCCCGAGAACGATCCTCGGATATTGGAAGGATCTCCTGTCTGTGATCAGCAAAGCCTCGGTCTTTTCAGGGGCCATTTTCAGGCCTCTAATATCTAACCAACGCTTTGCCCACCACAGACTATTATTGATCCTCAGTTCCAGAATTCCGACGTTGTCACCAGCGCACACGACAAGTGCGTGATCTGTGAAGCCGATGATGCTCGTTACAGCAGGCAGGTCCATGCGCAGTAAATCGTCGTACATGACGTTCCAAACGCGTGAACCCACCCGCGACCCTTGAGGGGCGCCACATGTCATCTTTTCCTTGAGAGACGATTTGTCGTCCTCGTATATCACCCACCTGTCGCTCAGATAGTCATCTATCATTCGCAACAGCTAGTCTGGAACTTTTTTCCGCACCATCGCTTCGATGCAGATGTTCCATCTCGCGGTATTGAACGCATTGCGTATGTCAATGCTGATCAACGCGCAGAATCCCTTACACTTACCAGTTCCTCTTCTTGCTTTAGTGGCGATGTCCACTACTGCCTGGATGGCGTCAACTGTGGACCTGCCTTTCCGAAAGCCGAACCGGTTTTCCGAGAGACCATTCTCGGAGACCATGTAACCCTGTAGTCTTTGTAGGATCATTTCCTCCAGAAGTTTGCCCATTGTATCCAATAGACATATTGGTCTATACGATGAGGCATCCCCTAGAGGTTTGTTGCCCTTCCTCAGCAGGAACAACCTCTGCTTCTTCCAGTCTGCGAAGATTCCCCCCCTCCCCCCGAAGACAGGAGTTAAAGACTTCTAAGAGGATCTCCGGGTATGCCTCGATCACCTCTTTGAGGATCTCGCTCGGCAACCTGTCGATCCCCGGCGCTGTGTTAGCCTTGAGCCTTCCGCCCGCTCTCTTTAGTTCTTTGAGAGTGAAGAGTTCTTCGCGCCCGACCACGCAGGAGCTTCAGTCCTGTCTTTGGAACGGCTCTACATGCGGAAACAGGCGTTGCACGATGTACTTGACTCGATTGGGATTATCCAGTCCCGGGGTCTTTCTTCTAGTCACCAATCTCTTGGTTACTATTTTGAAGGCGAGACCCCAGGAGTCCTTCTCGACCTCACCGATCAAGTCTTTCCAGCACTGAAGTCGGCTTTTCTTAATGCCTTGCCTCAGAGCTGATTTTGCGTTTTTCCATGCCTCGTGCAGCAGAGAATCACCCTTTGAGCGGGCGAATCTCCGCCGCGCTGTGAGGCAGTTCCGACGCAGGGCAGACAACTGGTTGTTCCACCAGTACATTGAGTCCCCGGTACGACCGTGCCCTCGTCGAGGCATCGAGTGGTCACATGCTGCAACAACTTTTCACCTCGCCGCCCGCACGGCGTCCTCCAGCGACCCAGCAGACTTAGCCCAACTAAGCTCATCTATGAGCCTGGTTTCCTCAACATGTCTTTGTAGCTTGTCTTTGCTGAGTCGTCTTGTGTTCCAGGAGGGGCTCTTTCCTTTGCCGCCCCTTCCCGTATTCACTGGGTGACTTCGTTTCCGGAGTCGACTATCCTTGAGGCAAGATGGGGTGCGGCAAACGTGAGGCCGATAATCGACCCCCCCACTCCTCGTCTGAACCTGAAATCCCTGCCCCGATTTAATACAATAAGGTTATTCCTAGCGGCCATCTCGCCGACCAAGATTCCCCTCCTGTCCAGACGGGCTTCGCCCCACTCGGCGACTCACTATTAAAGTCGCCCGCGATAAGGGACCGCCCACTAGCCTCTCTGAGGCTTTCCTCAAGGAGGATAATCTGGGTCTCGAAGATCTCGACAGGAACGTTGGGAGAGAAGTGGCAGCTGTGCACACGCATCCCCGCGACCTCCATCCAAACGAACCCCGCGTCGGTCTCCAGGAAATCCCCGATGCTCAAATCAGGGCTAAAAACAAGGATCCCAGCCCTCCATGATGCATCCTGGTACCAAGCAGAGTTTTCGGACCATTTGTGCTGCTCACTATGTTACATCCCAGTAACTTCAAAATTTTTACATTGCCCCTGTGCAAGGGCAACACGTCACATACCAAGGAGAGCAAGGAAGGAATTATTTAATTATAAAAAGTATTGCTATGGTGAATAATCATGTGGACCCGGTAGCTGTGCGCATAAGGTAAACCAACGTATACCTCACGTCGACGAATCGGTTTGACACATGGTAATAAGAGACAAAGAAGAACAGCGCTCTGTCTATATGGTAATTGCACCCGTGGTAATGAGTCAGTAACTCACACCGCGTGCCGATAAAGTAGTAATGCTGTGCTAATAACCTAACGAGAGAATGAGAAGTTGTCAGCACAGCCTCATTAAATATAATCTATGAATATTATAAGCATTATTATATTAATATTAATTATGTATTAATATTATATCATAACTATTATTAATATCTCGGGTAGTAACATAGTATTGATCAATATTAGCGGCATTATGTATTGATTGCCGATGAGTCTATCACGATCAATGAATAAAAATCGATCATTGATTATGGATCATAGATAAGAAATTTATTGACTGATCATTGGCAATCAATTAATGATCATACTTCATAAAATAAGTAATATAAATCATAAAAAAATAAATGCAGAAATGAGTAATTAAAAATGCATTTATTTGGAAACTAGATATAAAGTTGGGCAACAGAAGAGATGAACTCATGAACCCTTGCAGAGATCGTGCCTGTACACCGATTCGCAATTCGTACGTGCCTTGCCACCGATTTGCGATTCGAACGTGCCGTGCCATCGATTTACGTTGATCTACTCCCACTAATAGAAGCATCAATAGTTTGATTCATTTCTCGTGTACTTAACAAGATACGTAAGCGGATAATTGATCACATCAGTTGCTGGTGGACTTGCATCCCTTACACCATACCTCCTGCAAAATTTATCGTTGTTTTGCTACCTTACGGAGACTCAAACGAAACTTAACTATCCTGCAAGGATTTGTGCCGTAGACTTGCAATAATAGGAGTAAAAAACGACAATTCTCTCTTTTGCCCTCTAATTTAAGAGGTAGACAAGTAAGTTACCACCTAAGTACCATTCTTTGTGAAAACTTATACAACATCTTATTTACTTATAATAAATTATCTTTCAAGTTTATAAATTCAGTGTTTTATTATCATTGTGAACAACTCAGGGCCCATAGACCTGACAAGTGACAACGTACCCATAAACAAAAATAAATTATCAGGCCTTACCAACCTGATATAATCAGCTAACCGCCTTCCTTACATCCAAAAATCCAAACTACCCTCGCCTTTTGTTTGGGACGTAACAACTAATGAGCAACACATCGGCCCTCTCTCCCTGGCAGTCTGCATAAGAAGGTCCTGTGCTCCCTTCCCTCTCCCGAGGTTAAGCTCTAGAAATTTCTCTTTTCACCCCACAACCTCCGGAGCTCCACCCTAAATATTGGGCAAGAACCACTCCCCGAGGCATGGGCGACGTCTTTTTCGCCCCTATCAGCACAAGTCAGGCACCTAGGTGAAGCCTTGCACTCCTTGGCTACGTGAGACGCACCCCCACACCTCCAGCAGGTATCTTTCCTGCCTGGAAGCGTGCACCCGCGCGACACATGGCCATATCCCTGGAAACTGAAGCACCGGGAAACCTCGACATGCTCTCGGATGCGCAAGTTCACTCACCCCACCCTTAGCTTACCGAGCCCAAGGAAGCTCCAAGCGTCCGCCTCGGTAAAACGGACCACCGCAGTGTGCACACCACCGAAGCGCTTGTACAGCCTGCACTGGTCCCCGAGTTCTGGCATGTCCAGCGCGATGCACAGCGCGGCAACAACCTCTTCCCTTGTGAAGGTCTCGTCGAGGTCCCTAACTTCTAGAGACCTCTTCGAGAACAAAGACTTAACATCTGCCTTCTGCCCGACCGCCTGATTTATCGCCTTCTCGAAGGCCGAGACATCACCCCCCTTTTCAGGACCAGGAGGATCTCCTCCCTCCTTGTTCTTCGGATGGAGAAAACCTCCGCTCCCGAATTTTGGGGGTCTACCTTGTCCTTCATGGCTTTCAGGATCTCGGCGTAGGACTCACCGTCCTTCGCCGATACTCTGATAGCGTCGCACGACCTAGCGGCCGGAGAGCGCCGTGGCACCTTCCTCTTTTCCTTGGGTTCCTGCGTCCTACCGTGGTCGGGAGGTTACTCTTTCTCCCTTGGCTAGTCTATCAGGAATATCCACCAGGCGCCGGCCACAGCCCATTCACTCAGCAGTGCATTTATTCTGGTATGTGTGAGTGTCGGCATCGTGCATGTGGTTGTGATGTGACCACGAGAGGGCACGAGGGAAGTTCAGCGTCACCGCCGCAAGTGCATTTGGGGCAATACCCCGATTAAGGCCCCCCCATTCATACCGTATCCACTCATGCGGCATCAAAGCACATGTTCAAGGTCCCCTGATGCTTTTGCTCTACACCGCGTCGTCACGCGCCTGAAGGTTGCGGAGCAACCATTCCAACGCGTGCGTCCGGCAGGCCCACCGCTAGGTAAAAGCCTGTCTATAAGGTTCCCTTGACGGCCATCATGACAGCGGCAGTCCGGCCGTTGGCAGAGTCCTTTCAGCTGCTACCGTTGGTGGGCTGCAGAACGCGTCTTCTCTGTGCATGGCCTCACGCATTCCTCTGGGCGAGACGCTGCCCTCCCGCAAAACACCCTCTCGGGTGTTGGGTGCGTTGCGTTCAGTGTCATTGTAAGTGTGTAGTGTCATGTTGCTGTCTGCGTGCCACCTCCTCCTTTTTCATCCGGGCTTGGGACCGGCAATGGTGGATTTCCTCAATTAGCCACTCCGATCAAGTCTAACGCGATCAATAAATTCTGAGACTTATACACGATATTTCCTCCCTTTTGACGACTGTTTTAGGGTTGGAAACCGGTATCAGAAGAAAGATAATGTTTTCGCGATTATGATGATGTCTTTTAAGCTTCAAATGCTTGCATATTATGTCCGGCGGAAGCTGTCAAAAATTGGTACGTGCTGAAAAGAGAACACATACCGCATGGCAACAAGGAGAACGTTTTCCCCCTATGTCGCCTCTCCTGGCACGTGTCGTGGTGTACGAACGGCATAGGTGGTCAGAGTTTTTGCTGATTGGCTGCGCGTATCCCCAGGCGCCAATCATACGTGCTACCCGCGTAGGCGCGCGCTCCCATTGGGCAGCAGTATGGGAAGGTTAGAACCTTGTGTAGTGATTCAAAATATTTCAAGGAAGATTGAAAACATTGTTAATAAATAATCATAAACTTTAAAATTAAATAAATGAAAAACATTGAAATAGAATCAAATAAAAATGGTCGAATTGTCACACATTGTTAATTTATTTATAAATCTGTCATCTTGCTCATTGTTTACCAGTCAAAACTATTTTCAAATAACTAATACCAATCCACTGTTATTTGTGGTTTATATTCATAACCATAATTATTTATTGTATTTAATATCTGCAAAATTCCCCATGTGATAATAATTATTTCTATTTAAAATATTTGATTATATGTAATATTTTATAACGTAGTGATAATTGTATTTATTGATAATTGTTGTCTTCGTATGTTTGTTTACTTTAATTTATTATCAATAATCAACCCCTTCCATGCACATAAATAAACGAACCTGCAATAAATAATCAAAAGAATATGTAAAAGAAATAGCAGTGTGGGACGCCCACCCATTCAGCGACCATGCCTCAAGCTGCTTAATCTATGTGAACGGTCGTGTGGCAGCAACCACAGGTTAGTGCGGCGCTCGCTGAGAGAACGAACGTAAATGTCCGCGAAAACCAGACTGCCTCGTTCTTGCTATATTCACTTCCAGTTTGGAAGTAAATCATTAATTGTGAGCCAAAGACTTGATGAAACCTCGCAATTCTTTCGAGCGAGTCTCGTGGGAACCCGCTTGTTCTTAAAGTAAGCCTAATTTCGCAGATTTTGCCCCCGTTTCCTCGCAAAAGGCGGATACTTGAGGCTGGGCCGTCTCGAATTATATGACAAAATAATTACAGTGATACTAAATAACTTCTAACTTGTCCATATGTCCCAACTTTGCTCGAAAGTTGAGTAAAATTATTTTAACTATTTTTCTCCGTGTAGGTCTCTGAGCTTGACGATTTAAAAGTTGACGCCCCAGAGTACTTTTGGTGCTAGTTGAGCAATATAAAACTTCTAACGTAGCCTATGAATTCCATCATGCTGTAACTTTTTTATCTTTTTATAGAATCCAACTCATCATTATTTGAAAGTAAAGTAGTTGACGGTAAGAAAGCAGATAAAATCTTTGGAGGACGTTACGCAGGTTTTATAATTTTAAAATCGAATCATCAAACCCTGGCTGCGGCAACCTTTATTAATGAAGGCAATTGTTTAGTCTCAAAGGATTGGGCTGTAAGAATAGACGAAAACAAAAAACATTATCTTGCAGAAAGTTCAGATTATTTTGGGACAGATAAATGTGACATTGACAGCGTGTATTATACAAAGGAAGACTATTTCGTAGCAGCAGAATGGGGAGTTGTAAAAGTAAGTTATAAAATTCGAATTGACTGGTCGAATAGTAGTTGCAAACCTCTTTTTTCGAGTTTGGATACTTCGCGAGAACGCCGTTTAGTACATACGGTTCTCTTCAAAATCACAAAGGCTGGGAATTGCCGTCCTATCATTGAACATAGTAAAGACTGTACACTGTAGAAATTTTCGCAAATCTTTCCGAACATAGTCAGACAGCTTAAAATACAAATGGGTCGTAAATTTTTCCAAAAATAAATTCGGAAATATTTCCGACATAGAATTGGAAATAGTTCCTACTCTTTGGTCGGAGAAATATCCAGTTTATTAGGAAATATATATTTATTTCATAATTTAAGTGGAAACAGATTCAAAAAGTGAAAAAATTTCCGTTTTTGTGGAATAATTTCCACTTTTCATGGGAAAAATTTCCAGCAACTTAGGGGATTTGTGAAATGTTCTCACCTTTTTGATACATTTCCTAATAGTTCGGAAATAAATCCGAGAATCCGTTCAATTTCCCTCAAGTCTATGAAATATTTCCACTTTCTGTAGGAAAATTTAACGATATTTTTTACAGTGTAACTGCACTTAACGGCGTTTTCTCGAAATTTTCAGTACCGTATTCAGCCGTCTATGATTTACGCCTACAATTAATGGTCAGTTATGGCTCTCTGTCAAATCACAAGTCTCCTGACTTTGCAGTTGACGATGTTTCCCCAAAATTAGGTAATAATTATTTTTGAAGTTATTAACATTTAAAAAAAATTATCTCAATAATCTGGTCTGGGATTTATAATAATCGAATAGAAAAATTGACGGTTCTTCCAGACAAATAATTAAAGAACGAGAAAAAATCTGCCTTGGCTCGGATTCAAAATGGAGTCCCTACTCTTACATGAGTGGTACGCTGACTGAATACGGAACAATCGTTAGTTTCTCTATTTAATGCTTGAAATACACTTTACCAGATAATAATATTAATATTCCTCGCTCAGTTATAAATTAACGTGTTGCAGACTTTGAAATTTTAAATATGTTTTCAGTCAAAAAAAGAACCTCGTGTTGAAGGATACTACGTTAATTTCATTAATTCGCGAAGTACTAATTTTGAAATGAGATATTCTGTCTTTGCGGGAGGATGGACATACGGTGAGAACTGTGCTCGATATTTAAGTTACTTGAAAATCAAATTATTACCAGTCGCCATGTGCATGGATGAAATTATAAAGATTTATGGTAATTATGTGTACGGTCTTTTATTTTTCCATTTTTCCATATTCGACATTGATAGGGTATGTTAAAACAAAAAAGAAATTTTACTTTAGATTGATGTAGGCGCTGGTTTGTTAATCGATAATAGCCAATTGTTGGGAGTCACTGTTCATCCCGCTTATTCAGAAGGTGATATTTCTATTTTCGCACTCGTTTACAACGATGAAAAAGGTATCCTACGGTTTATAGACAAAGTACCGGAACCTTGTAAGTAAAAATTTAAATTTACAATAAGCTTTGCACTTCTTGATCGCTTGATATTCTTTTAATAGTGGAGCTACAGTTGCCGAAATGAACTGATGTCGGTAATCTAGAAATGTGTTCATTTGATGTTTAACAGTTATAACAGACTAAATTTATTTTGTAACATTATGAATAGTAAAGTACGCCAGGACACATTTTTAAGGGGATGTTATACTTGAGAAAAGTAGTAAGTTCATGTGAAAAAATTAATTCGGTTTTATAAATGTTTACGTTCGAAATTATTTAAAATATTGTTTTCAAATTTTGGGAAATAGTAGAGCAGATGAAAATGGACGTAGATAGACAAATTTTGGTTTTGATAATAAATAATCAAATTTCGGTAGATGTTGTAAAATTCAACTTTTTTTCATTTTCTAAACCGAAAGTTGTCTATCTACGTTCACTTTTACCTTTTATATTATTTCTCAAATTTTTAAAACAGAATTTTATGTAGTATTTTGGGCACAAACATATAGAAACTTAAAATCAATGAAATTTTCTAATTCCCTACACGTATTATATGCCCTTGATAATGTAATTGCTTAAGATAATAATTACTTCATCATGAAAAATAAAATTCAAATGATTGAAGACATTTCAGAATTAAGTTAAAAATTGAATTAATTATAAACTTGCTTATCCACTCAAATTCATTAAAAAATAAGCTACTTATGACATCGATTATTATTTATAAATCATACATATTATTAATTTAAAATCATTTTACATATTGCCAGTCCAGATATTCATATGCTTCTGCAAATCCATTAGTGTTACACAAAATTTAATTGTTCATAGCACTGTCATTTCAAAACGGGGTTAACTGCATACCAATAAGGAGAAAAAGCATTAAATTTCAGAACTTATGGTACAAGAAAACTGATGAGTAATAAGCTTTTTGAAAGAGAACGTTCCAAAAATTTTTAAACAAACCATTGCATAAAGATAATAATGTGATATAACTATTCCCCCTATATCGTTTTGAGTGAATTGTTAATTTGGCTTAGTCTGTGTGTATGTTTTATTCCCAATCGCACAAATACTATGTGGTCTGTTTAACAAATAAACTTGTCTGATTCAAGTAAAATTCAATTCATTCAAGTATGTCCTCTTTGGATCTAGTAAATCAGACTTTGATCAAATCAATTTCTTTGTTGAATAATATGCTTAAGTCGCAGTTCCTTCTTTTTTTCTCATATTGGGAAAAGTTTTAAAATTTTATTTTGGAAATTCATAGTAAAAACTGTTTTCCCATTTTAGAACGATCTATGCGTTTCTTTAATGATGATATAATTTCAATTTTTATTTGTTACAGCTAAGGGCAAAAGTAAAAAACGGTTAGACAGTACATATTCCGAATCCGCAATCGGAGAGGATACTGCATGCCCATCCAATATGAATCCTATGGACCCTGGTCAAATGTATCCTCATGACCAAAGCCAAATGGGTGGTTATGGGTCAAGCCATGCGGATTCTTATTCTGGAGGGTTTATGGGTGGTTATGGCTCAAGCTATACGGGGTCTTATTCCGAAGGGTCTATGGGTGGTTATAACCAAGCCCAAATGAGTGGTTATAACCAAGGCCGAATGGGTAGTTATAACCACGGTCCAATGGGTGGTTATGGCCAAAACCCTTTGGGTTCTCATCACCAAAGCGATAGTGATTCTTATCACCCAAGTTATACAAGTTCTCAATTAATAGGCGCTTCAGATAGTTCAGTGACTAATTTCCCATCTCTAAAACCGATTAACACCAGAGGAAGGCGATCGGCTCGTACTCACGAAGCCTTCGACGGATCCCATTCAACAACGTCACTTAACAGAGCGCTTCAAAATCTTGATCTCCAGGAGCAGCCAGCTGTTCCCAAAACAGCCAGACTTACCAGGACGAGGTTTTCTGCAAATCCGCGTAGACCAAGTAAACGTCAGGTGGAATAATCGTAAATACGTCAATAGCATACCAGGCGGGTTCAAGAAAATAAATAGTTGATCCCACACATGTTTGAACTCTGAACCCAACTTAGTTTACATTTGAATAAATTGAAATTATTATGCTACTTTCAATATAAAATTAGTCATTTTCAACCAAAAATCGGCGGAAAATAATTATTATTGCGTCGACAAAACTAGTTCAATGATTTTAGTTGATTCAAATTTTAACTGATTTACATTCAGAGATAAAATTATATTTTATTTGCTTGATCTGAATAAATGTATAATTTATTTGAATGTTGCATTTATTATTTAATAACTTAACGATATTAATGTCAACAGAGAAATATTGCGTCCAGAAAATATTGCTTTCATAGGCAATAGCTTTTCATTTCCATTAGAATATTTTACATCCTCATAGTTTGAGATTCAGGTGAAATTTTACATTATTTCTCTTTAATTTCAACGTTTAGAAAAAAATTAGTATTATTTAATTCTGTTTTTGAAGACACGTAGTATTTACTTCTATTTACAATATTTCGATTTTACAAATGCGAAAAATTTAATTTTAGAACAGATCAATTAGCTTACTAAACTCGTTCGTTTCTACTTGTTAGAAAATTATGTCTATCCCCACCTTTCAGAAGTCACAAAGCATAAACACTTTATTGAAATATACTGCATTCAGAAAAATATATTGAAAAGCTTAATGTTATTATAATATTTATTAATAATGTTTTTAACAAGTTTCCACGTGAAGAAACTCTTGATCATTATTCAGCACTATGTCCGCATTTTCACATGTTGGTAATGATATATTTTATACACTGTCATGAATCGTCTTTAACATAAATGGAGATTTTTATATCAATTCCTACCGTCGGAAAATATGGTTTTTTACTATGTTTCATATGAACAGTGGACCATACTGAGATTACATCCAATTTCAGTAAGGTACATAGTAATTTACGGGATGATGAGAATGATATGAAACGTTAAAATGAATGCTATAAAAGATAGTAAAATATAGCCTTGTTCATTTAAAACAGTTTTAATACAATCGATGGGATTTTGTTAAATTTTTTTTTAGAATTCCAAAAAACATCTCAAATAGAAAACTAATTTTCTACTTGACAGATCAAATTTGAAATTTCCATTCACACTTATTATCTAATATACAATAAAAAGTTTAATAA
Source organism: Diplolepis rosae (assembly GCA_030998225.1). NCBI lineage: Eukaryota > Metazoa > Arthropoda > Insecta > Hymenoptera > Diplolepididae > Diplolepis > Diplolepis rosae. Next base: position 7,734,726 of record JAPYXD010000727.1, on the reverse strand, counting down.
ATTCATTGATCAAAACACTGTTACGATTAACTAATGAATCTCTCACGATAATTCTACAAAAATATCTCAATAAGTAATAGATAAAATTGCAATTTTTTAGAAAAAAATCGAAAAATCCATGAAATTAATAGAATCATATTTTTCAAAACAGGTAAAATTTACTATTTTCGCACTCTAAACTTCAGTTCAGTGAAGAGTATTGTGTACATAGCTGCAATGTATATTTTGTGCAGTGGCTAAGTATGACGCGTACATTCTTAAATTTACTATGGAGTTTCTCAATATACACGATTACCCATTTTGATCTATAATCCCAAATAATTTCTAAAATACTTTATCTACGAGAAAATGATTAGGACAAAGGTTGACCAGGACCGAGGGAGACATTTGACTGTACCATCAATTATGACCTTGAGGTCAATTTTCAAGATTAAATGGAGGTAAGACGCTTTTCTTAAATGAGAACCCCTATTTTTGCCTGCGGATTTGAAAAGAGCGGGAAATTTCACGTCAAAAATGACATGTGTAAAAATAGTTTTTGTGACCGTGGAAAGGTAAAAAATTAAGGTCAAATGTCTGAGAAACGACAAGATGCCCTTTTTCTGAATTGTCTTCGTTTTTCGGGGTAAACAAACGTTTAAGATGCTTCGCAAAAGTCGATGAAATGTTAAGGTGTACATCACCTTGACCATCATGACTTTCAGGTCAATTTTCAAGGTGACTTGAAGGTTAAGACGATTTTTCTGAAAAGGATTTTGAGAGCTTGCGCAGCCATCTCTCCAGAAACTTTGCTAAAAACTGTGGACGGTTTTGAAAGACGTCTACGTTTGTGTCTTGAAGCCAATGGAGAGCACTTCGAACAGTTACTCCGTGGCTGATTGTAACACTGGTAGCAATGGTGAGAGGCAAGGGAAACTCGCGACAAGAAAGCACCGCAAAGGAAACAGAACTTACTACGTTCACGCCCTTGTTCCTGGGTAACACTAAAAGTAAGGACGAAGTGTCTTTTTTTTTGTAACTAGTCACAGAGATGTGACATTGTCAAGATTGGCACTTTTGTAACTACATAGTCGCAGTCTTTATATCTTATCCGAAATGACTGTTACTGTCTGGGTGTGTTTAGGGGGGGGGGCTGTTGTGATAACAATCCGCAGCCTGAAGGCTACAAAAAAATTTATCCGGGCACAGAGTTCAATCTAATCAAAATCGTCTTGACCTTTAAAGTCACCTTGAAAATTGACCTGAAATAGGGGTTCTCATTTAAGAAAAGGGTCTTACCTACATTTGACCTTGAAAATTGACCTTGAAAATTGACCTCAAGGTCATAATTGATGGTACAGTCAAATTTCCTCCTCGGTCCTAATTAACCTTTGTTTAAACCATTTTTTTGTAGATAAAGTATTTTAGAATATATTTGGGATTATAGATTAAAATAGGTCACCGTGTACAATAATCTTTATTATCAAATATTTCTTTTTGAAAGTGACTTATAAATTTTATTATGGTTTCTATCAAAAAACTTGACACTTTACTGTGTTCTACAGGATGATCGGTAGCAAAAATTGTAAATAATAAAGTATGAGGGACAAGAAAGGAAAAATTACAATGAGAAGTTAATAAGGGGACATCTTACATGGTGATTTTATACATATCCAATTGGAGTTTTATGATAATTTCTCTGTGTTCCACTCTTATGGTGCAAGCATTAAAATATTTAGTATAGAATAAGGGTATTTCGGACAGGGTAATTTATTGCAATTAATAATAGAAATACTGCAGGATTTCTCGATCTTTTATACAAGCGAATATTGGGACAACAAATAACTCTTTTTTCAAAAAGAGTTTTCTCAAAATATTATGAATACATCATGACCCAATTGACAGCAGTGATACTTTTTAAAATAAATCATCCTGCTATATTTCCCATCATTGAATTTCCATCTTTGAATTTAAAATCAGCGGTAACCATGACACATTTTTGGAGATTTTATCATTTGAAATTCATCTATCTATGTTTAGATATTAGTTGAAAGCGGCGGACGCTATAGACGCGTTCTATCCCCATGCATGGAAAAGGATGTATTACCCAGCCAGCGGTGCTGAGGATGAGTCTGCGAGTGCCTGTGAGGAATGAGTAAACTGAATGAATGTCAGCGCCGCAAAACTGTGATATGTGACCTTCGAATGTGAAAGAAGAACTTATAGACGGGCTCTCTCCTAAATGAGGCAAAGAGCGAATTGGTGAATGGAATCTACTGGGGGACACTGCAAGGCCTCCGCAGTCTGTGACCAAGAACAGTCCAAACGATTGTTTCCGTAGGGCATCCCACTGGGACTGCTTCGTCGCCGAGTGGTGTCTTCCCCGGCCCACGAGGAGGCGAGGTTGAGGTACGCCTAGCTCTGCCGAGGTGGTGTGCCATGCAGGATCAGGAGCCAGACCCTTCGGGACTTTGATCAGGTATTGCGTATTGAAGACAGGTGTCGGAGCCTGTGTTGCTTCAAGCGAGTCCGGTCTGTTCGTGTATTCCGGGACCGGCTAAGCGGAGGTTGGGCCTCAGGGAACTGGAGTAGGACTTCGATCCGAGGGTACACCCGTTCCCTACTATTCCAACCCGCTTCTCTATGCACGATGCGCTGGTGAACAGATTCATCCAATCAAAGTTTAAAACTGTGGGGAGAGTGGACTTGGGTGCTTCTTCTGGAGCTGAGGGATGGAAGGACGTCATTCAGCTCCTGAAGGAGCAGAAAGAAAAAAAGGAAAGGTTAGCCAGGGCCCCCAGCGTTATCCAACAGGGTATGCTGAGGAATAACCCTGTCATTGTAAAAAATTGGGTAAATGAGGCAACTAAGATGTTGAGCGGTATGCTCAAAACCCACATGTGCCTACTAGAAAGCGGGGTGGAAATCCAGAAGAGGCTGGAATCCCACCCCACCCCGCCTCGAAAAGGATGGGTATCTTTCGGAGACCGCGCTCTGCATCTCTGTGAGATACCCGAAAAAGCTGTTGCAGTGCCCTCCGCGCAGCACCCTGAGGAGGAGGGAAAGATGCCGCGGCGTTCTCCGGCTGCCAGGTCGGTCAATGCTATCAGGGTTTCGGCGAAGGACGGTGAGTCCTACGCTGACATCCTGAGAGCCATGAAGGCCAAGGTGAAGCCCCAAAATTCGGGAGCGGAGGTCCTCTCGATCTGTAGAACCAGGAGGGAGGAGATCCTCCTGGTCCTGAAAAGATGTTAAGTCTTTGGTGCAGGCCATACTAGGAATGACCTGATTGTATTAAATTGGAGCAGGGATTTTTTGTTTAGAGGAGGAGCGGAGGGGTTGATTATCGATCTCATGATTGCCACTCCCCGTCTTGCCTCAAGGATAGGTGACTGGTGTGTCCTTGAGTGACCACCAGTGCATTGACTTCAGCATCCAGGAACGGAGTCACTCAGTAAATGTTGGGAGGGGCGTCAGGGTGAGGAGCCCCTCCTGGAATACAAAAAAACTCAGTAACGACAATCTTCGCGAATATCTTGAAGAAACCAGCTCATAGATGAGCTCGGTTGGGCAAGGTCTGTTGGGTCGTTGGAGGACACTATGCGTGCGGCGAGGCAGGAAGTGGTCGCAGCATGTGACCACTCCATGCCTCGCTGCTGGCACGGGCGTACCGGGGACTCGATGTACTGATCGAACGACCAGTTGTCTGTCCTGCGTCGAAAATGCCTTACAACACGGCGGAGATTTACTCGCTCAAAGGGTGATCCTCTGCTGCGTGAAGCATGGCATGGAAAAAGGCAAAACCAGCTCTGAGGCAAGGCATAAAGAAAAGCTGACTTCAGTGCTCGAAAGACTTGATCAGGGAAGTCGAGAAGGACCCATGGGGTCTTGCCTTCAAAATAGTCACAAAGAGACTGGTAACTAGAAGAAAGACCCAGGGCCTGGATAATGCCGATCGAGTCAAATACATTGTGCAGAGCTTGTTTCCACACGTAGAGTCGTTCCAGAAACAGGACCGAAGTTCCTGCATGGTTCGGCGCGAAGAACTCTTCACTCTGGAGGAACTAATAAGAGCGAGTGGGAGGGCTTAGGCAAATACAGCGTCAGGGATCGACGGGGTGCCAGACGAGATCCTCAAAGAGGTGATCGTGGCATACCCGCATATCCTCCTGGAAGCCTTCAACTCCTATCTTCGGGAGAGGGGGTTCTTCGTCGACTGGAAGAAGCAGAGGTTGGCCCTGCTGACGAAGGGCAACAAAACCTCTAGCGAAAGGTTCCAGACTAACTGTTGCGAATGATAGATTACTATCTGAGCGACAGGTGGGTGATATACGAGGGCGACAAGTGGTCTCTCAATGAAGAGATGACATATGGCGCCTTTTAAGGGTCACGGGTGGGTCCACTCGTTTGGAACGTCATGTATGACTTATTGGTGGAGGAAAGGAAGGAGACCTTTCAGCTCCTTAAGGAGGTCACCTGCTTAACAAACCTGCAGGAAATCGCTCGCGCGAAGGAGGCCATCCGCAAGGATGGAAGGCGCAGACTCGTCGAGAAATGACAGACGAGATGGCATGGTGATCAAACCGAGAGATGGACACACTGTTTAATCCCGGAGCTCGCCTCCTGGCTGGACAGAAAGCACGGCCAAGTCGGCTTTTACCTGGCGCAAGCGCTTTCGGGCCATGGTTGCTTTAATGCGTACCTGAAGCGCTTCAAGAAAAGAGACGGTGAGTCGTGTCGCTACTGTGGATCCCTTGTAGAAAATGCAGAGCTCTTGCATACTCTTTGTCTGTGCTGTGACAGATACGAATGCTTAACGAGTCATTGGTCACCCTGGTGATGAAGACGAGGGAGCTCAATGGGCGTGCAGAGCGCGGCAACAACGAGGGCCAGTAGAAATCGCAGCGGGGCCTCCACCCGCGTTCCGGCGTCTAGGGTGGACCTGGCTGTCCGCTTCGATCGGGGGAGGAATCTTTTTCTTCCTCCCCTGGTTGGCACTGCTATTTGGCTTGCCTGGCGGGCGCGTTTCCGCGGATGAGAGTCCTGGGCGAACGGATGGCGGAAGAGTCGTTCGCGACTTTAAGCTGGAACCAACTGCCCGCGAAGTTTAAAGCCGAAAGGCGGTTCCGCGGGCGGTGTATTGGTTCGTGAGAGGGTGTTTTTTGGTCTTAACAGGTATGCCTAGACCCGTCTTAGGAGAGTCCTGTACAACGTCTATAAAATATTTCGCCATTTTTCCTCCTCACCAAAAAAAAAAAATGCAATTGACCAACGTGGATTCTTTTTTTATTTGAGTTATTACAATACATTATATAATAGGTATTCAAAATATATTTTATATAATTTTACTTTTTCATTACATTTATTAATTATTATTCATTATTATTCACATTAAATACCAATTGTTGCAGCAATTTCGTTCTAGCGTTCAAAATATTTGAATTAAAATCTTTAATACAAAATGATTTAATTCAATTCTTATACCAATTAGTCTTTAAAATGCTAAATAAACTCATCGGCTGCGCTTGAGTTTTTTCACAGCTTCTAATTTTCATCATGGATAATATCAATGGGATTGGAAAATTACAAGAGGAAAAAAGATACGCCTTGACAAATTTGAAAAACCTGTAGTTTTTCGAAATTATTTTGTACCATAAATCATTGACAGAGTAAACAGTTTTTCAGAATTAAAACTATAAAATATGGAAATTGAAGCCCGTTTTTAACAATAAAATAAAGTGTTAATGCTTCATGATTTTCCTCAAAAATAGGCTGTTTTTCAGTCTATTTTTATTGTTTTTATACCTACACAACGAAGGGCTGAAGTACTTTTTCAATGTATTATTATTGTTCTTGGCTGGCATGATTTATAACATGTCAAAAAGTGAAGTTGCTTTGATATTTCGCTAATATTAAAAAATGTGTTAATTTAAAATTCAATTGTTTGAATTATATCCCTCACATAGAAATAATGCCTGTAATTTAAATAGCACAATCCCCTTAAAAATGATCTTGCTCTCTGATCAAGTAGAAGTCCTATTCATATGTCTTTTTCTCACTGAAAACAACTTTGAAGAGTCTTGTGACACAGAGCAATAAAATTTCAGATACCATTCAACTATTTAACTTTTTTGTGTAGGTTTAGTTTCGTAAAGTGATAACAATTTATACCTGAGTATGAAGAATAAAACCTGACAAAACTTGCAAAAAGCCATTTTATTGAGAACCTTTTTCCAGACACTAATCACCTTACATGTACAATTTTGTCAAAATAATCATTTTCAACGATATCTTTGCAATGTTTCCAATATATTAACCAAATATATTAATGAATATTAAAATGAAGTAGTTTGGTGTAGTTAAATAAACACACTTGCTTTCTACTTGTTACACGGAGAAAAATAGTTGATGTAATTTTACTCAACTTCCGATCAAATTTGGGACGTAAGGACAAGTTAGAAGTTATTTCATATCATTGTATTTATTTTTGATGTATTGAATGTTCAAAAATGTATCACAGTTGAGTAAAATCCAAAAGTATAGGGTGAAGTTTGAAAGTGTGCATTAAAAGTTTCTATATACAGTACCGGTCAGAATTGTGGGACCACCTGTTTTTCGATAATTGATTAAATTATCCTAATTTGAATTATGTGAATGAAAAAATTTGTTCTCTTAATTAAATTCAAAGATATCAAAATTCTTCATAAAATGAGCCCATCATGAATTCGTTTTGTCAATTTGTGAAGAAGTTATTGCATAAAAAGTCAAAATTTGAATGCTGTCTTAAATTGTAAATAACTTTCGAAATAATCAACATTTTTTAATGTTCTTGGACTAATTTTAAAGCTAAATTTCTACAAAATCGAACAAAATTCTTGGAATTGATGTGTAATTGTTTTATTACATACTGCTCGAGGTTAAAGTTCAAATAAAAAAGTTGGAAAAATTCCAATATTGCTTTTGCTGAGAAAAACATTTTTATAAGATATATGAAACACATAATTATGAATTTTGTATTGAATTCCCTTAAAATATATATTCATATGATCATTATTATGATTTACCTACAGATGAAATGTTTTCGAAATTTCCCTACTTTTTTGTTACAATTTCAACTCTTTGCATTATGCAAGAAAAAAATTATAGATTTATAATGATAATTCATTGCGATTATGTAGAATCTTAGCATTAAAATGAGCCCAAGAACATTGAAAAATGTTGATTGTTTCAAAAGTTATTTAAAATTTAACAAAACATTGAAATTTGGACTTTTTCTGCAATAACTTCTTCAAAATTTAACGAAAAGACTTCATTCCAGACTAATTTTAAAGATAATTTTGATGGCTTTTACATTATTAAGAGTACAGATTTCATCACTCACAGAATTGAAATTAAGATAATTTAAGCAATCATCGAAAAACAGGTGGTCCCACAGTTCTGACCGGTAGTGTATATATATTATTATTCGTCGTATAATTTTCAAAAACCTGTTTTTTATCAAATCACCAAAATAGTAGAGCTTTCCCTTCATTCTACTCTACGTTTTAATCCAGAGTTGAGTAAACCGTAAACCGTAAATCGCAGAATTTATTCCAATAGCTATATCTATTTACGAAGAAACGAATGAAAGTAATCTGCGCCTTGGGTACACATAAAAAACTTTTTTACCTCTCAAACATCAAAAATGAGCATTTTTAGCTGTGTTTCGAGGGACACAAATGGCGTATTTGGGGCCGGTGCACAGCATTATTAATGCGCATGTGCAGTGCTATGTACGCCCAGTGCCGCTGGGCAGTCCGGTGCTTTTAAACCCGGCGGGCGTTAATGTAGAGCACTTAAGTTGCTAGCTCCACACAGGTATCGATAAATATCGATATCTGTATCATGGCAGTGTTAATCACTATTTCTTTTAATGATTATCCACTAGTTTATACAATTTATTTTAAAGTTGTACATAATCTAGTTATATAGATTCTGTAAGTTTAATAAATTCTTGATTCATAATTTTTTCATTATTTATTTATAATTTCTTCTTTCTTCTTCAATTAGGTTTTTTAAATTGAATTGATTTCATGAAAATATAAATAACATAAATTTCTTAGGCACAATAATAATTTGGAATTCGCAATTGTAAAATTCATATTTCAAAAATATACAACACAGAAAATAAAAAAACCTTCCTTTGAATGTTTTAATAAAAAAAAATTTAGGTAAGGTTATATGGGGCAAAATTCGTCAAGTGTACCTGCCTAAAAACTTTTTGTCTCTGATTTCCTTGAAAGTCCGCGAAATTATTGTCCTAGTGAACCTCTTTTAATTCCCCTAAGAGAACGTCTCTATTACGACGAGTTTTCAGTATACAGGGGCTCGAATTTTCAACCTTTTACCGCCCACGCTGATACTCAATTAACCATAACTTCTACGAAAGTTATCCAAATTAATTTTTTTATGGAGGTCTTAGAAATATTTTTTTATCAGATTTACGCTGAAGGCAATGGTTTTAGATTGAAAAAATTATTTGAGCCTCATTTTTAAATTTTAAACATATTTTTGACTTTTTCTCCAAGTGCGGCCGTTAATTTTCTGTCCAAAGTTATGTTTAAAAAAAAGCTTACTTTTTCCCTTTAAAATGAGCCATGGTCGAAAGTAAGGCGAAAGAAATTATAAGAGATATATAACACTTATTGCGCGCGGTTTCTGCGTCGCAGTGCAGCTAGGCGCCACGTTCACGACGTACCGTCCATTGGGAACTTATTTAGTTGTACTTTGTATAATTTGTTCGTAAAACTGCTATTTTTGGCTGGTACGAAATTAAAAATAAAAATTAATTTGTAATTCGGGGTGATTTTTTAGTGTGAGTCCCCTCGCGTCTCGCATCGAAAATTGAGCCCAATAATTTGCTTATTACAGTGCATGTGCACTTCTCTTTCTTCTTTGCCTCACAGTTTTTTTCGGAAAAACATCACATTCTAATGATGACGAATATTTTCTCAACATGAGAGTTAATTCAGCAGAGGGAACGAAAGAGTGATATTTTTGTGTACCAGGCACTATGTTTGCTGATGCAAATCTACTCTTAAGTTCTTGAGCTGTGATGGCGTGATTTTCTTTGGGACTAAAGAATACTAAAGTTTCAACTAAACTTTTCTTTGCCCATTGATACAAGGCATCAGCAGTCAAAATCGGATCTTTATATGACGCTTGTAGGCTAGCATGCACTGCGAGTCTTTTTAACTTTCCCCCAATACCATCACAAGGGACTTTACGTGCGCCGTTGCATGGAAATCAAATTCTCTCTAAAGTCTTAAAAATGAAGTATCGACATAAAAGTGGATTTTACTTGTCCAATAAATAATAAAAATTATTATCCGTGAAATAATTTATAACGATAATAATTATTTGGTTAAAAAATGCAGTTTGTAGTCGATTATTTGTAGTAGACTAGAAACCGTACATTCTGAATTTGAAGCATGGGCGCTCGCGAGGCAGAAGCTGCGCGCAAGGAGTGTTATATATCTCCACCAATTTCTTTCGCCCCACTTTCGACCATGGCTCATTTTAAAGGGAAAAAGTAAGCTTTTTTTTAAACATAACTTTGGACAGAAAATTAACGGCCGCACTTGGAGAAAAAGTAAAAAATATGTTTAAAATTTAAAAATGAGGCTCAAATAATTTTTTCAATCTAAAACCATTGCCTTCAGCGTAAATCTGATGAAAAAATATTTCTAAGACCTCCATAAAAAAATTAATTTGGATAACTTTTGTAGAAGTTATGGTTAATTGAGTATCAGCGTGGGCGGTAAAAGGTTGAAAATTCGAGCCCCTGTATACTGATAACCCGTCGTACTAGAGATGTTCTCTTAGGGGAATTAAAAGAGGTTCACTAGGACAATAATTTCGCGGACTTTCAAGAAAATCGGAGACAAAAAGCTTTTAGGCGGGTACACTTGACGAATTTTGCTCCATATGTTTAAGTGTATTGTGATTAAAAATATGTTGGCCGCGTCTAAACGGTGTGAATTTATTTGTATGCTGTCAATGTATGTATGTATATATCGGATGTCTAATGACAGGCTCGAGGTAAGAAATTTTTTTTATTTAAGATAATAATACGCCCGATGTTGAGTTTACTAAACTACAGTTTGAAACTCCTCAAGCATCGGTGATATATTAATACATTTGATGTTAATCCACTGACGAATGTTGATGCCCTGTCATCGATAACGTTTTACTCAACTACTTACTGTTTCCTATGTAACTCCTATTATTATTCACTTTGGGTAAATTAGGTATTTATCCAATTCATTTTACCCGACTAGGATTCAATAAATGCTCAAATGTCCTTATGTCCCAAATTTAATTGACAAAGTCGAGTAAAATTACCTCAACTATTTTTCTCCATGTGTGAAAATTCAATTTAAAAACTAATAAAATAATATATAATATAGCAGTCATTTTTGTGGAAGTGCGTATTCAAAAACGTTAACCAATATAATTCAAAGTCTAATAGATTGATTAAGTTGAAATTCAGCTCAAACAATCTAGATATGATTATCCAGTTTTCAAGTAAAATTTTTCTTTTACTTCATAAATAGACACAGTAACCTCAAAAATTTCACAAAACAATACATATTATTCGAAATGTCTGTATTTTGCCTTTCTGAAACCGTTGACAAATCAAATAGGTTGAAAATTGAATGAGTAACTGATTTATGAGTGTGTAAAGAAACGTAAAAACGGTTTGTTAACAACAGATTAAAATTTTTAGGGTGTCAGACAACATTCATACACCGTTTCATGTTATAACAGACCAGACCTACAACCTCCACTAGGTCACTTGAAAAGTTCATGCATTTTTAAAAAAATTTTTTTGTAGCACTGTGTAATATATCTTTGGTTGATTGCGTTGGAAAAAACAACAAATAAAAAGAAATAAAAACTTAAAATATGTGTAGAACGAAAACGGCGTGTGTGAAATGAGGAATTATTGTGATTGAAATGGAAAACAGTAAAATTTAGTCGGTGGAAAAATAAAAATTCACGACGGTTTTTGATAGGGCATCTAAATTTTTCGGTCTCATTAAACAGTTATCACAACGAGATTTAATTTGTATCTGAGTTCTTGGGTTAAAGATCAAGTTAAAAGGACAAAGTGGATTGTTGTGGGAGGGAAGAGAGGTGTCTTTTTGAATACATTTCAGTGTTTAAGATAAAGGAAATAAAAAAAATTAGAAAATTAGAAACAGTTCCAACAGTTACAACCACAAAATCCCATTTACAGTAGAAGAGGAATCAGACAACAAAATATTTTTTTCGTGTGTCATTACAGCTAAGTCATAGTAAGGTTAGTCTTCAAATCTTTCAATCCTGTTTTAATGAGACCGTAAAATGTAGATGCCCTATCAAAAATCGCCTTGAATTTTTATTTTTTTACACACTAAATTTTATTGTTTTCCACTTCAATCACAATAATTCCTTATTTCACACACGTGGTATTCGTTTTACACATATGTTAAGTTTTTCCTTTTTTTTATTTGTTATTTTTTCCAACGCAATCAACCAAAGATAGATTATTATAAAATTTATCCAGGATATATATGCAAATGTATGTGTATGGGTGTATATATGTATGTTTCTCCTTGATAGATGATGTCATCTTTATATAAATTCAATTTATTGCTACTTCAACCCTAAGCCGTTTCTATGTTTTTTACACAAAAATTCATGTACACCTTTATGTGGCTCTCCATGTACACTTCTATACGGCTCTCCAAAGTATACTTTTGTCAATTTTATTTTTATTTATTTATTTATTTTTTCATTATATTATATTTCAAATAAGTTTTAGTCAATTTTAAGCCTGTCACCTTAGAGTTTGGTATTTTGAAATCTCGATTTTATATATTTTAGCAATAAATTTTCACTGAATAGGACTCCAATTCGAGTTGAAACGTTAGAAAGAATGTAAAACTGTGTTTACATTATTTCTGGACCCTAAAGCCAATTTGTACATAAATCGAATATAAATATCAATAATTGTTTTATCTTTTTCAAGCCTGTTTTTAAAAGAGACAAATATATATTAACAGACAGACACTTTCGTAAAAACCGTTTTTTCTGACTCAGGGGGTCTTAAAACGTAAAGATTTGGTGAAAATTTCTAAATTCATTTTGCACATAAAACGAATACTTTCTCATTCATGATGAGAATGTAAAAATGAATAAATTACAAGCTTGATTTTTTATAAATTATAAATATCATAAAATTTAAAATCATTTTTCATATTGCCAGTCCAGATATTCATATGCACTTGCCTGATTTAAGTAAAATTTAATTTATTCAAGTATGTCTTCTTTGGATCTAATACCTAGGCGCTTTTTTAATGGTGTTATAATGTTAATTTAAATTCATTACACCAGAAGAAAAAGGTAGAGGTAAAGCCAGGGACGGTCAATCTCTAATGGATGTGGTGTCCGCGTAGTATTATTATTATTATTTTTAGATCAGGCGGACATTAACCCATTATTACCCAAGCGAAATCCAGGCTAGATAGCACCAAACTAATTATTGGATCACTGTCCAAATGAAAAACAAATTTACTCGTGTTTTTTCTTTTTGCGATGGAAACATTAACATCACGAGAAAGACAATAGAAAAATTTTTAAATGCATTTTTCACCTGTAAGGGTTGAAAATTATTGTTTGAAAGTATCACAATTATTATTATTTCGACGCGCTCTATCGATTTAAAAAAAAAAAAGGTCGAAATTGGAGCTGTACTTCCCAAGATATTGCATTTTTTTCCGTTGGTCCCTTTCGCGTGGATACATACTTCTATGGGAAATTTCCTACTCTACAACTTTTGTTTGAAAACTTTTTCTCTTCGAAGCACTTGTATTCTTCAATTCAGGCGTAAATGAAAAAAAAAACACGAATTTTTAACTGAAACCCTCCCCCTATATCGAAGCGTATAAAAATCGCTGTCCAATTTGTACTCGGATTGTTTTTAACACCCGCGAGAATGTCTCTGATTTTTTTGGTAGCTGCAGGATTTATTTCCCAAAACGGTCCGAAAATCGGCTAATTTGACTGGACTAAAATAGTAATAGCAATTAACGCAATTAGTAAGTTTCACAAAAATGTATTGGTAACTTCTATTATTAGATTGATACAATGTGGGAATGCATGAATATACCCGAGTCGAAATATAAGTACATTTTTGATCCTCCATAGTGCTGAATGAATCCCCTTTTAGATCTACTTAGTCCTTAAAATCCTCATTGGATTCTCTTATGTTCTATTTTGTCCGCTTTTAATTCTCGGTTATTCTTTTTAATATGTTAAGTCCAATTTTAATTTTCTGTAACAAATCAACAAATGCTTCATAGATTCCTAATAAAGATATTGCGCAACACTTTGAGATGAACACGTGTCTGAATTCAAGGAGGATAAATTTGGAGAATTGTTTAACACCACTTTAAGATTGAAAAAACATTTTGGCGTTTTTATTCAAACTGCTTTATTTGTTCTATATCTTTATAATACTTATTTTACGTTTGGACAGTATTAAGAACTATATTTCAAAAAATTTAGTCCATAAGATATCTGATACCAAAAAAATTTATTTAATATTTATTAAAATATTTTTTGTAATATTGAAAGCTGCGGCTTTACTTTAATACAAATGTTCTTAAAAATATGCGAATATTAATTGTACTATTGAATATTAATCTGACTCAGGGGGTCTTAAGGGAGTATGGTGGATAAGACTATTAAAAATGAGAATTACTTGTAATTTTGACAGAACACGTATTATAGCTTAATTGAACTATGGTTCAAATTTCGTGACCCTTCAGAACCTCAAACCCGAGAAATTAATTATTGAAAATAACATGTGATCTTATGGGAAAATGCTGTTTTTGTAAATTATAAAGATATTTCAAAATTATTTGAAAATGGGAAAATTATGAAAAAATTCCACGTATCTCAGAGTTTTTTCATAATTTTCCCATTTTTAAATAAACCTTAAAAAACAGCATTTTACATAAGATCACATGTTATTTTCAATAATTAATTTCTAGGGTTTGAGGTTCTGAAGGGTCACGAAATTTGAACCATAGTTCAAGTAAGCTATAATACGCGTTCTGTCAAAATTACAAGTAATTCTCATTTTTAATAGTCTTATCCACCAAACTCCCTTAAGGGGTAACACCACTGTAGAAATTTAAAAAAATCGATTTCTTTTTTTATTAGCTTAAAAAATTTTCTGAACCTTGTAGAATAAAGGACAAAAGGACGCTCACCACTTCTCTAACTGGTGACCGGGGCGAGAGAGATGAGGAAGCGGCAATGGCACGTGACCGCGAGGCATGCCGAGCCGGGTCCCCCCAAATTCCGGACGCAGGGCTGTGTCCCCACGGGGCGCTGTACTCTGTTACAACCCCCTTCCCCCCAACCGGGTTTTTCATTTACCGGGTTCGATTCCTTTTCCACGCTAATTTCTATGATTTTTTGAATTTTTTACTTATTTCTATCCATCCACCCCTCATATATTTGGTTTTTGTGCTGTTTGATGTTGTATCGTAATTTCTAACCCTGCTTAGTGTTTTCTCACAGAAGGTTTCATGGAATATGTATAATTCTTTTGGTATTCTTCTTTCGCAAAACCTGCACGCCCACATTTCGATGCCCTCCATTGTCGTACCTGAAAACCGAATAGTCTACCTATTTCTAAACATTGACACTACCACATTACCATTAGAAACGGTTTGTTTGATTTTATCTTAATTTTATTTTTCATTCTTTACATTGTGAGAAGTCGAACAAAAAAAAACTTTTATTATCGTAATAATTGTACAACCAAAAAAAAATAACTTTCTTAATATTAGTTTTGTTTTCCTTTATATATTACTGTCTGAGTTGATTTGTCTGAGTCTTTGTCACTGTCACTGTCTGTCTCTGTCTCACTGTCTGTGTCATTTTCTTTGTCCTCTTCTAATTCTCTCAGTGTTCTTCTTAATTCTCTGTTATTTTCTTCACGTTCCTTCTCTTCCCTCAGCTCTTTCTTTTTCCGCTCTATTACTTCGTTCCATATTTTCCTTTCCTCTTTTTCTTTCTGTTCTCTTATTCTTTGAAACATTAATTTCTCTTCTTTCTCTCTTTCTTTTCCTCTTTCAAGACTTTCCTTTCTTTCTTTTGTTTTTCTTCTCATTTTTTCAGCTCCTCTCTTTGTTTTTTCCATTCTCTTCCGTTTTCTTCTCGTTCTCTTTTCTTGTCTTCTTCTACTAATTTATCATTGTACATCCTTTGAAATTTTTCTTTTTTCCACCTTAAGAAGTCTTCGTCTTGTTTTTTCCTTTCTTCTAGTTCTTGTTTTTCTTGTTCGTAACTCTTTGTTCCCCATTTTTCTCTTGATTCTTTTATTATTTCTAAGATTTCTTGCCCTATTGTTCTTTTTTACTTGTCTCTCGGTTTTTGTCCTTCCTGTTTCCATTTCTCCTCTCTCTGTATCTTTTTGAACTCGTTTTTTAATTCTATTTCTTTTCTAGCTGCTTCTCTTCTTCTTATTTTTTTCTCTCCTTTTCTTCTTGCACCGTCTCCGGGGTTGACGGGGCCTGGAGAAGATCTACTAGTTTCGGACACCTGTGCTCCAGGGATTCTGCGACTGTTATCACCCTGTAGCACTGCAGACATTTCAATTTCGGCTGCTGCTTCATACCCTGTCAACATTGTTATTTCTGTTTTGTCTTTGTATCGATTTCTGTCAACTTACTATTCTATGCGTATGTTTTATTTATTTATTTAGTTTTTTACTGCATATTTTTTAATATCCTTTTCATTCAAATTGCCAAGTGACTTACCCTTTTTGTTTTTTATCTCATAAATTGTTGGTGAAAGTTTTGTTCTGATGAAAAAAGGACCTTCGAAATTTTTTTTAACTTTCTTCCTATATTATCTCCTTTATTTGACAACTTTTTTCGCTTCTTAGTACTTGTTCCCCAATTTCGTAGCTAATTGGTCTACGTATTAAGTTATAATATTTTGCCTGCCTTTCATTTGCTAATTCTAAATTTTTCTGTACCTCGTCCTTTATTATTTTCAACCTATTTGTCTCTCTACCCACTTCCCTATGTCTTGTAATTCTATTTTCTCTGTTTATTAGATATTTGTTTAATGTTGGAATTGGCATACATTGATTTTTTGACTTTAATCTCGGTAGTGGGCCTACTATATCTGCTGCCACTACTGTCCATGGTTTTTCAACTATTCTTCTTCCCAATAGTCCCACTTGGTTGTTAATTTTAGTTTAAATTCTTTGGCATGTGTCGCATTCCTTCACGTATTTCAATGTTTCGGAATACATCCCTGGCCAAAAATAGTTCTCTGCGATTCTTGCGTATGTTTTTTCCATACCCAAGTGTCCTGTTTGTTTACTATCGTAGTTTTCTCTTAACACTTGCTCTCTTAATTCCTTCGGTATTGTTAACTTTCACGGATTGCTATCTAGGCCTAGACTTGATTTCAACGGGTCTGGTCTGAACAAATATAGCTGGTCATTCCTTATCCGCCAGTTTGGGTTTTCTGATGGTTTGTTCTTGATCTGTAGCACCTTCTGTTTATACCATTCATCCTTAATCTCGTTTCGTTTGCTTTTTTCTTTTTCCCGTATTATTTCCAACGTACTTGCTATTGAATTTTATTTTTCGCTCGTTCTTTATAAAGCGTCCGGTGCATAATTTGATGAGCCTTTTCTGTATGTGATTTCGTAATAATATTTCAGTTATTCTAGTGCCCATCTTGCTAGTCATCCGGTTGGGTTTTTTAAATTATGTAGCCATTTCAGTGCAATGTGGTCCGTTATTACTTTAAAGGAGTAGCCTTCTAAATAGGGTCTGAATTTACGTATTGCCCAAACTATCGCTAGGCATTCTTTTTCAGAGGTCGGATATTTTCTTTCTGCCTCGTTGAGGCTTCTACTCGCAAATGCTATTACTTGGTTGCTTTTATTTTCGTTTTGGGTTAACACGGCTCCCAGTCCCGTGTCACTTGAATTGGTTTCGAGTTGAAATGTGTTTCATTCCAATTCTATTCCTTTCTTGAGTAATGTGTGTAAAGGGTTCCATTATTCCCGAGAATTTTGGTATGAGTCTTCCGTACCACGATGTCATTCCTATGATTCCTGGTAATTGTTTCACATTTTTCGGTGTTGGGAATTCCAAGATAGGTTTTATTTTATCTTCGTCCATTAGTAGTCCTTTTTCGTCAACTATGAATCCCAAGTATTTTACTTCCGAGCATCCAAATTCGCATTTTTCTAGGTTCATTGTTAATCCTGCTTGGTTTATTTTTCCTAGACCTATTTCTAAATTTTTTAAATGTTCTTCGAAGTATTCCGTCACTATAATTATGTCATCGAGATAGCAGAATACATTTGGTATTCAGTCTGGCGTTATTATTTTATCCATTAAGCGCTGGAATGTAGCTGGGGCGTTTGTTAACCCGAATGGCATTCTTTCAAATTGATACATTGCTTTTCCCGGTACCGTGGATGCTGTTATTTTTCTCGATTCTTCTTCTAATGGTATTTGGTGGTATGCTGAGCGAAAGTCAATTTTTGATATGTATTTTGCTGATCTCAACGCATTTAAAATTTCTGCCATGATTGGTATTGGGTACAAGTCTTTTTTCGTTATTTTATTTACTTTTCTGAAATCTAAACAGAATCTATATTTTTCGTTTGGTTTAAATAAATTATTTTTTTATAATATAATATATATATATATATATATATATATATATATATATAAATATATAATTTATTTGAATGTTGCATTTATTATTTAATAACTTAACGATATTAATGTGAGCAGAGAAATATTGCGCCCAGAAAATATTGATTTCAGAGAGAATAACTCTTCATTTCAATCAGAATATTTTACATTCTCATAGTTTGAAATTTAGATAAAATTTTGCATTATCTCCCTTTAAATTAAAGATCTTTTAAACTTCAAAACTATTATCAATATTATATATTGTCGTAGATGAATTTTCGAATAAAACCTTAAAACTTTATATAAAAATTTCATTCACAGATTTCTAAAAAAAATTTGACTAGAATAATTGATAGACTAATTCAATTGAACAATGTTTATACTGTCTTTATTTTAGTAATTTCATTACTTACCTTGATATCTTTTACGTGACAAAATACATATTTACCAACTAACACGGTTTGAAAGTTATTTAAATATTTTATGTAGGAGGTATTTGAAATATATTTTACATAATTTTCCTTTTTAATGCAAGTATACGGAAAAAATAAGTTCTATAAAAATTACTGGACTTCTTATGAATTGAAAAATGTCTCGCATCTCATACAAAGTTATGCAGAGGTTCATCTAACCAAATTTAAATCAGTCATGAACTAATTCATGAATATTTTACATAAATTCAGAACATTTCCATAAAATATTCAGTAATTTTGAGAGGGAATCACAATTCCGAATTTAATTAGTGTTATTTTTACGGCTTAATAATAATTCTTAAAATTTTATGATTAATTCGAGATTCGTAGACTTTCTTCTATTCCTGCAACTATTGTATCTTAATATTCAAAAGAGTCTTAAGAAATATCATTCAACTAAAAATTTAAGCTTCTATTTGTCATATTCTATGGACTTGTTTGCAAATATAACCACAGGATGATCTATCCACGCGAAAGCAAGTAACGGAAAAAAAATGTAATATCTTGGGAAGTACAGCTCCAATTCCGACCTCTTTTTTTAAAATCGATAGAGCGCGTTGGAATAATAATAATCGTGATATTTTCAAACAATAATTTTCAACCCTTACCGATGGAAAATGCATTTAATAGTATATTACGTGCCTATGCGCACAATGAGAGTTATTGCGCGACGAGCGACAATGCTCGCAGGAGATCGAAGCCGAGGTGCGATCAGTCCTGCGAGCATTGTCGCGAATCTCGTAACTTCCCAAATTGTGTGCATTGGCACGTATTCTATTTTATGTGACTTCGGTGCGTATACGAGTTTTTATGCGTACACTCGAATCTAATCTAGTATTGTAGTTGTTTGCGGCGCTAGTCATTACACTTGATATTACGCGACTAGTTCCGGCAATTTTAATTTTATCGATCTTGTGTAGTAGTAGTGGATTTTAATAGACGCATGCGCAGTTCAAATGTACAAGGCTTTGCCAGTAGGGTGCTAACGCTGTACAAAGAAGAAGAAGAATAGGAAGATTGTGCTACGGTGCATGGCTATAGGCGCATGCGCAGTTCAATTTTTACATTTCATTCCTCTGTAGCGCAATATACTACATTGCGCTACTGTTAACTGTAGCGAAAAAACGAGTTTGCGCGCCGGTGGCACATAAAAACTTTTATCTTCAATCAATTTTTCAAAAATGGTACGATTTTAATAAATAACCCCATTTCAAATTCTAATGTAAGAAGGTACGTTAAAAGTAACATAAAAAAAGACGTAGAAACTACTTAAGAAACGGCGTTAGAAACGATGTAGTTAGCTACATCGGGATAGAAAACGACGTAATTTCTAACGTAGTTCCCTACGTTTTTTTCTTCATAGTTTTCTACTTATGGACTTTACCTTCCTAATTTTGAGAACAGAGAAATCCGCAAGGTAGATAGTATCCCCAGTTAGGAGAGAGTTACCACCAACCTTATTACGATTATTGACATTTTCAATTACAAATTGTGAAACATTGTGAAACATTGTCTAACGTATTTGTTACATTTTGCTTACATTTTATTAGCTATGTACACAAAATGTCAAAAGCTTGCTATACGGTTTTCGTATTGCCTTTTGAAGGTGAACCGAGTTTCAATTTAATTTTACTCTTTTACTTATTTTACGATTTCACTTTTAGTTTGATGAAACATTAGTCTTCCAATAAAATAAATCAAAAATACATAAAATAAATTTTTTTCCCATTTTTCAAATAATTAGAAAGACCTACTGTCCAGAATTATATTTTTTTAATATTATCTATTTAAAAACAAAGAAGAGATCATTATTATGACATACACTACCGTCGGAAATTGTGCGCACGGTGCTTGTCATCGCTATCAAAAATCACTGCTGACTTTGAACCACGATATCTCGGTGAAAAAAAGAGATAGGGCATTTTTAAAAATACAGTTGGAAAGCTTATGAAATTCCACGCCTAGTCATGCTCAATAAATATTTTTTTGACTTTCTGAAAATAATACAGTACGTGAGAAGTTAAAAAAAAAATTCAAGATTTTTTCAAATTCTCTACCTCAACTTCAACTTTTTGCATGACCTAGGAAAAATTTTTTCAATGTCTGAAAATTATACAACATAAAGTCTAAAATGTCATCTTTAATTTAAGCCAAGAAAACTTAAAAAATATTCATGGGTATCGGAGATACGATTAAAAATGTTCAATCATATCTGAGTTGAATTTTAATCGACGATCACGCTTCTCGGCCGGTTTGTTGCTCGCCTTCTTCGTTGAGGCAGGACCGAATAGGCCACGCACAAAGGTGGCGGTTAAGTGGAGCTCTCTTATATTATATGTATTTTTGATTCTTTTCATTAGTAATTTTTATTTCTAATAATTTCAATTAATTTATTTCAATTATGTTTATTCCAATTAAAGAATTATGTAATTAATTATGCTTCTAATTATCTCTATAGGGGGGGGGGGGCTCCGCCCCCTCACACCGGCGGGGGCTTCGCCCCCTGAACCCCCACCAGGGCCTGCAGCCCTTGACCCCCCCCCCCCACGTCACTCCCTTAATCTCCATCAACCTTACTTTCGGCATATTTTCTGATGTCATTGAAACGCATTTTCCGCACACTGTGTCAAAAAATATCGTATGCAACTCGTGCGTGCGATTTACCCACTTGTGGTGATAGCGTTGAACTCGTGCCCGGCTTCGCCGGGCACTCGTGCACGTCATCACCACGCGTGTGTAAAACCGCACTTTACGCACATGTTGCATAATATACTATTCTATCACCAGGAAACAGGACCAAAAACTCTCTCTGAATTGGTATAGAAAACCAACCTGGTCTGGTAGATACTTGAACTTTTTTTCCCACCACCCTTTGAGATACAAAAAAAGTGTTGTCAATAACTTAGTAGACAGAGCTATTCTGCTGTCAGATAAGGAATTCCACACAGACAACCTTAACTTAATAAAGAACGTCCTCCAAGAAAACTGTCATCCTCTAACTTTTGTACAGGAGATTGTTGATTTGAGAATTCAGACGTTAGAACGTAAATCGCTATTAGGTAATAACCAAGTAGTCGCTGATAGAGATATTCAACCCTTTATCTGCAACCCTTACATAGAAGGACTATCCGAAAAAATTTCAAGAATTTTGGGCAACTATAATATTAATATTGCTTTTAAAAACCATAAAAGTTTGAAAATGATATTTAAACCAACAAAAGACCGGTTAAAAAAAGAACAGCTTTCTAATATCCTCTATAGCATCCCATGTAAAGACAATAATTGCAAAGCCGTTTACATAGGGCAAACAAAACGGTTTCTGCAAACCCGGATAAAGGAACACAAAAATAATATTAGAGAACCCCCCACTAAACAAAACGCGTTAACAAAAAATACGATAGAAAAAGACCATTTCTTTGATTTCGATCGCACCAAGATCTTATCCAAGGAATACAATTACAAAAAGAGATTGCTGTTGGAAATGTCACATTGCAGGTACGAGAGAAGCCGTAAATCTCAGAACCGACATTGAGAATCTTTCGAAGTTTTACAACCCTATCATAAAAAAATAGGATCCCCTGGTCATGCCACACCATAACGTTTAACCACGTGGCGACCCAGAAAGATGAAGGATTCACATTATAACAATGAAGAAGGCTCAATAGGGTTATGGTTACTTAACTAATTTTTCAATTGTTATAAAAATTACTCGCTTCATAAATTTATCACCTCAGATGCATTGATACGCAATGGATATGACATCGTAAAAATAAACCACTGAGCGCTCAACTCACACGTGATAACCGCCATCTAATATAATCTCCAAGATAATTTAAAATTCGCGCCTACAACTGGTTACAAAATATTGCACACATTACACACTTATTTTTGCACACATGTAAGTTTACACACGCGAAATTTTACATCAATATTATATCTTAAACCAGAAAATAGCTTATATTCGCTGCAATATTACTCAATAAATATGTTATCGGGAAAACAAGACACTAAGCGCTAAATTCATACACGAGAATCGTCGCGAAATTTATTTTAGAAAACACCTCTTTTACATTCTCAGCCTGGAAAATTTCTTGTATTCAGCTGCATTGATAGGCATTGATACTAATATGAGATGGCAAGAAGAAGCCGCTAAGCGCTCAACTCATACACGATAACCGGCTCTTAATACAAAATAAGCGCCTGATATATCACAAACTTAAAATATTACTATTATATACAAATTTAAGTTATTATTCTTCTTCCTGAAAATTTATTACTTTCGGTTGAACCAATCAAGAATGGTTATTATAGCGCAAAGAGATGTCGCCAAACTCTCATCTTATAAGTGAGAACATGTTGTAATAACATGCCGAATAATGAATACATTATACGTGTTTCTGAATTACTAAATAGTTAACCTTGCGCTTAAGAAGCTTTCCGAGATTTTGAAAATACGCGCCCGGCCTTAGTTACATGAAAATTTAACTCAAAGAATGAATGCATACGTTTTTCATTTATATTTTCGGCCTGAAAATAGCTTGTAGTCAGCTGCATTGATACGCAATGAAAATGATATCACAAAACAAGCCACTAAACGATAAACTCATACGCGGTTACCGTCGCTTAATATAATCTCCAAAAGATTCGCGCCTTGGGATTTGACATAAGAACATAAAATACGTTACACGCTTATCCTTGCATACATTATAGTAAACTCATTTACCTTTTCGGCCTGGAAAATGTCTCATATTCGGCTGTATCGATAAGCTATGAATATGATATCGAAAAAATAAGCCGCTAAGCGTTCAACTCATACGCGAGAACCGCCGTCTAATACAATCTCCAAGATAATTAAAAATTAGCGCCTGCCATTGTTTACAAAATACTGCACACATTACACACTTCTTTGCACACATGTAAGTTTAAAATGTATTATATTCGGTCGCACCAATCCAAAATAGATACTATTACGTAATAACAAGCCGCCAAGCGCTCATCTCATATGTGAGAACATGTTTTAATAACTTGCGGAACAATGGATACATTATACGTCTCTTCTGAATTACAAAATAGCTTATCGACGCGTTAATAATATAACATAACTTTTCTGCTAAACGTTCTTCGCATAATTGCTAAACTTGCGCTTAAGAAACTCTCCGAGATTTTAAAAATACGCGGCCGACCTTACTTACACGCTAATTTTACTTTTAAAAAAATACATACATATTGCAATTATATTTTCGGCCTGCAAATAGCTTTTAGACAGCTGCATTGATACGCTATGAAAAATGATATCACAAAAATAAGCCGCTAAGCGCTAAACTCACACGCGAGAACCGTCGCTTAATATAGTCTCTGAAAGATTCGCGCCTTGGAATTGGTTATAAGAACATAAAATACGTTACACGCTTATCCTTGCATACATTATTATTATGCACGTGAAATTTATTTTATTATTTTATAACTCATACCAAATTCATTTACATTCTCGGCCTGGAATATGTCTTATATTCAGCTGTATTTAATAATGGATACATTATACGTGTCTTCTGAATTACAAAATAGCTTATCGACGCGTTAATAATAAAACATAACTGTTCTGCTAAACGTTCTTCGCATAATTGCTAACCTTGTGCTTAAGAATCTCACCAAGATTTTGAAAATACGCGGCCGACCTTACTTACACGCGAATTTCACTTTAAAAATATACATGCGAGTTGCAATTATATTTTCGGCCTGCAAATAGCTTTTAGACAGCTGCATTGATACGCTATGAAAAATGATATCACAAAAATAAGCCGCTAAGCGCTAAACTCACACGCGAGAACCGTCGCTTAATATAGTCTCTGAAAGATTCGCGCCTTGGAATTGGTTATAAGAACATAAAATACGTTACACGCTTATCCTTGCATACATTATTATTATGCACGTGAAATTTATTTTATTATTTTATAACTCATACCAAATTCATTTACATTCTCGGCCTGGAATATGTCTTATATTCAGCTCTATCGATAAGCTATGAATATGATATCGAAAAAATAAGCCGCTAAGCGTTCAACTCATACGCGAGAACCGCCGTCTAATACTGTAAGTTTACACACGCGAAATTTTACATTAATAATATATAAAAAATTCAGTTATTTTTTCTGGTAAAAAATGTATTATATTCGGTCGCACCAATCCAAAATAGATACTATTACGTAATAACAAGCCGCTAAGCGCTCATCACATATGTGAGAACATGTTTTAGTAACATGCGGAATAATGGATACATTATACGTGTCTTCTGAATTACAAAATAGCTTATCGATGCGTTAATAATATAACATAACGTTTTTGCTAATCGTTCTTCGCATAATTGCTAACATTGCGCTTAAGTAACTCTCCGAGATTTCAAAAATACGTGGTCGACCTTACTTACACGCGAATTTTACTTTAAAAATATACATGCGAGTTGCAATTATATTTTCGGCCTGCAAATAGCTTTTAGTCAGCTGCATTGATACGCTATGAAAATTTTATGACAAAAATAAGCCGCTAAGCGCTAACTCACACGCGAGAACCGTCGTTTAATATAATCTCCGAAATATTCGCGCCTTGGAATTGGTTATAAGAACATAAAATACGTTACACGCTTATCCTTGCACACATTATAACTATGCACGCGAAATTAATTTTATTAATTTAAAACTCATACCAAATTCATTTAACTTTTTGGCCTGAAAATGTCTCATATTCAGCTTTATCGATAAGCTATGAATATGAGATCGAAAAAATAAGCCGCTAAGCGTTCAACTCATACGCGAGAACCGCCGTCTCATACAATCTCCAAGATAATTAAAAATTAGCGCGTGCCATCGTTTACAAAATATTGTACACATTACACACTTTTTGCACACATGTAAGTTTACACACGCGAAATTTTACATTAATAATATATAAAAAATCCAGTTATTTTTTCTGGTAAAATATGTATTATATTCGGTCGCACCAATCCAAAATATACCAAATTCCTTCACCTTTTCGGCCTGAAAATGTCTTATATTCAGCCATACCGATAAGCAATGAATATGATTTCTCAAAAATAAGCCGCGAAGCGCTCAATTTATATGCGAGAACCTCCGCTTAGTATTCCTTCCAAGATAATTGGAATTTCGCGCCTACCATTGGTTATAAAATATTGCAAATTTATACGCGCGAATTTTACTGTTAAATTACATACAAATTTAGTTAGATTTTCGGTGTTAAAAAATGTATTATTTTGGTTGCAATAATACATTCTTATATGCTAATACTAAACTAAACAAAACATAGCCTCCATCATTGTGTGACACCCCCCTCCCCCCACCCCCACCCTCCTCCTAATTCCTTCTTTTATATATTAAAATTCACTAAAGAAAATAAAATAAAAATTAATTTTCTATAAAGAAAATTGACCTCCAATTTAAAAAATAAAATAAAATATCAAAGTATAACATTTTCCCAGAATTAAAATTGCTTCTTCTGAGGGATTCTTTAAACATGTGGTCTGAGACCTTTTTCTCTCTTTTCTTTGAACACTCAAGCATATTCGGGTCTCGAGTAGCCAGGACATAGATTGTGTATGGGGTATGTTTATGCGTTTTGGAACTTGACCCTTCACAACAAATGGTCATTGTATATATTAATTTTTTACGCTAGTTTTAAACTGTACTGCTCTCTTTCCCAAGCAGTTTCCTTTTGACGCTGAACAGAGCGTGCAGCTAATCCTATCTGCTGCCTCTGTGTCAAAAGAAGAATCAAGATAATCGGAAAATTAAAGTTCAATTGGATTTTTAAATTCACTCTATTAAAAAAAAAAAAGAAAGAAAAATCTCCGTCCGCCCAGATTCGCGTGTGTGTGTTCTGTGAAGTGCATACTTCTCAAAGGTGTTGTGGACCTCCTAATGGATACTGGTGTTTTTCTGCACGAGATTAGTGTTAAAAATCATTATTTATACGTGGTTCTGGTGTGTGCCTTTGAGGAGAAGCAAATTTGCGGTCACACTCTTCGCCAATCGGCTAAACAGGAGCCTTTCTTCTTGCTTTTTTGAGGACTGTGGTTTTGGAGCGGCCTGGTTCCTGGACGCCTTGGAGCTTGCCCCAACACATAAGTCCCTTTGCACGTTTTTTTATAAAATATCATAATTGAGAAAACAAAAAACAAACTATAAATAATGGTTTTTGCACGCTTACAGCTTAGTCATTAAGTTCCGAAAAATATCTGGCACTGAAGAGGGCCCCCATTTGTGGCCGAAACGTTTGCCTTTTTTAACCTCCTTTTTTATCTTTTTTATCTATTTTATCTTCTTAAACATGATTCTGGTTTTATATATCTAGAACATGTCTTTTCAATAAATTATTCCTGATGGTAATGATCTGACCCAATGCCAATACAAAATACAAAAACGATTTAATTTTGGGTCAAGATAATAATTAAGACATGAACACAAACATGTCACGACATTATTATTTTTTTAGTAACACCAAGATCAAGATAATTAAGACCAAGCGCATTTATTTTATTTTCACGGAAAGAATATTCTTCACAACTTCACCGTGTCCAATATTCAAAAATAAATAATTTAACTCTAAATATAGTTATTTTTGAACGTTTTTAATTTGAAGAAAAAAGTATTTATCTCGAGTACCAGCATTGAAAAATCAATTTTAATAAATGGGATGTAGTCAAGTTGTTGGGAAATCTTCTTTTCAGAAGAACAAATCATCGCTTATAAAAATCCAATATATTCTTTA
This sequence comes from Diplolepis rosae, assembly GCA_030998225.1. Classification (NCBI taxonomy): domain Eukaryota; kingdom Metazoa; phylum Arthropoda; class Insecta; order Hymenoptera; family Diplolepididae; genus Diplolepis; species Diplolepis rosae. The sequence goes on along the minus strand of JAPYXD010000727.1, from coordinate 7,707,725 downwards.
AAAATTGACGTTTCACGATCTTGACTATAAGTGGAAAGATTAAGGCAAATGTGTGACGTTTTCTGAATGAGGAAAAAAAATATTCCAAATATTGACGAACATTTTCAGTCCTAGAGATAAAATGTCGCAACTCTAGACAATATTGGGTAATGTTTGGTTTATATAACGACAATCCAATTTCCAGAATCACACCTATATTTGTCATACAACTGAGAGAATGTATTTTGTCAATGTTGTAAAGATGAAGATTCCTATAACTATCTTCATCTGTATTTCTATATCTTCAGCTCGGTCTACTGGTAAATATAAACAATTAATATTTTATTTTATAATTTACACACATTTCAAACAATTCAATAATATAGTCTAATTAAAGCAACGAAAAATCTGATTCGGGCACTTTTGGCTCATTGGCTCCGCTAAAATATTCCACGTCTAGCGATGAAAAAACAAAATATTTCGTCAAAAATTGACTGAGTAATAGATATTCATGTTTTGAAAAACATTGATTTTCGATGATTTTTGATGACGAAAAATTGAGTGTTTTTAATTTTAATAAAAAAAAAACTATTGAGGTTGCATAAAAAATGTATTAAAATAAAAAATGCGTCATGAAAAACTCTATAAAACGGTATTTTTGTTTTTTTGAATGACCGAAAAAAAATTTTATCACGTTTTTCGTGCACGGACAATAGTTTTCCGCGATTTCGAGCGCTCACCGAGTGAGGACCTTCAAATTCAGTCTTGGTAAACGTAGGACTATCAAAAAAACTTTAAACGATAGAATATACAAAATGAATAATAGTTCAAGTATCATAACGAAACGGGTACAGATTATTTGAAAATACATAAAGTCAGTTATATAAGTACAAATAAGATTCATCAAAAATTTTATTTACTGGAATCTAATACTTACAAATTTTTTATTCTTTAACACTATTCGAATACATTTAGCATAACACACAGATCTTTCACACATATTGGATAACAAAAATTGTAACGACCGGTAATACTACAGTCGAAGTCCGATTTCTTTTCGTCGGCCCGCACATGAGGGCGTCATCTCACGTGAGATTTGAATTGTACCCCTATAGAACTCTACCGTGCCTTATTGCGTCCACAAATATACGGAGAAAAATAGTTGAAGTAGTTTTACTCGACTCTGTCGATTAAACTTATATATTACGTATATCGCCGACGCTTGAGGAGCTTCAAACGATAGTTGAATAAAATGAGCATGGGGCGTATTGCTTCAACCAGCAGTAGTATCCCGTGTAGAAATTTCCCTACCTTTCCTTATTTCAGGTTGGGTTCTAGTGGAGCCCGGACTAGAATTTCCTAATACATATCAGGAAATTCTAGTGCCCCTACCAGTTTCTAGTATTTCTAGGCGAGAAAAACTGATAGGGGCTCTGTTAGGTGCCAATGAGGAATTCTTTGTTTCACTTGAGTATGGAAAATCTATTTGTATCTAGAGAATCCGACTCTAGCTCCGACTAGAGAATCCCTACTTGTAATATTTGTGGTTAAGGTTAGGTCCATTATATACAACATAACCTTTATTCTTTATTCCCATTGAAATTTGATCTTATTTCAGATAAATGAAAATTTCCTGAACACGGTCTTTGATAAGATCATTATTTAAGAGGAATCAAGCACTTTTATAAAAACTTTTTTATAATTTTGACTCGAATCTGCATGTAATCATAATAATTATATGCAAGGATGTGTGTGTATGTTCTTGCAGTTCACCTAACTTCAAAAATGATACTTGGGGCGTTTACGAGTTACGGAAAGTAAGTTAAAAGGTAGTCAAACCTACTGAGATCTTTTTTCGGTATACGTGTAACGAAGAAGTACTGTCGATTCACTCAGAAAAAATTTTCTAGCTTGAAAACAGATTTTTTACTGTGAAAACAGTAAACTTAACCTTTCAAGCGAATATCCCTTCGTTGCCGTTAAAGCGGTAAATATTAGAGTCTTAACTCGAATTTTCCCTGTACTTTTTCTCTCTGTGTGGAAAATCTTTCTTATTTATTATTTTTTTAGTGAGATACCTGAACAAAATTGGTCACATGACTCTGCTGGTATATGTCCTTAAATACAATGCGGAGGTCCAATAGGGCCCTAATGGTGTCCTTTTTTGTAAGTGGGGTAGTGCAAGGGCTGACCTCACTAAACCTCTACTAGAAAGTCTAGTGGGGCCCACCTCGACAAAAGCATTACGTTACCGACAGGTCCCTGAATAGTTTTCCACAATAGATACCGACTAGAAATATGACAAACTTGTCAGGGCCCACTAGGCCCATATCGAAATTTCTACACGGGATGGTTCTCTTAAATAAAAATAATTTCTTACCTCGAGCTTCGCATTAGACGATACACACATACATATGTGACGTCCAATTTATAATTTAAAAAATACCATACCTATCTAAAAGTCTAGAGTTAATTGCCCTATCTACGTTCCTCTATTTGTTGTAAATGATAAACAACTAACCAGGTTGAGGATAAGCCAAATGAATTAAAGAAAGTTATTATTTAAGTAAATATTTTTTTATAAATAAAAATATATATGTTTTTAATAAAAACAACCCAAGCTACTTAAAAACTACTTTAAACTACTTTAAACTACTTTAACAGGTTTATTAATTAACACTAACTGTACAAAATTCGGGGTAAACTATTTGACCCCGGGCAACCTAACCCGAACACAAAACCAATACCGGAAACTAACCTTAAATTTTACTCATAGAATTCGTTGAGCGCCAGGTTATTTCCTACAAATAACCAAAGTTAATATTTAAATACAACTTATTAATTTATTAATGGACCGGTACACTCAGGCGGGTCACCCTGTACATTTTTAAATGAAGTTACAGGGACCACAGAAATACCGCGGAGAGCGCGAAGAGCGCGGGGTAAGAAGTAGCGTCTCTGCTCGCGATCACGGACACTTGTAAGTTCGACAATGAAATCTCCGATTGTTCTCGGGCACAAACACCATGCCCATAAATGACCTCGCGAGGTCCAAATAACGAGATTCGCAAACACTGAATTTAATTCTAATTAGTCAAATAACGAGGCCGACCCATAGTCTGCCACCTCGGAATCTTAGTGGCGAGGTGTCTCGTCGCACACCAACTAAAATTCTATCACTTACTTTATTTTACTACCAATAAAAAGAAATTCCAACAACTAGAGAAAATTGGTCAAAAGCTACCTGTGATTTTTCGGCGTCCCCGCCAGCATCTACGACTTGTCATTTCTAGTAGCGTTCTATTAAAATGCAGCTCCACAATTCCCTTCCTTTTACCACTTGAAACTACAAACGCCGAACAGAGAATGATTAAATATGGCGAGATCCGCTGGCGAGCTCGCGAAACCGGAAGACGGTGGCGCTTACAAAGCTTACCGACATTACCGATTGACCACCTGTCAACAAAGCGACAAGGAACTCCTCTCCTTGGTGTTCTTGAGCAGGCGGTATTCACATCCGCCTGACGCACCAAGGATCCTCTTCCTGGTGTGCTGAAGTGTTATGGTGCTGTCCAGTTATTTTTTTTCCCATCGCTCGCAGTAAAACTTCGGCCGTGACGTGAATATTGATCGCCATCGACCGGGCGGTGACCTCGTGGTGCTCGCGTGTTGGTGTGAAATTAAAACATAAAAATAATATTGATTAAAGATAAAATTCAGAGTTGTACAGGGTTGGAATCCTCAGTCTGGCGAATAGGAATAGGTTCCCCGGGAGTCCAACCTCTCCCTTCAGGTAACCTGTCATTTAACTTATTTTTAAGAAAGAAACAATAACATAAATGTGAGTCAAAGTCAGGAGCCTGCCGAGCACATTACGCTCGACCCCTGACTTTCGACTGTCACAGACAGCCTCGGGCATGATTCTCTACTCGAGGTTTCCAAAATTAACGATCTTTAAAACAATTCTTGTGCTTGGCAAAATACACGTCACAATATATATATATACATATATATATATATATATATATATATATATATATATATATATATATATATAATATATATATATATATATATATACATATATATCTTCAAGAGTTGTCTGGTCCAGCACTGGCACTTGCACACTGTAATCCTTTAGCCCGCTGTGGTTCGCCTCTTCACCAGACAGCGCTTCGATTATAGGGATTTAGAAATTTGGTTTTCTAAGAGACACAACGGCGCGACGAATTGACTGATTCTCCGCTTCTCACTATGCGACCTTGTACGAACTCGTTGATCTATTTTTACACGACCCGAAGACTATGGATCTCGAATTACACTTGTACTGCAGCTCTCGGATTACTGTGTTTAGAGTTTCCATGCATCTGTTTATATAGGGATATGGTATTTTAAGGCATTGCAATTCAGTTGGCCAATGCATTAGATTTTAGATCCGAGCATTTCAACAGGGGTTGGCGCTTCCATAAGAATCTTAGGTTTCAGTGTGTTGGGTTGACAGGCTGGGCTGGCTTTATTAGCGTGCGTTGGAAGTCACACCGATTTCCAATCTGTGTGATCATAGTAGGTTTATCGTTTTCTTCTTAGTGTAAGTGCTACATGCACTTTCTTACGGTGTAGCGTAGATGTGTCAACTGCAACAGTTAGGCTTAGTCGCAAAGGTTAATTTCATTATTTGTAGATATAAGCAATAAAGAAAAAATGACAATACAATTATCGTACAATAGGTTACAATTAATTAATTAACAGTTTCAATTAGCAATTTCAATTAACAATTATTATGTCATTACATTTAAACAATCTTCATTGTTTATACAAATATCTTAAATGATAGTTATAAACGAATATAGTTTACGACAACAAATTGCACATGATAACAATAATAATAATCGACCCGGGGCTTTTCCTCTCTTGCGGTGCAGAGGTAGCATCGCGGTTGCCTGGTGCAGGATCCCGCGGTATGTCCCTCCTCACCGCATCTCCAACAGCACCTGCTGCGGTCTGGCCCGCGGCAGTCCGCTGCCATATGGCCAAAGCCAAGGCAGCGGTAGCACCGGTTGAGCTCCTTTCTCCTGCGCACCCTGCAAGATACCCACCCAATCCTGATGTGGGCCACCCTGAGAAGTTTCAAGGCTCTTGCCTCCTCCAATAGCACGTATGCTTTTTTGTTCCCTCTATAGGGTGTCTTTGTTAGGGAGACCTTAACTCCATCTCTGAATCTTGCTTGAAGAAACCTCGTACAACCTCCTCGACGTCTCCGACTTCAATGCTTGGGTCTAGATCGGCGATCTCGACCTCAATCCGGGAAATAAGATGACGCACTATCCCACTAGCTCCAACTGCCTCCTTGAAGGCGGTGTCCAGCCGCTCTCTGTCTTTTTTAGAACATTTCAGTTCTACTATTAACTCCTTGGATCGCGTCTCCCTGATTCCCTGAACTGTGGCGCCCAGTTCGTCGGGGTTGACGCGCTTTTTGAGTCCGCGCAGGATTGAAGCGTAGCTCATTCCCTCCGCTGGTTTAATGAGCACCGCTTCTTGGCGCGCGCGGCGAGATTTCAGGGACCTCCATCCACTCCTTTTCTTTGTTGGAGGCTTTCGGCCTCTTCTCTGCCGGCTTCTTCGCCGCAGACACCTCCGGACTCGCTGTTGACTCTCTCGGCCGTCTGCGGGTGTCCGGTGTGGACCTCGCAGCCGGCTGTGGGAGGGTTTGGCTACCCTCATCTGCAACTTCCTTACTTTTTGATGGTCTTACCTCCTTCATTTTTTGTACCATCAGACCTCTCATTAGGTACTCGAAGGAGTCGAGGTAGCAGACGGTATCCTCTATATCATACCGCAGTGCCCCAAGCTCCTTCTTCGCCTCCTCTATGCCGTCCCTTATAGGGAGGTGCATGTTCTTCTTGGTCCTGGAGACACTCTCCATCTTCTCCAGGGCCGATTCCACCTTCTTCAGGATCTCCAACTGCTTCTCATTCCGCTCGTGAAGCCAGTTCCGGTACTGCCGTACCTGGGACTTATCGGTCTCGAACGCATCCACCGTCTCATTATTATTATTATACGGTTAAAATAACATTATTGTTATATAACATTTGTTGTAGTTTGTCAATTGTTCTCGACAACAATAATAGCTATAATAATGGTAAACAACAATGAAATATAATATTTGTTGTAATTAATAGTTTATTAGTCGTATGGATTTTTCATTGTTATAAACCGATATTACAGCTGATAGTAATATTATCGATTATTATATGTGATTAGCTATAATAATAATAGTATGTAATAAAAATGAAGGTAATAATGAGTGTTGGATAATATAATAATACAATAGTATTATATTGCTATTATATATGATATATTTCATGGATACGTGACACATACATTGACAGCATGCAAATGCATTCACACCATTCAGTCGCGGTCATCATATTTTTAATCATAAATTTCACATATTTTCTCGGAATAACTAGAGTACTTGACATATGATACAAAAAAGAGTACTTGATGTGTTAATTAAACTTTGTAATTGAAAATGGAAAGTTTGGATATACGATTAGGACAAGAGTTGTTAACTTTGATCTTGCCTATTAAAACAGTTTACATTAATTTGCTTCATTTCTTAGAATAGTTTGCAGGGATTCCTTGAGAAACCATAGAATTATATACTTTAGTTTGAACCCAAATAAATTTTTTAGTGCGATGCTGAATGTGAATAGCTTGATTTAGACCATTGACATTATTTATTTTTAAACTATTTTTTCTGAAACAATTTTAAAACTAGTTTTAAACTATTTATAACAAATATTCACATTTTTGAATATCTTATCTTAATAGACTTTTTCATTTATGGACCCTCAAGCCAATGCAAACGTACTAAGTATTATAAATTAAATCAGGGGTCAATACAATCTACCATTTTAATTAATTGATTAAATATTATAATTATGATTATTGATATATATAATACAATTATTAAATTATATTTAGTATACATTTTTATTATAAGTACGTATGAAGTTTAATGAAACTAAATTTTGAAATGTACAATACATTAAAAAATTGCATTATTATCGAAAAGTATCGTGCGTAAAAACATTTAAAAGAAGGTTGTTTTATTTTCTGTGCTGTATATATCGAAAGTTGAGTAAAATTAATTCAACTATTTTTCTCTGTGTAGGTCTCTGAGATTGACGATTTAAAAGTTGACGCCCCAGTGTATTTTTGGTGCTGGTTGAGCAACATAAAACTTTTAACGTAGCCTATGAATTTCATCATACTGTAACTTTTTTATCTTTTTATAGAATCCAACTCATCACTATTTGAAAGTAAAGTAGTAGGCGGTAAAAGAGGACGCAACCTCTTTGGAGTACAATACGCAGGTTTTATAATTTTAGCATCGAATGGAAACATCCTGACTTCGGTAGCTTTCATTAATGAACGCAATTGTTTTGTCGCAAGGAGATGGGCTGTAACAATAGACGAAAACTATGAACATTATCATGTCGAAAGTCAGAATCTTTTCGGAAAAAAACCATATCCCATAGACAGCGTGTATTATACAAGGGAAGACTATTTCGTAGCAGCAGAATGGGGAGTTGTAAAAGTAAGTTATAAAATTTAAATTGACCGGTCGAATTATAGTTGTAAACCTCTTTTCTCGAGTTTGGATACTTCGTCAGAACGCCGTTTACTAAATACGGTTTTCTCTCCGAAATCACAAAGGCTGGAAATCGCCGTTTCGGAAATTTTTCCGAAAATAGTCGGACAGCTTAAAATACAAATGGGTCGTAAATTTTTCCAAATATATATAGTACCGGTCAGAATTGTGGGACCACCTATTTTTCGATAATTGCTTAAATTATCCTAATTTGAATTATGTGAGTGAAAAAATTTGTCCTCTTAATTAAATTCTAAGCTATCAAAATTCTTCATAAAATGAGCTAGCATGAATTCGTTTTGTCAATTTGTGAAGAAGTTATTACATAAAAAGTAAAAATTTTGAATAACTTTCGAAATAATCAACATTTTTTAATGTTCATGGACTAATTTTAAAGCTAAACTTCTACAAAATCGAACAAAATTCTTGGAATTGATGTGTAAGTTTTTTCTTAAATACTGCTCAAGGTTAAAGTTCAAATAAAAAAGTTTGAAAAATTTCAATATTGCTTTTGTTGAGAAAATCATTTTTATAAGATATATAAAACATATAATCATGAATTTTTTATCGAATTCCCTCAAAATATATATTCATATGATCTCATTATGATTTACCTACAGATGAAATGTTTTCGAAATTCCCCTACTTTTTTGTTACAATTTCAACTCTTTGCATTATGTTGCAAAAAATTTTAGATTTATAATGACAGTTTACTGTGATTCTGTAGAATCTTAGCTTTAAAATGAGCCGAAGAACATTAAAAATGTTGATTGTTTCGACAGTTATTTAAAATTTTAGAAAACATTGAAATTTTGATTTTTTTCGCAATAACTTTTTCAAAATTTAACGGAACGACTTCATTCCAGACTAATTTTAAAGATAATTTTGATGGCTTTCACATTATCAAGAGTGCAAATTTCATCACTCACAGAATTGAAATTAAGATAATTAAAGCAATTATCGAAAAACAGGTAGTCCCACAATTCTGACCGGTAGTGTAGTCGGAAGTATTTCCGACATAGAACTGGAAATAGTTCCTACTCTTTGGTCGGAGAAATATCCAGTTTATTAGGAAATATATATTTATTTCATAATTAAAGTGAAAAAAGTTCCAAAAAAAGTGAACAAATTTCCGTATTGGGGAATAATTTCCGCTTTTCATGGGAAAAATTTCCAGCAACTTAGGAGATTTGTGAAATGTTCTCACCTTATTGATATATTTCCTAATAGTTCGGAAATAGATCCGAAAATCCGGTCAATTTTTCTCAAATCTATGAAATATTCCAACTTTTTGTAGGAAAATTTACCAATATTTTTTACAGTGTAACTGCAGTTAACGGCGTTTTCTCGAAATTGTCAGTACCGTATTCAGCCGTCTATGATTTACGCCTATAATTAACGGTCAGTTATGGCTCTTTCTCAAATCACAAGTTTCCTGACTTTGCAGTTTACGGTGTTACCCCAAAATTAAGTAATAATTATTTTCAAAGTTATTAACATTTACACGGAGAAAAATAGTTAAAAAAATCTGCCCGCTTCGCGGGCACATTCTCATTGCGCGCTTGGCGCGCAGCTCGCTTCGCTCGCAACTTTGAGCGCGCCTAGGGCGCACGATTCGACCGTCGCGCTTCGCGCTCGATCTTGTGCTCTTCGCATACGTTTAAGTTTATTTCTTATAATTTAATACTGAAGCTCAAACCAACTTAATGATATTAAAGATGATGTAAATTAGTCATTTTCTCAAATTCACTAAGTTTCTTTTCCAAATTAAGTGAAACAGGAAATTCCATTTACTTAAGGCTCTATCGGCCTTAAGGAACACATTCTCATCATGACACTCGCGCTTCGCGCTCGATTTTCTGTATACATTTCAGTAACTTTTTAATAAATTACATGATTAAAATAATTTATTTTCTTCCAAATCTCGCAAAAAGAAAAAAACAATCGTAGATCTTATTTAAGGAAACGATTTTGCAGAACAACGCTTATTTCGTATCTCACATATTTTGGGGAAAAAGTCGAATTTTTTTAATATTAAAAATCAAAACATAAAATATACATCCTGTCGAGAAATTTCTCGATAAAAATGTGTAGACCTTATTTAGCCAAACAATTTTCATCTCAAAGTTTTTTTTGAATCTCACATATTTTGTGTAAAAAATGGAATTTTTGAATTTTAATCTTATTTTTTGGAATTGAAACGAAGAATATATGTTTTATCAGAAACTGTGTGAGACAAAACTTGTAGATCGAAAACTTGTAGATTCGAAAAATTATTTTCAAAAACACAAAAGTGGTGCTCAATCCCTCAGTTTTGATTGGACTTGGCTGGTTAACGAACTTGTCCTTACTTTTTCGGCTCCGATAGAGTGTACCAAAGCTCAATTCAATCTGATAATTCTATCGATAGTTATGCCGCACACGACCTACAGACAGACAGACAGACAGACAGACAGACACTTTCGAAAAAACCATTTTTTCTGACTCAGGGGGTCGCAAAACGTAAAGATATGATGAAAATTTCGAAAGTCATTTTTCACATAAAACCAATACCTTCTCATCCATGATGAGAATGTAAAAATTTTACTCAACTTCCGATCACATTTGGGACATAAGGACAAGTTAGAAGTTATTTAGTATCACTGTATTTATTTGTGATATATTAAATGTTCGAAAATGAATCAAAGTTGAGTAAAATTCAGAAGTGTAGGGTGAAGTATGAAAGCGTGCATTAAAAATTTTTAAATATATGGTGGGTTCCATAGCAAATCAGACGGGTTCAGGACTCCATGTTTCCGATTGACTTGGAATTTTAAGGATTGATAGACTAACGTAAATAATCAAGAAACCCAAAATTTGAGATTATTTCATGCATTATTTAAAAAGTTATGGGATAAACAAAAAAAAATGTTTTTGTTCTTTTTCAATTATTTAAAAACTGAAACCAGGAAAAATTCTGAAAGAAATAAAATAATATATAAGTTAAATAATGCATGAAATAATCTCAAATTTTGGGTTTCTTGATCATTTCTGTTAGTCTATCAATCCTTAAAATTCCAAGTCAATCGGAAACATGGAGTCCTGAACTCGTCCGATTTGCCATGGAACACAGCATATATATTATTACTCGTAGTATAACTATAAAAAACCAATCTTTTATTAAATCACAAAAATAGTAGAGCTTTCCGTTCATTCTACTCTACGCTTCAATCGAGAGTTGAGTAAACCGTGAATCGCAAGATTTATTCCAACAGCTACATCTATTCACGCAGGAATAATTTGGAATTCGCAAATGTAAAATCCATATTTTGAAAATATAAAACACAGAAGATAAAAGAACCTTCTTCTAAATGTTTTTATACAAGATGCTTCTCAATAATAATGCAATTTTTTAATGTAGATTTGAAAATTTAGTTTTACTAAACTTCATACGCCGTTATAATAAAAATTTATACTAAATGTAATTTAATAATTATATTATATATATCAATAATCATAGTTATAATAATTGATTAATTATATTAATTTTTAAAAATATTTTATTAATCATTTATGAAAAAAGTTGATTTATTTTTACTTGAGTAAGGCTAAAACAGTTTATTGACGGCACTTATTATCGTACTATAGATAAGTGTAGTATTAGGTTTATATATGTAATGTTATATGTTTAAGTGTATTTGTAATTTGAAATGTGATTGGCTACGTCTGAATGGTGTGAAAGTATTTGTAAGTTGTTTATGTATGTACCGGATGACTATTGGCAGGCTCGAGGTAAGAATTTTTTTTTCTTACTACCTTAGTCGAAAGTACGTGGTTTAGGCACCAATTTCACGGCACAAAGTCTAACTTTCATGCATTGGTCAAGCTATATGCGCGCCTTCTATAATAGCGGGAGTAAAAACGTCAATAACCTCAAGCGTCAAAATTTGTCCGCTCTCTGCTAATGTTTATTAGTGGCAATGAGTGGATATTATTTAGAATGTAATAGTAGTGACTGAAGTGTAACAAAAATAAAAGTAAAAAAATGAATGACATATCATCTGATGACTCGACAGATGAAGAAGAAATTAATAAAAACTTTGAAACTGAAGCTCAATTAATATTAGAAACTGACACCTTACCCAAAAAGTCCGTTGACAGATACATGCTAGTCTATGATAATTACCAAAGATGAAAACAAGAAAATAGAAATCTAAACCTTAATTTATAGATGTATTTGATGCCCCCCCCCCCCCTCTCGACAAGCAGCACTCGCTCCGCTCGTGCCGCAAATGTCGGAACAGGCATCAATATATTCCAATGCACACATGTAATTGTTTTCGTACTTTCGACCGGGTAGCAAGAAAAATAGTATACACTACATGGGCAGAAATTTGAGATTCCTGCACTGCGCGCCATAATGCCCGAGGCATTAATAATACGCCCGATGCTCATTTTACCCAACTACGGTTTGAAGCACCTCAAGCGTGGGTGATATACTTATACATTTCATGTTAACCCACTGACGCATGTTGGTGCCCTGTCGTCGATAACGTTTTACTCAACTCCTTACTATTCCCTATGTAACGCTTATTGTTATTCACTTTGGGTGAATTAGGTATATATCAAATTGATTTTACCCGACTAGGATTTAATAGATGTTCAAAAGTCTTTATGTCCCAAGTTTAATCTACAGAGTTGAATAAAATTACTTCAACTATTTTTCTCCGTGTAAAAAAAATTATCTCAACAATCTGGTCTGGGATTTATAATAATTAAACAGAAAAATTAACGGTTCTTCAAGACAAATAATTAAAGAACGAGAAAAAATCTGCTTCGGCCCGGATTCGAACCGGAGTCCCTACTGTTACATGAGTGGTAGGCTAACTAAATACGGAACAATCGTTAATTTCTGTATTTAATGCTTGAAATACACTTTACCAGATAATAGTATTAATTATTTCAAATTAATTTGTTGAGTTTGAAATTTCTGCCACTGCCTACATTATCGGAGAATCACTAGTCGCGTATCAGATAGGATACGTTGCCGACAGGTGTCCTCGTAAACAATTTCAAACCCTTATATCGCAAATAAATGCAAATAAAATTCAAATTTAAAGAATTTGAAAACTCTCTGTGAAAATAAGACGCTTTCGACTGCGCTAGGATTCGAGCCCAGGTCTTTCGATTGCCGGAATTTTAAGAATTTGAATAGTATTAATGTTCCTTGCTCAGTTATAAATTAACGTGTTGCAGACTTTGAAATTTTAAATATGTTTCCAGTTAAAAAAAGGAGCTCGTGATCGTTCGGACTACATTAGTTTCGTTAATCCGCGTAGCACTGAATTTTATATGACACATCTTACCTATGCGGGAGGATGGACATACGATGATAGCTGTACTGCCTATTTAGTTTACTTGGAAATAGAATTATTACCAGCCGTCTTGTGCTCGAATGAAATTATAAAGCATTATGGTAGAAATTTACAGAATCTTGTATGCGGACGTGCTAAAAATGGATATTTCTATAACGTAATTATGCTTACGATCTTTTATTTTTCCATATTTGACATTGATAGGGTATGTTAAAACAAAAAAGTTATTTTATTTTAGATTGAAGAAGGAGCTGGTTTGTTTGTGGATAGTAAAAATTTGTTGGGAGTCACTGTTAAACCCGCTCTTGAATTAGGTGATATTTCTATTTTCGCACTCGTTTACAACGATGAAAAATTTATCCATCGGTTTGTAAGTAAAGCACCGAAACCTCGTAAGTAAAAATTTAAGTTTATAATAAGCTTTGCACTTCTTGATCGCTTGATATTCTTTTAATAGTGGAGCTACAGTTGTTGAAATAAGCTAATATCGGTAATCTAGAAATGTGTTCATTTGATATTTAACAGCTAATGACAGAATAAATTTATTTTGTAACATTATGAATAGTATAGTACGCCAGGGCACATTGTTAAGGGGATAATATACTTGATAAAAGTAGTAAGTTCATGCGAAAAAGTTAATTCAGTTTTTTAAATGTTTACGTTCAAAACATTAAATATTACTTTCAAATTTTGGGAAATGTTTTGATAATAAATAATCAAATTTCGATGGATATTGTAAAATTCAACTTTTTTTCATTTTCTAAACAGGAAATTGTCTATATACGTTCGCTTTTACCTTTTATACTATTTCTCAAATTTTGAAAACAGAATTTTATGTACTATTTTGGACACAAACATATAGAAACTTAAAATCAATTAAATTTTCTAATTCCCTACACGTATTATATGCCCTTGAAAATGTAATTGCTTAAGATAATAATTACTTTATCATGAAAAATGAATATTCAAATAATTAAAGACATTTCAGAATTAGGTTAAAAATTGAATTAATTATAAACTTGCTTATCCACTTAAATCCATTACGAAAAAGCTACTTATGACATCGATTATTATTTATAAATCATAAATATCATAATTTTAAAATCATTTTACATATTGACAGTCCAGATATTCATATGCTTCTGCAAATCCATTAGTGTTACACCAAATTTAATTGTTCATGGCACTGTCATTTTAACACGGGGTTAACTGCATACCAAAAAGGAAAAAAAAATCATTAAATTTCAGAACTTATGGTACAAGAAAACTGATGAGAAAAAGCTTTTTGAAATAGAACGTTCCAAAATTTTTTAAACAAATCAATGCATAAAGATAATAATGCGATAACTATTTCCCCCATATCGTTTTGAGTGAATTGTTAACTTGGCTTAGTCTGTGTGTATGTTTTATTCCCAATTGCACAAATACTATGTGGTCTATTTAAGAAATAAACTTGTCTGATTCAAGTAAAATTCAATTCATTCAAGTATGTCCTCTTTGGATCTAGTAAATTAGACTTTCGTCAAATCAATTTCTTTGTTGAATAATATGCTTAAGTCGCAGTCCTTTCTTTTTTTTTCATGTTGGAAAAAGTTTTAAAATTTTATAATGGAAATTCATAGTAAAAACTGTTTTCCTTTTTTAGAACGATCTAGGCATTTCTTTAATGGTGTTAGAATTTCAATTTTTATTAGTTACAGCTAAGGACAAAAATAAAGGTAAATCTCCTGAAGGGTCAGGAAGTACACAATCGGCATCCGCAATCGAAGAGGGTACTTTATGCTTCTCCAATATGAATCCTATGTACCCTGCTCAAATGTATCCTTATGACCAAAGCAAAATGCGTGGTTATGGCTCAAGCTATACGGATACTCAACACCACGGGTCTATGGATGGTTATGGCACAAGCTATATAGATACTCAACACCACGGGTCTATGGGTGGTTATGGCTCAAGCTATATGGATCCTTCTTTCGGAGGGTCTATGGGTGGTTATAACCAAGGTTCAATGGGTGGTTATGGCCAAAACCCTACGGGTACTCATCACCAAAGCGATAGTGATTCTTATTACCCAAGCCAAACAAGTTCTCAATCAAAAGGTGATTTAGATGATTCAGAGGTTAATATGCCATTTCTAAGACCGATTACCATCGGAAGAAGGCGATCGGCTTCTACTCAGCAAAACGACGGATCCCACTCACCAGTACCACTTCACAGAATGATTCAAAATATTAATATCAAGGAGGAGAACGCAGGTGTTCCTGAATCAGTTAGACTTACAGGGGTAAGGTCTTCTGTAAATCCGCGTATACGAAATTCTAATATCCAGGAAGACGCACGTGTTCCCGAAACAGCCAGACTTACCGGGACGAGGCCTTCTGCAAATCCGCGTAGAAAAAATTCTAATATCCAGGAGGACGCAAGTGTTCCCGAATCAGTCAGACTTACAGGAGTGAGGTCTTCTAGAAATCCGCGTAGACCAAATACTCGTTCGTAGAAATGATCGTAAATACATCAATATCATACCAGACGGGTTCAAGAAAATGAATACTTGATCCCACGTATGTTTGAACTCTGAATCCAACTTAGTCTACATTTAAATAAATTGAAATTAATATGCTACTTTCAATAAGCAATTAGTCATTGTCAATCAAAAATCGGCGAATAATAATTGTTACTGCGTCGACAAAACTAGTTCACTGATTTTAGTTGATTCAAATTTTAACTCATTTATATTCAGAGATAAAATTATATTTTATTTTGCTTGATCTGAATAAATATATCATTTATTTGAATGTTGCATTTATTATTTAATAACTTATCGATATTAATGTGAACAGAGAGATATTGCGTCCAGAAAATTTTTCTTTCATAGGCAATAACTCTTCATTTCCATCAGAATATTTTACATTATCATAGTTTAAGATTTAGGTGAAATTTTACATTATCTCTCTTTAATTTCAACATTTAGAAAAAAATTAGTATTATTTAATTCTGTTTTTGAAAACACATAGTATTTATTTCTATTTACAATATTTCGATTTTACAAAAGCAAAAAATTTAATTTGAGAATAGATCATTAGCTTACTAAACTCTTTCGTTTTTACTTGTTAGAAAAATATGTCTATCTCCACCTTTCGGAAGTCATAAATCATAAACTCTTTATTGAAGTAGACTGCATTTAGGAAACTATATTGAAAACAATGATGTTATTATAATATTCATTAGTAATGTTTGTAACTGGTTTCCACGTGAAAAAACTCTGGATCATTATTCAGCACTATGCCCGAATTTTCACATGTTGGTAATGATGTATTTTAAACACTCGCATCAATCGTCGGTAACATAAATGGAGATTTTTATATTAATTCCTACCGTCGGAAAATATGATTTTTTACTATGTTCCATTTGAACAGTGGACCAAACTGAGACTACACCAAATTTCAGTAAGGTACATAGTAATTTACGGGATGATTAGAATGATATGAAACGTTAAAATAAATGCTATAAAACAGTAAAATATAGCCTTGTTTATTAAAAACAGTTTTAATACAATCGATGCGATTTTTTAATTTTTTTTTTCAGAATTCCAAGAAAGATCTGAAATAGAAAACTAATTTTATACTTGATAGATCAAATTTGAAAATTAATAATGTTTCCATTTACACTTATTATCTAATATACAATAAAAATTTTAATAAATTCATTGATCAAAACACTGTTACGATTACCTAATGAATCTCTCACGATAATTATACAAAAATATCTCAATAAATGATGGATAAAATTGTATGGATTTTTATAAAACGGGAAGTGATAAAATAACATTTAGATTCAACTCAGG
Source organism: Diplolepis rosae (assembly GCA_030998225.1). NCBI lineage: Eukaryota > Metazoa > Arthropoda > Insecta > Hymenoptera > Diplolepididae > Diplolepis > Diplolepis rosae. The sequence continues at coordinate 7,690,891 of JAPYXD010000727.1, read as the reverse complement.
TTGTCCAACAAGTTACAATTGTTCAAATCTTCCGATATTCGTGGCAACGCTGCATTCGCGAACATATATGTGTCACGTAAAGTATATGACTGGCGAAATAGCGTGCGCGCGTCGAGACAAAAAAAACCGGAAATTTTTTTTTCTCACACGTATGCCTTACGTAAAATACCCTTAACTATTTAGGGTTGACCCTCGACTTGAGGGTTAACTCTAAAGTTGAGAAGTTAACCCTGAAAATTGAGGTTTAACACCGAAAGTTGAGGGTTAACCCTGGAAGTTGAGTGTTTACCCCGAAAGTTAAGGGTTAACCTTCTAGTGAAGGTTAAATTTGAAGGTTAACCCTGAAAAATTGAGGGTGATTTCAGTAAGGGATGCCGATAAAATACTCACTTTTGCATGAACCATCCAAAAATAACCGCCAATCTTTTGGGCAGTGCTCGTGATTAAGAAAAACGAACAATTAATTTACATCTACGCAATATACAAGCTTGTTGTCGGTATCATCATCTTTGAAAATTTGTTCGAGCGAAGTTAGGTTCCTATCTCGTGCGCATGTCACTTTGAAGTCACTTTCGACAAGATTCCATTGCTTCAATCGGGACACCAAAATCTCTGTTTGTCTTGATGATAGTCCCAAATCACGCACGAGATCATTATAATCTTGATTTGACATCAAATGGACATCAGGAAGATGTTCAGGGTTTTCTGTTGCAGCTGGCTTATGTTGACTCTCCCTTGGGACTGGTTTCTCTGGAACACCATATTTTGACTGTCACAGTTATCACAACGAGATTTAATTTGTATCTGAGTTGTTAAGTTAGAGGTCAAGTTGAAAGGACAAAGTGTAGTGTTGTGGGAGGGGAGAGAGGTGCCCCTTTGAATACATTTTAGTGTTTAGGTTAAAGGAAATAGAAAAAATTAGAAAATTAAAAACACTTTCAACAGTTACAACCACAAAATGTCATTTACAGTAGAAGAGAAATCAAACAACAAAATATGTTTTTTGGATGTTATTATCATCAGAAGAGGTGAAAACGTGAAGACAAACTGGTATCAAAAACCTACTTACCCAGGCCGCATTCTTAACTTTCATTCTCACCACCCGTTACATTACAAAATTAATGTCATCAACAAACTAGTGGACAAAGGCATCATCTAAGCGCACAAAAACTGCCACACAGAAAACATTCAAAAAATCAGAAATATTCTGTCACAAAACAATCATCCAATAACAATGTTCAACTCAACCATAAAACATAGACTTAATTATCTGTCACACAAAGCCTCTATAACTAGCCCCCGAATACACCATCTATCTGCGAGGTATAGCGAGGCATTCACTCACTCGTACACTCGCACAATACAACTAAACCCATCAAGCCAAACAAAAAAATATTTGTCACTTCCCTATGTTAAAGGGATATCTGAAAAACTTTGAGGTATCTTTAAACCTTCCAATGTAAAAATTGACCCTCGTAATACCAATGACCTATCACATTTTTTCAAAGCAGCAAAAGATCCCACACCAAGACTTGACACATCACATGTCGTCTACAATATCCCCGACATTGATTGTACAGCTAAGTATATAGGCACAACCAAAAACCTGAACATAAAACTGAAATGTATTCAAAAGGTATACCTCTCTTCCCTCCCACAACACTCCACTTTGTCCTTTCAACTTTACCTCTAACACAACTCACAAGGAACCCTAGGTAGGTGTCCCCCTTTGATTTTCTTCGTTCGCACACATGTTTTAATACTCAAAAAACTAAGCGACACGTATTTTTTTTACGTGCTCAAAATGGTTTTTAGGGGGTAAAAATCACCCCCCGAAAAGTGCGGTACCAAATACCCATTTAATTGTTTCACATATAATAACAGAATTTTTCACAATCAAACCAACTCGAAAAATATCCTCACTATGAGAGATGAAATATGTGATTTTGTCAACTTGATAAAAAAGATTTTTGGGGGGTAAAATACCCCACAATAAGTTTTAATTATACAAAAAATTTTCAAACAGACATTATTTCAACCCGAAAAATCTGGAAAAAATATATGTTGCACGCGATAATAAAATAAAGTTTACGTATATTTGCATTTTCATGAGAAATTAATTTATAAGGGTTAACCACCCTTAAGTGCATGTGTTACATCCCGGTAACATTAAATTTTTAAAATTTTAATTATTGCCCCTGCATATGAGCAATACATAATACGTAATACTCAAGCGTAAATAAGTATTAAATACTCTTTAAATTTAGTCTTATGGTAATTACTATCTAGACATGGTAACTGTTCTACGGAGGTAAACTGATGCGCTACCTCACATCGATAAATCGGCTCGACACTTGGTAACAAGTGGTAAAGAAGAGCATCACTCGGTCTATATGGTAATTGCCCGCGCGGTAATTAGTCAGTGAATCATGCCGCGCGTCGATAATATAGTGATGCAGCGCTAGTGACCTGACGAGATGGTAACAGGTTACTGGCATGGCGCCATTAACATTGACTAATTACGGCTTTAATTAATAATAAGTATACCATCCATGTTAGTATTTAAGCATACAATTATTATTAATATTGATAAAAATCAATAATAATTCATCAATTAATCATAAACCATCTACAAATGAGAAAACATGTTATCACAAATATTGATTGATTATAGAAAATCAATCAATCAATCAATCATAGGCTGTAACACATAAAATATAAGCTACAACTAAGTAGATGCAGGTATTCTTAGTTATACCTGGATCTACTTGTTGATTAGAAATAAGAATAGGTAAGAGAGAGAATAGAAGGGATATAAAATCCAAATTGCAGATCAACATTGACCAATAGTAATAGACCGTGGGGGGAGAAAACATAGATCTTTGATCGAACGTGACTTTATACAGAATTGCACCGCGCGTGACTTTATACAAATTTGCACGGCGCGTGACTTTATACAATTTTGCGCGATTCACTCCCACTGCAGTTACTATTGGAAGATCCAATAATATATATACCCCAGATTCACCACTGGAGGTTTGTCATTAAGTTCCGAACAGTTGTACCGTTGTTAGGTCCGGACCGGTAATTCAACGTCGTGAGCTGACCCTTCGATAAACGTAAGTCTCATTGGATTTCTATGAGCAACTCAACATTCGGTACTTGGTAAATAAAATCCCAGGTCCTTAAATGGTGCAAGTCCGGAAACCGTAGTGCTAGATAGTGCCTTTGGGTTACGTGTATCGTTGTATTTAGTCGTGTCGGTTAATAGTGATTCATTTCTGAAATCGGGAGGAACTAACCTATCTTGTTAACAAGTGCATGTTTGATTCATTTCTCGTGTACTTAACAAGATACGTCAGAGGATAATTGATCACATCAGTTGCTGGTGGACTTGCATCCCTTACACCATACCTCCTGCAAAATTTATCGTTGTTTTGCTACCTCACGGAGACTCAAACGAAACCCAACTATCCTGCAAGGATTTGTGCCGTTGACTTGCAATAATAGGAGTAAAAAACAACAATTCTCTCTTGCCCTCTAATTTAAGAGGTAGACAAGTAAGTTACCAACTAAGTATCATTCTATGTGAAAACTTGTCAAACAACTTATTTATTTATAATCAATTATCACATATCTATCAATTCAGTGTTTCATTATCATTGTGAACAACTCAGGGCCCATAGACCTGACAATTGACAACGTACCCACAAATAAAAATAAATTATCAGGCCTTACCTACCTGATATAATTAGCTAACCTCCTAGCTTACATCCAAAATTCCAAACTACCCTCGCCTTTTGCTCGGGACGTAACACATGTTATTATATTTCTACAAAATGAAGTAAATTTCGCGTATAAAACCAAGCAGAAAAAATTCTTTCACACAGAGGGTTTAAAAATATAAATTGCTTAATTTAGTCGAAACATTTTATGGGGGTAACCTACCCCAAAAAAAGTTACGATTATACAAGAAAATTACCAAATAGGTAAAATTGAAGCTGAAAATTCTGAAAAAAATATATTTGCCACGGGATGATAAAATTAACTTTACCTATATTTGCATTTTCATGAGAAATTGATTTATAAGGGGTAGTTATTTCTGGTTTTAAGTAATCATTCATATTCTTCTGATCTCCATTTTTCCCCGCGTAGATGTCGCCATGCTTCCGTTAGAAGCATTTTTAGTTAGAAATGCTTCAGTAGACGTCAGAAACTCACGTTAGTACAGCTTAGGTGCATGTGTAAAACGGACAATTGATTTTTAAATTATCAGTCGAACGCTTGTTTCTTAGTGTACAGAAGTCCTGGAGGTTTGGGATTCAAGATAGTAATCGCTCGTCCTAATTGTCGAGACTTTGTTATTCCAAGTTGTAAATTTATAAATGATGCTTACAAAATCAACCGTTGAATAGTCTTAGCTATGCGATTACTAGGAGTAGGGCTATATGGAATTCTGAAATTCTGCGCTTTCATGGAATTGCCAAGACCTATTTTCCAATATTTCTACGACAGATTAGTGGATTCTACTTCGATCGCAACTGGATCAGTGAGAGACGTCAGTATGAAAAAAGCAGCAGAGAATGAGAAAGAAATTTGTGTACAAAACGGACAACTTGAAGGAATAACTGTTTCCGGAGATGGTTCTTTGAGGGAACGCAGGTTTTCTTCACTTTTCGAAGTAACGTCACTAATTGGATGGCACACAGGAAAAATCGTTGGTGTTGAGGTAAAATCCAAGTATTGTAAGGTTTGCGAGTACTGGAAGAGTAAATCTGGGACTTCTGAGTACAATGAATGGATAGAAACACAGGCGGATCAATGTCAAGCGAATCACGAAGGCTCATTTGGAAAAATGGAAGAAGACGCGGTGATTGAGATGTTCAAGCGCTCTGAAAGTTAGCACGGACTGAAATACGCTAATAATATCGGCGACGTCGATAATAAAACATTGAAAGGCATACTTGAGTCAGAACCTTACGAAAATTTGTTAGTAAAAAAAAAATTAATGTATTGACCATGTGGATAAAAGGATGGGCACTCGGTTAAGGAAGTTAAAAAAACAACGAAAGGTCTTAGAGGAAAGGGGAAATCAACAGCCAAATTAATTGACCAATTGACCATTTACTATGGCTTGGCAATTCGTCGAAATTCAGACTCCGTGGAAAAAATGTAAAATGAAATTTGGGCGACCTTATTTCACAAGCTATCAACCGATCAGAATCCGCAGCATGACAAATGCTCAGAAACTTGGTGTGACTGGAAGAAAGCGCAATCAGCAGGTGCTTTGAGCGATTACCACCATAAGCCACCGCTTTTTCAAGAAGTTTTTAGAGCCATCAAACCCATTTATGACGACCTCAGTAGAGACGAATTATTAAACCGTTGCTTAGAAGGATTTACTCAAAATAGTAACAAAAGCTCTAACGCGGCAGTGTGGAATTTTGCTCCAAAAGCTTGTTACAGTGGCAAGAAAGTCTTAAATAGTGCAACGGATATTGCCGTACGCAGTTTCAATGATGGACTGAAAAATGTTTTGAGAATTATGCAGGTTTTAGAAATGGAAATTAGGGCACAATCTTACAATTTTTGTGTTGAAAGCGATGCTAAGCGCATTCAGTACGCTGAGCGGGCACTGACGGATGCAGCAAAGGAGGCGCGTTTCAACCTTCAATCGTCCAGGAAGGAGAATGAAGAAGAATATATGAATACGTTTTTTGAAATCGGCACGCAGCATAACTCAATTTTTAATATTTTTAATGGGATTTTTCCTACATCTTTATAATAACATTTCAAAGAGAAACATGTAGGGGTTTTTCGATAAATTAATTTAAACAATTGTTACAAACAATTAAGTGCCGTTTTTTGGTCGAAAAATGAACTTTATTTTCAAATGCTTGCCAATCACACAAAAATCAATATTTTTTAAATCCCCTACGTGTTTCTCTAGCCATTCTAATGTAGATCAAGAAATTCTTTTTTATTTTGTTCCAGATTAAATTTTGCACCCTGTGTGCTACGTGCGGTGGAGCTCCTCCAAGAAAACACACATTACGGAAATGCCTCCAGTGCTGCCAGTTTGTAACATTTTTTATTAAATATTTGTAATTTTTTGTTTCAATGTATGAATAATAACTTCTCAAATCATTATAATTGTATTCCCTTTCCTTCCATCAGAAAAAATTCTGGAAATGTAATGATGAAAATGTAAAAATAAATAAATTACAAGCTTGATTATTTCTAAATTATAAATATCATAAAAATTTAAATCATTTTTCATATTGCCAGTCCAGATATTCATATGCACTTGCCTAATTTTAGTAAAATTTAATTTATTCAAGTATGTCTTCTTTGGATCTAATATATCGGACTCAGATAAAATTAATTTTTTTGTTGAACAATATGCCCAAGTCGCAGTTCTTCCTTTTTTTTTAATTTTGGAAAATTTTCAAAATTTTATTTTATTTTTTAGAAATCAGCAAGATAGATAGGATCTTGGGTTAGGAGAGAGGTACCACCAACCTATTACGATTATTGACATTTTTGAAGATAAATTTTAAAACATTGCGTAAAGCATTTGTTCCATTTTGCTTAAATTTTGTCATCTGTATACACAAAACATCAAGACCTTGCTTTGCGGTTTTCGTATTGTCTTTCGAAGGTGAACCGAGTTTCAATTTAATTTTAGTCGTGTACTTATTTTACGATTTCACTTTTAATTTATTGACACATTAGAGTCTTCCAATAAAATATATCAGAAATACAGAAAAATAAAAATTCTTTGCTCATTTTTCAAATAATTAACCCTTAGATTACACACTTCAAAATAATTGCATAAATGACACAAGGGGTCTTTTGAACCCCAGTGTGAAAAAGTGTCGATATCTCATAGAGTTTTCAATGTATTGCTCTGAAAATTTAACAGGATATATTTGAATACTTCTGAAACAATGTTATAACATGACCTTGATCAGAGTTTGTTGTGAACATATTTTTAAAAATTATTGAAAAATAGTTTTCTTAAATTTTCGATTTTTCACGTAAATAACCACATCTTTGTTAATTTTGAATATTTGTTGCTAAAAATTGAAGGGAGTAAGCTTGAAGTAACACACTTTAAGGTAGAACTGGTAGTTATCGTAAGCTCACACTGTGCAATTCTTTGGACCCCAGACCGGAAAGGAATCTTCTTCCTAGACGCCATCCAACAAACTGATCTGCCCTGTGCCCTATACTAAAAGAGGGGTAGTTGCATGCCCCAACTAAAGGTAGATGGGGCCTCAAGTTTCAATTCGAGCGGGAATATATAAAAAATTACATCTGAAAATGACGTGGGGTTCACTGGACCCCATGTGTCATCTAAGGGTTAAGAAGTCCCACTGTGTCTATCAAAGAAATTTCGGTCCTCAAGCAACTTTTTTTTTCTTTATGCAATCCATGTTACCTTCTTCTATTTTGTCAAATTTTGTGAGACCCACATTTGAGAAACTAAAGCCTAAAATATAAAACTTGAAAATTTCCATTCATCAAAATAAATCCAATTTTGTTTACAAACTTAATGGACACTAGAATATAAATTTTTATCAAGGTAAAGTGCAACATTCACTGATTATGAAAACATTATTTTTTTAGTAACACCAAGATCAAGATAATTAAGAACAAGCGCATTTATTTTATTTTCACGGGAAGAATATTCTTCACAACTTCACCGTGTCCAATATTCAAAAATAAATAATTTAACACTAAATATAGTTATTTTTGAACGTTTTCAATTTGAAGAAAAAGTATTTAACTCGAGCACCAGCATTGAAAAATCAATTTTAATAAATGGGATGTAGTCAAGTTGTTGGGAAATCTTCTTTTCAGAAGAACAAATCATCGCTTATAAAAATCCAATGTATTCTTTAAAAATTTATGTTTCACAATATTGACTAGAAGTGGAAAGATTAAGGCAAATGTGTGACGTTTTCTGAATGAGGAAAAAAAATATTCCAAATATTGACAAGCATTTTCAGTCCTAGAGATAAAATGTCGCAACTCTAGACAATATTGGGTAATGTTTGGTTTATATAACGACAATCCAGTTTTCAGAATCACACCTATATTTGTCATAAAACTGAGAAAATGTATTTTGTCAATGTTGTAAAAATGAAGATTCCTATAACTATCTTCATCTGTATTTCTATATCTTCAGCTCAGTCTACTGGTAAATATAAATAATTAATATTTTATTTTCTAATTTACACACATTTCAAAAAAATTAATAATATAGTCTTATTAAAGCAACGAAAAATCTGATTCGAGCACTTTTGGCGATTTTTGTGTTGAACAATGTTTGCTAAAAGGTCAGTTAAGTTACTTGTCGTGCGGAAAAACAGGTCTCTAAAAAAAAATTTTCTATGTTTGTAGAAGTTGAAATTATATTCTCAGTTGTGTTTTATAGAAGAAAATATGTTTTCTTATAAAAAAATTTTAAACTTCCGAAAATTAATACTTATAATAATGTTTTTTGAAATAGAATTTTTTCTTACTAGCGCTTCTCACGATTTACTAAATAATTATTGAATTTCCATAAAATATGGCTTAATTTTTCGCAAAAAATATTTTCTAAAATTGAAGGGACACCAGCGACAACTCGCCGAGCGCTCAAAATCGCGGAAAACTATTGTCCGCGTGCGAAAATCGTGATAAAATTTTTTTTCGGTCATTGTCAAAAACAAAAATACCGTTTTGTAGAATTTTTCATGATGCATTTTTTATCTCAATATAATTTTTATGCAACCTCAATTGTTTTTTAGATATAAATTAAAAACACTCAATTTTTCGTCATTAAAAATGATCGAAAATCAGTGTTTTTTTCATTACATAAATTGCGATTATTCGAACAATTTTTGAAGGAATCGTTTGTTTTTTTATCATTAGACGTGAAATGCTTTAGTGGAGCCAATTAATTAAATGACACGTGTCGAAACATTTTTGTATCGCTCCCGATTTTCCACAGATTGAAATGCCTAAGACGGCGGAGTGACTTTCGAAATACGTCACTGCCAAATCCGCAATAATAAACAAATATTTCTGAAAATTCCCAGAAAACTTCCTCTAACGGTAAAGAAACAACTTTGTCGCTGGAAGTTTTCCGAAATCGAAAATTTATTAGAGGCTTTCTACCGGGACAACCACAAAAATATGGTTTTTTATTTACGTTAAAATATTGTATTTTTCATTTAATTCATTGGCTCCGCTAAAATATTCCACGTCTAACGATGAAAAAACAAAATATTTCGTCAAAAATTGACCGTGTAATAGCAATTTAAGTTTTGAAAAACACTGATTTTCGATCATTTTTTATGACGAAAAATGGAGTGTTTTTAATTTTTATCAAAAAAAAACTATTAAGGTTGCATAAAAAATGTATTAAAATAAAAAATGCATCATGAAAAGTTCTATAAAACGGTATTTTTGTTTTTTTTGAATGACCGAAAAAAAATGTTATCACGTTTTTCGTGCACGGACAATAGTTTTCCGCAATTTCGAGCGCTCACCGAGTTATTGCTGATGGACCTTCAAATTCAGTCTTGGTAAACGTAGATCATTTGAAAATACATAAAGTCAGTTATATAAGTACAAATAAGATTCATCAAAAATTTTATTTGCTGGAATCTAATAGTTACAAATTTTTTATTCTTTAACACTATTCGAATACATTTAACATAACACACAGATCTTCCACACATATTGGGTAACAACAATTGTAACAACCGATAATACTACAGTCGAAGTCCGATTTTTTTTCGTCGGCCCTCACATGAGGGCGTCATCTCACGTGAGATTCGAAATGTACCCCTTTAGAACTCTACCGTGCCTTACTGCGTCCACAAATATACGGAGAAAAATAGTTGAAGTAGTTTTACTCGACTCTGTCGATTAAACTTATATTACGTATATCGCCGACGCTTGAGGAGCTTTAAACGATAGTTGAATAAAATGTGCATGGGGCGTATTGCTTCAACCAGTAGTAGTATCCCGTGTAGAAATTTCCCCATCTTTCCTTATTTCAGGTTGGGTTCTAGTGGGGCCCAGACTGGAATTTCCTTATATATATTAGGAAATTCTAGTGCCCCTACCAGTTTTTTCTATGTAGACAAAACTGGTAGGGGCACTATTAGCACCCGATTAGTATTTCTAGGCCAGAAAAAACTGATAGGGGCCCTGTTAGGTGCCAATGAGGAATTCTTTGTTTCACTTAAGTATGGAAAATCTTTTTGTATCTGGCGGCGCTCCGACTAGAGAATCCCTACTTGTAATGTTTGTGATTAAGGTCAGGTCCATTAGATACAACATAACCTTTATTCTTTGTTCCCATTAAAATTTGGTCTTATTTCAGATAAATGGAAATTTTCTGAACACGGTCTTTGATAAGATCATTACTTAAGGGAGTATGGTGGATAAGACTATTAAAAATGAGAATTACTTGTAATTTTGACAGAACGCGTATTATAGCTTACTTGAACTATGGTTCAAATTTCGTGACCCTTCAGAACCTCAAACCCGAGAAATTAATTATTGAAAATAACATGTGATCTTATGGGACAATGCTGTTTTTTAAGGTTTATTTAAAAATGGGAAAATTATGAAAAAACTCTGAGATACGTGAATTTTTTTCATAATTTTCCCATTTTCAAATAATTTTGAAATATCTTTATAATTTACAAAAACAGCATTTTCCCATAAGATCACATGTTATTTTCAATAATTAGTTTCTCGGGTTTGAGGTTCTGAAGGGTCACGAAATTTGAACCATAGTTCAATTAAGCTGTAATACGTGTTCTGTCAAAATTACAAGTAATTCTCATTTTTAATAGTCTTATCCACCATACTCCCTTAAGAGGAATGAAGCACTTTTATAACAACTTTTTTATAATTTTGACTCGAATCCGCATGTAATCATAATAATCATATGCAAGGATGTGTGTGTATGTGTGTGTATCTGATTGTGTCGAGGTAGTAACAATAACTAAACATGTTATATATTAATATATTAATATATAATTTAATTAATTAATTTAATTAATATAATAATTTATTAATATTAATATAAAAATAGTAAGTTAGTGTCAACTTGAAAGTAAATAAAGTTTTGAAATCTACTAAGAATATTCATCGCTTCAACTACTGCTCTTATTTGAATTACCTATATGTTCCTGCAGTTCACCTAACTTCAAAAATGCCACTTGGGGCCTTTACGAATTACAGAAAGTAAGTTAAAAAGTAATTAAACCTACTGAGATCTTTTTTCGGTATACGTCTAATGAAAACGTATTGTCAATTCACGCAGAAAAAATTTCCTAGCTTGAAAACAGATTTTTTACTGTGAAAACAGTAAACTTATCCTTTCAAGCGAATATCCCTTCGTTGCCGTCAAAAACGGTAAATATTATTTTTTCAGTGAGATACCTGAACAAAATTGGTCACATGACTGCTGGTATATGTCCTTAAATATAATGCGGAGGTCCAATAGGGCTCTAATGGTGTCCTTTTTTGTAAGTGGGGTAGTGTAAGGGCTGACCTCACTAAACCTCTACTAGAAAGTCTAGTGGGTCCCACCTCGACAAAAGCATTACGTTACCGACGGGGCCCTGACTAGTTTTTCACGCTAGATCACGTCTAGACATAGGTCAAACTCGTCATGGCCCCACTAGGCCTATATCGAAATTTCTACACGGGATAGTTCTCTTAAGTAAAAATAATTTCTTACCTAGAGCCTCTCATTAGACGATACACACATACATACATTTACAGCATACAAATACATTCACACCATTCAGTCGCGGTCAACATATTTTTAATCATAAATTTGACATATTTTCTCGGAATAACTACAGTACTTGACATGTGATACAAAAAAGAGTACTTGATGTGTTAATTAAACTCTGTATTGAAAACGGAAAGTTTGGATATACGATCAGGACAAGAGTTGTTAACTTTGATCTTCCCTATTAAAACACTTTACATTGATTTGCTTCATTTCTTAGAATAGTTTGCAGGGATTCCTTGAAAAACCATAGAATTATATACTTTAGTTTGAATCCAAATAAATTCTTTGTTGCGAAGCTGAATGTGAATAGCTTGATTTAGACCATTGAGATTATTTATTTTTTAACTATTTTTTCTGAAACTATTTTAGAACTAGTTTTAAACTATTTATAAAAAATATTCACATTTTTGATTAGGGGGCGTTGACATAATACGTCACACAGTTTTTTTTTGGGGGGGGGGGGGTGTCTGCAAATTGTGACGTCGTGTGACATGTTGGGAGGGGGGTCTGCCCTCTGCGTTACGTCACACATTAAATGTGTACCCACGAAATTTGAAAAAAAGTTCTGAAAAGATTATCTACAATAATAATTGATAGCTTCTTTTTTTACTGGATTTTGTACGCGTTAACGAAAAATGTTTTTTAAAATTAAGAGGTGTGACGTGACATTAAAAGAAGTGGGGGGGGGGGGAATAGCTAAAAATCGCGTGACGTATTATGTGAACGTCCCCATATCTTATCTTAATAGACTTTTTCATTTATGGACCCTCAAGCCAATGCAAACGTACCAAGTATTATAAATTAAATCAAGGGTCAATACAATCTACCATTTTAATTAATTTAATTAATTATTATAATTATGATTATTGATATATGCAATATAATTATTAAATTATATTCAGTATACATTTTTAATATAAGTACGTATGAAGTTTAATGAAACTAAATTTTGAAATGTATAATACATTAAAAAATTGCATTATTATCGAAAAGTATCGTGTGTAAAAACATTTAAAAGAAGGTTGTTTTATTTTCTGTGTTGTATATTTTCAAAATATGGATTTTACAATTGCAAATTAAGAATTGTTATTGTGCCTCAGATGTGAAATCTAAATCCTGTGCCGATTTTTCATATTTTGTGTAATACATTTATATCACAAATAATGACAGTGATATTAAATAACTTCTATCTTGTCCATATGTCCCAACTTTGATCGAAAGTTGAGTAAAATTAATTCAACTATTTTTCTCCGTGTAGGTCTCTGAGCTTGACGATTCAAAAGTTGACGCGCCAGTGTATTTTTGGTGCTGGTTGAGCAACATAAAACTTTTAACGTAGCCTATGAATTCTATCATACTGTAACTTTTTTATCTTTTTATAGAATCCAACTCATCACTACTTGAAAGTAAAGTAGAAGGCGGCAAAAGTGGAGACAACACCTTTAGAGTACATTACGCAGGTTTTATAATTTCAGCATCGAATAATGGCATCAAGGCTTCGGTAACTTTTATTAATGTAGGCAATTGTTTAGTCACAAAGAAATGGGCTGTAAAAATAGGCAAAAACTTTAGACGTTATCTGGTAGAAAGTCCGATTATTTTCGGAACAGAAACATGTGAAATAGACAGCGTGTATATTACAAGGGACGACTATTTCGTAGCAGCAGAATGGGGAGTTGTAAAAGTAAGTTATAAAGTTTAAATTGACCGGTCGAATTATAGTTGCAAACCTCTTTTCTCGAGTTTGGATACTTCGGGAGAACGCCGTTTAGTACATGCGGTTCTCTGCGAAGTCACAAAGGCTGAAAATCGCCGTCCGATCATTTAGTAAAGACCGTACACTGTAAAGAAATTTTCAAAATTTTTTCCGAAAATAGTCAGACAGCTTAAAATACAAATGGGTCGTACATTTTTCCAAAGATATACAGTACCGATCAGAATTATGGGACCACCTATTTTTCGATAATTGCTTAAATTATCCTAATTTAAATTATGTGAGTGAAAACAGTTTTCCTCTTAATTAAATTCTAAGCTATCAAAATTCTTCATAAAATGAGCCCAGCATGAATTCGTTTTGTTAATTTGTGAAGAAGTTTTTGCTAAAAAAGTCAAAATTTCAATGCTCTTTCAAATTTTGAATAACGGTCGAAATAATCAACATTTTTTAATGTTCATGGACTAATTTTAAAGCTGAATTTCTACAAAATCGAACAAAATTCTTGGAATTTATGTGTAATTTTTTTTTACATACTGCTCAAGGTTAAAATTCAAATAAAAAAGTTTGAAAAATTTCAATATCTCTTTTGTTGAGAAAATCATTTTTATAAGATATATAAAACATATAATCATGAATTTTTTATTGAATTCCCTCAAAATATATATTCATATGATCTTTATTATGATTTATTTACAGATAAAATGTTTTCGAAATTTCTCTACTTTTTTGTTACAATTTCAACTCTTTGTATTATGCTAGAAAAAAATTATAAATTTATAATGACAGTTTACTGCGATTCTGTAAAATCTTAGCTTTAAAATGAGCCTAAGAACATTAAAAAATGTTGATTGTTTCGACAGTTATTTAAAATTTTAGGAAACATTGAAATTTGGACTTTTTTCGCAATAACTTCTTCAAAATTTAACGAAACGACTACATTCCACACTAATTTTAAAGATAATTTTGATAGCTTCCACATTATCAATAGTGCAAATTTCATCACTCACAGAATTGAAATTAAGATAATTTATGCAATGATCGAAAAACAGGTGGTCCCACAATTCTGACGGGTAGTGTAGTCGGAAATATTTCCTACATAGAACTGAAAATAGTTCCTACTCTTTGGTCGGAAAAATATCCAGTTTATTAGGAAATATATATTTATTTCATAATTTAAGTGAAAACAGATCCAAAAAAAGTGAACAAATTTCCGTTTTGGGGAATAATTTCCGCTTTTCATGGGAGAAATTTCCAGCAACTTAGGATATTTGTGAAATGTTCTCACCTTTTTGATATATTTCCTAATAGTTCGGAAATAAATCCGAAAATCCGGTCAATTTTCCTCAAATCTATGAAATATTTCCACTTTCTGTAGGAAAATTTATCAATATTTTTTACAGTGTAACTGCAGTTAAGGGCGTTTTCTCGAAATTTTCTGTACCGTGTTCAGCCGTCTATGATTTACGCCTACAATTAACGGTCAGTTATGGCTCTTTCTCAAATCACAAGTCTCCTGACTTTGCAGTTTACGGTGTTTCCCCAAAATTAAATACTAATTATTTTCAAAGTTATTAACATTAAAAAAAAATCATCTCAATAATCTGGTCTGCGATTTATAATAATTAAATAGAAAAATTAACGGTTCTTCAAGACGAATAATTAAAGAACGAGAAAAAATCTGCTTCGTCCCGGATTCGAACCGGAGTCCCTACTCTTACATGAGTGGTAGGTTAACTGAATACGGAACAATCGTTAATTTCTGTATTTAATGCTTGAAATACACTTTACCAGATAATAGTTTTAATTATTTCAAATTTCAAACTCTTATATCGAAAATAAATGCAAATTAAATTCAAATTTAAAGAATTTGAAATCTCTCTGTGAAAAAAGACGCTTTCGACTGCGCTAGGATTCGAGCCCACGTCTCTCGATTGCCGGAATTTAATGAATTTGAATAGTAAAGGGTTTCCCAATAAGGGTGATATGTTTTGAAATTGAAAAAAAACACTGAATATTCATTCGGAATTGATCGAAATCTTTTTTATTATATTGGATATTCTATGCCATTTATGATTTAAACAATATATCGGCCAAATGTCCCCCGAGACTTGAGCCAAAAATGTGCCTCATCAGAAAAGATGATTTTTTGATGAAAATTGGGATCATTTTCAATTGATTCCAGAGCCCAATCCGCGAACTCCCGACGCAAACGATGGTCATTAGGCTTCAGTTCTTGGGCCAGAATCATCTTATAGGGATGCAGGCCAAGATCCAATCGCAAAATACGCCAGGTAGTCATCCTGGACAGGCCCAATTCCTGAGATCGGCGTGGCACGGACAATTCACGGTTTTCCTCAATACTGGCCTGTACGGCGGCTATATTCTGTGTAGAACGTGCGGTACGCATACGATTTTTAGACTTAGTATCCAATAGAGTAAATTCACTCTCCAGCTTATCGATTATTCGACGAATTGAGAGCGCGGATGGAGCAGAATGACGACCATATTTTGCACGATATGCTCTTTGAACAACGACAAAACTTCTCGAATTTTGATACAATAATTGGACAATTTCCAAACGTTGTGGAAGCGTGAAACTACTCATGATTAAATGGCAAACCTTACTGATGACAACTGACAGCAGACGTCAAAAAATTTCAGTTCAAATGAGCCCGATAGGGACATTCAAAATCATATCACCCCTATTGGGAAACCCTTTATTATAATATTCCTTGCTCAGTTATAAATTAACGTGTTGCAGACTTTGAAATTTTAAATATGTTTTCAGTTAAATAAAGAAGATCGTGGTCAAGCGGACTACATTAGTTTCGTTAATCCGCGTAGCCCTGAATTTGAGATAACACATCTTACCTATGCGGGAGGATGGTCATACGATGATAACTCTGCTGCCTATTTAGCTTACTTGGAATTCAATTTATTACCAGTCGGCTTATGCAGAGATGAAATTATAAAGCATTATGGTAGAAATTTACAGAATCTTGCATGCGGACGTGCTAAAAATGGATATTTCTATAACGTAATTATGCCTACGATCTTTTACTTTTCCATATTTGACATTGATAGGTTATGTTAAAACAAAAAAGTTATTTTATTTTAGATTGAAGAAGGAGCTGGTTTGTTTGTGGATAGTAGAAATTTGTTAGGAGTCACTGTTAAACCCGCTCTTGCATCAGGTGATATTTCTATTTTCGCACTCGTTTACAACGATGCAAAAGGTATCCGTGAGTTTTTAAATAGAGCACCGAAACTTTGTGAGTAAAAATTTAAATTTACAATAAGCTTTGCACTTCTTGATCGCTTGATATTCTTTTAATAGTGGCGTTACAGTTGTCGAAATAAGCTGATGCTTTCCATCTCAATTCAACCGGTCCATTCGGGACACGAATTTATTTATTAACGAAACTCAAATATGTTGCTCTTTGATCGAAATAATGAGATACGTATTTTTTTTTTGGGCCGAAAAAAAAATGTTGTGAGATTTATCGGCAATTTCGTTTTTGGGGTAAAAATCTATTTTTTCAATTATTCGCGAGAACGTTTTTTTCAATTGTCTATAACTTCGTCAAAAATTCACCGATTTTAACACTTTTCACTTTTAAATGTTTGAAATAATTCGGACTACCGAACACAGTTATATACAATTGCTTGTTGATTGTAATTAATTTTTAATTCAGCAATAAACAAAAATTGAAATTTTTTTTCTAAATTCAATATCTCGAAAAGTGTATTTTTTTTTTCTCTCAAACTTTTTTCACATTAAAAAGACACCTTGAGTTTCAGTTCTACTGAATATTTAGTAGCTAAAACTTTTTGTTTCCGAGTTATGATTTTTTGAAGTAAAAAGTCGTTTTCTTCGTAAAAACGTGGACTGCAAAATGAATATCAACTTTATACCAGGGGTGTTAGTTGAAATTTTCCGATTTTACTTATAGATGTCACTAGAGACATGTATACATTTCTATGATTTGGCATCTATGCCATATTTTTCTATGGACAATAACCTTCAAAAATACACAATTACATTCTGCCAGAATAATAGCATCATAGTTGTTTACCTCAGTGAAAATGTCAAGTTTCGTTCCAAGTAAATCGCATTTGCGGCATTCGTTGCTTTTCTTATTTCATCAAAAGAAAAAAGCAGTTGAAGCTCATCGATTGCTGGTAGAAACTTATGGTGAACATGCTCGAGTGATTAGAAAATGTGAGACATGGTTTCGTCAATTCAAAAGTGGAGATTTCGATTTAACAGAGAATGATCATCCTGGTGCAGCGAAAAAGTTCGAAGACGAGGAATTTCAGGCGTTCTTGGATGAAGACCCAACCCAATTGCAACAGCAATTGGCACAAACACTAAATGTGACCCGAGGAGCAATTTCCCAACGTTTAAAAGCCATGGGAAAAATCCAAAAGTATGGAAAATGGGTACCACACCAACTGAATAATAGACAAATGGAAAATCGAAAAACCATTTGTGAAATGCTGCTTCAACGGTTCGAAAGGAAATATTTTCTGCATCGAATTGTCACGGGGGACGAAAAATGGATTTATTTCGAGAACCCGACGCGGAAAAAATCATGGCTTTCACCTGGTGAGATCGGCCCATCGACTACAAGGCCAAATCGCTTTGGCCGTATGACAATGCTCTGTGTTTGGTGGGACCAGTGTGATGTGGTGTACTTCGAGTTATGAAAAACGTGTGAGACGGTGAATACGGTTCGCTACCGACAGCAAATTATCAATTTGAATCATGCGTTGATCGAAAAACGGCCGGAATGGGCCCGAAGAAATGGCAAAGTTACCCTACAACATGACAACGCACCGTCTCATACCGCTAAAATGGTGAAGAACACATTAAACGCATTGAATTGGGAAATATTATCGCACCCGCCGTACTCTCCAGACCTCGCCCCGTCCCACTATCACCTTTTCGCATCGATGGGACACTCACTCGCAGAGCAGCGCTTCGCCAATTTTGAAGAAGTCGAAAAATGGCTCGTCGAATGGTTTGCCTTGAAAGAGAAAGAGTTTTTTTGGAATGGTATCCATGATTTGCCTGAAAGATGGGCAAAATGTGTAGAATCCAATGGTCAATACTGTGAATAAAAAATTTTTGAGATTCCCTTGAGAATTAAGTGTTTTCCTTATTGAAAAAACCGGCAAACTTCAACTCACACCCCTGGCATGTGCGTCCTCACATTATCGCAAACTCTAATATAAATAATGGAAAAAGTAAATATCTCCTTTTCTGCAAGTTTTTTTTTTCTATGCATTGAAAATAAGAATGATCAAATTTTACATAATTTATAAGTCAACTTATATTCAATTTTGTATTAATTACACTTATTAGATGAAATAGATTTTAATGTTGGAAAAAGTAGAACCATTATACTCTACTGCCCAAGTGCGAATTGCCGGAACTGAAAACACGGCCCAGTACTGGACCAATCTTGGCAGCCATAAGTTGGCCAATGTTACTGGACCAATATCAGCGTTCAAATCGGCCCACTGTTGTCCCAGTACTGGCATGGTACATTGGAAATGAAAATTTCCCATGCTTGCGCTGAAGATCGGCCCAGCAATGGCGCTTTACTGGGCTGAAAGTCGGCATTACTCCGGAAAACTGTGTTGTAAGTCAAAAAGCCAGTGTCCGGCCCACTAATGGCCCATCACAGGTCCCAAAGTCGGCATTACTCCGGCAAACCATGCTGAAAGTCAAAAACTCAGAGTTTGGCCCAGGAACGGCCCATCAAGAGTCTAAAAGTCACCATTACTCCGAAAACCTATACTTGAAGTCAAAAACTAAGAGTCTGGCCCAGTAATGGCACTTTACTGGGTTGAAAGTCGGCATTACTTTGACAACCCATGTTATTAATTTATTATACTGGGCCAAAAGTCATCATTACTTCAACAAACCATCTTTTACGTAGAAGAGCCAGAGTTAACAATTTTTGTATCAAAATTCGGTAAAGAACAGTTAACTAAATCTAGTCTTCAAATTCGAGTACTCTCTAAATCTGAATCAGTCAAATTTTCACACGTTGAACATATAAAGTTGATATTCATTGTGCAGTCCACGTTTTTACGAAGAAAACGACTTTTTACTTCAAAAAATCATAACTTGGAAACAAAAAGTTTTAGCTACTAAAGATTCAGTAGAATTGAAACTCAAGGTGTCTTTTTAATGTTTTTTAAAGTTTGAGAGAAAAAAAAAATACACTTTTCAAGATATTGAATTTAAAAAAAATTTCCATTTCTGTTTATTGCTAAATAAAAAATTAAGAACAATCAACAAGCAATTGTTTTTAACTTTTTTCGGTGGTACAAATCATTACAAACATTTAAAAGAGAAAATTGTTAAAATCGGTCAATTTTTGACGAAGTTATAGACAATTGAAAAAAAGTTCTCATGAATAATTGAAAAAATAGATTTTTACCCCAAAAACAAAATTGCCGATAAATCTCAGAAAATTTTTTTTTCGGCCCAAAAAAAAATACGTATCTCATTATTTCGATCAAAGAGCAACATATTTGAATTTCGTTAAAAAATAAATTCGTGTCCCGAATGGACCGGTTGAATTGAGATGGAAAGCATCAGCTAATGTCGGTAATCTAGAAATGTTTAACAGTTAATGACAGAATAAATTTATTTTCTAACATTATGAATAGTAAAGTACGCCAGGACACATTATTAAGGGGATGTTATACTTGATAAAAGTAGTAACTTCATGTGAAGAAGTTAATCCGGTTTTTTAAATGTTTACGTTCGAAACATTAAATATTATTTTCAAATTTTGGGAAATGGTAGAGAAGATAAAAATGGACGTACAGAGGCAAATTTTGGTTTTGATAATAAATAATCAAATTTCGATAGATATTGTAAAATCTAACTTTTTTTCATTTTTTAAACTGGAAGTTGTCTATCTATGTTCGCTTTTACCTTTTATACTATTTCTCAAATTTTGAAAACAGAATTTTATGTACTATTTTGGATACAAACATATAGAAACTTAAAATCAATGATATTTTCTAATTCCCTACACGTATTATATGCCCTTGAAAATGTTATTTGCTTAAGATAATAATTACTTTATCATGAAAAATGAATATTCAAATAATTAAAGACATTTCAGAATTAGGTTAAAAATTGAATTAATTATAAACTTGCTTATCCACTTAAATCTATTACGAAAAAGCTACTTATGGCATCGATTATTATTTATAAATCATAAATATCATAAATTTAAAATCATTTTACATATTGACAGTCCAGATATTCATATGCTTCTGCAAATCCATTAGTGTTACACCAAATTTAATTGTTCCTGGCACTGTCATTTTAAAACGGGATTAATTGCATACCAAAAAGGAAAAAAATCATTAAATTTCAGAACTTATGGTACAAGAAAACTGATGAGAAAAAGCTTTTTGAAATAGAACGTTCCAAAATTTTTTAAACAAATCAATGCATAAAGATAATAATGTGATATAACTATTTCCCCCATATCGTTTTGAGTGAATTGTTAATTTGCCTTAGTCTGTGTTATGTTTTATTCCTAATTGCATAAATACTATGTGGTCTATTTAACAAATAAACATGTCTGATTCAAGTAAAATTCACTTTATTCAAGTATGTCCTCTTTGGGTCTAGTAAATCAAACTTTGATCAAATCAATTTCCTTGTTGAATAATATGCTTAAGTCGCAGTTCTTTGTTTTTTTCTCATATTGGAAAGAGTTTTAAAATTTTATATTCGAAATTCATAGTAAAAACTGTTTTCCTATTTTAAAACGATCTATGCGTTTCTTTAATGATGTTATAATTTCAATTTTTATTTGTTACAGCTAAGGGCAAAAGTAAAAAACGGTTAGAGAGTACACATTCTGCATCCGCAATCCAAGAGCATACTTCAAGCTCATCCAATATGAATCCTATGTACCCTGGTCAAATGTATCCTCATCACCAAAGCCAAATGGGTGGTTATGGCTCAAGCCATGTGGATACTCAACATCACGGATCTATGGGTGGTTATGGCTCAAGCTATATGGATACTCAACACCACGGGTCTATGGGTGGTTATGGCTCAAGCTATATGGATACTCAACACCACGGGTCTATGGGTGGTTATGGCACAGCCCATACGGATTTTCATTCCGGAGGGTCTGTGGGTGGTTCTAACCAAGGTCCAATGGGTGGTTATGGCCAAAACCTTATGGGTACTCATTACCAAGGCGATAGTGATTCTCCTTACCCAAGCTATACAAGTTCTCACTTAACAGCTGATACAGATGATTTAGAGGTTCATGAGCCATCTCAAAGATCGATTACCACCGGAAGAAGGCGATCGGGTTCTACTCGGCAACACGCCGGACCCCAATCAGTAGCGCCACTTGACAGAATGATTCGAAATCTTAATATCGGGGAGGAGAACGAAAGTATTCCCGTTCCCGAATCAGTCAGACTTACAGGGACGAGGCCTTCTGCAAATCCGCGAAGACGAAATTCTAATATCCAGGAAGACGCAGGTGTTCCCGAATTAGTCAGACTTACAAGGACGAGGCCTTCTGCAAATCCGCGTAGACAAAATTCTAATATCCAGGAGGACGCAGGTGTTCCCGAATCAGTCAGACTTACAGGGGTGAGGCCTTCTAGAAATCCGCGTAGACCAAATACTCGTTCGTAGAAATGATCGTAAATACGTCAATATCATACCAGACGGGTTCAAGAAAATGAATACTTGATCCCACGTATGTTTGAACTCTGAATCCAACTTAGTTTACATTTAAATAAATTGAAATTATTATGCTACTTTCAATAAGCAATTAGTCATTTTCAATCAAAAATCGGCGGATAATAATTGTTACTGCGTCGACAAAACTAGTTCACTGATTTTAGTTGATTCAAATTTTAACTCATTTATATTCAGAGATAAAATTATATTTTATTTTGCTTGATCTGAATAAATATATCATTTATTTGAATGTTGCATTTATTATTTAATAATCTATCGATATTAATGTGAACAGAGAGATATTGCGTCCATAAAATTTTTCTTTCATCGGCAATAACTCTTCATTTCCATCAGAATATTTTACATTATCATAGTTTAAGATTTAGGTGAAATTTTACATTATCTCTCTTTAATTTCAACATTTAGAAAAAAATTAGTATTATTTTATTCTGTTTTTGAAAACACATTAGCTTACTAAACTCTTTCGTTTTTACTTGTTAGAAAAATATGTCTATCTCCACCTTCCGGAAGTTATAAATCATAAACTCTTTATTGAAGTAGACTGCATTTAGGAAACTACATTGAAAACAATGATGTTATTATAATATTCATCAATAATGTTTTTAACTGGTTTCAACGTGAAAAAACTCTGGATCATTTTCCAGCACTATGCCCGAATTTTCACATGATGGTAATGATGTATTTTATACACTCGCATCAATCGTCGGTAACATAAATGGAGATTTTTATATTAATTCCTACCGTCGGAAAATATGATTGTTTACTATGTTCCATTTAAACAGTGGATCATACTGAGACTACACCAAATTTCAGTAAGGTACATAGTAATTTACGGGATGATTAGAATGATATGAAGCGTTAAAATAAATGCTATAAAACAGTAAAATATAGCCTTGCACATTAAAAACAGTTTTAATACAATCGATGCGATTTTTTAATTTTTTTTCAGAATTCCAAAAAAGATCTCAAATAGAAAACTAATTTTCTACTTGATAGATCAAATTTGAAATTTAAGAATGTTTCCATTTATACTTATTGTCTAATATACAATACAATTTTTAATAAATTCATTGATCAAAACACTGTTACGATTACCTAATGAATCTCTCACGATAATTATACAAAAATATCTCAATAAATGATGGATAAAATTGCAATTTTTTAGATACCAATCGAAAAATCTATCAAATAAGAAGAATCATATTTTTTAAACCAGGTAAAATATTAATGATTTGATGGGAAATTTTTCTAACCTTAATATTTAATATTAAAGAGACCTCGTGTTTAGAAATAAATTTGGCGAGAAAATGCATGATAAATTGAGGATTTGAAATTTTATATTTTATTTTGAAAAAATCAAAAATATAAACTTATCTTTTCGTGCAGAAACACTCGAAAATCTCACGTAAAAATAAAAATTGTCCCACCGCTTGACCTGCTACTACATCTCAGAATTCAACACAATTGAAACAAGAGACACGAGATAAATGCATGCAAAGCATCTAGCATGCGCCATGACGCTGCGCGCATTTTCAATTTTACTATGGTCGCGCTCTAAAATTCAGTTTAGTGAAGAGTATTTTGTACATAGCTGCAATGTAAATTTTGTTCAGTGGCTAAGTACGACGCGTACATTCTTAAATTTACTATGGAGTCATTCAATATACACGGTGACCCATTTTAATCTATAATCCCAAATATCTTCTAAAATACTTTATCTACGAATAAATGGTTCGCACAAAGGTTGACCAAGACCAAGGGGGACATTTGACTGTGCCATCAATTATGACCTTGAGGTCAACTATCAAGGTCAAATGGAGGTAAAACCCTTTGCTTAAATGAGAACCCCTATTTTTGACTGCAGATTTGAAAAGAGCGGGAAATTTTACTTAAAAAATGACCGGTGGAAAAATGGTTTTTGTGACCTTGAAAAGGTAAAACATTAAGGTCAAATGTCTGAGAAACGACCAGATGCCCTTTTTCTGAAATGTCTTAGTTTTCCGGGGTAAAAAAACGCTCAAGATGCTTCACAAAAGTCGATGTAATGTTAAGGTGTACATCACCTTGACAATCATGACCTTCAGGTCATTTTTCAAGATGACTTGAAGGTATTATTATTAGGACAACAAATAACTTTTTTTTCAAAATGAGTTTTCTCAATATATTATGAATACATCATGACCCAATTGATAGCAGTGATACTTCTTCAAATAAATCATCCTGCTATATTTCCCATCATAAAATTTCCATCTTTGAATTTAAAATCAGCGGTGACCATGACACATTTTTGGAGATTTTATCATTTGAAATCCGTATATCTATGTTCAGATATGAGTATATATCAATAATCATAATTATAATAATTAATTTAAAAAAATAGTTTATGGACAATTTATGAAAAAAGTTGATTTATTTTTACTTGAGAAAGGCTCAAAAACTCTAGTCACAACACTTACTCTCACAAGCTCTGAATAACTCTTGCAGTCACTATATAAGAAAGTTCCAAGTTTTATGTCTCAGAATTGTCAGCAAACGTGTTTGTGATTCGACAAAAGCGTATCGTACTATATATAAGTGTAGTTACCAGGTTTATATATGTAATGTTATCAGTTTACTAAACTACAGTTTGGAACTGCTCAAGCGTCGGTGATATACTAATACATTTCATGTTAATCCACTGATGAATGTTGATGCCCTGTCGTCGATGACGTTTTACTCAACTGCTTACTATTTCCTATGTAACTCCTATTGTTATTCACTTTGGGTAAATCAGGTATTTATCAAATTCATTTTACCCGACTAGGATTGAATAAATGCTCAAATGTCCTTATGTCCCAAGTTTAATTGACAGAGTCGAGTGAAATTACCTCAACTATTTTCCTCCGTGTATGAAATTCAATTTAAAAACTAATAAAATTATATATATATATAGCAGTCATTTTTGTGGATGTGCGTATTCAAAAACGTTATCAATATGTTTCAAAGTCTAATGGATTGATTAAGTTGAAATTCAGCTCAAGAAATCTAGATATGATTATCCAGTTTTCTTGTAAAATTTCTCTTTTACATCTCACAGATTATTTTTTATGTATTAAGGTAGTATGGGCAGAGTGACTGGTTAATACAATGTCTATGAACCTAAAATTCGTAAAAAACCTATATATAAAGCATTTAGGTATTATATACAAGCTTGTTGTCGGTATGATCATCTTTGAAAATTTGTTCGAACGAAGTTAGGTTCCTATCTCGTGCACATGTCACTTTGAAATCACTTTCCACAAGATTCCATTGCTTCAATCGGGACACCAAAATGTTTTTTGGATGTTATTATCATCAGAACAGGTGAAAACGTGAAGACAAACTGGTATCAAAAACCTACTTACTCAGGCCGTATTCTTAACTTTCATTCTCACCGCCCATTACATTACAAAATTAATGTCATCAACAACCTAGTGGACAAAGGCATCATCTAAGCACACAAAAACTTCCACACAGAAAACATTCAAAAACTCAGAAATATTCTGTCACAAAACAATCATCCAATAACAATGTTCAATTCAACCATAAAACATAGACTTAATTATCTGTCACACAAAGCCTCTATAACCTGCCCCCGAATACACCATCTATCTGCGAGGGATAGCGAGGCATTCACTCACTCGTACACTCGCACAATACAACCAAACCCATCAAGCCAAACAAAAAAATATTTGTCACTTTCCTATGTTAAAGGGTTATCTGAAAAACTTTCAGGTATCGCTAAACCTCTCAATGTAAAAATTGCCCCTCGTAATACCAATGACCTATCACATTTTTTCAAATCAGCAAAAGATCCCACACCAAGACTTGACACATCACGTCGTCTACAATATCCCTGACATTGATTGTACAGCTAATTATATAGGCACAACCAAAAACCTGAACATATAACTGAAATGTATTCAAAGGGATACCTCTCCTCCCTCCCACAACACTCCACTTTGTCCTTTCAACTTTACCTCTAACACAACTCACAAGGAACCCTAGGTAGGTGTCCCCCTTCGATTTTTTTCGTTCGCACACATGTTGTAGTACTCGAAAAGTAAGCGACACGTATTTTTTTTACGTGCTCAAAATAGTTTTTAGGGGGTAAAAATCACCCCCCGAAAAGTGCGGTACCAAATACCTATTTAATTGTTTCACATATAATAACAGAATTTTTCACAATCAAAACAACTCGAAAAATATCCTCACTATGAGAGATGAAATATGTGATTTTGTCAACTTGATAAAAAAGATTTTTGGGGGGTAAACTACCTCACAATAAGTTTTAATTATACAAAAAATTTTCAAACGGACATTATTTCAACCCGAGAAATCTGGAAAAAATATATGTTACACGCGATAATAAAATAAAGTTGACGTATATTTGCATTTTCATGAGAAATTAATTTATAAGGGGTAACCACCCTTAAGTGCATGTGTTACATCCCGGTAACATTAAATTTTAAAAATTTTAATTATTGCCCCTGCATATGAGCAATACGTGATACACAAGCGTAAATAAGTATTAAATACTCTTTAAATTTAGTCTTATGGTAATTACTATCTGGACCGGGTAACTGTTCTACGGAGGTAAACTAAGAAGAGCATCGCTCGGTCTATATAGAGATCCTCAAGGGAGAGTTGAGACACAGATCCCCCGTTTTTGATTGGTTGCGATTAAACCGGAACCAGAAGTCTTCAAAAGCGCGCCATTTTTAAATTAAATTCAACAACTATACAGTTTTGCAGGAAAGCATTTTGAAAAAGACGATAATATAAATTATTGAAGTATTGAAAAAGTATACAGTCAATACAAGTAAAACTATTTAGCGAAATAATGCAATGAATTAAAACCAGTTTATAATACTGTCCAATTTCAAGACATTTATACAATCCAAGAATGAAACAAATATTTCAAAGAAAGTGTACTTATTATGTAATAAAGTCAACAGAAGAAGTAAGCGAGGAATGAATAAGGAAAGAAATAAACCATTTTTAAGACAAAAAGTGTTTATTATGAAAAATTACTGAAAGGTAGTGTGCATTGCCACACTTTTACTATCGTACCCTACTTCTTTTTCTTTTATTTTGGCTTGATTACAAATTCGTAAGCGAAACATGAGAAATCTGCGTAAAATTTTGTCTTTCAGATTATGGCACGGTAAAACGTGATGAACTGCAACTTTCTGAAATGATGACAACAGGGAGTTAAATACATTTAGATTTTTTTGTCCATTTATAATTGGAATGCTCGATCTGAATATGTGGTCTAATTCTAAGAAGAATTGAAAAGTATCCTCATTTACGAAAAAAAGGGTATTTTCTTTATAGCATCTGTAACTGGTGTATGTAGAATAAGGTAACTGGGTATTCTCTCTAAATCCGACGGATGCTATACAAGATTCACATATGTTATTTTTTCTTTTCTTTATAATACTGTGAATCAAATATCCAGCTGCTTGATACAAGGCATTTTTTTCTACATTTTTGATCGGACTCGGGAACTTTACAAAGAATCTTTGGTCATCGTTGAGAAACATGGGAATATCTTCAAAATGTGATTGAGGATTTTGTTGCCAAGAATGATAAGGATTAATGACTGATGTAGACGCATTATTTTGTTCATCCGAAGTATCTGGTAAAATATTAACAGATACTTTTCTCAGTGCGTTCTCCGTTTTCAAAACATCATTTACTTCAACATTAACTGAAATCTTATTTCTTTTTGACTGATCTGAAGATACGCTACTTTCGCTCGGTGTACTATTTACTATATTTTTCGAGTTTAGTTTTAGAGGCTCGTAGGTATTAAAAAAATCGACCACATAAGTGCTGTCATCAAACTCATAGTTGCTAGTTTTTACAGGTTTTATATATTGTGAAATAGATATTAGTCGAAGATCGTACTTAAATTGAAGAACATTTGGAGTGACGTGTTTTGATCGAATCAAACTAAATAAGTTTTCAACGCAATCTTGCGTAAATCTTGACGTAAGGACAAATTTGAAACCTCGTTTTTCTAAAAGATATTGGCTCAATTGTATTGCGGATGTAGTAGACAGCATGAAACCCTTTTGAAGAGGTTTGAAAATACCTGCATCACCAACTCGCAAGTTACTTAAAAGGTTTACCATTTCCCTTAAAAATGAGATTGTTTCTTCGTATTTTTTTCTATCAAATGTGCTAATTGCGTTTTGTAAATTACGAGACGTCATCAGTCTAAACCATTTTGCAATATTTGAGACAAACCAAGCAGTTGTAATATATTCAGGTTTTGAATTTTCATCAGCAAGAAAATAAAGGGCTGCACCATTTTCTGGGCTTAAAATTTTCTTCGCTCTATTTACTTTCATTTTCGCAAATTGACTATTTTTTGTTAGCAAAACATCTTGCACATGAAGGCCCGGCGTCAGTGTGAACGCTAAATCCTCTTGCAGTTTCAGCATTTCTACTAAATGTTCAGTATTGACGACATTGGTGGGCAAATCGTAAGTCTCCTGCAAATCTTCAGGAATATATATTTTTCCATTATTGATGATACCGGAAACGATATTTTTCAATAGATGAGGCACATCTGCGAAAAAAACAGCCTTCTGTCTGGATCCTCTCTTGGAAATGGGTGAGGAATAGAGTTTTCAATATTCCTGTTTCTACCAGCTGTGACTCCAAAGGACTTCCAGCAAGCAACGTTGGAAGGTCCCATGTTAGATGTAACGCTATTGACCCGTAATCCAATATTTTCAGCTTTCTCGATGATCTGCAAAATATTCGGTTTTAATTTTGTTCCATCAAATCCAATGCCCGTGAAGTCGTATCCAATAATTTGCTTCCACCGACATGCTGTCCCCACTAATATGCATACCATGCCATGCTTAGCTTTATTGTTATCTTCGGATTGATAATTAGTATTAGAATTTTTCTTACCCTTATCCTTCGACGGAATGGTTATATCTCCAAGATACTGTTTAGTTTGAGGGTCATACATACGTCCACCTTCAATAGAAACTTCGTCTATAGCAAGCGAGCATTCCTTATCAGTTTCGGTTAAAGTTCCCACTTTTTTCTCTAAATAATCAAAGATTTCATCTGATATGCCAGGTTCCAACTTGATATGCTCAATCCTTCGGCTTATAGTTCTCAGGGTAGGCAGAGGTATTCCTTGTTTTAAAAGCTCATCATAACCTGCATTTACACAAGTAAATTTCAAACGGAGTGCTTTTTTTATTGTAGACTTCGAGTACTTTCCTGGTTTTGATTTGTCCCCATTCTGAATTCTGTATTGAGCAGGCCAATGCCATTTAATGCTTTTGGCCCTAAAATGCAATTAATCCGCATACAAACGCAATCAAATGTTTAATGCCACTTTATGCGTCCCAATCAACTCCTTCTTACTGGGATATGAAACATGCTTTTTTTCAATACAAGAAAAGATTAATTAGGTACTGTTTTTTGCATCATAAGTAGAGTTATTTAGAGGGAGAATATTTTACCTCATTTTCAACTTCCATGAATTCACAATCTTTAAAAGCAGCAGACGAAGTGGCGATACTCAAATCATCTTTGAATGAAGCTTCAGTTCTTGGCGTGATGACTAAGTCCTACGAGATAAGAGCACTCTCATTATTCGATATACATGTCAATTGAAACAATTTTTAATGACAAGCATACTTTGAAACTTGAAAATCAATATTTATTAAGAACTGTACAAAACTTCCATCGCAATTTTTTTTACCTTGCTACCAGCTTCCAAATTATAGTCCACAGAATCTGTAGGTAGATTACCAGAAGTGCCTGCTTGTATATTATTGAAATTACCACTCAGAGATGGGTTTTTGTCAAGCACAGTCAAATTCTACAATCGAAACGAAATAAATGGTTACTATACATATCAGTTTATTATTTTTGGAACGGCTTCCACAATGGAAAATATATTATCTTCAATCATTCTTGACTTCTTTTACCTTACTGTCAGTCTTCAAACAATCAGTTGAATGTGAGCTACGGAAGTTTTCAGCGGTGCCTGAATACTGTAAAAAGTTTCCTACAATAAGCTTTTGTCAGATAATTTCATGCTTTAACAAAACAACGCGCTTCTAATTTGCAAGTAGCAATAATTCGAATGAACATTCTAAAGTTTTACTATTTCTAAAGCACAGACACTATGAAACATAAAAAGTATAAAACAGAGAAAAATAAGTCATTTCTATGGCGTTTTGTACGGTACTTTATGTCTGTGGGATCATTTTTTAATCTTGAACGCTTTCTCATTTTTTTTATATGAGGTTATGTTTATCCCTATTAGACGCCCACAAATGGAATCATTTTTAATCTTTTCTTATTGTATGATTTGTAAGATCAAAACATAAAAAATAAAGGATCTACAAAAATATAATGAATACTACTCTTATCCTTCTAACAAAAGCTTTTTCGTGTTCTCTTGTCATTCTTTTGGGTTCATTCGGAAATAAAGTTGGTACTGCTCCAGGTCGGATTCTTTTTTTATTACCCGAGACTCCCCACATCTCAGGTGCAAAGTGTACCTGAGACATACTTCATGTATTGAAATTGTTTCAAACAAAAATTTTTTTGTTCACGAAAAACACACCTCACAAACGCGAAACCCTGGACCTGGCTGCCAATCTTTGTCTCGATCATTATATTTAATGATGTTCTCCATCCATTTTTCTTTAATTTCAGTATTTTTTGGAATACACTTTAACACAAAGCCTTTAGAGGCTGAATTCTGAACTAACAGCAACTGTCAACTGATCACAACACTGACTTTCCTAACCTACAAACGCGCATCTACAACGTTTAGATATTTCAAATTTTTCGCGCAGTTGTGACGACTTCTGGTTCCGGACTAATCGTGATGCACACTAGACTCTGTGTCTCAACTCTCCCTTGAGGATCTCTAGGTCTATATGGTAATTGACCGCGCGGTAATTAGAAAGTGAATCATGCCGCGCGTCGATAATATAGTGATGCAGCGCTAGTGACCTGACGAGATGGTAACAGGTTACTGGCATGGTGCCATTAACATTGACTAATTACGGCTTTAATTAATAATTAGTATACCATCCCTGTTAGTATTTGAGCATACAATTACTATTAATATTGATAAAAATCAATAATAATTCATCAATTAATCATAAACCATCTACAAATGAAAAAACATGTCATCACAAATATTGACTGATTATAGAAAATCAATTAATCAATCAATCATAGGCTGTAACACATAAAATATAAGCTACAACTAAGTAGATGCAGGTATTCTTAGTCGTACCTCGATCTACTTGATGATTAGAAATAAGAATAGGTAAGAGAGAGAATAGAAGGGATATAAAATCCAAATTGCAGATCAACATTGACCAGTAGTAATAGACCGTGGTGGGAGAAAACATAGATCTTTGATCGAACGTGACTTTATACAGAATTGCACCGCGCGTGACTTTATATAAATTTGCACGGCGTGTGACTTTATACAAGTCCGGAAACCGTAGTGCTAGATAGTGCCTTTGGGTTACGTGTATCGTCGTATTTAGTCGTGTCGGTTAATACTGATTCATTTCTGAAATCGGGAGGAACTAACCTATCTTGTTAACAAGTGCATGTTTGATTCATTTCTCGTGTACTTAACAAGATACGTCAGCGGATAATTGATCACATCAGTTGCTGGTGGACTTGCATCCCTTACACCATACCTCCTGCAAAATTTATCGTTGTTTTGCTACCTCACGGAGACTCAAACGAAACCCAACTATCCTGCAAGGATTTGTGCCGTTGACTTGCAATAATAGGAGTAAAAAACAACAATTCTCTCTTGCCCTCTAATTTAAGAGGTAGACAAGTAAGTTACCAACTAAGTATCATTCTATGTGAAAACTTGTCCAACAACTTATTTATTTATAATAAATTATCACATATCTATCAATTTAGTGTTTTATTATCATTGTGAACAACTCAGGGCCCATAGACCTGACAATTGACAACGTACCCACAAACAAAAATAAATTATCAGGCCTTACCAACCTGATATAATCAGCTAACCTCCTCCCTTACATCCAAAATTCCAAACTACCCTCGCCTTTTGCTCGGGACGTAACACATGTTATTATATTTCTACAAAATTAAGTAAATTTTGCGTATAAAACCAAGCAGAAAAAATTCTTTCACACAGAGGGTTTAAAAATATAAATTGCTTAATTTAGTCGAAACATTTTATGGGGGTAACCTACCCCAAAAAAAGTTACGATTATACAAGAAAATTACCAAATAGGTAAAATTGAAGCTGAAAATTCTGAAAAAAATATATATGCCATGGGATGATAAAATTAACTTTACCTATATTTGCATTTTCATGATAAATTGATTTATAAGGGGTAGTTATTTGTGGTTTTAAGTAATCATTCATATTCTTCTGATCTCCATTTTTCCCCACGTAGATGTCGCCATGCTTCCGTTAGAAGCATTTTTAGTTAGAAATGCTTCAGTACACGTCAGAAACTCACGTTAGTACAGCTTAGGTGCATGTGTAAAACGGACAATTGATTTTAAAATTATCAGTCGAACGCTTGTTTCTTAGTGTACAGAAATCCTCGAGGTTTGGGATTCAAGATAGTAATCGCTCGTCCTAATTGTCCAGACTTTGTTATTCCAAGTTGTAAATTTATAAATGATGCTTACAAAATCAACCGTCGAATAGTCTTAGCTATGCGACTACTAGGAGTAGGGCTATATGGAATTCTGAAATTCTGCGCTTTCATGGAATTGCCAAGACCTATTTTCCAATATTTCTACGACAGATTAGTGGATTCTACTTCGATCGCAACTGGATCAGTGAGAGACGTCAGTATGAAAAAAGCAGCAGAGAATGAGAAAGAAATTTGTGTACAAAACGGACAACTTGAAGGAATAACTGTTTCCGGAGATGGTTCTTTGAGGGAACGTGGGTTTTCTTCACTTTTCGACGTAACGTCACTAATTGGATGGCACACAGGAAAAATCGTTGGTGTTGAGGTAAAATCCAAGTATTGTAAGGTTTTCGAGTACTGGAAGAGTAAATCTGGGACTTCTGAGTACAATGAATGGATAGGAACACACGCGGATCAATGTCAAGCGAATCACGAAGGCTCATTTGGAAAAATTTTCAAAATTTTATGTTGTAAATTTATATTAAAAAATGTTCGCCTATTTTAGAACGATCTAGGTTCTTCTTTAATGGTGTTATAATGTTAATTTCAATTCATTACAGCAGAAGACAAAGGTAGAGGCAAAGCCAGGGACGGTCAGTCTCTAATGGATGAGGTGTCCGCGTAGTATTATTATTATTTTTAGGTCAGGTGGACATTAAGGTACGCATACAATAACCGCCTAGGCGCTCGGCAACAAAACCAAGATTTAATGCAAAATTGTGAAAATGTAATTCAAGAGTAAGGAGTGTTACGTAAGGCTATTATTAATTCAAATAACATGCATAAAAAGTAAAAATAATTACCCTTAATATATTTTATTCATTAGTATAATGAGTACGCGGAGGTCATCCAAACTGCCGAATTTAGTTAATATAAATATTAGCTAAATTCGTTTATTATTATGTGGGGTCGTTGGTCTTCTACTCTCAGACTGAGAGTGTATTCTACACGCCGACGCTTATCACTTTTAATTTTGAAAGAAGGAAAAGGGGAAAGGTGCTTTAAATAAGTTTAAATCAATCGGCTAAAATTCATATAAATAAAAAGATAATTTTATTCTTAAGAAAAAGAAAGCAAATAAACTGATGTGAAAATTTTTACATGAGTTAAAACAGAAAAAGTAAATTAGAATGATACAAAGTACGTTACCGCTTTCTTGTGTTCATTCTAGTTCCTTATCCTACTGGATGTCCTGGGAGCAAAAGCAATTAAGGAGAATACGTTCTGGCTGCTAAAGTCTTGGAGACCCGGGTCAAATTCGATTTAATGTTGCCGTGATTCCAAAAAGGAACCACCCTTGACCTTACGCGACTCACTCGCACACACACACCCTTTTTCTTTACTTCAACCTTATAGCTTTAAGGTAAGAAAGAAATGGATAGCTTTAATTTGAAATTTATACAAACCAAAATGTACGATTATATGAATTCATTCAGATATTCACGCGTCAGATATTTACCTATTAGTTTTCGTCATTTATATTTATAACGATCCCGCCTTTATTTTAGTTTTAATTTCGAATTAGTTCGGTAAGTTATTACTCAGGTAAAATTTGTTGGAATAGTGTTAGAAATTTCTGTATTAAACTTTCATCGCATATAATGGGAGTTTGTTTTTCAGTAGCGCATATTACATTCGAAATATTTTCATCTTAAGAAGGATACAGCTTTTAACTTTGATTTTAATTTACGTATGTATATCTTTTGAATAATGTCACCTTTACTTTTGATGTATATTGATTGAAAATTATTTAATTTAAAATAAATGTATACCAGTTTTCCATAATATACGATTGCATTGGCTTTAATTTACCATTTGTATGTTAAAGTACATCAAAGCCAATAACATTTTCTCAGTGGTTTTGGCATATTATGTTTTAATACGTATAAATGTGAAAAAAATTCCTTAAACGTTTTGGACTGTAAGGAAAAAATGGTTTTTTTTCGTTTATTTTTGTATTTTATTTTGGGTTATTTAAATGCTGTTTGAAGAAAAAAAAAGGGATCACAATGAATTTTATGATATGATATGATACGAACTCTCTTACTGGTTCTCAGGAATGCAACTAAAACAAGTATATGCGATTTTTGAATTTTGTTGACACACTGGATTTGAACATTTCGAACAGAAAAAACGAGTTTTTCGGCGCCTTTAGAGCAGGTCGAAACTGCGATTTTCAACCATAGGGGCGAAAATCGTTGTTTCAACCCGCTTCGCAGGTACCTAAAATCTGATTTTCAGAAGAGGCGCTATGAAAAATATTTTTTATTGGCACTAACTTGTCGTTCAACACTCAATCGTCAATTAACGCTCAAAATGTGAAATACGCATAGCGCAATATAAGAGAAACAACCAATATACACGATTACATACATGGTAGTGTTTGTGTACATTTATTTATATGTGTTGTTTACGCGCTATTTTGCTATGCGTCCAATGTTCACTAGTCAACTGATGCGAATAAAGAGATAAAACAAAATTATAGTAATAATACACACGAATGTACTTATGTGTACATGAATATATACATGCGTGTATGTCGAATGATCATAAAAGATAGTCTGGATATAAAATTACTATGAAATAGTAGAAAATGGCCAGGGAAAATAATGAAAATATATCATATCCTGAATAAAATTTTTTGTAAAGCTTGTACGGATGAGTGCGTGAAATAGGAGGATGCAGAATAAAATTTAAAAATTGAATATACTTCTGTTCCTCTCCCACCTTCTCATATATAGCTGAGTTACAAAAATGTTACTTGGGATTCCATACGTTTTCATACAAAATGTATAGGGGTCCAGCCAGGCACCATGTGTCGGTCCGAAGGTGTACTTTTTTAATGTCCTTATAACATCCTTTTCTAAGGACTTTTTCGTCATGATTTTGTTATAGATCGAAAGCCAATAAAATTTCAGGAAGCTACCTGGGAGCACGAGTCGCCAGCTGAATTAGAAATATATTTCTGTGCCTTCGGCGCGTAAACTCGATTTTACGCTACAGTTGAGAGTAGCGTAATGTTGTGTATTACGACAAAGAGGAATGTAATGTAAAAATTGAACTGCGCATGTGCCTATAACCATACAGCGGAGAGTAATCATCTTCTTATTCTTCTTCTTCTTCGTACAGCGATGGCGCCGTACTGGCAAAGACTTGTAAATTTGAACTGCGCATGCTCTATTATAATACGCTACTACTACACAAGATCAAGAAAATAAAAATGGCCGGAACTAGTCGCGAAATATAAGTGCAATGGTCGAGAATCATGATGAATACTAGATTAGATTCGAGTGTACGCATAAAAACTTGTATACGCACCGAAGTCACATAATAGTATATTACGTGCCTAGGCGCACAATGAGGGTTATTGCGTGACGAGCGACAATGCTCGCAGGAGATCGAAGCCGAGGCGCGATCAGTCCTGCGAGCATTGTCACGAGTCTCGTGATTTCCCGAATTGTGTGCATTGGCAGGTATTCTATTTTATGTGACTTCGATGCGTATACGAGTTTTTATGCGTACACTCGAATCCAATCTAGTATTCATCATGATTCTCTTCCATTACACTTGATATTTCGCAACTAGTCCCAGCCATTTTGATTTTATCGATCGTTGTAATAGAGCATGCCCAGTTCAAATGTACAAGGCTTTGTCAGTAGGGTGCTAACGCTGAACGGAGAAGAAGAAGAATAAGAAGAAGATTGTGCTCCGCTGTATGGCTATAAGCGCATGCGCAGTTCAATTTTTACATTTCATTCCTCTGTAGCGCAATACAAAAAATTGCGTTACTCTCAGCTGTAGCGAAATAACGAGTTTTCGCGCTCGAGGCACATAAAATAGAATATGTGCCAATGCACACAATTCGGGTAATCACGAGACTCGCTTAAAATGCTCGCAGGACTGATCGCGCCTTGGCTTCGATTCTCCTGCGAGCATTGTCGCTCGTCGCGTAATAACCCTCATTATGCTCCTAGGCACATAATATACTATTAATTAACGATTGAAAACAAAAAAGGTCTGGCTGGAACCGGGTGTCGGACGAAGGGTTAAAGTAGCAAGATTGGAAATTTCCTTCATGAACCAAATATTTTTTTATAGTCTGTGACCCGAATAACGATGAGCTGCATCAGCGGTCTTGTCAAGGTGTTCGGGTTACGGGCGCTTCAAGTGACATACAAATTTAATTAATGATTTAGTATTACGAATTTTTGGAAAAATGCCACCGCCTTGATACGCTCGTAACAAGGAGGTTATATTTATTAACTTTTCACTCTTGAATTACATTTTCACAATTTTGCATTAAATCTTGGTTTTGTCGCAATATGAACAAATCAAGAGTATCTGTAATTACCCGTGCGGAAACTACCTTATTTTGACTTATTTAAAAAAAGGCTCGAACCAGGTCCGCAGCAGATTGCTTGATCAAAAAATTGATGTAAGGGGCCTGATAATTAATTAAAGCAGCCTAAAGTATACCGTATTTGTGGTACCCGTACGGCCGTGCCAGGATACAGATAAGGTCGACTCTGTTTCCGTGTAGAAATTTTGATAGGGGTCTAATGGGGCCCCGACGAGTTTGCCCTATCTCTAGTCGGGATCTAGCGTGGAAAACTAGTCAGAGCCCTGTCGGTAACGTAATGCTTTTGTCGAGGTAGGCCCTACTAGACTTTCTAGTAGGGGTTTAATGAGGTCAGCCCTTACACTACCCCACCTACAAAAAAGGATACCATTACGGCCCTATTGGTCCTCCGCATTGAATTTAAGGGGCTATATCAGCAGAGTCACGTGACCAGTTTTGTTCAGGTATCTCACTGAGAAAATAATGAATAAAAGGGATTTTCCACACTGAGAGAAAAAATACAGGGAAAATTCGAGTTAAGACTCTAATATTTACCGTTTTTAACGGCAACGGAGGGCTATTCGCTTGGAATGTTAAGATTACTGTTTTCACAGTAAAAAATCTGTTTTCAAGCTAGGAAATTTTTTTTGAGTAAATTGACAGTACTTTTTCATTACACGTACACTGAAAAACAATCTCAGTAAGTTTGACTACTTTTTAACTTACTTTCCATAGTTTATAAAGGCCCCAGTGTCATTTTTGAAGTTAAGTGAACTGCAGGAACATAGGGGTAAATCAAATAAGCGCAGTAGTTGAATCGATGAATATTAGTACACTCTTGTTCTTATTTTACGATTTCACTTTTAGTTTATTGAAACATTAGAGTTTTCCAATAATAGTATATTATGCGCCTAGGCGCATAATGAGGGTTATTACGCGACGAGCGACAATGCTCGCAGGAGATCGAAGCCAAGGCGTAGTCGAGACAAAGCCGAGACCAAGCCAACGCGCGATCAGTCCTGCGAGCATTTTAAGCGAGTCTCGTAATTACCCGAATTGTGTGCAGCATTGGCGCATATACACAGAAAAAAATAGCATCTGGTCATAATGACTAGGAATATTGTAGTTGGAAAAAAATGACTGTAACGAGGGAGACTTGTTGTCGCTACTTGACCCATGGCTACAGTAACATGATTTGTAGCTATGGTAGCCATATTCTGAATACCTGGTCGTGGCGACTAGTTAACACCGTTGAAATTGTCCTTAATAGTCCAGGCGATATAGTCCAAAAAACAGCCTTTCGCGATCTTTTCTTGGAGCAGGTTGAAAAATTGAGTTTAGACGTCAAAAAATAAGTGAAACAACATATCTTTTCCCGTGATGTCAAATCGATGGACGTCATTGTTTAAATTACGGTTATTTATAATTTTTTATCAAAATTTCACGTTTTCCGCTTATATCATTAATTCTTTCCATTTTATTGGAAAATAGTTTCATAACTTTTTTTTCCTTATGAAAAATCCTACAAAAATAGATGCCGACTGTAAAAAATATTGATTAGTTCAAAAGTTATGAATAAAAATAGATAATGTTTATGACGTTTAAATAAACAATCATTCAAAGGCTTTGTTTACTCATATCGCGCCGTTTAAGAACGTCCGAATACCTCTTATTATTGACAATTATGTGTGCAAAACCTGGAGTCGGGAAGTTTGTTAGTTTATGACTTGTGGCCTTATAAACAAATTAATAAACAATTTACAAATTTTTCTAAACCATTTCAGTCGATTGTGTCAATAGTGTCGATAATTAGAAGAGTGTATCACTCATCATGATAACCGAACTCTACCATATCGACCCTATCAATCTGTGATTTAGAATTAACGTCATTTAAGACCAGATGGAATTTTCAATACATATTTGCACAATTTTTTCTCTGAAAAAAGGAACGCTTCCACTCCGCTGGGTTTTTTTCACAGAAAAAATTGTTTTGATAAACAATTAACCTGTACGAACCTGAGAGGTAGATATGGTGATGTTGATTTTTTTATTGATATATTTCACTATTTTACATTGAACATCATCATTGCTTGATAAAAAAATTTAATTTTGCAACTAAGGGAAATTATTTAATAAATTTCTTAGTCGCAAAACGCATTTTTCCAAGTGTTTCACTTAATTTGCATAACTTTTTATTATTTTATTTGTAACATACAATGTTATGCTTCAATTAAATTATTTTTAATTTAATAAAATAATGCATACAATTATATTAAATATATTATTAATTAGTAAAAAATATACGCTTGTAAAATATATATTTTTGTAAAACATTGTACATTTTATGCAACGATAAAATTGTGTGTATAGTTAAAAAAATTTTTAGATTTAATTTACAATAGAAGTAGAAATGTAAATATAGGTGTAAAAAATAAATTTTCTTGATTGTAAAATCCTTTTTTATTTTTTTACATCGAAACTTTGAATAAAACTGCAACGAAATTCAGTTGATAAATTACACGTACTTCACTGCTCAACTAGCAAAATTATTGAATTTTCAACAGTAGAAATGAATTCCTCTCGTTGCAAAGTATGAAATAAAAAAAAATCATTACTTTATCGCAAGTAGTTCCCGAGAAAAGTGCGACTACAGCTGCGCCACCGATTTTAAACGATCGAATCAATATTTTTTTAGAGTGCATCCAGCCCCTCCCCACCTTGCCGCCGTGCGTCAGCTATCGAAAATCCGCCGCTCCACTGATTTTGATGAATTTTTTTTCAGTTAATATTTCCATGGGGAATTTGTTGTTTACAGTTTATAATAGTATATTATGTGCCTAGGCGCATAATGAGGGTTATTACACGACGAGCGACAATGCTCGCAGGCGATTGAAGCCAAGACGAAGCCGAGGCGCGATCAGTCCTGCGAGCATTTTAAGCGTGTCTCGTAATTACCCGAATTGTGTGCATTGGCACATATTATATTTTATGTGCCACCGGCGCGCAAACTCGTTTTTTCGCTACAGTTGACAGTAGCGCAATGTAGTATATTGCGCTACAGAGGAATGAAATGCAAAAATTTAACTGCGCATGCGCCTATTAAAATCGATTACTACTACACAAGACCGATAAAATAAAAATGGCCAGGACTAGTCGTGACATATCAAGTGTAATGACTAGCGCCGCAAACAACTACAATACTAGATTAGATTTACGCATAAAAACTCGTATACGCACCGAAGTCACATAATATGTCACGACTAGTCCCGGCCATTTTGATTTTATCGATCTTGTGTAGTAGTAATGGATTTTAGTAGACGCATGCGCAGTTCAAATGTACAAGGCTTTGCCAGTAAGATGCTAACGCTGTACGAAGAAGAAGAAGAATAAGAAGGATTGAGCTTCGTTTCATGGCTATGGGCGCATGCGCAGTTCAATTTTTACATTTCATTCCTTTCTGTCGAAATGTACTACATTGCGCTACTGTTAACTGTAGCGAAAAAACGAGTTTGCGCGTCGATGGCACATAAAATAGAATACGTGCCATGGCACACAATGAGGGTTATTGCGTGACGAGCGACAATGCTCGCAGGACCGATCGCGCCTCGGCTTTGTCTCGGCTTTGCCTCAGCTACGTCTCGACTACACGCCTTGGCTTCGCTCTCCTGCGAGCATTGTCGCTCGTCACGCAATAACCCTCATTGTGTGCCTAGGCACGCAATATACTATTATGTGACTTCGGTTCGAATACAAGTTTTTATGCGTACACTCGAATCTAATCTAGTATTCATCATGATTCTCGTCCATTGCGCTTGATATTTCACGACTAGTTCCGGCCATTTTTATTTTCTTGATCTTGTGTAGTTAAGTAGCGTATTGTAAGTTTTAATAATTGGAAAAAATGTACCAGATTACATGCAAGTTTGCTCCTTGCATTGTACAAAAAGTGATTACATTTTACCAGGTAAATTGATAATTGCATATATTTGTATATTGGTTTTAAAAAATCATTTATATTTTCTTAAGGCAGTACTGAAAATAGTAGTCATCTGATGATGTTTGTGTTTAGAGAAAAAATTTAAATACTGTAGAAAAGAATTATACAATCAATTGCACATACAAATCTTTTTACAAATTTTTAATTTATTTCGTTTTTTACTCTATAAATATTTTATTTTGCTTTTTAAAATAAAAGAAGTTTAAGATGCTTGTAACCTTGTGTATCACTTTTTAAATTTATTTCAATAAAATACCTATTTTATTGTATATTAAAAGCTTTTTCAAAAGTCAGCGATATTTAAAAAAAAATGCAATACCTTCGTGTAATTTACCAAATGCTGCAACTAACAAGAGAAAAAAACAAGATGAAAATGATACAAGAAGAAAACGAAGGTTGCAAAGAGAAGAGGAAAAATCTCAAGTTCATTCTGAAATAGAAAATTCCACAGATACAACAAATCTTGAGTTACTTGATCAAGATAATGCTCATAGTGCTAATGATTCTAATAAGTCTAATTTTAATTAGATGAACCTAATCCCTTCCTACCCTCTGAAAAAAATTATCGGATTATGGCACGCAAGTGACTAGCGGAGACTTAATAGTTGATTATTGATACTATCAAAACTGACTCAGAACTAAATACGTTAACTGGGATTGCAAATTTTAAAATTCTAAATACTTTGATAAAGATTGTCGAGATTGGTTACGCCAAATATAAGTCCAAAACTATGAATCTTTGGAGTAAAATCGTAATGACATTTATGAAACTAAAACATAAATAACACAGGCACACAAAAAAAACCAAGTCTCTGATATTTGAACGCGACACATATGTTCCCATGTAATTTGATCCGCTGATCACGAATACGCGGTCCAATTGACCCCATGACATCTGGGTCAAGGGCATTTGAAGTTCAAAATTGAACACACACATTTGAGTTGAAAAAAATGACTAATCTTTATGTTTTTTGGGTCGCTGAATAATAATTCGAGGTCGGTTTGACCTCAAGTAGTAAAGGTCAAGGTCATTTGAAGGTCAAACGTGTTTATTTTGGAAATAATGCATTTTTGACTGCAGATTCTGAAAGAACGGAAAATTTTACGTCCAAAACTGTATTTTTTAATTTTTTTTAATATGATCCAAAGGTCATTTCAAGGTCATTATAAGTGGTGATGTGGAGAATCAATTTAATCACTGCAAAAATACGAAAATATGATTTCCTTTACCTAAACTACTGTGGTAATATATTTTGGTGGTTGCTGGATCAGAATACGAGGTCTTTTTGACCCCATCACACCTGGGTCAAGGGCATTTGAAGGTCGAAATTGGGAAAAATATCGTTTTAGTGGAATAAACTACTTATCATTATGTTTTTTGGTTCGCTGAATTCGAATTTGAGGTCGGTTTGATCTCAAGCTGTGAAGGTCAAGGTCAATTTAAGGTCAAACTTGTTTATTTTGAAAAGAAACTGCATTTTTGACTCCAGATTCTGAAAGAACGGAGTAGTATCTATCAGTAATACCTATCTTGTGTCAGCACCCAGGGCACCTCCACGTGGTGACGGCGGAAACGGCTTTGTTTTTCTTGTTTGTTTTCCGGCTAAGCCCTGGGGTGAAGGCATGACGCCGTCATGGCTGGCACAGGAAAGTCTACGATGCAGGGTCTTGGATGCCCAGTATCGGCGGTTGGTCAGGGTGAGCAAGCGGGCCCGCAATCATCGTCATCAAGTGACCGCAGCTCTTTACTAGTTGGTGACTTGGCTAATAAGGAGTATGATGCTACAAGAAGAATTGAAGATGCTGCAAGCCACTTTTTGTGGCACTAATAAAAATATTTTTTGTTACGTTTGCGGGAAATATGAAGTAAGCAAATATCGTAGGTCAATGAATAAAAAATGTACAGATATATATGAGAAATGTTATAAAAAAGAACTTTCTGTTCAAAATTCAACGTTTGCTCCAGAAACTATTTGCTGCTCTTGTTAATATGCTTATCCGATGGGATAAAACCAGAAATGATAAAATTTTGAAATATACTTCACCAGTAATATGGTCAATACCTGAATCCGAGAAAGATTGTTATTTTTGCAATATCAATGTTAAAGGATTCAACGTTAAAACAAAGTCACAGATATCATACGCACTAGTATCTTCCGTTGTACCCAGCAAAATCTAGGGTAGAGTGTGCTGACGAAAAAATGGATACGAGTCCATCAATGAATGAAGCTTCAACGAGTAAAGAAACTGATAGGGAGGAATGGTTTGACAGTGTAGAAGAATCTCTCGATAGCTCCGACCAAGATGATCATGAAGAAGAATATGTTCCAAAATTGAGGGAGGAAAAAAATAAACCTGTAAAACTATTCAATCAAGAAAGTTTAAGTAATTTTATCAGGGATATGGGGCTTCCTAAAGATGCTTCTGAATACATGGCCGCTGTGTTGAAAAATCGAGGAATGCTTGAACGGGGAACGAAGTCATCAGTCTACAGAAATAGAGAATAACAATTCCGTCAATATTTCAAGAAAGACGAAGAAGGCACTCTGGTATATTGCACAGATGTTTTAGGTTTGATGAACGAAATGAAAGAAGGTATTTATGTTCCTGAAGAATGGAGATTGTTTATAGATTCCTCAAAACGGAGTCTGAAGGCAGTGCTTCTCAATAATGGAAATGGGTACGCAAGTCTACCTTTAGCGCACTCAACGCAATTGAAAGAAAGTTACGAAAATGTGGAATACGTATTGGATAAAATACGATATAAAGAACATAATTGGCAGATTTGTGGCGATCTAAAAAATAATAACGATTCTTCTTGGTCAACAGTCAGGATTTACAAAGTATCCCTGCTTCCTATGTTTATGGGATAGTAGAGATCGCGAAAACCATTATGTAAAAAAAAATTGGCAATCAAGAGCACAACTAGTTCCTGGAAGTTACAATATACTGAAACTGCCTTTAGTTGATCCCTCAAAAGTTTTACTTCCGCCTCTTCACATAAAACTTGGGCTGATGAAACAGTTTGTCAAAGCGTTGGATAAAGGTGAAAAATGTTTTAAGTACT
This sequence comes from Diplolepis rosae, assembly GCA_030998225.1. NCBI lineage: Eukaryota > Metazoa > Arthropoda > Insecta > Hymenoptera > Diplolepididae > Diplolepis > Diplolepis rosae. Next base: position 7,646,465 of record JAPYXD010000727.1, on the reverse strand, counting down.
TAGTGGAGCGATTCCCTCGATTAAGTGAAGCGAAGTTGAAGGAAGGGATATTCGATGGACCTCAAATCCGTAAAATGTTTAACGATGAAAAATTCATTGATACCATGAATGACTTAGAGAAAGCTGCATAGCTCAGTTTCCGAGATGTTTGTCAGAACTTTTTGGGAAATAACAAAAGCGATGACTACAAAACTATTGTAGCAAATATGATAAGAAACTATAAGTGTTTGGGATGTTTGATGAGTCACAAAGTTCATTTTATGGATGCTCATCTCAGCTATTTCCCTGATAACTTGGGAGATTACAGCGAAGAACAAGGGGAACGGTTCCATCAAGATCTGAAAGAGGCTGAAACTAGATGGCAAGGGAAATGGGACGTAAATATGTTGGCGGACTACTGTTGGTTACTGAAAAGAGATCGAGTGTCAGATGATGAAGAAGATGACGAGAGCGCAAAAAGAATTAGAAATCCGCTACACAGATCCTTCGAAAGTAAAAGAAAGCGTTATAGAAGAAAAAACAATAGCTAAGTCTCATATTTATAGTTCTGCAGAGATTCAGTTCTTTTTTTACCTTGATGGGGCGACCCTTATCTTGTCCTTGAGGAGACAGACGAACCTTGTATTCTGGTTCAACGATCACCAAAATATATTACCGCAATAGTTTAGGTGAAGGGAACCATATTTTCGTATTTTTGCAGTGATTAAATTGATTCTCCACATCACCACTTATAATGACCTTGAAATGACCTTTGGATCATATTAAAAAAATTAAAAAATACAGTTTTGGACGTAAAATTTTCCGTTCTTTCAGAATCTGCAGTCAAAAATGCATTATTTCCAAAATAAACACGTTTGACCTTCAAATGACCTTGACCTTTACTACTTGAGGTCAAACCGACCTCGAATTATTATTCAGCGACCCAAAAAACATAAAGATTAGTCATTTTTTTCAACTCAAATGTGTGTGTTCAATTTTGACCTTCAAATGCCCTTGACCCAGATGTCATGGGGTCAATTGGACCGCGGATTCGTGATCAGCGGATCAAATTACATGGGAACATATGTGTCGCGTTCAAATATCAGAGACTTGGTTTTTTTTGTGTGCCTGTGTAATGTATCATATGCAATTTTAAGGGGTTACTCTACACTGAGAGAAAGTATTAGTCGTGGTTACCTATTTTTTTTTGTAAAAAAGGGTCACAAGTATGATTTATAGTCTGTATCATCTAAGCACCTTAGTTCTTACAGCAATATTAACTGAGTAGCAATGATTAAAATTTTTAGTAAAACTTACAAAATCCGATTAGTCGGTCCGTTTTGTAGCTGCGACTATTTTCATGCATTCCCACATTTTATCGAGCTTATAATAGATGTTACCAATACGTTTTTGTAAAACTTACTAATTGCGTTAATTGCTTTTACTATTTGTCCAGTGTAGTTATTACAAAAAAATATATTTTTTCGACATAACGGAGAAAAGTTGTATCAAAAACTATTCCAATATCTTAATTAGAAACTGATTAATTTTTTTCATCCGTACAAGATTAAAATAGTAATTGCAACATTGAAAAAAATGTTAAATTTACCATTTTATCTATTTTATTTTTGTTAATGTCGATGGGAACTTTCTTAGGTTAGAATTGTTTAGGAGAAAAACTTTTTTAATTATTGTTTTTCAAAATGTAACAAAGGATGATAATTGTTGAGAGGTTTTTCATCAAAAACTGCACAACAGTTTACAATTATACTTTAAAATTACCATGATTTAATTCTTCTCATTTTGATGAAGAACAAAAACAAAATTTTAAGAAATCAATATATGTAACGATTTTAAAACGATTCAAAACAGTTGATAAGCAGGTGAAATGTAATTCGTCTGTACAATTATTTCTTGAAGTTTACTATTACCAAAGAATTGCAAGTCATGTTTACACACGAAATATTGCGTATGGAAATAAAATATTTACATTCCTCAAAATAAATGAATTTGATCAATTTAAAAAAAAAATTAGTAGCATTTACAAAATTTTTGGTATTGCTTACTAAAAATATATAGTTGTGACCTTTTAGTCAGCACAACTAATAGGATTTCTTTCAGTGTACCATTTTTTTTTTTGAAAAAATCGATTTTTTAAAAATCACAGATTCTTCTAGTAGACATGTGTAGAAATGCTATAGGAAACACTATTTTCGTCAGAAATTTCGAGAACAGGTGTAAAAATCACTGCTCTTACAGAGTATTTTGGTAAAAAAAAGTAAATAGCGTTTTTCTCGAAACAATGTTTTTCGACCTGGCGGACATGATTTAGAAAAAACTATTTGACCGATCAAGCTCAAATTTTCATGGAATATTCTACACATATACAGCTATAGCTGGAAGCAGAATTAGAAATATTTAATCATATTAACTATGTTGTTTTAAACAATTTAAGTTTCAAAAAGGGATTAAAAACTTTAAGTATCAGTCATTTTCTTATTTTTCATCGGATTTTTTTTCATTGAGGTCCCGGCTATAGCAGAAGGGTTACTTTTTAATAATATGGCAGAATTTTTGCTCTCAGGCTCTTGAAAGTGGAGATATCGTGTCAGTCAGTTCTCAGCAGGGTAAACTTTAGGCAGCTGGGTCAGCCAGATTTTTCACACAAAATAAAAATAAAAAATCTGCCCGCTTCGCGGGCACATTCTCATCGCGCGCTTCGCTCGCAAGTTTGAGCGCGCCTAGGGCGCGCGATTCGATCGTCGCGCTGCGCGCTCCGTTCTTTCTAGACCTCGCGCTTCGCGCTCGGTCTTGTGCTCTTCGCATACATTTAAGTTTTTTCTTATATTTTGATACTGAAGCTCAAACCAATTTTATAATAATATTACAGATGATGTGAATTACACATTTTCTCAAAGTCACTGAATTTCTTTTTGAATTTAAGTGAAACAGGAAATTCAATTTACTTAAGGCTCTATCGGCCTTAAGGAACACATTCTCATCATGACACTCGCGCTTCGCGCTCGATTTTCTGTATACATTTCAGTATAACTTTTTAATAAATTACATGATTAAAAGAATTTACTTTCTTCCACATATCTAAAAAGGAAAAACAATCGTAGACTTTATTTAAGGAAACGATTTTGCAGAACAACGCTTATTTCGTATCTCACATATTTTGGTGAAAAAAATCGAATTTTTTCAATATTAAAAATCAAAACATAAAATATACATCCTGTCCCGAAATTTCTTTATCAGAATTTGTAGACCTCATTTAGGCAAATAATTTTCCATCTAAATGTTTTTTTTGCATCTCACATATTTTGTCTAAAAAATGGAATTTTTTCATTTTTATCGTATTTTTGGGAATTGAAACGAAAAATATATCTTTTATCAGAAACTGTGTCAGAAAAAAATTGTAGATCTTTTTAAAACGAACAACTTTGTATTCTTACGTTTTTTTGGTATTTCCAATATTATTGTTAAAAAATTGAATTTTGGATTTTCAATAGTTTTTTTTTTAATTAAAAAGAAAAATATGCATCTTATGAAAAAATGTTATAATTCAAATTTGTAGGTCTTTATGTATTCAATAATATTGTATCATAACGTTTTTTCATATCTCGTATAATTTAACTGGAAAATGGAATTTTGATATTGACTTTTTTGGAATTTGAATATGCTGTAACATTTCTAATTTTGATATAATCAAAAAATGTTTTCAGGATAATTTGTAGAGATTTATGAGCACTATTAAAAACCGGGATTGGAATTTTTGATTTTTTCAAAAAATTATTTTCAAAAACACAAAAGTAGTGCTCCATCCCTCAATTTTGATTGGATGTGGCTGGTTAACGAACTTGTCCTTACTTTTTCGGCTCCGATAAAGTGTACCAAAGCTCAATTCAATCTGATAATTCTATCGAGAGTTATGCCGCACACGACCTACAGACAGACACTTTCGTAAAAACCATTTTTTCTGACTCAGGGGGTCTCAAAACGTAAAGATTTGATGAAAATTTCGAAAGTCATTTTTCACATAAAACCAATACTTTCTCATCCATGATGAGAATGTAAAAATCTGTTGTAAAATCTGTTGTACAAGTGTTAAACCTCTTCTGTAATGTGTAAAAAGATTGAACATTTTAAATTAATTTTTCCATGGAAAAAACGAAAGTTTTTAAACTTGCAAAGATAGTAGGGTAACCCCTTAAGAGCATTATTCAAATATGCTTCAGTATCGCAATGTCGAAAAATTATTCTTGGCATGATTGATAAGTTGAAAAATTGTTTGAAAAGTGCGGTATATTTTCCGAATAAAGAAGAAATATCAAAAAATATTCCACTGTGCTTTAGAGACTTTGCTGACGTAAGGATTGTATTGGATTGTACAGAAATGCATATTCAAAAACCAAAAGAACTATGTTGTCAACAAGCTACATATTCTCGTTACAAGAGTGATTTTACAACCAAATTCATGACTGGAGTCACTCCTGGAGGTATGATATCATTTGTTAGCAAAGCATATGGCGGTAAAATTTCGGATGATGCTATTTTTGAACAGTCAAATATACTAGATTTGTTAGAAAAAGGAGACGCGATAATGGTCGATAAAGGTATTAGAATAGACAAATTATGTAAAAAAACGATGTCAAACTTATTCGACCGCCATTCAAAGAAGAAAAAAATCAATTCTCAAAGGAACAAGCTCGAATAAGTGCAAATATTGCAAGATCAAGAGTTCATATTGAACGTTCAAATCAGAGATTAAAAGTTTTCAAAGTTTTGGGATCAAAAATGCCAAGTGGTTTAGTTGCCCATGCTGACAAAATAATGAATGTAATTGCTGCGCTAGTAAATATGAACATACCAATTTTAAACATCGACAAGTTTCACTGTTAATTTAGTTTGTTTTTCTATAAATATCTGATAAATTAATTAATTTATTGTCCAAAACAATTTTCATACATCAACTCAATAAACATTCAATACATTTTGCAATAAATAATAGTAAATTATTAAAATTAGATGAAACTTTGAAAATATTTGAGTAACTTTTTTAACCATTTTTTTTATCCTTACATAAATAATGCGACATGTTAAAAAATGATGATTTCAAAGAGAATAATAAATCCTTAGCAAACTCTTTATCAAAGTCGACTGTAACAATCTTTATGCTTTTATCATATGGTGCAAAGAAAATAAAATCTGTTTTTTTTTTAAATTTAATAAAGCCATTCCAAATTGTATTTGGGCGTAATAAGTATGTTTTTGTTTTAAAACAAAATTATTATCTTCATCTTTTCGAAGATAAGCTAAATTTTGAATGACGACATTTATATTATCTGTTTTACCTAAATATGGGCATTTTATTTCAATCAATTTAATTGGTACGTCTTTTTCAAATACTATTCCATCGGGAGAGTATCCGGGCCATGGATTCATACTTGAGATGACAAGACCACACTGGAAAACTTTGATTCCTAATTTATCTTCATATATTTTTCGAGCAAGAGGCTCAAATTTTATTCCATGATTCGTAAATTTATTAGATTTATCGTTATCAGAATTAAAATATTTTAATGTCTTATTTTCCCAATCAGCTTTACGATTTTTACTATATGTAAATATAGCATAGCATCTTGAACCAGTAATCCGATATTGTCTCGCATTCTGCCAAACACTCCAAAATTTTTTACTCTCTATACAAATATAGAAAGGGTCCTCATCAAGTTTATTATCTATTTCATGCCGACAACATTCTTGCAGTTTATAAGGTATCTTGGATCAAACAGAAAAGAATTCTGAGGACGATTGATGTTTGAAAAGTTTTTCAATAAGAAGAAGGTAATCAGGTGATAAAGGATCAGTTGTTGTTTTTAGCGGAGCAAGTGTGCCGTCTATATTTATAATTAAATTCAAAAAGAAAAGAATATTCTATCATTTATTTTAATAAATTAACAATATTCCAAATGATCGTCAAAAGTAGATAAAATAAATAGATTGACCATGATAAGAATCATTTAAAAAAATTAAAATATGTACAAATTACAAGTTTGTTATATTTAAACATTATAAACATTATCTTTACATCATCTGGAAATGCTGTTTCGCTCTGCTCGATTCGGTAACATTTGTGATGAGATAAAGGATTGGCATCATACTGTTCTAAGCAAGCTTTTTGTGGACCACTCCATAGACATCTATTATCTGTGCATGATGCTGTTTTTAATTTTGACACATCATTGCTATAAACAAACAATTTGATTGCAAATTTTTAGAATTATTTTTATTGAAAAAAAAACGATTATTATATTAAAATTATTGATTAAAGTTAACGTTTTATGTTAAACATTTTTTTTTGCAAAACAGGCACTAAAGTAGTACTTCGAGCCCCTGTAGAACGGCTGTAAAGTTGTCCATTTACGACCAGCATATTCATATTGTATCTGTTTTCTTCCTTAAGTCCTACTTTCGTTCCTTATGTCCTACTTTTGTTTCTTAAGCCCTCTGCACAGTTGCAAAAAATGGATTATATTTCCCCCCAAGCAAATACTTGATCGGACCGCAAGATGGCGACAGCAGGGATTAATACTCGAAATACTTCTTTAGGACGTATTTTGCAAAAAATATCGCGTGTACCACGGAGGTCGGTCATTTTGGGACTCGACCGATGTATTCAGTCCTCGCCCCAAAAGACCTACTTTACCTCTTTACCTCCTAGATACACAATATACTATTTTTCGAACAATTAAAAATTTTTATATTGTATATTTTGCCTTATAAACTATCTCCCCTATTTTTTCATTGTCTATTCGAACGTTCAATTGCTTCTTTCCTGATTTTGTTCTATACGCAATCACTTTGGTTTTCTCCATGTTCATTTTCATGTTATAATTTTAAAAATAGCCTCTGTTACATGCAACGCCTCCTCTAATATGAAAAAAATGTACACTAACCTATGCCAAACCAACAGAAATTCAAATAAATTTTTCCTATAAGCGAGTCATAAAGTGCATTTTATTGCCGCCTGCATGGTAAACAAAAATTATTTTTTGACCCCACAGTAGGAAAAAGTCGTGCCCAACTAGGGAATGAAAAGTTAATTTTACTTGTGTGATTATTGCCCTCGCTTTCCTCAGGCATCAAACTAGCATTTTTTTCAAAAGGAACTATGTTTAAAGATTTTTTAACTATTTTGAATATGAGAAATGGTAAAGTTGTAGAAAATATTCTAACGGAATAAATAAGTCATAATTTATGTATTTTTAATCATTTTTATGAATTTGGTAAAAAGCAACCTTAAGGGAAAATTCTATTAGGAAAAACGTTATTAAAAGTATTATTTTTCGTAAATTTTAAATCTTTTTATGAAAAATAATATTTTTTCCTATTTAGGACGCGACTGATAACATCGTTTCAGGTCTTAAAATCACAGAAAAGCGGTTTTCTTCCAGTGACCTCATTTTTGGATTATGATTCTTAGATCTGAAAATAAAGTTTTACTCATTTAAAATTTACCTTTCTAATTTTAGAACAGAGAATACACAAAATGTCGAGACCTTGCTTTGTTTTCGTATTGCCTTTCGGAGGTGGACCGAGTTTCAATTTTATCTTATGCTTGTACTTATTTTAAGATTTCACTTTTAGTTTATTGAAACATTAGAGTCTTCTAAAAAAAAAATACCCAAAATACGGAAAAATACAATTTTCGATTAATTAAAAAGATTGACTGTCTGTATTGAATTAGTGATGTCAAGTCTACCCTTAATAAAAAAATATTTGGTCATAGCGAAACTTTTTTTCTTTCTTGTGTTTAATCCAAGTAACTATATTCTGTTTAGCCAAATTTTGTGGGGCCTTCTTTCAAAAAATTAAAACCAGAAACACCAAACTTAAAAATTTTCTTTCATCAAAATATATCCAATTTTGTTCACAAATTTGATAAATAATAGAATATAAATTCTTTTTTTATATTCACGATCGGTTTATTTCTCTTTTGACAAGCTTTTATTGAATTTGGTCTAGTTTGAAGGTAATCCTTGGACATATAAACCAATTTAGTTATTATAAACATTTATATTCTTTCGATTTAACTGAGAATAATTGTATTAAAAACTATTCCAATATCTTAATTAGAAACTGATCAATTTTCTCATCCGTACATAATTAAAATAGTAATTCCAACTTTGAAAACAATGTTAAATTCATCATTCTATCTATTTTATTTCGATTAAAGTCGATGGAAACTTTCTTAGGTTAGAATTGTTTAGGAGAAATACTTTTTTAATTATTGTTTTTCAAAATGTAACAAAGGATGATAATTGTTGACATTTTTTCATCACAAACTGCAGAACAGTTTGAAATTGTACTTTAAAAGCATCATGATTTAATTCTTCTGTTTTTGATGAAAAATAAAAGCAAAAGTGTAAGATATCAATGTATGTAACGATTTCAAAACGATTAGAAACAGTTGATAAGCAGGTAAAATCTAATTCGTCTGTACAGTTATTTCTTGAAGTTTACCATTATCAAAGATTTATAATTACACGAAATATTGCATATGAAAAACAAATAATTACATTTCTCAAACTAAACGAATTTGATTAATTTTACAGAAAAAAATTAGTAGCATACTTAGTTCAATGGCCTTTTTAAATTCTGAAGTAAGAAAAGACGTGAAAAGCTATATAAAAAAGACGTAGAAACTACATAAGAAACGACGTTAGACACGGTGTAGTTGACTACATAGGAACTGACGTTACACCGGAAATCGGAATTGGAAAGGACATGATTTCTAACTTAGTTTCCTACGTCTTTTTCTACATAGTTTTCTATGTATGAAATTTACCTTCCTATAATTTTTAGAAGAGAGAAATCAGCAAGATAGATAGGATCTCCGGTTAGGAGAGAGGTACCACCAACCTATTACGATTATTGACATTTTCGAAGATAAATTGTAAAACATTGCGTAAAGCATTTGTTCTATTTTGCTTAAATTTTGTCATCTATATACAGAAAACATCAAGACCTTGTTTTGCGGTTTTCGTATTGTCTTTCGAAGGTGAACCGAGTTTCAATTTAATTTTAGTCGTGTACTTATTTTACGATTTCACTTTTAATATATTGACACATTAGAGTCTTCCAATAAAATATATCAGAAATACAGAAAAATAAAAATTATTTGCTCAATTTTCAAATAATTAAGAAGACCCACTGTGTCTATCAAAGAAATTTTGGTCCTCAGGCAACTTTTTTTTTTCTGTATGCAATCCATGTTACCTTTTTCTATTTTGTCAAATTTTGTGAGACCTACATTTCAGAAACTAAAGCCTAAAATATAAAACTTTAAAATTTCCATTGATCAAAATGAATCCAATTTTGTTTATTAACGTAATGAACACTAGAATATAAATTTTTATCAAGGTAAAGTGCAACATCCGCTGATTATGAAAACATTATTTTTTTAGTAACACCAAGATCAAGATAATTAAGAACAAGCGAATTTATTTTATTTTCACGGAAAGAATATTCTTCACAACTTCACCGTGTCCAATATTCAAAAATCTGCCCGCTTTGCGGGCACATTCTCATCGCGCGCTTCGCGCGCAGCTCGTTTCGCTCGCAAGTTTGAGCGCGCCTAGGGCGCGCGATTCGATCGTCGCGCTTCGCGCTTCGTAATACTCGATCGTCGCTCTGCGCGCTCCGGAATTTTTGAACGTCGCGCTTCGCGCTCCGTTCTATCTGGACCTCGCGCTTCGCGCTCGGTCTTGTGCTCTTCGCATACATTTAAGTTTATTTCTTATATTTTGATACTGAAGCTCAAACCAATTTTATAATAATATTACAGATGATGTGAATTACACATTTTCTCAAAGTCACTGAATTCCTTTTTGAATTTGAGTGAAACAGGAAATTCAATTTACTTAAGGCTCTATCGGCCTTAAGGAACACATTCTCATCATGACACTCGCGCTTCGCGCTCGATTTTCTGTATACATTTCAGTATAACTTTTTAATAAATTACATGATTAAAAGAATTTACTTTCTTCCACATATCTAAAAAGGAAAAACAATCGTAGACTTTATTTAAGGAAATGATTTTGCAGAACAACGCTTATTTCGTATCTCACATATTTTGGTGAAAAAAATCGAATTTCTTCAATATTAAAAATCAAAACATAAAATATACATCCTGTCCCGAAATTTCTTTATCAGAATTTGTAGACCTCATTTAGGCAAACAATTTTCCATCTATACGTTTTTTTTTATCTCACATATTTTGTCTAAAAAATGGAATTTTTGAATTTTAATCGTATTTTTTGGAATTGAAACGAAAAATATATGTTTTATTAGAAACTGTGTAAGACAAAATTTGTAGATCTTTTTGAAACGAACAACTTTGTATTCTCACGTTTTTTTGGTATTTCCAACATTATTGTCAAAAAATTGAATTTGGGATTTTCAATAGATTTTTTTTTAATTAAAAAGAAAAATATGCATCTTATGAAAAAATGTTATAATTCAAATTTGTAGGTCTTTATGTATTCAATAATATTGTATAATAACGTTTTTTCGTATCTCGTATAATTTAACTGGAAAATGGAATTTTGATATTGACTTTTTTCGAATTTGAATATGCTGTAACATTTCTAATTTTTCTGTAATATTTATTTTGGCTTGGGGTCAGCTTAGTTTCTAATTATTTATGTCATAGAGGACATAAACATTAGGAAGGTAAACGTTTCGGCCACAGATGGGGGCCCTCTTCAGTGCCAATTAGCTTAATTGTAACCTTTAAATATTTATTAACTAATACATGCAATTAAAAAATATATGGTATTTTTTGTTTTTTTATTTTTTTTTTCCTTTTTGCTTATTAATAAAAAATAGAGTAAACATGCAGAAAAATTTATGAGTAAGCGAGTTTCTAGGTGTGAAGAAACCAGGCCGTTCCAAAAACTGCTCCAACAAGTAATCCTCTCCCACAGGAACCGTGAAAAATGCGGCCGCGGAACGCACTCCCTCAAGGGCACATATATAAACACAATTATTTCAAACCAGAAAGAAACAACACACTGGAGAATATAACGTGGGTCCTTGGTAAAGCACGCACAGCAAACCACACATATGCACGAGCACCAGAAGTAAAGGACACTGAAGTTAAAACAATCAGAACATTGCAATTGGTACAGAAAAATTTATTTATTTCCTCAAAAACCACAGAGATGACAGACGGATGTAAGTCCACCACTCTGCCACATGGCTAGAAGAAAACTGATTTGGGAATAAGTCGTGTTTAGGAAGACAAGTGTTCAGAGTTTGACGTATATGGAGAGCATTCTCCATGATAGGTCAGGTTCCAACACCAAGGGTTATACACAGTCAAAATTTACTTTAATGTCCCCGGCACTTGAGATTTCTATGTGCTCAAGCGTCCAAGGAAAGCAAACCCCTACCACGTGTTCGAAGAATTCTGTAAGGAAAGGCACTCAATACGTTCCCGGCGTCGTAAAAATTATACACATTTTTGTGGATATAGAAAGTAAAATGCAGCTAAAGTGGAAATTCACGAAAAATTAATTTCCTGGTTTTTCGAAACCTCTGATTCTTAATAACTCGAACCCGGAAAAATACAATATTAAGTTTATAAGCATGATGTCCGAGTTTTTCGGATTATAAGACTGCTGTAAAGTGGTAAAATATTACGCGAGCTATTCAAACTCTGATTTAAATACAGAGGTCAATTAATACGGTAGCACTACGGATTCTGAGACTAATAAAAAGTTGCAAAGTGATGCGCGAGCACTTCAGACTCTACCTTTAAGTGAGGTGGCCAAGTAATGCGCGAGTTCTTGGGAGTATGAGAATTTTTATAAAGTGGCCAAGTAATGCGCGAGATTTCCGTACTCTGACTTTAAGTAAGGTGGCCAAGTAATACGCGAATTCATAGGAGTATAAGAATTTTTCTAAAGTGGCCAAGTAATACGCGAGATTTCCGGACTCTGACCTTAAGTAAGGTGGCCAAGTAATGCGCGAGTTCAATGGACCACAGGACTGATATAAATACATAAGTTGTCTCGTAATACGCGAGTTAAACGAAGTCTGTCCTGAAAAGAGTGGCCAAGTAATGCGCGAATTCTTAGGAGTATAAGAATTTTTATAAGTGGCCAAGTAATACGCGAGTTAAACGAAGTCTGTCTTGAAAAGAGTGGCCAAGTAATGCGCCAATTCTTAGGAGTAAGAGAATTGTTATAAAGTGGCCAACTAATACGCGAGATTTCCGAACTCTGACTTAAAGTAAGGTGGCCAAGTAATGCGCGAATTCTTAGGAGTGTAAGAATTTGTAAAAAGTGCCCAAGTAATGCGCGAGATTTCCGTACTCTGACTTAAAATAAGGTGGCCTCGTAATACGCGAGTTAGACGAAGCCTGTCCTGAAAAGAGTGGCCAAGTAATGCGCGAGATTTCCGGACTCTGACTTTAAGTAAGGTGGCCAAGCAATGCGCGAGATTTCCGTACTCTGACTTTAAGTAAGGTGGCCTCGTAATACGCGAGTTAGACGAAGCCTGTCCTGAAAAGAGTGGCCAAGTAATGCGCGAGATTTCCGAACTCTGACCTTAAGTAAGGTGGCCAAGTAATGCGCGAGTTCAATGGACCACAGGACTGATATAAATACATAAGTTGTCTCGTAATACGCGAGTTAAACGAAGTCTGTCCTGAAAAGAGTGGCCAAGTAATGCGCGAATTCTTAGGAGTATAAGAATTGTTATAAAGTGGCCAACTAATACGCGAGATTTCCGGACTCTGACTGAAAGTAAAGTGGCCAAGTAATGCGCGAATTCTTAGGAGTAACAGAATTGTTATAAAGTGGCCAACTAATACGCGAGATTTCCGGACTCTGACCTTAAGTAAGGTGTCCAAGTAATGCGCGAATTCTTAGGAGTATAAGAATTTTTATAAAGTGGCCAAGTAATACGCGAGATTTCCGGACTCTGACCTTAAGTAAGGTGGCCAAGTAATGCGCGAGTTCAATGGACCACAGGACTGATATAAATACATAAGTTGTCTCGTAATACGCGAGTTAAACGAAGTCTGTCCTGAAAAGAGTGGCCAAGTAATGCGCGAATTCTTAGGAGTATAAGAATTGTTATAAAGTGGCCAACTAATACGCGAGATTTCCGGACTCTGACTGAAAGTAAAGTGGCCAAGTAATGCGCGAGTTCTTAGGATTATAAGAATTTTTCTAAAGTGGCCAAGTAATACGCGAGATTTCCGGACTCTGACCTTAAGTAAGGTGGCCAAGTAATGCGCGAGTTCAATGGACCACAGGACTGATATAAATACATAAGTTGTCTCGTAATACGCGAGTTAAACGAAGTCTGTCCTGAAAAGAATGGCCAAGTAATGCGCGAATTCTTAGGAGTATAAGAATTGTTATAAAGTGGCCAACTAATACGCGAGATTTCCGGACTCTGACTGAAAGTAAAGTGGCCAAGTAATGCGCGAGTTCTTAGGATTATAAGAATTTTTCTAAAGTGGCCAAGTAATACGCGAGATTTCCGGACTCTGACATTAAGTAAGGTGGCCAAGTAATGCGCGAGTTCAATGGACCACAGGACTGATATAAATACATAAGTTGTCTCGTAATACGCGAGTTAAACGAAGTCTGTCCTGAAAAGAGTGGCCAAGTAATGCGCGAATTCTTAGGAGTATAAGAATTGTTATAAAGTGGCCAACTAATACGCGAGATTTCCGAACTCTGACTTAAAGTAAGGTGGCCAAGTAATGCGCGAATTCTTAGGAGTGTAAGAATTGTTATAAAGTGGCCAACTAATACGCGAGATTTCCGGACTCTGACTGAAAGTAAAGTGGCCAAGTAATGCGCGAGTTCTTAGGATTATAAGAATTTTTCTAAAGTGGCCAAGTAATACGCGAGATTTCCGGACTCTGACCTTAAGTAAGGTGGCCAAGTAATGCGCGAGTTAGACGAAGCCTGTCCTGAAAAGAGTGGCCAAGTAATGCGCGAGATTTCCGGACTCTGACTTTAAGTAAGGTGGCCAAGTAATGCGCGAGTTCTTAGGAGTATAAGAATTTTTCTAAAGTGGCCAAGTAATACGCGAGATTTCCGGACTCTGACCTTAAGTAAGGTGGCCAAGTAATGCGCGAGTTCAATGGACCACAGGACTGATATAAATACATAAGTTGTCTCGTAATACGTGAGTTAAACGAAGTCTGTCCTGAAAAGAATGGCCAAGTAATGCGCGAATTCTTAGGAGTATAAGAATTGTTATAAAGTTGCCAACTAATACGCGAGATTTCCGGACTCTGACTGAAAGTAATGTGGCCAAGTAATGCGCGAATTCTTAGGAGTATAAGAATTTTTCTAAAGTGGCCAAGTAATACGCGAGATTTCCGGACTCTGACCTTAAGTAAGGTGGCCAAGTAATGCGCGAGTTCAATGGACCACAGGACTGATATAAATACATAAGTTGTCTCGTAATACGCGAGTTAAACGAAGTCTGTCCTGAAAAGAGTGGCCAAGTAATGCGCGAATTCTTAGGAGTATAAGAATTGTTATAAAGTGGCCAACTAATACGCGAGATTTCCGGACTCTGACTGAAAGTAAAGTGGCCAAGTAATGCGCGAGTTCTTAGGAGTATAAGAATTTTTCTAAAGTGGCCAAGTAATACGCGAGATTTCCGGACTCTGACATTAAGTAAGGTGGCCAAGTAATGCGCGAGTTCAATGGACCACAGGACTGATATAAATACATAAGTTGTCTCGTAATACGCGAGTTAAACGAAGTCTGTCCTGAAAAGAGTGGCCAAGTAATGCGCGAATTCTTAGGAGTATAAGAATTGTTATAAAGTGGCCAACTAATACGCGAGATTTCCGAACTCTGACTTAAAGTAAGGTGGCCAAGTAATGCGCGAGTTCAATGGACCACAGGACTGATATAAATACATAAGTTGTCTCGTAATACGCGAGTTAAACGTAGTCTGTCCTGAAAAGAATGGCCAAGTAATGCGCGAATTCTGAGGAGTATAAGAATTGTTATAAAGTGGCCAACTAATACGCGAGATTTCCGGACTCTGACTGAAAGTAAAGTGGCAAAGTAAACTCGCTTACTCATAAGTTTTTCTGCATGTTTACTCTATTTTTTATTAATAAGCAAAAAGGAAAAAAAAAACAAAAAAACAAAAAATACCATATATTTTTTAATTGCATGTATTAGTTAATAAATATTTAAAGGTTACAATTAAGCTAATTGGCACTGAAGAGGGCCCCCATCTGTGGCCGAAACGTTTGCCTTCCTATTGTTTATGTCCTCTATGACATAAATAATTAGAAACTAAGCTGACCCCAAGCCAAAATAAATATTACAGAATTATAACTGTGGGTCAATGTAACAATGAACATGTACGGAAACATGTCACGATATAATATTTCTAATTTTTATTTAATCA
Organism: Diplolepis rosae; assembly: GCA_030998225.1. NCBI lineage: Eukaryota > Metazoa > Arthropoda > Insecta > Hymenoptera > Diplolepididae > Diplolepis > Diplolepis rosae. The sequence goes on along the minus strand of JAPYXD010000727.1, from coordinate 7,631,018 downwards.
AAAAATGTTATTAGAATAATTTGTAGAGATTTATGGGCACTATCAAAAACCAGGATTGGAATTTTTGATTTTTTCAAAAAATTATTTTCAAAAACACAAAAGTAGTGCTCCATCCCTCAATTTTGATTGGATGTGGCTGGTTAACGAACTTGACCTTACTTATTCGGCTCCGATAAAGTGTACCAAAGCTCAATTCAATCTGATAATTCTATCGAGAGTTATGCCGCACACGACCTACAGACAGACAGACAGACAATTTCGTAAAAACCATTTTTTCTGACTCAGGGGGTCTCAAAACGTAAAGATTTGATGAAAATTTCGAAAGTCATTTTTCACATAAAACCAATACCTTCTCATCCATGATGAGAATGTAAAAATAAATAATTTAACTCTAAATATAGTTATTTTTGAACGTTTTCAATTTGAAGAAAAAGTATTTATCTCGAGTACCGGCATTGAAAAATCAACTTTAATAAATGGGATGTAGTCAAGTTGTTGGGAAATCTTCTTTTCAGAAGAACAAATCATCGCTTATAAAAATCCAATATATTCTTTAAAAATTGATGTTTCACGATGTTGACTAGAAGTGGAAAAATTAAGGCAAATGTGTGACCTTTTCTGAATGAGGAAAAATAAATATTCCAAATATTGACAAGCATTTTCAGTCCTAGAGATAAAATGTCACAATTCTAAACAATATTGAGAAATTTTTGGTTTATATAACGACAATGTAGTTTCCAGTATCACACCTATATTTGTCATACAACTGAGAAAATGTATTTTGTCAATGTTGTGAAAATGAAGATTCCTATAACTATCTTCATCTGTATTTCTATATCTTCAGCTCGGTCTACTGGTAAATATAAACAATTAATATTTTATTTTCTAATTTACACACATTTCAAATAATTCAATAATATAGTCTAATTAAAGCAACGAAAAATCTGATTCGGGCACTTTTGGCGATTTTTGTGTTGTACAATGTTTGCTAAAAGGTCAGTTAAGGTACTTGTCGTACGGAAGAAAAGGTCTCTAAAAAAAAATTTTCTATGTTTTTAGAAGTTAAAATGATATTCTCAGTTGTGTTTTATAAAAGAAAATATGTTTTCTTATAAAAAAGTTTTAAACTTACGAAAAGTAATACTTTTAATAATGGTTTTTGAAATGGAATTTTTTCTCACTAGCGCTTCTCATCATTTACTAAATAATTATTGAATTTCCATAAAATATGGCTTAATTTTTCGCAAAAAATATTTTTTAAAATTGAAGGGCCACCAGCGATAACTCGCCGAGCGCTCAAAATCGCGGCAAACTATTGTCCGCGCACGAAAATCGTGATAAAAATTTTTTTCGGTCATTGACAAAAAGAAAAAAACCGTTTTGTAGAATTTTCCATGGCGCATTTTTTATCTCAATATAATTTTTATGCAAACTCAATAGTTTTTTAGATACAAATTAAAAACACTCAATTTTTTGTCATTAAAAATGATCGAAAATCAGTGTTTTTCATTACATAAATTGATATTACTCGGTCAAGTTTTGAAGGAATCGGTTGTTTTTTTATCATTAGATATGAAATACTTTAGTGCAGCCAATTAATTAAATGAAACGTGTCGAAAAATTTTTCTATCGCTCCCGATTTTCATACACAGAGAGAAATTTTAGGTTTCACTGACCAAAGTTTTTTTGTTAAAATCGTCTTTACAAAAATGTTAAAGTTCTCATGACAATCATGGTAGTGGCTGTCATACATTGGAAAAGTGTTTACTTCAACTGCAAGGAACGTTACTGAGACCACGATTCTGGTACTTGAAATACCATAGCGCTGCGGTTATAGGAACCAAAGTGCATCGTAAAGCCGCGCATAGAGTTTAGTTAAAATGACTAAGTCTACGGACAGTAAATACCCAGCCAAAATTATTTTTAAGGTTATAGGTATGGTTCTCATAGTTATCAAAATACAAATTCAATTTGATGAGAAAAAATAAAGTTTCACCGAAAAGATCTAAGAAAAATAATCCGGTATAATGATATTTATGATAACTTTCGTCGATTAAGTTAAAAAATTGTCACTTTTTTCATCATCATAAACTTTTTTTGACTGACTATAGTTTTGACAAAATACGACGAGACAGCAAAATTGGAACGCATTGCATTGTCCCCGAACAAAATCGTTTATCATTTAGAAAGAATTGTCAAACTATATTTATAATAGAATTATTTACCTGATAATGCTTGGCACGGTGAAATATAGTCCAGGAATCGAGAACGTGAATTGGCAGGATTCAACTTAGGCTGCATATCCTTCAATGAAAGTTATACTTGATTTGTCTAGCGCAACAGCGAACGCTGCGGTTGTAGTAACCAAAGGAGCTTGGCAGTACACATAAAGAAAATGTACGTGTACTAACCGTTGGGGTACGTATAAAGCTCATTCTAATCATCAACTATGGTCAAAACAACCGAATACACAAAAAAGTCCAAATTACTGTCATGATAACTATAAAAGTAGTAGCTTCTCTCAACTTTTTTGGTCAAGGCAACTACTGTACAAAAAATTGATGTGCTATGTGCACAGGAACCAAAGCCGATTTCTCTCAGTGTACAGTTTGAAATGCGTAAGACGGCGGAGTGACTTTCGAAATCCTTCGCTGGCAAATCCGCAATAATAAACAAATATTTCTGAAAATTCCCAGAAAACTTCCTCTAACGGTAAGAAACAACTTTGTCGCTGGAAGTTTTCCAAAATCGAAAATTTATTAGAGACTTTCTACCGGGACAACCACAAAAAAATGGTTTTTTATTTACCTTAAAATATTGTATTTTTAATTTAATTCATTGGCTCCGCTAAAATATTCCACGTCTAACGATGAAAAAACAAAATATTTCGTCAAAAATTCATAGAGTAATAGCAATTTATGTTTTGAAAAACACTGATTTTCGATCATTTTTAATGACAAAAAATTGAGTGTTTTTTTGAATGACCGAAAAAAAATTTTATCACGTTTTTCGTGCACGGACAATAGTTTTCCGCGATTACGAGCGTTCACCGAGTTATTGCTGATGGACCTTCAAATTCAGTCTTGGTAAACGTTGATCATTTGAAAATACATAAAGTCAGTTATATAAGTACAAATGAGATTCATCAAAAATTTTATTTGCTGGAATCTAATAGTTACAAATTTTTTATTCTTTAACACTATTCGAATACATTTAACATAACACACAGATCTTTCACACATATTGGGTAACAACAATAGTAACGACCGGTAATACTACAGTCGGAGTCCGATTTTTTTTCGTCGGCCCTCACATGAGGGCGTCATCTCACGTAAGATTTGAACTGTACCCCGTTAGAACTCTACCGTGCCTTACTGCGTCCACAAATATACGAAGAAAAATAGTTGAAGTAATTTTACTCGACTCTGTCGATTAAACTTATGTTACGTATATCGCCGACGATTGAGGAGCTTTAAACGATAGTTGAATACAATGAGCACGGGGCGTATTGCTTCAACCAGCAGTAGTATCCCGTGTAGAAATTTCCCCATCTTTCCTTATTTCAGGTTCGGTTCTAGTGGGGCCCGGATTAAAATTTCCTAATATATATTAGGAAATATAGAAAAAACTGGTAGGGGCACTGCTAGCACCCGATTAGTATTTCTAGGCCAGAAAAAACTGATAGTATATACCCTTAAGTATAGAAAATCTATTTGTATCTGGCGGGGCTCCGACTGGAGAATACCTACTTGTAATATTTGTGGGTAAGGTTAGGTCCATTAGATACAACATAACCTTTATTCTTTATTCCCATTAAAATTTGATCTTATCTGAGAAAAATGGAGATTTTCTGAACACGGTCTTTGATAAGATCATTACTTAAGAGGAATCAAGCACTTTTATAAAAACTTTTTTGCAGTTTTGACTCGAATCCGCATGTAATCATAATAATTATATGCAAGGATGTGTGTATATGTGTGTGTATTTGATTGTGTCGAGGTAGTAACAATAACTAAACATGTTATATATTAATATATTAATATATTAATATATAATTTAATTAATTTTAATTAATTTATTTAACTAATACATTAATTTATTAATATTAATATAAAAATAGTAAGTTAGTGTCTACTTGAAAGTAAATAAAGTTTTGAAATCTACTAAGAATATTCATCGATTCAACTACTGCTCTTATTTTAATTACCTATGTTCCTGCAGTTCACCTAACTTCAAAAATGCCACTTGGGGCCTTTACGAATTACGGAAAGTAATTTAAAAATTAGTTAAACCTACTGAGATCTTTTTTCGGTATACGTGTAATGAAAAAGTACTGTCAATTCACTCAGAAAAAATTTCCTAGCTTGAAAACAGATTTTTTACTGTGAAAACAGTAAACTTAACCTTTCAAGCGAATATCCCTTCGTTGCCGTCAAAAACGGTAAACATTATTTTTTTAGTGAGATACCTGAACAAAATTGGTCACATGACTGCTGGTATATGTCCTTAAATATAATGCGGAGGTCCAATAGGGCTCTAATGGTGTCCTTTTTTGTAAGTGGGGTAGTGTAAGGGCTGACCTCACTAAACCTCTACTAGAAAGTCTAGTGGGTCCCACCTCGACAAAAGCATTACGTTACCGACAGGGCCCTGAATAGTTTTCCACACTAGATATCGACTGGAAATGGGGTAAACTTGTCAGGGCCCCACTAGGCCTATATCGAAATTTCTACACGGGATGGTTCTCTTAAATAAAAATAATTTCTTACCTCGAGCCTCTTAAGCGATACACACATACATACATTGACAGCATACAAATACATTCACACCATTCAGTCGTGGTCAACATATTTTTAATCATAAATTTCACATATTTTCTCGGAATAACTAGAGTACTTGACATATTATACAAAAAAGAGTACTTGATGTGTTAATTAAACTTTTTAATTGAAATCAGAAAATTTGGATATACGATTAGGACAAGAGTTGTTAACTTTCATCTTCCCTATTAAAACACTTTACATTGATTTGCTTCATTCCTTAGAATAGTTTGCAGGGATTCCTTGAGAAACCATAGAACTATATACTTTAGTTTGAACCCAAATAAATTTTTTGTTGCGAAGCTGAATGTGAATAGCTTGATTTAGACCATTGAGATTATTTATTTTTTAACTATTTTTTCTGAAACTATTTTAGAACTAGTTTTAAACTATTGTTACTTTATTTTTATTTCCTCCAGTTAGGTATATATTTTTCATCTAATTTTTTAATCCTGGGGATCACGCACGGGAGTAGAAATAAGAACATTTACGAATTAAAGTTTTATCCTTTTAATGATAGAATGGAAGAAGTTGCGATTTCCCTTTACAAATAATATTAGAAAGGATTCTTTTTACACAAATTGAAAAAATAGGGAAATCGTCCTAACCTACTGCTAATGATCAAAGAGTTCTCTCTCTCGTGATCCGCCTGAGAAGGCCTATGCTATCTAATTAAATTTAATATTCTTAGATTACATTAAAATATTAAATATGCCACGACTCGATATAATTCAAAGAAAAACAAATGATTCGATATAATTCGAATAAAAGAAAATGGCTTCGATATAATTCAGATACGATAATGGGCTCAATATAATTCAAATACGATAATTGGCTCGATATAATTCAAACATGATAATTGGCTCGATATAGTTCAAACATGATACTGGGCTCGATATAATCCAAATCGATCTCCCTCTGGTCATTGATTTGCCACAAGCAGGCAGGAGCTCCAAGCTCTTCACTCGTGAATGATATTCATGAGTGGAGGCGCTTAAGACCCCCTTGGGTGGATGAGAGCACCAGACTCAGATAAGGGCAGAAAACCCTTATCCTGTCCACTGCGCCTCAACCGTGAGCCGAATCAGGACTCAGCAAATGACAGAAAATCCTTAGCCTGCCCCGAGAACGTCTCAGAGAATAAATCAGGACTCACCTAAAGGCAGAAAACCTTTAGACTGCCCCGAGAGTATTCTCAGGCTGCTTGCGGCTCGATCAATAGCCGCCGGAATGCCTTTTCTTAGCCCAGCATCCCACTTTTATACTCGCGGGCCCATTCTCCCACCGTGGTTCCATTCCCCCGCCGCGGTTCCTCGGTCGCTGGTGGGAGATGCTGCGTCTGCGCTTGACGACGGCGCCTGGGTGCTGGCTACACTGCTCGCCGGCCGACATGCCGGTTTTGCCGGTTGCCGTTCCGCAGGGGCATGGTTTGTCGGGTTACACTATTTATAAAAAATATTTACATTTTTGATTAGGGGGCGTTCACATAATACGTCACACAGTTTATGGGGGGGGGGTCTGCAAATTGTGACGTGGTGTGACATGTTGGAAGGGGGGTCTGCCCTCTGCGTTACGTCACACATTAAATGTGTACCCACGAAATTTGAAAAAAAGTTCTGAAAAGATTATCTACAATAATAATTGATAGCTTCTTTTTTTACTGGATTTTGTACGCGTTAACGAAAAATGTTTTTTAAAATTAAGAGGTGTGACGTGACATCGAAAGAGGGGGGACGGGGGGGGGGGATAGCTAAAAATCGCGTGACGTATTATGTGAACGTCCCCATATCTTATCTTAATAGACTTTTTCATTTATGGACCCTCAAGCCAATGCAAACGTACTAAGTATTATAAATTAAATCAAGGGTCAATACAATCTACCATTTTAATTAATTTAATTAATTATTATAATTATGATTATTGATATATACAATATAATTATTAAATTATATTCAGTATACATTTTTATTATAAGTACGTATGAAGTTTAATGAAACTAAATTTTGAAATGTATAATACATTAAAAAATTGCATTATTATCGAAAAGTATCGTGTGTAAAAACCTTTAAAAGAAGGTTGTTTTATTTTCTGTGTTGTATATTTTCAAAATATGGATTTTACAATTGCAAATTCCAAATTGTTATTGTGCCTAAGATGTGAAATCTAAATCCTGTGCCGATTTTTCATATTTTGTGTAATACATTTATATCACAAATAATGACAGTGATATTAAATAACTTCTAACTTGTCCATATGTCCCAACTTTGATCGAAAGTTGAGTAAAATTAATTCAACTATTTTTCTCCGTGTAGGTCTCGGAGCTTGACGATTCAAAAGTTGACACCCCAGTGTATTTTTGGTGCTGGTTGAGCAACATAAAACTTTTAACGTAGCCTATGAATTCCATCATACTGAAACTTTTTTATCTTTTTATAGAATCCAACTCATCACTACTTGAAAGTAAAGTAGATGGCGGTGTAAGAGCAGACAACACCTTTCAAGTAAATTACGCAGGTTTTATAATAACAGCATTGAAAAAAGACATCAAGGCTTCGACAACTTTTATTAATGTACGCAATTGTTTAGTCTCAAAGAGATGGGCTGAAAAAATAGACGAAAAAATTAATCGTTATCTTGTAGAAAGTCCGAATATTTTCGGAAAACAATCATATTGCATAGACAGCGTGTATATTACAAGGGACGACTATTTCGTAGCAGCACAATGGGGAGTTGTAAAAGTAAGTTATAAAATTTAAATTGACCGGTCGAATTATAGTTGTAAACCTCTTTTCTCGAGTTTGGATACTTTGGCAGAACGCCGTTTACTACATACGGTTTTCTCTCTGAAATCACAAAGGCTGGAAATCGCCGTCCGATCATTTAGTAAAGACCGTACACTGTAAAGAAATTTTCGGAAATTTTTCCGAAAATAGTCTGACAGCTTAAAATACAAATGGGTCGTAAATTTTTCCAAAGATATACAGTACCGGTAAGAATTGTGGGACCACCTATTTTTCGATAATTGCTTAAATTAGCCTAATTTGAATTATGTGAGTGAAAAAATTTGTCCTCTAAATTAAATTCTAAGCATTCAAAATTATTTATAAAATGAGCCCAGCATGAATTCGGTTTGTTAACTTGTGAAGAAGTTATTGCATAAAAAGTCAAAATTTCAATGCTTTCTCAAATTTTGAATAACTTTCGAAATAATCAACATTTTTTAATGTTCATGGACTAATTTTAAAGCTAAATTTCTACAAAATCGAACAAAATTCTTGGAATTGATGTGTAATTTTTTTCTTAAATACTGCTCAAGGTTAAAGTTCAAATAAAAAAGTTTGAAAAATTTCAATATTGCTTTTGTTGAGAAAATCATTTTTATAAGATATGTAAAACATATAATCATGAATTTTTTATCGAATTCCCTCAAAATATATATTCATATGATCTTCGTTATGATTTACCTACAGATGAAATGTTTTCGGAATTTCCCTACTTTTTTGTTACAATTTCAACTCTTTGCATTATGTTGGAAAACATTTTTAAAGTTATAATGACAGTTTACTGTGATTTTGTAGAATATTAGCTTCAAAATGAGCCTAAGAACATTAAAAAATGTTGAGTTTTTCGACTGTTATTTAAAATTTTAGAAAACATTGAAATTCGGACTTTTTTCGAAATAACTTTTTCAAAATTTAACGAAATGACTTCATTCCAGACTAATTTTAAAGATAATTTTGATGGCTTTCACATTATCAAGAGTGCACATTTCATCACTCACAGGATTGAAATTAAGATAACTTAAGCAAACATCGAAAAACAGGTGGTCCCACAATTCTGACCGGTAGTGTAGTCGGAAATATTTCCGACATAGAACTGGAAATAGTTCCTACTCATTGGTCTGAGAAATATCCAGTTTATTGGGAAATATATATTTATTTCATAATTTAAGTGAAAAAAGATCCAAAAAAAGTGAACAAATTTCCGTTTTAGGGAATAATTTCCGCTTTTCATGGGAAAAATTTCCAGCAACTTAGGAGATTTGTGAAATGTTCTCACCTTTTTGATATATTTCCTAATAGTTCGGAAATAAATCCGAAAATCCGGTCAATTTTCCTCAAATCTATGAAATATTTCCACTTTCTGTAGGAAAATTTACCAATATTTTTTACAGTATAACTGCAGTTAACGGCGTTTTCTCGAAATTTTCTGTACCGTATTCAGCCGTCTATGATTTACGCCTACAATTAACGGTCAGTTATGGCTCTTTCTCAAATCACAAGTCTCCTGACTTTGCACTTTACGGTTTTTCCCCAAAATTAAGGAATAATTATTTTCAAAGTTATTAACATTGAAAAAAAAGAACGAGAAAAAATCTGCTTCAGCCCGGATTCGAACCAGAGTCCCTACTCTTACATGAGTGGTAGGTTAACTGAATACGGAACAATCGTTAATTTCTGTATTTAATGCTTGAAATACACTTTACCAGATAATAGTATTAATCATTTCAAATTAATTAGTTGAGTTTGAAATTTCTGCCACTGCCTACATTATCGGAGAATCACTAGTCGCGTATCAAATAAGATACGTTGCCGACAGGTGTCCTTGTAGACAATTTCAAACTCTTATATCGAAAATAAATGCAAATTAAATTCAAATTTAAAGAATTTGAAATCTTTCTGTAGAAAAAAGATGCTTTCGACTGCGCTAGGATTCGAGCCCAGGTCTTTCGATTGCCGGAATTTGAAGAATTTGAAATCATTCTGTGGAAAAAAGACGCTTTTGACCGCGCTGGGGTTCAATCCCAGGTCTTCCGATTGCCGGAATCGAAAGACCTGGGCTCGAATACCAGCGCAATCGAAAGCGTCTTTCTTCCACAGAAAATTTTCAAACTCGTTTTTGAATAGTATTAATATTCCTTGCTCAGCTATAAATTAACGTGTTGCAGACTTTGAAATTTTGAATATGTTTTCAGTTAAAAATAGACGTTGATGATCAAACGGACTTCGTTAGTTTCGTTAATCCGCGTAGCCCTGAATTTCATATGAGATATTATACCTTTGCGGGAGGATGGTCATACAATGATGACTGTGATGCCTATTTAGCTTACTTGAAAATCGAATTATTATCAGTCGTCTTGTGCAGGGATGAAATTATAAAGCATTATGGTAGATATTTACATAATCTTGCATGCGGAGTTGCTACTGGTGGATGTTTTTATAACGTAATTATGCCTACGATCTTTTATTTTTCCATATTTGACATTGATAGGGTAAGTTAAAACAAAGAAGTTATTTTATTTTAGATTGAAGAAGGCGCCGGTTTGTTTGTGGATAATAACAAATTGTTGGGAGTCGCTGTTAAACCCGCTCTTGAATTAGGTGATATTTCTATTTTCGCACTCGTTTACAACGATGAAACATTTATCCATCGGTTTGTAAATAAAGCACCGAAACCTTGTAAGTAAAAATTTAAGTTTACAATAAGCTTTGCACTTCTTGATCGCTTGATATTCTTTTAATAGTGGAGCTATTACTTACAGTGATACACTCTTCTAATGATCGACATAATCGACTGAAATGATTTAGAAAAATCAGGAAATTTTGGTTTTGATAATAAATAATCAAATTTCGATAGATATTGTAAAATTCAACTTATTTTCATTTTCTAAACCGGAAGTTGTCTATCTACGTTCGCTTTTACCTTTTATACTATTTCTCAAATTTTAAAAACAGAATTTTATGTACTATTTTGGACACAAACATATAGAAACTTAAAATCAATTAAATTTTCTAATTCCCTACACGTATTATATGCCCTTGAAAATGTAATTGCTTAAGATAATAATTACTTTATCATGAAAAATGAATATTCAAATAATTAAAGACATTTCAGAATTAGGTTAAAAATTGAATTAAGTATAAACTTGCTTATCCACTTAAATCCATTACGAAAAAGCTACTTATGACATCGATTATTATTTATAAATCATAAATATCATAAATTTAAAATCATTTTACATATTGCCAGTCCAGATATTCATATGCCTCTGCAAATCCATTAGTGTTACACCAAATTTAATTATTCATGGTACTGTCATTTTAAAACGGGATTAACTGCATACCAAAAAGGAAAAAAAGCATTAAATTTCAGAACTTGTGGTACAAGAAAACTGATGAGAAAAAGATTTTTGAAATAGAACGTTTCAAAATTTTTTAAACAAATCATTACATAAAGATAATAATGTGATAAAACTATTTCCTCCATATCGTTTTGAGTGAATTGTTAATTTGGTTTAGTCTGTGTGTATGTTTTATTCCGAATCGCACAAATACTATGTGGTCTATTTAAGAAATAAACTTGTCTGATTAAAGTAAAATTCAATTCATTCAAATATTTTCTCTTTGGATCTAGTAAATCAGACTTTGATCAAATCAATTTCTTTGTTGAATAATATGCTCAAGTCGCAGTTCTTTCTTTTTTTTCTCATATTGGAAAAAGTTTTAAAATTTTATATTCGAAATTCATAGTAAAAACTGTTTTCTTATTTTAGAACGATCTATCCGTTTCTTTAATGATGTTATAATTTCAATTTTTATTTGTTACAGCTAAGAGCAAAAGTAAAAAACGGTTAGAGGGTACATATTCTGCATCCACAATCCAAGAGCATACTTCAAGCTCAGCCAATTTGAATCCTATGTACCCTGGTCAAATGTATCCTCATCACCAAAGCCAAATGGGTGGTTATGGCTCAAGCTATATGGATACTCAACACCACGGGTCTATGGGTGGTTATGGCTCAAGCTATATGGATATTCAACACCACGGGTCTATGGGTGGTTATGGCTCAAGCTATATGGATACTCAACACCACGGGTCTATGGGTGGTTATGGCACAGCCCATATGGATCCTCATTCCGGAGGGTCTGTGAGTGGTTATAACCAAGGTCAAATGGGTGGTTATGGCCAAAACTTCATGGGTACTCGTGACCAAGGTGATATTGATTCTTGTTACCCAAGCTTTACAAGTTCTCAATTAACAGGTGATTTAGATGATTCAGAGGTTCATGAGCCATCTCTAAGACCGATTACCACCGGAAGAAGGCGATCGGGTTCTACTCGGCAAAACGCCGGACCCCAATCAGTAGCGCCACTTGACAGAATGATTCGAAATCTTAATATCGGGGAGGAGAACGAACGTGTTCCCGTTCCCGAATCAGTCAGACTTATAGGGGTGAGGCCTTCTGCAAATCCGCGTAGACAAAATTCTGATATCCAGGAAGACGCACGTGTTCCCGGATCAGTCAGAGTTACAGGGACGAAGCAATTTAGAAATCTCTTTAGACGAAATACTCGTTCGTAGAAATGATCGTAAATACGTCAATAACATACCAGACGGGTTCAAGAAAATGAATACTTGATCCCAAGTAAAGGGTTTCCCAATAGGGGTGATATGATTTTGAATGTCCCTATCGGGCTCATTTAAACTGAAATTTTTGACGTCTGCTGTCAGTTGTCATCAGTAAGGTTTGCCATTTAATCATGAGTAGTTTCACGCTTCCACAACGTTTGGAAATTGTCCAATTATTTTATCAAAATTCGAGAAGTTTTGTCGGTGTTCAAAGAGCATATCGTGCAAAATATGGTGGTCATTCTGCTCCATCCGCGCTCTCAATTCGTCGAATAATCGATAAGTTGGAGAGTGAATTTACTCTATTGGATACTAAGCCTAAAAATCGTATGCGTACCGCACGTTCTACACAGAATATAGCCGCCGTACAGGCCAGTATCGAGGAAAACCGTGAATTGTCCGTGCCACGCCGATCTCAGGAATTGGGCCTGTCCAGGATGACTACCTGGCGTATTTTGCGATTGGATCTTGGCCTGCATCCCTATAAGATCATTCTGGCCCAAGAACTGAAGCCTAATGACCATCGTTTGCGTCGGGAGTTCGCGGATTGGGCTCTGGAATCAATTGAAAATGATCCCAATTTTCATCAAAAAATCATCTTTTCTGATGAGGCGCATTTTTGGCTCAAGTCTCGGGGGACATTTGGCCGATATATTGTTTAAATCATAAATGGCATAGAATATCCAATATAATAAAAAAGATTTCGATCAATTCCGAATGAATATTCAGTGTTTTTTTTCAATTTCAAAACATATCACCCTTATTGGGAAACCCTTTATGTTTGAACTCTGAATCCAACTTAGTTTACATTTAAATAAATTGAAATTAATATGCTACTTTCAATAAGCAATTAGTCATTTTCAACCAAAAATCGGAGGAAAATAATTGTTACTGCGTCGACAAAACTAGTTCACTGATTTCAGTTGATTCAAATTTTAACTGATTTATATTCAGAGATAAAATTATATTTTATTTGCTTTATCTGAATAAATATATTATTAATTTGAATGTTGCATTTATTATTCAATAACTTATCGATATTAATGTGAACAGAGAAATATTGCGTCCAGAAAATTTTTCTTTCATAGGCAATAACTCTTCATTTCCATCAGAATATTTTACATTCTCATAGTTCAAGATTTAGGTGAAATTTTACATTATCTCTCTTTAATTTCAACATTTAGAAAAAAATTAGTATTATTTAATTCTGTTTTTGAAAACACATAGTGTTTATTTCTATTTACAATATTTCGATTTTACAAAAGCAAAAAATTTACTTTGAGAATAGATCATTAGCTTACTAAACTCTTTCGTTTCTAGTTGCTAGAAAATAATGTCTATCCCCACCTTCCGGAAGTCGTAAAACATAAACTCTTTATTGAATTTAGGAAACTATATTGAAAATAATTATGTTATTATAATATTCATTAATAACGTTTTTAACTAGTTTCCACGCGAAAAAACTCTGGATCATTATTCAGCACTATGCCCGCATTTTCACATGTTGGTAATGATGTATTTTATGCACTCGCATCAATCGTCGGTAACGTAACTGGAGATTTTTATATTAATTCCTACCGTCGAAAAATATGATTTTTTACTATGTTTCATTTGAACAGTGGACCATACTGAGATTACACCAAATTTCAGTAAGGTACATAGTAATTTACGGGATGATTAGTGTTTTTAATCGATGCTTTATACTCTAGATCCCTTATTCCAAGTGGAGTATGAAGCGGACGTTTTATCTTCATAAAACGCACCAAGTATTAAGTATTATAGAAATAAATGAAACGCGTGAGTGTTCTGGATTGGATTTATTTTTCCTTGCGATTTAAGCGACTAGAATGTTGGTGCAGAACTAAACTCCTTTTTTCTTTTCTTGACGGATACAAAAACTGTTATGGGTAGACACAAGAATTCAGTAATTCTAATTGGTTACAATAATTTTAAGGCGTGACTTAAAATCTAGATACATTGAAAGGATCAGTATTCCCAAAAATGTCTATGCCTTGAATTAACAATGGTTGAAACTATCTCTAAGGCCTATATAAATTATACTCTAAACTTAATGCCTATGCGCATTCTCTTAATCCTAAAAATGAGTTGCACATTCGACGGACAATTTCTGTGCTTTAAGTAAAGAGGATTAACATCATAAAATTGTAGAAGCTTTATTGCTTAGGAAAGAAATATGCTGAAATGACACATCAATTGCCTTATTGAGGGAAAGAAATTCGAACCTTTTTCAGTAATATTAATAAAGGTGAAACTGGCCGTGCACTGCGTGCATCTCTTTATACAACGCCTTCTGTATATCCGGGCACCCCATTGAGCTAAGAAAGGCTATTGCCTATGTTTAGTCTTATACTCTAAACAATTAGAATGATATGAAACGTTAAAATAAATGCTATAAAACAGTAAAATATAGCCTTCTTCATTAAAAACAGTTTTAATACAATCGATGCGATTTAAAAATTTTTTTTTTCAGAATTCCAAAAAAGATCTCATATAGAAAACTAATTTTCTACTTGATACTTCAAATTTGAAATTTAATAATGTTTCCATTTACACTTATTATCTAATATACAATAAAATTTTTAATAAATTCATTGATTAAAACACTGTTACGATTACCTAATGAAACTCTCGCGATAATTCTACAAAAATGTCTCAATAAATTATAGATAATATTGCAATTTTTTAGATACCAATCGAAAAATCTATCAAATTAGTAGAATCATATTTTTTAAAACAGGTAAAATATTAATGATTTGATGGAAAATTTTTGTAATCTTAATATTTAATATTAAAGAGACCTTGTGTTTAGAAATAAATTTAGCGAGAAAATCCATGATAAATTGAGGATTTGAAATTTTATATTTTATTTTGAAAAAATCAGAAATGTAAACTTATCTTTCCATCCAGAAACATTCGAAAATCCCACGTAAAAATAAAAATTGGCCCGCTGCTTGACCTGCTGCTACATCTCAGAATTCAACACAATTGAAACAAGAGACACGAGATAAATGCATGCAAAGAATCTAGCATGCGCGATTCTGCCGCGCGCATTTTAAATTTTACTATGGTCGCACTCTAAAATTCAGTTTAGTGAAGAGTATTTTGTACATAGCTGCAATGTAAATTTTTTTCAGTGGCTAAGTACGACGCGTACATTCTTAAATTTACTATGGAGTCTTTCAATATACACGGTGACCCATTTTAATCTATAATCCCAAATATCTTCTAAAATACTTTATCTACGAATAAATGGTTCGGACAAAGATTGACCGAGACCAAGGGGGACATTTGACTTTACCATCAATTATGACCTTGAGGTCAACTATCAAGGTCAAATGGAGGTAAAACCCTTGCTTAAATGAGAACCCCTATTTTTAACTGCGGATTTGAAAAGAGCGGGAAATTTTACTTCAAAAATGACCTGTGGAAAAATGGTTTTTGTGACCTTGAAAAGGTAAAACATTAAGGTCAAATGTCTGAGAAACGACCAGATTCCCTTTTTCTAAAATGTCTTAGTTTTTCGGGGTAAAAAAACGTTCAAGATGCTTCACAAAAGTCGATGAAATGTTAGGTGTACATCACCTTGACAATCATGACCTTCAGGTCATTTTTCAAGATGACTTGAAGGTCAAGACAATTTTTCTTAGATTGAACTCTGTGCCCGGATAATTATCATTTCGGATAAGATGTAAAGACTGTGACTATATAGCCACAAAAGTACAAGAGAAGATATGATGGAAAGGATGCGGAGAGCTTGCTGAAAGCTGTGGACGGTTTTGAAAGACGTCTACGTTTGTGTCTTCAAGCCAATTTATTGGAATTGATAATACAAATTAATCAAGATTTTCCGATTTTTTATACAAGCTAATATTAGGAGAACAAATAACTTTTTTTTCAAAATGAGTTTTCTCAATATATTATAAATACATCATGACCCAATTGGTAGCAGTGATACTTCTTTAAATAAATCATCCTGCTATATTTCCCATCATAAAATTTCCATCTTTAAATTTAAAATCAGCGGTAACCATGACAAATTTTTGAAGATTTTATCATTTGAAATCCGTATATCTATGTTTAGATATGAGTCTGAAAAGTGCAAATTTCAAAACTTTATCAATATTATATATTTTCGTAGATTTGTTTTTCGAATACAACCTTGAAACTTCATGAAACAATTTTAGTCACAGAGTTTTCTCAAAAGTTTTGACTAAAATAATTGATAGAGACTTCTTAAAAACATCTTTTAAAATATGTTTTTTTTGCTAAACACCCCTAAAAAATTTTAATTTCCAAAATACATATGAATACTTCAGATTCAAGCCAATTAATTCAATTGACCAACGTCGATTCTTTTTTATTTGAGTTATTACAATACATTATATAATAGGCATTTAGAATATATTTTATATAATTTTACTTTTTAATTACATTTATTAATTATAATTCTTTATTATTCACATTTAAAAAAATTGTTGCAGCAATTTCGTTTTAGCGTTTAAAATATTTAAATTAATATCTTTCATGCAAAATTATTTAATTCAAATCTTATACCAATTAGTCATTAAAATGTTAAATAAACTCATCGGCTTCGCTCGAGTTTTTTTCACAGCTTCCAATTTTTATCACGGATAATATTAATGGGATTGGAAAATTACAAGAGGAAAAAAGATGCGCCTTGACAAATTTGAAAAACCTGTATTTTTTGGAAATTTGTTTTTACCCTAAATCATTGATAGAGTAAACATTTTTTCAGAATAAAAACTATAAAATATGAAAATTGAAGCCCGTTTTTCACAATATAATAAAATTTCAATGCTTCATGATTTTCCTCATAAATAGGCTGTTTTTTAGTGCATTTTTATTGTTTTTATACCTACACAACGAAGGGTTGAAGCACTTTTCCAATTTATTATTATTGTTCTAGCTGGCATGATTTATAACAAATCAAAAAGTGAAGTTGCTTTAATATTTCGCTAATATTAAGAAATGTGTTGATTTAAAATATATATATATATCTTTTTCTCACCGAACACAACTTTGAAGCAATTGTAAAATCCATATTTTGAAAATATACAACACAGAAAATAAAAAAACTTTCTTTTAAATGTTTTTATACAAGATACTTTTTGATAATAATGTATTTTTTTAATGTACATTTCAAACTTTAGTTTCATTAAACTTGATACGTAGTTATAATAAAAATGTATACCAACTAGTAATAAATAATTATATTGTATTGATAGCAGTGATACTTTTTAAAATAAATCATCCTGCTATATTTCCCATCATAAAATTTCCATCTTTAAATTTAAAATCAGCGGTAAGCATGACACATTTATGGAGATTTTATCATTTGAAATCCGTATATCTATGTTTAGATATGAGTATATATCAACAATAATAATTATAATAATTAATTTACAAAAATATTTTATGAACAATTTATGAAAAAAGTTGATTTATTTTTACTTGAGTAAGGCTCAAAAACTCTAGTCACGACACTTACTCTCACAAGCTCTGAATAACTCTTGCAGTCACTACATGAGAAAGTTCCAAGTATTATGTCTTAGAATTGTCAGCAAGCGTGTTTGTGATTCGACAAAAGCGTATTGTACTATATATAAGTGTAGTCATCAGGTTTATATATGTAATGTTATATGTTTAAGTGTATTGTGATTAAAAATATGATTGGCTACGACTGAATGGTGTAAATGCATTTGAATGCTGTTTATGTATGTATATATCGGATGAATAATGGCAGACTCGAAGTAAGAATATCTCTTTAAGATAATAATACGCCCGAAGCTCAGTTTACTAAACTACAGTTTGAAACTCCTCAAGCGTCGGTCATATACTAATACATTTCATGTTAATCCACTGACAAATGTTGATGCCCTGTCGTCGATGACGTTTTACTCAACTGCTTACTATTACCTATGTAACTCCTAGTGTTATTCACTTTGAGTAAATTAGGTATTTATCAAATTCATTTTACCCGACTAGGATTTAATAAATGCTCAAATGTCCTTATGTCCCAAGTTTAATAACTTATAAAATTATATATATATATATATATATAGCAGTCATTTTCTTGGATCCCTAGTGAAAATAAACGGCCGTTTTTATGACCGTTGTAATGGCATTTCTGATGGCCGTTAAAACGGTCCGCAAATTTAAAACGTTTTGATGGCCATTAAAACGGCCGTTTTTCTTCGGCAGCAGATTTTTTTCATTTATTATATTTATGATAGTTCCTGTGCCCCTGGCCTGGCGCAGATCGGGGAGTATTAAACTCGTCATAAAACACCTAGCCAGACCAGAGCCAAGTGACCCATTTAGATTACTACTCTGCTCTTCATTTCTCCGGTCAGGAAAATCGGGATGTGTGGTATGGCCCTGGCCAGGCTGTGTGTTTCATGGCGAGTCTCGGCCAATTTAGCGAATTTGTGCACAGCATTCGGATATTGATCTTTAAACATTAGCAATCGTGTTCGATTAAACTGTTAATTATTAATCGATTAACTGTTATTACAACCATTTATTAATTACTTATGGGAGAAAAATAGAAACTTTGCAGGCCAGGGGCACAGAAACTATCATAAATATAATAAATGAAAAAAATCTGCTGTGAAGAAAAACGGCCTTTTTTTCACTAGGGATGTGCGTATTCAAAAACGTTATCAATATATTTCAAAGTCTAATGGATTGATTAAGTTGAAATTCAGCTCAAGCAATCTAGATATGATTATCCAGTTTTCTTGTAAAATTTCTCTTTTACATCTCACAGATTATTTTTTATGTATTAAGGTAGTATAGGCAGAGTAACTGGTCAATACAAAGTCTATGAACCTAAAATTCGTAAAACACCTATATATAAAGCATTTAGGTAGGATAATTATTTTATTGTGGAAGGATATGATTTCAAAAATATATGCTATAACTGTGTATGGATTTTTATAAAACGGGAAGTGATAAAATAACATTTAGATTTAACTCAGGTTGTCCAACAAGTTACAATTGTTCAAATCTTCCGATATTCGTGGCAACGCTGCACTCGCGAACTATTATTTCGTGTTTGCATCGTGTTACTGTAATATCGACATGATAATAATATCACAAAATTACAATGAAACGGCACAATCTTCATCGTTATCACGGGCAAAATAAAGGACAATATGTGTCACGTAAAGTATATGACTGGCGAAATAGCGTGCGCGCATTGAGACAAAAAAAACCGGAGAAAGAAAGTGAGGTTATCCCCGAAGACAATAGTTTTGGACGTCGCATTGTCGATCTTCGCACTCTCGCTCAGAGTCTCTATGGCGCAATTTTTGTGAAATCCCTCTTTTACTTCGAAATGTGATTTACGAGAAGAGATTTGGTTTGGCAAGTAGACTGGATGTGCGATGTGGACAGTGCAATAAAAATTGTACCCTTGAAACGAACAACCGCGGAGATAACACAGTGCTAAAGTCATTCTGAACTTTTCAAGTGACCTAGTGGAAGTTGTAGGTCTGGTCTAGTACAACATAAAAACGGTGTATGGAAGTTGTCAAACACCCTCAAAATTTTAATCTGTTGTTAAAAAACCGTTTTTACTTTCTTTCGCACACTCATAAATTTTTTTACTTTTTTTCTACTTTTTTTTTAACTTTGTCCAAGAAACAAAATTTTTACACTGTCACACGGGCAAGCCCGCCTGCGCGCAATAGCCACCTCAGCACGTTGCTGATAAGCTATTTGTTTGCCACAATTTGCGAAAAACAAACATTTATCAATCAATTCCGAATAAAACGAGTCTCGTTGATGTATTTATTTTGTCCATTTTCATCTGTTAATACAATTTTTTCTCTCGTTAAAAATGTTTACTTAATCTTCTACGTTTGTAAGACGAATCGTCAGATTCACATTTGAGTGACCAGCAGTAATTAGCTAGCATTCTGACTTGGCTCTTCCCTTCGAAGCGCTTTTCGATCGAAATTCATTTACCACCTCAATGTAATAAGCGCTTCTGTTGTTCCCCAAAAAGTTCTCACACGAAGAAATAAAACTAAGCCATGCTCTTTTTTCTACTGGATTCAATTTTTTCAAAAAGTCTTTATTAATCACAAGCTTTCGAATTTGTGGTTCTACAAAAACACCTGTGAGAATGATCAAAGCATTAAAATGCGTGTAAATGCTTTTTTTTCGTGTAGGACACAACATTTCTTGTACATACCTTCTTTGATTTTGGCGTCACTCAATCGAGCAAATACTGATTTGAGGTATAAATTGAAAATTTAAATGACCAATTTGAGCGATATTTTGTTGTGTCTAATCGGGTTGATATAATCAGAACAACGAGTGCTATACAACCTTCTGATAATACTAGTAATGTCATTAATGACATCGATTATGCAGGGTGTTTTAATGTATTGTATCATTATGATGCTACTCCTGATTTAAATATCGATTCATCCAGTCAAGTGGTTTGTAATTTTTCAAAATTAGATGAATTTCCCTCTAGATTGGATTTGAAGGAACAGATCAGAGAGGACTTTAGTTTCCCGAATCTGCAAATAACCCACTATAATTTTATTTGTGAGGATGATTTAAATCTATCAGTACAGGAAGAAAAAAATTGTATCCTTAGTTTATATAATTTAGATAATAATAACACAGAAATTGTATCCGATTCAACGAGCTTCTTGGACGGAGTGCGGGCGATTGCGTTCTTACTTGAGGGGCTAACTGACCACGAGCGTGAGATTTTCATTGATAAAATGACCTCTTTCAAGAAACTCTTTTCTCCTAAATCTAGAAGTGCGGGTGTTTACGAATACCGCATAAATATCAAGTCTTGTGATCAACGCCAAAGTATTTCACGCTAGTGTGTCAAATTTAAGCTAATTTCGTCGATAAAAAACAAAGTTTTGACGATATAAGCACAAAAAAAAGTATTTATTTCGATCGAATTTGTAAAGCACATTGTATTTTTTATTTCGTAAATGACAAGTCAGATCGAAAAATTGCTTGAACATAATTTGTGGCTTTTTTGATATTCTATAGGCTCATATTTTTTTTTTCCTTCATTTTCCGAAATTTTCTCTGGGACAATACTTTTCCGGCACTTTTCCTGGCGAAAAGAGAAACGGAAGATGTCTCGCGCACCTAAACGGTTATCGCACGGAGACCGTCAATTGTCGACTGAGGGGATTTTGCCACCGCCGGATCGTTTGGAGATTATTCGGAATTTTCCAATTCCGGAAAGCCGGCTAAATCTCCAGCAGTTCCTCGGATTATGCACCTATTATAGGCAGTTTAACATGCGTCACGCGAATTATGTGGGTCCTTTTAGAGGTTTATTGAAGGAGTCAAATCCATGGATTTGGACTTCGGAACATACGTTGGCCTTTGATGAGTTGAAGCGGAATTTTGCCAATTGCATAATGCTTAAACATATAATTCCTGATGCACCCTTTAGATTACAAACTGACGCATCTAGCTGTGGGATTGCTGGGATTCTATATCAAGTCGATAAAGAAGGAGATCATCGCGTTGTTTCGCTTGTTAGTCGATGCCTAAGTGGGCCTGAGCTCAACTATACCACGACTGAGAAGGAATTATTAGCCATAATTTATTCGATTACCAAATTGAGAACCTTCTTGATCGGAAGAAGATTTACTATTATTACTGATCACAAAGGTTTGACCTTTCTGAATACCACATTGTAGCTTAACTCGCGTTTAATTCAATGGAGTATCGTACTCCAGCAGTATGATTATGACGTCAGATATTGTGCGGGTCGAGATAATATTGTCGCTGATTTCTTTAGTCGCAACCCGAGAGACTATTTCGAGGGGGCTGAGTCGGAGGAGGCATCGATGGACGTTATCAACGATGAGTTATCATTGGATTTGAATTAGATAGGTGGTCATCCAATGGAAATGAACAAAAATTTATGCCGTGAATTTAAAAATTGGGGAAATTTCCAAATGAATGATCCTTATCTCAAACCGATTATACGCGATATAGAATCTGAACGATATAGGAATCACTATTTAATGTATAGGGGGATCTTGTTTCATCGTGATTCTGATGGGTCAAGCTGTAAAACTGTTGTGCCTGAGGAACTGCAATTGAGATTGATCGATCATGTACACACAAAATTGGGTCATCCAGGTGTGTACAAAACAAGTATGTATTTAAAGGATCTCTACTACTGGTCTTCAATGAATGGGTAAATTAAGAGGTTCGTTCTCTCTTGTGATTTGTGTCAGAGGGTTAAACACAATAACACAAAAATGGAGGGCGAATTTCGTTTGGTCTATTCCGAGTGCCCAGGAGATTTGGTTACGGTTGATTTCTATGGCCCGTTACCACGATCGATTGGGGGAGTTGAATATATATTTGTTGTTTTAGACGCATTTTCGAAATATGTGAAACTTTACCCAATAAAAAAAGCAACAACAGTAACATCACTGAGGAAGCTGATCGATTTTTACATTCCGGAAATGGGAAAACCTAAAAGAGTCCTGTCCGATAACGGATCGCAGTTTAGCTCACCTACGTGGGGAAATAGACTGCAAGAGTTGGGAATTCGGACGGTTTACTCTTCAGTTCGACATCCCAAAAGCAACCCGACTGAGCGGGTCATAAGGGAGTTGGGAAGACTGTTTAGAACGCTATGCTCAGATTCGCATGCTCGATGGGCTAAACATATAGCGGAGGTGGAGTGTCTTCTTAATGTCACGACCCATTGTTCGACCGGATTTATTTTATTTTGCCGAAGGAAAATATCAATACAAAATTTAAATATCGCCAACGGGCTCAAGGAAATGCGTCAACTGTGCCATTGAATGTGAATGATTTGGTTCTGATTAGGATTCCATATAAATCAAGTGCAATAGATAAAGTAACTAACAAATTTTTTCACTTATATTATGATCCCTATAAAATCTCTGAATCATATGAGAATAGTTCTTATAAATTGGTACATCCTTTAAATTCAAAGCCTCTAAAGGGAGCCTATAATCGCGAAAGCCTTAAAAAATATATAATAGATAACATCGAGTCGCGATTGGGTCGAGGGCCGACACAGTTCAGATATTAATATACAAATGAGACATATATACATGTTGAATACAAACGACGAATGCTAAATGAGGCATGATGTGAATTATGTGTATGATATCGGATGTTGTAAAATGCAAAACAGGTTTACAAATTTTTGTTACATATTAAGAATGTCGTTAATACCTTTTTTTTATCTGTTCATAATATGTTAATGTTGCATAATGTATTATATACGAAAATGTTATGTTTGGTGACCGATACAACGCTACATTAGCATCGATAAGTACATTTTTGTCATGAAATTGAAATTGATGATCGCAGGTACCATTTATTATACAAATTTTTATCATATCTAAATTGTATAAAACGAGATGTTTTCTGCTTTATTCAACCACTTATAAAAACATAATAATTTAAATATTATTCGGACGGATGTTTATTGTATATCTAAATGTAATGTTTTATATTATTTATCATTGAAAGACTGCGATTACAACGATTCGCTAATCCTTGTGTGACAACAATAAATTTGATAATATTAGAATTGATTGTATTCCGTTAAGACTGATTTAAACTAATGATTTCACCTGTGAATAAATGTTCTTATATCATTTATGTATTGAACGCCTGCTTATATTTTATCTTTAAATTTTGAGAATATTGTTACAGTTTACAAATCTGATAAGCACTAGAATATTAATTTTTGATCAAGGCGAAGTGCAACATTCACTAATTTAAAAAACTTAAGTTTTTTAGTAGTGCCAAGATAGTATACAATTGATACGTTAATTTGTTTTTCTTCATATCACGTTAATTTAATTGGGACGAATTTCGTCTATTAAACAAAGTTTTGTTATTTACATTAATAAAACTAATCAAGATAATTAAGAACAAGGGCACTCATTTTTCATATTCATGATCGGTTTATTACTCTTTGGACAAGGTTTTATTGAATTTGCTCTAGTTTAAAGGTATCCCTAAACGTATTGCTCAAGCCACGTCCATGGAAATAATGATTTCATCATTTTTACAATCATAATCAACTCATTACATCACAATGAAATTCTCATAAAATAGATGAATTAATTAATTAATTATATTGTTTTAAAATTATTTATTTAAAAACAACGAAGAGATTATTATTATTACATATACAATTCAGGTTCACAAATATTAGATTTATAAATGTAAAAAATTAGTTTTGAAAACGACGTTTGTAAACTACATGAGAAATTACGTCGTTTACAATCCCAATTTCCGAGGTGGTTTTCTATGTTTTTTCCTACATGGTTTCTTACGTTGTTTTTTATGTATTCTCCTACGTAGTTTCTTATATAATTTTGTATGTCTCTTCTTACACGGAGAAACTTTTTGTATCAATTTTTACTATAGAATTTTTCAATTTAGGGGAAAGCGTATCACTTTGAGAATTTCTGTCAGTAAAAATACTAAACTTTATAATAATGATATGAAACTTTAGTATAAACTATAGTAAAATTTGCTATGAACTATGCTGAAGTTTCATATCATTATTATAAAGTTTAGTATTTTTACTGGCAAAAATTCTCAAAGTGATACGTATTTCCCTAAATTGAAAAATTCTATAGTAAAAATTGATACAAAAAGTTTCTCCGTGTAGGTCAACATTTTCAATAGAGTAAGGCTTATTTTCACAGGAAGAATATTCTTCACAACTTGACCGTGTCCGATGTTCAAAAATAAATAATTTAACGCTAAATATAGGTATTTTAGAACATTTGTAATTTGAAGAAAAAATTCTTTTTTCTCGAATGCCGGCACTGAAGAATCAATTTTAAAAAATGCGATGCAGTCAAGTCGTTGGAAAATCTTCTTTTCAGGAAATCAAACCATCGTTTATGAAAATCAATTATATTTTTTAAAAACTCATGTTTAGTGATTTTAATAATAATGTTTTTCCGTTACTCTGATATAATCAATAACAATATTGTAATTTTTTAAATAAATATTTGAATATTTTTTCTGCAGACCTTTTTTCTGCAAAACAGCTATTAAAATTCATTTATATAGGCATAGATCTAAAATTTGTGAAGAATTTTACGATGAGTTTTATTTACAAAGCAGAATAAATCAATATTTCTAAATCATTTCAGTCGATTACGTCGATCATTAGAAGAGTGTATCACTCTACGTGATAACGGAATTCTACCATATCAACCTTACCAACCTATGATTGAGAATTAATGTAACGTGTCGCAAGACTAGATGGAACTTTTTAAATATAATTATTGAAGAAATTTTCTGCGAAAAAAGGAACGATTCCCGGTCGAATGCTCTGTCATCTGAGCTACGGAGGTTCCACAACTTTTCTCACAGAATCTTGTTAACGCCTATTCGGCGTTTATTAAATAGTTCATGATACATCCGTAGCCGAATAGGCGTTAACAAGATTCTGTGAGAAAAGTTGTGGAATCTCCGTAGCTCAGATGACAGAGCATTCGACCGGCAATCGAAAGGACCTGGGCTCGATACCCAGCGGAGTGGAAACGTTCCTTTTTTCACACAAAATTTCTTCAGAATAAATCAATTAATTAGTGTATGTTGTTGGAAAAAATTTAAATTTTCTTGCTTATTCATTCAATAACGAATTATAAGAATTAATCAACTGTAATTATAATATTATATAATATTATAATTCGTTATTGAATGAATACGCAAAAAAATTTAAATTTTCTCCAAAAGCCACTATATCCCAGTTTCACTTAACTGTTGTTAAATTTCTACAAATGAATTTTCTCCGTGTGGAAGTGGGAAGATTGAGGCAAATGTGTGACGTTGTATAAGCGGGGAAAAAAAAATCCATACAATGACTAATATTTTCAGTCCTAGAGATAAAATGTTGTAATTCTTGCAAATATTGGACTATTTTTGGTTTAAATAACGACAGTCTAGTTTTCTGAATCACACCTATATTTGTCATACAACTGAGAAAATGTATTTTGTCAACGTTGTAAAGATGAAGATTCTTATAACTATCTTCATCTGTGTTTCTATATCTTCAGCTGGGTCTACTGGTAAATATAAAAAATTAATATATTATTCTAACATTTACACGCATTCATAGAATTAAATAATAGTCTAATTAAGGGGGTCTCCTCATCAGTGGCTCATAAAAAGGTGGTATTTTAGGATTTTTTTTAAACATGAAAACAGCAAGAGAAACAAATGATCTTTTACGTATCTTTCAACATATATTTATTCAACAATAAAACGTTTTTTGAATGTCAAAATAAATAAAAGTGGCGGATTTATAAACAATCTCGCGCAGCAGCTCGCCGCGAACAACTCAAACTCCGTGAAAAATTCAGCCCGTAAATTTACTTGAAACAAAAAATTAAAATACTTCCTTATTCGGAAGGCTTTTCTGCACAGTATAGTCTATCATGGTGATTGAAAGTTGAAATTTGAATATTTTAGTCATTTTTTAATAAAATACTCGATTTTTCGGCCTGTTTTTAGCAGTAAGTGCGTTAATAACATTGTAAAAAGAGATTTTTTAATACATTTTTTTAACTCAGTTTGTGCACAATTAAATTATCTAAAAAACAGTGTTTTACTTGTATACAGAGCTTTTATAGTTTTTTTGTAATCGTGCAAGGAATTTCAAAAAACATGGTTTTCATAAAATGGGCTTCAAAGTTTTTCGAAGGAAAAAAAATCAAATTACAGGAAACTTACAGGCAGTGTTCGCAGAACGTGGACGTAAACGGCCCCCACCATAGATGCTTCGAGCTTATTGTGTCTTCCTCATTCAACCAACCTATGGCAGTGGAGCGAGGAAGAAGCCATGAGCTGGTAGGGTCCATGGTGGGGGCCGTTTACGTCCACGTTCTGCGAACACTGCTTACAAGCATGAGATGTTAATCAGCTATATCCGATTCGTACAAGAATATTCTCAGATAATAATTCTAACAATTGAAGCAACAAAAAAAAATCGATTTTTTGAAGCTGACTGATGAGGAGACCCCCTTAAAACAACGAAAAATCTAATTCGGGCACTTTTGGCGATTTTTGTATTGAACAATGTTTGCTAAAAGGTCAGAAAGTAGTTGCCGTGCGGGAAAACGGCTCTCAAAAAAAAATTTCTATGTTTTTAAAAGTTCAAATGATATTCTTAGGATTGTATTTTGTTAACGTTGTAAACATGAAGATTCCTATAATTATTTTTACGTTCCTCTGGCGCATTAACGAGTTTTTATGATGCAGTTGAGAGTAGCGTAATGTTGTGTTTTACGATACAGAGGAACATAATGTAAAAATTGGACTTATCACGATACAGCGGAGCATAATGCGTCTATTACAATACGGTGAAAGGTTGTGTTATACGCACGAAAATCGTGATAAAATTTTTTTTTCGGTCATTCAGAAAAACAAAAATACCGTTTTATAGGATTTGACTTGAAGTATTTTTCATCTGGATACAATTTTTATGCAACCTTAATAGTTTTTTTGATAAAAATTAAAAACACTCAATTTTTCGTCATCAAAACTGATCGAAAATCAGTGTTTTTCAAAACATAAATTACTATTACTCGGTCAATTATTGACGAAATATTTTGTTTTTTTATCATTAGACGTGGAATACTTTAGCAGAGTTAATCAATTAAATGAAACATGCCGAAACATTTTTGCTTAAACAATATTTTAATGCAAATAAAAAACCATATTTTTGTTGTTGTCCCGGTAGAAAGTCTCTAATAAATTGTCGCTTTCGGAAAACTTCCAGCGACAAAGTTGTTTTTTACCGTTAGAGGAAGTTTTCTGGAAATTTTCAATAGTACACGGAGAAAAAATCTATTATACTTGTAGTAGGCTGAGCTCTATCCTATTAAAGCACCGAACTTAATGTGCGAAATTGGTATGAGCTTCTACCAGTATTGGCATCAACTGGTGCACTTTTAGCATGAAATGTCTTATGCTATAAAAGAAAGAAGCGCATGCCATTATTGCTAGTGTCATATGCTGTCATAGCAAGGTTCTCGCCTGACTACGGTTGTAAGAGAACTCATACTGAAATAGGATGAATTTCTTACAACCGAGGGAACACGTGAGGGGCTGCGTTCGAAAGTAGGCGTGGCCTAATACCTCGGTTGTAAGAAAAGTCATACTGAAATAGGATGGGTTTCTTGCAATCATAGTAAGGCGAAGTTCGAACTATTTTCGCAAGGCACAACTGCTCTAAAAGCATGAAACTTGGTACTTTTTTAGCATGAAGGGATCCCTGCTTAAAATGTATGATTTTTTCACCAAGGCAGCAAGAACGAAACCTGCTACAAAAGCATGACTAGTGCTCTTACTATTATAGTCAGATTTTTTTCTTCGAGCGACAATGCTCGCAGGAGATCGAAGCCAAGGCGTAATCGAGGCGTAGGTGAGGCGTAGCTGAGGCAAAGCCGAGACGAAGCCGAGGCGCGATCAGTCCTGCGAGCATTGTCACAAGTCTCGTCATTTCCCGAATTGTGTGCATTGGCACGTATTCTATTTTATATGACTTCCGTGCGTATACGAATTTTTATGCGTACACTCGAATCTAATCTAGTATTGTAGTTGTTTGGGGCGCTAGTCATTACACTTTATATGTCACGACTAGTCCCGGACATTTTGATTTTATCAACCTTGAGTAGTAGTAATGGATTTCAATAGACGCATGCGCAGTTCAAATGTACAAGGCTTTGCCAGTACGGTGCCAACGCTGTACGAAGAAGAAGAAGAATAAGAAGAAGTTCGTGCTTTGTTGCATGGCTATAGTAGCATGCGCAGTTCAATTTTTACATTTCATTCCTCTGTAGCGCAATATACTACATTGCGCTACTGTTAAGTGTAGCGAAAAAACGAGTTTGGGCGCCGGTGTCACATAAAAATATTTGCTTATTATTGCGGATTTGGCAGCAACGTATTTCGAAAGTCGCTCCGCCGTCTTACGCATTTTTAGCTGCCTCGTGTGAATTGCGTAAGATTCTGCATATACTAGATTGGATTCGAGTGTACGCAGAAAAACTTGTAAATGCGCCGGAGTCACATAAAATAGTATATGCGCCAATGCACACAATTCGATGATATAGAAGTTTGAGACGTCTCAAACCCAAACTTGTGACGAATTGTGAGACGAAATATTACGAAAGAAATTCTTGAGCGTGACGCAGTGTTCGCAGAATGTGGACGTAAACGGCCCCCACCACTGAACTGTGTGGATCCTCACTCAACCAAACGCGGCGTGTCGGTGTGTCCCCACTTTCTAGCTTCGATTTTATGTTGGCGGCTGTTGAGCTAAGATCGAGAATTATGTTTCTCTCGACTTCGTGTGAAAGAGGCGCAAAGCAGACGACAAATTCAAAATGATAAAATATATAGTTTAACATATTAGCTTTTTTTTTGATATTTTGATAAACACTTACCTAAAATGAATATCTGAAAGATTTTTTTGAATTTTAAGATGATTTAGACACTTAAGAAGTAATTTTTGTGTAAAATTTATGGTTCAATAAGTGTTTAAAGTATCAAAACAAAATATCGATTTATATATTTTTTAGCCTTGTAAATAAATTATTTGAAAAATTATATGGACGATAATTCATATCAAGATAACATTAATCATGAGATTCAAATTTAAAAAATAAAAGGTTCGAATAAAATACTTTGGAAAGTTTTTCTGAATGTAAATATACACCTTTTTTATAATATGTAGCATCTTTTCACATGACTACTTGAATATACAAGTGTGAAAAAGAATTCTATTTTTAAAAAATATCTAAATTATATCTAATTTTGCACACAAAATTACACGTGTAGATTTCTTTCTTATGAAGTAAAATTTACAAATTTTATAATAATAAAGTACTAAAAAAATTTTATTTGAATACTTCGCAACTTTCATATGGCAATTTCAATATATAAGCGTAAATAAACGGTTTGATTTACAAAAAAAAAATAATAAATGTATTTTATTATTTGTCAATTTTGCTTCATACCAAAGAATTATCAATGTGTGCTTTCGTATACAAAATCAGATATAATTTATTTCATTTTTGAATAATCAAACCTTTTATTTACATTTATTTATTGAAATTGCCATAAAAGACGTCAAGTATAATAAAAGTTCTTTTTGAGGTATTTTATTCAAAGGAATTGTCATACATTTTATTTTATGATAGAGGCATTTAAGGTGTAATTTTCAATACAAAATTAAATATGGTTTTTTATTTTTTCAATAATCAAACCTTTTATTCACAATTATGTATTGAAAATCATGCTAAAGAAATCACAAGGTGTAATTTCGTATGCAACATTAGATAAAGTTTATATTTATTTTAAAATAATTAAACCTCTTTTGTATAATTTTATATTGAAGTAGTCATGCGAAGGATTTTAAGTATTCTAAAAGCTTTTCCAAAGTATTTAATTCCATGATATATTTTTTTCATATCAAAAATATCAAAATTTGACATTATTGTAGTATCTTTTTATGAAATTGACATTTTCTCCAAAATAAATATACTTTTTTAAAGATCCACTAAACTACTATTTTTTTTCTTGTAGTGGTACATTATTAGAAGACTGCCCTAAATTTTTAGCCTTTAATATGGAAAATTAAAAAATTTATGAATTCTTTAGTAACAATAGTCATTTTTCCCACTTTTTTGACTTTAGCATTTTTTAAAAAATATTTGAATTTAATTTTTGGCTATATAGCCTATGGAGTCTTCTAAAGTCAGTATTCAAGAAGTTTCAAACAAAATTTGGAGTCAATATATGTAATTTTTCATTCTTTATAACAATTTTTCTCGCCTGGGTCCTTTGGACCCATGTGTGGTAAGCGTGTTACTTCAGAGAAGTGTGGTAAGCAAGCGTTAAAATCTATATCTTCAGGTCAGTCAACTGGTAAATATAAAAAGCTAATTTAAATTTAAATTTAAGAATTTGAAATCTTCAACTCAACTAATTGTCACGTCCCGCGACTCTACCGCCACAGGTAACAAGCAGATTAAGAAACCAATAAAGGGATCAAGACAGCATTACAGCGAGTGTGATTTTATCGACGCAAGTTATAGACAAATCTACAGATCAATAGGATGATCAATACGAAATTACCATGTGTCGTCCTAATACCTACACATGATAACAAATCGACTGACCCAGAGAGAAAGTGAATGAAGCCCTACAATACCAACACACTACCGTCATAACATGCGACTTGTAATAGCATGTGACTGGTAATAACATGCGACTCGTCATAGCATGTTACTCGTCATACTTGACCTTTCAAAGTTCTATAAAAAGCGAAAGTTCCAAGAGAAGTCAGTCCAGTGCCATCGAATCTATACCGCGAGTGCAATCCAGTCAGTCCAGCTTCTCCAGATTTCTACCGCTACTCAACCCGAATTCTAACTCAGCGCTGAGTTCAACGACATTAGAAAGTGAACGGGAATCGCCTTCCAAATTCTCTCGAAACTGGGATCGAAGAATCAACTAGATCAACCGTCTAGATTACGAATCTACTATACAACTGCAACTATCTAAAGATTACAAGTTACACTCAACTGATCACATTCGCTTACTGGACTCAATTGATCATCAATCAATTCAAACTCAGGATAACTGAAAGGGTATTTCTAATTTTGATTCTATTTTACATTTCCATGGTGATTACCTGATAAAATTTCAATTGTCAATAAATATATTTTATATACCTAACCCTTCTCAATCACTGACTATTCCTCATCCCTTAGAGAGGATCCTTCTGATCCTGACATAAAACGAGGAGATCTTTTAAAAAGAGAAATGTTACGTTTCTGACGTAACATAATTAATAAAAAGCTAATATTTTATTTTAGAATTTACACAAATTTCAAACAATTTTTGTGTTAAACAATGTTCACTAATATAAAAGGTCAGTTAGGGTAGTTTCCGTGCAGAAAAACAGGTCTGTGGAGAAAAAGTTTTTCCATAATTTTAAAAGATGAAATTATATTCTTAGTTGTGCTTTAAAAAAGAAAATATGTTATTTTACAAACAAATTTAAAACTTACGAAAAATATGTATATATACAATTATTCACCATTTCCTCATAATATTTTAAAAAATCTTTAAATATATTTATTTTATAATAATAAATGGTATTTTTAAACATTTTTGTTAATGATTTGAGTCATTGAAAATCGTATCCAAACACATTATTTTCAAATTAATTAGTTGAGTTTGAAATTGTTGTCACTGCCTACATTATCGGAGGATCACTAGTCGCGTATCAGATAGGATACGTTGTAAACAGGTGTCCTCGCAGACAATTTCAAACTCTTATATCGCAAATAAATGCAAATGAATTCAAATTCTTTAATATTTAGAAACAAATTATCTTTGGTTAAACGAAACAAATTCTTTAGTTGATCCAACGAAATTTTCGTTATCTAACCAAATATTTTTGTTTATGTTCGGACAAGAAATTCCTTTGTTCGACCGACTTTTGAATCTGAGTTTGACAAGAAATTTAATAAATTCAGTCTTGGTAAACGTAGAACTATCAAAAAACCTTTAAACGACAGAGTATAAAAAATAGTTTGAGTATCATAAAGACAGGGCGTACAGTTCATTTGAAAATACATAAAGTCAGTTATATATATGTACAATTAAGATTCATCAAAAATTTTATTTGCAGGAATCTAATAGTTACGGTTTTTTTTCTTAAAACACTATTAGAACACATCCAGCATAACACACAGAACTTTCACACATATTGGGTAGCAACAATTGTAACGACCGATAATACTACAGTCGAAATCCGAATTCTTTTCGCCGACCCTCACAAGAGATAACGTCATATCTTTAGTGCGTCTGCGCACGAATATGGGATTGCGGGTGCAAGCGAGTGTGAGTCTGCACATACGCAACATAAAATATACCTCTCATAGAGGAAGCCTGGAGGAGGCCATCGTTATCTTTAGAGTTCCTAGAATTTACCTTAACTTCAAACTTCGGAGTACGAAACTTATTGGATTTGAACTTTGAACTGTACCTCTTTAGAACTCTACCGTGCCGGCGTGCCCTACTGCGTCCACAAATAGATCTCTAAACATGAAGTTTTTAAAATTGACGCCCTAGTGTACTTTTGGTGTTGGTTAAGCAAAATAGAACTTTTTACGTAACCTATGAATTGCATCATCCTGTAATTTGTTTATCTTTTTACAGGATCCAACTCATCACTATTTGAAAGTAAAGTAACATCTGGTTACTATCCGGATGATAATTTTAAAGTAAAATACACAGGTTTCATAGTATATGAAATAAATCGTTTGATACGCATGACCACGGCAACTTTTATTAATCCATACAATTGTTTAGTCGCAAGAGAACATGCTTTTGTAATAGAGAATAGCAAAGATAATTATCTTGTAGAGAGTCCAGTATCCAATGAACAAAAAAACTATAATATTCATGACGTGTTATGCGTATACACAGAAAATGACATAGCAGCGTATTTTTTTTTTTTTTTTTTTTTTTTTTTTGGTGAGGAGGAAAAATGGCGAAATCTTTTATAGACGTTGTACAGGACTCTCCTAGGACGGGGCTAGGCATACCTGTTAAAACCAGAAAACCCCCTCTCTCGAACCAATACACCGCCCGCGGAACCGCCTTTCGGCTTTAAACTTCACGGGCGGTTGGTTCCAGCTTAAAGTCGCGTACGACTCTTCCGTCATCCATTCGCCCGGGACTCCCATCCGCGGTCGCACGCCCGTTAGGCAGACTGACTAGCCGCGCCAGTCAGGGGAGGAATAAAGCAATTCCTCCCCCGGACGACGCGGACGGCCAAGTCCGTCCAAGACGCAGGACCGCGGGTGCAGGCCCCGATGCGATTTCTACTGGCCCCCGTTGCTGCCGCGCTCTACACGCCCATCGAGCTCCCTCGTCTTCATCACCACGGTGACGAATGACTCGATAAGTGTCCATTTTTGTTCAGACTGGAGCATGAGAGAGACCATCGTGTCAGGTGTGAGTTGGGCGCCCACTTCCCGACCGACAGCCTCTCTTGCCACGCCCCACCTGGCACAGAAGAAGAGTGTGTGCTCTGCATTGTCCACAAGGGATCCGCAGTAGCAACACGACTCGTCGTCTCTTTTCTTAAAGCGCTTCAGGTACGCATTAAAGCAGCCATGGCCTGAAAGCGCTTGCGCCAGGTAAAAGCCGACTTGACCGTGCTTTCTATCCAGCCAGGTGGTGAGCTCCGGGATTAGACGGTGTGTCCATCTCCCGGATTGGTCACCATGCAATCTCGTCTGCCATTTCTCGACGAGTCTGCGCCTTCCATCCTTGCGGATGGCCTCCTTTGCGCGAGCGATTACCTGCGGGTTTGTTAAGCAAGTTAGCTCCTTACGGAGCACTGAAGTCGGCTTTTCTTTATGCCTTGCCTCAGAGCTGATTTTGCTTTTTTCCATGCCTCGTGCAGTAGAAAATCACCCTTTGAGCGGGTGAATCTCCGCCGCGCTGCGAGGCATTCCCGACGCAGGACAGATAACTGGTCATTCCACCAGTACATTGAGTCCCCGGTACGCCCGTGCCCCCGTCGAGGCATCGAGTGATCACATGCTGCGACCACTTTCCGCCTCGCCGCCCGCACGGTGTCCTCCAACGACCCAGCAGACTTAGCCCAACCAAGCTCATCTATGAGCCTTTTTTCCTCAAGATGTTTATGTAGCCTGTCTTTGCTGAGTCATCTTGTGTTCCAGGAGGAGCTCCTTCCTCTGCCGCCCTTCCCGTATTCACTGGGTGACTCCGTTCGCGGATGCTAAACTCAATGCACCGGTGGTCACTCAAAGTTATTACCTGGAGGACGCACCAGTCGACTATCCTTGAGGCAAGACGGGGCGCGGCAAACGTGAGGTCGATAATCGACCCCCCCGCTCCTCGTCTGAACGTAAAATCCCTGCCTTGATTCAATACAATCAGGTCATTCCTAGCGGCCATCTCGCCGACCAAGATACCCCTTCTGTCTAGACGGGCTTCGCCCCACTCGGGCGACTTGCTATTAAAGTCACCCGCGATAAGGGACCGCCCACTAGCCTCTCTGAGGCTTTCCTCAAGGAGGAGGATCTGGGTCTCGAAGATCTCGAAGGGATCGTTGGGAAAGAAGTAGCAGCGGTACACACGTACCCCCGCCACCTCCACCCAAACGAACCCCGCTTCGGTCTCCAGGAAATCCCCGATGCTCAAATCAGGGCTGCAAACAAGGATCCCAGCTCTCCTTGATGCATCCTGCTACCAAGAAGAGTTTTCGGACCATTTGTGTTGCTCACTAATGAGCAACACATCGGCCCTCCTCTCCCTGGCAGTCTGCATCAGAAGGTTCTGGGCTTCCTTTCCTCTCCCAAGGTTGAGCTGCAGGAACTTCAATTTCTTCCTCTCAACCTCCAGAGCTCTGCCCTAAATATTGGGCAAGAACCGCTCCCCGAAGCATGGGCGACATCTTTTTCACCCCTGTCAGCGCAGGTCAGGCACCAAGGGGGAGCCTTGCACTCCTTGGCCACGTGCGACGCGCCCCCACACCTCCAGCAGGCATCCTTTCTGCCTGGAAGCGTGCAGCCGCGCGACACATGGCCATATCCTTGGCACCTGAAACACCGGGCAACCTCGACATGCTCTCGGATGCGGCAGTTCACCCACCCCACCCTTAGCCTACCGAGCCCGAGCAAGCTCTGGGCGTCCGCCTCGGTTAAACGGACCACCGCAGTCTGCACACCACCGAAGCGCTTGTATAGCCTGCACTGGTCCCTGAGGTCTGGCTTGCCCAGCGCGATGCATAGCGCGGCAACAACCCCTTCCCTTGTGACGGTCTCGTCAAGGTCCCTAACTTCCAGGGACCTCTTCGAGACCAAAGATTTAATTTCGGCCTTCTCCCCGACCGCCTGGTCGAGCGCCTTTTCGAAGGCCGAGACGTCACCCCCTTTTCTAAGGACCAGAAGGATCTCCTCCCTCCTAGTTTTTCGGATGGAGAGGACCTCCGCTCCCGAATTCTGGGGGTTCACCTTGGCCTTCATGGCTTTCAGGATCTCAGCGTAGGACTCACCGTCCTTCGCCGATACCCTGACAGCGTTGCCTGACCTAGCAGTCGGAGTGCGCCTCGGCAACTTTGCCTTGGCTCTAGGTTCCTGTGCAGGGGGCACAGGAACCTTTTTTTCCTTCTTTTTCTTATTTTTTTTCTTTTTTTCCACCAGCTGCCATTCCCCATCCTTCTGTGGGGTCTGGCCTCTGGTGACCGCAGCGTATGTGGGCGATGAGCTGCCCTTCCCTTTTTTGGGAATCCGATCTTCGGGAGGAGAAGGAGCAACCCTCTTTTCCCCCTTCGTGAGTTTTTTCGGGGTATCTCCCAGAGACGCAGAGCGCAGTCTCCGGAAGATACCCGTCCTTTTCGAGGCGGGTTGGGATTCCAGCCTCTTCTGGAATTGCACCCCGCTTTCTAAAAGATTGAGCATTCCGCTCAACACCTCTGTAGCCTCGTTCACGCTGTCTTTAACATGTCCAGGGTTGTTTCTCAGCATACCCTGCTGGATGATGCTGAGGGCCCTGGCCAATTTCTCCATTTTTTTGTTTTGCTCCCTCAGGAGCTGAAGGACGTCCTTCCATCCCTCAGCTTCTGGGGAAGCACCCAAGCCCTTGCTTGCTGCTGTAGTGTCCGATGTAGACGCCAAACCAGCAGCAGGTGTCGGCGTGTCCAGCGCCTCCTTCTTCTCTTTACCCTTTTCTTTGTCTTTCGTCTTCACATTAAACGTAGTAGTTTTAAGACGGTTCGCCCATCATGGGAGCCCTACCGCAGTAGGGCTGCTATCCCCGCCTGTATAAATCCCTGATTGTGTGAGCCGAAACCGAGAAGCGGCTTATCGGATGGTCGATCCTATCAGCACATTTGAGGAAGCTAATAAAAAGGTTACGGGATAGGCCCGTGCCATAATGATGCAAAAGGTTTAACATCACCCCTATCGACCGAGTGGTGCCAGGTCCGTCCCGACACCTGACCCGGACTTCAGGCTAGACGGTGTGCGATTTATCCTACGCCACGTCGGATACAAGGAAATACTGACCAGGTAATCCTTCATTCCTGCGCCCGGACATCCATGATTTCAACCCCGAAATTGGCTCCAGACAGTAGGATCGCGAGCGGTTTTCCCAGTTTAACATGTGGTTTCACGGGATCTTTGCCCTTCGCGGCCGAAACCCGGAGGGACTTACGGTTACCCATATTACTTCCACAGAGGTGAGGTACTGACATCACGTCCTACCCTGGTCGAGAAGCTACTACTCTTCCCTTGGCTAGTCTATCGGGAATATCCACCAGGCGCCGGCCGCAGCCCCATTCACTCAGCATTCCATTCATTCTGGTGTGTGTGGGTGTCGGAGTCGTGCATGTGATTGTGGTGTGACCAGAAGAGCGCACGCGGGAAGTACAGCGTCGTCGCCGCATGCGCATTTGGGGCGATACTCCGATTAAGGGGCCCCCCGCATTCACTCCGTGTTCGTTCGTGCGGCATCAGGAAACCTGTTCACATCTTGTGAATCGATGACAATTTTTGCAAATTTGACCTGTAACGAAATTAATCAGTTTCGAGAAAGATTAGCAGCTTTAACATGCGAAAATAGGGCTTTTTAATTTCTTGAAATTAAAAGAAACCTCTTTTACGAAGTTCTGCAAACGGAGCGACGTTTTTTATTTAGTCTTCAACGAAATGAGCCAGCATGAGTTTCCATTTCCATACAATATACAAGCTGCAGATGTTTTGGCACATGTCATCAATTTTAACTTGCAATACCGAATGCGTCAGTTTGTAAAAACTACAATGGCAGATCTTAAGAAAAAAAATCAGGAGAAGAAGAAAATGGCAAAGCTGGTTGCCACAAAACGTTTGCAATAATATAGGCTTGTATATATCTCTTGTTGCATGAATTAATTATTTCATTAATATTGAAATCCAATTTTTAAGAAATATTGGCAAATAATTATTTTATTTAATAATGTGTATGTGATATTCGCGATATATGTAACATTCTTGTGATAAAAAATTGAATGTTTAAATATATTTCATAAAAATTATAAATAATGAAAATAAAGGATTTATTTGTAATTGCAATACTCAATTACATTTGCCTACATTTTAAATGTAGAATTATTTTCATTCTAGCCCCCTTGATATTCTTTTGAAAATATTTAAATAAAAAAAACTATTCGAAAATAACATACATAGAAATATAAAATACATAATAATATAATTAATATTTTATTTTATTTATAATAATTAATAATTATAATTAATAATTAAGTAAATTATACAAAGCCTCATGGTAGCCAAGGCCACGATGGACCCCAGCCAGCAATGCCATATCGCGAAGCGTTAGGAAATCCTAATTTTCTCGATACAGCTAGAGTTTTCAGGACGAAACATTCTAAAAATTCGGGTTCGCGAAGTAAACGTCAGGAGGAATGATCCTAAATACGTCAATAACATACCAGACGGGTTCAAGAAAATGAATACTTGATCCGACGTATGTTTGAACTCTGAATCCAACTTAGTTTACATTTGAATAAATTGAAATTAATATGCTACTTTCAATATACAATTAGTCATTTTCAACCAAAAATCGACGAAAAATATTGCTTTTAATAGATTTTAGAATAAATCAATTAGCTTACTAAACTTGTCCGTTTCTACTTGTTAGAAAATTATGTCTATGTTATTATAATATTCATTAATAATGTTTTAACCAGTTTTTAACCAGTTTTCACGTGAAAGAACTCTGGATCATTATTGAGCACTATGCCTGAATTTTCACATGTTGGTAATGATGTACTTTATATCCTCGCATCAATCGTCGGTAACATACATTTCCCTACTAAAAATTCCAAAGTTGATTCCAATGTCACGATTTTAGAAGCATTTCGAAAAGGTCAATTTATTGCAATTGATAATAAAAATATTGCAGGATTTTCCGATTTTTTATTAAAGCAAATATTAGAATTAATTTTTTTTTCAAAATGAGTATTCCCAAAATATTGTGAATACATCATGACCCAATTTAAAGCAGTGATACTTTTTTAAATAAACCATCCTGCTGTATTTCCCATCATCAAATTTTCAACTTTAAATTTGAAATCAGCGGTAACCATGACACATTTATGGAGATTTTATCATTTGAAATCCTTATATCTATGTTTAGATATTAGTTTGAAAAGTGCAAACTTCAAAACTCTATCAATATTATATATTTTCGTAGATAATTTTTCGAACAAAACCTTGAAACTTCATGAAACAAATTTAGTCAGATTTTTTTCAATACTTTTGACTAAAATAACTGATAAAGACTTCTTAAAAACATCTTTTGAAACGTATATTTCTCTTGCTGCCCACTCTCAAACAATGTTAATTTTCAAAATACCTAAAATTACTTTAGATTCAAGCCATTTAATTCAAATGACCAATGTTGACACTTTTTTATTTGAGTTATTATACAATATTTAATAAAATAGGTATTTAAAATATATTTTATATAATTCTACTTTTTAACTACATTTATTAATTATTATTCTTTATTATGCACATTAAATATTAATTGTTTCAGCAATTCTTTTTTAGCGTTTAAAATATTTAAATTAAAATCTTTCATAAAAAATAATTTAATTCAAATCTTATACCAATTAGTCATTAAAATGTTAAATAAACTTATCGGCTTCGCTCGAGTTTTTTATACAGCTTTTAATTTTTATCATGGATAATATTGATGGGATTGGAAACTAACAAGAGGAAAAACGATACGCCTTAACAAATTGGAAAAACCTGTATTTTTACAAAATTTGTTTTTTACCCTAAATCATTGACAGAGTAAACATTTTTTCATAATTAAAACTATAAAATATGAAAATTGAAGCCCGTTTTTCACAATAAAATATAATGTCAATGCTTTATGATTTTCTTCGAAAATAGGCTGTTTCTCAGTGTATTTTCATTCTTTTCATACCTACCCGAGTCGAAATCCTAAGACTCGCCTCAGTCTCTACTGTCAAGATTGAGGCAAATGTGTGACGATGGCTATGAAAATGTGAGAAGAGAATCTATAAATGTTCAGCATTCATAGTCAACTCTTTTCTAGTCATCGAAAACTGCATATACCAGGGGTGCTAGTTGAAGTTTGCCGGTTTTTTCAATAAAGAAAACACTTAATTCTCAAGGGAATCTCAAAAAAATTTTATTCAAAGTATTGACCATTGGATTCTACACATTTAGCCCATCTTTCAGGCAAATCATGGATACCATTCCAAAAAAACTTTTTCTTTTTCAAGGCAAACCATTCGACGAGCCATTTTTCGACTTCTTCAAAATTGGCGAAGCGCTGCTCTGCGAGGTCTGGAGAGTACGGCGGGTGCGATAATATTTCCCAATTTAATGCTTTTAATGTATTCTTCACCACTTTAGCGGTATGAGACGGTGCGTTGTCATGTTGTAGGATAACTTTGCCATGTCTTCGGGCCCATTCCGACCGTTTTTCGATCAACGCATGATTCAAATGGATAATTTGTTGTCGGCAGCGATCCGTATTCACCGTCTCACCAGGTTTTAATAACTCGAAGTACGCCACACCACACTGGTCCCACCAAACACAGAGCATTGTTCTACGGCCAAAGCGATTTGGCCTTGGAGTCGATGGGCCGACCTCACCAGGTGAAAGCCATGATTTTTCCGCTTCGGGTTCTCGAAATAAATCCATTTTTCGTTCCCCGTGACAATTCGATACAGAAAAGATTTCCTTTCGAACCGTTGAAGCAGCATTTCACAAATGGTTTTTCGATTTTCCATTTGTCTATCGTTCAGTTGGTGTAGTACCCATTTTCCATACTTTTGGATTTTTCCCATGGCTTTTAAACGTTGGGAAATTGCTCCTCGGGTCACATTTAGTGTTTGTGCCAATTGCTGTTGCAATTGGGTTGGGTCTTCATCCAATAATGCCTGTAATTCCTCGTCTTCGAACTTTTTCGCTGCACCAGGATGATCATTCTCTGTTAAATCGAAATCTCCACTTTTGAATTGACGAAACCATGTCTCACATTTTCTAATCACTCGAGCATGTTCACCATAAGTTTCTACCAGCAATCGATGAGCTTCAACTGCTTTTTTCTTTTGATGAAATAAGAAAAGCAACGAATGCTGCAAATGCGATTTACTTGGAACGAAACTCGACATATTCACTGAGGTAAACAACTATGATGCTATTATTTTGGCAGAATGTAATTGTGTATTTTTGAAGGTTATTGTCCATAGAAAAATATGACACAGATGCTAAATCATAGAAATGTATTGTAGGGAACGACGATTGGCTGACTGCGTTTCGGCGAGTTTCTCGTCCACATTGTATACTATATTCTATGCCACAGCGGTGGCCATGTTGTAACGCCAGTTGGTAGCGGATCGTTCCATCGCACGTAAGTGCACTTGACAAGACGTCATATCGTCTCTATAAATAAATATTGTTATTTGTTAAAGTGAGTGGTTATTTATTGCACCAGGTGTAACTCAGGGTAGTAGGTTCCCTATAACCTCTTTATGAGTGTTCTCCAAAAATACCTACAGTATACATCTCTCTAGCGACATCTATGAGTAAATCCGGCAAATTTCAACTAACACCGCTGGTATTACCGTTTTCCCATTTTTCGAGGGTGAGGCGATAGCCAACTCTATAGAAACTTACCTCGCTAAACACTCGCTTCGGTCTCCTTACGTCCTCTTTGTAGGAAATAGTAAGGAGTTGAGAAATACGTTGTCATGGTTGTCTTACCTAACAAAAAAATTCTTACCTCGAACCTGCCATTGGTCATCCGATACATACATACGTAAACAGCATGCAAATACATTCACACCATTCAGTCGTAGCCAATCAAATTTTTAATCACAAATACACTTAAAAATACAACGTTACATATATAAACCTAATAATTACACTTATATATAGTTCGATTCGCTTTCGTCGAATCACGCACACGCTCGCTTACAATGATGAGACATAAAATTCGAAACTTTCTTATATGTGACCTGCCACGAAAAAAGGGATCTAATGCGGCAAATCCGAATTTTACCAGACAACTGAGTGAAAGGTCGCTGAAATCATGTAACTCAGGTAGAATCGGGTGATCCTGAAAATGACCACCACCACTTACCACTACAAAGAAGAGCCGAATCTGCCCGAAGAGAACGACACCCGCGTACGCACATGGACACGATCAAGCATGAGGTATGAGTAAGTGGAGGGGCAGGTTTTTCTCTGCAACATCCGGTTTCGACCGAAATTTACAATGATTTTTCGATAACAATGAATCTTCAAAATTTTTTTTGCAAGACACCATTCGATAGAGGAAAAAACGATTTTTCTATAAGTATCAAAAACAGAAAATCAATTTTTTCCGCACTAGGTCCCTTTTCTCGTGGCAGGTCACATATAGTGACTACAAGAGTTATTCAGAGGCTGTGAGAGTAAATGTCGTAACTAGAGTTTTTTCGCCTTACTCAAGTAAAAATAAATCAACTTTTTTCACAAATATTCCATATAATACTTTTTTAAATTAATATAATTAATTAATTAATTTTTATAATTATGATTGTTGATATATATAGTATAATTATTAATTAATATTTAGTATACAGTTTTATCATAACTAGGGATAAAGTTTATTGAAACTAAAGTTTGAAATAGACATTAAAAAATTGCAATATTTATTATCAAAAAGTATCTTGTGTAAAAACATTTAAAAGAAGGTTCTTTTATTCTCTGTGTTGTATTGACTTTTGATGTTTAAATTTTTATGGAAACAATTTAATTTAATAATCTTGAGTGAAAAAGAAAGAAAGTAATTATAAATGAATTAAGAAAAAATTATGAATCAAGAATTTATTAAACTTGCGGAATCTATATAACTATATTATGTGAAATTTTTAAATAAATTATATAAACTGGTGGATAATCATTAAAACAAATAGTGGTTAACACTGCGGAGCATGTAAGAAAGCTTCGTGACGAACAGACAAAACACGATCAAACACGACTGTAGTACGATGAATTTTCAAAATCATTAGTTTATAAGTGGAATCCACTATTTTGGATTTGGAGAGTACTACAATAAACTGTCATTGTATTTTGTATGTTTTTAACTGGTTTCGATTATTAAATATAATAACGTGAAACATCAGTATGCTGAAAATTCAACACATTTTTTAAATAAAAATTTTTTTATGTATGCCCAAGGCGCAGATTACATTTATTCGTTCCTGCGTGAATAGATATAGCTAGTGGAATGAATCTTGCGATTCACGGTTTACTCAACTCTCGATTGAAGCGTAGAGTAGAATGAAGAGAAAGCTCTACTATTTTCGTGATTTAATAAAAGACTGGTTTTTTATAATTATGCTACGAGCAATAATATACATATTTAGAAACTTTTAATGCACGCTTTCAAACTTCACCCTACACTTATAAATTTCACTCAAGTTTGATTCATTTTTGAACATTTAATGTGTCACAAATAATTACAGTGTTACTAAATAACTTCTAACTTGTCCTTAAGTCCAAAATTTGATCGAAAGTTGAGTAAAATTACATCAACTCCTTTTTTTCCGTGGGGAGAAAGCCTACTATTCGTTTTATTAGTTTTCATAATTTCATAAAAAAATTTTAATTTTAAAAACTTAGATTCTTAAAATTAAATTGATATTATGAAAATTTAAAAAAAAAAAGTCGATAAGTGTATTACATAAAATATGAAATATCACATAAATTACTCAGGCAGAATAATAATTTGGAATTCACAAATGTAAAATCCATATTTTGAAAATATAAAACACAGAAAATAAAAGAACCTTCTTTTAAATGTCGTTATAATAAAAATGTATACTAAATGTAATTTAATAATTATATTATACTTGTATGTATCAATAATCATAGTTATAATAA
Organism: Diplolepis rosae; assembly: GCA_030998225.1. NCBI lineage: Eukaryota > Metazoa > Arthropoda > Insecta > Hymenoptera > Diplolepididae > Diplolepis > Diplolepis rosae. The sequence continues at coordinate 7,586,699 of JAPYXD010000727.1, read as the reverse complement.
TTGATTAATTATATTAATTTAAAAAAATATTTTATTAATCATTTATGAAAAAAGTTGATTTATTTTTACTTGAGTAAGGCTAAAAAATTTTATTGACGGCACTTACTCTCACAAGCTCTGAATAACTCATGCAGTCACTATATAAGAAAGTTCCAAATTTTATGTCTGAGGATTGTAAGCGAGCGTGTGCGTGATTCGACGAAAGCGTTTCGTACTATATTTAAGTATCGTCGATAACGTTTTACTCAACTCCTTACTATTCCCTATGTAACGCTTATTGCTATTCACTTTGGTTGAATTAGGAATATATTAAATTGATTTTACCCGACTAGGATTTAATAGATGTTCAAATGTCCTTATGTCCCAAGTTTAATCGACAGAGTTGAGTAAAATTACTTCACCTATTTTTCTCCGGGTAGTGGTTTTCAGATTCCCATATTCTTTGTTTGAAAATTTGAAAAGATTCTTTCAGTCTTTCGAATAAAATGTATTAGCACTACTTTAAATTCGCTTCGCAACTTTAATATAGTGAATTTCAAATTCTCGTCGGTTTTGTAACAGATAGTAAAACATATATTCCATTTATACAAACGAAAATATCAACTTTGCCCCTTGAAAACCACTATATTAATTTCTGGTACGTAAACCCTGCTTGCCTCACTTTGAAACGATATTATACTAAAACATGATTCACTTTTACGATTTATTCTAACGAAAAGTTTCTCAGTGCAAGTACAATTCTTATCAAATTGCTTTATTTATAGAATCTACATTATTTTATGAAAATTCATCTTTATTTTTTAAAGTTTTCTGCATAAAAACCAGAATCACTAGGTTATGATCATTTCATAAGATTAATTTGTAATGAATTATCTATGGACAGTAAATACCCAGCCAAAATTATTTTTGAGGTTATAGGTATGGTTCTCCTAGTTATCAATATATGAATTCAATTTGATTACAAAAAATAAAGTTTCACCGAAAAGATCTAGAAAAATAATCCGGTATAATGATATTTATGATAACTTTCGTCGATTAAGTTGAAAAATTGTCACTTTTTTCATTACCATAAACTTTTTTTGACTGATTATAGTTTTCACAAAATATATCTTTTTGGAAGTAACTACTTATCTCCAGTGCAGTGAACGCTGTGGTTGTAGTAACCAAAGGAGCTTGGCAGTACATATAAAGAAAATGTATGTGTACTAACCGTTGGGGTAGGTATAAAGCTGATTCTAATCATCAACTTTGGTCACAACAACCGAATACATAAAAAAGTCCAAATTACTGTCATGATAACTATAAAAGTAGTAGCTTCTCTGAACTTTTTTGGTCAAGGCAACTACTGTACAAAAAATTTATGTGCTATGTGCACAGGAACCAAAGCCGATTTCTCTCAGTGTATACCTTCTTGAATTCTAAATTTTCGGATCTTGGAATTAGAATTTTCAATATCACTTCGCTCTCATTTCACTATCGCTTCGTAGTCGTTCTTCTCCGCGTTCAAATTATAAACTATTCACCTTCATTTTTTCGAGAATTGGAGACATAATATTCGCTCCACACTCGCCAAACACTCGATTTTTGAGATGAAATTGACTCGAGTACACAACGAAGAGCTGAAGCACTTTTTCAATGTATTATTATTGTTCTAGTTGGCATGAGTTATAACATGGCCAAAAGTAAAATTGCTTTAATCTTTCGCTAATATTAAAACATGTACTAATTTAAAATTCAATTGTATGGGTTATATCCCTCTCATAGAAATAATGCCTGTAATGTATATGACAATATCCCCGTGAAAATTATCGTCCTCTCCGATAAAGTAGAAGTTCTATTTATATAACTTTTTCTCACCGAACACGACTTTGAAGATTCTTGTGACACAGAGCAATAAAATTTCGGATGCTATTTAACTATTTAACTTTTTTTGTGCAGGTTTAGTTTCGTAAAATCATTACAATTTATACCTAAGTATGAAGAATAAAACCTGACAAAACTTGCAAAAAGCTGTTTTATTGCAGGTATACTGGTCTATGGGCATGCTCAGATTTTTATGGCTTTTTAGTTTTTGGATCGACAGGACTATCATGCGACTACGCTGGAAATTTCCCGCTTTACGTATGAACACTCTAAAAACAAGTGTGTTACTTTTACACGTGAATCACGATAGTAACTTTTTAGGCATATGAAGTGTGTATTTTTAACACACATTTTGGGTACAAAACGTTAAAGTGCTTGAAAATTAAACGTTACGTTTGTAATGCGTATTAAAAATACACACTTCAAATGCCTAAAAAGTTACTATCGTATATCACGTGTAGAAGTAACACACTTGTTTTTAGAGTGAAGTTATAAATATCTAATAATACGTAAACTTAGTTATGATTGTGAGTTATATACTTGTTGTTGTGTCTTGATCAATAATTATTTTGGTCTCTCAAATTCGTCTTTTTCTTTTAACGCAAATTTCATCTCTAAAGTTTCTTGAAACCTATAAAATTTGTTTCAGAAATGACATACTTTTGTCACGTCCCGCGACCTTTTAGAATGTACTATAGGCACATGCTAGGTCTATAGAAAAATCTGGAAAAGTTACTAAAGAGAGAGGAAACCACCTATTGAAAAGAGAGGAATAACTACGCCACACACTGTCTTGTGAAAAGAAATTAAATGCGGGTTTCTAAAAACTTTGAAAAGGATTCACAGCGTAAGATACGCATTTAGTCCAGTTTTTCCGAAGAACCGTGTCATAAATTCTCTGTCTTGCATTTTCAATCTTTGAAAAGATTTTAGAGTCAATGTTGAGTAGGATAGCTATTCTTGTCTTCCTTACACCAATGGCACATTTGTTCCTGTCTTCCTCACACCAGTGGGATACATATTGCTGTCTTCGTCACACCAGTGGAAGAATCGTTCTCTCTCCCTCACACCTGTGAGGATCATTCATAAAAAAGGACCATTCACAACTCAACAAAAGGTACCGAAAATTCTCTCTCTTTCTTCTTTACTCTTTACCCATTTCCTGTGCCATTGCTTAAATACTAGTAAAATTTTAATGTTCGTACCAGTTTTAATTTTAAATAAATTCAATTTGTATCACTTTACTAATCATTGTGTTCTTTACTGACTTATCCTCATCCCCAAGCGAGGATCGCTTGATCCTAACTTAAGACAAGGAACTTTCGATCAAAGTAAGTATGTGAGTAGTTGTGACCCCTAGCGGACCCGTGTGAGAGAACGGTCATAGAATACTCTGACCGTTCTCTGACTGACTGTTCTCTGAATTGTTCACAATTGGCGGAACGTCTCCGCCGTGAAGGTTTGCTACTGGCGGAGACGTTCCGCAAATGGTGAACCACTGCATTGCCTTCAATGACAGGTATTATGTTTTTCTAGTTTTTAACGCTGAAAAATAAGGTAATTGTATTTATTGCTTGACCTTCTAATCCAAATTTCGCCACAGAATCATAATTCCAAAGCTTTTAATGTCTTTTTTACCGGTCTTAGCCGTAATAATGCGAGGTCATAGAACGGTCATAGAACAGTCAGAGAACGGTCAGAGTATTCTATGACCGTTCTCTCATACGGGTCCTCTAGGGGATGCAGACTTTTGAAATTAAATCGAGAAAATTCCATATTATCAAAAAATGTGTGGATGAAAATTTGTAGAACTTATTCAAGCAAACAATTCTGCATTATAATTTTTTTCCATATCTCGCATATTCATAAACAGAATATGAACGTACTGAAATTACTAATATGTATAAAAACCTATATCTTAACAAAACACCAATTTTTCAAAAACGTTGCAATTTTAATAAATGACCCTATTTAAAACATTGAACTAAGAAAAGACGTATAAGGCTACATAATTTGAATTAATTTTTTCTTGGCGTAACTATAATGACTAGAAGTGAAAAGATTAAAGCAAATGTGTAACTTTTTATAAATGAAAAGAAAAAAATTTTAAATACTGAAACATGTTCAGTCCTAGAAATAAAATGACGGAATTCTAGCAAATGTTGGAACTATTTTTGGTTTTTATAACGACAACCCAGCTTCTTGAATCACACCTTTTATATTTGTGGTAGAACTGAGAAAATTTATTTTGTCAACGTTGTAAACATGAAGATTCCTACGCCGAAAAATAACTACTAGGAAATTTACTTGACAGTCCTCGACTTTTGGACAGGGAAAATTTTCCCGAAGATCTTATGTACTTTTTATGAAGAAGCTTAGAACTTCATTGAAAAAAGAAAGAATGTTCTTGATCAACGCAAGCACAGTCAAGGAACGAAATTCATTCAAATTTTATTGTATAATTTTTGAAAAAATTATAGAAATGAAAATACTTCCAAAAAGTGCTTCAGGTTTTTAGAGAATTTGGATAGAATAATTTAGCGAGAAAGAGATGAATACCTTCTATACAAGTCAAAGAAAAATTCTTGGACTACGCTTGAAAGTCTTGTGAAATTTTTACTGGCACCATGCGCAGTTGTCAGTGTCAGTTTTTTAGATAATTTAAATTCAATGTTTCAAGTTCTCATAGCGAGGTTTAAGAGATGAGGACAATTTCAACGACGTTAACTAGTCCCCACGACCAGGTATTCAAGATATGGCTACCATGGCTACAAATCATATTTCTGTTGTCATGGGTCAATTAGCAATAAGTCTCCCTCGTTTAAGTCACTACTTTTTTCCAACTACGTATATTTTTTATTTTAATTTTAAAAAATACGATTAAAATTAAAAAATTCCATTATTTGAACAAAATATGTGACATACGAAAAAAACGTTGAGATAGAAACTTATTTGCTACTTAACCCTAGAACGATCCACTGGGGTTCCACGACACCCCACCCAAAGTTCAAGGTACACTCCTGACTAAGTGTAGTTGCACTTTGGTCTAGGACCTTAACCATAATTCACTTTCACTATTCGTCATTCGGTCTAGGTCAATGAACGAGCGCATTAGTATTTTCTGTGATTCTTATGCGAAAGTGTATATCGTATGGGGTTACGCTGCACCCCAGTGGACAGTTTACGTTCGAGAATTGTCTCGGTGAGTAAATTTCAGTTTTTTTTTAAATCGGTTTGAATAGATGTTTTGAGTATGAATTTGAAAATAGAAAGTGTGAAAAAAATGTTAGATTGAAAATAGCAAAAAATTAGGTATTATAAATTTCTGAATTTAAACCGTCATTAAAAGTTTGAGAATCGAATAGTATAACGATTTCAGTTGGACGTTTTAAGCATAAATTAGTAATTTGAAAGTTTTAAAAAAAAATGCTTTATATATATAACCTGTAAAAAATCATTATAAGTAATAATGATTGTCGAGAACAGTTTGTTATATTTTAATAATCAATTTCACTAGTATTTTTTGAGATTTTTGCCATTTGTCAGATTTCGCTAATTCCCTCCACTTCGTATACTAAAATAATTATGTTTTTTTTTTAAAAAAAGGAAAAGCGCCTATCATGCTCTTGAAGTATGACTAATCTTCTTTTGAAATCCGTTTTTTTTAAATCGGTCATATTGTTGGGAAACTGCGTTATTTTTTATAAAAAACGGCAATTTTGAGGATTTTCTAGGGTTTTTTTTCATATTTATTAAATTATTCAACATTTATTGGAAAATTAATATAATGTTATCATAATCATTGTTTTCTGCACTAAAAAGCGAAGAAAATGGCCTACCTGAAAATTGTTATACTAAAAATAGAAAGCATTGTTCCACGGTACAAGTTTGGGGTGTCGTAACACCCCAGTGGATCATTAGAGGATGACAATTTTTTGACAAGACGTATATTTTATGTTTTGGTTGTAAAAAAACACTATTAAAGATCAAAAATTCCATTTTTTAACCAAAATATGTGATATACAAAATAAGCGGTAGAATAAAAAAACCGTTTCCTAAAATAGAGTCTGTGAATTCTTTTCCTTTTTTAAATATTTAGAACAAAATAGATTTTTTTAAATCATGTAACTTCAGGAAAATATCATAGAATAGGATTATTAATAATAAAAAGTGATAATAACACAAGTCTACAAAATATGAGGTTGTGATTGTTATAAAAATAGCGATAGTCATTTCCGAAGTAATTTTTAGCGTAGAAACCGAATTCTTACAGGCTCAAAATTGACAAAAACTCATTTGAAATATGATATAATGAAAAAAAAAATTAAATAAAAATAAAATTGACATAAGTATACTTTGGAGAGCCGTATAAAGGTATACATGAAGTAATGCAAAATAGTGTACATCAATTTTTGTGTAAAAAACATAGAAACGGCTTAGGGTTGAACTAGCACTAAATTGAATTTGTATAAAGATGCTATTGTCTATCCAGGAGAAACATACACATATGCAAACATATACAGGGTGCGCCATCTAGACCTTCGGTATTTCAACATTAAATAACTCTGTTGTTTTTCAGCCGATTTTGACAAATGAGCACGATTCTGAAACGCCATTCAGTACCATTTTAACCATGAGTCAATACACACCGAAAGAACGCGCTGAAATCGTAGCATTTTACATTGAAAACAATCTTTTAATTGTGAAAACTGTTCCCGGGACACGTTGTGTCGAAAAATGGCGATTTGGAGTGGCCTCCTCGTTCTCCGGATTTAACTGTACCTGACTTTTTTCTTTGGGGTTATTTAAAAAGCAAAGTTTATGCCAGCAAGCCAAAGACAATTGACGAACTTAAATGTAACATACGAGCCGAAATAGCTGCTATAACGCCCGAAATGCTGGCCAATGTTATGCAGAATGCGCGAAAAAGAGTTGCTTTTTGTGTGTCAAATGGAGGTGGTCATTTAATCGACGTTGTGTTCTAAAACTGATTTGAAATAAATGGTAAAGTATATCCTAAACAAATCTTGCTCATTTGCCAAAATCGGGTGAAAAGTGTCATAGTTATTCAATGTTGAAATACCGAAGGTCTAAATGGCGCACCCTGTACATGTACGTATGTATATATATATCATGGATAAATTTTATAATAATCTGTCTTTGGTTGATTGCGTTGCAAAAAATAACAATCAATGCAAGGGATATTGTAGACGACATGTGATGTGTCAAGTTTTGGTGTGGGATCATTTGCTGATTTGAGAAAATGTAATAAGTCATTGGTATTACGGGGGGCAATTTTTACATTGAAAGGTTTAAGGATACCTGAAAGTTTTTCAGATAACCCTTTCACATAAGGAAGTGACAAATATTTTGTTGTTGTACGAGTGAGTGGATGCCTCGCTATCCCTCACAGATAGATGGTGTATTTGGGGGCTGGTTGTAGAGGCTTTGTATGACAGATAATTAAGTCTATCTTTTATGGTTGAGTTGATAATTGTTATTATATGATTGTTTTGTGATAGAATATTTCTGATTTTTTGAATGTTTTCTGTGTGGAAGTTTTTGTGCGCTAAGATGATGCCTTTGTCCACTAGGTTGTTGATGACAATAATTTTGTAATGTAGTGGGACACCTCTCTCCCCTCCCACAACACTCCACTATGTCCTTTTAACTTGACCTCTAACCCAACAACTCAGATACAAATTATATCTCGTTGTGATATCTGTGACAACCAAAATATGGTGTTCCCGAGAAATTACACTAGGAAAAAGTATCGGTTTTCCTATGCATTTGTTAGTTTTTGAAAAATTTGTTTTTCATGTATCATCACAGCTACGTCATAGTAGGGTTAGTCTTCAAATCTTTCAATCCTGTTTTAATCAGACTGAAAAATGTAGATGCTTTATCAATAACCGTCATGAATTTTTATTTTTTCACAGACTAAATTTTACTGTTTTCCATTTCAATCACAATAATTCCTCATTCCACACACGTGGTATTCGTTGTACACATATGTTAAGTTTTTCTTTCTTTTTATTTGTTATTCTTTCCAACGCAATCAACCAAAGAAAGATTATTATAAAATTTATCCATGATATATATATGGATATGTATGTGTATGTGTGTATATATGTGTGTTTCTCCTGGATAGACGTTATCATCTTTATACAAATTCAATTTTGTGCTAGTTCAACCCTAAGCCGTTTCTATGTTTTTTACACAAAAATTTATGTACACCTTTATGCGGCACTTCATGTATACCTCTATACGGCTCTCCAAAGTATACTTATGTCAATTTTATTTATTTATTTTGTTCATTATATCATATTTTAAATAAGTTTTATTCAATTTTAAGCCTGTAAGAATTACTTATAAACCTTAGAGTTATGGTATTTAAAATGTCTATTTTATATATTTTAGTAATAAATTTTGACTGAAGAGGACTCCAATTCGAGTCGAAACGTCAGAAAGGATGTAAAACTGTGTTTTTATTATTTCTGGACCCCAAAGCCAGTTTATACATAAATCGAATGTAAATATCAATAATTTTTTCATTGTTTTCAATCCTGTTTTTAAAAAAGCCAAGTATATATGAACAGACAGACACTTTCGTAAAAACCGTTTTTTCTGACTTAGGGGGTCTTAAAACGTAAAGATTTGATGAAAATTTCTAAATTCATTTTACACATAAAACGAATTCTTTCTCATTCATGATGGCAATGTAAAAATGAATAAATTACAAGCTTTATTTTTTATAAATTATAAATATCATAAAATTTAAAATCATTTTTCATATTGCCAGTCCAGATATTCATATGCACTTGCCTAATTTAAGTAAAATGTAATTTATTCAAGTATGTCTTCTTTGGATCTAATATATTGGACTGGGATAAAATTAATTTTTTTGTTGAATAATATGGTAAAGTCGCAGTTCTTCCTTTTTTTTTAATATTGGAAAAATTTTCAAAATTTTTTATTGGAAATTTATATTAAAAACTGTTTGCCTATTTTAGAACGATCTAGGCGCTTCTTTAATGGTGTTATAATGTTAATTTCAATTCATTACATCAGAAGACAAAGGTAGAGGTAAAGCCAGGGACAGTCAACATCTAATGTAGTCCAAGCAACAGGGAATTTGTTAGGACATTATTTATTTCAGAAAAGGGACTGCGTCATCAGAAGAAAGGTTGATCATGGAGTAATTGTGTCATGTTTTGGACAACGGAATATGATTTATAAATTTTTCATTAGCATTTAAGACCAAAAAATCGCACTTTTTTTAGTTTTTTGTTTATAACATTAAAGGTAATTATCCAATCTTAATGACATCAATCGGAAAATTGTGAAAAATTGAATTGCGAATAAAATGAGTTGTCGCTTGATCTGATTGGGTAATTAGAAGCGGAGAAAATTTGGAAAAACCGGGAAATTTAGCTTTTGTTATACAAATTAATTCTTAGTTAATTTTTAACTTTTTAGGTTAAGGTTTGATGGAAAAGTAGCAGACTTTATGCTCTTCAAATGTATAAAAAACGTACACTTTAAGATAATACGTTTCTGCGCTATTGACACTTTAATTTATTTAATGCGTTAATTGTAAAATGTCTGCTTGCCGCAGAAGCGGTCCGATTTTTATTTTGAAAATGGCTTTCAAAAATATTGCAATAATTTAGCGAAAAACCAAGATTGATTTTCTGTTGTGCTTGATGTATATTTTTGAAAGCCGTTTTCAAAATAAAAATCGGACCGCTTCTGCGGCAAGCAGACATTTTACAATTAACGCATTAAATAAATTAAAGTGTCAATAGCGCAGAAACGTATTATCTTAAAGTGTACGTTTTTTATACATTTGAAGAGCATAAAGTCTGCTACTTTTCCATCAAACCTTAACCTAAAAAGTTAAAAATTAACTAAGATATTAATTTGTTTAACAAAAGCTAAATTTCCCGGTTTTTCCAAATTTTCTCCGCTTCTAATTACCCAATCAGATCAAGCGACAACTCATTTTATTCGCAATTCAATTTTTCACAATTTTCCGATTGATGTCATTAAGATTGGATAATTACCTTTAATGTTATAAACAAAAAACTAAAAAAAGTGCAATTTTTTGGTCTTAAATGTTGATAAAAAATTTACAAATCATATTTCGTTGCCCAAAACATGACACAATTACTCCATGACCAACCTTTCTTCTGATGGTGCAGTCCGTTTTCTGAAATAAATAATGTCCTAAATCATTCATAACAAATTCCGTGTTGCTTGGACTAATGGATGAGGTATCTGCGTAGTATTATTATTATTTTTATGTGCCATCGGCGCGCAAACTCGTTTTTTCGCTACAGTTAACAGTAGCGCAATGTAGTACATTTCGCCAGAAAGGAATGAAATGTAAAAACTGAACTGCGCATGCGCCGATAGCCATGAAACGAAGCTCAATCCTTCTTATTCTTCTTCTTCTTCGTACAGCGTTAGCATCTTACTGGCAAAGCCTTGTACATTTGAACTGCGCATGCGTCTACTAAAATCCATTACTACTACACAAGATCGATAAAATCAAAATGGCCGGGACTAGTCGTGACATATCAAGTGTAATGACTAGCGCCGCAAACAACTACAATACTAGTTTAGATTCCAGTGTACGCATAAAAACTCGTATACGCACCGAAGTCACATAAAATAGAATACGCGCCAATGCACGCAATTCGGGTAATTCCGATACTCGCGACAATGCTCGCAGGACTGATCGCGCTTTGGCTTCGATCTCCTGCGAGCATTGCCGCTCGTCCCGCAATGACCCTCATTCTGCGCCTGGGCACGTAATGTACTATTAGATCAGGCGGAAATTAAGCCATTATTACCCAAGCGAATTCCAGGCTAGATAGCACAAAACAAACTATGGGATCACTGTCCAAATGAAAAAAAATTTACCCGTGTTTTTTCTATTTGCGATTCCAATTGTGTATGCGAAATTATTCAAACGAATTAACAATAATTTTGCAATTTGAAAAAACTGATAATGCTACAATTGAGTCCATGTTTTCTACAGGTGCATTTTGCACTTTTACAGTCCGTCTTACATTTACACGACACTGATTTTAGCGATTGGTTGGGAATCATTAGAGAGTTTATTATCAAGTACAAAATTGGCTAGAAAATCACAAAAATCCGTTAGACTGGGGCTGGACATTAAGTAAAAACGGAGTCATACCTGTAAAAGTCGTTGGTTCTTTAATTCCCAACCAATCGTTAGTGAAATATGCTTTTTTTCTATAGATAATCTTTTTTGATATAAATCACAAGAAAGTGTTTCGATGGTAACATTAAAATCAAGAGAAAGACAATAGAAAAATTTTTAAATGCATTTTTCACCTGTAAAGGTTGAAAATTATTGTTTGAAAATATCACAATTATTATTATTATTTCGACGCACTCTATCGATTTAAAAAAAAAAGGTCGAAATTGGAGCTGTACTTTCCAAGATATTGTATTTTTTTTCCGTTGATCGCTTTCGCGTGGATACACTTCTATGGGAAATTTCCTGCTCTACAACTTTTGTTTGAAAACTTTTTCTCTCCGAAGTACTCGTATTCTTCAATCCAAGCGTAAATGAAAAAAAAAACACGAATGACTTTGGTTCATTTTTTTGGTAGCTGTAGGATTTATTTCCTAAAGCGGGCCTAAAATCGGCTAATTTGCTTGGAATCAAATTGTAATAGCAATTAACACAATTAGTAAGTTTTACAAAACTGTATTGGTAACTTTTATTACAGTAAAACCTCATTTATCGGGATGCCCTTGAAATGTAAACACCTCGTTTATCGGGATTTGGAGGGGCTCCTCACTACCACCTACAGTCTCATGGTGGGTTGCCATGACTCTTGTTGTATGTTGACATTTAGTAATGGTAACGAAGGTATATATAATACGAAGGTATGTAAAAAAATTGACATAATAAAACTCCTGCAAATGAAACATCTGTAAACGATGTCACTATGTACAAGGAGTGGTGGCTGGAGGAGAAACAAAATGTCCCGATAAATGAGGTTGCGAGATCCCGATAAGTGAAGATCCCGATAAATGAGTGCCCCGATAAATGACGTTTTACTGTATAAGATTGATACAATGTAGAAATGCATGAAAATAGTACCGGCTACAAAACGGACCGACTCATCGGATTTTGTAAGTTTTACTAAAAATTTTAATCATTGCTACTCAGTTAATCTAGTTGTGAGGACTAAGGTGTTTACATCATACAGAGTAAAAAAAACATGCTTGTGACCCTTTTTTACAAAAAAAAAAAAAAAAAATGGATAACCACGACTAATATCTTCTCTCAGTGTACGCGCTTGGCTCCAAGTTGCATACATTAGAGTCCCCCAATAAAATGTGTCAGAAATATAGAAAAAAATAATTTTTTCGCCAATTTTTCGAATAATTAAGAAGATCCACTATCTCTATTGAATAAATAATGTCAAATATTCCCTAAATAAAAGGAACTGGTCATTATGCAACTTTTTTTTTTATTAAATCCAAGTTACTTTTTTCTTTTAGCCAAATCTTGTGGGACCTTCTTTATACAAACTAAAGCCTGAAATATCAAACTTAAAAATTTTCTTTCATCAGAATATATCCAATTTTGTTTAGAAATCTGATAAACATTAAAATATTAATTTTTGATCAAGGCGAAGTGCAACATTCACTGATTTAAAAAACTTAAGTTTTTTAGTAATGCCAAGATAGTATACAATTCATACGTTAATTTGTTTCTCTTCATATCACGTTAATTTAATTGGAAAGAATTTCGTCTATTAAACAAAGTTTCCTTATTTACATTAATGATACTGATCAAGATAATTAAAAACATGGGCATTCATTTCTTATATTCACGATCGGTTTATTTCTCTTTGGACAAGGCTTTACTGAATTTGGTCTAGTTTAAAGGTATCCCTGAACATATTGCTCAAGCCACGTCCATGGAAATTATGATTTCATCATTTTTACAATCATAATCAACTCATTACATCACAATTAATTTCTCATAAAATAGATGAATAATTGAAACATACAAATTTTACTAATTATATCGTTGAAAATAGGACAAACTTTATTTCATGAACAAATTCCCAACGTACAGAAATTACTAATATGTATTTGCTACATTTTGCTTAACCCTCCATTATCAAACTTAAAAATTGTTACACGGTCACCTTTGGTTTTGAAAAGTGATTATTGAATGAGTATTTTATTTGAACATTTTTTATTGCTTCAAAAAGTTTCAGGAATAATTCGTGGAAAGGTATTCAAACGGACCAGACTGTGTGAAGCGTAAATAAGAAGTTCTTTCGAAAAAACTGACCCAAAAAACTGACCCCACTGAGGGAATCCCTCATATGTTTGGTAACAGAGGGTTAAATTCTATCAGCTATGTACACAAAATGTCAAGAGCTTGCTTTACGGTTTTCGTATTGCCTTTTGAAGGTGAACCCAGTTTTAATTTAATTTTATTCTTGTACTTATTTTACGATTTCACTTTTAGTTTAATGAAACATTAGAGTCTTCCAATAAAATATATCGAAAATACAGAAAAATAAATTTTTTTTTCCATTCTTCAAATAATTACAAAAACCCACTATCTATCATTATATTATTTTAAAATTATTTATTTAAAAACAAAGAAAAGATTATTATTATTACATATACAATTCAGGTTCATAAATATTAGATTTATAAATGTAAAAAAGAGGTTTTTAAGGTAGTACGAGCAGGGTACCGGGTGGGAATAGACCGCTGCGGGCGCGCGGTAAAGAGTTGAGATTGATCACGCGACCCTAGCTGTACGTATGGCAACCAAAGCCAGCTAATTTTTCTAAAAAGCTGACCTTTTTTTAAAATATTAAAGATTTTTAATAAGTCCGTGACTACGTTTTTTTTTAAAATTCTTTCGTTAAGGTCTTAGATTCAAATTAAAGTTTTTATTTTCATCGACAAATTTGTGCGAAAATTATTAAAACATTTCATCTATCCACCACTTTGCCATAAGACCAATATTTAATATGCTGACTTTTGCAGTCGATTATTTGTTTAAATAATCGGTCAACCCCCCTCAAATTTTCAGAATTTGTTTAATCGTATTTGAACTTCACATAAATTAAAGATCAAGTCTTTTGTTCGAATATGCTACCGTGCTCGTACTACCTTAAAACGACGTTAGGAAACTACGTCAGAAATTACGTCGTTTCCTATTCCAATTTTCGAGATTGTTTTCTATGTAGTTTCCTACATGGTTTCTTACCTTGTTTTTTATGCATTCTCCTACATAGTTTCTTATATAATTTTGTATGCCTCTTCTTAGGCCAACATTGTCAATAGAGGAAGGCTTATTTTAACGGGAAGAATATTCATTACAACTTGACCGTGTTCAATGTTCAAAAATAAATAATTTAAAGCTAAATATAGGTACTTTTGAACATTTGTAATTTGAAGAAAAAATGTAATGTAATGTAATATACTATTTTCTCGAATGCCGGCATTGAAGAATCAATTCTAAAAAATGCGATGCTGTCAAGTTGTTGACAAATCTTCTTTTCAGAAGAAAAAAAGAGAGAAGAAAGAATATTTGAATCAAAGAATATTTCTTTGATTCAAATAAATGGTTGAGCTGGATTGTGAGGAATAAATATTTTTTTAGATCAAAGAAATATTTTTATTGTCTTTAAAAAATGAATAATTAAAGAAAAAAAATGTTTTTCTAGTACTATTAAATATTCATTAGATTGAATAAATATGTTATTAACATTGTGTAGCAATTATTTGATAAGAAAAGTAAATTCCTTGATGTAAAATGATGTGATGCATGTTCAAAGAAACATGTACGCCCAAAGTACGCCCAAAACCGAGGCGAAGCCGAGGTTTTCGCTGGTCGGGGCGGGCATTAGAAACAAATTTCAAATAAAATGCAATCATACAATAACCGCAAAAAAAAAAAATTGAAAATTAAAATTTTTTTTTTTAATTAACAAATACCAGAGAAAATGTATTCTTAGATAAAAATATTAACATTGATCAACTGTAACTTTAACCACAGAAAACTCAAACACTTTTAGTTATTAAATATATAAAATAATGAAATTTGCATTCCACAATGGGAGGTAGTTTTTGATTAAAAAGTCATATGCGAAACCCGGCCAACCAGCCAAATCAACGGCAAAGCCGAATATCCATGGCACGAAGGTAATGCTCTGTATTTGGTGGGATCAGAAGGGTGTGCTGTATTATGAGCTGCTAAAACCGGGTGAAACCATCAATGGAGAACGCTACCGAACACAATTAATCCGTTTGAAGAGAGCAATAGCCGAAAAATGTCCGGAATTCTTGGCTGCCAAGCCAGCGTAGTTCTTTTGGGATGGAATCCCCAAATTGTAGATCCAATATAATATAATTATTAATTAATATTTAGTATACATTTTTATTATAACTATACGCATGAAGTTGAATGAAATTAAATTTTAAAATATATATTCAAAAATTGCATCAATATAAGAAAGAATCTTGTGTAAAAACATTTGAAAGAAAGTTCTTTTATTTTCTGTGTTGTATATTTTCAAAATATAAATTCTACAATTGTGAGTTCCAAATTATTATTGTATCTAAGAAATTTATGTAAAATCTAACTCCTGTGTGGATTTTTTTATATTTCATGTTATAAATTTATCAAGACTTTTGCTGCTTAAAATTTCTGTGAAATCAATTTCATACAAAAAACCTAAGTGAAATATAAAGAAGTAATTATAAATGAATTAAGTTTTAAATGATATATTTGATATTGTGATTCAAAACAAATATTTCCTTTGAAGAGACTGATAAATCTTCAACCCTCTGAAGTATATTCCACATTTGAAAGTATGTACAGTAAAACCCCGTTTATCGCAACACCCGCCTATCGCAACTCCCGTTTATTGCAACTTGTCTCTCCCGTTTTTCGCAATAAACTTTACGTATATTAGGGAGATATGAAATTGTTTGAAGCCATTAATTTATTAAAAGGATTTTATTACATTTTTTTAAGCGTCTTTGAAATCCGTACTTATTTTGAGAGGTACATTTTTTTTCTCATGAAATGCATAAATGTTTTTGAAATTCTTCATTTAGCAGTTCTTTCCAAACTATCGTTTATGTATATATTGCTACATATTTGTGTTTTATATGTAACAGAAAAATATATAAATTTTTCACATTTCAATGTATATTATTATGACAAATTATAGCATGAATTGTGCCTAGTACAGCAATCGCTTTACCAATTGCGAATCAATTGTTTTACAAACTGCGGGAATATTTCTACTGAAAAAAATTCAATCATGCATTCGAAAATTGAGAGAAATATGTAAGCTCTAAAGTAATTAAAATGTATTGTTTGTATTAGTCGTTTACGTACCATCGTTCGGTTCCACGTTTTCACTCATTTATAATTGCACATATAATGACAATAAAAAAACGCATTCGAGGCTATTGAAACACGACTGTAAACAATGATAAACAGCGAAAGCGCGTGAAACTATTCGTTTAAGCGCATGTGCTGATCCAATAAATCCAATAAACATTTAATTATATGAAATAAGTTTCAAGTTTAAAAAATATATTTAAAGAATTTGAAAATTTTTCTGTGAGAAAAAAGACGCTTTTGACTGCGCTGGGATTCGAGCCCAGGTCTTTCGATTGCCGGTCGACTGCTCAAACAATTTACAGCCGCAAGGCAGAGCCTCTTGGCGATATAAGGAGATCTTCCTGTCGAGAATTAGATGTTGGACGCCTGTGCAGCTGAGTGGTTAGAGCAGTCGACCGGTAATCGAAAGACCTGGGCTCGAATCCCAGCGCAGTCGAAAGCGTCTTTTTTTCCACAGAAAGATTTTCAAATTCTTTAAACATTTGAATTCAATTGCATTATTTTCGATATAAGAGTTTGAAATAGTCTACGAGAACACCTGTCGACAAGGTATCCTATCTGATACGCGAATAGTGAATCTCCGATAATGTAGGCAGTGACAAAAAAAATTGCAAACTTACCTAATTAATTTGAATTTGAAAGATATGTCATCATAACTACGGCAAACCTTTAAGATTAAATGAACAAATTTTTTAAACGAAAAATACCTACAGTTTTTCAAAAATATATTTCTTTCAATTAAAAAATTGGTTTTTTCGGTTTAAATTATTTTATATTAATAATGTAGGCTTGTAACTCCCTGGCAGTTCCTAAACCTAACCTAACGGTGAGACACGGAGAGAACTCCTTTGTCAAAATTGAATCAAAAGTTACGTACTCTCTAAATATAAATCAGTCAAAATCTATTGATTATAATCAGGGAAATTTGACTAATTCAAATATCCAAAAAAAGGTTTCTGTAAATCAGTCAAATCTCACTGATTATTTTAGTGGAAATCAACTGATTTAACAGTGAAAATATTTGTTTTCACTGCTGAATCATTGAAAAGGCAAATTACTGATTTATTCAGTAAAAATTTGACTGATTCAGATTTAGAGAGTAAAGCTGGGACATAAGGGCTTTCAGAAAAAATTAAAATTTGTTTGCTTATTCATTCAATAACGAATTATAAAGTTTAATCAACTGTTGACTTAACTCTAATACAGTTGATTAAACTTTATAATATGTTATTGAATGAATACGCAACAAAATTTAGATTTTCTCCAAAAGCCATTATGTCCCAGCTTTACTCAACATTTGCTTAAATTTTCACAAATGGATTTTTTCCGTGTGGAAGTGGATAAATTAAGGCAAATGTGTGACGTTGTATAAGTCAACAAAAAAATACAAATAATGACAAATATTTTCAGTCTTAAAGATGAATTGTCGCAATCCTACCAAATATTTGACTATTTTAGGTTTATATAACGACACTCAAGTTTCCTGAATCACACCTATATTTGTGATTCCACTGAGAAAATGTATTTTGTGAACGTTGTAAAGATGAAGATTCTTATAACTATCTTCATCTGTATTTCTATATCTTCAGCTGGGTCTACTGGTAAGCATGAAAAATTAATATCTTATTTTAACATTTACACGTATTTGAAGAATTAAATAATAGTCTAACTAAAACAACGAAAAATCTGATTCGGGCATTTTTAGAGATTTTTGTGGTGAACAATGTTTGCTACAAGGTCAGTTAAGGTAGTGGTCGTGTGGAAAAACAGGTCTAAAAAAAAATTTCTGTTTTTAAATGTTGAAATGATATTCTTACTATTGTATTTTGTCAACGTTGTAAACATGAAGATTCCTATAATTATCTTTATTTGTATTTCTATACCTTTAGGTCAGCCTACTGGTAAATATAAAAAACTAATATTTTATTTTAAAATTTACACACATTTTAAACAATTTTTGTGTTGATCAATGTTTACTTATATAAAAGCTCAGCTAGGGTTATTGTCATGCGGAAAAACAGGTCTCTGGAGAAAAACTTTTTCTATGATTTTAAAAGCCGAAATTATATTCTTAGTTGTGTTTTATTAAAGACAATATGTTTTTTTATGAAAAAATTTGAAACTTACGAAAAATAATACTTTTAATAGTGTTTTTCGTAAAAGAGTTTTTTCTTACCAGCGCTTCTTACCATTTACTAAATAATTATTGAATTTTGATAAAACATGGCTTATTTTTTTGCAAAAAATATTTTCTACAATTCTTCAATTTCTCATAATAAGTAAAAAAATCTTCAAATATATTTATTTAATTAGAATAAATCGTATTTTAAAACATTTTTTAAAATGATTCGAGTCATTGTAAACCGTATCAAAACAAATTATCTTTGGTTAAACGAAACAAATTCTTTGGTTGATCCAACGAAATTTTGGTGGGTCTAACGAAATATTTTTATTTATTTGGAAATCTTTTACGCCTGTGTAGCTCAGTGGTTCGAGCAGTCGACCGGCAATCGAAAGACCTGGGCTCGAATTCCAGCGCAGTCGAAAGCCTCTTTTTCCATAGAAAGATTTTCAAATTCTTTAAATATTGAATTCATTTGCATTATTTGCGATATAAGAGTTTGAAATTGTCTGCGAGGACACCTGTCGACAACGTATCCTATCTGATACGCGACTAGTGATCCTCCGATAATGTAAGCAGTGACAACAATTTCAAACTCAACTGATTAATTTTTATTTATGTTCGGACAGGAAATTCCTTTTTTCGACCAATTTTTAAATCATAAAGACAGGGCGTACAGATCATTTGAAAATACATAAAGTCAGTTATATATATGTACGATTAAGATTCATCAAAAATTTTATTTGCAGGAATCTAATAGTTACGGTTTTTTTTCTTAAAACACTATTAGAACACATCCAGCATAACACACAGAACTTTCACACATATTGGGTAGCAAAAATTGTAATGACCGATAATACTACAGTCGAAATCCGAATTCTTTTCGCCGGACCTCACAAGCGATGACGTCATATCTTTAATGCGTCTGCGCGCGAATTTGCGCATGCACGTGCAAGCGAGTATGAGTCTGCACATACGCAAAATAAAATATACCTCTCATAGAGGGGGCCTGGAGGAGGTCATCGTTATCGCCATTTGTCTCGAAGGCGTCGTTGTCCTCAAAATCGGAGTTAAAATACGGATTCTGTCTGGTTGGCTCACGTACTAGTGCGGAACGGCCCATCATGTTCGCCAATTTTCTCGACTACATATCGATCATTTCGAAGAACAGAGATAATCTTATATGGGCCAAAAAATTCTGGATGTATTTTCAGTCCTGGACCACGCTGTGTTCGCAAAATAGCGACAAGATCTCCGTCCTTATACGAAGTCGCCACTTTTCTCTTGCGATCAGCTGCTTTCTTATTTTCTTGCTGGATCTTCATGATATTGTACACTGCTTCATCTCGAAGTTCCGACCGTTCCTGTTGGAAAATTTCAATGAATTGTTCTTCTAGTATGGAGCGTAGTTTTTGGTCGTTTTTGAGCTTCATCTTCGTTCCTGTAAACAGCTCGAAAGACGTCATGCCAATTCTCTTGCTCAATGATGAATATATGTGTTGTTGAACAAGATTTATATACTTGTACCACTCAGATGGATTTAAGATAAATAGTTTTGTTAGGATAGGAATCAACGTTTTGTTCATTCATTCTACTTGTCCATTACTACGAAGTACGCCTGTCGTGATGAGTTGAAGCAGAATTCCTTCATCCTCACAGTATTCTCGAAATGCATTCGATGTAAATGTTGTTCCTCTGCCTGCCACAATTCGTCTTGGATTGCTAAAAATTGCAGCTTGCCGTCGTGGGCGTTCAATCGCTTCTTCAGATGTAGTTGACTTAGCTGGGTAAAGCCATAAAAACTTAGTGAAAGCATCCGTCACAGCAAATATGTGTTTATAGCTTTTTTTCGTTGACGGTATAGGCCCCAAATGATCCTTATGATAAGTGTCGAGTGGTATGACCCCTTCTTCAATTGGGTTGTGAAGTCCTTCAGACTTACCTTTCTTTCTCTCAGCTAAAATATACTTCACGCAGTTGTCTATAAATTTTTTAATTTTATTACGCATTCCAGGGAACCAAAATTCTTGTTGGAGAATATATTCCATCTTACGTAACCCAAAATGTCCTTGTTCATGCCTCTGTTTAATGATCTCATGCTGCATTGACCCTGGTACGATCAGTAGATGATTTCCATCCCTGACCTTGTACAGAATACCCCTTTTTAAGACACACTCTCCATAGTTTCCTTCCCCTACTGCTCTTTTGATTTTTTGGAGTTCAGGGTCTTCTTTTTGTGCTGTTTGGATTTGCGTGATGAGTCCGTCGTACCTTTCTTGAATTAAGGGGGTCGTCTACCTTCGCGCCTGAATTTCGGGCGTATTTTTGACGATGGATTGCGAAAAAACTACACATGATATTGACACAAAGTTTTTTTATTTAATTAGTACATTATTAAAATTAAAAAAAAAATATATTTTTTTTTCGTTATCTTGGCCTTGACGCGTCCTTGAATCGATCTCTGCCGGCGCGACATAGTAGACTTTCACGTCCAATCAGCAAGTCGTGGTCAATGGCATGGTCAGGGATAACATGAATTTGTATCTCGATTGGCATTTTATCAATTATGACATGTGAGTCAAAACTTCCGAGGGTGCGACTCTCAAATGCACCAACAACACCAAATGAAATAGAATTATCCCGTAAAAAAGGTGCTCCCAACCTCACATAGCAACTAGATCTCATGAAATGAAGATCATTACCTGAATCGATTACTGCTTCAATTTCTTTGCCATTTACACTCACGATTTTGTAAGTTTTTCTATCTCCTGTTGCCACCGCATCACATCGACTTTTACTCTGCTCTTTTAAATTGGAAGAATTAGGCTTTTTCGGATTTTTAGGACAAATTGGAGCTACGTGTCCATATTCTCCACACGAGAAACATTTAGTACCTTTGGTTTTATTTGGACAGTCCTTGCCAAGGTACCTCTTGTCGCCACAATTGTAACAACGCTTACCTTGATTTTCATCTGTAGATTGAGGACCGCTGTTGGATTTTCCGTAGCCAGTTTGCTTTTGTTTACTATTGTTTGCCTGCGTCTTAATTCTACTTATCTGTGCTTCATAGTGACTAAATTTCTTCCTTAATTCCTTAATTGTTAATGCTCCATACAGAATAGACTTGTTGGCTTCACTATCTGGTACTCCGTCAATGATGTACTGAATCCTTGCTTCGAGTTCAATATCAGCATGACTGGCTATTTCTAACACATGATAAATATATTCTTGGAATGTTTCATTAGGTTTCTTTTTCGCAGAACTAAGCTCTCGGTGAGATTGTTTGCTGTAGGTCGCCGTTGAGAACTCTTCAGCCAGGGCTAATTTTAAATGCCCCCATGATTTTACGTTGCATTCAAAACTAACAAATAATTTTGCAGATTCTTTCAATAATCTTTTAGCGTATATAACCTTCTGTACATCTGTCCAGGAACACAGTTCTGCTGTTTCCTCAAAATTCGTCAGCCATCTTTTTAAGTTTTGTGTTCCATCACCACTGAACGTTTCCAATGCATCTTCAACATCTTTATATGTTAAAGTGGGATGAGGCACATTACGACTGTGCCGTGCTCGAGCGGCTGCTGCGACTTCTCTGTTGCTCAGTTCTGAATCTGTAAAGTGACATTCGTTGTCATTTCTGCCTTCGTTTTGATCTTCCGATCCACTGCCATCTAATTCTGATGCGGCTTTCAGTCGCGCTCGCAACTCAGGTTGGTTGCTCGTTGTTTTCAAACTTAGCTCTCGTAAAAGAGCAACATGTTCGTTTTTTGATAGAGTGTCCACATCAAATTGTTCATTTCTCCCATTGTTAGTTTCTTCTGTGTCTTCTAAAGCACCTCGTAATCTTTCTCGTATGACAGCTCTGCTACCTGTTTCTTCTTCTGTCATTTTATTTACATCCCGACCTTCCAAATTATTCGCGGTCATGTTTCAAGAAAAATCTAAAAAAAATTGAAACGATCAGAAACGACTTCAGATATCTTCTTAAACACGTGTATATTCTTTTTTTTAAATCGATAATATCGATTCGTTCGCACTCAGCTGTTCACTCACGTCACATTGTTCAGACAAGCCGATTTTACAACTAGCTTCAGCGCTCGATAACACCACATTATCTTAGGAGCACTCAACTCCGATAGTCGATAAAATAGGTAAGCGTTCTCCTAATACTCAGCAGTCAAATTGGATGATCGATAACACTCAGTTATCTAAAACTCGCTCGATTAAAATTACCGATAATACAGACCACTTCTTTTCCTGATCAATGAACACTCAGTTCGTATGAAACTTCTAATGAGCATTCAGCTCCTTGGCCTATCTTATCGATATCCGTTCAATCACTCACTGTACTGTCCCAAAGATCATTACTTTCGCACTCAGCGAACACGTAAATTCATGGTTAAAATCGAAAACACGCAATTATGATTCGCTTTACATTATAAGTCTAGCAGAACCCACCATTAAAAACAGACACATCACTTCCACTCGCCTCGTAGCCGTCTTCTTTCCTTTTTTTGTTCCTCTTGCTCCTTCACCGCAACGGCCATCACCCCTTGGCGCCATTTACCATCAGTGCGATCCCATTTGAATTATCAATAGAGTTCTGCAGGATTCTGGATCCCACATACGTAACCTATGAATTGCATCATGCGGTAACTACTTTATCTTTTTACAGGATCCAACTCATCACTATTTGAAAGTAAAGTAGTAGGTGGTATTCCAGTGGCTAAAAAGTTTATTGTAAAATACCTGGGTTTTATAGTATCAGAAAAAGATCACATACGCAAGGAAACAGCAACTTTTATTAATGAACGTAATTGTTTAGTCTCAAGGGAGAGGGCTGCAAAGATAGATAGTGGTAGAAGAAAGTATCTTGTAGAGACTCCAATATCTCTCGGACAAAAAATATGTGATATTTATAAATTGTTATATATACAGGAAGAAAGTGAGATAGCAGCGTATTGGGGAATTGTACGAGTAAGTTAGGAAATTTTAATTGAACATATGATTCTACGTAAGGTTGTTTATAATAGAAACATATACTTAAAATACCATTTCTTCTGCTGTGATTTGAAAGAATGCCGTTTACCTGCAAAAATAGTTGATAGAATGAAATTATTATAAGATATCATTCAATTATGAAATTATAATTATTATGAAATGTTACATATTATAATTTTATGATAAATATCAATAATTGTTTCATCTTTTTTAAGCTTGTTTTCATATGAGCCAAATAGATAATAATTTCATCAGTTTAAATAAATTGAAAGTCGACATTTTTTCAAACCGCAGATATAAATATATGTAAGAACTTTATAAGATTCATTACATTTTATGAATAATGAATAATACAAAATCCTAATGGGAATAATTCATGAATATTTATTAAATAATGTACATAAATTACAAATTTATTGAGTAACAACTAAACTCGAAATACGGTCGGTGACCAAATTATTATACTGAGTTTATTTTTGTTACTCACATAAACTCTCCTAATATAGACAATAAACATGTTAAAATTTTCCCCTATAAATAAAATGGAAGACGTTAAAATTATGTATAAAATGACAGCGGGATAAAGTGTTTTTGTCAATTTTTAAGAAAGATATTGTGGAAAAGATCCAAGTTTCAAAACTTTTCTTAAATTATACACTGAGAAAACAGTTTTGTCAAATCAACAAAAATATTTTGTTAGTATTCAGCTAACAAAATTCTTTTGTTGTGCCAACAAAACATTTTGCTATATCAATCAAATTTTGTTACTTAAACAAAATGTTTTGTTGGGACATCAAAATATTTTGTCAGGACAACAAAAAAAGTTTTGTTGGATAAATTTTTTCCTCAGTGTAAATAATTCCCGAAATAATTGATGTTTTTAGATGTTTTTCGACTTACTTTAAAATTAAATTCACGTAGCGTGTGAAAATAAAGTAAACCAGAACTATTGGAAAATGTTGTGAAAAAGTCCCATCACAATGGTAAAGTTTATTATGTCAGTCTATACTCGCTGTCTATACTCTCTATCTCTATCTCTATCTTAATCTGTCTCTATCCCACTCAATACTTGTTCTCAAATTTAAAAGGATTTATAATAAAAATTTGATAATTACAATTTATTGAGTGGTTATTTGTTGTTGGTTTCCCTCACCCAGCTTCGGTTTAGAAATCCTCTGAATTTCTTTACCGTTCTAAACGAGGAAAAACAAATTAAATAATGGAATAAAAGGTGAGTAACCAGGACGTTACACCTCTTGAGTGGTCGATATATAGACGACCCTCGCAGCTAAAAGGTAATAGATTTTATCAATCGCATTTTACCGTCCAGGATTTATAATAATTAAATAGAAAAATTAATGGTTCTTCCAGACAAATAACTGCAGAACCAGAAAAAATCTACCTTGACCCGGATTAAAACCGGGGTCTCTACTCTTACATGAGTGGTCGCTAACCGAATACGGAAAATCGTTAATTTCTCTATTTAATGCTTCAAATACACTACCAGATAATAGTGTTAATATTGGTATATTATTTTTGTATTAGCATTAGGTAAGCTCATTTCCATTAGGAATTAATGATTGAAAAACATATTATAGATATAAAAACCGGAAAAGTCTTAGTGTTTGAAAGACTTAAAGAGGCAAATGTTTCGGCCACAAATAGGGCCCCTCTTCAGTGCCAGCTAATTTTATGAAATTAAATACTAAGCTGTAAACGTGCACAAATAAATTATTTATAGTAATACTAGATTTTTTAGTTTGTTTTTTTTTTGTTTATTTTGGTTTTCTTAAGCATAATATTTTGTAGAAAAAACGTGCAAAGAACTCATGCAATGGGGCAAGCTCCAAGGCGTCTAGGAACCAGAACGCTTTAAAAATAGTCCTCAAATAAGAGAAGGAACTCCTGTTTGGCCGATCCATGAAGAATGTCACAGTAAAATTGCTTCTCCTCAAAGGCATACACAAGAACCATGTATAAGCAGTGATCTTTTAATACGAAACATTTTTTTAAGCACTAATTTTGTATGGAAAAACGCCAGTATCCATGAGGGAGGTCCATAAAACCTTTGAAAAGTATGCACCTCACCGAACACAGACACACGAACGCGGAAAGAGGGAGTTTTCTAAGAGTGAAATTCTGAATTTTATTTCTATTTTTATTCTTACTTTCCAATTTGTTTGATTCATTTTAAGACACAGAGGCAGCAGATAGAATTAGCCGCACAGTCTGTTCGGTGTCAAAAAGGATACTGCCTTGGAAAGAGAGCAATACAGTTTAAAAAATCTGCCCGCTTGGCGGGCACATTCTCATCGCGCGCTTCGCTCGCAAGATTGAGCGCGCATAGGGCGCGCGATTCGATAGTCCCGCTTCGCGCTCCGTAATACTCGATTGTCGCGCTACGCGCTCCGTTCTTTCTGGACCTCGCGTTTCGCGCTCGGTCTTGTGCTCTTCGCATACATTTAAGTCTATTTCTTATATTTTGATACTGAAGCTCAAACCAATTTGATAATAATATTACAGATGATGTGAATTACACATTTTCTCAAAGTCACTCAATTTCTTTTTGAATTTAAGTGAAACAGGAAATTCAATTTACTTAAGGCTCTATCGGCCTTAAGGAACACATTCTCATCATGACACTCGCGCTTCGCGCTCGATTTTCTGTATACATTTCAGTATAACTTTTTAATAAATTACATGATTAAAAGAATTTACTTTCTTCCACATATCTAAAAAGGAAAAACAATCGTAGACTTTATTTACGGAAACGATTTTGCAGAACAACGCTTATTTTGTATCTCACATATTTTGGTGAAAAAAATCGAATTTTTTCAATATTAAAAATCAAAACATAAAATAAACATCCTGTCCCGAAATTTCTTTATCAGAATTTGTAGACCTCATTTAGGCAAACAATTTTCCATCTAAATGTTTTTTTTGCATCTCACATATTTTGTCTAAAAAATGGAATTATTTCATTTTTATCGTATTTTTTGGAATTGAAACGAAAAATATATCTTTTATCAGAAACTGTGTCAGACAAAATTTGTAGATCTTTTTGAAACGAACAACTTTGTATTCTTACGTTTTTTTGGTATTTCCAATATTATTGTTAAAAAATTGAATTTTGGATTTTCAATAGTTTTTTTTTTAATTAAAAAGAAAAATATGCATCTTATGAAAAAATGTTACAATTCAAATTTGTAGGTCTTTATTTGTTCAATAATATTGTATCATAACGTTTTTTCGTATCTCGTATAATTTAACTGGAAAATGGAATTTTGATATTGACTTTTTTCGAATTTGAATATGCTGTAACATTTCTAATTTTGATTTAATCAAAAAATGTTATCGGGATAATTTTTAGAGATTTATGAGCTCTATCTAAAACCAGTATTGAAATTTTTGATTTTTTCAAAAAATTATTTTCAAAAACACAAAAGTAGTGCTCCATCCCTCAATTTTGATTGGATGTGGCTGGTTAACGAACTTGTCCTTACTTTTTCGGCTCCGATAAAGTGTACCAAAGCTCAATTCAATCTGATAATTCTATCGAGAATTATGCCGCACACGACCTACTACAGACAGACAGACAGACAGACACTTTCGTAAAAACCATTTTTTCTGACTCAGGGGGTCTCAAAACGTAAAGATTTGATGAAAATTTCGAAAGTCATTTTTCACATAAAACCAATACCTTCTCATCCATGATGAGAATGTAAAAATAGCGTCAAGAATTAATATATAATGTGACCACTTGTTGTGAAGGGTCAAGTTCCAAACGCATAAACATACCCCATACACAGGCTATGTTCTGGCTACCAGCGACCTAAATACACTTGAGTATTCGTAGAGAGGAGAGAGAAAATAGGTTTATGACCACATGTTTAGAGAATTCTTCGGAATTCTGCGTATGAGTTGAGCGCTTAACGGCTTGTAATGCGATTTGAAATTCTTTACGAATTAATGCAGCGCCTTGGGGTTTTTTTTTTCGGTGTAACATTCCATGCGGATTTTTCATTCATCAAATTTATATACGCGAAATTTACTCTTGAAATAAATTGAAAATCTCATTTTCATTCTCGTCCTGACAAATGTATTATATTCTGTTGCATTAATCCGCAACGAATATTATTACATCGAAAAAGCAAGCCGCTAAGCGCTCAACTCATACGCGATAATATGTGACTCAATTGTATTTAGGTCGCTGGTAGGCAGAACATAGCCTGTGTATGGGGTATGTTTATGCGTTTGGAACTTGACCCTTCACAACAAGTGGTCACTGTATATATTAATTCTTGACGCTATTTTTTAAACTGTATTGCTCTCTTTCCAAGGCAGTATCGTTTTTGACACCGAACAGAGTGTGCGGCTAATTCTATCTGCTGCCTCTGTATCTTAAAAGGAATCGAACACATCGGAAATTAAGAATAAAAATAAAATAAAATTCAAAATTTCACTCTTAAAAAACTCCGTCTTTCCGCGTTCGTGTGTCCGGTACCTAGACGCCTTGGAGCTTGTCCCATTACATAAGTTCTTTGCACGTTTTTTCTACAAAATATTATGCTTAAGAAATCAAACAAAAAAAATCTAGTATTACCATAAATAATTTATTTTTGCACATTTACAGCTTAGTATTTAATTTCGTCAAATTATCTGGCTCTGAAGAGGGCCCCTATTTGTGGCCGAAACGTTTGCCTTTTTATGCCTTTCAAACACAGACTTTTCTGGTTTTTTTGATATATAATATGTTTTTTAATCATTAATTCCTAATGGAAATGAGCTGACGCAATGCTAATACAAAATTAATATACAGATTTAAATTTGGGCCAATATTAAGACAAAAGGCATGAATACAAACATGTCACAAAAGTTTTAATATTCCTTCATGGAGACTAGATATAAGGAGACCAATCTCCATATATCCATTCCCAAAATGAAGTTTTGCCAAGTACATAGTTACAAAACTTCCCGATAAGGGCATGTGTGTTCCCTGGGTGCAAAATGTCGACGCCTAATACATGATGCTTATAAACCGTGGATGCCACCATTTTGCACCCAGGGAACACACGTGCCCTCATCGGGAAGTTTCCTATCTAAGTACTTGGCAGAACTTCATTTCGTGTTTTGTGAAGTACGGCCATAAGAGATTGGTCTCCTTATATCTAGTCTCCATGTATTCCTCACTCATTATAACGTAACGTGCGCACGGGTGGCACTCTGAGTTGAAAATGACATGAGAGTTGACCGTCGCCGTGGGTGGCGTTGGCAGTGCTTTGGACCGCCGAGAGCTACAAAAATGCATGGGAAATTATACAAAATTTTTGCAGATTTGACCTGTGACGAAATTTATCAGTTTCAAGAAAGATTCGCAGCTTTAACATGCGAACATAGGACTTTTCAATTTTTTGAAATTAAGAG
Organism: Diplolepis rosae; assembly: GCA_030998225.1. Lineage (NCBI taxonomy): Eukaryota > Metazoa > Arthropoda > Insecta > Hymenoptera > Diplolepididae > Diplolepis > Diplolepis rosae. The sequence goes on along the minus strand of JAPYXD010000727.1, from coordinate 7,557,846 downwards.
AAGCCACTTTTACGAAGTTCTGCAAACAGAGCGACGTTTTTTATTCAGTCTCCAAGAAAATGAGCCAGCATGAATTTCCATTTCCATACAATAAACAAACTGCAGATGTTTTGGCATATGTGGTGTGGAACGAAGAAACCCGGCTAACAGCACGTTTTTACTTTTCGAGGAAATCGCGTTTCTCTGAGACGGGTCCGTTCGAGTAGTTCAAGCAGGTATAGATCTTTTCCTGCGAATTTCCGGTCACTTTTGATCGCACAGCTTTGTGCATAGGTCCATTCGACAGAGCATGCTTCTGTCTCTCAAAATCATCGAAAAACTCAAGATTCGTCTTTCGTGCTGTTAGCCGGGTTTTTTCGTTCCGCGCCACATATGTTATCAGTTTTTACTTGCAATACCGAATGCGTCAGTTTGTAAAAACTTCAATGGCAGATCTTAAGAAAGAAAATCAGGAGAAAAAGAAAATGGCAAAGCAGCCAGCGCCGCCCTCGGCGACGGTCAACTCTCATGTTACTTTCTTTCTTCAGGCTAGTTGGAGTACCACCCGTGTGGTAACGTGTTGCATACTTTAAAATTTTAAATATGTTTTTAGATAGAAAACGAAGTTACAAGTAATGAACTAAACATTAGAATCGTTAATTCGCGTCTACCTGATTTTGAAATGGACAGACTATACTATGCGGGAGGATGGCAAAAGATTAGGAGAGGTGATTGGCTTTTAAGTTATTTGGAATTGCGATTGACATCATTCGACGTTTGCAAGGATCAAATTAAAGCCACTTTTAAGAAAAATTTACATAATCTTGCATGCGCTTTTTTTGACAAGGGATATTTTGTTAAGGTAGTTATGTCTACGATCTTTCATTTTTCCATATTTAACATTGATAGGGTGTGTTGAAACAAATAGCTATTTTATTCTAGATGGAAGTCGGCACAGGATTGTTTTTGGATGATAACCAATTGGTGGGAATCGCTGTTAAAGTCGGTATTGCAAAAAATGATTGCAGTATTTTTGCACTCCTTTACAACGATGAAAAATTTATCTCTAAGTTTGCAAAAGGTACACCGGAATCTTGTGAGTAAAAACTTAAGTTTACGATAAGCTTTTCACTTCTTGTTCGCTTGATATTCTTTTAATAGTGGGGCTACAGTTGTCGAAAAAGGCTAATATCGGTAATCTAGAAATGTGTTAATTTAACATTGAACAGTTAATGACAGAATAAATTTATTTTGTGATATTATGAAAAGTAAAATACGCCGGGTCACATTGTTAAGGGGGGCACTTTATGGAACGCAAAAAAGAATAGTCAATTTTCGTTATGTTATTGTACAGAAAAAGAAAAAGACAGGAAAATTCCGTTTGAAATATCTGTAGATATTAGTTTAAGGTTAAAAAAGGAAATTTTTGTAAATAAAATAAATTCAAAATGGCGGACATATTGAGCATCTCCCAAGGCTGGTTTTAAAAAAAACGTCTTCCCGTTTACACAATGCTGTCCGAAGTTGAAGTTTGAAACATACAAATGATATGTAAAATTAATCAGCAGGCTTGTCTTAAGTGCATGAACCTGAAAAACTATATAAATTTTCAAAATGTAGCAGCAAAACCATATAAACAAAGAAAGGTTGGTTTTTGCTTAGTTGTTTTTATTAAAGGGTTTCCCAATAAGGGTGATATGTTTTGAAATTGAAAAAAAAACACTGAATATTCATTCGGAATTGATCGAAATCTTTTTTATTATATTGGATATTCTATGCCATTTATGATTTAAACAATATATCGGCCAAATTTCCCCCGAGACTTGAGCCAAAAATGCGCCTCATCAGAAAAGATGATTTTTTGATGAAAATTGGGATCATTTTCAATTGATTCCAGAGCCCAATCCGCGAACTCCCGACGCAAACGATGGTCATTAGGCTTCAGTTCTTGGGCCAGAATCATCTTATAGGGATGCAGGCCAAGATCCAATCGCAAAATACGCCAGGTAGTCATCCTGGACAGGCCCAATTCCTGAGATCGGCGTGGCACGGACAATTCACGGTACGGCGGCTATATTCTGTGTAGAACGTGCGGTACGCATACGATTTTTAGGCTTAGTATCCAATAGAGTAAATTCACTCTCCAACTTATCGATTATTCGACGAATTGAGAGCGCGGATGGAGCAGAATGACGACCATATTTTGCACGATATGCTCTTTGAACACCGACAAAACTTCTCGAATTTTGATAAAATAATTGGACAATTTCCAAACGTTGTGGAAGCGTGAAACTACTCATGATTAAATGGCAAACCTTACTGATGACAACTGACAGCAGACGTCAAAAATTTCAGTTCAAATGAGCCCGATAGGGACATTCAAAATCATATCACCCCTATTGGGAAACCCTTTATATACATTCGTATAGATGGGTTCAATAGTATTTTTTGTATCGTGTGAACGGATTCTGAAAACGTGGTTTTGAGAAAACGCGCTTCAAAGTTTAGGTTCGGAAAATAGATAGTTCGTGGGGACATTCTGGTTTAAAATTTTAGTCGGCTATACCAACTCCATACAGCAACCACTCACAATCCTCGAAAAACTCGTTCTCAGCCAATCAGGCCGCCCTTTGAGCCGTACGAGCCTCTTCGGTGGACTCGCTGTAGCGCATGCCCGCGCGCTCGAGTCGAGCCTCGTCCAATTGGTCCGCCATCGTCTTATCATCAGCATGTCTATCACCAACAAAATCGCGGCATGCCCTTCATTGAAAGTTCCTGCAGCGATAAAGGCGGCAGTCTGGAAGATTTGTTTTCTTGAATTCAAATGTTGCTGGCAAAGGCGCCACACCCCACTGTTGAACGACTCGTTGGCATTCTGTGTATGCCCGGCCAAAAACTTGGTTAAAAGATTGTCCTTAGAAAAATCATTGTAGATTGGCTGAATGTGTTTCTCAACATCTATTGGAATGACACGTGGGGGGTGTTTGTAGGTCTTCAAATTCTTAGCTTGCATGGATGAGCGCGAGTAAATTCAAAGAACTGTGTCTCCGAAAGTATTCGGAGTTCGACTTTCAAACTTCGCAATAATGTTCTCAGATAATATATCTATCGATTAAAGCAAGTACAAAAAAATCGATTTTTTGAAACCATTTCATAGAGTGCCCCCCTTAAGGGCTTGGGATACTTAAGAAAGTTAGTAAGACCATGCGAAAAACTTAATTGGGTTTCTGAATGCTTATGTTCGAAACATATTAAATATTCTTTTCATATTTTGGAAAATAGTAGAGAAGATGAAAATGAACGTATATATACAAATTATTCTTTTGATAATAAATAATTAAATTTCGATAGATAATGTAAAATTCAACTTTTTTTCTTTTTCTAAACCAAAAGTTGTCTATTTACGTCTGCTATTACCTTTTATAGTGTTTTTAAACTTTTGAAAACAGAGTTTTATATATTTTGGACACTAACATATAGAAACTTAAATTTAAAAAAATTTTTCTTATTCCCTGCACGTATTATATGCGCTTGAAAATGTAATTGCTTATGATAATAATTACGTCATAATGAAAAATAAATATTCGAATGATTAAAGACATTTCAAAATTACGTTAAAAATACTATTCGTCCTATTTAACAAATAAACTGGCCTGATTCAAGTAAAATTCAATTCATTCAAGTATGTCCTCTTTGGATCTAGTAAATTAGACTTTGATCGAATCCATTTCTTCGTTGAATAATATGCTTAAGTCGCAATTCTTCCTTTTGTTTCATATTGAAAAAAGTTTCAAAATTTTATATTGGAAACTTATATTAAAAACTATTTACTTATTTTAGAACGATCTAGGCGTTTCTTTAATAGTGTCATAATTTCAATTTTAATTTGTTACAGCTAACAGCAAAGCAAAAGAAACAGATAAAGGTAAAGGTAAAGGTAAAGCTCATGCAGAGTCAAGCAATACATATTTGGAATCTACAGGTGTAGTGGATACTCCATGCTTACCCGATACGAATCCTAAACACCTAGGCGGTATGGATGCTTCTGACCCAAGCCTTATGGGTGATTATGTCCAAGGCCAAATGTATGGATATGACCAATACTCTATGGCTGCTCATCACCAAGGCCATGTGGGTGCTTGGAACCTAAACGCTATGGGTACTCATCACCAAGGCCCTACGGCTGCTCATGACCCAAACCTTGTGAGTGATTGGAGCCAATACCAAATGGGTGCTTTGAACCTAAACCCTGTGGATACTCATCACCAAAGCGGTATTGATTCTCATCAGCTAAGTCATATGACTCCTCAAAACACAAACGATGCAGATGATTTAATGACACTTTTCCAATCTTCAAGACCGATTAAGACCAGGGTAAACAGATCGCCTCATGATAGCCAAGACCACGATGGACCCCAGTCAGCAATGCCATTTCGCACAGCGTTACCATATCCTAATTTACAAGAAAATATTGATTTTCTCGATACATCCAAAGTTTACAGGACGAAGCATTCTAAAAAATCGGGTTCGCGAAGTAAACGTCAGGAGGAATGATCCTAAATACGCCAATAACATACCAGACGGGTTCCAGAAAATAAATACTTGATCCGACGTATGTTTGAACTCTGAATCCAACTTAGTTTACATTTGAATAAATTGAAATTAATATGCTACTTTCAATATACAATTAGTCATTTTCAACCAAAAATCGGCGAAAAATAATTGTTATTGCGTCGACAAAACTAGTTTAATTATTTCAGTTGATTCAAATTTTGAGTGATTGATATTCAGAGATAAAATTATAATTTAATTGCTTGATCTAAATAAATATATTATATTAAAATCTTGTGAGTCAAATTGTTTATTTAATATTTTTAAATAAATATTCTAATATGTCGTATCCCACATGCCGATTTTCACGAATTCTAATATGTCGTATCCCACATCCATTGGTTAAGTCAGCGCCAGCGATGTGACAGTCAATTTTTTTTTATTTTGTGATCAGTCTTAAGTTTATTTTAAGAAATTATTTAATAAAATGAGTATGAAGGTAATTACAAATAATATTTTTGCAAAACAGGCACTAAAGTAGTACTTCGAGCCCCTGTAGAGCGGCCGTAAAGTTGTCCATTTACGACCAGCATGTTCATATTGTATCTATTTTCTTCCTTATGTCCTACTTTTCCTACTTTTGTTCCTTACGCCCTCTGCACAGTTGCGAAAAATGGATTATATTTACCCCCGAGCAAATACTTGATCGGACCGCAAGATGGCGACAGCAGGGATTAAGCTAACTCCTTCATTGCTCACCAGGGAGCCATCTCGCACGTTCTGGGCTCAGTGCTAATACTTAATTAATCTAACCAAAGTTTATACTTTTCCATACGTTATTAAATTCAATCAAATTTGTTTCTTGAAATACTGAATAGCCCAAAAATTGTACCTAAAATGGCCCCTGAGAAAACCGAGGCTTTGCTCGTTACGGACAGGAGTTCCTTCCAATATCCGAGGATCGTTCTCGGAGAGCATGAAGTCGAGTGGAAAACAAGCATTAAGTACCCCGGGGTACAGCTGGATCGTAGGCTTAGCTTTGGCGAAGACCTAAAGATCGCAGCTGCCAAAGCCATCCAATGTGGAGCGAACTTGGCCCGGCTTATGTCAAACATTGGTGGACCCAGGGAAGTGAAAAGAAGATTGGTGGTGAGCGTGGTCCATTCAAAGCTGCTTTATGCAGCTCCGGTCTGGGCCAATGCCTTGCAAAACCATGCTATTCAGAAGAGGCTGTTCTCGGCGCAGAGACTTGTCGCGCTGAGAATAGTTTCGGCATATAGAACTATCTCGACGAGCGCTGTGCTGGTCCTGGCGACCGTCCCGCCAATAGATTTATTGGCGGAGGAAAGGCAGGAAACCTTTCAGCTTCGCAAGGAGCTTACCTGCGCCGACCTGCAGGAAATCGCTCGCGCGAAGGAGGCCATCCGCAAGGATGGAAGGCGCAGACTCGTCGAGAAATGGCAGATGAGATGGCATGGTGAGCAGACAGGGAGATGGACCTATCGCCTGATCCCGGAGCTCGCCACCTGGCTGAACAGAAAGCACGGGAAGGTCGGCTTTTACTTGGCGCAAGCGCTCTCGGGCCATGGCTGTTTTAACGCGTACCTGAGGCGCTTTAAGAAGAGAGACGAGGAGACGTGTTTCTACTGCGATTTCCCAGTGGATAACGCAGAGCACGCAATCTTCGTCTGCGCAAAATGGGGTGTGGCTAGGGAGGTCCTCGGTCAGGCGGTGGGTTCCGAACTTACTCCTGACACGATGGTCCCTCTCATGCTCCAGTCTGAGCCGTTCTGGACGCTCATCGAGTCATTCGTCACACTTGTGATGAAGACGAGAGAGTTTGATGGGCGTCGGGAGTGAAACAACGGGGAGGGCCAGTAGAAATCGCATCGGGACCTGCACCCGCGGTCCTGCGTCTCGGGTAGACTTGGCTGTCCGCGTCGTTCGGGGGAGGAATCTGTTTGTTTCTCCCCTGGGTGGCGCGGCTAGTCGGTTATCCTAGTGGGCGTGTGGCCGCGGATGGAAGTTCCGAGCGAACGGATGACGGAAGAGTCGTACGCGACTTTAATGGAACCAACCACCCGTGAAGTTTAAAGCCGAAAGGCGGATCCGCGGGTGGTGTATTGGTTCGAGAGAGGGGGTTTTTTGGTTTTAACAAGTATGCCTAGACCCGTCCTAGGAGAGTCCTGTACAACGTCTATAAAAGATTTTGCCATTTTTCCTCCTCACCAAAAAAAAAAAAAAAAAAAAACTCATCGGCTTCGCTCGAGTTTTTTCTATAGATACTAATTTTTATCATGGATAATATTAATGGAATTGAAAAATTACAACGGGAAAAAAGATACGCCTTAACAAATTGGCAAAACCTGTATTTTTTCGAAATTAGTTTATTACTCTAAATCATTGACAGAGTAAACATTTTTTCAGAATTAAAACTATAAAATATGTAAACTGTTACGTCGTAACAGTTTCTTAATGGCATGTCTGCACAAATATCTTTAAATAACAAGAGAAGTTGAATCTTGAACTTTATTATTTTATAGTACAAGCTTTCTAAAGCCCAAACGCATCTTTTATCTTCATAATTTCAAAACAGCTGTACCATCTGCTAAAGTGCCAACCCATCGGATTAACAAAATCTTTTCCCGACCTAAACTTCTTGAAGGTCCATGTGGCATCAATATTGAAATATAAAAGACAATTGCTCATTGTAAAGATACTCTACAGGCATGAAAACTTGTCCATCATAAAATTGTCTTCGTCTCGTCTGGGTTGCAATCCGAAGCCCTTTATTATTCTAATATTATATCGACGCCGTACTTAAGTACCTACTGTCGGGCCTTCATAAACCGTCCTTCAGAAAGAACCTTTGCTACCGCCGACACCCCCCTACTTAAAAAATCTTCTCCAATCCAAGGTCAATAATTTGCCCACCTTTGCATTTCCAAAATTTGGTTTCCTCACCTTCATGCTTCGCATCCTTTGACTTGTTAGAAGCAAATGAGTCTCCAACTAACACACCTCGTCAACAGAAATTAGAATCATCACGAAAATTATATTTTGTCGTTGTACCCACTCTTCGCAGATTCATCAAAGTTATCAAATAGCGTCTTCTTTATAAATAGTCAATTGTACACGTAAGACTTCAGTTTAGTCAATAAATACTTTGTGCCTTTATTGCAATTGTCGTCACTTATTTGAGTTATCATTAAATCGCCTTTTAGTGATATAAAACTTACGTTAAACTAAACGTGAAACAAAACAAAAAGTAAAGTTCGTTTTTCACAATAAAATAAAATGTCAGTGCTTCATGATTTTCTTCAAAAATAGGATGCTTCTCAGTGTATTTTTATTTTTTTCATACTTACGCAACGAAGGGCTGAAGCAATTTTTGAATGTATTATTATTATTCTAGTTGGCATGAGTTATAACATGACTAAAAGTAAAATTGATTTAATCTTTCGCTAATATTAAAAAATGTGCTAATTTAAAATTCAATTGTTTAGGTTATATCCCTTACATAGAAATAATGCCTGTAATTTATATGACACTAATCCCCTTAAAAATTATCGTGCTCTACAATAAAGTAGAAGTCCTATTCATATAACTTTTTCTCACCGAACACAACTTCGAAGATTCTTGTGACACAGAGCAATAAAAATTTGAATGCTATTTAACTATATAACTTTTTTTTGTGTAGGTTTAGTTTCGTAAAATCATTAAAATTTATACCTAAGTATGAACAATAAAACCTGACAAAACTTGCAGAAAACCATTTTATTGGGAACTTGTTTTCAGGCATTAATCACCTTACCATGTACAATTTTGTCAAAATAATCATTTTCAAAGATATTGTTACGTCACAATTGAGTAAATACTTACTTTAATCAAAGGTTCCCCGTTTTACGTTAGGATCGAACGATCCTCGCTTAGGGATGAGGATAAGTCAATGAAAAACACGATTATCGAAATAATACAAATTAAATTTATTGAAATCATTATAAGTTACATTGACACATTTGTTAATACAATTGAGGAGTTATATTCAATAAGGCGACAGGCGCTCGAAAACCTGTAAAAGTATTGTCCGCCTCATGATGTCATAGTCAAAAATTGAAAATCGAAATTCGAAAAAACCAAAAACATGGTTTTATAGCTCGTGAAAAATGAATGTTAGTTTCCTTTTACAGTTTTTTTATAACGCTGCGACAGTGCTTGCAAAAAATTTTTTGTTCATTGTTAAATGGTTTTTTTTTAATCCGAAGAAAAAACTATGTTTTTCCAGCTTCGGACCGAAAAAGTGATCGAGGAAGTTTGAGCTACAGTAAACTTCCCGCGAACAAGTTGATCATTAGTATATGGAGCAACTTTCTGGAAAATATCAACTCGATTGAACAATTACTTTCGAAAATACAGCGAGTTGAACGCAAATGCGAATTAGGTTTTGACGCGATTTTAACGGTTTTCTTACGAGCAATGCAGGCGCGCCGATGAGTAGAAGTCAACAGTAGAACCGAAGGAAGATAGAAAAAGAGAGTAGGAGTGGCATGCGATGAAAATGAGCGTCAAAACCTAATTCGCATTTGCGTTCAACTCGTTGTATTTTCGAAAGTAATTGTTCAATCGAGTTAATATTTTCCAAAAAGTTGCTCCATATACTAATGATCAACTTGTTCGCGAGAAGTTTAGTGTAGCTCAAACTTCCTCGATCACTTTTTCGGTCCGAAGCTCGAAAAACATAGTTTTTTCTTCGGATTAAAAAAAACCATTTAACAATGAACAAAAAAATTTGTTGCAAGCACTGTCGCCTCCGCCAGAGATTCACGAGTAGAACACAAAACAAAATTTCGCAATCCGTTAATTAATGAATTTTTCGAGGCGAGTGGATTGAAATAAAACATAGTTTCTATGCTTTTAAACCAACACACTTTTTATTAATTTACTCGAAAATTTGCAGCGTTATAAAAAAACTGTAAAAGGAAACTAACATTCATTTTTCACGAGCTATAAAACCATGTTTTTGGTTTTTTCGAATTTCGATTTTCAATTTTTGACTATGACATCACGAGGCGGACAATACTTTTACAGGTTTTCGAGCGCCTGTCGCCTTATTGAATATAACTCCTCAATTGATAAATGAATGTAGGCACAGACTGTTTGGTACATAAGTTAGAAAGAAAAAAGAAAATAAAGAAAGATTGAGGGGGGGGGGGGGGTCAGTACCTTTATGATTTGTTAATGTGAGTTGAGGGTTAATTCACGCAGCGGTGAGTGTGTAGTAGACAAGGTGTATGAAAGAGACGGAGATATAGTCCGCAGAGGTATGTTCCGTAAAGGCGGCGTTCCTTATATGTGACGCAGTTTAAAGATCTTTTTAAAGGTCTACTTGTATACAAGTCAACGATGATTTTTATGACTCCCGAACTTGTATTTTAAATTGCCCCGGTCGAATTTTATTGATTTATTTATTAATTTCCGGAGTTTAGATTGAAGATACCACACTGCACTATTGTCGTGAGATTTGTGATCATTTCGAAGGAAAATTCATGAAACGAAGTAGACGAAGAATTAACTAACTGCTCGCTCTTGATGTGGGCCTCTTTTATATTTTTCTTTACAAATCAACGGCCATCGTTAATCATAACGTAGTCATATTTCCTTAGAAGAGAAGGGCCCCTTTGCTTTTCCCTACTCCTGCTTCCCCTTGATTGATTTTCTCATAGATTTTTACTATACCCAGTCTGTATGTATTAAATACTTTGAATACGTTGCGGGACGTGACAATATCTTTCCAACGTGTCTAATATATTAACTCAATATGTTATCAATTATTCAAATGAAGTAGTCTGATTTAGTTAAATAAACACATTTGCTTTCTACTTGTTATGAAAACTCAATTTTAAAACCATTAAAATTATATATATAGCAGTCATTTTTGTGGAAATGCGTATTCAAAAACGTTAACTGATATATTTTATAGACTAATGGATTGATTAAGTTGAGATTCAGCTCTAGCAATCCAGATATACTCATACAGTTTTCTTTTAAAATTTTTCTTTTACATCTCACAGATTATTTTTTATGTATTAAAAGATAACGATTTATGAGTTGAATATAATCAATTTTTCTGGATACAGCATAAATAATTGAATATTATCTCCATAAAATATTTATATAAATAAGAAAAATCAAGTATTTTAAAATAATGTGAAAAAAATGGATAAGATTTAATATGTTGATATTAAATCTTAGAATGTAATTGAAAAAACAGGGATGAAAAATAATCATAAAAGACACAGTGCAATTTGTTTTTATTAATTTTTTGAAGGAAATAACGAGGTTCCATTTTTTGTCCGAATAAAATTGAATTCCAATAAAAGAAAGAATAAGGGAGTATATGTATGCACTGCACGTACGGTTTTTGCAAAAATGATAGTCGTATCTAAAGCATACAAATAATATAGCCTCTTTTTCTGCAAACAATTTCAGAAATTTTGTTTACATTATAATGAAGGGCATATTGAGAAAAAAGAATTAATGATACATTATAAAGAATTCAATGATTGTTTAAAATTTAAAAATTGGGTCGAATCATGTGCTAGTTCACATGATAAATTCAACTCTATTGATAAAGTTTCTTGGAGGCATTAAACTATATATCTTCTATACACTTCGTGGGTTAAGAGGGCATACATTCTCTCACTCTGTAATTACAATTTTAAGTAAATAGAACTCCTGACACAATTTTTTTCACATAATTTAATAATATATTTTTAATGCATTGTAACTTTTTTTTTTATATTTACAATATTTTGAAATATTTTCTCCAATTCATTTTTTACAATTCACTATACATTTTGTTCCAAAATAATTACACACTTTGAAATCCTGCCTTTTGCCTCAATTATTTATTCTAATCACAATAATAAAAAAATTTCAGGACAAGAGAAACCTAGTCTACCAACCTGTTTACGAGTTCCCCCTTTTTTCTGCTGTATTCCTTGGCAATTTCGCAGCAGGTATTCCATTCTCATTTCAGTGCACAAACAAATTTCAGTGCACCGGTTGCACCTAAATGGACAGCAGCAGCGCCAAACGCCATGTCTGGCAATTTTTACTACGGACAAAAAAATTTGAACAACGAGTTTGCTTGAAATTTTGTGTTTCCAATAGAATTACGTCTACAGAATCATTGAAAATGTTGCAGACCTGTTTTGGGAAGTCTACTCTATCGAGAACGCAAGTATTTGAATGACATAAAGCACTCAGTGAGGGTGGTGAGGTCGTAGAAAACTTTCCTCATGCGAGTCATCCATCCACCTCTGTTAACGACGATAACATCGAAAACGTAAAGAAAATTATGCTCGAACCCCGATAGCAGAACGTGTAGCTCCATATTACAGAATTCAAATGGACTCCCTCGAATGTCTTTGTAATTTTGAATTATTTGCGGCATCCAAAGGAGAGGATTAGTTGAATACCTCTAACGTCACATTTAATGTAGAATGAAAACTGATGGTTTAAGGAGGTTCTATTGTAACACGAATTAACGGTCACAAAAGGATGTAACTTGAAACATAGTTATTTAAATGCATAAAAATGAATCAGGCAAATTTTCAAGACTCCAGGTTACCTGCGAGCTAAGATATTTTAATAAATATTTCCCGTCATTTAACATGTGTTCTTATGGACCACTACCTTTTCATTGTTTTCAATTAACCACCACACATTTATTAACGGTTGAATATCGATGAAATCTTTTATAATAGTGAGAAAAATATCTAAAAACCATTTTGAGCTTACAATATTGTTTGACGGGTACTTGTAAATCAATGAAAATGGAAATAAATGTTACAAAAATCATGAAATTGAGTGATAATGTAGTAGATATATGGCAACACCACAGCCGAGTATACGTTGGTAGGTTATGGCGTGCTATTCAAAAAGAAACATTGAGCCTACATACACGTCTGCCCTGTCATAGTATTCATACTTGAATGCCTTAGATTTATAATCTAGTTCAATAAAATGCCTCTTATGATGTCAAATTTAGAAGGGACACTAAAAAAAGCGAGGCGGTGTTGCCACATCAACTATCTCGTGAGTCAACTGCACGAAATGTTTTGTTCTGACTAGTTATGTACCGATAGAACCTCCCTGAACGTGATGTCTCAATTACTGCAGACTTAAAGCACCTTTTGATTTTAACTTGAGATTGATGAATGGTGTAACATCCTTCATTTTGTTTTTTTTTTAAGAAACTTTTTCGAGTCCTCTAGAATAGTACAAAAAAGTAATCGATGTGCTATGTGCATGAGAGTTATTTTTGCACATTTTACATAGTTAACAAATATGTCTATGTATCACTGAGAAAAATATATCTCAATATTTCCTGTATTTTATAGGAAATCTACCTCAGGGGGTAGAAAATAGGAAAATTTGCTAGTTGAAATGAAGTATATACTATTGCGAATGTAAAATAACGGGATACAAAATGGAAGTATTTACTTTTTTTCATAGGAAAGTTGTTATTCAAATTTTTACGGAAATAGTATGTTACTTAAAGAAAATATGTACAGTAACTGATTCTAAAAAAGTTCGATAAATAAAGTTGAAGGCAGATTTTACTGTTTCTTGTCGGACTAATTGCATCAACTATGCACGACTCCATGCATTAGTGTATGGCGTGCTCATGTGAGCAGTGTACTCGTGTACAAATACCAATTTATAATAAAGTCAACTATATAAAAATTTTACAATGTTAAGAGTTTCATAAAGAATCGTACCTTTATAAAAAGACAGAACTTTATAAAAGTCAGTAATTTTATAAAGTTTCGAGTTTTTATAAAAAAATGCATTTTATAAAGACAGTTTTTATAAAAATGTTTATAAAGTTGATTTCATAAAGTCATCGTGTTCCTTCGCAAATCTTCATCCTTCGTAAATAACTGCTCATAATCTTTCATGGCAAATTGCGACACCTCAACCATTTAAAACGGAGAGTTTCTTGAATGTTTGATCAAATCCACGTATTCCTTTTCAGTTTCAATCCTCTCTCGTTTCTTTTTTTTATGTCCATACAAGATACTAAGAAAGAGAAAATTGACCTCAAGAAATAAAAAGAAAAGTCAAAAGGAAAACTAAATAAAAGAAATCCTGAAACTACAAAAAATAAAGTGAAACTCGAAGCTGATATTAAGAAGAAAAAAATGAACACAAGGGAGTCAAAAAAGAAACCAGGTGCTAAAAACGATATAAAAAAAAGTACAACTAAATCTAAAAAATAAAAAAGTAACGATTTTTGCAATAATTATTAAGTTTGTATATATTTTATGTGTTAGAAGCATATGTATTTAATTAAGTTGTTAATCAAGTAATAAATGTTTATGTAATTTTATTTCACGCAGTTATTTTCCAATGTCCAGTAACAATTTATATTTTGTGGAATATTGTTCATATTGATACTAAATAAAATTGGGAACGTGTCTCGACTCTCGACAGTTATTCAACAGATATATGTGACGAGCATTAGCGTACAGTAAACAATCAATAAAAATACATTATTCAAAAAGATCATTGAAATAAAAATGATGGAAATATTTGTGGCTGAATTTCTGTAATCGCATGACTTTCAATCCACTTGTGGCGCGGACGACGTGGTTATTCGCGGGAACGCGCGAGTGGTTAAAATGCTGGATCTCAGTCAGTTTTCATCGAATCGTTCTGAAACTTTGCCAAAAACTTCTTTTATTACTAAGGAACAAATATCTTCTTGACAGTTTTTCGTAGCTTGAAGTTCCCCACACATTTTTTTTCTTGGAAGTTACGTAAACCGGAAAGTCATGCGCCTATGATTTTCAATTAAATAATTGATTGGCATTATGAAAAAATAAACTAATACTTTCATCGTCAGCGGTAAGATATCTTATGCATTTAAAAAAAATTTCTTAGAGTTTTGACGAGATTAAACGACGTTACAGCGATATATTTTTGAAAAAATTATTGAAAATGCGATTAAAAAATATCAGGTTTTTATTTTTTATCTCTGGAAATAAACAATGTATGTAAAAACAATAAATACAAGAAAGTTTTTGTTTTTTGTAAGGAATATGATGGTTTTTTTTTTTAAATCCTTTCCTGTACTTTGTTCATTTGGTAATCCAGACATCACGTTTGAGCTGTTTCGAGTTCTAAGGCCCTTATTGCATCGAGGCCTTCAAAAAAGAAGATCCACTATCTCTGTTGAATTAGTGACGGCAAATATCCCCTAAATAAAAGGAACTTTGGTCATTATGCAACTTTTTTTGAAACTTAATCCAAGTTACTTTTTTCTTTTAACCAAATCTTGTCGGGCCTTCTTTATACAAACTAAAGCCTGAAATATAAAACTCAAGAATTTTTTTTCATCAAAATATATCTAATTTTGTTTACAAATCTAATAAACATCTGAATGTAAATTTTTCTACCTTTATATCACGTTAATGTAATTGAAACGAATCTCGTTCATCAGAGTTTGTTTATGGTATCCATACACGGAAAAAAATAGTTCAAGAATCTTTACTCATCTTTTGAGCAAAATTGGGACATACGAACAAGTTGGAGATTATTCAATATTATTATAATAATTTGTGACGTACATTTTGAAACTATACTGTACATTATTAAAGTTTACCGAACTGTGATGCATTCTTTAATATCTGGTACGTCACAAATTATTCCAATAATATTAAATAATCTCCAACTTGTCCATATGTCCCAGCTTTGTTAAGAATTGAGTAAAGTTTTTCCAACTATTTTTCTCCGTGTATTCATAAAATTAATTTGTAGATTTAGTGTTACCGGTATTATAAATATTATTATATATATTATAAATATAAATTATATTCACGATTGGTTTATTTCTCTCTGGGCAAGGTTTTATTGAATTTGCTCTAGTTTAAAGGTATCCCTGAACGTATTGCTCAAGCCACGTCCATAGAAATAATGATTTCATCATTTTTACAATCATAACCAACTCATTACATGACAATGAATTTCTCATAAAATAGATGAATAATTGAAACATACAAATTTTACTAATTATATCGTTGAAAATAGGAAAAAGTTTATTTCACAACAAAATTTCGAACGTACAGAAATGACGAATATACATAAAAACTGTTATCTTAACAAAACATCAATTTTTCAAAAACGGTACGATTTTAATAAATGACCCTATCTCAAATTCTGATGTATGAAACGACGTAAAAAACTACATTAAAAAAGACATAGAAACTACATAAGAAACAACGTTAGAAACGAAGTAGTTAGCTACACATAGGAACTGACGTTACGTTGGAAATCGGGATAGAAAACGACGTAATTTCTGTCGTAGGTTCCTATGTCTTTTTCTACGTCGTATTCTAGGTATGAAATTTTACCTTTCTACAATTTTTAGAACAGAGAAATCAGCAAGATAGATAGCATCTCCAGATAGGAAAAAGGTGCCACCAGCCTTTTACGAATATTGACATTTTCAATGACAAATTGTGAAACATTGCGTAACGTATTTGTTAAATTATGCTTAAATTTTGTCAGCTGTATACACAAAATATCAAGACCTTGCTTTGCGGTTTTCGTATTGTCTTTCGAAGGTTTACTGAGTTTCCATTTAATTTTACTCTTGTACTTATTTTACGATTTCACTTCTAGTTTATTGACACATTAGAGTCTTCCAATAAAATATATCAGAAATACAGAGAAATAAATTTTTTTTGCACATTCTTCAAATAATTAAGAACCAATGTCTCCATCAACTTAGTCATGTCGAGTCTTCCATAAATAAAAGAAACTTTGGACATTAAGCAACTTTCTTTCTTTCTTTCATTTAATCCAAGTTACTTTTTTTTATTTTGTCAAATTTTGTGAGATCTACTTTTGCCTAAAATATCAAACTTAAAAATTTTCTTGCATCAAAATATATCCAATTTTGTTTACAAATTTGATAAACACTAGAATATAAATTTTTTATCAGGGCGAAGTGCAACATTAACTAATTTAAAAAACTTAAGTTTTTTAGTAATGCCAAGATAGTATACAATTGATAAGTTGATTTGTCTTCCTTCATATCACGATAATTCAATTGGAACGAATTTCGTCTATCAGAGTTTCGTTATTTACATCTATAAAACTAATACAAATAATTAAGGTATTCATTTTTTATATTCACGATCGGTTTATTTCTCTTTGAACAAGGCTTTCTTAAATTTGGTCTAGTTTGAAGGTAATCCCTGAACATATTGCACAAGCCACATCAATGGAAACAATAATTTCATCATTTTTACGATCATAATCAACTCATTGAATCACAATGAATTTTTCATGAAATAGATGAATAATTGAAACGTACAAATTTTACTAATTATATCGTTGAAAATAAGACAAATTTTATTTCTTGAACAAATTTCGAACGCACAGAAATTATTAAAATGTATAAAAACTTTCATCTTAAGAAAGAATCAATTTAAAAAAAAAATTTAATTAATTAATTTGATTAATTTAATTAATTTAATTTTTTTTCCCTTATTTTTAGAACAGAGAAATCCGCAAGGTAGATAAGATCTCCAGTTAGGAGAGAGGTACACAGAGAAAAATGGATGTTTAGAATTAATGTGTAGATGTTTAACTATGGGACAGCCATCTTATATGTTTAGTTGTAATATTTAGATATTCAGCTGTAATATCTAAGATATTAAAATATGCATAGATTAATATCTTGGATATTAAAATTAAACATTTAGATACTACAACTAAACATATAAGATGGCTGTCCCATAGTTGAACACCTATTTTTCTCCGTGTACCACCAGCCTATTACGATTATTTACATTTTCAATGACAAATTGTGAAACATTCTCTAACGTATTTGTTACATTTTGCTTACATTTTATTAGCTATGTACACAAAACGTCAAGAGCTTGCTTTACTCTTTTCATATTGCCTCTTGAAGGTGAACCGAGTTTCAATTTAATTTTACTCTTGTACTTATTTTACGATTTCACTTTTAGTTTAATGAAACATTAGAATCTTCCAATAAAATATATCAAAAGTACAGAAAAATAAATTTTTTTTGCCCATTCTTCAAATAGTTAGAAAGACCCACTGTCTCCATAAAATTAGTCATGTCAAGTCTTCCCCAAATAAAAGGAATTTTGATCATTGAGCAACTTTTTACATTCTCATCATGGATGAGAAGGTATTGGTTTTATGTGAAAAATGACTTTCGAAATTTTCATCAAATCTTTCTGTTTTGAGAACCCCTGAGTCAGAAAAAATGGTTTTTACGAAAGTGTCTGTCTGTCTGTCTGTCTGTAGTAGGTCGTGTGCGGCATAACTCTCGATAGAATTATCAGATTGAATTGAGCTTTGGTAAACATTATCGGAGCCGAAAAAGTAAGGACTAGTTCGTTAAACAGCCACGTCCAATCAAAATTGAGGGATTGAGCACTACTTTTGTGTTTTTGAAAATAACTTTTTGAAAAAATAAAAAAGTTCAATACTGGTTTTTGATAGTGCTTATAAATCTCTACAAATTATCCTGACAACATTTTTTGATTAAATTGAAATTAGGAATGTTACAGCATATTCAAATTCGAAAAAAGTCAATATCAAAATTCCATTTTCCAGATAAATTATACGAGATACGAAAAAACGTTGTGATACAATATTATTTTCTACGTAAAGACCAACAAATTTGAATTGTAACATTTTTTGATGAGATGCATATTTTTCTTTCTAATTAAAAAAAAAAACTATTGAAAATCCAAAATTCAATTTTTAACAATAATATGTAAAATACGAAAAAAACGTAAGAATACAAAGTTGTTCGTTTCAAAAAGGTGTACAAATTTTGTCCTATGCAGTTTCTGATAAAACATATTTTTCGTTTCAATTCCAAAAAATACGATTAAAATTCAAAACTTCCATTTCTTAGATAAAATATGTGAGATACAAAAAAATGTTTATATGGAAAATTGTTGGCCTAAATGAGGTTTACAAATTCTCATTAAGAAATTTCGGGACAGGATGTATATTTTATGTTTTGATTTTTAATATTAAAAAAATTCGATTTTTTTCACCAAAATATGTGAGATACGAAATAGGCATTGTTCTGCAAAATCGTTTCCTTAAATAAAGTCTACGATTGTTTTTTCTTTTTAAGAGATTTGGAAGAAAATAAATTATTTTAATCATGTAATTTATTAAAAAGATACTGAAATGTATACAGAAAATCGAGCGCGAAGCGCGAGTGTCATGATGACAATGTGTTCCTTAAGGCTGATAGAGCCTTAAGTAAATTGAATCTCCTGTTTCACTTAAATTCAAAAAGAAATAGAGTGACTTTGAGAAAATGTGTAATTCACATCATCTGTAATATTGTTATAAAATTGGTTTGAGCTTCAGTCAGCTTCAGCGCGAGGTCCAGAAAGAACGGAGCGCGAAGGACGACGTTCAAAAAGTCCGGACCGCGAGGCGCGCTCAAATTTGCGAGCGAAGCGAACTGCGCGCGACGAGAATGTGCCCGCAAAGCGGGCAGATTTTTTTAATTTAATCCAAGTTACTTTTTCCTATTTTGTCATATTTTGTGAGACCTATTTTTGCCAAACGAAAGCCTAAAATATCAAACTTAAAAATTTTCTTGCATCAAAATATATCCAATTTTGTTTACAA
This sequence comes from Diplolepis rosae, assembly GCA_030998225.1. NCBI lineage: Eukaryota > Metazoa > Arthropoda > Insecta > Hymenoptera > Diplolepididae > Diplolepis > Diplolepis rosae. Next base: position 7,538,607 of record JAPYXD010000727.1, on the reverse strand, counting down.
ATTTGATAAACACTAGAATATAAACTTTTCCTCACGGCAAAGTTATTATTATTATTTATTAGTTTTTATTATTGAGTTATTTATTAGTTATTATTATGCTTATTGATAAATACATAATATAATTATTAATTAATATTTAGTATACATTTTCATTATAACTATAGGCATGAAGTATAATGAAAATAAATTTTACAATATATATCCAAAAATTGCATTGATATAAAAAAGAATCTTGTGTTAAAACATTTCAAAGGAAGTTCTTTTATTTTCTGTGTTGTATATTTGCAAAATATAAACTATATCATACAATTGTGAATTCCAGATTATTATTGTACCTAAGAAATTTATGTAAAATCTAAATCCTGTGTAGATATTCTATATTTTATGTTATAAATTTATCAAGACTTTTGCTGTTTAAATTTTTGTAAAATGAATTTAATTCAAAAAACCTAAGTGAAAAATAAAGAAGTAATTATAAATGAATTAAGTTTTGAATGATATATTTGATATTGTGAATCAAAACGAATATTTCCTTTGAAGAGACTGATAAATCTTCAACTCTCTGAAAAAAATTCCACATTTGTAAGTATTTATTTATATGTTTATATCAACTATGGCAAACAGTTGAATAGAAAAATAATCTATACTATGGTGGGACGAATATTTGTTTAAAATGATACATTTCAAGTTGATAATGAGAGCGAATATTTCTTAGAACGAGAATGATAAATTTTCAATTCTATAGAAAATAAAATGTATCAAGTTTAATAAACATGTAATCATAACAACTATGCCAAACGTTTAAATGTAATAAACAAATTTTTTAAACGAAAAATACCACAGTTTTTTCAAAAAAATATTTCTTTTTTTAAAAACAATTGTTTGTTTGGTCTGAATTATTTCATATTCATAATGCAGGCGAATATTTCCTAGGAGGAATTCAATAAACATTCAATTATATGCAATAAGTTCCAAGTTTAAAAAATATGTTATCATAACAATGCATTTATCATAACAGTGCATTTACATAATTATTTCGGTAAAACAGAGCATCTTAATAATTTCAAAAAATGAGTAGTAGAAGTTTAATTAAATCAAGTTGGTTATATTTCCAATACATTCATTATACATATTAGTGACAGCTTTTAAAACATCTTTATATGCCTCTGGCGCGTAAACTCGTTTTTACGCTACAGTTGAGAGTAGCGTAATGTTGTGTATTTATTACGATACAGAGGAATATATGTCAAAATTTAACTGCGCATGTGCCTATAACCATACAGCGGAGCGTAATCTTTTTCTTATTCTTATTCTTCTTCGTACAGCGTTGGCACCGTACTGACGAAGCCTTGTACATTTGAACTGCGCATGCTCTATTACAATACGCTTTTACTACACAAGATCGAGAAAATCAAAATGTCCGGAACTAGTCGCGAAATATTTTTTAGTTAATCAAATATATTTATGTAGGTTTCTTAATGCATAATCTATTGGATGATATTAAAAATAATAATATTTTCTTACTGAATTCAAGTATTTCTCTGATTCTTATTTTTCAGAATTTCATTTACTATGATATAATGCTTTTACTACTATCTAAATGGAGAATGTAAAGGGTTTTCCAATAGGGACATAACAATTTCGTATGCAAGCAGTACCAGCGTAGCCTATTGTTGACCGATAGCTTGTTATTCTTCATTTTCCAAAAAAAAATAGCTAAGTATATACTGCTTGTATATGCATAGAGTTTTATGTATTTATGTATAAGAAAATATTAAGTCGTAGAAATGATTAAATAAGAATACGGTTATAGGCAATGTATATTTCTTGAAATTTCGAAGTACAAAGTTTATATTATATAGAACTTTGAGACGTCTCAAACCCAAACTTGTGACGAATTGTGAGACGAAATATTAGAAGAAATTCTGGTATGAGACGGAAATTTATCCCAAGATCAGGTAACGAAAAAAGACAATCGAAGCAATAAACAGTGCCTCTATATACCGAAGGACTTTTATACCTCAGTTTGGGATGAAATTTACAGTAAAACCCCGTTTATCGCAACACCTTCCAATCAAATGCCTCCCGTTTATCGCAAAAACGGAGGGGTTCCCACTTCTTCGCCACCAGCTTGAACAACTGATTATCAGCACATGCGCCTAAACGAATGGTTTCACGCGCTTTCGCTGTTTATCATTGTTTACAGTCGTGTTCCAATAACCTCGAATGCGTTCTTTTATTGTCATTATATGTGCAATTATAAATGAGTGAAAACGTGGAACCGAACGATGGTACGTAAACGACTAGTACAAACAATACATTTTAATTACTTTAAAGCTTACATATTTCTCTCATAATTTTCGAAAGCATGATTGAATTTTTTTCAGTAGAAATATTCCCGCATTTTGTAAAACAATTGATTCGCAATTGGTAATGCGATTGCTGTACTAGGCACAATTCATGCTATAATTTGTCATAATAATATACATTGAAATGTGAAAAATTTATATATTTTTCTGTTACTTATAAAACAGAAATATGTAGCAATATATACATAAACGATAGTTTGGAAAGAACTGCTAAATGAAGAATTTCAAAAACATTTATGCATTTCATGAGAAAAAAAATGTACCTCTCAAAATAAGTACGGATTCCAAAGACGCTTAAAAAAATATAATGAAATCCTTTTAATAAATTAATGGCTACAAATAATTTCATATCTCCCTAATATACGAAAATTCATATAAATATATGCATCACAAATTTAAAAGTGAGGGGTATTCCCGCCTATCCTTAAGAATCACGTGATCACTCCTTCTACTAATAAGAGGGGGAAAAAAATGGTAAAGTTTATTGCGATAAACGGGAGAGACAAGTTGCAATAAACGGGAGTTGCGATAAGTGGGGTTTTACTGTATGCATTTCATGAGAAAAAAAATGTACCTCTCAAAATAAGTACGGATTCCAAAGATGCTTAAAAAAATATAATGAAATCCTTTTAATAAATTAATGGCTACAAATAATTTCATATCTCCCTAATACACGAAAATTCATATAAATATATGCATCACAAATTTAAAAGTGAGGGGTATTCCCGCCTATCCTTAAGAATCACGTGATCACTCCTTCTACTAATAAGAGGGGGAAAAAAATGGTAAAGTTTATTGCGATAAACGGGAGAGACAAGTTGCAATAAACGGGAGTTGCGATAAACGGGTGTTGCGATAAGTGGGGTTTTACTGTACATGCATTCGAGGTTAACGAAAAATGTTAGTAAAAAACTCTTCTCATATTTATCCCTACATGTGCGAAGTCCGCAAAGATTGCATATATATATACACTGCCCTGCAAAAGTTTAGACTCATCTGTTGTTTCATGTATTGTCGAAGTGTTTTAATTTTTATAAAAACAAGTTGAACATTTTTTTTTGATAATGGCATGAAGTTTGATACATTTTTTTATCTGATGATCCCAAGTTGAAGGCAAAATGTTAAATTTATAAGAATATATTACAAAAAACGTTAAATTCAGATTTTTTTGTAAAACTTTAATAACTCTAAAAATAACTAACATTTTCAAAAGATTTTGGTCTCGTTTTAAAGGTAAGTTTTCATAGTAATTTACAAACTGTTCAAGATAATTTCAGAACTTTTTCCTCGATTTTACCCTGGGGTCAAAGATGGTAGAAAAACGTCCTAACATTTCAAATAAAGACTGTACTCTATACATTATATGAATAAATACAAAATATCAATATTTTCATAAATATTTCAAAATTCTATTAAAATATGATATATATTAAATTATAAAAAATGTGTATGAGAAGCTACACATCTTTTAAATTTTACGAATATTTTGTATCATGTTTGACCACAGGTTAAAATCCAGGGAATAATTATGAAAATATCTTGAACAGTTTGTAAATTACTATGAAAACTTACCTTTAAAACGAGACCAAAATCTTTTAAAAATGTTAGTTATTTTTAGAGTTATTAAAGTTTTACAAAAAAATCTGAATTCAACGTTTTTTGTAATATATTCTTATAAAATTAACATTTTGCCTTCAACTTGGGATCATCAGATAAAAAACTGTATTAACATTCATGCCATTATAAAAAAAAAAATGTTCAACTTGTTTTTATAAAAATTAAAACACTTCGACAATACATTAAACAACAGATGAGTCTAAACTTTTGCAGGGCAGTGTATATGCTATAAGACGAATCGCCCCAAATTTTTGTCGGCCAGCTCGAAGTCGAACCCAAAAGCAGGTAGCGGGTCATGTCAATAGAGGCAGTAAACCGTACGTGCAGCGTACTCTTAATTCTAAATTGATCTTATCCTTCATTAACCCATGAGATTGAATATCATGAGTTTTTTCGCGAAGCACATCATATGAGTCTAATGCATCATATGAGAACGCAAATTGGGGAATGCCCGTAAAGTGGCTATATTTTTCATAAAACAGTAATCTGAAATATTGAATAAAAATAAAACACACTGTTTTGGGAAAGTAATAGAGTGGAAAATTAAGAAAATTGGGTATGTTCTGATTAATCTTTTATGAGCAATGATTTTGAATGAATGCTCAAATTCGTCAAAAATATTTTGAAAAACATGCGTTCCTTTCATGTAAAAAGTATGATTTGGTGACTGGTGACTTGACCTATTTTTTCTCTATAGTAACTGTAAGTTTGAAAAGTTACTTCTTTTCGAAAAGTAACGTAACTCACCCAGAAATGCATATACGTAAAGTGTGAAGTAAAAACCATACTTTCGGCATGCATGGAACGCATTTTTTTTAAATACGTATGACGAATTTGTGCTTTAATTGGAAATAATTGCTCATAAAAGCAGAATTAGAATATACTCAATTTTCGTAATTTTTCACTCAATAACTTTCTAAAAACAGTATGTTTTATTTGAATTCAATACATCAGATTACTTTTTTATTAAAAATAATACTATGCACTTTACAAATTTACAAATGTGACCTGCCACGAGAAAAGGGATCTAATGCGGCAAAGCCGAATTTTACAAGAGAGCCGAGTGAAAGGTCGCTGAAATCATACACCTCAGGTAGAATCGGGCGATCCTGAAAATTACACCCTCCACTTACTACTACAAACAGCACGCTGTCGTGTCTGTGAAATCTACATGTTCGTGCGCACATGGACACGATCAAGCATGAGGTGTGAGTAAGTGGAGTGGCAGGTTTTTCTCTGCTCACCGAGAGCAGTGATACATACGGTTTCAACCGAACTTTACAATGATTTTTCGGTAACAATGAATCTTCAAAAATATTTTTGAAAAACACCATTCGATAGAGGAAAAAACGATTTTTCTATAAGTATCAAAAACAAACAATCGATTTTCTTGGCATTAGGTCCCTTTTCTCGTGGCAGGTCACAAATGATTTTTACATTCTCATCATGGATGAGAAAGTATTGGTTTTATGTGAAAAATGACTTTCGAAATTTTCATCAAATCTTTACGTTTTGAGAACCCCTGAGTCAGAAAAAAGGGTTTTTACGAAAGTGTCTGTCTGTCTTGTCTGTCTATAGGTCGTGTGCGGCATAACTCTCGACAGAATTATCAGATTGAATTGAGCTTTGGTACACTTCATCGGAGCCGAAAAAATAAGGACAAGTTCGTTAACAAGCCACATCCAATCAAAATTGAGGGATTGAGCACTACTTTTGTGTTTTTGAAAATAATTTTTTAAAAAAATAAAAAATTTCAATACTGGTTTTTGATAGTGTTCATAAATCTCTAAAAATTATCCTGATAACATTTTTTGATTAAATCAAAATTAGAAATGTTACAGCATATTCAAATTCGAAAAAAGTCAATATCAAAATTCCATTTTCAAGTTAAATTATACGAGATACGAAAAAACGTCATGACACAATATTATTAAATAAATAAAGACCTACAAATTTGAATTATAACATTTTTTCATAAGATGCATATTATTCTTATTAATTTAAAAAAAAACCATTGAAAATCCAAAATTCAATTTTTTAACAATAATATGTGAAATACGAAAAAAACGTGAGAATACAAAGTTGTTCGTTTCAAAAAGATCTACAAATTTTGTCTCACACAGTTTCTGATAAAAGATATATTTTTCGTTTCAATTCCAAAAAATACGATTAAAATTCAAAAATTCCATTTTTTCGACAAAATGTGTGAGATACAAAAAAAACTTTTAGATGAAAAATTGTTTGGCTAAATAAGGTCTACACATTCTTATCGAGAAATTTCTCGACAGGATGTATATTTTAATTTTTTAATTTTTAATATTAAAAAAATTCGATTTTTTTCACCAAAATATGTGAGATACGAAATAAGCGTTGTTCTGCAAAATCGTTTCCTTAAATAAAGTCTACGATTGTTTTTCCTTTTTGAGATATTTGGAAGAAAATAAATTTATCAATAATCATGTAATTTATTAAAAAGATACAAAAATGCATACAGAAAATCTAGCGCGAAGCGCGAGTGTCATGATGAGAATGTGTTCCTTAAGGTCAATAGAGCCTTAAGTAAATTGAATTTCCTGTTTCACTTAAACTGAAAAAGAAACTTAGTGAATTTGAGAAAATGTCTAATTTACATCATCTTTAATATCATTAAATTGGTTTGAGCTTCAGTATTAAATTATAAGAAATAAACTTAAACGTATGCGAAGAGCACAAGACCGAGCGCGAAGCGCGAGGTCCAGGAAGAACGGAGCGCGAAGCGCGACGATCAAATCGCGCGCCCTAGGCGCGCTCAAACTTGCGAGCGAAGCGAGCTGCGCGCGATGAGAATGTGCCCGCGAAGCGGGCAGATTTTTTTCCGTGTGGAAGTGGAAAGATTAAGGCAAATGTGTGACGTTGTATCAGTGGGGGAAAATAAATTTTATATAATGACAAATATTTTCAGTCGTAGAGATGAATTGTCGCAATCTTCCCAAATATTTGACTATTTTTGGTTTATATGACGACAACCCAGTTTCCTGAATCACACCTATATTTGTGATTCAACTGAGAAAATGTATTTTGTCAACGTTGTAAAGATGAAGATTCTTATAGCTATCTTCATCTGCATTTCTATATCTTCAGCTGGTTCTACCGGTAAATATAAAAAATTAATATTTTATTTTAACATTTACACACATTTAAAGAATTAAATAATAGTCTAATTTAAACAACGAAAAATATGTTTCGGGCACTTTTAGCCATTTTTGTGGTGAACAATGTTTTCAACAAGGTCAGTTAAGGTAGTTGTCGTGCGGAAAAGCAGGTCTCTAAAAAAAATTTCTATATTTTTAAAAGTTGAAATGATATTCTTACTATTGTATTTTGTCAACGTTGTAAACATTAAGTTTCCTATAATTATCTTTATCTGTATTTCTATGCCTCCAGCACGGTTTACTGGTAAATATAAAAATCTAATATTTTATTCTAAAATTTACACACATTTCAAACAATTTTTGTGTTGAACAATGTTTACTAATGTAATGGGTCAGTTAGGGTAGTTGTCATGTGCAAAAACAGGTCTCTGGAGAAAGAGTTTTTCTATCATTTTAAAAGTCGAAATTATATTCTTAGTTGTGTTTTATAAAAGAAAATATCTTTTTACATTCTCATCAAGGATGAGAAGGTATTGGTTTTATGTGAAAAATGACTTTCGAAATTTTCATCAAATCTTTACGTTTTGAGACCCCCTGAGTCAGAAAGAAGGGTTTTTACGAAAGTGTCTGTCTGTCTGTCTGTAGGTCGTGTGCGGAATAACTCTCGATAGAATTATCAGATTGAATTGAGCTTTGGTACACGTTATCGGAGCCGAAAAAATAAGGACAAGTTCGTTAACCAGCCACATCCAATCAAAATTGAGGGATTGAGCACTACTTTTGTGTTTTTGAAAATAATTTTTTTAAAAAATAAAAAATTTCAATACTGGTTTTTGATAGTGCTCATAAATCTCTAAAAATTATCCTGATAACATTTTTTGATTAAATCAAAATTAGAAATGTTACAGCATATTCGAATTCGAAAAAAGTCAATATCAAAATTCCATTTTCAAGTTAAATTATACGAGATACGAAAAAACGTTATGATACCATATTATTTTTTACATAAAGACCTACAAATTTGAATTGTAACATTTTTTTATAAGATGCATATTTTTCTTATTAATTTAAAAAAAAACCATTGAAAATCCAAAATTCAATTTTTTAACAATAATATGTGAAATACGAAAAAAACGTAAGAATACAAAGTTGTTCGTTTCAAAAAGATCTAGAAATTTTGTCCTACACAGTTTCTGATAAAAGATATATTTTTCGTTTCAATTCCAAAAAATACGATTAAAATTCAAAAATTCCATTTTTTCGACAAAATGTGTGAGATACAAAAAAAACTTTTAGATGAAAAATTGTTTGGCTAAATAAGTTCTACACATTCTTATCGAGAAATTTCTCGACAGGATGTATATTTTAATTTTTTGATTTTTAATATTAAAAAAAATTCGACTTTTTTCACCAAAATATGTGAGATACGAAATAAGCGTTGTTCTGCAAAATCGTTTCCTTAAATAAAGTCTACGATTGTTTTTCCTTTTTGAGATATTTGGAAGAAAATAAATTTATCAATAATCATGTAATTTATTAAAAAGTTACAAAAATGCATACAGAAAATCGAGCGCGAAGCGCGAGTGTCATGATGAGAATGTGCTCCTTAGGGCCAATAGAGCCTTAAGTAAATTGAATTTCCTGTTTCACTTAAACTGAAAAAGAAACTTAGTGAATTTGAGAAAATGACTAATTTACATCATCTTTAATATCATTAAATTGGTTTGAGCTTGCGAGTATTAAATTATATGAAATAAACTTAAACGTATGCGAAGAGCACAAGACCAAGCGAAGCGCGAGGCCCAGGAAGATTGGAGCGCGAAGCGCGAAGATCAAATCGCGCGCCTTAGGCGCGCTCAAACTTGCGAGCTGCGCGCGAAGCGGGCGATGAGAATGTGCCCTCGAAGCGGGCAGATTTTTTTATAAAAAAATGTAAAACTTACGAAAAATAATACTTTTAATAATGTTTTTTGCAATACAGTTTTTTCATTATTTCCATGATTTTCATGATCCAACAAAATTTTGGTTGGTCTAACCAGATATTTTTATTTATTTGAAAATCTTTCACGCCTGTGTAGCTCCGTGGTGATTCGAGAGTAAACATTTTTCAAGTGAGCACACCATTTTCGACCTTGTGAGGAAATTTAAAAATAAACATTGAAACATAATCTACTAAGTAGCAGGAAGTAACGTTATAAAATTTTTCGAGAAAATTTAATTTGTTTATTTACTATAGGCGACTGAAAATTTCTGCATCGTTTGATAACAAATTCATTTTTTCCTAAACTATTTTAAAACAATAAATGAAAATTTGGGAAAATGGAAATAAATAAATGGATTCAACAATAAAAATCTCAGAAACATGCAATTATTAATTGTTGCTAATTTTTTACCATTTTTTTATAAACAAATGCTGAGTTAGCCTTGTTCTACATACGTTAATCATTTTTTTTTTTCAAGAAGTAAGAGCTCTGAATACTTAAGATTATAAAACCGTTTAAACATTTTTGTGCTCGCTGTTTGGTTTAACAAAAAAACTATTGTTCGGCGCGGTGTGCATGCAGCGGCGACCGCTTAAGTGGTGCGTTGACAGGATTGTGCTTTCCCGCGTCACGTATAAAAATTTATGCAAGTTCGAACATGGTAACTATTATTGGTAAAAAGTAATGTTAGAAACTTTTCTGATCACCTGATTCAGGAAAATTCGTTGTTTTATGTGATTTTCGTGATGGGTCGTGCTAAAGAGTGTTGCAATCCGATGAAAAAAAGGGGGCACAAGTGCGTGAGAAAAAATCTTTTTCTGGTTACAGAAAAATGGCATGCAGTATTTAAGAGTTTAATTGGATTACATTTATGCGATACTTGTCGACGATCGATTTATGAGAAGAAATCCGAAGAACCATTGATTAAGAAAAAACGTTTTTCTCAACTCTCTCGTAAGGACAAGCAAACATTAAGTGAGGCACTCAATAAAATGACAAAAAAAAAAATCTGCTGTGTTGATGATAATGACTTTGAAACATTATACATACGTGACATAAAATCTGCCTAAGCTCAGCAATCTAATCGATTAGGAAAAATACAAATTTTGACAACACTCCCGTCACACTGGTCTATTGCTAAAATAAAAAGAGAATTTGAAGCGTCACGCCGAATGGTTTCAAAAGCCAAAAAATTGAAAAAAGAGTCAGGGCATGGATCGTGACCAAATAAAAGAGCTAGTCGTAACCTTCCAAGCACGACTGCAAGTGCAGTAGAAAATTGTTATCTAGCTGACGATAACAGCCGTGTCATGCCTGGAGTGAAGGATTACAAATCAGTTGTCAAAAATGGGAAACGAACACAAGAGCGGAAAAGGTTACTACTTTTCAATCTCAATGACTTGCATGAGCAGTTTAGAGAAAAATCCCCTGATATGCCGATTTCTCTTTCAAAATTCAGGCAGATAAAGCCTTGAGAATGCATTTTGGCTGGTAAAAGTGGTACACACAATGTATGCGTGTGTAAAATCCATCAAAATATGAAATTAAAAGTACAAGGTATGATGCAACAACTAAAAATAAAAGGAGTCGATTTTACCGATACGTATCACGATTTCATCAACAATTCAGTTTGTGATAATGCGTCGTCTAATTGCTTTTTTTCTACTTGTGAAGAATGTCCCAAAACTAAGTTGGTTATTGAAAAATTGAAAATTCTTTTCGAAGAAACTGATTTTACGGAAGTGAAATGTAGTCAATGGACGAGCACTGACAGGTATTTTTTTGTACATGCACTGATGAGTTTCATTTTTATTTTTCGTACAAAATTTTTATTTTTATATGCGAAATTTCAGAAGTGACTGAAAGTAAGGACGAGTTTTTGACTTATTTAGGGAACGACTTGCCGATTTTAATCAGACATGATTATCTAGCGAAGTCTCAGGCTTCCTATTTTAGCGAAATGAAAATTGGAGTCAACGAAGGAGAATTTGTAATATGCAAGGATTTTGCCGAAAACAAAAACACACGATGCAAGCTCGGTTCATTTATTTAATTCAAGAGTTATCGAGTACTTGAAAAAAAAATGCGGGGATCAAAATATCGAATGAATTTTTTACTTTTCCGATGGGGCTGGATCGCAGTATAAAAATAAATTTAATTTCATCAATCTTTTGAAACATCGAGAAGATTTTGGAATTAGTGCTCAGTGGAATTTTTTTGCGACCTCTCATGGAAAAGGAGCGTGTGACGGTATAGGAGGGGCTGTGAAAAGAGAAGCCTATCGAGCTAGTTTACAAAAAGCTGATAAAGACCACATCACTAATCCCCGAAGTCTTTTCGAATGCGCGAGAAATCATTTTTCAAAGATCAATTTCAATTTTTGTTCCCAAAATGAACATGAAATGCATGAAAAATCTTTGAAGGCTCGTTTTGAACAAGCAACTACAATCAAAAATACACGAGAGTATCATTGCTATAAACCAGTAGATGATAAAACGATTACGTGTAAACTATTCTCAAATTATTCTGTTTTTGTAAAAAATGTACTAACGGGAAAAAAAAGTAAGAAATAAGTTGTATTGGAAATACATTTGTAGATAACTTCATGCCATGACAAATGTCTTAGATGTAATATATAATCGCTATTTCCAATATTTTATGTTAGTTATTAACAGAATTTGAACAATAAATTCTGCATCTTTACGGAACGCCGAGATGAGTCTACCAACGCACCGCTTGAGCGGTCGCCGCTGCACGCACACAGCGCCGAACAATATTTTTTTTCTTAAACCAAAGAGCGACTACAAAAATGTTTAAACGGTTTTATAATCTTAAGTATTCAGAGCTCATACTTCTTAAAAATAAAAGTGATTAACGTATGTAGAACAGGGCTAACTCAGCATTTGTTTATAAAAAAATAATAAAACATTAGCAACAATTAATAATTGCATGTTTGTGAGATTGCTATTGTTGAGTGCATTTATTTCTTTCGATTTTCCCAAATTTTCATAAATTTTATTAAAATAGTTTGGGATAAAATGAATTTGTTATCAAACGATGCAGAAATTTTCAATCGCCTATCGTAAATAAACAAATTAAATTTTCTCGAAAAATTTTATAACGTAACTTCCTGCTACTTAGTAGATTATGTTTCAATGTTTATTTTTAATTTTCCTTACAAGGTCGAAAATGGTGTGCTCACTTGAAAAATGTTTACTCTAGAGCAGTCGACCGGCAATCGAAAGACCTGGGCTCGAATTCCAGCGCAGTCGAAAGTGTCTTTTTTTCCACAGAAAGATTTTCAAATTCTTTAAATGTGACGGGATCTGAAGAAAGACCCCTAAGCGGCCAAACGTAAATTTTAGAGAAGAAGCAGGAGAAGTGGCGATGGACCGATAGGAATCTTCCGATATTTCTCTCTCTTTCGATCGCACATACTTGTAGAGGCCTATTGTGTGTGTGAGTTCGATCGGTTCGGCCGTCTTCGGAAAGAAAGACAGAGTATTCACACTCTTCTAAGTAATAGTTATATTATGTGCCATGTGCCTTCTCTTACAATGTAATATACCACGTCCTTATTCATTTTCTTTATTACTTAATTGGTAAATATTTATTAAAAATTCAGAATATGCACCGACCCACGTGTTTCGGGCCAGGTATATTCCATTTCCCCTCTCCCCTCTCTACCACCATGATGAAGCCGAGCGTTCACGATCGCTGGAATGGCTCACAGTCACAGCATTCGCGCATGTGTACGTGTTGAGAGAGAAGTCTCGAGTGCTCTCCCGAACGACTATGTTTAAACGCTTGTACTGAATAAATTATTAATGATAGAATTTTTTTTAACTATACCATCTTAAAGAGCAAGTTCGAATCTACGTAAAACATTAAGAATCAGAGAATCGATTTTTGTCCGCTTAGGGGTCTTTCTTCAGATCGCGTCACAAATATTGAATTCATTTGCATTATTTGCGGTATAAAAGTTTAAAATTGTCTACGAGGTCACCTGTCGACAACGTATCCTATCTGATACGCGACTAGTGATCCTCGGATAATGTAGGCAGTGACAACAATTTCAAACTCAACTAATTAATTTTTATTCATGTTCGGACAGGAAATTCCTTTGTTCGACCGATTTTTAAATCTGAGCTTGACAAGGAATTTAATAAATTCAGTGTTGGTAAACGTACAACTATCAAAAAACCTTTAAACGACAGAATATAAAAAATAGTCTAAGTATCATAAAGACAGGGCCTACAGATCATTTGAATATACATAAAGTCAGTTATATATATGTACAATTAAGATTCATCAAAAATTTTATTTGCAGGAATCTAATAGTTACAGATTTTTTGTTTCTTTAACGCTATTAGAACACATCCAGCATAACGCACAGAACATTCACACATATTGGGTAACAACAATTGTAGCGACCGATAATACTACAGTCGAAAACCGAATTCTTTTCGCCGAACCTCACAAGAGATGACGTCATATCTTTAATGCGTCTGCGCGCGAATATGCGCCTGCAAGTGCAAGCGAGTGTCAGTCTGCACATGCGCAACATAAAATATACCTGTCATAGAGGAGGCCTGGAGGAGGCCATCGTTATCTTTCGAGTTCCCAGAATTTCCCCTAACTTTAAACTTCAAAGTACGAAACTTATTGGATTTGAACTTTGAACTGTGCCCCTTTAGAATTCTACCGTGCCGGCGTGCCCTACTGCGTCCACATTTAGATCTCTAAACTTGACGGTTTTAAAATTGACGCCCTAGTGTACTTTTGGTGTTGGTTAAGCAATATAAAACCTAATACGTAACCTATGAACTGCATCATGCTGTAACTTCTTTATTTTTTTACAGGATCCAACTCATCACTATTTGAAAGTAAAGTAGGAGGTGGTGTTCCATCGGATACACATTTTAATGTAAAATACATAGGTTATATAGTATTAGAAGCATATGATAAAAGCCGCGTGAGCACGGCAACTTTTATTAATGAACGCAATTGTATAGTCACAAGAGATCAGGCAAAGAAGATAGATAATGGCAGAAGAAAGTATCGTGTAGAGACTCCAGAATCTCTCGAACAAGACCCATATATTATTTATAAAGTGTTATATACAGAAACTAAAGATGAAATAGCAGCGTATTGGGGAATTGTACGCGTAAGTTATGAAATTTAAATTGACCATATGATTCTACGTAAGGTTGTTTATAATAGAAACATATACTTAAAATACCATTTCCAAATGTTGCTCAGAAAGTCGCATACGAACGTGTTTTTGTTCCATTGTGAGCCAATGCGGCACCCATTGTGCACAGAGCTTTTTGAAACCCAAAACTTCACGTAAAATATGACTCACACTGCCTAATGAGATGTCTAGGGCCTCTGCTAAATCTCTCTCGGTCAATCGACGATCTTCCGAAACCATATCCTGTACTTTTGCTATGAATGCTAGTGTTGATGCACTTTTTGGACGTCCTGAGCGTGGATCGTCTTCAACGCTTTTTCGACCACGTCTAAACTCTAAAACCCATCGATGCACAGTTGGAAATGAAGGAGCAGCTTCCTTTAACACTTTCACCATTTTTTAATGAATTTCCGTTGCTGATAAACCTTCAAAAACAAAGAATTTTATCACTGCACGATATTTGGTTTTTTCCATTGTACAAAAATACACTGACACGTCAACTTCAAATGGCTTGTAAACAAACAATGAATTGCCAGAGTGGAATGACAATTTGGGTATGTTCATATGAAAGATGAAATCTTAAAATGGCGTAGAAATTTTGGTTCTTCTACTGCTCTATAGATGTCGCTTTCAAAACTTTTTGAACAACCTAGTATAAAGTCTTCTCCGAAATCCCAAAGGCTGGAGATCGCCATCCAATAATTTACTGAAAACCGGAACTAGCAGTTAACGGTGTTTCCCTAAATTTAAGTAACAATTATTTATCTGCCACCGGCGCGCAAAC
The DNA here is from genome assembly GCA_030998225.1 of Diplolepis rosae. NCBI lineage: Eukaryota > Metazoa > Arthropoda > Insecta > Hymenoptera > Diplolepididae > Diplolepis > Diplolepis rosae. Next base: position 7,523,530 of record JAPYXD010000727.1, on the reverse strand, counting down.
TCGTTTTTTCGCTACTGTTAACAGTAGCGCAATGTAGTACATTTCGCCAGAAAGGAATGAAATGTAAAAATTGAACTGCGCATGCGCCCATAGCCATGAAACGAAGCTCAATCCTTCTTATTCTTCTTCTTCTTCGTAAAGCGTTAGCATCTTACTGGCAAAGCCTTGTACATTTGAACTGCGCATGCGTCTACTAAAATCCCTTACTACTACACAAGATCGATAAAATCAAAATGGCCGGGACTAGTCGTGAGATATCAAGTGTAATGACTAGCGCCGCAAACTACTACAATACTAGTTTAGATTCTAGTGTACGCATAAAAACTCGTATACGCACCGAAGTCACATAAAATAGTATACGTGCCAAAGCACACAATTCGGGTAATTCCGAGACTCGCGACAATGCTCGCAGGACTGATCGCGCTTCGGCTTCGTCTCGGCTTTGCCTCGACTACGCCTTAGCTTCGATCTCCTGCGAGCATTGTCGCTCGTCCCGCAATGACCCTCATTCTGCGCCTGGGCACGTAATGTACTATTTCAAAGTTATTAACATTTGGAAAAAATTATCTCAATATTCTGGTGTATCTATATTTACAATTCCAACGATATAAAAAACTTATTTTTCAACTTTTTGTACTTAACGGTGTTCTTCCAAATCATGGCAGACTTTTTAATCTTTTAGCTGCGGGGAAATTTCAGTATAAATCGACCTCTTATAAAATGCAAAATTTATACATAAAATCACTGGATATCTCAGGTAGAGTCCCGGACCTGACTGCTGGTGGATATATCAACCAGTCCCGTAGGCAACGTAAAGTGCAAAGTAAAAAATTTGTCTCATTTGTCATGAAGGCTTGAGAGGGTATTTCTATGTAATTAAATGCGTAAAGTGCAAAGTAAAAAATTTGTCTCATTTGTCATGAAGGCTTGAGAGGGTAATTCTATGTAATTTAATGCGCTGAATATGAAAAAAATAGTTAAAAAATTCCCACAGACACCCTTCACCTTGAAAATTGCATATTCAAGGTCAAATTTTATTTCTAATATAAGCTAAGTTTTTAGAAGGTTTTTGCATGTAGTTTGGTACGCTGGATACGTAAATAATAATTTAAAAATTCCCGCAGCACCCTTGACCTTGAAAATCTCTATTTCATGGTCAACAATGTTTCGAGGAATTTTAAAACTATTTTGTACGTATTCAAAACATCAAATTTTGCCTAAAAACATTAAATATTTTGTGCCTCTTGAGTGGTCGATATATCGACCACCCCCGTAGCGGATTTATAATAAGTAAATAGAAAAATTGATGGCACTTCCAGACAAATAATTGAAGAACGAGAAGAAATCCACCTCGGCCCGAATTAAACCCGGGGTCCCTACTCTTACATGAGTGTCGCTAACCGAATACGAAAAATCGTTAATTTCTCAATTTAATGCTTCAAATACACTACCAGATAATAGTATAAATATTGTTATATTATTTTTGTGTTAGCATTGGGTAAACTCATTTCTATTATGAATTGGTCATTAAAAGACATAATATAGTTATAAAAAACCGGATAAGTCTTAGTATTTGAAAGACATAAATAGGCAAACGTTTCGGCCATAAATGGGGTCCCTCTTCAGTGTCAGCTAATTTTATGAAATTAAATAATCACCTGTAAACATGAAAAATAAATTATTTATAGCAATACTAGATATTTTCGTTTGTTTTTTTTGTTTATTTTGGTTTTCTCAAGCATAATATTTTGTAGAAAAAACATGCAAAGAACTCATGCAATGAGGCAAGCTCCAAGGCGTCTAGAAACCAGACCGCTTTAAAAATAGTCCTCAAATAAGAGAAAGAACTCCTGTTTGGCTGATCCATGAAGAATGTGACCGAAAAATTGCTTCTCCTCAAAGGCATACACAAGAACCACGTATAAGCAATAATATTTTTATATGAAACATTTTTCTAAGCACTAATTTTGTATGGAAACACACCACTATCCGTAAGGGAGCTCTATAACACCTTTGATTAGTATGCACCTCACAGAACACAGACACACGAACGCGGAAAGATGGAGTTCTTTAAGAGTAAAATTTTGAATTTTATTTTTATTCCTAATTTCCGATTCGTTCGATTCCTTTTAAGACACAGAGGCAGCAGATATAATTAGCCGCACACTTTGTTCGGTACCAAGAAAGAAACTGCCTTGAAAAGAGAGCAATACAGTTTAAAAAATAGCGTAAAGAATTAATATACTACTGTGATCAAATTGAAAGGTGAATTTTATTATTACTTTTAAAATCCTTACTTATTGTTCCAAATCTATTTCGTCTCCTTCGAAGTAATCACCTTCCACCGCGATACACTTATGCCAACGAATTTTCCAATCATCAAAACACTTGGCAAAGTCCTCCTTCGGAATAGCCTTCAGAGCCTTCAGCGATTCGGTTTTTATCTCCTCAATGGAGTCAAAACGGTGTCCCCGGAGCGGTCTCTTGAGTTCGCTGAACAAACAGAAGTCACACGCAGCTAAATCAGGTGAATACGGTGGTTGCGGAACGATATTTGTTGAAGTTTTGACGAAATGATCGCGTAAAACCAGTGCCGTGTGTGATGGTTCATTATCATGCCAAGAGTTGTTGTCCCATAAATCCGGCCTTTTTCTGCGAACAGCTTCACACTAATGAATATTTTGATGTGAAATTTGGCACAGATGTCACTAACAGTACTACCAACTTATGGAAAAAAAAAATTTCAGTTTCGAAAATCCCGGGAAGTTTAAATTTAAAATTCATCTTTCAATTTGATCACAGTAGTATAATGTGACCACTTGATGTGAAGGGTCAAGTTCCAAACGTATAAACATACCCCATACACAGGCTATTTCCTGGCTACTCGAGACACAAATACACATTAAAGTTTGAAGAGAGGAGAGAGAAAAAAGGTTCAAGACCAGATATTTAGAGTATTCTTCAGAAGAAGCGATTTGAATCTAAAGAAGATGTAATATTTTGGAGATTCTATTAAGATACATGTTCTGCGTATGAGTTGAGCGCTCAACGGCTTGTAATGCGATATGAAATTCTTTAGGAATTAATGCAGCGCCTTGGGGTTTGTTTTTTCGGTGTAATATTCGTTGCAGATTTTTCATCCATCAAATTTATATACGCGAAATTTACTCTTGAGATAAATACAAATCTCATTTTCATTCTCGTCCTGACAAATGTATTATATTCTGTTGCATTAATCCGCAACGAATATTACATCGAAAAAGCAAGCCGCTAAGTGCTGAACTCATACGCGATAACAAGTTGCTTAATATTATCCCAGAGACTTTTGAAATTCATAGCCGATTTGTGATGAAATAAGGAATACATACAACACGTTTTCAGCGCTACAAAACATATTATAAAAGCGAGCTTGACCTTTAATATTAAAGCGAGGCATGAACTTTTTGAAATTTGAAATTTCTTGTCTGGCATTGTTATCGAATAATAAATACATCCTACATGTATTCAGCGCTGCATAACATTTTATACACGCGAGTTGGACCATTTAATTTAAATTTTCTCTCTCAAAAATCGTATATTATGTTGCATTAATGCGTAAAATATATCATATCACAGAAAAAAGCCGCTACGCGCCCAAATCATATTTTGAATATGTTGTTTAATATAACCCCAGAGATACTTGAGTTTCATTGACGGCATGTTGTGAAGTGATGCTAACAATGTTAACGTGGTCAGCCCTACATTGTAATTTATACACATAAAATAATGCATTCTTATACACTGAAACGGAACAAGACATAACCTGCTTCATAGCGTGGCACCTTTCTTTAAAAAAAAATAAAATACGACTGTTCAAAAGAAATATTACAGTTTCTTTGAATACAAATCGCTTCATCTGAAGAATTCACTGAATATCTGGTCTTGAACCTTTTTTCTCTCTCCTCTCTTCGAACACCCAAGTGCATTTGTGTCTCGAGTACTATAGTCAAGACATAGCCTGTGTATGGGGTATGTTTATGCGTTTGGAACTTGACCCTTCACAACAAGTGGTCACTTTATATATTAATTCTTTACGCTATTTTTAAAACTGTATTGCTCTCTTTCCAAGGCATTTTATTTTTTGGTACCGAACAGAGTGTGCGGCTAATTCTATCTGCTGCCTCTGTGTTTTAAAAGAAATCGAACAAATCGAAAATTAAGAATGAAAATAGAACTACACAGTGTGTCCCAAAAATAACCGGACTTTATATTTAAATCATACAACATGCAGCGCCATCAATTGAAAATTTGCAGCACTAAGAAGATACATTCATCCTCTTTCAAACGCATCTAAATTCATGTAAATCGGATGACAGATGTGAAAGTTACAGCCATTTGAATAAAAAAAAAAGTGTGCTAATGTTACAAAAAAAAATGGAACAAAGAGCAAATATAAAATGTTGTGTTAAACTTGAAAAAAAATTCGCTGAGACATACGAATCGATGAAAAAAGTTTATGGTGATGATTGTATGAGTCGTACTCAAGTTTATACGTGGTTTACACGATTTAAAAATGGTCGTGCGTATTTAAATGACGACCTAAGGCCAAGTCGTCCAGAAGTTAGTAATCGTGCTGAATTGGTGGAAAAAGTCCGTGAAATCATTGGTATCGATGCAAATTTTACTACGAGAATGTTGGCTGAGGAATTAAATACGAGTAAAAACACTATTTGGAGAATTTTAACTGAAGATTTGGGTAAAAGAAAGGTCTGTGCACGTTTTGTTTCACATCAGTTAAATGCACCACCTCACAAGACCAAAAAAGTCAACGAATTTTTGATGAAAAAAGGGATTTCTCTCATCAACTACCCTCCGTATTCGCCTGATCCATCACCATGTGACTATTTTCTATTTCTAAAACTAAAAACCAAGATGAAAGGAGCATTTTATGATGATATCCCAGCCATTCGAGCAGCCGTAACCGAGGTACTGAAGAAAATTCCTATAAATGACATAAAAAAATCTATGCATGCGCTGGTTGATCGTTCCAAACGTTGTATTGAGTCTAGTAGCACCTATTTTGAATAAATAATAACTTTTAAAGATAATATAATGTGTATCTTATTCTATATTCAAAAAGTTCGGTTATTTTTGTGACACACTGTGTAAAATAAAATTCAAAATTTCACTCTTAGAAAACTCCCTCTTTCCGCGTTCGTGTGTCTGTGTTCGGTGAGATGCATACTTTTCAAAGGTGTTATGGACCTCCCTCATAGATATTGGCGTTTTTCCATACAAAATTAGTGCTTAAAAAAATGATTCGTATAAAAATATCACTGCTTATACGTGGTTCTTGTGTATACCTTTGAGGAAAAGCAATTTTACGGTGACATTCTTCATGGATCGGCCAAACAGGAGTTCCTTCTCTTATTTGCGGACTATTTTTAAAGCAGTCTGGTTCCTAGACGCCTTGGAGCTTGCCCCATTGCATGAGTTCTTTGCATGTTTTTTCTACAAAATTTTATGCTTGAGAAAACCAAAATAAACAGAAAAACAAACTAAAAAATCTAGCATTACTATAAATAATTAATTTTTGCACGTTTACAGCTTAGTATTTAATTTCATAAAATTAGATGGCCATTTGTGGCCGAAACGTTTGCCTTTTTATGCCTTTCAAACACTAAGACTTTTCCGGTTTTTTTTATCTGCAATATGTTTTTAATCATTATTTTCTAATTAAAATGACGTGACCCAATGCCAATACAAAAATAATATAACGATTTAAATTTGGGCCAATATTAAGACTAAAGAAATGAATAAAAACATGTTACAAAAGTATTGATATTCATTACACATTATAATGTAACGTGCGCACAGATGGCACTCTGAGTTGAAACTGACATGAGAGCTGACCGTCGCCGAGGGCGGCGCTGGCATCAAAATCAAAATGGCCGGAAGTATTTGCGAAATGTCAAGTGAGGTGGGCGATAATCACGGCAATTCCGACATTTTCAGATTGAATTCCAGTGTACGCATAAAAACTCGTGAATGCGGCGAAGTCACATAAATTCCAGCTCCCTTGATATTCTTTTAATAGTATATTATTTGCCTAGGCGCATAATAATGGTTATTACGCGACGAGCGACAATGCTCACAGGAGATCGTAGCCAAGGCGTAGTCATGGCGTAGCCGAGACGAAGCCGAATCAAAACCGAGACGAAGCCGAGGCGCGATCAGTCCTGCGAGCATTGTAAGCGAGTCTCGTAATTACCCGAATTGTGTGCCTTGGCACATATTCTATTTTATGTGACTTCGGCGCATATACGAGTTTTTATGTGTACACTCAAATCCAATCTGAAAGGGTCGAAATTGCCGTGATTATCGCCCATCTCACTTGGCAGAGATAATCATAATCTTGGCGTATTGTAATAAACGCATGCGCAGTTCAAATGTACAAGGCTTTGTCAGTACGGTGCCAACGCTGTACAAAGAAGAAGAATAAGAAGAAGATTACGCTCCGCTGTATGGTTATAGGCACCCGCGCATTTCAATTTTTACATTACATTCCTCTGTATCGCAATACAAAACATTACGATACTCTCAACTGTAGCGTAAAAATGAGTTTACGCGCCGGAAGCACATGAAAATATTTAAAACGAAAAAACTATTCGTAAATAACATACATATTTAACAAAATTTACTGAATATAGAAATATAAAACGAATAATATTATAATTAATATTTAAAGAATTTAAAAATCTTTCTGTGAAAAAAATGACGTTTATGACTGCGCTGGGATTTGATTTATAATTTATTTTCTTTTATTCATAATAATTAATGATTATAATTAATGATTGAGTAAATTACACAAAAATAAAATTTCTTTTTATAGTCGTATTACACTTTTAGAATCAATAACGTTTGAATCTTTGAAAAAATTTCTTCAGTCCAAATTATTTTATATATTTAATCTGACTCCATTATTCCACCTTTTCAAGTGTCTTATTTTTCTTCAATGAGAGAGTTATTTATAGTTTATGAAATGACATAAATAAATCAATTTAATAACAGTTTCACAAATTTTTATTGTAATTTGGTATAATATTCCATGCATTTGGAGCTCTCGTCGGCCCAAAGTACTGCCAGCGCCGCCCACGGCGACGGTCAGCTCTCATGTTACTTTCTTTCTTCAGGCTAGTTGGAGAACCACCCGTGTGGCAACGTGTTGCAGACTTTAAAATTTTAAATATGTTTTTAGATACTAAAAGAAGTTAAAAGTGATAAGCTATCCATTACATTCGTTAATACGCGTCAACCCGACTTTGACATGGGTAGATATTACTATGCGGGAGGATGGAAAAAGCCAAAGGGAGGTGAACCCGTTTTAAGTTATTTTAAAATGAAATTAGCATCATTCAGCGTTTGCAAGGATCAAATCAATACCGCTTATCATAAAAATTTACATAATCTTGCATGCGCTGTTTCCATAAATGGATATTTTAGTAACAAGGTAATGTCTACGTTCTTTCATTTTTCCATATTTAACATTGATAGGGTATGTTGAAGCAAAAAAGCTATTTTATTCTAGATTGAAGTCGGCTCTGGATTGTATTTGAATGATGAAAAATTGGTGGGGATCGCTGTTAACGTCGGTCATGGATATAGTCAATACAGTATTTTTGCACTCCTTTACAACGATTTAAAATATATCGTTAATTTTGTAAATGCTACACCGGAATCTTGTAAGTAAAAATTTAAGTTTACGATAAGCTTTGCACTTCTTGATCGCTTGATATTCTTTTAATATTGGGGCTACAGTCGTAGAAATAAGCTAATGTCGGTAATCTAGAAAAGTGTTAATTTAATATTCAACAATTAATGACAGAATAAATTTATTTTGTGATATTATGAGAAGTAAAATACGCCAGGGCATATTGTTAAGGGGGGCACTCTCTGCAACGCTAAAAAAAATAGTCAATTTTCTTCATTTTATTGTACAGAAACAGAAAAAGACAGGAAAATTCCGTTTGAAATATCTGTAGATATTAGTTTAAGGTTAAAAAAAAAATTTATGAATAAAAAAAATTCAAAATGGTGGACATATTGAGCATCTCCCAAGGTGTCTTCCTCTTCACACGATGCCGTCCGAGGTTGAAGTCTGAAACATACAAATGATATATCAAATTAATCAGCAGGCTTGTCTCAAGTGCGTGAACCTCAAAAGCTATAGAAATTTTCCAAAATTTAGCAAGAAAACCATATCAACAAAAAAAGGTTGGTTTTTGTTTAGTTGTTTTTATTTAAAAAAACGGTTAAAAAAATTTGTTTAAATATATTTTCGAGGTTCATGCACTTCTGTGTTCAATATCCTACAAAATGAGTATACAGTCGTGTAGATGGGTTCAATAGTCTTTTTTTAATCGTGTGAACGGAGTCTGAAAACGTGGTTTTGTGAAAACGCGCTTCAAATTTTAGGTTCAGAAAAAAGATAGTTCGTGGGGACATTCTGGTTTAACATTTTAGTCGGCTATTCCAGCTCCATACAGCAACCCATCGCAATACTTGAAAAACTCGTTCTCAGCCAATCGGGCCGCCCTTTGAGCCGTACGAGCCTCTTTGCCGGACTCGCTGTAGCGCCTGCCCGCGCGCGCGTTTTGTATTGCTGCCCGATTGTTTTGTTCAGCATGTCCATCACCAACAAAATCGTGGCGTGCCCTTCATTGAAAGCTCCTGCAGCGATAAAGGCGGCAGTCTCGAAGATTTTTTTTCTTGAATGCTAATGTTGCCGGCAAAGGTGCCACACCGTACGGTTGAACGACTCGTTTGCATTCTGTGTATGCCCGCCCAAAAACTTGGTTAAAAGATTGTCCTTAGAAAAATCATTGTAGATTGGCCGAATGTGTTGCTTATGATAATAATTACGTCATCATGAAGAATAAATATTCGAATGATTAAAGACATTTCAAAATTACGTTAAAAATACTATTTGGTCTATTTAACAAATAAACTTGCCTGATTCAAGTAAAATTCAATTCATTCAAGTATGTCCGCTTTGGATCTAGTAAATTAGACTTTGATCGAATCCATTTCTTCGTTGAATAATATGCTTAAGTCGCAATTCTTCCTTTTGTTTCATATTGAAACAAGTTTCAAAATTTTATATTGGAAACTTATATTAAAAACTATTTACTTATTTTAGAACGATCTAGGCGTTTCTTTAATGGTGTCATAATTTCAATTTTAATTTGTTACAGCTAACAGCAAAGAAAAAGAAAAAAAAAAAGAAATAGGTAAAGGTAAAGGTAAAGCTCATGCAGAGTCAAGCAATGCATATTTTGAATCTACAGGTGAAGTGGATACTCCATGCTTACCCGATACGAATCCTGAACACCTAGGCGGTATGGATGCTTCTGACCCAGGCCTTATGGGTGATTATGTCCAAGGCCAAATGTATGGATATGACCAATACTCTATGGCTGCTCATCACCAAGGCCATGTGGGTGCTTGGAACCTAAACGCTATGGGTACTCATCACCAAGGCCCTACGGCTGCTCATGACCCAAATCTTGTGAGTGATTGGAGCCAATACCAAATGGGTGCTTTGAACCTAAACCCTGTGGATACTCATCACCAAAGCGGTATTGATTCTCATCAGCTAAGTCATATGAATCCTCAAAACACAAACGATGCAGATGATTTAATGACACGTTTCAAATCTTCAAGACCGATTAAGACCAGGGTAAACAGATCGCCTCATGATAGCCAAGACCACGATGGACCCCAGTCAGCAATGCCATTTCGCACAGCGTTACCATATCCTAATTTACAAGAAAATATTGATTTTCTCGATACATCCAAAGTTTACAGGACGAAGCATTCTAAAAAATCGGGTTCGCGAAGTAAACGTCAGGAGGAATGATCCTAAATACGCCAATAACATACCAGACGGGTTCCAGAAAATAAATACTTGATCCGACGTATGTTTGAACTCTGAATCCAACTTAGTTTACATTTGAATAAATTGAAATTAATATGCTACTTTCAATATACAATTAGTCATTTTCAACCAAAAATCGGCGAAAAATAATTGTAATTGCGTCGACAAAACTAGTTCAATTATTTCAGTTGATTCAAATTTTGAGTGATTGATATTCAGAGATAAAATTATAATTTATTTGCTTGATCTAAATAAATATATCGTTTATTTGAATGTTGCATTTATTATTTAATAATTAAACAATATTAATGTGAACAGAGAAATATTGCTTTCCTAGGCATTTCAAAATAAAATAGAATTTTTTCATTCTGTTTTTGAAAATACATAGTATTTATTTCTATTTACAATATTTCGATTCTACAAAAGCAAAAAATTTAATTCTAGGATAGATCAATTAGCTTACTAACTCGTTTTTTTCTACTTGTTAGAAAATTATGTCTGTCCCCACCTTCCGGAAGTCACAAAGCATAAACTCTTTATTGAAGTGAAAAAGCTCTGGATCATTATTGAGCACTATGCCTTAATTTTCGCATGTTGGTAATGATGTACTTTATATCCTCGCATCAATCGTCGGTAACATACATTTCGCTACTGAAAATTCCAAAGTTGATTCCAATGTCACGACTTCAGAGGCATTTCGAACTGGGCAATTAATTGCAATTGATAATAGAAATATTGCAGGATTTTATGATTTTGCATTAAAGCAAATATTAGAACAATTAATTTTTTTTATCAAAATGAGTTTTCCCAAAATATTAGGAATACATAATGACCGAATTGAAAGCAGTCATACTTTTTCAAATAAACCATCCTGCTGTATTTCCCATCATCAAATTTCCAACATTAAATTTGAAATCAGCGGTAACCATGACACATTTATGGAGATTTTATCATTTTTATAATTATAATTTTTAAATATTTAATATTATTGAAAAATAAATTTTTTAATTTATATAGTAGTTTGAAAGATTTCACAGATTTTTCTCAAAAGTTTTAACTAAAATAATTGATAGAGACTTCTTAAATACATCTTTTAAAATGTATTTTTTTTTGTTGAACATCCCTAGGAAATTTTAATTTTCAAAAAACATATAAATACTTTAGATTTAAGCCAATTAATTTAATTGACCAAATTCGACAATTTTTTCATTTGAGTTATTACAATATATTATATAATAGGTATTTAAAATATATTTTATATAATTTTACTTTTAATCTTTTCTCGACCTAAACTTCTTGAAGGTCCATGTGGCATCAATATTTAAATATAAAAGACAATTCCTCATTGTAAGGATACTCTACAGGCATGAAAACTTGTCCATCATAAAATTGTCTTCGTGTCGTCTGGGTTGTAATCCTAAGCCCTTTATTATTCTAATATTATATCGACGCCGTACTTAAGTACCTACTGTCGGGCCTTCAAAAACCGTCCTTCAGAATGAACCTTTGCTACCGCATACACCCCCCTGCTTAAAAAATCTTCTCCATTCCACGGTCGATAATCTTCCCACCTTTGCATTTCCAAAATTTGGTTTCCTCACCTTCATGCTTCGCATCCTTTGACTTGTTAGAAGCCAATGAGTCTTCAACTAACACACCTCGTCAACAGAAATTAGAATCATCACGAAAATTGTATTTTATGTGCCACCGGCGCGCAAACTCGTTTTTTCGCTACAGTTAACAGTAGCGCAATGTAGTATATTGCGCTACAGAGAAATGAAATGTAAAAATTGAACTACGCATGCGCCTATAGCCATGCAACGGAGCACATTCTTCTTATTCGTACAGCGTTGGCACCGTACTGGCAAAGCCTTGTACATTTGAACTGCGCATGTTCTATTACAATACGCTACTACTACACAAGATCGAGAAAATCAAAATGGCCGGAACTAGTCGCAAAATATCAAGTGCAATGACTAGCGCCGCAAACAACTACAATACTAGATTAGATTCAAGTGTACGCATAAAAACTCGTATACGCACCGAAGTCACATAAAATAGAATACATGCCAATGCACACAATTCGGGAAATTACGAGACTCGCGACAATGCTCGCAGGAATATACGCTCGCATGTAATATACTATTGTCATTGTACCCACTCTTCGCAGATTCATTAAAGTTATTAAGTAGTGTCTTCTTTATAAATAGTCAATTGTACACGTAAGACTTCAGTTTAGTCAATAAATAAATGGTGCCTTTAAAGCAATTGTCGTCACTTATTTAAGTTATCATTAAATCGCCTATTAGTGATATATAACTTACGTTAAACTAAACGTGAGACAAAACAAAAAGTAAAGTTCGTTTTTCACAATAAAATAAAATGTCAGTGCTTCATGATTTTCTTCAAAAATAGGATGCTTCTCAGTGTATTTTTATTTTTTTCATACTTACGCAACGAAGGGCTGAAGCAATTTTTGAATGTATTATTATTATTCTAGTTGGCATGAGTTATAACATGACTAAAAGTAAAATTGATTTAATCTTTTGCCAATATTAAAAAATGTGCTAATTTAAAGTTCAATTGTTTGGGTTATATCCCTTACATAGAAATAATGCCTGTAATTTATATGACACAATCCCCTTAAAAATGATCGTGCTCTTCGATAAAGTAGAAGTCCTATTCATATAACTTTTTCTCACCGAACACAACTTTGATGTTTCTTGTGACACAGAGCAATACAATTTTGTATGCTATTTAACTATTTAACTTTTTTTTGTGTAGGTTTAGTTTCGTAAAATCATTCAAATTTATACCTGAGTATGTACCATAAAACCTGACAAAACTTGTAGAAAACCATTTTATTGAGAACTTGTTTTCAGGCATTAATCACCTTACCATGTACAATTTTGTCAAAATAATCATTTTCAAAGATATTGTTACGTCACAATTGAGTAAATACTTACTTTAATCAAAGGTTCCTCGTTTCACGTTACTTTTTTCTACTATTTCCTGAAAGTCATTGAAACCTTACAAGACTTTCTCCGTTTTTACGTTCTGTCCACAACTTTTCGAATAGTCTGTTAAATTTTAGGCGACAAATGTTTTCCGTGTATGTATGCACTGCACGTACGGTTTTTGCAAAAATGATAGTCGTATACTAAAGCATACAAATAATATAACCTCTTCTCTGCATACAATTTCAGAAATTTTGTTTACATTATAATGAAGGGCATATTGAGAAAAAAGAATTAATGACACATTATAAAGAATTCAATGATTGTTTAAAATTTAAAAATCAGGTCGAATCATGTGGTCGTTCATATGATGAATTCAACTCTATTGATAAATTTCAAAGTGACATGTTTAATAACATGTCTATTATTGTATTGACCCAAATTTTTATGGCACTGAAGAGGGCCCCCATATGTGGCCGAAACGTTTGCCTTTCTTTCTTTTTACGCATTTTTTTAAATCTAATAATAATTTTAATCAAAGAAAATAAGAAGAAACTGACCCTATGCCAAAGAAATGAACAAACATTCTATTGATAAAGTTTTTTGGAGGCATTAAACTATATATCTTCCATACACTTCGTGGGTGGAAGAGGGCATACATTCCCTTACTCTGTAATTACAATTTTAAGTAAATAGCACTCCTGACACAAATTTTTTCACATAATTTAATAATATATTTTTAATGCATTGTAACGTTTTTTTTTCATATTCACAATATTTTGAAATATTTTCTCCAATTCTTTTTTTACAATTCACTATTTTTACGAGTTTCGCCTTTTTTCTACTGTTGAATTGGTTCCGACAACTTACCCATGCCGTTTTTTTCTACTGTATTCTTTGGCATTTTTGCAATTTTGCAACAGGTATTTCATTCTCATTTGATTTCACACACTGCACAGGTTTCAGTGCACCGGTTGTACCTATATGGACACACTGAAAAAACAGTATAACTAAGGGAATTATATTTTGGTCCTCAGAACCAGAAAATATTGCTATCAGACCAATGCTACGGTATGGTCCTCAGAACTATACGAGTATAGGTGAGACAGCTATACAAGTTCGTTAATATGACAATACCATGTATAGCGATCGTAAACAAAATATTATGCCATCGTTATCGCTCTTGTGAATTTTCGCGTGTGATAGAAAAATACGCGATACGCAAAAATGATCTTTCAAAGAAAGAAAAAATGCTCCAAACAAATCGACAAACGCTTCAAAAAAACGCCTCGAAAAAATGACACTTCATTCTCATTTCGAGGTTCGATCCACGTGCTTGCAAAGCAATGTATAGGTCACGCGGCAAACCAGTATAGTTGTCTCACCTATACCGCATGGGTCGAGACACTATATACCGGTATAGGTCGAACAGCTATACTGTTTTTTCCGTGCAGCAGCAGCGCCAAACACCATGTCTGGCGATTTTTACTATGGGAAAAAAAATTGAAAGACGAGTTTGCTTGAAATTTTGTGATTCCAATAGAATTACGGCTACAGAATCGATGAAAATGTTGCAGAACTGTTTTGGGGAGTCTACTCTATCGAGAATGCAAGTATTTGAATGACATAAAGCACACAGTGAGGCTCGTGAGGTCGTAGAAAACTTTTCTCATGCGAGCCGTCCATCCACATCTGTTAACGATGATAACATCGAAAACGTGAAGAAAATTATGCTCGAACCCCCATAGCAGAACGTGCAGCTCCATATTACAGAATTCAAATGGACTCCCTCGAATGTCTTTGTAATTTTGAATTATTTGCGACATCCAAAGGAGAGGATTAGTTGAATACCTCTAACGTCACATTTAATGTAGAATGAAAACTGATTCGACGGTTTGATTTCCATATTGACATGACTCAGCCATAACGAATGCTGTGGTTTAAGGAGGTTCTATCGTAAAACGAATTAAGGGGGGTTTCTACTTTGTTCGGCCGAAAAAACGTGCTTTTTTTAGAAATTTTTTTTGTGGAACGTATTTAAGATAAACATTTGAAATTTTTTTTCAGTTGTAGGTACAAGTTTATTGTACAAGTACAAAAAGTTCTTTTTCACTTTATACTGAAGCAAAACTTTGAACGCGTTTTTCTCAAAACTATATTTTTTGGACTTGCGGAAGTGATTTACGCCAGACTAGTTGAGCAATGGCCACGAAATTTTTAACAGTCGTGTATCAAGGGCTTAGCTATGGCTCGTACTAGAATCTTCAAAAAATATTAACAATTTTTGATTTTACATGACAATTTGTATCGAAAAAAGTGGGCAAAAACCGAGTTTTTCATTCAAAATCGCATAATTTTTCCATTTTTCATTTTTTTTTCGAAATCCTAGTACAAAGTAAGAATATATTTCATTTTTGTGTTTCAGGTCATCTGAAACAGCGGCAGAACTTCCGAGAGTGGGGAAAATTTGTTCGGCGCGCCGCCATTGCTCACTGCCCCCCCCCCCTTGCATATTTCTACTGAAAACTTTTTTTACTTGTACAATAAACTTGTACCTACAACTGAAAAAAAATTTCAAGTGTTTATCTTAAATACGTACCCCCAAAAAAATGTCTAAATAAAGCACGTTTTTCCGGCGGAACAAAGTAGAAACCCCCCTTAACGGTCAGAAAAGGGTGAAACTTCCCTAGCGGACCCGTGTGAGAGAACGGTCATAGAATACTCTGACCGTTCTATGACCTCGCATTATTACGGCTAAGAACGGTAAAAAAGACATTAAAAGCTTTGCAATTATGATTCTGTGGCGAAATTTGGATTAGAAGGTGAAGCAATAAATACAGTTATCTTATTTTTCAGCGATAAAAACTAGGAATACATCATGTACCTGTCATAGAAGGCAGTGCAGTGGTTCACCATTTGCGGAACGTCTCCACCAATAGTAAACATTCATGGTGGAGACGTTCCGCCAATTGTGAACAACTGCACTGCCTTCAATGACAGGTATTATGTTTTTCTAGTTTTTATCGCTGAAAAATAAGATAATTGTATTTATTGATTCACCTTCTAATCTAAATTTCGCCACAGAATCATAATTGCAAAGCTTTTAATGTCTTTTTTATCGTTCTTAGCCGTAATAATGCGAGGTCATAGAACGGTCATAGAACAGTCAGAGAATGGTCAGAGTATTCTATGACCGTTCTCTCACACGGGTCCGCTAGGGTTGAAACACAGCTATTTAAATGCATAAAAATGATTCAGTCAAATTTTCAAGACTCCAGGGTACCTGTGAGCTAAGATATTTTAATAAATATTTCCCGTCATCCAATATGTGCTCTTATGGACAACTACCTTTTCATTGTTTTCAATTACCCACCACACATTTATTAACGGTTGAATATCAATTAAATCTTTTATAATAGTGAGAAAAATATCTAATAAACATTTTTTGTTTACAATATTGTTAGAAGGGTACTTGCAAATCAATGAAAATGGAAATAAATGTTACAAAAGTCATGAAATTGAGTGATAATGTAGTAGATATATGGCAACACCACAGCCGAGTATACGTTGGTAGGTTATGGCGTGCTATTCAAAAAGAAACATTGAGCCTACATACACGTCTGCCCTGTCATAGTATTCATACTTGAATGCCTTAGATTTATAATCTAGTTCAATAAAATGCCTCTTATGATGCCAAATTTAGAAGGGCCACTAAAAAAAGCGAGGCGGTGTTGCCACATCAACTGCCTCGTAAGTCAACTGCACGAAATGTTTTGTTCTGACTATCTATGTACCGATAGAACCTCCTTAAACGTGATGTCTCAATTACTGCAGACTTAATGCACCTTTTAATTTTAACTTGAGATTGATGAAGGGTGAAACATCCTTCATTTTGTTTTTTATTTTTCAAGAAACTTTTTCGAGTCTTCTAGAATAATACAAAAAAGTTATCGATGTGCTATGTGCATGAAAGTTATTTTTGCACATTTTACATAGTTAACAAATATGTCTATGTATCACTGAGAAAAATATATCTGAATTTTTCCTGTTTTTTATAGGAAATCTACCTCAGGGGGTAGAAAATAAGAAAATTTGCTAGTTGAAATGAAGTATATACTATTGCGAAAGTGAAATAAGGGGATAAAAAATGAAAGTATTTACTTTTTTTTTATAGGAAAGTTGTTATTCAAATTTTTACGGAAATAGTATGTTACTTAAAGAAAATATGTACAGTAACTGATTCTAAAAAAGTTCGATAAATAAAGTTGAAGGCAGATTTTACTGTTTCTTGTCGGACTAATTGCATCAACTATGCACGACTGCATGCATTAGTGTACGGCGTGCTCACGTAAGCAGTGTACTCGTGTACAAATACCAATTCATGATAAAGTCAACTATATAAAAATTTTACAAAGTTAAGAGTTTCATAAAGAATCGTACCTTTATAAAAAGACAAAACTTTATAAAAGTCAGTAATTTTATAAAGTTTCGTGTTTTTATAAAAAAATGCATTTTATAAAGACAGTTTTTATAAAAATGTTTATAAAGTTGACTTCATAAAAAGTCATCGTTTTCTTTTGCAAATCTTCATCCTTCGAAAATAACTGCTCATAATCTTTCATGTCAAATTGCGACACCTCAACCATTTAAAACGGAAGGTTTCTTGAATGTTTGATAAAATCCACGTATTCCTTTTCAGTTTCAATCCTCTTTCGTTTCTTTTTTTATGTCCATACAAGATACTAAGAAAGAGAAAATTGACCTCAAGAAAGAAAAAGAAAAGTCAAAAGGAAAACTAATTCTAAAATAAACTAAAGTCTTGTGCTCTTCGCATACATTCAAGTTTATTTCTTATAATTTGATACTGTAGCTCAAACCAATTTTATAATAATATTACAGATGATGTGAATTACACATTTTCTCAAAGTCACTCAATATCTTTTTGAAATTAAGTGAAACAGGAAATTCAATAACGTTTTTTCGTATCTCGTATAATTTAACTGGAAAATGGAATTTTGATATTGACTTTTTTCGAATTTGAATATGCTGTAACATTTCTAATTTTGATTTAATCAAAAAATGTTATCAGGATAATTTTTAGAGATTTATGAGCACTATCAAAAACCAGTATTGAAATTTTTGATTTTTTCAAAAACAGAAAAGTAGTGCTCAATCCCTCAATTTTGATTGGATGTGGCTGGTTAACGAACTTGTCCTTACTTTTTCAGGCTCCGATAAAGGGTACCAAAGCTCAATTAAATCTATCGAGACTTATGCCGCACACGACCTACAAACAGACAGACACTTTCGTAAAAACCCTTTTTTATGACTAAGGGGGTCTCAAAACGTAAAGATTTGATGAAAATATCGAAAGTCATTTTTCACATAAAACCAATAACTTCTCATCCATGATGAGAATGTAAAAAAGTACAACTAAATCTAGAAAATAAAAAAGTAACGATTTTTACAATAATTATTAAGTTTGTATATATTTTATGTTTAAGAAGCATATGTATTTAATTAAGTTGTTAATCAAGTAATAAATGTTTATGTAATTTTATTTCACGCAGTTATTTTTCAATGTCCAGTAGCAATTTATATTTTGTGGAATATTGTTCATATTGATACTAAATAAAATTGGGAACGCGTCTCGACTCTCGACAGTTATTCAACAGATATATGTGACGAGCATTAGCGTACAGTAAACAATCAATAAAAATACATTATTCAAAAAGATCATTGAAATAAAAATGATGGAAATATTTGTGGCTGAATTTCTGTAATCGCATGACTTTCTATCGACTTGTGGCGCGGACGACGTGGTTATTCGCGGGAGCGCGCGACGGTTTAAAATAATGGATCTCAGTCAGTTTTCATCGAATCATTCTGAAACTTTGCCAAAAACTTCTTTAATTATTAAGGAACAAATGCCTTCTTTACAGTTTCTCGTAGCTTAAAGTTCCCCACTTTTTTTCTCGGAAGTTACGTAAACCGGAAAGTCGTGCGCGTATGATTTGCAATTAAATAATTAATTGCTATTATGAAAAAATGAACTTCCAATACTTTCATCGTCAGCACTAAGATATCTTATGTACGTAAAAAAATTTTCATAAAGTTTTGACGCGATTAAACGACGTTACAGCGATATATTTTTGAAAAAATGATTGAAAATGCGATTAAAAAATATCAGGTTTTTATTTTTTATCTCTGGAAATAAACAATGTATGTAAAAACAATAAATACAAGAAAGTTTTTGTTTTTTGTAAGGAATATGATGGTATTTTTTAAAAATTCTTCCCTGTACTTTGTTCATTTGGTAATCGGGACTTCACGTTTGAGCTGTTTCGAGTTCTAAGGCCCTTATTGCATCGAGGCCTTCAAAAAAGAAGATCCACTATCTCTGTTGAATTAGTGATGGTAAATATCCCCTAAATAAAAGGAACTTTGGTCATTATGCAACTTTTTTTTGAAATTTAATCCAAGTTACTTTTTTCTTTTAACCAAATCTTGTCGGGCCTTCTTTATACAAACTAAAGCCTGAAATATAAAACTTAAAAATTTGATTTCATCAAAATATATCTAATTTTGTTTACAAATCTAATAAACACCTGAATGTAAATATTTCTCCCTTCATATCACGTTAATGTAATTGGAACGAATCACGTTCATCAGAGTTTGTTTATGGTATCCATACACGGAAAAAAATAGTTCAAGAATCTTTACTCATCTTTTGAGCAAAATTGGGACATACGAACAAGTTGGAGATTATTCAATATTATTATAATAATTTGTGACGTACATTTTGAAACTATACTGTACATTATTGAAGTTTACCGAACTGTGATGCATTCACGAAGAAAAATGGAGTGTTAAGCTTCGAGTGTGAATTTGCTCTTGTTTAAAGGTATCCCTGAACGTATTGCTCAAGCCACGTCCATAGAAATAATGATTTCATCATTTTTACAATCATAATCAACTCATTAAATGACAATGAATTTCTCATAAAATAGATGAATAATTGAAACATACAAATTTTATTAATTATATCGTTGAAAATAGAAAAAATTTTATTTCACAACAAAATTCCCATCTACTTTCCTCAATATCAATATATATAAAAACTTTTATCTTAACAAAACATCAATTTTTCAAAAACGGTACGATTTTAATAAATGCCCCTATCTCAAATTCTGATGTATGAAACGACGTAAAAAACTACATAAAAAAATCTGCCCGCTTCGCGGCCACATTCTCGTTGCGCGCTTCGCTCGCAAGTTTAAGCGCGCCTAGGGCGCGCGATTCGATCGTCGCGCTTCACGCTCCGTTCTTTCTGGACCTCGCGCTTCGCGCTCGGTCTTGTGCTCTTGGCATACGTTTAAGTTTATTTCTTATAATTTAATACTGAAGCTCAAACCAATTTAATGATATTAAAGATAATTTAAATTAGTCATTTTCTCAAAGTCACTCTATTTCTTTTTGAATTTAAGTGAAACAGGAAATTCAATTTACTTAAGGCTCTATCGGCCTTAAGGAACACATTCTCATCATGACACTCGCGCTTCGCGCTCGATTTTCTGTATGCATTTTTGTAACTTTTTAATAAATTACATGATTATTGATAAATTTATTTTGTTCCAAATATCTCAAAAAGGAAAAACAATCGTAGACTTTATTTAAGGAAACGATTTTGCAGAACAACGCTTATTTCGTATCTCATATATTTTGGTGAAACAAATCGAATTTTTTCAATATTAAAAATCAAAAAATTAAAATATACATCCTGTCCAGAAATTTCTCGATAAGAATGTGTAGACCTCATTTAGGCAAATAATTTTTCATCTAAACTTTTTTTATGTATCTCATATATTTTGTCTAAGAAATGGAATTATTGAATTTTAATCGTATTTTTTGGAATTGAAACGAAAAATATATGTTTTTTCATAAACTGTGTGAGACAAAACTTGTAGATCTTTTTGAAACGAACAACTTTGTATTCTTACGTTTTTTTCGTATTTCACATATTATTGTTAAAAAATTGAATTTTGGATTTTCAATAGATGTAGTTAGCTACGTACACGGAAAAATAAGTACTGGGAAATTTACTTGACAGTCCTCGACTTTTGGACAGGACAAATTTTTCCGAAGATCCTATATACTTTTCATTAAGAAGCTTAGAACTTCATCGAAAAAAAGAAAGAATGTCCTAGATTAATTCAAGCACAGTCAATGAATGAAATTCTTTCAAATTTTATTGTATAGTTTTTGAAAAAATTATAGAAAGGCAAATAATACTTCTTCTACAGAGTGCTTCACGTTTTAAAAGAGTTTGGATAGAATAATTTGATTAGGAAGAGATAAATACCTGCTATACAAATCAAAGAAAAATTCTTGAACTGCGCTTGAAAGTCTTGTGAAATTTTTAGTGGTACGATGCGTAGCTGTCAATGTCAGTTTTTTAGATACGCAAAATTTTTATTACTTTGTAAATTTACATAAACTTCAGAAATTATGAAATTCTTATATTTGATATTTTAGAATTCAGTAATTAATTTATTAAAAGTCTCTTCATTTAAAAACTTTTGTTAGCCTTATATAAAATTGATGGCGAAACAAGGCGCAGCAATTTCTTACACGGCCCTGCATTTTCAAAGGATAAAATGTACCCAACATTTTTTGAGAAGTATCGCAAGTGCTTCGGTAGCCGTGCGGTTTAAACTGCGTTATACATGTAGGTTAGGTAAAAGTTAAGGTTCGAATCCTATCAACGTAATATTAATTTCAACAGCGGTAATATAATTTGTAATAAAAATCAATAAAATAGTATATAAAAATCTGCCCGCTTCGCGGGCACATTCTCATCGCGCGCTTAGCGCGCAGCTCGCTTCGCTCGCAAGTTTGAGCGCGCCGAGGGCGCGCGATTCGATCGTCACGCTTCGCGCTCCGTTCCTTCTGGACCTCGCGCTTCGCGCTCGGTCTTGTACTCTTCGCATACATTCAAGTTTATTTCTTATAATTTGATACTGTAGCTCACACCAATTTTATAATAATATTACAGATGATGTGAATTACACATTTTCTCAAAGTCACTCTATTTCTTTTTGAATTTATGTGAAACAGGAGATTCAATTTACTTAAGGCTCTATCGGCCTTAAGGAACACATTCTCATCATGACGCTCGCGCTTCGCGCTCGATTTTCTGTATACATTTCAGTAACTTTTTAATAAATTACATGATTAAATTAATTTATTTTCTTCCAAATCTCTCAAAAAGAAAAAACAATCGTAGACTTTATTTAAAGAAACGATATTGCAGAACAACGCTTATTTCGTATCTCACATATTTTGGTGAAAAAAATCGAATTTTTTCAATATTAAAAATCAAAAAATTAAAATATACATCCTGTCCCGAAATGTTTTAATGAGAATTTGTAAACGTCATTTAGGCAAACAATTTTCCATATAAACGTTTTTTTTGTATCTCACATATTTTGTCTAAAAAATGGCATTTTTGAATTTTAAACTTAGACAAAATTAGACAAAATTTTATAGATCTTTTTGAAATGAACAACTTTGTATTCTTACGTTCTTTTCGTATTTTACATATTACTGTTAAAAAATTGAATTTTGGATTTTCAATAGTTGTTTTTTTAATTATAAAGAAAACTATGCATCTTATGAAAAAATGTTACAATTCAAATTTGTAGGTCTTTATGTAGAAAATAATATTGTATCATAACGTTTTTTCGTATCTCGTATAATTTAACTGGAAAATGGAATTTTTATATTGACTTTTTTCGAATTTGAATATGCTGTAACATTTCTAATTTTGATTTAATCAAAAAATGTTATCAGGATAATTTGTAGAGATTTATGCCGCACACGACCTACTACAGACAGACAGACACTTTCGTAAAAACCATTTTTTCTGACTCATGGGGTCTCAAAACGTAAAGATTTGATGAAAATTTCGAAAGTCATTTTTCGCATAAAACCAATACCTTCTCATCCATGATGAGAATGTAAAAAAAAGACAGCTTGCGAAAATAATTTTTGTTTCTTATTGCCTTTGATAGTCCATAAAAATTTCATTGACTGGCTATGAAGTTTTCATGCACGAGTGCTGTGTGGGCTCTATCTACCTATATTCAGAATTTCATATTAATTCGTAAAAATATTTTCCAGGATTATTGATCTAATTGTACAAGAACGGTACTTTTAATTTTAAGTAACTTTTGAACGTATCTGAAAGTCGAGCATTCTGTCATGTAAATTTCCCAGTACTTATTTTTTCCGTGTGGGAACTGACGTTACGTCGGAAATCGCGATAGAAAACGACGTAATTTCTGACGTAGTTTCCTATGTCTTTTTCTACGCAGTTTTCTAGGTACAAAATTTATCTTTCTATAATTTTTAGAACAGAGAATTGAGCAAGATAGATAGCATCTCCAGATAGGAAAAAGGTGCCACCAGCCTTTTACGAATATTGACATTTTCAATGACAAATTGTGAAACATTGCGTAACGTATTTGTTAAATTATGCTTAAATTTTGTCAGCTGTATACACAAAATATCAAGACCTTGCTTTGCGGTTTTCGTATTGTCTTTCGAAGGTTTACTGAGTTTCCATTTAATTTTACTCTTGTACTTATTTTACGATTTCACTTCTAGTTTATTGACACATTAGTCTTCCAATAAAATATATCAGAAATACAGAGAAATACATTTTTTTTGCACATTCTTCAAATAATTAAGAACCAATGTCTCCATCAACTTAGTCATGTCAAGTCTTCCATAAATAAAAGAAACTTTGGACATTAAGCAACTTTCTTTCTTTCTTTCATTTAATCCAAGTTACTTTTTCTTATTTTGTCAACTTTTGTGAGACCTACTTTTGACAAACTAAAGCCTAAAATATCAAACTTAAAAATTTTCTTGCATCAAAATATATCCAATTTTGTTTACAAATTTGATAAACACTAGAATATAAATTTTTTATCAGGGCGAAGTGCAACATTAAATAATTTAAAAAACTTAAGTTTTTTAGTAATGCCAAGATAGTATACAATTGATAAGTTGATTTGTCTTCCTTCATATCACGATAATTCAATTGGAACGAATTTCGTCTATCAAACAGAGTTTCGATATTTACGTCTATAAAACTAATAAAAATAATTAAGGTATTCATTTTTTATATTCACGACCGGTTTATTTCTCTTTGAACAAGGCTTTCTTAAATTTGGTCTAGTTTGAAAGTAATCCCTGAACATATTGCACAAGCCACATCAATGGAAACAATAATTTCATCATTTTTACGATCATAATCAACTCATTGAATAACAAAGAATTTTTCATGAAATAGATGAATAATTGAAACATACAAATTTTACTAATTATATCGTTGAAAATAAGACAAATTTTATTTCATGAACAAATTTCGAACGCACGGAAATTTACGATTTCACTTTTAGTTTAATGAAACATTAGAATCTTCCAATAAAATATATCAAAAGTACAGAAAAATAAATTTTTTTTGCCCATTCTTCAAATAATTAGGAAGACCCACTGTCTCCATAAAATTAGTCATTTCAAGTCTTCCCCAAATAAAAGGAATTTTTATCATTGAGCAACTTTTTACATTCTCATCATGGATGAGAAGGTATTGGTTTTATGTGAAAAATGACTTTCGAAATTTTCATCAAATCTTTCTGTTTTGAGACCCCCTGAGTCAGAAAAAATGGTTTTTACGAAAGTGTCTGTCTGTCTCTGTCTGTCTGTCTGTCTGTCTGTAGTAGGTCGTGTGCGGCATAACTCTCGATAGAATTATCAGATTGAATTGAGCTTTGGTAAACATTATCGGAGCCGAAAAGTAACGACTAGTTCGTTAAACAGCCACATCCAATCAAAATTGAGGGATTTAGCACTACTTTTGTGTTTCTGATAAAACGTATATTTTTCGTTTCATTTCCAAAAAATACGATTAAAATTCAAAAATTACATTTTTTCGATAAAATATGTGAGATACAAAAAAATGTTTATATGGAAAATGGTTTGCCTAAATGAGGTTTACAAATTCTCATTAAGACATTTCGGGACAGAATGTATATTTTATGTTTTGATTTTTAATATTAAAAAAATTCGATTTTTTTCACCAAAATATGTGAGATACGAAATAAGCGTTCTTCTGCAAAATCGTTTCCTTAAGGTAGTACGATCACGAAAATTAGACCTCAGAAAAAAATAGATAATTTTGCTTTCAAGAATAGCAACATTATTATTGAAGGGCCAATTTGAATGAGAAAAGATTATTTTTCATGAAAAAAATTTGAAACATAAAAAAATAATGTTATTATTAAATTTTATTTTTGCCCAAACTTATTTTCTTGTCGCTTCGAGTCAAATTTTTGAAAATTATGCGATTCTAATAAATTATAGTTCATTTTTTTAGAAAAAAGATTCTCTACAACTTGACCGTTTCCTATTTTTGAAATTGAATTAATTATTATCAAATACAGCAATTTGTTTATAAAAATGTTTATATGGAAAATGGTTTGCCTAAATGAGGTTTACAAATTCTCATTAAGACATTTCGGGACAGAATGTATATTTTATGTTTTGATTTTTAATATTAAAAAAATTCGATTTTTTTCACCAAAATATGTGAGATACGAAATAAGCATTGTTCTGCAAAATCGTTTCCTTAAATAAAGTCCAGGATTGTTTTTTCTTTTTGAGAGATTTGGAAGAAAATAAATTATTTTAATCATGTAATTTATTAAAAAGTTACTGAAATGTATACAGAAAATCGAGCGCGAAGCGCGAGTGTCATGATGAGAATGTGTTCCTTAAGGCTGATAGAGCCTTAAGTAAATTGAATCTCCTGTTTCACTTAAATTCAAAAAGAAATAGAGTGACTTTGAAAAAATGTGTAATTCATATCATCTGTAATTTTATTATAAAATTGGTTTGAGCTTCAGTCTGCTGCAGCGCGAGGTCCAGAAAGAACGGAGCGCGAAGGACGACGTTCAAAAATTCCGGAGCGCGAGGCGCGACGATCGAATCGCGCGCCCTAGGCGCGCTCAAACTTGCGAGCGAAGCGAGCTGCCGCGATGAGAATGTGCCCGCAAAGCGGGCAGATTTTTTTTATTTGATCCAAGTTACTTTTTCCTATTTTGTCATATTTTGTGAGACCTATTTTTGCCAAACGAAAGCTTAAAATATCAAACTTAAAAATTTTCTTATATCAAAATATATCCAATTTTCAATCTACTTTATTTATATTGGCATTGGGTCATAATTTTTCATTAAAAAACAATGTTCAAGAAAACATATCAAAAAATTTTTAAAGGGGCAGAAAATATATTGTAGGGATGAAAAAGGCAAACGTTTCGGCCACAAATGGGGGCCCTCTTTAGTGCCAAATTTAATGTACTTAGTTTCTAAGCTGTAAACGTGCAAGAATAGTTATTAGCACTAACATTAGATTTTTTTGTTTTTGTTTTTTTGGTCTTTTTTAATGATATTTTATAAACATGCAAAACTTATGTGAGAAAGGAAGGTGGTAAGCTCCAAGGCATCTAGGAACGAGACCGCTCCAAAACACAGTCTTAAAAAAGTGTGAGAACTCCTATCTTGCAGATCCGCGAAGAGTGAATCCGCAAACTGCCCCTCCTCAAAGGTACACACGAGAACCACCTATGGACACTGATATCTCCTACAAAATAAACACAGATCCTGCAGAAAAAACATCACCATCCACAAGGGGCTCACAACACCCACAAGAAGTAAGCACTTCACAAAATCACAAAACACGAACCCGGACGGAAACAGATTTTTCGTTAAGGGGAAAAATAAAAAATTGATAGTTTTTATTTCAATTTTTAATCTTCTATTTTCCTTTAAGACACAGAGGCGGCAGATAGAAGGAGCCACACACTCTGTTTGGTGTCAAAAAGGAAACTGATTTGAGAAGAGAGCAGTACCGTTTGAAAACTAGCGTAAAATTTTAATATATACAGTGAAAATTTGTTGTGGAGGGTCAAGTTACAAACGCATAAACAAACCCCATACACGGTCTGTCCTGGAAACTCGGGACCCGAGTACGCTTAAGTGTTCGGAGAGCGGAGAGAGAGAAAGAAGGGTTTCAGACCACATGTTGAGAGAGACATAAGACATAAGAGACGTTAACTGTTAATAAAAGTCGTATTTATGTCATAAATAAAACTCGCCTGTGTAAAAATTTTATGTAGCGTTGAGTACCTGTTGAAAGAATCCATCATTTGATAAACGACACGGGGCGCGAAATTCAAAATTCTCCGAGATTATATTCTGCGAGAAATATTCGCGTATGTAATATATTGAACGCTTCGCGGCTTGTTTATGCGAATATATGTTCACATAGGACTAATCCTGACCAATCTCATATATGAGACGTTAAATATACATAAAAATCGTATTTATTTTTAAACGTCTTACTATGTGAACATCAATTCGCATAAACAAGCCGCAAAGCATTCTATATATTAAATACGCGAATACTTTTCGCGGAATATAATCTCTGAGATTTTTGAGTTTCGCGCCCCGTGCCGTTTACCGAATGATGGATTCTTTCAACAGGTACTCAACGCTACATTAAAATTTTCACACGCGAGTTTACTTTTGGGAAATAAATACGAATTTTATGTATATTTAACGTCTCATATATGAGATTCGTCAGGATTAGTCCTATGTGAACATATTTTCGCATAAACAAGCCGCGAAGCGTTCAACATATTACATACGCGAATATTTCTCGCGGAATATAATCTCTAAGAATTTCGAATTTCGCGCCCCGTGTCGTTTATCAAATGATGGATTCTTTAAACACATTCTCAACGCTACATAAAATTTATAAACGCGAGTTTTACTTATGAAATAAATACGACTTTTATTAACAGTTAACGTCTCTTATGTGAGATTGCTCAACGTTAGTTCGATGCGAATATTAAATCGCATTAACAAGCCGCGAAGCGTTCACTATATTACATACGCTAATACTTCTCGCTGATTTAAAGCAATTGAGAATTATTTTGATTCAACGCCGGTTTAAAATTATGAATACATTCTTTACTTAATTAACGCTACATAATAACGTACACACGCGAGTGGTACCTTTAAAAGAAATGCGATTTTTATACGTATTCTTACCATCTTAAATATGTTATTTTTGTTTTAATCCGAACATAAAATTTTTATAAATATAAAATTTTTATAAATATAAAATTTTTATGAATATAAGATTTTTATAAATATAAAATAATGCATTTTTAAATAAACTAACTGAATAAGACATAGCCCTTTTCATTGTTTTGCAACTCTCTTTCTAAGAATATGTTTTTTTAATCATCACATTTTATTTTATTCCAAAATTACTTCCTCCGAGGGTCTCTCTCAACATGTGGTCTGAAACCCTTCTTTCTCTCTCTCCGCTCTCCGAACACTTAAGCGTACTTGGGTCCCGAGTTTCCAGAACATAGACCGTGTATGGGGTTTGTTTATGCGTTTGTAACTTGACCCTCCACAACAAATTTTCACTGTATATATTAAAAATTTTTACGCTAGTTTTCAAACGGTACTGCTCTCTTCTCAAATCAGTTTCCTTTTTGACACCAAACAGAGTGTGTGGCTACTTCTATCTGCCGCCTCTGTGTCTTAAAGGAAAATAGAAGATTAGAAATTGAAATAAAAACTATCAATTTTTGATTTTTCCCCTTAACGAAAAATCTGTTTCCGTCCGGGTTCGTGTTTTGTCATTTTGTGAAGTGCTTACTTCTTGTGGGTGTTGTAAGCCCCTTGTGGATGGTGATGTTTTTTCTGCAGGATCTGTGTTTATTTTGTAGGAGATATCAGTGTCCATAGGTGGTTCTCGTGTGTACCTTTGAGGAGGGGCAGTTTGCGGATTCACTCTTCGCGGATCTGCAAGATAGGAGTTCTCACACTTTTTTAAGGCTGTGTTTTGGAGCGGTCTCGTTCCTAGATGCCTTGGAGCTTACCATCTTCCTTTCTCACATAAGTTTTGCATGTTTATAAAATATCATTAAAAAAGACCAAAAAGACAAAAACAAAAAAATCTAATGTTAGTGCTAATAACTTTTTTTGCACGTTTACAGCTTAGACACTAAGTACATTAAATTTGGCACTGAAGAGGGCCCCCATTTGTGGCTGAAACGTTTGCCTTTTTCATTCCTACAATATATTTTCTGCCCCTTTAAAAATTTGTTGATATGTTTGCTTGAACATTGTTTTTTAATGAAAAATTATGACCCAATGCCAATATAAATAAACTAGATTGAATTTATTTTTGGGTCAAGATAAAAACTGAAGACATTAATACAAACATGTCTCGAAATTATATCTAATTTTGTTTACAAATTCGATGAAAACTAGAATATAAATTTTTCCTCAGGGCGAAGTTATTATTATTATTTATTAGTTTTTATTATTTAGTTATTTATTAGTTATTATTATGCTTATTGATAAATACATAATATAATTATTAATTAATATTTAGTATACATTTTCATTATAACTATAGGCATGAAGTATAATGAAAATAAATTTTAAAATATATATCCAAAAATTGCATTGATATAAAAAAGAATCTTGTGTTAAAACATTTCAAAGGAAGTTCTGTTATTTTCTGTGTTGTATATTTGCAAAATATCAACTATATCATACAATTGTGAATTCCAGATTATTATTGTACCTAAGAAATTTATGTAAAATCTAAATCCTGTGTAGATATTCTATATTTTATGTTATAAATTTATCAAGACTTTTGCTGTTTAAATTTTTGTAAAATGAATTTAATTCAAAAAACCTAAGTGAAAAATAAAGAAGTAATTGTAAATGAATTAAGTTTTGAATGATATATTTGATATTGTGAATCAAAACGAATATTTCCTTTGAAGAGACTGATAAATCTTCAACTCTCTGAAAAAAATTCCACATTTGAAAGTATTTATTTATATGTTTATATCAACTATGGCAAACAGTTGAATAGAAAAATAATCTATACTATGGTGGGACGAATATTTGTTTAAAATGATACATTTCAAGTTGATAATGAGACCGAATGTTTCTTAGAACGAGAATGATAAATTTTCAATTCTATAGAAAATAAAATGTATCAAGTTTAATAAACATGTAATCATAACAACTATGCCAAACGTTTAAATGTAATAAACAAATTTTTTAAACGAAAAATACCACAGTTTTTTCAAAAAAATATTTCTTTTTTTAAAAACAATTGTTTGTTTGGTCTGAATTATTTCATATTCATAATGCAGGCGAATATTTCCTAGGAGGAATTCAATAAACATTCAATCATATGCAATAAGTTCCAAGTTTAAAAAATATGTTATCATAACAATGCATTTATCATAACAGTGCATTTACATAATTATTTCGGTAAAACAGAGCATCTTAATAATTTCAAAAAATGAGTAATAGAAGTTTAATTAAATCAAGTTGGTTATATTTCCAATACATTCATTATACATATTAGTGACAGCTTTTAAAACATCTTTATATGCCTCTGGCGCGTAAACTCGTTTTTACGCTACAGTTGAGAGTGGCGTAATGTTGTGTATTTATTACGATACAGAGGAATATATGTCAAAATTGAACTGTGCATGTGCCTATAACCATACAGCGGAGCGTAATTTTTTTCTTATTCTTATTCTTCTTCGTACAGCGTTGGCACCGTACTGACGAAGCCTTGTACATTTGAACTGCGCAAGCTCTATTACAATACGCTTTTACTACACAAGATCGAGAAAATCAAAATGTCCGGAACTAGTCGCGAAATATTTTTTAGTTAATCAAATATATTTATGTAGGTTTCTTAATGCATAATCTATTGGATGATATTAAAAATAATAATATTTTCTTACTGAATTCAAGTATTTCTCTGATTCTTATTTTTCAGAATTTCATTTACTATGATATATGCTTTTACTATTATCTAAATGGAGAATGTAAAGGGTTTGCCAATAGGGACCTAACAATTTCGTATGCACGCAGTACCAGCGTAGCCTATTGTTGACCGATAGCTTGTTATTCATCATTTTCCAAAAAGAAATAGCTAAGTATATACTGCTTGTAAATGCATAGAGTTTTATGTATTTTTGTGTCCAAACGGGCGGAAAAAGTCGCATTGCGTGCTTGTGCGTAGAGCGGCATGGAGTCAATTGTGCCTCGGCGTCAAACTCGGGCGAAATGTTCATACCGCCTGCTTCAACGGGCGAAATGTTCATACCGCCCGCTTCAACGGGCGAAAATGTTCATATCGCCCGCTTCAACGGGCAAAATGTTCATACCGCCCGAAACTTGACTGCCCGCAGCTAACTACGCACTCGCACGCAACGCGACTTTTTCCACCAATTTGGACACAAAACGTCGTGTGTACCTCGAGCGACATGGTAGCGATGTGACTCGTGTGAATACCGCCCGAGCATAGCGAGGGCGGGTACACTTCGCACTCGTCACAATCGCCACCATGCCGCCCTTGGTACACAATCTACTAATGTATAAGAAAATAGTAAATCGTAGAAATGTTTAAATAGGAATACGGTTATAGGCAATGTATTTTCCTTTAAATTTCGAAGTACAAAGTTTATATTATATAGAAGTTTGAGACGTCTCAAACCCAAACTTGTGACAAATTGTGAGACGAAATATTAGAAGAAATTCTGGTATGAGACGGAAATTTATCCCTAGATCAGGTAACGAAAAAAGACAATCGAAGCAATAAACAGTGCCTCTATAAACCGAAGGACTTTTATACCTCAGTTTGGGATGAAATTTACATGCATTCGAGGTTAACGAAAAATGTTAGTAAAAAACTCTTCTCATATTTATCCCTACATGTGCGAAGTCCGGAAAGATTGCATATATATATATACACTACCCTGCAAAAGTTTAGACTCATCTGTTGTTTCATGTATTGTCGAAGTGTTTTAATTTTTATAAAAACAAGTTGAACATTTTTTTTGATAATGGCATGAATGTTAATACATTTTTTTATCTGATGATCCCAAGTTGAAGGCAAAATGTTAATTTTATAAGAATATATTACAAAAAACGTTAAATTCAGATTTTTTTGTAAAACTTTAATAACTCTAAAAATAACTAACATTTTCAAAAGATTTTGGTCTCGTTTTAAAGGTAAGTTTTCATAGTAATTTACAAACTGTTCAAGATAATTTCAGAACTTTTTCCTCGATTTTACCCTGGGGTCAAACATGGTACAAAAACGTCCTAACATTTCAAATAAAGACTGTACTCTATACATTATATGAATAAATACAAAATATCAATATTTTCATAAATATTTTAAAATTCTATTAAAATATGATATATATTGAATTATAAAAAATTTTATGAGAACCTACACATCTTATAAATTTTACGAATATTTTGTATCATGTTTGACCCCAGGGTAAAATCCAGGGAAAAATTCTGAAAATATCTTGAACAGTTTGAAAATTACTATGAGAACTTACCCTTAAAACGAGACGAAAATCTTTTGAAAATGTTAGTTATTTTTGGAGTTATAAACGTTTTACAAAAAAATTTAAATTTAACGTTTTTTGTAATATATTCTTATAAAATTAACATTCTGCCTTCAACTTGGGATCATCAGATAAAAAAAATTATTAACATTCATGCCATTATCGAAAAAAATGTTCAACTTTTTTTTATAAAAATTAAAACACTTCGACAATACATTAAACAACAGATGAGTCTAAACTTTTGCAGGGCAGTGTATATGCTATAAGACGAATAGCAATGATTTTAAATGAATGCTCAAATTCGTCAAAAATATTTTGAAAAACATGCGTTCCTTTCATGTAAAAAGTATGATTTGGTGACTGGTGACTTGACCTATTTTTTCTCTATAGTAACTGTAAGTTTGAAAAGTTACTTCTTTTCGAAAAGTAACGTAACTCACCCAGAAATGCATATACGTAAAGTGTGGAGTAAAAACCATACTTTTGGCATGCAAGGAACGCATTTTTTTTAAATACGTATGACGAATTTGTGCTTTAATTGGAAATAATTGCTCATAAAAGCAGAATTAGAATATACTCAATTTTCGTAATTTTTCACTCTATAACTTGCTAAAAACAGTATGTTTTATTTGAATTCAATACATCAGATTAATTTTTTATTAAAAATACTACTATCACTGAGAAAAATGGATTGTAAACGGTAATGGAAAATATGTTACCGGGTATAATCTTGGACTATTAACTATGGGACAGCGATCTAGATTATTAAAACCATAATCTGTAGATGTTAAAAAAAAGATAGTAGGTATCGGATATCTTGGATTATAAACTGAAACATACCAGATTTAACGCATGCAAAACAAAAGAAAGATAGAGGGGAGAGCTTTGGCACTCAGAAGAGGGGAGGTTTCAGTGGGAACACATACACAAATATTATTATCATACCTTATTTATGTTCACATATTTAAGTACACAATGCTACACTTTTTATAATCGCATACGCTTTGAAATTAAATTTCAGAATTCGCTTTTGGGTTCGAACCCTCTAACTCTACCTATATCTACATTAACTAAACGCATTCCTTATGCCTAAAGCCTCTCGGCTATTCTCGCTTGCCATATTCCGAAATAAATATCGCTTATAAACCACTACTGAGTTTGGCAGACTTGGATTCGAGTCTACGAAGCTATTCGGTTAACGTCGGAAGCACTCGGACGACATTCTGAAAGGAATTATACGAAAAACCGAGAATGAATATTTTGATTTTTGCTGCTCGTCGCAAGGTTTCTGGCAAGTTCATAGTCATAATATGAGTTTTTCAAATATGGTTTCTAGGTTATAATATTCATTGTTCGACTTATTAAATTTATTTTTAGAAAACAGTAATCATAATATCATTTTTTAGTACTCTTTATTTTTCGAATGGAGATACATAATATATGGTATTTAAAATACTAATTTTTCTTCTACACGTTTTGAAGACTGTTATGACTATATATTGAATTTCAATGCCATAATATGAATAAATGTAATAAAACCTCGGGTTTCCTCATTTTAAAACACTTGTAATAAGCCTTCATTCAATCTTATCATTTACTCTAACGAAAAGTTTCTCAGTGTCGGTTTATTATCTACAGATGTAACGAATTATTTTTTGAGGATTATAAGAATGTAACATCTGGAGATTAAGTTTAGTAATATCTTTATATATTAGATAAAGATTATAGACCATACGCTTTAACATATTTTATGTTACCGATTACTATCCTTACTTTTAACATCCAGATTTTATGATCCGTTTTTCTCAGTGCACTTTACAAATTTACAAATGTGACCTGCCACGAGAAAAAGGATCTAATGCGGCAAAGCCGAATTTTACAAAAGAGCCGAGTGAAAGGTCGCTGAAATCATACACCTCAGGTAGAATCGGGCGATCCTGAAAATTACACCCTCCACTTACTACTACAAACAGCACGCTGTCGTGTCTGTGAAATCTACATGTTCGTGCGCACATGGACACGATCAAGCATGAGGTGTGAGTAAGTGGAGTGGCAGGTTTTTCTCTGCTCACCGAGAGCAGTGATACATCCGGTTTCAACCGAACTTTACAATTATTTTTCGGTAACAATGAATCTTCAAAAATATTTTTGAAAAACACTATTCGATAGAGGAAAAAACGATTTTTCTATAAGTATCAAAAGCAAACAATCGATTTTTTTGGCTTTAGGTCCCTTTTCTCGTGGCAGGCAGTGATCCCAGAACGTGGGAGCTGGCGGCCCCCACTATAGATGCCTCGAGCTCATTGTGTCTTCCTCACTCAACCAACCTATGACAGTCGAGCGAGGAAGAAGCCATGAGCTGGTGGGGTCTATGGTGGGGGCCGCCAGCTCCCACGTTCTGGGATTACTGGTGGCAGGTCACAAATGATTTTTTTCCGTGTGGAAGTGGAAAGATTAAAGCAAATGTGTGACGTTGTATCAGTGGGGGAAAATAAATTTTATATAATGACAAATATTTTCAGTCGTAGAGATGAATTGTCGCAATCTTCCCAAATATTTGACTATTTTTTGTTTAAATAACGACAGTCTACTTTTCTGAATCACACCTATATTTATGATTCAACTGAGAAAATGTATTTTGTCAACGTTGTAAAGATGAAGATTCTTATAACTATCTTCATCTGTATTTCTATATCTTCAGCTGGTTCTACCGGTAAATATAAAAAATTAATATTTTATTTTAACATTTACACGCATTTAAAGAATTAAATAATAGTCTAATTTAAACAACGAAAAATATGATTCGGGCACTTTTAGCCATTTTTGTGGTGAACAATGTTTTCTACAAGGTCAGTTAAGGTATTTGTCGTGCGGAAAAGCAGGTCTCTAAAAAAAAAATTTCTATATTTTTAAAAGTTGAAATGATATTCTTGAGTCAAATTTTCTCAAGTGAGCAAACCATTTTCGACCTTGTGAGGAAAATTAAAAATAAACATTGGAACATAATCTACTAAGTAGCAGGAAGTTACGTTATAAAATTTTTCGAGAAAATTTAATTTGTTTATTTACTATACGCGATTGAAACTTTCTGCATCGTTTGATAACAAATTCATTTTTTCCTAAACTATTTTAAAAAAATAAATAGAAATTTGGGAAAATGGGAAGAAATAAATGCACTAAAAAATGGCAATCTCAGAAACATGCAATTATTAATTGTTGCTAATTTTTTATTATTTTTTTATAAACAAATGCTGAGTTAGTCTTGTTCTACATACGTTAATCACTTTTTTTCAAGAAGTAAGAGCTCTGAATACTTAAGATTATAAAACCGTTTAAACATTTTTGTGCTCGCTCTTTGGTTAAACAAAAAAAGTATTGTTCGGCGTGGTGTTCATGCAGCGGCGACCGCTTAAGCGGTGCGTTGACAGGCTTGTGCTTTCCCGCGTCACGTATAAAAATTTATGCAAGTTCAAACATGGTAATTCTTCGATTATCGATATTCTCATAAACAATTGACAATAGTGTGTCAATTACACTGTTCTTGTCGCGTTCTGGATAGTATTACTAAAAGTATTATTATTGGTAAAAAGTAATGTTAGAAACTTTTCTGATCACCTGATTTAGGAAAATTCGTTGTTTTATGTGATTTTCGTGATAGGTCGTGCTAAAGAGTATTGCAATCTGATGAAAAAAAGGGGGCACAAGTGCGTGAGAAAAAATCTTTTTCTGGTTACGGAAAAATGGCATGCAGTATTTAAGAGTTTAATTGGATTACATTTATGCGATACTTGTCGACGATCGATTCATGAGAAGAAAGATAATCCAAAATTTACAGTTTGTCTTCCCGAACAGAAAACTCCAAATGAAAGCGTTTTCGAAGAAGTTGAACCACCAGACGATCCCGAACAAGACGAAAACAACGATTCAACATTCCGATGTGATGACTTAGATGCGGCGGAGAAAATTTAAAAAATCAACAATTGTTTTTGTCAATCCGAAGAACCATTGATTAAGAAAAAACGTTTTTCTCAACTCTCTCGTAAGGACAAGCAAACATTAAGCGAGGTACTCAATAAAATGACAAATAACAAAAGCTGCGGTGTTGATGATAATGACTGAAACATTATACATACGTGACATAAAATCTGCCTAAGCTCAGCAATCTAATCGATTAGGAAAAATACAAATTTTGACAACACTCCCGTCACACTGGTCTATTGCTAAAATAAAAAGAGAATTTGAAGCGTCACGCCGAATGGTTTCAAAAGCCAAAAAATTGAGAAAAGTGTCAGGGCATGGATCGTGACCAAATAAAAGAGCTAGTCGTAACCTTCCAAACACGACTGCAAGTGCAGTAGAAAATTGTTATCTAGCTGACGATAACAGCCGTGTCATGCCTGGAGTGAAGGATTACAAATCAGTTGTCAAAAATGGGAAACGAACACAAGAGCGGAAAAGGTTACTACTTTTCAATCTCAATGACTTGCATGAGCAGTTTAGAGAAAAATTCCCTGATATGCCGATTTCTCTTTCAAAATTCAGGCAGATAAGGTCTCGAGAATGCATTTTGGCTGGTAAAAGTGGTACACACAATGTATGCGTGTGTAAAATCCATCAAAATATGAAATTAAAATTACACGGTATGATGCAACAACTAAAAATAAAAGAAGTCGATCTTACCGATACGTATGGCGATTTCATCAACAATTCAGTTTGTGATAATGCGTCGTCTAATTGCTTTTTTTCTACTTGTGAAGAATGTCCCAAAACTAAGTTGGTTATTGAAAAATTGAAAATTCTTTTCGAAGAAACTGATTTTACGGAAGTGAAATTTAGTCAATGGACGAGCACTGACAGGTATTTTATTATAGATTCACTGATGAGTTTCATTTATATTTTTCGTACAAAATTTTTATTTTTAGATGCGAAATTTCAGAAGTGACTGAAAGTAAGGACGAGTTTTTGACTCATCTAGCGAACGACTTGCCGATTTTAATCAGACATGATTTTCTAGCGAAGTCTCAGGCTTCCTATTTTAGCGAAATAAAAATTGGAGTCAACGAAGGAGAATTTGTAATATGCAAGGATTTTGCCGAAAATTACACATTTCATGTGCAAAATGCGATCCAGGCCCATCATTGGGCAAGTACTCAGGCCACTCTCCATCCGTATGTAATATATTATTGCTAAAATGTGGAGAAAAAACACGATAATTTCGTTGGAATTTCCGAAAAACTGACACACCATGCAAGCTCGGTTCATTTATTTAATTTAAGAGTTATCGAGTACTTGAAAAAAAAATCGGGGATCAAAATATCGAAAGAATTTTTTACTTTTCCGATGAGGCTGGATCGCAGTATAAAAATAAATTTAATTTCATCAATCTTTTGAAACATCGAGAAGATTTTGGAATCAGTGCTCAGTGGAATTTTTTTGCGACCTCTCATGGAAAAGGAGCGTGTGGCGGTATAGGAGGGGCTGTGAAAAGAGAAGCCTATCGAGCTAGTTTACAAAAAGTTGATTTAGACCACATCACTAATCCCCGAAGTCTTTTCGAATGCGCGAGAAATCATTTTTCAAAGATCAATTTCAATTTTTGTTCCCAAAATGAACATGAAATGCATGAAAAATCTTTGAAGGCTCGTTTTGAACAAGCAACTACAATCAAGAATACACGAGAGTATCATTGCTATAAACCAGTAGATGATAAAACGATTACGTGTAAACTATTCTCAAATTATTCTGTTTTTGTAAAAAATGTACTAACGGGAAAAAAAAGTAAGAAATAAGTTGTATTGGAAATACATTTGTAGACAACTTCATGCCATGACAAATGTCTTAGATGTAATATATAATCGCTATTTCCAATATTTTATGTTAGTTATTAACAGAATTTGAACAATAAATTCTGCATCTTTACGGAACGCCGAGATGAGTCTACCAACGCACCGCTTGAGCGGTCGCCGCTGCACGCACACCGCGCCGAACAATATTTTTTTTCTTAAACCAAAGAGCGACTACAAAAATGTTTAAACGGTTTTATAATCTTAAGTATTCAGAGCTCATACTTCTTAAAAATAAAAGTGATTAACGTATGTAGAACAGGGCTAACTCAGCATTTGTTTATAAAAAAATAGTAAAACATTAGCAACAATTAATAATTGCATGTTTGTGAGATTGCTATTGTTGAGTGCATTTATTTCTTTCGATTTTCCCAAATTTTCATAAATTTTATTAAAGTAGTTTGGTATAAAATGAATTTGTTATCAAACGATGCAGAAATTTTCAATCGCCTATCGTAAATAAACAAATTAAATTTTCTCGAAAAATTTTATAACGTAACTTCCTGCTACTTAGTAGATTATGTTTCAATGTTTATTTTTAATTTTCCTTACAAGGTCGAAAATGGTGTGCTCCCTTGAAAAATGTTTACTCTAGAGCAGTCGACCGGCAATCGAAAGACCTGGGCTCGAATTCCAGCGCAGTCGAAAGTGTCTTTTTTTTCCACAGAAAGATTTTCAAATTCTTTAAATGTGACGGGATCTGAAGAAAGACCCCTAAGCGGCCAAACGTAAATTTTAGAGAAGAAGCAGGAGAAGTGGCGATGGACCGATAGGAATCTTC
Source organism: Diplolepis rosae (assembly GCA_030998225.1). NCBI lineage: Eukaryota > Metazoa > Arthropoda > Insecta > Hymenoptera > Diplolepididae > Diplolepis > Diplolepis rosae. The sequence goes on along the minus strand of JAPYXD010000727.1, from coordinate 7,484,483 downwards.
CGATATTTCTCTCTCTTTCGATCGCACATACTTGTAGAGGCCTATTGTGCGTGTGAGTTCGATCGGTTCGACTGTCTTCGGAAAGAAAGACAGAGTATTCACACTCTTCTAAGTAATAGGTATATTATGTGCCATGTGCCTTCTCATACAATGTAATATACCACGTCCTTATTCATTTTCTTTATTATTTAATTGGTAAATATTTATTAAAAATTCAGAATATGCACCGACCCCTCTGTTTCTGGCCAGGCATATTCCCTCTCCCCTCTCCCCTCTCTACCACCAAGATGAAACCGAGCGTTCACGATCGCTGGAATGGCTCACAGTCACAGCATTCGCGCATGTGTACGTGTTGAGAGAGAAGTCTCGAGTGCTCTCCCGAACGACTATGTTTAAACGCTTGTACTGAATAAATTGTTAATGATAGAATTTTTTTTAACTATACCATCTTAAAGAGCAAGTTCGAATCTACGTAAAACATTAAGAATCAGAGAATCGATTTTTGTCCGCTTAGGGGTCTTCAGATCGCGTCACAGATATTGAATTCATTTGCATTATTTGCGGTATAAAAGTTTAAAATTGTCTACGAGGTCACCTGTCGACAACGTATCCTATCTGATACGCGACTAGTGATCCTCGGATACTGTAGGCAGTGACAACAATTTCAAACTCAACTAATTAATTTTTATTCATGTTCGGACAGGAAATCCTTTGTTCGACCGATTTTTAAATCTGAGCTTGACAAGGAATTTAATAAATTCAGTCTTGGTGAACGTACAACTATCAAAAAACCTTTAAACGACAGAATATAAAAAATAGTCTAAGTATCATAAAGACAGGGCCTACAGATCATTTGAATATACATAAAGTCAGTTATATATATGTACAATTAAGATTCATCAAAAATTTTATTTGCAGGAATCTAATAGTTACAGATTTTTTTTTCTTTAACGCTATTAGAACACATCCAGCATAACGCGCAGAACATTCACACATATTGGGTAGCAACAATTGTAGCGACCGATAATACTACAGTCGAAAACCGAATTCTTTTCGCCGAACCTCACAAGAGATGACGTCATATCTTTAATGCGTCTGCGCGCGAATATGCGCCTGCAAGTGCAAGCAAGTGTCAGTGTGCACATGCGCAACATAAAATATACCTCTCATAGAGGAGGCCTGGAGGAGGCCATCGTTATTTTTCGAGTTCCCAGAATTTCCCCTAACTTTAAACTTCGAAGTACGAAACTTATTGGATTTGAACTTTGAACTGTGCCCCTTTAGAATTCTACCGTGCCGGCGTGCCCTACTGCGTCCACATTTAGATCTCTAAACTTGACGGTTTTAAAATTGATGCCCTAGTGTACTTTTGGTGTTGGTTAAGCAATATAAAACGTTTTACGTAACCTATGAACTGCATCATGCTGTAACTTCTTTATTTTTTACAGGATCCAACTCATCACTATTTGAAAGTAAAGTAGGAGGTGGTGTTCCATCGGATGCAGACTTTAATGTAAAATACATAGGTTATATAGTATTAGAATCAAATAATAAAAGACGCGTGAGCACGGCAACTTTTATTAATGAACGCAATTGTATAGTCACAAGAGATCAGGCAAAGAAGATAGATAATGGCAGAAGAAAGTATCGTGTAGAGACTCCAGAATCTCTCGAACAAGACCCATATATTATTTATAAAGTGTTATATAAAGAAGCTGAAGATGAAATAGCAATGTATTGGGGAATTGTACGAGTAAGTTATGAAATTTTAATTGACCATATGATTCTACGTAAGGTTGTTTATAATCGAAACATATACTTAAAATACCATTTCTTCTGCTGTGGATTGAAAGAATACCGTTAACTGCAAAAATAGTTGATAGAATGAAGTTATTATAAGATATCATTCAATTATGAAATTATAATTATTATGACATGTGGCATATTATAATTTCATGATAAATATCAATAATTTTTTCGTGTTTTTTAAGCTTGTTTTCACATGAGCCAAATAGATATTGATTTTATCAATTTAAATAAATTGGAAGTCGACATTTTTTCAAACTGCAGATATAAATATATACAAGAACTTTATAAGTTTCAGTGAATTTCATGAATAATGAGGAATACAAAATTCTAATGGGAATAATTGATGAATATTCATTAAATAATGTACATAAATTACAAATTTATTGAGTAACTACTAAACTCGAAATACGGTCGGTGACCAAATTATTATACTCACTTTGTTTTTGTTAGTCACATAAACTCTCCTAATATTGACAATAAACATGTTAAAATTTTTCCCTAAAAATAAAATGAGAGACGTTAAAATTATGTATGAAACGAACTTGAGATGGTTTGTTTTCATTTCTTAAATTATAAATAATTCCCGAAATAATTTATGTTTTTAGATGTTTTTCGACTTATTTTAAAGGTAAATTCACGTAGCATGTAGGAAACGTGCCAAAAAAGTTATTCTTATTTTCCCTTAGATTCGTAAAACGCCTAAACTTTGAACAAAAAAGGCGTAATAACTCAAAAAATTCTAATACATAAAAAAAGAATTTTGAAAATACATGAAAGTGATAACTCACAAGAATTTATTAAATTTAATTAAATTTAATTATTCAATTAAATTCGATTAAATTTGATTGAGAAATGGAATATAATTATCTTTAGTATTTTTGAATATATAATTTTTCAAGTTTGAATTTATACGCCTTATTTGTTCTACACGGAAAGAAATTTGATCGCTAAATGTATTACATTTCGTGAAAATAAGTACCATTGTAGAGAGTAAACCAGAACTATTGGAAAAAGTTGTGAAAAAGTCCCATCACAATGGTAAAGTTTATTATGTCAGTCTATACTCGCTGTCTGTCTGAAATTTGAGTCTAATAATGAGACATAATAGCAGTTTTAATATTATTTGACCGAATCTTCTGATGTAAATATACTTCTTTATATAGAGCAGAGTTTTGAAATCAACGCGCTTTTGAAAATAGAAACATTCAGAAAAATTTTTACCAACTATGATGAGTACGTTTCACTTTCGAGCATTCTCATATTTCAACTACAAAGGGGCTTAGAAAGTAAAATGATATGAACAGTTCTGGTTTACTCTCTAAAATGGTACTTCTTTTAAAAAAATGTAATTGTTAGGGTTGCCCCAGACAATATGCACACCCGTGAACATAGACTATCTACGGCCCTGTGGGACGATGGGTCCTCGGACTGGATCGGCTCTATTCGTTTACTGTCGCATCGCGTAGTACGTTACGGAATACTCAACATGTCGGTTCTCTTTTATGTAACATTATAATCAAAGAATATTCATTTTGTTCTGTAATTAATAACTATTTCACTGTGTTCACCCTTCACGTTAATAGGTTATGGGCCCAGCCATGTATAAGTGAATAACAGTATTAGAACAAAATTCAGTGCAAAGTTATCGCAGTAACCGAAAAGTACGCAACGCAATTCTCGGAAAGCGACGCTGGCTCTAGCAAGAACGTTAAAAGGCGTATCTCTATTTCAAAATGAGTGTTATCGTGAATACACGTATCGAGGTGTTAAACAAAGATAACTATGACACGTGGAAACTTCAATTGGAAGCTCTCCTTATAAAAAGTGACGCGTGGGGCTACGTAAATGGGGTTAAAGTCAAGCCTGAAGTCGTGCTCGGAAATGACGGAAATCCAACCCAAGCTTCCGCAAGGGCAACTGAAACATGGATCGCGGCTGATCTAAAGGCCAAATCCGACTTGATTCTTTCCATCAGCCCTTCAGAGCTCAAACAGATTAAAAACTGCGAGACGTCACGAGAAGTGTGGATAAAGCAGCAGTCCATTTACCAGTCCACAGGACCGGCAAGAAAGGCAACTTTACTCAAACAGCTAACTTTACAAAAGATGGCGGAAGGAGAAGACACACGTGACCACATCCGACGATTCTTCGATGCTGTGGACAAACTCGAAGAAATGGAAGTGAATGTGAACGAAGCACTTCTTACGATCTTACTCCTGTATAGTTTACCCGCGACTTATGAAAACTTTAGATGTGCTATAGAGTTGAGAGACGATTTACTGAAACCGGAAATTTTGAAAATAAAAATACTCGAAGAAAGCGATGCGCGTAGAAGTAAAGTTCGTGAGTGCGTTCCAGGTGCTATGTATGCGAGTGCTTTTAAACGAAAAGGACATTTTCAAAAGAAACCCGAAAATCCAAACTCAAAGAACTCCGAAAATGGAGGAAATGAGAAATCCAGTCACCAGCCATTCAAATATAAGTGTTCTCGATGCAAGAAGGTAGGGCACAAGGCGAAAGATTGTTATTCGAAACGTCAAAACACGAAGCAGAACGCAAACACAGCAGAAGAGCTGTGTTACACAACGACAACCGAGGAATCAGCTGATCTGTCATTCCAATCGGCATTAAAGGTGAGTGTGAGTGCGAACAAACAATTATGGTGCCTGGACAGTGGATGTACCTCACACATGTGTGGTTTCGAAGGAAAATTCCAAACTTTACTTGCTTCGAATTCTTCTTCTGTGAATCTCGCAAATCACGCGACTACGAATATTCAAGGTAAAGGTTCCGTAAAAATCGACTTGTGTGAGAATAACGTTTCGAAAACAATTAAATTAGAAAACACTTTGCTAGTGCCAGATCTACGTTCTCATTTAATATCAGTAGGCAAGATCGCAGACAACGGGTACGAAATTCTGTTTCGAAAGAACGATGCAATAGTGTTTGATACGAACGGAAACGCCAAAATGTTCGTGGATAGAATTAACGGTCTTTATTACGTTTAAGAAAAAACGGAAAGTGCAGCGGCTGTGACGCAATCAAATCTGTCAGATCTAAAAACGTGGCATCAGCGATTAGGTCACCTCAACGAGAGGAACCTGAAAAAGCTTATTGCGAAGGAGAACGTCGTAGGGATGAAGGTTCACCAAGACGGCAGGTTACCCACCTGCGAGACCTGCGAATCCTTGGGAGGGGCAAAATATTTTGCCACATTTATCGACGGTTGTACCGGTTGGGGAGAGGTATATTTTCTGAAACACAAAAGCGACGCTCTATCAGCTTTTAAGAAATATAAAGCTCTAGTCGAAAACCAGACCGAAAGAAAAATCCAAAACTTGCAGTCCGATAACGGGACGGAATATTGCAACAAGGAATTCGACGACTATTTAGGATTTTGCGGAATAAAAAGAAGACTATCGGTTGCACACACGCCGCAACAGAATGAAGTGGCAGAGAGGAGGAATCGCACCTTAGTGGAAATGGCCAGATGCATGCTGATCCAGGCAGACCTTCCACCTTCGTTCTGGGCAGAGGCAATCGCCACTGCAAATCACGTCAGGAATCGATGTCCGTCTGGCAGAATTCAAGGTAAAATCCCATTCGAAATCTGGACAGGCAAGATCACAGATAATTCGTATTTTAGAACCTTTGGCTGCAAGGCCTTCACACTCAACAAAGCAACTGGCAAGGGAAAATTCGATGCTCGTTCGAAGGAATGTGTCTTCGTAGGATACTCCGAGGAAGCGAAAGCTTACAGAGTCTGGATACCAAGTGAGAGAAAGATCCAAGCTTCACGAGACGTGGCATTCCTGAAAGACTTCGTGAAAACTGGAGATTATGAAGATTTCGCCCCCAAAAATCTCGAAACAGAGAAGATAGCTTTGGAAGGTAAACCAAAAGAAGCTGCAACTGTAGACATTTTTCAAACCCTCCCTCGACAGGAAGGGGAAGTCGCAAGAGAGGGGGAAAACAATATCGAGAACCCAGAGATTGAGAGAGATGAAGTGCCCCAGGATTTCGAGATCGCAGCCCAACCAGCAGGACGTGAAGGAGTTCCTGAAAATCCTCTCGAAAATGAGGGGGAAGGATTACCTGTTAGAAGAGGTCCAGGTCGCCCAAGAATAATCAAGACTGGTCTCAGGGGAAGACCCAAAAAGCAGTATCATCACATCTTCGAAAGAACTGAAGAGGGAGACGAAAATGCAGCTGATGAGGTTGCCGGCATTGCTGTTGAAGTTTCCATCAAGGATGCATTATCCGGAAAAGATGCAAAAGAATGGAGACAAGCAATCCAGGACGAGTTTAGATCACTCATCGAGAATGACACATTCGAACTGCACGATCGCCCTGTTGATCGTAACGTGATAGGCTTTCGCATGGTACTAAGAATACGGCACAGATGGAGAAATCGTAAGAAGAATAGCTCGACTTGTAACCAGATGGTTCACTCAACAACCCGGTGCTGACTACAACGAGACTTTCGCACCAGTAGCTAGGTTAAGTTGTATAAGGACTGTAATGGCCGTGGCTGTCGAAAAAGATTTAGTAGTCCATCAACTGGACGTGACTACCGCTTATCTAAACGGAAAGTTAGATGAAGACATCTTCATGGAATTGCCTGACTTCCTGGAGGAAATGCTACCGCAGATGCTCAACTCAAAAGGATTTACGAAGAAGACCAAAGACGACGTCGTGAAAATGCTTCGGGAAATTAGAGAGGAAGACAAGGTGTTCAAAATAAAACGATCACTCTACGGACTCAAGCAAGCGGGTCATCAGTGGCACAAAAGATTGGACGAAGTAATGAAAAGTCTGGGACTGAAGGCTCTGGAGTCCGACCCTTGCGTGTACACTGCAAAATCAGAAACAAATCTGATGATCATTGTCGTCTATGTAGATGACATGCTAATGGCTTCGAATGATACCCATTGGATGCTGAAAATAAAACAGGACTTGACGAAGAAATTCAAAATAACAGATCTGGGCGAAGTCAACCACTGTTTAGGAATGGAATTCTTCAGAGACGGACAAAAGATCCAAATGACACAAAAGCAGTACGCTGAAAACATTTTGGAACGTTTCGGTATGATGGATTCGAAACCCGTTCTACACGGAGAAAAATAGTTGAAGTAATTTTACTCAACTCTGTCGATTAAACTTGGGACATAAGGACATTTGAACACCTATTAAATCCTAGTCGGGTAAAATCAATTTGATATATACCTAATTCGCCCAAATTGAATAACAATAAGCGTTACATAGGGAATAGTAAGGAGTTGAGTAAAACGTTATCGACGACAGGGCACCAACTTGCGTCAGTGGGTTAACATGAAATGTATAAGTATATCACCGACGCTTGAGGTGCTTCAAACCGTAGTTGGGTAAAATGAGCATCGGGCGTATTATTTGAACTGGCAATGGTATGCTTCTCTCAAATAAAAAAAATTCTTACCTCGAGCCTACCAATAGTCATCCGGTACATACATAAACAACTTACAAATACATTCACACCATTCAGACGTAGCCAATCACATTTCAAATTACAAATACACTTAAACATATAACTTTAATTATATAAATCTAATAACTACACTTATATATAGTACGATACGCTTTCGTCGAATCACGCACACGCTCGCTTACAATGCTTAGATATAAAACTTGGAACTTTCTTATATAGTGACTGCATGAGTTATTCAGAGCTTGTGAGAGTAAGTGCCGTCAATAAAATTTTTTAGCCTTACTCAAGTAAAAATATATCAACTTTTTTCATAAATGATTAATAAAATATTTTTAAAAATTAATATAATTAATCAATTATTGTAACTATAATTATTGATATATATAATATAATTGTTAAATTACATTTAGTATACATTTTTATTATAACGACGTATGAAGTTTAGTGAAACTAAATTTTCAAATGTACATTAAAAAATTGCATTATTATTAAGAAGTATCTTGTATAAAAACATTTAAAAGAAGGTTCTTTTATTTTCTGTGTTTTATATTTTCAAAATATGGATTTTACATTTGCGAATTCCAAATTATTATTCTGCCTGAGTAATTTATGTGATATTTCATATTTTATGTAATACACTTATCGACTTTTTTTTGTTTGAATTTTCATAATATCAATTTAATTTTAAGAATTTAAGTTATTAAAAATTAAATTTATTATTAATTATTAATTAAATTAATTAAAAAAATTTTATATGTACCCAAGGCGCAGATTACTTTCATTCGTTCCTGCGTGAATAGATGTAGCTGTTGGAATAAATCTTGCGATTCACGGTTTACTCAACTCTCGATTGAAGCGTAGAGTAGAATGAACGGAAAGCTCTACTATTTTTGTGATTTAATAAAAGATTGGTTTTTTATAGTTAAACTACAAGTGATAATATATATATTTAAAAAATTTTAATGCACGCTTTCATACTTCACCCTACACTTCTGAATTTTACTCAACTTTGATTCATTTTCGAACATTTAATATATCACAAATAAATACAGTGATATTAAATAACTTCTAACTTGTCCTTATGTCCCAAATTTGATCGGAAGTTGAGTAAAATTACTTCAACTATTTTTCTCCGTGTAACTTCATTGGATCCAAGCAGCCAAATTACCAAGCCTGAATCAAACTCAAGAGAGGACATGAAGTTATATCCATATCGTGAACTGATAGGATCACTCATGTATCTGGCTATAGGCACACGTCCAGATATTGCGTTTGCCGTGAACTATTTGAGTCAGTTCAATACCTGCTACACTAGAGAACACTGGATAGCTGGCAAAAGAATTTTGCGTTATCTAAAAGGAACTTTAGACAGCGGAATCACGTTCTCGAAAACCGGAAAGCAACTTGAAGGCTTCGCGGATGCAGACTGGGGATCTTGCCCAGAAGATCGACGTTCGTATACCAGATATGCTTTTCTGTTGGCTGGAGCAGCTGGAGGTCAAGAAGCAACGAACAGTGGCTTTATCTAGCACGGAGGCAGAATACATGGCACTCACAGAGGCTAGCAAAGAGGCTATCTACATTCGTCGTTTCATGAGCGAAATAGGTCTGCCTATAAAAGGAGCAACACTCATCCATAATGATAACCAGGCTGCTCAGAAACTAGCCAGAAATCATGTTTTCCACTCCCGTTCAAAGCATATCGACATTCGACATCATTTCGTAAGAAATGCTCTGAAGGGAGGTCACGTGGAGATCAAATACATGACAACGGAGAAGATGCCAGCAGATGTTCTAACAAAAGGATTGGCAAGAATCAAGCATGAGAGACACCGACTAGGACTGGGAATCAGTCCCTCTGGACAACGCTCTTGTGTGTCCACGGTTGAGGGGAAGTGTTAGGGTTGCCCCAGACAATATGCACACCCGTGAACATAGACTATCTACGGCCCTGTTGGACGATGGGTCCTCGGACTGGATCGGCACTATTCGTTTACTGTCGCATCGCGTAGTACGTTACCGAATACTCAACATGTCGGTTCTCTTTTATGTAACAGTATAATAAAAGAATGTTCATTTTGTTCTGTAATTAATAACTGTTTCACTGTGTTCACCCTTCACGTTAATAGTAATACATTTAGCCATCAAATTTCTTTCCGTGTAGAACAAATAAGTCGCATAAATTCAAACTTGCAAAATTATATATTCAAAAACACTAAAAGTATTTATATTCCATTTTTCAATCAAATTTAATAAATTCTTGTGAGTTATCACTTTTATGTATTTTCAAAATTCTTTTTTTTGAGTATTAGAATTTTTTGAGTTATTACGCCTTTTTTGTTCTTCGTTTAGACGTTTTACGAATCTAGGGGAAAATAAGTATAGCATTTCTGACACGTTTTTTACATGCTACGTAAATTTACCTTTGAATTTTTGACAATATGACTTTTTGTTGCATTCATACGGTTATTAATCCTAACGAATACAGACATTAAATAATAATTTTGCACTTTGCGATTTATAATTGCGGTTACGGTATTTCTCAAATTATAGTACAAACCTCTTTTTTCGGGTTTGGATACTTCTTGAGAATGCCGTTAAGTATTACAGTATATAAAGTCTTCTCCGAAATCCCAAAGGCTGGAGATCGCCATCCAATAATTTAGTGAAAACCGTAACTAGCAGTTAACGGTGTTTCCCTAAATTTAAGTAACAATTATTTTCAAAGTTATTAACATTTGAAAAAAATTATCTCAATATTCTGGTGTATCTATATTTACGATTCCAACGATATAAAAAACTTATTTTTCAACTTTTTGTACTTAACGGTGTTCTTCCAAATCACGGCAGACTTTTTAACCTTTTAGCTGCGGGGAAATTTCAGTACAAATCGACCTCTTAGACTGCTGGTGGATATATCAACCAGCCCCGCAGGCAACGTAAAGTGCAAAGTAAAAAATTTGTCTCATTTGTCATGAAGGCTTGAGAGGGTATTTCTATGTAATTTAATGCGTAAAGTGCGAAGTAAAAAATTTGTCTCATTTGTCATGAAGGCTTGAGAGGGTATTTCTATGTAATTTAATGCGCTGAATATGAAAAAAATAATTAAAAAATTCCCGCAGACACCCTTGACCTTAAAAATTGCATATTCAAGGTCAAATTTTATTTCTAATATAAGCTAAGTTTTTAGAAGGTTTTCGTATGCAGTTTGGTGCCCTGGATACGTAAATAATAGAAAAAAAATTCCCGCAGCACCTTTGACCTTGAAAATCTTTATTTCATGGTCAACAATGTTTCGAAGAATTTTAAAACTATTTTTTACGTATTCCAAACATCAAATTTTGCCTAAAAACATTAAATATTTTGTGCCTCTTGAGTGGTCGATATATCGACCACCCCCGAAGCTAACATGTTAAAGATTTTATTCATCGCATTTTAGAGTCTAGGACTTATAATAAGTAAATAGAAAAAATAATAGTATAAATATTGTTATATTATTTTTGTGTTAGCATTGGGTAAACTCATTTCCATTATGAATTAATGATTAAAAAACATAATATAGTTATAAAAAACCGGAAAAGTCTTAGTATTTGAAAGACATAAATAGGCAAACGTTTTGGCCAAAAATGGGGTCCCTCTTCAGTGCCAGCTAATTTTATGAAATTAAATAATCACCTGTAAACATGAAAAATAAATTATTTATAGTAATACTAGATTTTTTTGTTTGTTTTGTTGTTTATTTTGGTTTTCTCAAGCATAATATTTTGTAGAAAAAACATGCAAAGAACTCATGCAATGAGGCAAGCTCCAAGGCGTCTAGAAACCAGACCGCTTTAAAAATAGTCCTCAAATAATAGAAAGAACTCCTGTTTGGCTGATCCATGAAGAATGTGACCGAAAAATTGCTTCTCCTCAAAGGCATACGCAAGAACCACGTATAAGCAATAATATTTTTAAATGAAACATTTTTCTAAGCACTAATTTTGTATGGAAACACACCACTATCCGTAAGGGAGCTCTATAACACCTTTGATTAGTATGCACCTCACAGAACACAGACACACGAACGCGGAAAGATGGAGTTCTTTAAGAGTAAAATTTTGAGTTTTATTTTTATTCTTAATTTCCGATTCGTTCGATTCCTTTTAAGACACAGAGGCAGCAGATAGAATTAGCCGCACACTCTGTTCGGTACCAAGAAAGAAACTGCCTTGAAAAGAGAGCAATACAGTTTAAAAAATAGCGTAAAGAATTAATATATAATGTGACCACTTGTTGTGAAGGGTCAAGTTCCAAACGCATAAACATACCCCATACACAGGCTATGTCTTGACTACTCGAGACACAAATACACATGAGTGTTCGAAGAGAGGAGAGAGAAGAAAGGTTCAAGACCAGATATTTAGAGTATTCTTCAGAAGAAGCGATTTGAATCTAAAGAAAATGTAATATTTTGGAGATTCTATTAAGAAACATGTTCTGCGTGTGAGTTGAGCGCTCAACGGCTTGTAATGCGATATGAAATTCTTTACGAATTAATGCAGCGCCTTGGGGTTTGTTTTTTCGGTGTAATATTCGTTGCGGATTTTTCATCCATCAAATTTGTATACGCGAAATTTACTCTTGAGATAAATACAAATCTCATTTTCATTTTCTTCCTGAAAAATGTATTATATTCTGTTGCATTAATCCGCAACGAATATTACATCGAAAAAGCAAGCCGCTAAGTGCTGAACTCATACGCGATAACAAGTTGCTTAATATTATCCCAGAGACTTTTGAAATTCATAGCCGATTTGTGATGAAATAAGGAATACATACAACACGTTTTCAGCGCTACAAAACATATTATAAAAGCGAGCTTGACCTTTAATATTGTAGCGAGGCATGAACTTTTTGAAATTTGAAATTTCTTGTCTGGCATTGTTATCGAATAATAAATACATCCTACTTGTACATGTATTCAGCGCTGCATAACATTTTATACACGCGAGGTGGACCATTTAATTTAAATTTTCTCTCTCAAAAATCGTATATTATGTTGCATTAAATGCGTAAAATATATCATATCACAGAAAAAAGCCGCTACGCGCCCAAATCATATTTTGAATATGTTGTTTAATATAACCCCAGAGATACTTGAGTTTCATTGACGGCATGTTGTGAAATGATGCTAACAATGTTAACGTGGTCAGCCCTACATTGTAATTTATACACATAAAATAATGCATTCTTATACACTGAAACGGAACAAGACATAACCTGCTTCATAGCGTGGCACCTTTCTTTAAAAAAAAATAAAATACGACTGTTCAAAAGAAATATTACAGTTACTTTGAATACAAATCGCTTCATCTGAAGAATTCACTGAATATCTGGTCTTGAACCTTTTTTCTCTCTCCTCTCTTCAAACACTCAAGTGTATTTGTCTCTCGAGTAGCCAGGACATAGCCTGTGTTTGGGGTATGTTTATGCGTTTAGAACTTGACCCTTCACAACAAGTGGTCACTATTTTTTAAACTGTATTGCTCTCTTTCCAAAGCAGTTTCCTTTTTGACACCGAACAGAGTGTGTGGCTAAGGTATCTGCTGCCTCTGTGTCTTAAAAGGAATGGAACAAATCGGAAATTAAGAATGAAAATAGAACTACACAGTGTGTCCCAAAAATAACCGGACTTTATATTTAAATCATACAACATGCAGCGCCATCAATTGAAAATTTTCAGCACTAAGAAGATACATTCATCCTCTTTCAAACGCACCTAAATTCATGTAAATTGGATGACAGATGTGAAAGTTACAGCCATTACAATAAAAGAAAAAGTGTGCAAATGTTACAAAACAAAAATGGAACAAAGAGCAAATATAAAATGTTGTGTTAAACTTGAAAAAAAATTCGCTGAGACATACGAATCGATGAAAAAAGTTTATGGTGATGATTGTATGAGTCGTACTCAAGTTTATACGTGGTTTACACGATTTAAAAATGGTCGTGCGTATTTAAATGACGACCTAAGGCCAAGTCGTCCAGAAGTTAGTAATCGTGCTGAATTGGTGGAAAATGTCCGTGAAATCATTGGTATCGATGCAAATTTTACTACGAGAATGTTGGCTGAGGAATTAAATAAGAGTAAAAACACTATTTGGAGAATTTTAACTGAAGATTTGTGTAAAAGAAAGGTCTGTGCACGTTTTGTTTCACATTAGTTAAATGCTCCACATTACAAGAGCAAAAAAACCAATACCTTCTTATCCATGATGAGAATGTAAAAGATAATATAATGTGTATCTTATTCTATATCCAAAAAGTTCGGTTATTTTTGGGACACACTGTGTAAAATAAAATTCAAAATTTCACTCTTAAAAAACTCCCTCTTTCCGCGTTCGTGTGTCTGTGTTCTGTGAGGTGCATACTTCTCAAAGGTGTTGTGGACCTCCCTTATAGATAGTAGTGTTTTTCCTTACAAAATTAGTGCTTAAAAAAATGTTTCGTATAAAACTATCACTGCTTATACGTGGTTCTTGTGTATACCTTTGAGGGAAAGCAATTTTACGGTGACATTCTTCATGGATCGGCCAAACAGGAGTTCCTTCTCTTATTTGCGGACTATTTTTAAAGCAGTCTGGTTCCTAGACGCCTTGGAGCTTGCCCCATTGCATGAGTTCTTTGCATGTTTTTTCTACAAAATATTATGCTTGAGAAAACCAAAATAAACAAAAAAACAAACTAAAAAATCTAGTGTTACTATAAATAATTTATTTTTGCATGTTTACAGCTTAGTATTAAATTTTATAAAATTAGATGGCCATTTGTGGCCGAAACGTTTGCCTTTTTATGCCTTTCAAACACTAAGACTATTCCGGTTTTTTTTATCTGCAATATGTTTTTTAATAATATTTCCTAATTAAAATGACGTCACCCAATGCCAATACAAAAATAATATAACGATTTAAATTTGGGCCAATATTAATACGAAAGAAATGAATACAAACATGTTACAAAAGTATTAATATTCATTACTCATTATAATGTAACGTGCGCACAGGTGGCACTCTGAGTTGAAACTGACATGAGAGTTGACCGTCGCCGAGGGCGGCGCTGTCATCGAAATCAAAATGGCCGCAAGTATTTGCGAAATGTCAAGTGAGATGGGCGATAATCACGGCAATTCCGACATTTTCAGATTGTATTTCAGTGTACGCATAAAAACTCAAAATGCGCCGAAGTCACATAAATTCCAGCTCCCTTGATATTCTTTTAATAGTATATTATGTGCCTAGGCGCATAATAAGGGTTATTACGCGACGATCGACAATGCTCACAGGAGATCGTAGCCAAGGCGTAGTCATGGCGTAGCCGAGATGAAGCCGAGGCGCGATCAGTCCTGCGAGCATTGTAAGCGAGTCTCATAATTACCCGAATTGTGTGCATTGGCACATATTCTATTTTATGTGACTTCAGCGCATATACGAGTTTTTATGTGTACACACGAATCCAATCTGAAATGGTCGAAATTGCCGTGATTATCGCCCATCTCACTTGGCAGAGATAATCATAATCTTGGCGTATTGTAATAAACGCATGCGCAGTTCAAATGTACAAGGCTTTGTCAGTACGGTGCCAACGCTGTACAAAGAAGAAGAATAAGAAGAAGATTACGCTCCGCTGTATGGTTATAGGCACCCGCGCATTTCAATTTTTACATTACATTCCTCTGTATCGCAATACAAAACATTACGATACTCTCAACTGTAGCGTAAAAATGAGTTTACGCGCCGGAAGCACATGAAAATATTTAAAACGAAAAAACTATTCGTAAATAACATACATATTTAACAAAATTTACTGAATGTAGAAATATAAAACGAATAATATTATAATTCATATTTAAAGAATTTAAAAATCTTTCTGTGAAAAAAATGACGTTTATGACTGCACTGGGATTCGGGTAATAATTTATTTCATTTTATTCATAATAATTAATGATTGAGTAAATTACACAAAAATAAAATTTCTTTTTATAGTCGTATTACACTTTTAGAATCGTTTGAATCTTTGAGAAAATTTTCTCAGTCCAAGTTATTTTATTATATATAATCTGAATTCATTATTCCACCTTTCCAAGTGTCTTATTTTTCTTCAATGAGACAGTTATTTCTAGTTAATGAAATGACATAATAAATCAATTTAATAACAGTTTTACAAATTTTTATTGCAATTTGGTATAATATTCCATGCATTTGGAGCTCTCGTCGGCCCAAAGTACTGCCAGCGCCGCCCACGGCGACGGTCAGCTCTCATGTTACTTTCTTTCTTCAGGCTAGTTGGAGTACCACCCGTGTGCTAACGTGTTGCAGACTTTAAAATTTTAAATATGTTTTTAGATACTAAAAGAAGTTAAAAGTGATAAGCTATCCATTACATTCGTTAATACGCGTCAACCCGACTTTGACATGGGTAGATATTACTATGCGGGAGGATGGAAAAAGCCACTGGGAGGTGAACCCGTTTTAAGTTATTTTAAAATGAAATTCGTATCATTCAGCGTTTGCAAGGATCAAATTAAAACCGTTTATCATAAAAATTTACATAATCTTGCATGCGCTATTTCCATAAGTGGATATTTTAATAACGGGGTAATGTCTACGATCTTTCATTTTTCCATATTTAACATTGATAGGGTATGTTGAAGCAAAAAAGCTATTTTATTCTAGATTGAAGTCGGCACTGGATTGTATTTGAATGATAAAAAATTGGTGGGGATCGCTGTTAACCTTGGTTGTGGATATAGTCAATACAGTATTTTTGCACTCCTTTACAACGATTTAAAATATATCGTTAATTTTGTAAATGCTTCACCGGAATCTTGTAAGTAAAAATTTAAGTTTACGATAAGCTTTGCACTTCTTGATCGCTTGATATTCTTTTAATATTGGGGCTACAGTCGTAGAAATAAGCTAATGTCGGTAATCTAGAAAAGTGTTAATTTAATATTCAACAACTAATGACAGAATAAATTTATTTTGTGATATTATGAGAAGTAAAATACGCCAGGGCATATTGTTAAGGGGGGCACTCTCTGAAACGCTAAAAAAAATAGTCAATTTTCTTCATTTTATGGTACAGAAACAGAATAAGACAGGAAAATTCCGTTTGAAATATCTGTAGACATTAGTTTAAGGTTAAAAAAAAAAATTTATGAATAAAAAAAATTCAAAATGGTGGATATATTGAGCATCTCCCAAGGTGTCTTCCCCTTCACACGATGCCGTCCGAGGTTGAAGTCTGAAACATACAAATGATATATCAAATTAATCAGCAGGCTTGTCTCAAGTGCGTGAACCTCAAAAACTATATAAATTTTCCAAAATTTAGCAAGAAAACCATATCAACAAAAGAAGGTTGGTTTTTGTTTAGTTGTTTTTATTTAAAAAAACGGTTAAAAAAATTTTTTTAAATATATTTTCGAGGTTCATGCACTTTTGTGTTCAATATCCTACAAAATGAGTATACAGTCGTGTAGATGGGTTCAATAGTCTTTTTTTAATCGTGTGAACGGAGTCTGAAAACGTGGTTTTGTGAAAACGCGCTTCAAAGTTTAGGTTCAGTAAAAAGATAGTTCGTGGGGACTTACTGGGTTAACATTTTAGTCGGCTATTCCAGCTCCATACAGCAACCCATCGCAATACTTGAAAAACTCGTTCTCAGCCAATCGGGCCGCCCTTTGAGCCGTACGAGCCTCTTTGCCGGACTCGCTGTAGTGCTTGCCCGCGCGCGCGTTTTGTATTGCTGTCCGATTGTTTTGTTCAGCATGTCAATCACCAAAAAAATCGTGGCGTGCCCTTCGTTGAAAGCTCCTGCAGCGATAAAGGCGGCAGTCTCGAAGATTTTTTTTCTTGAATGCAAATGTTGCCGGCAAAGGTGCCACACCGTACGGTTGAACGACTCGTTTTCATTCTGTGTATGCCCGCCCAAAAACTTGGTTAAAAGATTGTCCTTAGAAAAATCATTGTAGATTGGCCGAATGTGTTGCTTATGATAATAATTACGTCATCATGAAGAATAAATATTCGAATGATTAGACATTTCAAAATTACGTTAAAAATACTATTTGGTCTATTTAACAAATAAACTTGCCTGATTCAAGTAAAATTCAATTCATTCAAGTATGTCTTCTTTGGATCTAGTAAATTAGACTTTGATCCAATCCATTTCTTCGTTGAATAGTATGCTTAAGTCGCAATTCTTCCTTTTGTTTCATATTGAAAAAAGTTTCAAAATTTTATATTGGAAACTTATATTAAAAACTATTTACTTATTTTAGAACGATCTAGGCGTTTCTTTAATGGTTTCATAATTTCAATTTTAATTTGTTACAGCTAACAGCAAAGAAAAAGAAAAAAAAAAAGAAATAGGTAAAGGTAAAGGTAAAGGTAAAGCTCATGCAGAGTCAAGCAATGCATATTTTGAATCTACAGGTGAAGTGGATACTCCATGCTTACCTGATACGAATCCTAAACACCTAGGCGGTATGGATGCTTCTGACCCAGGCCTTATGGGTGATTATGTCCAAGGCCAAATTTATGGATATGACCAACACTCTATGGCTGCTCATCACCAAGGCCATGTGGGTGCTTGGAACTTAAACGCTATGGGTACTCATCACCAAGGCCCTACGGCTGCTCATGACCCAAACCTTGTGAGTGATTGGAGCCAATACCAAATGGGTGCTATGAACCTAAACCCTGTGGATTATCGTCACCAAAGCGGTATTGATTCTCATCAGCTAAGTCATATGAATCCTCAAAACACAAACGATGCAGATGATTTAATGACACGTTTCAAATCTTCAAGACCGATTAAGACCAGGGTAAACAGATCGCCTCATGATAGCCCAGACCACGATGAACCCCAGTCAGCAATGCCATTTCGCACAGCGTTACCATATCCTAATTTACAAGAAAATATTAATTTTCTCGATACAGCCAGTTTTCAGGACGACGCATTCTAAAAAATCGGGTTCGCGAAGTAAACGTCAGGAGGAATGATCCTAAATACGTCAATAACATACCAGACGGGTTCAAGAAAATGAATACTTGATCCGACATATGTTTGAACTCAGAATCCAACTTAGTTTACATTTGAATAAATTGAAATTAATATGCTACTTTCAATATACAATTAGTCATTTTCAACCAAAAATCGGCGAAAAATAATTGTTATTGCGTCGACAAAACTAGTTAAATTATTTCAGTTGATTCAAATTTTGAGTGATTGATATTCAGATAAAATTATAATTTATTTGCTTGATCTAAATAAATATATCGTTTATTTGAATGTTGCATTTATTATTTAATAATTAAACGATATTAATGTGAACAGAGAAATATTGCTTTCCTAGGCATTTCAAAATAAAATAGAATTTTTTCATTCTGTTTTTGAAAATACATAGTATTTATTTCTATTTACAATATTTCGATTCTACATAAGCAAAAAATTTAATTTTAGGATAGATCAATTAGCTTACTAACTCTTTTGTTTCTACTTGTTAAAAAAATTATGTCTGTCCCCACCTTCCGGAAGTCACAAAGCATAAACTCTTTATTGAAGTGAAAAAGCTCTGGATCATTATTGAGCACTATGCCTTAATTTTCGCATGTTGGTAATGATGTACTTTATATCCTCGCATCAATCGTCGGTAACATACATTTCCCTACTGAAAATTCCAAAGTTGATTTCAATGTCACGACTTCAGAGGCATTTCGAACTGGACAATTAATTGCAATTGATAATAGAAATATTGCAGGATTTTATGATTTTTCATTAAAGCAAATATTAGAACAATTAATTTTTTTTATCAAAATGAGTTTTACCAAAATATTATGAATACATAATGACCGAATTGAAAGCAGTCATACTTTTTCAAATAAACCATCCTGCTGTATTTCCCATCATCAAATTTCTATCATTAAATTTGAAATCAGCGGTAACCATGACACATTTATGGAGATTTTATCATTTTTATAATTATAATTTTTAAATATTTAATATTATTGAAAAATAAATTTTTTAATTTATATAGTAGTTTGAAAAATTTCATAGATTTTTCTCAAAAGTTTTAACTAAAATAATTGATAGAGACTTCTTAAATACATCTTTTAAAATGTATTTTTTTTGTTGAACATCCCTAGAAAATTTTAATTTTCAAAAAACATATAAATACTTTAGATTTAAGCCAATTAATTTAATTGACCAAAGTCGACTCTTTTTTCATTTGAGTTATTACAATATACTATATAATAGGTATTTAAAATATATTTTATATAATTTTATGTTTAATCTTTTCTCGACCTAAACTTCTTGAAGGTCCATGTGGCATCAATATTTAAATATAAAAGACAATTCCTCATTGTAAGGATACTCTACAGGCATGAAAACTTGTCCATCATAAAATTGTCTTCGTGTCGTCTGGGTTGTAATCCTAAGCCCTTTTTTATTCTAATATTATATCGACGCTGTACTTAAGTACCTACTGTCGGGCCTTCAAAAACCGTCCTTCAGAAAGAACCTTTGCTACCGCCTACACCCCCCTGCTTAAAAAATCTTCTCCATTCCAAGGTCGATAATCTTCCCACCTTTGCATTTCCAAAATTTGGTTTCCTCACCTTCATGCTTCGCATCCTCTGACTTGTTAAAAACAAATACGTGTTCAACTAACACACCTCGTCAACAGAAATTAGAATCATCACGAAAATTGTATTTTATGTGCCACCGGCGCGCAAACTCGTTTTTTCGCTACAGTTAACAGTAGCGCAATGTAGTACGTTGCGCTACAGAGGAATGAAATGTAAAAATTTAACTGCGCATGCGCCTATGGCCATGCAATGGAGGCACAATCTTCTTATTCTTCTTCTTCTTCGTACAGTGTCAGCACCTTACTGGCAAAGCCTTGTACATTTGAACTGCGCATGCTCTATTACAATACGCTACTACTACACAAGATCGAGAAAATCAAAATGGCCGAATTAGTCGCAAAATATCAAGTGCAATGACTAGCGCCGCAAACAACTACAATACTAGATTAGATTAAAGTGTACGCATAAAAACTCGTATACGCACCGAAGTCACATAAAATAGAATACATGCCAATGCACACAATTCGGGAAATTACGAGACTCGCGACAATGCTCGCAGGAATATACGCTCGCACGTAATATACTATTTTCTACTAGCGGGCCATAAAGTGGACTTTATTGCACCGTGCGGGGCAAACAAATCCACTTTCTGACCCTATAGTAGAAAAAAAATCGTGTGCAACACGGGAAAAACATTTATTTTACTCGTGTGGTTGTTACCTTCGCTTTGCTCGGGCATCAAACTTCACACTCGCAAAATAAATTTTTTTTCCCTAGTATTTTTATTCTTTTCATGCTTACACAACGAAGGGCTGAAGCAATTTTTGATTGGATTATTATTGTTCTAGTTGGCATGAGTTATAACATGACTAAAGGTAAAATTGATTTAATCTTTTGCTAATATTAAGAAATGTGCTAATTTAAAGTTCAATTGTTTGGGTTATATCCCTTACATAGAAATAATGCCTGTAATTTATATGACACAATCGACTTAAAAATTATTGTGCTCTCCGATAAAGTAGAAGTCCTATTCATATAACTTTTTCTCACCGAACACAACTTTGATGTTTCTTGTGATACAGAGCAATACAATTTTGTATGCTATTTAACTATTTAACTTTTTTTTGTGTAGGTTTAGTTTCGTAAAATCATTAAAATTTATACCTGAGTATGAACAATAAAACCTGACAAAACTTGTAGAAAACCATTTTATTGAGAACTTGTTTTCAGGCATTAATCACCTTACCATGTACAATTTTGTCAAAATAATCATTTTCAAAGATATTGTTACGTCACAATTGAGTAAATACTTACTTTAATCAAAGGTTCCTCGTTTCACGTTAGGATCGAATGATCCTCGCTTAGGGATGAGGATAAGTCAATGAAAAACACAACGATTATCGAAATAATACATATTAAATTTATATTATACAAGGTGTACGAAAGAGACGGAGATATAGTCCGCAGAGGTATGTTCCGTAAAGGCGGCGTTCCTTATTTGTGACGCAGTTTAAAGATCTTTTCAAAGATCTATACAAGTCAACGATGATCTTTATGACTCCCGAACTTGTATTTTAAATTGCCCTGGTCGAATTCTATTGATCTCAAACTAAGAGATTTCCGGAGTTTAGATTGAAGATACCACACTGCACCATTGTCGTGAGATCGGTGATAATTTCGAAGGAAAATTCAAGAGACGAAGTAGACGAAGAATTAACTAACTGCTCGCTCTTGATGTGGGCCCCTTTTATATTTTTCTTTACAAATTAACGCCCACCGTTAATCGTGACGTAGTCATATTTTCTTAGAAGAGAAGGGCCCCTTTGCTTTTCCATACTCCTGATTCCCCTTGATTGATTTTCTCATAGATTTTTACTATACCCAGCCTGTATGTATTAAATATTTTGAATACTTTGCGGAACGTGACAATATCTTTCCAACGTGTCTAATATATTAACTCAATATGTTATTAATTATTCAAATGAAGTAGTCTGGTTTAGTTAAATAAACACATTTGCTTTCTACTTGTTATGAAAACTCAATTTTAAAACCATTAAAATTATATATATAGCAGTTATTTTTGTGGAAATGCGTATTCAAAAACGTTAACTGATATATTTTAAAGACTAATGGATTGATTAAGTTGAGATTCAGATCAACCAATCCAGATATGCTCATGCAGTTTTCTTGTAAAATTTTTCTTTTACATCACAGATTATTTTTTATGTATTAAAAGATAACGATTTATGAGTTGAATATAATCAATTTTTCTGGATACAGCATAAATAATTAAATATTATCTCCATAAAATATTTATATGAATAAGAAAAATCAAGTATTTGTAAATAATGTGAAAAAATGGATAGGATTTAATATGTTGATATTAAATCTTAGAATGTAATTTAAAAAACAGGGATGAAAAATAATCATAAAAGACAAAAAATATTATGATAAAAGTCCTTTGATTAGTAAGCACATTTTTTCTAAATTTAATAGTTTTTTACATAAGGAAACCTTTTTACCTATCGGAAAGTTTAGTACGCATGCGCTAATTATATACATGTTTTTTTCAATCATTTTTACTCTCTGTACACAGTGCAAATTGTTTTTATTAATTTTTTGAAGGAAATAACGAGGTTCCATTTTTTGTTCGAATAAAATTCAATTCAAATAAAAGAAAGAATAAGGGAGTACACGGAAAAAATTTGTCGCTTAAAAAGTCATCGACTTTGTGTAATATTCGTGGATAGGTTAGAAATTCGACTACATATTATGAATCTTCTGATTGAAGAATATGATAGATAATCGCTGAAAATGTAAAACGTAAATTCGAAAGTTTAAGTGACAGTCGCGTGAAATTTAAAACACCGTGGATTTTATTTTCTCTAAACCAGGCATCGAAAGTCTAAGTGACAGTCGAAGAAAATGTTGAACAGCGCAAAAAGGAAAATATTATTTTCTGTGATATAATCCTACACTTATAGTTAATTATTTTTCACTTTTACATTACCTATATAATCCTAACATGAACTTACTATTACACTTAACACTGTACATTACAGAAACGCAGTTTTTTATAAACACTTCGCCGCACCGAGAATAGAATAGTATAGTAATAGTAGTAATAGTAATAGTAATAGTAATAGTAATATAGTAATATAGTAATAATAATAATAATAATAGAATTTTAAAAATTATAAAAACTAATTCTTCAATGTACGCTTCAATCGAGATTCAAACGAAACCAAACGACACGTAATCTCAAAATCTAACCAAAATTATTACAAAAACAAAAAGCCGAGCCGCATTGCCTGCTGCGCGATGCTACGAATTACGTTTCTGCGCATCGCTTTTTGCGACTGTCGAGAAAATTTTAGAAGACGGCATATAAAATCTGATGGACTTTAGAATACAATTTACAGAACTATTTGTTTGAATTACTTTCATTTTAAATTATTCAATGGTCTTTTCAAATCTATGACAAATGAATCCAAAGATTATGAAACTTTTCATTACTTCTTAGAAAAGATCAGTTAGTGTTTAAAATACTTTTATAATAATAAATACGCGACATTTTTTCTTCGAACTTGTTTTTTAAAAGTTATTCGACTTTTTTCTACTATTTCCTAAAAGTCATTGAAACCTTACAAGACTTTCTCCGATTTTACTTTCTGTTCACAACTTTTCGAATAGTCTGTTAAATTTTAAGCGACAAATTTTTTCCGTGCATGTATGCACTGCACGTACGGTTTTTGCAAAAATGATAGTCGTATACTAAAGCATACAAATAATATAACCTCTTCTACTGCATACAATTTCAGAAATTTTGTTTACGTTATAATGAAGAGCATATTGAGAAAAAAGAATTAATGACACATTATAAAGAATTCAATGATTGTTTAAAATTTTAAAATCAGGTCGAATCATGTGGTCGTTCACATGATAAATTCAACTCTATTGATAAATTTCAAAGTGACATGTTTGATAACATGTCTATTATTGTATTGACCCAAATTTTTATGGCACTGAAGAGGGCCCCCATATGTGGCCGAAACGTTTGCCTTTCTTTCTTTTTGCGCATTTTTTTTAATCTAATAATAATTTTAATCAAAGAAAATAGGAAGAAACTGACCCTATGCCAAAGAAATGAACAAACATTCTATTGATAAATTTTCTTGGAGGCATTAAACTATATATCTTCCATACACTTCGTGGGTGGAAGAGGGCATACATTCTCTTACACTGTAATTACAATTTTAAGTAAATAGAACTCCTGACACAATTTTTTTCACACAATTTAATAATATATTTTTAATGCATTGTATCGTTTTTTTTCATATTCACAATATTTTGAAATATTTTCTCCAATTCTTTTTTTACAATTCACTATTTTTACGAGTTTCGCCTTTTTTCTACTGGTGAATTGCTTCCGACAACTTACCCATGCCGTTTTCTTCTACTGTATTCTTTGGCATTTTTGCAATTTTGCAGCAGGTATTTCATTCTCATTTGATTTCACACACTGAACAGGTTTCAGTGCACCGGTTGTACCTATATGGACACACTGAAAAAACAGTATAGCTAAGAGAATTATATTTTGGTCCTCAGAAACAGAAAATATTGCTATCAGACCAATGCTACGGTATGGTCCTCAGAACTATACGAGTATAGGTGAGACAGCCTAACAAGTTCGTTGATATAACAATACCATGTATAGCGATCGTAAACAAAATATTATGCCATCGCTATCGCTCTTGTGAATTTTCGCGTGTGATAGAAAAATACGCGATACGCAAAAATGATCTTTCAAAGAAAGAAAAAATGCTCCAAACAAATCGACAAACGCTTCGAAAAAACGCCTCGAAAAAATGACACTTCTTTCTCATTTCGAGGTTAGAGTTGCGTGCATGCAAAGCAATGTATAGGTCACGCGGCAAACCAGTATAGTTGTCTCACCTATACCGCATGGGTCGAGACACTATATACCGGTATAGGTCGAACAGCTATACTGTTTTTTCCGTGCAGCAGCAGCGCCAAACACCATGTCTGGCGATTTTTACTATGGAAAAAAAAATTGAACAACGAGTTTGCTTGAAATTTAGTGTTTCCAATAGAATTACGGCTACAGAATCGTTGAAAATGTTGCAGAACTGTTTTGGGGAGTCTACTCTATCGAGAATGCAATTATTTGAATGACATAAAGCACTCAGTGAGGCCCGTGAGGTCGTAGAAAACTTTCCTCATGCGAGCCGTCCATCCACAACTGTTAACGACAATAACATCGAAAACGTGAAGAAAATTATGCTCGAACCCCCATAGCACAACGTGCAGCCCATGTTACAGAATTCAAATGGACTCCCTCGAATGCCTTTGTAATTTTGAATTATTTGCGACATCCAAAGGAGAGGATTAGTTGAATACCTCTAACGTCACATTTAATGTAGAATGAAAACTGATTCGACGGTTTGATTTTCATATTGACATGACTCAGCCATAACGAATGCTGTGGTTTAAGGAGGTTCTATCGTAAAACGAATTAACGGTCAGAAAAGGATGAAACTTCCCTAGCGGACCCGTGTGAGAGAACGGTCATAGAATACTCTGACCGTTCTCTGACTGTTCTATGACTGTTCTATGACCTCGCATTATTACGGCTAAGAACGGTAAAAAAGACATTAAAAGCTTTGCAATTATGATTCTGTGGCGAAATTTGGATTAGAAGGTGAAGCAATAAATACAATTATCTTATTTTTCAGCGATAAAAACTAGGAATACATCATGTACCTGTCACAGAAGGCAGTGCAGTGGTTCACCATTTGCGGAACGTCTCCACCAATAGTAAACATTCACGGTGGAGACGTTCCGCCAATTGTGAACCACTGCACTGCCTTCAATGACAGGTATTATGTTTTTCTAGTTTTTATCGCTGAAAAATAAGATAATTGTATTTATTGCTTCACCTTCTAATCCAAATTTCGCCACAGAATCGTAATTGCAAAGCTTTTAATATCTTTTTTACCGTTCTTAGCCGTAATAACTCGAGGTCATAGAACGGTCATAGAACAGTCAAAGAATGGTCAGAGTATTCTATGACCGTTCTCTCACACGGGTCCGCTAGGGTTGAAACACAGTTATTTAAATGCATAAAAATGGATCAGTCAAATTTTCAAGACTCCAGGGTACCTGTGAGCTAAGATATTTTAATAAATATTTCCCGTCATCCAATATGTGCTCTAATGGACAACTACCTTTTCATTGTTTTCAATTACCCACCACACATTTACTAACGGTTGAATATCGATGAAATCTTTTATAATAGTGAGAAAAATATCTAAACAACATTTTTAGTTAACAATATTGTTAGAAGGGTACTTGCAAATCAATGGAAATGGAAATAAATGTTACAAAAATCATGAAATTGAGTGATAATGTAGTAGATATGGCAACACCACAGCCGAGTATACGTTGGTAGGTTATGGCGTGCTGTTCAAAAAGAAACATTGAGCCTACATACACGTCTCAATTACTGCAGACTTAATTCACATTTTAATTTTAACTTGAGATTGATGAAGGGTGAAACATCCTTCATTTTGTTTTTTATTTGTCAAGAAACTTTTTCGAGTCTCTAGAATAATACAAAAAAGTTATCGATGTGCTATGTGCATGAAAGTTATTTTTGCACATTTTACATAGTTAACAAATATGTCTATGTATCACTGAGAAAAATATATCTTAATTTTGCCTGTTTTTTATAGGAAATCTACCTCAGGGGGTAGAAAATAAAAAAATTTGCTAGTTGAAATGAAGTATATACTATTGCGAAAGTGAAATACATTTCAGTTTATTTCTTATATTTTGATACTGAAGCTCAAACCAATTTTATAATAATATTACAGATGATGTGAATTACGCATTTTCTCAAAGTCACTGAATTTCTTTTTGAATTTAAGTGAAACAGGAAATTTAATTTACTTAAGGCTCTATCGGCCTTAAGGAACACATTCTCATCATGGCGCTCGCGCTTCGCGCTCGATTTTCTGTATACATTTCAGTAACTTTTTAATAAATTACATGATTAAAATAATTTATTTTCTTCCAAATCTCTCAAAAAGGAAAAACAATCGTAGACTTTATTTAAGGAACCGATTTTGCAGAACAACGCTTATTTCGTATCTCACATATTTTGGTGAAAAAAATCGGATTTTTTTAATATTCATAATCAAAACATAAAATATACATCCTGTCCCGGAATGTCTTAATGAGAATTTGTAGACCTCATTTAGGCAAACAATTTTCCATCTAAATGTTTTTTTTGTATCTCACAAATTTTGTCTAAAAAATGGAATTTTTTCATTTTTATCGTATTTTTTGGAATTGAAACGAAAAATATATCTTTTATCAGAAACTGTATCAGACAAAATTTGTAGATCTTTCTGAAACGAACAACTTTGTATTCTTACGTTTTTTTGGTATTTCCAATATTATTGTTAAAAAATTGAATTTTGGATTTTCAATAGTTTTTTTTTTAATTAAAAAGAAAAATATGCATCTTATGAAAAAATGTTATATTTCAAATTTGTAAGTCTTTATGTATTCAATAATATTGCATCATAACGTTTTTTCGTATCTCGTATAATTTAACTGGAAAATGGAATTTTGATATTGACTTTTTTCGAATTTGAATATGCTGTAACATTTCTAATTTTGATTTAATCAAAAAATGTTATTAGGATAATTTGTAGAGATTTATGAGCACTATCAAAAACCAGGATTGGAATTTTTGATTTTTTCAAAAAATTATTTTCAAAAACACAAAAGTAGTGCTCCATCCCTCAATTTTGATTGGATGTGGCTGGTTAACGAACTTGTCCTTACTTTTTCGGCTCCGATAAAGTGTACCAAAGCTCAATTCAATCTGATAATTCTGTCGAGAGTTATGCCGCACACGACCTACAGACAGACAGACAGACAGACAGACAGACAGACACTTTCGTAAAAACCATTTTTTCTGACTCAGGGGGTCTCAAAACGTAAAGATTTGATGAAAATTTCGAAAGTCATTTTTCACATAAAACCAATACCTTCTCATCCATGATGAGAATGTAAAAAGTTCGATAAATAAAGTTGAAGGCAGATTTTACTGTTTCTTGTCGGACTAATGGCATCAACTATGCACGACTCCATGCATTAGTGTACGGCGTGCTCACGTAAGCAGTGTACTCGTGTACAAATACCAATTCATGATAAAGTCAACTATATAAAAATTTTACAAAGTTAAGAGTTTCATAAAGAATCGTACCTTTATAAAAAGACAAAACTTTATAAAAGTCAGTAATTTTATAAAGTTTCGTGTTTTTATAAAAAAACGCATTTTATAAAGACAGTTTTAATAAAAATGTTTATAAAGTTGATTACATAAAAAGTCATCGTGTTCTTTCGCAAATCTTCATCCTTCGTAAATAACTGCTCATAATCTTTCATGGCAAATTGCGACACCTCAACCATTTCAAACGGAGAGTTTCTTGAATGTTTGATCAAATCCACGTATTCCTTTTCAGTTTCAATCCTCTCTCGTTTCTTTTTTTTATGTCCATACAAGATACTAAGAAAGAGAAAATTGACCTCAAGAAAGAAAAAGAAAAGTCAAAAGGAAAACTAAATAAAAGAAAACCTGAAACTACAAAAAATAAAGTGAAACTCGAAGCTGATATTAAGAAGAAAAAAATAAACACAAGGGAGTCAAAAAAGAAACCAGGTGCTAAATACGATATAAAAAAAAGTACAACTAAATCTAAAAAATAAAAAAGTAACGATTTTTACATTAATTATTAAGTTTGTATATATTTTATGTTTAAGAAGCATATGTATTTAATTAAGTTGTTAATCAAGTAATAAATGTTTATGTAATTTTATTTCACACAGTTATTTTCCAATGTCCAGTAGCAATTTATATTTTGTGGAATATTGTTCATATTGATACTAAATAAAATTGGGAACGCGTCTCGACTCTCGACAGTTATTCAACAGATATATGTGACGAGCATTAGCGTACATTAAACAATCAATAAAAATACATTGTTATAAAAGATCATTGAAATAAAAATGATGGAAATATTTTTGGCTAAATTTCTGTGATCGCATGACTTTCTATCGACTTGTGGCGCGGACGACGTGGTTATTCGCGGGAGCGCGCGACTGTTTAAAATGATGGATCTCAGTCAGTTTTCATCGAATCATTCTGAAACTTTGCCAAAAACTTCTTTAATTATTAAGGAACAAATGCCTTCTTTACAGTTTCTCGTAGCTTAAAGTTCCCCACTTTTTTTCTCGGAAGTTACGTAAACCGGAAAGTCGTGCGCGTATGATTTGCAATTAAATAATTAATTGCTATTATGAAAAAATGAACTTCTAATACTTTCATCGTCAGCACTAAGATATCTTATTTTTTATTATTTTTATTATTTATATTTTTTTATTAGTGATGGTAATTATCCCCTAAATAAAAGGAACTGTGGTCATTATGCAACTTTTTTTTGAAATTTAATCCAAGTTACTTTTTTCTTTTAACCAAATCTTGTCGGGCCTTCTTTATACAAACTAAAGTCTGAAATATAAAACTTAAAAATTTGTTTTCATCGAAATATATCTAATTTTGTTTACAAATCTAATAAACATCTGAATGTAAATTTTTCTCCCTTCATATCATGTTAATGTAATTGGAACGAATCACGTTCATCAGAGTTTGTTTATGGTATTCATACACGGAAAAAAATAGTTCAAGAAACTTTACTCATCTTTTGAGCAAAATTGGGACATATGAACAAGTTGGAGATTATTCAATATTATTATAACAATTTGTGACGTACATTTTGAAACTATACTGTACATTATTAAAGTTTACCGAACTGTGATGCATTCACGAAGAAAAATGGAGTGTTAAACTTTGAGTGTGAATTTGCTCTAGTTTAAAGGTATCCCTGAACGTATTGCTCAAGCCACGTCCATAGAAATAATGATTTCATCATTTTTACAATCATAATCAACTCATTAAATGACAATGAATTTCTCATAAAATAGATGAATAATTGAAACATACAAATTTTATTAATTATATCGTTGAAAATAGAAAAAATTTTATTTCACAACAAAATTTCGAGCGTACAGAAATGACCAATATATATAAAAACTTTTATCTTAACAAAACATCAATTTTTCAAAAACGGTACGATTTTAATAAATGACCCTATTTCAAATTCTGATGTATGAAACGACGTAAAAAGCTACATAAAAAAAGACATAGAAACTACATAAGAAACGACGTTAGAAACGATGTAGTTAGCTACGTAGGAACTGACGTTACGTCGGAAATCGCGATAGAAAACGACGTAATTTCTGACGTAGTTCCTATGTATTTTTCTAAGTAGTTTTCTAGGTACGAAATTTACCTTTCTATAATTTTTAGAACAGAGAAATCAGCAAGATAGATAGCATCTCCAGATAGGAGAAAGGTGCCACCAGCCTTTTACGATTATTGACATTTTCAATGACAAATTGTGAAACATTGTGTAACGTATTTGTTACATTTTGCTTAAATTTTGTCAGCTATATACACAAGATATCAAGACCTTACTTTGCGATTTTCGTATTGTCTTTCGAAGGTTTACTGAGTTTCCATTTAATTTTTCTCTTGTACTTATTTTACGATTTCACTTCTAGTTTATTGACACATTAGTCTTCCAATAAAATATATCAGAAATACAGAGAAATACATTTTTTTTGCACATTCTTCAAATAATTAAAAACCAATTTCTCCACTAACTTAGTCATGTCAATTCTTCCATAAATAAAAGAAACTTTGGACATTAAGCAATTTTCTTTCTTTTTTTCATTTAATCCAAGTTACGTTTTTTTATTTTGTCAAATTTTGTGAGACCTACTTTTGACAAACTAAAGCCTAAAATATCAAACTTAAAAATTTTCTTTCATTATAATATATTCAATTTTGTTTACAAATTTGATAAATTTTTTATCAGGGCGATTTAAAAAACTTAAGTTTTTTAGTAATGCCAAGATAGTATACAATTGATAAGTTGATTTGTCTTCCTTCATATCACTCTTTCAAATTTTATTGTAAAGTTTTTGTAAAAATTATAGTAAGGCAAATACTTCTTCTAAAGAGTCCTTCAGGTTTTAAACGAGTTTGGATAGAATAATTTGATTAGAAAGAGATGAATACCTGCTATATGAGTCAAAGAAACATTCTTGGACTACGTTTGAAAGTCTTGTGAAATTTTTAATGATACGATGCGCAGTTGTCAATGTCAGTTTTAAGATACACACAGTTTTTATTACTTTGTGAACTGACATAAACTTCAGAAATTATAAAATCCTTATATTTAATATTAATTTATTAAAAATCTCTTCATTTAAAAACTATTGTTAGCCTTTTATAAAATTGTCGGCGAAACAAGGCGCAGCAATTTCTTACAAGGCCCTGCATTTTCTAAAGATAAAATTTACCCAACATTTTTTAGGAAATATAGCAAGTGCTTTGGTAGCCGTGCGGTTTAATTTATAAGGTTAGACTGCCTTATAAATTTAGGTTAGATAAAACTTAAGGTTCGAATCCTGTCAGCGTAAGAATAATTTCAACAGCGGGTAATATATTATGTTCAGCGATGTGTAGTGATAGTGTATAGTAAGTATAATTAAAGTATTAAAAAAAAAGGTAGCTTATGAAAATCGTTTTTTTTTTCTTATTGCCTTTGATAGTCTATAAAAATTTTATTGACTGGCTTTGAAGTTTCCATGCACGAGTGCATAGAAATTGAGGAGTTATATTCAATAAGGCGACAGACGCTCGAAAACCTGTAAAAGTATTGTCCGCCTCGTGATGTCATAGTAAAAAATTGAAAATCGAAATTCGAAAAATCCAAAAACATGGTTTTATAGCTCGTGAAAAATGAATGTTAGTTTTCCCTTACAGTTTTTTTATAACGTTGCAAATTTTCGAGTAAATTAATAAAAAGTGTGTTGGTATTAAAGCATAGAAACCAAGTTTTATTTCAATCCACTCGCCTCGAAAAATTCATTAATTAACGGATTGCGAGATTTTTTTTGCGTTCTACTCGTGAATCTCTGGCGGAGGCGACAGTGCTTGCAAAAAATTTTTTGTTCATTGTTAAATGGTTTTTTTTTAATCCGAAGAAAAAACTATGTTTTTCGAGCTTCGGACCGAAAAAGTGAGCGATGAAGTTTGAGCTACAGTAAACTTCCCGTGAACAACTTGGTCATTAGTATATGGAGCAACTTTTTGGAAAATATCAACTCAATTGAACAATTACTTTCGAAAATACAACGAGTTGAACGCAAATGCGAATTAGGTTTTGACGCTCATTTTCATCGCATGCCACTCCTACTCTCTTTCTCTATCTTCCTTCGATTCTAATCATCGGTGCGCCTGCATTGTTCGTAACAAAACCGGTAAAATCGCGTCAAAACCTAATACGCATTTGCGTTCAACTCGTAAGTTAGAGATTTGTGCCAAAAAGATGTTATTGATATGAATAAACGTGTTTTGAAATTTACTAGTATATTACGACCCTTGGCCAGAAAATTTGAGGTCCTGGCGTATGCGATATAAATGCCGAGTCGAATCCGATATACGCAAGGGCATCCAACATTCTGGCCGTGGGGCGTATACAATTTTTCTTGATTTCCAGCCATAGTACGCCCAAAACCCAGGCGAAGTCGAGGTTTTGTAGAGGGCAGGGGGGGGGGGGTCCGCCCGACTTTTGCAAAACCGAGGCGAAGCCGAGGTTTTTGCTGGTCGGGGCGGGCATCAGAAACAAATTTTAAATAAAATGCATTCATACAATAACTGCGAAAAAAAAATTTTAAATCAAATTTTTTTTTAAATTAACAAATACCAGAGAAAATCTATCCTTAGATAACAATATTAATATTGATCAACAGTAAATTTAACTACAGAAAACTCAAACACTTCTAGTTATTAAATATATAAAATAATAAACTTTACAATCCAGAATGCGAGGTAGTTTTTGATAATCGATTTCAAAAGGAAGTTAAAATTATCTTAAAAGATTAGCGTACTATTTACTAATAATTAGCGAATGTATCAATAATTTGAGGTTACATACAGATGAATTAAACAAATTGAACCAACGAATCATACGATTAATTTAGCGGCACTACTGAGCCACAAAAAACAAAAAAGGCCACAAAAGTCGTTGTTTCTGGAGTGAAATATTTTTTGAATTTAAAGTAATATTAACTTCATGAATTGTAAGAAGTTGAGTAAAAAATTGTCATGGTTCTCTTAAATAACAAAAAAATTCTTACCTCGAACCTGCCATTAGTCATCCGATACATACATATATAAACATCATACATTTACATTCACACCATTCTTTCGCCGCTAATCATATTTTCTATCAGAAATATACTTAAATATACAACTTTGAAGATATAAACCTAATAACTAAAACTTAGATTATAGGACGATACCCTTTCGTCGAATCACGCACACGCTCGCTTACAATCCTGAGACATAAAACTTGGAACTTTCTTATAAACTTTCTTATATAGTGACTGCAAGAGTTATTCAGAGCTTCTGATAGTAAGTATCGTGACTAGGGCTTTTGAACCTTACTCAAGTAAAAAAAAATCAACTTTTTTCATAAATTATTTATAAAATATTTTTTTCAATTATTATAATTATGATTATTAATAAATATATAATTATTAATTAATATTTAGTATACATTTTTATTATACCTATACGCATGAAGTTTAATGAAACTAAATTTTTAAATATGTATTCAAAAATTGCATTAATATAAAAAAGAACCTTGTGTAAAAACATTTAAAAAAGAAAGTTCTTTTATTTTCTGTGTTGTATTTTTTCAAAATATAAATTATACAATTGTAACAACTATGTTATACCAACATCGCGTGAAATGCAGAATACTGCAGTTAATCAAAGGAGATTTGTGAAGGACGAGCAAGTTATGGTCAAGGATGGAAAGGTTTGAATGAGAGGGTTGGGTTTTCCTTTCCTTTTCCAAATAAAATTTTATGGGGAGGGTTAGTCCAGGTAATGTAGCAGATGCTCGAATATGTTTGGGCCAGAAGCATCCGTACCTAAAATATGTATTCGATCCATAGTTAGAGCCGAGTTTTCACTAAAGGGTAAAGGGGGGGGGGCGTCTACGACTCTGACTGGGTACTTGGGGGGCCCATGAGGGTGAGAGTGGACTTCTGTTCGACGCAGTATCGAGTAAACATCGTTTAACCGAAAAACACCATCATTGGTCCACCCTAGTAACTTGGTGAATTTGCATCGCTTTAAATTATTTCTTTTAAATTTCGTGAACTCTTACGAAGTGCCTTATAATTACGTCAGCCGAATCTGTGTCGCGACCAATTTTATAGACACTGAACTGTTTGTGAATGGTGATATACGCGAGTCGTGACACCTTATTCCACGCTGCATAGTGAAAACGGATGAAAAAGAACAGACAGTGCTCCCGGTGTTGAATTTATTAGGGGCACCTCTCCAAGTGGAAAGCGGTAGTGTGGTGACTCGCGCACACAAGTGTGAAGAGGCGAGTGGACGGGAACGCGACATCAACCAGATACCAGTAACTCGAGAGGAATTAGACATGGATTTGGTAGGCGAGGAAACTGAGAGGATACTTGTCCTCGTGAACTCATACAAAGACGTTGTGGCACGTAACATGGCGCAACTCGGGTGCAGTAATGCACTAGAGATGGAGATCGAGACGGAACATGGTAAGACTGTTTATTACCATCCTTATCGACTATCATACAGTGATCGAGAACAGACGAAGAACCTCATCCAGGAGCTAAAAAAAGGTGACATCATGGAAGAATGCAGCTCACCATATGCGAGTCCAATTCTGTTGGTTAGAAAAGCGTCAGGTGAGATATGCATGTGCGTAGATTTTCGCGCTCTCAATAAACTAACGACTAAGGATCACTACCCGCTTCCGTGGATAGATGATCTCTTGGATCGACTAGGAGGTAAGAAATATTTCACGACTTTAGACATAGCAAGTGGTTATCAGATACCGGTTGCAAAAAACTCGCGACCAAGAACGGTGTTTGTCACACCCAACGGTTATTTTCAGTTCAAACGCATGCCTTTCGGATTATGTTACGCGCCAGCAATTTTTCAACGCTTAATGTCTCGCCTATTTGGAAGCCTGCAACCCGAAGTTGTACAAGTTTATATCGACGATACGATAATACCCTCAGAAAGTTTCGAGAATGGGCTTGAAAATTTACTAAAGGTTTTTGACGCGCTAAGAGCTGCGAATTTAACGCTAAAATTAGATAAATGCCACTTTTTCAAGTGTAAGGTAGAATATTTAGGTTTCATGTTAACTGATGGACAGATTTCTCCAGGAACGAAAATTTTAGGTGCTAGAGATTTCCCGCAACCAATGAATGTAGGAGGGCGGGGGGGGGGGGGGCGTACGTTCATTCGTGGGAACGGCGACCTTCTGTCGAAGATTCATAAGAGGCTTTTCGTTGATCGCGAAACCTTTAACTGATTTAACGTCAAAAAACGCGAAATTCGTGTGGAATCATGAGCAGAAGAGGGCTTTCGATACGTTAAAACAGCGGTTTCTCGAGAAGCCAGTACTTGCGATGTACAAACCAGGTGCAGAGACCGAGGTGCGTACTGACGCGAGCCAGGTAGGGTTAGGAGCAGTGCTGCTGCAGAAACAGGCAGACAACAAGTGGCACCCTGTCTGCTACTATAGTCGGAAAACCAGCAACCAGCTCCCTATCGTGTGCCCTCGAAAGATTCCGCGTTTATTTAATTGGAATCTTCTTTGTAATTAGGACTGACTGCAATAGTCTAAAAATGTTAGAGGGCAAGCGGGATTTGAGTCCGCGAATAGGGTGGTGGATCGTGCGCCTCGCGGAATTCACCTATCGAATCGAGTACCTGAAGGGGACTAACAATGTCGTGGCAGACGGATTGAGCCGTAATCCGGTGGAACCGGCTGAAGAGTTAGAATTGGTAGGGTTACCAATAATGGGGTTACGGATCACGGCAGATTGGGTAGCCGCGATGCAAAGGTCGAGCCAAGAGATCATGCAGATACGAGATAAATTAGAAGAGGGTGATCACGTGAGTCACGAAAGATTCACGATGTGCGATGCTCGAGTTTATCGAAAAAAAGGACGCTTTCTTTTATACGTGCCGGTCGATTTGCGACATCACTTGGTCGCTGAAGCACATCGTGGATTGGCTCATTTGGGCGTGGACAAAACCCTCGGGAAATTAAAGGAGACTTATTATTTCCCGAAAATGCGCGACTTCGTAAGCGAGCACATAAGAAGGTGCATTAACTGCCTTTATTACAAAGCACCCAGCGGTAGGAGACCGGGATTTTTGCACCTTCTGGAAAAGGTTACAGCCCCTTTCCAATGCGCCCACGTCGATCACGCAGGACCGTTTGTATTGACGGAACGGGGAAATAAATATGTAGGAGCGATCGTCTGCGGGTACAGCAAATACACAGCTCTTAAAGCTGTAAAAGACCAGACAGCCGTGGAAGTAGTGCAAATGATGAAAGAATTCATTGCTCATTATGGAAAGCCAGATCGAATAATTAGTGATAGGGGTACTGCATTTACGGTCACGGAATTTGAGAAATTCTGTGAGGAATACGAAATTCAACACGTGAAAATCGCTTTGGGGGTTCCACGTGCGAACGGGCAGATGGAACGAACGAATCGGGTACTCGCGACTTGCCTAGCTAGTCTTATGGAAAAAGAGGAGAATCGTGACTGGAACGAAAAGTCACTGGATGTCCAATGGGCGATCAACAACTGCGAGCATAAGGTAACAAAACGAACTCCTTATCAAATCGTATTTAAAAATCGGGTTCCAGGCCGTTTAGATAACCCGTTAACGCGAGAGATCATAAAATTTAATCGTGAGAAAGCGGTTGAAAGCTAGAACCGAAAAAGAGAGGACCGTATGAGATCACAAAAGTTTTGCGAAATGATCGGTATGCTGTCGAGGATATAGAAGGCGAAAGGCAGAGTTGGAAACGCTATCAGGGTGGAATCTCAGTAGATCGTCTAGAGTTCATTCCAAAGCAATCGTTTTTAAAAGAAAAAAAAAGGGAAAAGGGGTACAGGGAAGACTCGAAATACTTTTCTGAGGAGATTATCAAATCATA
The DNA here is from genome assembly GCA_030998225.1 of Diplolepis rosae. NCBI lineage: Eukaryota > Metazoa > Arthropoda > Insecta > Hymenoptera > Diplolepididae > Diplolepis > Diplolepis rosae. The sequence continues at coordinate 7,447,329 of JAPYXD010000727.1, read as the reverse complement.
GTTAATAAGAGTATGGAATGTGAGAGTGTGGGATCCGAGAGACAAAATTGGCCTAATTCTGCGTATGTCACGATGTAGACCCACCCGAAACAAACGTGACGAGGACGTCAATCAACTCAGGAAGGCCGAACTGTAACAACTATTTGATACCAACATCGCGTGAAATGCGGAATACTGTAGTTAATCAAAGGAGATTTGTGAAGGAAGAGCAAGTTATGGTCAAGGATGTAAAGGTTTGAATGAGAGGGTTGGGTTTTATTTTCCTTTCCCGAATAAAATTTTATGGAGAGCGTGAGTCCAGGTAATGTAGCAGATGCTCGAATATGCTTAGGCCAGAAGCATCCGTACCTAAAATATGTATTCGATTCATAATTAGAGTCAAGTTTTCACTAAAGGAGAAAGGGGGGGTGGGTGGAAGACGTCTACGACTGCGACTCGGAACCTGGGGGTCCCGAGAGGGTGATAGTGGACTTCTGTTCGACGCAGTATCGAGTAAACATCGTTTAACCGAAAAACACCATCACTGCTCTATCCCGGTAACTTGGTGAATTTGTATCGCTTTAAATTATTTCTTTTAAATATACGTTACTTATATCAGAAACTAACCCTGTGTTGCTTTTCTTCACTTGAATAGAATAAAATAAGAAACCAGAAAAAAAAAAGTTTAACACAATTATGAATTCCAAATTATTATTGTACCTGCGAAATTTATGTAAAATCTAAATCCTGTGTAGATTTTGTATATTTCATGTTATAAATTTATCACGACTTTTGCTGTTTAAATTTTTGTAAAATGAATTTAATTCAAAAAACCTAAGTGAAAAATAAAGAAGTAATTGTAAATGAATTATGTTTTGAATGATATATTTGATATTGTGAATCAAAACGAATATTTCCTTTAAAGAGACTGATAAATCTTCAACCCTCAGAAATACATTCCACATTTGAAAGTATGTATATATATGTTTATATCAACTATGGCAAACAGTTGAATAGAAAAAAATGTATACTATGGTGGGACAAATATTTGTTTGGAATGATACATTTCAAGTTGATAATGAGACGAATGTTTCTTAGAACGAGAATGATAAATTTTCAATTCTAGAAAATAAAATGTATCAAGTTTAATAAACATGTAATCATAAGAACTATGCCAAACGTTTAAATGGAATAAACAAATTTTTTAACCGAAAAATACCAGTTTTTTCAAAAAAATATTTCTTTTTTCTAAAACAATGCTTTGTTTGGTCTAAATTATTCCATATTCATAATGCAGGCGAATATTTCCTAGGAGGAATTCAATAAACATTTAATTATATGCCATGAGTTCCAAGTTTAAAAAATATGTTATCATAACAACTATGCCAAACGTTTCAATGGAATAAACAAATTTTTTAAACGAAAAATACCACAGTTCCTTCAAAAAAATGGTTTGTTTGGTCTAAATTATTCCATATTTATAATGCAGGCGGATATTTCCTAGGAGAAATCTAATAAACATTTAATTCTACAAAATGTGATGCAAGTTCAAAAAGATTTACAATTGTAACAATTATGCCACACATTTATATAAAAGAAATTATTTATTTTAACTGAACGTGCTTGCAGTTATTTCAATAAAATATCGTTTTCGTTAGAATAAATGTTCTTTTCTGAATAAATTCTTCCATTCTACTGTTCACAAAAAACATTTCTTTTAACTAAAGAAATAAATATTTATGTAGACACTATATTTTATTCATATAAAGAAACGTTACATTGATATACATGTATCAACTCTTTGAATCGAACAAATATCTTCCTAAATTAATTATTGAGTGCCTCAATTAAATTAATATTTCCTTGATTCAACTGAACCTAAAGTTTGATTTATCCATGGATAAATTATTTGATTAAAAATAAAATATTTTTATTAAAAATTGAAAGTGTAATAAATTAATGTATTTAAGGGTGGTTATTTTGAATTGAAACATACGAATAAAGTTCCTCTTAAAGTATAATGCATTTACATAATTATGTCGGTAAAACAGAGCATCTTAATAATTTCAAATACTGAGTAGTAGTAGTTAAATTAAATTAAGTTGGTTATTTCCCAATACATTCATTATACATATTAGTAACAGCTTTTAAAATATCTTTATGAGCCTCCGGCGAGTAAACTCGTTCTTACGCTACAGTTGAGAGTAGTAGCGTAATGTTGTGTATTTATTACGATACAGAGGAATGTAATGTAAAAATTGAACTGCACATGTGCCTATAACCATACAGCGGAGCGTAATCTTTTTCTTATTCTTATTCTTCTTCGTACAGCGTTGGCACCGTACACTGAGAAAAAATCCTGGGCATAGTGACGTGATATATGTAGTTGAAAATATGATATAGAAGTTTGAGACGTCTCAAACCCAAACTTGTGACGACTTTGAGACGAAAAATAAAGAAAGATTCTCATAAGAGACGGAAATTTATCCCTAGATCAGGTAGCGAAAAAATACAATAGAAGCAATAAACAATACCTCTATAAATCAAAAGACTTTTATACCTAATTTCGGGATGACACTTACACGCGTACAACCCTTGGGACAAGCGAAAATATTTCGACTTCGAGTTAAATAAAAATTACCGCAAAAAACACTCCTTATATTTTAACCCTACATGTGCGAAGTCCGCGAAGATTGCATATGTGCATATATGCTATAGGACGAATCGTCTCACAACTTCTGTCGGACCGCTTGAAGTCGAACTCAAAAGCAGGTAGCAGATCATGACAATGGAAGCAATAAACTGTACGCGTGGCGTACTCCTAATTGAAAATTAATATTATCCCTCATTAGCCCATGAGATTGAAAATCGTTAAGTTTTCTTGCAAAACACATAATATGAGTGTCATGCATGAAATCATAAATATTTGAGAAAATCATGCGTCACTTGCATCCAGAAATATGGTTTTTCCATTAGAATTTCTGTATATGCATTTCTGGATTATTCAAATTATTTATCAAACAAGTAACTTTTTGAGATTGCGTTACTCTTTGTAAAAGAGTAACATTTCAAGCTCACGTGACTACGGAAGACATGGGGCAAGCCATCAGTGTTTTGCGAAGGGAACAAGTGTTGGAGCAAACACTAGTGGCATAAAACTGACTGCCGATATGATACGAGACATTTCCAAAACACATGTAATAAATTGACTTCGTAGACGGTCGAAAGAAACTATGACGTCCTCCTATTCTTTAAAGTTTTAAATGTCCAGCTGATAGACAAAACCTTAACGAAGCGAAAGAATCGTATTAAAAAGTTCGCGTCGAATGGGAAGTTGGTTTTTTATTAAAAAAAAAATATATAATTTTCGGGAATTTGGGGTCTATTTGAACGTACAATTGCTCCGAGCTACAACGGCATTTCTGATTCGTAGTTTAGCATGGATGATAAAGCAATGTTTCAACTTCATATTGCAGAAAAGTATGTCAAGTAAAAGTGCATAGAACTTGAGATTTTGCTCTTTTCGCAGTTGCATAAATTCGTCTAACTTGCCAGAAATAAAATTTTCTGAATGCCAGATATGAGACGAAAATCGTCTCACAACTTCTGTCGGACCGCTTGAAGTCGAACTCAAAAGCAGGTAGCAGATCATGACAATGGAAGCAATAAACTGTACGCGTGGCGTACTCCTAATTGAAAATTAATATTATCCCTCATTAGCCCATGAGATTGAAAATCGTTGAGTTTTCTTGCAAAACACATAATATGAGTGTCATGCATGAAATCATAAATATTTGAGAAAATCATGCGTCACTTGCATCCAGAAATATGGTTTTTCCATTAGAATTTCTGTATATGCATTTCTGGATTATTCAAATTATTTATCAAACAAGTAACTTTTTGAGATTGCGTTACTCTTTGTAAAAGAGTAACATTTCAAGCTCACGTGACTACGGAAGACATGGGGCAAGCCATCAGTGTTTTGCGAAGGGAACAAGTGTTGGAGCAAACACTAGTGGCATAAAACTGACTGCCGATATGATACGAGACATTTCCAAAACACATGTAATAAATTGACTTCGTAGACGGTCGAAAGAAACTATGACGTCCTCCTATTCTTTAAAGTTTTAAATGTCCAGCTGATAGACAAAACCTTAACGAAGCGAAAGAATCGTATTAAAAAGTTCGCGTCGAATGGGAAGTTGGTTTTTAATTTAAAAAAAATATATAATTTTCGGGAATTTGGGGTCTATTATTATGTGTTTTGCAATAAAACTTAACGATTTTCAATCTCATGGGCTAATGAGGGATAATATTAATTTTCAATTAGGAGTACGCCACGCGTACAGTTTATTGCTTCCATTGTCAGGATCTGCTACCTGCTTTTGAGTTCGACTTCAAGCGGTCCGACAGAAGTTGTGAGACGATTTTCGTCTCATATCTGGCATTCAGAAAATTTGATTTCTGGCAAGTTAGACGAATTTATGCAACGGCGAAAAGAGCAAAATCTGAAGTTCTATGCACATTTACATGACATACTTTTCTGCAATATGAAGTTGAAACTTTGCTTTATCATCCATGCTAAACTACGAATCAGAAATGCCATTGTAGCTCGGAGCAATTGAGCGTTCAAATAGACCCCAAATTCCAGAAAATTATATATTTTTTTTTTTAATAAAAAACCAACTTCCCATTCGACGCGAACTTTTTAATACGATTCTTTCGCTTCGTTAAGGTTTTGTCTATCAGCTGGAGATTTAAAACTTTAAAGAATAGGAGGACGTCATAGTTTTTTTCGACCGTCTACGAAGTCAATTTATTACATGAGTTTTGGAAATGTCTCGTATCATATCGGCAGTCAGTTTTATGCCACTAGTGTTTGCTCCAACACTTGTTCCCTTCGCAAAACACTGATGGCTTGCCCCATGTCTTCCGTAGTCACGTGAGCTTGAAATGTTACTCTTTTACAAAGAGTAACGCAATCTCAAAAAGTTACTTGTTTGATAAATAATTTGAATAATCCAGAAATGCATATACAGAAATTCTAATGGAAAAACCATATTTCTGAATGCATGTGACGCATGATTTTCTCAAATATTTATGATTTCATGCATGACACTCATATTATGTGTTTTGCAAGAAAACTTAACGATTTTCTATCTCATGGGCTAATGAGGGATAATATTAATTTTCAATTAAGAGTACGCCACGCGTACAGTTTATTGCTTCCATTGTCATGATCTGCTACCTGCTTTTGAGTTCGACTTCAAGCGGTCCGACAGAAGTTGTGAGACGATTTTCGTCTCATATCTGGCATTCAGAAAATTTGATTTCTGGCAAGTTAGACGAATTTATGCAACTGCGAAAAGAGCAAAATCTCAAGTTCTATGCACTTTTACTTGACATACTTTTCTGCAATATGAAGTTGAAACTTTGCTTTATCATCCATGCTAAACTACGAATCAGAAATGCCGTTTAGCTCGGAGCAATTGAGCATTCAAATAGACCACAAATTCCAGAAAATTTTATATTTTTTCTTTAATAAAAAACCAACTTCCCATTCGACGCGAACTGCTTAATACGATTCTTTCGCTTCGTAAAGGTTTTCTCTATCAGCTAGAGATTTAAAACTTTAAAGAATAGGAGGACGTCATAGTTTTTTTCGACCGTCTATGAAGTCAATTTATTACATGAGTTTTGGAAATGTCTCGTATCATATCGGCAGTCAGTTTTATGCCACTAGTGTTTGCTCCAACACTTGTTCCCTTCGCAAAACACTGATGGCTTGCCCCATGTCTTCCGTAGTCACGTGAGCTTGAAATGTTACTCTTTTACAAAGAGTAACGCAATCTCAAAAAGTTACTTGTTTGATAAATAATTTGAATAATCCAGAAATGCATATACAGAAATTCTAATGGAAAAACCATATTTCTGGATGCAAGTGACGCATGATTTTCTCAAATATTTATGATTTCATGCATGACACTCATATTATGTGTTTTGCAAGAAAACTTAACGATTTTCAATCTCATGGGCTAATGAGGGATAATATTAATTTTCAATTAGGAGTACGCCACGCGTACAGTTTATTGCTTCCATTGTCATGATCTGCTACCTGCTTTTGAGTTCGACTTCAAGCGGTCCGACAGAAGTTGTGAGACGATTTTCGTCTCATATCTGGCATTCAGAAAATTTGATTTCTGGCAAGTTAGACGAATTTATGCAACTGCGAAAAGAGCAAAATCTCAAGTTCTATGCACATTTACATGACATACTTTTCTGCAATATGAAGTTGAAACTTTGCTTTATCATCCATGCTAAACTACGAATCAGAAATGCCGTTGTAGCTCGGAGCAATTGTACGTTCAAATAGACCCCAAATTCCCGAAAATTATATATTTTTTTTTTTAATAAAAAACCAACTTCCCATTCGACGCGAACTTTTTAATACGATTCTTTCGCTTCGTTAAGGTTTTGTCTATCAGCTGGACATTTAAAACTTTAAAGAATAGGAGGACGTCATAGTTTCTTTCGACCGTCTACGAAGTCAATTTATTACATGTGTTTTGGAAATGTCTCGTATCATATCGGCAGTCAGTTTTATGCCACTAGTGTTTGCTCCAACACTTGTTCCCTTCGCAAAACACTGATGGCTTGCCCCATGTCTTCCGTAGTCACGTGAGCTTGAAATGTTACTCTTTTACAAAGAGTAACGCAATCTCAAAAAGTTACTTGTTTGATAAATAATTTGAATAATCCAGAAATGCATATACAGAAATTCTAATGGAAAAACCATATTTCTGGATGCAAGTGACGCATGATTTTCTCAAATATTTATGATTTCATGCATGACACTCATATTATGTGTTTTGCAAAAAACTTTACGATTTTCAATCTCATGGGCTAATGATGGATAATATTAATTTTCAATTAGGAGTACGCCACGCGTACAGTTTATTGCTTCCATTGTCATGATCTACTACCTGCTTTTAGTTCGACTTCAAGCGGCCGACAGAAGTTGGGAGACGATTCGTCCTATAGCACATATGCACATATGCAATCTTCGCGGACTTCGCACATGTAGTGTTAAAATATAAGGTGTGTTTTTTGCGGTCATTTTTTTTTAACTCGAAGTTAATATATTGTCGCGTGTCCCAAGGGTTGCACGCGTGTAAGTGTTATCCCGAAGTTAGGTATCAAAGTCTTTTGATATATAGAGGTATTGTTTATTGCTCTTATTGTATTTTTTCGTTACCTGATCTAGGGATAAATTTCCGTCACTATGAGAATTTCTTTCTTAATTTCCCGTCTCACAATTCGTCACAAGTTTGGGTTTGAGACGTCTCAAACTTCTATATCATGTTGAAAATGTCCTTAACTACTTTTTGTGGCTGAATTCAAGCAATGGTTGATCCGTCAATGTAGGTACTAAAAGTGGTCGCAGTGACTAAGTAATGTAGTCACAGCGACTATGTAATGTTGTCACAGTCACTATATGTAAATGTCAACTATAAAGTTATGTAAAATCAAATTCCTAAAATCAAATGTATGAAATCACTACGTGGAGCATTGTATTTTTCATAGCACCTCTTTTGAAAATCTGTTTTTACTTTAAAAGTAGTAGGATTTTAAATCACAGTTTCGAGCCGCTCGACTCATCAAATCAAATTCTCAAAAGAGTTGCTATCAGTTGCTATGAAAAATAATATGCATTACTCGAAACAATACACAGAGGATTCAACGAGTGTGAAGTTTGCTGCACTGGTTATAGCGACTAGGTTATTCTAGCTATAACAACTCAATGTTTCAAGTTCCCATAGCTAGGTTTAAGAGTTAAGAACAATTTCAACGATGTTAACTAGTCGCCACGACCAGGTATTCAGAATATGGCTACCGTGGCTACAAATCATGTTACTGTAGCCATGGGTCAAGTAGCGACAACAAGTCTCCCTCGTTACAGTCACTTTTTTATTTCCAACTACATTATTCCTAGTCATTATGACCAGATGCTATTTCTCTCTGTGTACTGACGAAGCCTTGTACATTTGAACTGCGCATGCTCTAGTACAATACGCTACTACTACACAAGATCGAGAAAATCAAAATGGCCGGAACTAGTCGCGAAATATCAAATGCAATGGACGAGAATCATGATGAATACTAGATTAGATTCGATTGTACGCATAAAAACTCGTATACGCACCAAAGTCACATAAAATAGAATATGTGCCAATGCACACAATTCGGGTAATTACGAGACTCGCTTAAAATGCTCGCAGGACTGATCGCGCCTCGGCTTAGTCTCGGCTTTGTCTCGGCTTTGCTTCAGCTACGCATCGGTTACGCCTCGACTACGCCTTAGCTTCGATCTCCTGCGAGCATTGTCGCTCGTCACGTAATAACCCTCATTATGCGTCTAGGCACATAATATATTATTATCATATCATATGTCTGAAGTTGAATCTAAGTTGGATTTAAGTTTTTGTAATTTGGGTTCTGCTCATTATTTGTAAAGATAAAATATGTTTATTAAAAGTAACAATATTTTCGTATAAAGGAAAAATAGTGAAATTTGACTGAATCCCATAAGTTTGTAATATACTTTTCAAATACAAATAGCTTCAAATTGGGATTCTCTTTTTTTTTAAGTTAATTAAATATATTTATGTAGGTTTCTTAATGCATAATCTATTGGATAATATTAAAAATAATAATATTTTCTTACTGAATTCAAGTATTTCTCTGATTCTTATTTTTCAGAATTTCATTTACTATGATATAATGCTTTTACTATTATCTAAATGGAGAATGTAAAGGGTTTTCCAATAGGGACATAACAATTTCGAATCTTTATATGAACGCACCCTCAAACTTTTTTAATGAACTGTCAATGTCAAAACGTTGGTTAAAGTCAACATTTTCATCATGGTAAAGTTCACGAACTAGCAACGTCTAGAAATTATTAAAAATTACTACCGAAATTTTGAGTCGGGGGCCGCAACTTTAAGAGCGCTTACTCCAATTTTCGGCCGTAATAATCGTCCCACCCGACATAGACTGTGCGTGCTATAGTGGATAAATTCGAGACCAAATTTACACTATTGGATGTTCCGGTGCCAAAAAGACGTCGTATTGCTCGAAGCGAAGAAATAATCGCATCCATGAGTGCATCGATTCAAAAAGAACCAAATCAGTCGATTCCACGTCGTTCTCAAGAATTGGGCATCGCTCAAACGACACTGTGGCGTATTATGCGAAAAGACCTTGGCCTACATGCTTTCAAGATTAAATTGACTCAAGAACTAAAGCCACTTGATCATTTGGAAGGCCGAAACTTCTCCATTTGGGCTCTGGCAAAGCTTGAAGAATTTCATCGAAAAATCTTCTCTAGCGATGAAACTCATTTCTGGCTCAATGGCTTTGTTAATGAGCAAAATATGCGTTATTGGTCAGCAAAAAACACAAATGTGCTTCTTGAGACACCGTTGCATTCGCAAAAAGTGACTGTTTGGTGTGGTTTTCATGCCGTAGGTGTGATTGGGCCGTATTTTTTCGTGGATGAAAACGACCGTCATGTTACCGTCAATGGAGAGCGCTATCGTGCTATGTTGGAAGATTATTTGTGGCCAGAATTGGATGAACTTGACATCAACGATATGTGGTTTCAACAAGACGGTGCCACTAGCCACACAGCACGCGTCACAATCGATTTATTGAAAGGCAAATTCGGTGAACGTGTTATCTCGAGAAATGGTCCGGTCAAATGGCCGTCTCGTTCATGCGATCTAACGCGAATGGATTTCTTTTTATGGGGCCATATTAAGTCACTGGTCTATGCCAACAAGCCAGCTACTTCAGACGACCTCAAAGACAACATCCAACGCGAAATTGCCAACGTTCCGATCGAAATGTGTACGACCGCTGTAAACGGGCTCGTGGTGGTCATATGACCGATATCGAATTTCATTCATAAAATGTAATGCTTGCACTACACCCACAATAAATTTGAACTCAATATCTCAAATATTTCTGTGTTTTATTCATAGATAAAATTGCTATGTCCCTAATATTGGAAAACCCTTTATTTTGTATCTATTTGTATTTGTATGCACGCAGTACCAGCGTAGCCTATTGTTGACCGATAGCTTAAGCTATTCATCATTTTCCAAAAGAATAGCTAAGTATATACTGCTTTTAAATGCATAAAGTTTTATGTATTTAAAATAGTATGAATAATGATCGGTTAAGATTTAATATAAATGAAGAAACGCCATCAACCCGATCTAACACTTTATTTTAAAAAAAAAAGAAGGATTCAAAATCCTCTAGCTTTCGACCCTCAATTTGAGTCCTTTTCAAGAGCTGTCAAAATCATATAAATTCTAAAATTATTTAAACATTCATCGCTATGAAAATTAAATAAGAAATATTTTTAACAAAAACAGAACTTACATAAAAAGGTCAGTAGATACATCATGTCAAAAAAACACTTCTTTTTCATAAAATGTCAATAAAATAAAAATTAAATGAAATTAAAAACTACGTGTAACGACCAACACATATCATGGCCGAAGTCAATCGGACACTAACTTACAACTAAAAAAATACAATCGAGGATGAGAAACAGAGAGGTCGCAGAACAATAAATAAGATGTCAATATCGAGTATAAAAATTTAAAAATAAAAATGAATCGAATTATTTCTGTTTCATCAATTTTTTAAATAAAGAATCATATAACGGATTCAAACTCTCAGTGTCCTGTCTTTCATTTATATTGGAAGGATTAGTTTTTATGTGGATCATTTCAGAAATTAACCTTTTTTTCCAGTTAGGTTCAATATCCAGGATTTTCACATCATTCCACCTAAAATCATGGTTTTTCTCCACCCGATGCTCATAGACTACACTGATTTGTTGAGAACGATGTGAACTGTTATTAAAATGTTCCCTGATTCTCGAAGAAATCTTGCGTTTAGTCTGCCCCACATAAACAGCTGGACAGTTGTCACATTCAATTTTATAGACCAAGTTTATTCTATCATCTTTTGGAAGATTATCTTTCCCTTTAATAATCAGTTTAGAATTCTTTTGGTTTTTAACAGAATAAACTAAATTGATGTTATGTTTAGAACAAATTTTATTCAGTCTTTCTGATAAGCCTTCAATATACGGTACACAAAGAATACTCTCAGGAGAAAAATTACGTGACGATTCTGCTGGATTATTATTTTTACTACTAATATTAAATAATCTTTTTTTGATGTGACCCAGAACAAATTTTTTTGGAAAATTATTATTGTAAAGTATTCTTTTAACTATCTCCAAATTTTTATCATGAAATTCTTTATCCGAGAGTTTGACTGCTTTAACAACCAAATGACATATAAGTCCGACTTTATGACACTTAGGATGACTGGAATTAAAATCAATAAATCTTCCAGAAGACGTAGGCTTAATATACCAATCAAAAACGAGACCTTTGCTCTTTCGTATAATTTTAATATCGAGAAACTTAATAGTTTTGTCCAATTCCGTTTCAAAAGTGAATTGCAACCTAGGATGATAAGAATTGAAACAATGTAACATTGAATCAACATCTGTAGATGGAATTCCAGTTATAATATCATCTACATAACGTTTGTAAAAAATGGGTTTAAAACTCAATTTGTTCAAACAGTTATCTTCTAAATCTGTCATAACAAAGTCTGCTACGATAGGAGAAACAGAGGAACCCATAGCTGTTCCATAGACCTGTTCAAAAAACTGACCATTAAAACCAAAACTAGTGGAATTCATGACAAATAGTGTACTAGCAATGATCTCATTTGAGGGTAACTTAGTTGCGCTACCTAAGCTGAAAATTCTTTTTTTAATTGAATCGACAACCAAATATAATAATAAATAATTTTTTTATCTGATGATCCCAAGTTGAAGGCAAAATGTTAATTTTATAAGAATATATTACAAAAAACGTTAAATTTAGATTTTTTTGTAAAACTTTAATAACTCTAAAAATAACTAACATTTTCAAAAGATTTTGGTCTCTCTAGTAACTGTAAGTTTCAAAAGTTACTTTTTTTCGAAAAGTAACTTAATTACAAAAAGTTACTTTTACGAAAAGTTACTTATTCTAAAAGTAACGTAACTCACCCAGAAATGCATATACATAAAGTTTGAAATAAAAACTATACTTTCAGCATGCAAGGAACGCATGTTTTTTAAATACGTATGACGAATTTGAGCTTTAATTGGAAATAATTGCTCATAAAAGCAGAATTAGATTATTCTCAATTTTCGTAATTTTTCACTTTATAACTTCCTAAAAACAGTATGTTTTATTTGAATTCAATACATCAGATTACTTTTTTATTAAAAATACTGCCATAACTTTACAAATTTACAAATGTGACCTTCCAGGAGAAAAGGGACCTACTATCTAAACCTGAATCAGTGAACGGCCACTGATTCTCCGTGACTATTCACTGATGGCAGTAGTTATAAGTCTTTCACTGAGAATCAGTGAAATTCGACTGATGAATCAGTGAAATAGATTGAATCCACTTATGGAATCAGTGAAATGTTCAAGTGGGAATAATAAAACCAGCAATATATTTTAACGATCGATAAACTCGTTTATTTTAGGTTAAACAACTTAAAAAGAAATTACGTAATTATTATTATATATTGTAATTATTATTGTGTATAAGTATATTTTGTAATGACTAGATGAAACTTTTGAATTCACAAATTCAAAAGTTATGTTCACGTGGCGCGTTCACTGATTCCTTAGTGAAATCAAGCCAGAGCACTGATTCATCAGTTAATAAATTTTCACTGATTCAGGTTTAGAGAGAAATGCGGCAAAGCCGAATTTTACAAGAGAGCCGAGTGAAAGGTCGCTGAAATCATGCACCTCAGGTAGAATCCGGCGATCCTGAAAATTACCCCCTCCACTTACTACTGCAAACAGCACGCTGCCGTGTCTGTGAAATCTACATGTTTGTGCGCATATGGACACGATCAAGCATGAGGTGTGAGTAAGTGGAGTGGCAGGTTTTTCTCTGCTCACCGAGAGCAGTGATACATCCGGTTTCAACCGAACTTTACAATAATTTTTCGGTAAGAATGAATCTTCAAAAATATTTTTGAAAAACACCATTCGATAGAGGAAAAAACGATTTTTCTATAAGTATCAAAAACAGAAAACGATTTTTTTGGTATTAGGTCCCTTTTCTCGTGGCAGGTCACAAATAATTTTTTTCCGTGTGGAAGTGGAAAGATTAAGGCAAATTTGTGACGTTGTATAAGTGGGGGAAAAAAATTTCATATAATGACAAATATTTTCAGTCGTAGAGATGAATTGTCGCAATCTTACCAAATATTTGACTATTTTTGGTTCAGATGACGACAACACAGTTTCCTTAATCACACCTATATTTTTGATTGAACTGAGAAAATGTATTTTGTCAACGTTGTAAAGATGAACATTCTTATAACTATCTTCATCTGTATTTCTATATCGTCAGCTGGATCTACCGGTAAATATAAAAAATTAATATTTTATTTTAACATTTACACGCATTTAAAGAATTAAATAATAGTCTAATTTAAACAACGAGAAATATGATTCGGGCACTTTTAGCCATTTTTGTGGTGAACAATGTTTGCTACAAGGTCAGTTAAGGTAGTTTTTGTGCGGAAAAACAGGTCTCTAACAAAAAATTTCTATATTTTTAAAATTTGAAATGATATTCTTACTATTGTATTTTGTCAACGTTGTAAACATTAAGATCCCTATAATTATCTTTATCTGTATTTCTATGCCTTCAACTCAGTTTACTGGTAAATATAAAAATCTAGTATTTTATTTTAAAATTTACACACATTTCAAACAATTTTTGTGTTGAACAATGCTTACTAATGTAATAGGTCAGTTAGGGTAGTTTTCATGTGGAAAAACAGGTCTCTGGAGAAAAAGTTTTTCTATGATTTTAAAAGTCGAAATTATATTCTTAGTTGTGTTTTATAAAAGAAAATATGTTTTTTTATTAAAAAATTTAAAACTTACGAAAAATGATACTTTTAATAATGTTTTTGGAAATAGAGTTTTTTTATCATTTTCATGATTTTCATGATCCAACGAAATTTTGGTTGGTCTAACCAAATATTTTTATTTATTCAAAAATCTTTTACGCCTGTGTAGCTCAGTGGTTAGAGCAGTCGACCGGCAATCGAAAAACCTGGGCTCGAATTTCAGCGCAGTCGAAAGCGTCTTTTTTTCCACAGAAATATTTTCAAATTCTTTAAATGTGACGGGATCTGAAGAAAGACCCCTAAGCGGCCAAACGTAAATTTTAGAGAAGAAGCAGGAGAAGTGGCGACGGACCGATAGGAATCTTCCGATATTTCTCTCTCTTCCGATCGCACATACTTGTAGAAGCCTATTGTGTGTGTGAGTTCGATCGGTTCGGCCGTCTTCGGAAAGAAAGACAGAGTATTCACACTCTTCTAAGTAATAGGTATATTATGTGCCATGTGCTTTCTCTTACAATTTAATATACCACGTCCTTATTCATTTTCTTTATTATTTAATTAGTAAATATTTATTAAAAATTCAGAATATGCACCGACCCACGTGTTTCGGGCCAGGCATATTCCCTTTTCCCTCTCCCCTCTCTACGGCCATGATGAAGCCGAGCGTTCACGATCGCTGGAATGGCTCACAGTCACAGCATTCGCGCATGTGTACGTGTCGAGAGAGAAGTCTCGAGTGCTCTTCCGAACGACAATGTTTAAACGCTTGTACTGAATAAATTATTAATGATAGAATTTTTTTAACTATACCATCTCAAAAAGCAACTTCGAATCTACGTAAAACATTAAGAATCAGAGAATCGATTTTTAGCCGCTTAGGGATCTTTCTTCAGGTCGCGTCACAATTATTGAATTCATTTGCATTATTTGCGATATAAGAGTTTAAAATTGTCTACGAGGACACCTGTCGACAACGTATCCTATCTGATACGCGACTAGTGATCCTCGGATAATGTAGGCAGTGACAACAATTTCAAACTCAACTAATTAATTTTTATTTATGTTCGGACAGGAAATTCCTTTGTTCGACCGATTTTTAAATCTGAGCTTGACAAGGAATTTAATAAATTCAGTCTTGGTAAACATACAACTATCAAAAAACTTTTAAACGAAAGAATATAAAAAATAGTTTAAGTATCATAAAGACAGGGCGTACAGATCATTTGAATATACATAAAGTCAGTTATATATATGTACAATCAAGATTCATCAAAAATTTTATTTGCAGGAATCTAATAATTACAGATTCTTTTTTTCTTTGACGCTATTGGAACACATCCAGCATAACGCGCAGAACATTCACACATATTGGGTAACAATAATTGTAGCAACCGACAATACTACAGTCGAAAACTGAATTCTTTTCGCCGGACCTCACAAGAGATGACGTCATATCTTTAATGCGTCTGCGCGCGAATATGCGCCTGCAAGTGCAAGCGAGTATGAGTCTGCACATGCACAACATAAAATATACCTCTCATAGAGGGGGCCTGGAGGAGGCCATCGTTATCTTTCGAGTTCCCAGAATTTCCCCTAACTTTAAACTTCGAAGTACGAAACTTATTGGATTTGAATTTTGAACTGTGCCCCTTTAGAATTCTACCCTGCCGGCCTGCCCTTCTGCGTCCACATTTAGATCTCTAAACTTGACGGTTTTAAAATTGACGCCCTAGTGTACTTTTGGTGTTGGTTAAGCAATATAAAACTTTTTACGTAACCTATGAATTACATCATGCTGTAACTTTTTTATTTTTTTACAGGATCCAACTCATCACTATTTGAAAGTAAAGTAATGGGCGGTGCTCCACCGGATACAGTTTTTAATGTAAAATACATAGGTTATATAGTAGTAGAATTATATGATCTAAGACGCGTGAGCACGGCAACTTTTATTAATGAACGCAATTGTTTGGTCCCAAGAGATCAGGCAAAGAAGATAGAAAATGGCAGAAGAAAGTATCTTGTAGAGACTCCAGAATCTCTCGAACAAAACACATATAGTATTTATAAAGTGTTATATAAAGACGCTGAAGATGAAATAGCAGCGTATTGGGCAGTTGTACAAGTAAGTTATAAAATTTTAATTGACCATATGATTCTACGTAAGGTTGTTTATAATAGAAACATATACTTAAAATACCATTTCTTCTGCTGTGAATTGACAGAATACCGTTAACTGCAAAAATAGTTGATAGAATGAGGTTATTATAAGATATCATTCAATTATGGAATTATAATTATTATGAAATATTGCATATTATAATTTTATGATAAATATCAATAATTGTTTCGTCTTTTTAAAGCTTGTTTTCACATGAGCCAAATAGATATTGATTTTATCAATTTAAATAAATTGGAAGTCGACATTTTCTCAAACTGCAGATATATATATATAAGAACTGGAATAATTGATGAATATTCATTAAATAATGTACATAAATTAAAAATTTATTGAGTAACAACTAAACTCGAAATACGGTTTAATTATTATACTCACTTTTTTTTTGTTAGTCGCATAAACTCTCCTAATATTGACAATACACATGTTAAAATTTTCCCCTAAAAATAAAATGAGAGACGTTAAAATTATGTATGAAACGACCGTGGGATGATGTGTTTTCTTTTCTTAAATTATAAATAATTCCCGAAATAATTTATGTTTTTAGATTTTTTTCAATTTATTTTAAAGGTAAATTCACTTAGCATGTTGAAAGCGTGCCATAAAAGTTATACTTATTTTCCCCTAGATTCGTAAAACGTCTAAACTTTGAACAAAAAAGGCGTAATAATTCGAAAAATTCTAATACTCAAAAAAAAAATATTTTGAAATTACATAAAAGTGATAACTCACAAGAATTTATTAAATTTGATTAAAAAATGGAATATAATTATTTTTGGTATTTTTGAATATATAATTTTGCAAGTTTGAATTTATACGCCTTATTTGTTCTACACGGAAAGAAATTTGATGGCTAAATGCATTACGTTTTTTGAAAAGAAGTACCATTGTAGAGAGTAAACCAGAACTATTGGAAAAAGTTGTGAAAAAGTCCCATCACAATGGTAAAGTTTATTATGTCAGTCTATACTCGCTGTCTGTCTGAAATTTGAGTCTAATAATGAGACATAATAGCAGCATTAATATTATTTTACCGAATCTTCTGATGTAAATATACTTCTTTATATAGAGCAGAGTTTTGAAATCAACGCGCTTTTGAAAATAGAAACATTCAGAAAAATTTTTACGAACTATGATGAGTACGTTTCACTTTCGAGCATTCTCATATTTCAACTACAAAGGGGCTTAGAAAGTAAAATGATATGAACAGTTCTGGTTTACTCTCTAAAATGGTACTTTTTTTCAAAAAACGTAATACATTTAGCCATCAAATTTCTTTCCGTGTAGAACAAATAAGGCGTATAAATTCAAACTTGCAAAATTATATATTCAAAAATACTAAAAATAATTTTATTCCATTTTTCAATCAAATTTAATAAATTCTTGTGAGTTATCACTTTTATGTATTTTCAAAATTCTTTTTTTTGAGTATTAGAATTTTTCGAATTATTACGTCTTTTTTGTTCAAAGTTAAGACGTTTTACGAATCTAGGGGAAAATAAGTATAACTTTTCTGACACGTTTTTTACATGCTACGTGAATTTACCTTTAAAATAAGTCGAGAAACATCTAAAATAATGAATCATTTCGGGAATTAATTATCTCTTCTCTGCATAATACAAAAAAATATTGTATATGTATTGCCAATATCGGGGTAGTTTATGCGAATAACAAAAACGAAGTGAGTATAATCATTTGGCCACCCATTGTTTTTCGCTCATTAAATTTTTGGCAATATGACTTCTTGTTGCATTCATACGGTTATCAATCCTAACGAATACAGACTTTATATAATAATTTTGCACTTTGCAATTTATAATTGCGTTTACGGTATTTCTCAAATTATAGTACAAACCTCTTTTTTCGGGTTTGGATACTTCTTGAGAATACCGTTAAGTATTGGAGTATATACAGTCTTCTCCGAAATCACAAAGGCTGGAGATCGCTATCCCATAATTTAGTGAAAACCGTAACTATCAGTTAACGGTGTTTCCCTAAAATTCAGTAACAATTATTTTCAAAGTTATTAACATTTGAAAAAAATTATCTCAATTTTCTGGTGTATCTATATTTATGATTCCAACGATATAAAAAACTTATTTTTCAACTTTTTGTACTTAACGGTGTTCTTCCAAATCACGGCAGACTTTTTAACCTTTTAGCAAGGGAGAAATTCCAGTACAAATCGACCTCCTATAAAATGCAAAATTTATACATAAAATCACTGGATATCTCAGGTAGATTCCTGGACCTGACTGCTGGTGGATATATATCGACCAGCCCCACAGGCAACGTAAAGTGCAAAGTAAAAAATTTGTCTCATTTGTCATGAAGGTTTGAGAGGGTATTTCTATGTAATTTCATGCGTAAAGTGCAAAGTAAAAAATTGTTCTCATTTGTCATGAAGGCTTGAGAGGGTATTTCTATGTAATTTAATGCGCTAAATATGAAAAAAATAGTTAGAAAATTCCCGCAGACATCCTTGACCTTTAAAATCTCTATTTCATGGTCAACAATGTTTCGAGGAATTTTAAAACTATTTTTTACGTATTGAAAACATCAAATTTTGCCTAAAAACATTAAATATTTTGTGCCTCTTGAGTGGTCGATATATCGACCACCCCCGTAGCTGACAGGTTAAAGATTTTATTCATAGCATTTTACCGTCTAGAATTTATAATAAGTGAATGGAAAAATTGATGGTTCTTCCAGACAAATAATTGAAGAACGAGGAGAAATCCACCTCGGCCTGGATTAAACCCGGGGTCCCTACTCTTACATGAGTGGTCGCTAACCGAATACGAAAAATCGTCAATTTCTCTATTTAATGCTTCAAATACACTACCAGATAATAGAATTAATATTGTTATATTATTTTTGTGTTAGCATTGGGTAAACTCATTTCCATTATGAATTAATGATTGAAAAACATACTATAGTTATAAAAAACCGGATAAGTCTTAGTATTTGAAAGACATAAATAGGCAAACGTTTCGGCCACAAATGGGGTCCCTCTTCAGTGGCAGCTCATTTTATGAAATTAAATACTCACCTGTAAGCATGCAAAAATAAATTATTTATAGTAATAATAGATTTTTTCGTTTATTTTTTTGTTTATTTTTGTTTTCATAAGCATAATATTTTGAAGTAAAAACGTGCAAAGAACTAATGCAATGGGGCAAGCTTCAAGGCGTCTAGGAACCAGACTGCTTTAAAAATAGTCCGCAAATAAGAGAAAGAACTCCTGTTTGGCTGATCCATGAAGAATAATAACACAAATACACTTGGGTGTTCGAAGAGAGGAAAGAAAAAAAGGTTCAAGACCAGATATTCAGTGAATTCTTCAGATGAAGCGATTTGTATTCAAAGAAACTGTAATATTCTTTTTGAACAGTCGTATTTTTTTTTTTTTTAAGAAAGGTTCCACGCTATGAAGCAGGCTATGTCTTGTTCCGTTTTAGTGTATAAGAATGCATTATTTTGTATGTATAAATTACAATGTAGGAGATTCTATTAAGAAAGATGTTCTGTGTATGAGTTGAGCGCTGAACGGCTTGTAATGCGATATGAAATTCTTTACGAATTAATGCAGCGCCTTGGGGTTTGTTTTTTCGGTGTAATATTCGTTGCGGATTTTTCATCCATCAAATTTATATACGCGAAATTTACTCTTGAGATAAATACAAATCTCATTTTCATTTTCTTCCTGAAAAATGTATTATATTCTGTTGCATTAATCCGCAACGAATATTACATCGAAACAGCAAGCCGCTAAGTGCTGAACTCATACGCGATAACAAGTTGCTTAATATTATCCCAGAGATTTTTGAAATTCATTTCCGATATGTGATGAAATAAGAAATACATATAACACGTTTTCAGCGCTATAAAACATATTATAAAAGCGAGCTTGACCTTTAATATTAAAGCGAGGCATAAACTTTATGAAATTTGAAATTTCTTGTCTGGCATTGTTATCGAATAATAAATACATCCTAATTGTACATGTATTCAGCGCTGCATAACATTTTATACACGCGAGTTAGACCATTTAATTTAAATTTTTTCTCTCAATAATCGTATATTCTGTTGCATTAATGCATAAAATATATCATATCACAGAAAGAAGCCGCCACGCGCCCAAATCATATTTTGAATATTCGTTTAATATAATCCCACAGATACTTGAGTTTCATTGCCGGCATGTTATAAAGTGATGCTAACAATGTTAACGCTGTCAGCCCTACATTGTAATTTTTACACATAAAATAATGCATTCTTATACACTGAAACGGAACAAGACATAACCTGCTTCATAGCGTGGCACCTTTCTTTAAAAAAAAATAAAATACAACTGTTCAAAAGAAATATTACAGTTTCTTTGAATACAAATCGCTTCATCTGAAGAATTCACTGAATATCTGGTCTTGAACCTTTTTTCTCTCTCCTCTCTTCGAACACCCAAGTGCATTTGTGTCTCGAGTACTATAGTCAAGACATAGCCTGTGTATGGGGTATGTTTATGCGTTTGGAACTTGACCCTTCACAACAATTGGTCACTTTATATATTAATTCTTTACGCTATTTTTTAAACTATATTGCTCTCTTTCCAAAGCAGTTTCTTTTTTGGTACCAAACAGAGTGTGCGACTAATTCTATCTGCTGCCTCTGTGTTTTAAAATGAATGGAACAAATCGGAAATTAAGAATGAAAATAGAACTACACAGTGTGTCCCAAAAATAACCGGACTTTATATTTAAATCATACAACATGCAGCGCCATCAATTGAAAATTTTCAGCACTAAGAAGATACATTCATCCTCTTTCAAACGCACCTAAATTCATGTAAATTGGATGACAGATGTGAAAGTTACAGCCATTTCAAAAAAGGAAAAAGTGTGTAAATGTTACAAAACAAAAATTGAACAAAGAGCAAATATAAAATTTTGTGTTAAACTTGAAAAAAAATTCGCTGAGACATACGAATTGATAAAAAAAGTTTATGGTGATGATTGTATGAGTCGTACTCAAGTTTATACGTGGTTTGCACTATTTAAAAATTGTCGTGAGGATTTAAATGACGACCTAAGGCCAAGTCGTTCAGAAGTTAGTAATCGTGCTGATGTGGTGGAAAAAGTCCGTGAAATCATTGGTATCGATGCAAATTTTACTACGAGAATGTTGGCTGAGGAATTAAATACGAGTAAAAACACTATTTGGAGAATTTTAACTGAAGATTTGGGTAAAAGAAAGGTCTGTGTACGTTTTTTCTCACATCATTTAAATGCACCACATTACAAGACCCAAAAGTGAACGAATTTTTGGTGAAAAAGGATTTCTCTCATCAACCACCCTCCGAATTCACCTGATCTATCACCATGTGACTATTTTCTATTTCCAAAACTGAAAATCATGATGAAAGGAGCATTTTATGATGATATTCCAGCCGTTCAACCAGCCGTAACCGAGGTGCTGAAGAACATGCCTATAAATGACATAAAAAAATCTATGCATGCGCTGGTTGATCGTTCCAAACGTTTTATTGAGTCTAATGGCACCTATTTTGAATAAATAATAACTTTCAAAGATAATATAATGTGTATCTTATTCTATATCCAAAAAGTTCGGTTATTTTTGGGACACACTGTGTAAAATAAAATTCAAAATTTCACTCTTAAAAAACTCCCTCTTTCCGCGTTCGTGTGTCTGTGTTCTGTGAGGTGCATACTTCTCAAAGGTGTTGTGGGCCCCCTTATAGATAGTAGTGTTTTTCCTTACAAAATTAGTGCTTAAAAAATGTTTCATATAAAAATATCATTGCTTATACGTGGTTCTTGTGTATGTCTTTGAGGAGAAGCAATTTTACGGCCACATTCTTCATCGATCGGCCAAACAGGAGATTTTTCTTTTATTTGAGGTCTATTTTTGGAGCGGTCTAGTTCCTAGACGCCCTGGAGCTTGTCTCATTGCATAAGTTCTTTGCACGTTTTTTCTACAAAATATTATGCTTAAGAAAACAATAAACAAAAAAATCTAGTAATACTATAAATAATTTATTTTTGCACGTTTACAGCTTAGTATTTAATTTCATAAAATTAGATGGCCATTTGTGGCCGAAACTTTTGCCTTTTTATGCCTTTCAAACACTAAGACTTTTCCGATTTTTCCATCTGCAATATGTTTTTTAATCATTATTTCCTAATTAAAATGACGTTACCCAATGCCAATACAAAAATAATATAACGATTTAAATTTGGGCCAATATTAAGACTAAAGAAATGAATATGAACATGTTACAAAAGTATTAATATTCATTACTCATTATAACGTAACGTGCGCACGGGTGGCACTCTGAGTTGAAACTGACATGAGAGTTGACCGTCGCCGAGGGCGGCGCTGGCAGTACTTTGGGCCGACGAGAGCTACAAAAGTGCATGGGTAATTATACAAACTTCCAATAAAAATTTGCAAAAATGTTATTAAATTGATTCATGTGCCTCCGGCGCATAAACGCGTTTTCATGCTACAATTGAGAGTAGCGAAATGATGGGTATTATGACACTGACAATGTCTTGTTCATTTGAACTGCATAAAAACTCGTAAATACACCGAAGTCACATAAATTCCAGCCCCCTTAATATTCTTTCAATAGTATATTATGTGCCTAGGCGCATAATAAGGGTTATTACAGAACGAGCGACAATGCTCGCAGGAGATCGTAGCCAGGGCGTAATCATGGCGTAGCCGAGACGAAGCCGAGGCGCGATCAGTCCTGCGCGCATTGTAAGCGAGTCTCGTAATTACCCGAATTGTGTACATCAGCATATATTCAATTTTATGTGACTTTGGCGCATATACGATTTTTTATGCGTACACTCGAATCCAATCTGACAAGGTCGAAATTGCCGTGATTATCGCCCATCTCACTTGACATTTCGCGAATACTTCGGTCACTTCGATTTTTTGGATCTTGTGTTGTAGTAGTGTATTGTAATAGACGCATGCGTAGTTCAAATGTACAAGACTTTGTCAGTACGGTGCCAACGCTGTACGAAGAAGAAGAATAAGAATAATATTACGCTCCGCTGTATGGTTATAGGCACATGCGCAATTCAATTTTTACATTACATTCCTCTGTATCGCAATACAAAACATTACGCTACTCTCAACTGTAGCGTAAAAACGAGTTTACACGCCGGAGGCACTTGAAAATATTTAAAACAAAAAAACTATTCGAAAATAAGATACATATTTAACAAAATTTACTGAATGTAGAAATATAAAACAAATAATATCAGAATTAATATTTAAAGAATTTAAAAATCTTTCTGTGAAAAAAATGACGTTTATGACTGCGCTGGGATTCGATTAATAATTTATTTTATTTTATTCATAATAATTAATGATTATAATTAATGATTGAGTAAATTATACAAAAATAATATTTCTTTTTATAGTCGTATTACACTTTTAGAATCAATAACGTTTGAATCTTTGAAAAAATTTCCTCAGTCCAAATTGTTTTATTATATTTAATCTGACTTCATTATTCCACCTTTTCAAGTGTCTTATTTTTCTTTAATGATACAGTTATTTATATTTTATGAAATGACAGAAAAAATCAATTTAATAACAGTTTTACAAATTTTTATTGCAATTTGGTATAATATTCCATGCATTGGGAGCTCTCGTCGGCCCAAAGTACCGCCACCGCCGCCCTCGGCGACGGTCAGCTCTCATGTTACTTTCTTTCTTCAGGCTAGTTGGAGTACCACCCGTGTGGTAACGTGTTGCAGACTTTAAAATTTTAATTATGTTTTTAGATACTAAAAGAAGTTAAAAGTGATGAGCTATACATTAGTTTCGTTAATTCGCGTCTGCCCGAATTTAAAATGGATAGAGTATACTATACGGGAGGATGGGAAAAGCCAAAGGGAGGTGAACCCGTTTTAAGTTATTTGAAATTGCGATTCGCATCATTCGGCGTTTGCAAGGATAAAATTAAAATCGTTTATCGTAAAAATTTACATAATCTTGCATGCGCTATTCCCGTAAATGGATATTTTAATAAGGCGGTAATGTCTACGATCTTTCATTTTTCCATATTTAACATTGATAGGGTATGTTGAAGCAAAAAAACTATTTCATTCTAGATTGAAGTCGGCACTGGACTGTTTTTGGATGATAACAAATTGGTGGGGATCGCTGTTAACATCGGTCGTGGATATAGTCAATACAGTATTTTTGCACTCCTTTACAACGATTTAAAATTTATCGTTAATTTTGTAAATGCTACACCGGAATCTCGTGAGTAAAAATTTGAGTTTACAATAAGCTTTGCACTTCTTGATCGCTTGATATTCTTTTAATATTGGGGCTACAGTTGTAGAAATAAGCTAATGTCGGTAATCTACAAATGTGTTAATTTAATATTCAACAGTTAATGACAGAATAAATTTTTGTGATATTATGAGAAATAAAATACGCCAGGAAATATTCTCAAGGGGGGCACTCTCTGAGACGCTAAAAAAATAATTCATTTTCTTCATTTTATTGTACAGAAACAGAAAAAGACCGGAAAATTCCGTTTGAAATATCTGTAGATATTAGTTTAAGGTTAAAAAAATGTATAAATAAAAAAAATTCAAAATATGCCGTCCGAAGATGAAGTCTGAAACATACAAATGATATATCAAATTAATCAGCAGGCTTGTCTCAAGTGCGTGAACCTCAAAAGCTATAGAAATTTTCCAAAATTTAGCAAGAAAACCATATCAACAAAAAAAGGTTGGTTTTTGTTTAGTTGTTTTTATTTAAAAAAACGGTTAAAAAAATTTGTTTAAATATATTTTCGAGGTTCATGCACTTCTGTGTTCAATATCCTACAAAATGAGTACACATTCGTGTAGATGGGTTCAATAGTTTTTTTTAATGGTGTGAACGGACTCTGAAAACGTGACTTTGAGAAAACGCGCTTCAAAGTTTAGGTTCAGAAAAAAGATAGTTCGTGGGGACTTACTGGGTTAACATTTTAGTCGGCTATGCCAGCTCCATATAACAATCCATCGCAATCCTCGAAAAACTCGTTCTCAGCCAATTGGGCCGCCCTTTGAGCCGTACGAACCTCTTTGCCGGACTCGCTGTAGCGCTTGCCCGCGCGCGCGTTTTGTATTGCTGCCCGATTGTTTTGTTCAACATGTCCATCACCAAAAAAATCGCGGCGTGCCCTTCATTGAAAGTTCCTGCAGCGATAAAGGCGGCGGTCTCAACGATTTTATTCCCTGAATGCAAATGTTTCGGGCAAAGGCGCCACACCGTACTGTTGAACGGCTCGTTGGCATTCTGTGTATGCCCGCCCAAACACTTGATTAAAAGATCGACCTTTGAAAGCTCTTTGTAGATTGGGCAAATGTGTTTCTCAACATCTGGTGAAATGACACGTGGGGGGTGTTTGTAGGACTTAAAATTCTTAGCCTGCATGGCTGAGCGCAAGTAAATTAAAAGAACTGTGTGTCCGAAAGTATTCAGAGTTCAACTTTGAAACTGCAATAATGTTCTCAGATAATATATCTGTCGTTTAAAGCAATAACAAAAAATCGATTTTTTGAAACCATTTCATAGAGTGCCCCCTCAAGGGCATGGGATACTTAAGAAAATTAGTGAGACCATACGAAAAACTTGATTCGGTTTCTGAATGCTTACGTTCGAAACATATTAAATATTGTTTTCCTATTTTGGGAAATAGTGAAGAAGATGAAAATGGACGTATATAGACAAATTATGGTTTTGATAATAAATAATAACATTTTGATAGATATTTTTTGCAAAACAGGCACGAAAGTAGTATAGTACTTCGAGCCCCTGTAGAGCGGCTGTAAAGTTGTCCATTTACGACCAGCATGTTCACATTGTATCTGTTTTCTTCATTAAGTCCTACTTTCGTTCCTTATGTCCTACTTTTGTTCCTTACGCCCTCTGCACAGTTGCGAAAAATGGATTATATTTCCCCTCAATCAAATACTTGATCGGACCGCAAGATGGCGACAGTAGGGATTAAGCTAACTCCTTCATTGCTCACCAGGGTGCCATCTCGCACCTTCTGGGCTCAGTGCTAATACTTAATTAATCTAACCAAAGTTTATACTTTTCCATACGTTATTAGATTCAATCAAATTTGTTTCTTGAAATACTGAATACCCCAAAAACTGTACCTAAAAATTTTTAAACTTGAAGAAAAAACATTTTACGTTCCAAAAAAATATTTAATTAATCTAACCAAAGTTTATACTTTTCCATACCGACTCGTAATTGGACACTCTCCATATCATTCTACAGACACTTGAAATACTTCTTTAGGACGTATTTTGCAAAAAATATCGTGTGTACCACGGAGGTTGGTCATTTTGGGACTGGACCGATGTATTCAGGCCGAGTCGTAGCCCCAAAAGACCTACTTTACCTCCTAGATACACAATATACTATTAAAATTACAATTAAGAACTTCAAGGACTCGAAGCCACTCGAATCCTCAAAACACAACCAAATTTGGACAAAAATCACCACACCTCAACACAACACTAGAAAACAAACCGTGAGAAAAACAAACAAAAAAGGAGGAAAGGAAAAAGAAGGCAACCTTCCAAAACCCCTTCCTTCTTTTTCTTTCTTTCGTCCTTTGTTTTTATTACCCACCACCATTTACAGAAATAAATTTTAAATTATTGCTGACGTTTCGGTGCTCTTCCAGCACCCTCTTCAGAGCTGCAACACTACAAGAAAAAAAATTTATTTAAATAAAATTGTCTCCTATTACCTTCCATGGGGACGCAGACCCTCCTCCACGGAACGACAACAGGAAACTGAAACAAGACCCCGTGCATCCCTCCCTCCCAAGCACCTGAAACACCCCAACGGTCATTCAATAAATTTTAAATTGTTTTGCAGAATCTAGAAACCTCAAGGATATTTAATAGTAACATTGTCATTAGAGATAACTTTTCATGACTTTGGAACAATGTAGAGATTTTACACTCGGAAAGTAATAAGGGAAAAAGAGAATTTATGGAAATGTTATATGTAAAAAGAGAGGGAACATATTCTATAAATTTAAAAACAGATTTGATTCAGTACAATGGCTGTTATGACACCATGATAGGTTATCTTTAAAGACAATGTTCCACGGTAAATATGCTTGAAGTTTCTAGATTCTGCGAAACAATTTAAATTTTATTGAATGACCCTTGCGGTCTTTCAGGTGCTTAGGAGGGAGGGATGCACAGGGTCTTGTTGCAGTTTCCTGTTGGCGTTCCGCGGAGGAGGATCTGCGTCCCCATGGAAGGTGATGGGAGACAATTTTATTTAAATAAATTTTTTTTCTTGTAGTGTTACAGCTCTGAAGAGGGTGCTGAAAGAGCACCGAAACGTCAGCAATAATTTAAAATTTATTTCTGTAAATGGTGGTGGGTAATAAAAACAAAGGACGAAAGAAAGAAAAAGAAGGAAGGGGTTTTGGAAGGTTGCCTTCTTTTTCCTTTCCTCCTTTTTTGTTTGTTTTTCTCACGGTTTGTTTTCTAGTGTTGTGTTGAGGTGTGATGATTTTGGTCCAAGTTTGGTTGCTTTTTGAGGATTCGAGTGGCTTCGAGTCCTTGAAGTTTTTAATTGTGCTTTTGTTTGGACGTTAATGGAAATCCGGGTCAGTGGTGATACGGGTTTAGGTTTAAAATATTTTAAAATTCAACTTTTTTTCATTTTCTAAACCGGAAGTTGTCTATCTACGTCCGCTATTACCTTTTATAGTATTTCTAAACTTTTGAAAACAGAGTTTTATGTAGTTTGGACACTATCACATAGAAACTTAAAATCAATAAAATTTTCTCATTCGCTACACGTATTATATGCCCTTGAAAATGTAATTGCTTAAGATAATAATTACGTCATCATGAAAAATAAATATTCGAATGATTAAAGACATTTAAAAATTAAGTTAAAAATTGAATTAATTATGAACTTGCTTATCCACTTGAACCTATTTCCTAATTTTTTTTTAAGCAGAAAATAAAAACTCAGGTCAAAGATTTTCCGCATATAATTAGGTACATATCTGAACTTGTAAAAATAGTTTTTTTATTTGAAAACGCCAAAAAACCTCGGCCTAATCGAAGATCCCGCGCAGCGTCTCGCCACGGACAATTGAAATCGCGTGCATGATATTGTCCAAAGTTTTCATCTGAAACACACATATTTTTTTTTTTAATCAGAAGAGTCTTTCGCTTATAGTGAACCTAAAAAATTGT
This sequence comes from Diplolepis rosae, assembly GCA_030998225.1. Classification (NCBI taxonomy): domain Eukaryota; kingdom Metazoa; phylum Arthropoda; class Insecta; order Hymenoptera; family Diplolepididae; genus Diplolepis; species Diplolepis rosae. The sequence continues at coordinate 7,418,843 of JAPYXD010000727.1, read as the reverse complement.
AAAAAATATTTTTTCATTGATCTTTTAAGTTACTTTTCAAAAAAATTAAATTTTTCGCCCTTTTTTTTGTTTCGAGAAAACGCGCTTTAAAGTTTTCAGACGGTGAAAAATCAACTCACGCAGAGCCACTGCTCGGAACTCTACCATCAAAACTATTCCGATATGGACTGTAAAATTTTGCGACAATATTTTCTGATAATAGTTCCATCGATTGAAACAAAAACAAAAAATCGATTTTTCGAAAGTTCTGGATAAGGACACCCCCTTAAGTCGCAATTCTTCCTTTTTTTATATTGAAAAAAGTTTAGAAATTTTGTATAAGAAATTTATGTTAAAAACTGTTTACCTACTTTAGAACAATCGAGGCATTTCTTTCATGGTGTTATAATTTCAATTTTAATTTGTTACAGCTAAAAGCAAAAATAAAGGTGAATATAAAGCTCATCGCGAGTCAAGCAATGCATATTTACAATCTACAGGTAGAGCGGATATTCCATGCTTACCCGATACGAATCCTAAACACCCAGGCTATATGGATTCTCTTGACCCAGGCCTTATGGGTGTTTATGGCCAAGGCCAAATGTATGGATATGACAAAAACTCTATGGCTGCTCATCACCAAGGCCCTACGGCTGCTCATGACCCAAAGCTTGTGAGTGATTGCAACCAATACCAAATGAGTGTTTGGAACAAATACCAAATGGGTGGTTTGAACCTAAACCCTATGGGTACTCATCACCAAGGCCCTACGGATACTTGTGGTCCAAGACTTCTGGATTCTTGGAACCAAGACCAAATGGGTGCTTTGGACCTAAACCCTATGGATACTCATCACCAAAGCGATATTGATTCTCGTCAGCTAAGTTATATGAATCCTCAAAACACAAACGATGCAGATGATTTAATGACACTTTTCAAATCTTCAAAACCGATTAAGACCAGGGTAAACCAATCGCCTCATGGTCAGAAAGTCCACGATGGATCATATTCAGTAATGCCATATCGCACAGCGTTACCATATCCTACTTTCCACGAAAATATTCCTGTTCTCGATACAGCCAGAGTTCTCAGTTCTAAGCATCCTAAAAATCCGCGTTCAGGAAGTAAACGTCGAAAGGAAGGATCCTAAATACGTCAATAACATACCAGACGAGTTCAAGAAAATGAATACCTGATGCGCCGTATGTTTGAACTCTGAATTCAACTTAGTTTACATTTGAATAAATTGAAATTAATATGCTACTTTCAATATACAATTAGTCATTTTCAACCAAAAATCGGCGGGAAATAACTGTTATTGCGTCGACAAAACTAGTTCAATGATTTCAGTTGATTCAAAATTTGACTGACTTATATTCAGAGATAAAATTATAATTTATTTTCTTGATCTAAATAAATATATCATTTATTTAAATGTTGCATTTATTATTTAATAATTAAACGATATTAATGTGAACAGAGAAATATTGCTTTCCTAGGCATTTCAAAATAAAATAGTATTTTTTAATTCTGTTTCTAAAAATACATGGTATTTATGTCTATTTACAATATTTCGATTCTACAAAAGCAAAAAATTTAATTTTAGGATAGATCAATTAGCTTACTAACTCGTTTGTTTCTACTTGTTAGAAAATGATGTCTGTCCCCACCCTCCAGAAGTCACAAAGCATAAACTCTTTATTGAAATCTACTGCATTCAGAAAAATATATTGAAAATAATGATGTTATTATAATATTCGATAAATAATGTTTTTAACCAGTTTCTACGTGAAACAACTCTGGATTGTTATTGAGCACTATGCCTTAATTTTCACATGTTGGTAATGATGTACTTTATATCCTCGCATCAATCGTCGGTAACATACATTTCCTTACTAAAAATTCCAAAGTTCATACCAATGTCACGACTTTATAGGCATTTCGAACAGGGCAATTAATTGCAATTGATAATAGAAGTATTGCAGGATTTTCCGATTTTTTATTAAAGCAAATATTAGACTAATAATTTTTCTTTTCAAAATGAGTTTTCCCAAAATATTATGAATAAATCATGACCCAATTAAAAGCAGTGATACCTTTTTAAACAAACCATCCTGCTGTATTTCCCATCATCAAATTTCCAACTTTAAATTTGAAATCAGCGGTAACCATGACACATTTATGGAGATTTTATCATTTGAAATCCTTATATCTATGTTTAGATATTAGTTTGAAAAAAGCAAACTTCAAAACTCCATCAATATTATATATTTTCGTAACTAATTTTTCGAAACAAGCCTTAAAACTTTATGAAAAAAATTTAGTCACAGATTTTTTTCAATGCTTTTGACTAAAATAACTGATAGATATTTCTTCTAAACATCTTTTGAAATGTATTTTTTTTTTTTGCCCACTCTCAAACACTGTTAATTTTCAAAATACCCAAAAATACTATAGATTCAAGCCAATTAATTCAAGCGACCAATGTTGACACTTTTTTTATTTGAGTTATTATACAATATTTAATATAATAGGTTTTTTTAAATATATTTTATATAATTTTAATTGTTAACTATTGGATCTGTAACTTAATTCGTGCTGTTTTTTTCAAAAGTTGAACGTTTATTTGAGAAAAACATGTACAATAGTATTATTCAAAGTATTGCCCATCTGAGGCTATGGCCTTTTCCCGCCTTTTGGGCAATTTGTGGATTCCATCTCAAAAGAACTGCGCCGGCTTGGCGGCCAAGAATGAATCAAGTCAATTTTTGATACCCTGTTCTGATGTGAACCGTATTCCAGTGAGGGCGTTCTGCATCGACCGAAACAAATGGTAGTCAGAAGGGGCAAGGTCTGGGCTATAAGGCGGGTGGGGTAAAACTTCCCATCCACTGTTTTCCAAATAGTTCTTAACCGGAATAGTAACATGGGGCCGAGCGTTGTCATGATGGAAATTATTGCCTCGTGTCTGGTCGCATATTCCGGGCGTTTTTCGGCTATTGCTCTCTTCAAACGGATTAATTGTGTTCGGTAGCGTTCTCCATTGATGGTTTCGCCCGGTTTTAGCAGCTCATAATACAGCACACCCTTCTGATCCCACCAAATACAAAGCATTACTTTCGCGCCATGGATATTCGGCTCTGTCATTGATTTGGCTGGTTGGCCGGGTTTCACATATGATTTTTTGCGCTTGGGGTTGTCATAATGGATCCGTTTTTCATCACCAGTAACAATCCGATGCAAAAATGACTTTTTTTGTGGCGTTCCAGCAGCATTTCGGACATGCAAAACCGCGTTTAAACCTCTCTCGGCTTGAGATCATGTGGACCCAATTTCCTTGCTTTTGAATGTATCCGGCTGCTTTTAAACGTTTTTAAATGGCTGCTTGAGTGGCTCCCAAAGATTCTATGAGCTCTTCTTGTGTTTGGCAACAATCTTTATCGAGTAATGCTTCCAGTTTTTCATCTTCAAACTTTTTTGGCTGCCCAGGACGTTCTTCATCTTCCAAGTCAAAATCATCACTTTTAAACCTTGCAAACCATTTTTGGCACATTCACTTAACTAGAGCATGTTCACTATAAACCTCCACCAAAATACGATGACTTTCGGCAGCAGTTTTCTTTTTATTAAAGTAATAAAGAAGAACTCCCCGCAAAAAAACTTTTTCAGGCACAAAGTTCGACATATTTGAGTGAAAAAAAATTATTGTTGTTTACGCTTCAAATGAATAACATACAATGAAAAAGACGCACAATGACAGTAGCTTTCTAACGCATGTTCGGAATATTGGAACGATGGAATAATAATCAAGTTACGCCATCTCTTAGCAAACCGCACTAATTAAGTAATGGATCCAATACATTTATTATTTATTATACTTTCAAATTAATTAGTTGAGTTTGAAATTTTTTTCACTGCCTACATTATCGGAGGATCACTAGTCGCGTATCAGATAGGATACATTGTCGACAGGTGTCCTCGTATGTAAAAAATGTCTTGATGGATTTTGCCTGGCAATAATTCATTTTGCGCTTCATAAAATAGAAGAAATTTCCAAAAATAATTTAGCCCAATTACAGGTGCTTATTGGAATTTTAGAATTTGCTTCAATTTAATAACTCAGAAATTATATAATTAGATCAATTTTAATTTATGATATTTTGCAATTCTAGATTCTTATTTTTCATGATTTTTACCGTCATTGAAAAATATTGTTGTTATTTTAAATTGACGAAATTAATTGAAATTTTTTTAAAAATCTACAAAGCAATAAAAAAAATTTAAAAGGTATTTTTCACATAAAATCAATAAAATAAAACCATCTCATTGATGATGAGAATGTTACAAATTTGTCGCTATTTTTAAACATTCAAGACTTTTTTCATAAAAGCAATATCTTGTCTGCTAAATATTCTCATTTGTCGGTTTTGGTAGCTAGATTTAATTTTATAAAATAAGATAATATAATTCATGTCAAAACTTAAAAGCATTAATCCTTTAGAAAGTGTATCGAAATAGATATCTTCTGTTTCAAAGATTTTTTTTTATTTTCGTATTATTGTCAACTCTATACGCCAGTTCCATAAATATGACGAAAATAACAAAGAGAGGTGTAAGGATTGTCCTTCCGTGACCTTTCTGTTTACGTCGCCGAAATCGCAAGCGTAAATATATAGTGAACTTCTAAGACAAAACAATAATCGAGTCACTTTGATTTATAGCCTTGTCAAGAAAGCACGGTTTTGAAACGGTCTTCTACCAAATTTCAATCCGAGCAATTTTCTGGAATGAAATGAAGGCAGAGCATTTTCTACTTTATCCGAAATCAGCTGTAAGTGATTTTTAAAGTGAACTTGCTACTCGAGAGTGAAATAGGTGTAAAACCTTTTAAATCTGCTTGATCCCTGTACGTGCAGAGGAAAAACTAAGAAGCGGAATGCGGTTTAAAAAGTAAAGGATGCAAGAGAATTGGCGTAGGTGTGTATGTGTGTCTTGTGTGGTTGGGGGTTTGTGTTTTTTTAATTTTCAGGTTTATAAAATGTCATCGAAGATTTTCTATTGCTGACAATTCTTCGGTTATATATATATATACTAGGGAGCTCCAACCCCTGCTCGCTCCTTCGTTAGCGCTTCTTGCGAACACGCTTTGCTCCCCGGCAGTTCCTGAACCTGTCGGCGACCCGGGGGGATGAATTGTGTTGGTGAATCGGGATGGCTGCCCAGCAGCACCATCTGTGATCGAATCGATGATTGAGACTGCGGCCAGCAGGGCGGCTATTCCAGTAATCTCAGAAGGTGGCAGCTGGCAGCCCCCAGCATGGATCACTGACCAATTGCGGCGACAATAAAAGTTTTCCCGTCACGAAAACTTTTTTATGTGCCTTCGGTGCGTAAACTCGTTTTTACGCTACAGTTGACAGTAGCGTAATGTTGTGAATTGCGATATAGAGGAATGCAATGTAGAAATTGAAGTGCGCATGCGCCTATAACCATACAGCGAAGCGTAATCTTCTTATTCTTCTTCTTCTTCTTCTTCGTACAGCGTATGCACCGTACTGACAATGCGTTGTACATTTGAACTGTGCATGCCTCTATTACAATACGCTACTACCACACAAGATCGAGAAAATCAAAATGGCCGGAACTAGTCGCGAAATATCAAATGCAATGGACGAGAATCATGATGAATACTAGATCGGTCCTGTCTTTGGAACGGCTCCACATGTGGAAACATGCTCCGCACAATGTACTTGACTCGATCGGCATTATTCAGGCCTGGGGTCTTTCTTCTAGTCACCAATCTCTTAGTGACTATTTTGAAGGTGAGACCCCATGGGTCCTTCTCGACTTCCCTGATCAAGTCTTTCCAGCACTGGAGTCGGCTTTTCTTTATGCCTTGCTTCAGAGCTGATTTTTCTTTTTTTCATGCCTTGCGCAGCAGAGGATCACCCTTTGAGTGGGTAAATCTCCACCGCGCTGTAAGGCATTTTCGACGCAGGACAGACAACTGGTCGTTCCACCAGTACATTGATTTCCCGGTACGCCCGTGCCCGCGGCAAAGCATGGAGTGGTAACATGCTGCGACCACTCTCCGCCTCGCCGCCCGCACATTGTCCTCCAACGACTCAGCAGACCCTGCCCAACCAAGCTCATTTATGAGCCTGGTTTCTTCAAGATGTTCACAAAGCTTGTCTTTGTTGAGTCGTTTTGAATTTCAGGAGGGGCTGGGTGACTCCGTACCTGGATGCTAAACTCAATGCACTGGTGGTCACTCAAGGTTATCATCTCGAGGACGCACGAGTCGCCTATCATTGAAGCAAGACGGGGCGCGGCAATCGTGAGGTCGATAATCGACCCCCCCCCCCCCCCCCGCTCCTCTTCTGAACGTAAGATCCCTGTCCCGATTCAATACAATCAGGTCATTCCAAGCGACCATCTCGCCGACCTGTCCATACGGGCTTCTCCCCACTCGGGCGACTTACTGTTAATGTTGCCCGCGATAAGGGACCGCCCACTAGCCTCTCTGAGGCTTTCCTCAAGAAGGAGGATCTGTGTCTCGAAGATCTCGAAAGGATCGTTGGGAGAAAAGTAGCAATTGTAGACACGTACCCCCGCCACCTCCACCCAAACGAACCACGCGTATAAGGAAAACTATCCTTTGAGACTAGTTGTTTCAACTATTAATACACCGACTAGATTTTTAAAAGAAAATTTTAATATGATACTTAATAATTCATTATCAAATTCAAATTATACTGTTAAAAATAGTTGGGAATTTCAAAAGATTATAGTCACAAAGACGATACCTGATGGCCATGTAATGATTTCTTTGGATATTGTTGCAATGTTTCCGAACATTCCCATGGATTTCGTCAGAAAAGCTGTTTCAAATAGATGGATAAAAGTTAAACTACATACAGAATTAGATAAAATAAAGAGTTTCTCAAAGGATTAGATTTCATTATGAATTCTACTTAATTGAAATTTAATTGTGAATTCTATAAACAAAAGTGTTGTTCCTCCAATGTTGGCTGAAATAGTCATGGAAGATTTGAAAAAGACTGTCTTTGAGAGGTTGGAGTTTGTTCTGCCCTTTTATTTTGGATATGTTGATGATACTTTATTGTGTTTACCTTTGGATAAGTTGCAAAAAGTTATAGATACTTCCAATCACTATCACCCAAGAATTCAATTTACCCATGAAATGGAAAGAAACGATAGAATTAGTTTTTGGACTTGGAAATAATTAAACTTGATAATGGTAAAATAACGTCAAATTGGTACAGATAGAGTACATGTTCTGGTAGAATGTTAAATTTCATCTCAAATCACCTCTTCCAAAATAAAATCGCTATTATTAAAAATCTAGTTGACAGAGCTGTTTGTTTGTCTCATGAATCATTCCATTCAGAAAATTTAGAAGTTGTTTGAAAAATTTTATTTTTTAATCACTACCCACAAGATTTGATTGAAAAACATATAAAGATTAGAATTCAACAAATTAAAAGTAGAAAGAGTAGAAACGTGGATACGGATACACATAGTAAAAGTTTTGATAAAAATAACACTATTGTTCTTCCATATTTTGGTCAAATTTCAAAAACAATTCAATCTATGTTAAAAAAAAATTCAAATCTGTACAATTTTTAGAATAACGTTTGGGATGGAAGAACTTATGACTTTGGATAAAGACATCTTAGATTAGAAAAAAGTGGTGTGATATACAAACTGATTTGTAAAAGGTGTGAAGTGACTTATGTGGGACAAACGGGCAGACTTCTTAATACTAGAGTAGAAAAACACAAAAAGAATCTTGGGCCAAAGTGTAATTATCATAATGTTTTGTCTGATGATAGAAATGAATACGCTGATCATGACTTTGACTAGAACAATGTAGAGATATTACACTCGGAAAGTAATAAGGGAAAAAGAGAATTTATGGAAATGTTATATGTAAAAAGAGAGGGAACATATTCTATAAATTTAAAAACAGATTTGATTCAGTACAATGGCTGTTATGACACCATGATAGGTTATCTTTAAAGACAATGTTCCACGGTAAATATGCTTGAAGTTTCTAGATTCTGCGAAACAATTTAAATTTTATTGAATGACCCTTGCCAGTGTCTCCAGAACGTGGGATTTTTCGGCCCCCACCACGTTCCCATCTGGGAGAAACACATGCAAACGTGGCGTGTCAGTGTGTCGGCTCTGCTACACGCTGCGGTCACCAGCTTCGTGTAAAGCCGAAGGTGCACGAAGACGGACTTCGTTACAATGCTTGAGTTTTCAAGTTATTTTTAGATTTCACGTTTTCGTTTATCGAGTCGAAATTAAGAATTGTATTTTTCTCGAGTACGTGCAAAAGAGGCGCGAAGCAGACGACGAATTTGAATTTACGAAGTATATAGTTCAAGAAATAACACTTTTCTTCAATTTCTTGAAGAAAGTCTGCATGAAATAAATATCAGTATGATCTTGGAAAATTTCATGAGGATTTCAACACTTCAAAAATAAACTTTCAGTGAAATTTAGTGACAATAAATGTATAAAATTTGAATCAATATATAATTTTCCATTCAAATTTATATACTTCTTACTAATTTTGTACATTTAACAATTTTTCAATTAGAACAATATTTTCTATCAAGATAAAATGAACATAAAATTCAAGTTCATAATTTATATTTTCAGTTATATGTTAGAAATGTTTTCATCTCACATTTTTGTAGCCTAAGCACAAACTTTTCATTACAAAACTTAAAATCTCTACGGAAATGGAAAATTGTCTAATAGCAGTAGATAAATTAAAAAGCTAAAATATGTGTTTATTGGTATTTCCATATTAACATATAAATATCAATCAACTTTAAATTTTACATAAAAATGTTCGTTCGAAGTGTTCAAATCTTGTTACAATTTGACAAGATTTTATGGAGGAGTGCAATCTTTTGGATGAAATATTTTGTAGTTCTTAATTTGTCTGTCCGTCTGAAATCGTAGTAAGATTTGAACAGTAAACAACAAATTTTCCAATAGAATTCAGGATCAATAATAATTGATTCAGGAAATACTTCAACTCTGTAGAGCATTTTTGTATTTCGAATTCAAAATGTGTGCTTAAGCCACAAAAAAGTAAGCTGAAAATGTAGATATAAAACTAATTATGTCATGTTTATGTCTTCTTAATGGAAAATACTTTGCATATAATTCTCTAATTCGATATTTTTTTAATGTATGAACATTCAAGAAATTGATAAATATTCCATCTTTTTATAGGAACTAAAAATTTCCGGATAATGCTTTGATTGAGAAAGCTAAAAATTTGTCAAATATTGATATAAATTGCAATTTTATAATTGCATTATTTTTCAAATATTTTAACATCTCTTCAATCTTGATAATTCTTACAGAAGTTTATTTCATGTGAGTGACTTTTTCTTTTTCTAATGAAAGATTTCGTAATTCTAAATTCGGCCCAATTCGTAACATTGTAAAAAGATTTTAAAACTTCATAAAAATTTTTTTCTGTTTTATTCAAAGTCAATAAATATTCAATGTTTGGAATCGAAATATTAAGTAAATGATTTTTAATTTCTGGGAATAAACTGCTTTAATAAGACAATCTTTCTTCTTTGTGAGAAATCTCAATTTTCAAATTAAAATTCTACCCATAGGATACAAAAACATAATATGAAAATACTTTTATTACAGAATTTTGAAATATACAAGTTGACCAATTTTTAATCGAGTAAATCGGCTACTTTAAGCAAAAAATTATGTTAAAAATATTTTATCAAAAAAAAATAAGACACATTAAATTACGGTTTAAAATCCACATTCATAGGTTGATGGTAAAAGCAGTTTAAAGTTTTTTAATCTTACGTTTTAGTGACGTATGCACAGACTTTTAATCAGATAAATGAAATGCTTTATAGAAAGTCAAAATTTTCTTATTACTGCACTTAATCAAATTTATAAAGTAAAAATATTTTTTAATTGATGCTTTCACTCAATTCTTTAAACATTCATTAATTGAAAATTGTACTCAAAATTTAATCTTGCAGCGTTCCAATATTCCCACAATGTTACAAAATCTTATTAATCATTATTTTAGTCGAATTATTTTCAAAATATTTAAAAAATAAATGTAAATATTTTGATTAAATACTCTGTCAAATTTTGCATTTGACTGATCTTGCAAAATTGTTGAAAGTTTTGAATACCGATAGAAGAAACTTTAAATGAAATTTTATGTCCATAAATGCTTAAAGTTCTATATAGAAATATCAACTACAACATTCTCAAATTTTATAAATAAACTACTAACTTCAAAAAGTTTCGGATTTTTTTAAAAACTGTACAAATTTCAAATATGAATCAGTCAAAATCCACTGATTATCAGTGAAATTTGACTGATTTAAATAACTAAAAACAGGTTACTGTGAATCAGTCAAATTTCATTGATTACTTCAGTGAAAAGTAACTGATTTAACAGTGAAAAATATTGTTTCCACTGATGATTCAGTGAAAAGGCAAATCACTGATTCAATCAGTGAAAATTTGACTGATTCAGATTTAGAGTGTATACAAATTTCAAATATAAAGTGTACTTTGTACATTAATCAAACAAATTTAGAAGATGAATATTTTAATAAATATTCCTAAATATTATTGGAATATGATACATAACGATTTAGAAAAACTTCTTCAAAGTACTCAGACATTTTTCTTATTTTACGACATTTTTGCACCATGTTTGACCTTTGGTTAGGATTCAAGAAAACAATTGTAGACATACTTTCATTACTTAGTAAAATACTATGAAGACTTGCTTTTTAAATTGAAGCGAAAACTTTTAAAACCTTTAACAATCGGTTACATAGATTCTGCTCTAATCTTGGACGCAATTAGAGAAATAGGTTTTTTTTGCTTTTTTTAGATTTAGTTTTTGCCTTAAACGTAAAAGAAAGAAAACACATTTGAAATATTAAAATAAAAAAGCTGGTTCATTCTTAGAGAATCCCAAATATTCTGAAATAAAACTCCTTTCCACACCACCACGGAGGTAGAGTTTACTAGTAATAGTTCAATAAATTTTATGTACTCTAAATAAATTTTTTCGTAATTGCAGAAAACTTATTCCAAATACAAAAATTGTATCTTTAAATGTACAGGATAATTAATTATAAAAATCGTTCGAATTTGAATTTCAAGGACTTGTACACACTTTCAAGGCACATCGTTTTTCCTTTTGCAACAATTTTTAAAACTTCTAATTTTTCAAGTAATTGGGAGAAGTACATTTAAAAAAAGAATTGTTTTCTCTACTTCCACTCGCGCTAGCTTAACAAATTTTCAGAATTTTACGATTTTATTAATATTGTATTAAGTGTCTACATTTTCTGAAACTATCTACAGGAGAAAAATTTTAATACTTTAGTAAAGAAAGTTTTCTGAAAAGTTGTAGCTCAATCAGATTAATAGCCAAAAAGTTACCAATGTTTTAAATCGCAAACGAACGGTATAGAGGTCAAATTGGAGACGAAAACAAATAATAATAGCAACCTTCTTTTGTTTTCTTCTAAGATATACTTGATTCTCGCTTTATGCGTTATTTGAGAAGGCAAGAGTGTGGATTCTTCATATTTTTATCGTAATTCCTTATTGAAAACGGCAAAAGTAAGAAATTTCAAATATGAATCAGTCAAAATCCACTGATTATCAGTGAAATTTGACTGATTTAAATAACTAAAAACAGGTTACTGTGAATCAGTCAAATTTCACTGATTACTTCAGTGAAAAGTAACTGATTTAACAGTGAAAAATATTGTTTCCACTGATGATTCAGTGAAAAGGCAAATCACTGATTCAATCAGTGAAAATTTGACTGATTCAGATTTAGAGTGTATACAAATTTCAAATATAAAGTGTACTCTGTACATTAATCAAACAAATTTAGAAGATGAATATTTTAATAAATATTCCTAAATATTATTGGAATATGATACATATCGATTTAGAAAAACGACATTTTTGCACCATGTTTGACCTTTGGGTACGATTCAAGAAAACAATTGTAGACATACTTTCATTACTTAGTAAAATACTATGAAGACTTGCTTTTTAAATTAAAGCGAAAACTTTTAAAACTTTTAACAATCGGTTGCATAGATTCTGCTCTAATCTTGGACGCAATTAGAGAAATAGGTTTTTTTGCTTGCGAAGAAAGGAATAAAGAACGTATCTCTGATATAAGAAATAAAATGTCATTATTTTGTGAGTAAGAAAGGGGTTTGAAATTGATTAACGCCATGCCTTGGCCATTAGAATTAATCCTCTCCTTCGTGAGCGAAGAGCGACAAACCACTTTCCCTATCACTTTCTGCCATCTCATATAGATTTTCGGTCATTAATTGCAAATGCTTCGAAGTGATGCTCGTTGTTCTGGCTATTTCAGCTCTCGCCTTTAGGGCTGATCGAGTAACACAAATTGAGTTGACCGTCCTGTTTCCTAAGCGATTTCTTTTGGGAGTTTTCGCGTCCGTGAGCATGGAGAAACCTCGCTCCGCCTCAGCATTTGAATGAGGAAGACTCCGAACATGATTCAATACTGAGGTCAAATTTGGAAAAAGTTTTTCTCCTGTACTCGTCGAAGATACACCGATACTAGACCACATTTCGTCAAAAGATAAATTCGACTACTTTTCTTTGAGTTCCTGTGTGATTTTGAGTAAAGAATCCCACTCTTTTTATACACCTATTCTATCAAACGACCCTAAATCTTGACAAACTTTCCAGACCCTAGGAAAAGTTTCGCTTCGATCAGCATAGAAAGCTACTTGAGGCCGGAAAACAGCAACGCAAGACAAAAAGATGTCATCAAAAGGAAGTCGATTGCGAATTTCTTCGCTTGCTGTGACATAAAATTTCAAGCAATTACGAAGAAATAGATCAACTTCTACTATTTGCAATTTCTTGTTTGTAAGTTGCTGCTGGAAATATTCTCGCGTTTCCTTACCAACGTCAATGTCTTGAAGCGGCTTTTAATTACTAGGATCTGCAAAGTTAACATTTCTAATGATTTGAAAGAATAAATTCGGTTGAAGAAGACCCTCTTTCAAATAACTGCTAAGAATCCATACGAAGAAATTAGCCGAGTTTGGCTGGAGTTCCTGAACCATTGTTTCGCGACTTTGAAATTTCGCATTGTATACGTTGAACCTATTCAAAGTAAATTTCAAGAATAGGAAATATGCGAGTGTCAAAGGATTCTGCATTTTTCCTAACAAGTCTTTGGCCTTCTCTACCTTCTCAGATACGAGGACCATAAGATACTGAAGAATAACTTCCCAATTCTTTATTATAATATCTATGCATCGATAGCGGACAAGCCAGCGAGTTTCAGAATGACTAGGAATTTTTTGATAGTCATTTCCTAATTCCAAAACAATCGATCGAAAAATAGGCGTTCGCTTGGAGCTAGCATTAAGAAAATCTGGCAAATCTTTGATTAAATCCTCTACATCTGGGATTGTGGCACAAGCATATTTTGCTACAATTGCTGACGAATGCGAGACACATGGGAAAACAATTAAGCGGGGACTTTTTTCCTTTAATTTTGTTTTAAATGAGAACCTATTGCCGACCATCACCTGTGCATTATCACAAGCTAAAGCACAGATATTAGATAAAGGGATTTTCTGCCCGGACAATGCTTTTTCGAATGCATCAAAAATTTTAGAGGCAGAACAATCCGAAGCATTTACATTAATAAGCTGGAGCAATTCCACCCTGACAGAAAATGTCGTTGGCTCCACATATCGAACCATTAATGACAGCCACTTTTCTAGAGTCCTGTAGGTCGTTTCGTCTTCGTACACTGAAAATGATTGCTTACGCAAAATATTTGCCATGCGATCAGTTTCAGCAGCATATACGACGTTATTTACAACTAGGACCATTTTAGTGTGGCTCAATCTAACGTCTTTTAAAACCGAAGGTTCCATATCTTGGAAAAGTCCTATCAATTCTGATGAAATCGCGAATGGTAAATTATGCTCTACGAAAAATGTACTAATCCTAATCTCTGCTTCTTGTACTTTCTGTTTGAAAGTAACACTTTCCGGAATCGTGGAATTTGTGAATTCTGAAGCAGAAGAACTTGCTACACAAGGTTCAACATTGTAAGAATTGGCAGTTACATTAGAAGAATTTTCACTTACTACTCCATAACATTCTAATTTATTTGAAAACTCTTGCTTCTTTCTGTGTGATAAAGATGCTTCATGCTTTTCAATTTCCGATTTGCCACATAGCAACGTTTTATTGCAAATTTTGCAATGAAATCTTGTTTCATCTGCTAATGTAACCACCCACTCTCTCCACGACGGAAATTCCTCAAACCATCCCAACTGAAAGTTTTTTGCATTTTTCATGACTTTTCTAGCGGGTTGACATTCGTTTGAACCAGAGTTCAAACAGTGGTCAACCTTCGTTTGAACCTGTCTGTCCTTAAAAACACTCGAACTTGTGTCAACCGTATTACTCATTGTGAACAATAAATTATACGACGAAGGAAAACAGAATTATTTGAAAAGAATTAATAAGATGAAAAGTCGATAAAATTGAGCGAATGTGAATAATTTGTAATCTGCACACAAATTAAGTTTCACAAAATAAACTTACCCACAAGCATCAAACAATAACGTACGTAAGAGCACTCTCGTATCACCAAATAATAATATAATATTCTTACTTTTGCCGTTTTCAATAAGGAATTACGATAAAAATATGAAGAATCCACACTCTTGCCTTCTCAAATAACGCATAAAGCGAGAATCAAGTATATCTTAGAAGAAAACAAAAGAAGGTTGCTATTATTATTTGTTTTCGTCTCCAATTTGACCTCTATACCGTTCGTTTGCGATTTAAAACATTGGTAACTTTTTGGCTATTAATCTGATTGAGCTACAACTTTTCAGAAAACTTTCTTTACTAAAGTATTAAAATTTTTCTCCTGTAGATAGTTTCAGAAAATGTAGACACTTAATACAATATTAATAAAATCGTAAAATTCTGAAAATTTGTTAAGCTAGCGCGAGTGGAAGTAGAGAAAACAATTCTTTTTTTAAATGTACTTCTCCCAATTACTTGAAAAATTAGAAGTTTTAAAAATTGTTGCAAAAGGAAAAACGATGTGCCTTGAAAGTGTGTACAAGTCCTTGAAATTCAAATTCGAACGATTTTTATAATTAATTATCCTGTACATTTAAAGATACAATTTTTGTATTTGGAATAAGTTTTTCTGCAATTACGAAAAAATTTATTTAGAGTACATAAAATTTATTGAACTATTACTAGTAAACTCTACCTCCGTGGTGGTGTGGAAAGGAGTTTTATTTCAGAATATTTGGGATTCTCTAAGAATGAACCAGCTTTTTTATTTTAATATTTCAAATGTGTTTTCTTTCTTTTACGTTTAAGGCAAAAAATAAATATAAAAAAATAAAAAAAAACCTATTTCTCTAATTGCGTCCAAGATTAGAGCAGAATCTATGTAACCGATTGTTAAAGGTTTTAAAAGTTTTCGCTTCAATTTAAAAAGCAAGTCTTCATAGTATTTTACTAAGTAATGAAAGTATGTCTACAATTGTTTTCTTGAATCCTAACCAAAGGTCAAACATGGTGCAAAAATGTCGTAAAATAAGAAAAATGTCTGAGTACTTTGAAGAAGTTTTTCTAAATCGTTATGTATCATATTCCAATAATATTTAGGAATATTTATTAAAATATTCATCTTCTAAATTTGTTTGATTAATGTACAAAGTACACTTTATATTTGAAATTTGTATACACTCTAAATCTGAATCAGTCAAATTTTCACTGATTGAATCAGTGATTTGCCTTTTCACTGAATCATCAGTGGAAACAATATTTTTCACTGTTAAATCAGTTACTTTTCACTGAAGTAATCAATGAAATTTGACTGATTCACAGTAACCTGTTTTTAGTTATTTAAATCAGTCAAATTTCACTGATAATCAGTGGATTTTGACTGATTCATATTTGAAATTTGTACAGTTTTTAAAAAAATCCGAAACTTTTTGAAGTTAGTAGTTTATTTATAAAATTTGAGAATGTTGTAGTTGATATTTCTATATAGAACTTTAAGCATTTATGGACATAAAATTTCATTTAAAGTTTCTTCTATCGGTATTCAAAACTTTCAACAATTTTGCAAGATCAGTCAAATGCAAAATTTGACAGAGTATTTAATCAAAATATTTACATTTATTTTTTAAATATTTTGAAAATAATTCGACTAAAATAATGATTAATAAGATTTTGTAACATTGTGGGAATATTGGAACGCTGCAAGATTAAATTTTGAGTACAATTTTCAATTAATGAATGTTTAAAGAATTGAGTGAAAGCATCAATTAAAAAATATTTTTACTTTATAAATTTGATTAAGTGCAGTAATAAGAAAATTTTGACTTTCTATAAAGCATTTCATTTATCTGATTAAAAGTCTGTGCATACGTCACTAAAACGTAAGATTAAAAAACTTTAAACTGCTTTTACCATCAACCTATGAATGTGGATTTTAAACCGTAATTTAATGTGTCTTATTTTTTTGATAAAATATTTTTAACATAATTTTTTGCTTAAAGTAGCCGATTTACTCGATTAAAAATTGGTCAACTTGTATATTTCAAAATTCTGTAATAAAAGTATTTTCATATTATGTTTTTGTATCCTATGGGTAGAATTTTAATTTGAAAATTGAGATTTCTCACAAAGAAGAAAGATTGTCTTATTAAAGCAGTTTATTCCCAGAAATTAAAAATCATTTACTTAATATTTCGATTCCAAACATTGAATATTTATTGACTTTGAATAAAACAGAAAAAAAATTTTTATGAAGTTTTAAAATCTTTTTACAATGTTACGAATTGGGCCGAATTTAGAATTACGAAATCTTTCATTAGAAAAAGAAAAAGTCACTCACATGAAATAAACTTCTGTAAGAATTATCAAGATTGAAGAGATGTTAAAATATTTGAAAAATAATGCAATTATAAAATTGCAATTTATATCAATATTTGACAAATTTTTAGCTTTCTCAATCAAAGCATTATCCGGAAATTTTTAGTTCCTATAAAAAGATGGAATATTTATCAATTTCTTGAATGTTCATACATTAAAAAAATATCGAATTAGAGAATTATATGCAAAGTATTTTCCATTAAGAAGACATAAACATGACATAATTAGTTTTATATCTACATTTTCAGCTTACTTTTTTGTGGCTTAAGCACACATTTTGAATTCGAAATACAAAAATGCTCTACAGAGTTGAAGTATTTCCTGAATCAATTATTATTGATCCTGAATTCTATTGGAAAATTTGTTGTTTACTGTTCAAATCTTACTACGATTTCAGACGGACAGACAAATTAAGAACTACAAAATATTTCATCCAAAAGATTGCACTCCTCCATAAAATCTTGTCAAATTGTAACAAGATTTGAACACTTCGAACGAACATTTTTATGTAAAATTTAAAGTTGATTGATATTTATATGTTAATATGGAAATACCAATAAACACATATTTTAGCTTTTTAATTTATCTACTGCTATTAGACAATTTTCCATTTCCGTAGAGATTTTAAGTTTTGTAATGAAAAGTTTGTGCTTAGGCTACAAAAATGTGAGATGAAAACATTTCTAACATATAACTGAAAATATAAATTATGAACTTGAATTTTATGTTCATTTTATCTTGATAGAAAATATTGTTCTAATTGAAAAATTGTTAAATGTACAAAATTAGTAAGAAGTATATAAATTTGAATGGAAAATTATATATTGATTCAAATTTTATACATTTATTGTCACTAAATTTCACTGAAAGTTTATTTTTGAAGTGTTGAAATCCTCATGAAATTTTCCAAGATCATACTGATATTTATTTCATGCAGACTTTCTTCAAGAAATTGAAGAAAAGTGTTATTTCTTGAACTATATACTTCGTAAATTCAAATTCGTCGTCTGCTTCGCGCCTCTTTTGCACGTACTCGAGAAAAATACAATTCTTAATTTCGACTCGATAAACGAAAGCGTGAAATCTAAAAATAACTTGAAAACTCAAGCATTGTAACGAAGTCCGTCTTCGTGCACCTTCGGCTTTACACGAAGCTGGTGACCGCAGCGTGTAGCAGAGCCGACACACTGACACGCCACGTTTGCATGTGTTTCTCCCAGATGGGAACGTGGTGGGGGCCGAAAAATCCCACGTTCTGGAGACTCTGACCCTTGCGGTCTTTCAGATACTTAGGAGGGAGGGATGCACAATACACAGGGTCTTGTTGCAGTTTCCTGTTGGCGTTTCATGGAGAAGGATCTGCGTCCTCATGGAGAGTGATGGGAGACGCAACATTTATTAAATATTTTTTTATTTTCGGTGCTGTAAGAGCACCGAAAGGTCTGCAATATTTAAAATTTTATTTATGTAAATGGTGGTGGGTAATAAAAACAAAAGAGGACAAAAAAAAAGAAAAAGAAGGAAGGGGTTTTGGTTGGTTGCCTTTTTTTTCTTTCCTCCATTTTTGTTTGTTTACTCAAGGTTTTTCTCTAGTGGTGATTTTGGTCCAAATTTGGTTGTGTTTTTTGTGTTTTAGGGATCCGATTATTTTCGAATTCTTGAAATTTTTAAATATAATAGTAAACATGTTCTAAAACATGTCATATCATATAATTTCAAAAGTGTTCAAATGTCCCAAGTTTAATCAAGAGAGTCAAGTAAAATTACTTCCACTACTTTCTCCATGTATAAGTGGGTCATAAAGTGCACTTTATTGCCGTCTGCAGGGTGAACAAATCCACTTTTTGACCCCGCAGGAGAAAAAGTCGAACTATATTTTCCGATTTTATCAACTATTTTCAAAATAAAAAATAATAGAGTTGTAGAAAATATTTTCCCTCAGGAAATAAGGCATGATTTATGTATTTTTAATCATTTTTAAGCTATTGATAAGAAGCGACATTGAGGTAAAATTCTATTATGAAAAATGCTATGGAATGTATTATTTTTCGTAAATTTTAAATTTTTTTAGTGAAAAATAATGTTTTTTCTTCCATAGGGCGCGATTGAAAACATCGTTTCAGGTCTTAAAATCACAGAAAATTTCGGATTTATTCTGATTGTTTTTGAATTGGCTTCGAATTGATTCGGATTGAAAATTTTCTTTGGAGTCATTCGGAATAACTCGGTTTAGTTCGGAATCAGATTCCGGAATGGCTCGGAATAGTGCGGATTGATTCGGAATGAATTTCAATCCGGAACTTTCGCCAGGGCGAATCTATATGATGTTTAAAATTTGTTTTTGAATTGTCAAAGATGTTAGGCAGTAGTTTTCCTTAAGGGCATCTGATACTTGAGAAAAGTAAGAAGTTTATGTGAACAACTTGGACCACTTTCTACATGTTTGTGTCCAAAATACATTAAATTTTTTTTGCAAAATTTGGGAAATGGTAGAGAAGATGAAAACGGACGTAGATAGACTACTTTTGGTTTTGATGATAAAAAAATGTTCTCTATAGATTTTGCTTAATTTGCATTTTTTTTCTATTTATTAAACCAAAAGTTATCTATCTACGTCTGTTTTTATCCTTTTTACCATTTCCCAAATTTTAAAATCAGAATTTTATGTGTTTTGGACACATACATGTAGAAGCTTAAAATCAATAAACTTTCCTAATTTACCAATTATCACATGCCCTTAACTCTCAGAGTGCCCTAGTTCATATATGCTATAAAAGGTTCTATATATGACTTACGTCATTTTCTACAGGGTAATCCTATAGGTGGGACACATAGGATTCTGTATGCGGACCTATACAGGAATTTTTAGTAAGGATCTATCAAAATATTCGAATATATATTATGTTATCATTCAAATTTCGCGCAAACAGCCTATGCACTATCTGCGCAAGTACAAAAATATATCTATAATAGTATAACCTATAATTCCTACAACGTGAATCCTTTTGTTTTAATCATTTTCCATTGTTGTGGGTTGATCTGATACGTTTTTTAAAAATTAAAATGATGGATGAAGAAGAACGTATGCTACTCAATGCTACTAAGAACCCCCTAAAAAACAGCCAGTAAAGGGCCGGGTAGCCTGGGCGGTTCCCGGTTGCAACTAGGGCTATCCGTCTGGATCTCGATCAGTTTCCGGGTTCGATTTCCACACGGACAGCTGTTTTTCTTATTTGTATATAATCCAAATTACTTTTTTTAACACGGCGAGAAATTCAATACCAAGTAGTACCATCTTTAAGAGTAAACCAGAATTATGAGGAAATTTTACCAATTAATTACCAAGAAAGATGGTAAAAATCGAAAATCCAATTGCCAAACTATGCCATTATCTTGGAATTTTATCGGGATTTTCTCACAAGTTTTCCTAATAATTCTAGTTTACTCATTAAGATGGTATTACTTGCCATCAAATTTCTCTCCGTGTATTTGACTAAATTTTGTGGGACCTTCTTTTTACAAACCAAAACCTAAAATATCAAACTTAGAAATTTCCTTTTACCAAAATTCATCCAATCTTCTTCCCTAATATCAAGTTAATGTAATTGGAACGAATTTCGTCTATCAAACAGAGTTTCCTTATTTTCATCCATGAAACTAATCAAGATTATTAAGAACAAGGGCATTCATTTTTCATATTCACGATCGGTTTATTTCTGTTTGAACAAGACTTTCTTGAATTTGGTATAGTTTGAAGGTGATCCCTGAACATATTGCTCAAGCCACATCAACGGAAATAATTTCATCATCTCTACGATCATAATCAACTCATTGAATCACAATGAATTTTTCATGAAATAGATTTTGTCATACAAATTAAACACATTTTTTAAATACAAGAAATGAACTTCAATCAATGCCAATTTTTACCAAAATACTTTTACTAAAATGTTTGGAAAACCATACTGAATGAACTCAATGTGGGGTTACCCCGTTTTGGCCGCGAGCTAGCACTTGGGTTACGTTCGTGTTTAACTTTGATTATTTATAAAAAAAGAAGTAAAGTGAGTTTTTTATTTTTTGAACGGCTTAGACGTGGATCTTGAGGTCGTTTTATACATAATTTTGACGTCTTTCATTTTATGTTTAGGAGAACATTTTAATATGTGTATTGACATATAAGGAAAGTTTATGCGACTAACAAAAACAAAGTGTGTGTAATAATTTGGCCACCCCCTGTAATTGTAATGATGTAAATGAAAAACGTTAAAAAACACCAATTTTTATTAAATTTTGTTCGAAAATTTCTGATTCATTTTTTCCGCCTTGAATAATTGAAACGATTTAAAATCATTGTTTTTCACCCATTAAATTTTTGATAATATGACTTCTTGTTGCTTTAATACCGTTATTAATCATAACGAATACAGACTTTAAATAATAATATTTAAATTTTAAACTCACCTAATTAATGTAAATAATAATTTTTCACTTTGCAACTTATAATATATACGGTTATGGTATTTCTCGAATAATTCCGATAATTTAATAAAGACCGTAACTGTCAGTTAACGGCGTTCTTTCGAATTTTTCTGTTTTTCTGTTTGCTCGTATCAGTTCAGCCTGTATGTGTATTCCAACCATGTGGATTACTATTGCAGCAATATTTTTCGTTAGCTATCAAATATATTTTGTTGAATTACAGTAAAACCTCATTTATCGGGACACTCATTTATCGGGATCTGGCAACCTCATTTATCGGGACATTTTGTTTCTCCTCCAGCCACCACTCCTTGTACATAGTGACATAGTGACAGTTTCCAGATGTTTCATTTGCAGAAGTTTTATTATGTCAATTTTTTTACATACCTTCGTTTGTATTTTTATTTTCATTTTCCATCATGAAAAACCAAATAAATTTACACAATTTGCAAATATATTACAACTTATGTACATAACCATTACTAAATGTCAACATACAACAAGTCATGGCAACCCACCATGAAACTGTAGGTGGTAGTGGGGAGCCCCTCCAAATCCCGATAAACGAGGTGTTTACATTTCAAGGGCGTCCCGATAAATGAGGTTTTACTGTACTTGAAAATATTTAGCTATATTCATATGGCTGATAAATCCCAAGCATTTCTTTCAGTATACAAGTACATTAACCGAATACGGAACAACCATTAATTTCTCGATTTAATGCTCGAAATACACTTTACACAACAAAATAAGTACTGGAAAATTTACTTGACAGTCCTTGACTTTTGGACAGGACAGATTTTTCCGAAAATCCTATATACCTTTTATGAAAAAGCTTAGAATTTCATCGAAAAAAATCTGCCCGCTTTGCGGGCACATTCTCATCACGCGCTTCGAGCTCGGTCTTGTGCTCTTCTCATACATTTAAGTTTATTTCTTATAATTTAATACTGAAGCTCAAACCAATTTTATAATATTAAAGATGATGTAAATTACTCATTTTCTCAAATTCACTAAATTTCTTTTTCAGTTTAAGGACGTTCTCTTGAAAATCACTTTTCTTTAGATTTCTTTCAAACTCCGTAAACAAGTACTTTTTACCATGATCTACAAAGCGGTAAAAAGATTAGCATCAAGACCGGTACTTAAAATCGAGAAATTAAGCTCCAAAGTTGAATCTCTTAACACGTGTTAGATAGGCGTAGTTAAGTTTCGCGATACCTTTCTTTACATTAAAAACACAATTTTCTTTAGATTCTTTTGGAAAACAAGTATATTATACTAAAGATTATAAGGAATCGTATGTCATCATAAAAAATACGTGTAACGGCACTACTTTTAAGGATATATGTTGTTGAAACTCGCAGTTGCACAAATTCTTAGCCGGCTTTGCTGAAGCAAGTATGGTGACTTGGCAACACCGCATCAACAGCGCGCGCGTACTCTTACCGCGAGCCGTACGATTCGTACGAATGCCTTATTTTCGCAGTAAGATGCTTGTGTAAATTGAATGATGTTGCAATTAATCGATACAGGTGAAATGAATTTTAGAAGCTTGTGAATAAACAACACGAATGAAAAATAAACTGTTATTGTATTTACTTATAAAGTTTATAATCATTTATAAAAAGTAATAAAGCTCCTTTACTTTCTTCAATTTTGTATGATGTTTGTTTTGAAAATATTTTAAACAAAATACTTAAAAATAAAAAGATGAATGTTTAATGAAGTCAACATTCATAATTACATACAAAACTAATAAAGATCGTTTTACTATAATACTTTTCAGTTTTAGCTTAGCACGAAAAAAATGAAATGTCTGCTACTGCTAACTGCAGTTAGCTGTCGACTAGTTAATTGTGATTGATAAAAAGTTTGCTGAGAGAGTTAACAGTTTGCTGGGACAGTTAAAAAATGTTGGCTGCAATCGAAGTTGAAAATTTGCATTGGACTCCTTAGCGTATTAAGAGTTGTAGCTAATCATTTGGTTGTTGCTGCTAAAACAGTTTACTCTCCTAAAAAATCTCAAAATTCGTACTCGTAGCTTTTAAAATTTTGCGCTGATATGTAAGAAGTTAGCAGCGGTTGCTAACGGCTGCTTAGACATCCCGCTTTTTCTGTGCTGCTCATGCGCACAAAGCGCGACTAGTCAGATATTGTGCTGTAAATGGTAAGTTGTACACCTGTCGTGTTGTTTTAAATTTAATTTATAAATAATTCGACGATTCGCCTTAATTTATAATGCAAATGACTGATTTGTAACTGATCTCTGAAGATTGTATTGTAGGTTTTGTAACAGGTTCTATATTATCCTATTTATTATCTTCTTACTGGAGGTTATCTTAATTCTAAGTTTTGTATACTTGTACAATTGAAAGGCCGGAAATGCCTCGCGACTTTTTTCGGCTCCGATAAAGTGTGCTACACGGAAAAAATAAGTACTGGGAAATTTACATGACAGAGTGCTCGACTTTCAGATACGTTCATAAGTTACTTAAAACTAGAAGTGCCTTTCTTGTATAATTAGATCATTAATCTTGGAAAATGTATAGAACTTTACAAAAGTATTCAGTAGAAAGTCCGCGAAAATTCTGAGTACGCAAAATGTATAATTTCTATGCATCATTTGAGAAAATATAAAGTTCAAAGATTGGATATTTCTAAGATTTTATATGAAACTTTGAATATAGGCAGATAGAGCTCGTACAGCACTCGTGCATGAAAACTTCAAAACCAGTCGATGACATTTTTATGGACTATCAGTATCAAAGGCAATAAGAAACAAAAATTATTTTCGCAAGCTGTCTTTTTTTTTATATACTATTTTATTGATTTTTATTACAAATTATATTACCGCTGTTGAAATTAATATTACGCTGATAGGATTCGAACCTTAACTTTTACCTAACCTACATGTATAACGCAGTCTAACCTTATAAATTAAACCGCACGGCTACCGAAGCACTTGCGATACTTCTCAAAAAATGTTGGGTACATTTTATCCTTTGAAAATGCAGGGCCGCGTGTAAGAAATTGCTGCGCCTCGTTTCGTCATCAATTTTATATAAGGCTAACAAAAGTTTTTAGATGAAGAGACTTTTAATAAATTAATTGCTGAATTCTGAAATATCAAATATAAGAATTTCATTCATTGACTGTGCTTGAATTAACCTAAGACATTCTTTCTTTTTTTCGATGAAGTTCTAAGCTTCTTAATAAAAAGCATATAGGATCTTAGGAAAAATTTGTCCTGTCCAAAATTCGGGGACTGTCAAGTAAATTTCCCAGTACTTATTTTCTCCCTGTAAATCTCAATTCAATCTGATAATTCTATCGAGAATTATGCCGCACACGACCTACTACCGACAGACACTTTTGTAAAAACCGTTTTTTCTGACTCAGGGGGTCTCAAAACGTAAAGATTTGATGAAAATTTCGAAAGACATTTTTGACAGAAAAACAATTCCTTCTCATATGATAAGAATGTAAAAAGAAAGAATGTTCTAGATTAATTCAAGCACAGTGAAAGAACGAAATTCTTTCAAATTTTATTATTAGGTATTAGGTGCGCAACTAAGTTCTCGCTGTTTTTACATTCTCATCATGGATGAGAAGGTATTGGTTTTATGTGAAAAATGACTTTCGAAATTTTCATCAAATCTTTACGTTTTGAGACCCCCTGAGTCAGAAAAAATGGTTTTTACGAAAGTGTCTGTCTGTCCGTCTGTCTGTCTGTCTGTAGGTCGTGTGCGGCATAACTCTCGATAGAATTATCAGATTGAATTGAGCTTTGGTACACTTACCGGAGCCGAAAAAGTAAGGACAAGTTCGTTAACTAGCCACATCCAATCAAAATTGAGGGATTGAGCACTACTTTTGTGTTTTTGAAAATAATTTTTTGAAAAAATCAAAAATTTCAATACTGGTTTTTGATAGTGCTCATAAATCTCTACAAATTATCCTGATAACATTTTTTGATTAAATCAAAATTAGAAATGTTACAGCATATTCAAATTCGAAAAAAACATATATTTTTCGTTTCAATTCCAAAAATACGATCATAATTCAAAAATTCCATTTTTTAGACAAAATATGTGATATACAAAAAAACGTTTAGATGGAAAATTGTTTGCCTAAATGAGGTCTACAAATTCTCATCAAGACATTTCGGCACAGAATGTATATTTTATGTTTTGATTTTTAATATTAAAAAAATTCGATTTTTTTCACCAAAATATGTGAAATACGAAAAAACGTTTAGATGGAAAATTGTTTGCCTAAATGAGGTCTACAAATTCTCATCAAGACATTTCGGCACAGAATGTATATTTTATGTTTTGATTTTTAATATTAAAAAAATTCGATTTTTTTCACCAAAATATGTGAGATACGAAATAAGCGTTGTTCTGCAAAATCGTTTACTTAAATGAAGTCTAAGATTGTTTTTCCTTTTTGACATATTTGGAAGAAAATAAATAAATTATTTTAATCATGTAATTTATTAAAAAGTTACTGAAATGTGTACAGAAAATCGAGCGCGAAGCGCGAGTGTCATGATGAGAATGTGTTCCTTAAGGCCGATAGAGCCTTAAGTAAATTGAATTTCCTGTTTCACTTAAACTGAAAAGAAAATTTAGTGAATTTGAGAAGATGAGTAATTTACATCATCTTTAATATTATAAAATTGGTTTGAGCTTCAGTATTAAATTATAAGAAATAAATTTAAATGTATGCGAAAAGCACAAGACCGAGCGCGAAGCGCGAGGTCCAGAAAGAACGGAGCGCGAATGGTTACACATGAATCATTCAAAGTATTGCCCATCGTTAGCTACAAGTTTTGCCCATCTTTCTGGTAGAGCTCGAATACCTTTACGGTAAATGTGTTCATCTTTTGAGGTTATCCACGAATCAAGCCATTTTCTGATGTCTTCCTATAAGCGGAACTGCTTCTCAGCCAGAAAATGTGCCATCGACCGGAACAAGTAATAATCGGTCGGCGCAATATCTGGGCAATACGGCGGGTGGGGTAGGACTTTCCATTTGAGCGTTTCCAGGTAGGTTTTAACGGGTTTGGCAACGTGAGGCCTAGAATTTTCATGCTGTAGAATCACTTTTTCGTGCTTCTGCTCGTATAGTGTCCGTTTTTTGTGCAGTGTTCGGCTCAAACGCATCAACTGCGTTCGATGCCGTTCCCCAGTGATGGTTTCTTTCTTTTTCAACAGCACATAATAAATAACATCAGCGTCTTCGAAGGATTTTGGCCTTCCTTCACGCGGACGGTCGTCTACATCGAAATCACCGTCTTTGAAGCGACGGAACCAATCGCGGCACGTTATTTCACTTAGAGCAGCATCTCCGTAAACTTTTTGGAATCAGACATTTTCACACAACCAAAAGTATATGACGCCAATACAAAATCACTAATGTGCCAAAACGGTTTGTTTACGATATGTCTAAGCTTGGTTCATGACGTTTTGGATAGGTCAAAATCGACCAGCACTTACTGCGGGAGCCATTTATTGACAAACAGCGTGAACTTAGTTGCGCACCTAATATTTCGGTAGCCGTGCGGTTTAATTTATAAGGTTAGACTGCGTTATACATGTAGGTTAGGTAAAAGTTGAGGTTAGATATGTAGTGATAGTGTATATAATTTGTGATGAAATTCAATTAAAAAGTATATGAAAAAAGACAGCTTGCAAAAATAATTTTTGTTTTTTATTGCCTTTTTGATAGTCTATAAAAATTTCATTGACTGGCTTTGAAGTTTTCATGCACGAGTGCTGTGCGAGCTCTGCCTGTCTATATTCAGAATTTTATATTAAATCTTAGCAATATCCAATCTTTGAACATTATTTTCTCAAATGATTTGTATAAATTATACATTTTGCGTGCTAAGAAGTTTTACGGACTTTTTACTAAATACTTTTGGAAAGTTTTTACTTTTTCCAGAATTATTGACCTGATTGTACAACAAGAACGGTACTTATAGTACTTATAGATAAAGAATCGCAATTCATAATTCAGTTAGAATGTTATAGGAAAATGATAAACAATTCAATTAGATACTACGACGACTTAACTGAAAAATTGATGAAAACTTTCGGAAAAAGTGAGGACTGGATACAGAAAAAAAATTTCGTGTTCTTTCTTTTTCTGCTTTACACTCTTTTTGGTAAAAGTCATGCCTCCACACTGACATATACTGTTAAACCTTTTGAATCAGGCAATATTTATTACAAATTGTTTCTACATAAATACAAATAGCACCTTATAAATCAGTATCTTAAATTATATACATTACAGATCGAACTTTTTATCGTTGACAGCATTTAGACTAAAAGTTATAGTTATTAATTTATTTATTTCATTATTCATTTTTTACATATTTATTCTATGTATCGTGAAGATGCTGAACGAAAAGATTTTTTACATTAAAATGAATTGAATAATAGGCTACATTTGTATAAAGAGAAACAAAAGTTTGAATCATTAAATTGAAATTTACACATGTATAAAAGTATATAAACATTATCGCATTTTGACGTGAATATAAGGCCTACTATAAATTCATTATTAAAAGGTTATAGAGTTTTCTTAATCAATTTACAACAAATTTAAGAAACAGTAAGATAAGGCGTTGGAATAGTTTAAAAAATTTTTTTATGTATTTAAGGAATGAAATCCAAATTCAGATGTACATTTGATATTCTACACATGCATAAATAGCAATTTATTATTTTCAAAAGAGTTATACTCGTTCAAGAATAAATGTCTAATAATATGTAAATTTACTTATGATTGTAAGTGAGTTATGTACTTGCTGTTATTGTGCTGCTTATATTGATTTACATTGACCAAAGGTTTATATAAATTTCATCATTACTAAGATGTATTAATTTTTCAAGCATTTGGATATTTGCTTAGTTCGCATTATCTTATAATCTTTGAATAAACATCTAAGTCGTTCTGATGTTACAATGTAGTCCATTTGCTAATCAGGAAATATACACTCATTTTTATCTTTCCATGTCGTTTCATTAGAATTTAATGAACACAAAATCTATTCATAGTCAAAATTTTTGTAGGTTTTCATGGTATTATATTTTTTAAATTCTTTTCTCAAACGGAATATTTTTGACGAAAGTAATAAGATATATATATATATATATTCTATATTAATTGAAATTTAAACAGGATTTTATCCAAGACTATCCATAGACTAGAAATGCCAATCTGCTTACATTCGGAATTGAACAATGATTATTTTATTCTCTTTATTTTAACGCAAATTTCTTCTCTAAAGTTTATTGAAACTTTTTATTTATGTGCCTCCGGCGCGTAAACTCGTTTTTACGCTACATTTGAGAGTAACGTAATGTTGAGTATTACGATACAGAGGAATGTAATGTAAAAATTGAAATGCACATGCGCCTATTGCGATACAGCGGAGCGTAATCTTCGTCTTATTCTTCTTCTTCTTCGTACAGCGTTGGCACCGTACTGACAAAGCCTTGTACATTTGAACTGCGCATGCGTCTATTACAATTCGCTACTACTAACTACTACACAAGATCGAGAAAATCAAAATGGCCGGAAGTATTCGCGAAATGTTAAGTGAGATGGGAGATAATCGCGGCAATTTCGACCTTTTCAGATTGGATTCGAGTGTACACATAAAAACTTGTATATGCGCCGAAGTCACATAAAATAGAATATGTGCCAATGCACACAATTCGGGTAATTACGAGACTCGCTTAAAATGCTCGCAGGACTGATCGCGTCTCGGCTTCGATCTCCTGCGAGCATTGTCGCTCGTCGCGTAATAACCCTCATTATGCGCCTAGGCAGATAATAGTACATTGTGCAACTAGGGGAAAAAAAATTTATTTTGCGAGTGTGAAGTTTGATGCCCGAGCAAAGCGAGGGTAACAACCACAAGAGTAAAATAAATGTTTTTCCCGTGTTGCACACGATTTTTTTTCTACTATAGGGTCAGAAAGTGGATTTTTTTGCCCCGCACAGGGAAATAAAGTCCACTTTATGGCCCGCTAGTAGAAAAAATACTATTACATTCTCACTACATATGAAAAGGTATTAAATTTGTGTAAAATTTTACATCTACTTTTTTTAAGGAATGATTACGAATTATTTCATAATGATTTAAATCCAAAAAGGGGTTGTTTTCAAAATTGTTTACTAAATTTAAGGAAGTATCAAGATATTTTAATGATTATATGAGAGTTACGCAAGCAGCGATAAGTAAACAATTCTATGAACAACATTTTAAAGCACGAAATTTCATTGTAGTAGAGGTTGAATTTACAACCAATCAGAGATCAAATTTTTGAAAGCGTAAGAAAAGGCAGTGCAAGGTACGACAAGTGCTACTATATATATAATGATAACCCATCTTCTTGAATCTCATTCCCTATATTCGTGCTATAGTTAAGAAAATTGACTCCATCAACATAGTGAACATGACGATCCTTACAACTGTCTTCCTTTGTACTTTTATATCAGCTGTTTACTCTTTAGGTGAATATAAAACATTAAAATTTAATTTCACAAAATGTTAATTTTCAAGTCTGGAAATTTCTAACTGCATGTATCTAATATTTTTATTTTTTCAAGCATATTTGTCATTTTTTGTCTCAAATTTGCTTGAGATAAAAAGAATTCTTATCATTTTAATCACTAAAAGAATTTAAATTTCTTCTATCCAAGATTCTTGTCGTTTTATCTCAACTGCTCTAACTATACACGGGTGATATCATTTATTCCAGATACTAAAAGACAC
Source organism: Diplolepis rosae (assembly GCA_030998225.1). Classification (NCBI taxonomy): domain Eukaryota; kingdom Metazoa; phylum Arthropoda; class Insecta; order Hymenoptera; family Diplolepididae; genus Diplolepis; species Diplolepis rosae. The sequence goes on along the minus strand of JAPYXD010000727.1, from coordinate 7,388,530 downwards.
ACTCTCTAAATTTGAATCAGTCAAAATCTACTGATTATCAGTGAAATTTGACTGATTCAAATAGCTAAAAAGAGGTTACTGTAAATCAGTCAAATTTCACTGATTATTTTAGTGAAAATTGACTGATTTGACAGTGAAAAATATTTTTTCACTGATGAATCAGTGAAAATTAACTGATTTAACAGTGAAAAATATTTTTTCACTGATGAATCAGTGACAAGGCAAATCACTGATTCAATCTGTCAAAATTCGACTGATTCAGATTTAGAGAGCACTGTTAAACATTTCTTGAATTTTTCTCAATTTTTACAAACTGATTCAATTTAAAATTGCATCCACGAAAAACAAGAAAAAATCGAAAATTTATGGAATGACAATTTTTCTCATAATTTAGTGTAAATTAGATGTGTTGTAAATTATATTACATTTCAAACTGAGAGAAATCCTATCAGTTGTGCTGACTAAGAGGTCAGAACTAAATATTCTTGATAAGCAGTACCAAAAATGTTACGTCCAAAAACGCATAGAAATTATGTCAACCGTGTTGACTCTCGTTTTAGGTCAACGCTCGAGCGCTATAACCTAGGATACGACCTTAACGACGTGAAACGATCGCTAGAAATTAACCGCGGACGTAAGAGTAGAAAACTTTAGTAAATTTGAATTCAGTAAATCAAATTTGTGAATAAATTAGAAGCGTGGTGAAATTGGGAAAGAAATAAAAATTTCGAAGCTTCCTGGCATTATAATGGGTACGAGGATAAGAAAATGTATACGCCATCTAAATTAGCCTATGTGTCAGTCATAAACCATATTCAAATGAATTTGTCAAGAATTACAAGTTGAAAACCATAAATGGCTACCTGGCTGTATGAAACACCCAATACGTTGTTCAAAATAAATAGGAATAAAATGAAGAATCAACAATAACTGCCTGGTTGTATTAAACACTCAGCACGTTATTCAAATAAAGTATGATTAAAATTTGGAATCAAATAATAACTGCCTGGTTGTATTAAACACTCAGCACGCTATTCAAATAAGGTAGAAATAAAAATTAAATTCAACTAATAACTGCTTAGTTGTGTTAAACACTCAGCACGTTATCCAAATAAAATATCAGAAATTAAACTTAGTTAAATGAGAGAATAAAATAGCAAAACATTGAAATAAAACTTGGAATTAAACTTCGGTGGGAAAATAAAAAAGAAATAAAAATACAAATTGTTTTTTTTTTTTATTCACTTTGAACGTTTCTTTATTTGAGCACAAGTTGGCGCAATTATTAGATATCACTTGATACAAAAAGTGTTTCGAAAAACGTTAATCTTCAATTTTAACAAATTACCTGCATATCAAATCTTAGATGAGCGTGTGTAATGGAAGTGTATATTTCTATCACACGGCTTGCGTCAAAGTAATAGTGCAATTTTATGTATAATCTCTAATTTAACTAATTCGTTATTCACCTATTTATGTTACTCATTGCACACATTATTTATATCCTATTTGTATGTGGCTACATGTCTACATACTCATTAACGGTTTTTCAATCGAGGCAATACTTGTTTGATCTATTAAATGAATAAAAAAATCGATATTATGGAATAAAATCTGAAGGAAAAAAATATTTCTGAAAAAGAAGGAAAAGTGGAGTCAACCAAGAAATGCACCGGGTGTTGCATCTTCAAAGTAACATCTGCACTCTTATCTCAACACGGAAAAAATTTGTCGCTTAAAATTTAAGAGACTATTCGAAGAGTCGTGGACAGAAAGTAAAATTGGAGAAAGTCTTGTAAGGTTTCAATTACTTTTAGGAAATAGTAGAAAAAAGTCGAATAACTTTTAAAAAACAAGGTCGAAGAAAAAAAGTCGCGTATTTATTATTATAAAAGTATTTAAAACACTAACTGATCTTTTCTAAGAAGTAATGAGAAGTTTCATAATCTTTGGATTTATTTGTCATAGATTTTAAAAGACCATCGAATAATTTGAAATGAAAGTAATTCAAACAAATAGTTTTGTAAATTGTATTCTAAAGTCCATCAGATTTTATATGCCGTCTTCTAAAATTTTCTCGACAGTCGCAAAAAGCGATGCGCAGAAACGTAATTCGTAGCATCGCGCAGCAGACAATGCAGCTCGGCTTTTTGTTTTTGTCATAATTTTGGTTAAATTTTGAAATTACGTGTCGTTTGGTTTCATTTGAATCTGGATTAAAGCGTACATTGAAAAATTAGTTTTTATAATTTTTATAATATTTTTTAAAATTCTATTATTATTATCATTATTATTACTATATTACTATTACTATACTAATACTATTACTATTATAGTCATTTTTTTACATAAACAAAGTTTTAACGAGTATTGAAATATAGAAAGAATTGTTTAAGTTGAAACTTTTTGAAAATGTAAGGCATTTTTAAAATTTTGTTAATTGCACATTTTTCAGAATAAAGTGTATTATGTCAAATTTGAAATTTATCTATTATTTTAGTTTTGCCTTCAGACTCTGAATGTGATCCAAATATTTTACACAAGTCACCACGACATGTATCGGCTATACGGGTTAAGGCGCGCGATTAGAATTGGGTTAGGATGCGTGCGTGCGAGCGTTTGATTCTCGGTGCTGCGAAGTGTTTATAAAAAATTGCGTTTCTGTAATGTACAGTGTTAAATGTAATAGTAAGTTCATGTTAGGATTATATAGGTAATGTAAAAGTGAAAAATAATTAACTATAAGTGCAGGATTCATATCACAGAAAATAATATTTTCGTTTTTACACTGTTCGACATTTTCTTCGACTGTCACTTAGACTTTCGATGTCTGGTTTAGAGAAAATAAAACCCACGGTGTTTTAAATTTTCCGCGACTGTCACTTAAACTTTCGAATTTACGTTTTACATTTTCAGCGATTATTTATCATATCCTTCAGTAAGGTGGTTCATAATATTTAGTCGACTTTCTAACCTATCCACGAGTATTACACAAAGTCGATGACTTTTTAAGCGACAAATTTTTTCCGTGAAGTAGTTTAGCTTCTTTAGTGGGGCCAAAGTCCATTTTTTAGTTTTTCATAGGGCGTTTTTCTACATCTATAACCAGGTGATACAATTTCTTCTAGTGTGAATCTATTTAATAGTTATTAAAATTATTAAGCTACACATTCTGTTTGTTGGGACGTAATAAAAATTTTGTAAAACTTACCAATACTCAAAAGTCCATGGAACTAAGTACGCTACTATTTTTTGTTTGTAAAATTGATCAAATTCATTTAGTTTGAGAATAGTAATAAATATTTTATTTCCATATGCAATATTTCGTGTGTAAACATAACTTGCAACTCTTTGGTAATAGTAAACTTCACGAAATCATTGTACAGACGAACTAGATTTTACCTGCTATTCAACTGTTTTGAATCGTTTTGAAATCATTATGTACATTGATTTCTTAAAATTTTGTTTTCTTTTTCATCAAAATGAGAAGAACTAAATCATGGGGATTTTAAAGTATCATTTCAAACTGTCGTGCAGTTTGTGATGAAAAACATGTCAACAATTATCATCCTTTGTTACATTTTGAAAAACAATAATTAAAAAAGTTTTTCTCCTAAACCGAAGTATACGCGGTCAAAAATGGCCTGGGGTAGATTCAACCAAGGTGCAAGGTGTCATTCAAGGGTTAAGTTGTATTTTGTAAAATAAAAACGAGAAATTTGCATATCTCGCATATTTTAGATAAAAAATGTATATCTTATTCAAGTAAACAATTCTGCATTATAATTTTTTTCCATATCTCGCATATTTTGTTTAAAAAATCGAATTTTTAATTTTCAAAAGTTTTTTAAATTAAATTAAAACAAAAAATATTCATCTTATGAAACAATGTGTGAATGCACATTTGTGGAACTTACACTGAGAGACTTTTCGTTAGAATAAAGCGTAAAAGTGAATCATATTTTAGTATAATATCGTTTCAAAGTGAGGCAAGCAGGGTTTACATATCAGAAATTAATATAGTGGTTTTCAAGGGGCAAATTGATATTTTCGTTTGTATAAATGGAATATATGTTTTACTATCTGTTACAAAACCGACGAGAATTTGAAATTCACTATATTAAAGTTGCGAAGCGAATTTAAAGTGGTGTTAATACATTTTATTCGAAGGACTGAAAGGATCTTTTCAAATTTTCAAACAAAGAATATGGGAATCTGAAAACCACTATATGAAAAATCACTCACTCCACCAAAAGGTTTGACCTTGAGAAGTGACGGCTTCAGAAAAGGAATTCTTGTGTCTTTTTCTGATGCGACATATGCTGAAACACATACACAATAGTATATTATGTGCCTAGGCAGACAATGAGGGTGATTGCGTGACGAGCGACAATGTTCGCAGGAGATCGAAGCCAAGGCGTAGTCGAGGCGTAGGTGAGGCATAGTCGAGGCGTAGCCAAGACGTAGCTGAGGCAAAGCCGAGACGAATCCGAGGCGCGATCAGTCCTGCGAGCATTGTCGCGAGTCTCGCAATGTCCCGAATTGTGTGCATTGGCACATATTCTATTTTATGTGACTGTGGTGCGGATACGAGTTTTTATGCATACATTGGAATTTAATCTAGTACTTATTGTAGTTGTTTGCTGCGCTAGTTGTACGAATTATCGGTCTTGTGTAGTAGTCAGTGCTAACGCTGTACGAAGAAAAAGTGAGAAGAAGAAGAATAAGAAACAGATTGCGTTCCGCTGTACGAAGAAGAATAAGAAATAGATTGCGTTCCGCTGTAAGACTATAATGCACATGCGCAGTTCAATTTCTACATTGTATTCCTCTGTAACGGAATATACAACATTGCTTTACTCTCAGCTGTAACGGAAAAACGAGTTTCCGCGGCTGAGGCACATAAATACTATTATCATACCTTATTTATGTTCACATATTTAAGTACGCAATAATACACTGTTTTATAATAACATACTTGAATTAAATTTTAGAATCGCTTTTTAGGTTCGAACCCTCTAACCCTACCTATATCTACATAACTAAACGCATGTCTAACGCCTAAAGCCTCTCGGCTATTATCGCTTGCTATATTCCGAAAGAAATATTGCTTATAAGCCACTACTGAGTTGGGCAGACTTGGATTGAGTCTACGTAGCCAATCAAAAAACATCGGAAGCACTCGTACGGCATTCTGAAACGAATTATACGAAAAACCGAGAATAAACATTTTGATTTTTGCTGCGCGTCGCCAAGTTTCTAGCAAGTTCATATTCATAATATGAATTTCTCAAACATGCTTTCCAAAATGTGATATTCATTATTCATCTTATTCAAATTATTTTTAGACATCTTAGTAATCATAATATCATTTTCTCGTACATTCACTTTCTCGAATAGAGATTCATAATATTTAGTATTTAAAATACTACTTTATCTTCTTCATGTATTAAAGACCGTTATGACTATATCAAACTTCGATGTCATAATATGAATAAGTCTAATAAAGCCTCGGCTTTCCCCATTTTGAAACGATATTATACTAAATTTTGATTCATCTTTATCATTTACTCTAACGAAAAGTCTCTCAGTGTATTTAAGGCCTGGGACCAACCTGGTCACGTGACTAGATTCCTACTTCACCAGCATTTCAGTTTGTACAACTCTAGTTCTATAAAAATTAAGAGAAGAAAGTGAAAATTTATAGAATTAAATAAAATATTTTTGAATGACTTCTTCAATGTCATAATTTTTCCCTTCTGATATTTGTTAGCTGTCACTCTTAGCTTGCTTTACAAAGAAATTGCGCGTAATTTCTTTTACAGTTGTTAGTTTGACATCAACTTTAAGATGGAGTGTAAAAACGAGCATTTTCGTCATATTTTGCTTTTTTATTTCCGTAAAAGAAAGAACGCAGCCCAGGCTGCTAAAAAATGACGTGCTGTGTATGATGATGAAGCCTTAAAAGACAGACAATGTCGAAATTGGTTTGATAAATTCCATTCTGGGGATTTTTCATTTAAAGATGAGCAACGTTCAGGTCGGTCAAATGAAGTTGATGATGACCAAATCAATGCCATAATTTAATCGGATCATCATTTAACTGTGCGAGAGATTGAAGAAATGTTAAAAATACCAAAATCAATAGTCGACCGTCATATACAACGTCTTGCGGACTCGTTAAAAAACTTGATATTTGGATTCCACATGAATTGAAAGAAATTCATTTAACAAAACGCATCAACGCTTGTGATTTGCATCTTAAACGCAATGAATTAGATCCTTTTTTAAACGAATTATCACTGGTGATGAATAATGGGTTGTTTAGAATAGCATCAAAAAAAGATTATGCAGATGTAATATTTACTCCAATCTTAGTATTAAATATAAATTCTGAACCAGAATATCCTATTATATTCATTTGAGTTCTGAGGAAAAATGTAGATTCTAAATCAAAATCCGAGCAACCAAACTAGAAGGGTAGAAGCTCTATTGAATGACTTTTTTACACGAACTTTCAAACGTTTATTATTTCTACAAATTTGGAAATTATAAAGTCATAAGATTTTTAAATTTCATGTAGAAAGTTTACATGAAATTTAAAAACCTTATGACTTCTACCTTTCTAGTTTGGTTGCCAAATACATAATAGAGAATTAAAGGATGAGTAAAAATGATGATTAAAAGTTTGAGGTCAAGATTTTTGGCACAGGATGACGACATCAGTGGTCGACTGAAACATTTCTTTCTTTTAATTTAAATGATCAAATGTTTTAAAATGTTAATCATATAAAACAGTTTATCTTCTTTCTGACCTATTTTTGAAAATTTACAAAATGTAATACTTTTCTAAATAGAGAATTTTAAAAACGACTGACCGAACCATTTCAATGGAACATTGTCAGGCTCCAGACTAATTTTTCCAATTATTAATGGAGTTTTCATTTGGGAAATTAAAGGAATGGATGGAAGAACGGGATGTGCGTGTGGCTTGGAGCTGAGGAGCCCCTGAAAGTAGGCAATCGAAAGTGCGCGCCGGTGCGCGGGTCAATAGCGATAAAAACATTAACTCGCGATATTTTCAATCCCACAGCACAAAAATACGACAAATATTTGACATGGTATTTAATTGAAAACTCAGTTCGAAGGTTTGAAGCGGTAATTGCTTACTTTCAGGTATAAACGTAAATAAAGTAGTGATAAATATTTGTACATTATTTCCCAATCGTATTAATTCGAGTTTATTCCAATGTAAACTGTCAAATATTACACCATCACGAATACATAGAATAGCTGACGTTAGATGTCACAATCTTTGGTCCAAAATTGGGCAATCATCTTCATTTCTACAAATGGATTAAATTGCTTAATTTTCAGGCAATTTTGGGTTCATACAAAATGACAAAATATGTATGAAGTTTCAGGAATACGCACAAAGAAAACACATTATATTTAAATACTTGGCATTCATTTTACATCTTTCTTTTGTACTTACTAATTCAGAACAATTATTATTATATATAATATATAAAATCGGATATTTAAAAGAGGCGTTACGAAATATACTATTTTTCACTAAATTGACTATAGTTTCTATACCTTAAAAGTAACGAATGATTCAGATGGAATAAAAATAAAAATTCTAATTGTAGTCACTTGTCATCGATTTTTGGACAAGACTGACATTGTCAAATATTTCATTGACGAATTCAATAATTCCGTATACCTTTCAATGAAAACTTCTAAAAAAGTTGTTGAATTTCTCATTGACCAGTCATATTCAGAAGTCGATGACAATTAAAGAAATTTTGAATATATATTTTTAGAAATCTTTAATGGATGCTTTCATACTTTACTCTGAACTTCTGAATTTTAGTGAACTGTGATTTATTCTTGAACATTTAATATATTACAAATAATTACAGTTGATACTAAATAATTTCTAACTCCTCCATAAGTCCCAACTTTGATCGAAAGTTGCTAAAATTACTCAAACTATTGTTCTCCGTGTATATAGGAGCACAATTTTAACACAATTCTGTTAGATTTTGGGATTAAACAATTATTGCCCAAAGATACGTCCGCAAAAGCGGGCAGTATTTAAGGTAGTTATCATCCACGAAAATTTGACCTCAGGCAAAAATAGATAATTTTGCTTTCAAGAATAGCAATATTATTATTGAAAGGCTATTTTGAAAGAGAAAAGATTATTTTACAAGAAAAAAATTTGTAACACAGAAAAATAATTTTATTAATGAATTTTATTTTTGACCCAACTTTTTTTCTTATCGCTTCTTACCAAATTTTAAAAAATTATGCGATTCTAACAAATCATGAATCGTTTTTTCAGAGAAAATATTTCCCACAACTTCACCGTTTCTGATTTTTAAAAATAAATTCTTTAATGGCTGAAACCACTCGAAAACATTTTCCAAACAGAGATTTTTATAAAGAAATTGCTGAATTTGATAATAATTTATTGATTTTCAAAAATTATAAATGGTTAAGTTGTAGGGAATCTTTTTATTAAAAAGGTGATTTATAATTTATTAAAATCGCATAATTTTTTAAAATTTGGCAAGAAGCGACAAGAGAAAAAGTTGGGGCAAAAATAAAATTGATTAATAAAATTATTTTTCTGTATTTAAAAATTTTTTTAATGGAAAGTAATCTTTTCTCTTCCAAAATAGCCCTTCAATAATAATATTACTTGTACTTGTATAATTATAGTCTTTTGACACTTAAACTCACAAGGGAAGCAATTAGACATGTGGGTATGTTGTTCCCTGAATTGATCACAATTTTGGTCAAAGGTAAGAGATGAAAATGCCTAATATATTCTTTAAAAAAATTCGTATTATACTAATGTTCTGTGATTGTTTCTCATTTACCTGGAAAAGTTATAACTTTGTCATCTTGATCACCCGCTTTCAATTTTAAATTGACGGGATTTTTAGGTGATGAGTAAATAATCATAAGATTTCAATAAAAGCCTAAATGCCCCGAAGAAAATGCGTGTCCTTGACAGCTTAAGGGGGGTTTCTACTTTGTTCGGCCGAAAAAACGTGCTTTTTTTAGAAATTCTTTTTGGCGAGCGTATTTAAGATAAACACTTGAAAATTTTTTTCAGTTGTAGGTACAAGTTTATTGTACAACTACAAAAAGTTTTCAGTAGAAATATGCAAAGGGGGGTGGGGGCATTGAGCAATGGCGGCGCGCCGAACGAATTTTTCCCACTCGCGGAAGTCCTACCGCTGTTTCAGATGACCTGAAACACAAAAATGAAATATATTCTCACTTTGTATACTTTTGTCTTTGGCCGGTACTAGGATTTCGAAAAAAAAATGAAAAATGAAACAATTATGCGATTTTGAATGAAAAACTCGATTTTTGCCCACTTTTTTCGATACAAATTGTTATGTAAAATGAAAAATTGTTAATATTTACTGAAGATTCTAGTACGAGCCATAGCTAAGCCCTTGATACACGACTGTTAAAAATTTCGTGGCCATTGCTTAACTCGTCTGGCTTAAATCACTTCCGCATGGCCAAAAGATATAGTTTTGAAAAAAACGCGTTCAAAGTTTTGCTTCAGTATAAAGTGAAAAAAAACTTTTTGTACTTGTACAATAAACTTGCACCTACAACTGAAAAAAAATGTCAAGTGTTTATCTTAAATACGTTCCCCAAAAAAAATTTCTAAAAAAAGCACGTTTTTTCGGCCGAACAAAGTAGAAACCCCCCTTAATAATTTGAAATGTCCAGGTCTAACACCAAAATAAGGAATTTCTGAGAATCAGAAGACATCTGATTGAAGTTTAGCAAGTCGCTTGCTGATTTGTGACTTCGTAGTGGATTTGCTGAATTCTGCATATTGTATATTAATATAATGTAGAGTGCGTTCCAAATTCCCGCAAGTTATATTTTCCAATTAGATATTTTCGATTCAAAATTACACCTTGACTTGCTAAATGATAGTAAAAATTTCTGAATTGTAGCATTAGACTTTCCGGATTGCAGAATATTGCGCTCTGAGATTTAGAATCTTGTTTCTAATCTTAGAATATGGTTTACTGATGTTGAGAAAACGCTCTACTAAATTTTAGCAAGTGATCTGTTAGATTTTAGAATATTTATTTCGTGTCTCAATAAAAAAAAAAAATCTCGGGTACTCTTATTCGTTTTTTTTACCTATTATACAATACATTGTTTATCATTAAAAACCTAATCGCCCCCGCTGTGGTTTGAACCTCGGACGCTGACATGACACGCTCGCATCTTAACCATTACGCTAGTTTACGCCTAGAATACCGGTTCTCATAAAAGTATATAAATTGCTGAACATTTTAATGAGATCCACACTGAATTTTAGCAAGTGATATTCTACAAATTACACGGAAAAAAATATCTAGCTGTCACACGGATTTTTTAGGTTATATCGGCCATATTTGTGGTTAGGATAGTTAATAATATAGCTAGAACAGTGATATGTTTCTTTGTACCGGCTACACATTTTTTTGCGTGTAGAAAATTCTTGCTGCTCTTGAGCATTTTCATGCTTAAATTATTCGCTGATGTGTAGTAATTTTTGTACCGTTCTTTCAATTGCTAAAATCTAGAAAGCGCTTTTTGATATTCAGAAATTACTATTTTCCTTGCATTTTCCGACGCAGGTGAACGCTTTCCTTTTTATCATAGATTTAAAAAACTTTTCAAAAATTCTATGAATTTTATCACACCATAACCCTTTTACCTTTTTGTAGGATTGAATTCATCACAAATTGAAAGTAAAGCAATAGGTGGAGTATCAGATGAGGTTAACATAACACCATACACAGGATCAGTATTTGAGAAAGAATATTGTAGGATGGTGACTCTGGGAACATTTTTCAATATGCAAAATTTGATAGTCACAAGACACTGGGCTGAGGTTATAAAAGCAAATATTGAAAATTATTCAGTCCAAAGTAGAAAACATGTTGAACAAAATGATTTTATAGTTAAACACGTGTTATATCCACTTGTTGATGACGGTTATATAACAATGTCTTATGGAATTCTAAGAGTGAGTTTAAAAAATTGAAATTGATAGAATAACCCTATATGAGGTATTTTGTGCTGATAATGCACAGAAAAAATTGGGATTAATAGTTCAATTCCAGGAAAATTAACTCAAAAACTAGTTTGATGCACTAGATTTGCAATTAATTTAACTAACAAAAATTAGTAATCCTGCTAGCCATCCAGTCATCTGATTTACTTTACCACTTGATTTCGTTGAATATACTGAAAAAAACTTGGATTACTTATTATATTCTACACGGAGAAACTTTTCATAGCAATATATTTTTTAATGTATAATGATAATTCTAAAAACTATTAGGAATCCAGGGAAAATCGAGGTGTGATGGTAATTATTCCTAGCGAACTGGAAATTGTTTGCAGTCAAAATACTAAAAGTTCGAAAAATGATTTAAAAAGTTAGTATAGGTTATAGTAAAGTTTGATACAATCTATAGCAAATTATCGTATATAGTATTCCATCTACAGTTCAGCATTTTGCTGCGAAAAATTCTTAACTTGGGTTTCTCCGTGTAGTAAAATGAACTTAAAAAAGCATTCAAGTTAACCAGATTTTTGGTTAATTTAACCAAAAAAGACTAGTAATTCTGCTACCCGTGTGGAATGCATTTTATAGACGCGGTTATTCTAAAGATTTGATATTGTAATGTGGAAAACCACGTGAGGCCTCGTGTAGGCTGGCTAAAATTTTTCATACGGGTGGCCAATCACCCTTGTAGAAGAAAATAGTTGGATCCGATTAGGACCGACTGACCCCATTCCAAATACATCATGGAAACCGATTTAGTAATCGGATTCAAAATGGTCTCGCCTGATTGAATCCGATTAATAAATCGGCTTCAATGATGTTTTTGAAATGGGGTCAATCGAATCAATCGGTCCCAATCGGGTCTAATTATTTTTTTCTACAAGGTTAGTCAACTGGTCAATTGTACCAATTTATCCTTGTGTGTTTGAAAAAAATGTCACCAGCTACTACTGTTGATATTTCCTTTTGTTTTTTTCCCAAGTATTGTATTGCAGTCTCTCAAGGTAGTTTTCATCCACAAAAATTAGACCTCAGACAAAAATAGATAATTTTGCTTTCAAGAATAACAATATTATTATTGAAGGGCTATTTTGAAAGAGAAAAGATTATTTTACAAGAAAAAAATTCGAAACACAGAAAAATAATTTTATTAATGAATTTTATTTTTGACCCAACTTTTTTTCTTATCGCTTCTTACCAAATTTTAAAAAATTATGCGATTCTAACAAATCATGAATCGTTTTTTCAGAGAAAATATTTCCCACAACTTCACCGTTTCTGATTTTTAAATAGTACATTGTGCAACTAGGGGAAAAAAAATTTATTTTGCGAGTGTGAAGTTTGATGCCCGAGCAAAGCAAGGGTAACAACCACACGAGTAAAATAAATGTTTTTCCCGTGTTGCACACGATTTTTTTTCTACTAGCGGGTCAGAAAGTGGATTTGTTTGCCCCGCACAGGGCAATAACGGGGCTAGTAGAAAAAATAAATTCTTTCATAGCTGAAACCATTTTGAAAACATTTTCCAAAAAGAAATTTTTATAAAGAAATTGCTGAATTTGATAATAATTTATTCATTTTCGAAAATTGGAAATGGTCAAGTTGTAGGGAATCTTTTTCTTGAAAAAGTGATTTGTAATTTATTAAAATCGCATAATTTTTTAAAATTTGGTAAGAAGCGATAGGAAAAAAAGTTGGGGCAAAAATAAAAGTTATTAATAAAATTATTTTTCTGTGTTTCAAATTTTTTTCATGGAAATTAATCTTTTCTCTTTCAAAATAGCCCTTCAATAATAATATTGCTATTCCTGAAAGCAAAATTATCTATTTTTGCCCGAGGTCTAGTTTTCGTGGATCAACTACTTTAATTACAAAACATTTTTTCAGGTCGACAAAGAGGGGGAAGAAATGGATGCAATAGGACCGCCCATAATTGATATCGTTGATCCGCGTGAACAAGAACCTTGGACGAATTTTAATTTATACACCGGAGCGTGGTCGTATAGTGATGGTGAATATCACCCAGTATTTTTGAATATGAAGCTTATAACATATGAAGAATGCAAGTATATAGTTGAACAAAAGATTGAAATGTATATGAAGTATGGTTACGTCTGCGCGTTCTCAGATGCGCAACTCGAATTTGTAACTATGTTTATTACTTTTTTAAATGGCTTTATAATAGTCACTTAATTTTCTTCACACTTTGAATTGATACTTGATAGGGTATGCTAAAGCAAGAAATCTATTCTATTTTAGTTTGAACAAGGCGCTCCTTTGTTTATGGATTCTCACAGATTGTTAGGAATCGCTGTTCAGCTGCCTACGGAAACGAATCCATTTTATATTGTATTTGAAACACTTTATCACAGATTACCAGAAATCACACGTTTTTCTAAACTATCTTTCAAAGCTTGTAAGTATTATGAACGTTTAATTTTGAAAAGTGTACTTTTGGCATTGTTATATAACAAACACCCAGAAAACAGTTTCTTTTATATAAGGTCAAAGAAAATTTGAAATAAATTTCAATGCAATAAATGGAAATATTTTTTTAAACTTTTTAAATTTATTACTTATTATTAAATAATATATTGCATTATATTATAATATAATGTAATAAAATATTATTACATATATACTTGTAATAATATTGCTAATTATATATAAATTTAAAAATTTTTCTTCGATATATTTTGTAAAACTTTGACAAATAAAGGAATTTATAAAAAATATGTTTTTATAAAATGTCAAAGTTCATTTATTTGAAAAAAGAGTAAAACGTTGTATATAAAGTTAATTTACTAGTGAAAATTGCGAAGAATTACTTATAAATACAAGAAAAATTTGAACGAAATTTATGCAAAATTACAGACGCAGCCTTGCACTTATTACATGCAAATTTTATGCAAACGATTTGCTCAAATTTCAAACGAATCTTTTGTTAGACGTCATTTCAGGTTTGTTGCACAGCTTTACATTGTTAAAAGTAGTATAATGATATACTGAAATTGGGTGATTGGTATATAAGTAATATATAATTTAGAAGTAATCGCAAAAATGTGTTTTGAAGTATTCTAAAACGTTCTAAAAAAATTAAGAGGACTAGAAATTTTAGAGAAACGAAGAGCTAAGCTGTTTTACGCTTAATTCGCTATTCCTATTTATTTTTTACATTTTAGAAAATATTTTGTAACGTAAATTGGGAAATTCATATTAAAAACTATTTTTCTCTTTGAGAGTAATCTCGTCAAGCACCCCTTTAATGAACAATGGTATTCTAATGTAAATTTTAATCATTTACAGCTGCACCAAAATCTGAACATTTCTCTACAAAATTGGGCAAACTAAAGGCATTAAAAATGAAGGACATAAGTTCTTCGACCTCGAGAGGTGGTGAAGATTTTCTACCCAGTACAGCAAGTTTAGCTACTAGAATTTCAGACTATTTAACACTAAAGGATAAGAACAACCCTAATGAGTCTGGTTCTAGTCCTCGTCAACCTCAAACAGCCAAATTGTCATCTGACAAAGGTTTGAAAAAAGTCTTACAACGATATAGAAGCAGAGGTAAGGGTCACGAGTGAAAGACGTACAAATTGTCTTTAGAATGGTTAAGAAACATGAGATTTTTTATGAAAAATAAAAATACTTGGTGTCGCATGTATAAACTCTATAAATCAAAATAATTTAGAAATTAACTAATTTTAATTAGTTTTAATTTTTAATTTTTTTAATTAAATGTAATAATAATAAAAAATAATAATAATAATGTTTTAATTTTAATTTTAATTAGAAATTTTCATTTCCAACTGGAAATTCATCTTTGCATGACCGAAAATGTGTCATTAATATAATTTAGTTAAATTATGAATGATTCATATTCAGAGATAAACAAATAAATCCTGTATTTCCTTGATCTGAATAAATATATCAATTTAAATATTGCATTTTATTATTTTAATCTGAAAAATGTAATATCCCAGTCCCGAATTAATTGCATTATACGCACTTGAAGAATGTGGAATTTATTGATGAATTTTTCACTTACATTTAAAAATATTTGCTAATTTTGAAAAAAAAATACATTACAACGGTATAACCACATGACTTTTATATATTTTCGTAAACAAATTTTGGAATAAAATGCAGAAACGTTTGAAAGTATTTTTAGCCAGGGACTTTTTTTGAACATCTCTGACTGAAATAATTTTCAAAATAACGTTAAAGGCATAATTTATTTATTCTAAATACTGCCATTAACATTTATTATTTTTTCTAATACATAAAATAGTTTAAAATTCTGACCAAAAAAATAAAAAAATAAATAAATAAAATTCAAGAAAATTAGTATTCAAAATGGCTTTTTCATAGCCTCTTTGTGCTATTAATCTTTGTTTATTAATGTTTTTAATAAACAGGCCTTACTGAGGGTCTTACGAAAGATGAATATTTTAAATGTTTAATGTCAAATAACAAAGACATTTTTCAGTTCAGATTTTTTTAATTTAATGTTAATAATTGATGAAAAGCAAGGAAAGTGAGTTCTAGTGATAAAAAATCAAGAGTGAAACATCGATGTTATCAAACATGGATATCAAAGATGTTAGACACTGATGTTATTGATGTATCGATCAAAAAACATTTATGTTTTTTATGTTTTTCAGAACATCGAAATTTTTCTTAAAATAATCTTAAAAACCATTTATAGCATGTTATTGTCATTCAGTAATAATATAATTAGATAATAAGCTGTCTTTGAAGACAGCCATTTTAATATAGAAAGTAAAATTTATATCTGCTGCATAAACTCTCTTGATGAGACCTTCATCGATATTCTAATTCAAAAAATTTTAAGTATGAAAATTACAAAGAATTGATGGATACATGGATAGATATAAATATACATAAGCTCAAACTTTTACTATGATTTATGAATTAGAGCATTCAAAGAAAAACGGATTAAAAATTACTAGTACTTAATTTTAAGTAGATAAATCCGAAGATTTTCTTTGACCCAGTTTAAAATAACTTAGAAATTACTGAGTCAGAAAGACAATTATTTTTCTTGTGTAATAAGCTTTTATATAAAAACCGGAAGTTGTGTATCATATGCATATTCATATGGCCACTGCATTTAACATATTAATTTTATTGGCATGTGATACTTGAGAAAAGTAGCAAGGTCATGTGAACAATGTAGTTCTGTATACATTTCAGTAACTTTTTAATAAACATATCACATATTTAGGCTAAAAAATGGAATTTTTTCAATATTGTTTCTTATAATCAAAACATAAAATATACATCGTGTCGAGAAGTGTCTTGATGATAATTTGTAGACCCCATTTATGCAAATAATTTTCCATCTAAACGTTTTTTTTATCTGCCATATTTTTTCCAAGAAATGTAATGTTTGAATTTTAGTCGTAATTTTTTAAATTGAAATGGAAAATATATGTTTTATCAGTAACTGGAAAATGGAATTTTGATATTGACTTTTTTCAAGTTTTAACATGCTGTAACATTTCTAATTTTGGTTTAATCAAAGAATGTTATCAAGATAATGTGTATAAAGATTTATGAGCACTATCGAAAACCAGTGTTTAAATTTTTGATTTTTTCAAAAAATTTTTTTAAAAATTTTTTTTTAAAAACACAAAAGAAAGTGCTGAATCCCTCAATTTTGATTGGATGTGGCTGGTTAACGAACTTGTCCTTACTTTTTCGGCTCCGATAAAGTGTACCAAAGCTCAATTCAATCTGATAATTCTATCGAGAGTTATGCCGCACACGACCTACAGACAGAAAGACAGACAGACAGACACTTTCGTAAAAACCATTTTTTCTGACTCAGGGGGTCTCAAAACGTAAAGATTTGATGAAAATTTCGAAAGTCATTTTTCACATAAAACTAATACCTTCTCATCCATGATGAGAATGTGAAAATTTCTTCGGTAATTTTCCCTGAAATTTCGGAATAGTAATTACCGCAATATTTCCGGAATTTTCTCAAACATTTTTTACGAAAATTCCAGAAACTTTCTACATTTTAGGAAATTTCCCCAAAATTTTCAGTAAATTTCCAGAAGTTTTAGGGAAATGCCCTAAAATGTTGATGAAAATTATGTTTCCCAACACGTCTAGTGAGAATTTTACTTTCATATGTATGTGATGTAAACATATATATATATATATATATATATATATATACACTGCTGTGCAAAAGTCGCCGAGCACTTGTTTTTAACCATTCACATAAAAGCTTCTAATTTATAAACTACCTAACAATGAATTTTTCCTTAGAATAACGTGGAAAGTAACAGAATTCTGCATTTAAGGGGTTGCATGGGTTTCGAGGGTTGAAAAAAGCAAATTCTCTCTAATTTTTTTTTAATATAATAAAAGAATTATTTTATTCAAACTTTTAACCATATAAAAATTTTGAAAATTCTGCCGTTGGAACTTGGTTTTCGGACATTTTAACTAATGACCATCGTTCTTTTAATTTTTTAATATAAAATAAAATGTCATAAAATTGTAGGTTATGATGACCGTTTGTTTTGAAAGATTTGAAGAATTTGTCGATAAGCATGTTCTCGTTTTCAACACATTCTTCAAATCCTTCAAAACAAACGGTCATCATAGCCTACAAATTTGTGACATTTTATTTTATATTAAAAAATTAAAAGAATGACAAGCGACAAGTAAAGAGATTGAGTAAAAATTGAGCTGATAAACGCGCCATCAGGCGAGTGGAACTGTGAGTTACTTTGTGAGTTCAGATTTTCAGACGTTGCGCGTCGGTAAATGATCAAAATGAGAGAAATTAGAAATGAGTTACCACCGGAGTTGCTATTGAAAGAATTATCACGCCAGATCACGAGTACAAACTGCAATATGCAAAATTATTTATTATCAGAATATTAAATAATTAATAATTTATAATTATTTGAATTATTCTATTGACATTGCAGAATTAAGAAATGACAAAAATATATTTATATATAAAATATATATATATATATATATATATATATATATATATATATATATATATTTATATTTGTACTAAGATTTACATATAAGACGAAGCACCATAATTGTATTTTGTTTTCAAAATGAAATAAATAAATAAATTTAGCTTGTTATAAAAATTTTGTTTTTATAATCATCCTTCCATATTGTATGGTATAAGTAGCTTTTTTTACTCTTAATTTTTTAAGGTACATAATAATAAAAAATAACAAACAAATAAATCTAATACACTCAAATTAACGGAAAAAAAGCTCAATGTATGAATAATGGCAAAAAATTGCAGTAAACAAAAATCAAGGAGTTATGGATTTCATTGAATTTAAAACTAACGACACGATTTCTAAATGACGAAAATAAAAATCCTGAATCTAAGAAAATCCGTGACATAAAATTTTAATGCATAATTCAGAATAAAAATTTTTTATGTATAAAGATACAAAATATTTATTTTTCTTCACTATAAATTGACAATCAATCATTGAATTCCCTCACATTCTTACATTCCCGAAATATAAAACTGACAAAACAAAAATATTTTTAATATCTATACATAATATATATCTATATTTATCATTATATCTATTTTATATTTTAATAATTTTATTATTATAATATTTGTTTAAAATGAATATTTTTTATATTCCTAAGTAACTTCTTTATATCTATAGAGGTCCTGGGCTCAATATCCAGTGGAGTCAAAGCTTTCCTTTTTTATAAAGAATATTTTCCTAATAAATATACTTATTATGTATAGATATAAGAAATATTAATTTTCGTCAATTTTAAATTTCATCAAAGTGAGAATGTGAGGGTATTCAATGATTCATTGTCCATTTATATTTCTTCCTTTTAATCGAATTTTGACAAATTCAAAGAACCCCGCACAAAATGTATGTAAAAAATGTTTTGATGGATTTTGCCTGACAATAATTTATTCTTCACTTTATAGAATAGAAGAAATTTCCAAAAACAATTTGGTCCGATTACAAGTCCTCATTTGAATTTTAGAATATGCTTTAATTCAATTGCTCAGAAATTATATAATTGGATTGATTTCAATTCGGGATATTTTGAAATTCTAGATTCTTATTTTTCGTGATTTTTTTCGTCAATGAAAAATATTGTTGTTATTTCAAATTCACGAAATTAATTGAAATTTGTTTAAAATCTACAAAGCAATACAGAAAAAATTAAAAGGTTTTTTTTCACATAAAACCAATAAAATAAAACCATCTTATTGATGATAGACATGTTAAAAATTTGTGCCTGTTTTTAAACATTCAAGACTTTTTTCATAAAAGGAATTTCTTGTCTGCTAAATATCCTCATTTGTCGGTTTTGGTAGCTAGATTTAAGTTTATAAAATAAGATAATATAATTCATGTTAAAACTTAATAGCATTTATTATTTAAAACGTGCATCGTAATATATATCTTCTGTTTTAAAGATTTTTTTTTACTTTCGTATTATTGCCAACTCTATACACCAGTTCCACAAATCTGACGAAAATAACAAAGAGAGGTGTGAGGAATGTCCTTCCGTGACCTTCTGTTTACGCCACCGAAATTGCAAGCGTAAATATGTAGTGAACTTCTAAAACAATAGTATATTACATTTCAAGGGGCGAAACAGAGCGATTGCATGAGTGTGAAGTTTGCTGCCCGAGTGAAACGAGGGCTGCAATCACACGAAATGCTTTCGCTGTGTTTTGTTTCGAGTAATGTATACTATTTTTCATAGCGCTTCCTTTGAAAATCCGATTTTTGGTACCTGTAGAGCGGGTTGAAACTACGATTTTCAACCCTTCACAGCTTCACAGTTACAGCCAATCAGATTCTCAAAAGAGTTGCTATGAAATAGTATACATTACTCGAAACAAAACACAGCGAAAGCATTTCGTGTGATTGCAGCCCTCGTTTCACTCGGGCAGCAAACTTCACACTCATGCAATCGCTCTGTTTCGCCCCTTGTAATGTAATATACTATTTCATAGCAATTAACTCTTTTGAGAATCTGATTGGCTGTAACTGTGGAGCGGGTTGAAAATCGTAGTTTCAACCCGCTCTACAGGTACCGAAAATCGGATTTTTAATGGAGGCACTATGAAAAACAATAATCGAGTCACTTTGATTTATAGCCTTGTCAAGAAAGCACGATTTTCAAACGGTTTTCTACCGAATTTGAATCCGAGCAATTTTCTGGCAAGAAATAATCGCAAAGTATTTTCAGCTCTATCCGAAATCGGCTGTGAGTGATTTTTAAAGTGAACTTGTTACTCGAGAGTGAAATAGGTGTAGAAACTATTAAATCTGCTTAATCCCTGCACGTGCAGAAGAAAAACTAAAAAGCGGAGTGCGGTTTAAAAAGGAAAGGATGCAAGAGAAATTGTGTAGGAGTGCGTGGTCTGTGTTTGGGTGTGTGTGTGTCTTGTGTGGTTAGGGTTGTGTGTTTTTTTGATTTTCAGGTTTTTAAAATGTCATCGAAGATTGTCGATTGCTGCCAATTCTTCGGTTGTCCAAACAAACAGTCGGAAGGGGCAAAGTTATTTTATTTTCCTGCTCAGGGTGACGAAAGATTAGAAATATGGATAAGAAATCCAGATAAGTGCCATTTAATTAAATTTTTAAAAATTCGTAGTACTTAATCAGGCAAACGATTTTGGATTGTGAGGCTTTTTTCGTATCTCACATATTTTGGTTACAAAATTTGAATTTTTTATTTTCAATAGTATTTTTTTGAATCAAAACTTAATAAATACATCATATCAATGAATGTCCCAATAGAATTTTAGAGCTGCATGTAGACAAATAATTTGAGCTCACATATGACTGATTCCATTTCATTTTGATCAAGCTTTATAGGTTGACATTTTATTTTAACTCGAAATTGAAGTATAATGTTCCCAAAACGATTCAATTAGACAATTATATTTTGTTTTTTCGCGAGTTAAGGGAATTTTTGTTTTGGCGTTAATTTTTTTTCCATGGAAGTAAAATGTTCAAATTCTAATCTGACGAAATTTGTAATGGCGAAGATGTTTTTTTAAATGAGATATGATTTTTTGGGAAAAAATGATTTTCCCGTTTCAACTGTTCTTAAATTAACTTATTTTTTCTGGAATAAAATTTTTACACCCTGGAATTTATTTTTTTCATCCGTTTTTCTATTTGAAATTTCGTCAATCAATTTAACTTGACATACATAATTTTTAAAGCTAACACTAATATCAGCGATAACTCTTTCAATTCTTAATTTAATCTTAATTTTTAAAGTTAATTAATTCAAAAGTTGACACTAATATTAGTTGAAATGGGAAAAACGATTTCTATACCATATCTCATTCCAAAAAATCTTCGCTATTACAAGTTTTGCCATATTCTAGTTTGAACATTTTACTGCCATGGAAAAAAATTACGCCGAAACAAACAATGCATTTCGAGAAATATTATTTTAAATATATTTTTCACTTTTTTCACTTTTATAAATAAAATTATCAAATCGTCGAGAAAGTCATTACTATAATCATCGTGAATTTCGATCTTTTCTGAATATTTTTTTACAAAAATCGTCAATATTGCTTGATACACGTAGAAACATTTTATATTAATTTTTACTATAGTATTTTTCAATTTGGGGAAAAACGTATTACTTTGAGAATTTTTGCCAGTAAAAATACTAAACTTTATAAAAATGATATGGAACTTCAGCATAGTTCATAGCAAATTTTACTGTAGTTCATATTAAAGTTTCATATCATTCTTCTAAAGTTTAGTATTTTACCGACAAAAATTCTCAAAGTGATACGTTTTTCCCTGAATTGGAAAATACTGTAGTAAAAATTGATATAAAAAGTTTCTCCGTGTAAATGTCAAGGTTATACTGATTTAAGAAAAAAATTAATCGGGTAACCTGCAAACTTTGTCGGACAAAATTTGTACACCCTGCCAAAGCGAAAAATTCCAAATTCTTACGTTTTTCATATTTCGCATATTCTGGTTAAAAACTTTGATTTTCAATTTTCAGTATCATTTTTTTAATTAAAAAGAAAAATACACATTTACAGAAAAATGTTGCCATTCGAATTTGTAGATCTTTTTGTAATGAGATATTCTTTGATTTGATTGAAAAAAATTATCAGGATAATTAGTAGAGATTTATGAGCAATATCAATAATGAATATTGCAATTTTAGATTGTTTCAAAACAAATTTCAGGAACACAAAAAATCCCCTTATTTTTAGAATTTTGGTCGGATAGGGCTGATTAACGAACTTGTCCTAACTTTGTGGGCTCCGATAAAATATGCCAAAATTCAATTCAATCCGATAATTCTATATCGAGATTTATAAATTTGTATTCACATCTTTTTTAAAATTATTTATAAAATAAATGAATAGGAACCAAAAATAGAATACAAAAGTAGGATTCGGAAAAATACGAAATGATATGAATATATACATATATTACAGGGAAATAAAAACAGGCTTATACTGATTTTTTCCTTCAAATCACGAGTTTTCCTTGATTTTGTTTGTGAATATCGAGCACGAGATTTATTTCGCAATACTCTAGGTAAACAGGAAGATGACCGCAAAATTTTTGACACCGAGATAAGCCAGTAAATGACAGTGAATTTATTTTTTGATTGAGGATTTCTCAAATTTTCAGTAGGAACACCTTTTGAATCTAATGTTTAATGGGGTTAATTTGACATAATTTGAGTTTAAAAATTTCAATTTGTATATTTTTCAGGCATGAAACCATTCAGTCCTAATTGCATAATTGTAATGTCCTTTAATTTTTCAAAAACATTCAGTTTTACATTCTAATCGTTCTGAATGAAATTGAAAATTTTTTGAAATATAGATTTGAAGGCTATTGTTGTTATAGTCATCAGTCCTGGGACTAGTTTGTCTCCCTATCCTTTGGGACCTTCTACTACACCTAAAATTGTTCCTACTAGTCTCTCATGCCTAAGTATGTGATTAAAAATCAAAGGTGTCAGAAATTCAATAATTTTGATAATAAATACCCCGTGCAGAAATCGCCCGATTTGTCCTCATTTAAGGTTGGGCTACGGTTAGGCCCTCGCTAGAAAAAGTAGATTAGAAAGTTCTAGGCGGGCCCCGGCGAGGCGTTGATAAGGTTCACCCTGTTTGGTTTCTAGAGAAACTAGTTCCTTCTAGTCGGGCCCTATTTTTGGATTTTAGTCAGGCCCTAAGTAGTTTCTTATTTTGATAAAAAGTTTAGATATTCTTTGCTGCGCATACTCTTGCGAAAGGCCTTTACATATGTGCAAAATTGGAAAATTACATCAGAAAGAATGAAAAAAGCAATGAAGAAAGTATCCAAAGAGGTTATGAAACTTATATTAGGAATGTTTCTGAATCTGACAGCTATAACAATACTGAAGATAATTATTAAAATTGTCTATATAACAGTTTTCATAGGAATTCTTACTACAGTATCTTTCAATTTAGTGACAGGTGCGTTACTAAGACTTTACCGGTTAAAATATTTAACTTCAGAAAAATGATACAAAACTTTCCCATGGGTTACATCAAATTTTCTATAACCTATACTAAAGTTTCATATCATTTTTCTAAAGCTTAGTATTTTTATTGCTAAAATCTCTCAGAGTGACACATTTGCCCCCCCACTGAAAAATACTGTAGTAAACATTATTCAAAATTAGTACAAACCTATAAAAAAACTTTCTTCGTGTAGTAACAAATCCAAAATTAACGTTCAACTATAAAAAAAATACTTTACTAATATAATATATGATATAAATATTTTTATTATAAATCGTTTAATGTTTAACGCACTCTACATTTTTATAGGTTAATTGTAATTAATATTGGACAATTTTTAAATTTATGAAGATTGTATTTAGTAAATTAATTAATAATATTATTCTAAATTTCTTATCCCACAAAACGATAATGAACTTTATAAAACATTAATTATGAGTTTATCAAGCACAATCTTTGCAAATTTTTCAATTGTTCAATGTGAATAAAATTTACCTAATTTAAATACAAAAAGTACGTTAAAAATATTAATCAGATTCTACAAAGGTCCTAGCTGGGGCCCCATTGTACGGTTAGGCATTAGATATGTATTCTAATCAGGGCCCGACTAGATGTCTAAAATAGAGCCTGCCTAAAACAGCGTTACAGAAGTAGATGGGGCCTGACTACTTTTCCCTACTTGATCCCGACTAGAAGGAGGGAAAAGTAGTCAGGGCCCTACTATATCCTAAATGAAATTTCTGCACGGGACGTTTCGAGTTGATTAACGATAAAAGTAAAAATAATTAAACATTTAAGAAATTAAAATACCCTATTGAAAAGTTGATGATGACTGACAGTGAAACATTTTAAGAATGGGCAATCTATACGTTATTAAAAATGGAAAGCCTTCATATTTGTATACTGATAAATTACTTTTTATATTAAATAATATCTAATTAAAGACTCCAAAAGAACAATTTTTAGAGATTAAACAATAGGAATATGAATTTTGATTTTGAATCAATAAGTGTTCAAAATGGAACGATTAAAAATTGAAGCGTTTATAATCGTTGAATTTTTCATTTCTAGAAATTGTTCAATTTAGGAAAATATACATCATACTTTATTTATAATCATTCTTTTTATCATTAGATATTGATTTTGCTACTATTGCACTGATCGACAGCCATTTTGCTGCAGAGTGGACAGTAACTTTTTTACAGTAATTTGAGCTCGCTGAATTCAAAAATTACTATCATTTAGTTCGATCAGCTTTTATTTACTAGACGCTGCAAAAAACCATTTTTCTTCGAATTCTTTAGATCTTGCAAAGTTGAATTGTAACTACCGTAAGGTCAATTGTCAAGTCAACTGTGTGACTTTGTAAGATTCACAAAATTCCAAAGAAAATACGCATGAAAGGCCGTGTTACAATTTAAAGTATAAACTGTACAATGTAATTTTCTCCTTATTGTTTTATCAATGATTCGGTCTCGTTAAGTCATCATTAATAGACATATAAGACAGTTTGGATATTTCATTGAAAAATTTTCGACGCGGGTAAATAGTTATCAATTTGATATAGTGACAAATATACACTGAGAAACATATATCTACATTTTTCCTGTCTTTTATAGGAATTTTACCTCAGGGGGTAAAAAATAGGAAAATTTGCTAGTTGAAAAGAAGTATATACTACTGCGAAAGTGAGATAGGAGGATAAAAACTGAAAGTATTTACTTTTTTTTATATGAAAATTGTTATTCGAATTTTGAAGGAAGTAGTACCTTACTTAAAGAAAATATATACAGTAACTGAATCTAAAAAAGTCCGATAAATTATGGGAATCTCTATGGTCCGTCAGATTTCCGATAAATTATCGGAATAAAAACCGCTAGTTAAAGGCAGATTTTACTGGTTTTTCTCGGACTGCTGGCATCAACTATACATGACTCCGTGCATTAGTGTGCGGCGTGCTCACGTGAGCAGTGTACTTCTTGCGTACATGTATACACATGTATACATGTGTATACATGTATGACATGCGTCATGCTCGAATGTAGTAGCGTATTTTCGGCGCACAATGTGACTTAGTGTACATGTGTTCGTGTACCTATTTGAGGAAGTAAATTTGATGAATTTTTATTTAATTTTTGCTTTTTTTTTAAAACGCTACTTTTTATTAAAACACAATCTTATAAAAAACTAGATAAAAACTTTACCAATATCCTAAAATGTTCATATAAAGTCATTTTATAAAAAACTTCATAAAAATACCAATTTTCGATTGAGTCGACTATATAAAAATTTCAGTAAGTTTAGAGTTTTTATAAAGAATCGTACCTTTGTAAAAAGACAAAACTTTATAAAGTCAGTGATTCTCAAGAAATGTCCCTAGGGTCTGGTAATCCTCTAATTTTTAATTATTTTTTCAGGAAACGAAGCTTATTTAAAGAAGATAAGCGCGTCAACTCTTCGAAAAGCAGAACTTTGTGGAGATCACTTTTTCCCTGAATCGCTTTGGGATAACACGAAAAATAGGCTGAAATCGAATCAGAACCCGAATCAGAACCCGATTCCATATTGGAATGCTTCAGCAGAAGAAGACGAAACCGAGAAGAGAATGCAAGAGGATACAAAGAAGAGAATGCAAGAGGAAACAAAGAAGAGAATAAAACAGAAAATAGAGAAGAGGATACAAGAAGAGATACAGGAAATAATAGAAGAGGAGAAAGGGGAAACCGACAAAGAAGAAGATGAAACAGCGAATGGAGAGACCGGAACTGGTAAAGATGCGTCAGGAATTATTTCAGAAACATCTGATAGTGAAAATGAAATACCTGTGAAGAGAGCGAAAGTGGTAAAAACTTATCCAGGAGCTGCCAAGAAGGATAAGTTTATCACCCTGGATGAAGAAAATGAATAAATGGAATGGTCAAAAATCGAACCTCCATTACCCAGTACTTCAAGCTCTGGCATTCAGGGAACAGGTACTCTCTCCGCTGAAGAGAGAGTAGAAAACATTAAAAAGGGTTTGACTAACAAGTTTAAAAAACTGAAGAAGG
This sequence comes from Diplolepis rosae, assembly GCA_030998225.1. NCBI lineage: Eukaryota > Metazoa > Arthropoda > Insecta > Hymenoptera > Diplolepididae > Diplolepis > Diplolepis rosae. The sequence goes on along the minus strand of JAPYXD010000727.1, from coordinate 7,361,802 downwards.
ATGACGAGTCAGTTAGAAGGAAAATGGCGAGGAAAATTCAGTCTGCAGCAACAATTGAAGGCTGTAAAGGAAAATACAAACGAGACATGGCCGCAATAAAACGAAGAAAAGTCAGTATTTCTGAGTTTATGAATGTGCATCATTGCCTTAATCCTGTATCTCGTGCAATTGTAACGATGCAACTTCGTCACCAGAACAACGCACGTTATAATAATGACGAAAGAGATTTCGCAAAGAGATTAAACTTTTATTCTGCATCAGCGTACAGACATATGAGAAAAGTTGGACTCAGGCTTCCTTCTGAGTCATCGGTACGAAGGTGGATTGCTGAGTATGATATAAAGCCAGGATTCAGTGAAATCATTTGTGAAAAATTCAAGGAAAAGTTGGATCAATTGCCGTCAGATGAAAGGATATGTGGCTTAAAGTGGGACGACTTCAGCATTAAAAAATGTGAAAAATATTCCAAATACTGCGACCTTATTGAAGGCTTAGTTGATTTGGGCCCATTGGGCCGAAAAAACGTCCCAGCAACAAACGTTTTGGTGTTTTCTGTGGACAGTTTAAATGCAAAAAAGCCTTTTTTTCAGCCGATGTCATATTTTTTAATTGACAAGAGTGTGACTAGACTGACCAGCGATGTGATTGCACATCTTGTGAAACGCTGTCTTTCGAAACTAGCCGAGTGTGGGGCAGATGTAAGATTCATCACTTGTGATCAGGCAACTACAAATCAACACTGCATCTGGAAAACATTTGGAGCAACGATAGAGAAACCTTTCTTTGAGTATGAGGGACGAAAGTATTTTTGCAGTTTTGATTTTCCACATTTGATTAAAAATTTATTGAAACAACTACGAACACACCAGTATTTGTACGATGGAGATGGAAACATAATAGCCAATTACCAAGATTTCGAAAATGCATGGTTCTATGACAAAAAGAGTACAACTAGCAATTTACTTGGACATATAACGGATGTGCATATGGCTCCAAATAATTGGGAGGTAATGAATGTTGAAAGGGCTATGAACTTCTTCGTACCTCTCGACGCCAGTAACGATAGCTCCATGAGTACTAAGCATCATCGAACCAACGTATTTTCACTGTTATCGTTTTCCACGGCTTTATTCTGCCTATGGAGCTATCGTTACTGGCGTCGAGAGCTACGTTCCAAAATCCATATTTCCACCAGTTTTTATTGCATTGGTTTGAAACTTACCAAGAAGCTTTCTTATATATCAGTCAACAAATGTCTCGAAGAAAGTTTTTTTAACCTTAAAGTTTCTTCGATACTTTTTTCGGCGAAACTAAAGTAACATGATTACCCACCATCCTCAATTTGAAATTAAATATTATTAAAAAAAGGGAATTTGTAGATTTTTTTTTAATTTGTGTACATAGATAGACTGTACATAGTGTGTGTGCCAAATTTCAATCGATTTGAAATTTTATTCAACACACGATGTTTTTCATTTTAAAACTTATTGAATATCAGGTTTTAAATTTCTCAGTTTTTAAATTTCGGTCATCATACGACAAAAAAACTTGCGATACAAAACAATTCCATCTAATTATTCTGCACATGTCTATATTTTTAAAGAATTGATTTTGCGACTTTTAAGATTTCAAGCGAATATGAGATCAGAGGTGAACAGTTCTGGCACGTTCGAGCGCTGAGCGAGATATTCGTTCTGGACCTTCAGTTTACAATAAATGTTCAAATCATTTTAAACAATCTGAGGATAACTATACGTTTTCTGAAGTATAAGTTCTATTAAATTTTCAGAATTCAGACATCATTTGTCAAAGTGCAGTTCAAGCTTCCAAACTGTCTGCGCACAGCGCAGGTTGAATCACAAAAAGGCATTGGTAAAGTCAAATAATATTTTATTCCATACAAATACAAAATTCTAATTGATTGTTTGTATTAACAAAGTATGTACGTTCCCATCCACTATTATTGAAATTTGTTGGAGTTCAAAATGGAAATAAAGCAATTTTAGTTTAATAGAGGTATGTTTGATATTTATACATAAAATAGTATATATTGCATTCAATATTAGGCAATGTTCTTTAATAAAAATAATCATCGTCACCAATAAATAATTTTATTTTCAGGTTATTGGTAATTCTGGATGTCATAAACTATATTGATAGCAAAAGGTCTTTTATTCATCGAGGCTTAATTTAAAATTAGAAGGTTGGATAATAAAACATTATTCGTCATAAAACCCAACTACAAATATTATTTTTTGTAAAGTTGCTAATTGGTAATTTATAATTGATAACAGATGAGGTTATTAATGTCCATATCCACGATGGAAAAAAATTGGAATTTTTTTCGATTATAAGGGAAAGAATAAATCACTTATCATGGAGGTATATCTAATATATAAGTTGGTAAAATTCAACATTGAACAATTACTCACAGTGAATAAAGTAAAGAAAAATATATAATTTTATTTGCAGGATCAAAAGGATGTCATAACTGTTGTTCAAACGAATTTAGGAGACAAAGGAGAGTAACTTGTGAAAAATTTATATTTCGATTATACTGGTAGGTAGTTGAATTTTAATGCCGTCTTCTATATTCAATTTCAGTAGCATTAAAAATAATATTTGATATTTAAATTTTTTATCCAGTTAACTGTGGCGACTATGGCAAGTTCCATGTATTTATGACGAGTATACTCGTCAATCACAGTTAACTGGTTAAATTCCTTTGATTGAAGGTTTACTACATTTCGGTTTCATAAATAAAAGCAGAAAGAGGAGAGAAAAATTCTTTGAAGGAGGGTGTTTCGGTAAAATATCATTGGTGTTCCGGTATTGTCAGGTATTTCAGTCATATTTAGAATTTGAGTTAGCGTAGTAAAAATTAATATTCTGTAAATAATTCTGTCATTACTCTAATTGTAGGTTCCTCCAAGCTTCGCACTTTAACTGCTGCGAGAGAGATGCTACTTTTTTCATGGGTAAGAGCTATGTATGCGTTAAAAATAGAAATATTCATAGGAATGGACGTTAATTAGTGAAATTTTTTTCAGAGCTGTCTGGCTAGATCCTATGTAACTTATGCAACTTCAGGATGAAAGGAATCAAGAAATTTATTTTAAAAACTGTGGAAAATATCTTGCGTTTACTTATCAAAATAGTAAAAGTTTGAATAGTATTGTAAAAACTTATTTTTGCTTTTATTTGAAACTTTATACCTTGGAATTCTTAAATTTTAAAATTTATTTGCTTAATTTAACTTTATTTTTAGACTAAAGTATTGCAATTAGAAATTTTTTATAAATGAAAGAGTGAATGTAAAACTTGAAATTCGGCAAAACTATTTTCTATTGAAAAATAAGTATTTAATTCATTTGTAATTTTTAGCGAGGGGGAAATATGTGGTTTTGATTTTCTAAGTAGAAATATGTGTAGGTTATCTAATCTATGTAAAATCGTAGTCGAATTTTTTACCAATTTTGTTTTAATTACGAAATCCTTAGTTAAAATTTAAGGAATTTTAAGTATGCTGTTCGATTTTTTGATTTATTTTATATTTTATTATCGTTATTACAGTGAAAAATATTTTCCACTGATGAATCAGTGAAAAGGCAAATCACTTATTCAATCAGTGAAAATTTGACTGATTCAGATTTAGAGAGTAATGTGCAGATATATAATAGATAATAAAGAAAGACAGATAAAGATTTTCTTTTCACAGCTCAAGGCTGAAAGGGTTAAGTTATAATTTAGTCATTGGTTGACATTTATAATTTGCATATGCAATTACTAAAGTTGCACTTAGGAAATTATTTCAAAAAAGTATACGATTTTACTGAAGTAATTAAATCATCAACTTTTAATCAATTTTTACAAAAGTAAGCTTATCAAAAATATAATATTATTTGAAAAGTATTTTTCAGTATTTACTATATTAGATTGGAAAGTTTTAATGTTTGAATAAGACAGAAGTCAAATCTCAAAACTAATAGCTCGCATGACTTTTCTAGTACTCGGTAAACCTTCAGAGGGCATCAATATAAAAACTTTATAGCATGTTATATATATTATAGCATTTTAGAACTTTTGGCATTGAGAATGTGAACGAATCTTTTTATCTAGTATAAGCTTGGCCTTACAAATGAATTTCCTTTCAAAATATTCACAAAAACTTTGGAAAATATTCAATATCTTACAAGCTACTCGTAAATTATTAAAATTGGTAAATGATTTCTTAAATAAATTTAATAATCAATATTACTAAGATTTTTTATAAAAATGAATTCAATGATGTATAGTTGTATGATAAGTCAACTAATATTCCAAATACTTGGGTATTATAAACAATGTAAAAATGAATTTTCATCTATGTGGAACAAAACGATCTACTTTACCATCTACAATCTGAATTGATTGTAAAATAGTATATTGTGCAATTAGAGAAAGAAAAAATTATTTTACGAATGTGGAGGTTGATGCTCAAGCAAAGTTTATCTCCTGTTTGTCATTAGCATAAAAAAAAATTCTAAAAGATCGCTAAAAGTTAATGAAGCGCTTATTTGATAAATTTTATAATTTTGATAAATAGTCTTGTAATGTTAAACAGACCTCCTTTCAAGAAATACTCTTGTTCTTAGTTCTATCAAAAAGGAATTTCTGTGAATATTGACAATGAATTTATTTGAAGAGAAAAAGGTGGATTGAAAAGTACAAAATAATCTTCAATTCAAGGCAAGATACAAGTAAATTCGTTTATATAGGCTGAATAAAATATTTTTGCTATAAACAAAACTATCGCGTTTGAAAAAGTATTTATAAAACCAAAAAACCTTTAATATTAACTATTGTCGTAAAAGAGCCCTTTCGCCTATCTTACTGTCAAAATCTATAAAATAACTTCAGATCTGAAGCTGGTCATTTACATTCTCTAACAAATTATTATATATTAAGAGCAATACTTTGTTTTAATTTTAATTTCTCTAAGAATTGTAAATTTCTTTAAAAGAGCAATTATTATTGTATCCCTATAGAGAATAATATTAACTTTGTAACCGTATTGTATAAACGAAAATTATATTGAATGAATATTAAACTTTCAAAATATCATCATTGATAAATTATTTCCATTGTCTATATTTCTTCAGTATTGTAATCAAGATAATAAAAGAATATTGAAAACATTTTGTCAATAAATTTGTAATAAATTTCAAAAAAAAAATTGTTAATTTCAATACATGGTTTATTTATATATATTTAATATTTATATATATTCTTTTATATATTGTAATACAAAATTTATAATATAAAATATTATATATATATAATATTATATTATAAAATTTATAATATAAAATATAATATATATAATAAATATAATATAATATAAATATATATTATATTATAAAAATTATAATATAAAATATTTTATATATACTCTTTTATGTATTATTTTATATATATATATATATATTTTTAAAATATATATCCAATTTTAGGAAAAGACTAGTAAAGAGCGAAGTAGAAGGAAAAGAGGTAAAAAGCTATTTTGTGAAATTCTGTCGACAAGCTAGGGTTGAATTGATAAGGACTACCTGACCCATCATGAATACAGCAGACTCACCAACACAAGTTTGGGCCTTACTCCTACAACTTAATTCTTATTCGTGAGATTTTGGTGACTTTCGAAAGTGTCGATCCCCGTGGTTGGTTCTGGAACTTTACCTACCCCTGGAGTCTTTCCCCGCAAGGTTTGGACCATTCTATCGCCCTGCATTTCTCCTCTATACCTATCTTCACTCAACGCCTTTATGATCAAGTCTCCGGATGAGGTGTGGTCAATATATCCACTGATAGTCTGGTCCAGCACTGCTTCTTCCACACTATAATCTCTTGATTCGCGATAGTTTCAGATCTTCACTTGACAGCGCTTGGATATTCAAGATTCAGAAATGTTGAATTTTTCACAGACAGAACGGCGCGACGAATCAGGTGATTCTCCGTTTCTCAATGACTTGTTCGACTCGACTCTATTTTTAGGCGACGTGACAATTTAGGGTCTCGAATTTCACTCGTGCTGCAGCTGTCGGATTACTCTGTTTAGAGTTCCCATGCATCTGTTTATATAGGGATATGGTGTTTTGAGGCATTGCAACTCAGTCGGCCAATGCATTAGATTTTAGATCCGAGCATTTCAACAGGAGTTGGCGCCTCCATAAGAATCTTAGGTTTCAGTGTGTTGGGTGACAGGCTGGGCTAGCTTGACTAGTGTTCGTTGGGAGTCACAACGATTTCCAATCTGTGTGATCATAGTAGGTGTATCGTTTTCTTCTTAGTGTAGGTGCTACATGCACTTTCTTACGGTATAGTGTAAATGAGTGCCAACTGCTTCAAGTAGGCTTAGTCGCAAGGGTCAATTACATTATTTGTATATATAGACAATAAAGTAAAAATGACAATACAATTATCGTACAATAGGTTACAATTAATTGATTAACAATTACAATTCCAATTAGCAATTATTGTGCCTTTACATTTAAACAGACTTTACTATTTATACAAGTATCTCAAATGATATAATAATGATAATGATCGTAATTTTTAATAGTTATGAACAAATATAATTTATGATGAAGTATTGGTTAACAACGACAAATTGTATATGATAATAATAATAATTTTTTTTATTTGTTTTTTTTTTTGTTTTGAGGAAGGGAGAAATGCTTTATGACCGTCAAGGGGACTCCGTGCCCCCCTGGTATGTGGGACTCTGCTGCTCGCCCAGCCCTGCCCACTACAATCTCCCTTCCGATCTCTAAGCCATGGAATCCCACCCTGGAACCGCCGTTAGGCATTACTTCGGGGTGGGGGCCATCTTGAGGCAATGTTGGCATCTCCTCCTTGCTTCTTTCTACTTTGTTGCTGGACTTACTCCTCCAGTTATTTTCTCCATGGCGGCCTTCCTAAGGCTTCCTATTCGAGGCTGCCACCGAAAGGCCGCGCAACGCATAGTCCCCGGTATATGGTCATTCCGGGGTGTTTCCTCCCTTGCAGCACAGAGGAAGCACCTCGGCTTCCCGGTGCAGGAACCTGCAAGATGCCACTCCTCGCCGCATCTCCAGCAGCACCTGCTGCGGTCCGGCCCTCCGCTTTCCGCCGCTATATGGCCAAAGCCAAGGCAGCAGAAGTACCGGTTCACCTGCTTTTTCCTGCGAACTCTGCAGGAGACCCACTCGATCTTGATATGGGCCCCCTTAAGCAGCTTCAGCGCCCTTGCTTCCTCCAGAAGCACATACGCCTTCCGGTTTCCTCTATAGGGTGTCTTACTTAAAGACACCCTTAGCTCCAGCTCCGGTCCTCGGTCAAGTAGCCCCTGACGGCATCCTCCACGTCTTCCGCTTAAACGGTTGGTTCCAGGTCAGCGATCTCGACCTCGATTCTGGGGGTGAGATGGCGGACGGTCCCCCTGGCTCCAACCACCTCTTTATAGCAGTGTCGATCTTGTCTCTGCTTTTTGTGGAATATTTTAGTTCCACCTGCAAATCCTTGGAGCGCGTCTCCCTGATTCCCTGGACTGTGGCGCCCAGTTCGTCAGGGTTGACGCGCTTCTTGAGTTCGCGCAAGATAGAAGCGTAGCTCATTCCCTCCGCTGGTTTAATGAGCACCGCTTCTGGGCGCGCGCGGCGAGATTTCTCCTGCGTTCTGGACAGCTTCTTTTCTTGCTTCTTCTTCTTTCGGAGGTCCTTCCTGTCAGGGACCTCCACCCACTCCTTTTCTTTGTTAGAGGCTCTCGGCCTCTTCTCTGTCGGCTTCTTCACCGCAGACACCTCCGGGCTCGCTGTCGACTCTCTCAGCCGTTTGCGGGTGTCCGGTGTGGACCTCGCAGCCGGCTGGGGGAGGGTTTGGCTATCCTTGTCCGCAACTTCCTTCTGTTTTGGAGGTCTCACCTCCTTCATCTTTTGTACCATGAGTCCTCTCATCAGGTACTCGAAGGAGTTGTGGTAGCAGACGGTATCCTCAATGTCGTACCGTAGCGCCCCGAGCTTCTTCTTCGCCTCCTGCATATTCTTCTTGGCCCTGGAGAAGTTCTCCATCTTCTCCAGGGTCAATTTTACCTTCCTTAAGATCTCCAATTGTTTGTCGTTCCTCTCGCGGAGCCAGTCCCCGTACTGCCGTACCTGGGACTTATCGGTCTCGAACGTATCCGCCGTCTCCTCCGTCACGTCCAATTCCCCTTCAAACAACTCCTCACACATCGTTTTGTTTAAATTTTTCATCTCCATCTTAATCCCACGAGTAGCTAGGGAAGCAATCGGTCCGCTTCTCCAGAGCCCCGCATGCAGGGGTAAGGCCTCAATACTCTAGGAGGTGGCCTGGTTTCCTAGAGACACCGTGTGAGACAACAATAATAACTATAATAATGGTAAACAACAATGAAATATAATATTTGTTGTAATTAATAGTTTATCAATGGTATAGATTTTTCATTGTTATAAACCGATATTACAGCTGATAGTAATATTATCGATAACAATTATTATATGTGATTAGCTATAATAATAATAGTATGTAATAAAAATGAAGGTAATAATGAGTGTTGAATAATATAATAATACAATAGTATTATATTGCTATTATATATGATATATTAGTCATGGATACGTGACAGTACAAAGTCATAGAATATAAAATGACGCAACTTGAGCAAATATAAGGATCATCTCTATAGGACATATATAGGTGTATAATGAATAAAGGCGTCCTAGAATCTCTCCTCCTCTACTTGTGCTGTATTCAAGAGTATTTATTTTATCAATCTATTAAACATGAAGATCCTTATAACTGCTTTCATCTGTATTTCTAAATCTATTGTTAATTCTGATGGTAAGTATAAAGAAAATAAAATTTATTCTACAATTTTTACACATTTCATACTCTAAAGAAGTTTAAGTAAAATATAACAAGAATTCTGTTTATTTCAAGTAGATTTTCAAGTTTTTTTTTTTTTCAATTGGTAACAATAAGTAGATTTATAGTTATTTTAAGGCAATGGATCATCCAAACCATGTGTCGCATCTTATCCCTCTTGTAAAATGTTGTATCTTTAACTGTTTTTGAAAAAAATACTAAAACCTGGAGTTTTCAAAAAGAAAATTTAATTAATATTTTCGCTTCAACTCACTCTTAAAGACAATGTTTTCAATATGTTTACATGGAAATTGGAGGGGTAACTCTTTTAACTATTCCGAAGTTGACAGTCTATTTAAATTGTATCGTTTTGATATAACAGAAAATAATTCCTAATTTTCTTGTTAAGCAATATTAAAATTGTGTTATAAAATGTTGAATCGTTTCGTTTATCAAAGGAGTTTTGAGTAAGCGAAGACTACCGGCGGAAGAAATGTTCACTAGTATATAATAAAGTTTTATGAAAATTGGTAATTTAATTGAAATAAGCGTTCAAAAAATACATTTCAGTCAATTAAATGAAAAGTGCAATTCAAGTAATAATTTTTAATTAAGAAAAGATCGTGTAAAGCATTTTCACCTTACAATACACATGTTTACGCATATTTAATAATATTTAAAAATACATTTTATCGCGGGTGTGTATAGAGTTTTAGTTTTAATAACGCATATTTATCACATGAGTTCTATGAAAAGGCAATATATAATGCAATAAAAAATCCACCTTGTTTCGCTAATAATCTAATCAACATTGGAATCGTACTCGCTGTCGAAAGAAAAGTCTTTTTTTGGATGGAAAAACTTTCAGTTTTCTTTTTATCCATTTTCATTCCAATATTTTCAAAATGTTGCAATGCTTTCACATATAATTAAAGTGATAAATATGCATAATTAAAACAAAAATTCTATACACATCCACGATAAAATGAATTTTTAAATATTTGCAAATCTTTTTTCTCCGTTTATGTAATCAAGTTTTGACGTACGTGAAAAGCTTTCTATACATATATGATACGCAACTTCGGATTTTATATATATATATATGTATATTCGATCATAATAATTTCTGAGTTACACTGTTAAACTCTTAGTGATTTTACAATACATTATTGAAATTTTATGAGCAAAATGTAAGTTAAAATTACAGTCAAGGTATTTTGAAGTGAATTCACAGTATTTGTAAAATAATTATTCGAATTATAAATTCCACAAAACTTTTAACTTTGTGGGTTGAAAAAATGTAAAAAATAATATGCCTGTATATTGCTGCTGTTTTGTTCAAGTTTCAAGAATACAAATACGATTCGTGCTTCATTTTAAACCACTAACCATCTGCCGGTCATACGAAATCCCTACACTGAACCCAGTCCCACGTGGTCATCTCACCGATATGAAATGCGCAGGCATTAGTACGAGTGATTCAGGATTGTAACTATTTTTAACTGAATAAGTGGTCTAAATCCCATTTAGACAAGGAATTTTATAATATCAAACACATTTCACGTTTTACCTGTCCAACATAATTTATCAGTAATAAAATTAAATAATGTAAGAAAAATTAATGAAAATTTCTCAAGCAATGAAGATTATCTGAAATGAAATTCAGTATATCCAACTTAACCTAAAAAGTGACGTCTAGAGAATCGAAAATAAATAAAACTATTGTTTTGAAAAGAAATTGACAAAAATCTACCTGCGTCGCGTTCAGAAGAAGACCAGTTTACATTATCAAAAAATTTTTGAAAAATTAAAATATATTTTTATCGATTATGAAGTTTTTTGGTGGTTAAGTTTTCGTTAGTCATAGGTACGCTATTGAAAAAATCGTCATCCGAAAATAACAACTTCAGAATCGATCAAAATTGATTTTGATTTTTCAAAAATTTCAGGTTTAGTTAGTATTAGAAGCACATGAATTTAAGGGGGTCTTCCACGTTCGAAGTTTTGAAAAATCGATTTTTTTTGCATATTTTGAATCTAGAAGTCATTAGAAATGTGACCAATGAAGGAAATCGAAAAATACACTTTAGTCAACGAGCTGTGATTGAACGCCCGTCACGTCAGCTTGCGGTCCTTCCTCGCGCCTCTGCGATAGTTGGTCGCGCCGTTCACTCTTTCCAGTAAACTAATATCGGGGATTTGCTGAAATTATATTGCCGTGCCTTTTCTGAAGTTTCGTGTGTGTGTGTGTGTGGGATATGCTCAGGGCTGAAACGGTTAAGTTATAATTTCAGTGATTGTTTGACATTTATAATTTTCATATGTTAATACTGAAGTTTCATTAAGGAAATTATTTCGAAAAAGGACTTGGGTAACACATGATGAATCGTAAAAGTAAAAGATTTTATTGAAGTAATTATACACGGAGAAAAAATCTGACTATAATAGTAAGAACACTAGTCATGCTTTTGTAGCAGGTTTCGTTCTTGCTATCCTGGTGAAAAAATCATACATTTTAAGCAGGGATCCCTTCATGCTAAAAAAGTAGCAAGTTTCATGCTTTTAGAGCAGTTGTGCCTTGCGAAAATGGTTCGAACTTTGCGTTACTATGATTGCAAGAAACCCATCCTATTTCAGTATGAGTTCTCTTACAACTGAGATGTTAGGCCCCGCCTACTTTCGAACGTAGCACCTCACGTGTTCTTTCGGTTGTAAGAAATTCATCCTATTTCAGTATGAGTTCTCTTACAACAGTAGTCAGGCGAGAACCTTGCTATGACATCATATGACACTAGCAATAATGGCATGCGCTTGTTTCTTTTATAGTATGAGATATTTCATGTTAAAAATGCACGAGTTGATGCCAATATACTCGAGATTCCCTATAACGAGATTCCCTGTAACGAAACCTCTCTTTAACGAGCGCGTCACGCCTCCCTATAACGAGCAGACGATCGACCCCTCTTCCCCCACTACTACGGAATGAAGCGCGCTCGAATTTGAAAAAGTAATCAATTAGTTTGATGGCTTTTATCACAAATTAATGAGAAAATTATTGGTCAATTATTGAAAAATTACTTGATAGTGTAATTTTACAGTATTTGAAATAAAAAAGTTTATATTTAATTTTTCCAATCTGGACTTTTCAATATTTTGAAGTAAAGTCGGTTATCGAACATTAAAATTGCATAAGTTTTTTTTGGAAATTTTGATATTTCACACATTACTGTAGATAACTAAAATTCTCCCTTTTTAAACAATATGTATAAAAAATTTATATAATTACAATTAATCAGTATGTATAATTCTGCGCAGTTTATTATTGTGATCAATACTACATGTGTTTCGAAATGCATTTTTTATAAATGAAAACCAACAGCAACATTTTAACATTTATAGTACTGTTTATTACATTAAAAGTTTGAATAACAATGAAATTGTGTTAGAAAAATACTTTCCATCAACACCGTGAAAAAATATGTAACGGTACATTTTTCTACTTTTGAGAAACAATATCGTACTATTGAAAGTACTCTGGCGTATGTATCGGATAGGAATTCATTCCAAACTAATCAGAACTATTCCGATTCACTCCGATATTTGTATCCGAGCCAATGCGAATCATTCCGAACCAATCCGAAAAACATTTTGTGACTCGTCTGATGAAATATGGTATAAAAATCGATCCGACCTAATCGGATTTAATCCGAGGCAACTATCCGAATGAATCCGAACCAATCTGAAACCAAGTTTTCAATCGAGGTCAATCCCAATAAATCCGAGCTCGGATTAATTTGGATTGAAAACTTGGTTTTTGATTGGTTCGGATTTAGTCGGATTGTTGCCTCGGATTAGGTCGGATTGATTTTTTACCACTTTTCTTCATACGAGTCACAAAACATTTTCAGATTGGTTCGGAATGATTTGCATTGGCTCGGATACAGATATCGGAATGAATCGGAATAGTTCTGATTGGCTCGGAATGAATTCCTATCCGATACTTTCACCAGGGTACATGTTCAGTCTTTTGAATGTCGAAAACGTTTATTAAAAATAAATTACGGAGAAAGAAATGCATTGAGGGCAATATTTCGAGCCTTCAAAAATACTTGTCGCTCTTGATCGATGAATTGGTCGATTTCCCTGGTCCAATCGACTAAACCTTGTGCCATATTCAAGATATTTTTGTTCGTTCGGCTCACATTTGGACTTGTCTCAACTTCCTCGTCTTCTTCCATCTCATTCGACTTTGAAATTTGTAGACAATCTCCATCAATTGGCAAGTCCAGTCCAGCGTAGGTGTTTAAAAGCTGATTGTCAGTCATGACTTCAAAAGCAGGCTTTTCGCCTTTGTCTTCGAGCCACTCCATAACGGTAGCTGCTGAACAAACTTCTCCGCCAGGAACGCGATTGAGCAGGGAGGTCAATTCGGTGTTGGAAGGACAATTACTAAGAGAATCGGGCAAATGATTCGGTAGAAGCTTCTTCCAAGCGTTGCGAAGAGTGCTCTGTGTCAACGCGCCCCACGTTTCCCTCAAAACAAACATGCAGTTCAAAATCGACCATTTTTTAACAGATTGGATAAATTCTGCATTTTTTTTGTGATTGCGAGATAGCATTCCGTACAAGAATCCCGTTTTGTAACGACGTTTTAGCGCCGAAATGACACCCTGGTCCATCGGTTGCACCAAGCTCGTGACGTTCGGTGGGAGGTACATCACTCGGCCATTCGGATCAATCTCGTTCAATTCCTCCTCAGATCGATGCGTTAGAGCATTATCAAGTAACAACAGAATCCTGAAAATTATATTACGTATCATTATTTCATGTTAATTGATTTTATTATTGTCTTGTTGTTGTTTTTGATTCTAATTTTTATTTATTGTTTTTAATGTAATAATCGTTGATTTCTTATTGTTTATAATTTTAAATATTAATAAGATTTTGTAATTTTCTTTCATTTTATTGTTATTCATTATTCTTGATTCTGTTATTGTTGATTATTTATTGTTTTTAATTTTATCATTGTGATTTCGTTATTGTTTTTGACTTTATAGTTATTTATTTATTCTGGTAATATTATTGTTGAATTGTTATTGTTCTTATTTTCATTACTGTGATTTTGTTAATTTAAAAAAATTTTATTGTTGTAATTTAAACCTTTAAATTTAACTATTTTCATTTGTAATTTTTTTTTAACTTTCTTATTGATTTTCTTACTAACTTGCATTTTATAATTACTTTGAATTTATTTTTTAACTTCAATACTGTTATTTATTTTTATTCTGAATTCATTGTTTTGATTGTTCGTTTAACTAAGAATGCATATTGTAAGATGTATACCGTTTATCAGGCTTAGTTTTCCTGACGTTCATCAAAAACACGTTTTTAAACCAATGCATAAAGGTCTCTTTTGACATCCACGCTTTTTTTTGGTTAATGTAATCAATAGGGAGCTCTCGATTTTCTTGGCTTTTTCACTTTGCCGATTATCATCAAGGGGATTGCGTGAGTTCCAGTTGCTGAAAATATTAAAAAATACACCTGATATAAGCATAGATATTTTTATTATTATATTATTATATTTTTAGTATTTTGAGTACATACCGTCAAATAAGTTAATTGCATGATAAATACGCACAGACATCTTTTTTATACGTTTTTAACTATGTAAATAAATTATTCACATAGCCTCACTGACAGACTGACTGCGCGCATTATATAATGCGCATAACAGCGCGTAGCAACAAGTAGGATATGGAGAGGATCCCTCTCGCGCTCGTTACAGAGAGGTCTCCGATGCTCGAGCTTCTCGTTACAGGGAATATCGAGTGTACTGGTAGAAGCTCATACCAATTTCGCACATTAAGTTCGGTGCTTTAATAGGATAGAGCTCAGCCTACTATAATAGTTAGATTTTTTTCTCCGTTTATCATCAAATTTTAAATAATCTGTGCAAAAGTAAGCACATCAAAAATATATTGTAAATAATATTATTATTTACTATTGTCAAATGTGAAATTTATTATTGTCAAATAATATTATCTGAAAAATATTTCGTTGTATTTTTTATATCTGATCGGAAGGTTATAATGTTTAAATAAAACAGAAGTCAATTCTCAAGACTAATAGCTCGCATGATTTTTTTAAAACTCGGTAAACCTTTAGAAGGTATCGATATAAAAACTTTACGGCATGTTTGTGACACTTTTATGTACACCCGACTGATAAAATGTATGGAAAAAATATATATAACTTAGCATTTTAGAACGTGGCATTGAGAATGCGAACAATTTTTCCTATCTAGTATAAGTTTAGCCTTACAAATGAATTTTCTTTCAAAATATTCTTAAAAACATCTATGAATATTTAGTATCC
This sequence comes from Diplolepis rosae, assembly GCA_030998225.1. Taxonomy (NCBI): domain Eukaryota; kingdom Metazoa; phylum Arthropoda; class Insecta; order Hymenoptera; family Diplolepididae; genus Diplolepis; species Diplolepis rosae. The sequence continues at coordinate 7,346,523 of JAPYXD010000727.1, read as the reverse complement.
TAGAAGCTATGATTGTTGATTATATTATTCAACGTCTTAAACGTGTGGAATCGGGATCCTTCAAAGTAATCCCCACTTGATTGAATAACACGGTTCCAGCGATGTTTCCACTTCTCGAAACAGTCCTGGAACTGACTTTCAGGGATGGCCTTGAGTACGCTCGTCGCATTATTTTCAATCTTCGTTTTGTCATCGAATCGCTGTCCTTTGAGTGGTTTTTTTAGTTTTGGAAACAGCCAAAAGTCACAGGAGGCTATGTCGGGACTGTACGGAGGTTGTCGAAGTAATGCGATACTGTGTTTACTCAGAAACAGTTGCACAAGATTCGATGAATGCGCTGGCGCGTTATCGTGGTGAAGAAGCCAGTCACCGCACACTCGCGAGTCATTCCTGAAATCTTGTTCAAACATTCCCAAACAGTAGTTTTCGGTATTCCGAGATCATTTTCTAGTTCACGAACAGTTAATCGACGATCACCTTAAATCGCAAGTCGCATCCGCTCAATATTATCCAATGTTTTTGTCGTCGAAGGTCGGCCAGAACGAGAATCACTATTAACAGAAGTGCGGCCTCCTTTGAAACGATTATACCACTCTTTTATTCGTTTTTCGCTCATACACTCATTCCCAAAGGCCTTCTGCATCATCTGAATAGTTTCCGAACTTGTTTTTCCGAGTTGAAAACAAAAAGAGCTTTGTAAACAAAGGCACGCTGCGCATGAACTATACGTCCGGCAGATGTTAGCAAGCAACCGATAGGTTCGTGAGGCTTTACTGTTGACGTTCATGCCCCGCAGAGGTCGCTCGGACACTATGGCACGGAGATATAAAGGTCTTAATCCACCACTGACTAGACGTCATATTTTCATAAAATTTAGACACATATTCAAAGGTTGTTTCTTCCTGAAAATCATATAGATTTTGTGGCGATCGCCGACTGGCGCGAACAAACTACCTTGCCGACCAGATATAGTAGACTCATTGAATCACTTGCAATACCCAATTATTAATATTCTTTGGATTTCAGAACACAATTTACATTAGAAAATAAGATTGAAAGGATATAAAAGTAAACCTATCAACAATAGGAAGTATATAGTAATAGAAAACTTATGAAATAGAATTTATGAAAGCTCAGAATGAAAATGGGACGGGATGTAGAGAGACAAAAGAATGGTTATAATTCACTCAAAATGTTCTAGAACTCTCAAAATTCATGCACTCAGAAAAAAGATTTGATTGAATCGAAGAAAATGATTTGTTTGAACGACTTTCTTTGATTTAAAGAAATGATTTGTTTAAATGAAATAAAATTTATTTGATTCAAACAAAATATCTTTGAAACAAATATATATTTATTTGAATCAAATTAATTTTTCTTCAAAACAAAAAAATTAATGCATTAATATATCGTCAAAGATATAATTTGTTTGATTTAAGGCAGAAATTTATTTGATTCGAATGATAAAGTCCCGAATAGGTCTGACCTCTGATTCCATTGGAACTACGTATACTTACGTATTTTGATGCGCTGATTACGAATATGATAGTGAAAATTGGTGCAAATTTGAATTTAATCATGAAAACCATAAAAAACCCATAAAATCATGGTTGTTTCCATTTATTTTTGTAAATAATGAAAATTTTGAAAAATATTTCAAATAAAAATTGTAGAGCATAAAAAAATACATCTTTTGTGTTTAGTACATTTTTTCTCTAAAACCATTTATATACTGGGAATAACAGGTTTATGCATGCAAAGAACAACAATGCTATAGTATTTAGTCCCCCCCCCCCTCTCCACCCAACTTTCAACACACGAAGAAGAAAGCAGAATAGTAACCTTAAAGTATTCTGTACTGGCTCCACCCTGTTACAACTTCTAAACTTTGTCTATCTTTTTTTGGAAAGCTATCACCTGTATGATAAACATTAGTACAACATTTTTGTTACATTTAAACAAAACATTTCTTTACATCAAAGAAATTGTTTCAACCAAATATTTTTTCTGAGTATGTGGAGAGCATCTGGCTCTGAAATATGATCCCAGCTAAATTGTATTGTAGAAAATAAGAATATTGTTTAGAATATAGTCTCTCACGTTCAACAGTTTTTAAAAAGAACTAAAGCAATAAATTTCACGTTTTAATGTACTCTACAAGTAGGGTTACTTAAGGACGTTCTCTTGCCCGTAGATCAGGCTAGGTCAACTCTAATGGGCTGAAATGGCAAAGTTTAGAAGTATGGTGCGGGGGTTCAAGAGGCCATGAAAGGTACAAAAATAGTTCACCGCCCGACACAGATAGCGTCACTTAGACCGTTGCGGGGAGTTGTGGGGTAAAGAAGGAGCGGCACCCATATTGTCAATATTGTTCTGCAATTGTTTTATCAGAGTTCTGTATACCAGCGTCCCAACGTGCGACGCTAACTTGCGTATCTGTTTTCAATACAAATGAATGGAAAATAAAGCAAATAGAAAACACTAAATGATGCATACAATAATAATTAACTTGTATCATCATTTCATGTTTTCCATTTGCTTTATTTTGCATCAATCATCATTAATTTTGTAAAATAATAAAATATTCAATGCATACAAGGGTCCTGAATATACATGCATACGCACTAACACACATGCAAATATAATTAGTTCACCGCCCGACACAGGCGGCGTTAAGAACTTTGCCATTTTTTCTCCACACAGTTGACCTAGCCTGCCGTAGATGTACTCATCCTACTCTATCATAGGTAGTGGGATTACTGTTAAGCTTTCCAACCGAATGAGTTGAGCACCGTTTATGCGCAAAAGTAACAAAATGTGTCTTCTGCGTCGATTTGCGCGATTTGGCAACACCGCTTTCCTGTCTTTCTCATATCGAGTCGAAAACATATGGTGTGAGAGAGGTTATATTGTGAGTTTATTGACAGTTTGTAAATACTAATAAGATGTCTAATAAATTTCGCAACAAAAATGGATTTTTTATTTCACAAAAATCAGCTGCTCGTAAGAACAAAGCTCTGGAAGCAATGTCAAATGTAAGCGTACGCGCGCGCTGTTGATGCGGTGTTGCCAAGTCACCATATTTGCTTCAGCAAGCCGGCTAAGAATTTGTGCAACTGCGAGTTTCAACAACGTATATCTTTAAAAGTAGTGCCGGTACACGTATTTTTTATGGTGGCATACGATTCCTTATAATCTCTAGTATAATATACTAGTTTTCCAAAAAAATCTAAAGAAAATTGTGCTTTTAATGTAAAGAAAGGTATCGCGAAACTGAACTACGCCTATCTAACACGTGTTAAGAGATTCAACTTTAGAGCTTAATTTCTCGATTTCAAGAACCGGTCTTGATGCTAATCTTTTTACCGCTTTGTATATAAATAATTTAAGTCTAAATATAGATATTTTTGAACGTTTTTAATTTGAAAGAAAAATTATTTTTCTCGAATACCAACATTGAAAAATCAATTTCAATAAATGCGATATAGTCAAGTTGTTGGGAAATCTTCTTTTCAGATGAACAAACCATCGCTTGTAATAATCCAATATATTTTTTAAAAATTGATGTTTCGTGATATTAAAAAGAATGTTTTTCCATTACTCTGATATTATTAATAAGAATATTGCAATTTCTTAAGTAAATAATTAGATATTTTGTACCGCAACCCTTTTTATTGCAAAAAAAAATAATAAAATTCATTTTTGTAGGTCTACACGGAGAGAAAAATCGGCGTTTGAAACGACGACTTCATCGTCGTCTGAGACGACGAATATTGTCGCTTCATCCTATGTATCGCTCCGTAGTTCGAAGCTACGATAGTCGTAGTTTCATCGGATGCAACGTATCGTGGTTTCAAACGACGAATTCGTCGTTTCAATCGATGATATAAGCGCCGATTTAAACGCTGATCCCAGGTGGAAATTTCTTAAGTTTCACTTGACAGTTGATTAGTTAATATTAAGTCAAAACTAGTAAGAAAATATTCGTAAGGAACTTGCTAGTTATTTGTGAGTTTGACTATCACAAGCTAAACTGGAGTAAAACTTGTCTAGTATCCCCCGTGATTAACTTTTGAATATTGCTTGTAAGTAATTTTCCTCTTCACCAAAAAAAAAAAAAAGTATTAGTCGCAGTACGTCTATATTGTAAAGGCTATGACATTATTTTTTCAATAAAATTCACTATTTTCCTTGTTTTGTTTCTTGGCCAAAATGTTGCAAAAGCATGTCACGTACTATTTATTTTTTAATCTACAAAGTCCTTTGATTAATTTCTTATTTAACCTATAAATTCCTTGAAATCCCGTATAAGTTTTTGTTACCTGGCTTTCAAAAACCTTTTTGTATTCTCATTTTTGGTATTAGATTTTTATAAAACGGTTTTTGTGACAGACAGATCAACTAATGCCGACAAATTTTTTGGAATCGACGTTCAAGGCCCATCAACATAACATTTTCAAACCTGCCTAGATTCGTAAAAATAACAAGATTTTTCTGATTATGCTTTTAAAATAGTTATTATACTGATTTCGTGGAATTCTTCTGATGCACGAGATACGTTAATAACATACCAGACAGGTTCAAGAAAATGAATACTTGATCCGACGTATGTTTGAACTCTGAAACCAAACTTAGTCTACATTTGAATACATTGAAATTAATATGCTACTTTCAATATACAATTAGTCATTTTCTATCAAAAATCGGCGGAAAATAACTGTTATTGCATCAATAAAACTACCCAAGCAGAAATTATCAATCGGTCCAACGGCGATCAAACGTTGGATACCAACTTCCGACTGTCGGCGGACAGTCGAAATGATAACGATGTACTACGTTGGTACAACACCAATTTCCAATGTTGTATCAATACTGATAACCCTCATATTTTCAACGCTGGCTGTCAACATTTCTAAAATACTGATTATATACTTTTATTATTAAATCCATGTTTTACGGTTAAAGACATTTTTTAAAGAAGACGACTCTAAAAACAGACTATTGGCTCTCAAACGATTCCCTTCACTATTAAAGGATTTTCTATTCAAAATTGGCATGAGAGCAAATCCTTTAGCAGTTGAACGATTATCGTTTTAAATGCTAACCTTTTACTTCCAAAGCATTCCCTTTGGTTTTGAAATGGAATCCTTTCTCGAACAAAAAAAAATAATTTCGAGGTTAATAGAAAACAAATTGTATGATATAACCTATCTAATATAAATATTAGAAATGTACACAAGCCCAACTTTGACAAATGCCAATATTAAATCGGTTATCATCAATACTACAATAACAGTAAAACGATTCTGTTGATAGACAAACGAAATCTGCTTAATTTCAATTGATGCATTCTGAAAGGAACCTAACTTCACAATCAATATACTTTTTTTAGAGTGTACCAGTGTCGAATCAACTTTGTACAAACACTGGTATTTTACAGTGTTAATTATCAGAGTCGATTAGACACTGGGTGGACCTTATACATTTACTGTCGGAAAATTATTTTTCCCACAGTCGGAAGAAGGTTGGGCCTGTTGCACATCCAACATTGTACAAACGCTGATATTTTACAGTCGACTACCAAAGCTGAATAGACACTGGATAGACCTTGTACATCCACTGTCGGTAAATTACTTTTTCCACAGTCGGAATACGGTTGGGCCAATTGTTTCCCAACATTGTACCAACGTTGGTAATCAACAGTCGATCTCCTACATCAGACAAACATTTAACCGATCGTCACAGTCGGCAGAGTGTCATGATTTCTGCTTGGATAGTTCACTGATTTCAGTTGATTCAAATTTTGACTGATTTATATTCAGAGAGATAAAATTATATTTTATTTGCTTGATCTAAATGAATATATCATTTATTTGAATGTTGCATTTATTATTTAATAACTTAACCATATTAGTGTGAGCAGAGAAATATTGCGTCCAGAAAATATTGCGTCCAGAAAATATTGCTTTTATAGACAATAACCCTTCATTTCAAGCAGAATATTTTACATTCTCATCGCATAAAGATTTAGGTGAAATTTTAAATTATCTCGCTTTAATTTAAAAATCTTATCACTTCAAAACTATTATCAATATTATATATTTTCATAGATAAATTTTCGAATGAAACCTTGAAACTTTATATAACAATTTTAATCACAGATTTCTGAAAAAATATTTGACTAAAATAACTGATAGATTAATTCAATTGAACAATGTTTATTCTTTTTTTATTTTAGTAGCTTCATTACTTACCTTGATATCTTTTACGTGATAAAATAGACTTTTACCAACTAACATGATTTGAAAGTTATTAAAATATTTAATATAAGTGGTATTTACAATATATTTTACATAATTTTCCTTTTTCATTCAAGTATAGGGAAAAATAAGTTCAATAAAAATTACAGGACTTCTTATGAATTTAAAAACGTCTCGCATCTGATACAAAGTTATTCAGCGGCTCATTTAAACAAATTTAAATCAGTCATGAACTAATTCTTAAATATTCCATATAAATTCAGAATATTTTCCTAAAATATTCAGTAATTTTGAAAAGGAATCATAATTCCAAATTAAGTTAGCTAAATGCGTTTCCAGACCTTTATTGTGCTCTTCGTTTCGAGCGAGCTCAATCTTGCGCCGCGGCGCAGGAGTAGGGATAGAGATTATCCGCATTTCTGAGGCTCGCACGTATCCACGCGAAAGCGACCAACGGAACAAAATGCAATATCTTGGAAAGTACAGCTCCAATTTTGACCTTTTTTTATAAATCGATAGAGCGCGTTGAAATAATAATAATCGTGATATTTTCAAACAATAATTTTCAACACTTACAGGTGGAAAATGCATTTAAAAATTGTTCTATTCTCTTTCTCGTCATTTTAATGTTACCATCGAAAAACTTCCTTGTGATTTATATAAAAATGATCATCTATAGAAGAAAAAGCATATTTCACTTGAATTTTTCTCGGTAGAAAATTCTCCCTCAATCGATGCCAATGTATGAATAATTCATTTGAATGTCATTTTTCTATTTATTCTTGTTTAATCGTTATACATGAGAAAAGCAAGAACGCTCGTTAAATAACGAGTAATATCATTATTTACATCAACCTTATTACACTGAGAAAAAAAATTATGCAATAAAATTTTTTTTTTTGTCCTGACAAAACATTTTGTTCAACTAACCAAAATTTGATTGATATAGCAAAATGTTTTGTGGTCAGAACAAAAGAATTTTGTTGCATAAATACCAACAAAATATTTTTGTTGCTATGACAAAAAATTTTTCTCAGTGTACTAACCTTATCACTTAAATTACCACTTACATTCGCTTACATTGCTATAATGTTTTTCTTCTTAATCTTATTCTATTTTCGCAATTTTTGCCAGAACACCTTCTTTATTGCTGTCTATCTCTTCGCATTTTTCGCTTTCCATTACATGGTCGTCAACAACGTCGTCCTCATCATAGTCCTCAATTAATGTGATGTCTTTTACATTTGTGCAATTCGCAAAACAATTTGTGCAAATTTTGCTACAATTGAGTCCATGTTTTCTGCAGGTGCATTTTGCACTTTTACAGTCCGTCTTACATTTGCACGACACTGATTCTAGCGATTGGTTGGGAATCATTACAGAGTTTATTATCAGGTACAAAATTGGCTAGGAAATGACAAAAATCCGTTAGACTGGGGCTGGACATTAAGTAAAAAGGGAGTCGAACCTGTAAAAGTGGTTGTTCTTTTAATCACAAGGAAGTGTTTCGATGGTAACATTAAAATCACAAGGAAGACAATAGAAAAAATTTTAAATGCATTTTCTACCTGTAAGGGTTGAAATTTATTGTTTGAAAATATCACGAATATTATTATATCGACGCGCTCTATCGATTTAAAAAAAAAGGTCGAAATAAGAGCTGTACTTCCCAAGATATTGCATTTTTTTCCGTTGGTCGCTTTCGCGTGGATATGCGCGAGCCTCGGAACAGCGGATAATCTCTATCCCCACTCCTGCGCCGCGGCGCAAGATTGAGCACGCTCATGGCGAGGGCTGACTTTCACCGGCTATTCCGAGAACACAAAGGGCGGCTTGATATTGAGCCTGTCATGTATTGTTAGTTTAAACGCCGCCCTTGAATATCGTACAAATCCAAGTTCTTTATGTTAAGTAGAACCAAAGTTATGAATTAAATTTTAAAAAAAGTTATTTTCGTTGCTATTTGTTATACCCAAATTAGATCTGCGCTAAAATTTTGTGAAAAATTTCAACTTTTCATCGCAACAAGTAGAAAATTCGTCAGAACTTTTGTTGCCGATTTAGAAGCAATTAAACAACCGGTGTTAGTTGCAAAATGCAACAAAACCATGAATATTTATAAATAAATGAAAAAATCTATTGTTTGTGATAAAACGCACCCCTTAGAAGAGATCCTGACTGCGCTAGATTTTTTGTAGACCCTGATGGAAAAGTTACTGGCATTTTACAAAAAGCCTTTCTTTTAGTTACAAAATTAATAACTCAGGAATGATGACAGATAGAGATAGTAATAGCAATTAACGCAATGCGTATGTTTTACAAAAATGTATTGGTAACTTCTATTATAAGATTGATACAATGTGGGAAGGCATGAAAATAGTCCCGGCATCAAAACGGACCGACTCATCGGATTTTGTAAGATTTACTAAAAATTGTAATCATTGCTACCCACTTAATCTACATGGAAAACATAAGTACTGGGAAATTTACTTGACAGTCCTCGACTTTTGGACAGGAAAAATTTTTCCGAAGATCCTATATACTTTTCATGAAGAAGCTTAGAACATCATCGAAAAATTGAAAGAATGTCCTAGATTAATTCAAGCACAGTCAAAGAGTGAAATTATTTCAAATTTTATTGTAAAGTTTTTGAAAAAAGTATAGAAAGGCACTTCTTCCAAAGAGTGCTTCAAGTTTTAAAAGAGTTTGGATAGAATAATTTGATTAGAAAGAGATGAATACCTGCTATACAAGGCAAAGAAACATTCTTGGACTGCGTTTGAAAGTCTTGTGAAATTTTTATATGATATATTGATATATGATATATATTCTGCTAATATGAAATTTTTACTGGTACGATGCGCAGTTGTCAATGTCAGTTTTTAGATACGCACAGTTTTTATTACTTTGTGAACTGACATAAACTTCAGAAATTATAAAATCCTTATATTTGATATTAATTTATTAAAAATCTCTTCATTTAAAAACTTTTGTTAGCCTTATATAAAATTGTTGGCGAAGCAAGGCGCAGCAATTTCTTACACGGCCCTGCATTTTCTAAGGATAAAATGTACCCAACAACTTTTAGGAAATATCGCAAGTGCTTCGGTAGCCGTGCAGTTTAATTTATGAGGCTAGACTGCGTTATGCATTTAGGTTAGATAAAAGTTAAGGTTCGAATCCTGTCAGCGTAAGATTAATTTCAACAGCGGGTAATATATTATGTTCAGCGATGTGTAGTGATAGTGTATAGAGTAAGTATAATTAAAGTATGAAAAAAATAGGTAGCTTGCGAAAATAGTTTTTTTTTCTTATTGCCTTTGATAGTCTATAAAAATTTAATTGACTGGCTTTGAAGTTTTTATGCACGAGTGCATAGAAATTATACATTTTCCGTACTCAGAATTTTCACAGACTTTCTACTGAATACTTCTGGAATGTTCCATATTTTTTCTAGGACTATTGATCTAATTATACAAGAACGGTACTTCTAGTTTTAAGTAACTTTTGAACCTATCTAAAATTTGAGCACTCTGTCATGTACAGGGTGGGCCATATAAAATTTAAAATTTTAAAAGTCAATAAAAAAAACGGCTTGATATTTTTCAAAGGTCTAACATTTATTTGAAAGGTTGTTTTCTGAAATTTATTTGTGGAAAACAATTTCGGACAAACGACCGTCAGGGCTGAGTTTACAGTAGCTTATCCGATCCACCCAATTTTGGAATACTTTCTCGATGGTTTCAGGCCTTATGGCAGCAACAGCAGCTTGAATCTCGTACTTTAGATCTGGAATTGTTTCTGGATGGTTGGCGTAACATTTATCTTTAACACAGCTCCCCACAGAAAATAGTCCAACGGAGTTAAATCGCAGCTTCTGGGAGGCCAATTCACATCACCTCTTTTGCTGATTATGCGATTTTCGAAGATAGGGCGTAAAAGATGAGTGTAGCGTTTGCTGTATGGCACGTGGCGCCGTCCTGCTGGAACCAAATGTTGTCCAAGTCCTTCTCTTCAATTTGCTTGAAGAAAAATTTGGATAACATTGCGCGATATCGCACACCATTGATGGTTATGGCAGTTCCTTCTTCATTTTCGAAGAAAAATGGGCCGATGATTCCACCAGACCAAAATCCGCACCATACAGTGACTCGTGCTGGGTGCATTGGCTTCTCGACGATTACGTGCGGGTTTTCTGTGCCCCAAATGCGACAATTCTGCTTGTTAACGTAACCACCGAGGTGGAAATGAGCCTCGTCCGAAAAGATGATTTTTTGGTAAAATTGACCATCCTCGGTCAAACGATCTATTGCCCAATCTGCGAACTGTAGACGGCTCGGATGGTCAAGTGGCTTCATCTGCTGCACCAATTGAACTTTATATGGCTTCATAGCGAGGTCTTTTTGCAAAATTCGTCGCAAAATTGTTCGTGGAATATTCAATTCTTGCGATCGACGGTGAGTTGAGGTGGATGGATTCTCACTAACACTTTCAGCCACAGTCGCAATATTTTCGGGTGAACGCGCGGGAAATGAACGTTGACGTTTTGGTTTATCCACCAACGAGCCAGTTTCACGCACACGCTTGACGAATTGTTGCACAAATTGAACTGATGGCACTTTTTGTCTGTCCATTTTTTTTGCCAAATTTCTCACAGTTTGGGTTGAAGACTCACCACTTTGGAAAAAAGTTTTCAGTATTTCCCAGTTTTCTTCTAGCGAATAGCGACCCATTTCGTAAATTTTAGACTTTTTACTGAATATCTGTCACTTTCCGAATGGTACTTGACGTTTCCAATGTCGAAATACAGATAGTTCAAATTTAAAACGCTAGATGGCCCACCCTGTACTTATTCTTTCCGTGTTATAATTTCTGAAGTTTATGTCAGTTCACAAAGTAATAAAAACTGTGCGTATCTAAAAACTGACATTGAGAACTGCGCATCGTACTAGTAAAAATTTCACAAGACTTTCAAACGCAGTCCAAGAATGTTTCTTTGACTTTTATAGCAGGTATTCATCTCTTGCTAATCATATCATTCTATCCAAACTCTTTTAAAACCTGAAGCACTCTTTAGAAGAAGTATTTGCCTTTCTACAATTTTTTCAAATACTTTACAATAAAATTTGAAAGAATTTCGCTCTTTGACTGTGCTTCAATTAATCTAGGACATTCTTTCATTTTTTCGATGACGTTCTAAGCTTCTTCATAAAAAGTATATAGGATCTTCGGAAAAATTTGTCCTGTCCAAAAGTCGAGGACTGTCAAGTAAATTTCCCAGTACCTATTTTTTCCGTGTAGTTGTGAGGACTGGGGTGTTTAGACGATACAGAGTAAAAAAACATGCATGTGGCCCTTTTTTTACAAAAAAAAAAAAAAATGGATAACCACGACTAATGCCTTCTCTCAGTGTACGCGCTTGGATCTAAGTTGCATACATTAGAGTCTCCCAATAAAATGTATCAGAAATATAGAAAAATACAATTTTTTCGCCCATTTTTCAAATAATTAAGGAGATCTACTATCTCTATTGATTTAGTGATGTCAAATATCCCCTAAATAAAAAGAACTTTGGTCATTATGCAACTTTTTTTTTTATTTCATCCAAGTTACTTTTTTCTTTCAGCCAAATCTTGTGGAACCTTCTTTATACAAACTAAAGCCTGAAATATCAAACTTGAAAATTTGTTTTCATCAAAATATATCTAATTTTATCTTTTTACAGGATCCAACTCATCACTATTTGAAAGTAAAGTAGTAGGTGGTTTTCTATCGGATAAGAATTTTAATGTAAAATACATAGGTTTTATAGTATCAGCATCAGATTATCTTAAACGCCTGAGCACGGCAACTTTTATTAGTGAACGCAATTGTTTAGTCCCAATGGAACTGGCTAAGAAGATAGGAATTAGCAGCAGAAATTATCGTGCAGAGTCTCCAGTATTTCTTGGACAAAAAATATATTACATTCATAAAGTGTTATATAAAGACACAGAAGATGAAATAGCAGCGTATTGGGGAGTTGTAAAAGTAAGTTATAAAAATTAAATCGACCATATGATTCTACGTTAGGTTGTTCATAATAAAAATATATACTTAAAATACCATTCCTTCTGCTGTGATTTGAAAGAATGCCGTTAACTGCGAAAATAGTTGATAGAATGAAATTATTATAAGATATCATTCAATTATGAAATTATAATTATTCTGAAATGTTACATATAATATTATGATAAATATCAATAATTGTTTCGTCTTTTTTAAGCTTGTTTTCACATCAGCCAAATAGATATTAATTTGATCAATATAAATAAATTGGAAGTCGACATTTTTTTAAACCGCAGATATAAATATACATAAGAACTTTATAAGTTTCATTAAATTTCATGAATAATGAATAATACAAAATTCTAATGAGAATAATTCTTGAATATTTATTAAATAATGTTCATAAATTACAAATTTATTGAGTAACAACTGAACTCGAAATACGGTCAGTGACCAAATTATTATGCTCACTTTGTTTTTGTTAGTGGCATAAACTCTCTTAATATTGACAATACACATGTTAAAATATTCCCCTAAGAATAAAATGAAAGACGTTAAAATTATGTATGAAACGACCTCGAGATGAAGTGTTTTTGTCAATTTTTGAGAAAGATATTGTCGAATAAGTCTAAGTTTCGAAACTTTTCTTAAATTATAAATAATTCCCGGAATAATTGATGTTTTTAGATGTTTTTCGACTTATTTCAAAGCTAAATTCACGTGGAATGTAAAAAACGAACCAGAAAAGTTATACTTATTTTCCCTTAGATTCGCAAAACGTCTAAACTTAGAACAAAAAAGGCGTAATAATTTAAAAAATTCTAATGCTCAAAAAAAAAGAATTTTAAAAATATATAAAAGTGATAACCCAAAAGAAGTTATTAAATTTGATTAAAAAATGGAATATAATTTCTTTTAGTATTTTTTAATATATAATTTTGCAAGTTTGGATTTATACGCCTTTTTTGTTCTACAAGGAAAGAAATTTGATGGCGAAATGTATTACGTTTTGTGAAAAGAAGTACCATTTTAGAGAGTAAACCAGAACTATTGCAAAAAGTTGTGAAAAAGTCCTATCATAATGGTAAAGTTTATTGTGTCAGTCTATACTCGCTGTCTGTCTGAAATTTGAGTCTAATAATGAGACATAATAGCGGCATTCATATCACTTTATTTTCTAAGCCCTACTCTACTGTAGTCGTAATATGAGAATGCTCGAAAGTGAAACGTACCTACCACAGATGGTAAAAATTTGTCTGAATGTTTTCATTTCCAAAAGCGTGTAGATTTCAAAACTGCTCTATACGAAGACGTATATTTACATCAGAAGATTCGGTAAAATGATATGAATAGGATTTATAATAATTAAATAGAAAAATTAATTGTTCTTCCAGACAAATAATTGAAGAACAAGAAAAAATCTACCTCGGCCCAGATTAAAACCGGGGTCCCTACTGTTGCATGAGTGGTCGCTGACCGAATACGGAAAATCGTTAATTTCTCTATTTAATGCTTTAAATACACTACCAGATAATAAAGGGTTTTCCAATAGGGACAGAACAATTTCGTATCTTTATATGAACGCACCCTTAAACTTTTTTAATGAACTGTCAATGTCAAAACGTTAGTTAAAGTCAATATTTTCATCATGGTAAAGTTCACGAACCAGCAACGTTTGGAAATTATTACGAATTACTACCGAAATTCTGAGTCGGTAGTCGCAACTTTAAGAGCGCTCACTCCAATTTTCGGCCGTAATAATCGTCCCACCCGACAGGCTGTGCGTGCTATAGTGGATAAAATCCAGACCAAATTTACACTATTAGACGTTCCGGTGCCAAAAAGACGTCGTATTGCTCGAAGCGAAGAAATAATCTCAACCGTAAGTGCATCGATTCAAAATGAGCCAAATTAGTCGATTCCACGTCGTTCTCAAGAATTGGGCATCGCTCAAACGACACTGTGGCGTATTATGCCAACAAGCCAGCAACTTTAGACGACCTCAAAGACAACATCCAACGCGAAATTGCCAACGTTCCGGTCGAAATGTGTGCCAGAGTGGTGGAAAATTGGGTCCAAAGAATCTACCAGGCTCGTGGTGGTCATATGACCGATATCGAATTTCTTTCATAAAATGTAATGCTTGCACTACACCCACAATAAATTTGAACCCAATATCTCAAATATTTCTGTGTTTTATTCTTAGATAACATTTTTATGTCCCTATTGGAAAACCCTTTAGTATTAATATTGTTATATTATTTTTGTATTAGCATTGGGTAAGCTCATTTCCATTAGGAATTAATGATCAAAAAACATATTATAGATATAAAAAACCGGAAAAGTCTTAGTGTTTGAAAGACATGAAAAGGCAAGCGTTTCGGTCACAAATAGGGGCCCCTCTTCAGTGCCAGATAATTTTACGAAATTAAATACTAAGCTGTAAATGTGCAAAAATAAATTATTTATAGTAATAATAGGTTTTTTTTTGTTTTTTTGTTTATTTTTGTTTTCTTAAGCATAATATTTTGTAGTAAAAACGTGCAAAGAACTTATGCAATCGGGTAAGCTCCAAGGCGTCTAGGAACCAGATCGCTTTAAAAATAGTCCTCAAATAAGAGAAAGAACTCCTGTTTGGCTGATCCATGAAGAATGTAACCGAAAAATTGCTTCTCCTCAAAGGCATACACAATAACCACGTATAAGCAATGATAATTTTATATGAAACATTTTTTTAAGCACTAATTTTGTATGGAAAGAGACCACTATCCATGAGGTAGGTCCATAACACCTTTGAGAAGTATGCACCTCACAGAACACAGACACACGAAAGCGGAAAACCGGAGTTTTTTAAGAGTAAAATTTTGAATTTTATTTTATTTTTATTCTTAATTTACGATTTGTTCGATTCCTTTTAAGACAGAGAGGCAGAAAATAGAATTAGCTGCACAGTCTGTTCGGTGTCAACAAGGAAACTGCTTTGGAAAGAGAGCAATACAGTTTAAAATATAGCGTAAAGAATTAATATGTACAGTGACCACTTGTTGTGAAGGGTCAAGTTCTAAACGCATAAACATACCCCAAACACAGGCTATGTCCTGGCTACTCGAGACACAAATACACTTGAGTGTTCGAAGAGAGGAGAGAGAAAAAGGTTTAAGACCAGATATTTAGAGAATTCTTCGTAAGAAGCGATTTGAATTAAAAGAAAATGTAATATCTCGGAGATTCTATTAAGAAACATGTACTGGATATGAATTGAGCGCTTAACGGCTTGTAATGCGATATTAAATTCTTTACGAATTAATGCAGCGCCTTAGGGTTTGTTTTTTCGGTGTAATATTCGTTGCGGATTTTTCATACATCAAATTTATATACGCGTTCACTCTTGAAATACATAAAAATCTCATTTTCATTTTCGTTTTGACAAATGTATTATATTCTGTTGCATTAATCCGCAACGAATATAACATCGAAAAATGACAAGAGAATTGACCGTCACCGTGGGTGGCGCTGGCAGTACTTTGGGCCGACGAGAGCTGCAAAAATGCATCGAAAATTATACAAAATTGCAATAAAAATTTGCAAAAATGTGATCAAATTGATTCATTGTGGTCATTTCATAAACTATAAATAACTCTCTCATTGAAGAAAAATAAAACACTAGAAAACGTGGAATAATGAAGTCAATATAAATATTATAAAATAATTTTGACTGAGGCATTTTTTCAAAGACTCAAACGTTATTGTTTCTATTCATGTAATAAGACTAAAAAAAAAAATTTATTTTTCGTATAATTTACTTCATTATTAATTATAATAAATAAAATAAAATACATTATCAATTATGTCATTATGTATTTTACATTTCTACTTTCAGTGAATTTTGTTAAATATTTATATTATTTTAGAATAGTTTTTTTGTTTTGAATATTTTAAAAAGAATATCAAGGAGCCTGTAATTAAAATAATTTTGTGTCCAAACGGTCGAAAAACGTCTACAATTATGTGCCGCCGGCGCATAAACTCATTTTTAGGCTACAGTTGAGAGTGGCGTAATGTAGTGTATTACGCTACAGAGGAATTAAATGTAAAAATTGAACTGTGCATGTGCCTATAACCATACAGTGGAGCGTAATCTTCTTATTCTTCTTCTTCTTCTTCGTACAGCGTTGGCACCGTGCTGACAAAGCCTTGTACATTTGAACTACGCATGCTCTATTACAATAGAATATGTCCAATGCACACAATTCGGGTAATTACGAGACTCGCTTAAAATACTCGCAGGACTGATCGCGCCTCGGCTTCATCTGCGCTTTGTATCGGCTTTCATCTCCTGCGAGCATTGTCGCTCGTAACGTAATAACCCTCATTATGCGCCTAGGCACATAATATACTATTCATTCTAAATTCACATTTTGTGAATTGGCTTATATTTCTGCAAATTTGACCTGTAACGAAATTTATCCGTTTCGAGAAAGATTTGCAGCTTTAATATGCGAACATAGGGCTTTTTCATTATTTGAAATTAAAAGAAGCCTCTTTTACGAAGTCCTGCAAACGGAGCAACGTTTTTTATTCAGTCTTCAACGAAATAAGCCAGCAAGTTGCCACATAACGTTTGCATTAATATAGACATGTATTTATCTCTTGTTGCATGAATTAATTATTTCTTTAATATTGAAATCCAATTTTCAAGAAATATTGGCAAACATTTATTTCCTTTAATAATGTATATGTGATATTCGCGATATATGTAATATTCTTGTGATAAAGAATCGAATTTCGAATATATTTCATGAAAATTATAAATAATGAAAATAAAGAATTTATTTGAAATTGCAATACTCAATTACATTTGAGTACATTTCAAATGAAGAATCATTTTCATTCCAGCCCCCTTGATATTCTTTTCAAAATATTTAAAACAAAAAACTGCTCGAAAATAACATACATATTTAACAAAATTTACTGAATGTAGAAATATAATATACATAATAATATAATTAATATTTAAAGAATTTGAAAATCTTTCTGTGGAAAAAAGTCGCATTCGACCGCGCTGGGATTCGATAATTAATTTCTTTTATTTTATTTATAACAATTAATAATTGAGTAAATCATACAAAAATAAAATTTCTTTTTATAGTCGTATTACACTTTTAAAATAAATAACGTTGGAATCTTTGGAAAAATGTCCTCAGTCCAAATGATTTTATTATATTTATTCTGACATGATTAGTCCACCTTTTCAAGTGTTTTATTTTTCTTTAATAAAAGAGTTATTTATAGTTCATAAAATGACAAAAATAAATCAATTTAAGGTAGTTGTTGCGCCAAAAATCAGTCCCTGGAAAAAGAAGTTTTTCTATGATTTCAAGACTGGTAATTATATCATCAGCCGTGTCATATGTAAGGAAAGACACTCTTTTTAATAAAAAAATTTGAAAATTATGAAAAATAATATTTTAATAATGTTTTTTGTAATAGCATATTTCCTTATTATCGCTCCATACCAAATTTCCAAAAATGGTGCGATTCTGATAAATCATGAATCATTTTTTTAGGAAAAGAATTCTCTACAACTTTACCGTTTCCGATTTTTGAAAATTAATCAATTATTATCAAATTCAGCAATTTATTTATAAAAATTTCGTTTTGGAAAATTGTTTTTTAATGATTTCAACCATTAAAGAATTTATTTTCAAAAATCAGAAACGGTAAAGTTGTAGAGAATCCTTTTCCTAAAAAAATGATTCATGATTTATCAGAATCGCACCATTTTTGGAAATTTGGTATGGAGCGATAATAAAGAAATATCCTATTACAAAAAACATTAGTAAAATATTATTTTTCATAATTTTTAAATATTTTTTATTAAAAAGAGTGTCTTTCCTTACATATGACACGGCTGATGATATAATTACCAGTCTTGAAATCATAGAAAAACTTCTTTTTCCAGACTGATTTTTGGCGCAACAACTACCTTAATAACAGTTTTGCTTTTGTATAATATTCCAGGCATTTGTAGCTCTCGTCGGCCCAAAAAACTGCCAGCGCCGCCCTCGGCGACAGTCAACTCTCATGTTACTTTCTTTCTTCAGGCTAGAATAGGAGTACCACCCGTGTGGTATCGTGTTGCAGACTTTAAAATTTTACATATGTTTTTAGATACTAAAAGAAGTTCAAAGTGATAAGCTATACATTAGATTCGTTAATCCGCGTCTACCTGAATTTAAAATGGATAGAGAATACTATGTGGGAGGATGGGAAAAGGTCAGGGGAGGTAGAACCGTTTTAAGTTATTTGGAATTGCAATTAACATCATTCGACGTTTGCAAGAATCAAATTAAAACCGTTTATCTTAAAAATTTACATAATCTTGCATGCGCTATTGTCAAAGATGGATCTTTTAATAAGGTAGTTATATCTACGATCTTTCATTTTTCCATATTTAACATCGATAGGGTATGTTGAAACAAAAAAGCTATTCTATTCTAGATTGAAGTCGGCACTGGATTGTTTTTGGATGATGACCAGTTGGTGGGGATCGCTGTTAAACTCGGTCTTGGAGTTAGTCGATATAATATTTTTGCACTCCTTTACAACGATTTTAAATTTATTTCAGAGTTTGTAATTGAACCACGGAAACCTTGTGAGTAAAAATTCAAGTTTACGATAAGCTTTGCACTTTTTGATCGCTTGATATTCTTTTAATTGTGGGGCTACAGTTGTCAAAATAAGCTAATGTCGGTAATCTACAAATGTGTTAATTTCACATTTAACACTTAATGACAGAATAAATTTATTTTGTGATATTATGAAAAGTAAAATACGCCGGGACACATTGTTGAAGGGGGACTCTGTGAAACTCTAAAAACAATAGTCAATTTTCTTTATTTCATTGTACAGGAACAGAAAAAGACAGGAAAATTCTATTTGAAATATCTATAGATATTAGTTTAAGGTTAAAAATTTTTCTTTTATGAACACAAAAAATTCAAAATGGTCGAAATATTGAGCATCTTCCAAGGCTGGTTTTAAAAACGACGTCTTCCCATTCACACGATGCCGTCCGAAGTTGAAGTCTGAAACATACAAATTAAATATCAAACTTTAGGTTCGGAAAAAGATAGTTCGTGGGGACTTACAGGCTTAAAATTCTAGCCGGCTATGCTAGCTCCATACATCAACCTCTCGCAATCCTCGAAAAAGTCGTTCTCAGCCAATCGGGCCGCCCTTTGAGCCGTACAAGCCTCTTTGGTGGACTCGCTGTATCGCTTGCCCGCGCGCGCGAGTCGAGCCTCGTCCAATTGGTCCGCCATCGTCACGGTGTGCCCACTCCCATGTATTACAAAGGGGTACTTACAGATGGTGGCGGAGCAAATGAATTTATATCAGCGACATCTAGGGGACGTAGCAGGAACTAAATTTCACGAAAACTACCCCTCCCCCTCCACTTTGGATACAGAAATGAAGGGCGCGAAATTTTCGCCTTCCCATGCGAAAAAGGAAAAATTAGGATTTTATTATATTTTAGGTTACGTTACATGGCTTAAATCAGCTTTGAATGGGGAGTTTTATCTTTATCGACACTTGAATCCGGATTTAAAATTGAAAAACGAAAATACTTTTCAATGCAAACTTTCTTACCGCGTTTTGCAATATAATAAGTAATTAATTTTTATGAACAAAACGAGAAACCAAGCCTTTATGAGTTTTATTTTAGATTCAAAACAAAATTTATTGGTGACTTACCCGATTTGCAGCTACAACTATTTTCATTTGGAGGGCAAACAGTAAAGTACTGCTGATTGTACTGCAGACAAGTGACAACATGTCTACCGCGCACAGCGTTCATTTCGATGACACACTAGCGGCGACTAGGGGACGTAGCAATCACTATTTTTCTTTCGCCACTTGGCCTATGGGAGTGGGCACACCGTGGCCATCGTCTTGCATTGCTGCCCGATTGTTATGTTCAGCATGACCATCACCAACAAAATCGCGGCGTGCCCTTCATTGAAAGTTCCTGCAGCGATAAAGGCGGCGGTCTCAACGATTTTTTTCCCTGAATGCAAATGTTTCGGGCAAAGGCGCCACACCGTACTGTTGAACGACTCGTTGGCATTCTGTGTATGCCCGCCCAAACACTTGGTTAAACGATCAACCTTAGAAAGCTCTTTATAGATTGGCCGAATGTGTTTCTCAACATCTGTTGGAATGACACGTGGGGGGTGTTTGTAGGACTTCAAATTCTTAGCCTGCAAGGCTGAGCGCGAGTAAATTCAAAGAACTGTGTCTCCGAAAGTATTCAGAGTTCGACTTTGAAACTTTGCAATAATGTTCTCAGATAATATATCTATCGATTAAAGCAACATCAAAAAAATCGATTTTTTGAAACCATTTCATAGAGTGCCCCCTTAAGGGCATGGGATACTTAACAAAATTAGTGAGAACATGCGAAAAACTTGATTCGGTTTCTGAATGCTTACGTTCGAAACATTTTAAATATTGTTTTCATATTTTGAGAAATAGTAGAGAAGATGAAAATGGACGTATATAGACAAATTATGGTTTTGATAATAAATAATCAAATTCCGATAGATATTTTAAAATTCAATTTTTTTTCATTCTCTAAACGGAAAGTTGTCTATCTACGTCCGCTATTACCTTTTATAGTATTTATAAACTTTTGAAAGCAGAGTTTTATGTATTTTGGACACTAACATATAGAAACTTAAAATAAATAAGCTTTTCTGATTCCCTACACGTATTATATGCCCTTCAAAATGTAATTGCTTAAGATAATAATTACGTTATCATGAAAAATAAATATTCGAATGATTAAAGGCATTTCAAAATTAAGTTAAAAATTGAATTAATTTTAAACTTGCTTATCCACTTGAACCTATTAAGAAAAAGCTACTCAATGACATTTATTATTTATAAATCATAAATATCATAAATTTAAAATCATTGTTCATATTGCCAGCCCAGATATTCATATGCTTCTGCAAATCCATTACACGGAAAACTCCATATCGCTACGACAGCGCCACCGAAATATTAATTTTTCTAAATGCTATGTAAGAGCTATATATCGCTATTAGAACGATATCTGAGATGCAATACAGCGAAACTCTCAAAATAGCCCCTGTAACGATACAGTTCCGCTCTGGTAGCAGTATACGTATCTTTACGGTAGCCACAAAAAGTGTAACGCTCTGACGCCTATACAGTGGAGATGTGAATTTGTTACTTGATCTACCAATTTGATAAAAATTATTCAAAAATCATCATGTAAGCCTTTTTGGTCTTTTTACACAATGAAAATTATGCTGAAAAATTTCTTTACGCGGCACGTAAATGCGTATATCGTTCTCTCAACTATTTAATTATGAGAGCTGAGATCCTTATACAGTGTATCGCGGTCGTAGCGAAACGTATCGCACAGGTAGCGACACCGTATTTTATAATAATTATCTTACTAAAAACGATACCATAACCTTGCGACCACTTTAATATTTCTACCACAGCGATATGGAGTTTTCCATGTAGTGTTACACCAAATTTAATTGTTCATAGCACTGTCATTTAAAAACGACGTTAACTGTATACCAAAAAGGAAAAAAAGCATTCAATTTCAGAACTTATAGTACAAGAAAACTGATGAGTAAAAAGTTTTTTCAAATAGAACGTTCCTGATTTAAAAAAAAAAAATCATTGCATAAAGACAATAATATGATTTAACTATTTCCCCCATATCGTTTTGGGTGAATTTTTAATTCGGCCTAGTCTGTGTATATGTCTTATTGCTAATCGCACAAGTACTATTTGGTCTATTTAACAAATAAACTTGTCTGATTCAAGTAAAATTCAATTCATTCAAGTATGTCCTCTTTGGATCTAGTAAATCAGACTTTGATCAAATCAATTTCTTTGTTGAATAATATGCTTAAGTCGCAATTGTTCCTTTTGTTTCATATTGAAAAAAGTTACAAAATTTTATATTGGAAACTTATATTAAAAACTGTTTACTTATTTTAGAACGATCTAGGCGTTTCTTTAATGGTGTCATAATTTCAATTTTAATTTGTTACAGCTAACAGCAAAGAAAAAGATAAAGGTAAAGGTAAAGCTCATGCAGAGTCAAGCAATGCATATTTTGAATCTCCAGGTGTAGTGGATACTCCATGCTTACCCGATACGAATTCTAAACACCTAGGCTGTATGGGTGCTTCTAACCCAGGCCTTATGGGTGATTATGGCCAAGGCCAAATGTATGGATATGACCAACACTCTATGGCTGCTCATCACCAAGGCCATGCGGGCGCTTGGAATCTAAACGCTATGGGTACTCATCACCAAGGCCCTACGGCTGCTCATGACCCAAAGCTTGTGAGTGATTGGAGCCAATACCAAATGGGTGGTTTGAACCTAAACCCTATAGGTACTCATCACCCAAACCTTGTGAGTGATTGGAGCCAATACCAAATGGGTGCTATGAACCTAAACCCTGTGGATACTCGTCACCAAAGCGGTATTGATTCTCATCAGCTAAGTCATATGAATCCTCAAAACACAAACGATGCAGATGATTTAATGAAACTTTTCCAATCTTCAAGACCGATTAAGACCAGGGTAAACAGATCGCCTCATGATAGCCAAGACCACGATGGACCCCAATCAGCAATGCCATATCGCAGAGCGTTACCATATCCTAATTTGTCCGAAAATATTCCTTTTCTCGATACATCTAGATTTCTCAGGAAGAAGCATTCTAAAAATTCGGGTTCGCGAAGTAAAGGTCAAGAGGAATGACCCTAAATACGCCAATAACATACCAGACGGGTTCAAGAAAAATGAATACTTGATCCGACGTATGTTTGAACTCTGAACCCAACTTAGTTTACATTTGAATAAATTGAAATTAATATGCTACTTTCAATATACAATGAGTCATTTTCAATCAAAAATCGGCGGATAATAATTGTTACTGCGTCGACAAAACTAGTTCACTGATTTTAGTTGATTCAAATATTAACTCATTTATATTCAGAGATAAAATTATATTTTATTTTGCTTGATCTAAATAAATATATCAGTTATTTGAATGTTGCATTTATTATTTAATAATTTAACGATATTAATGTGAACATCAAAATATTGCTTTCATACCCAGGAAACAATAAACCATTCATATGCGTTAAATTTGAATGGGCTTTGAGGTGTTCTGAATTGCGTATCTGTCACTGGAATTTCAGCATTAACAGATTGAAAACCAATATTTCCGATAGAAAATAATGTATTTAAAGTGAACAATCGTTTACAATACAATTCGTATTCTGTTTTTATTGAATTTCTCTTATTCAGAGTGACCTTTTAAGACTTCCATTTCATTTGGAATTTCAACCGATTCATGCGAACATCAATGAATCGTACATTACCATTAGAAATTATTTGAGGTTAATCAATCTTATTCAACTCTATTCACT
Organism: Diplolepis rosae; assembly: GCA_030998225.1. Lineage (NCBI taxonomy): Eukaryota > Metazoa > Arthropoda > Insecta > Hymenoptera > Diplolepididae > Diplolepis > Diplolepis rosae. The sequence goes on along the minus strand of JAPYXD010000727.1, from coordinate 7,322,717 downwards.
TAACGATTTAACCAATGTCGAATGGCAGATTTAAAACATTGCGCACAAATGGCAGATTCCAAGTGTCACCATCCGATTGAATTTTTATTTCCTGAATATGCAAATGACAGATACACAATTCAAAGAGACGCACATTCTATCGGTTTTTTTTTTCCTGGGTAGGCATTTCAAAATAAAATAGTATTTTTTAATTTTGTTTTCGAAAATACATAGTATTCATTTGTATTTACAATATATCGATTTTACAAAAGCAAAAAATTTAATTTTAGAATAAATCAATTAGCTTACTAAACTCGTTTGTTTCTACTTGATAGAATATTATGTCTATCCCCACCTTCCGGAAGTCACAAAGCATAAACTCTTTATTGAAATAGACTACATTCAGAAAAATATATTGAAAATAATGATGTTATTATAATATTCGATAAATAATGTTTTTAACCAGTTTACACGTGAAAAAACTCTGGATCATTATTGAGCACTATGCCTTAATTTTCACATGTTGGTAATGATGTACTTTATATCCTCGCATCAATCGTCGGTAACATACACATTTATGGAGATTTTATCATTTGAAATCCTTATATCTATGTTTAGATATTAGTTTGAAAAGTGCAAACTTCAGAACTCTATCAGTATTACATATTTTCGTACATAATTTTCCGAATAAAACCTTGAAACTTTATGAAACAAAAGTCACAGATTTTTTTCAATTCCTTTTACTAAAATAAGTGATAGAGACTTTTTGAAAACATCTTTTGAAATGTATTTTTTTTTGGTGCCCACTCTCAAGCAATGTTAATTTTCAAAATTCCTAAAAATACTTTAGATTCAAGCCAATTGATTTAATTAATCAATGTTGACACTTGTTTTATTTGAGTTATTATACAATATTTAATATAATAGGTATTTAAAATATATTTTATATAATTCTACTTTTTAACTACATTTATTAATTATTATACTTTCAAATTAATTAGTTGAGTTTGAAAATTTTGTCACTGCTTACATTATCGGAGGATCACTAGTCGCGTATCAGATAGTATAAACTCTCGACAGGTGTCCTCGTATGTGACAAAAGTCTTGATGGATTTTGCCTGACAATAATTTATTTTGCACTTCATAAAAAAGAAGAAATTTCCAATAAACAGGTCCTTACTTGAATTTTAAAATTTGCTTTAATTTAATAACTCAGAAATTATATAATTGGATCAATTTTAATTTAGGATATTTTGAAATTCTAGATTCTTATTTCTCGTGATTTTTTCCGTCAATGAAAAATATTTCTGTTATTTTAAATTCACGAAATTCATTGAAATTTTTTTTTAAATCTACAAAACAATACAAAAAAATTTAGAAGGTATTTTTCACATAAAACCAATAAAATAAAACCATCTCATTGATGATGAGAATGTTAAAAATTTGTGCCTATTTTTGAACATTCAATACTTTTTTCATAAAAGAAATCTCTTGTCTTCTAAATATTCTCGATACACCTCTTCCACAAATCTGACGAAAATAATAAAGAGAGGTGTAAGGATTGTCCTTCTGTGACCTTTCTGTTTACGCCGCCGAAATCGCAAGCGTAAATATGTAGTGAACTTCTAAAACAAAAAAATAATTGAGTCACCTTGATTTATAGCCTTGTCAAGAAAGCACGGTTTTTAAACGGTCTTCTACCGAATTTTAATCCGAGCAATTTTCTGGAAAGAAATTAAGGCAGAGCATTTTCAGCTTCCTCCGAGATCAGCTGTAAGTGATTTTTAAACTGAACTTGCCACTCGAAAGTGAAATAGGTGTAAAACCTATTAAATCTGCTTGGTCCCTGCACGTGCAGAGGAAAAGCTAAGAAGCGGAGGTCGGTTTAAAAAGAAAAGGGTGCAAGAGAATTTGCGTAAGTGTGTGTGTGTCTTGTGTGGTTGGGGGTGTGTGTTTTTTTAATTTCCAGGTTTTTTAAATGTCATCGAAGTTTGTCGATTGTTGCCAATTCTTCGGTTGTCCAAACAAACGGTCGGAAGGGGCAAAGTTATTTCATTTTCCTGCTCAGGGTGACGCAAGATTAGAATGAGAGAATCAGAAGTTTTTAGCACAGCCTCATTAAATATGATGTCTATACCACCTTGATCAAAAAGTTTTAGGACTCGTCACCGTATGGCGCTCTCGTTCGGCCAATTTCAATTCTTCTTTTGTTGTTGTGTTGGTAGAAGTGTCATTGACGTTCTGTCAGATTTTCAGCTTCATAGCTTGACATTTGTTGAAGTGACGCTGTATTGTGTACATCTATCTTTGTGTGTGGTTTCGATTTTTCACAAAAAAAAATGTCATCGACTTTGCATTAAATTTTGAGTTAAAACTGGATTTAACGGTGCGCAGATCTTGGAAATGTTGGAGAAGTGTTTCGGTAACGACACTAACGAGATCGAACGTTTTCCGCTGGCACGAACGCTTCAGAAGTGGTCATGAGTCGGTCGAGGATGACGAACGCCGTGGCAGGCCGTCGACGGCGAAAACTGATGAAAACATCAACGAATTCAAAGGGTGGATGACCGTAAGCCGTAAATTGACCATTAGAGAGATTGCAGAGCAGTCGAACATTGCTTACGGATCCGCTCAAGATATTTTGGTTAATGATTTGGGCCTCAGACGTGTCGCTGCAAAGCTGATGCCAAAAGACTTGAATTTCATGCAAAAAAGGGATCGCGTTGATGACGCAAAAGACATGCTTTCCAAGGTAGACTCCGATCCATCATTCGTCAAACAGATAATTACTGGTGACGAGACGTGAATTTATGAGTATGACACGCACTCCAGACATCAAGCGAGTGAATGGCGTTTACCCAATGAGCCGCGACCGAAAAAACCACGTCGTTTTCAAACGAAAAAGGTGATGCTTACGGTTTTCATGGATTACAGAGGTGTTGTGCATATTGAATTCCTTCCAGAAGGCCAGACCGTCAACAAGGAGTATTATTTGGACGTTATGAGGCGTTTGCGTCAAGAAATTGGCCAAAAAAGACCGGATTTGTGGGCAAACAACTCGTGGATTTTGCACCACGATAACGCACCGTCCCACAATGCCATCGTTATCCGTGAGCATTTGGCTAAAGACGAAACGAATACCATCCAACAACCACCGCATTCACCTGATTTGGCTCCCTGCGATTTTTTCCTATTTGGTCGACTCAAGAAACTGCTCCGCGGAACGCGTTACAGCACCCGAGATAAGATCATGGAAAAATCGAAGATGGCTCTGATGGCTATACCGCAAACCGATTATAAAAAATGTTTCGAGGATTGGATCAAGCGCTGGCATAAGTGCGTTGCAGTCGATGGGGTGTACTTTGAAGGGGACAATATCGATTATGATGAATAAACTTGTATTTTTGATTTTAAAAATAAAGTCCTAAAACTTTTTGATCAAGGTGGTATATATATTAGTATAATATTACAACTATTATTAACATTCCGGTTAGTAATATAGTATTGATCATTATTAGTGCTATTGTGTATTGATTGCCGATAATCAATAGGGATCAATGGATGGAAGTCGATTATTGGTCATGGATCAAAAAAGAAAGATTGATTGGTTGATCGTTGACAATCGATTATTAATCATAGTTTATAAAATAAATAATATAAAGCATAGACAAATAAATGCAGAAACAAATAATTAAAACTGCATTCATTTGGAAACTAAAAATAAAATTGGGCAATAGAAGAGATGAACCCATTAAACTCTTGCAGAGATTGTGTCTGGCCATCGATTTGTAATTCGTACGTGCCGTTTCACCGATTTGCGATTCGTACGTGCCTTGCCACCGATTTGCGATTCGAACGTGCCATGCCACCGATTTACGCTGATCTGCTTCCAATATTGGAAGCATCAATAGTATATATACCCCAGATTTACCTCTGATGGTTTGTCATTAAGTTCCGATCAGTTGTAAGGTTAACTCGATTCATTTCGGACCAGTAAGTCAACGTCGTGAGCAGACCCTTTGATAAACGTAAGTCTCAGTGGATTTTTATGAGCAAGATTCTACCTTCGGTACTTGGTAAATGAAATCGTTGGTCCTTAAGTGGTGCAAGTCCAGAAACAGTAGTGCTAGATAGTTCCTTTGTATTACGTGTATCTTCGTACCTAGTCGTGTCGGTTAATAGTGATTTATTTCTAAAATCAGGACGAACTAACCTATCTTGTTAACAAGTGCATGTCTGATTCACTTCTCGAGTACTTAGAAAGATACATAAGCGGATAATTTTCTTACCAGTTGGTGGACTTGCATCCCTCACACTATACCTCCTGCACGATTTATCGTTGTTTTGCTGCCTACGGAGACTCAAACTAAAACCAAATTACCTCCTGCGAAATTGATTGTTGTTTTGCTACCTCACGGAGACTCAAACGAAACCCAACCATCCTGCAAGGATTTGGGCCGTTGACTTGCAATTATAGGAGTAACAAACGACAATTCTTTCTTGTGCCCTCTAATTTAAGAGGTAGACAAGTAAGTTACCACCTGAGTATCGTTCTGTGTATAATCTTATGCAACATCTCATTTATTTATAATAAATTACCTTATATATTCATAAATTGAGTGTTTTATTATCATTGTGAGCAACTCAGGTCCCATAGACCTGACAAGTGACAACGTACCCACAAACAAAAATAAATTATCAGGCCCTACCAACCTGATATAATCAGCTAACAGCCTCCCTTACATCCAAAAATCCAAACTACCCTTGCCTTTTGCTCGGGACATTACATAATTACTCTTAGTTTTTGATATTTATTATGTTAGACTCCTTCCGGAGGTTTTTCCACGACGTGGTTTTTCCCTGCCAGATTGTGCTGGAGCAGTGTGAGGTATAGAGATTTTGTAATTTAGAAGCACAGGCAAATGCAGGAGTCTGTTAAGTAAATCAAAATTATCTAATAAATATTACTTTTGTTTCCATCCTTTTATTCAAGGAGTTAATCATTTTAAACCCTTCCGCTTCCCTCCACCAAGCATCGCATTATTGTTTGTCGTGAATTTATATTTTATTATTTTCATTTTATTCCAAAATTTTTTTAGTATTAAAGAATTTTGATATTCCGAGTAAGTTTTATCTGAATAGGAAGGATAATTTTTAATTTTCAAATTACAATTTGCTAGTATGAGGTTTGGTAAATTTTCAATTTTTATATTTCCAAATAAGCGAGCCAATATTTTATTCAGAAATGCACGAATTGAAAGTATCATTTGACTACGATTTTGTTTTTAGGTAGAAAATGAAAATATGAAAGGAATACAGGAAAAGAAGAGAGAGAAAAGAGAGCGATGAGGATGGGTGTGCGAGCAGGAGTGCAAGTGCACCAAAAAATAGACAAAATATTAAAAAATATTTCTATGTGTAAATTTCAAATTCAATCGGCTCTTTAAACATGTGTCCTATGGTGCACACCAAAAATTTTGGAAATAAAATAAAAGGAATTAAGGAACGTTTGTACTATCTAAAATTGTGACAATTGCAAATTAAGTTTTTGTAATTGAGCCACTGGATTCTACAACCCAGCATGAAAATTACCACGACATTCCGGGTCGTTTAAAATGGCCCCTGAAGCCATAAAAATCGTTTTTTTGGAAAATTGAATTTTTAAAACATACCACTTTATGGGTTAAAAAAAACCAAGTAATTGGATTTTACTAAAAAGAAAATTTAATTAAAATTGCTTCTTCAAGTCGCTGTGAAACAGAAAGTTCTAAATATTTTACGATGAAAATTGGAGAGGTTACTCTTTAAAATTAAAATTAATTAAAAGAATTCTGATTTAGCGCGAAATTCAATCTGTACGGGAGTAAATATAAAATCAACCAGTAATAAGAGCTGAATATAGAATAATTAAGAATTTGTATTCCTACGAATACACGATTTTTCCTCCGTCTAAAAACCCACCAGCGGGAAAAGAAAATGAGCAAATCCTACTTTTTTCAATAGACCTAGTAAAATGTAACGGAAGCGTATTAAAAAGAATTAATATGAAAAGGAGAATGCAAAAGAAGGAATAGAAAGGCTTAAAGGAAGGAGCAACCCTCTTCTCCCCCTTTTTTAGCTTTTTTGGGATATCTCCCAGAGACGCAGAGCGTGGTCTCCGACAGATACCCATGTTTTTCGAGGCAGGGTAGGATTCCAGCCATTTCTGGATTTCCACCCCGCTTTCTAGTGGGTGTTGAGCATTCTTCCCAACACCTCAGTAGCCTCATTTACTGAATCAGTGACATGGCGAGTGTTGTTTCTCAGCATGCCCTGCTGGATGCCGCTGAGAGCCCTCGCCAATTTCTTCATTATCTCGATTTGCTCCCTCAGGAGCTGAAGGACGTCCTTCCATCCCTCAGCTCCTGAAGAAGCGCCCAAGTCCGATTTCCCCACAGTATTTTCTTTTACATCCATAAATTGCTTTGCCAGCGCATCGTGCGTAGAGGAGCAAGTCTCGTTCGCACATATGTTGTAGTAGTCGAAAAACTAAGCGACACATTCTTTTTTTACTTTCCCAAAATGGTTTTTCGGGGGCAAAAATCACCCCCGAAAAGTGCGGTACCAAATACCCATTTAATTGTTTCACATATAATAACAGAATCTTTCACAATCAAACCAACTCGAGAAATATCCTCACTATGAGAGAAGAAATATGTGATTTTGTGAACTTGATAAAAACGATTTTCGGGGAGTAAACTACGCCACAATAAGTTTCAATTATACAAAAAATTTTCAGACATTATTTCAACCCGAAAAATCTGGAAAAAATATATGTTGCACGCGATAATAAAATAAAGTTTACGTATATTTGCATTTTTATGAGAAATTAATTTATAAGGGGCAAACACCCTTAAGCGCATGTTATTATATTTCTATAAATTAAAGAACTCTATATCCTATATATCTATCTATATATCTATCTATCTATATATATATATATATATATATATATCTATATCCCAGCGCAGTCGAAAGCTTCTTTTTATGCACAGAAAGATTTTCAAATTCTTTCAATATTTGAAATCAATTGCATTATTTGCGATATAAGAGTTTAAAATTGTCTACGAGGACACCTGTCGACAACGTATCCTATCTGATACGCGATTAGTGAACCTCCGATAATGTAGGCAGTAACAAAAAAAATTACAAACTCACCTAATTAATTTGAATTCAAAAAATATATTATCATAAGTATAGCAAACCTTTAAATTAAATAAACAAATTTTTTAAACGAAAAATACCTACAGTTTTTCAAAAATATATTTCTTTCTTTTAAAAAATCGGTTTTTTTAGTTTAAATTATATTATATTAATAATGTAGGCGGATATTTCCTAGGATAAATCTAATGAACATTTAATTCTACTAAATATGCTGCGAGTTCAAAAAGATTTACAAATGTAAAAATTATGCCAAATATTTATGTAAAAGAAATTATTTATTTTAATTGAAAGTAATTTCAGTTATTACAATGAAATATCGTTTTATTTGAAATAAATGTTCTTTCTCGAATGAATTTTTCCATTCTACAATATTTTATTCATTTAAAGAAACGTTACATTGATATAAAGGGTTTTTCAATAGGGACATAACAATTTTATCTAGGAATAAAACACAGAAATATTTGAGATATCGGTCATATGACCACCATGAGCCCGTTTACAGCGGTCGATTCTTTGGGCCCAATTTTCCACTACTCTGGCACACATTTCGACCGGAACGTTTGCAATTTCGCGTTGGATGTTGTCTTTGAGGTCGTCTAAAGTTGCTGGCTTGTTGGCATAGACCATCGACTTGATATGGTCCCATGAAAAGAAATCCAATGGCGTTAGATCGCATGAACGAGGCGGCCATTCGACCGGACCATTTCTCGAGATAAAACGTTTACCGAATTTGCCTTTCAATAAATCGATTCCGACGCGTGCTGTGTGGATAGTGGCACCATCTTGTTGAAACCACATATCGTTGCTGGTTCGTGAACTTTACCATGATGAAAATGTTGACTTTAACTAACGTTTTGACATTGACAGTTGATTAAAAAAGTTTAAGGGTGCGTTCATATAAAGATATGAAATTGTTATGTCCCTATTGGAAAACCCTTTACATGTATCAACTCTTTGAATCGAATAAATATCTTCCTAAATTATGTTTATGTTTTTTGGGTCGCTGAATAATAATTCGAGGTCGGTTTGACCTCAAGTAGTAAAGGTCAAGGTCATTTGAAGGTCAAACGTGTTTATTTTGGAAATAATGCATTTTTGACTGCAGATTCTGAAAGAACGGAAAATTTTACGTCCAAAACTGTATTTTTTAATTTTTTTAATATGATCCAAAGGTCATTTCAAGGTCATTATAAGTGGTGATGTGGAGAATCAATTTAATCACTGCAAAAAATACGAAAATATGATTTCCTTTACCTAAACTACTGTGGTAATATATTTTGGTGGTTGCTGGATCAGAATACGAGGTCTTTTTGACCCCATCACACCTGGGTCAAGGGCATTTGAAGGTCGAAATTGTGAAAAATATCGTTTTAGTGGAATAAACTACTTATCATTATGTTTTTTGGTTCGCTGAATTCGAATTTGAGGTCGGTTTGATCTCAAGCTGTGAAGGTCAAGGTCATTTTAAGGTCAAACTTGTTTATTTTGAAAAGAAACTGCATTTTTGACTCCAGATTCTGAAAGAACGGAGTAGTATCTATCAGTAATACCTATCTTGTGTCAGCACCCAGGGCACCTCCACGTGGTGACGGCGGAAACGGCTTTGTTTTTCTTGTTTGTTTTCCGGCTAAGCCCTGGGGTGAAGGCATGACGCCGTCATGGCTGGCACAGGAAAGTCTACGATGCAGGGTCTTGGATGCCCAGTATCGGCGGTTGGTCAGGGTGAGCAAGCGGGCCCGCAATCATCGTCAGCAAGTCACCGCAGCTCTTTACTAGTTGGTGACTTGGCTAATAAGGAGTATGATGCTACAAGAAGAATTGAAGATGCTGCAAGCCACTTTTGTGGCACTGATAAAAATATTTTTTGTTACGTTTGCGGGAAATATGAAGTAAGCAAATATCGTAGGTCAATGAATAAAAAATGTACAGATATATATGAGAAATGTTATAAAAAAGAACTTTCTGTTCAAAATTCAACGTTTGCTCCAGAAACTATTTGCTGCTCTTGTTTTAATATGCTTATCCGATGGGATAAAACCAGAAATGATAAAATTTTGAAATATACTTCACCAGTAATATGGTCAATACCTGAATCCGAGAAAGATTGTTATTTTTGCAATACCAATGTTAAAGGATTCAACGTTAAAACAAAGTCACAGATATCATACGCACTAGTATCTTCCGTTGTACCAGCAAAATCTAGGGTAGAGTGTGCTGACGAAAAAATGGATACGAGTCCATCAATGAATGAAGCTTCAACGAGTAAAGAAACTGATAGGGAGGAATGGTTTGACAGTGTAGAAGAATCTCTCGATAGCTCCGACCAAGATGATCATGAAGAAGAATATGTTCCAAAATTGAGGGAGGAAAAAAATAAACCTGTAAAACTATTCAATCAAGAAAGTTTAAGTAATTTTATCAGGGATATGGGGCTTCCTAAAGATGCTTCTGAATACATGGCCGCTGTGTTGAAAAATCGAGGAATGCTTGAACGGGGAACGAAGTCATCAGTCTACAGAAATAGAGAAAAACAATTCCGTCAATATTTCAAGAAAGACGAAGAAGGCACTCTGGTATATTTCACAGATGTTTTAGGTTTGATGAACGAAATGAAAGAAGGTATTTATGTTCCTGAAGAATGGAGATTGTTTATAGATTCCTCAAAACGGAGTCTGAAGGCAGTGCTTCTCAATAATGGAAATGGGTACGCAAGTCTACCTTTAGCGCACTCAACGCAATTGAAAAAAAGTTACGAAAATGTGGAATACGTATTGGATAAAATACGATATAAAGAACATAATTGGCAGATTTGTGGCGATCTAAAAATAATAACGATTCTTCTTGGTCAACAGTCAGGATTTACAAAGTATCCCTGCTTCCTATGTTTATGGGATAGTAGAGATCGCGAAAACCATTATGTAAAAAAAAATTGGCAATCAAGAGCACAACTAGTTCCTGGAAGTTACAATATACTGAAACTGCCTTTAGTTGATCCCTCAAAAGTTTTACTTCCGCCTCTTCACATAAAACTTGGGCTGATGAAACAGTTTGTCAAAGCGTTGGATAAAGGTGAAAAATGTTTTAAGTACTTAGTGGAGCGATTCCCTCGATTAAGTGAAGCGAAGTTGAAGGAAGGGATATTCGATGGACCTCAAATCCGTAAAATGTTTAACGATGAAAAATTCATTGATACCATGAATGACTTAGAGAAAGCTGCATGGCTCAGTTTCCGAGATGTTTGTCAGAACTTTTTGGGAAATAACAAAAGCGATGACTACAAAACTATTGTAGCAAATATGATAAGAAACTATAAGTGTTTGGGATGTTTGATGAGTCACAAAGTTCATTTTATGGATGCTCATCTCAGCTATTTCCCTGATAACTTGGGAGATTACAGCGAAGAACAAGGGGAACGGTTCCATCAAGATCTGAAAGAGGCTGAAACTAGATGGCAAGGGAAATGGGACGTAAATATGTTGGCGGACTACTGTTGGTTACTGAAAAGAGATCGAGTGTCAGATGATGAAGAAGATGACGAGAGCGCAAAAAGAATTAGAAATCCGCTACACAGATCCTTCGAAAGTAAAAGAAAGCGTTATAGAAGAAAAAACAATAGCTAAGTCTCATATTTATAGTTCTGCAGAGATTCAGTTCTTTTTTTACCTTGATGGGGCGACCCTTATCTTGTCCTTGAGGAGACAGACGAACCTTGTATTCTGGTTCAACGATCACCAAAATATATTACGGCAATAGTTTAGGTGAAGGGAACCATCTGTTCGTATTGTTGCAGTGATTAAATTGATTCTCCACATCACCACTTATAATGACCTTGAAATGACCTTTGGATCATATTAAAAAAATTAAAAAATACAGTTTTGGACGTAAAATTTTCCGTTCTTTCAGAATCTGCAGTCAAAAATGCATTATTTCCAAAATAAACACGTTTGACCTTCAAATGACCTTGACCTTTACTACTTGAGGTCAAACCGACCTCGAATTATTATTCAGCGACCCAAAAAACATAAAGATTAGTCATTTTTTTCAACTCAAATGTGTGTGTTCAATTTTGACCTTCAAATGCCCTTGACCCAGATGTCATGGGGTCAATTGGACCGCGGATTCGTGATCAGCGGATCAAATTACATGGGAATATATGTGTCGCGTTCAAATATCAGAGACTTGGTTTTTTTTTGTGTGCCTGTGTTATTTGATTCAAATGCGTCTTGTTAATTTCAAAAAATGGGACTTTTTGAATCAAATAAATATTTCTTTGAGTGCGAAAACAAGATTCAAATAAACTAGGTACTTAGTTTCAAAGACATGATTCGGTTGAGTTAATTCGCTCACATTAACAAGCAAAGAAATATTTCTTTGTATTGAAGAAATGCCTATCAAATAAATTATTTCTTTGAATTAAAGCACGCGTTTTGTGTTTCTAAAAAATATTTAATTGTATTAGGTAACGAATTGTTTGATACAAAGAAATGGAATCAATTCCATACATTTCTTTGGATCTAAAAATCTTTTTTCTCAGTGAACAATTCAAAAGATTAATATTTGAGTCTGGAACTTTCGATCCAATAAATCGTGATTCAAATTTACAGGAGGTGGTAAAGATTTATTTCTTAACCTTTGGGAAATTTCATATCTGAGAGAGAGGGAGAGAGAGAGAGAGAGAGATTTGCGTATGAATTATTTTTCTAGACAAGCATTTGTTCTCTTCAATCACAATGAGTTCCAGTAGCTCAGATGACAGTAGTGTCGAAGAATCGGGCCAATCTCTTGAAGATTCAGAATCTTCTGTATTTACTATTTTGACTAAATTCGATTTAAAAAAATACATTACAATTTTCAAAGTTATTGCAGATTAAATATTGTTGCATTTATTACTTATTACATTTTACTATTAATTTTTTTAGATATATTCTAGGTGTCACTGAAATTAAAAAAATTATGTGATTCTTTGATATACAATATGCGAAACGAACAAATAAAATTTGTATACTCCCTTAGAGCGAACTAGTGAAAAATCACTAATTCTGAGTAGCACCCCTCTCCCTTTTTACAATTATTGATATTTCAATAATCAATTAGTGACTTCTCACCAGTAATAAGTGATTCATACTAGTTAATCAGTGAAAAAATTACTAATTTAACAGTTAAAAATTTAAATTAAAAAATTTAACAGTTAACAGTCAAAAATTATAACCTAATAATTATTAAATAATGATTAATTCGTTACTGGAAAATTACTAACTATTGGTGCGAAGTCACTAATTGATAAGTGAAATATTACTAATTGAAAAAGAGAAAAAGGTGCTACTGAGAATTAGTGAAAAATCACTAATTCAATTACAGTCGTCGATGTACTATTTGGTTTCATGGATTTGAAAAAAAAAATTAAAAATTCCAAATGTAACAAAAATTATGATTGGATATAGACACTTGAATAAATGTAAATTAAATACTTATAAATTTGATAAGAAACTTTCCTGTAAGCAGCGCCAAAAAATATGACCAATTTCAATCGCAATGTTATCATAACTATTGAATTTAATATTGTAACTGCTATTTTTTAATTTATATTATTTTCATTACGTCTCTTTCCAAGACTATTATTTTTGATTTTATCATAAATGAACATTATTATTATTTGTTTTATAACTTCTCAGATGAAAATATTTCCTACAGCGATCTTTTCGAGATCAGTGAGGAAAGACTGTCTCAACTGATACCCAACTTGGAGGACCGGTATCTTTTTGTTTCGAGACGTGAAGTGTTATATCGAAAAAACAGTTCGATTCTTGTGAGTGCTTTGTTGATAGTTGAAACAATGAATATATAACTTCATGTGAACTGTTTTCCCTACTTTTTTTCAAAATTTTATGACAATATTCGATAAATTTCCAAATGGATGTAAATAATTTCACAAATCAGTTGTTCAATTACAAAAATTTTTATTCATTAGAAATATTATAAAATTTTTGAAAGTGCTTTTTAACCAGGAAAAAGTTTTGAAGCAATATTATTTTTATATTTTAGGGATCACATATTAGCAAGTCCTCAACTGAAAGGCAGAACGACCAGGATCCATCAACATCTCATCATGATCCATCTCATCAACAACAATCATCGCGTGTTCCGTTTGCATAAAATGTGTGACGTATTGTATGAACGACCGCAACTGTATCGAAATAAAAAAATGCTTTTCCCTCTAAGTCTAACATCAAACCCATGTACGTCAGCTAATAATGTCCAGTTGGTGAAACTAGATAATAGTCAACCATTCAAATAAAAAACCAGTTGGTTTTATTTTAAATTCAGAAAATAAATTAATTTTATTCTGAAGTTCGAATGGTTCAGTCTTGTTTCCAGTGCGATACTGAATCATGTAGAAAAGTTCATAATGTCTAAATTTCTTAGAGTGAAAATCCTGCAAATCAAACTCAAGTGAAAATCGCACTCTAAATAAGTGAAATTTTAATAGTTTTATAATGATACTTCACTCAAAAAATATGATGATCCACTGAATTTTTTGGAGTGAAGTATGACTAAGATGTGCGAAGTTTCCCTCGTTAAGAGTGAAATTTTCACTCGAGTTTGATTCGCCAGATTCTCACTCTAATCGAGTGAAACCTTCACTCAAAGAAATTTCGAGAGAACTGCATTCTTTCATTTACTATTCAAGAAGAAATATTTTGTTTGCACAGACTTATGCTGATTTGGAGCCAAAATGGGATGAAAGAATGACAAAACTAAGAAGATATGGATTAACGCAACAGCCTATTGTCATAACGATTGGGACAATCGAGAACATAACGGCAGCTTACATTGCGATCAGCGAAAATCGATACGAATCTCCAACACTTTTGGATGCCGTTGATCGCTGTTTTAAGTCATTTTTTGCACTCAACGCGGAGTACCCGAGTGACAGTAAACCTGTTTGGGAATTCATACAACGTATTTACAGTATTGATTTTCCGAAACGTCAAAAAATTAGCCCCGATGCCTTGCTAGTTTGGAAAAGCATACACGAATAATTTACCATAAATAGTTAGATTTGCAATATGCAAGACAGTTACAGAAGAATTGTCAATACTAATATGTTTTATAGTATTTAGTAAACAAAAGAAAAATACTGTTGAAGGTAATTTATTATATCAATCATATTTCAAAAAATACATTCCACAGCGATTGTAGGACAAATGAATGTATGACTTTTCGACTTGCTGTATTTTTTGAGAGGCTGCGCGTTACTATAAGTATTATCCAAGTTGGTAAATATTTACCTATCTTGAAATATTATTTTTTGAAAATGACCCGAATGTGGTGTGATAGTTGTAAAAAGTACTTCCCGCAAAGAATTTATTTCATACACATGGATTTCAATCACAACGTTAGAGATCCAATTGTAACAAGTTTTAAGTGCAACTTTGAGAACTGCTACAGATTATTTTCAAGCAAAAAAAACCTTGAGGCACATTGCAAAAATGAGCATGAAAGTAAACATACGGATACTCCAAACATAATGAAAGCAAATGATGCTGTTAAACAGAATGAAGAATTCGAAACTGGCATAATTGATACTTTGTTGAATTCACAAAACGTTACATATAACAAATTGGAAAAGCAACAAGCAACATTTTTGAGCAACGAAAACACTCATATGACAGATCTCTTTAGAAAACTCAAAGAAAGTGGTAATGAAAACGATTTCGAAGGGAACTTTTCGGATGAACTGATTACATCTTTATTTCAAAGTGCACTTTTATTAATGTCAACTTTTCACGCGGATCATACTTTGAATCGGTCAAAAATTCAAAATTTTATAAGAGGTTTTCATAAATTTTTAAACAGTTCATTCATGAATAAATTTAAAAAGTTGATTCTGTCAAATATAAAACAAGATATGATAGAAACAATCGATCAAAAGTTTTCATCTTTGCAAGGAATATTTTTAAACTTGAATACAGAACATAAGCCTTTTAAATATCTTGCAGAACATAAATTTTATATAAAACCGCAACCTGTGGATTTTGGTGCAGCCCAAAGAGAAAAAAAAAGGAAAATTGGAAACAGTTGTAGTAAAAGGTCAATTGATCCCTTTGGACGTCGTTTTGAAAACCTTTTTTGAGCTTCCCGGTGTTTTTGATTAAACTTACGAATACTACTCAGATTTACTGAATGATACAAATTCCATTTCTAACGTTGTTCAGACCGAAATGTGGAGACAAACGGTAAATGACGTTCAAGGTTCAGTAAATTTTCCATTGTACTTATTTCAAGATGCATTTGAAACCGGCAACCCGTTGGGACCAAATGCTTGGAAACATAAAGTTAACGCTGTTTATACGTCTGTCGCTTGCTTACCTCCAGAACATCGATCAAAACTAGTTAATATTAATCTTTTACAACTTTATTACGCAGACGACCTTCATGATTTTAATCGAGAAAAAATTTTTGAAAAAATGATTAGTCTTCTAAATAATCTTTACTCAGAAGGCGTAACGTTGGAATTGGAAGGCAATCGACGAATTGTAGTTCGCTTCAATGTGATCGGTATTTTGGGTGATAATTTGGGAGTTAATAGTATTTTAGGTTTCGCCCAAGCTTTTGCGGCTAATTACTTCTGCCGATTTTGTAAGATTCATAAATCGGAAGCAAAATCCCTTTGTTCAGAGAAAAAAGATTATTTGAGAAATAAACAGAATTATGACAAAGATGTTAAATTAACAAATTTAGAGACAACTGGTATTAATGAAGCTTGCGTATTCCACAATTTACATGATTTTCATGTGACTAAGAATAAATCGGTCGATCTGATGCATGACCTTCTCGAAGGAATTTGCCGGGTTGAAATGTTTCATCTTGTCTATCATTGCATTAAAAAAGCAAATTACTTCACTCTCAAAACTATGAATCGTCGCTTGACTTTCCTCAAATTTAATGACTCCGATAATCGACCACCCTTAATATCCGAAACTAATATAACAAATAAAAATCTAAAAATGACAGCATCTCAAATGCTGTCCTTTGTTTTAAATTTCGGTATAATTTTTGGCGACTTGATTAACGATCGTAATGATTAATTTTGGAAACTCTATAAATTATTGCGAGAATTACTTTG
Organism: Diplolepis rosae; assembly: GCA_030998225.1. Classification (NCBI taxonomy): domain Eukaryota; kingdom Metazoa; phylum Arthropoda; class Insecta; order Hymenoptera; family Diplolepididae; genus Diplolepis; species Diplolepis rosae. The sequence continues at coordinate 7,306,408 of JAPYXD010000727.1, read as the reverse complement.
CATATCTTTGAAATGTAAGATAAACAGTTCAACGCCGCAATATTTGTCAAAACTTGTGAAATCTCACCATGAGCTTTACATTGAATTGTTGGGACCATTATTTCCCAAAGAACATTTTCTAACGGATTATCCTGCTGTCATGAAAGAAATGGGTCCAGTTGTAAATTTTTGGTCAATGAGGTACGAAGCGAAGCATTTGCCTTTCAAAAAATACAGCAACGTCACTTGCAATCGTATAAACTTGTGTTTGAGTCTAGCTGTAAGAAACCAACTTGCACAAAGTGATTCTTTTTTACAACAACAGGCATTCACTCTCCCTTGCATAAGTTACTCGAAATTCCGCACATCTCGCGCTGTCAAGATAGAATACAAGAGCGTCAAATACCTAACGGTCAAAAACATTCATATAAATGGTGCTACGTTAGTAAAAAATATTACTATATTACTCGAGATTGACAACAACATTCCTTCCTTTGCGAAAATTTGCAATATTTATAAGAATGTTTCTAAATTCGAAGATTTAACTGCGAAAGATTTTCTACTACATGTTCAACAAATTCGTACTGTAACGTTTGATGACCACTTCCAAGCGCACGAAGTGGAGGAAACTGAAAACTATAAATTTACCTTCTTGAAAATGGTTGTTAACTACAAATTGTGGACGACCATACCAACAAATGATAAGTTATTCATAGTTTATTACGATTCTCTAAAAAGTAGTTTATATGAGAGTATTCAAGATTAGTCATTATCATATTGGTAAGAGTTACTTGATATGTGATGAGTGTGAGCATTACTTACTTTATGTAAATAAAGAATGTTACATATTAAGTATTAATGATGCAATATCTAAACTAGTGCTCTCTAGTGTGTTTACTAGATCTCCTTGTATTTTTTTGAATAAAGAGAACTTTTTATTATTCAATGGTTATCATTATTATCTGTATACTCATTTTCAGAAAATTTACTGCACTAATTCATTTATTCACTTTAACAACTGCGATTTAGTAGCAACGATTAAAGTAAACTTGGTCATTTTAACTAAACTCTATGCGCGGCTTTACGATGGACTTTGGTTCCTATAACCGCAGCTCTTACGGTATTTCAAGTACATAAGAGCAGTTACCCCGAACACATTGATCAAGTTTGTGCCACTCGGCCTACTAGATTCGTGGTCTCAGTAACGTTCCTAGCAGTTGGAGTAAACACTTTTCCAATGTATGACAGCCACTACCATGATTGTCATGACAACTTTAACATTTTTGTAAAGGCGATTTTAACAAAAAAACTTCGGTTAGTGAAACCCGAAATTTCTCTCTGTGTAATATACTATTGCATGTGAATAGATTTTTTATAGGTTAACTGTAATGACTACACGGAGAAAACTCCTTTGTGAAAATTTAATCAAAAGTTGAGTACTCTCTAAATATAAATCAGTCAAAACCTACTGATTATCAGTAAATTTGAATAATTCAAATAGCCAAAAAAAGGTTTCTGTAGATCAGTCAAATCTCACTGTTTGTTTTAGTGGAAATCAACTGATTTGACAGTGAAAACTACTTTTCCATTGATGAACCAGTGAAAATTAACTGATTTAACAGTGAAAATATTCGTTTTCACTGCTGAATCATTGAAAAGGCAAATCACTGATTTAATCAGTGAAAATTTGACTGATTCAGATTTAGAGAGTAAAGCTGGGACATAAGGGCTTTTAGAAAAATTTTTAAATTTTTTGCTTATTCATTCAATAACGAATTATAAAGTTTAATCAACTGTTGAGTTAACTCTATAACAGTTAATCAAACTTTATAATTCGTTATTGAAGGAATACACAACAAAATTTACATTTTTTCCAAAAGCCACTATGTCCCAGCTTTACTCAACTTTTGATTAAATGTTCACAAATTAATTTGTTTCCTTGTGGAAAGGAAAAGATTAAGGCAAATGTGTGACGTTGTATAAGTGGAAAAACAATTCAAATAATGACTAATATTTTCATCCTAGAGATAAAGTGTCGCAATTCTAGCAAATATTGGAACTATGTTTGGTTTATATAACGACAGTCAAGTTTCCTGAATTACACCTATATTTGTGATTCAACTGAAAAAATGTACTTTGTTAACGTTGTAAAGATGAAGATTCTTATAACTATTTTCATCTGTATTTCTATATCTTCAGCTGGGTCTACTGGTAAATATAAAAAATTAATATTTTATTTTGACATTTACACGCATTTAAGGAATTAAATAATAGTCTAATTAAAACAACGAGAAATCTGATTCGGGCACTTTTAGAGATTTTTGTGGTAATCAATGTTTGCTACAAGGTCAATTAAGCTAGTTTTCATGCGACCAAACAGGTCTCTAAAAAAAATATCTATGTTTTTAAAAGTTGAAATAATATTCTCACTATTGTATTTTGCCAACGTTGTAAACATGAAGATTCCTATAATTATCTTTATCTGTAATTCTATACCTTCAGGTCAGCCTACTGGTAAATATAAAAAACTAATATTATATTTTAAAATTTACACACATTTTAAACCATTTTTCTGTTGAAAAATGTTTACTAATATTAAAGGGCAGTTAGGGTTGTTTTCATGTGGAAAAACAGGTCTCTGGAGAAAAAGTTTTTCTATGATTTTAAAAGTCGCAATTATATTCTTAGTTGTGTTTTATAAAAGAAAATATGTTGTTTTATAAAAAAATTTAAAACTTACGAAAAATAATACTTTTAATAATGTTTTTTGTAATAGAGTTTTTTCTTACTATCGCGTCTTACTATTTACTGAATAATTATTGAATTTTCATACCACATGGCTTAAAATATTCGAGTCATTGAAACCCTTATCAAAACAGATTATCTTTGGTTAAACGGAACAAATTCTTTTGTTGATCCAACGAAATTTTGGTTGGTCTAAACAAATATTTTTATTTATTTGAAAATCTTTTACGCCTGTGTAGCTCAGTGGTTAGAGCAGTCGACCGGCAATCGAAAGACCTGTGCTCGAATCTCAGCGCAGTCGAAAGCGTCTTTTTTTCCACAGAAAGATTTTCAAATTCTTTAAATATTGAATTCATTTGCATTATTTGCGATATAAGAGCTTGAAATTGTCTACGAGGACAACTGTCGACAAAGTATCCTATCTGATACGCGACTAGTGATCCTCCGATAATGTAGGCAGTGACAACAATTTCAAACTCAACTAATTAATTTTTATTTATATTCGGACATGAAATTCCTTTGTTCGACCCATTTTTAAATCTGAGTTTGACAAGGAATTTAATAAATTCAGTCTTCGTAAACGTACAACTATCAAAAAACCTTTAAACGACAGAATATAAAAAATAGTTTAAGTATCATGAAGACAGGGCGTACAGATCATTTGAAAATACATAAAGTCAGTTATATATATGTACAATTAAGATCCATCACAAATTTTATTTGCAGGAATCCAATTAGTTACAGAATTTTTTTTTTTTTAACACTATTAGAACACATCCAGAATAACACACAGAACTTTCACACATATCGGGTAACAACAATTGTAACGACCAATAATACTACAGTCGAAATCCGAACATAAAATATACCTCTCATAGAGGAGGCCTGGAGGAGGCCATCGTTGTCTTTCGAGTTTCCACCCAGGAAACAAAAAACCATTCACTTGCGTTAAATTTGAATGGGCTTTGAGGTGTTCTGCATTGCGTATCTGTCACTGGAATTTCAGCATTAACAGATTGAAAACCAATATTTCCGATAGAAAATAATGTATTTAAAGTGAACAATCGTTTACAATACAATTCGTATTCTGTTTTTATTGTATTTCTCTTATTCAGAGTGACCTTTTAAGACTTCCATTTCATTTGGAATTTCAACCGATTCATGCGAACATCAATGAATCGTACATTGCCATTAGAAATTATTTGAGGTTAATCAGTTTTTTTCAACCCTATTCACTTAACGATTTAACCAATGTCGAATGGCAGATTTAAAACATTGCGCACAAATGGCAGATTCCAAATGTCACCATCCGATTGAATTTTTATTTCCTGAATATGCAAATGACAGATACACAATTCAAGGAGACGCGCGTTCTATCGGTTTTTTTTCCTGGGCAGAATTTCCCTTAACTTCAAACTTCGGAGTACGAAACTTATTGGATTTGAATTTGAACTGTACCCCTTTAGAACTCTATCGTGCCGGCATGCCCTACTGCGTCCACAAATAGATCTCTAAACTTGACATTTTTAAAATTGACGCCGTAGTGTACTTTTGGTGTTGGTTAAACAATATTAAACTTTTTACGTAACCTATGAATTGCATCATGCTGTAACTTCTTTATCTTTTTACAGGATCCAACTCATCACTGTTTGAAAGTAAAGTAGTAGGTGGTTTTCCACCGGATAGAGTTTTTAATGTAAAATACGTAGGTTTTATAGTATTAGAATCAAGTCTCAAACGCATGAACACGGCAACTTTTATTAGTGAACGCAATTGTTTAATCCCAAGGCATCGGGCTAAGAAGATGGCAGCTAAGAGACAAAAGTATCTTGTAGAGGCTCCAGTATCTCTCGAAGAAAAAACATATGATATTCAGAAAGTGTCATATATAGACGCAGAAGATGACATAGCAGCGTATTGGGCAGTTGTAAAAGTAAGTTATGAAATTTAAATTTACCATATGATTCTACGTAAGGTTGTTTATAATAGAAATATATACTTAAAATACCATTTCATCGGCTGTGATTTGAAAGAATGCCGTTAACTGCAAACATAGTTGATAGAATGAAATCATTGCAGGCTGTAGTCTGCAAGAGGTGAGGGATCTCCCACCGAGCACCGACTACAGAAGGAAATATTTACAAAAATTATTTCATTTTAATGACAGCTGCCACTGACTTTTTGAAATTATTTATGAACAGCACTTTATTTCACCAACAGGCCGCTTGAATTCGGTCTCTACATCATTTATTTACCGAATGGATTAATTTTTACCTGCGAAATACTCGCGAAACTTAAAAAATCGATAATTCTTTCTCGAATCCACCGAAAAAAAATTTCTGGCCTTTAGGCGACGTAACGCTTTTTGTTACCAGAATCTAGGGAACTCTCTTATTTTTTCTTCATTGCGTTAGTATGTATATGTATTCCAAGTGTGTGAGAGAGACGGAGTTATAGGCCGCACAGTTATATTCCGTAAAGGGCGGTGATCCAAATTTATGACACTGTTCGAAGATCTTTACAAAGATCTATACAAGTCCACGATGACTTTTACGACACCCGAACTTTAATTTTAAATTGTCCCGGTCGAATTTTATTAATCTCAAACTCAGAGATTTTCGAAGTTAAATTGAAATGCCGCACTGGACTATTGTCGCGAGACCGGTTATAAATCCGAAGGAAAATTTAAGTGTCGAACTAGACGAAGAATTTACTGACTGCTTGCTCTTGGTGTGGGCCTCTTTTATAGTTTTTTTATACAAATTGACGGTCAGCGAAAATCGTGACGTAGTCATATCTTCTTAGAGCAGAAGGGGCCCTATACTGCTCCCTACTTCCCCTACTCCCTATTCCACTTTAACGATTTTCTCATAGATTTCTAACTCAATCCAGCCTGTGTGTATTATATACATTCAAATATGTCGCGGGACGTGACACCTCCCCCCTCAGTTCGAGCGCGGGGAGTTAACGATCCGCGATCGAAACTTCGGTAGAAGAATACACTTTTAATCCAAGATGCTTACTCAATCAAGTACATATTTTCAATTTAATTTGCCAATTTATAACATGAAAAATTTGTTTATACATAATTATAGGAATTGACATTTTCAATTATTGTTGCGAATTAAAAATTTATAACAAGTTTTACATAAATGCATAGAAATAACGGAGGATACAAGTCTGGAAATATTACAATCATTGATTACATATGATATAGTGGTGATTAGGTAATTTAACAATTTTTTCTTTGATTGATAATAACTATTTAAACTTACAACATGATGATTGTTGATAAAAGAAGATTAAAAATTGTAAAATTTCATCGATTAGATATAAAATAGTAAACAGCAATTTACAAGTATTACGATGGTTGATGTATACATTAGTAAAAAGAGAAATTGACATATATAATATTAATAATACAGATTAAAAATAATATTTAGATCGTTGATAACATATATTAATTAATAGACGTTGTAACTTGGTACATTGAAGAGAAAAAACTTGGTTAAGTCTAAAATTGATTTCTTCAAAACATGGCATAGCTATTGCTTATTATTACTTTTACATGTTTCTAAAAATTAATTTCATGAACTTCAATTTCATTGGTGTATTATTAAATGAATAAAATAATCATAAGAAAAACAATTTTACATAATCACAGGGTAATAGAATTTCCTACAATTCTTGTACTTTTAATTGTTTTTCTAATCTTTCTTGTAAAATTAATAGAGTTATTTGTGCATGAAACATGTGAAGAATAGTAATTATACAATTTGTTATTGTTGCACAGTAATTTCTATTGGAAAAGCAATTTTTACATTAACAATTTTGTAACGCCATCGCATAGTATACATTTACAGACTCAATATTTGTAGAAACTGTTCTTCCAATAGGATGGGAATCAAGAAAAGTTCCCTTGATGGAAGAAAAAACAAAATTGAAATTATATTTATGATGGCACCGATTAAGAAGTGCTTATTTATTCTTGTCAGAAAAAGTCTTTTTTTTTTATCCAAAAAAGAAGAAAAATACTAATATTTCTATATTTTTCTTTAAGTGATAAAATATAATGTTGACTCGAATGAAAACTAGCATTTGTATTTCTAAAAAGGTTATTAGTTTGTTTTTTGAAAGGTTGGTGAACAAAAATAAAATTGATTAAATTAAATGCAAAGAAATTACACATAAGAATTTTAATGAAATATAATTTCTTTGTGATGATATTGGATTATTAGTTTTTGCTGAACAGAAAAGAAAAGTTAAACATTTTTGATTAATTTGATAGATACTTGCTAGTTTGAGAAGTTTAATTTACTCTGAAAAAAAAGACACGAAATATATTGAAATTTTTTGATTAATATTTGAAGGTACAGTGAGCTTCTCGAATCTCTGAAATAGAAAAAATAAGATTAGAATAAAATTTCAAAAGATCTTTTGTTTAAAACATTTCCTGGTTTAGTTATTCTAAACGCTTTGGTTTTATGCAAAGTTTATATTATTTTCGGTTTGGATTCAAATTCAGTTAATCAATTTTGTATATTCATGTGCGATCTTTTTATTCGATTGATGTGAACTACTGTCGGTTTTCCTTTTACGTTGATTTTTACATTTCCTTTTCCTATCACATCTAAAACTTCGTGAGGTCCTGTGTATTGACTATCCAGCTTTTTAATTTTTCCTCCTTTTAATAAAAATACGTTGTCTCCAATTTTTACTTCTAAAGGATTTATTTTTTTATCATAATATATTTTCGATTTTTCTTTTGCTGAAATAAGATTCTCTCTTGCTTGTGTTCGCATTTCGTGTAGTTGAGTTACGAAATTAATTAAATAATCATCATACGTTTGTCATTTTTCTTGTTGTGATAAAGGTTCGCTGGAAGGTTCACGAGCTAATTTACCAAAAACCAATTCATAGGGTGTGTATTTTGTACCTTCATGTACACTAGTATTATACGAGAACATTGCTAGTTCAAGCCAATCATCCCATTCTGAATTTTTTGCAACAAATTGTTTGAGATATTCTCCTAAAACATGATGTGAACGTTCTAATGACCCCTTTGATTGAGGGTGAAAAGCTGTGGTACGAAATTGTTTAATTCTAAAACGTTTTGCCAATCTTTTTAATAAATTACTTAAAAAATCTCTGCCTTGGTCAGTAAGTACTCCTTTTGGTGATCCAAATATGCAAATAAATTTTTTCACAAAAGCATCTGCTATTGTACTAGTTTGGTGATTAGGAAGAGGTATTGCTAAAGAATATTTGGTAAAATTGTCTTGTATCGTTAGAATATATAAGTTACCAGATTTTGTTTCAGGTAGTGGACCAACAATGTCCATTGATATTTTTTCAAAAGCAGTAGTGGGTGTGTCTGTGATTACCATAGGATTTTTTGTTTTGACTCTGATTAATTTTTTCAGTTGACATTGTAAACAGCCTTGAATATATTTTTGAATGTCTACTTTCATATTTTCCCAAAAAAAATTTTGGCGAATTCGGCTATAAGTTTTTGTAACGCCTTTATGGCCTCCTAATGCCGAAGAATGAGCTTCTGCAATTAAATGAGTTCGTTGTTCCTTTGTTGGATATTGCGTTATTCCATTGCAAACTATAATTTTTGTAGTTGAATTTGAAAAAATTGAATTGAAAATTGATTTCACTTCTTCCCAAGGTATATGATTAATTCTGAAAGTTTTTGAAATACTAATTGATCGTAATTTAAATTTTTGAGATAATTCGTGTAATGAGTGAATTGATAATTTCATATTATTTAAAGTTTCTGATAAATTGTCCTTAGTTTCTTCTTCAATTGGAAGTGCAAAATGGTAGTAGTTTCCTTTTTTAATCTCTTTTGCTATTCCCTTTTGTAAATTTTTAAATTTTGGTAATGTTTCACGTTTTTCTAAAGTTTTTGATCCGTTGTCGCGAGGGGTTCCATTTGTTGTAACAAAGTATGCATAATTATCTTTTCGCATAGTTAATTGATCGCGACATTCAACTAAATTTTTCCTTGTCATAATTTTTTCTGTTTGAGAGTTTATAGGAGGAGGTTCTGGGGGTGGACGATTATAATTATCATGATCTTTATCGATTTTTTCACAATTTATTTGAGATCTTTGGTTTAATCTCAAATTTTCTTCAAAATAAGGCTCTTCAAATTCTTCCTCCAATTTTTCTTCTTGGTTTTCTTCAAACTTCTCTTCAAAATTTTCTTCAAGATTGTCTTCAAAATTCTGTTCGAAATTCTTTTCAAAATCGTCTTCAAGATCATCTTCAAAATTCTCTTCCCAATTTTCTTCATAATTTTCTCCATCATTTCCTTCATGTGAGGTTTCAATGTCGTTGATTTCATCTTCTGAGGTTGAAAAATAATTCTCACTTTCTTCGCTTTCAAATTCATTAATATTTTTTCGCTTCTTGGCATTCTTCTTCATTTTGTTTTTTGCTTGAGCTTGTTTCAAATAATCTAAATAATCAGGATTAGAGTCGGAATCTGATTCTACTTGTGTTCGGTTTCCTTTTTGCATATTTATTTCTGGTAAATCATCTTCATATATTTGTTTTCTTGGTCTACCTCTCTTTCTTTTTGTTTGAGAGGGTATATGTTTCAAATTTGTAAGTAGATTTTTCCTTGGCCTACCTCGAGGTTTTTTCACAAGAGGTTTAGAAGAAAAATTTTTGTCTAATTTGTCTTGGATTTCATTTTGATTCAAATTTTTTGCTTTTTCTTGTTGTATTCTCTTTTGAGCTCTTGTGGTAATAGTTTTCCATGATAAATTTTCGTATTTTTTGGAAAACATTGGACTTAATAAACATAATGTCATAAAAATAAGTTTTGAAGCCATATTTTTGAATAAATTTGTGTATTTTAAAATGTTCTCACCAATTTCACTAAATGATCTTTCACTAAGGAATTCTTGTAAAAATTCTGGAAATTTTGAGTTAATATTCAATATTTGGGCTTCTGAAATTTCGCTAAAATGATCTGCGTCGTCTGGTACGATTCCTGGATTCAAGTTTCTTCGTTTTAAAGGTCTTACCTCATTTTTAGAGTTTTCTTGTTTATTTCTTGTAAAAGTTTTCTTGAAAAACGTTTTTTCTTGAGAAGTCATAAAAGTATCATTGTCATCAACTTGTAAATATTTTGATTTCTCCTTCTTATCATCAATAGGGTTTCTTGAGAGAGCGTCTGCATTTACATTCATTTTTCCTGCTTTGTAAATTACATCAAAATCATATTCTGCGAGTTTTAATCTCCAACGTGAAACTCGTGAACACGGGTCTTTAGAATTTTGAAACCAAACTAGAGGTTTGTGATCAGTCACTAAAGTAAATTTTCTTCCATACAAATAAGGACGAAAATGAGTTACACAAAATATTATAGCAAGGGCTTCTTTTTCATATGTATCATATTTTTTCTCAGTATCACTTAGACTACGTGAAGCATATGCTATTGGTTTATCTTTACCTATTTTACTTTGTGATAAAATACCTCCTATTGCAAATCCTGAGGCATCTGTTGTGAGTATAAAGGGTTGAGAAAAATCAGGTCGTTGTAAAAGTGGTTCTTCACATAACTTTGCTTTTAAAATATCGAAAGCTGCTTGTCGTTTTTCTGTCCAATTAAAAGGTATATCTTTTTTCAGAAGTCGATTTAAAGAACTTGCAATTTTTGAAAATCCGTCAATAAATCGTCTATAATATCCTGCTAAGCCTAAAAATTGTTTAACATTTTTCTGTGTTTTTGGGACTGGAAAGTTTTTTACAGCTATTATCTTTTTTGGATCTGGACGTACTCCATTTTTATCAATTATATGACCTAAATATCCTACTTCAGGTCGTAAAAATTCGCATTTGTCTGGTTGTAAATGAAAATTTGCTTTTCTAAGTCTTTCTGCTAAATTGTTCAATTTAATTTCGTGCTCTTCTAGAGTATTTGCATATATAACTATGTCATCAAGATATACAAAAAGTTCCGTTCCGATTAATCCAATTAATGTTAAATCCATTAATCTTTGAAATGTGGCGGGTGCTGTTTTCAAACCGAAAGGCATTCTATCGAATTCGTAATGACCGTGAGGTGTAGAAAATGCGGTTTTATGAGAGTCTTTTGGGTCCATTTTTATATGGTGAAAACCGGTAGCTAAATCAAACACTGAAAAATATTTTGCTGATCCTAGAGAATCAAGTATATCGTTTATATTAGGTAAAGGATACGAATCGCCAATTGTTTTTTCATTTAATTTACGAAAATCAAGAACCATTCTCCATTTTATTTTTCCTTGGGAATCAGGTTTTTTAGGAACTATCCACACTGGAGTGTTATATGGTGATTGTGAGGGCTTGATTACTTTATGTTTTAATAATTCATCGACTTGTCTTGTAATTTCTTCCTTGTGAACTGGGGGAAATCTATATTGTCTTGAAAAAATTGGAGCGTCATCTACAGTAGGAATTAAATGTTGTAATACATTAGTTGCTTCAAGTGATTCTCCTGCGATTTGAAATCTGTCTGCATTATTTTTAATTAATTTTTCTACATGTTCATATTCATCTTGATTTAAGTGGTCTAATCGAAGAAGTTTTTTAATACATTCTACTCTGTCTTCGTCTGTTACATTATAAAATTTGCATGAGTTAATTAGAGAATTGTCAGTTTTTAAAAAGTTATTTAATATTTTACTTGATAAATCTTCGTTATTTGTTTGTTTGAAATTAATTAAATTTTCAATTTGTTTATAACATTCTTGTTCTTCAAAGTCTTCTAAATTAACTAATGGGACGGATAATGTAATTGGGATTTCATTTGTGTTTGCAAATTTTAAATAAGCTTTTCCTCTGTGATTTTTTACAACTGCGTCACCTACGTAGACGCCATCTTGGATATGTAATCGTGGTACATACCCTTCACTCTTTCCTGTATTTTTTATATTAACATAAAATGTTGTAACTGTTCGAGCTGGAATAGTAAATGTATTGGTAGATTTAAAAGGGTAACAGTAGTTCTCAATTTCTAAGCATTTTGAAATATAGTTTATATTCACACTATTATCTTGAAAAAATTCTGATCCCAATACTCCATCTTCTTCTACTGGGACTTCATTGGGAATAATGTTAAATATCGTTGGATAACCAAAAATGTTTATTTTTACCTGTCCTAACGTGTAAAGTGGTAAATCATTAATTCCTGTAAGTTTCAATACGTTTTGGCTATTTATGGGTACTTCAGGGTTGAGAACCTTTTGTTTAATTAAATTTCGAGCAGCACCAGTATCAATCATCATGTGTGTTGGATTTTTTAGACCTTCCGTTGATATTATAATTGATGGAATTGAAGTGGACTTTGAAATATTTATTGTTGTTGTTGTTGTATGATCGTTAGAAGTGGATGCCAGTGGTTCTCGATTTATGCTTCCCTCAGTGCACCCGTGCTGGGGAGAGCTTTGGAGTTTTCCTGATTAGCTGTTTGTGATTGGTTATTTGGTCGTATCTTGCAGTCTCGTACTAAATGACCGAGTTGTTTACAGTAATTGCAAATTATTTCAGTATAATTTGAATTTTGTTGAGTGTTATTATTTTGTAAAAATCTATTTTCATATGGTTTATTTCGATTTTGAAACTGTCCTGAGTTAAAGTTTTTATACTGTCCTGGATTAAATTGTCTATTAGTATGATTAGCATTATTGTTATTATTGTAAAAATTTCTAGGAAAATTATTATTATTGTTGTATCTTTGTTGTAAAAAATTATTATTATTGTTTCTATAATTGTTATTTCTATTTTGTAAAAAATGATTGTTGTTATTATTAAAATTATAATTTTTATTTCTTAAAAAATTGTTATTTGGAAAATTATTGTAATTGTTTTTTGCAAAATTATTATTATTATTACTTCTTTGACCATTGAAATTACTATATCCTTGTTGGTTAGGATGCAAAAATTTTTTTTGTTTATTGTTAAGAACTGCATCTTGAGCTTTACTTAAATGAAAACATTTTTCAGTTGTGTGACCTGGTTTTTTACAAATTAAACAAATAGTTTTATTTTCAAGTGCTACGTTGAATCGGGTGGTTTTATTATTTTTATTATTATTATTAGTTGATTCTTCGGTTTTTAAATAATCAGTAATTTTATTTCTTCGCAGTGCAGAACTTGCAGCCAATCTTCGTTCTCTGTCTATTGTATCATTAATTACTTCCTTAAATGTGTCCTTTTCTTCTACACGAATTTCTAACTCAGGACGCAAACCTCGTATAAAACATTGAATTACATCTCTTTCTAAATTTTGTTTGAAAGCATTATCTACCTGACCGTCATTATTAAGTCTGTGAGCATCTTCTATTCTATCAGCAATTTCTTTAATTCTAGCAGCATAGGAAAGGACATTTTCTCTTTCCCACATAAATGTATTACCTAATTCTCCCTGCAATTGATATACGCTTTTCGCAGGGGCATATACTGTTTTCAATTTTTCTATTAATTCCTCTATTGTTGCATACGTTGACCCAAAAATACATTTTCGTGCCTCACCAGACAATTTACCTCTCAATAGACGTGCAAGATTTTCTTGGGCAGCAGGTGTCGGCAGCATTGCCTTTGCTTCCATGCAACCCTCAATAAAATGGGACAATGGGAGGTTACTTCCGTCGAACAAAGGGACCACCTCTAGCGCGTCGCGTAAGGATACCTGCTGGCTGTTAGGTATGGCTACGGCCATCTCTTCGTTGCTTACTATTACGGGATGGATTATCCTGATTTATGACTTCTGTATCGCTTTTGTTGTCGTCGCTATCGTTGTTACTAATTAGAGAGTCGCGTGCCAATGAGGTTTTCAATTTTTCTTTCAAGGTTCTTTTTTCTATTGTTATTACCGTTGAGCTTAGCAAGTTAGATCCGTCAAAATAAGATAACTCGTTCGTTAAAGTTTGATCTTGATTACTAGATCCTGTCAAAATGCTCAAATCTGGACAGAAACTTGAATGAAATCCGCTAGTATTACTAGAATTTTCACTTGATATGGTTTGATCATTAATTAGAGTCTTGTCGAAACGTGAATCGTCTAGCTGAAGAGTGTTATCTAATTCTTGTTCAGCAGAAAAAGTGTTTGAAATATCCTTGTATTTATTATAATCGACTAAATTTTCTTTGATTTTACCTGATCTTTTTAGTTTCAAGGAATCTATTTGATTCTGATCGACAATTTTTGCGAGTTGATTGTCTTGTTTTGCTTTACTACGCGTAATAACTTTTTGGGCGGATTCTACAGGGGTATTTGAATTTGACATTGAGTCATTATAAATTTACAGTTTCTTTTTGTTGAGCGTTATCTTAGATTATTTATTGTTAATTATCGATTGCTTATAACAATTTAAAAAAACTACATGTAAAATTTTGTTTGTAAATAAAGTGAAATTAGTAAAAATATAATTTTAATTTATAAAAATTCAAAAAAAAAAACTATAATAATAATTTCAAAATATAATTTAATTATTTTTATTTGTTTATAACAATAATTAATATTTTTACTCTTCCATTAGGAAATAAGATAATAAACTAAAATATAATTCTATAAAATATTCAAATAAATAAATAATCGCTCAATTTTCGTAAAATTATAATGCTAAATAATACATTTCTTAAAATTATAACAATATATATATATATATTTTGTACCAACCACGTGTGTCTTATAAATTATAATGATCTATTTTATTAATTTATTGAATTATAAATTGTTTTTTAAATAAATAAAATTGTTTATAACAAGGATCAGATAAGATTCGAGTTATGCACAATTTATTTTTCTCTAGACTGGACAAGTTAGGCTCAAGCTCAGATCCTTGGACAATCTTTGCAAATAAAAATATTCTGTTCCTTAACAGAGCTAAAATTAAAGTTATAAACAATACAATCACAAGCACTTCGAACTTTGCCCTACCCAATGATCGTAATCAATGGTGACCGTTCAACGTACCCAAAAGGGACTTATACTCTCGTGTGCTGTTTTTTTTGTTTGTTTTAACTTAAATCAAAACTTAGTTAACAAATTAGAATAATTTTTTAAATAAGATAAGTTACTTAATCACTTAGGTTAGCCTCAAGGTCAGATCCCTGCGTGATTTTTCAAACTTATTTTATTTTATACAATTTATATAAATTATAAAATTTCAAAGAAATGATTTGATTATTAAATCATTAAGGTTAGCCTCAAGGTCAAATCCCTTTGTGATCTAACAAATCTATTTTATTGAAATTTCAAGTTACAAGTTGAAATAATATTTCATAATCATTTATTTATTCACTAGAAATAATCAATGTGTTAATTTTCAATTGACTTGTGTTTCCCGGCCGATGCACCAGAAAAAAAGGAAGTATGTTACGTCACAAGTACGCAAATATACTTACTTTGATCGAAGATTCCTCGTTCTAAGTTAGGATCGAATGATCCTCGCTTAGGGATGAGGATAAGTCAATGAAAGACACAATGATTATGAAAATAATACAAATTGAATTTATTTTACTGGTTAAAATTTCCGGATATACATTCGTTAAGACAATTCTTATATAATGTAGGCACAGGCTGGTTGGTACGTGGGTGAGAAAGAGACAAAGAATAAAGATAGAGAGAGAGAGGTTCGGTACCTTTATGTTGAGGGTTAATCCACACGGCGGTGAGTTGTAAGTACTGGATCCCCACAGGTGTATTGCAAGTGTGTGAGAGAGACGGAGTTATAGGCCGCACAGTTATATTCCGTAAAGGGCGGTGATCCAAATTTATGACACTGTTCGAAGATCTTTACAAAGATCTATACAAGTCCACGATGACTTTTACGACTCCCGAACTTTAATTTTAAATTGTCCCGGTCGAATTTTATTAATCTCAAACTCAGAGATTTTCGAAGTTAAACTGAAATGCCGCACTGGACTATTGTCGCGAGACCGGTTATAAATCCGAAGGAAAATTTAAGTGTCGAACTAGACGAAGAATTTACTGACTGCTTGCTCTTGGTGTGGGCCTCTTTTATAGTTTTTTTATACAAATTGACGGTCAGCGAAAATCGTGACGTAGTCATATCTTCTTAGAGGAGAAGGGGCCCTATACTGCTCCCTACTTCCCCTACTCCCTATTCCCCTTTAACGATTTTCTCATAGATTTCTAACTCAATCCAGCTTGTGTGTATTATATACATTCAAATATGTCGCGGGACGTGACACGTGTAATAAGACTAAAATAAAACAAATTTATTTTTCGTATAATTTACTTTATTATTAATTATAATAAATAAAATTAAATAGGTTATTAATTATATTATTATGTATTTTATATTTCTACTTTAAGTAAATTTTGATAAATATGTATATTATTTTCAAATGGTTTTTCTGCTTTAAATATTTTTAAAATAATATCAAGGAGCCTGTAATGAAAATAATTTTACATTCTAAATTCACATTTTGTGAATCGGCGTAAATTTTTGAAGATTTGACCTGTAACGAAATTTATCAATTTCGAGAAAGATTCGCACCTTCAACATGCGAACATAGGGCTTTTTAATTTTTTGAAATTAAAAGAAGCCTCTTTTACGAAGTTCTGCAAACAGAGCGACGTTTTTTATTCAGTCTTCAACGAAATGAGCCAGCATGAGTTTCCATTTCCATACAATAAACATACTGCAGATGTTTTGGCATATGTGGCGTGGAACGAAGAAACCCGGCTAACAGCACATTTTTACTTTTCGAGGAAATCGCGTTTCTCTGAGACGTGCAAACCTAATAGAAAGGTGCTGGACCGCTAGCTACCAGCGCCGCTTATATCCCTGCACATGAACTACCATTATGTGTGTACGTGTTAGTGCATATACATGCATACGTAGGTTCTTTAAATGTGTTACAGAGAATATATTCAAATATAATTAAAAGGAAATTGAAGATTTAACGCAAAATTGTGAAATGTAATTCAAGAGTGAGAAGTTAATAACAACTCACTCTTGAATTACATTTTCACAATTTTGCCTTAAATCTTGGTTTTGTCGTAATAAGTAAAAATCAAAAATATCTGTAATTTGTATTTTTATTGATTTGTATTTTCAGAAAATATACAGAAAATATACGAAATAAACTAATAATAAAAAATGTTATGAAAAATGATAATACTGCTGACTTTAACGGAAATCGGAGAGAAAAAAAATATTAATTTTACAGCTTATACAAGGCTTCAATAAACATAATCATATAATCAAAAAAATCCTTGGTTTTATCGACCTGAGGATTCGTGAGTCCATGAATGGCGGCTAATCTATCTCCTATTGAAAAATTCCGACGTTGGAAACATTGGAAACGTTATCGTAAGCGATATCGTAAACGTTGTTGTAAGTGATATCGTAAACGACGTAGGATTTTGGGACCATACCGATATCGTTTACGATGTCGTAAATGATACCGATTACGAACTTTTTTTTTATTAAATAAGACAAAATATTTTATTATTATACAATTTAAATCTATTTTACTGTATGAAAGGAATATGAAGACAATGGAAATTAATAAAAACATATTATATGTGTGTATTTAACTTCGAACGATTGTGAATATTTGTGTGCCGTTCCGAATTTGCACTCTTATTAAACTTTCATGATGCCGAAAGATCATAAATAAAAATATGTTTATAGATAAACCAATATGTTAATAACATTTTCCATTGTTTTTATATTTCTTCCATACAGTTAAATAGATTTAAATTTTAACAATAATAAAATATTTTGTCTTATTTAATTCTGAAACGGTTTCACCAATGGCATGTAGCTTGATGTAGCTCAGAAAGAGTACACTACAATGGCGGAACTCATACGAAGCCGTTCCCTTTGCCGCACTCCATCCGCTTCCGACAAATAGCGCCGCGTATATCCCTGCACCTGAACTACCTTACGGGGACACCCAATACATTAGAGGTTGACCTGCCCTGTCCGAACTTTCGGTCACTTTTGGTCGCACAGCTTTGTGCATAGGCCCATTCGATAGAGCATGCTTCTGTCTCTCAAAATCATCGAAAAACTCAAATTTCGTCTTTGGTGCTGTTAGCCGGGTGTCTTCGTTCCACGACACATATGTTATCAATTATTACTTGCAATACCGAATGCGTCAGTTTGTAAAAACTTCAATGGCAGAGAAAGAAAATCAGGAGAAGAAGAAAATGGCAAAGCCGACAGCGCTGCCCTCGGCGACGGTCAACTCTCATGTTACTTTCTTTCTTCAGGCTAGTTGGAGTACCACCCGTATTGTAACGTGTTGCAGACTTTAAAATTTTAAATATGTGTTTAGATACTAAAAAAAGTTACAAGTGATGAGCTATACATTACTTTCGTTAATGCGCGTCAACCTGATTTTAATATGGATAGAGTATACTATGCGGGAGGATGGGAAAGGCCTGGGGGAGGTGAAACCGCTTTAAGTTATGTGGGATTGCGATTGACATCATTCGACGTTTGCAAGGATAAAATTAAAGCCATTTATAGGAGAAAATTACATAATCTTGCATGCGCTTATTTTAAAAACGGATTTTTTCATAAGGTAGTTATGTCTACGATCTTTCATTTTTCCATATTTAACATTGATAGGGTATGTTGAAACAAAAAAGCTATTTTATTCTAGGTTGAAGCCGGCACTGGATTGTTTTTGGATGATAACAAATTGGTGGGAATCGCTGTTGAAGTCGGTCTTGGACATAGTCATTACAGTATCTTTGCACTCCTTTACAACGATCTAAAATTTATCGTTGATTTTGTAAATGATACATCGGAATCTCGTGAGTAAAAATTTAAGTTTACAATAAGCTTTGCACTTCTTGATCGCTTAATATTCTTTTAATAGTGGGGCTATAGTCGTCGAAATAAGCTAATGTCGGTAATCTAGATATGTGTTAATTTAATATTCAACAGTTAATGACAGAATAAATTTATTTTGTGATATTATGAAAAATAAAATGCGCCGGGACACATTGTTAGGGGGGGGGGCACTCTATGAAACGCTAAAAAAAATGGTCAATTTTCTTTATTTTATCGTACAGAAACAGAAAAAGACTGGAAAATTCCGATTGAAATGTCTAGATATTAGTTTAAGGTTGAAAAAAAAATTTTATGAATAAAATTAATTCAAAATGGCGTACATATTGAGCATCTCCCAAGGCTGGTTTTAAAAAAGACGTCTTCCCGTTCACACGATGCTGTCCGAAGTTGAAGTATGAAACATACAAGTGATATATCCAATTAATTAGCAGGCTTGTGTCAAGTGCGTGAACCTCAAAAACTATATAAATTTGCAAAATTTAGCAAAAAAATCATATAAACAAAGAAAGGTTGGTTTTTGCTTAGTTATTTTTACTAAAGAAACAGTAAAAAAAAATCCTTTTAATACATTTTCGAGGTTCATGCACTTCTTTGTTCAATATCCTACAAAATGAGTATACATTCGTGTAGATGGGTTCAATAGTTTTTTTTAATGGTGTGAACGGACTCTGAAAACGTGACTTTGAGAAAACGTGCTTCAAAGTTTAGGTTCGGAAAAAAGATAGTTCGTGGGGACATACTGGTTTAAATTTTAGTCGGCTACGCCAACTCTATACAACAACTCCTCGCAATCCTCGAAAAACTCGTTCTCAGTCAATCAGGCCCCCCTTTGAGCCGTACGAGCCTCTTCGGTGGACTCGCTGTAGCGCATGCCCGCGCGCGCGAGTCGAGCATCGTCCAATTGGTCCGCCATCGTCTTATGTTCAGTATGTCCATAACCAACAAAATCGCGGCGTGCCCTTCATTGAAAGTTCATGCAGCGATAAAGGCGGCAGTCTCGAAGATTTTTTTTCTTGAATGCAAATGTTGCGGGCAAAGGTGCCAAATCGTACTGTTGGCAGTACGATTCGTACTCGTTGGCATTCTGTGTATTCCCGCCCAAACACTTGATTAAAAGATCGTCCTTAGAAAGATCTTTGTAGATTGGCCGAATGTGTTTCTCAACATCTGGTGGGATGACATGTGGGGAGTGTTTGTAGGACTTCAAATTCTTAGCCTGCAAGGCTGAGCGCGAGTAAATTCAAAGAACTGTGTCTTCGAAAGTATTCGGAGTTCGACTTCGAAACTTTGTAATAATGTTCTCAGATAATATATCTATTGATTAAAGCAAAACAGAAACAAAATCGATTTTTTGAAACCATTTCATAGAGTTTCCCCTTAAGGGCATGGGATACTTAAGGTAGTTGTTGCGCCAAAAATCAGTCTCTGGAAATAGAAGTTTTTCTATGATTTCAAGACTGGTAATTATTTCATCAGCCCTGTCATATGTAAGGAAAGACACTGTTTTTAATAAAAAAAAATTTTAAAATTATGAAAAATAATATTTTAATAATGTTTTTTGTAATAGGATATTTCCTTATTATCGCTCTATACCAAATTTTCAAAAATGGTGCGATTCTGATAAATCATGAATAATTTTTGTAGGAAAAGGATTCTCTACAACTTTGCCGTTTCCGATTTTTGAAAATAAATTCTTTAATGGTTGAAATCATTAAAAAACAATTTTCCGAAACGAAATTTTTATAAACAAATTGCTGAATTTGATAATAATTGATTCATTTTCAAAAATCGGAAATGGTAAAGTTGTAGAGAATCCTTTTCCTAAAAAAATGATTCATGATTTATCAGAATCGCACCATTCTTGAAAATTTGGTATGGAGCGATAATAAGGAAATATCCTATTACAAAAAGCATTATTAAAATATTATTTTTCGTTATTTTTAAATTTTTTTTTTATTAAAAAGAGTGTCTTTCCTTACATATGACACGGTCTTGAAATCATAGAAAAACTTCTTTTTCCAGAAACTAATTTTTGGCGCAACAACTACCTTAAGAAAATTAGTAAGATCATGCGAAAAACTTAATTCGGTTTCTGAATGCTTACGTTCGAAACATATTGAATATTGTTTTCATATTTTGGGAAAGAGCAGAGAAGATGAAAGTAAACGTATATAGACAAATTATGGTTTTGATAATAAATAATCAAATTTCGTTAGATATTGTAAAATTCACTTTTTTTTCATTTTCTATAGCGAAAGTTTTCTATCTACGTCCACTATTGCCTTTTATAGTATTTCTAAACTTTCGACAAATGAGTTTTATGTATTTTGGACACTATCATATAGAAACTTATAATCAATAAAATTTTCTTATCCCCTGCACGTATTATATGCCCTTGAAAATGTAATTGCTTAAGATAATAATTACGTCATCATGAAAAATAAATATTCGAATGATTAAAGATATTTCAAAATTAAGTTAAAAATTGAATTAATTATAAACATCCTTATCCACTTGAACCTATTAAGAAAAAGCTACTCAATGACATTGATTATTTATCAAGCATAAAAATCATAAATTTAAAATCATTTTTCTTATTGCCAGTTCAGATATTTATATGCTTCTGCAAATCCATTAAGTGCTACACCAATTTTAATTGTTCATAGCACTGTCATTTCACAGCGAGGTTAACTGCATACCAAATAGGAAAAAAAAGCATTAAATTTCAGAACTTATGGTACAAGAAAACTGACGAGTAAAAAGTTTTTTCAAATCGAACGTTACTGATTTTTTCGAAACAAATCATTGCATAAAGATAATTATGTGATTTAACTATTTCCCCCATATTTTTTGGGTGAATTTTGAATTTGGCTCAGTCTGTGTGTATGTTTTATTTCTAATCGCAAAAACACTATTTGGTCTTTTTCAAAATTTTATCTTGGAAACTTATATTAAAAACTGTTTACCTATTTTAAAACGATCTAGGCGTTTCTTTAATGGTGTCATAATTTCAATTTTAATTTGTTACAGCTAAAAGCAAAAAAAAGCCTAAAGGTAAAGGTAAAGGTAAAGCTCATACAGAGTCAAGCAATGCATATTTTGAATCTACAGGTGAAGTGGATACTCCATGCTTACCCAATACGAATCCTAAACACCCAGTCTATTTGGATACTTCTCACCCAGGCGTTATGAGTGTTTATGGCCAAGGCCAAATGTATGGATATGACCAACACTCTATGGCTGCTCATCACCAAGGCCATGTGGGTGCTTGGAACCTAAACGCTATGGGTACTCATCACCAAGGCCCTACGGCTGCTCATGACCCAACCCTTGTGAGTGATTGGAGCCAATACCAAATGGGTGCTTTGAACCCAAACCCTGTGGATACTCGTCACCAAAGCGGTATTGATTCTCATCAGCTAAGTCATATAACTCCTCAAAACACAAACGATGCAGATGATTTAATGACACTTTTCCAATCTTCAAGACCGATTAAGACCAGGGTAAACAGATCGCCTCATGGTAGCCAAGACCACAATGAACCCCAATCAGCAATGCCATATCGCACAGCGTTACCATATCCTAATTTGTCCGAAAATATTCCTTTTCTCGATACATCTAGATTTCTCAGGACGAAGCATTCTAAAAATCCGTCTTCACGAAGTAAACGTCAGGAGGAATGATCCTAAATACGTCAATAACATACCAGACGGGTTCAAGAAAATGAATACTTGATCCGACGTATGTTTGAAGTCTGAATCCAACTTAGTTTACATTTGAATAAATTGAAATTAATATGCTACTTTCAATATACAATTAGTCATTTTCAAGCAAAAATCGGCGAAAAATAATTGTTATTGGGTCGACAAAACTAATTCAATGATTTCAGTTGATTCAAATTTTAACTGATTTATATTCAGAGATAAAATTATAATTTTTTTGCTTGATCTGAATAAATATATCATTTATTTGAATGTTGCATTTATTATTTAATAATTTAACGATAATAATGTGAACAGAGATATATTGCTTTCCTAGGCATTTCAAAATAAAATAGAATTTTTTTATTCTGTTTTTGAAAATACATAGTATTTATTTCTATTTACAATATTTCGATTTTACAAAAGCAAAAAATTTAATTTTAGAATACATCAATTAGCTTACTAAACTCGTTTGTTTCTACTTGTTAGAAAATTATGCCTATCCCCACCTTCCGGAAGTCACAAAGCATAAGCTCTTTATTGAAATAGACTGCATTCAGAAAAATATATTGAAAATAATGATGTTATTATAATATTTTAATAATGTTTTTAACCAGTTTCCACGTGAAAAAACTCTGGATCATTATTGAGCACTATGCCTTAATTTCCACATGTTGGTAATGATATACTTTATATCTTCGTATCAATCGTCGGTAACATACATTTCCCTACTAAAAATTCCAAAGTTGATTCCAATGTCACGACTTTAGAGGCATTTTGAACAGGGCAATTAATTGCAATTGATAATAGAAATATTGCAGGATTTTCCGATTTTTTATTAAAGCAAATATTAGAACAATTAATTTTCTTGTTCAAAATGAGTTTTCCCAAAATATTATGAATACATCATGACCGAATTGAAAGCAATGATACTTTTTTAAACAAAACCTTGAATCTTCATGAAACAAATTTAGTCACAGATTCTTTTCAATACTTTTGACTAAAATAACTTATAGAGACTTCTTAAGAACATCTTTTGAAATGTTTTTTTTTTTGCTGCCCAGTCTCAAACAATGTTAATTTTCAAAATACCTAAAAATACTTTAGATTCAAGACAATTAATTCAATTGACCAATGTTGACACTTTTTTTATTTGAGTTATACAATATTTAATATAATAGGTATTTAAAATATATTTTATATAATTCTACTTTTGACTACATTTATTAATTATTATACTTTCAAATTAATTAGTTGAGTTTGAAATTTTTGTCACTGCCTACATTATTGGAGGATCAATAGTCGGGTATCAGATAGGATACATTGTTGACAGGTGTCCTCGTATGTAAAAAAAGGGTGCAAGAGAATTTGTGTACGTGTGCGTGGTCTGTGTTTGGATGCGTGTGTGTCTTGTGTGGTTAGGGGTGTGTATTTTTTAATTTTCAGGTTTTTAAAATGTCATCGAAGATTGTCGATTGCTACCAATTCTTCGGTTGTCCAAACAAACGGTCGGAAGGGGCAAGGTTATTTCATTTTCCTGCTCAAGGTGACGCAGGATTTGAATTATTTATTGATTTTGATATCAGAAGTTTATTGGTAGTCATTAAACATTAATTAATTAATTAATAATAATATTAAATTATAATTGAATATTAAATATTATATTATAATTATATTATAATTAAATATTATATAATATCAAATATAAGTTAACAATAAATTGTTAAATTTTAATTGATAAATAAAATTAATAAATTTAATAATGAAGTATTAAATTTTAATGAATGAATAAATTTTAATCAATTTTTATTTTAATCAATTATTTTAATATATGAATATAAATAATATTCAAACATATATCCACATTAGACTTTCTTTCTACAAAGCTGAATTTCGGAATTATAAAAAAAATAATAACACCGATTGTCTAGTTTATATGCTGACTCTAATTTACAATCCGAATCAATTTCCTCAGCAAATAAGTACTTGTAATAATGTTTCTTCAAATTGAATTGAATTTATTGTTCATTATTTACATTTTTTCGTATTATGTACATAAAAGTATATCCGAAATAGAATACAGGAGTACGTGAAAAAATCCTGTACTCAAATAATTGTAATTCATACCTATAAGTTCCTAATTAAAATTTTTTAATTTTTTATAAATTAAAAATATTCAGAACAAAATTAAGTATAACATTTTAAAATATAATTTCAATTTTATTTAAACTTTATAATATTTCAATTTTTATCATTATACACTATTTTCTTTAGGTACACGAAGAAACTCTTTATATCAACTTCTACTATAGTAGTTTTCAATTTAAGGAAAAACGTATCACTAAGACCCTTTGTCAAAAAAAATACTAAACTTTACAAGAATAATATGAAACTTTAGCATAGTTCATAAAAAATTTTAATATAATTCCGACTAAAGTTCCATATCATTCTTCTAAAGTTTAGTATTTTTTTGACAAAAGGTCTTAGAGTGATACTTTTTCACTGAATTGAAAAATACTTTAGTAAAAATTGATATAATAAGTTTTTTCGTGTACTATACTATTAATTAAAAGTGCAAGTTGTATTGACCTTTGGTCTTAAATACTGGTTTATTGTTGGAAAAGATTGACTTTCTGGTCGAAAATGATGATGTTAATATGAATCTGACATTTTGGCTCAGATCGGAGCCCTTATTTTGTGTTTTTCATTAAAACCTAACAAAAACACAGAAAAAGTGGGAAGCTGAATTGAGATTTTCTTGGAATGAAATATTTTAGATTTGAAAAGTCGTAGCTTTTTTATACGGTAAATAAATTATATATTTCAAAACAGCATTTAAGAAGGGATATCAAAATATTGAAAAAAGACGATAACCTTAGAAATTATAGACTTTTTTTACCTATGCAAAAAACAAGATTCAGATATACTTTCAACTTAAACTTTTTGCAAGAAAAAGTCTTATTTTTTTATTTAAATCTAAAAATTGTTTAACTTCAAATAAAATTATTGAAGCAAAGAAGACGAGGCATAGCAATTTTATTTTCCAAAGTTGGAAAGTTTATGACTTTAAAGCTCCTCTTTATAGCTCTTCCATGGAAAAAACTTTTGCTTAGGTGTATATACATTCATACTTCCTTTTTTACAACAGAAAATTATATATCGTATAGAACAGAACTTAAAATTATTAGCAAGCATATCCCGCTCAAAAATGCAACAAATAGCATCTATGTGGCAAATTTCACTTAAATGGTTATTCCCATGATACAGAATTTCTCGATTAAATAATTAATAAAAAAATGTCGTCAAAATATTTCTCTTTAAATATTCTACACTTAACATTACTTGATTCAAATTAAAACAATAGGATTAAATTAAGTTAAATTTGAAGTACTAAATTAACGTACTGAATAATAAACCCAGTAATATTTTTATGAACTTTTTTCATTATTTTAATGAAAAGAAAAAAATATATATTACGTATTCGTAAAGAAAGACTCTATTCAAAAAGAAAATAATTCAAACTATAGAAAATATGTTCTCGAAATTGGAAGTTCTGATATTTTGATATTGGAAGATATTGTGAGTTGTTTTATTGAATAATGAAAAATTTTGAGTTACGATGGAGTAAATATAAGAATTGTTATTTATAAACCATAATTATACTTGTAAATACAAAAATGTAGTAACATCGTATGAAATTTGATGCTTTTATTTTTTACTCACTTTTTTTGATTTTTTAATTTAATTTCCCTGACACTCCAAGTTGATCAAACTTATTATCAAAAGAATTTATTCACTTATTTTCATTTTTGAATTTTTACCAAGCTTTATTAAATTTATAGTTGAGGAAAAGAATTTGCAAAATAAAGTAAAGAGGGTATATAAGTGACTTGGATTATAATTATAATTATTTTTAAATAATTTATTCAATATATATGGATTGCAAGTATATATATATATATATATATGAATATATGTATATATAATGTATAGTATATATATATATATGGGTCATTCCATATTAGTGTTACGTCACAAGTACGTAAATACTTACTTTGATCGAAGATTCCTCGTTTTAAGTTAGGATCGAATGATCCTCTCTTAGGGATGAGGATAAGTCAATGAAAAGTACACAATGATTAGTAAAGTAATACAAATTGAATTTATTTAAATTAACACTGATATAAACAAGGTTAAAATTTTACAATGATTCAAACAATGGCACAGGGAATAGGTAAAGAATAGAGAGAATTTTCGGTACCTTTGTTGAGTTGTGAATAGTCCCTTTTTTATGAATGATCCTCACAGGTGTGAGGGAGAGAGAAAGATTCTTCCACTGGTGCGACGAAGACAGCAATAGGTATCCCACTGGTGTGAGGAAGACAGAAACAAATATCCCACTGGTGTGAGGAGGACAAGAATAGTTATTTCACTCTACACTGACTCTAAGATCCTTTCAAAGATTGAAAGTACAATCAGAGAATTTACGACACGTTTCTTCGGAAAACTGAACTAAACACGTATCTCACGCTGTGAATCCTTTTAAGATTTTAGAAATTTCCCGCACTTAATTTTGCTCACAAGACTAGTTTTCCCTTGGCGGCGTGTCCTTTTTATATTATATTTTTTGGTGACGTCACGCGTTGCGCAGTCTCCCGCTGCGTGTGACGTAGTTATACCTCTCTTTTCAATAGGTGGTTTTCTCTCTCTTTTAGTAATTTCCCCAGATTTCTCTCTAGACCTAGCCTATGCCTATAGTACATTCTAATGCGTCGCGGGACGTGACACCTCCCCCCCTAGTTCGAGCGCGGGGGTGAAGCATCCGCGATCGAATCTTCGGAAGAAGAATACATTCGTTAATGTTTTTGAAGATACATTGAATTTCTATTTCTGACGTAATAACCAACATTCATTTCGGGGTCTCTTTTACAATTTGTATTTTTTGCATTTGACTATTTGATTCCAATATCGATTTTTTTTTTTTTTTTTGATGTCATAAAAATTTATATTATCTAAATATTATAATTTTTTTTGTTATAAATAATTACATAGTTTTTTTTTGAAATAGTATGAACTTAACATAAGGTTACATATGATTTTTTCTTATATAACTAAATACATCAATAATTTTTATTTCATATTCGTAAATTATAAATATCATGTAATATAATAATATATAAAACTGTAACGTAATTTCATAATGTAGATTTTTAAGAATTATTTTTATATTTTCTATTACGTAAAGGATTGCGGCAGTTATGAGCTAAATGCCCTCTTTGAAAACACCTTTCACAAGAGTTGGTCCATTTTTGTAAGGTTTCTTTACTGATTTCATCAGTTATTTTGAAAATTCTCGTTTCTGGGATTAAGCTTTTTTCTTTCATTTCTTCTAAAAATACATATCTTGTGGAAAGCATTTCCAAGAGTTTAGATGCTGCATTTTGCTTTGCAGACTTTTTTTTGAGGGGCTGGTTCCCCAATACAAGAGAAAGTTATTTTATTTTTAAAGATTTCGCAAGTTGCTTGGAATGGTGGCAGTTCTTGGTGTTTTCCAAGCGATTTTACAATATATGAAGGTTCGGAGAAATCATACTCAATGCTTATCTCGTTTAAAACTTGTACAGCAGTGCCTTTCGATAGGTCTCTTGTCTGCAAGGCCATTGTTTTTGATCTGCAAAAGAATTACCTGTTTGAGTTGATAATTGAATTTATTGAAATTCTAAAGTTAGTTAGTTTTTTTTTTTGTAATAATTTTGTGTTTGTTGATATATTCACTTTCCGCGTTTCCTAACTCAAAGAGATATTTCATGCAGAGAAAACAGTGGTCCGTTTTTTAGAATATTTTAATTTATTAAGGTTTGTCGTTACATTATAGCGGTTAAGGAAGAAGTAGTGGTGTATATGAAATATGATTTTAAACAACGAATACAAAATTAAAAGGGAAAATTTTTTAACAAAAGTTAGTAATAGATATTGTTTATATTTAGAAGAAAGAATAATAAAAAATATGTTTTGATTTATTATTTTTATTCGTCGTTGTTATAGATAATAGTCGATGCTTCGGAATCGACGTCGTTATACAGTGCTTCTTGTTGGTATAAATGAATTACACGTTCGGCACAAGTTACACATAAATCTGCTCTTTGCCGCATGTAAAAAATTTGTGTATTGCAAATGGAGCAGTCGAGGCTAGATAGTTTTAACGTACAATATAAGTCTTTAGTAACTATGTGGTCTATTCGGACGGGTAATGTTACTTCGGTTTCGAAAAAGCTGAGTTCTGTCATCCAACAATCTTCGCAAACAAGTTTTTTTTCGAGAACATTCATGTAAAAATTCTCGACCAGGGTTGTGCAGCAGTATTCTGACCATAATTGATTTTCAAAATACGGCTGAACATCCTGCTCGCTTGCTCGAACTTCTTCTGCTTCGATTGTTTCGATTTCTTGGGGCAGCATTTTTCTGTTGGGGAAATTTACAATATTTAAGGAATTTGAAATATTTGCAAAATTTAAAATTTTTTAGTATTAAGGATTTTATTAAATTTAACAAAATTTTTCATGCGTGATTACATGCGTGGAAGGTAGATACGTATAATCATGCAGGGGTATTTTCTACTAGAACTTCGTTTCCTTGACTAATTTCGAATTTATAATTTAAATATTGTTCGATACATTCTCTACAATCAGCTGCTCTTTTTCGCGGAGTAATTAATAGTTCTTGACAACCGTAACAATTCATATATATGCATTCCAATTTACAAATGGAATGCCATGATGTAAAAAATTCACAGTTATTTTGAGTTTCCTCATCTAATTTCTCGAAACAGAATTGGCAATATCTTTTTGTGGTTTGGTGATTATAATATAAAAACAATGTTGAAGGTTCTAATTCGAAACTGTCCTTCTGACGGTATAGGTCGTTCATGCATGTGGTTTTGAGAAAGGTAAGGACGGAATGTACCTGTATCTGAAAAATTTTGTGAATTGACTTCAAGTCTATTAAAGAAAAGGGTGAAAGATGGAATAAAGGAAAGGTCAAAAGTTAAACGTCAAGTCGGTCAGTAAAGGTTTTGTCACTGAGCTTAAAGGAGTTTTTTGTATAAGTTCTATACGTGTTGGCGTTTTGTTTATTTTTTTAGATATTTTTTGAATTTTCAATAGTAATAATCCTAAAATTGTAATCATAAGTAAAGTGATAAAGATTAGTGCTAATGTTAATTTATGTGCACTAGAAATAAAAATTGATGGAATGATTTTTTGAATGTTTGCATATTTTGTAAGGATAAAGACATGGTTTTCGAAGATTGATAATGGCATGTCTTCTTTTTGCTAAAGAAGAAGTAATACCTTTTTTAGTAAGTGAGGCTCTTGAATGGAAATATTATATAAGAATGGTGAAATTATAGCAAGGGAAGTAGTTGATTTGCTGACTGGAATTGAATTATCCATTATATTCAAATGGTTTTGAAGATGGTAATATGGAGTTGATGAATCTAGATTGCAACCTGATTTTGTTTGCAAAATTCCTATTCCTTGGAGTGTGATTAAGGTCTTAGAGTTTTTTCGACATGATAAGAAAATTTGTCGGGGGAAAATTGTTGAGTATAGCCATCCATGATGAAATTGCAATGGTGTTAGAAAGGGATATTCACTAAAACTGATGAATATTTTGCACTTGTATGGTTCTGAATTTAGAAACATTGATGTTTCACAAATAGGATTGTTATCGATGTTAGATATAGATCTTGGTGGGTGACAAAATGTTTGGAATCCATTTTGATAACATGCATTGAGGAAATTTTCATTTGTTATAAAGTATGATTGGTTATTTGAAGAAATAGCGAGATAAGAATTTTGAGGTTTTATGTAAATAGAGGAAATTACGTCAGTATTAAAATCGAGATGTATTGGAATTGGATGTGGTTTAAATAATTGAAATTCTTCAGCAGATGGGATTGGTATAGTCATAATAAAAATCAAGTACTTATCGAATAAGAAGTATTGTATTTTAGAAAATGGAAGGACCATAGAAAAAAGGGATGTTGAAAGGTGTGGGTCTTCTTTGTTGGATTTGAAGTCTAAGAAGGTATCAGGAAGTAGCATAGGGTGCCATAAATTAGTTGCGGCATGAGTAATAGCTTCTGTAAGTTGGTCAAGGAGTAAAAGAAAAGATTGAGAAATTTCATGCAGGTCTTTAAGCCAATTTGCTGCTAATATTCGATATAGGTGAATATTTGGATCTTTTTGAGAATTATGCCATTTTTTGTAGGTCATAATGTTGTCAAGTTTTGAAGAAAGATTTGTAACTTTTTGGAAAAATGGATTAGGAAGTAGAAATAAATTTTCTTTGGGCCAGTAAAGGGAGGTTTCATTTCTCATTCTTAATTCTAAAAGTACTTTTTGTATCTGTTGCAAGAATGGATCATTAGTGTTAGAAATATTCGTGATATTACGAGCTTGTCTAGATATAAATGATATTTCTTCAAGAAAATAGTTGATGCGTTGTTCTATAAAATCAAGTTGTGTCTGATGATCGTATAAATTACAATTATTGGCAATATTTGAGAGTATGCAATATTCATATAATTTATGTGAGAAATCTATTATTTTGTATTTAAGTACGTCTGGCTGAAAGATATCGATATAAGATATAAAATGATATTTTTCAGAAAAAAGACGAACTTTTGAAATTGGTTCAAAATAAATCCCTGAAGAATGAGAAAATTGTGAGTCTAAGGAGTATTTTTCTGCTTTGGAGAAAAGGAGTGGAATTAAAATTAAATACACTCTGGATGCTAGTTGATTAAGGAAATTCATTAGGCTTCTCGGAAGGCTGAAAAAGAAAAGTAGGATTAATATTGGATAAAATAGGATGTTTACATATGGTTGGATTTAGGTCTAGAAGTTTTTTGGAGAAAAGGGGAAAAAAGTCTACTAAATGTTGAGGAGTTTCTTGGTGGAACTGGAGGGGGAAATTGGGTTGATTTGTCTACTTTAAAAATATTTCGTCTACGGCACTCTTTTGTAGCATGCATTTGAGTGTTACAAAATCTACAGGAATTTTCCCAAGGTATTAATTTTGGTCTTGGATCCGTTACAATACTTTGATTTTTGGTTTTTTGCCTTTTTTTATCATCATTATTATAAAATTTTTCGTCGCAGAGATCGTATGATCTTATTAGTAGCAATAATAATTTTAAAGCTGCTCTATTTTCTGCTAATTCACTAGTAGGGCCGGCTTGTATAACGAACTGTTCATTTATATTAATTTGTGCGAGAAAAAATGAGTTTGTTTTCGAATTCGGATCAGGATAGACTGTATATTGCGGTAACGGCAGTCCATATTTTATCGTGAAGTTTCTTAAAATTTCTACATGATTTAAAAATCCCATGGAGTCTGTTCTGTATTTCTTTTTTGGGTAACTTGGTACGTGTGTAGGCTCGTCGTAGTAATGCTCCATTGCAGTTGATTTCCTGAATCGGTATGGAATGTTTATATTAGAATTTATTGTACTGGTTGGGAGGTCTATATCCGCATTTAAAACATTTTTTAAAGCTTTTCGTAGAGAAAGATGATGCAGTATGATTATTATTTGTTTTCATTTTATATGAATTTGTAATTTTATCACGATTGTTATTTGAAGTAATAGGTTTTGTTATTTGGCTACTCGTTGAAGGTTTTGGATCGTTTATAGATGATTCTTGAATTGTTACATGCAAATGTTCTAGTGAGTTTATCAAACGTAGTTCACATTTCTCGTCTTTATGCGAAAGAGAATTAATAACTTTTATGGCAGCAAAATCCTTAGCTGTTTTTATTGAGTTTGCTATTCCTATTTGTTTAATGTTATTAATGAAACAAATTGCTATGTATGTTGAGTCTTTTGATGAGGTTTTTATTCGTAATACTGTATATTTTGGATACTCAAATTTATTTTCAGTGCAAATTTCGTTTAATTTTTTGCAATTTTTACTAATAGAGTTTGGTTGGACGTTTTGATTTGTTTCCTTTGATTCATTAATTAAGGCATTATATAAATTTTGCGCTACCTTTTGCTTTACATTTTCTTTATCTTTGCCACTATTCATTATTATAAAATTTTTATATTGTAAATTAACGTGAAATAGACATTCATTATTATTGGTTTGTTCAATGAGTATCTCATAAATTAGGGGTGGATCTCCTCTTTGTTGAATAATTTTGTTTAGTAAGGTTGTAAAAGGAACATGCGACATTCTGAAGATGTTAGATTTGGATAGAGTAGTGGGTTCTACTAAGTTCTTCTTTTAATTCAGAGTGAGGATAAAGAGTTGTGTTTGTATTATTGTGATCTTTACCTGAAGTAGTGTTTGCGTAATACGATGGACTTTTAGGTGCCTCTTTCGAGCTTTGTGGTGCTGAAGCTGTTAGCAGTTCTTGATGACTCTCAGCAGGAGGTCCAGAAGGTCGATGGGTACCTAAGTGTAATAAGAGGTTAGTGACCGAATCCCAGAAGGCGCCTAGTAGATGGAGAGACCATCCAAATAATCTGTGTAGCGCATATCCATGAATAATGGTATCAGCTATCAATTTAATCCCTCTAATTATTATTATTAATCCAATTAGGCCTGCACTAGTAGTTCCAAAACTTGTAAAAATTGTCCAAAATCTACCCCATGCGGATTCAGCAATTTTATCAATTACATCTTCATTAAATAAATTCGTTAATGATATTCCTTGATTAATAGTTGGATGTCCTGTTATTTCTCTAGCTAAAGAATTTAGAATCATTGGTTTTTCTGCTGGAAACATAATATGATCTCGCAGTTTATCAAGATCAGATTGAGAATAAATGCCACTTGTTGCTAAGGATGAAGGATTTGTGTATTTCCAGGTTGCTTTTGTGAGAGGTTTAACTATAGTTGGTGCTATGGATTCGACAGGATTTGGAAGTAATTTGTACCAGGTTTCTCCAAAAAGGTACATTGGTGGAAGGAAAGAATTGCAATTTGTTTGGATACCTGATTTTGTTAATATATGAGTTCGTGGAGAAAGGAAAAAGGATTGATTTCCTCTAAATATTGGTAGTTGTAGATAACATTCTTCAGTTTTGCGATATTTTACTTCAACCGGTATACATTTTACGATATGTACTACTTCTCCTGCAATTACTGACATATATCCTGGGCCTTTCATTAAATGATATGCAAATTCGTCTGGTGATTGGGTTGCTAAGGTTAATGTATTTCTAAAAACTTGCTGTTCAAGTATGCATCGTTGAGTAAGAACATCGTGATAAAGTCTATTTACTTCAGTGCGTATGTGTCGTTCTACATATATAAATTTAGAATTGACGTATGTGAAAATGTCCATATTTTGAACTTCTAAATGTTTATTTTCTAAAAATGAATTCCCAGGTCTGGTTTCAAAAATTAATAATTTTGGATGTTCGGTTTGTATTAAAACGTAACTGCAAACTGGTTTTCTTGTTTTTTCAGCTAGTACGAAAGTTATATCCTCAGTCGTTAAAGAATAAAAGGTTTCAGAATTGTCTGTCGTGTTGTCATAGGTCTTATTTGCTGGTCCTTCATAAATAATTTCATATTTGTTAAAATTACATACGTCATTAGGTAATGTATCCCAGAATGTTTGTCCATATTCTACGTCAGTACAGAATGTGTCTGAAAGTGTGCATATTATTCCAGATCCTAATTGAATTTTATTTGAATTTAAATGAATAGTCGCGTAATGTTCTTGTAAAGTTATTTTGAATATTGCTTGGACTACGACATTATTCCATGTTCCGTATGGGTCAGAAAATTGTGTACCAGTACAGTCTCCATTAGGTGTTACAGAACCTGCTAAAGTAACGCTATGAAATGAAGTTTCATTTACTTTTAACTTTGATATCTGAAGAGAAGGGGTTACTAAAAATGTTCCTATTGTGTGCATTTGATTACATTGATCTCGTGTAACATCATGTATATATTCACTGTGGCCATTTGCTACTATGGAACTGTGAGAATGCATACCACAATGAGAGATGGCGCGTCGAATTTCTATTTTGCATTGTATTACTTTTGTATTTGAAAATCCAGTTAATTGTAAAAGTTGTATATAAGTTCTTTCAACATGTACTTGAGATCGAGGTAGATCACATTCTCCTACCTCTAGTAAAGATAATGTCGTAATATTTGATTGATTTGAACCGCAATCGAATCCTATGATGGCGTAGACTGTTTTTATATAGTTGAAGTTGCAAGTGAGCAGTGCCAAAAGGAAGCCTCGTAATCCCATCTCTGGAAAAAGGAGGTTCCAATTAGCAGCTTGCTTTGTAATATAAGAATAGGAAAATGTTTTATCATTAAATATGTATATTTTTGAAGTTATTGATTTACTTTTTGTATTTTGCGTTCCTAGTTCATTATATCCAACATGTCGGCTATGACAATGTGATTTGATAGCCGTAAACTGAGAATTAATTTTTTGTTTGAGTCCGGTCCTCTTGTTTTGATTGTTGAAAAAATGTCTTTTATTATTTCTGGATTGTTTAGATTTCTGTTCCATGTGGGGATATTGCAGTCGTCTTTCTTAAAAATTCCAGTTTGAATTAAGTATGGCCAGAGAGCTACCATGTCGATAAAACAGGGAACTATTTCAATGAGATCATCTATGCGTTTGCGATGAATTTGTTCCATTATATCTGGAATAATGTGTTACGTCTGAAAATTCATTTTTATTTTGTTTTATATATATTTTTTATTTTATATATAAAACATATATTTTCATAACCAAAAAAAAAAATTTTATTTTTTATACTTTTACTATTTATCGACAAAATAAAATTTCTATATCTTATTTAAGTTGTATATGTATATATATATAAATATATATATATATATTTTTTTTATAATTAAGGTACAGATATTTTGTTTCTATTTTTATTTATTTACTTTTGTACTTGCACATGTGAGCGTTTTAGTCTATTAATGTGGACAACAGTAGGTTTGCCTTTATAGCTTATTTTGACATTCCCTTTTCCTAACACTTCCAATATTTCATAAGGCCCTGTATAATGGCTGTCAAGTTTTTTAATTTTTCCTCCTTTCAATAAAAACACGTAATCTCCAATTTTTACTTCTAAAGGACTTATTTTTTTGTCATAATATAATTTCGATTTTTCTTTTGCTGAAATAAGATTTTCTCTTGCTTGTGTTCGCATTTCATGTAGTTGTGTTACGAAATTAATTAAATAATCGTCATATGTTTGTAATTTTTCTTGTTGTGATAAAGGTTCACTGGAAGGTTCACGAGCTAGTTTACCAAAAACCAATTCATAGGGTGTGCATTTTGTGCCTTCATGTACACTAGTATTATATGAGAACATTGCTAGTTCAAGCCAATCATCCCATTCTGAATTTTTTGCAACAAATTGTTTGAGATATTCTCCTAAAACATGATGTGAACGTTCTAATGACCCGTTTGATTGAGGGTGAAATGCTGTGGTACGAAATTGTTTAATTCTAAAACGTTTTGCCAATCTTTTTAATAAATTACTTAAAAAATCTCTGCCTTGGTCAGTAAGTACTCCTTTCGGTGATCCAAATATACAAATAAATTTTTTCACGAAAGCATCTGCTATCGTACTAGCTTGGTGATTAGGAAGAGGTATTGCTAAAGAATATTTGGTAAAATTGTCTTGTATCGTTAGAATATATAAGTTACCAGATTTTGTTTCAGGTAGTGGACCAACAATGTCCATTGATATTTTTTCAAAAGCAGTAGTGGGTGTAACAGTGATTACCATAGGGTTTTTTGTTTTGACTCTGATTAATTTTTTCAGTTGACATTGCAAACAGCCTTGAATATATTTTTGAATGTCTACTTTCATATTTTCCCAAAAAAAATTTTGGCGAATTCGGCTATAAGTTTTTGTAACGCCTTTATGGCCTCCTAATGCTGAGGAGTGAGCTTCTTCAATTAAATGAGTTCGTTGTTCCTTTGTTGGATATTGCGTTATTCCATTGCAAACTATAATTTTTGTAGTTGAATTTGAAAAAATTGAATCGAAAATTGATTTCACTTCTTCCCAAGGTATCTTCAAAATAAGGCTCTTCAAATTCTTCTTCCAATTTTTCTTCTTGGTTTTCTTCAAACTTCTCATCAAAATTTTCCTCAAGATTGTCTTCAAAATTTTCTTCAAAATTCTGTTCGAAATTCTTTTCAAAATCGTCTTCAAGATCATCTGCAAAATTCTCTTCCCAATTTTCTTCATAATTTTCTCCGTCATTTCCTTCGTGTGAGGTTTCAATGTCGTTGATTTCATCTTCTGAGGTTGAAAAATAATTCTCACTTTCTTCACTTTCAAATTCATTAATATTTTTTGGCTTCTTGGCATTCTTCTTCTTTTTATTTTTGGCTTGAGTTTGTTTCAAATAATCTAAATAATCAGGATCAGAGTCGGAATCTGATTCTACTTTTGTTCGGCTTCCCTTTTGCACATTTATTTCTGGTAATTCGTTTTCAAACATTTGTTTTCTTGGCCTACCTCTCTTTCTTTTTGTTTGAGAGGGAATATTTTTCAAATTTGTAAGTAGATTTTTTCTTGGCCTACCTCGTGGTTTTTTCATAAGAGGTTTAGAAGAAAAATTTTCGTCTAATTTTTCTTGAGTTTCGTTTCGATTCAAATTTTTTGCTTTTTCTTGCTCTATTCTTTTTTTGCTCTCGTAGTAATAGTTTTCCATGATAAATTTTCGTATTTTTTGGAAAACACTGGACTTAATAAAAATATTGTCATAAAAATAAGTCTTGAAGCCATATTTTTGAATAAATTTGTGTATTTTAAAATATTCTTACCAATCTCACTAAATAATTCTTCACTAAGAAATTCCTGGAAATATTCTGGGATTTTTGAGTCGATATTTAATATTTGGGCTTCCGAAATTTCGCTAAAACGATCTACGTCGTCTGGTACGATTTCTGGATTCAAGTTTCTTCGTTTTGAAGGTCTTACCTCATTTTTAGAGTTTTCTTGTTTTTTTCTTGTAAAAGTTTTCTTTGAAAACATTTTTTCTTGGGAAGTCATAAAAGTATCATTGGCGTCAACTTGTAAATATCTTGATTTCTCTTTGTTATCATCAATAGGGTTTCTTGAGAGAGCGTCTGCATTTACATTCATTTTTCCTGCTTTGTAAATTACATCAAAATCATATTCTGCGAGTTTCAGTCTCCAACGTGAAACTCGTGAACAAGGGTCTTTAGAATTTTGAAACCAAACTAGAGGTTTGTGATCAGTCACTAAAGTAAATTTTCTCCCATACAAATAAGGACGAAAATGAGTTACACAAAATATTATAGCAAGAGCTTCTTTCTCATATGTATCATATTTTTTCTCAGTATCACTTAGACTACGTGAAGCATATGCTATTGGCTTATCTTTACCTATTTTACCTTGTGATAAAATACCTCCTATTGCAAATCCTGAGGCATCTGTTGTGAGTATAAAAGGTTGAGAAAAATCAGGTCGTTGTAAAAGTGGTTCTTCACATAATTTTGCTTTTAAAATTTCGAAAGCTGCTTGTTGTTTTTCTGTCCAATTAAAAGGTGTATCTTTTTTCAGAAGTTGATTTAAAGGACTTGCATTTTTTGAAAATCCATCAATAAATCGTCTATAATATCCTGCTAAGCCTAAAAATTGTTTAACATTTTTCTGTGTTTTTGGGACTGGAAAGTTTTTTACAGCTATTATCTTTTTTGGATCTGGACGTACTCCATTTTTATCAATTATATGACCTAAATATCCTACTTCAGGTCGTAAAAATTCGCATTTGTCTGGTTGTAAGTGAAGATTTGCTTTTCTAAGTCTTTCTGCTAAATTGTTAAATTTAATTTCGTGCTCTTCTAGAGTATTTGCATATATAACTATGTCATCGAGATATACAAAAAGTTCCGTTCCTATTAATCCGGTTAATGTTAAATCCATTAATCTTTGAAATGTGGCAGGTGCAGTTTTTAAACCGAAAGGCATTCTATCGAATTCGTAATGACCGTGAGGTGTAGAAAACGCGGTTTTATGCGAGTCTTTTGGATCCATTTTTATATGGTGAAAACCGGTAGCTAAATCAAACACTGAAAAATATTTTGCTGATCCTAGAGAATCAAGTATATCGTTTATATTAGGTAAAGGATACGAATCGCCAATTGTTTTTTCATTTAATTTACGAAAATCAAGAACCATTCTCCATTTTATTTTTCCTTGAGAATCAGGTTTTTTAGGAACTATCCACACTGGAGTGTTATATGGTGATTGTGAGGGCTTGATTATTTTATTTTTTAATAATTCATCGACTTGTCTTGTAATTTCTTCCTTGTGAACTGGGGGAAATCTATATTGTCTTGAAAAAATTGGAGCGTCATCTACAGTTGGAATTGAATGTTGTAATACATTAGTAGCTTCAAGTGGTTCTCCTGGGATTTGAAATCTGTCTGCATTATTTTTAATTAATTTTTCTACATGTTCATATTCATCTTGATTTAAATGGTCTAATCGAAGAAGTTTTTTAATACATTCTACTCTGTCTTCGTCTGTTACATTATAAAATTTGCATGAGTTAATTAGAGAATTGTCAGTTTTTAAAAAGTTATTTAATATTTTACTTGATAAATCTTCGTTATTTGTTTGTTTGAAATTAATTAAATTTTCAATTTGTTTATAGCATTCTTGTTCTTCAAAGTCTTCTAAATTAACTAATGGGACGGATAATGTAATTGGGATTTCATTTGTGTTTGCAAATTTTAAATAAGCTTTTCCTCTGTGATTTTTTACAACTGCGTCACCTACGTAGACGCCATCTTGGATATGTAATCGAGGTACATACCCTTCACTCTTTTCTGTATTTTTTATATTAACATAAAATGTTGTAACTGTTCGAGCTGGAATAGTAAATGTATTGGTAGATTTAAAAGGGTAACAGTGGTTCTCAATTTCTAAGCATTTTGAAGTATAGTTTATATTCACTCTATTATCTTGAAAAAATTCTGATCCCAATACTCCATCTTCTTCTACTGGGACTTCATTCGGAATAATGTTAAATATTGTTGGGTAACCAAAAATGTTTATTTTTACTTGTCCTAATGTGTAAAGTGGTAAATCATTAATTCCTGTAAGTTTTAATACGTTTTGGCTATTTATTGGTACTTCAGGGTTGAGAACCTTTTGTTTAATTAAATTTCGAGCAGCACCAGTATCAATCATCATGTGTGTTGGGTTTTTTAAACCTTCCGTTGATATTATAATTGATGGAATTGAAGTGGACTTTGAAATATTTATTGTTGTTGTTGTATGATCGTTAGAATTGGATGCCAGTGGTTCTCGATTTATGCTTTCCTCAGTGCACCCGTGCTGGGGAGAGCTTTGGAGTTTTCCTGATGAGCTGTTTGTGATTGGCTATTTGGTCGTATCTTGCAGTCTCGTACTAAATGACCGGGTTTTTTACAATAATTGCAAACTACTTCAGTATAATTTGAATTTTGTTGATTATTATTATTTTGTAAAAACCTATATTCATATGGTTTATTTCGATTTTGAGACTGTCCTAAGTTAAAGTTTTGATACTGTCCTGGATTCCATTGTCTATTATTATTATTAACATTATTGTTATTATTGTAAAAATTTCTAGGAAAATTGTTATTATTGTTGTGTCTTTGTTGTAAAACATTATTATTATTGTTTTTATAATTATTATTTCTATTTTGCAAATTATTATTGTTATTGTTATTAAAATTATGATTTTTATTTCTTAAAAAATTGTTATTCGAAAAATTATTGTAATTGTTTCTTGCAAAATTATTATTATTATTACTTCTTTGACCATTGAAATTACTATATCCTTGTTGGTTAGGACGCAACAAAAAATTTTTTTGTTTATTATTAAAAACTGCATCTTGAGCTTTACTTAAATGAAAACATTTTTCAGTTGTGTGACCTGGTTTTTTACAAATTAAACAAATAGTTTTGTTTTCAAGTGCTACGTTAAATCGGGTTGTTTTGTTATTTTTATTATTAGATGATTCGTCACTTTTTGAATAATCCATATTTTTATTTCTTCGTAGTGCGGAATTTGCAGCTAATCTTCGTTCTATATCAATACTGTCGCTAATAACTTCTTTTATAGTATCCTTTTCTTCAACACGAATTTCTAACTCAGGACGCAAACCGCGTATAAAACATTGAATTACGTCTTTTTCAAGGTTTACTTTAAAATTATTATCTACCTGACCATTATTATTGAGCCTGTGAGCATCTTCGATTTTGTCGGCAATTTCTTTTATCCTAGCAGCATAGGAAAGGACATTTTCTCTTTCCCACATAAATGTATTACCTAATTCTCCCTGTAACTGGTACACGCTTTTCGCAGGGGCATATACTCTTTTCAATTTTTCTATCAATTCTTCTATTGTTGTATAAGTAGAACCAAAAATGCATTTTCTGGCTTCTCCAGTTAATTTACCTCTTAATAGCCTTGCGAGGTTTTCTTGAGCTGCAGGTGTCGGTAGCATTGCCTTTGCCTCCATGCAACCCTCAATAAAATGTGACAATGGGAGGTTACTTCCGTCAAACAATGGGACCACCTCTAGCGCGTCGCGTAAGGATACCTGCTGGCTGTTGGGTATGACCACGGCCATCTCTTCGTTATTTACTCTTACGGGATCATCCTGATCTATGGCTTCTGTGTCGCTTTTGTCGTCGTCGCTATCGTTGTTACTAATTATAGATTCGCGTGCCAATGAGGTTTCCAATCTTTCTTTCAAAGTTTTATTATCTACTGTTATTACTGTTGAGCTTAGCAAATTGAATTCGTCAAAATAAGATAATTCATTCGTTAGAGTTTGATCTTGATTACTGGATCCTGTTACAATGCTTAAATCTGGACAGAAACTTGAATGAAACCCGCTAGTTTTTTCTGAATTTTCACGTGATATATTTTGATTATTAATTAGAGTCTTGTCTAAACTTGAATCATCTAACTTAAGAGTGTTATCTAATTCTTGTTCTGTAGGGATTGGATCAGGGATATTTTGGCATTTATTATCAGTTGAATATTCTCTATTTCTAATTGGTTTTATTTTTTAAATTACCCTTTTTGATTCAAATCTACTATTTTTGCAAGCTGACTATCGTGTTTAGCTTGACTACGTGTTATAACTTTCGGGGTAGATTCTAAAGGGATATTTGGTTTTGACATTGAGTCATTATAAATTTACAATATTTTGTATTGAGCGTTGATTGTTTATTGTTATTTTAAATTTGTTTATAACAATAAAAAACTATATATAAAATTTGTTTTTTAAGAAAAAATAAAATGAGATTAGTAAAATTTATTTTTAATTTGTTTATTTATTTTTAATAACAATATAATTTGAAATGAAATTTGTATTTCGTCATTTGAAAATAAAATAATGATATAAAAATATAATTATTTCAAATATTCAAATTAAATAAATAATCGCTCAATTGTTTGTAAATTTATAATTTTTAATAATAAATTTCTTAAAATAATAAAATATTTTTCTTTACCAACTGCATGTGCCCTTTATGTAAAATTAAAATAATTTATTTTATTTATTTATAAATTGTTTATAACAATTAAACAAATTTGTTTATAATAATGATCATTCGAAATATTCATAAATTATTTTTATTATATTGGAAAAGTTAACTTAAGTGCAAATCTTTGGACAAAAATTTTTTTTTTTGCAAATAAAAATATTCTGTTTTTTATGTTTGTTTTAACTTAAATCAAAACTTGGTTAACAAATTAGAATATCTTTTTAAATAAGATAAGTTACTTAATCACTTAGGTTAGCCTCAAGGTCAGATCCCTGCGTGATTTTTCAAACTTATTTTATTTTTAAACAATTTATATAAATTATAAAATTTCAAAGAAATGATCTGATTATTAAATCATTAAGGTTAGCCTCAAGGTCAAATCCCTTTGTGATCTAACAAATCTATTTTATTGAAATTTTAAGTTTTAAAGTTGAAATAATATTTCATAATCATTTATTTATTTATTTATTTATTATTAAGAACCAATGTGTTCAATTTCAATTGACTTGTGTTTCCCGGCCGATGCACCAGAAAAAAGGAAGTATGTTACGTCACAAGTACGTAAATACTTACTTTGATCGAAGATTCCTCGTTTTAAGTTAGGATCGAATGATCCTCTCTTAGGGATGAGGATAAGTCAATGAAAAGTACACAATGATTAGTAAAGTAATACAAATTGAATTTATTTAAATTAACACTGATATAAACAAGGTTAAAATTTTACAATGATTCAAACAATGGCACAGGGAATAGGTAAAGAATAGAGAGAATTTTCGGTACCTTTGTTGAGTTGTGAATAGTCCCTTTTTTATGAATGATCCTCACAGGTGTGAGGGAGAGAGAAAGATTCTTCCACTGGTGCGACGAAGACAGCAATAGGTATCCCACTGGTGTGAGGAAGACAGAAACAAATATCCCACTGGTGTGAGGAGGACAAGAGTAGTTATTTCACTCTACACTGACTCTAAGATCTTTTCAAAGATTGAAAGTACAATCAGAGAATTTACGACACGTTTCTTCGGAAAACTGAACTAAACACGTATCTCACGCTGTGAATCCTTTTAAGATTTTAGAAATTTCCCGCACTTAATTTTGCTCACAAGACTAGTTTTCCCTTGGCGGCGTGTCCTTTTTATATTATATTTTTTGGTGACGTCACGCGTTGCGCAGTCTCCCGCTGCGTGTGACGTAGTTATACCTCTCTTTTCAATAGGTGGTTTTCTCTCTCTTTTAGTAATTTCCCCAGATTTCTCTCTAGACCTAGCCTATGCCTATAGTACATTCTAATGCGTCGCGGGACGTGACATTAGATTGACAGTCGATGTTGCAGATTTGAACGAGATAATTTTTTTTCGGTTCTTTATCAACAATAAATAGACACGTATTTTTTTGTTTGATCAAAAAAAAATTGTTTACACGTATACGATTTTTCGAATTTTCTAAGAAATGATATTTTCGACATAGCAAGCGCACTTTCAAGCCTGTTTATCTTGAAAACAATTGTTCGCGCGACAAATTTTCCAAGTTACAAAAATTAGTGGTTTGACTCTTCTTTACAGAGATTGTTACGAAAAAATTGTTTAAATTTTTTTAACATTCAAAAGTAAAGAAATAAACGCAAAAT
Source organism: Diplolepis rosae (assembly GCA_030998225.1). Lineage (NCBI taxonomy): Eukaryota > Metazoa > Arthropoda > Insecta > Hymenoptera > Diplolepididae > Diplolepis > Diplolepis rosae. The sequence continues at coordinate 7,262,926 of JAPYXD010000727.1, read as the reverse complement.
CGTTTTTTTCCAAATTTGGCCCCTTTCGAAATTTTTTTTTTCGTGCATTTAGATTCTTTGAAGTCTCTTATAAAATATAACGATTGAATCAAAATGGCTGGATCATTGATTTGGAAGTTATGGAATTTTGAAGATAAACAAGCTTGAAGGTGCGTTTGCTATGTCGAAAATATCATTTCTTAGAAAATTCGAAAAATCGTATACGTGTAAATAATTTTTTTTTGACCAAACAAAAAAATACATGTCTATTTATTGTTGATAAAGAACCGAAAAAAAATTATCTCGTTCAAATCTGTGACATCGACTGTCAATCTAATATGGAATGACCCATATACATACCTAATTCCATGCTTCAAATTTTGTTTGGACACTGAAAGTTTAGTCGTGGCTACCCATTTTTTTATGTAAAAAAGGGTCACAAGTATGTTTTTTACTCTGTATCATATAAACACCTTAATTCTTGCAGCTAGATTAACTAAGTAGCAATGATTAAAATTTTTATTAAAACTTACAAAATCCGATTAGTCGGTCCGTTTTGTAGCCGGGACTATTTCCATGCGTTCCTATATTGTATCGATCTTATAATACAAGTTACCAATACGGTTTTGTAAAACTTACTAATTGCGTTAATTGCTATTACTATTTGTCCAGTTTAGTTATTACAAAAAATATATATTTTTTCGACATAACGGCGAATAGTTGTATTAAAAACTATTTCAATATCTTAATTAGAAACTGATGAATTTTTTCATCCGTACATTATTAAAATAGTAATTCCAACTTTGAAAAAAATGTTAAATTCATCATTATATCTATTTTATTTCGGTTAAAGCCAATGGAAACTTTCTTAGGTTAGAATTGTTTAGGAGAAGAACTTTTTTAATTATGGTTTTTCAAAATGTAACAAAGGATGATAATTTTTGACATATTTTTCATTACAAATTGCACAACAGTTTACAATTATGCTTTAAAATTACCATAATTTAATTCTTCTCATTTTGAAGAAGAACAAAAGTTAAATTTCAAGTAATCAATGTATTTAACGATTTCAAAACGATTCCAAACAGTTGATAAGCAGGAAAAATCTAATTTGTCCGTACACTCTAATAACAAGTGTGTTACTTCTACACGTAAATCACGATAGTAATTTTTTAGGCAATTTGAACGTTTAATTTTCAAACACTAACGTTTTGTACCCGAAAAATTGAGTTGGCAATGCTTAGTAAGTGCACATTTCGCTCAATCACACATTTGAAAACGTGTGTAGTGTGTAAAATTACACATTTCACTGCACACTTGTTTTTAGAGTGTATAATTATTTCTTGAAGTTTACTATTATCAAAGATTTATAATTACACAAAATATTACATATGAAAATAAAATAATTGCTTTTCTCAAACTAGATGAATTTGATCAATTTTACAAAAAAAAACTAGTAGCATGCTCAGTTCCACAGACTTTTGAGCATTGGTAAGTTTTACAAATTTTTGGTACTGCTTACTAAAAATAAATAGTTGAGACCATTTAGTCAGCACAACTAATAGGATTTCTTTCAGTGCAATTGTAATTAATTTCCCCAACAATAAAAAGAACTATTTTCGTCCCAATTTTTTGTCAAAGAACTTAAGGGGGGTTTCTACCTTGTTGGGTCAAAAAAATTGATTTTTCTTTTTTGCTTTATCGGACAGATATACGTTCCAAGTATTCTCTCAAAAATATTCGAGTTGGAAGAAAATTTGTAGAAATAATAAACGTTTGAAAGTTCATGTAAAAAAGTCATTCAATAGAGCTTCTATCCTTCTACCCAGATAACATTCGTGATTTACATGTGAAATCACATACACATCGTCAAGTGACTCACATGTGAGCTCACATATAAGCTCACATATATATACAGTAATACCGGGAAATGGAACATCTGCATCGAGGCGATGGTGCGGAAAAAGGTTCCAGACTACCTGTTGCGAATGATAGATGACTATCTGAGCGACAGGTGGGTGATATATGAGGGCGACAAATGGTCTCTCAAGGAAGAGATGACATGTGGCGCCCCTCAAGGGTCGCGGGTGGGTCCACTCGTCTGGAACGTCATGTACGACGATTTCCTGCGCATGGACCTGCCTGCTGGAACGAGCATCATCGGCTTCGCGGATGACGCACTTGTCGTGTGCGCTGCTGACAACGTCGGAATTCTGGAGCTAAGGATCAATGATAGTCTGTGGCGGGCAAAGCATTGGTTAGATAGAAAAGGCCTGAAAATGGCCCCTGAAAAGACCGAGGCTTTGCTGGTCACAGACAGGTGATCGTTCCAATATCCGAAGATCGCTCTCGGGGAACATGAGATCGAGTGGAAAAAAAGCATTAAGTACCTGGGAGTGCAATGGATCGAAGGCTTAGCTGGTGGCGAGCGTGGTAAACTCGAAGCTGCTTTATGCAGCTCCGATCTGAACAAGTGCCCTTAACAACGATGCTATCCTGAAGAGGCTGTTCTCGGCACAGAGAGGTGTGGTGATGAGAATTGTCTCAGCATTCCGAACTGTGTCTGCGATAGCTGTGCTGGTCCTGGCGAGCGTCCCGTCAATTGACTTATTGGCGGAGGAAAGGAAGGAGACCTTTCAGCTCCGTAAGGAGCTCACCTGCTTAACAAACCCGAAGGTAATCGCTCGTGCGAAGGAGGCCATCCGTAAGGATGAAAGGCGCAGACTCGCCGAGAAATGGCAGACGAGATGGCATGGCAACCAACCCGGGAGATGGACACACCTTCTAATCCCGGAGCTCACTACCTGGCTGGATAGAAAGCACGGTCAAGTCGGCTTTTACCTGGCGCAAGCGCTTTCAGGCCATGGCTGCTTTAATGTGTACCTGAAGCGCTTCAAGAAAAGAGACGACGAGTCGTGTAGGTACTGCGGATCCCTTGTGGACAATGCAGAGCACACACTCTTTTTCTGTGCCAGGTCCCGTCCTAGGAGTGTCCTGTACAACGTCTATAAATGATTTTGCCATTTTTCCTCGTCACCAAAAAAAAAAAAAAAAAAAAAAAAAACATACATATACAGTTGTATGACCACCATGAGCTCACATCGAGATCACTCAAGATTCACAAGAGAATTGCTCGTGTGATTAACTCTAAACCTTCTGTACATATAGGCGATTACTAAAGAGCAAAAGAGAGGCAAGATGAAAGGTTTAACCGTCAAATATTTCATTTTGCCTTTCTTTCTTTAGTAATCGCCTCTATGTCAATTCGCAACTTTGATGGTCGATTACTCAAAAATGGGAAGGTAAAAAATTCTGAAATAATTTTCACGGGATGTTTGAAATTAAAGAAACATTTTCATTCATATATGCATTATTATCATTATTTTGTGTATTCAAAATGTTACTCTATGTTTTTTAGTATCCCTGTGAAATTATCAATGCCATTTTCAATCATCGGGTTTTAACTATAAATTTTATCGCAAATTATTCAAAATTTAATAACAATAATTTACATATCTAAATTGAAGTGTAAAAAGCGAAACGATTATGATTTTAAAGTTTTCTTTCCTATTATAACAATCTATTTACGAAGAGAATTTCTGAAATCTTGTAATCGCTTTTATGTAAACCCTAACAGCGGGTTTAGTTGTTAATCACATAACATTTAATGGACAATGATGCTGTTTGGGAAATCTGTCATTTCTCAAATTTGCTACGTGCAAACAATTCGAAAGACAAAACTTACAAAACAATCTGCGATCCGAATGCCGAGATCCGAGACCATTGACGAAACAATCGACGAAATCCGAAAACAATTTGATAAAAAATTCGAGAATCTGAGAATCACAAAATCTAAAAATAATTTAATGAAAAATCCGGGAATCTGATAATATAATTTTTTTTATAACAGCAAAATGTAAAAAATAAAAGTGCTTAATTCTACTCTTTTATAATTTTTAACGCATATGAAATCGTAGACAAATCGTATAACTCAACAAGTAATATTACTCACTCTTTTTGAAAAGTGAAAATAATCCGTATTTGAATCACGTTTATTGACATGAAAAAATAAACAATGCGTGATTTTTAAGTCTATACTTTGTAATCATTGAAAGTGAATAAATGAAAAGCAAAACAAATTTGGGGTTAGATTTTTTCGTGGACTTACACCGTTTCAACTATTTCACTATACGCTTAGTATATATATAGTATACGAGTATATAGTGAAATAAAGTGAAAAAATCGTGGATTGATTTAGATAGACGTAACAATTACTTACGAATCTGCGGTGAATATGAAATATACGGACGTTAAAATATGTTTTGTTGCTACTCCTATTCTACCATCAGTAACGAGGGTAACAAGATTTCGACATACACATCACTCATCATCACCACATGATCACGCCAGTGATTCCAGAACGTGGGAGCTGGCGGCCCCCACCATAGATGCCTCGAGCTCATTGTGTCTTCCTCATTCAACCAACCTATGGCAGTCGAGCGAGGAAGAAGCCGTGAGCTGGTGGGGTCTATGGTGGGGGCCGCCAGCTCCCACGTTCTGGGATCACTGGATCACGCATTGAGATTGACCAATCCAAAACATACTAACGCGCATCTAAAAAAGGCGCAAAATTTAAAAAAAAAAAAGCAGTTGCTTAATGTGTGCATCTTGTAAAATTATCGCCATCACATCAAGCTCACCTATGATGTTGAAATTATAAATTCACCACGAGTGCGTTACAAACTTACTGATGAAAATCATAAAGTCACGATCATATGATACATCATCTCGAGTGCGTATCTAGCTCACATTGTACAAATCGTCATGTGGTTTTGGAATGAAAATCACAAATTTTATCTGAGTAGTTTGGTTGCCAAATACATAATAGAGAATTAAGGCATCAGTAAAAATGATGATTAAAAGTTTGAGGTCAAGATTTTTGGACAGGATGACGACATTAGTGGTCGACTGAAACATTTCTTTCTTTTAATTTAAATGATCAAATGTTTTAAAATTTTAATCATATAAAACAGTTTATCTTCTTTCTGACCTATTTTTGAAAATTTACAAAATGTAATACTTTTCCAAATAGAGAATTTTAAAAACGACTGACCGAACCATTTCAATGGAACATTGTCAGGCTCCAGACTAATTTTTCCAATTATTAATGGAGTTTTCAATTGGGAAATTGAAGGATCGGATGGAAGAACGGGATGTGCGCGTGACTTGGAGCTGAGTAGACCCTGAAAGTAGGCAATCAAAAGCGTGCGGCGGTGCGCGGGTCAATAGCGCCATAAACATTAACTCGCGATATTTTCAATCCCACAGCACGAACATACAACAAATATTTAACGCGTTATTTAATTGAAAACTCAGTTCGAAGGTTTAAAGCGGTAATTGCTCACTTTCAGGCATAAACGTGAATGAAGTAGTGATAAATATTTGTGCATTATTGCCCAATCGTATTAATTCGAGTTTATTCCAATGTAAACCGTCAAATATTACACGACCACGAATAAATAGAATAGCTGAAGTTAGATGTCACAATCTTTGGTCCAAAATTGGGCTATCATCTACATTTCTACAAATGGATTAAATTCCTCAATTTTCAGGCAATTTTGGGTTCATACAAAATGACAAAATATGTACAAAGTTTCAGGAATACGCACAAAGAAAACGTATTATATTTAAATACTTGCCATTCATTTTACATCTTTCTTTTGTACTTACTAATTCAGAACAATTATCATTATATATAATATATAAAATCGGATATTCAAAAGAGACGCTATGAAATATATTATTTTTCACTAAATTGACTATAGATTTTATACCTTAAAAGTATACATTTTAATTCAATTAATTACATTTTCTGGTTATTTACTGAAAATAGCAAGTTAAGTTCACTCCAGTCAATTACGTTAAATATTAAAAATATAAGGATCTATCAATTGAAAAACTCGAAGAGAATAGGAAAAGGATGAGCATTCTATTTTTGATCAGAAAATATTAGAATCCAATTTTCAAGACATGGTCATGAATTGAAATGTTTTTATTTTATTCAACTTTTTCCAAATACTACAAGACCACGAAAAGATTGTTAAAAATACTTTAAACTTTAGCAAGATTCTAGAAAATACAGAATAGAAGTGTTCTGAAAACTTGAGGATTATTCTACAAATTTAAATATATAGTATATATACTATATATATATACATTTATATATTAAATTAATATTTATTCAAATTTAAAGTATTTGAAAATCTTTTTGTGGAAAAAAAGACGCTTTCGACTGCGCTGGGATTCGAGCACAGGTCTTTCGATTGCCGGTCGACTGCTCTATTCTGCAACGTTCTGAAAAGATCTGTGATATTGTATTAAAACTTAAAAAGTGATGGAAGTAAATAGAGCAGCTATACTGAACGCTTTGCATTTTTTCAATTTTCAAGAGCATTCATAAAAAATATCTAAATTTTGAAGAGATAATAAATAATTGAATTAATAATATAATTTCAAGGATTTTACCTCAAATTACTCCAGCCATCTAATTGTAAAGCAAGATTTTTTGCTTTAGAAACAAGAATATCAACGACTTCTTTTGTATCGTTAAACTCTGCATCCAATAACTTCCCAGATAAAATTTTTCGGCTTGGCAATTTTAAAGCAGGTCGTATTTTTTTGAAAACTTCTATCCATAAAGGATTCTCCAGAAAGTACAGTGTTTTCGGTGACATAAATGGCTTTCGCAATAGATTTTTCTATTTCTCTCTATGATACATTATGAAAATGAACTTATTCAAACAAAATACACTATGTATGAATGTGAATATTTGTAAATAAAATTTAAAATAAGATACCTATTCTCGTTCATCCATTATGTCAATGAAAGAACTCACAGGTTTTTCTACCTGATTTTTGAATGTCATTGAAGAAGAGCCATTGAGACTAGTCTCTTCTAAACTTGATGTCAATTCCAAGTGTGTGAGAGAGACGGAGTTTATAGGCCGCACAGTTATATTCCGTAAAGGGCGGTGATCCAAATTTATGACACTGTTCGAAGATCTTTACAAAGATCTATACAAGTCCACGATGACTTTTACGACTCCCGAACTTGGATTTGAAATTGTCCCGGTCGAATTTTATTAATCTCAAACTCAGAGATTTCCGAAGTTAAATTGAAATGCCGCACTGGACTATTGTCGCGAGACCGGTTATAAATCCGAAGGAAAATTTAAGTGTCGAACTAGACGAAGAATTTACTGACTGCTTTCTCTTGGTGTGGGCCTCTTTTATATTTTTCTATACAAATTGACGGTCAGCGAAAATCGTGACGTAGTCATATCTTCTTAGAGGAGAAGGGGCCCTATACTGCTCCCTACTTCCCCTACTCCCTATTCCCCTTTATCGATTCTCTCATAGATTTCTAACTCAAACCAGCCTGTGTGTATTATATACATTCAAATACGTCGCGGGACGTGACACTTTCATCACTCTGAAGGTTAGTCAGAAACTTCAAACATTAAATAAATTATAAATCGCTTGATTGGTTCGAGACGCTCGAAGCACATGTATAAACGGTGGCAGCTTCAGGCACGTTTAGATTCCAACAAGTAAGAAGTAGGAGCATGAAAAGTGCTACCAACTTGCATAAAAACATTTTTAATGAAAATTGAAATATTCCCAAACGTACTAACATAAATGTAGAAAATAAAATGAAAAAATTTCGAAAGATTCATCAAAAATTTCGTCGATCATAAATTTCACGTTTTGAAACTTTCAAAGTGAAAGTTTCCATTTGAAACTTTCAATGGCACATTGCTATACAGGGGCTGATCCTACACTTCCCCTCAAACGTGCGTGCAGATTCCTATATAGGGCCGACTCCTATTCCCGTAATATGTCTCCAAGTCCCTTCGTCAGCACGTCGGCCATCATCTTCCCGGTCGGCATGTAATCAACCTTGACGCTTCCATCCTTCGAAACTTCTCGCACAAAATGATGACGGATGTCAATATGCTTGATTCGATTGTGGAACACTGCATTCTGTGCGAGTTTCTGGGCTCCTTGATTGTCGTTCCAAATTGGGGTTGGATCTTCCATCTGGACCCCAATTACTTTCAGAAATCTTCGCAGGTGAACTGCTTCCTTCACTGCTTCAGTCAGGGCCATGTATTCAGCCCCTGTACTTGACAAGGCGACTATTCGCTGCTTTTTAGCCTCCCAGCTAATCGTCGCTCCACCAAGTGTGAAAACATAGCCTGTGTACGAACGTCGTTCGTTTGTACACGCGCCCTAGTCTGCATCCGCAAAGCCTTGAAGTCCGATTCCCGTTTTCTTGAACGTAAGTCCATACCTCAGAGTTCCCTTTATGTAACGCAGAACTCTCTTCGCTGCAACCCAATGTTGTTTCGTATAACAGGTGTTATATTGACTAAGTGAGTTGGCGGAAAATGCAATATCGGGACGTGTTCCCACAGCCAGATACATTAATGAGTCTTTGACCTCTCGAAAGGGATACTGCTTCATATCCTCTTTGCTGTGTTGGACGTACTGTTCTGCAACTCGAGGTAGAAGTGCTTCCGGTGCTTCCCCTTGACGCAGATTTACTTCTTCGTTTGCTTCTCCGGACGATTCCGCAGGGTCCTCCACTTGCACTTGTTCTGCTTCAGGATTTCTTCTTATGTTTTTCGCAGAATGCAGTTCTATATCAGTCGATCTCTTTTCCAAATTCTCTGCTTTTTGCCGCTTCTGGGACTTCTTTTGATCATCTTCTGTAATGAAGTCGTCATATTTTACCACCTACTTCTCGAATTCGTCCAGAAATTTAACATCCCGCGACGCGATGATTTTTCTTTCGGTGGGAATCCAAAGTCTGTAAGCCTTCGACTGTTCTGAGTATCCAATTGAAATACATTCTCGAGAGCGAGCCTGAAATTTCTCTTTCCCAGAATTCTTGTCGAGAGCATATGTCTTGCATCCAAAAATCCTGGAATGCAAGATACTTGGTTTCGTTTTACATAACATTTCGTATAGAGTATGTCCGTTTACACTTCTCGATGGGCTTCTGTTACGAATGTAGTTGGCTGTCGCGACAGCTTCTCCCTAGAACGGCGGAGGTAAATTAGACTCCAGTAGCATACACCTGGCCACTTTTACTAGGGCACAATACGTCCACTACCATGTATTTTAGGAGGGTACTTAAAAAAGTGAAAATGAGCATCAACGCCGCCAAGTTATGATAGCAAGAACTAATATCAATGCAAAAGAAACCCCCGCGCCCCGCAACCCGATACCCATTAAGAAGGTGGGTATTGAATGACATTGAAATGCCATTCAATGCCCACCTTCTTACTAGGTATATTCTAAAGAGCGGAAATTTTTTAAACATGAATAAATGATTTATACCACCTGATTTTATCAAAGGAATATCAAACTATGGTTGCTAACCCTTCTAGAAATAATCGATTGGATTCGATTGATCCGATTGGGAACGATAAAGAAACACGATTGGAAACAATTCAATTAATTGACTTCTATTGTGAAACACGATTGGAAACAATTAAATTGATTGATTTCTATCGTGTTTCTTAATCGTTTTCAATTGGGTCAATCGAATCCAATCGTACCCAATTGATTATTTCTAGAAGGGATGGATACAACAGGTTAAAAAGAACATCGGTAGCGACAATAGCGCTACCACTTGTTGATAGCAAACACTATAATTCGTTCCCCTTTTCTCCTATATGAGTGGACCCACTATGTACTAGGATACGGTTCTTTCTTTCCGCAACTCCGTTCTCTTCCAGCGTGTGCGCGACTATCAGCCTTCTCTTTATTCCGTTTCGATTTAGGAAATCATCGAACTCTATGTTGCAGTACTCAATTCCGTTGTCAGACTGCACGCATTTTATTGATTTGTCGAATCGATTTTCCATTAGTAATTTATAACTCCGAAAGGCTTCAAACACGTCGCTTTTCTTCTTTATGAATCGCACCTCGCGCCATCTGGTGTGGTCGTCAATGAAGGTGACGAAATATTTTGCCCCTCCTATCGATTCTTTGCGCAACATGACCACGCATCCCGAACACCCCCACGCACTTTCCCTTCGAGCCCTTAAGACATAAAAGGGGGTCCCTTCACCTAGAAAATCAGATTTAAAGCTCCACTCATGACGAGCCAGATCGAGACCAAATATAAATTAAGTACCGAATACTTATTTTTCCTAGTCATTATTTTCACCTTCTCTAAACCTAACGAAAGCAAGACGAAGCATCTTCTCGTCGCTTTCCGTTGGGAACATGCGAAGCATTCCTCTTGTTGTTCTCCCTCTCTTTTTCTCGGAACGGGGCGAAGCATTCTTCTCGCCGTTCACTCTCTCTCTTTCTCCACACTAACGGAAGCGAGGCGAAGCATCTCGTCGTTTTCCATTGAGAACAAGGCGAGGCATTCATCGTTTTTCTCTCTCTCTCTCTCTTTCTCTGAACGGGGTGAAGCATTCTTCACGTCGTTGACTCACTCTCTTTGTCCACACTAACGAAAGCGAGGCGAACCATCTCGTCGCTTTCCGTTGAGAACGAGGTGAGCCATTCCTCTCGCTGTTCTCCCTCTCTCTTTCTCTGTACGGGGTGAAGCATTCTTCTCGTCGTTCACTCTCTCACCCCTTCTACGTTGATGAAGCAGAACATCCTTCTCGTCATTCACTCTTCTCCCGCTTTTTCTCTCTCCCTCTCGCGACTAAAGACTAATAGATTTTTCTCGCTTCCCTATGTAAATAATAGTGAGAGCAGGGTGAGGCATTCCTCTCGGCGCTCTCTCCCTCACTCCCCCGCTACAAAGGGGGAAATACAACAAGATTTCAAATTTTTTTTGAATTTTGAACAACTCTTGAAACATTGGACATTTTTGAACTTTTCTCAGCTTATTCTAAAGGTAAATTTGCATTGAATAAAACATTTCGTTTTCGGGTCATTAAACGCAGAATTTTGTTACCTTCCATGTTATTCTAAGGAAAAAATCCATTGTTAGGTATTTCATAAATTAGAAGCCCTTAGGTGAATGGTTAAAAACAAGTGCCCGGTGACTTTTATACAGCAGTGTATATATATAATGTGCAGATATATAATAAAAAATAAAGAAAGACAGATAAAGATTTTCTTTTCACAGCTCAAGGCTGAAAGGATTAAGTTATAATTTAGTCATTGGTTGACATTTATAACTTGCATATGCAATTACTGAAGTTGCAATTACTGAAGTTGCACTTGGGAAATTATTTCGAAAAAGTATACGATTTTACTGAAGTAATTAAATCATCAAATTTTAAATAATCTGTGCAAAAGTAAGCACATCAAAAATATTATATTATTTGAAAAGTATTTCGTTGTATTTTTTATATTTGATCGGAAAGTTTTAACGTTTGAATAAGACAGAAGTCAAATCTAAAATCTAATAGCTCGCATGATTTTTCTAAAACTCGGTAAACCTTCAGATGGCATCAATATAAAAACTTTACAGCATGTTTATGACACTTTTATTTACACCCGACTGATAAAATCTATGGAAATAAATATATAACCAAACATTTTAGAACTTGGCATTGAGAATATGAACGATTCTTTCCATCTAGTATAAGCTTGGCGTTACAAATGAATTTCCTCTTAAAATATTCACAAAAACTTTAGAAAATATCCAATATCTTAGAAGCTGCTCTTAAATTATTAAAATTGGTAAATGATTTCTTAAATAAATTTAATAATCAATATTATAAACAATGTAAAAATGAATTTTCATTTATGTGGAACAAAAAGATCTACTTTACCATTTACAACCTGAATTGATTGTAAAATAGTATATTGTGCAACTAGAGAAAAAAAAATTTATTTTACGAATGTGAAGTTTGATGTTCGAGCAAATTTTATCTCCTGTTTGTCATTAGCATAAAAAAAATTCTAAAAGATCGCTAAAAGTTAATGAAGCGCTTATTTGATAAATTTTATAATTTTGATAAATAGTCTTACAAAGTTAAACAGACCTCCTTTCAAGAAATACTCTTTTTCTTAGTTCTATCAAAAAGGAATTTCTATGAATATTGACAATGAATTTATTTGAAGAGAAAAAAGTGGATTGTAAAGTACAAAATAATCTTCAATTCAAGGCAAGATACAAGTAAATTCGTTTATGTAGGCTGAATAAAATATTTTTGCTATAAACATAACTATCGCGTTTGAAAAAGTATTTATAAAACCAAAAAACCTCTAATATTAACTATTGTCAATTTATATTTAATAGATTTCTTAATAGTTTTTACGGTTAAGGTTATTCATTAGAGATGAGTTCTGTTATCAACGGCCTTTCTAAAATATATTCTCAAACATAAAAAAGAACAAATCTTCTTATTTACACGATTTCATTAAATAAAACCAATCTTTTGTAATTATTTTAGAATTAATTGATGTTGTTATATTATGGACATTAATTTCTTATTGCGTATTGAACTAGAGTAATTATGTTGATACAAATTTTATTATTCACCAAAAATCAACAAAAAGTTCTCATCTTGACTTAATTTGATTAAATTTAATTTTTATAAAACACTGTGTAACGATACGCAGTGGAAATATTAAAATGAATTATACCTTTTGATTAGGAAATGAAAACAATTTTAGGCTGACGAATGGGTACAAAGTCATAGAATATAAAATGACGCAACTTAAGCAAATATTAAGATCATCTCTATAGGACATATATAGGTGTATAATGAATAAACGCCTCCTAGAATCTCACTTCCTCTATTTGTGCTGCATTCAAGAGTATTTATTTTATCAATCTATTAAACATGAAGATCCTTATAACTGCTTTCATCTGTATTTCTACATCTATTGTTAATTCTGATGGTAAGTATAATGAAAATAAAATGTATTCTACAATTTTTACACATTTCATTCTCTAAAGAAGTTTAGGTCAAATATAACTAGAATTCTGTTTATTTCAAGTAGATTTTCAAGTTTTTTTTTTAATTGGTAACAATAAGTAGATTTATAGTTATTTTAATGCAATGGATCAACGAAACCATGTGTCGCTGGCCCCCCCGGGGAGAATAATATGCACTTTATGACCAGCTAGTAGAAAAAATCATTTTTAATTGAGCCTCTGGATTTCATGGTGCATCTTAACCCCTCTTACAAAATGTTGTATTTTTAACTGTTTTTGAAAAAAATACTAAAAACTGGATTTTTTCAAAAAGAAAATTTAATTAATATTTTCGCTTCAACTCACTCTTAAAGACAAAGTTTTCAATATGTTTACATGGAAATTAGAGGGGTAACTCTTTCAACTATTCCAAAGTTCAAAGTCTATTCAAAATGTATCGTTTTGATAACAGAAAATAATTCCTAATTTTCTTGTCAAGCAATATTAAACTTGTGTTATAAAATGTTCAATTGTTTCGTTTATCGAGGGAGTTTTGAGTAAGCGCAAACTACCAGCGGAAGAAATGTTCACTAGTATGTAATAAAGTTTTATGAAAAGTGGTAATGTAATTGAAATAAGCGTTCAAAAAATACAGGCATTCAATCGATATGATCGAACGCGTGCGAGTTGAGAATTCTGGAATCTTGAACTTCTTAAGACCCGGCCGCTGCGATTTGCATTGTTTTAGCCAATATTATATTATTTCAGTCAATTAAATGAAAAATGCAATTCAAGTAATAATTTTTAATTAAGAAAAGATCGTGTAAAGCATTTTCACGTTACAATACACGTGTTTACGCATATTTAAAAATATTTAAAAATACATTTTATCGCGGGTGTGTATAGAGTTTTAGTTTTAATAATGCATATTTATCACATTAGTTCTATGAAAGGCAATATATAATGCAATAAAAAATCCACCTTATCTCGCTAATAATCTAATCAACATTGGAATCGTACTCGCTGTCGAAAGAAAAGTCTTTTTTTGGATGGAAAAACTTTAAGAGTTTTCTTTTTATCCATTTTCATTCCAATATTTTCAATATATTGCAATGCGTTCACATATAATTAAAGTGATAAGTATGAATAATTAAAACCAAAATTCTATACACACCCGAGATAAAATTACTTTTTAAATATTTGTAAATCTTTTTTAACCGTTTATGTAATCAAGTTTTGACGCACGTGAAGAGCTTTCTATACATATATGATATGCAACTTCGGATATTTATATATAAGTCTCGTGTAAACCCTATTGTATCAAAAATTGATTTTGATTCGATCTTAATAATTTCTGAGTTACACTGTTAAAATCTTAGTGATTATACAATACATTATTGAAATTTTAATAGCAAAATGTAAGGTAAAATTACAGTCAAGGTATTTTTAAGTGAAATCACAGTACTTGTAAAATAATTTTTCAAATTATAAAATCCACAAAACTTTTAACTTTGTGGGTTGGAAAAATGTAAAAAATAATATGCCTGTATATTGCTGCCGTTTTGTTCAAGTTTCAACAATACAAATCCGATTCGTGCTCCATTTCATACCACTAACCTATTTTTGAAGTGTATAAGTATTTTTACTTTTATAAGTGTATTTTTTTCTGTTTTATATTTTTAAAATTTATATTTTGTCACCACAAAGTTTAATGGAAAAATAAGAAATATTTATTTACAAATACCTGACAAATTTTAAAATTACAGGAATTAACCATCTGCGGGCATACGAAATCCCTACACTGAACCCAGTACCACGTGGTCATCTCACCGATATGAAATGCACATGCGTTAGTACGAGTGATTCAGGATTGTAAGTATTTCTAACTGAATAAGTGTGGTCTAAATCCCATTTAGACAAGAAATTTTATAATATCAAACACATTTTACGTTTTACCTATCCAACATAATTTATTAGTGATCAAATTTAATAAAGTAAGCAAAATGAATGAAAGTTGGACGAACACTAAGGATTCTCTAAAATGAAATTCAGCATCTCCAACTTAACCTAAAAAGTGACGTCTAGAGAATCGAAAATAAAGAAAAATATTCTTTAGAAAAAAAATTGACAAAAATCTACCTGCGGCGCGTTCAAGAGAAGACCAGTTTACATTATCAAAAAAATTTTGAAAAATTAAAATATATTTTTATCGATTATGAAGTTTTTTGGTGATTAAGTTTTCGTAAGTCATAGGTACCCTATTGAAAAAACCAATACCTTCTCATCCATGATGAGAATGTAAAAATCGTCATCCGAAAATAACATTTTCGATTCTATAGACGTCACTTTTTAGGTTAAGTTGGACATCCTGAATTTCATTTTAGAGAATCCTTAGTGTTCGTCAAATTTTCATTCATTTTGCTTACATTATTAAATTTTATCACTGATATATTATTTTGAGCAAGTAAAATGTGGTTGATAGTATTAAATTTCTCGTCTAAAGGGGATTTGAACACTCACAGATGGAAATACGATACATTGCTGGTAGTCTCGAACGCGTTTAAATCACACTAACACAGAAGAGTTCGTGGGTGTGAACAGTGTGATTGCTTATTCCCTCTCAGTACACCCCATTTGAGGATATTTGACAAGAACGGTCATTATGACCGACAGATGGTTAATATGTCTTAATAAAATTTAAAGTTTTGAGGATGCCCTATTATATATGACAAAATACTGTGATCACACCATAGACTGACTTATTTATGTTAAAATTTTATATATGCCTTTGCAAAATGAGTAATTTCCAGAAGAATCACATTTTTCTTTAAAATTTTTAAAGAGCTATTATACCTAGGTAGAAATTTTGCTGTGGTACTGGCCAGGCGCGGTGTTTTATCACCGGTCGGGGCCCTGGTATGGCCATTTGTACCCAGGTTTACTCTCTAAATATAAATCAGTCAAAATCTACTGATTATCAGTGAAATTTGACTGATTCAAATAGCTAAAAAGAGGTTACTGCGAATCAGTCAAATTTCATTGATTACTTCAGTGAGAAGTAACTGATTTAACAGTAGAAAATATTGTTTTCACTAATTAAACAGTGAAAATTAACTGATTTAACAGTGAAAAATATTGTTTCCACTGATGATTCAGTGAAAAGGCAAATCACTAATTCAATCAGTGAAAATTTAACTTATTCAGATTTGGAGAGTAGTTAGTATTAGAAGTACATGAATTTAAGAGGGTCTTCCACGTTCGAAGTTTTGAAAAATCGATTTTTTTTGCATATTTCGAATCTAGAAGTCATTAGAAATGTGCCCCATGAAGAAAATCGAGGAATACACTTTAGTCAACGAGCTGTGATTGAACGCCCGTCACGGCAGCTCGCGGTCCTTCCTCGCGCCTCTGCAATAGTTGGTCGCGCCGTCACTCTTTCCAGTAAAACTAATATCGAGGATTTGTTGGAATTATATTGCCGTGTCTTTTCTGAAGTTTTGTGAGTGTGTGTGTGTGTAGGATATGCTCAGGGCTGAAACGGTTAAGTTATAATTTCAGTGATTGTTTGACATTTATAATTTTCATATGTTAATACTGAAGTTTCATTAAGGACATTATTTCGAAAAAGGACTTAGGTAACACATGATGAATCGTAAAAGTAAAAGATTTTATTGGAATAGTTATATCATCAAATTTTAAATAATCTGTGCAAAAGTAAGCACATCAAAAATATAATATTATTTGAAAAGTATTTCGCTGTATTTTTTATATTTGATCGGAAGGTTTTAATGTTTGAATAAGACAGAAGTCAAATCTCAAGACTAATAGCTCGCATGACTTTTTTTAAACTCGGTAAACCTTTAGAAGGTATCAATATAAAGACTTTACGGGATATTTGTGACACTTTTATGTACACCCGACTGATAAAATCTATGGGAAAAATATATATAAATTAGCATTTTAGAACGTGGCATTGAGAATGCGAACAATTTTTCGTATCTAGTATAAGTTCGACCTTACAAATGAATATTCTTTCAAAATATTCTCAAAAACTTTGATGAATATTTAGTATCCTAGAAGCTATGATTGTTGAAGATGTTACTCAACGTCTTTAACGTCTGGGATTTATAATATTAAAATCGAAAAAATAAACGGTTCTCCCAGGCAAATAACTGAAGAGCGAGAAAGCAAAGTAGAGACCCCAGTTCGAATCCAGGCCGATGCAGATTATTTCTCATTCTTCAGTTAATTGTCTGGAAAAGCGATTCATTTTCTCTATTTTAATCTTAGAAGCTACTCGTAAACCATTAAAACTGGAAAATGATTTTTCAAACAAATAAAAATGACATTAAAAATCTTTGCAAAAAAGGTGTGCAAAAAACTACCCTTAACTGTAATAGTATGCCAATAAAGTACCTCTATACATGGGGATACACCAGAAAACAGACAATTGTTCATTTTTAGATGATAATTATACAAATACTTAATTCGTGCGGTTTGCTAAGAGATGGCGTAACTTGATTATTATTCCATCGTTCCAATATTCCGAACATGCGTTAGAAAGCTACTGTCATTTTGCGTCTTTTTCAGTATATGTCATTCATTTGAAGCGTAAACAACAATAGTATATTACATTACAAGGGGCAAAACACAGTGATTGCAATGAGTATGAAGTTTACTGCCCGGGTGAAGCGAGGGCTGCAATCACACGAATTGCTTTCGCTGTGTTTTGTTTCGAGTGATGTATACTATTTTTCATAGCGCAAATCGGATTTTCAAGCGAGGCGCTATGAAATAATTTTTTTTCACTCAAATATGTCGAACTTTGTGCCTAAAAAAATTGTTTTTGCGGGGAGTTCTTCTTCATTACTTTAATATGAAGAAAACTGCTGCCGAAAGTCATCGTATTTTGGTGGAAGTTTATGGTGAACATGCTCTAGCTGAGTGAACGTGTCAAAAGTGGTTTGCACGATTTAAAAGTGGTGATTTTGGCTTGGAAGGCGAAGAACGTCCTGGCCAGCCAAAAAAGTTTGAAGATGAAGAACTGGAAGCATTACTCGATGAAGATTGTTGCCAAACACAAGAAGAGCTCGCAGAATCTTTGGAAGTCACTCAAGCAGCCATTTCAAAACGTTTAAAAGCAGCCGGATACATTCAAAAGCAAGGAAATTGGGTTCCACATGAACTCAAGCCGAGAGACGTTGAAAGGCGGGTTTGCATGTCCGAAATGCTGCTGGAACGCCACAAAAAGAAGTCATTCTTGCATCGGATTGTTACTGGTGATGAAAAATGGATCCATTACTAAAACCCCAAGCGGAAAAATGATATGTGAAACCCGGCCAACCAGCCAAATCAACGGCAAAGCCGAATATCCATGGCGCGAAGGTAATGCTCTGTATTTGGTGGGGTCAGAAGAGTGTACTGTATTATGAGCTGCTAAAACCGAGTGAAACCATCAATGGAGAACGCTACCGAATACAATTAATCCGTTTGAAGAGAGCAATAGCCGAAAAACGCCCGGAATATGCGACCAGACACGAGGCAATAATTTTCCATCATGACAACGCTTGGCCCCATGTTGCTATTCCGGTTAAGAACTATTTGGAAAACAGTGGATGGGAAGTTTTACCCCACGCGCCTTATAGCCCAGACCTTGCTCCTTCTGACTACCATTTGTTCCGGTCGATGCAGAACGCCCTCACTGGAATACGGTTCACATCAGAACAGGGTATCAAAAATTGGCTTGATTCATTCTTGGCCGCCAAGCCGGCGCAGTTCTTTTGGGATGGAATCCACAAATTGCCAGAAAGATGGGAAAAAGTCATAGCATCAGATGGGCAATACTTTGAATAATACTATTGTACATGTTTTTTCTTAAATAAACGTTCAAATTTTGAAAAAAAAACCGCACGAATTAAGTTAAAGATCCAATATATGTGAAGTACCACGAAAAAAGGTCATAGAGATATTATAGATAGAGGAGACAAGCCAGCCTGAAACCTGTCAGCTCGGGCGAGAGAGAGAGAGTGAATTGTGGGTTAGGCTGTCTCTCGCTAACACCGAGGCTAAGGCGGTATTTGCAGACTGACGTTGCCACTTACAGAGCGGCATATGGCTTGTCTCCTTTATCTATAATATCTCTATGAAAAAGGTACCTAACGCGCCGAGAACCAGAAAGATTTTTATTACGTGTATCGATTGATTAAGAGTCCGCCCTATTTGATGCAAAAATCAGAAAAATCATATGTGCGATACTTTTTTTTTTGGTTGAGCCTGGCCAAAACGATCGGCCAAAACCATTTTTTGGATTTTTTTATGTTTTCTGGAACAACTAGCGAGTTTGGGCGACCAGAGCGTTCAGCATAATTGGTGTTTGTATGGCCGCGTT
This sequence comes from Diplolepis rosae, assembly GCA_030998225.1. Taxonomy (NCBI): domain Eukaryota; kingdom Metazoa; phylum Arthropoda; class Insecta; order Hymenoptera; family Diplolepididae; genus Diplolepis; species Diplolepis rosae. The sequence continues at coordinate 7,243,652 of JAPYXD010000727.1, read as the reverse complement.
TAAAATCAGCAAAGCACTTCTCTACCACATGTCTCGATGGATCAGAGTCCGGATAATACTTATCAAGCCATTGCTGTGCTTGATCGGTATTTTTTCCCATTAAAAAGCAATGCTTTATCAACATACGAAATGCAGATTTTTCCATTGTTTTGAAAATCACAAAAGTAGCGTCACTAAAACCACTGTAACTTGTGAACTAGACGCAGTGGCGGGTTAAGAAATCGAAATTTCTTAATCCAACACTGACTAGACGTCATATTTTCATGAAATTTAGACACAGCGTTCAAAGGTTGATTCTTCTTAAAAGTCATATAAATTTTGTGATGATCGCCGACTGGCGCGAACAAACTACTTTGCCGACCAGATAAAGTAGACTCATTAAATCACTTGCAATGCCTAATTATTAATCCTCGGATTTCAGAACACAATTTATATTATAAAATAAGATTGAAAGGATATAAAAGTAAACCTATCAACAATAGGAAGTATATAGTAATAGAAAGCTTATGAAATAGAATTTATGAAAGCTCAGAATGAATATGGGAGACATATTGAGACAAAAGAATGGTTATAAATTTCTCAAAATGTTCTAGAACTCTCAAAATTCATGCACTCAGAAAAAAGATTTGATTGAATCAAAGAAAATGATTTGTTTGAACGACTTTCTTTGATTCAGAGAAATGATTTGTTTAAATGAAATAAAATTTGTTCGATTCAAACGCAATAACTTTGAACAAAATAAATATTTATTTGAATCAAATTAATTTTTCTTCAAAACAAACAAATCAATGCATTGATATATCGTCAAAGATATAATTTGTTTGATTTACGGCAGAAATTTATTTGATTCGAAGGATAAAGTTCCGGATAGGTCTGACCTCCGATTCCTTTGGAACTACGTATACTTACGTATTTTGATGCGCTGATTACGAATGTAATAAAAAAACCCATAAAATCATGGTTCTTTCCATTTATTTTTGTAAATAATGAAAATTTTGAAAAATATTTTAAATAAAAATTGTAGAGCATAAAAAAATACATCTTTTGTGTTTTGTACATTTTTTCTCTAAAGCCATTTATATACCGGTAATTTCTCAAAGAAGTCATGATTCCGTGTACTACCGAAATCATTGTCGAATCTTTTTCCAAACATTTGTTGCTTTTAGTTAGTTGGAACATGAAATGGTGAACAAAGTAGAGATAACATTGAGGTAACGTTAGATTGGAATTCAAATCATCATTGAGTTCATTTTCTTGATCTTTGATAAATTTCTAAATTGTCTTGTCTGTGTCGCTCTATCCTTGATTGATGAAGTACTATTTTACAGCAGGCCAAATTTTTATGATGCGCTCTATAGCTGGAAGGAATGGCAGCCACCTCGTAACAACATGCCTTAAAAAACATTTTCATACTGCATGTCGAAGTCCTCGAAACATTGTTTCAAAATGTCTACTGATTTCGCACTGTCAGAGAATCCAGCATAAATTTTTCAAATCAAATTTTCCACGTCGAATGAAAGAAGTTTGCACGCATTCCTACCTGAATTATGGATCACGTGGGCATTAAAGTTGCTCTTAATAATGTCCTGATTCACTAGGCGAAGCTTTCGAAAAACTGAATTACTGGCACCATAATTTACATTTGCGTTGTCAGCTGAATAAGCGCTAACATATTCAATTCTAAGGCTGCGATCATCCAAGCAGGTCATTATTTGGTTATAAATATCTTTGGACGATTCTTTACTGTCTTCGTAAAATTGGATGATTCTGTCTCACATGTCATGCTTGATGTCAAAATACTTGACTGCTATAGGGTACAACTTACGGTTTCCTTTGTTTGAAGCATCTGTCAATATTGAATAATATACTGGCGAGTCAGTCACCACACGGAGAAAAATATAGAACTGACAAACTTTTTTTTGCCGCCTCAACAAAATTTTAGTTCTCCTTACACAAAGTTTTGTCAAGTAAAAACCAATTACAAATTCTTTTGTTGGTTAAACAAATAGGTTTGTTGCGAAAACTGAAAATTTTTTGGGAAAGCAAAAAAGTTTTATCAGTTCTATATTAACAATCTAGTTCGTTAATACAACAATTTTTTTTTCTCCGTGCATCTCCTTCACTATACATGGAGAAAAATAGATAATAAACCGCAATATCTTGATATTAGCAGATAATATATTTGCGATTTAACTAATGGGCAGCCATCTGGATATTGAAACAGAGTATCTGCAGGTATTTAAAAAAATATGTTTTTTCGCAATATCTAAGATATTAACACGTTCACGCCGGCGCTGTAATTCATGCTCCTCGCCCATTGGCGGCTGCGTTTGAAGTTTTTCGCTCTATGGGACGGGAGCTAATCCAGTTCACGCCAGTGCTGTAATTGAGGAGTTATATTCAATAAGGCGACAGGCGCTCGAAAACCTGTAAAAGTATTGTCCGCTCCATATACTAATGATCAATTTGTTCACGGGAAGTTTACTGTAGCTCAAACTTCCTCGCTCACTTTTTCGGTCCGAAGCTCGAAAAACAGTTTTTTCTTCGGATTAAAAAAAAACTATTTAACAATGAACAAAAAATTTTTTTGCAAGCACTGTTGCCTCCGCTAGAGATTCACGAGCTATAAAACTATGTTTTTGGTTTTTTCGAATTTCGATTTTCAATTTTTGACTATGACATCACGAGACGGACAATACTTTTACAGGTTTTCGAGCGCCTGTCGCCTTATTGAATATAACTCCTCAATTCATGCTCCTCGACCATTGGCGGCTGCGCTTCAATGACAAAGGCAACGGCATCGTGGAAAGTTTTGTGTTCAGCTATATGGAAATTATTTCTACTTGCTTAACACTTTGTCCGCCATGTCGCCTTAAATAGAGTGACGGTTCTCTTGTCGGAGAATCAAATATTAAAATTGTGTTGAAACGAGAGCGTGACTCTTAAGTCTTCTTCATCGGCAGTCAAAGTGTTAAAGATCTAAATATGCAGATCTCAGAAGGCCATGTTCGTAGATTTGAAGCAGTTTTTGAGCATTGAGATTCTCAGTAAAAAGCTCTAAACAGCCAAAACCGCGCTGTGTGAAGCATCCCCAAACATGGATCTTTATGGGGTGTTTAACAGTTCGATGGAGGAAACGCTCACCAGCGGCTGACCAGGCACGTTTTATGGAAACCCATGCCCAAAAGAACGCTTCGTCCAAAAAAACTACATTGGACCAATCGCGATCAAAATTTTCCGTAGCCCATGCCAAGTGTTTTTCCATGTGAACCTCTGAGAGCAGGGGTTTCTGCCTCTTGGGACGGTACTGCACTTTCGCCTCAGCTAATCTGCATCTTATGGTGTTTATACTAACCTGTAGTCCCTTCTCCGCTAGCTTAGCTTTGGCTTCAGGCAGCCGGAGAGTTTGGTTGCGCTTGAACAGTGCAACGATCATCTTATCCTCCTTTCCGGACGTTGTTCACGTCTCTCCTTTCCCTGGCAGGTCATCGACGGTTTTTGTGTCCCTATACCGCTCTACATTGTTTAATATCTGACACTCCCAATTGAAAAACTTGACGTAAAAAACGACGTCAAAAATGGCGTAAAAAACGACGTCAAAAATGGCATAAAAAACGACGTCAAAAACGGCGTAAAAAACGACGTCAAGAATTGGGATAGTTTTTTACCTCATTTTTACGTCATTTTTTACGTCAAGAATCTGTTGTCTTGACAAGTGCTATTGAAAAAGTTTTTTTTCCTCTTACATTTTTATGTCACTCCTTTACGGAATGCCCATTCCACTTTGAAATAAATTATTACATTATATAATAGTTCTTTTACTGATGGGCATTTCTTAATTACAATATCCAGTAGGCGATTAAATATAAATTGTTAAGGCTTCTTAAAGAAAAACTCGACGTAAAAAACGACTTAAAAAATGACGTAAAAAACTATTTTAATTCTTGACGTCGTTTTTTACGCCATTTTTGACGTCGTTTTTCACGTCATTTTTTACGTCAAGGTTTTCAATAGGGCTTCGAACAAGACTGAAACGAATCAGTGGTTGCGCCGTAGCCCTTCGAACGTACAATCAGGACATAAAAGAAAGGAATAAAAATCTTCGAAACTTTCTGAGAAAACGCGTACTTTTTCTTGTGGAACAGACTGTATTTAGTATCACTATTATTATTTTTGATGTATTAAATGTTCAAGAATAAGCTCGGATTGATCTTTTTTTTTTTTTTTTTTGGTGAGGAGGAAAAATGGCAAAATCTTTTGTAGACGTTGTACAAGACTCTCATAGGACGGGTCTAGGCATACCTGTTAAAACCAAGAAACCTCCTCACTGGAACCAATACCCGAAACAAACAGATTCCTCCCCCGAACGACGCGAACAGCCAAGTCTACCTGAGACGCAGGACCGCAGGTGCAGGCCCCGATGCGGATTGATCTAAACCAGATTTTCAATCAGATTCAATCCGAATGAATCCAATGTCGGGATGATTCGGATTTTTTTTTTTTTTTATTCCAAAAATATTCAACTAACTTCCACAATGAAAGTAGTGGAAATCAGCCGGTTGTTAAATTTTGGAGAATTTCCCTAAAACGTTTAGTTACTTACTCGTAAGGTAAGGTCACCTAAAATTTATGAAACTATAATACTTACAGTTTTCAGGAAATTTTTTTCTCACTTTTGATAATTCATCTATTATTTATTTTTTCTAGTAAATTTGAAGAAAAATGGGAAAAAGTTTGTCGTAATTTATTTTTCAACAATTTTAGGGAAAATTTTCCATAAATGTTTGTAGTGTGTTGAAAGCTTTATTTCACCATAGGTTTAAAATACTTCAAAATTACACTATGAATTCTATTATATTGTGATTCTTATATTTTTTATAGGGTCTAATTCATCACTGTTTGAAAGTAAAATAGTAAATGGTTTGGATGAGGATCACAATTCAGCACTGACGTACATGGTTACAATACTAGAAAGAAATGTTGATTATCCAATTGTTGGTATGGGATCATTCTATAATAGGAAGTTTGTTATAACCTCAATGAAGTGTGCGAAATTAATACGTGGTAACGAAACAAATTTTAAGGTTCAAGGTGGATTGATAGTGGGTCATAGACCATTAAGCATCAGAAATGCGTATTATCAAAATTATGAAAACCCCAAAGAAACATTGGCTTATGGAATTCTTCAAGTAAGTCATGAGTTTTAAATCAATTGAATAACTTTATATGCTGTAAACAATTTTTGCTGGAATTTTCCCATGAAGGAAAAAAAATTATTTAATCAAACCAAATCATATTATTGAATAAACCAAGATTTTCGGTTAAGCCAAACAAAATTTGGTTGACACTTTTTTTCTTCTTTGGCATTCACACATTATCTGAGATTTCAAGTTAAAACTTTGAATAATTATGTAAAAAGCGCTAAGAAACTTTTATCTGCTTCTATATACTTATAATTATAAAAGAAAGAAATGTCCCAAAGATTTCAAACTTCAAAAAGTAATGTCCAGTTTCTTAAATTCAAACTACCTTTTCAGCTCAAGGACGAAGCAAATATATTTCTAACACTAGAAAATCCAATTACGTTAAGTAAATTTAATTTTGATGATTGTATGAGCAACATAAAACTTTCATCAGGAGGATGGGGGGTGAACAGTAATAATGATATCGTCATACAATCCCTGTCACTTCAAGTAATACCACGCCAAAACTGCCTTGAAATATTTGAAAGTAAGCAAGAAACACGTAGTATTAAGACTGATGATATTTGTGTTTCTTCTCCGGATGGCGGATATTTCTCTGAGGTAACAATATCCTTATTATTTTTCACAATTAGCTTTAGTAAAACTACTTAATTATTAAGTTCTATGGATAGACCACGAGAACAATGAATTTATCATATTATAGGGGAATTGTATCTAAAATGGACACTTTAGTACTAAACCTCTTAATACTTACAGGTATTCTATAATTTCTAGAAAATGAGTGCGATAAATAGTACTTTAACATTTGGTCTACAATATTTAAGGATTGAAAGTGCAGTACGGAACATCTAAATACACTAAATATTTAAAAATGCAAAAGTTCGCACTTTGACCGTTTTATCAATGTGCTCGGATTAAATGAACAGTATTTTTTTTATTTTGGGGACATTTTTATTTTATAAAATCCATGAAATAATATAAAATATGAGTTGAAATAGTTTTTGTTTTCTTTTTTTTTCTGTACAGGGTAGATAGAGAATGCATTTACGCACATCGTGTGGGACTCGGCTGAAGCAATACCAACTAATCTCAAAAAACCTTTGATTTCCCATCAGTCTATGACCCTGGAAACGCATTAGCTTTTAACTCCAGGGTCACGTTCTATAGGCGCTCTTAGTCGAGTTCGGCTTCCTTATTTATAGTGCCTGCTTGGCTTCATACGCGGCTTCTCGGAGGCTTCCTCTTCGGGTTTGTCTCCCGAAAAGCCGCGCAACATATTGTCCCCGGAATGTGATCATTGTCAGGGCTAATCTTTTCTTGCGGCGTAAAGATAGCAATATAGGCAATCTTTTTGCCGCCTCGCATCAGACCTCTGATTGTAATCGGGCTCCACCGTTACTTCCAACTCCCCTCCGAACAATACCTCGCACATACTTTTATTTAAATCATGTCTCTCCATATTATTCCCACGATAAGCTACACGGAAAGGGAAATGGGCTCTCTGGTTGCCGCGCGATCGACGCGCCACTCACCTTGACACATGGACGGTCCGTTGCCTGTTTCGGGAGTTTGGGGGCCCTCGCGCGGGACAGCGACAAGCCAACAGTCCATGTCAAATTTCTAGCCACACGCTCAGGCGACGGAACCTCCACAACCTGTACTTTATTCGTGGTTGAAAATGAGCCATCATTAGGGCGAGTTTTCTGCTTTAGCCGTCGGCTAGCAGCGATCTCGCGCGAGGGCCCCTCCTCTCCCGAATGACAGAAATAACTATTTTGAACCCCAAACCACGCATTGCGCACTCACTGTCACATCCAATTTACATTTTCTGCAAACCACAGCTTTAAATATAGCCGAGAAAACAGCTAAAACGTTCACAATCCTGTATCCGAACCCTTCTTGTACTTCAACATCTTCGAAATCTTTCTGCGATAATTTGCGAACCGATGTGCTAGCCTGCTCGGCGTCCGGCGTTTCTATTTCAAAACGGTTTAACGGTCGCCACGATGCCATTTTCGGTCTCTTGATAAAAGGCAAACCTCCTGCTTTGACCTTTCTTTCCCGGAATAATGTACTCTTATCACTTATTTTGTTTATCAAAATTAATTTGAAAACAATAAAATATATATTCAAAAAACGAAGAACGCGAGGGCAAATTTAAAAGAAACGCGTATGCTTGGGGTCACTTTGTACCTGTACTAACGCACAAACAAATTTAATACAGCATTAGTGTCCCCTTGTGATCTGTTAAATAACCTCAAGCATCTTTTGCTGTGCTTCGGCCACGGCCGGATGTATCCGTCCGTGTGACGTCCGTTTGTGACCCTTTTCTCATTGATAAACAATCGGGTGTTCTTTATGTGAAGTTTTTTACTGGTTGTGTTCGTGGTGTGCTACTTCTCCACGCCTTCGTTTTTTCTGCCACTTTCGTGAATGGTTCTGTGTCCATACCTCGTGATCATCTTTTGTGGCGCCGGTGTAGTTTTCGCAGGTCGTGACAATTTTTCTTGAACTCTAAGCGTTTTACCTCTGTTTTTTGCTTTTCGGTGAGGATGAGCGTTCGCGGTCTTTCTGTGTTTTGATCTCGCTCCTGCTTGACTCTGCTGTGACCTTTCAGGGTCGAGAATCCCGCGGTTTTCTGATTCTGGCGCGTCTCTCCAGAGGTCGCTCTATTGGCATCCCGTTCACGCGCTGCTGTTGGGCTTCAATCGAAACTCAACTGCATTACCTCCGCACTGCTCTGACTTGGATTGTTCTTAAATTGAATAGTTATATTGGGCTCTTCTAGCACCATGTGGATGTTCTGGCCATTTTTCCTTGAACAAGAAGCCATTAAATGGAGAAGAAGATGAGAGCGTGCCACGCGAGTGGTCGACCGTGCTTAGCAGACGCTCCTAAGGGCCGCCAAAAATTGTTTTCACCATAAAACCAAGTGCATCTTGTTTTTATGATATCAGAGCAGTGTTTAAGCCAAAAAAAATTTTTGATTTTTCGAAAATTCTAGAGTGGTGTTAACCTTTAAAATTAAAATTTAATATTCCCAAGAAATCTACAATAAAATAAATTCAAAACATAGGGACCAATATAAATTATTGAATAAAAATAATCCTTAGTCTTGTGAAAATAAATATAACCTACTTAGACATTCTCCTTTCTGATATTTCGTAGAAACTGCGAGAATAATCCTGATGAATGTATGCAGATGACGCAGAATCACTTCTGCTTGACCGTTTTATACACATAAGATTGTGACCATATTATACAAATCAGTATATAAAATTTTATAATCAAGTAGGCAAGCACTATTATTACATTTTATCGTGTCAATTTACATATTCAGTACTTGAAAATACTTATTATCAGTCTTATTCCAGGTTAACAATAATTTTGTATCAAAACCTGTCGTTTATTTACTTTACCTAATAAATTATTAACGGTTGACCGTTTTAGACACAGTTCCCATATGATCAATATCAAACAGTTCACGTTTGAATTACCTTGATTTGTAAAATGAAGAAGGCACACGAATTATCATTGTAAAAGTTCGGACTTTGTTGACAATTTTGAAGTATCTATTGATTTAGCCATGGGATTTATATAAGACCATGTACACTACCGCTCATAATTATCCGGACATCTGTTGTTTAAGGCAATGTCGAAGTGTCTTAATCTTTATAACAACAAATTCAATTTTTTTTCGATAATAACATGAATGTGAATAAAATTTTGCATTTTATGATCTCAAGTGGCAAGAAAAGTGTTAATTTTATAATTATATATTACAAAAAACGTCAAATTTTAATATTTTGGGATAATTTTAAGGGGTTAGTTGCAGTCAGAATTTTCAAAAAATGGATTTTTTGGTTTTTGCATATTCTTATAGTATAACACCTTGGAAATATGATCTTCAAATATGAAGTTGATCCAAGCAAAATTGATTGAGCTATGTTAGTATTAGACCAAAATAATTCATTCACATTCAAGCTATACTTGAAACTTTGAATGCAGTTTTCTCGAAACCATGTTTTTCAAATCGGTAACCAAGATTACTCAAAAAAATATCTCCATTAGTCTGCAAATTACTGTGAAGACTTGCCTTTAAAACGAGACCGGGAACTTTTAAAAGTGTTAATTATTTTTAGAGTTATGAACATTTTTAAAAGTATAAAAGTTTGACGTTTCTTTTAATAAATTTTCATGAAATCAACATTTTGCCTTCAATTTAGGATCATTAAATGCAAAATTTTATTAACAGTCATGTTATCATAGAAAAAAAAAATCTAACTTGTTTGCATTAAAATTAAGAAACTTTGACAATAGTTTAACGACATTTGATACTTAGGAAATTAGCAAATTTTATTGATTTTAGGTTTCTACATGTTTGTATCTAGAGTATATAAAATTGGCTGTTCAAAATTTGGGAAATGGTAGAGAAGATAAAAACGGACGTAGAAATTTTTTGCTTTGACGGTGACAACAAATGTTCAGATATATTTTGCTAAAATTGAACTTTTTTTCAATTTTGAAACCAAATTTACAAACATGTAGAGACTGGGCCATATTGCTCACATAAACTTGCTACTCTTCTCAAGCATAACATGCTCCTAAAGAATAGGTGTCCAGATAATTTTGAGCGGTAGTGTAACATCAACTAGACCACGTGATATCCGTGAATGAAATTTCTGTACCAAACAAACGTAAATAAAAATTTTAAAAATACTTCTCTAGTAAACGGAGAAAATGAAAGGAGCGAACGCGCTATTTCTCACGCGTGAATGACGCGTGAATGAGTAAATGTGGCTCCGAAATCGACTCACTGTCTTATCACACGTGAATCTCGCGAGCCTCGACTTTTCGTCACGTCTCTCCGGAACGTGAATCACGGTTAGGCCATTCACGAGGCTACGCGCTCTTTTTCACGCATCGTAAACAACTCTACGACGCATGAAAAACAGCGCGTAGCCTCGTGAATGGTCGAACCGTCATTCACGTCCAGGAGAAACGTGGTGAAAAGTCGAGGTCCGCGCGATTTATGTGTGATACGACAGTGAACTGATTTCGGAGCTGAATTTTCTCATTCACGCATCGTTCACGCGTAGAGTTCTAAATTTCTCGGACATTTAAAATCCTGTCACGTTCTCGTGACTGTGACCGTCATTTTAAGACAACTTGAGAATTTACAGAGAATTTAAGGGAATTTTACCATACCTTCAATAATATTTTCTTTACCATTAAACCTTATAATATTGTAAATTTATTTCCAAACACTATGAATTGCAATAGTGAAGGTTTCATAAAAATAAACTACGAAAAATGTCAAGTTTTATCGGAATTCAATATCAACAAAAAAATTTCTATAGCCATTATATTAAATTCAAACATAAAGAACAAGTAATTCAAGTTTTCTTCGCACAAATTACGCTTAGATTTAAATAATTGTTTGACAGTTTCGGGACAGTTTATGTACTTCTTTATGTGTTCTATTTGTCGAATGGCATGCTTTCTGTACATCTGATCACAGTATTTGCACTTGAAAGAAGCTTTATTTTGTTTATCAATAATTTAAAAAAAAAAATTCCAAACTATATTCTTTTTTTTTCCATTTTTATTGCGCACATTACACGAACTTCCAGAACAAAGCATTTATCAAAAACAATTGAAAGCTTGAACCGTTACGGAAAAATATTTTTAAATTCTCATAAATTCTCGAAGAGCACATTCATCAGAGAAATTCTCAGTCATATTCTCGTGCTTCCAGACATATTCTCGGTCACATAAACTCTTTAGAACTCTATTCACGCGTCAGAAACAGTGTGTTCGCTCGTTTCATTTTCTCCGTTTACAGTAAATCCAGTTTAGCAATTTCTTGTGTAGAATTGCTTGTACCGGTCAATGTGTTTATAATATCATCTCAATGAACTATTTTCTATTTAAGTATGATTCAGGCGCTCCTTTGTATATGAGCAGTACTGAGTTAATAGGAATCGCTGATACTCTTGCTCTCGATGAGGGAGAGATTAGCATTTTCTCACTTCTTGGTAACAAAAAAGGAGAAATCGAAAAATTTATAGATCCACCTGAAAGATATAGTGAGTAAAAATTTAATTTTACATTAAATTAGACTTCAACTTAAAATCTCATAACAAAAAAATTGTTGCACACTGAGAGAAAATGATCACGTAATTTTACTGTTTTCGGAGGAAGCGTAAGGATATTCGTTAAAACCGAGAAGTTTTACTGTCCCGTAATATTTTTTAGAGTCACCATCCTTAAAATGTACTTGTTTGCACCGGAATATTTTTTTCAGTAATTTTCACAGTGCACTATTTTAAAAGTTTCTCTTGATGCCAGTAAAAAAATACAAGCCTAACAGAAAAATATGCCATTAGTGTGTTTAAAGAAATACAATTTCTATACAAGCAACTTTTGCTGTGAGTTGGTTACAAAAGTCGGGAGTCAGTGAGCAATTTTTACGGTTATTTGACTAGAAAATTCGGCGGGATGGTTGGAATTACTTATTGCGAACTTGAATGCATAATCACCTATATAACCTGTTATACGCGCCTTAAGCCGTATATAATAATGGTAGAAAATCATTATAGTTTTCGACCATTAAAAGAAAAAAGATACTTGTCCGAAATTCAATCGGAGAAGCGACTCAAGGCCTTCGAAAAACGGTACCGTTAGAAAGGTACTATCGTGCGTCCTTTTCTGATGCACGCATCAATGTCGGAAAAGCCCCGTTCTTGTCGCACCCCTGCAACCTACCGACCAGATGCAAGTGCCCTCCCCCCTACCGTCTCACCTCCCTTGCCTAGGAACGGCCTTCACTCACTGCAAGCTGGAAAAGTGAAGGTCGGGAAAGGCAAGGAAAAGCAGAGAAAAGAGCAGTCTCAGCGCCTACCCCTTCCCAATCAATCACTGCGAGTTGGGAAGAAAAGGATGGGATGAATCTGATCATAGGAATGAGAAGGACAGTGACATTGCCTCCCTCCAAGCGGTCAGTGAACTGCAAGAGGGAAGGGCCTCGAGACGCTTGATTGACAGTTGAGTCCAGGGCAGCTTCCCTGGCCTACGACGAGTGTCACGTCGTGCGAACCCCACGAAACTCCAGCTACTTCGACTTAGTGTTAAGTAAGTGTAGTGAGCATAGTGCAGAATAAACAACTACGATGTATCATCATCACTTGGTGCCATTCTTGCTCCCGACTCCGTTCCCGACACGCCTCCGGACGCAGGGCACAGTAAGTTCCCGAGACTAGTGCATATATAGACACTATAACCCTTTCTCCCCTTCCTACACTGTCACTGGGACCCAGTGACGCAAACCCTCCCTCCTTCTTTCTATCTACACTGTCACTGGAACTCAGTGACGCACACTCTCTCCTTTCTCTCTCTCTCTATCCTCGTTCTGCCCACACTGTCACTGGAACTCAGTGACGCACATTCTCTCTTTTCCCTCTTTCTCTACACGCTCACTGGAATTCAGTGACGCAACCTCTCTCCCTAACTTTTCTTTTCTGATTGCCTCGACACTGGAACTCAGTGACGCACATTCTCTCTTTTCTCTCTTTCTCTACACGCTCACTGGAATTCAGTGACGCAACCTCTCTCCCTAACTTTTCTTTTCTGATTGCCTCGACACTGGAACTCAGTGACGCACATTCTCTCTTTTCTCTCTTTCTATTGACGCTCACTGGAATTCAGTGACGCTACCTCTCTCCCTAACTTCTCTTTTCTGTTTGCCTCGACACTGGAATTCAGTGACGCTCCCGCTCTCTCCCTAACTCTTCCCCTTGCATTTGCATTGACACTGGAACCCAGTGTCACGCGCCATCCGATACTCTACTCGCCGCTGGAAACTCAGACGGTACTACAGGCTCTTACCCGTCCCCACCCAACCTTTCTTTTTCTTCTGTTTCTCAGCTTGACACGAAGAAGCAACGGCCAAGACGGGGTCACGACCCATCCCGCGCCCGGCGAAACGCCAAGCGCTTGGAAACCTGGAAGGCCCGGAAAGGAATTCTCGAGGAAAAAAGAGGGGGACATCGCGGTTCGTCGGACACACTCGAGAGCACCCCCACCGACCCCACTCCTGAGCCACCAAGAGAAAGTGACTCTCTCCACGCAGAGGAGGCCCCTGGTTACGACCCTCACAACCCCGGCTACGACGCATTGGCCACGACCGCCCCAACATACGGCCTAACGCAGGAATACCAACCAACTCCGAAAGCGATCACTACCCGGTCCACGGTAGACGCTGGAGTAACCACCCAGGCACCGCCTGCCTCCGAGGTCTTACCCCCTGTCACGCCAGCGACTTCGCCACCGCCCGCTACGGACGCTCTGCCAGCAACCGCCTTGACTGCTTCGCCGTGGAAACCTGGCACTTCCTCACTCACCAGCACAGAGCTCTCAGCGCTGTTTGCCCAGTTAGAGGAACACTACGCCATCCCGCCGCCAAGGACTCCGGAACCAACTCAAGAACCTGGGGAACGCACCCTGGAGGAGGTCTTGGGATCACCAATCTGGGAGCTAGAGTTGACGTGCTCCCCGATCTACGTGTCTCCAGGGCTAGGGCCGAGACCGGCCCCAGATACATCTCACGCCCGACCGACGCCGCGCCAGCTCTTCGCCCCGACTGGGAAAGAAAACCACGCAGCTAATGGACTCCACTCCACGGCACGTAAGCCCACAAGGACAGCGCCAGTGTTGAAGGTGCCACTGATTCCGCCACCTTGCGACGACCCCTCCACCCGGAGACGACCCACTCGGCCTTGCCGCCCACCCACGAGGCCACGTGGACCTAACACGCGCTGCCGCGGCAGCCCGGCCCGGCCCTGGCCAGCGCCACGTTACGCTGTACACCCCTACGGGAACGGACACAATAAAAGGAACAAGACTGTACAGCGTTGAATGAATAAACTCACTCTGAGTCCAGTTAACACCGTGAGTACAATTACACAGGCACACAAAGAAAACCAAGTCTCTGATATTTGAACGCGACACCTATGTGCCCATGTAATTTGATCCGCTGATCACGAATCCGCGGTCCAATTGACCCCATGACATCTGGGTCACGGGCATTTGAAGGTCAAAATTGAACACACACATTTGAGTTGAAAAAAATGACTAATCTTTATGTTTTTTGGGTCGCTGAATAATAATTCGAGGTCGGTTTGACCTCAAGTAGTAAAGGTCAAGGTCATTTGAAGGTCAAACGTGTTTATTTTGGAAATAATGCATTTTTGACTGCAGATTCTGAAAGAACGGAAAATTTTACGTCCAAAACTGTATTTTTTAATTTTTTTAATATGATCCAAAGGTCATTTCAAGGTCATTATAAGTGGTGATGTGGAGAATCAATTTAATCACTGCAAAAATACGAAAATATGGTTCCCTTCACCTAAACTATTGCGGTAATATATTTTGGTGATCGTTGAACCAGAATACAAGGTTCGTCTGTCTCCTCAAGGACAAGATAAGGGTCGCCCAATCAAGGTAAAAAAAGAACTGAATCTCTGCAGAACTATAAATATGAGACTTAGCTATTGGTTTTTCTTCTATAACGCTTTCTTTTACTTTCGAAGGATCTGTGTAGCGGATTTCTAATTCTTTTTGCGCTCTCGTCATCTTCTTCATCATCTGACACTCGATCTCTTTTCAGTAACCAACAGTAGTTCGCCAACATATTTACGTCCCATTTCCCTTGCCATCTAGTTTCAGCCTCTTTCAGATCTTGATGGAACCGTTCCCCTTGTTCTTCGCTGTAATCTCCCAAGTTATCAGGGAAATAGCTGAGATGAGCATCCATAAAATGAACTTTGTGACTCATCAAACATCCCAAACACTTATAGTTTCTTATCATATTTGCTACAATAGTTTTGTAGTCATCGCTTTTGTTATTTCCCAAAAAGTTCTGACAAACATCTCGGAAACTGAGCCATGCAGCTTTCTCTAAGTCATTCATGGTATCAATGAATTTTTCATCGTTAAACATTTTACGGATTTGAGGTCCATCGAATATCCCTTCCTTCAACTTCGCTTCACTTAATCGAGGGAATCGCTCCACTAAGTACTTAAAACATTTTTCACCTTTATCCAACGCTTTGACAAACTGTTTCATCAGCCCAAGTTTTATGTGAAGAGGCGGAAGTGAAACTTTTGAGGGATCAACTAAAGGCAGTTTCAGTATATTGTAACTTCCAGGAACTAGTTGTGCTCTTGATTGCCAATTTTTTTTTACATAATGGTTTTCGCGATCTCTACTATCCCATAAACATAGGAAGCAGGGATACTTTGTAAATCCTGACTGTTGACCAAGAAGAATCGTTATTATTTTTAGATCGCCACAAATCTGCCAATTATGTTCTTTATATCGTATTTTATCCAATACGTATTCCACATTTTCGTAACTTTCTTTCAATTGCGTTGAGTGCGCTAAAGGTAGACTTGCGTACCCATTTCCATTATTGAGAAGCACTGCCTTCAGACTCCGTTTTGAGGAATCTATAAACAATCTCCATTCTTCAGGAACATAAATACCTTCTTTCATTTCGTTCATCAAACCTAAAACATCTGTGCAATATACCAGTGTGCCTTCTTCGTCTTTCTTGAAATATTGACGGAATTGTTTTTCTCTATTTCTGTAGACTGATGACTTCGTTCCCCGTTCAAGCATTCCTCGATTTTTCAACACAGCGGCCATGTATTCAGAAGCATCTTTAGGAAGCCCCATATCCCTGATAAAATTACTTAAACTTTCTTGATTGAATAGTTTTACAGGTTTATTTTTTCCTCCCTCAATTTTGGAACATATTCTTCTTCATGATCATCTTGGTCGGAGCTATCGAGAGATTCTTCTACACTGTCAAACCATTCCTCCCTATCAGTTTCTTTACTCGTTGAAGCTTCATTCATTGATGGACTCGTATCCATTTTTTCGTCAGCACACTCTACCCTAGATTTTGCTGGTACAACGGAAGATACTAGTGCGCATGATATCTGTGACTTTGTTTTAACGTTGAATCCTTTAACATTGGTATTGCAAAAATAACAATCTTTCTCGGATTCAGGTATTGACCATATTACTGGTGAAGTATATTTCAAAATTTTATCATTTCTGGTTTTATCCCATCGGATAAGCATATTAAAACAAGAGCAGCAAATAGTTTCTGGAGCAAACGTTGAATTTTGAACAGAAAGTTCTTTTTTATAACATTTCTCATATATATCTGTACATTTTTTATTCATTGACCTACGATATTTGCTTACTTCATATTTCCCGCAAACGTAACAAAAAATATTTTTATCAGTGCCACAAAAGTGGCTTGCAGCATCTTCAATTCTTCTTGTAGCATCATACTCCTTATTAGCCAAGTCACCAACTAGTAAAGAGCTGCGGTCACTTGATGACGATGATTGCGGGCCCGCTTGCTCACCCTGACCAACCGCCGATACTGGGCATCCAAGACCCTGCATCGTAGACTTTCCTGTGCCAGCCATGTCGGCGTCATGCCTTCACCCCAGGGCTTAGCCGGAAAACAAACAAGAAAAACAAAGCCGTTTCCGCCGTCACCACGTGGAGGTGCCCTGGGTGCTGACACAAGATAGGTATTACTGATAGATACTACTCCGTTCTTTCATAATCTGGAGTCAAAAATGCAGTTTCTTTTCAAAATAAACAAGTTTGACCTTAAAATGACCTTGACCTTCACAGCTTGAGATCCAACCGACCTCAAATTCGAATTTAGCGAACCAAAAAACATAATGATAAGTAGTTTATTCCACTAAAACGATATTTTTCCCAATTTCGACCTTCAAATGCCCTTGACCCAGGTGTGATGGGGTCAAAAAGACCTCGTATTCTGATCCAGCAACCACCAAAATATATTACCACAGTAGTTTAGGTAAAGGAAATCATATTTTCGTATTTTTGCAGTGATTAAATTGATTCTCCACATCACCACTTATAATGACCTTGAAATGACCTTTGGATCATATTAAAAAAATTAAAAAATACAGTTTTGGACGTAAAATTTTCCGTTCTTTCAGAATCTGCAGTCAAAAATGCATTATTTCCAAAATAAACACGTTTGACCTTCAAATGACCTTGACCTTTACTACATGAGGTCAAACCGACCTCGAATTATTATTCAGCGACCCAAAAAACATAAAGATTAGTCATTTTTTTCAACTCAAATGTGTGTGTTCAATTTTGACCTTCAAATGCCCTTGACCCAGATGTCATGGGGTCAATTGGACCGCGGATTCGTGATCAGCGGATCAAATTACATGGGAACATATGTGTCGCGTTCAAATATCAGAGACTTGGTTTTTTTTGTGTGCCTGTGTTATTAAGTGTACCCTACATCACGCCGACTCCTACCCCACCCGCAGGGAGATAACAAACCTATATAAAGTATCACTAATATATAATAATGAAAATTAATTCCAATTTTTAAATAATTTTAAATCTATCTGTAAAAAATAAGACGCTTAATTTAATAAAAATTAATACTTTTAAAATGTATATAAATCTTTTTATTATGTAATGTTCTTTAATTCAAAAATTTGATCTGTTTCTTTCAAAAATATTTCATTTTATAGAAAATCGATTTAATAATTAAAAATTTTAATCAGAATCATAAATTGGCGTAAAATTTAAAAATTCCCGATTACACGGGGCACATACACTTCTTACACGGCCCTGCAGTAGCTGCAGGTTACAAGCGCTATTTTCTTTCTTGTATTCCAAGCGTGCGCAGCCGAGAGGCTTAGTCGTTAGGTTAGTAATGCGTTAATTATAAGTGAGAGGGTTCGAACCCGCAGCGTTAAGAATAATTTTTAATACTGCCTAAACAAACGTTTGTGAGTTGCGTGCCTTTACGAACAACGGAAAGTAGTTAAAAAGTAGTCAAACCTACTGAAGATTTTTTTCGTTATACGTGTAACGAAAAAGTACTGTCAAACAACAGTAAAATTGAAGTGTAGGCGGAGCTAAAAAATGCTCTTAAGGAACGGTGATACTTTCTGCCTGAGAACAGTAGAAAATGCAGTAACGAAATAATAATTTTTACGACTTCTAAACAGTAAATTTCTCGCGCTGAAATCAGTAAAATTTATTCAGAAAAAATTTCCTAGCTTGAAAACAGATTTTTTTTACTGTAAAAACAGTAAACTTAACCTTCCAACCGAATATCCCTGCGTTGCCGTCAAAAACGGTAAATATTAGAGTCTTAACTCGAATTTTACCTGTACTTCTTTCTCTTAGTGCAAAGTTATTCTTTAACCGATTTGAACTTGTAGAATCGTTGATAAATGTTCCGAATTGTACATGTTTTAATAAATAAGTACACTATTTTGTGAGAAAGACCACAAAAGTAAAAAGAATGCTGCGAAGATTATGAATCGATGTATTAAGGTCCAGTGGATTCGGAGATGTATATACATCTGCATATATATCAAAGTAATTGTAAAAAATTTGCTCCTAACGTTATAATTTGAAAATGGTTTATCGCAAGAAAAAATGAAAAAATAAGTTATTTTTTTATATAAACTTTCCGTAAATAAATTCAGAAATTTTTTTATGAATGAAATATTTTGGCATAATATAAATTTCTTCAAGCTCCAGAAATAAATTACAATTATTGTAACTATTATAATTTTCTCGGACAAAAACAATAAAAAGTAACCAATATGAAGGAATTTATGAAATTATGAAGGAAGTGAATTTTAGCCGTTTCATAAAGTAGTCAGGCAAAGTAGGACAAATTTGGATTCAATTACCAATTCTTGAATGTTTATATATTTTACAAAAAATAACATTATATCTGAGTGAGAAATATGTTATTCACTTAATATATATAGATATTTGTTCAAATACGTAACATATATATAATATGCATAGAAGTTAAAAAATAGTTAACAAGTTTATGGAAACTTGCAATGTACTGATAGTAATAATTGTTCAAGAGAAAAAATGTCTTTTGAAAAACCATATATTTTAATGTCAATTTTAATTGATTACAGGCGGGGATGATGGTAGATTCCTTTACCCATCGACATCTGATAGATTCTTCGTAGACTCGACAACCTCATCATCGCGAAAGCTATTTAAAAACAAGGAAAGTTCGTCTACACCCTATTTAGAGTCAGCAGTCCCTGAATCGCCTTCGCTCTTTGATACTCACTCTGCATTCACTACATCGCCTACACCCTTTATACCTTTTGTATCAGGAAATAATCTGAAGCCAATCAAAATTACAAAACACACCTCTACATCTCGTACAATCCCTAAAATCACTTCATCCAGTGACTCAAGCTGTGGAACTTTAAAATCGCTTAAGGCGTTGACGATTAAAAATAAGCATTCCACATCCTCTTCAGACTCTACATCCTCTACAGTATCCTCAAGCTCTAAAAGCTCTACACACTCCTCCAAATCTTCTAAATCATCTACATCTGGAAACTTGCAAGCGTTATTTAAGTCAAAGAGTGACCGTTTTTCCCGTGATTCGTAAAACTGCCCGTGCAGAAATTTTGGACTTAAATTCAAATTTGATATTTCCCACTATAATAACATTCAATAATAATATATTTAATTAATCACTTATTTATTTATAATAATAAATTAAGGTGTAGACTAAAATTGTCCGACGAATGAACTTTATGTGATTTTTTGTAACTTTGTGTAGCAATTATTGTTTCAACACTAAAAAATTCAATTATTCTATGTGCACGAAAAAAAATTTAGTTATTATTTTCACTTAACTTTAAGAATTTATGTTACTTTTCTCTAAAACAATACTTAAGTGTATGGTAAAAATAATAAGTATTCTTATTTACTGTGAAAGGTTTTAAAGTTTACGTTACACTTGGGAGCATTTTGCCGCAGCGTATAGGAAAAAAGGCTTTACGTTCGGCATCATTCTTGCTTTCATGGCGGGAATCGTGTGCGTGAGCATGTGAAACAGTGTATGTAATATATTAAAATTTGATTGTTTAATTCCACGCGCAAAAGCAAAACATATGCGAATCGACAACCTTTTAAAAAACGCAAATAAATCACTTAGAGTCGCACACAATCTTCTCACAAGCGCTACAAATTGAACTATGTAGCTTATATATAACTTCCAAAATTTAACATGTAGCGATCATATACACGGAAAAAATAGGTACTGGGAAATTTACATGACAGAGTGCTCGACTTTCAGATTCGTTCAAAAGTTACTTAAAACTAGAAGCCCTAGCGAACTGGCTGAACGCTAGCTTTACGCTGTAGCGTAAAGCTATCGTAAAGTAGCATTATAACTCATGAATAAGGCAAAATAAATATTCAAAATGTTTTTATCCTTATTCTACGTTAAAAATAACATTAACTGGTAATTGAAATATGTAATAATTTTATTTATTAACGCTAAAAATTAAAAAAAAACATATTACCTGTCATTAAAGGTAGTGCAGTGGTTCACCTTTTGTGGAACGTCTCCACGGTTAAAGTTGACCATTGGTTGGAATGAGACACAACTATACTTTCATCTCACTCTAACAAATAGTCAATCCTGACGGTGAAGACATGGAAAGTGATAAACTACTGCACTGCCTTTAATGACAGGTATTATGTTTTTTTTAATTTTTAGCGTTAAAAAATAAAATTATTGCATATTTCAATTACCAGTTAACGTTATTTTTAACGTAGAATAAAGATAAAAACGTTTTGAATATTTATTTTGCCTCATTCATGAGTTATAATGCTACTTTACGATAGCTTTACGATAGCTTTACGCTACAGTGTAAAGCTAGCGTGCAGCCAGTTCGCTAGGGTCTACTGAATACTTTTGGAATGTTCTATACTTTTTCCAGGACTATTGATCTAATTGTACAAGAACGGTACTCCCTAGCAAACTGGCTGAACGCTAGCTTTACGCTGTAGCGTGAAGCTATCGTGAAGTAGCATTATAACTCATGAATGAGGCAAAATAAATATTCAAAATGTTTTTATCCTTATTCTACCTTAACTTCTTGAACACCCACCATTTTTTTCTATATCATGCTCAAATTCAAGGTGACAATATATATTTTTTCGAAAATTTTCGGAGAGGCACTTAATAGTTAAAAAAAAATACTTCTTTGACCCCTACAATGTATGTTTATTTCTTATAATTTAATACTGAAACTCAAACCAACGTAATGATATTTTTTTTTTTTTTTTTTTTTTTTTTGGTGAGGAGGAAAAATGGCAAAATCTTTTATAGACGTTGTACAGGACTCTCCTAGGACGGGTCTAGGCATACCTGTTAAAACCAAAAAACCCCCTCTCTCGAACCAATACACCACCCGCGGAACCGCCTTTCGGCTTTAAACTTCACGGGTGGTTGGTTCCATTAAAGTCGCGTACGACTCTTCCGTCATCCGTTCGCTCGGAACTTCCACCCGCGGCCACACGCCCACTAGGATAACCGACTAGCCGCGCCACCCAGGGGAGAAACAAACAGATTCCTTCCCCGAACGACGCGGACAGTCAAGTCTACCCGAGACGCAGGACCGCGGGTGCCGGCCCCGATGCGATTTCTACTGGCCCTCCCCGTTGTTTCGCTCTCGACGCCCATCAAGTTCTCTCGTCTTCATCACAAGTGTGACGAATGACTCGATGAGCGTCCAGAACCGTTCAGACTGGAGCATGAGGGGGACCATCGTGTCAGGAGTAAGTTCGGAACCCAACGCCTGACCGAGGACCCTCCTAGCCACACCCCATTTTGCGCAGACGAAGAGTGCGTGCTCTGCGTTATCCACCGGGGAATCGCAGTAGCAACACGTCTCCTCGTCTCTCTTCTTAAAGCGCCTCAGGTACGCGTTAAAACAGCCATGGCCCGAGAGCGCTTGTGCCAAGTAAAAGCCGACTTCCCCGTGCTTTCTGTTCAGCCAGGTGGCGAGCTCCGGGATCAGGCGGTAGGTCCATCTCCCTGTCTGCTCACCATGCCATCTCATCTGCCATTTCTCGACGAGTCTGCGCCTTCCATCCTTGCGGATGGCCTCCTTCGCGCGAGCGATTTCCTGCAGGTCGGCGCAGGTAAGCTCCTTGCGAAGCTGAAAGGTTTCCTGCCTTTCCTCCGCCAATAAATCTATTGGCGGGACGCTCGCCAGGACCAGCACAGCGCTCGTCGAGATAGTTCTATATGCCGAAACTATTCTCAGCGCGACAAGTCTCTGCGCCGAGAACAGCTTCTTCTGGATAGCATGGTTTTGCAAGACATTGGCCCAGACCGGAGCTGCATAAAGCAGCTTCGAATGGACCACGCTCGCCACCAATCTTCTTTTCGCTTCCCTGGGTCCACCAATGTTTGGCATAAGCCGGGCCAAGTTTGCTCCACATTGGATGGCTTTGGTGGCTGCGATCTTTAGGTGTTCGCCAAAGCTAAGCCTACGATCCAGCTGCACCCCCAGGTACTTAATGCTTGTACGTCGTCAGCGGCGCACACGACTAGTGCGTCATCCGCGAAGCCGACGATGCTCGTTCCAGCAGGCAGGTCCATGCGCAGGAAATCGTCATACATGACGTTCCAAACGAGTGGACCCACCCGCGACCCTTGAGGGGCGCCACATGTCATCTCCTCCTTGAGAGACCATTTGTCGCCCTCATATATCACCCACCTGTCGCTCAAATAGTCATCTATCATTCGCAACAGGTAGTCTGGAACCTTTTTCCGCACCATCGCCTCGATGCAGATGTTCCATCTCGCGGTATTGAACGCATTGCGTATGTCAATGCTAATCAACGCACAGAATCCCTTACGCTTACCAGTTCCTTTTCTTGCATTTGTGGCGATGTTAACCACAGCTTGGATGGCGTCCACAGTGGACCTGCCTTTCCTGAATCCGAACTGGTTTTCCGAGAGCCCGTTCTCCCCGACCAATAAGCATATTGGTCTATACGACGAGGCAACCCCTAGAGGTTTGTTGCCCTTCCGCAGCAGGACCAACCTCTGCTTCTTCCAATCTGCGAAGAACCTCTCCTCCCGAAGACAGGAGTTAAAGGCTTCTAGGAGGATCTCTGGGTACGCCCCGATCACCTCTTTGAGGATCTCGTTCGGCACCCCGTCGATACCCGGCGCTGTAGTTGCCTTAAGCCTTCCACCCGCTCTCTTTAGTTCTTCGAGAGTGAAGAGTTCTTCGCGCCGGACCACGCAGGAACTTCGGTCCTGTCTTTGGAACGGCTCCAAGTGTGGAAACAAGCTACGCACAATGTACTGGACTCGATCGGGATTATCCAGGCCCGGGGTCTTTCTTCTAGCCACCAATCTCTTGGTGACTATTTTGAAGGCGAGACCCCATGGGTTCTTCTCGACCTCACCGATCAAGTCTTTCCAGCATTGAAGTCGGCTTTTCTTTATGCCTCGCCTCAAAGCTGTTTTTGCCCCTTTCCATGCCTCGTGCAGCGTAGCATCCCCCTTTGAACGGGTGAATTTTCGCCGCGCTGCGAGGCATTCTCGACGTAGGGCTGCCAACTGGTCGTTCCACCAGTACATCGAACCCTTGGCTTGCCTGCGCTCACGGCGAGGCATCGAGTAGTCGCAAGCCGCGACCACCTTCTGCCTCACCGAGCGCACAGCAGCTTCAAACGACCCAGCAGGGCAGACCCAACCAAGCTCATCGATGAGCCTGGTTTCTTCGAGGTGTTCGCGAAGTCTTTCCCTGCTGAGTCGTCTCGTGTTCCAGGAGGGGCTCCTTGCTTCGCCGCCCCTACCCTTATCTACCGTCTGACACCGTTGTTCTAGTGTGAATTCGATGCACCGGTGGTCACTCAAGGTTATTAATTCGAGGACCGACCAGTCGCTTATCCTTGAAGCGAGGCGAGGTGCGGCAATTGTGAGATCAATTATTGACCCCCCGCTCCTCGTCTGAACGTAAATTCCCCGCCCTGATTCAAGACGATCAGTTCGTTCCTAGCGACCATCTCGCCAACCAAGATTCCCCTCCTATCTAGGCGGGCTTCACCCCACTCGGGCGACTTACTGTTGAAGTCACCCCCTATGAGGGATCGCCCGATGGCCTCACGGAGGCTTTCCTCAAGGAGGAAGATCTGTGTCTCAAAGACATCGAAGGGATCGCCGGGGAAGAAGTAGCAGCTGTACACACGCACATCCGCCACCTCCACCCAGACGAACCCTGCGTCGGTCTCCAGGAAGTCCCCGACGCCCAAATCAGGGTTACAAACAAGGATGCCGGCCCTCCTTGATGCATCCTGATACCAAGCAGAGTTATCGGACCACTTGTACTGCTCACTAATGAGCAGCACATCAGCCCCCCTCTCCCTGGCCGTCTGCATCAGGAGGTCCTGGGCATCCTTCCCCCTTCCGAGGTTGAGCTGCAGGAACTTCAATTCCTGCCTCTCAACCTCCGAAGCTCTTCCCGGAAGACCGGGCAGGAGCCGCTCCCCGGCACATGGGCGACATCTTTGTCGCCCCTGTCTGCGCATGACAGGCACCTTGGTGGCGCCTTACAGGTCCTGGCCAAGTGTCCCGTGGCGCCGCATCTCCAACAGGCGTTTTTCCTGTCGGGGTTGCTGCAGCCCCGGGACCCGTGGCCGTACCCAAGGCACCTGAAGCAGCGGGCGACTTCCAGGTGTTCGCGAATGCGGCACTCTACCCACCCGATCCTCAACTTGCCTAGCTGAAGCAGACGCGCGGCGTCTGCCTCAGCCAGCCGGATGACTGCAGTCTTCACCCCACCAAAGCGGGTGAAGAGCCTGCAGGACCCCTCAAAAGCTGGTCTGCTCAATGCCAAGCACAAGGCAGACACAACTTCTTCTTTTTCAACGGTCTCGTCGAGGTCCCTAATTTCGAGGGACCTCGTCGAGACCAGGGCTGAAATTTGCGCCCTTTCCCCGACCGCCAGATCGAGCTCCTTTCGGAAGGCCGAAACGTCTCCCCCCTTTTTGAGGACCAAAAGGACTTCTTCCTTCCTGGTCCTCCGGATAGACAGGACCTCAAGTCCTGCCTTCCGGGGGTCGACCTTCGCCTTCATTTCCCTCAAGATGTCGGCGTAGGACTGGCCGTCCTTCGCCGACACCTTGATGGCGTCGCCCGACCTGGCGGGCGTGGAGCGCTTCGACTTAGGAGTGGCGGCGATCCCCTGCGCTTTTTGGGCAGGGTCCTCCGCCCTTTTTTCCTTTTTTTTTTTTCTTTTTTTTTCTTTTTTTTGTGACCACATGCCAGTCCCCTTCTTTATTTGGGGGCTGGCTCGTGGCCACCTCGGCATAAGAAGGCGAAGAGCCACCCTTCCCCCTCTTGAGAGTTTTTTCCAGAGGGGGAGAGGGCGCAGATCTTTTTTCGCCCTTCGCCTGATTTTTTGGGGTATCTCCCAGAGACGCCGAACGTGGTTTCTGGAAGATCCCCAATTTCTTTATAGCGGGGTGAGATTCCATTTTCTTCTGGAATTTCACCCCGCTCTCCAGGAGGCACTTGTGGGTGTTGAGCATGCCGCTCAACACCTCAGTTGCCTCGTTCACCGAGTCTTTAACGAAGCCAGGGTTATTCCTCAGCATACCCTGTTGTATAACGCTGAGGGCCCTGGCTAACCTTTCCATTTTTTCATTTTGCTCCTTCAGGAGCTGAAGGACGTCTTGCCATCGCTCAGCTCCTGTAGGAGTGTGTGAGTGCGCATCTGGCGCCTTCACCTCTTCCTGTCCTTTATTTTTCTCACAGTTCATATTTATTTTCCTCGTGTCTTAAGACGGTTCGCCCATCACGGGATCCCTACCGCAGTAGGGCTACTATCCCCGCCTGTATAGATCCCTAGTTATATGCGCCGAAACCGAGAAGCGGCTTATCGGGAGGTCGATCCTATCGGCACATTAAATGAAGCTAGCAAAAAAGGTTACGGGATAGGCCCGCGCCATAATGATGCTAAAGGTTTAACGTCACCCCTATCGACCGAGCGGTGCCGGGTCCGCCCCGACACCTGACCCGGACTTCAGGCTAGACGGTATGCGATTTATCCTACGCAGCGTCGGATATAAGGAAATACTGACCAGGTAATCCTTCATTCCTGCGCCCGGACGTCCATGATTTCAACCCCGACATTGGCTCCAGACAGTAGGGTCGTGAGCGGTTTTCCCAGATTAACATGTGGTTTCACGGGATCTTTGCCCTTCGCGGTCGAACACCGGAGGGACTTACGGTTACCCATATTACTTCCACAGAGGTGAGGTACTGACATCGCGTCCTACCCTGGTCGAGAGGCTACTACTCCTCCCTTGGCTAGTCTATCGGGAATATCCACCAGGCGCCGGCCGCAGCCCCATTCACTCAGCGTCCCATTCATTCTGGTGTGTGTGGGTGTCGGTGTCGTGCATGTGATTGTAGTGTGACCACAAGATCGCACCTGGGAAGTTCAGCGTCATCGCCGCATACGCATTTGGGGCGATACCCCGATTAAGGGGCCCCCCGCATTCACTCCGTGTACGTTCATTCGGCATCAAGAGACCTGTTCAAGGTCCCCTGATGCTTTCGCTCCACACCGCGTCCTCACGCGCCTGAAAGTCGCAGAACAACCGTCGTGGCACGTGCGCCCGGCAGGCCCATCACTAGGGAAAAGCCCGTCTATAGTGCTCCCTTGGCGGCCATCCTGACGGCAACAGCCCTACTGCTGGCAGAGTCCTTGCGGCTACTACCGTTGGTGGGCTGCAGGACGCGTCTGCTCCGTGCTTGGACTCATGCGTTCACCTCGGCGAGACCCTGCCCGCCCACAGAAAGCTCTCTTGGTTGTTAGGTGTGTTGTGTTTAGTGTCGCTGTAATGTGTTGTGTGATGTTGCTGTCTGTGTGCCCCCTCCTCCTTTCTCATCCGGGCTTGGGACCGGCAATGGCGGAGTTAACTTAAAGATATTAAAGATTATGTAAATTAGTCATTTTCTCAAATTCACTAAGTTTCTTTTTCAGATTTTCTCGATTTTCTGTATGCATTTTTGTAACTTTTTAATAAATTACATGATTTTTGATATACATGATTTTCTTCCAAATCTTTTAAAAAGGAAAAACAATCGTAGACTTTATTTAAGGAAATGATTTTGCAGAACAACGCTTATTTCGTATCACATATTTTGGTGAAAAAAATCGAATTTATTTAATATTAAAATTCAAAACATAAAATATACATCCTGTCGAGAAATGTATCGATAAGAATGTGTAGACCTTATTTAGCCAAACAATTTTCATCTCAAAGTTTTTTTTGAATCTCACATATTTTGTCTAAAAAATGGAATTTTTGAATTTTAATCGTATTTTTTGGAATTGAAACGAAAAACATATGTTTTATCAGAAACTGTGTGGGACAAAACTTGTAGATCTTTTTGAAACTAACAACTTTGTATTCTTACGTTTTTTTCTTATTTTACATATTATTGTTAAAAAATTGAATTTTGGATTTTCAATAGTTTTTTTTTTAATTAAAAAGAAAAATATGCATTTTATGAAAAAATGTTACAATTCAAATTTGTAGGACTTTATTTATTCAATAATATTGTATCATAACGTTTTTTCGTATCTCGTATAATTTAACTGGAAAATGGAATTTTGATATTGACTTTTTTCGAATTTGAATATGCTGTAATATTTATAATTTTGATTTAATCAAAAAATGTTATCAGGATAATTTTTAGAGATTTATGAGCACTATCTAAAACCAGTATTGAAATTTTTGATTTTTTCAAAAAATTATTTTCAAAAACACAAAAGTGGTGCTCAACCCCTCAATTTTGATTGGATGTGGCTGGTTAACGAACTTGTCCTTACTTTTTCGGCTCCGATAAAGTGTACCAAAGCTCAATTCAATCTGATAATTCTATCGAGAGTTATCGATTATACGACCTACAGACAGACAGACACTTTCGTAAAAACCATTTTTTCTGACTCAGGGGGTCTCAAAACGTAAAGATTTGATGAAAATTTCGAAAGTCATTTTTCACATAAAACCAATACCTTCTCATCCATGATGAGAATGTAAAAATTGCTTTTTTTCAATTAAGTGTTAAAATGGAGGGTGTAAATTTCATCCACGATCTGGGAGCACTGCCCTATGACTCATTGAAGCAATTGTTTCTATACTCATGAAAGTTTTACGTTGATCACGTACACTATCTCATTTATTTTATGTAATTGCTGCATAGTGGACGACATAGTACACTTTATATGAATGCGAGGGTGTATCAACAATTATCCCCACCCTGTCTGTGGAAGTGATCGTTATCAATTTAAAGAAAAAAAACGCATCTCTACATGATCGCCTTGTTTTCAATACACTTCATCCACCTGTCAACAAGCTTTTTCTTTCAGTCACAAAATTCAGTTTATATTGTGTCTATGACCTACGTTTTGCCCTTCCTATGAGAGTACTTCTGTGCAGGTTTCGAATGCCACACGAGCTCGTTCGCAAAAAGCACCTGATTTTCAATTGTTTTGATTCATGCTCAATAGATGTACTTATCTAAGGTTCGCGTTTTTATTTCATTCTCAGTTGTAATTGTTTCCTGATAAGTTGTAGGATGCTGTCATACCGCGTTCGAACTACAGGAAGGAATACCTGTCCGAAAATTTTCGAAAAAATATATATTGTCACCTTGAATTTGAGCATGATATACAGGGTGCGCCATCTAGACCTTCGGTATTTCAACATTGAATAACTGTTGTTTTTCAGCCGATTTTGACAAATGAGCACGATTCTGTAACGTCATTCAGTACCATTTTAACCATGAGTCAATACACACTGAAAGAATGCGCTGAAATCGTAGCGTTTTACATTGAAAACAATCGTTCAATTGTGAAAACTGTGCGTGCCTATCGTAAAAAATCCTCCTTCTCCGGACAAATTTTTTTTCCGGGTTGATACTTGGGGTGAATTTATCTTGTAATGGGAGCCACTTACCCTCGCAATATGGATAAAATCCAAGCGGGGGCACCCAGACCATTCTTATCGTGCTACGGCCTTTCTCTCCATGTATCTTTTGAACAAATTTTTTTATCACAATCTTGACAATTTTGAAGTATCATCAACCATATCACGTGACGTGCGTGAATAAATTTTCTGCACCAAACTTCTAAAACCTTTAAAACCCTCCAAACCTAAATCTTCTACACCTGGAAAATTTGAAAGGTTATTTATGACGATGAATGTCGACTATATGTCGTAAAATTCGTAAAACTGCTCGTCCAAAAATTTCTTCCTGAGTCGAAATTTAGAACGTTATTTAAAAGTTTCAAAGTGACATGTTTGATAACATGTCTATTATTGTATTGACCCATAATCATAAAAGTTTTGTTCATTTCTTTGGCATAGGGGCAGTTTCTTCTTATTTTCTTTCATTAAAATTATTATTATTAGATTTAAAAATGCGCAAAAAGAAAAGAAAGAAAGGCAAACGTTTCGGCCACATATGGGGGCCCTCTTCAGTGCCATAAATTCGAAGATTCATTCAAAATTTCAGTAAAAGTTTAGAATATATAAGATAAGTAAAAAAATTATCATAGAAATTAAAAACTTATCTCATAGCTTGCAATTCAAAATGAAGTAGTCCAGTATGCTGCATCACGAATTGAAAAAAAATTTTAATTTCATTATGAATAAAAACCGGATAAAATGAAAAAATATCACAGATTTTGCAAACGAACCAACCGGAATTTTTTTCAAAAAATGTTTATTATTAAAGAATGATGCCAAATTGGTTCTCCATGGCAAAACGCGAAGAAGTTTGACATTCATGAAACCTTCTCGTGAAGACTTTATTACCGGCGTCTCTCACAGAATGATCTGAACTGTTTTAAAAACCGACTAGGGACATGTGGCTTTGCTGACCGAAAATTTTTTTTTTTTTTTCCTATAAGAAATCCTGAGAGGTTCTTTTCCTCCGTGAAGAAGACTATTGTCCTGTATCTAGTTAAGAAATTCGAGACGTTTATGATGATTTTCACGAGTGGACGAAGGCGTTTATTTTTCAAGAAAACGATTTTGAATAGAAGCTTCACGGACAATCCATTTAACACTGAATTTGCAAGCAAGGCTTTACATGAACATAAAATATTATATCTGTATATGTAATTTTACACAATATTTAAAGAAAAAAAAATAGAAAGTTGTTTATTTTCGCATTCAGATTTATTCTGAGATGTTTTGAAAAATGATAATAAATTTATCTTTAAAAATTAATAAAAATGCAATTTAAATATTCGTGATATTAAGTATCAGATTTGAATTATTATTAAGTTTACCTAGTTCCGAAAATGGTCAGAACTGTTAGATATTCTAGCTTTACAGTGAAAGTGCCATTTTTCAATTTCAAAGTGACATGTTTGATAACATTTCTATTATTGTATTGACCCATAATCATAAAAGTTTTGTTCATTTCTTTGGCATAGGGGCAGTTTCTTCTTATTTTCTTTCATTAAAATTATTATTATTAGATTTAAAAATGCGCAAAAAGAAAAGAAAGAAAGGCAAACGTTTCGGCCACATATGGGGGCCCTCTTCAGTGCCATAAATTCAAAGATTCATTCAAAATTTCAGTAAAAGTTTAGAATATATAATTTATGGCACTGAAGAGGGCCCCCATATGTGGCCGAAACGTTTGCCTTTTTTTCTTTTCTTTTTGCGCATTTTTAAATCTAATAATAATAATTTTAATGAAAGAAAATAAGAAGAAACTGCCCCTATGCCAAAGAAATGAACAAAACTGTTATTTAAAAGGTCTAAAACGGTTTTCAACGACTTTAAGGCATTTGAACTGACTTTAATAGGTGATCGTCGGTCAAGTCAGAACGGATTGGAGCGGTGATTAAATATATGGGCTCTTAATTTTTGGGCGGAATTGGACAATTTTAAAAGAAAAATATTATTGGTTACAATTCTAATCGGATCAAGATGGAATTTAATAGTTCATCGAATGATTGTCATAATTATTAGAATAAAATAATGATTTTACTCTATAATCATGATATCATATAATATGCAAATTATTGCAGGGTATATATTGAAATAAGACAAGTTGACATGCAATTCAATAAGGTGTATAAATATTATTTATTTATTTTTTACGTGAGAATGAAATTACTCATTAATTTGTAAAAAATGTATAACAAAGTGTGCAATTAACAATAATATTTTGAATTAATCTTATCAATATAGTCTGCAATTGAAACTACCATACAGCAAAGGTAATTTTAATATTTTATTTCTTTTTCATCAATTGGCATCCAAAATATACAGCACAACCTACTCAGCACATGCGCAGTTAAATAAAGCATTTCACTGCGTCCACTTAAAGCCGTTCAAGCAACGACTAAAAATTAAGGTGGGAAAACCACATTAGGAGGCTAAATATTGAGTGTTTTTCGGGATTTTTTTTGACGGGGAAGAACACAATGAACATTTTTTAGACATTGAGCATCTTTTATCCATGTTTTGAAGTACATGTGGTAATTTTTTCAAATTTCTTCAGAAACTAATCATCAAGTTATTAGCTGTCCCCCATGACAGGTCTTCATCTAAGTTAGCAATTTGCGGGAACTCTAGAGGTCGCCATTTTTATCTGTGATCAACGATTTCTCTACATTATTATGATTTTTTTAAGAATATAGTTCCAAAAATGCTATCATCTAAATTGCATTATTTTGTATTATTATTATTTAATAGGTTTATTTTCTTAGCAATGAAATTAAGTAAACGCAAATCAAGTTTGAAAATAATCAGTCAATTAGTTTTAAAGTTATGTTTCCCGCAAATAAATAAAATGTTGTTTCGAGAAAAACGCGTTTAAAGTTTTGAAAACGAAAAACTCAAATTAATAAGTGATTACTTTTACTGCGCATAACATCGGAAAGAAATCGAATTTCGTTTTAAAACTTTAAAAGTATATTTTTGAGATGTTTCGCTAATAATTTATGCAATTAAAATAAATCGATTTTTTAAATCATCTAATGTAATTTCCCCCCTTAAACAGGTCAAGGCAGCGAAAAAGAGAAATCCCGAATAAGAACTAGTTTGTTCGGCCAAAGTCCGACTCAATGAATCGAATTTAAATCTGTCCAGGTCGGATACTTTCCGATTAAATTCCATTTAAATTGATTTTTGCCACCGTTTTCGTCGATTTGTGGGCTGGTGCATTATCTTGTAAAAATATGCATTTTTTCATTAAAACAATTGAGGCCGTTTTCTTGCTATTTCTTTTATTAATTGGTCCAATAATGCACAGTAATAGTCACTGTTGATTTTTTTTCTCTTTTTCAAATAGTCGATGAACAATATGTCACTGGGATCCCAAAAAACAGAAGCCATAACATTTCCAGCCGAATGTTGTATCTTTATTCGGTTTGATGCAGTTTCACCGGGCTCTACCCACTGTTTTGATTCTGGTGTCCAAGTTTTCATCAATGGTCACTAGTCAGCACAAAAAACTCACTTGGATCACGGTTAAAAATGTCCAAACAACTCTTTGAATCACGAACTCGTTGGTGTTTTTGATCGATTATTAGCAAAAAGAAACACCCATTTTGCGGTTAGCTTGCTCATGTCCAAATCCTCATGTAAAATTTTAACCACTGACCCATTTGATATGCCTCCAGTCTCAGCTAACTCACGCACCTTCACTTTTAGATCATCTAATACGATGTCATGGATTTTTCCAATGATTCCTGAAATGGTAACGTTTTTTGGCCTTCCCGATCGTTCAGCATCATTTGTGCTCTTACGACCTCGTTTAAATTCACCAATCCACTTCTCAACCATTTGCCTCGATGAAGAAGATTCTCCATAACAGAATTTTTGTTAATTTCTCATTTTTTTGGCATTGGGTCAGTTTCTTTTTATTTTTTTTCCATTGAGTCAAATTTTCTCAAGTGGGCTACCAAAAACGGACCTATCGATTTTGAAGATCTTTTTCGCTTTTTCCAATAGCTTGAAACATTATAAGTGCTACAACAAAATATTTTGATGAAATTCGCTTTTTTCTAAGTTGTTTATAAACAAACTTTAGGCTAAGTTTTCGTAAAACGGCTATATTTCAGTTTACTAACAATGCGATTAGAGTGAAATATAAAACTAACATATAAAAATGTTTGAACAACTATTGACGAGTAAATTCATATTCATCTTTTTTTTTATAAAAAATTCAAATTTTTATAAACAAATGAATTTTTTTTTAACTTCCCATATAGGTAAGGAAAAAAATCAAAATGCCTTGGATGCGGCAAACATTCAGCTTTAATTAAAAAAAAAACATTTTAGTACAATTCACAAACAAAGGAGTCGTCAATTTTTTTATGCAAGCCTGCACGCGCTCGGGTGCTACCGAGTCATCTCGTCGGCGCCAGCTATAACCGTTTTTCGTTGGCTATTAAGTATCAGTATTTTCTTTTGTTCATTTGCATGATTATACAATATAATGCTCACAATGTCGATGTTAAATGCGTCAAGAAGAATCGAACAAATTTTTTGTTAAGGTTTTATGTCAATCAAATAGTAAGAAATGACGCATCATAAAAAAACGCTTCCGTATTTATTTAAATATTTGTTGTACAACGTCGCTGTCAGCTGCAGAAAATACTTTGCATTGAATTTTTTTATTATCAATTGGTTTGTAACAATAATAGGCCCGTGTATTTTTTACGGTTTTTGCTGTTGCAAATCGTGATTCCAATTTTTTTCTGTGATTTTCAAATTCTTCAACTGTGCAGAAATCAATAGTATATTATGTGCCTAGGCACACAATGAGGGTGATTGCGTGACGAGCGACAATGTTCGCAGGAGATCGAAGCCAAGGCGTAGTCGAGGCGTAGCTGAGTCAAAGCCGAGACGAATCCGAGGTGCGATCAGTCCTGCGAGCATTGTCGCGAGTCTCGCAATGTCCCGAATTGTGTGCATTGGCACATATTTTATTTTATGTGACTGTGGTGCGGATACGAGTTTTTATGCGTACATTGGAATCTAATCTAGTACTTATTGTAGTTGTTTGCTGCGCTAGTTGTACGAAGCGGGCGCAAATTGGCGACTAGTCCCGGCCATTTTGATTTTATCGGTCTTGTGTAGTAGTCAGTGCTAACACTGTACGAAGAAGAAGTGAGAAGAAGAAGAATAATAAATAGATTGCGTTCCGCTGTAAGACTATAATGCGCATGCGCAGTTCAATTTCTACATTGTATTCCTCTGTAACGGAATATACAACATTGCTTTACTCTCAGCTGTAACGGAAAAACGAGTTTCCGCGGCTGAGGCACATAAAATAAATTTTATTGAAAAATTCAGTTGTCCACTTGTACAATTCTGTAGTATTTGTTATTTTTTTCGAATTTCTGTTTTGTAAACTAGCACGGTAAGCATTTCTATTGACGCACCCTCCAATTCCATCACACGCCCCTTTTCCATGTGATGTTGCAAAGAAATGCCATTCGGCTTCTATACCAAAATCTTTTTTATGATTTAACAAATTCACAAAATTAAATTTGTTTTTGTATTCAGAGCCTGCTCCATCAGGAAAATAGTAAAGTTTTTAAATATTTTTTGATTCAAATTTATTTTTCAAGAAAGAAATCATTTTGCTGTTGTAAAGGTGAACCCCTGTTGAATCGTGATTTCTTTTTGAAAGGATTGCAACACTTTGCTGGTGGAGACATGTTTCGATTTTTGAATTTTTTTAAACTCAAATGACACAACTCGTGCAACATTGCGTCAAGAACAATCTACTCAAATGAAATCTTTCCCCAAGAATGAAAAGAAAAACCAGTTATTGACCACTTTCCTGCGTTATCTACTGTGCAACGTTTTTTCTAGACAGTTATTCAAAAATTGTACATACTGATACTTAATAGCCAACGAAAAACGGTTATAGCTGGCGCCGACGAGATGACTCGGTAGCACCCGAGCGCGTGCAGGCTTGCATAAAAAAATTGACGACTCCTTTGTTTGTGAATTGTACTAAAATGTTTTTTTTTTAATTAAAGCTGAATGTTTGCCGCATCCAAGGCATTTTGATTTTTTTCCCTACCTATATGAGAAGTTCAAAAAAATTTCATTTGTTTATAAAAATTTGAATTTTTTATAAAAAAAAAAGATGAATATGAATTTACTCGTCAATAGTTGTTCAAACATTTTTATATGTTTGTTTTATATTTCACTCTATTCGCATTGTTAGTGAACTGAAATATAGCCGTTTTACGAAAACTTAGCCTAAAATTTGTTTATAAACAACTACTAGAAAAAAGCGAATTTCATCAAAACATTTTGTGGTAGCACTTATAATGTTTCAAGCTATTGTAAAAAGCGAAAAAGATCTCCAAAATCGATAGGTCCGTTTTTGGTGGCCCACTTGAGAAAATTTGACTCATTAAAATTATCAATTTTATTCATAATAAAAAACGCAAAAAAGAGAAGGCAAACGTTTCGGTCGCATATGGCGGCCCTCTTCAGTGCCATAAATTAAAAGATTAATTCAAAATTTTCGTAAAAATAAAAGATAAAAATGTAGAAGATAATTAAAATATGGATGATAATGAAACTCAAAAACTTATCTCATCGCTTGCAATTCAAAATAAAGAAGTAAGCAACAACACGAATTGGAAAAATATGTAGAATTCACTGTATATAGAAAACCGCATAAAATGAACGAAAAACTTAGAAATTTGTAAACATTGATAATTTTAATAGAAAAAAATAAAAAGAAACTGACCCAATGCCAAAAAAATGAGAAATTAACAAAAATTCTGTGAATTTTGGGTCAATATAATAGCAGACATGTCATCAAACATGTCACTTTACAATTCTCCATAACATTTATCAAGCCACTCTTTTGTCTGCATGGTGTTTTTTTCTATTAGAAAACAATATTTAGTCAGCACAGGAAATTCACTGTTTTTCCATTTTAATAAAAAAAATTAAAACTTGTCCGCTTCTACCAACTGTAACTTTGAAAGTAAACAATGAAATTGGCTCAAATTTTGACAGCTGTTATCTGAAAGATTGTACTTCGTGGAAAATATATGAAAATACGACATATCTAATTTTTCAGTCAGAATATTATAAAGTATTATACTTCTTAATATATATACATATATAATACACTTTCTAAGGGGGTATATACCTTTTTGGGTAAAAAAAGCGCTTTTTTACGAGTTTCTTATGACGAAAGGTTAATTTATTTTGTCACCAATGTTTCAACAGTCAATTAATATACACTTAAAGAAGTTACAAAAAAATTTTAATGATGATTGAGTCATAAACATGCGAGTAAGAGCCCATCTTCAAGAGGTCCAAAAAGAAGGCGTTTTGCGGTGAGGAAAATTTTTCAAGACTGGACCATCTGAAATCAAAAAATCGACCGGCATTTGTTACTTGAAACATTTTTCCAGGTATCGAACGAAACTAGATGTAAAAATATTGATTTTTCACAAACTGGCGGATTGTTAAACTGAAAATTAATTTTTCGTGAAAAAAACCGCTCTCTTTTAGGCCATATCTTTCTATATTTTATAAATATTTTTTCATATAATATGAACGAAAATATTCTTGAAATATGCGACGATTAGAAAATAAAATAATTAAAAAGTTGAAAATTTTACGTATATACCCCTTTAACTAAATCCTGAGGATAACCCTGGCGAAAGTATCGGATAGGAATTCATTCCGAGCCAATTAGAACAATTTTGATTCATTCCGATATCATGTATCCGAGCCAATGCGAATCATTCCGAACCAATCCGAAAAATGTTTTGTATCTCGTTTAATGAAAAAAGGTAAAAAATCAATCTAACCTAATCCGATTTAATCCGAGGCAACAATGCGAATGAATCAGAACCAATCCAAAACCAAGTTTTCAATCCGAATCAATCTGAGCTCGAATAGATGAGAGCCGAATGGTTTCCTACCCGATCCTTTCGCCAGGGGACTGGAAAAAAAATTATTGAACCGTTTTAGAAATTCAATTCAATATTTCATTTTTTATGGGCATAAGT
The DNA here is from genome assembly GCA_030998225.1 of Diplolepis rosae. NCBI lineage: Eukaryota > Metazoa > Arthropoda > Insecta > Hymenoptera > Diplolepididae > Diplolepis > Diplolepis rosae. Next base: position 7,206,459 of record JAPYXD010000727.1, on the reverse strand, counting down.
TTATAGATAACAAATATCAGTAAAATATAAATTGATAAGTGATAAATGGCCTTAATTTATTTTAACATCTATTCAAAGCCACTGATCAACCAAATTACGTAATGTAGATAATCGTAATTATATTCTGTAAGGTTATTCAAAAACTGATAAATAAAATTATCCCGTACAGATAATCCATTTTGGTTATTAATTTTTAAACATTTTTACAGACTTAATGTCATGTATCAGTTCCTACTTTACCGACATTTCAAAAGTTTGAAATTATAAACGTGTCTGAGTATACACACTTTCCTTAGTATCTTTTATTCAATTTCACATATTTTAAACTGAATATCTCATTTCACTTGGATATGAGTTTACGGAAATAAAATGTCGATATAGTAGGAATCTATAAGTGATATATAGCCTTAAATGAAATAATATATATTTACACAACGTAAAGTACCTTTTTTCATCAATTAACGATACTCACAGATGACGAAGTGATTTAAAAAATGTCTTCTTTTCTCATATGATAATTCCACAACAAAAGGGACAGAATAAATTTTTTTAAACTCTCGGATATTTTATCTAATTACTCATCAAATAACAAGCTCTATTCTTAATAATTTCATCAATTAATTACTAAGCCAACGTATAATAAAAAAAAAAAAATTCTCTATCACTTTGAAAAGTAGGAAATTTAAAAACTTTCAAATTAGACCTTTAGTGAATTTAATTGGAGCAAAAAAAAAACAAAAGATTAAAAATTTTCCAATAAAGACAACAAAAATTGTTCTGGAAATCCGAGAAATGTTGGAGAATTTAAAAAATAAGATCCTATATTGGCTATTCTAGATTAAATGCTGGAAATGATTGATTCTATAATAATATAATTTGCAAATGACTTGATGTTTTAGTAAGGAGAATGTTTGACGCAAACACATGTTCTATCCATGCATTTGTATAATTTTATGACAGTGTGGAAGCAAATGGAGGTGGGGGATTTCCCCATGTGTATGCGAAAGTACATGAGTGTCTTTTCGTATCACGTGGGTGTGCTTATACTCGTATACGCTAATGTGTGTAGATTATTTTTGCTTATACCGGCGTCCGCAATCTCAGAAGTAGCTCCCGCGTTGACAGGTTCCGAACACTCGTTTGGAACACAAGTAGACTTTTTAAATTCTTGAAATTGCGAGCATTACTTCTATTAATGTAAATATTTAAGAAAATTCTCCTCAATAAAAATCCTAGTTACTTTTCATACGTGTGAGTGATTACAAAGTGTATGAAAATCGTGCTGTGCTTTTTCTTGTGGTGGGTTTCATTTTCTAAATGGTGCAAGGAAAAATAATTTTCAAAAATTAATAATAGTATATTTTTCAATAAATTGATGTTTTAAATACTGGGAAGCATGGGATTTTTTCCTCATAAATAGTCAGTGAAGGATTCATAAATAAATAAAATTAGTTAATAACTTATTTGTATATCGTATGTGAGCGAACCTGATCTTAATGAAAATTTCTATAATATATTTATGAAGCAGTGTCAAGGCATGTGATTTAGTGAGATTCGATTAAGTATTATTTGCAACATGGAGTACTCGTTGCATTGGAGAATACTCGACACGGAGAAGGCAATTGAGTACTCGTATATGAGGAACACGAAAGGTAATCACGAGGTCAAGAACATAGAAGCATTCTTGTGAATTTTCTAGAAGAATAGAAATTATCATCGCATGAATTGACAAAAGAGAAGAGAAATGAATATATTATAAGAAAGTTCAACAAGAAGAAATAGCCTGTCCTAGATAAAAGTTATCTTTTCAGCTTATAAGATAAGCATATCAATTGACTGCTCTTTGAACATCGGAAAATCATTGAGAACTAAACTGTTTTAATGATTTGCCATTTTGACAAAAGGGCCAGAATGATGATATTTAATTGCAATAAGCTAAACACCTTAATAAAATTCAATTTATGCAAGTGAAATCAACTAATAAACATACTTGCATTACTCGAATATCACAAAACTTCCATCTTCCTAATAGTTAATTATCAATAACGCCAAAGCACAAGTTTATATACTCTTAAGAAACATTTAATGATACAAAAAAAATATAGACTAAACGATGAAAAAATTAGATAATTATAAATTTAGTGAAGCAATAACAGGGATTGAATACTTAAAGCTGGAAGGTTCGAAAATTTATGCTGATACATGAAGAAGTAAAAAGAAAGGGATGTAAATTTACAGATGGGATGGATAAATATAGTTGCTAGTTTATGGCAATGACGATTACAGAAAAAAAGTCTTCGACAAGCATTAATAAAGAATTAGGTGAAGAATTAGAGAAAGAAAAGTCGCTGTCACCATGGAGTGAACTCTTAATGAACTCTGCAGTTCCTGCGGCAGCAGTTGCCGTAAAATTATGTGAGGATTCGCCTGATGAAGTGGAAAAGGATACAACTAATAAAGAAAAGCCTGGAGTGCTTAGCAGCTTTCAAAGGAGGACTTTTAGTCGACTCAGCTTTAGAGGAGAAAATGGACCATTATTAGGATTAACGAATAAGTAAACCTCAATATTTTCATTCACTTAAAATAAAGGGTCACAAGCAATTCATAATTATCAATCCTTATTCGAAAGAAGTAACTGATTGATTAATTGAAATTTTCCCACCTTTTTAGACTCTTAAAAAATTACGTTTTTACAAATATGCTTTAAAATACTGCCGTCCAAAGTAAAAAGACACTTAAGGTAGTTGTTTTGAGGGATTTGTAGGGGGTAAAGGGAAACCATGAAAACATTGTAAAACGTAATTTAAACAATCATTTTTATAATCTAATTGAGGAAAAATTAGCCTCTCCGGTAGCTGGCCTTTCTTCAGTTATATAAATGCCGATACCAAGCACGATTTAAATACATTCGTAAGCGTTGTAAGTAATTTTCAAAACATTTTCGTATATTTAAGGAATTTCCTACATTTTAGAAATGATTTTAGAGGTTATGGGTCAATTTGCCGGCCGGATATCTGCGACAAATATTAAAGTGTTATAAATTAATTAAAATTGTACTGACTATTGGATTATAGTGGAAGTCAGGTAGTTATTTATGTAATTAAATGACAAAGTCTTTAATTTGGGTGATTAAGTTGAAAGCCTTTTATTCATTAGAATCTTTACTCATTAGAGAGCGTCGAACAACTAACCTCTGAACTCATTCGTCCAGGGCACAAAACTCCACATCTCCATCTCGACGTATAAACACATGCGATTCATAATAAAAATGAATCACAGGAAGTGATTCGTTACATTAAATAAATAAATCGATGAGCGTCCCAAAGGTAGAAAGCATCTGCAAAGCTCTGCATGGATTATAGACAACATGGCACCAATGGCATGCCGAGTTTTCCGCTCATCTGTCGCGCAGTCACGTCATAAGTTAACCAAGAGAACTAGAATCTAGACCTGAACGCTAGAAACAAGTTTCGCGAACTTCTTCTTTCAAGCTAAAAAGATCCTCCTTTATTTTCTGAGACATGTAGGGATTTTTTAAGCAAAATTCACTTAAACTAGCCATACTTGAGTATTGTTCTTAGTTAGACATATAAAGACTTTTTTCAAGACAATTTTCGTGATTGATTTTAGTCATCAGCTTCATTTAAGCCAAAACTAAAAATCTTTTTATTGTTTATTAATTAAAGAAATTGATGTTTGTAACGTTAACAAGCGTTCAAATAAATTCATAAATAATTTTTTACCGTAGAAATAAATAACTGGAACTAAAAACGAAATACATAAATAGAAATAAATCAATTTACCAATTTCTTTTCTTTTTATAAATTCAAATAAACTAAAATTCGAAGAAGAAATGAACTATTTTGAAGTAAAATATTAATATAACCATTTAAAGAAAGTATATATTCAAATATGAAATTCAATTGTTATGAATTAGTTGGTTTTGATGAAATATTTTTTTTTTAATTTTTTCTTTCTTTAAAATATAACTTCTTTATTGAAGCCCTTCGGGTCTTTTCGCTCGTTTTCCGAGCTCAAAAGAATAAGATAAGGCTTTCTTACGATGTAACTCAGCGTTGAGCTCGAGCATTTTACAACGGAAGAAAAACCTAGATCCAGACCTACTCAAACTTATTGTATTTGAGGCTGATCCTCGGCACTTTTACAAGTTAATAAACCGGTACAGTACCGGTCGGAATTGTCCGGCCACCTGTTTTTCGATAATTGCTTAAATTATCCTAATTTGAATTATATAAGTGAAAAAATTTGTTCCCTTAATTAAATTTAAAGCTATCAAAATTCTTTATAAAATGAACCCAGCATGGATTCGTTTTGTTAAATTTTGAAGAATTTGCAGAAATAGTCAAGATTTCAATGCTTTCTTCAATTTTAAATAACTTTCAAAGTAATCAACATTTTTTAATAATCTTGGACACTTTTTAAAGCTAAATTTCTACTGAATCGCATTAAATTATCATTATAAATCTGTAAATTGTTTCTTTCATAATACAAGGAGTTAAAATTATAACAAAGAAGTAGGGAAATTTCGAAAACATTTCATCTGTAGGTAAATCATAATAAAGATCATATGAATATATATTTTAAGTGGATTCGATACAAAATTCATGATTATATGTTTTATATATCTTATAAAAATGTTTTTCTAAGCAAAAGCAATATTGGAATTTTTCCAAAATTTTAATTGGAACTTTAACCTCGCGCAGTATGTAAGAAAAAAATTACACATTAATTCCAAGAATTTTGATCGATTTTGTAGAAATTTAGCTTTAAAATTAGTCCAAGAATATTAAAAAATGTTGATTACTTTGAAAGTTATTTAAAATTTAAGAAAGCATTGAAATCTTGACTATTTCTACAACAACTTCTTCAAAATTTAACAAAACGAATTCATGCTGGGCTCATTTTATAAAGAATTTGTTTAGCTTTAAATTTAATTAAGAGAACAAATTTTTTCACTTACGTAATTCAAATTAGGATAATTTAAGCAATTATCGAAAAACAGGTGGCCGGACAATTCTGACCGGTACTGTAGTTATTTTCTGTATATGTATTTACATTCAGTAGGTAAGATTTTTTTCAGTAAATCAAAAATATGACCAGATTTGAACAATTTAATTATGGATTTTAGGATTAGAATTCTTTCGACTAAATTTACAGTTATCTGATGGTACGTGTGTTCTCGTTACCGTACTGCAACATTTATTCTTTATCTTCTTCTGACTGGGTATCGTTAAAGTTTTTGCTTTAACAATATGAGTCTTATTGCAGAAATCCATTGAACTCTTTGCTGTATTTTGTGTGCGGAAGTTGGGAATCGAAAAAATTTGTAATTGTTATTCGAAGCTGTATTTTTACAGTTAACTATACAACATGAAAAACTCATTGTTATTGTATTTTGCTATAACAACACGTACATATATTTACTCCATAAGTTTCACTTTTTGCCACTGCGAGCGCGGCGACCGATTCTTCTATCCCCTCCCGCCGAACGCTCGGTCCCTATACACTACGTGTAGCAAAAGAGAAAAAGTACTCATTTGATTAGCTACGTACCGACAGTACTACCTTAAGTCTTTTTCTATCAGAGACGAGCGATAGTTGATCGCATAAAACTTGCAATAAAATAAAAAATATCCATCTCTCCAAATTATCGTTTTCGCAGGTAGATGCAAAATTCACTTACGAATCGATTGATATAAATATCTCATTTTTGTCAAAAAAGCGACTTAAGTGTCTTCTTACTTTGTACGGCAGAACAGGTCTTGCTGATAATTTTTTTTCGAATAATACCAGTCATAATTTTTAACCTGATGCCAATTCTTCGAGTTTTAAAGGAATAAGTAATTGTGTTTAGTCATCAAAATCTGTGAATTGTGCGATGAAAAGTTTCCATTAAAATTGGTATTGACTAAAAATGACTCTTATCATGTGTGAAGATATCAAGTTCAAATTATGCATAGCAGATTAAGATAGCATTGAAGTTTAAAGATGCACATTTAACTTAACTTAAAAGAAAAAATTGTTTATTGGTATTGACTAAAAATGACTCTTATCATGTGTGAAGATATCAAGTTCAAATTATGCATAGCAGATTAAGATAGCATTGAAGTTTAAAGATGCACATTTAACTTAACTTAAAAGAAAAAATTGTTTATTGGTATTGACTAAAAATGACTCTTATCATGTGTGAAGATATCAAGTTCAAATTATGCATAGCAGATTAAGATAGCATTGAAGTTTAAAGATGCACATTTAACTTAACTTAAAAGAAAAAATTGTTTTCTTCATGCTAATGAAGAAAGCGCTTGATTTCTCAAAAGCAATAATATTTGCAAATAAATACACTACCATCGGAAATTGTGCGCACAGTGCTTGTGAGCGCTATTAAAAATCACTGCTGACTTCGAACCACGATATCTCGGTGAAAAAAGAGATAGGGCATTTTTAAAAAAACAGTTGGAAAGCTTATGAAATTTCACGTCTAGTGATGCTCAACAAATATTTTTTTGATCTTCTGAAAATAATACAGTACGTGAGGAGTTAAAAAGAATTCAAGATTTTCTCAAATTCTCTACTTCAGCTTTTAGCCTGACCTAGGGAAAATTTTTCCAAAATCTGAAAATTATACGATTCTCGGCCGGTTTGTTACTCGCCTCCTTCGTTGTGGCAGGACCGAATAGGCTACGCACAAAGGTGGCGCTTAGGTGCAGCCCTCTTATATGTATTTTTGATTCTGTTCATTAGTAATTTTTATTTCTAATTATTCTAAATTTAAAAACTAATACCTTCTCGTCCATGATGAGAATGTAAAAAAATATTTATTGTTATTTGTGATTATTAACAATTATTTAAATCCAATATTATCCCTATATTAACGAATAGAACAATGATATGTAAACATTTTTTATTTCTTAAAATTCTTATGAACTAGAACATAAATAAACATTTTAATAGTCATTGTAAATATCTACTAAGAATTAATGCGAAAGGTGGTAACTTGGAAGAGTCCCGTGTGTGAAAACTTGGTAGCTTGAACCACATTTGTTAAGTATCAGTTCATAATTTTATAATTTATTGATATATTTTATTTAATTTTATACAATTATTTAAGTATCACTTCATAATTCCATTGTTTCAGTTTTAGAAATAAAAAATGTTTATACATCATTGTTCTATTCGTTAATATGGGGATATTTTTAGATTTAAATAACACAGGTCTACAAAATATGAGGTTGTGATTGTTATAGAAATACCGATAGTCATTTCCGAAGTAATTTTTGGCGTAAAACCCGAATTCGGGCTCAGAATTGCTCCATCACGTCAGGGTTTCGAGTAATCCTAACCTAAAAGTGCGAAAAACACGGTTTTTCGCTATATTTGAGCATCGATAACTAAAAAAAATCATGTAGACCTGTGTAATGGTTAATAATCACAAATAACAATAAATATTTTTTAAAATTTAGAATAATTAGAAATAAAAATTACTAATGAACAGAATCAAAAATACATCTAAGAGGACTTCACTTAAGCGCCACCTTTGTGCGTGGCCTATTCGGTTCTGCCTCAACGGAGGTGAGCAACAAACCGGCCGAGAACCGTGATCGTCGATTAAAATTCAACTCAGTTACGATTGAACATTTTTAATCGTGTCTCGGGTACCCATAAATATTTTTTAAGTTTTCTTGGCTTTAATTAAAGATAAGATTTTAGACTCTATTTCGAATAATTTTCATATTTTGGAAAAATTTTCCCTAGGTCAGGCTAAAAGTTGAAATTGAGGTAGAGAATTTGAGAAAACCACTAGACGTGGAATTTTATAAGCTTTCCAGCTGTTTTTTTTTAAAATGACCTATCTCTTTTCTTCACCGAGATATCGTGGTTCGAAGTCAGCAGTGATTTTTAATAGCGTCCACAAGCACCGTGCGCACAATTTCCGACGGTAGTGTACTTATAGTGAAATAAATCAATTCACTGAACCCCCTTTCGAATATACGTAAATAAATGATTAATAACATTTTTTTTTTAATGAATAACTGTTGAACTGATGCGTCTGAAATTTTACTTTTTTTACTTAAAACGACATAAAATTATTTCCTTTTATGTGATGTTGTACAATATTAAACATTTAAACCAATTACAGCCTACTAGGTCTATGCACGCAAAGTCAGGAAATATCATCTTAAGTGTTTAACTCTTTTACTCGAAAAACGTTATGTACTAGATATATCCATGTTTTAACCAATAGATAATTTCTTATCGCTCATAAAATACTCAATGCTAGGAAAAATATTTAAAGTTAATATGCTTATAAAAATTATATTTGTAAAATAATAAAATAGTCAAATAATTAAAATTAAAAAAGATATAAATTTTCCTATTTTCGATTAAAAATATGTCCATAATAATTTTGCCGGCTATTTGAAATTAGTAGCATTCACGTCGCAAGTGTCAATGATAATTTTTACTGGCATTGTTTCTACTTCCTCTTCATTTCGAATTCTCTGACGGATGTGACATAAAAATAAGCGATAATCTAAATTTAGTGAATGTGGATAATTTTTGGATTAAGAATTCTTAAATTTCATCGTGAATTCATTTTTAATTCTAATTAGAAAATTCCTGGTTGGAAAACAATTATTTTCGATAAGTAAACTGAGAGACTTTCTGTTTTAATAAAAGGCTATGAGTTTGGTAAAAAAAAACGTATATATTAATATTTAGAACGCACCTCATTAAAGTTTAAAAGTGACTTAGAAAGACGACTAATATGAAAAACTGAAATAATCGTTTCAGGGTTCAAAATGAAAAAATTCAGTATTTGGTATTGACCATATGAAAAACTAGAATTTAGCCTTGTAAAATAAATGGCGTGAATGTAGTCACTTTCACAACCATATTTTAATTCATAAATACTATACACGCTCGCACGCATTGCATAAATACATGCCGTAGTATTTTTTGAATATTTTTATACACTAATAAAATAAATAGCAGCATCTATAAAAAATTATTATTATTTTAATAAACTAATGAAAACAGTGTTTTGTGTGAAACTACATTCAAAGTTGAGGCTGATTTTTTGACGAACAATTAATGAAAATAGTATATTTCGTATTTAACCGCGCGAGCGAGTCGCGACTCACTCTTGCGTTAAAATACGCCTTTACGCACTTTGATACGAACGCAGAAACATAACATAGAAGAAAAATATGTCTAATAATATTTTAATGAAAAAAATGTTTGAAAAAAAATCTTTTTTGTCCACAATACACCAAAAGTTAGCTTTCTCGGTGTCGTTCAGCCTGCGTAAAGTTGATTTTCCCGCACTGTTGCGGTAAAATTTGAAGTGTACGGAAAATTAAAACCACCTTAAAATTTTACCACATTAGTGCGGGAAAATCAACTTTCCGCACGCAAAAGGTTACCGAAACGGCAAACTTTTGGTGTACACCGAACAAAAAATTTCGTTCGTATCACGTGCGGAAGGCGAGTCGAGGTTCTTCGTGTTGTCTTAGCCCTCGTCGTTTGGCCTTCGCTTTTGCGTTAAAATATGCCATTCCGCACTTCATACGAAATATATTATTTTGTCTACCGTGCACCGAAAGTTAGCCTTGTCGGTATCCTTTTGCGTGCGGAAAGTTGATTTTCACGCACTAGTGCGCTAAAATTTTAAGTTTGTTTTAATTTTTCGCACACTTAAAACTTTACCGCACTAGTACGGGAAAATCAATTTTCCGCACACAAAAGATACCGACAAGACTAACTTTCGGTGTGCCGCGGACAAAAAATAATTTTCGGTTTAGTTAATTATTCTTCAACTTTTTTTTGATTGAGGGACACAAAACTGAACCATTTTTATGTGAAAAATGTTTACAGTTGAATATTTCCTAATTGAAAGTAAATTTGGACAATTTTACTGTGAAATTTTATTACATTCTGAATGTAAATTACATTTTTTTTTAATTCCAATGTAATCAATACAAATAATCCAAACTGGGTAATACTAACCAGATCAATTCCATTTTCTCTACGGTAAATCTTGTGAGAAAAAAATCATGATATTTGATATTCACTACACTAATTTTTCGTATTATTTTGTTAAAAACCAGTATTGTGATAGTAAATTTAGATATTACGATATAGATAATTGAACTTTTCACCCCGATTTCCACACTTTCAAACGTAAAATACTAAAAATTTTCATAGTATTTCTATCTGTAGAAACAAAATGTCTCCCAGTGTGATTTTATTACTTAAAAATCTGTGTTCTAAATTTTAATATCATATTAACATGGCAAAATATGAAAATTCATAGCGCATTAAATTTTGATTTTCAACTGATGTACTAGAACTAAATTATTGTCATTGTTTTCCAGATTTATCTCATAATTCAACTTATTCTGAATACAATGGTGAACTAAAATTATTGTAGTCGACAAAGTATGATTAAATCAAATTGTATGATCAGATATTGGCGTTAGATTAAAATTATATAACAACTAGATACCTTCGATATTTCATAACTGACGTGACCATGATTTCCATCAAATAAAAGTAAACACTGCTCTTTTACAGTACCGGTCATAATTGTCCGGCCACCTGTTTTTCGATAATTGTTTAAATTATCCTAATTTGAATTATATAAGTGAAAAAATTTGTTCTCTTGATTAAATTTAAAGCTATCAAAATTCTTTATAAAATGAGCCCAGCATGAATTCGTTTTGTTGAATTTTGAAGAAGCTATTGCAAAAAAAGTCCAAATTTCAATATTTTCTTAAGTTTTAAATAACTTTCGAAGTAATCAAGATTTTTTATTGTTCTTGGGCTCATTTTGAAGCTAAGATTCTACAGAATCGCACTAAGTTGTCATTATAAATCTATAATTTTTTTCTTGCATAACGCAAAGAGTTGAAATTGTAACAAAAAATTAGGGAAATTTCGAAAACATTTCATCTGTAGGTAAATCATAATAAAGATCATATGAATATATATTTTAAGGGGATTCGATACAAAATTCATGATTATATGTTTTATATATCTTATAAAAATGTTTTTCTAAGCAAAAGCAATATCGGAATTTTTCCAACTTTTTTATTTAAACTTTAATCTCGTGCAGCATGTAAGAAAAAAATTACACATCAATTCCAAGAATTTTGTTCGATTTTGTAGAAATTTAGCTTTAAAATTAGTCCAAGAACATTAAAAAATGTTGATTACTTTGAAAGTTATTTGAAATTTAAGAAAGCATTGAAATTCTGACTATATCTGCAATAACTTCTTCAAAATTTAACAAAACGAATTCATGCTGGGCTCATTTTATGAAGAATTTTGATAGCTTTAAATTTGATTAAGAGAACAAATTTTTTCCCTCACATAATTCAAATTAGGATAATTTAAGAAATTATCGAAAAACAGGTGGCTGGACAATTATGACCGGTACTGTAATTACATCAATAGTTGAGTATTTTTATTGTATCAACATATTAAATCAGATACATAAACCAGTAATATTATCCACACTCCATAATTATATCATTCTATGTTTATAAATATTTGCAACGTAACAAAAGCATTTTATGATCGATAATGATTCTCTTTGGAAATATTTATTTTCCGAACATTGCATCTTTTATGAGTTGTAAGTTAAAAGCATTATATCTCACAGACTTGCAAAGGAATAAGTAAATCATTCGTAAATTTTATACTGACGAAGATAATTTTACGAGTATCGACCAATTACGAAGTGATTCAAGTCATTGGAACTACCAATATCGTTTTTTGTCTTTTGCGCTAGCAGCTGTGTTAATACTTAAATGAGTTTACTTAGGGAATTGGAGCATTTGATATTTGTTAACGTTTTCAAATTGCCATTTTTTTATTACGTTCTTAATGAATTGTTAAAGAGTTGTAATAATTATTTCAAGTCCATGAAAAAAAATTCCATTTCATAAGTTTCTTAAGAGCATGTGATACTTCGGAAATTAGCAAATTTTATTGATTTTAGGTTCCTACATGTTTATGTCCAAAGTATATAAAATTTTGTTTTCAAACTTGAGAAAATAGTAGAGAAGTTGAAAACAGACGTAGATAGAATACATTTGGTATCAAAAATAAAGAAAATTAATTTCACAAAATTTTTTGAATTTTTTTTTCCATTATCAAAACCAAATATAGTCTATCAAAAAAATTCATTTCAAAAATGAAAAAAAAATTCAATTTCACAAAATATTTTGAGAATATTTTTCCATTATCAAAAGTAAAAGTAGTCTATCTACGTCCGTTTTTATGTTTTCAACTATTTCCCAAATTTTGTAAACAGAATTTTATGTACTCTCTAAATTTGAATCAGTCAAAATCTACTGATTATCAGTGAAATTTGACTGATTCAAATAGCTAAAAAGAGGTTACTGTAAATCAGTCAAATTTCACTGATTACTTCAGTGAAAATTAACTGGTTTGACAGTGAGAAATATTTGTTTCACTGATAAATCTGTAAAAATTAACTGATTTAATAATGAAAAATATTTTGTCACTGACACTGACCTTGCGAAAGTCATAAAGAATAGATTCTTAAGGGGCCGTCCACAAATCTCGTGACGCTAAAAAAATGTGACGATGTGAAGACACCCCTGAAGGGCCATATGGCGAATCCCCCTCCCCCCCTGTTACTATCAGAAAGGAAAAACACTACACAGTTTTTAAAATATAATTGTACAAACATGGTTATTTAATTTTTTACTTACAATGGTAATCTTAATGCAGAAGGCCATTATCGCAGAAACACAACATAGAGGAAAAATATGTATAATAATAATTAAATAAAAAAAATGTTTGAAAAAAATCTTTTATGTCTTCCATACACTAAAAGTTAGCCTTTTCGGTGTCGTTCTGCGTGCGGAAAGTTAGTTTTCCGCACTGTTGCGGTAAAATTTTAAGTGCGCTGTAAATTTAAACAAACTTTAAATTTTACCGCACTAGTGCGGGAAAATCAGCTTTCCACATGCAAAACGACACCGACAAGGCTAATTTTCGGTGGACAGTAAACAAACAATATCGTTTGAATCACGTGCAGAAGGCGAGCCGAGGTTCCTCGTGTCGTCTTGGCCCTCGTCCCGACTCGCTCTTGCGTTAAAATACGCCTCTCCGCACTTCATTCGAAATATACTATTTTGTCCACCGTACTCTTAAAGTTAGCCTTGTCGGTGCCGTTTTGCGTGCCGAATGTTGATTTTCCGCACTGTTGCGGTAAAATTTTAAGTGTGCGGAAAATTAAAACAAATTAAAAATTTTCCCGCACTAGTGCGGGAAAATCAGCTTTCCGCACGCAAAACGACACCTTCTCGACTAACTTTCGGTATACGGCGAACAAAAAATATCGTTAGTATGTCGTGCGGAAGGCGAGCCGAGGTTTCTCGTGTCGTCTTGGCCCTCGTCCCGATTCATAATATTTCTAACAAGTTTTCGACGTCAAAAGACTGAAAGTCGCTGTATGAAAGTAAAATTACACTCAAAGGAATATCTATGTTTAAATTTACGAAGCTCCATCTAGTGGCTAAGTGAATTTAACCATGATTAGAATGCCAGTATGACGTACAGTCGATAAAAGAAAATCGTATAGCAAGCCAAAAGTCCAAATTGGATCATGCAGAATCGAGCATGCTCTGGTTCGTTAGTTAATGTTTAATTAGCGACGGGGTGTTTGGCAATGTCTTTCTCTAGACAAAAACCGTGTTTAATCAAATCTCGAGAAAATACCCCGCGAAGATTGTGATAAATAAAGATAAGTGAGTGTCATTAATGAGACTGTGTACAAAAATAATAATTGTGCCTAAATGAAACTCCAAGATAGCGTAGCATATTTTTAAAAATTGAGCTTAAGCTAAACCTAAAATCCAACAAAAGCCAAGACAGTTTTCAGTTTCATTCTCTGGATTAGATTTACATTTCTAAAACAAGAAATTCGTCATTGTTTTGAGTATATTTACATCATTGGTTTATATTCTCGAAGACGAATTACATACTTTCTGTATGCATAAAAGTGGTTTTGTTTATTTTTGCTCATTTTTCTTTTTCTTCAAGTGAATCTTCTTAGTTACACTCACTGCATGTTTCGTAAGAACAATCTCAGGAACATAATTAACAATGATTACTAAACAGCAACATAATGCATTAAAAATATATATTTAGAATTTACATTTTCCTTTTTGTTATTATTTTTTCCTTTTGATTACTTCTAATTGCTGAATTGGTTTCAATGAATTTGTTTATTTTTCTTATTCAGAACAGTATTATTAGCTTTACTATAAATCTGCCATCCAAAATATAAGAACCGTTAACTACATTTCGATTGAAATTGAGAAAAAGGGCAAAAACTTATTTTATCAAAAAACGTCAATTTTTGTTATTATAATATTATATATAATTATATATTTTCCACTAAAGAGCTCTCCTACATCTTTAAGTGTGACGTATTTACAAGCGTTTCCAAAATTTGTGTTAATTAACGTTTTTTTCTTGAATACGATTTTTAATTCAATTGGTCTTTTCGTTTTTTGCATCGCGTAATAAAAAACTAATGCGTTTTTTTAAAATTCCAAGCGTAGTTAAATGCACAATTTCTTCAAGATTCTAATGATATAAAAAACTCATTTTCGTGAAAAATGTCAGTTAACGGTTCTTTTACTTTGGAGGGCAGGAATTCTCACAATTGAGAGTATTCGAAAAACACGGAAATTGGTATAGTGAATCAGAAAGAAAAGCTCTTTAAGTCAGTCTATATTTGTGGAAGTTGAATAGTGCAAACGTTGCTTAAAAAAAAACTTGTAAAAAGTGGAAAAAAGTGAATAATTTAAAATAGGAGAAAAGAGTGAACGGACAGATAGTGTTGTTGGTAATTTGTGGACGCCGGATGTGGTGCAAACGGCTGATCTGGATCTTCCTTTGGCTGTGGACTCGTTGCGATATTTGGCTCTAGAGATGGAAAGAAACGTCAAAATATGGAAGACGCGCGCATATTTGCATTTCTTCTAAATTTAAAATTAACTGACCACCGCCTATCTTGTGTCTTCCTTAAGGAGGTCTCAGTTCAGCCATCTTGTTGCAAACACGAGCCGCTAAATTTAGAGAATCGGGGCTCGGCCATTAGTAAACGTGCCTTTTCTTGAACTCTCAGATTCGCTTGTGTCACATTCGAAAACGTGAGAGAATTTAAAAAAAAATCCAAATCTGCATTTCTTAAAAGCCTTTTTTTACAAAATGATTTTCTTCCTCGAGCTGGCATCAAAGATGCAAAACAGATGGTGACATAAATATAGTGTATCATAAAATATCATCAGTTATTGGGATAAGATATAAGTAAAATTGAAAGGAACTTGCTGAAGACGATTTGCATAACTGTTTCCATCAATGAACGATGAAATAGAACGAAAGAACTGAGAGAAGATTGATTTCGGAGGTGGATTTAAAATTCAATATGGAGGACCAAGTGACGAAAGATATCGTTGAACATCAGCCGGAGGTTGGAAAAGGTACTCACCTTGGTGATGGCCTGGCGCTTTCTGGGCTTAGAAGAGCCATTTCTCAGGTGTCCATGCTGGTGGTGAAAGCCACATCTTCGGGGGAAGCCGCTTGGCGCGAAGAATGCATCAAGTACGCAGGTTCCCATCTTGATTTTGGGTCAAAATAAGTGAAACGGGCCACTTTACAATTTCTTCTCGCGAATTACTCAGATAACTACGTTTTTCAATAGAAGTCCAAATACTTCTATACCCCCTCAAATTTTTTTGAAAAATTCCATTTATTTTGTAAATAATCGCCAATTGAATATTAACGTATTCAATTTTTTAAATATTCATAACTCGTGAACGAATAAAGATAATTGAGTCATTTTTCTTTTAATAAAGCTAAAAACTTTATATTTTTTATTTCAATTATTGAGGATCTTGTGGAAATTTAATTTCTTGTAGTTATAAAATTTTTTTTTAAACAATTGTAAATAAAACACTGTTTTCGGTTTCACGCAAAAATGAGATTGAACTCTCTTCACGCGTAAAACGACACCGAGTAAATAAAAAATAAAAAGAGTTAGTAACCTTTTATATTAAGGAAGTTATTAATGTTTTTTTTATAACACGCGGCCTTCAACGCGCTCGCGGATTTTGATACGCTAGCCATTTACGCTAGCCCTCTCGAAAAACTCGCATAAATTTTGATAAAAAGAATCATAATGCACGGAGAAACTTTTTATATCAATTTTTAATATAGTATTTTTCAATTTAGGGAAAAACGTATCACTTTGAGAATTTTTGTTAGTAAAAATACTAAACTTTATAATAATGATATGAAACTTCAGCATAGTTCATAGCAAATTTTACTATAGTTTATACTAAAGTTTCATATCATTATTATAAAGTTTAGTATTTTTACCAACAAAAATTCTCAAAGTGATACGTTTTTCCCTAAATTGAAAAATACTATAGTAAAAATTGATATAAAAAGATTCTCCGTGTGACAATAACAGAACCTTTTGCATTTATTGTTCAATGAAACAATATTTCAAACTTATACAAAGCATTGCATAATTTCAAATATTAAATATTACTGTTTCTTCTGAACTAGAAAATATTTTTCCATGAGAAGTAAGTAAGTTTTGATTTTTGTGTAAGTGAAGAACATCAAGCTTCCGAAAACTTGTATCAATCGCAGCATCAAAATTGCAAAACTATACCTAAGAATCGTAATTTTACCTAAGACTACCTAATTACATGCATTTATACCAAAAGAAAAAAAACAATTGTTGTGCAAAATATTTTCTAGTTCAGAAGAAACAGTAATATTTAATATTTGAAATTATTTAATGCTTTTTATAAGTTTGAAATATTGTTTCATTGAACAATAAATTCAAAAAGTTCTGATATTGTCATTATGATTCCTTTTATTAAAATTCATGCGAGTTTTTCTAGAGGGCTAGCGTAAGCGGCGAGCGCGTTGAAGGCCGCGCGTCATCAGAAAAACATTAATAACTTCCTCAATATAAAAGGTTACTGACTTTTTTTTTTAATTTACTCGGTGACGTTTTACGCGTGAAGAGAGTTCAACCTCATTTTGCCATTTATTTATTTCTTTATTTATTTTCAATTGTTTAAAAAAAATTTTTATAGCCTAATGAAATTAAATTTTCACAACATGCTCAATAATTTAAATAAAAAATATAAAGTGTTTAGCTTCATTAAAAGAAAAATGACTCGATTATCTTTATTCGTTCACGAGATATGAATATTTAAAAAATTGAAAACGTTAATATTCAATTGGCGATTATTCACAAAATAAATAGAATTTTGCAAAAAAATTCGAGGGGGTAAAAAAGTACTTGGATCTCTATCGAAAAACGTAGTTATCTTAGTAATCTGAGAGAAGGGATTTTAAAGTAGCCCGTTTCACTTATTTTAACCCTTTTCCAAGCTGTATCTATAACAACCTGTAATACATTCAGTTTCGAGATTTTTAGCATTTCAATGGAAAAGAAAATCTTTATGTTTATTTTTTTTCAAGAGAAGGTTTTTTGGCTCAAGATTGAGAAACTAAAAATAACACTCAAGTCTCCGCTAATTTTAGTTACTCATAACTTGTGTTTTAGCCCAAGCTTGTATACAGTTGCAAACAGATTTAGACTTTGAGTCGATGGACTGGAGCAAAACGTCATACAAAATTAATCTCAGGGTCATCTGCGAAGTTTTTCATTTTAACGTGAATGGATATTGAAGGGAGGGAGCTTATGATAAAATCTTAGAAATTATATTACATAAAATGTGTTATATATTTTGATATATTACAGTACCGGTCATAATTGTCCGGCCACCTGTTTTTCGATAATTGATTAAATTATCCTAATTTGAATTATATAAGTGAAAAAATTTGTTCTCTTGATTAAATTTTAAGCTATCAAAATTCTTTATAAAATGAACCCAGCATGAATTCGTTTTGTTGAATTTTGAAGAAGTTATTGCAGAAATAGTCAAGATTTCAATGCTTTCTTAAATTTTAAATAACTTTCGAAGTAATCAACATTTTTTAATGTTCTTGGGCTCATTTTAGAGCTAAGATTCTATAGAATCGCATTAAATTATCATTATAAATCTATAAATTTTTTCTTGCATAATGCAAGGAGTTAAAATTGTAACAAAAAAGTAGGGAAATTTCAAAAACATTTCATCTGTAGGTAAATCATAATAGAGATCAATGAATATATATTTTGAGGGGATTCGATACAAAATTCATGATTATATGTTTTATATATCATATAAAAATTTTTTCTAAGCAAAAGCAATATTGGAATTTTTCCAACTTTTTGATTTGAACTTTAACCTCGTGCAGTATGTAAGAAAAAAATTACACATCAATTCCAAGAATTTTGATTGATTTTGTAGAAATTTAGCTTTAAAATTAGTCCAAGAACATTGAAAAATGTTGATTACTTCGAAAGTTATTTGAAATTTAAGAAAGCATTGAAATCTTGACTATTTCTGCAATAACTTCTTCAAAATTTAACAAAACGAATTCAGGCTAGGCTCATTTTATAAAGAATTTTGATAGCTTTAAATTTAATTAAGAGAATAAATTTTTTCACTTACATAATTCAAATTAGGATAATTTAATCAATTATCGAAAAACAGGTACAAATTTTTATTTCACAGAGATAAATTTATTCAAAAACTTTGAAATTATTATTATAAATACCATATTTATTTGGTCAATATACAAATACAATATTTTTTAATATCTAAGAATTTTGTTCTGAGGAAAAAATGCGTAGAAGTTGGTAATTAATAATTGGAGCTGCAAGAGTTTTTATAATATTCAATAATAATCCTTGAAAGTAAATGTGAATACTTAATTTCCATACGTGTACTTGGAACCTGATCGTAATTGAGTGTTAGAATTGCTTTGACTCATTTCGTCACGTTGAAAGACAATTACTTATAAGATATACGTGTACATTAGGTTACGAACAAGTAAAATGCAATTTTTGCTCAATTTTCAATAACTTCATCCATGTTTAATTAGAATTCACTATCATTATCATTGGCTCTGTTATCATCATTAGTCTAATAATAGATGTTTACCTAGATAAAACAAAATATCCAGCTGTTATATAATGAGCATTTATTATATTTTTCCTCAACAGATCTTATGTAAATAGCAATATTTAATTTCCACTATAATTGCTCACAAAGATTTTTCATCGATTTCTGTATATATCTAGATACAGATTGATATCTATTCACTTTTCTCAAAAGAATATCAATATAAATTTTAGACAGAAAAGTTTTCCTAAAGCCGTGTCGTGAGGTCTGTCATCATCAATCACATATGACCGCTTAATTATTAAAATAATAATTTGAACAAATTTTCCGAAGACAGCAATGCAGGAAAATACAACGCATTACTGTCTTCTCGGAAAAATTTGTAAAAAGTATTAATTTATTAATAAAAAGGTCGTATATAATTGGTGACGTCAGAGCCTAGCTACCATACCGCCTTAAGATTTAAATACATAAAACAAAATAAAAAACGTAGATATAGACTACTTTTCATTTTAATAATGAAAAACATGTTTCCGATAGATTTTCCTGAAATTGAACTTTTTCATCATGAAAATAAGTTTTGAAAACAAAATTTTATGTATTTTGGACAGAAAGATGTAGAACTCTGAATTCAATAACAAAAAATATTTTTACCAGATATTTATTGATATTTTAATAATACACAAAAACAAATTTCAAAACAATAAAATTCAAACTTACAGGCTGGTAAAGTAGGGGGTAAAAAAAAAGGTGCGTCCTGGTTGACACAATTCCAACCCTTCTAGTTATCTGGAACAAAAAAAAAGATTCTTAATTAGTAAGGATGTCATTATAATCCCTACCTCAGAGAAAACAAAATTCGCAAAATGGCGACTATTTGAAAAAAAGTCATTTTTTACCCTTATTTTCACAGTTTTGAATTTTTCAAAAATAGTAAAAAACAAAATTTTGACTTAAATCTGGTGCGCTCTACTTATGGTACATTTTGTAATTATCGTTACAACAACCTTTTGTCGATCGATTTTATATTCTTGAAGGTCTAAACTTTGAAAATATGCAAAAAAAAAATTAATTTTTTCAAAAATTTAAGTCCAGAATACCCCTTCAAGATACATAACTAATAGTTCTTAACTAAAATTAATGTTGTTCTTAACTTACAATCATTATAACAGAAAATTACTTCGAAACTAAGTAGTATAATAAATCTCGGCATTTGACACCTTTTACAACTTTTTAAGTGGTCTATACATTCTCCCAACTTTACGATTAAAAATTACCTTTCTTTATCAGATTTGTATAGCTTGCAATGCCGGTGCCGGAACTTTACTATTTCCCCATAATTAGTAGGAATAGATTACACCGTCTAAAAGTTATGGTCAGATATTATATGTATGTTATATGTATTAATAACAGATATAAATTAATACCACCTACGATATTGAAAGTCACAACATGCAGTATCGAGATAATGGCTATTGGAAGAGATAAAGTAATAAAATTATAGCCTAACTGCAAAAGATTATTCCTTTTTCATATTAAGGTAGTTCATCCTCAAAAATTAGACCTCAGGCAAAAATAGATAATTTTGTCTTTTAAGAATAGCAATATTATTCTTGAAGGGCTAATTTAAAAGATAAAAAATTATTTTCTAAGAAAAAAATTTGAAACATAACAAAATAATGCATTTAACAAATTTTATTTTTACCCGAACTTTTTTTTTCGTCGGTTCATACCAAATTTCGAAAAATTTCTGATTTTTGGAAATAAATTCTTCGATGGCTGAAACTAATAAAAATCAATTTTCCAAAACAAAATTTTTATAAACAAATTGCTGAATTTGGTAATAAATTATTTATTTCCAATAATTGGAAACGGTTAAGTTGTAGAGAATCTTTTTCCTGAAAAAATAATCCGAGATTTATTAGAATCACATCATTTTTCGAAATTTGGTATGAAGCGACGAGAATAAAATTTGAGTTAGAAATAAAATTTGTTAAGGTAAAAGCACCAATAGCCGGACGTCTAAGGAAATGTCATTCAATTTTTTGTATTAATCGTTCTAAATGTGATGCGGAATCAAGAATTTCCGCGATTATTTTGATGTATGTGTCCTCCCTACTATAACAAAAAGTCCAGAGTTGTGTTAAATCTGAATAATCCATTTTAATAATTCTCTTCAATAAATAATGCTCTGGAGCCAATTGTCGGACGGGAAAAGTGAATTGATCCAATAGCCGGACAGCGCTGCACCAATACTCGGACAAAAGAATATTATAATTTGATTGATATGGATTTGATATTTTTTAACCATAATAAGAACCGGGAAATATTTACGGAAACATTTTTTAGGTCTACGCTTATAAAACAAAAATATTGAAAAGATTTTACAAATAGAATTGTTAATGAACTTCATTCTTTTGAGGTCTATTGAATAAGTTTAATTTATTTTGCCAATTTTTTTTCTATGAACTTTGCTTTACATTTACATAATAAAATATTTACCTAACACTTCTGCTTTTTCGTTTTTTTGCTGGTTTTTTGTTTTATTCTTCTTTCTTTCTTTTCAAAGAGCAGGGATCCTGCTCTTGATTTTCCTTTAACGTGGCTTCTCTTTTTCCTTGCTGTTCCTGTTTTTTCTTTAATTCAGCTTCTTTTTTCTCTTTCTGTTCTTGTTTT
Source organism: Diplolepis rosae (assembly GCA_030998225.1). Taxonomy (NCBI): domain Eukaryota; kingdom Metazoa; phylum Arthropoda; class Insecta; order Hymenoptera; family Diplolepididae; genus Diplolepis; species Diplolepis rosae. Next base: position 7,184,680 of record JAPYXD010000727.1, on the reverse strand, counting down.
TTTTAGTGTAGCTTCTTTCTTCTTTGTCTCTTCCTGTCTCTTCCTCAAAAAGCAGTGCAATGTAACGCCGGACACGCGTTCGGTTATTAGGCAAAACGAATATTTATTGACCTAATAATCGGATTTAAAATATTTAATTAAAGGAAAATGTTTTTTAATTTTGAAAAATATTATTGTTTATATAAAGCATTTGACTTTATTGCAACATGAATTAGAATGACAAATGAAGGTAAATGTTAATGTTATTTGCTTAACAAATACAACGCGTCAGTTACACGGAGAATTAACTTTTTATATCAATTTTTACTATAGTATTTTTCAATTTATGGAAAAACGTATCACTTTGAGAATTTTTGTTAATAAAAATACTATACTTTATAATAATGGTATGAAACTTTAGTATAAACTATAGTAAAATTTGCCATGAACTATGCTGAAGTTTCATATCATTATTATAAAGTTTAGTATTTTTACTAACAAAAATTCTCAAAGTGATAAGTTTTTCCCTAAATTGAAAAATACTGTAGTAAAATTTGATATAAAAAGTTTCTCCATTTATTTCGGAGATAAACCTGCGGAAACTGAACTCGTAAATTGCTTTTTGATAGTCACATGACGAATCTGGCGCACGTTTTTTTAAGAATCCATAAAACAACTAACACAATTCTCACACATAAAAAATCGAAGTTTAGACTTTTTGCTAAACTACTTTTTAATTTAGGGAAACACGTGCCATAATGAGAATTTTTCACAATGAAATACTGATCTTCAGGAAAACTATATAATAATTTACTATAAGGCGGTTTGAAACTTTACTATACACTGTAAAAAATATCGGTAAATATAGTAAATAGTGGAAATGTTTCATAGATTTGAGGAAAATTGACCGAATTTTCGGACTTATTTTCGAACTTCCAGGAAATATATCAAAAAGGTGAGAACATTTCACAAATCTCCTAAGTTGTATGAAATTTTTCCCATGAAAAGCGGAAATTATTCCACAAAAACGAAAATTCGTTCACTTTTTTTTTATTTTTTTCACTTAAATTATGAAATATATCAATTTTTCCTAATAAACTGGATATTTCTCCGACCAAAAAGTAGGAACTATTCCCAGTTCTATGTCGGAAATATTTTCAACATATCTTTGGAAAAATTTACGACCCATTTGTATTTTAAGCTGTCCGACTATTTTGTGAAAAATTTCCGAAAATTTTTTTACAGTGTAACCTTTATTAAAATTTCGTATAATTTTTCGAATTTATAGTATTTGGACTGCGACAAGTTTCCAGTCCACTAAGAATAGTTACCATTGCAACTTGATTTTCCCTAAATTCCTATTATATTTTAAAATTATCATTATGAAATAAAACATATATTACTATGAAAAGTTTCTCCATGCATATAAAATTATCGCTTTATGGTTTATTTCAAATTAATAGCCTACCAATATTAAAACTAATACAATAGTAATTATCAACCGTGTAATTAAATATAATTATAAAAATGATTAACATGATAGTATATAAATACATTTCAACTTTGTATGCAATAACCGACACTTATTTAGTACTGAAATGTTTTTATTTAATATGTCAGTATTAAATTTATCATTTTTGCATTATCTATGAACACATAATAAATCAGGTATTATATTTATTAGGAGTTCTGATATTATATTTACTCGAATTTCGGTGCAGAATATATGTTCTACACTGACAAAAAAATGTATCCAACAAAACTTTTTTTGTTGTCCTGACAAAATATTTTGTTGTCCCAACAAAACATTTAGTCTAAGTAACAAAATTTGATTGATATAGCAAAATGTTTTGTTGGCACAACAAAAGAATTTTGTTAGCTAAATACTAACAAAATATTTTTGTTGATTTGACAAAACTGTTTTCTCAGTGTATATAAGAATCCAGTGTTATATTAATTGAGTGTCTTTTTCTAGTTAGACTGCCAATTCTCACGAGTTCTCTACGAAAATACTAGATTACACTAATTGCATGAATACTTTAATTATCTACTGGATCTTTCTCAAAAAAAAATTTTTTATTCATCCTAATTTTTTTACTTCTATTTGTATGAAATAATACAGAGAAAGACGTCCATTACACTTTAATAAAATGGTAAAACAATGGAATTGAATAACGATATACGTAATTTTCAGTTATTACAAGTTAATTGGTCAAGATTTAACATCGATGCAATTTTACAATATAATTATATTTTTATGAATGAAATAGGAAATTTGCTCGAACGTGTACCTTTTTCCAAAATCTATCACATTTTCCTTCTTCAGAGTTTGAATCTATTTTCAACTTAGATTGACGCGTCAGGGTCGACGGATGAGAAGGCACGCGGATTTAGAACGCTGCATTCCAACTAACGAACCGAATGCTCTATTAATTCAAATAACTCATTAATTCATTAATTAATTGAAAGCATTTTGAAGCCAGTTATTTTAATCTTTAGAGTCTTTTCAAATAAAAAATAGTAAAATTAACAAATTACTAACTCAAAATTTCTTTTTGCCAGGTTTTGCGTTTTTAGCAAGACCAGGTGATTCAAAACGGAAATAAAGTATCACATGTTTTTTTTAAAGGAAAGTGAAGAATAATAAAGACGGGAATATTTATAATTTTCTCTGTAAAAAAATGTGTATGTTTTATGAAAATATAGCTGGAAAAATATAGTCTACTTTGAAAATCTAGCCAAGTTGAAATTTGAGAGTTTAAAAAGGTATAAAATTTGTGAAAATATAAATTGGGTTATTAGAATGATAACTTGAAGTAATAATGATAAATAATGAAAAAATTGCAAGACGTAGATGTCCATGACCTAGGATTTGATTAGACAAAAATTTTGCCAAAAGTTTCGTACTTGTTTTTCCGCTTAGTGACATTTGGCAATGCGCCCTGGTTTCTTTCGTTTTTTCACAAAATGTCTGAATCTTAAATCTTTCTTCTCTTGGCATAGACTCGATCATATTTCGTACCAGACGATTCTATACAAATTTAAACGGCCTTTGCAAATTTCGTGGGCGTGACCGTCATGTTTTTTTTCAAGGTACAATTGTCAAATTTATAAATACCCTTAAGCACCCCATTTAAATTCAATGTTTGATCATAATTGGGAATTTACACATTTTTTACAAGTGATCAAAAAATTAAATTTGGGGGTCACATTTGCATACAAAATTTTTTTCTGAATTTTTTAGTTAGTAATAAATGATTTATTAATGCGAGCATAAGAAGTTTTAATTTAAAATTTTCCGAAAAATATGGTCATCTGTGAATAAACTATAATTGACAAAATGTATATATTCATTTATATTTATATTTATAGCGCTCAAAACAAATTCTAACCTCAATTTGTCGAATGTTAAACATTGAACTTGCTGTTATTACTTTTATCGGATTTTTCATTAACAAAATTTCAAGTTCTGGCTTCAAAACAAATTTCACAATAATAAATTAATATTTAAATCACACATTTTACCACTAATATACTCATCTTCTTTAATAACGCAATAATAATATAACTACAGTAAAACCTTGTTTATCGAAACACTCATTTATCGGGACATTTTGTTCCGCCTCCAACCACCACTCCTTGTACATAGTCACATGAAGTGTGAACAATAGTCAATAGAATAATAGAAGTCAATAATATCAATTAATAATCAATCAATAATCTATCAATAATAGTCAATAGAACAATAGTCATGGCAACCCACCATGAGGCTGTAGGTGGTAGTGGGGGCCCCTCCAAATCCTGATAAATGAGGTATTTACATTTCAAGGGCGCCCCGATAAATGAGGTTTTACTGTATGTACTAAAAACATTAACATATACATGAGTGATTTTTTATTATCATCGATTAGTACATTTTTCTTTTATTTGAATTGACAGAGTAGAAGAATAATCAGGGTGACCGTTTTCAACGATAAAAATAATTCCCGGTCATTTCCCGGTCACCGGAAATTTTTTCCCGGTCATTAAAAAAATAGTTTCCAATGAATAACAGTTAATGCAATGGGTTCCCAAAGTTTTAAAATATTTTTTATTTAATATTCTGAAATAAAATTTCTCCTCGTATACCGTAATCACAAAATCATGATCCTGAATCAAAACAAGAGGCTAAGGAGTGGTGTGAACCAGGCACTTCGGCACCGAAGCGAGTTCGTGTCCAGAAATCGACGAAGAAGGTGTTAGCATCAGTTTTTTGGGATGCAAAAGGGATTTTGTTGGTGGATTATCTCCAAACTGGCAAAACAATAAATTCTGAATATTATTGGAACCTTTTGGATCAATTAGATGCAAAAATTCGTGAAAAGAGACCCGGTTTGCAGCAGAAAAAAATCCTTTTTCATCAAGACAATGCACCCGCTCACACAGCTCAAAAAATCATCACTAAAATAACCGAATTAAAGTACGAATTGTTGCAACATCCACCTTATTCGCCTGATTTAGCTCCCTCTGACTTCTGGCTATTCCCACACCTCAAGAAATTCCTTCGTGGGAAGCATTTTTCATCAAACGAACAGGTTATAGCCGTCGTAGAGGAGTATTTTGCAAGCCTTGCAGAAAGTCACTTCCATGATGCGATAAACAAGTTGGAAGACCGTTGGACCAAATGTATTGATCTTATGGGAGATTATACTAAGCAATAAAAGTGATTTCACCAAAAAAAAAACGTATTTTCATTTCCGCTTTCAAAACTTTTTGAACAACCTAGTATACCAGATATCCAACTCTACTGAGTCGCATCTTACTCTCGAGATATACAGTTTGGCCAGGGCACCATGCCAAACTCCTCGACCCAACCAAATAGTACTTACAATAGGTCAAAGTTGCGAAACTGGGAAACGTGGGTCCTGCCGCTCTAGGGACTGTCCTGACCTATCTATACAAGATAACCAATTTTACTGAGTCGCAGCTGACTCTCGAGACTTACAGCTCTGACCAGGGTACCTTCTAAAGCTCCTCGACCCAACCAAACAGGACTTACAATAGGCCAAAGTCGCGAAACTGGAACACGTGGGTCCTACCCCTCTAGCGATTATCCTAAGCAATCTATACCAGATATCCAACTCTACTGAGTCGCATCTTACTCTCGAGATACACAGTTTTGACCAGGGTACCTTCCCAAGCTCCTCGACCCAACCAAATAGTACTTACAATAGGCCAAAGTCGCGAAACTGGAACACGTGAGTCCTACCCCTCTAGCTACTATCCTGAGCAATCTATACCAGATATCCAACTCTACTGAGTCGCATCTTACTCTCGAGATACACAGTTTTGACCAGGGTACCTTCCCAAGCTCCTCGACCCAACCAAATAGTACTTACAATAGGCCAAAGTCGCGAAACTGGGACACGCGGGTCCTACCACTCTAGCGACTGTCCTGACCTATCTATACAAGATAACCAACTCTACTGAGTCGCATCTTACTCTCGAGATACACAGTTTTGACCAGGGTACCTTCCCAAGCTCCTCGACCCAACCAAATAGTACTTACAATAGCCCAAAGTCGCGAAACTGGGACACGCGGGTCCTACCACTCTAGCGACTGTCCTGACCTATCTATACAAGATAACCAACTCTACTGAGTCGCATCTTACTCTCGAGATACACAGTTTTGACCAGGGTACCTTCCCAATCTCCTCGATCCAACCAAACAGGACTTACAATAGGCCAAAGTCGCGAAACTGGAACACGTGAGTCCTACCCCTCTAGCTACTATCCTGAGCAATCTATACCAGATATCCAACTCTACTGAGTCGCATCTTACTCTCGAGATACACAGTTTTGACCAGGGTACCTTCCCAAGCTCCTCGACCCAACCAAATAGTACTTACAATAGCCCAAAGTCGCGAAACTGGGACACGCGGGTCCTACCACTCTAGCGACTGTCCTGACCTATCTATACAAGATAACCAACTCTACTGAGTCGCATCTTACTCTCGTGATACACAGTTTTGACCAGGGTACCTTCCCAATCTCCTCGACCCAACCAAATAGTACTTACAATAGCCCAAAGTCGCAAAACTGGAACACGTGGGTCCTACCACTCTAGCGATTATCCTAAGCAATCTATACCAGATATCCAACTCTACTGAGTCGCATCTTACTCTCGAGATACACAGTTTTGACCAGGGTACCTTCCCAATCTCCTCGACCCAACCAAATAGTACTTACAATAGCCCAAAGTCGCAAAACTGGAACACGTGGGTCCTACCACTCTAGCGACTGTCCTGACCTATCTATACAAGATAACCAACTCTACTGAGTCGCATCTTACTCTCGTGATACACAGTTTTGACCAGGGTACCTTCCCAAGCTCCTCGACCCAACCAAATAGTACTTACAATAGGCCAAAGTCGCGAAACTGGGACACGCGGGTCCTACCCCTCTAGCGATTATCCTAAGCAATCTATACCAGATATCCAACTCTACTGAGTCGCATCTTACTCTCGAGATACACAGTTTTGACCAGGGTACCTTCCCAAGCTCCTCGACCCAACCAAATAGTACTTACAATAGCCCAAAGTCGCGAAACTGGGACACGCGGGTCCTACCTCTCTAGCGACTGTCCTGACCTATCTATACAAGATAACCAACTCTACTGAGTCGCATCTTACTCTCGAGATACACAGTTTTGACCAGGGTACCTTCCCAAGCTCCTCGACCCAACCAAATAGTACTTACAATAGGCCAAAGTCGCGAAACTGGGACACGCGGGTCCTACCCCTCTAGCGATTATCCTAAGCAATCTATACCAGATATCCAACTCTACTGAGTCGCATCTTACTCTCGAGATACACAGTTTTGACCAGGGTACCTTCCCAAGCTCCTCGACCCAACCAAATAGTACTTACAATAGCCCTAAGTCGCGAAACTGGAACACGTGGGTCCTACCACTCTAGCGATTATCCTAAGCAATCTATACCAGATATCCAACTCTACTGAGTCGCATCTTACTCTCGAGATACACAGTTTTGACCAGGGTACCTTCCCAATCTCCTCGACCCAACCAAATAGTACTTACAATAGCCCAAAGTCGCAAAACTGGAACACGTGGGTCCTACCACTCTAGCGATTATCCTAAGCAATCTATACCAGATATCCAACTCTACTGAGTCGCATCTTACTCTCGAGATACACAGTTTTGACCAGGGTACCTTCCCAATCTCCTCGACCCAACCAAATAGTACTTACAATAGCCCAAAGTCGCAAAACTGGAACACGTGGGTCCTACCACTCTAGCGACTGTCCTGACCTATCTATACAAGATAACCAACTCTACTGAGTCGCATCTTACTCTCGTGATACACAGTTTTGACCAGGGTACCTTCCCAAGCTCCTCGACCCAACCAAATAGTACTTACAATAGGCCAAAGTCGCGAAACTGGGACACGCGGGTCCTACCCCTCTAGCGATTATCCTAAGCAATCTATACCAGATATCCAACTCTACTGAGTCGCATCTTACTCTCGAGATACACAGTTTTGACCAGGGTACCTTCCCAATCTCCTCGACCCAACCAAATAGTACTTACAATAGGCCAAAGTCGCGAAACTGGGACACGCGGGTCCTACCCCTCTAGCGATTATCCTAAGCAATCTATACCAGATATCCAACTCTACTGAGTCGCATCTTACTCTCGAGATACACAGTTTTGACCAGGGTACCTTCCCAAGCTCCTCGACCCAACCAAATAGTACTTACAATAGGCCAAAGTCGCGAAACTGGGACACGCGGGTCCTACCCCTCTAGCGATTATCCTAAGCAATCTATACCAGATATCCAACTCTACTGAGTCGCATCTTACTCTCGAGATACACAGTTTTGACCAGGGTACCTTCCCAATCTCCTCGACCCAACCAAATAGTACTTACAATAGCCCAAAGTCGCGAAACTGGAACACGTGGGTCCTACCACTCTAGCGATTATCCTAAGCAATCTATACCAGATATCCAACTCTACTGAGTCGCATCTTACTCTCGAGATACACAGTTTTGACCAGGGTACCTTCCCAAGCTCCTCGACCCAACCAAATAGTACTTACAATAGCCCTAAGTCGCGAAACTGGAACACGTGGGTCCTACCACTCTAGCGACTGTCCTGACCTATCTATACAAGATAACCAACTCTACTGAGTCGCATCTTACTCTCGAGATACACAGTTTTGACCAGGGTACCTTCCCAATCTCCTCGATCCAACCAAACAGGACTTACAATAGGCCAAATTCGCGAAGCTGGGACATGTGGGTCTTACATTTCTAGCGACTGTCCTGAGCTATCTATACCAGATATTCAACTCCAGGGTGACCGTTTTCATCGACAAAAATAATTCCCGCTTATTTCTCAATCATTAAAAAAATATTTTTCATTTAATATTCTGAAATGAAATTTCTTCTGGTATACCGAAATCACAAAATCATACTATATGGACAATTGTTAATGTCGCAGTCACAGTCAACAAGGAAAAAATGTCCTGCTCCAATGGGCGCTTACAAATTGGCTTCGACACCACGCATTTCTGGTGTGGCATGTTTAGAGTTAGATGTAAAATGTTCCAACACCATAAACGTAGAAATTTCTGGAAAATTTCCTGAGTCTGCTTATAAGAATCCACTATCTACCTTAGGAGGCATTATATAATAAACAAACCAGTTGTCTTATTATTTAGAACTTCACTTGCACTTGGTTTGCATGTTGCCGATACTAAACCACAACGATATGACATCACGGTTTCAAGAACCAATCAGAGACGCTTGACCACCAAAACGATCCGTTTCAAACCCTCATTATCTTTGAATCGATCGCAAATTAACAATTAATGAATAAAAAAAAGACCACTGTAATTATTTTCTATGTATCATAAACTTTGGATTGTCTATATAAAATGGTATAATTTTTTTGCTTGCAAATTCCCAATTCTAATCATTTACTCAAATTTGCTCAATTTTTTACTTTTTAGATACCGACAAGCGAGGTTTAGTTCAAGGCGAGTTCGAAAAAGGGTCGTATTTAAACATGGAGACTGCAACGTTGTACAAGGAAATGTCGCTAAACGACGACGTCGTTATTTACAGGTACTAGCAAATCATCAAAATATAATTAAAAATATAACTGCAAATATTTCTTATATATTCAAACAAATATTTTTCTTTAGTTTTTGAAGGAATACCTATAATAATATAAAAAAATATTTTTTGAGAAAAAAGGCGTATTATAACATTGTTAAACTTGATAACTGACTACTTTTGTATTGTGCATTTCCACTTCCATAAACAGCTAACTTTTTTTTCAAACACCGAAAGAATTGTTTTAATTGGTAATATACTGGAAGGAATCTTATTTTTGAATTTTTGCAAAAAAGAAGCATTTTTTGAAAAAAATTCACTGGTGAAAATATGTTTCATTATACAAAGAAAATTAAAATAAATAATAATTTTGACAAATTTTTTTATTTCAATAATTTTATTATTTAGTTTAACTCCGTTTGCGTAATAAAGCATATATTGTCACTGGTGAAATTTTTTCAAAAAATGCTTTTTTAATGCAGAAATTCGAAACTAAGATTCCTTCCTATACATTTTTAATGTAAGTAATTCCCTTAGTGTTCGACGAAGTAAAGTTAGTTATCAATGAAGTGAAAATACCTAATAAGTAAAACATAATATACAATCTAATTTGACGCAAAACAAAAGAATTTTTAAAAATTCTCACGCGATCATCAAAGGCGCATTACTATAGTTACTCGCTTCTCGCAAATTTGACGATTTTCAAATATTTTTAATATGAATAGCTGGCACTTAGAATTTTCCGTAGCAATTTTTCGCAAAAATTCCGCAAGAAACCGGAACAAGTTTTTTTGCGGTTTTTAACGTTTTTTTTTTTTATATTGACAGGGCTGTTACAGTTTTTGTACATTAAGGGCATGTGATAATTAGTTAATTAGCAAATTTTATTGATTTTAGGTTTCTACATGTTTGTGTCTACAGTATATAAAGTTTTCTGTCCAAAATTTAGAAAGTGATAAAAATATAAGAACTTTTTTTTCATTATCAGAACCAAAAGTAGTCTATTTACGTCCTTTGTTAACTTCTCCAGAATTTCCCAAATTTTGAAATAAAACTTTATGTAATTTTTGGACATAAACATGTAGAAACCTAAAATCAATAAAATTTGCAAATTTTGAAAATATCACATGCCCTTAAGCCGTGACACTAGAACTATTGAACTGCAACGCAGTAAAATCTGGATTTCCGAACAATCTAATGAAATTTCAACTTAAAATGTATCTTTTCCCAGTATGGAGAACAATGATTGGATTTCTGGATTAGAATAAAGTAAATAAACTGAAATAAATTACAAAAAAATAACTAGCCAACTCAAAATAGTGTCTCCCAATATATTTAACATGTGGCTTAGTTTGGCGCCAATTCAGAACACGAGTTACTAGAAACAGTTTGCAAATATTTTCAATTGCACCAGCTAGAAATGAGTCGTAAATTTAAAAATATTCTTTGTTATTTTGTTTATAAATAATAAGAGCTGACTTAAAAATATTTATGCAGTTGGATTTTGAAACCTACTCTCTGAATTTGAAATGGTCAAAAGTGACTAACAAGCGGTTGAAAAGTCAGTCACCAATTCACTTAGCTATGATTTTGACTAATTACACGGACTCGTGACAATTTGTTTTCTTCTGAAGAAAGAGTAGTTCCCAGGGCCATAGCTAGGCTGGGGCAAGCGGTGCGGCGCTTCGAGGCCCCCGGCTGCGTAGGGCCCCCGGGACGGAAACATTTTTTCCGAAAAAATTTGTGTCCGAAAAAAATTGACGTTTTATTTAAGCTTTCAGAAAATATAAAGATTTACTTTATGTTATGTAAATCGATTGCGTGTTATTTTTCTTCCGTTCCCGTTTTTTTTAGAAGTTGATTTTGAAATTTTTCGATTGAAAACGGCCCCTCAAAAAACTTCGCCCGGGGTCCCCGAGACAATCGCTACGGCCCTGTCAGTTCCTTTCCTAATTTTATTGGTTTAATTCAAATTTTCTTACAGAATAAATAAATAATATGAATACTAATGGTAAAAAGGGCCAGAAACGATGATATTGACTGCTTTTGACACAATTTCACAAAAAAATTAATTTTTTTTACTTTCATACCGATAGTACCTCAAAGTCAGTTTGCTTTCTTTTAAAACTTGATGCTTGATATTTTTCTCAGACGCTCTTGTCCTAAAATGTGGAACTTTAATTATTTCAAAATTTCAACTAGACGCAATTAGATATATTTTTTGGAAAAATATTTTGAGAGATGGAAAAATTTAAGTATTTTTGGAATTGAGTATATTTATTTGAGGAAATAAGACATTTCTGATACATAATGCTTTCTTATGATGAGGATTTCTCATTTTGACTAATAACTTTTTTTTTTTTGGTGAGGAAGAAAAATGGCGAAATCTTTTAAAGACGTTGTACAGGACTCTCCTAGGACGGGTCTAGGCATACATGTTAAAACCAAAAACCCCCCTATTGAACTAAAACATCTCCGTGGAACGGCTTTTCGGCTTTAAACTTCGCGGGAGATTGACTAATAACTAGTCAAAATAATAACAAATTGAATTATATAGTGTCTAGTGACTTTTTCATCAATCGCTTTTGATTATTTTAATAAATTTAACGAGTTTTGTACTAAGAGAAATTTTTGTGGTTAAATTTGTCCTCAACTACATGTAGTTGCTCTGGCGTAAATTTAGGAAATGAATTTAATCCGAAAAAATTTGAGTCAATCTGAAATAAGTCTCCAAACCGATCCGTATCATTCCGAGTAAATCTATGAAATATTTTGAACCTCTTTCGATGAAAATCGGTTGAAAATCAATTCAACTCAATCCGAGACTGGAATCCGAATGAATTCAAACAAAGTTTTCAATCCAAATAAAACCGAATGGAAACATGCTCAGGTTGATCTAAACCGAATTTTAAATCCGAATCAGTCTGAATAAACTCGAGATCGGAATGGTTCGGATTGAAAGTTTTGATTGAGATAAACCTGAGAGCTGATTCATTTTGTTTTGAGTCTCGTATTGAATCCGATTGATGCACAACCAATTTACATCAAACAAGATTCACAGTTTTTTCTAGGTTGGCTTCGAATGATTAGAAATGGTTCGGATTCACCCGGATTAAGTTCTAATCCAAAGAATTGCACAGATGAGGACAAATTCAAGCATGAAAAAATGTGTCATTTTCAATACGCCTTAGTTCCAAGATCCTTCAAATTCGAAGAGTTTGATGAATTGTATTCAAAAGATTAGAAGATAAAAAAAATTGTTGCATATTGTCAGGATATTTTCACAACCTTGGTAGACGCTCAGTGGCGCTGGACGCTCTTGGTATTCTCTATGAATTTCCTGCTTTCTTGGCTTGGATTTGCTCTTGTATGGTGGCTCATTGTTTACACTCATGGTGATCTTGACCCCAAGAATCGCAATAACCCCAACGTCACTTTCACGCCATGTGTGGAAGACATCCATGGATTCACGAGCTGTTTTCTATTTTCTGTTGAGACCCAGCACACAATTGGGTGAGTCCTCAAAATTACAATTTTTTGAAATTCAAAATTCCGAGCGAATCCGAGCTATTCCGGAATCTGTTTCCAAACCTGTCTAAGTCATTGCTAACCAATCCGAAAAAAAATGTTGTATCTCATTTGATGGAAAATTTTCAAAAATCAATCCGACTTTAATCCCAGGTTTAATTGATCAAGTTTAATTGATTTTTGACAATTTTTCAACAAACGAGATACAAAACGTTTTTCGGATTGGTTCGAAATGACTCGGAATAGCTCTAATTTGCTCGAAATAAATTTTAGTTCGATACTTTCGCCAGGGTTTCCATTAAAAAAGGAGCTGTTTTTTTTACCAAGAAGACAATCTTCTATTCAAATATAAAAAAATATACAGAAAATTCTGATTTTTTCAAATTCAAGATTTATAGAAATTATTAAATTCAAACTTAAGGGGGTCTTCTACCTTGTGGCTTCATTTTTGACACTGTTTTTTTAATATTAGTTAAAGGAAAACTAAAAACGCAATCGAGATGCGGTTTGTTGCATTCAACTTGTTTATTTAAATACATTTAACACTAATTTTACTGAAAATTTGCCGTCTTCGATTTGACCGTGACTTGACCTTGAAGTGTCCCTTGCAAAAAATGCATACACAAATGGTTGACACGATTCAGCTCATAAAAATCGTCTGAAACAAAAAAATCAAAATGATTTAGTTTTTTTATCACCTTGGCTATCGTTTGATAGATGGGATTTTCAAAATTTGAAAATTTCGCAGAACAGTCAACTTTAAAAAAAAAAAAATTTTTTTTTCCATGTTTTCGAGGTTAAAAACATCTGTAAAAATTGTTTAAATAAAAAAAATCTAAAAAGCATCTGTCAGACGATAGGCACATGTTTTTCACAAATTTTGATATATAACTTTAATTAATCAATCAATTAGTTTTCGAGATATCATGTCAACCAGTTACAAAAACGCAACTTTTGGGAAATCGCATTTAAAGATATTCATGCATGAATCGCGGAGTGGAGCGGAGCTATATTTGACGGCTCTGGAAACCCGGAAATAATAAGATTTCAGTTATATCCTTTTAAGGGTATATTCCTAACACCTTCTGGGTTGGAAAATTAAAAAAAAAATCTAATTTTTTGAACCAACAAAGTAGAAGACCCCCTTAAGGGGAGCGATCTATATCTCGGGCCAAAATTGTAACAAAACTTTTCGCGTGGATTGAAAAAAAAATTATTCACGTTAGGTACTCCAAACTTTGCACACACATAATTCTTTATTTAAAAATTATAAAAAAATTTCTAATTCGCGAAAAACGTGCTTAGTTTGCAAATTTCATACGCCCGAAGTTGACTCTGCGCTGCACGCAATGGTAAACGGTGTGACATGTAAAGCCGATTCAAAGGTATCTATAGCAAAAAAAGTGTTAATAAAAAAGTTAAATTACCACGTTTACTTGGGATAGAATTAATTTTTGGATTAATTTTTATTCAATCCGAGCGGGATTATGTTTTATTAAAGCCATCAAAATATCATTAAAATCGGTCAAATCGTTTTTGCGCAATCCGTCACACCGTTTTGAAAAACAGTATTTTGGAAAAATGCGCTTAAAGTTTTTGTAGACAGAAAAGTATAAAAAATTAGTGATTTTAATGACTTACATATTTGTCAAATTTTGGAATACGGACCTAAAACTTCACAGACATTTTTGAATATGTCTAGAATGAATTTATTGAAAAAAAATCGATTTTTTCAACGCGAGACATGGATCAGTCCCCTTAATAAGGCCATCTAAAATTTTGTTGTTATTTATTGTGGGTTTTTGTCAATTAAATACTCAAAAATTATTTCTGATTCTAGTTATGGTTCAAAGCACACCACAGAAGAGTGTCCTGAAGCAATTTTTGTCATGTGCATTCAATCAATGACAGGAGTAATTTTGCAAGCCTTTATGGTGGGCATAGTATTTGCTAAATTGTCTCGGCCAAAAAAGAGAACACAAACGTTACTCTTTTCAAGAAACGCCGTAATCTGTCTGAGGGATGAACAACCTTGTCTCATGTTTCGAGTTGGTGACATGAGAAAAAGTCACATTATAGAAGCTCATGTTAGAGCACAAATGATTAAAAAAAAGGTGGGCTGAACATTTTTATATTCTCTTAATTTATTTAAGATTAAAAAATTGAACTGTTCTTGAACTTGAAACTAACACTTCAGATAACGAAGGAAGGGGAACAGTTGCCATTTTTTCAAACTGAAATGAAAGTTGGCGGAGATGGTGAAGAGGACAAAATTTTATTCATTTGGCCTACGACAATAGTTCATAAAATTGATGAAAAATCACCACTTTATCATATTTCTGCCAGTGACATGCTTCGAGAAAGATTTGAAATTGTAGTAATATTAGAAGGTAAATTAACCAGTGATGAAAAGATGTACTTTTTAAAAACATGTTAATGTTCAAATATCAAGTACAATTTTTTTTCCTGTTGCAAAATGAATTATTTTATTAAATGGAATTTTATACAATCTTAATATTTTTTAGGTGTGATTGAATCAACGGGCATGACGACTCAAGCGAGGAGTTCATACCTTCCATCGGAAATTTTATGGGGTCACAGATTCCAAAACATAATTCAATTCCGAAAAGAGACTTTAGAATATGAAGTGAATTATACACTTTTCAATAACACTTACGAAGTGGACACTCCATTATGCTCTGCAGCAGACCTAGATAAAATCAGAGCTTTGCATCGAGCCAAAGGAGGTGATTCCAAATGCCAAAAACAATGCAAAGGGCATTGCCGGGTTTCTATGTGAAATCGGCCTCAAAAACAAATCGAATTTCGCATCAACTATATGGAAGGGGTTGGGCAAGAGATTATTGTGTCAAGTTTTCAGATCATTATTTGCCATTTTAAATGAGTAATGGCGGATTTTACCATTTTCGTTTTTTTCTTTTTTTAGATAAACTAATCATAGGAAAATTTTGAAAAAAATCAGGGTTGTTTTTCCCAATAGAAGACAAATTTGTGATTTTTACAGATTTTTTCATGCATAATTCGCGATGCAAAAAATTGCGAAAATTTTTGCACGCAATTTTTTCCATGTTTGAATTGCGCGACCGCTCTTTTGAATTATGATTAAAACAGAATTTTTGCAGATTTTTGCAAGGTGTGGACGGAGGTAAAAAAAAAACCGTCAAAACACGCATTCATCCAACATCTTACTATCAAAGCGCATTTTATAATAACAGTAGACAAATGAAAAAAACAATTTTATTTGGTAATCAATCTCTGACACAGTTTATTGCTGAAATTTTTGCAAAAATTTTGCAAAATATTTTGCGAATTTTTGTTGTTGCAAAAAATCGAAAGTTTTACATGCATTGTGAAAAAATGATTGATTGTCGTTATTTGCAAGTCGAAATAGTGCTGCTAAACATATCTTTTCGTATTCTTGAATATTTTTCGAACATGCAGGTTTTGCCGGTTGAAAATTTAGTCCGTTCAAAAAATTTCCGTTTTATATAAAAATGGTATACCAAAAGTAAAATTGGTTTTCCCACAAACTTACAGTTATAAACGAAGACAGTGATGATGGCTAATTTATAATTGAAAAAAATTTTTATGCTTGGCAAATGTTCAGCCACTTATGGAGTATGAAGTGCTATGAAAGTACAATTAACCATCTACATATATTTGTAAAAACTCGATGCTAGAAAAATATATTTTTGTAGGAAAACTACTTTTACATTTCGTGTACCACTTTTATTTAAAACGGACAGTTTTTGAACGGGCAAAACTTTATAAAAAAATGTAACGAAAATGTACGTATTCCAATGCAAAATAACTGCTAAAAATGTGTTGTTATCCAGAAATCCAAGTTAATTACTTATTTAATTTACGAGCTTTACTTATTATTTGGGCTCATTAAAATTTCAAAAAGTAAAGTAAATGGAGGACGATTTGAGGGTATTTTCGATGTCTTGTATGGAAAAATGAGTATGTTATTTTTAACAAAGAGAAATTAATTTAACCTGTATATTCGCAAAATATTCAAGAATACGAAAAGATAATTTTAGCAGCACTATTTGGACTTGAGAATAACGACAATGAACCATTTTTTCACAATGCATGTAAAAATTTCGATTTTTCGCAACAACAAAAATTCGCAAAATATTTTGCAAAATTTTTGCAAAAATTTCAGCAGTAAACCGTGTTAGAGATTGATTACCAAATAAATTGTTTTTTTCATTCGTCTACTGTTATTATACAATTTGCTTTAATAGTAAGATGTTGGAAGAATGCGTGTTTTGACGGTTTTTATTTTTTTTTTACCCCCGTCCACACCTTGAAAAAATCTGCAAAAATTCTGGTTTAATCATCGATAGGTAACTAATGAATAGAAAAATTTTCGCAATTTTTTGCATCGCGAATTACTCATGAAAAAATCTGTAAAAATTTACAAATGTGTCTTCTATTAGAAAAAACAACCCTGATTTATTCAAAATTTTCCTATGATTAGTTTAGCTAAAAAAAGAAAAAAACGAAAATGGTAAAATCCGCCATTACTCATTTAAAATGGCAGATAATGATCTGAAAATTTGGCACAATAATCTCTTGCCCAATCCTTTCCATATGGTTGATGCGAAATTCGATTTGGTTTAAGGCCGATTTCACATGGAAACCCGGCTATGCCCTTTCAAACTCAAATTTAATTTCGAAAGCATCAGATATCAGAAAACAAAAACCAATATAATCCAAACAGATTTGCATGAAGTGTTCGAATTTACAATTAGACAGAAAGCTTAAAATTCAAAAGTTATCTAATGCTGTCATTAAAAATCATTGCTTCTAAATTTTAAATGAGTTGAAAATTGTGTTTGAAGACCCAGTTCAAAGTTTTAAAAATTTCAAAATTAATTAAACTGAGGTGTTATATAATTCCGTAAATAGACAAAGTAATAAAAAATGATAAAAAAGAATAAAATGTCTGAAGGGTGTGATAATAAAATTTCTTAGCAAAGTGATAAGTGTTTAATTATTTAATTTGTTTTCATTCTAGAGCACGTGAGCACAGGTACGTTTCCTGCCTATCGTGACGACTCCAGCAGCTCTCTAACTTCCGGTTCCGGTTCTAGTTTGATGTCGTATACAGGCGGATTGCACATGCATGCACCTACGCCACCCACACCAATTCCAGTCATGATTACTGGCCCTGATGACTCGCCATCGCGGAGAGAAAGCATAAATAATCAAGTTGATCAAAAGCTTGCGTCCTTCTACACTCAAGACGAGGTACTAATGAGGAATAAATTGAGGACCGCAGAGCTGCGAGACGCTGTCTATAATTTCAATGCAACTAAAATCTGGACTAACGCAAGGGGGTAGAATGTTTAAAATTAATTTTAATTTATATATAAAGGTAATTTTACGATTTTCCTGTGAAGTTCGAAACAATAAGTGAATGATAAAAATAAATATTTATCACACACAAAGTGTTTCAGATAGGATTTTCATCGTATATACAGAAAAAGCACGTTTTCTGTATAAACGGTTTTACTAAAAAAGAACAATTATTCGAATATATTAAGTAAGTTTCAAGAAATTAAAAGCTTACATGAACTTATTAGGTGTACAACTTTGCTTCTGCCATTTACTCCCAAAATTTGAGGCTTAAAAAGTTATTAGCTATTTATGATTCAAAGTATTATCCGTCGCTTGCCACTACTTTTTTCCATCTTTCTGGCAATTGTCGGATACCATCTTGAGAAAACAATGCTTCTTTTGAGGCGATCCACGATTCGATCAATTTTTTAACTTCTTTATAAGAACGGAAAGAGTACGGCAGGTGGGGTAAGACGTCCCATTTCAGCGTTTCCAAGTATGTCTTGACCGGTCTTGCGACATCTGACTGAGCATTGTCATGCTGGAAGATAACTTTGTCGTGTCTCTCTTCGTACTGTGGCCGTTTCAAGTGCGTCCGATACCGATCCACTGTAATGGTTTCACTCGGTTTCAACAGCTCATAATACACAACACGGAGCTGTTTCCACCAAATACAGAGCATAACCTTGGCACGGTGAATATTCGGTCTGGCCGTCGACGTGAGGGCATGTCCAGGCTTTCCCCATGACTTTATGCGCTTGAGATTATCGTAGTGGATCCATTTTTCGTCGCCGATCACAATACGGTGTAAAAACCCCTTCCGATTCTGTACGGAACCCAATTTCCTTGCTTCTGAATCATTCCCATGGCTTTGAGGCGTTTTAAAATGGTTTGTTGAGTCACTTCCAATAATTCTGCCAATTCTACTTGCGTTTGGCATGAATCTTCAGCAAATATTACCTCCAATTCGGAATCTTCGAAAATTTTCTCTTTTCCACCGCCATGCCGATCCTCGACATAAAAATCACCGATCTTGAAGCGTTGAAACCACTTACGACACGTTCTTTCACTAAGAGCAGCCTCACCGTAAGTACTTGAGAGCATTCGATGAGCCTCAACCACAATTTTCTGTAAATGAAAGCAGAAAATCAAAACTTTTTGCAAATGACGAGAATTTGGCTCGAAAACTGACATCTTCGATCGAGAATAAATTTATGATGGAAACAAGAATTCACTAATGTGGTATTGTCGTTATGTTAACAGATGTCTAAGCTTACTGTGTGACATTTTTGATCTGCCTATTTCGATCAGTACTTACCACCGCAGCTATCTATCGAAAAACGGTGGAAGCACAGTTGTACACATAATATTTTGACGTGAATATAAATTCTGAGTCATTTTTCATTATTTTATACATGAAATAGTTACTATCTAAAAAAGTGTAGCCTAAAAATTAGGTTAGAAATCGTATTTGATTTCTGATCGTCCATTATACATATTGTTCACTCATTCTCGGACGAATCTCTCTCTGTACACACAAATTAAAGAATATTTAAGCTTATAGTGTGTTGGAACTTGCATCACATGGTAAAATAATTGTTTCGTTCAGAAAAGCTGTTATAACAGAAAATATGTTTTTTCGCTGTATACAATGAAAATTCTAGCTGAAACACTTTTTTTTCAACAAATACTTATTTTTATTATTCACTCATTGTTCCGATCTTCACAGAACAATCGTAAAATCACTTTTATGCACAAATTTAAATTCATTTTAAACAGTCGACCCTCTTGCGTTAGTTCGTAACACTAGCGCACTAGATTTCAGATCCGAATAATATAATCTACAACTAAGGAGAAAAAAGTTTATTTTGCGACTGCGAAGTTTGATGCCCGAGCAAAGTAAGGGCAACAATCACAAGAGTAAAATAAATGTTTTACTCGTGTTGATCATTATAAAATCTTAGCATATCACAGTTAATTGAATCAACTCAAGTTTATTCTCCACATTTACAGGGTTACAGCATGCATTTGGCGAGGGCATTTCGAATGATAATTCACTTAGGAACAATGATAAACAAAAAATATTTCACTTCTACGACTCAAAAATACGTAACTGCATTGTCTCAATAATCATAATAAGCTGTTTGAAAGCCAACAAAAATAGTGAATAATCATTAACGGGATTTTTCCAAATTAGTCTATCACCAATGACATGCCTTACATTGAGAAAAAATACTACTAAATCAAAAGCATTTCTTTCCAAAAGAATGTATACTATAAATTCATAAAAATATACTACAAGAACCAATAAATATGTTTCTGATTGTATAGCATATTGATTTGAATTCGTGATATACATGCTTTTGGAAAGAAACGCTATTGATTCAATAGCATTTTTTCTCAGTGTACAGTAATTACTTTTAAATGATGAAGAGAAATTAAGGAAAATTCAATATGAGTCAAGAATTTCTTTATTACATCATCCTCAAATCTAAGGAAAAGAGTTTCATAACAGCGAATGTACAAACGCGCGCTCCGCGACGTGCGGCCCTAGCGTCCTGGCTGAACGCTAGCTTTACGCTGTAGTGTAAAGTTAGAGTAAAGCTAGCCTAAAGCTATCGTAAAGTAGCATTATAACTCATGAATGAGGTAAAATAAATAATTAACATGTTTTTATCCTTATTCTACGTTAAAAATAAAAAAAAATTGTGGAACGTCTCCACCGTTAAAGTACACCATTGGTTGGAGTGAGACACAACTATACTTTCATCTCACTCTAACAAATAGTCAATTCTGACGGTGAAGACATGGAAAGTGATGAACCACTGCACTACTTTTAATGACAGGTATTATGGTTTTTTAATTTTTAGCATTAATAATTAAAATTATTGCATATTTCAATTACCAGTTAACGTTATTTTTAACGTAGAATAAGGATAAAAACATATTAATCATTTATTTTACCTCATTCATGAGTTATAATGCTACTTTATGCTAGTTTTACGCTAGCGTTCAGCCAGTTCGCTAGGGGGTGCGTGTCAAAGCACCGTGCCGCGCAACATTTTTTTTGTCATAATTTCTAAAATAATTGTGGCCCTCAAATTTTTTCGATGGATTTAAATTCTTTTGGGTTTTATTGTATTATGATATTTTTTTCAATTTTTCAAAAGGCCCAGAACACGATGAAATATCAATTGCTTATTGAGAATTTATGAAATAATTATAAAAAAATAATTTTGTTGGAAATTCTTCTGCAATAAACTTAAGGTGATTCAACTAACTGCGATATCCCAAGATTTCATAAGGATCGGTTTATTTGTTCAAGAACGACAAGGTTTTGTTATAAAAGTGACAAAAAAATTTCTTTGACGAAAAAAATTTTTTTAATTTTTTGTTCGGTCAGGTCATTATCATATGGTCAAACAGAACCGAATTATCAACATTTCAATTAAAACTAAAAACAGTCATTTTATTCTTGCCAATTTGACGGATTCTGACCCATCTTGAATTAAAATACAAAAATAATAATGCACTTTTGGTTTTGCAGATTTTGGAACCAGAAGAATTTCAAAGAAATTCTTCCTTTATTGCAATGAGTCAGGTAGAAGAAGATCAAGAAGACTATAACAAGGTTCTAGAAGATATCAATGCCAGTATTAGAAAAAGTAGAAGACAGAGCCTGCAAGGAAAAGAAAATAAGAAAATGCAACGTGAAGAATCACGTGTAACTCTAGAGTCAGTCAAAATTGATAGTTCGAGCCAAGTTGTCAGCTTGAAAAACTCTCCTTCCACGGCGACACTAGATTCAAAGTATTTATACTATTTACTGATGCTAATATACTCAAATATGTTTTGAAATAAATATAACTGAATTGTGACAACATATATTTTTTATGAAATTATGATAAAAGAATTATTATGTGATAAAATTTTAATTGTTTTTACTTTTTTTTAGATATGCAAGATTTCCAAATTCCCCAGAAAGGACGCATGAGCCTGTTGATTCTCATTGTCTTCCTAGAAGATCGAGCTTGTGTGAAAAAAACAAGGGAAAAAATGATATGCAAAAAAGGACAACGTTTTTCTTAAAAGAAGAAGACACTTCAAAGAATACTGAGCAACAAGAGAACGAAAACTCTTTGAGAATATCACCTCTACTACCGCCCATAATACCACCAAGGCCAGAAATCGTATTGGACGTTAGAAAAAGTAATCATCGAGTACAATGCACTAGTCCTCAGGAACAGGTGTAATCGTAAGTGAAGTTAATTTTATTTTAGAATAGATATAAGTAACAAAGAAAGTAAAGTTAAAGAGAATATGTTTTTGAAAGAAAACTGTTTCAGTTTTTTACCAACACTAGGAAAAAAGTCTGGTTAAAGCAACCAGAATTCCGGTTATTTCAACCGAAATAAAATGTTACGGAGAGCCGTACTAGTAATTCCGGTTAAAAGTGTTAGAAATTCTAGCAAACACTTTTCAGTTGTTTTGATCTTTTATTCCAGTTAATTCAATAAAATTTTCCAGCTGATATAACCGTAATTTTTCTAGTAAAAAGTTTCTCGTTACATTCATGGTTTTAATAACCTTAAAAACAAACAATGATTTAAAGACGTGGAAATTATAATTTTCAAAACGAAAAAATATATATTTGTTGTTGAATTATTTTATTTATATTATTATTAAAAATGTACATTTGAATACATATAAATCTACAAATTTCTTTACCTTTTAATTTTTTCTTTAAGTTATCTAACTTCCACTCACTTAATACCTTGTACACTTTATTCTTCATTTCCTTGAAACTTTGTAAAAATAATTCGAGACAAAACGTGAGATCTTTAAGATTCCTTTGTTTTCGTTTTCACTTTTTTTTTGCAAAAGGCGTAATACACAACATAACTAACAGGAAATCGGTATCACAATATACGTCCACTAGCATGTATTTTAGGAGGGTACTTAAAAAAGTGAAAATGAGCATCAACGCCGCCAAGTTATGATAGCAAGAACTAATATCAATGCAAACGAAACCCCCGTGCCCGGCAACCCGATACCCATTAAGAAGGTGGAAATTTTTCAAACATGAATAAATGATTTATACCATCAGATTTTATCAAAAGAATATCAAACTATGGTTGCTAACCCTTCTAGAAATAATCGATTGGATTCGATTGATCCGATTGGTAACGATAAAGAAACACGATTGGAAACAATTAAATTAATTGACTTCTATTGTGAAACACGATTGGAAACAATTAAATTGATTGATTTCTATCGTGTTTCTTAATCGTTCTCAATTGGGTCAATCGAATCCAATCGTGCCCAATTGATTATTCCTAGAAGGGATGGATACAACAGGTTAAAAAGAACATCGGTAGTGATAATAGCGCTACCATTTGTTGATAGCAAACACTATAATTGGTTCCACTTTTCTCCTATATGAGTGGACCCACTGTGACCGGTATCAACATGTATAAAAGCCTCGGCATTTTGACTCTTAAGGGGCAGCCCCCACTACGCCACCTTCCCACTGAGTCAGCGGAAAGGTGCGGCATGTACATATAGCGAAAAACGAAAAGGCGCCAGATTGTGTTTTTTTAACCATAATAAATAATAAATGATTTTTTAACCATAATAAGTAAACAATTTTCCTGGTAAAATTAATTAAAATTTTAGTCATTTTAACCGATTAGCTTTAGTAAATTTAACCGAACCTTTTTTCTGAGTGAAGAAGAGTGTAAAGCCATTATGTACAGGATGCTCAAAAATGATTCATAATTCAATTTCGTAAGATATATATTTATGTGTTTATTCGCAGAGCGATGTTTGAAAAGATAATCATGACAAAATTTAAGTACTAAAAGATAAAATGACGCAAGTGAAAACATAACTTACGTGTGTGACCAATTTATTTTCTGTGAAGATAATTTAAGTTGGATCAACCAAAGAATTGGTTTATTTTTACGGTGGACGAATTTTCTGGTCTAATTTACTAAATATTTTAATGTAACCATAAATGGATTATTTGGATACGATCTAGTTAAATCAAACAAATATTTTAATTAATTCATCCAAATTTTAGTTTATTTAACTTGATTTCGTATGACTTAGACAAATATCTTGGTCGAATAAATTTATTTTTTGTGAAATTTGAAATTGTCTTAAGGGGGTGTTCTCGTGGATTGGCCGAATTTCGAAGCGGTTTTTGGAATTTTACTGTGAGAAAACAATAATTGATTTTTTAATGCGGTTTCTTTTAAAAGTTTTATTAACCCTTAGACTGCAAAATTCAGAAAACTTTTATGACAAAATTTGCACGCTTTGGCCACTGCACCCTTGCGAACATAGGCCTTCCAAAAAAAGTTGGTTGATGGTTCCCACCAAATCTCAAAAATGGCTGGTCTGAAACACAAAAGTAAATGTTTTTCTTAATCTATGGTAGTGTAGTTATCGTCTGACGGAGGCTTTTTTTTATCATAACAATTTTCAAAATGGCGGGCTATAGAAAAAAAAATCGTTTTTTTCATCTATCAAAATTCATTAAACATTTGTTATAAACAATAGGGGAAAAAACGTCCGTTAGACGATAGCGAGTACATTTCCACACATTAAAAAAAAAGTTTATCAAAATCCGTCTACTAGTTTCTTAAAAATCGTGGGAACCAGTTTAGAAAAAGTAGTTTTGAGAAAAACGCGTTTAAAGTTTCCAAAGAAAAAAAGCGACAAATTGAGTTTAACTTTCTTGACGTAATTGCCATAGTAAAACAAATCCTTTTGGTATACTATTCTTAGATCCCTAATCTTTGAAAAAATGAAAAAAAATCGATTTTCTGAAACCGTTCGATGAGAACACCCCCTTAAATGGGGTAAAAAGTATATGAAGTATATGAAGCTCAAATTACCTGAATTCAATAAAATTTGCCGGATTCTAAACTAATTTGATAGGAGTTGTTTGAGAGTTATTTAAAGTTAAGTTAATTTATTCAATCGTCGATTAAAAATACTTCTACTAACTTTTATATAAATTCTAGGGTAACCAACTCAATTAAAAATTAACAGAAGCTTATTCAGAGTTCATTGTTCTAAATTATATTGAATTAGACAGAATAAAATGTGATTCTAGCTATTATATCAGGTTATTTTGACTAATTTACCACTGAAGGTGAGTTAACTTAACTGACTGTACAGCTAGAAATAAATCACTAAATATAATTAAAAGAGTATTTTCTCAAAATTGCAACATTCTCTGCATTAAAATATTTCTAAGTTCAAATTAAAGTCATGAATGTATAGAATAGTAAAGTATATTTTCATTCTCGTATGGAAACTTGAAGTAGTCTTAGCTTGGCCCTATCTGGACTTTCACTTTTTTACACAACCCTTACGTTAAGGCTAATTGAAGGTTCCTTTCTACAGCTTAGCTAGAACCGACTTTAAGATCTTCTATCTTCTATTCTACGACTTCTCGATAGTTTTCTATCCGTAGAAATTCATTATTGTTTTTTTTTTCATTACGCGTTACGCTTAGTGCTCATTCAATATATACACTAGATTTCTACTGGATTTTGTTCTGAAATTTGGTACCAGCTTTACGAAGGAAAATTGAATTCTCGAATGTATACACGTATAATAGAGTTTAGTATTCAGTTCTAAACAAAAATAACATTTCACTGACAATAACAAATATTTTATATATTATATGTGACCATCCGCGAAGAAAGGTACCTAACGCCTAAAAATTGATTTTCAGTTTTTTACACCAATTACACACTCAGAAAAAAGTCTGGTTAAAACAACCAGAATTCTGGTTATTTCGGCCGGAAAAAAATGTTGCGGAGAGCCGTTTACTATATTTTCCTGTAACATTAAGTGGAATAATAATACCAGAATATATATAACCAGAACTTTTTGACCATAATAAGTAAACAATTTTTCTGGTGAAATTAACTAAAAGTTTAGTCACTTTAACCTGAAAATTTTTAACCGATTGGCTTTAGTAAATTTAACCGAACCTTTTTTCTGGGTGCTGTCAATTACACATATCGCACGCTTAAACGCTATTCAAAATTTGCATACGCATCAGGATTTGAACCCTACCTTCTATTCTAAAATAAACTAACAATGCTCATACAAGATTGGGTTGGGAAATCAGTGCCAATTTCTTTCCATATCCTTCTTCTTTTACAAATTTTCAAAACTTATTGGCTGGGTCAGTGGTTCTAATTCAGTAAAATTTTTGCTGATTTGGATTTAAAAATTGTATACATACAGTACAAAGTATTTATTTACCTGAACCATTTTCATGTGTTTATTATCCGTATTAAAGATAATTTCAACTTTTTCTATCGGGAGCGATTTTTCCTCGTTAATACGTTTTTCATTTTATGTAAAAAACTATTTCGACTTGAGAGTCTGGAAGTAACTGGCTGAGGAATATCTCCGCTGACTTTAAATTCCTTGAAACATTTCGCAAATGACGATACTGTGGCGGGTACAGATTCTGTATCAAAGTGTGAAGAAGACGTAGGAGCATCTCTCCTGTTGGTTCTAATCGATGCAGGTTGTCTTAAACTTGATGTTCTTAGATTTACATTCGAGTTTGCATCTGCAATTAATTAAAATTGATATTATTATAGTAGATTTCAATATAAATTGTTAAATTAACATTTAAAAATAAAGGTAAAATGCAAATTTAGAATAATATTGATTATTTTGATAATTATTCTATACATTTATGTAGCCTAAATTATTATTAATCGGTACTCTCTCAATTTAAAAAAATATAATTTCATTTCAAGAAGGAGTGACATTTCACTTGAACAAACTAAAAATTCACTGTACTTTAGTGAATTGTGACTCAAAACAATTTTATAGAGTTCTCTTCAAATTTCTTTTTCTACTAGCGGGTCATAAAGTGGATTTTATTGCCTCGTGCGGGGTAAACAAATTCATTTTCTGACCCCCTTGTCGAAAAAAAATCGTGTGCGACAGGGGAAAAAGATTAATTTTACTCGTGTGGTTGTTACCCTCACTTTCTTCGAGCATAAAACTTCACACTCGCAAAATATTTTTTTCTTTCCCTAGTTGCACAATATACTATTATGTCAAATTCAACTCATTTGAAGTCAAATGTGAATCACTTCTCGATTATAAAAGCTCACTTCTGACTCCAAATTAGAAAAATTTCACTACAATAGAGTGGTATTTCCCATTGGAATTGTAAAATAATTATTTAGAACATTTCAGAATTTCTTTCTACATATTTGAGTCTTTTAAAAATTGATACATAAATTTAATTAAAATTTAAGTTTTTAAATATAGATCGGATTTCTATTAGCCATACCAAAGTTTCTTTCAAAGCGTGCAGACTGTGAAGCAATATCTCTTCTACTTGCTTTATCCGGGACCGATTGTGTAAAGCTTGATGATGTGGGAACTGTAATTAATTAAATTTTATATTAGAATCACTATGAATTTAAAAAACGCCGAAAACCATTATTAATATAGTAAAACAGATTAAATATAAATTTCTAAATTAAGATTTTGAAATAAGAGAATAATTTTTAATGGCTATTCATGTGTCACGTCCCGCGACTCTACTGCCTCGAGTAACAAACAAATTAAGGAACCAATGAAGGGATCGAGAATTACCATGTGTCGTTGTAATACCCACACATGATAACAAATTGACTGACCCAATGAGAAGGTGAATGAAGCCCTACAGTACCAACGCACTATTACATGTACTTATCACACACATAAGAGTCACAACATGTAACTTGTAATAACATGTAACTTGTCATAGAAGGTAGCACGTCATAGTTAACCTTTCAAAGTTCTATAAAAAGCGAAAGTTCCAATAGAAGTCAGTCCAGTGTCATCATTTTTATACCGCAAGTTCAGTCCAGTCAGTCCAGTCAGTCCAGTCTAGTCCAGTCTCATCAGATTTTTCACCGCCAGTTGATTAATGTTTCAATACAGATAAAACATAAATTTCTAAATTAAAATTATAAAATCAGAAAAACACATTTATTTAGCCTGAATCATTAATTATCGATACTTTCTAAATTATTCTGAGTATAATTTCACTCCAAGTGGGAGCGAAATTTTACTAGAACAGAATGAAGATTCCCTGTGTTTGAGTGGATTTTCACTCTAATTGTAATTTTTACAAAAAATCATTTTAGAGAACACTCTCTAATTTTTTTTTAGCCAAATTTAACTCGTTTGAGTTCGGATATTAAACATTTCTCAAGTGAAGAGGCTCACTTCTGACTGCAAAAGTGTGAAATTTCATAATAATAGAGTGATATTTCCTTCTGGAGTGAAAATTCCACAATGAAGAATTTTAAAAAGTAAATAAAAAAATTGCTCAATTGCTATTTATATATAACATATATAATATTATACCGTAACATTTAAAATTTAACTAAAAAATATTTTGTGAATTTCTGGAATTCTTTTAAATTTTTAATAATCTTAATAGTTTTTTCAATAAAATTATTATTTAGAACAGTCCAGATTATTTTCTAGAATTGTTAAAAACTTAAGGCCGTGTATCAATCGGACCACGTGACTAAATTTCTGCAATATGTTTGAATTGTATTTGTTTTTTTGAAGGATATAAGTTGTTCTTCACAGAGACAAACACATCAGCTTCTGCAAGGGCCTAGCGATGTATTTCCAAGCTGAACACCATTGTAGGATATTTTAATTTCTTTCAACATATTTGAAATTAATAACTCAACTTTATTAAAATTTAAGTTTTAAAATAATTCCGCATTCCTATTGGTCATACCAGATTCTCTATCAAAGCGTGAGGAAGTCGTAGAAGTATCTCTCCTATTGGTTTTAACCGATTCTGGGTGTCTAAAACTTGATGTTCTTAGATCTACATTTGGGTATTTATCTGCAATTAATTAAACTTTATATTAGAACCACTGTCAATTAGAACATTTTTGAATTTTATTCAATTTTTTGAATTAAATAAATTGTTTTTTATAGAGGTTTACGCGTCAGCTACTGCAAGGGACAGATGAAGTATGTTCACACTGAACGTAATTGTAAAATATTTCAATTTCCTTTTACACATTTGAAAGTTTTTAAAAAATTAATAACTCAATTTCATTACAATCTAAATTTTAAAATATATCTCAGATTTCTATTGGCCTTACCAAATTCTCCATCAAAACGTACAAAACGCGTAGAAGCATGTCTCCTGTTGTCTTTAGTCGGTGCGGATTGTGTAAAACTTGATGATGTGCCATCTGTAATTAATCAAGCTTAATATTAGAACCACTATCAATTGAAAAAACACCGAACGTCATTATTGAATATGAAAACAGATTTTAATATAAATTTATAAAATAACATTTCGAAATAAGGGAAAAATGCAAATTTAGTATAATATTGATTATTTTGATAATTATTCGATACATTTTTTATCATGGATTACTAATGGGTACTCTTAATTTTTCCGACTACAGTTCCACTATGAGACGGAGCAAAAATTCTGTAGAACAGAGTAAAATTTCCCAATATTTGAGAAAATTTTCACTCTAATTTCAATTTTCCTACAAAACAAATTTAAAGAATACTCTCTAATTTTTTTGAGTCAAATTTAACTCGTTTGAGTTCGGATGTAAAAAATTTCTCAAGTAAAGAGGATCACTTCTGTCTGCCAAAATGTGAAAGTTTATATTAATAGAGTGGTATTTCCTTTTGGAGTGTAAATTCCACTATGAAAAATTGAAAACAATAAATGAAAAGTTTCTATACATTTTTTCATTTTATTCAATTTTTTTGAATGATATAAATTGTTTTTCATACAGGGTGACCGTTTTCATCGACAAAAATAATTCTGAGTCCTTTTCCGGTCAACGAAAATTTTTTCCCAGTTATTAAAAAAATAGTTTCCAATGAATAACAGTTAATGCAATGGGTTTTTAGAGTTTAAAAATACTTTTTATTCAATATTCTGAAATGAAATTTCTCCTGTTATACCGAAATCACGAAAATCATGCGAAATGGACAATTGTTAAGTAATTGTTAAAATAAGGCGGGAATTTCGAAATGCATAATATAATATATAAGTAAATCACTTTATGTAACACATTTAAAACAAATTTAAATCGTTTTTTATTAAAAATTAAAAAATATTCCCGGTCATTTCTCGGTCCAGCGGCCACCCTGTTCCTGGAGTCAAACACCTCATCTTTGGCAAGAGCCTAGCAGGGTATTTCCATACTAGATGCCATTATCAATTTCTTTCTAAGTAATTGAAAGCCTTTTACAAATTAATAACTAAATTTCATTACAATTTATGTTTTAAAATACACATTCCAGAATACTATTGGCCGTACCAGATTCTCTATTAAGGTGTGAAGAAGGTGTAGAAGCATCTCTCCTGTTGTTTCTAACCTTTTCCGGTTGTCTCGAACTTGATGTTTTTAGATTTACATTTGGGTCTACACCTGGAATTAATTAAAATTTATATTATTATAGTAGATTTCAATATAAATTGCTAAATTAACATTTCAAAATAAAGGCGAAAAACAAATTTATAATAATATTGATTATTTTGATAATTATTCCATACATTTATTTAGTCTGAATTATTATTAATTGGTACTCCCGCAATTTTTTGAAATATAATTTCACTTCAAGAGGGAGTCACAATTTACCCTAACAATGCAAAAATTTACTACATTGTAGTGAGTTGTTATTGTAAACAAATTTAGAGAGTACTCTCTAAATTTCTTCATCCTTGCGTGCAAGCTTTGCGTCCAATTTCGGCAACAAAAGTATGCATCTGCTACCAACTAAAGGTATGCGTCAATGATAAAAAGTAGGTAGCATGATGCAAAGCTCAAACGAAGCTGAAAGCGTGGGAATAGTCTCCGCCTACTATTTTAGCGCGACTTATTCGAATAATTAAATAATGATTAAATGTGAATAATAGAATTCATGATTAATAAATGAACTTTATTGAAAAATTTAAATTGTTATAAAGCAAATTATGAATTGGATTCTTAATATATCAGGTGCGCAACTAAGTTCCCGCTGTTTTTTTATGAAAATGCAACTTTATTGTGAAAAAATGGTTACAAGTGAATCATTTAAAGTATTGCCTATCGTTAGCTACACGTTTTGCCCATCTTCCTGGTAGAGCTTGAATACCGCTACGGTAAAAGTGTTCATTTTTTGAGGCTATCCACGAATCACGTCATTTTTCGATGTCTTCATATGAGCGGAACTGCTGATAAGCCAGAAAATGTGCCATCGACCGAAACAAGTAATAATCGGACGGCGCAATATCTAGGGAGAACGGCGGGTGAGATAGGACTTCCCATTTAAGCATTTCCAGGTAGGTTTTAACGGGTTTGGCAACGTGAGGCTGAGCGTTGTCATGCTGGAGAATCACTTTTTCGTGCCTCTGCTTGTATTGTGGTCGTTTTCCGCTCAGTGCTCGGCTTAAATGCATCAATTGCGTTCGATACCGTTCACCATTGATGGTTTCATTCGGTTTCAATAGCTCATAATAAATAACACCGACCTGGTCCCACCGAATACATAGCATAACCTTCGCAGCGTGAATATTCGGCCGAGCCGACGACGTATAAGCATGACCGGGCAGTCCTCATGACTTTTTTCTCTGTGAATTGCTGTAATGAATCCATTTTTTATCACCTGTCACGATGCGATGAAGAAAACCCTTCTTTCTTTGCCGCTGAAGCAGTTGTTCACAGGCGAAAAAACGACGCTCAACGCCCCTTGGCTTCAAATCATAAGGAACCCAAGTTCTTTGTTTTTGAGTCATTCCTAACGCATGCAATCGCTTGGAAATGGCTTGGCGGGTAACTCCTAATGCTGAAGCAAGCTCTTCTTACGTTTGGCACGGATCCTCATCGAGCAATGCCTCCAATGCAGCGTCTTCGAAGGTTTTTGGCCTTCCTTCACGCGGACGGTCGTCAACATAAAAATCATTGTCTTTGAAGCAACGGAATCAATTACGGCACGGTGTGTTCACTCAGAGTAGCATCTTCGTAAACTTTTTGTAGCTCTCGATGCGCTTCAGCTGCTGTTTTTTTCGAATGAAGGAAGAAAATCAACACTTCCCACAAATGACGATTATTGGGCACAAAATCAGACATTTTCACACAACCAAAAGTAGAAGGTTTTCCAATTTGGGACATAACAATTTTATCTATGAATAAAACACAGAAATATTTGAGATATTGAGTTCAAATTTATTGTAGCTGTAGTGCAAGCATTACATTTTATGAATGAAATTCGATAACGGTCATATGACCACCACGAGCCCGTTTACATCGGTCGATTCTTTGGACCCAATTTTCCACCACTCTGGCACACATTTCGACCGGAACGTTGGCAATTTCGCGTTGGATGTTGTCTTTGAGGTCGTCTAAAGTTGTTGGCATAGACCAGTGACTTAATATGGCCCCATAAAAAGAAATCCAATGGCGTTAGATCGCATGAACGAGGCGGACATTCGACCGGACCATTTCTCGAGATAACACGTTCACCGAATTTGCCTTTCAACAAATCGATTGTGACGCGTGCTGTGTGGCTAGTGGCACCGTCTCCTTGAAACCACATATCGTTTGTTGCTGACCAATAACGCATATTTTGCTTATTAACAAAGCCATTGAGCCAGAAATGAGCTTCATCCCTGAAGATGATTTTTCGATGAAATTCTTCATTTTCTTCAAGCTTTGCCAGAGCCCAATTGGAGAAGTTTCGGCGTTTCAAATGATCAAGTGGCTTCAGTTCTTGAGTCAATTTAATCTTGAAAGCATGTAGGCCAAGATCTTTTCGCATAATACGCCACAGAGTCGTTTAAGCGATGCCCAATTCTTGAAAACGACATGGAATCGACTGATTTGTCTCATTTTGAATCGATGCACTTACAGCTGCGATTATTTCTTCGCTTCGAGCAATACGACGTCTTTTTGGCACCGGAACGTCCAATAGTGTGAATTTGGTCTCGAATTTATCCACTATAGCAAGCACAGCCTGTCGAGTGGGACGATTATTACGGCCGAAAATTGGAGTAAGTGCTCTCAAAGTTGCGACCACCGACTCAGAATTTCGGTAGTAATTTTTAATGATTTCCAAACGTTGCTGGTTCGTGAACTTTACCATGATGAAAATGTTGACTTTAACTAACGTTCTGACATTGACAATTCATTAAAAAAGTTTAAGGGTGCGTTCATATAAAGATACGAAATTGTGATGTCCCTATTGGAAAACCCTTTATATGACGCCAAAACAAAATCACTAATGTGTCAAAACGGTTTGTTTACCATATGTCAAAGCTTGGTTCATGACGTTTTGGATAGGTCAAAATCGACCAGCACTTACTGCTGGAGCCATCTATTGACAGACAGCGGGAGCTTAGTTGCGCAACTAATATAATAATTTTAAATTTTCTTTGGTCAAAATTTTTTTTGTGCGTAGTTTTAAATGTGATTTCAAAAGCATTTAATGTAGTTTAAAAATTACGTTCGCATGTTGGTGGAACATCAAAAATAGAGCTTTATTTATAAAATTACGAGAAAAAAAAACTGGCGAACGGTATCGAACGCAATTAATGCGTTTGAGCCGAGCACTGCGCGAAAAACGGCCACAATACGAGCAGAGGCACGAAAAAGTGATTCTACAGCATGACAACGCTCGGCCTCACGTTGCTAAACCCGTTAAAACCTACCTGGAAATGCTTAAATGGGAAGTCCTATCCCACCCGCCGTACTCCCTAGATATTGCGCCGTCCGATTATTACTTGTTCCGATCGATGGCACATTTTCTGGCTGATCAGCAGTTTCGCTTATAGGAAGACATCAGATAATGGCTTGATTCGTGGATAACCTCAAAACATGAACAATTTTACCGTAACGATATTCGAGCTCTACCAGAAAGATGGGCAAAAGTTGTAGCTAACGATGGGCAATACTTTGAATTATTCACTTGTAACCATGTTTTCACAATAAAGTTGCATTTTCATAAATAAAAAACAGCGGGAACTTAATTGTGCACCTAATATAAAAAAAGAATGTTTGAAAAAATTTATTTTACAATTATAAACATTTGTGACCAGATAGACATGACTTAGTGAATTTCATGTACTCTCATAAATGTTCAACTTATTATCTCATTTTTTACAGAAATGGGGTTACGCGATTAGAAAATGCTGGTAAGGTAGGAATCTAGCCACGTGATCCGGTTGGTCCATTATCTTAAATATTGTAGAATTGTTACTTAGTATATTGTAGAGAATTTTCCAGAAGTTTTGAAAACTTGAGACAGTTCTAGAATACTTATGGTAACATTGTAAAATCTTCTCAAAATTCCCTCAATATTTTTGAATTTTATTTATATATATATATATATATATATATCGGATTTCTATTGGCCATACCGAATTCTCCATCAAAACGTGCAGAACGCGTAGAAGGATCTCTCCTGCTGCTTTTAGTCGGTGCGGATTGTGTAAAACTTGATGATGTGCCATCTGTAATTAATCAAGCTTAATATTAGAACCACTGTCAATTGAAAAAACGCCAAAAGTCATCATTGAATATGAAAACAGAATTTAATATAAATTTATAAAATAACATTTCGAAATAAGGGAAAAATGCAAATTTAGCATGATATTAATTTGATAATTATTCGATACATTTTTTCAGCATGAATTATACAGGCCGGTCAGATTTGTAACCCAGAAATGAGACAATACTTATCCGAAGGTTTTTGGTGCTCTGAATAGTAATCCGACCTCAGAAGAAATAATGCGCTTCTATCAGGTGCACAAATAAGTTTCAGCCATTTTTATCAAAAATTGGACATTTATTGTGAAATAACGGAACCTTGTGTTTTATTCAAAGTATTGTCCATCGTATTGTTCTGCTTGGGTTTGGCACGAATCTTGATCCAATAATGCTTCCAATTCCGCGTCTTTGTACACATTCGACCTTCTGCTACGTTCTTTGTCTTCAATGTCAAATTCACCGTTTTTAAACTTTTGAAACCACTCACGATAACTCCTCTCACTAAATGCAGCCTCGCCATATGCTTCTACGAGCAATCGATGCGCCTCAGCTGCAGATTTCTTTAAATTGAAGGAGCAAATGAAAAGTTCCCGCAAATGACGCTTATTCGGCTCAAAACTCGACATTTCCTCATACAAAAGAATATATTATACTGATCAAAATTCACTAATATTTCAAGGTTATGTTGTTGACAGATGCCCAACCTTACGACAGTGGCGTTTGACATCTGTCAATTTTAACCAAAACTTACTGGTGGCACCAACTTCTGTCAAACGGCGGAAACTTATTTGTACACCTGATACCGTGTTCGCAGAACGTGGACGTAAACGGCCCCCACCATAGATCCTTCGAGCTCATTGTGTCTTCCTCATTTAACCAACCTATGGCAGTGGAGCGAGGAAGAAGACATGAGCTGATAGGGTCCATGGTGGGGGCCGTTTACGTCCACGTTCTGCGAACACTGACCTGATATGTTTCTTGGCTTGCTAAATCCAGA
Organism: Diplolepis rosae; assembly: GCA_030998225.1. Lineage (NCBI taxonomy): Eukaryota > Metazoa > Arthropoda > Insecta > Hymenoptera > Diplolepididae > Diplolepis > Diplolepis rosae. The sequence continues at coordinate 7,149,119 of JAPYXD010000727.1, read as the reverse complement.
TCCAACCTCAGAATTGCTCCATCACCTCAGGTTTCTTAAATTTCCTAACTGTGTATAGAATAACCCCTAAAATAGAAAAAAGTGGTGTATTTTGCACTTTTGGGTTAGGAAATTTACAAAACCTGAGGTGATGGAGATATTGTGAGATTGGATCTGGATTTAGCAACTCATGACACATAAAAGCGCATTATTTCTTCTGCTTTCCGGATGACCTTTTTTTCGGTAAAGTTGTATTCACAAAAACGGCAAAGTACTCAACTTCCGTGAACGATATCTCCAAGAAAAAAAAAGATATCTGAAAAATTCAAGAAGGGTTTTAAAGGGTAAAAGGTACTTGCAAATCCCGTAACGAGTTTTTAGGAAAAAAATTAATTTGCGATGTAATTTAACCCCGAATATAGCAAAAAATAGTGGTTTTTGCACTTTTAGGTTATGATATCTTAAGAACCTGAGGTGATGAAGCAATTCTGAGGTCTAACTATGATTCAGCGCACCAAAAGTCTTCGAATATTGTCTCGTTTCTGGATTATTCATTTTTTGAAATTTTATTGACCAGTATTATTATAAATCGACACTCTATATTTTTCCGACTACAGTCCCACTATGAAAAAGGGTGAAATTTCACTAGAGCAAAGTCAAATTTTCCTGTATTTAAGTAAATTTTCATACTCATTGTAATTTTAACTAAAAAAAAAAAATAATAGAGAATAGTCTCTAATTTATTTTGTGTCAAATTTAACTCGTTTGAGAACGGATGTTAAAAATTTCTCAAGTGGAGAGGCTCACTTCTGTCTGCAAAAGTGTGAAATTTTATACTAATAGAGTGGTATTTCCTTCTGGAGTGTAAATTCCACTATGAAGTATTTAAAAAAATAAAACAAAAGTTTCAATACATTTTTAAATTTTATTCAACTTTTTGAAGGATATAAATTGTTTTTCATAGAGTCAAATGCGCCAGCTCTTGTTAGAGCCTAGCAGGATATTTCCATACTGGACGCCATTATAAGATATTTCAATTTCTTTCTACATAATTAAAAGTCTTTTACAGATTAGTAACTTAATTTTATTACAATGTAAGTTTTAAAATATGTTCCGGATTATTATTAGCCATACCAGATTCTCTATCAGCATTTGAAGATGGCGTAGAAGCATCTCTCCTGTTAGTTTTTACCTGTGGCGGTGTTTTAAAACCTGATGATCCTAGATTTTCATCTTTGGTTGGAACTGTAATTAAATTTACTTCATATTAAAAACACTGTCAAATAAAAAAGCGCCTAAAACCGATATAAAATAGGAAAACAAATTTCAGAATAAATATCAGCATTAACATATTGAAATAAGGGGAGAATTTAGCATAATATTGATTATCTTGGCATATAGAACAATTATATATAACAAATTGGCTATTTCAACCACATTATTTTAGTAAAGCTACACCCAGAAAAGAGTTGTATTTATTAGGTGCGCAACTAAGTTCCCGCTGTTTGTCAATAGATGGCGCCAGCAGTAAGTGCTGGTCGATTTTGACATATCCAAAACGTCCTGAACCAAGCTTAGAAATATGGTAAACAAACCGTTTTGACGCATTAGTGATTTTTGTTTGGCGTCTTATACTTTTGGTTGTGTGAAAATGTCTGATTTTGTGCCAAATAATCGTCATTTGCGGGAAGTGTTGATTTTCTTCTTTCATTCAAAGAAAACGACGGCTAAAGCGCCAAAAACCTTCGAAGACGCTGATGTTATTTATTATGAGCTGTTGAAACCGAACGAAACCATCAATGGTGAATGGTATCGAACGCAATTGATGCGTTTGAGCCGAGCTCTGCGCAAAAAACGGCCACAATACGAGCAGAGTCACGAAAAAGTGATTCTACAGCATGACAACGCTCGGCCTCACGTTGCCAAACCCGTTAAAACCTACCTGAAAATACTCAAATGGGTCCGATAATGCATTGTCCGATTATTACTTGTTCCGGACAATGGCACATTTTCTGGCTGAGAAGCAGTTCCGCTTATAGGAAGACATCAGAAAATGGCTTGATTCGTGGATAACCTCAAAACATGAACAATTTTACCATAACGGTATTCAAGCTCTACCAGAAAGATAGGCAAAAGTTGTAGCTAACGATGGGCAATACTTTGAATGATTTATTTGTAACCATATTTTCACAATAAAGTTGCATTTTCATCAAAAAAACATTGGGAACTTAGTTTCGCACCTAATAAATTTAAGAAACCGTTTTTTTATCTTCATTTCTTTAATTCGAAGTGAAAACACCTTTAGAACAAATATGAATTTATTTAATTTTATGGAATCACGTTTTTAGCCTTTTTTAATGAAAGAAATTATTTTTTTAACATTATTCATTTGATTTAAAAAAATACTTTTTTTATTCTAATTCAGTACCTGCAAAAACATAAGAAATTATTTATCTAATTTTACTATCGTTGCACGAAGAGAATTTTTTCTTTAAATTAAAGAAGACGTATGTGCTATGCGACTGCACGGACATTTCTTTCTTTAATTCGAATAATAAAAGTAATAAAAAATTAAATCAAAGAAACTTTTCGTTGAACATATACAATAGCAATACGCAAATTTGATCGAATCAATGGAATTTCGCTTGAATCGAAGAAAATATAAGTTGAATATATAAGTTGGGTGACTAAGAATTTGTAGAATTAAATAAAATATGTTAATATAGGTCTGCCTAGTCATAAATACTTATAATTACAAAAAAAAATGTTTGGAAAAAAATAATTTTACAATTATAAACATTTATGACTAGATAGACATGACTTAGTTAATTTTACGCCATTGTAGAATATTTCAATTTCATTTTACATACCGGATTCTCCATCAAAACGTGCAGAACGCGAAGAAGCATGTTTCCTGCTTTCTTTAGTCGGTTCCGATTGTGTATATCTTGATGATGTGCCAGCTGTAATTAATCAAAATTAATATTAGAACCACTGTCAATTGAAAAAACACCGAAAGTCATTATTTAATAGGAGAGCAGGTTTCAATATAAATTTTTAAAATAACATTTCAAAATAAGAGAAAAATGCAAATTTAGTATAATATTGATTATTTTGATAATTATTCGATACATTTTTTATCATGGATTACTATTAATGGGTACCCTTAATTTTTCCGACTACAGTTCCACTATGAGACAGAGAGAAAATTCTGTAGAACAGAATAAAATTTCCCAGTATTTGAGAAAATTTTCACTCCAATTTTAATTTTCTTTCAAAATAATTTTAGAGAATACTCTCTAATTTTTTTGAGTCAAATTTAACTCGTTTGAGTTCGGATGTGAAACATTTCTCAATTAAAGAGGCTTCTCACTCCTTCTGGAGTGTAAATTCCACTATGAAGAATTTAAAAAAATAAATCAAAAGCTTTAATAAATTTTTTAATATTATTCAATTTTTTGATGAATATAAATTATTTTTTATAGAGTCAAACACTTCAGCTGATGCAATAGCCATTGTAGGATATTTCTATTTCTTTCTACACAATTGAAAGTCTTTTATAAATTAATAACTTAATTTAATTACAATTTAAGTTTTAAAATATATTCCGGATTATTATTAACTATACCAGATTCTCTATCAACATTTGGAGATGGCGTAGAAGCATCTCTCCTGTTAGTTTTTGCAGGTGGCGGTGTTGTAAAACCTGATGATCCTACATTTTCATCTTCCGTTGGAGCTGTAATCAAATTTACTTTATATTAAAAACACTATCAAATAAAAGGACGCCCAAAACCGATATAAAATAGGAAAACAAATTTCAGTATAAATAGCTGAATTAACACGTCGAAATAAGGAGAAAAATTAGCATAATATTGATTATCTTGGTAATTACTTCAAACATTTGTTTGGTCTGAATTATTATTAAACGGTACTCTCTAAATTTTTCTTACTAGAATGTCACTTCACTGGATAAAATTTCTAGGGTAATTTAAACTAACACGTTCCAACTAATTGCTTTTAGTAAAAACTACTATAAATTTGATTAGTTAACTTATATAAATATATATGGGCTACTTTAACCACATTATTTTGGTAAAGCTACACCCAGAAAAAAATTTTATTTAAATTTAAGAAATCGTTCTTTTAAATTCATTTCTTTAATTCGAAATGAAAACACCTTTAGAACAAATATAAATTTATTTCATTTAAAAAAATTGCGTTTTACCCTTCTTTAAATGAAAGAAATAATCTTTTTGACATTATTCATTTGATTTAAAAAAATATTTTTTGATTCAAATTCAGTACTGGAAAAAACTTAAGAAATAATTTACTTAATTCTATTATCTTTGAACACACAATTTTTTCTGTAAATTAAAGAAAATGTATGTACTATGCAACTGCGCAGACATTTATTTCATTAATTCAAAGGTTAAAAACAATCAAGAAATTTCTTTAAATCAAAGAAACTTTTCTTTGATGACCAAATTAGCATTGCGCAAATTTGTTCGATTCAAAGAAATTTTGTTTGAATCGAAGAAACTTTTTTCTGGGTGTAATCAAATTTTGAGTTGCTTTTACTAAAAACAATTACTTAGGACGTATTAGTTACAATTACTATTTAGATTTCTCTCCGTGTTTCAAGAATGTAAACTGGATCACTCCTCATTCGAGTAATTCGGTTTTCATTTCAAGAGATTTAATTTTTAATTGCTATTGGTATATAACATCAATAAGATTATACCTTAGTATTTTTAAATTTGTATGATAAATATTTTCCAAATTTCTGGAATTTTTTTGAATTTTTAAATATTTTTCACTCATTCATTCTAGACTTATCTAGAACATTTTAGATTATTTTCAAAAATTTGAGAATATTTCAGAAAGTTCTAGATTAACCGTTAACATTGTAAAATCTTTTCAACATTTCTGCAATATTATTCTAGTTTTTTAAATTCTTTAAGAAATATATATTTTTTTTCATGGAAGCAAACACGTCAGATCCTACAAAGGCCTAGCAGGGTATTTCTACACAGGCACTACTGGGTGCCATAGTAAAATATTTCAATTTCTTTTATATATGTGAAAGTCTTTCAAAAGTTAATAACTCAATATTATGACAATTTAAGTTTCAAAATATGTTCCAAATTTCTATTTGCCATACCTTTGACAATGATAAAAATGTTAAAAGTCCAATTGAGTTAACATATCACTCAAAAGTTTCCGATCTGACATATAGATGGCACCACTGTTGCCAAATCCATATGATTTTTGGATAGTACAATCTGACGTTTGGTTCAGAAGTTACAGAGGTTTTGGTGAAGCAACTTTTGTCATTTTCACAACAATGGATAAAAAAGTGTTTAGAGTGTTAATCAAACATTGCTTTTTAATGGGAAAAAATACTGTTGAAGCAAAGCAGTGGCTTGATAAGCGCTATGGAGACTCTGCACCAGGTAAATCAACAATTATCGACTGGTATGCCGAATTTAAACGCGGTCATACAAACACCGACGCTGAACGCTCTGTTCGTCCAAGATCCACAGCTGTTCCAGAAAACATAACAAAAGTCGACAAAATAGATTTGGGCGATCGTAAATATAAGTTGCGCGAGATAGCTGACACCTTAAGGATATCAGAACGTTTACAATTTTGCACGAATCTTTGGAGATACGTAAGTTGTTTTCGAAGTAGGTGCCGCTTTACTCACACCTGATCAAAAACAACAACGCGTAGAGGATTCACAGAACTGTTTGGAGTTGTTCAAGCGAGGTAAAAAGAATTTTCTGAGTCGGTATGTGGCAACGGATGAAACCTGGATCCACCACTACACACCTGAAACAAAAATATCGTCAGCTAAGTGTGCAGCAGCTGGTGAAAGCCATCCAAAGCGACCAAAAACTCAACAGTGGGCTGGCAAGGTTATGGTATTCGTATTTTGGGACGCGCAAGAAAAAACAGCCTGACATGCAAAAAAAAAGTACTGTTACACCAAGATAATGCACCGTGCCTTAAGTCCATGACAGCGATGGTCAAATTGAATGAATGAAGGTTCGAATTGCTTCCTCACCCACCATATTCTCCAGATTTGGTCCCCAGCGACTAACGGGCTCTTTGCTGACCTGAAAAAAATACTCCAGGGAAAGAGATTTGGCTCTAATGAAGAAGTGATTGCCAAAACTGAGGCCTAACCTAGCGGACCCAGTCCAGCCATTATTATGGCTAAAAACGGTAAAAAAACATTTCGAGCATTGCGATTATGATTCTGTGGTGAAATTTGGAATAGAAGGTGTAGGAATAAATACAACAATTTCATTTTTTAGGGATAAAAACTAGAAAAACATCGTATACCTGTTATTGAAGCTGAAGGCAATGCAGTAGTTCACAATTGGCGGAACGTCTCCACCGTCAAGGTTGATTGTTGTTTGAGTGAGACACAACTACTTTGATCTCACTTCTACCAATAGCCAATCCTGTCGGTGTAGACAGGTATATGATGCTTTTCTAACTTTTTTCGCTAAAAAATAAAATTATTGTATTTGTTCCTACACTTTCTTATTCAAATTTGTTCGCAGTATCATCTTTGCAATGACAAATGTTATTGTACCTTTCTTAGCCATAACAATGCGAGGTCTCTACCGGGTCCACTAGGATATTTTGAGGACAAAGACGAATCATTTTATAAAAAAGGCATCGAAAAAGTAGAGAAGCGTTAGAATGAATGTATTACGCTTGAAGGAAACTATGTTGATGAATAAAGTCGAATTTCTCGGAAAAACTGTGTTTTTCTTAGTTTGACCAGAAACTTATTGAGTGATGTGTTAAAATATAAATGCACAGTAAAAATTTTTCTCCAGGTTTGCCATGAAACGCCATAATATCATTTGAGCTTATTCTACCGGAAGTTCTATTGCAAAGCCCTCTGTTGCACTTTAATTTTTCCTGAACAGTCACCGGTCTGGTTCGGCGTTTTATTCCAGATTAGGGCCAGGGAATTTCTGCATGGATCCGATTTACGCGTATTTTATTAGGAAATTATGTTTTCACTTACGGGAACTTGGAGGTTTTTTCGCAAACTCTGTGAAATATTTTAATTTGTGTTCAATCAATGTAACAATTGAAACCTGTGAACCATGATGTAAAATGGAATGGAGAGTTATTCCCAGCAAGTGAGACTCGTCAAGAAATACAGGAGCGCCTACCTCGTGCTAAAATAGAAAACCATTTTTGCTTTTGCGCACCTTTTTAACATGAAATATGAACAAGAACAACTAATATTATAGTAATTCACTCGCGGAAATTAAGCCTTAGGCAAAAATAGATAATTTTGCTTTAAAGAATAGCGATATTATTATTGAAGGGATTGTTTAAAAGAGGAAAGATTATTTTCAAAGAAAAATCTTTGAAATGAAGAAAAATAATTTTATTTTTGCTCCAACTTTTTTCTTATCGCTTCTCACCAAAATTTCAAAAAATGATGCTATTCTAATAAATTATAAATCATTTCTTCAAGGAAAAGAATCTCTACAACTTGTTCGTTTCCAATTTTTGAAAATGAATTAATTGTTATAAAATTCCGCAATTTGTTTATACATAAAAGTGATGGAATTACTTAAAAACCCCAAAACCTTTCTGAATAAAGGTACTAAACATAAAAAAAATTATACGGATCTCTAATCTCAAAAAATAAAAATATAACTGCAAAGGATAATATAAATATATTTACGCTCTCAAAGTATCCATCAAGTGAAATAGCGCAGATCATACCAAGCTCATATGGACGTTTAAAGACAGTTTCAACTAGTTTTTTGCATTTTTCGGCTTCTATTAATTTTACTGTTATGTATTGAACATATACTTTTTCCCAGGGATTCACTTCGGGTTCCTCGTCGGAATAATAATTGTCCTCTCGATACATCTCTGGATGCTTTTCTGCATTCGCTGTCTCCTTGTCAATATCATCATTACGAACCCGAGGCTTATTCACAACATACGTCCATCCTTTTGAATGAAATACTGTGTCAAGAGTATGAGGATTTTCATAAATATCAACGAACTGAATATGTCTCTCTTTCTTCAGAGGCGTTCTTCTTTTGAGCTAAAATATAATTCAAATTTATGAAACTGCATCAGATCAAATTGCAACCACGCAAGAAATATTTATACTATTAGTTGTGAAAATAATTTTTAGGCACATATTTTTCCTAGAAAATACACTGTGGGCAGAGTTATTCTGTTAATCTGAATTTGTTAACTCACTTTTAAAATTCCAAACTCCATTGGTATTACAGTGTTCGTATTTTCTTTAAAGAACACACTATCAATTTCATATGGTTTTCTAGGGTTAGGGCCCGACAGAAACACATAATAAACCTCTTTTTGTGTGTCTATGAACTTAGCAATGTCTTTTGAAGTTATAACATTACTTGGATCAAACAATGCTCCCATACCCAAAATATGAAAACAAGGCGTAAAAGATGCTATTGTAACTGTGTATGGTAGGCGGAAGTTGCTACTGGATGGAATAGCATTTTTTACTTTTCCTTCAAGAAGTGATGAGTTGGATCCTATAAAAAGATTTGAAAATATATAATATGATAGAAAATACACTGACTTGCATAATAGACATTAACGAATGCTTACAACTCAACCTCTTACACAAAAATAACCAGGTGTTATATTTACTCTGATTCGAATATATAATTTTTATTCTACAGGGTGGGCCATCTAACATTTGGAATTTGAACCACCGGTTATTTTGAGTTCGAGAAATATAATGACGTTCACGAATTGATATAAAATTAGTTTTATGTTTGAAATTTACGAAATGGGACGCTTTACGCTTGAACAAAATTGGGAAATATTGATAACTTACTTAAAAGTGGTAAATATTTTACCAAAATAGTCCAAGAACTGAAGCCTCATGATCATCCGCTGCGTTTTCGGTTCGCCCAATGGGCTAAAGATCGCTTGGTCGAAGAAGAGCATTTTTACCGAATAATAATCTTTTCAGTTGAAGCCCATCTCCACATCGGAAGCTATGTCAATAAGCAAAATTGTCGCATTGAGGGCTCAGAAAATCCAAACATAATCATTGGGAAGCCGATACACCCGCAACGAGTGACTGTTTGGTACGGTGGCATCATTGGGCCATTTTTCTTCGAAAATGAGCAAGGAGCCGCCGTTACGGTCAATGGTGAGCGTTACCATGCAATGCTCAACGAATTTTTGTTTTCAAAAATTGAAGACGATGACATGGACGACATTTGAGGATGCGCATGCAATAACCGCCTAGGCGCTCGGACACTAGGCTGAACGGAGATAGAACGCGACCTCTGATTAGCTGAAATCTCGTTTCGGAAAAATTCGGCTTATCAGAGGTCGCGTTCCCCCTCCGTTTGGCCTACTGGCCGAGCGGTTATTGCATGCGCACTCTCATTTGGTTTCAATAGGACGGGGCCACTTGTCACACAGCCAACGTAACAATCGATCGACGATTGAGGCCTTCAAACACGAAATCGAAGTTCCCATTCATGGGATTGAAACCCAAACAATCAAAAATGTACTGAAAAATTGGGTTGATCCAATGGGATATTGTAAGGCCAGCCGTGGCAATCATTTTTATGATGTTGTGTTTCATTCTTAAATGGAAAGGTTCAATCCTTCTAATAAAACCATAGTTTTGAAATAATATCCATAAGTTTTTTTTTATAGCCGATTTAAATTCCAAATGTTAGACGGCCCACCCTGTACATAAGGATCCGAACTTTGATTTGTAACATCCAAATTCTAAGGTAAAATGTACACAGAAAAATAAATTTCTGGTTTTGGGTAGCCACCTATAAATATTAGGCCCATACAATATTCAGATGATCAGATTGAATGCCCAAGATATCAAGAATTAAGATATAAATTTCACGGTTTAATATCTAGGTTTTTTACTTTAATAGATTTAGATTTTTATTCTATATAGTGTACTTCCAAAATAGTAAACATCGTGGTGAATAATAGAAAATTATTTCCTAAGATTTTGATTATTTATTTATGATTTTATCTTCTTTAAAATGCACTATTTTGTTGTTTTTCAAATTACTTAATTTACCAATGTTTAAATTCGTCAAACTTATTAATAAGATCGCAAATTAGAAAATTAGAAGACAATGAATCTCAAAAAAAAATTTTGCATTAAATAACATTTGTTTCATTTAAACAAAATATCTTTGGGACAAATAAAAATTTGTTCGAATCAAATACATTTTTCTTTAAAACAAACAAATTATTTTTGCATTCGTATATGGTCGGGGGTACAATTCGTTTGATTTAAGGCAGAAATTTATTTGATTTGAACAAATTTTTATTTGTTTCAAAGATACTTTGTTTGAATCAAATAAATTTTATTTTATTTTAATTTCCTAAAATTTTGATTATTTATTTATGATTCTATTTTGCTTAAATTTTTTTTTTTTTTTTTTTTGGTTGCGCGAGACCATTAATAACTTGCATAAACTATGATCGGGCTTAAACTGACAACTTTGGACAACGCTGGAGCATTTCCTTGCTTTTCCTTTCCCACTTTTCGGCTCCGGTCTATCGGACCCTGAGCGAGCCCGGGTCCGGTTGTCCTCCTGCCCACCGGACACCTCCTACCGCCACTGGTGCACAGACAATAACGATATAGCAAAAATTGTATAAATCAAAATTTGTAGATCTTATTTAAGGCCATTAAGCAACCAGATCACGTAATTTATCTTTACTTTATAACATTTCAGTCTGTTTAACCCCATTTCCATGCAAAATTAGATACCAAGTTGAAAATTTATGAAATAAAATAAAATCGTTTTATTAAATTTTATTAGCTTAACCAAATTTTTTTCTTGAATCTAATAAATATTTAAAATATATTAAAAGTACCTTAAGTAGTTGATTAGATCAAGCACAATTTAATAATCAAAAAATTTTGTTGTCCATATAACAATAAAAATTTCTTTAAATTAAAACGAAAAATATATACATTCAGAAAAAAGATTTGATTGAATGAAATAAAAAAATTTCTTTAAAAGGCTTTTTTTGATACAAACAAAAAATTTATTCGAAGTAAATAACATTTGTTTCATTTAAACAAAATATCTTTGGACCAAATAAATATTTGTTTGAATCAAATAAATTCTTTGGAACAAACAAATTTTTGCATTCGTATATAGTCAAGGATAAAAAAAATTTTCAAAGAAATTTTGTTTTCATAATTATAAACATTTGTGACCAGACAGACCTATAATAATGTATTTTATTTAATTCTACAATATTTCAGTTACCCGTCTTAATTTTTTATAAAAATGTGGTTACACAAAGTGAAATGCCGGTAAAGTAGGAATCTGGTTGATCCATGGCCTTAATTCAAATAAATCATCTTTTTAAAACAAAGAAAGTCTTCCCAACAAATAATTTTCGTTGATTCAATCGAATCTTTTTTCTAAGGGTACATTCGATCAAAAAAGTTTAGATGTAAATTTTTAGACCTGTTTAAAACAAATAATTGTGAATTTTAACATTTTTCCGTATCTCCCATAGATTGGCTAAAAAATTTAATTTTTTATATTTTCAAGGATATTTTTTCAAATAAAAATAAAAAATAAAAATTACATAAAAAATTTGTTGAATTATTCTAAGATTTTAATCTATATGAATATGAATGTTTATAGAAGCTCTTATCGAGATAGCGAACTCAAACAGAGATATACTTACACACTCGCAAAATCCGAGGTCGACACATAGTAGTATTTTTCTTAGAATTTTTTCCCCTACACCCCCGAGGATGAGCTTCTATTGAGAATCGACTGCATTAAAAAGTAGTTTTCAAAAAAGCCAAAAATGTCCTAATTTTCGTAATTTCTATTGTATAAATCAAACTAACTCGTCCTCTAGTTTTAGGCCCCGATAAATTGCACACAGAAAGAACTTAGATGACTAAATGTATTATGTTTCGTGCGAAGAAGTGCCATTTAAGAGAGTAAACCAGAACTATTGGAAAAAGTTGTGAAAAAGTCCCGTCATAATGTTAAAGTTTATTTTGTCAATCATTACTCGCCGTTTGTCGTAAAAATGGAAATGTCTTATAATGTCAACGCGAAAGACATCTTTAAAGGTATATTTTGTCTAAAAAAAAGTTGGCTTATGAATTATCAATTTTTACCATCATTCATGGTGATATTTCCCGAAACGCGTTATATAGGTAGCATATTTTTGGGACTAACTGACGGAAATTCCTACAGATTCCGTTTTGCCGTCAAAAATGGTAAAATTGTTATCCATGTACCAAAGCGCATTTCAATCTGATCATTTTTTCAAAAGTTATTGTATTTACAGACAACGACAGACAGGATTTAAAAAAATCCTTTTTTCTACTAGCGGGTCATTTTTTGAACTTTTTAAACTTTTTCCTCCCTTGTTGCATAATATACTATTTTGTAACAGAAGCACAAAAAGTTCTTCTTTTCGTGCCTGTAAAATGTGCTGAAATATACTATTTTCATATTTAGTTGGTAATAAAACGTGAAAATTTGTTTAAAAAAGTAGATGTCCATTTTTGAATAAATTTAATACCTTCTCTCATGTGATGAGAGAATGTTAAAAATGGCAAGTCGACACTGTAAAAAAAGTTATAATTCAAGTCTAAAAATCAACTAACTTTAAGATGTAACAAAACAAGACCATTAGAAAAGTACAGACTTAGAAGTAACAAATTAAAGACTTTTTTTCTATGTACCATGCGACCTTAAGTTACGTGCACTCCAATACAAACAATCTGATTAAAACCATCAGAATTTCGGCAAAGGCCTCAAAACTCCTTTTCTGCTTGAAAGAACTAGAAATCTATTTATTTTTATACTTACCATTAGAATTAGCAATATATAAAGAAATACAGATGAAAGCAGTTATAAGGACCCTCATGTTTTCTACGTTGACGAAATAGGTTTTCTTAAGTTCGGAAGAAATATAGCAATGGGGATTTTGAAATGTGGGTTGCCACTAAATAAGGGAAATGTACCGGTTTTTGAACACGTGACAGATGACGAATATTTTTTTTGTCTGAAGTATGTAGATAGATTTCGCAAATAATGATGAAACATCAATAAATATTAACTAATTTTCTGTTAAAACTATTTTTAAGAGAATGAAAATTACTATACTTTTGTTCTAATAAGCCCTTAAGCTTGCGGTTCGATTTTATGATTACAATCCGACTACGAATACATTCACTCTATACTAAAAACTATTTCAATGTTTGCTAGAATTACGTAATTTTGTTTCTAAGTCTCAACATCACAGTTGTTGTAATGAAGTATGTATTACTGCTTAATCAGAAGCTATACATTCATTTTGATGTTCCCACCTCGCAGTATTACATAGTCTTATCAGCACGAAATCAAGTCGAGGTTAACATTTTTAGTTAGCATCTTGTCATTTATATACAATGTTAAAATAAGACAGGTCAACAAAAGTGAACTTTTTGTTGTAGCCAAAGACCGGAGTAGGTCAGTTCGAAAGATTTTGATGTTCTAAAAATGAATCCTTTCTCCAAATTTTACCAGCATGTCGGGATTTCAAGGTATCCTAACCTAAAAGTGCAAAAAGGGCCATTTTCGGCAATATTCGAAATAATATAAGATGAGCTATTGTTTAGAACTGCTTTTTATCGTTCATTTACATTTTGGATTATCTCGAACCGATTTTTACATTCTCATCATAAATGAGAAAGTATTAGTTTTGTGTGAAAAATGACTTTCAGAATGTTCATCAAATTTTCATGTTTTGAGACCCCCTGAGTCAGAAAACGCAACACTGAGGAAAATGGATTATAAAATTTAATATTCAGGTCCAGTGACTATGGGACAGCTATTTAGATTATAAATACGATAATCTAGATTATAAGAAGTATAATCCAGATTATAAGTGACATAACCTACAATTTTTTCTATATTCTAACATCATACCGTTTATAATCGAGATTATAGCTTTTATAATTCAAATGGCTGTCCTATAGTCACTGTACCTCGATATTAAATTTTATAATCCATTTTTCTCTGTGAATATTTACTGTCTGTAATAGTAGTAGTAGTAGTAGGTCGAAAACTCGATAACTCTCAATAGCATTATCAGATTGAATTAATCTTTGGCATACTTTATCGGGGCCAATAAAGCAAGGACAAGTTCGTTAACCAGCCACATCCGACCAAAATTGTGAAAATAAGAGCATTTTTTGTGTTTTCTAAAAAAACTTTTTCAAAAAATACAAAATTCCAATACTGGTTTCTCATAGTCCTCATAAATCTCTACTAATTATCCTAATAACATTTTACGATTAAACTAAAATTAGTTAAATGTTAAAACTTGCAAAAAATCAATATCTAAATTCCATTTATTTACACTTTAATTGTACAAAATTCGAAAAAAAGTTGTGATACAAAATTGTTTATTATATAAAGATTTCCAGGATTGAATTGCAATCTTTTTTCATAAGATGTATAATTTTCTTTTTAATTAAAAAAAATACTATTAAAAATCCATAATTCGTTTTTTTAACAATAATATATGAAATACAGAAAAAACGTAAGTTTGCAGAATTATTCGTTTCAATAAGATCTACAAATTTTGTCTGACATAATTTCTGATAAAAAATATATTTTTCATTTTTATTTTGGAAAAGATATCAAAATTCTATTATTTAAACAAAATTTGTGACTTACGAGAAAAAACGCTGAGATGAAAATTTATTTGCCTAAATGAGGTCTACAAATTCTCAGTAGGAAATTTTTTGACAAGATGTATATTCTATGTTTTGATTATAAATTATTTCAAATTAATTAGTTGAGTTCGAAATTTTTGCCACTGTCTACATTATCGGAGGATCATTAGTGACCTATCAGATAGGATACGTTGCCGACAGGTGTCCTCGTAGACAATTTCAAAAATCATAAATTCGATTTTGTAACCAAAATATATGAGATACAAAATAAGTATTAAGATAAAAAATCGTTTCTTAAAAACAATCTATTAATTTTTTTCCTTTTTTATATAGTTTCTAATAAAACGTATATTTTCCATTTTAATTTCGAAAAGTACGCATTAAAATTCCAAAATTCCATTATTTAAAAAGAATATGTGACATACGCAAAAACCGCTAAGATGGAAAATTATTTACCCAAATGAAGTCTAAATATTCTCAGTAGAAAATTTGTTGACAAGATGTATATTTTATGTTTTGATTTTAAAAACATTGTTAAAAATCATTAATTAGATTTTGTAACCAAAATATATGAGATACAAAATAAGTATTAAGATAAAAAATCGTTTCTTTGTTACAGAAATGTATACAGAAAATCGAGCGCGAAGCGTATCATAATCACAATGTGTTCCTTAAGGCTGATAGATCCTTAAGTAAATTAAATTTCCTTTTTCATTTGATATAAAAAAAAAATTAAGTAACTTTGAGAAAATGTGTAATTCACATCATCTGTAATATTATAAAATTGATTTGAGCTTAAGTACCACATTACATGAAATAAAATTATATGTATGCAAAAATATAAAACCGAGTTTTCAGGACATCAAAATCCTTTGAGGTCACCTACTCTCAAAATCTGAATCAGTCAAATTTTCACTGATTGAAACAGTGATTTTCCTTCTCACTGATTCATCAGTGGAAACAATATTTTTCACCGTTAAATCAGTTACTTTTCACTGAAGTAATCAGTGAAATTTGACTGATTCGAAGTAACCTCTGTTTAGCTATTTGAATCGGTCAAATTCCACTGATAATCATAAGATTTTGACTGATTCAGATTTAGAGAGTATTCGGTCATTGGATACAAATTTTATCAGCATGTGTAATTTTAAATATGAGGCAAATCTTTTTTTTAACTTTTATTGACATATTTACCCAGATAACAAAGTGCGCGTACAGTGCGAGCGTTACCGCTCGCAAGGGTGCGGATTATGCATCACGCGTGCGTTCACCACGCCATGCAGATGCGTCATCATATGCGACGCATATCGCCGGCACGTAGTGAAGTTCGCATTCGTGACGGTGAAAAGCGAGCTTTATGCGTCTCGTGTAATTTAAAATTAGTTCCAAAATATTAATCATAATAAGAAATAAAAATACATAATGTACTTGAAAACATTATATTTAATGTTGAAAACTGATATTATACATACGGGTAATGGATAAATGTTTGTTATATATCCAATAAATCTCAATAAACAATGTATAAAGTGTTCAATATACTTAAATAACGACGAACGCGAACATTTTTTTAGTGCCGATAAAAAAGTAGTTTCCTATATTAGTACAGTTATACATTTGAAATATAATAAGTATTCAACTTATAGTTGAATCACAATGAACAGCAAAATATTTTTAGCACTGAACAAATAGTACATTTTCTTATATTATTAGAGTTATTTAGTGATGCCGGTCAACGCGTGGTCAACTTTACATTGTGGCTTGTACTTTTAAAATAAGAAAAACCACGTGTCAGACTAACAAACTTCAAAAATAAATATTAATTACCTTACACACACTGAATCCACTGAATGCACTAAAACTATGATCATGAAAATGACGCGAAAAAAACTGATTATGTACGACCTAGCCTAACCAACAGAAAGAAACGCCATGTTGAAGTTTATTCCAACTATGTGATCACGCGAGAATATCATAATGAGATGAAATAAATTGAAAAACATTTTAAAAATAGTAAAAGTAACTTAAACATTAATTATAAAATGTCTATCTTGTGAACATTCGATATTTAAATAAGTTTGTCGATATTGCTAAACTAAAAATATACTTACAAAATTTAAATTTATATTCCAGGAATTTTTCATGTTTCCTTTTTTCTGCAGGAAATTATTAACATAAATTATTTAATTATTATTAATATTAAGTAAATAAAATAAATAAATCAAATAAATACAATACTATTTGAATTATTAACACAAATTAACATTTTTATTATCAAAAAAAGGTCTTATATCAATAATATTAAATATATATATATAAACAGATGCCTATTACAAAGTGCGAGACATATGCCTCCCACGTACGTGCCTGCCACAAAATGCGACGCATATGTACCGTACTGTACACGCACCGTGTTCCTCGCATGCTGTGCGGGTAACGTGCATCGCACGATTATTATCTGGGTATGGTTCTTTTAAGATTTGCGTGCTTATGAAATTACAAATAATTCTATTTTTTCTGCATCACGTGGTATTTTTGTCTTCTCTTAACCTGCCAAGAAACTTTAATTGTATTCAAAATTATAAGAAAAGCAGCCATTTTCGGGATAACTAGAAATATCAATTTATTCAAAAAGACCATATTCGAATTTCATTGCTATATTTGTAGTAATATTCAAAGTATATAGTGTAGATTTTGTTTCTCTTATTTATGTGTCAAAATTTTGCTCTATAGTTTCTGCATTGCCTAATGAATTGCCATTTTCATGTACGTGGCACAAACAATTCGCTCAAAATTTTACTTCAAAAGGTAAAACACATTATCAGTGGCGAATCGAGAAATCGTGTGTCTTTTTCTAAGACATGCGAAACAAAGGAAAGAGAAACGGCTGCCACCCCTCTTTCTTCGTTTTTCACGCTCTAGAAGAAAAAATACCATTTATAAATCGCCACTGCACGTTCTTAAAGAGATACTGGATAAACATTGAATGATCGTGATAACATTTATTAGTTTGGCAAATAAAATAAAAGTGCCGTGTTCACCTTCTCATGAGATTTGCAAATAAAATTGAAAATGATTTTAAATTAGGTGGTAGAGTTCGAAATTTTCCCCACTGCCTACAATATCAGAGGATCATTAGTCATGTATCAGATAGGATACGATGCTGAAAAGTGTCCTCGTAGACAATTCCACTCTTATATCGCGATAATGCAAGTTAAATTCAAATTTTCAGAAGAATTTGAAATTTTTTGGTGGAAAAAGAGACGCTTTCCAATGTGCTGTGTGTAAGACCCGGACTCAAATCCCGGCACAGTTAAAAGCGTCTCTTTTTCCACAGAAAGATTTCAAATTCTTTCAAAAAATCGAAAACATTTAGAATTTAGAACAAAAATGTTTGCTTTGATATTTTGAGCTTTAGTTTATAAACATCATTTAAACAATTTTTTCTGTGAAAAAAGGAACGCTTCCACTCCACTGGGCATCAAGCCCAGGACCTTTCGATTGTCGGTCGTATTGATTCTTGTGGTTGGCGGTAGTCTTACGACGTGAACTGTAAATTCCACAATGTACATTCTGTCAAAAAAGTATCGGGAATTGATCATTCAAAAAGTTCATTTCATTTAAAGAAGTGTTGACATCACTCGGTCGCTATAGACAATATTGTAGATCTTTCTAATTATTTGCAAAATGGACCACCAGTATTTATGATTCAAAGTACTGTCCGTCGCTAGCCACTACTTTTTTCTATCTTTCTGGTAATTGTCGGATACCATCCCGAAAAAACGATGCATCTTTTGAGGCGATCCACGAATCGATCCATTTTTTTACTTCTTCATAACAGCGGAAATGCTGATGATCCAGGCCGTGTGCTATCGATCGAAACTAATGGTAGTGGAAAAGAGAGTAGTCTGGAGAATACGGCAGGTGGGGTAAGACCTCCCACTACAGCATTGCCAAGTATCTCTTGGCCGGTCTTGCGACATGTGGCCGAGCATTGTGATGCTGGATGATAACTATGGCGTGTATCTCTTCGTACTGTGGCTATTTCAATTGTGTTCGTTACCGATCTCCTGTGATGGTTTCACTCGGCTTCAACAGCTCATAATATACTACACCGAGCTGGTCCCACCAAATAGAGAACATAACCTGGGCACCGTAAATATTCGGTCTGTACGTCGACATGGAGGCATGTCCGAGCATTCCCCATGATTTTCTGCGCTTGGGATTATCGAAGTGCAGGCCTCACCAGAGAGGTGAGTGTGGCTTATTCTTCAGATGTGGCATTTCTCCCACTACGACTCCTCACTAAGCACGGAAAAGTTTGGTTCACGTGCTTCCTTCTGATTCTCGTGACGTAGATTCAGTAATGCAGTACCGAAGTAGGGCAGGAGGTTTCAACTCCGGCAAAATCATGCTAGAGTTTCTTCTCCCCGCTTCTCTCTACCTCTCCCGCACGCCCCTCTCTTTTCAACGTATTCCTTTCGGTATTTTGCTCCCACCACTCGGATAAGGTGCAATTGCAGTGCGGTGGTAGGGTGGTGCAGTACGGTGGTGGGGCGGTGGAATAAGGTGGAGTAGCTAGTTCATCGAGAGGGCGCCACTATAATTTCATGTTACACGGAGTCTTATGAGAGTTGGAACCCCCTGAAGTAGGAAATCACTACCAGGATGCATATAAGGTGCTTTTGAGATTAGAAATATTTTTCATTATTATTATAATTAAATATTTTAATCGTCTTAAAAATTTAAAACATGGTTAATAATAACTGCTATTGTATTTTAAAAGTTTAAGTATATTATACATAATATGAGATATTAAAATATAACAATACAGGTATAATGTATAAATACGTGTCTTCCAAGCCTTCACGCAAAAAAGAAAATGCTGGTGATCAGTAATCGATTGCTGATTATCAGTACGCCGGTACTGTGGTACTGTGGGTCAGTCCGTGCACATACTGAAAGCCAGTGCTAAGCCTAACAGCATCACTAGTCGCTACGAGTCAGTAAGAAAATGCTGCTCAGCAGCAACTCGCGTTCTAAGGTGCAGAAAGGCGATACCTGTTATTATCAACTACGATTCACTGACCAGCAGTACGCGTTATAACTAAATCAAAGCATCTGACTTCCACTTTTCAAGGTGAATCGGTCACTGAATATAAGAAACAAAGTACTCAGGGACAGTATTTCTTATTTCGCGATACTCGAGTGCTGCGTTACGACGAGCGAGTTGCTCTAAAGCAGCATTCAACTTACTGTATTGTAGAAATTTAGAAAACTTCTAATTGTAATCGAGGTTACTCTACATCAGCATTTTCCCATACGAAAGAAAAATTGAGCATCTCAGTTTCTGCTGAGCAGCACGAAAATGCTGATTATTAGCATTTACTTTTTTCGGAATTCAAATTTTTTTTTGCCATTAACATACTTGCAATATATGATTCATTTAAAAACGAATTATAAATTACTAATAAATATAAAATTGTTCAATGAGAAATAAGTATTTTACATAATATTTTTGTAGTTAGGGGATTTGTACAATTTTTTTTTTTATACCAAGACCCATTTATAATAAAAATTAAAGAATTTCTAAATTCAGTTACCCTAAAATCATCCTAGTAATGATTTCACATTTCGGTACTGGACTCCCCAATGTGCGTCACGAGAGTCGACAGAGAGCGCGCGACATGAACCACCACTCCAACTCTTCGAAACCGAGAAAGGAGTCGTAGTGATGGAACTGCCACATCTGGAAAATGAGCATTTTCGACGAAAATTCCTGGAGTTTCCCCTATCTGGTGAGACCTGTTGTAGTGAACCCATTTTTTCGTCGCCGGTCACAATGCAAAGAAACACCGTTCAACATCCCTCAGCTTCAACTCGTACGGAACCCAATTTCCTTGCTTCTGAATCATTCCTATGGCTTTGAGGCGTTTCGAAATGGCTTGTTGAGTCACTTCTAATGATTCTGCCAATTCTTCTTGTGTTTGGCATGAGCTTTTAGCAAGTAATGCTTCCAATTCGGAATCCTCGAAAATTTTCTCTTTTCCATTGCCTTGCCGGTCCTCGACATCAAAATCGCCGTAAATACTTGAGAGTATTCGATAAGTCTCAGCCGCAGTTTTCTTCAAATGAAAGCAGAAAATCAAAACTTCCCGCAAATGATCAGAATTTGGCTGGAAAACTGACACCTTCGATCGAGGATAAATTTATGATGCAAACACAAATTCACTAATGTGGTGCTGTCGTTTTGTTGACAGATGTCCAAGCTTACTGTGTGACATTTTTTATCTGTCTATTTTGACCGACACTTACCGCTGCAGCCATCTATCGAAAAACGGCGTAAGTAAAATTGTATACCTAATATTTTTTTTTTAATTTAAAAAAGTTCTATTGAAAATCGAAAATTCATTTTTCTAACCAGAGTATGTGAAATACGAAAAAAATGTAAGAACGCTAGATTCTTTCCTTAAGGCCATGCATCAACCAGACCAGGTGACCAAATTCCTGTAAAAGTTCATATAAGACAACTTTTTTATTTTACAAAATGCCTTCCTAGAAATTTGGAAAATACAGCAGTAAGCGATAAACAATGTCTATCATTTTGCATAAGTGATCCTACACTACTGGTTACTTCTTTCTACACGACTGAGTCGTGTAGCTGAAAAAAAATATCACCTACACGACTGAGTAGTGTAGTGGCACGAATCAATCGTATTTCGGCAGTAACTATTTGTGTCAGCCACACGAATGCTGCTACAGTCAAGAGTAGTGCCGTCTACACTACTCTGTAGCATTGCTACACGACTGAATCGTGTGGTAAACACGAATTTTTCCGACTGGTATAACGGAAATTTTTTAGAGTGACAGTTGTAATTATATGTTTTTGATCTTCTTTTTTTTTAAAAGAAGATCAGACAAAGTAAGTTCAGATCGATGTCAAAATATATCTGCTGATGATATGTGAATGCCTGTGTGATTAAAGATTCGAAAATTTTCATTTTCACGATTTTATAAATTCGTCGATAAAATTTTTTGGACATTTCATCGGTGCAGGTGATACTTGTGATCAAGTGAAAACACGGACCCAAATTCGTGTGACATACACGACTTAGTCGTGTAGCAATACTACAGAGCAGTGTAGATGGCACTACTCATGACTGTAGCAGCATTCGTGTGGCTGACACGAATAGTTACTGCCGAAAAACGATTGGTTCGTGCCACTACACTACTCAGTTGTGTAGGTAATTTTTTTTACAGCTATACGACTGTGTCGTGTAAAAAGAAGTAACCAGTAGTGTATGATTTTCTCCGTGTAGACTACTTTTGGTTTTGAAAATGAAAAAAAGTTCAATTTTAGCAAAATAGACACTCACGCGAGTAAAACAAATGTTCTTCCCGTGTTGCAAACGATTTTTTTCCTACCGGGGTGTAAGAAAATGGATTTGTTTGCCTCACAGGGAGCAATAAAGTACACTTTATAACCCGCTAGCAGTAAAAATAAATTTCAAGTGTGTTTACAGTTATGAATACAAATAGAAAATATTTTTTTTAAACTTACCACATATTTTAGAAAAAGTAAACTTGATTTTTTAGTGTTATAAAGTAAAAAAAAAAACATAATACCTGTCATTGCAGGTGCACCACTTGCGGAACGTCTCCACCGTTAAAGTTGACCATTGGTTGGAACTAGACACAACTATACTTTCGTCTCACTCTAACAAATAATCAATCCTGACGGTGGAGAGATGACAGTTGATGAACCGTTGCACTGTCTTCACTGACAGGTATGTTTTTTTAGTTTTTAATGCTAAAAAATAAAATTATTGTCTCAACTTTGATACCTTTAAACTCGAAATGTACTGCAGAATCATAATAGCAACAATATAAATGTTTTTTATGCTCCTCTTATTCATATTATTACGAGGTCAGCGATGGTCACCGAACGGTCAGTGAACGGTCAGCGAATCCGATGGCCGTTCACTGGACTGGGTCCGCCAGTGCTGTCACAGCTGCACTTTTTTCCGTGCAATACAAAAATTTTTCAGCAAGTTTTCGTCACTTTTGTGTACACGATTAATGAAGTTGAAATAAACAAAATAAATGGCGGAGATAAGTTAACATTTTAGATACAAAATGTTTCAGAATTTAGGATTGAAAATACAAATAATTTGAAAATTCGTGCAACCATTTTGCCCAACAATGTTATATGTATGCTTATGATAAATATTGTCTGTGGTATCAGCTGGAATTTATTCGTCGATACAAAATGTTAGGAGTTTCGTAATTTAAGTCTTTAAAAAAATTTAATTATATGTGACGTTTGTTAAAAATGTAATTCAAAATAGTAGGCCAAGCAAGAATTGATTGATTTACATTGATAGCTTTGGTAAAACAAAATAATCGTCTGAGATTTTTCGAAACGCAAATTAAAGTATCATACACTTACAATTTTGCAGAACTAAGATTAATTTAAGGAAATTCAGTTATGTTTTTAAAAATTCAAGGGACAAATTTTAAGAATTCCCCAAATGCGAAATTAGATACAGGAAACAGTGGCTTAATATTGACAACATTTTTCGTCAAGTTTAACTACGAAAATATTATGTCAATAATGAATACATAACTAGTCTCTAAATTTGAATCAGTGAGATTTCGCTTATGCAGTACACGCAGAAAAATGATCAGTAAAATTTACAGGAAATTCGGTACTTATTTGGACAACATGAATTTTTAGTAAATTTTACAAGAAGTTGAATTCAATGAACAGATTTTCTGTAGAATTCACTTAGCGTACAGTACAATCAACTTAACTCGGATTTTTTCGTATTCAGTAGATTTTACTAGACGCTGAGTGAAACGTACAGAAAATCTGTTAATTGAACTCAACTTCTGGTAAAATTTACTGAAAAGTCATGTTGTCCAAATAAGTACCGAACTTCCTGTAAAATTTACTGATCTTTTCTCTGCGTGTAGCTGGAAATGGATTGCTCTTTCTCTCTCCAGTGAAAATTTTGCTGAAAATCAGTGGTATTCCACTGATTTAAATTCAGAGAGTACGTCTTCACAGTATACATTGTGCTGCAATATTTAAGATTTCGGTACGGGAATAAAATAATGCCATTATATAATAATGTGCTTTTTAAAGGAAAGTAAAATTGTGCAACTAGGTAAAATAAATGTTTTTCTCGTGTTGCACACGATTATTTGCTACTGGAGCCCGTGGGGGGGGGGATTGTTTGCCCCGCAGGGGGCGATAAAATACACTTTACACGCAATAAAGTAAATGTCCATAATCAGCATTTTCGTGTTGCTCAGCAGAAACTGAGATGCTTAATTTTGCTTTCGCAAGGGAAAATGCTGATGTAGAGTAACTTCGATTCTAATTAGAAGTTTTCTAAATGTCTACAATACAACAAGCTGAATGCTGCTTTACAGCAACTCGCTCTTCGTAACGCAGCACTCGAGTATCGCGAAATAAAAAATACTGCAAATTCGTCGAAAAAAGGGCAGATTTATGGAAAGAAAATTCATGGATTTTGCACCACGATAACGCACTATCTCACAAGGCTATCATTGTGAACAAATTTCTGGCCAAAACTCAACGAATATTATCGAACAATCACCGTATTCACCTGATATGGCTCCGGCCAACTTTTTTCTCTTTGCAAAACTCAAATTACCACTTCAAGGCACCTGTTTTCAGTCGATAGAAGACATGAGAGAGAATTCGCAGCGAGAACTGAAGTCGATTCCGAAAAATGTGTTTAAAAAATGTTTTGATGATTGGATTATTCGTTATTATGTTATTTCGGGAGGGGCCTACTTTGGAGGCGATAATATAGATTTGGATGAATAATAAATGGCTTGTGCTTTATTGACCAAATCCCGGTACTTTTTTAACAGAATGTATTTTTTAAAATTATGATAAACAATGATTAGATTTGTAAATTCAAATAAAGTAAACGAACTGAAATAAATTACAAGATATTAAAAAGCCTACTCAAGATAGTATCTTCATAGATATAGGCAAATCTTTAAAATTTTTAAATTTTGATTCCAGAAATTACAAAATAAATTAATTAATAAAACATCAATTCACGGAGGAAAAGTTTGGGGCAACTTTTTTTATTGATATTATAATTCTAATCTTTATCATAAAATGTTTAAAATATCTCGAAAACTATAGTAAAAGTTACCTCGAAAATTTTCTCTTTATAGGGATTTTTTTACAAGATAGGGGGACCATTATTACTTAGTTTTGATCGTACTATAACAGATATTTTTTAGTAAAAATAAATTATGGTAAGCTGTATAAAATTTATTATCTGAATTGATAGAAGAATATGAAAATTATATAAAAAAAGACACATAAAATCTTTTGGAAAAGTATATATGCAATGAGACAGAATACATTCTACAGGCAAAGGCTTATAATCACATCAATCTTATTAGATTTCTACGAAATTTAGAAAACATTTGTATACTGTTTCATAATCAAAAATTTCAAATTTTTTAAATGGCGGTGACGATCACTAACGAATTCAAAATTGGAGAGATTACGTAAAAAAGTATCTCTATCACACTTACATTAAGAAAGTTTCTGAAAAATTTGGTTTAAATTTTATTTTCAAAAAACTAGCTATTTTTTTCTTCAAGTTCCACAATTTCGAATATATTTGTTCACTTTTTCCTGAATTTTCAATTTCTTTGTGTGGGACTTTAGTTAGTGCGAAACTACATTCATCGAAATCATTTTTATATATGATTTGATTTTTCCAGAACATTTTTATGACTTGAGGAGTGGGAGCTATGGAAAGGAAAATAAACAAATGAAAAATTTTCAAAGTGCCATAAGTCCGCCATTTGAAAAGTTTTAAACTTTTAGTACTTGTTTGGATTATTTATAAGCTGAATAAATATGTGACCAAATTGCACATTACTCCGTATTTTAGTTCACCGTCAATCCATTCATAATTTTTCCCTTTTTTTACGAATTTAAAGGCCCGAGAGATTTTTTCATATATACTTCACATGTAACTAAGTTTGGCTTTAATTCAGAATATGAGTGTCTAAATACAGTTTGCAAATATTTTCGTTTGCACTAACTGCACTTAAAAAAAGTCCAGTTGAAACAACCGGAATTTCAGTTAGGCTATATTTAACATTATTTTCTGGTAATTTTAAACAGATTTTCTATTAATTCCTAAAAAATTTGGTAAAAATAACCTGAATTTATAGTTATTTTAACTGGAAAATAATGTTAAATATGGCCTAACTGGGATATCGGTTGTTTTAACTGGAGTTTTTATTGAGTGTGGGAATGAGTCTTAAATTAAAAACAGTCTATGTTCTTTTGTTCCAAAATAACAAAAGTTGACTTAGAAAT
The DNA here is from genome assembly GCA_030998225.1 of Diplolepis rosae. NCBI lineage: Eukaryota > Metazoa > Arthropoda > Insecta > Hymenoptera > Diplolepididae > Diplolepis > Diplolepis rosae. The sequence goes on along the minus strand of JAPYXD010000727.1, from coordinate 7,123,008 downwards.
TTGTATGCATTTGTATTTTGAAACCTACTCTCTTAATTTCAAATAGCCTAAAGTAACTAACAAGCAGAGGAAGAGTAAGTCACTAATTCAATTACATATAATTTTGACTAAATACACAAACTCGCGAGGATTTTTTTCATGCAAATAAAAAGTGGTTTCTTACGCAATTTGGTAGGTTCAGTTTGAATCAACTCTTAGAATCTGTTGGAAATAGGTTACTTTTTCACTGCAGCGAAAATTTCACTGATAATCAATGATTATTTAATAAAAAAAAAGGAAATTTGTAACTGAAGTTGAACAGTAAAACTCAATAGGTAAAATAGATCTAACTGATCAACTTAAGTGAAATTCCACTGATTGTAATTGAAACAATAATCCATTCTCAACTATTTCATCAATTAAAACCCACTTTCTGGACGGGACTAAAGAATAAAATGATACAATTGAGAACAAGACTTCCATCCATGAGCCACTTTCTGTTAGGATCATTAAAGTTTATGGTTGGTTCCTAGCAGAGAGTTTTAAATTATGTTAAATGGGATACAAAGTCTTCACGCTGAGTGCAACTTGAATATAACTGAAGCTTAATACAAAACATTTCTAACTACCGACTAATATTAAATAAATCCCATTCCACACTAATAATTTGCAAGATTATTTTTCATCAATTAAGAAAAATTAAATTAAACCAGATGCACCATTCTTGATATATTATCAAAGTAAATAGATAGAAATAAATCACTAATTAAAATTAAAAGAGTATTTTCTCAAACGTTCAATATCCTCTAGAAGAAAATATTTCTATGTTGAAATTTGAATCATATAATTATAAAATAATGAACCACAATATTCGCATTGACAATACATTTATTGAGATAACAAACATATAGTATAATCACGTTGCATAACAAATAGTCTGTACTATGAGATAATTACAAATTTTTCTACTACGAACGATCGCTTTTCTTCCTAAAAATGTTTTTCGCTTTCTGCAAAATTTTTCCTGGCAATCTACATGAGAATGTATTAGGCTGAGAAGTATCATCGTTGACATTGAGTGCATTAAACCTTCTGAGAACAGAAGATGCTGTATGAGATCTAGGTTCTCTGTCAAAGCGCATTGAAGACGAAGAAGCATCTCTCCTGGTATTAATCCTAGGCATTTCATCAAAGCGCATAGGAGATGAAGAAGCATCTCTCCCGGTATTAATCCTAGGCATTTCATCAAAGCGCATAGAAGATGAAGAAGCATCTCTCCCGGTATTAATCCTAGGCAATTCATCAAAGCGCACAGAAGCCGAAGAAGCATCTCTCCCGGTATTAATCCTAGGCAGTTGTCTAACACTTGATGACCTGAGGTTTGCCCTTCGGGGTTCAGCTATAATTGATGAAGTTTTAAATTAGAATATCATTGTTGACTAAATAAATGTTGAAAAACGCTGCAAAATGAGAAAACATTTTGCAATATCAATTCCTATATATTTAAAGAATTTGAAAATCTTTAAATTTTTGAATTCAATTGCATTATTTGCGATATAAGAGTTTGAAATTGTCTACGAGGACACCTGTCGACAACGTGTCTTGTCTGATACGCGACTAGTGAACCTCCGATAATGTAGGCAGTGACAAAAATTTCAAACTAACCTAATTAATTTGAAATAAATTCCTATATTTGTAGATTTGGTGTTACCGGTATTATAATTTAGTTTTTTTCAGATTTTCCAGTTTATTTGTAATATTGTTCTGTAATTTGTTTGTAAATTTTTCAATGGTAACTTGATTTTTTGTGTTTAATTTGTTGTAAAAATCATTTGAAGTTTGGTCTATAACATTTTTTGACCGAAAAGGCCATCTATTTTCTTCTCTAAATCAATTCCTATATTTAAATTACTTTTCAACTCTGCACTCAGAAAAAAGTCTGGTTAAAACAACCAGAATTCCGGTTATTTCAACCGAAATAAAATGTTACGGAGAGCCATACTAGTAATTCCGGTTAAAAATGATAGAAATTCTAGTAAAAACTTTTCTGTTGTTTTGACCTTTTATTCCAATTAATGTAATAAAATTTCCTAGTTGATATCACCGTAATTTTTTTAGTCAAATGTTTCTCGTTACATTCATGGTTATATTTCGGTAAATTTAATTAATTCAGTCCATTTAACATTATCATATTTCTAGTTTACGTTTTCTAAAATTCCCCGGCTGGATGCTAACATAACCTCAACAATAAATAATGATTTAAAAACGAGGAAATTATAATTTTCAAAATGAAAAAATATATATTTATTGTTAAATTATTTTATTTATATTATTATTAAAAATGTACATTTGAATACATATAAACCTACAATATACAAATTTTTTTATGCTTGAATTTTTCCTTTAAGTTATCTAACTTCCACTCACTTAACACCTTGTACACTTTATTCTCCATTCCTTTGAAACTTTGTAAAAATAATTCGAGACAAGACACGAGATTTAAGATTCCTTTGAACTCAACCTTGTTTTCGTTTTCACTTGTTTTTGCAAACTGAGCAATGGGAAGGTGACGTGGTTGAGGCTCCCCTTCAAGAGTCAAAATGCCGAGGCTTGCATGAATACACGGAAAAAAGTTTGGTGGAACCGTTCGCCCAACACGTAGAACTGTTGCGCGAAAGACAAGGAGAGCAGCGTGACCTCTGTCTAGTCTAACGACTCTACCAATTTAGATGAACCATTACCCCAAACTAGGCGAGCCGTTACGCGAAACGCTTTGGCCAGCCGTTCTCTCGTCAGCTTTATAGACAGTTTGGGGTAACCAATGATTCTGTCTTAGAGTAAACTTCACACTAAACCAAAGAAGCCCTAGCGGACCCGTGTGAGAGAACGGTCATAGAATACTCTGACCGTTCTCTGACTGTTCTATGACCTCGCATTAGTACGGCTAAGATCGGTAAAAAAGACATTAAAAGCTTTGCAATTATGATTCTGTGACGAAATTTGGATTAGAAGGTGAAGCAATGAATACATTTATCTTATTTTTTAGCGATAAAAACTAGGAGTACGTCATGTACCTGTCATTGAAGGCAGTGCAGTGGTTCACAATTGGCGGAACGTCTCCACCGTGAAGGTTTACTATTGGTGGAGACGTTCCGCAAATTGTGAACCACTGCACTGCCTTCAATGACAGGTACATGACGTATTCCTAGTTTTTATCGCTGAAAAATAAGATAATTGTATTTATTGCTTCACCTTCTAATCCAAATTTCGCCACAGAATCATAATTGCAAAGCTTTTAATGTCTTTTTTACCGTTCTTAGCCGTAATAATGCGAGGTCATAGAACAGTCAGAGAACGGTCAGAGTATTCTATGACCGTTCTCTCACACGGGTCCGCTAGGGAGAGCAGCTCTTCCGCCGCTAGAGCAATAGTTCTACTAAATCTCTCTCCTTCTAGCGAAAAACGAAAAGGCGCTAGATTGTGTAGACAGTAACACTGCCAACGGCGTATCTTGAAACTACTATTACTATATTTTCCTGTAACATTAACAGGAATAACTATAATACCAGAATTTTTTAACCATAATAAGTAAAAAATTTTTCTGGTGAAATTAACTAAAAGTTTAGTCATTTTAACTGATTAGCTTTAGTAAATTTAACCGAACCTTTTTTCTGAGTGTAGAGAACTCTTGCTACGAGCATTTTTCTCACATTTTTTCCAAGTGCTTATCACTGAGCTAAAATTGTTAGAAAAATGTTTGAAATCTGGCTTATCTTGCAAAAGATCTTTTTTATATTCTGACGAACCAATTAAAAATGTTTATCGTTACCTTTGTACATTTTATGAATACCATTTTTTGAAGACAGTCTCAGGCGACTGTAAGAAAATTACTCTAAGCGCGAATTCAATAAGGCAACTTCAATTATAAATATTTAAAAAATTACATATTTACTACATTGTTTCTAATATATTTTTAAAAACAGAGATTTAACCCTTTTTGGTCACACTTCCCCAAAATAACGTAACGGTCACACTGGGTAAAATCAACCCCAACAACTTTGCACTGCGAAAAAATAAAGTAGAACTGAATTTCAGGGAAAAAAAATACTCACTTATATATCAAGCCTTCTTTAGAAGGTCTGTACAGGTTACATATTTAAAATTTCATTTTACATATGCAAAAATAATTAAACAGAAAAACAATTGAAAAATTGATTTCTGAAGCTAAAATAATAAGCTTCCAAATGAATCACCTTATAAATATGGAACTTTTAAAAAGTATATTTATTTTGACATACGAATGTGGGACTTTGCACGAAAAAATGAAAACGACTAGAAAACTAAGGGACCAATTGATATACTACCTACCTTGCTCGATACTTGAAGGTTCAAACTACCAACAGATGGCGTATAAGTCCCATTTTCTTTGATTTCATGGACCGTTTTGTAGATCGAAAATACGCTGGGATCGATTTTACCCAGTTTGACCAAAAAGGGTTAATGTACCAGTCCCTTGTCTAGTTTACCGTTTTATTCCAGACCAGGGACAGGTCATGAAATTTCCACATGAGTCTGATTAAAGCTAATTTCATTGCAAAATCAATTTTTACTCACATGAACTTGAAGGTAGTTGCGCGAATTCTATGATATCTGGTAATCTGTGGTAAAACATTGAAAAAATGATAATTTGTCTATCAAGCATGAAAAAATTATCAGCTATTCCCACCAATTGATGATCATTCAAATACAAAGGAGCGCCATAGTTTTGCTAAAATAATAAACCGATTCTTTGTTTTGTTTTAACATATCCTTCCGGCATAAAATACGAAGAAGAATAACTACACTGTTAGAAATTTCTACCGTAATTTCCCGAAATACGTGACTGGAGTTTCAATCAGTTACAGTTTCGTAAAATGAAGATAGAATTTCAGAAATTTCAGTTATTGTTTCGTAGTTTTAAGATACATTTACTCAAAAATATCATCAAATTTTGCGTTGCCTTTGTCAAATTAAAATTTTGTAAATTTTCAAACATTTCTAACAGTGTAACGTTAATAATGCTGTAAATTCAAAGGATAATGAAGATATTTACCGGCATAAATATTCCATTACGTGGAGTACCACAGCACAGGCCATGTTTATAACGAATATTCATCACATTACGAAGTATATCTTTGCAATGAAGGTATCTTAGTAATTGTATTTCTATGTATTGAAACACTATCTCGAAGTCATGAGTTAGCATAGATGCTTTTGTGTAAAATGTTGTCTCAAGATCAGGCGAATTGTGGTAAATATTCATTACCTGAATGTTGTTCACTTCGTCTATTTCAGTCACTTCTCTTCTAAGCTAAAACAGGATTTTAAATTCAGGAAACTGCATCAGATCAAGTTACTACTACACGAGAAATATATACAGTCTGTTCAACAAGAGCAATTTCTCGATTTTTCGAAAACTATTAGAGATTTTTGAACTTTTTTTTTTTTTTAATGAAAGTGCATTCAAAGGACTCCGGCGCAATTACCAAGGCGATTCAGTAGCGCTCGATTCGGCCGAGAGAGCAGACGTGAGTCATAATTAGTTCTGTGTACGCGAAACGTTTTGAAGCGGTCTTCTTGTGTACCCATCCAAAGGGACCACTTATGTCCTATATAGCCGCTGCTAAATACATCAAAAAGTCGAAATCGATCGTGAAGAAGTGGGTTGAGCGTTTTAAAGCCAATAAAACAGTCGCCGATCTGCCTGAAAGAGGCAAATCGCGAGCAACAACGAACAAGCAGGATAAAACGATCATAAAGCTGTTCGAGCGTCTCCCCACTCTACGGTTACGAGAGGCCAAGGCTATTCTAGCCAAAAAGAGAGTCAACATCAGTATAAATACCATTCAACAGCGTCTGGCTGAATCGAATATAAAATACCGTAGCACGATGCAAAAACCCCTGCTTTCAGAAACCCATATGGAAAAACGAAAGGCATGGGCTGCTGAAAATCTCGACCGTGACTGGTCGAATATCATTTTTTCTGATGAAGCGTCGTTCTGGGCATGGGTTACCATAAAGTATGCCTGGTCTTCCGTTGGCAGTAGATTACTTCAGCGAACCGTTATACACCCCGTGAAGGTCCATGTTTATAGATGCTTCTCACAGCGCGGTTTTGGGTGTTTGGAGCTCTTCACCGAGAACTTGAATGCTCAGAAAATGCTCCATATATATGAACGCGGTCTTCTAAGGTCTGCTACAAAGATGTTTGGAGCCGATACGGCCGATTGAATCTTACAAGAAGCTAACGACCCGAAACATCGAAGCCGTCTCTGTACCGCCTGGAAAACAGAAAATGGCATCACAACTTTGGACTGGCCATCACAGCCCCCCGATGCGAATCCAATCGAAAATGTCTGGAGTGTTGTAAAGAGGAAGCTTGCGGGAAAACGTGTGTTCACCCTGAAACAGCTCTCGCAAAGAATCAGGAAGATATGGCAAGAATTACCAACGGACTACGCTGAAAAATTAGTGGAAAGCATGCCGAAAAGGTGCCAGGCCATTCTGGACAACGGTGGGGACTGGAATATCTATTAGGTAGTAGCGCCGAAGTCCTTCGAGAGTACTTTTATTTTTTTAAAAAAACGTTTTAAAATCTCTAATAGTTTTCGAAAAATCGAGGACTCGCTCTTGTTGAACAGACTATTAGCTGGTAAAACAATTTTCAAGCAGAAGTTTTTTCCAGAAAATACATCTCATGCAAAGATATTCTGTTAGTTTCAATTTTATAACTTACTTTCAAAACCCCATAATTCGTTGATACTACTTTTGTTTTGGTATTTGTTAACACCATATCAATTCCATACTCTTTGCAATTGTACATAGTTGGCAATCTCACAAAATAGTGTCTTTTATACTTTTCTACATCTTCAGATATTTCTATTGTGGTTATTACATGTTTTGAATTGAAAAATGTTCCCATACCCAAAAGCAAATCCGTAGGATAATGAGTTACTATTGAAATAGCGTAAGGCAGATCGAATCTGAAACTCCCTGAACTACCACCCAATACTTCACTTTCATATATTGATGAGTTTGATCCTATAAAAATTGGAAAGAGTTAAATATGGCACAAATCATGAATCTTTGAATGAAAGTAATTTTTTCTTTAAATTAAAGAAAATCTTTCTGTGAGTCACGTTACGTATATACTATGCGACTGCGCAGACATTTATTTCTTAAATTTAAAGAGAAAAAAACAATCAAACAATTTCTTCAAATCAAAGAAACTTTTCTTTGGCCGTATAGCAATGCAGAAATTTGTTTGATTCAAAGAAATTTTGTTTGAATCAAAGAAATTCTTTTCTGGGTGTACTTTCCCGACAAATATCATCGAATATAATTCCAAACTCTTAAATTACGCAAAACAATTAATAATTTAAAGAAATTGAAATATTCTTATGGAAGAAGAGACGCTTTCGACTGTGCCCGGGTCTCTTGATTGCCGGTCAACTGTTCTAAGAACTTACCCAGAAAAAAGTTTCTTTTGATCAAACAAATTTGTGCATTGTTATACGGACATAGAAAAGTTTCTTTGATTTGAAGAAATTGTTTGATTGTTTTTTTCTCTTTAAATTTAAGAAATAAATGTCTGCGCAGTCGCATAGTATATACGTAACGTGACTCACAGAAAAATTTTCTTTGTGAAAGGTAATAAAATTAAATAAATTATTTCTTAAGTTTTAGGCAGTACTATATTTGAATCAAAAAAATTATTTCTTAAATTAAATAAATAATGTTAAAAACATAATTTCTGTTATGAAAAAAGGCTAAGAACGTAATTTATAAGTCAAATAAATTTATATTTTTTTGAAAGAGGTTTTTACTCTCAAATGAAATTAAAAAACGATTTCTTGAATTTAATTAAAATATTTTTCTGTTTACTGAGCTACACAGGCTTCTAACATCCCCGTATCCACAAGAATCTTTCAGAAATTATTATGTTCTTAGAAAACGACAAACAGACAAACAGGATTTACTCTCTAAATCCGAATGAGTAGAAAGTGAGCCACTAATTCACTTTAGTGACAATTTTGACTAAACATGAGTCATTTTCTACTATTTTCATTAGTAGACATTAATTGCTCACTTTTTACTAATTCAGATTTAGAGAGCAGGGTATCATTGAACACGAACATTTGTTGAAAAAAAAGGATGCCCAATTTTACACAAATCTAAAACCTTCTCATATGTAATGAGAATGTAAAAACCAGGTGTTACATATTAACCCGAGTCACACCCAGAACAAAGTTTTATTTAAATTTAAGACATCATTTTTACATTCTCATCATGGATGAGAAGGTATTGGTTTTATGTGAAAAATGACTTTCGAAATTTTCATCAAATCTTTACGTTTTGAGACCCCCTGAGTCCGAAAAAAGGGTTTTTACGAAAGTGTCTGTCTGTCTGTCTGTCTGTAGGTCGTGTGCGGCATAACTCTCGATAGAATTATCAGATTGAATTGAGCTTTGGTACACTTTATCGGAGCCGAAAAAGTAAGAACAAGTTCGTTAACCAGCCACATCTAATCAAAATTGAGGGATGGAGCACTACTTTTGTGTTTTTTAAAATAATTTTTTGAAAAAATCAAAAATTCCAATCCTGGTTTTTGATAGTGCTCATAAATCTCTACAAATTATCCTAATAACATTTTTTGATTAAATCAAAATTAGAAATGTTACAGCATATTCAAATTCGAAAAAAGTCAATATCAAAATTCCATTTTCCAGTTAAATTATACGAGATACGAAAAAACGTTATGATACAATATTATTGAATACATAAAGACCCACAAATTTGAATTATAACATTTTTTCATAAGATGCATATTTTTCTTTTTAATTAAAAAAAAAAACTATTGAAAATACAAAATTCAATTTTTTAACAATAATATTGGAAATACCAAAAAAACGTAAGAATACAAAGTTGTTCGTTTTAAAAAGATCTACAAATTTTGTATGACACAGTTTCTGATAAAAGATATATTTTTCGTTTCAATTCCAAAAAATACGATAAAAATGAAAAAATTCCATTTTTTAGACAAAATATGTGAGATGCAAAAAAAACATTTAGATGGAAAATTGTTTGCCTAAATGAGGTCTACAAATTCTGATAAAGAAATTTCGGGACAGGATGTATATTTTATGTTTTGATTTTTAATATTGAAAAAATTCGATTTTTTTCACCAAAATATGTGAGATACGAAATAAGCGTTGTTCTGCAAAATCGTTCCCTTAAATAAAGTTTACGATTGTTTTTCCTTTTTAGATATGTGGAAGAAAGTAAATTCTTTTAATCATGTAATTTATTAAAAAGTTATACTGAAATGTATACAGAAAATCGAGCGCGAGTGTCATGATGAGAATGTGTTCCTTAAGGCCGATAGAGCCTTAAGTAAATTGAATTTCCTGTTTCACTTAAATTCAAAAAGAAATTCAGTGACTTTGAGAAAATGTGTAATTCACATCATCTGTAATATTATTATAAAATTGGTTTGAGCTTCAGTATCAAAATATAAGAAATAAACTTAAATGTATGCGAAGAGCATAAGACCGAGCGCGAAGCGCGAGGTCCAGAAAGAACGAAGCGCGAAGCGCGACGATCGAATCGCGCGCCCTAGGCGCGCTCAAACTTGCGAGCGAAGCGATCTGCGCGCGATGAGAATGTGCCCGCAAAGCGGGCAGATTTTTTTAACTTCTTTTCTTCAATTCGAATTTAAAACAGCTTTAGAACAAATATAAATTTATTTGACTATAATAAATCACGTTTTTAGTCATTTTTGCATAAAAGAAATTATTTTTTTAACATTATTTATTTGATTTAGAAGATAATTTTTTGATTCAAGTATAGTACTGGCAAAAACTTAAAAAAAACATCTATTTAAGTTTATAACCTTGAACGAAGAACATTTTTTGATCAAATTAAAGAAAATATTTCTGTGAATTACATTAACCATGTACTATGCGACTGCGCAGACATTTATTTCTTAAATTCAAAGAAAAAAAAAACAATCAAACAATTTCTTCAAATCAAAGAAACTTTTTTTTGACCGTATAGCAATCCACACATTTGTTTGATTTAAAGAATTTTTTTTTATTAATCAGAGAAACTTTTTTCTCTGTGTTTGTAAATATACTTTCAACGGGAATCATCTATTTGACTATTTTAAAACTACCTGCAAAAAATCGAATTTTCTGTTATCTCTGTCTTAACACAACTGATTTTTCTACTAATATTTTCTACAAGTCAATACATACATGGAGAGAAGAATATAGCACACGCTGCTATAAAACATAGCCACGATGATACGGTACGCGTGACATTGGTCCGCGAACGATGGAAAATGAAAACAGACGCTAGAACCATAGCAGTCGGCGCTATGTTACATATAGATAATAATATCGTAGCGACTTCTTCAGTGGAACATTGGAATGACCCCAATGTTATATTGCCGCTACTGCCAATATCTTTCGCTCCTCTTCCGCACATAAAAACATAAACTTACCATTGGAAGTAACAATGAATGTAGAAATACAGATGAAAGCAGTTATAAGGACCCTCATGTTCCCTACGTTGATAATATAAGTTTTCTTAAATTCAGCAGAAATATACGAAATGATAGTTTGAAAAGTGGGTTGCCACTAAATAGGGTGAATGTATCGGTCTTCGACAACTTACCAGTGGACGAATATTTTTTATTCCTGAATTATATAGATAAAATATGTAAATAATGGTGAAATATCAGATAAAAGTAAGTAATCTTGTATGAAATCTATTTTTGATGGAATGCAAATCATTATACTTTTATTTTAATAAGCTCTTGAGCCTGCGGTTCGATTTTATGATCACAATCAGTATACAAATACATTAACTCTGTACTACAAACTATTCTAATGTTTGCTAGAATTTCGTCATTTTACTTCTAAATCTCAATATCTCGGTTTTTGTAATGAAATTTGTTCTACTTTTGAATCATATGTTATACATTAATTTTTATGATCTTACCACAAAGCAGTCTCTAGAGGATCCGGTTTAGCGGACGGTCAGCGAATAGACTGAACATTTCTTCTTCTTCTTCAGTTAATGGCTTCTTGTTCAAAAAACAAATGGCCAGAACACTGAACACTGAACACTTACTGACCGTTCACTGACCATTCACTGACCTTGCAATATTACAAATAAGAACACTAAATTAAACATTTGAGTCATTTCAATTGTGATTCTGCGATGAAATTTGAACTAGGTGTAGGAATCAATATCATAATGTTAATTTCTAACGATAAAAACTAGGAGAACATAATATGCCTGTTATTGAAGGCGGTGCATTGGTTTACCATTTGCGGAACGTCTCCACCGTCAGGATTTACCATTGGTAGAAGTGAAATAAAAGTAGTTGTGTCTCACCCTAACCAATGGTCAATCCTGACGGTGGAGACGTTCCGCAAATGGGTGAACCACTGCACCGCCTTCAATGACAAGCATATAATGTTCTCCTAGTTTTTATCCCTAGAAACTAAGATTATTGTATTTATTCATACACCTAATTCAAATTTAATCGCAGAATTATAATTTCAATGACTCAAATGTTTAATTTAGTGTTCTTATTCGTAATATTTCAAGGTCAGTGAATGGTCAGTGTATTCGCTGACCGTTCACAAAACCGGGTCCGCTAAAGGTGTTATATATAATCAATTCGAGATGGAGATATTTAGCCCTAGAGTTCTATATTTTAACTATTTTAGATATTATCCAGGGTTGCCAGTATTTGAAACTATTATAAATTTTAGATGTACAGAAAGATTTAAAATGTTTTGAATTTATACTTAATAGTGTATAGTTGTCTGGCAATGTCGGAAATTAATAGTCTTGAGCTTGAATGTATTTGAAAACAACCATGAAAGAGTCAGTCAACAACCAACCATTAACAGAACACGACTAAGTCGGCAGTTACACCTCGGTTCGTGTTTCAAAAATTGACTCTTCGTAAATCACAAAATCATACATTAACATTTAAATAACATAAATAAACCACTCTAATATCATCGAAACAACGTTCATCATTATATGGACATTGTGTTCTGATTTTTCAATAACGGTGATCAGTAACACATTTTAGGTCATGCAAGGTCAGTGGGTTTTCACTGATTTTGAGCTAACACTGACTGATTGCACATCCATAAAAGGATCAGTAATTTCAATTTAGTAAAATTTTGATCGATCTGGATTTTATTTCTCCTACTAGGGAGTAATAAAGTGCATTTTATTGCACCCTATAGGGAAAACAAATCCATTTTTGTACTAGAGGGTCATAAAGTTCATTTTATTACCCTCTCTGAAGCGAACAGTTCCATTTTCTGACCCCCCCCCCCCCCCAGAAGAAAAAAAAACCGTGTACAACACGAAAAAAAATAGGCGTAAAGCGCTCATTATACGCTAGCATTGCATACAAAATAATCTGAATATGAGATAATTCCAAATTTTTCTTCTACGAACGATTGCTTTTTTTCCAGAAATGTTTTTCGCTTTCTGTAAAATGTTGCTTGGCAATTTACATGAGAATTTCCTAAGCTGAGAAGTACCATCGTTGATATTGAGTGCATTAAACCTTCCGAGAACAGAAGATGATGTATGGGATCTAGGTTCTCTATCAAAGCGCATAGAAGACGAAGAAGCATCTCTCCTGGTATAACTCCTAGGCGTTTCATCAAAGCGCATTGAAGACGAAAAAGCATCTCTCCTGGTATTAATCCTAGGCATTTCATCAAAGCGCATAGAAGACGAAGAAGCATCTCTCCTGGTATAACTCCTAGGCAGTTGTCTAACACTTGATTGTAATACTTGTTCCGCTATAATTGATAAAACTTTATTAGAATATCACTTTCGACCACATGAATGTCGAAAAACGCTATGAAATAAGAAAACATTTTGCACTATCAATTCGTAAATTTACATTACTTTTCAACTCTGCACTCAGAAAAAAGTCTGGTTAAAACAACCAGAATTCCGATATTTCAACCGAAATAAAATTTAACCGAACCTTTTTTCTGAGTGTAGAAAATTCTTGCTGTGAGCATTTATCTCACATTTTTCCAAGTGCTTATCTCTGAGCTAAAATTGTTAGATAACTGGTCTAGTTTAACGTTTCATTTCAGACCAGGGCCAGATCATACAATTTCTTCATCAGTCTAATTAAAGCTAATTTTATTGCAAAATCAAGTTTTCACTCACGGGAACTTGGAGGTAGTTGCGCGAATTCTATGATATCTGGTAATCTGTGGTAAAACATTGAAAAAATGATAATTTGTCTATCAAGCATGAAAAAATTATCAGCTATTCCCACCAACTGATGATCATTCAAATACAAAGGAGCGCCGTAGATTTCCTAAAATAAAAAACCGATTTTTTGTTTTATTTTAACATATCCTTTCAGAATAAAATACAGAGAAGAATAACTACACTGTTAGAAATTTCTATTGTAATTTCCCGAAATACGTGACTGGAGTTTTAATCAGTTACAGTTTCGTAAAATTGAAATGGAATTTCCGAAATTTCAGTTATAGGCTCGTAGTTTTAAGATACATTTACTCAAAAATATCATCAAATTTTACGTTGCCTTTGTCAAATTAAAATTTTGTAAATTTTCAAACATTTCTAACAGTGTAACGTTAATAATGCTGTAAATTCAAAGGATAATGAAGATATTTACCGGCATGAATATTCCATTACGTGGAGTACCGCAGCACAGACCATGTTTATAACGAGCATCCATCACATTACGAAGTATATCTTTGCAATGGAGGTATCTTAGTAATTGTATTTCTATATATTCAAACACTATCTCGAAGTCATGAGTTAGCATAGATCCTTTTGTGTAAAATGTTGTCGCAAGATCAGGTGAATTGTGGTAAATATTCATTACTTCAATGTTGTTTACTTGGTCTATTTCAGTCACTTCTCTTTTAAGCTAAAACAGGATTTTAAATTCAGGAAACTACATCAGATCAAGTTACTACTTCACGAGAAATACATATACTATTAGTTGGTAAAACAATTTTCAAGCAGAAGTTTTTTCCAGAAAATACATCTCATGCAAAGATATTCTGTTAGTTTCAATTTTATAACTTACTTTCAAAACCCCATAATTCGTTGATACTACTTTTGTTTTGGTATTTGTTAACACCATATCAATTCCATACTCTTTACAATTGTACAAGGTTGGCAATCTTACAAAATAGTATTTTTTATACTTTTCTACATCTTCAGATATTTCTATTGTGGTTATTACATGTTTTGAATTGAAAAATGTTCCCATACCCAAAAGCATATCCGTAGGATAATGAGTTACTATTGAAATAGCGTAAGGCAGTTGTAATCTGAAACTCCCTGAACTACCACCCAATACTTCACTTTCATATATCGATGAGTTTGATCCTGTAAAAATTGGAAAGAGTTTAAATATGGCAGAAATCATTGATCAGATTTAATGTTTCTCAAATCTAATACTAATTATTTATTAGTCATTTCCTACTTATCCTATTAGTAATTATAAATCTTTTAAAAAAATAATTAATAGAAAAATGATTAATATTTATTTATTAGACATCTTTACCAAATAAAATTAGTGTCCTAATTTTCACTGATTCAGATTTAGACAGTTTACAGAGAAAAACCAGATGTTTTACAGGGTGGGCCATCTAACATTTGGAATTTGAATCGGCTTTAAAAATGAAACTTATGGATATTTTTTCAAAAGTATGGTTTTATTAGGAAAATTGAAGCTTTTCATTCAAGAATGAAACACAGCATCATTCGAATGACTGCCACGGCTGGCTTCACAGTACCCCATTCAATCAACCCTATTTTTCAGTACATTTTCGATTGTTTGGGCTTCAATCCCATGAATGGCAACTTCGATTTCGTGTTCTGAGGACTCAATCGTCTCTGGATGGTTAGCGTAACACTTATCCTACGGCTCCCCACAAAAAATAACCCAATGATGTCAGCGTACCAAGATCCACACCAAACGGTCACTCGTTGTGGTTGCATCGGCTTCTCAATGATGACGTTTGAATTTTCTGAGCCCCAAATGCGACAATTTTGCTTATTGACCTTATTGACCTTTTGCCCAAACAATCGAAAATGTATTGAAAAATTGGGTTGATTGAATGGGGTACTGTAAGGCCAGCCGTGGCAGCCATTTGAATGATGTTGTGTTTCATTCTTCAATGAAAAAGTTCAATATTTCTAATGAAACCATGCTTTTGGAAAAATACCCATAAGTTTTTTTTTTATAGCCGATTCAAATTCTAAATGCTAGATGGACCACCCTGTATTTACTCGGGTTTTGATACAGAATTTAGGTTCTACACTTCTACACTGGAATACGGTATATTATTAACCAAGTTCTAGATTAATATATAGATTCTAAAAGGTTTTCCAATAGGGACGTAACAATTTTATTTATGAATAAAACACAAAAATATTTAAGATATTGAGTTCAAATTTATTGTGGGTGTAGTGCAAGCATTACATTTTATGAATGAAATTCGATATCGGTCATATGACCACTACGAGCCCGTTTACAGTGGTCGATTCTTTGGACCCAATTTTCCACCACTCTGGCACACATTTCGACGGGAACGTTAGCAATTTCGCGTTGGATGTTGTCTTTGAGGTCGTATAAAGTTGCTGGCTTATTGGCATAGACCAGTGACTTGATATGGGCCCATAAAAAGAAATCCAATGGCGTTAGATTGCATGAACGAGGCGGCCATTCGACCGGACCATTTCTCGAGATAACATGTTCACCGAATTCGCCTTTCAATAAATCGATTGTGACGCGTGCTGTGTGGCTAGTGCACCGTCTTCTTGAAACCACATATCGTTGATGTCAAGTTCATCCAATTCTGGCCACAAATAATCTTCCAACATAGCACGATAGCGCTCTCCACGGACGGTAACATGACGGTCGTTTTCATCCACGAAAAAATACGGCCCAATCACACCTCCAGCATGAAAACCGCACCAAACAGATGATATAGAAGTTTGAGACGTCTCAAACCCAAACTTGTGACGAATTGTGAGACGAAATATTAAAATAAATTCTTATAAAAGACGGAAATTTATTCCTAGATTAGGTAACGAAAAAATACAATAGAAGCAATAAATAGTACCTCTATAAACCGCAAGACTTTTATACCTCAGTTCGGGATAAAATTTACATGCATCGAACCCTTGGGGCAGACAAAAATTTTATGACTTAGAAGTTAACGAAAAATTTTCGTAAAAAACTCTCCTCATATCTTAAACCTACATGTGCGAAGTCCGCAAAGATTGCATATATGCTTTAAGCCGAATCGTTCCAAATTTTGTCGGACAGCTCGAAGTCGAACCCAAAAGCAGGTACCCAAGTAGAAATTTTCAAAAGTTTTATTTGAGATTCTCGTAAGTTTTCCTTTTCAACTAGTGAGGCCCTCTTGAGGAAAAGTTGTAAGTTATTCAAAAAAAATGTAATGCTACGCCATTTAAGTTATTAGTGAGTCTAAAATTTTCAAGTATTGTTGAGGCACTCTCTAGTTATTTTTGAGAAAATAGACAGTTCTTTCTCAGGTATCGAAATCTGACATATGTACTTTAATGTCAGTGAAGATTTCGAGTAATAAAATTTGATGTTGATGGGCCTTGAACGTCGATTCCAAAAAATTCTGCCGCATCAGTCGATCCATCTGCCATAAAAAACGTTATATAAGAACCTAACACCAAAAATGAGAATAAAAAAAGGTTTTTGAAAACCAGGCAACGAAAACTTATGCGGGATCCCGAGGAATTATAGATCAAGTAAGAAAGTAATCAAAGGACTTTTTAGATTAAACAAAAATTGTACGTGATATGATTGTGCAACATTTTGGCCAAGAAACAAAACAAGGAAATTGAGAATTTTATTGAAAAACTAATGTCATAACCTATAGTATATAGACCTATTGCGATGAATACTTACTGGACTCATACTGATACTTTTGGTTAATTTTTCTCCGTTTACGAAACCTCTTCACTCGGTTTCTGTTTCCTTCCCTTTTTCGGTCCATTCTTCCATATGCAAAATTTTTTTTCCAACACCTCACTAACGGACTAAATTTTATGCTGACATTTAACTTGTATTTTTAGTATGCACACATTAAATGAAATGATTCCAAGTTTTCGCTTACAAATGCCTCAACAATTACTTACAAGAAATATTCAAAAGTTAATCACGGGGGAAATCGGACAAGTTTTACTCCAGTTTAGCTTGTAATAGTTAAACTTACAAATAACTAGTAAGTCCCTTACGAATATTTTTTTACTAGTTTTGACTTACTATTTACTAATCAACTGACAAGTGAAACTCAAGACATTTCTACCTGGGTAGTGGGTCATTACAATAGAGGCAATAAACCGTACGTGCGGCGTACTCCTAATTCTAAATTGATCATATCCCTAATTGATCCAAGAGATTGAACATCATAGAGTTTTTTCGCGAAACACATCATATGAGTGTAATGTCACATATGAGAACGGGAATTGTGGAATGCCCATAAAGTGGCTGTAATTTTCATAAAAAAGTAATCTGAAGTATTGAATTCGAAGCAAACATACTGTTTTGGGAAAGTAATAGAGTAAAAAATTATCAAAAATTGAGTTAATTCTGATTAATCATTTATGCGCAATGATTTAGAATGACTGCACAAATTTGTCATGAATATTTAAAGAAACGTGCGTTCCTTGCATGCAGAAAGTATGACCTTACATCATACTTTATTTATATGCATTTCTGGGTGAGTTACGTTACTTTTTGTAAAAGTAAGAAGTTGAAATTAAGTTACTTGTTGAAAAAAGTAACTTTTCAAACTTAAAGTTACTAGAGAACAAACAGATCGAGTCATCAAAGTGTTTTACAAAAAGAATAAATGATGAAGCAAACATTGGTAGCATGAAACAGATTGCCGATATTCTTCACAAAATTTCCTAATCGTAAGCAATAAATTGACACAGTATACGGTCGAAAAAAACTATGACGACGTCCTATTTTTTGAACTTTTAAACCTCTATTTGATAGAAAAAACCTTCACGAAGCGAATGAATTGTATAAGAAACCTCGCTTGAAATGTGAAATCGGTCTTTTATGCAAAAGAAAAACATAAAATTTTCTGGAAATAAGAGTCGATTTGAACGAACAATTGCTCCAAGCTAAACGTCATTTCTGATTTAAAATTTCGCATGGATAATAAAGCGAAGTTTCAGCTTCATATGGCATATTAAAATGTCAACTAGAAATGCATAGAACCAGAGATTTCGCTATTTCTGCAGTTGCATAAATTCGCCTAACTTGCAAGAAATTATAATTTCTGCGTCTCAGATATGAGACGAATTGGCCTAACAACTTTTGTCAGCCAGCTCGAAGTCGAACCCAAAAGCAGGTTATATGAGTGCAGTGTCACATATGAGAAAGCGAATTGTGGAATGCCCATAAAGTGGCTGTAATTTTAATAAAAAAGTAATCAGAAGTATTGAATTCGAAGCAAACATACTGTTTTGGGAAAGTAATAGAGTAAAAAATTATGAAAACTGAGTTAAATCTGATTAATCATTTATGCGCAATGATTTAGAATGACTGCACAAATTTGTCATGAATATTTTAAAAAACGTGCGTTCCTTGCATGCAGAAAGTATGACTTTATTGCCTCTTTTCGCATAATACGCCACAGTGTCGTTTAAGCGATGCCCAATTCTTGTGAACGATGTGGAATCGACTGATTTGGCTCATTTTGAATCGATGCACTTACGGCTGCGATTATTTCTTCGCTTCGAGCAATACGAGGTCTTTTTGGCACCGGAACGTCCAATAGTGTAAATTTGGTGTCGAATTTATCCACTATAGCACGCACAGCCTGTCGGGTGGGACGATTATTACGGCCGGAAATTGGAGTAAGCGATCTTAAAGTTGCGACCACCGACTTAGAATTTCGGTATTAATTTTTAATAATTTCCGAACGTTGCTGGTTCATGAACTTTACTATGATGAAATTGTTGACTTTAACTAACGTTTTGATATTGACAGTTCATTAAAAGAGTTTAAGGGTGCGTTCATATAAAGATCGAAATTGTTATGTCCCTATTGGAAAACCCTCTATAAAGTATTCCTTATAGTCAAAGTCGCTTTAATATATAAAAGTAAAACAAAATTTCTGCCTTCTTCTTTTGAGCTGCCCTATTCCTACTTAACTATACTTTACTTTCTTTAAAAGAACGATTTTTTTTCAGCCAACTGATAACTCTCTTGTTTAATATTGAAGTCAAGATTTTATATCTTATATATGTATAAAAGAGATACACCTCTGTAATTCCCAGTGTCTTTCTACTCTCCTTCTTTATATCGTATTTTTTTATGATTCTGATTATTTTCAAGTTCGATGGATGAGTTTTGGAATTTTTGTGACTGTCTGCTTTATAAGGACACAAGTCTCGGTATTAAAGTTATGTTATTTTAAAAATTCTTAATAAGCAATTACATTACTTGGTAACTAAAAGAGATATTAAACTCGGGTTTTCGCTATTCGAAAGGTAAATAATTAAATATTTTAAAGGCAAACGTACCATTTAGATAGATTAATATTTCCATTTTTAAATGCGCTTGCAAAAAATAGCTGTTTTTTGACTATTTTTTATTTATTGTTCGGACACTATGGCGGAGGAAAATCAAATCTTTTAACTTCAAACCACAGCATTTTATAGCAAATTTTGTGCTCTACACCTTTGCTCCGATACAATTTCATAATAAAACTGATATTTTAAGAGTAAAATGAGAAAATGTATTTAAAAAATGGCCTATTTTCGCACTTTTTGGGTTTGAACATTTGTTTTGCAAAACGCACAAGGAAATTCGAAGCGCAAAACATGGTACGTCAATTACTATAATATTTTTAAGCGATTTCATTACAAATCTCGGATCTTGCTCTCACATCCATTTTGAGTTCTAATTCGACTGGACTATATGTACTATGCGACTGCGTATACATTAATTTCTTTAATTCAAAGAAAAAACAGCTTTAGAACAAATATAATTTTATTTGACTATAATAAATTACGTTTTTAGCCTTTTTTGCATAAAAGAAATTATTTTTTTGACATTATTTATTTGATTTAAAAGATAATTTTTTGATTTAAGTATAGTACTGGCAAAAACTTAAAAAAACATTTATTTAAGTTTATAACCTTATTTACCTATGTACTATGCGACTGCGTATACATTAATTTATTCAATTCAAAGAAAAAAAAATAATCAAGAAATTTCTTCAAATGAAAGGAGCTATTCTTTAACCGTATAGAAAATATTAAGATCGTAGCGACTTCTCCAGTGGAAGATTGAAACGACTCCACTGTTACATTGCCACTACTTCCAATATCTTCGGCTCCTCTTCCGCGCATGAAACATAAACTTACCATTGGAAGTAACAATGAATGTTGAAATACAGATGAAAGCAGTTGTAAGGACCTTCATGTTCCCTACGTTGACAATATAAGTTTTCTTAAATTCAGCAGAAATATACGAAATGATAGTTAGAAAAGTGGGTTGCCACTAAATAGGGTGAATGCATCGATCTTCGGCAACTTACCAGTGGACGAATATTTTTTATTCCTGAATTATATAGATGAAATATGTAAATAATGGTGAAATATCAGATAAAAGTAAGTAATCTTGTATGAAATCTATTTTTGATGGAATGCAAATCATTATACTTTTATTTTAATAAGCTCTTGAGCCTGCAGTTCGATTTTATAATCAAAATCAGTATACAAATACATTAACTCTGTACTACAAACATTTCTAATGTTTGCTAGAATTGCGTGGTTTTACTTCTAAATCTCAATATCACGATTGTTGTAATGGAATTTGTTCTACTTTTTAATCATATGTTATACATTAATTTTTCTGATCTCACCACAAAGCAGTCTCTAGAGGATCCGGTTTATCGGATGGTCAGCAAATACACAGGCCATTTACTGACCGTTCACTGACCATTCACTAACTTTGCAATATTATGAATAAGAACACTAAATTAAACATTTTCGTCATTTCAATTATTATTCTTCGATCAAATTTAAATTATATGGTGTAGGAATAAATACAATAATCTTATTTTCTAGCGATAAAAACTAGGAGAACATCATATGCCTGTCATTAAAGTACTGTCGTAAATGGAAATACCGTTCAGATATTGGTAAAATTGAAATCACTGGTGAACATTAAGCGAGAAATGACTCAGTTAAATTTTAGAGGACCTAGAGTACACTGGAGGGGAGTAATTAGTAATTGCATTTTGAGACGATTAACACCTAACTTTATGGGAAACCGAGTTCATTTACAAATCCTACCATAACTACCGTTCAGATTTCAATAAAAACGACTGGTGCATTAATTGATAATATAAGTATCATTTTGGAAGTTAAAACATCTTGATTGGAAACGTGTAAGCGTAGCAAAATCCAATTAAGTAAGCAAAAATATAATTTCTCTCCAGTAACCGACGGCGATTAAATAGATGTGGCAACGTCGCAGAATAAGTGAAAGGACGCGCCATTCACGTATCGTAAGAAGTCATCTGCTATACACACATGTATAGTCGCTCTCTTACGCGACGTTGACAAATTGAGGGTCTCCGTACAATAACCGTTTAGGCGCGCGAGACATCTTCCTTTTCTCTTTTCGCGAGGCAAAGTGCCGGAAAAGTATTGTCCCAGAGAAAATTTCGGAAAATGAAGGAAAAAAAATATGAGCCTATAGAATATCAAAAAAGGCACAAATTATGTTTAAAAAATTTTCCGATCTGACTTGTCATTTACGAAGTAAAAAATACAATGTGCTTCACAAATTCGATCGAAATCAATACTTTTTATGAGCTTAACTCGTCAAAACTTTGTTTTTTATCCACGAAATGAGCCTAAATTTGACACACTAGCGTGAAATACGTTAGCGATGCTCACAAGACTTGATTTGGGACAAAAAAAGTAATTTGTTAATTAATATTTCAATGTTTATCAAAGCGCGTCGAGCACCGTGTTTTTCGAGCTTCCCCAAAAAAATGTATCGAGGAAATTTTCGAGTTCGAAAAACTTCCAGCGAGAAAGTTTTTCATTAAAGTTCAAAGAAGTTATCTAGAAAATTTCACAATCGCTAACGTATTTCACGCTAGTGTGTCAAATTTAAGCTCATTTCGTGGATAAAAAACAAAGTTTTGACGAGTTAAGCTCAAAAAAAGTATTGATTTCGATCGAATTTGTGAAGCACATTGTATTTTTTACTTCGTAAATGACAAGTCAGATCGGAAAATTTTTTAAACATAATTTGTGCCTTTTTTTATATTCTATAGGCTCATATTTTTTTTTCATTTTCCGAAATTTCCTCTGGGACAATACTTTTCCGGCACTTTGCCTCGCGAAAAGAGAAACGGAAGATGTCTCGCGCGCTTAAACGGTTATTGCACGGAGACCCTCAATTTAGATACTGCGCGAAGCAAATGAGAAAAAGTACTCATTTGATTATGTACGTACCGACAGTACTACCTTAAGGAACACATTGTGATTATGATGCGCTTCGCGCTCGATTTTCTGTATACATTTCTGTAACAAAGAAACGTTTTTTTATCTTAATACTTATTTTGTATCTCACATATTTTGGTTAAAAAACGAATTCTTCATTTTTAACAATGTTTTTAAAATCAAAATATAAAATATACATCTTTTCAACAAATTTTCTACTGAGAATATTTAGACTTCATTTGGGCAAATAATTTTCCATCTTAACGTTTTTTGCGTATGTCACATATTTTTTTCAAATAATAGAATTTTGGAATTTTAATGCGTACTTTTTAAAATTAAAATGGAAAATGTACGTTATAAAAAAATTATATTAATAAAATATATAATAATATTATATAAAAAAATTTATAGATTGTTTTTAAGCAAACGATTTTTATTTTAACGCTTATTTTGTATCTCACATATTTTGGTTACAAAATCGAATTTATGATTTTTGTAATTGTATACCAGGACACCTGTGGGCAACGTTTCTTATCTGATACGCGACTAATGATCCTTCGATAATGTAAGCAGTCGAAACAATTTCGAACTCGACCAAGTAATTAGAAATCATTTGCTAATCCGGGTCCGCTAAGGGTGTTACATATAATCAATTCGAGATGGAGATATTTAGCCTTAGAGTTCTATATTTTAACAATTTTAGATATTATCCAGGTTTGCCAGTATTTTAAACTATTATAAATTTTAAATGTTCTTAATAATTAGTAGAGTTTGGAATTTCTGCCACTGCCTACATTATCGGAGGATCACTAGTCGCGTATCAGATTCGATACATTGCCGACAGGTGTCCTCGTTGACAATTTATAACTCTTAGCAGGCAATGGCAGAAATTTCAATCTCAACTAATTAATTTGAAATCAATTTACAGCCGCAAGGCAGTGCCACTAGGCGATATAAGGAGGTCTTCCTGTGAAGAAGGAGATGTCGGACGCCTTTGTAGGTCAGTGGTCAGAGCAGTCGACCGGCGATCGAAAGGCCTGGGCTCGAATCCCAGCGCAGTCGAAAGCGTCTTTTTTCACAGAAAGATTTCAAATTCTTTAAAATTGTACTTAATAGTGTTTAGTTGTTTGGCAATGTCGGAAATTAGTCTTGAGCTTGAATGTATTTGAAAACAACCATAAAAGTGTCAATCAACAAACAACCATGAACAGAACACGACTAAGTCGGCTCTTATTAACGTTTAAATAACATAAATAAAGAAAATGATGAACAAATTTGAACTTTCAATATCATTTAATATTAATTACTGTTCAAACAGGCACGTTATGTTTAGTACTCGATTCAAGGGGTATAAACCACTCTAAAATCATTGAAACAACGTTCATCATTATATGGACGTTGTTTTCTGATTTTTCAATAACGGTGATCAGTAACACATTTTGGGTCATGCAAGGTCAGTGGGTTTTCACTGATTTTGAGCTAAAGCTGACTGTTTGCACATCCATAAAAGGATCAGTAATTTCAATTTAGTAAAATTTTGACCAATCTGGATTTTATTTCTCCTACTAGAGGGTCATAAAGTGCATTTTATTGCCCTCTCTGAAGCAAACAGTTCCATTTTTTGACCCTCCAGGAGAAAAAAAAACCGTGTTCAACACGGGAAAAAATAGGCTAAAGCGCTCTTTATACGCTTGCATTGCATAAAAACTAATCTGTACTATGAGATAATTCCAAATTTTTCTCCTACGAACGATTGCTTTTTTTCCTAAAAATATTTTTCATTTTCTGCAAAATGTTCTTTCGCAATTTACATGAGAATTTCCTAAGCTGAGAAGTACCGTCGTTGATATTGAGTGCATTAAACCTTTCGAGAGCAGGAGATGATGTATGGGATCTAGGTTCTGTATCAAAGCGCATAGGAGACGAAGAATCATCTCTCCTGGTATTGAACCTAGGCAGTTGTCTAACACTTGGTGACCTGAGGTTTACCCTTTGTGGTTCAGCTGTAATTGATAAAACTTTATTAGAGTATCACTCTTGACTGCATGAATGTTGGAAAACGCTATAAAATGAGAAAACATTTTGCAATATGAATTCTTAAATTTACATTACTTTTCAACTCTGCACTCAGAAAAAAGTCTGGTTAAAACAACCAGTATTCCGATATTTCAACCGAAATAAAATATTACTAAGAGCCGTACTAGTAATTCCGGTTAAAAATGTTAGAAATTCTAGTAAACACTGTTCTGTTGTTTTGATCCTTTATTCTTGTAGATGTAATAAAATTTCCTAGTTCATATCACCGACATTTTTTCTAGTCAAAAGTTTCTTGTTACAATCATGGTTATATGCCGGTAAATTTAATTAATTCAATCCATTTAACATCATCATATTTCTAGTTCAATTTTTCTCAAATTCCACGGCTGGATGCTGACATAACCTCAACAATATGTAATGATTTAATGAAGTGGGACTCATAAGTTTCAAAATGTAAACATATATATTTATTGCTACATTATTTCATTTTTCTTATATTATTATTGAAAATGTACATTTGAATACATATAAACCTACAAACTACAAATTTTTTTATCTTTGAATTTTTCCTTTAAGTTATATAACTTCCACTCACTTAACACCTTGTCCACTTTATTCTCAATTTCTTTGAAACATTGTAAAAATAATTCGAGATAAGACCCGAGATCTTTAATATTTCTTTGGACTCTACCTTGTTTTCGTTTTCACTTGTTTTTGCAAACATGTACACAAGCCTCGGCATTTTGACTCTTGAGTAGGATAGTCCAGGCGATATAGTCCAAAAAACAGCCTTTCGCGATGTATTCTTGGAGCAGGCTGAAAAATTGAGTTTAGGCGTCAAAAAAGAAGTGAAACAACATATCTTTTCCCGTGGTGTCAAATCAATGGACGTCATCGTTTAAATTATGATTATTTATAATTCTTTAACGAAATTTCACGTTTTTCGCTTATATCTTTGATTCTTTTCATTTTATCGGTAAATAGTCTCACAACTTTTTTTTCCTTACAAAAAAAGCTACAAAACTAGATGCTGACCGTGACAAAAATATTAATTAGGTCAAAAGTTATGAATAAAAATAGATAATGTTCATGACGTTTAAATAAACAATCATTCAAAGGCTTTGTACACTCATATCGCGCCGTTCAACAAGGTTCGAATACTTCTTATTATAGACAATTGAGGGTCTCCGTGCAATAACCATTTAGGCGTGCGAGACATCTTCCGTTTCTCTTTTCGCGAGGCAGTGTCGGAAAAGTATTGTCCCAGAGAAAATTTCGGAAAATGAAGGAAAAAAATATGAGCCTATAGAATATCAAAAAAGACACAAATTATGTTTAAGCAATTTTCCGATCTGACTTGTCATTTACGAAATAAAAAATACAATGTGCTTCACAAATTCGATCGAAATCAATACTTTTTTTGTGCTTAACTCGTCAAAACTTTGTTTTTTATCCACGAAATGAGCTTAAATTTGACACACTAGCGTGAAATACGTTAGCGATGCTCACAAGACTTGATTTGGGACAAAAAAAGTAATTTTTTAATTAATATTTCAATGTTTATCAAAGCGCGTCGAGCACCGTGTTTTTCGAGCTTCCCCAAAAAAAAGTATCCAGGAAATTTTCGAGTTCGAAAAACTTCCAGGGAGAAAGTTTTTCATTAGAGTTCAAAGAAGTTATCTAGAAAATTTCACAACTCTAGAACAAAAACTTCGGAAGAAACAATTGAAAATGCTTTGCGACGGAACGTTGTAGACTGCCCAGTTCGAGCTCTCGCTTGTTTTGAGTATAGATAGGCTCCGCGTTGAGAGAGAATGATCGGTCAACGTGTGAGAGCGACAAAGGAAACGCGAAAATGATGGTCTTTTGACTTTGACGAAATAATTCAATCTTTTGTTGACATTTAGGGAAGTCAGAAGCATTATCTATCACGCAACAAAATATCAAATCATAGCACACGTATCTTCCAGAGCTTCGTAATCACAAGTTTCTTTATTTGATGGCCCAATAATTCCCAAAGAAAGCCATTTGAAAATGTAGAATCAAGACAACAAAAGCATATTGGGCCATCAAATAAAGAAACTTGTGATTACGAAGCTCTGGAAGATAAGTGTGCTATGATTTGATATTTTTTTGCGTGATAGATAATGCTTCTGACTTCCCTAAATGTCAACAAAAGATTGATTTGTTTCGTCAAAGTCAAAAGACGATCGTTTTCGCGTTTCTTTTGTCGCTCTTACACGTTGACCGATCATTCTCTCTCAACGCGGAACCTATCTATACTCGAAACAAGTATCTTGTGAGCATCGCTAACGTATATCACGCTATTGTGTCAAATTTAAGATCATTTCGTGGATAAAAAACAAAGTTTTGACGAGTTAAGCTCAAAAAAAGTATTGATTTCGATCGAATTTGTGAAGCACATTGTATTTTTTATTTCGTAAATGACAAGTCAGATCGGAAAATTGCTTAAACATAATTTTTGCCTTTTTTGATATTCTATAGGCTCATATTTTTTTTTTTCATTTTCCGAAATTTCCTCTGGGACAATACTTTTCCGGCACTTTGCCTCCGGAAAAAAGAAACGAAAGATGTCTCGCGCGCCTAAACAGTTATTGCACGGAGACCCTCAATTATGTGTACAAAACCTGGATTCAGGAAGTTTGTTAGTTTATGACTTATGGCCTTATAAACGAATTAATAAACAATTAACCTGTTCGAACTTGAAAAGTAGATATGGTGATGCTGATTTTTTTATCGATAGATTTTACTATTTTACATTGAAAATCATCATTGTTAAATAAAAAAATTCAATTTTGCAACTAAGGAAAATTTGTTTACAAATTTCTTAGTTGCAAAATGCATTTTCCCAAGTGTTTCACTTAATTTTCATAACTTTTTATTGCGTACATTGAAAGTGTATGAAAAGAGCTTTCATTTAAAATAAAAAAGTTCAAGGTTCATTATGAAACAATAGAGATACAGTGCGATGAAGTTTTTGCTCAATTGCTCAACAAATTCAACGTCTAGCGAAAAAAAAATATGTCGATAATTCGTAGATTAAGTACTTTTATAAACTGTAAACAAAAAATTTCCCGTGGAAATGTTCACTGAAACAAAATTTTGGTGGCGGATTTTCTATAACTGACGGACGGCGACAAGGTGGGGAGGGGCTGGATACACTCTGAAAAAATATTGATTCGACGTTCAAAATCGACAGCGCAGCTTTAGTCGCACTTTTATCGAGAACTATTTGCGATAAAGTAATGATTTTTTGTTATCTCATACCTCGCAACGAGAGGAATTTATTTCTACTGTCGACAATTCAATAATTTTGCAAGCTGCGCGATAACAGCCATCCATACAAAATAGATATAATTTATTATTTTATTTTTAACATATCATGTTATGCTTCAATTAAATTATTCTTAATTTAATAAAATAATGCATAAAATTATATCAAATATATTATTAATTAGTAAAAAATATACGCTTGTAAAATATATGATTGTTGAGATATATATTTTTCTAAAACATTGAACATTTTATGCAACGATAAAATTGTGTGTATAGTTAGTAAAATCTTAAAATTTAATTTACGATAGGAGTTGACATGTAAATATATGTGTGAAAAATAAATTATCTTGCTTGTAAAAACATTTTTTTATTTTTTCACATCGAAACATCAAATAAAACTGCAACGAATTTCAGTTAATTAATTAAACGTAAAATTAATTAATTATATCTCGTTGCGAGATATGAAATAAATAAAAATCATTACTTTATCGCAAATAGTTCTCGAGAAAAGTGCGACTAAAGCTGCGTTGTCGATTTTGAACGATCGAATCAATATTTTTTCAGAGTGCATCCAGCCCCTCCCGACCTTGCCGCCGTGCGTCAGCTATAGAAAATCCGCCGCTCCGCTGACTTTCATGAATTTTGTTTCAGTGAACATTTCCACGGGAAATTTGTTGTTTACAGTTTATAAAATTAATTAATCTACGAATTATCGACATATTTTTTTTCGCTAGTCGTTAAATTTGTTGATAAAAAAATCAGCATCACCATATCTACTTCTCAGGTTCGTACAGGTTAATTGTTTATTAATTTGTTTATAAGGCCATAAGTCATAAACTAACAAACTTCCCGAATCCAGGTTTTGTACACATAATTGTCTATAATAAGAAGTATTCGGACGTTGTTGAACGGCGCGATATGAGTGAACAAAGCCTTTGAATAATTGTTTATTTAAACGTCATGAACATTATCTATTTTTATTCATAACTTTTGACCTAATTAATATTTTTGTCACGGTCAGCATCTAGTTTTGTAGCTTTTGTTATAAGGAAAAAAAAGTTATGAGACTATTTTCCGATAAAATGAAAAGAATCAAAGATATAAGCGAAAAACGTGAAATTTCGTTAAAGAATTATAAATAATCGTAATTTAAACAATGACGTCCATCGATTTGACACCACGGGAAAAGATATGTTGTTTCACTTCTTTTTGACGCCTAAACTCAATTTTTCATCCTGCTCCAAGAAAACATCGCGAAAGGCTGTTTTTTGGACTATATCGCCTGGACTATCCTACTCAAGAGTCAAAATGCCGAGGCTTGTGTACATGTTTGCAAAAACAAGTGAAAACGAAAACAAGGTAGAGTCCGAAGAAATATTAAAGATCTCGGGTCTTATCTCGAATTATTTTTACAATGTTTCAAAGAAATTGAGAATAAAGTGGACAAGGTGTTAAGTGAGTGGAAGTTATATAACTTAAAGGAAAAATTCAAAGATAAAAAAATTTGTAGTTTGTAGGTTTATATGTATTCAAATGTACATTTTCAATAATAATATAAGAAAAATGAAATAATGTAGCAATAAATATATAACATCGCGCTTTTCACTAAATCGCCTGGACTAAGGAGCCCCAACCACGTCAACTTCCCACTGCTCAGTGGGGAGGTAGCGTAATGAGAGATGCCCCCCGAGAATCAAAATGCCGAGGCTTTCATGAATATAGCGAAAAACGAAAAGGCGCCAGATTGTGTAGACAGTAACGCTGCCAACGGCGTATCTTGAAACTAATTTTCCTATATTTTTCTGTAACATTAACCGGAATAATAATAATACCGGAATATATACCATATGTTACTAGAATTAACCTTTTTTCTAACTGTAGAAAATTCTTGCTATGAGCATTTATCTCATATTTTTCTAAGTGCTTATCTCTGAGCTAAAATTGTTAGATAACTGGTCTAGTTTAACGTTTCATTTCAGCCGAGGGCCAGGTCATACAATTTTTGCATTAGTCTAATTAAAGCTAATTTTATTGCAAAATAAAGTTTTCACTCACGGGAACTTGGAGGTAGTTGCGCGAATTCTATGATATCTGGTAATCTGTGGTGAAACATTGAAAAAACGATAATTTGTCTATCAAGCATGAAAAAATTATCAGCTATTCCCACCAACTTATGATCATCCAAATACAAAGGAGCGCCGTAGTTTTGCTAAAATAAAAAACCGATTTTTTGTTTTGTTTTAACATATCTTTTTAGCAGAAAATACGGAGAAGAATAACTACACACTGTTAGAAATTTCTACCGTAATTTCCCGAAAAGGATCAAATTTTACGTTAACCTTGTCAAATTAAAATTTTGTACAATTTCAAACATTTCTAACAGTGTAACGTTAATAATGCTGGAAATGCAAAAGATAATGAAGATATTTACCGGCATGAATATTCCATTACGTGGAGTACCGCAGCACAGACCATGTTTATAACGAATATCCGCCACATTACGAAGTATATCTTTGCAATGGAGGTATCTTAGTAATTGTATTTCTATGTATTGAAACACTATCTCGAAGTCATGAGTTAGCATAGATCCTTTTGTGTAAAATGTTGTTGCAGGACTAGGCGGATTGTGGTAAATATTCATTACATCAATGTTGTTTACTTGGTTTATTTCAGTCACTTCTCCTTTAAGCTAAAACAGGATTTTAAATTCAGGAAACTACATCAGATCAAGTTACTACTTCACGAGAAATACATATACTATTAGTTGGTAAAACAATTTTCAAGCAGAAGTTTTTTCCAGAAAATACACCTCATGCAGAGATATTCTGTTAATTTCAATTTTATAACTTACTTTCAAAACCCCATAATTCGTTGATACTACTTTTGTTTTGGTATTTGTGAACACCATATCAATTCCATACTCTTTACAATTGTACATAGTTGGCAATCTCACAAAATAGTGTCTTTTATACTTTTCTACATCTTCAGATATTTCTATTGTGGTTATTACATGTTTTGAATTGAAAAATGTTCCCATACCCAAAAGCATATCCGTAGGATAATGAGTTACTATTGAAATAGCGTAAGGCAGTTCGAATCTGAAACTCCCTGAACTACCACCCAATACTTCACTTTCATATATTGATGAGTTTGATCCTATAAAAATTGGAAAGAGTTTTATAATATGGCAGAAATCATGGATCAGATTTAATTTTCCTCATATCTATTACTAATTATTTATTAGTCATTTCCTACTTATCCTATCAGTAATTATTTATTAGACATCTTTACTAAATAGAATTAGTGTCCTACTTTTCACTGATTCAGATTTAGACAGTTTACAGAGAAAAACCAGATGTTTTACAGGGTAAGCCATCTAACATTTGGAATTTGAATCGGCTATAAAAATAAAACTTATGGATATTTATTCAAAAGTATGGTTTTATTAGCAAAATTGAAGCTTTTCATTGAAAAATGAAACACAGCATCATTCAAATGACTGCCACGACTGGCCTTACAGTACCCCATTCAATCAACCCAATTTTTCAGTACATTTTCGATTGTTTGGGCTTGAATCCCATGAATGGCAACTTCGATTTCGTGTTCTAAGGACTCAATCGTCTCTGGATGGTTAGCGTAACACTTATCCTACGGCTCCCCACAAAAAATAGATCAACGGGGTCTAATCACATCTTCGAGGCGGCCAATTGATATCAGAATTTCGGCTAATTATTGGATTTTCGAAAGCGGTAAGCATAAAATCGATTGTTACGTTGGCTGTGTGTCAAGTGGCCCCGTCCTGTTGAAACCAAATGTCGTCCATGTCATCCACTTCAATTTTTGGAAACAAAATTCGTTGAGCATGGCACTGTAACTTTCGCCCCTGACCATAACAGCGGCTCCTTGCTCATTTGTCACTCGTTGTGGTTGCATCGGCTTCTCAATGATGACGTTTGGATTTTCTGAGCCCCAGATGCGACAATTTTGCTTATTGAACTTATTAACCTTTTGCCCAAACAATCGTAACTGTACTGAAAAATTGGGTTGATCGAATGGGGTACTGTAAGTCCAGCCATGAAGGTTATTTGAATGATGCTGTGTTTCATTCTTCTATGAAAAGGTTCAATTTTTCTAATAAAACCATACTTTTAAAAAAATATCCATAAGTTTTATTTGTATAGCCGATTTAAATTCGAAATGCTAGATGGCTCACCCTGTATTTACTCGGGTTTTGATACAGAATTTAGGTTCTACACTTCTACACTGGAATCCGGTATATTATTAACCAAGTTCTAGGGTGAAATGTAGATTCTATAAAGTATTCCTTATAGTCAAAGTCGCTTTAATATTGGATCTATAACTTAATTCGTGAGGTTTGCTAAGAGATGGCTTAAGTTGATTTCATTCCATCGTTCCAATGTTCCGAACATGCGTTGGAAAGCTACTGTCATTGTGCGTCTTTTTCAGTATATGTCATTCATTTTAAGCGTAAACAACAATAATTTTTTTTTCACTCAAATATGTCGAACTTTGTGCCTGAAAAAGTGTTTTTGCGGGGAGTTCTTCTTCATTATTTTAATATGAAGAAAACTGCTGCCGAAAGTCATTGTATTTTGTTGGAAGTTTATGGTGAACATGCTCTAGCTGAGCGAACCTGCCAAAAGTGGTTTGCACGATTTAAAAGTGGTGGTTTTGGCTTGAAAGACGAAGAACGTCCTGGGCAGCCAAAAAGGTTTGAAGATGAAGAAGTGGAAGCATTACTCGATGAAGGTTGTTGCCAAACACAAGAAGAGTTCGCAGAATCTGTGGGAGTCACTCAAGCCGCCATTTGAAAACGTTTAAAAGCAGCCGGATACATTCAAAAGCAAGGAAATTGCGTTCCACATGAACTCAAGCCGAGAGACGTTGAAAGGCGGTTTTGCATGTCCGAAATGCTGCTGGAACGCCACAAAAAGAAGTCATTTTTGCATCGGATTGTTACTGGTGATGAAAAATAGATCCATTACGTCAACCCCAAGCGCAAAAAATCATATGTGAAACCCGGCCAACCAGCCAAATCAATGGCAAAGCCGAATATCCATGGCGCGAAGGTAATGCTCTGTATTTGGTGGGCTGAGTGCTGAAAGTGCTGCTAAAACCGGGTTTGAATCCGTTTGAAGAGAGCAATAGCCGAAAATCACCCGGAATATGCGACCAGACACGAGGCAATAATTTTCCACCATGACAACGCTCTGCCCCATGTTGCTATTCCGGTTAAGAACTATTTGGAAAAAAGTGAATGGGAAGTTTTACCCCACCCGCCTTATTGCCCAGACCTTGCCCCTTCTGACTACCATTTGTTCCAGTCGATGCAGAACGCCCTCACTGGAATACGGTTCATATCAGAACAGGCTATCAAAAATGAGAATTTTTAGCCCTGTTTCGAGGGACACAAATGGCGTATTTGGGGCCGGTGCGCAGCATTATTAATGCGCATGTGCAGTGCTATGTACGCCCAATGCCGCTGGGCAGTCCGGCACTTTCAAACCCGGCGGGCGATAATGTAGAGCACTTAAGTTGCTAGCTTTACACAGATATCTATCATGGCTGCCTGTCATGACGAAACCACAATTTCTTGGGAGATGAACTCTGAACTCGAAGAAAGTTGTATGTACTTCTACTCCTTATGGTCCCTCTCAATCAGTGTCCAGATTTCACACGCGAACGTTACGCACACAACGCCATCAGCAGTATGTACGTGAGAATGGTTGCGCGCGCAGCGTCGTGTGTCTGCTGTTCGCAGTGGTTCTCTGAGTTTTCTCTGGTTGAAGGCTCCTTGTCAAGGAGAGAACCACTGCGAACAGCAGACACACGACGCTGCGCGCGCAACCATTCTCACGTACATACTGCTGTTGGCGTTGTGTGCGTAACGTTTGCGTGTCAAATCTGGACACACTGCTCTCAATAAGCCTAATAAGCGCCCATTTTTTATGTTTTCGAGGTAAAAAGTATCGTGTGTTGAGGGACCGTTCACTAGAAGAATCAATGATTTTCAATACTGAAAATCGATTCAGAATCATATGGGGAATCAGCTTGATTCAATAAAATCTTAGAGATTGAATCTGGAAGTTTGAAAGCCGCGTTCATCAGTAACATTCTGAAGAATCACTGGGAATCGAACGAGTCAGCTCGGGTTAGCTTGAAATCACTTGAGATCATCGCGTTAAAACTTGTCTAATGCGCAGTTTCGCGCGCGGGCTACATATACGTGGAGCTGTAAAGCTGCATTGGTTCTTGGCTGACATCGCCGGTGTAGGTTATAATATTTGAATCAATTGAGGATCAACAAAGAATCAGCTGGACTCAGGCGGAATCAACAGGAATCAATTGTAATGATGAAACTCAATGCGCGCAACTGTCGGAATGATCCCTGTGATTCTTCTGAGGTTTGATTCGATTCTTTTTTTTTCTAATTGTTTTAATCAAACCGGATCATGCTTCAAGTGTAGAATCACATGAATCGTGAGCTACTTAAGGGAATAATTATGCTCACGTAGAATCGATTTTGAGTGAACGGCCCCACGTCGTGTGTGGCACGGAGCACACAGACAATTTTAATTCGTGTGATTGCTGCCCTCGTTTCGCTCGGGCTGCAAACTTCACACTCATTCAAATCGGCTGTTTGTGCACCTAACCACACAATGTACTATTGAGATTATTTCAAATATCCAACATGAAGTAAAAACACCTTTAGAACAAATATACATTTATTTGATTTTGAGAAATCACGCTTTTAGTCGTTTTTAAATGAAAGAAATTATTTTGTTAACATTATTTATTTGATTTAAAAAAATATTTTTTTATTCAAATACAGTACTGGCAAAAACTTGAGAAATAATTTATTCAATTATATTAGATTTGAACGAAGGCAATTGTTTCTTCGAATTGAAGAAAATAGTTCTGTGAATCACGTTAAGTATGTACTATGCAAATGCGCAGACATTTATTTCATAAATTCAAAGAAAAAGAACAATCAAGAAATTTGTTCAAATCAAAGAAACTTTTCTTTTACCGTGTAGCAATACACCAATTTGTTTGATTCAAAGAAATTTTGTTTGTTTTATTAATTAATTATTTTCTGATTGTACTTCCCCGACAAATATCATCGAAAACAATTCCAAACTCTTAAATCACGCAAAGCAATTAATAATTTAAAGAAATTGAAATATTCCTATGGAAGAAGAGACGCTTTTGACTGTGCCGGGTTTTTTAATATATAAAAATGCCTTTATAATAACCCGCAAGGCAGAGCCACTAGGCGATATAAGGGGGCTTCCTGTAGAGAAGAAGATGTCGGACGCCTGTGTACCTCAGTGGTTAGAGCAGTCGACCGGCAATTGAAAGACCTGGGTTCGAGTCCCAGTGCAGTCGAAAGCGTCTTTTTTTCACAGAAAGATTTATTTAATAAGGAACACGTCTGAATCGCGTCCCGTGCACGCGTCAGCAATGCACTCTTTCCTCGGTGTACACAATCTACTATTGTATTTTTTATACTTACCATTGGAAGTAACAATGAATGTGAAAATACAAATGAAAGCAGTTATAAGGACCCTCATGTTCCCTACGTTGACAATATAAGTTTTCTTAAAATCAGCAGAAATATACGAAATGATATTTTGAAAAGTGGGTTGACACTAAATAGGGGGAATGTATCAGTCTTCGAAAACTTACCAGTGGACAAATATTTTTTATTCTTGAACAATATAGATAAAATATGAAAATATTGGTAAAACATCAGTAAATAGTAAGTAATCTTGTATGAAATCTGTTTTTGATAAAATGCAAATCATCATACTTTTATTTTAATAAGCTCTTGAGTCTGCGGATCGACTTTATGATCACAATCAGTATACAAATACATTAACTCTGTACTACAAAAATTTCTAATGTTTGCTAGAATTGCGTGGTTTTACTTCTAAATCTCAATATCACGGTTGTTGTAATGAAATTTGTTCTACTTTTTAATCATATGTTATACATTCATTTTTATGATCTCACCACAAAGCAGTCTCTAGAGGATCCGGTTTAGCGGACGGTCAGCGAATACACTGGCCATTTACTGACCATTCACTGGCCTTGCAATATTACGAATAAGAACACTAAATTAAACATTTTCGTCATTTCAATTATGATTCCGCGATCAAATTTGAATTATAAGGTGTAGGAATAAATATAATAATTTTATTTTCTAGCGATAAAAACTAGGAGAACATCATATGCCCGTCATTGAAGGCAGTGCAGTGGTTCACCATTTGCGGAACGTCTCCATCGTCAAGATCGACCATTGGTAGAAGTAAGATAAAAAGTAGTTGTGTCTCACTCTAACCACCACCTTCATTGACAGGCATATGCTGTTCTACTAGTTTGTATCGCTAGAAAATAAGATTATTGTATATATTCCTACACTCAATTCAAATTTAATTGCAGAATTATAATTGAAATGACTCAAATGTTTAATTTAGCGTTCTTATTCGTAATATTGCAAGGCCAGTGAATGGTCAGTAAATGGCCAGTGTATTCGCTGACCGTCCGCTAAACCGGGTTCGCTAGGGGTATTACATATAATCAATTCGAAATGAAGATATTTAGCCCTAGAGTCACCAACTGGGGTAGTGCATTACCCCAGCGTGTTTTCGTGGTCGCACAGAATTCGCACAGGGCACTAATTGATTGGTTAATGTACCGAGTTCGACTGCTTGATAAATAAAGTGGATTATGGTTAGAGATCTAGACTGAAAGTGAACTTGGATAGGTAAATGTAAAAATAATGTTGTTTAAAAAATGTCGTGCTT
Organism: Diplolepis rosae; assembly: GCA_030998225.1. Taxonomy (NCBI): domain Eukaryota; kingdom Metazoa; phylum Arthropoda; class Insecta; order Hymenoptera; family Diplolepididae; genus Diplolepis; species Diplolepis rosae. The sequence goes on along the minus strand of JAPYXD010000727.1, from coordinate 7,086,253 downwards.
TATGAAAAAAGTTACCGAAAATTTTGCTCAAAGCGTTGTATCTTTAAAACGATTGTAAATATAATTCGAATTTTTCTGCATTATATAGTATTTTTACATTCTCACTATATAAGAAGGTATTGGTTTTATTGTGAAAAATTACTTTCGAAATTTTCATTAAATCTTTACATTTGAGACCCTCTGAGTCAGAAAAAACGGTTTTTACGAAAGTCTGTTAACCAGCCATTTTTGACTAATGATTCTGGATTTATTTCGAAATTCCCTTGTGACCGTTTTCTCATAGGAGTTATATTTTTGGTTTAATAATGAAAAATTTTATCAAAAATAAAAACCTTTGTTTTCCAAAAAACTATGCGAGATACGAAAAAAATTTCCACAGAAAATTGTGCATCTCAAGAAAATATACATTTCTTTTTTCATTTGAAATGATTAACAAATTTAGTAACTTTGAGAAAATTCAATTCATATTTACAATATAATAAAACGACTTAAGTAACAAATTACTGGGAATATAAATTTATTCAACAAGGCCTCGTTTGAATCACATTGGTATATTTATAATAATATTAATAGTATACATATATGGCATAGAACCACCTTTCATTTTCAATAAACTATTTCGATTTTTTCTCATAAAAAGTGTTTCGTTTCGTTTAAACGAAAATGACATTTCACTGATCATAAAAAATATTTTATATATTATATATGACCATCCGCGAAGAAAGGTACCTAACGCCTAAAAATTGATTTTCAGTTTTTTACACCAATTGATTATTTTTGAGTCGCTCTTTCATTTGCAAAAATCGAAAAATCTTTAAAACAGTCACTAACGAGCTCTGTTACGATCGCCCGACCTGTAAAATTTAGCATTTGGGTAGTTAAGTACCTTTTTTCACGGACGGTCATATATCAACCTTGATGAAACTCTTCATTTATAAAGAAATTTGAAATTAGGACCAGTGGTGACATCTCTTAGGTATTAATTATAAACACTTAGTGAATTGACAATATTTTAGATGGTAAATCAACGAAATTTATTATGATTGTGTCACATCCAAATTTTCAGCATTATTTGATTTTCTATTACCTATAGATGGATTTCTAGGTAACAGTAAGTTTTACATGTATCGTAATAGTATATTATGTGCCTAGGCGCATAATGAGAGTTATTACGCGACGAGCGACAATGCTCGCAGGAGATCGAAGCCGAGACAAAGCAGAGACGAAGCCCAGGCGCGATCAGTCCTGCGAGCATTTTAAGCGAGTCTCGTAATTACCCGAATTGTGTGCGACTTTCGCGACTAGTTCCGGCCATTTTGATTTTCTCGATCTTGTGTAGTAGTAGCGTATTGTCATAGACGCATGCGCAGTTCAAATGTACAAGGCTTTGTCAGTACGGTGCCAATGCTGTACGAAGAAGAAGAAGAATAAGAAGAAGGTTACGCTCCGCTGTATGGTTATAGGCACATGCGCAGTTCAATTTTTACATTACATTCCTCTGTATCGTAATACACAACATTACGCAACTCTTAACTGTGGCGTAAAAACGAGTTTCCGCACCGGAGGCACATAAAATATTATTTTTATCGGCAAAATGAGATTTTTTGAATTTATTAAGAAAACCGAAAAAACTTTAAGCGTGCATCTTGCATGTACCGGGAGGAATCAAACATCCGGTCTGTGTATGCCTTTCTGGGGACTTAGAATACTGCGATAAACGCAGTTTTTTGGTTTTCCAAATAAATTTACATCTTATTTTTCCGTTAAAAATAATATTTCTCGACTAATTAACTCTTCATTTAAATTTGTAAAGGCAAAATTACATATAATAACACGCTTTAACGCTATTTAAAATTTTCTTACACAGCAGAATTTGAACCCTACTTTAAATCCTAATATATTCTAATAATACTAACTAAACTACTGAATTAACCAAACGCTTAGAATTTTTAAGGATATCATTGCTACTCTATGCTCATGCAAGAGTGAATTGAAAAATCAGAGCCCATTTCTTTTGATATCTTTTTTCTTTTAAAAATTTTCAAAAATTATTGGTCGAGTCAGTGATTCTAATTCAGTAAAGTTTTTAATAGTTTGGATTTGAAAAGTTTATACATACAGTAAAAAGTATTTATTGAACTAACTCAACTTCATATGTTTATCATGTATATTAAAGATTATTTCAACTCCTATCAGAAGTTTTTTTTTTCGATAATACGCTTTTCATTTTATTGAAAATTTTACTTCCACTTGTTGGTCTGGCAGTAGCAGGTTCATTATTCTTGGATCTTAATTCCTGAAATTTTTTGAAAAATGAACCTGTTGAAGTGGATCCAGATTCTCTATCAAAGTGTGAGGAAGTCGAAGAAGTATCTCTCCTACTGGTTCTAACCGATCCTGGATGTCTAAAACTTGATGTTCTTGGATTTACACTTGGGTCTGCACCTGCAATTAATTAAACTTTATATTAGAACCAATGTCGATTAAAAAAATGGAGGAAATCATTATAAAATAAGAAAACAGATTTTAATATAAATTTCTAAAATAATATTTCGAAATAAGAGAAAAATGCAAATTTGACAAAATATTGATTATTTTTATCATTATTCCATACATTTATTTGGTCTGAAGTATTATTAATCGGTACTCATGAAATTCTTTTGAATGTAATTTCACTTCAAGAGGGAGTGACATTTCTATTGAAGAAAGTACAAATTCACTGTACTTTAGTGAATTGTCATTTAAAACAATTTTAGGGGGTTAGATATTGATTATTTTGATAATGATTTGATACATTTTGTTGGCATGGATTAGTATTAATGCATCTTTAAATTTTTGCGACTACAGTTCCACTATGAGACAGAGCGAAAATTCAGTAGAACAGATTGAAATTTCCCTGTATTTTAGTAAATTTTCACTCTTATGTTAATTTTCCTTCAAAACAATTTTAGAGAATACTCTCTAATTTTTTTAGTCAAATTTAACTCGTTTGAGTTCGAATGCAAAAAATTTCTCAAGTAAAGAGGCTCACTTCAGACTGCAAAAGTGTGAAATTTTATTATTATATAATTTATATATTATATATATAATTTATATTTAATTTAAATATAATTTATACTAAAAATTTCATACTAATATTATACTAAAATACTTCTGGAGTGTAAATTCCACTATGAAGAATTTGAAACACGTCAACCTCTGCAAGAGCCTAGCAGAGTATTTTCATACTACAAGCCATTGTCGATTTCTTTCTAAGTAATTGAAAGTCTTTTACAATTTAGTAACTTAATTTCATTACAATTTGAATTTGAAAATATATTCGGGATTATTATTAACCATACCAGATTCTCTATCAACATTTGAAGAAGACGTAGAAGCATCTCTTCTGTTAGTTTTTACCGGTGGCGGTGTTTTAAAACCAGATGATCCTGGATTTTCATCATTGGTTGGAACTGTAATTGAATTTACATTATATTAAAAACACTGTCAAATAAATAAACGCCCAAAACCGATATAAAATAGGAAAATAAAATTTCAGAATAAATAGCAGCATTAACGTGTCGAAATAAGGGGAACATTCATATTTGACAAAATATTGATTATTTTGATAATTATTCCATACATTTATTTGGCCTGAAATATTATTAATCCATACTCCCGAAATTCTTTTGAATGTAATTTCACTTTAAGAGGGAGAGGCATTTCAATTGAATAAAGTAAAAATTCACTGTACCAGGGGTGTTAGATGAAGTTTGCCGGTTTTTTCAATAAAGACAACACTTAATTCTCAAGGGAATCTCAAAAATTTTTTATTCAGAGTATTGACCATTGGATTCTACACATTTTGCCCATCTTTCAGGCAATGATTCCAGAACGTGGAAGCTGGCGGCCCCCGCCATAGATGCCTCGAGCTCATTGTGTCTTCCTCATTCAACAAACCTATGGCAGTCGAGCGAGGAAGAAGCCATGAACTGTTGGGGACTATGGTGAGGGCGGCCAGCTCCCACGTTCTGGGATCACTGCTTTCAGGCAAATCATGGATACCATTCCAAAAAAACTATTTCTCTTTCAAGGCAAACCATTCGACGAGCCATTTTTCGACTTCTTCAAAATTGGCGAAGCGCTGCTCTGCGAGTGAGTGTCCCATCGATGCGAAAAGGTGATAGTCGGACGGGGCGAGGTCTGGAGAGTACGGCAGGTGCGATAATATTTTCCAATTCAATGCTTTTAATGTGTTCTTCACCACTTTAGCGGTATGAGACGGTGCGTTGTCATGTTGTAGGATAACTTTGCCATGTCTTCGGGCCCATTCTGGCCGTTTTTCGATCAACACATGATTCAAATTGATAATTTGTTGTCGGTAGCGATCCGTATTCACCGCGTCACCAGGTTTTAATAACTCGAAGTACACCACACCACACTGGTCCCACCAAACACACAGCATTGTCTTACGGCCAAAGTGATTTGGCCTTGGAGTCGATGGGCCGACCTCACCAGGTGAAAGCCATGATTTTTTCCGCTCCGAGTTCTCGAAATAAATCCATTTTTCTTCCCCCGTGACAATTCGATGCAGAAAAGATTTCCTTTCGAACCGTTGAAGCAGCATTTCACAAATGGTTTTTCGATTTTCCATTTGTCTATCGTTCAGTTGGTGTGGTACCCATTTTCCATACTTTTGGATTTTTCCCATGGCTTTTAAACGTTGGGAAATTGCTCCTCAGGTCACATTTAGTGTTTGTGCCAATTGTTGTTGCGATTGGGTTGGGTCTTGATCCAATAACGCCTGCAATTCCTCGTCTTCGAACTTTTTCGCTGCACCAGGATGTTCATTGTCTGTTAAATCGAAATCTCCACTTTTAAATTGACGAAACCATGTCTCACATGTTCTAATCACTGGAGCATGTTCACCATAAGTTTCTACCAGCAATCGATGAGCTTCAACTGCTTTTTTCTTTTTATGAAATAAGAAACGCAACGAATGCCGCAAATGCGATTTACTTGGAACGAAACTCGACATATTCACTGAGGTAAACAACTACGATGCTATTATTTTGGCAGAATGTAATTGTGTATTTTTGAAGGTTATTATCCATAAAAAAATATGACATAGATGCCAAATCATAGAAATGTATACATATCTCTAGCGACATCTATGAGTAAAACCGGCAAATTTCAACTAACACCCCTGGTACTTTAGTGAATTGTCATTTAATACAATTTTAGAGAGTATTCTCTCAATTTCTTATATAATATTTTAATATTTCGTAATATTTTTTAATTTTATGATATTTTTTAAACGATACAAATTGTTTTTCATAGAGGCAAATGCGTCAGATCCTGCAACGGCCTGACAGAGTATTTTCACACTGAACGCCATTGTAGGATATTTGAATTTCTTATTACATATTTGAAAATTTTTCGAAAATTCATAATTTGATTAAAATCTAAGTTTCAAAATATAACTCGGATTTCTATTGAATGTACCATATTCACCATAAAAACGTGCAGAACGCGCAGAAGAATGACTCCTGCTGGCTCTAGTGGGTCCCGATTGTGTATAACTTGATGATGTGTCAGCTGTAATAATTCAAAATTAATATTAAAGCCACTGTCAATTGAAAAAACGCCGAAAATCATTATTAAATAGGAAAAAAGATTTTAATATAAATTTATAAAATAACATTTCGAAATAAGGGGAAAATGCAAACTTGGCATGATATTAATTACTTTGATAACACAAGACGACAAAATTCGACAAAGTTTTTGAACCAAAAACGAGACCTTACCTTGCCAAAGAATTTTGATGCGCTGAATCCGAATCCGGGCTCAGAATTTACCCTATACGTCAAGTTGCTGAGAAATTCTAACCTAAAAGTGCGAAAAGCATGTTTTTTTTATATATTTGAGATTATATAACATCGCAAATTAATTTTTTTTCGGAAAACGGGTCAAATCGTTTGGAAATACCAGTCTTTTGCCCTTCAGAACCGTTTCTTTATTTTTCAGATATCGTTCTTTTTCACGGAGATATCATTCAATGAAGTTTACTATTTTAGAGCGCTGATTACAGCATGACCAAAATAAAAAAAATTCTTTAAAAAACAAACGTAATCTACTTCTATGTTTTTTGGGTCGCTGAATCCGAATCTATACTCTATATTATTCCACTAGCTAAACTATTCCAGATATCCTAACCTAAAATCCAAAAATACACTTCTTCAGCAGCATTAAGGCAATTAACCTATCTACGCTCTAATCGACTAACGCTAGAACCAGGATGGAACTTCTTCTTTAACCCTCGAGACCTGTAACCGCCGACGCTATATCCCAAAAAACATATAAGTAGGTTACGTTTGTTTTTTAAAGAATTTCTTTTATTTCGGCCATGCTGTAATCAGCGCTCTAAAATAGTAAAGTCCATTGAACGATATCTCAGTGAAAAAAAATGATATCTGAAAAATAAAGAAACGTTTCTGAAGGGCAAGACTAGTACTTTCAAACGGTTTTATCCGTTTTCCGAAAAAAAATTAATTCGCAATTTCACATAACCTCGAATAGGTCAAATAATCGTGTTTTTCGAACTTTTAGGTTAGGATATATCGGTAACCTGACGTATAGGGTAAATTATGAGCCCGGATTCGGATTAAGCGCATCAAAATCCTTCAGGCACGTAATGTCTTGTTTCTGGTTCAGAAATTTGTCGGCCTGTGTAATTATTCGATACATTTTTTTGGCATGGATTGCTATTAATGGGCATTCAAAATACAAGAATGTTTTTGAATGATTTTATGACGCTCTTGTAACTTTCAAAACGTATTTTAAGTGACACTTTATTCTGAGATATGATACACTCGAGATTCCCTATAACGAGAAGCTCGAGCATCGGAGACCTCTCCGCAATGAGCGCGAGAGGGATCCCCTCCATATCCTACTTGTTGCTACGCGCTGTTATGCGCATTATATAATGCGCGCAGTCAGTATGTCAGTGAATCTATGTGAATAATTTATTTACATAGTTAAAAGCGCATAAAAAAGATTTCTGTGAGTATTGAAAGTGGAAATAACTTATTTGACGGTATGTACTCAAAATACTAAAAATATAATAATATAATAAAAAAAATATTTATGCTTATCAGGTGTATGGTATTTTTGAATATTTTCAGAAAAAAAGAAAAGTCTTGACAATGAATAAAAAAAATGGAAATTTTGACAAATTTGGAAAACGGGATGAAAAATTGGGAAATTTGCCAAAAATACAACGTTTCAAATTCGAGCGCGCTTCATTCTGTAGTAGTGGGGGAAGAGGGGTCGATCGTCTGCTCGTTATAGGGAGGCGTGACGTGCTCGTAAAAGGGAGGCCTTGTTACAGGGAATCTTGTTATAGGGAATCTCGAATGTATGTGCTAAATTGTAAGTTTATGAGCATGAAAAATGTACACTATATTCTTCTACAAATTTTAAAGAAGGGAAGTCTTCCAATTTGTTTTGGTTTAGAGAGTAAGTTCTTACGCTCATCGGACTGTAAGAAACTGAGGTGATAAATTTTATGTTTAATTTGTGTTTAAAGTAGGGTTACTTAGAAAAGTGAAACTTTTCTGGGGGGGAAAGGATGCATAAAAACCACCCATTGTATCGTCCACTCGACACATGTTGAGCAGACTAGTTTCACGAGAACCCTTTGACTTGACCTGGGAGCTATCGTAAAGGTTATAAATGTCCAAGCGAAAAGGTCTAATTATTTTTGCTCATAGAGGCAAATGCGTCAGATCCTGCAACGGCCTGACAGAGTATTTTCACACTGAACGCCATTGTAGGATATTTGAATTTCTTATTACATATTTGAAAATTTTTCGAAAATTCATAATTTAAATAAAATCTAAGTTTCGAAATATATCTCGAATTTCTATTGAATGTACCATATTCTCCATAAAAACGTGCAGAACGTGCAGAAGAATGACTCCTGCTGGCTCTAGTGGGTCCCGATTGTGTATAACTTGATGATGTGTCAGCTGTAATAATTCAAAATTAATATTAAAGCCACTGTCAATTGAAAAAACACCGAAAATCATTATTAAATAGGAAAACAGATTTTAATATAAATTTCTAAAATAAAATTTTGAAATAAGTGAAAAATGCAAATTTATCATGATATTGATTATTTTGATATTTATTCGATACATTTTCTTGGCATGGATTGCTACTAATGGGCACTCTAAATTTTCCGACTACAGTTTCACTATGAGACAGAGCGAAATTTATTTCACTAAAACTGAGTGAAAATATAATAGAGAATACTCTCTAATTTTTTTTAGACAAATTTAATTTATTTTATACTAATAAAGTAGTATTTCCTTCTGTCGTGTAAATTCCATTATGAAGAATTTAAAACAATAAGTGAAAAATTTCAATACATTTTTTAATTTAATCCAATTTTTTGAAGGATATAAATTGTTTTTCATAGAGTCAAACACGTCAACTTCTGCAAGAGCCTAGCAGGGTATTTCCATACTAGACGCCATTGTCAATTTCTTTCTAAGTAATTGAAAGTCTTTTACAATTAAGTAACTTAAATTCATTACAATTTGAATATTAAAATATATTCCGGATTATTATTAACCATACCAGATTCTGTATCAACATTTGAAGAAGGCGTAGAAGCATCTCTCCTGTTAGTTTTTACCGGAGGCGGTGTTTTAAAATCTGATGATCCTGGATTTTCATCATTGGTTGGAACTATAATTAAATTTACTTTATATTAAAAACACTGTCAAATAAACAAACGTTCAAAACCGATATAAAATAGGAAAACAAATTTCAGAATAAATTAAATTCACTTTACTTTAGTGAATTGTCATTTAAAACAGTTTCATAGAGTATTCTCTCAATTTCTTATATAATATTTTTTAAAGATACAAATTGTTTTTCATAGAGGCAAACGCATCAGATCCTGAAACGGCCTGGCAGAGTATTTCCACACTGAACGCCATTGTAGGGTATTTGAATTTCTTTTTATATATTTGAAATTTTTTCGAAAATTAATAATTTAATTACAATGTAAGTTTCAAAATATATCTCGGATTTCTATTGACTGTACCATATTATCCATAAAAACGTGCAGAACGCGCAGAAGAATGACTCCTGGCTTTGAATAGGAAAATACATTTCAATATAAATTTCTTAAATAACATTTTGAAATAAGGGAAAAATGCAAATTTAGCATGATATATTGATTACTTTGATAATTACTTGATAAATTTTTTTGGCATGGATTATAATTTATCGGTACTTTCTAAATTTTTCTGAGTAGAATTTTACCAAAAATTAAGTGAAATTCTACTTTAAAAGAGTGTACTTATTTTTCCCATGTCGAGAATACTCTCTAAATTTGTTCGAGTCAAATTAAACTCGTTTAAAATTAAATGCAAGCAACTTCTTAATTAAATAGGCTCACTTCAAACTGCAAAATATTGCAATTCCACTCCAATAAAGTGGCATTTCCCTCTAGAGTGAAAATTCTGCTCTACATAATTTTGAAAAGTAAACAAAAAGTTTCAATCAATGCGCTTACTAATTTTTAATGGCTATTCATATATAACATATATAAGATTATACCTCATTATTTCAATATTTTTATAAAAAATACTATTAATTTCTGGAATTCTATTTAATTTTTTCATATTATTCATTCAAATATTCTAGAATTATTATTTTGAACATTTCAGAGTATTTTTAAGAGTTCTAGAGTTCTAGAGTACTCAATAAAATTGTAGAATTTTCTAAACTCTCTGCAATATTATTTTATTTGATTATTTTAAAAATTACTTTATCAATATTTTTCTAAATTTTATTTAATTTTTTGAACTATATATTTATAATTTAGGTTCTAAAAAGATTCCGGATTTCTATTGGCCATACCAGATTCTCCATTGAAGTCTGAAGAAGGCGTAGAAAATTCTCTCTTGCTGGTTTTACTGCGTGCCAGTGTTGACGTTCTTGATAAACTTACGCCTTGATTTTTGGGTGGAGCTGAAATTAAATTTACTTTATATTAAAACCACTGTCAATTAAGAAAACCCCAGAAAATGGATACAAAATAAGAAAACAGATTTTGATATAAATTTCTATATTAACATTCCAAAATAATGAAAAAATGCACATATGGAATACACTGTTAGATGTTTTGAGCCTATTTTCAACGATGGTTTGCGGAAAAACTACTCTCTAAATCTGAATCAGTCAAATTTTCACTAATTCATCAGTGAAAATAATATTTTTCACTGTCAAATCAGTCAATTTTCACTGAAATAATCAGTGAAATTTAACTGATTTAAAATAACCTCTTTTTAGCTATTTGAATCAGTCAAATTTCACTGATAATCAGTAGATTTTGATTGATTCAAATTTAGAGAGTACACATGATATTGAGGGACAGTTTTCCGAACTTTATTTGCACACTCTTAGACTTAAAAAAATTATGTCGAAACACATGTATACCTCAGGTGAAAATTTAAAACCGGCTTGGTACTGCGCTAGTACCACAGAAGGATTTTCAATACTGGCGCGATACTGGCATAGTAATGGCATAAGCACGGCCTACCACCGGCGTGGCTCCGAAAGGTAACTTGGCCAAGCCTGATTTGAGCCTAGTCTACCAGATGTCACCGGTCTGGTTCGGTGTTTTCTTTCAGACTAGGGCCAAGTCAAGAAATTTTTGCATGAGTATGATTAAGGGGGACTTTCACCTTGTGCGTTTCAAAAAATTGAATTTTTTTTTTTCTTGCATTTTTCGAATCTATGAACTATCGATAATTCATGACCACCAAGGAGAACTGTGCGACCCTGACATTGTAAGTCTTTTTTTCATGATAAATCACGCAGAAAACTTTAAACGCGTTTTTCTCAAAACTATTTTTTTCGGAACTTTGACCACGATTACAAGAAAAGTATTTGGTGAATCAAGCTGATTTTTGGACTAAATATTCTTTGAACATGCTTCTTCCGTTCGGGATGCTAGATTTATTTTATTTTCATTTTTTGCACTTTTATAACTAAATGAACTATCGAAAATAGGCCAAAAAATTCATTTTTTTACAAATAAGTGCAATTTCACTTAATTTCAAAATCGTGGAAAACGTATATCCTGAATGAAAGCCAACACGCTACTGATTGAAACTGAGTTGCGCTTTTTTGTTTCAGTCAATCTGGGATGCTAAACTCATGGTCACATTTTGGCTCTAACTTTCCGACAAGGTTACGTACGAAGACGACTATACCGCGAAATTTTTTTTTCGAACTTTTCATGTAAATATATTTTTTATCTTGAGGAACAACAACAACGAACAACATGCAAAACAAATTATTATGATATTTTTTGCCATTCTGTAGAAAAAAAATGTTGAATTTTGACCCGAAAACCGAGTCACAAGGTGGAAATTCCTAGCGGATTTTAATGTAAAATTAAATGTTACTCACGGGCAGATGGAGCTTGTTGCGCAAATGTCATGATATCGCTTAATCTGTGGTCAATCAATGTGAGAAATAACATCTGTACATTGTCATAAAACTCCCAAGCAAAAAGTATTCCCAGAAAACGATGCTCATCAAGAAACACAGGAGCGCCTCCCTCATGCTAAAATAAAAAACCATTTTTTTGTTTTAACATACCCTTTTAACTTGAAATGCAAAAAAGAACAACTAATATTAATAAAGCCAACTGTAAAGGATAATATAAATATATTTACGCCCTCGAAATGTCCGTCAAGTGAAACAGCGCAGATTATACCAAGCTGATATGGACGATCCATGATTGTTTCAAATACATTTCTGCATTTGACGGAATCTATTAATTTTACTGATATGTGTTGAGTAAATACTTTCTCCAGGGGTTTATATTCGGGATCCTCATCGGAAGTAGGCTCCGTTGGAAACATATCTGGAAACTTTTCTAAAACCGATGTCTCAAAATCAATACCTGGAGGATGACTCTTAACTTTATATCCACAATACGTCCATCCTTTTGAATAATATACTGTGTCAAAAACAAAAGGATTTTCACGAATATCAGTGAACTGAATGTGTCCCTCTATTTCCAGAGGCGTTCTTCTTTTGAGCTAAAATAAAATTCAAATTTATGAAATTATATCACATCAAGTTGCAACCACGCAAGAAATATTTATACTATTAGTTGTGAAAATAATTTTTAAGCATGTATTTTCCCTAGAAAATACACCGTAGGCAGAGTTATTCTGTTAATTTAAATTTTATAACTCACTTTTAAAATTCCAAACTCCATTGATACTACAGTGTCCTCTTTTTCTTCAAATAACACTTTATCAATTCCATATGGTTTTATGGGATCAGGCTTCGATAAAAATACAAAATATCTATTTTTTAGCTTCTTTACCTCTCGAGCAATGGTTCTTGTAGTTATAACATTACCTGGATCAAACAATACTCCCAAACCCATAATCCGAAAGCAAGGCCAAAAAGTCATTATTGTAACTGCGAGTGACAGCTCGAATATGCCATTGTTTGGATGATGATTTAGTATTCTTCCTTCAAGAACTGATGAGTTTGATCCTATAAAAAGATTAAAAAATTTATAATATGATAGAAAATGCACTGACTTGCACAATAGACATTAACAAATTTTTACAACTCAACCTCTTATACAAAAATAACCAGGTGTTATATTTACTCTGATTCGAGTGCATAATTTTGATTCAACATAAGAATCCGATTTTGATTTGTATCACCCAAGTTCTAATATAAAGCGTACACAAAAAAATAAGTTTTGGGATAGCCATCTATAGATATTAGGCCCATATACAATATCCAGAAGATCAAATCGAATGCCCAAGATATCAAGAGTTAAGATATAAATTTCATGGTTTAATATCTAGATTTTTTACTTTAATAGATTTAAATTACTTTCCCATGGTGATAGTCCCAGGGTCCCAATAATAGAAATTCGAATTCAAAAAAACATCTATAAGACAAAGCACAGAGCGTGACAATTAAACCGTTTCATAAATTACCTTTCAAAATTTAAATTTCCTAAGACTTTGATTACACAGGTTTGCAAGGTTTTGTTGTTGAAAAGCTATGGGTCGTTTCTGGAGTAATTTTTAAAGTAGAATCCGAATCCGGAATCAGAATCAGCCTATCACGTCAGGTTTTTGAGATATTTGAGGTTATGTGCTCGAAAAATGGGGTTTTTCGCTACTTATGAGGTTATGTACAGGGCGCAAGAAATTTGTTTGGTTTTTTTCTCATATGTCATCATTTAGCACTACTCTTTCCCTTCAAAATGAGCTATTGAACAGTCACGAGCGTTTTTTTTCACATAGATACGGCCATATCAACTTTTGACATTTTTCCGAACAACCTTATGAGCATTCACATTGACTCTTTGGTGCATACCATTTTGCATTAGAAAATTTATCTTGAAAATTTGTGCTTGCGGGTTTTGATGGTCTGTGAATAAGAATTTACATTCAGAAAATTGACATTAGAGAGCGAAATCGTTTAATTTTGTAAATTCTTATTCACAGACCATCAAAACCCGCAAGCACAAATTTTCAAGATAAATTTTCTAATGCAAAATGGTATGCACCAAAGAGTCAATGTGAATGCTCATAAGGTTGTTCGGAAAAATGTCAAAAGTTGATATGGCCGTATCTATGTGAAAAAAAACGCTCGTGACTGTTCAATAGCTCATTTTGAAGGGAAAGAGTAGTGCTAAATGATGACATATGAGAAAAAAACCAAACAAATTTCTTGCGCCCTGTACATAACCTCATAAGTAGCGAAAAACCCCATTTTTCGAGCACATAACCTCAAATATCTCAAAATCCTGACGTAATAGGCTGATTGTGATTCCGGATTCGGATTCTACGTCAAAAATTACCCCGAAAATGATCTGTCGTTTTCCAACAACAAATATAAACCCATTATTTGTAGACCTGTGTTATTCATTTGTGATTTTATCTTCCCTAAAATGTACTACTTTCTTGTTATCGGAATTATTTAATTTACCAATACTTAAATTCGTTAAACTTCTTAATAAGATCGCAAATTAGAAAATCAAAAGAAAATTCTTCAAACATTCTTGAGAAAATGGTAATAATAAAAAACTGTTTTAAAACTGAAAAATTGGATAAGATTTGCCTAACGTTTAGAATTATAGAATTTTTCTTAGAAAATACGAATAAAAATCTGAAATTAAAGCGCATTTCAATTTGATAATCCTTAGGGAAGTTATAGTGTCCACAGACAAACTAACGGATACGATTAAAGAAACCCTTTTTTGGATTCAGAGTTATAAATCGTAGACAATTGTCAAAAGAAGAGAATGACAATTTACAGAAATCTAATACTAACTCATATGTGCTCTCTAAATTTTAATAAGTGAAATTACACTCATTAACCAGTTGTAAATAGTTCCTAAATCAGAATTAGTAAATTTCACTGCAAAACAGTGCATATACTGGATAATCCAGTGGAAGCCTTATCACTGGTAATCAGTTTATATGCACTGTTTTGCAGTGCAGTTTACTGGTTTAGATTTAGGGAGTATACCATTCTCCCTAAATCCGACACAGTATGCAAAATCACTGTTTCGAATGTTATAAGTCTTCCACATGGAAATCAGTGGAATTCACCTTGTTCTTCCAGGGAAACTCACTGTTTAATCAGTGAAATATACTGGTCAACAGTGAAATTCTTTGGTCAACCAGTGAGTTTTTTTAGTGGTATCAGTTACATTTCACTGATTCTATGTGGAAGACTTATAACATTCGAAACAGTGGTTTTGCACTGTTTCGGATTTAGTGAGCTGATTAAAATCAGCGCATATACTTTGAGGAATCAGTAAAATTCCACTAATGCACAGATAAATTACAACCGATTTATCAGCGAACGTCGAATATACGACATTCGACGGGCAGCTGATCGAATGTCGAAAATCCAACATTCGACGAACGGCTGATCGAATGTCGAAAATCCGACATCCAAAGAAACGTGCTTCGGATGTCGAATATCCGACATTCGACGGACTTCACTGATTTCACTGATTCAAATTTAAAGAATTTAGGGAATTTTTGTTTTTAAATAATATTTTCTGCGGTTAAAATAAAAAGTACAAGTCACATTAAAAATATCTTTACAGCATTTCAGTTTGTATAACCCTATTTCCATGTAAAATTAGATACAAGGTTGAAAATTTGTGAAATTAATGAATTTTTTTTTTTTTTTTTTTGAATTCACAAAGTTTTTCACTGGTTTGACCAAATTTGTTGGTTAAATCTAATAAATATTTTTAATTTATTGAAAGTAACTAAAATATTTGTTGGATCAACCCAATTTTACTAACCAAAGAATTTTGCTGACCCATTGAAATCATTTTGTTGGACCAATCAAAGAATTTGGTTGTCTATATAACAACAGAAATTTCTTTGAATTATAACAAAAAATGCGTAGATGTAAATTTTTAGACCTTTATTAAGCAAATAATTTTGAATCCCAACGTTTTATCGTATCTCCCATGGTTTGTCTAGTAAAATTAGTTTTCTTTATTTTCATGTATATATTTTATATATAAGAGCAATAGTACATTATGTAACGCGGAGCCAAGCTTTGCTGTCCTCTGCCGAGTACGCGCTTAGCTCTAAGGTGCATATCATACTTTTTGCAAGGGAAGGACGTTTTTCGCATCATTCCGGGAGTGTTTGGTATAACATTGGCAAATCGGGGAATATTTGGGATGGGGATTTTTACCGTACTTGGACGGTAAACTCATAACTGCGCATGCGCAAGCGCTGGTAAAGTCAGTTTTACCGTCCAAGTACTGTAAAAATCCCCACCTCAAATATTCCCCGATTTGCTAATGTCACCAAACAGTCCCAGAATGAAGCGAAAAACGTACTTCCGTTGCATAAACAATATTAATTTTATAGAAAATGTATCAAATTATTCTGGACTTTTTATCTGAACGAATATGGTTGTTCATAGAAGCTCTCATCGAGGTAGCGAACTCAAACAGAGACATACCAGTGTTAGTTGAAGTTTGCCGGTTTTTTCAATAAAGAAAACACTTAATTCTCAAGGGAATCTCAAAAAAATTTTATTCAAAGTATTGAACATTGGATTCTACACATTTTGCCCATCTTTCAGGCAAATCATGGATACCATTCCAAAAAAACTTTTTCTCTTTCAAGGCAAACCATTCGACGAGCCATTTTTCGACTTCTTCAAAATTGGCGAAGCGCTGCTCTGCGAGTGAGTGTCCCATCGATGCGAAAAGGTGATAGTCGGACGGGGCGAGGTCTGGAGAGTATGGTGGGTGCGATAATATTTTCCAATTCAATGCTTTTAATGTGTTTTCACCACTTTAGGGTATGAGACGGTGCGCTGTCATGTTGTAGGATAACTTTGCCATATCTTCGGGCCCATTCTGGCCGTTTTTCGATCAACACATGATTCAAATTGATAATTTGTTGTCGGTAGCGATCCGTATTCACCGTCTCACCAGGCTTTAATAACTCGAAGTACACCACACCACACTGGTCCCACCAAACACAGAGCATTGTCTTACGGCCAAAGCGATTTGGCCTTGGTGTCGATGGGCCGACCTCACCAGGTGAAAGCCATGATTTTTTCCACTTCGGGTTCTCGAAATAAATCCATTTTTCGTCCCCTGTAATAATTCGATGCAGAAAAGATTTCCTTTCGAACGGTTGAAACAGCATTTCACAAATGGTTTTTCGATTTTCCATTTGTCTATCGTTCAGTTGATGTGGTACCGATTTTCCATACTTTTGGATTTTTCCCATGGCTTTTAAACGTTGGCAAATTGCTCCTTGGGTCACATTTAGTGTTTGTGTCAATTGTTGTTGCGATTGGGTTGGGTCTTCATCCAATAACGCCTGCAATTCCTCGTCTTCGAACTTTTTCGCTGCACCAGGATATTCATTGTCTGTTAAATCGAAATCTCCACTTTTAAATTGACGAAACCATGTCTCACATGTTCTAATCTCTGGAGCATGTTCACCATAAGTTTCTACCAGCAATCGATGAGCTTCAACTGCTTTTTTCTTTTGATGAAATAAGAAAAGCAACGAATGCCGCAAATGCGATTTACTTGGAACGAAACTCGACATAGTCACTGAGGTAAACAACTATGATGCTATTATTTTGGCAGAATGTAATTGTGTATTTTTGAAGGTTATTGTCCATAGAAAAATATGACATAGATGCCAAATCATAGAAATGTATACATATCTCTAGCGACATCTATGAGTAAAACCGGCAAATTTCAACTAACACCCCTGGTACATCCGAGGTCGACACATAGTAGTAGTTTTCTTAGAACTTTTATTGAATCATTCTGTTTGACAATTGTCTACGTTTTATGGCTCTGAATCCAAAAGACAGATTTCCTTAATCGTATCCCAAATCTAGCCATATATTTTTCTGTGTACGTTTTACCTTAGAAATTGCGTGAATCAATTCAAAATAGGATCCTTATGTAGAATCAAAATTATACACTCGAATCAGAGTAAATATAACACCTGGTTATTTTTGTATAATTTCCGATTTCGCCAAAGAAGTTTCACTTATCTCGCCTGGTTTTAAGCAGGTATTATATTTCTTCTAATGTCTAATTAGACTGTCAAGTAAAATCAAGGTGGCAACATCGTTGTTGAAACATCCAAGGCAATATATCCATTAATCATTTCGCCAATTTAGCTTTAGCCCGATAGGCACATATTATTAGAAAAGCACAGACTTAGAAGTAACAAATTAAAGACTTTTTTCTGTGTACCATACGGCCTAAACGGTAGTTAAAAAACATAAAACCCATGATCAAAGTTGTTCATCACTCAATTTTTGACAAAATAAAAAAAATCATGTTAATAGGTGTAGTAGACTCTAAGATCTAGGGGCATAAAAATGACCAAATTTCATCAGGCGCGGGAAATTTCCAACTACTCTCTAAAACTGCATCAGTCAAATTTTCACTGATTGAATCAGTGATTTGCCTTTTCACTGTCAAATCATTCAATTTTCACTGAAATAATCAGTGAAATTTGAATGATTTACAGTAACCTCTTTTTAGCTATTTGAATCAGTCAAATTTTACTGCTAATCAGTAGATTTTGACTGATTCAAATTTAGAGAGTACCGTTAAGTTACATGCACTCCAATACAAAAAATCTGATTAAAACCATCAGAATTTCAGCCAAGGCATATTCAAAACTCTTTTTCTGCTTAAAAGGCTTAAAACTACCAATCTATTTCTATCAGATTAAAAGAAAACTATAAAATGTACTTGAAATGATCATAAAAAATGTTAAATTTGCCATAAATCAAAATTTTTGCTTACGAACTAGATTGTTGTTTAAATGTGTAGAATGTAAAAATATTTTTGAATAAATTTTATATTTTTTATATTCACCAATAGAATGAACAACAGATGTAGAAATGCAGATGAGAGCAGCTATGAGAATCTTCATATTTTCTATGTAGATAGAATAAGTTTTCTTGAGTTCAGTGGAAATATAGGAAGTGAGATCTTTAAAAGAGTGTTACCACTAAATAGGGGGAATGTACCGGTCTTCGACGCGTATCAACAGACAAATATTTTTTATTCCTGAACTATATAGATAAAATATGTAAATAATGATGAAATATCACTAAATAGTAAGTAATATTCAGTAAAATCTATTCCAAACAAGATTTAAATTATAAAACTTTTGATTTAATAAGCTCTTGAGCCTGCCGTTCGACTTTATGATAACTATCCGACTACGAATATATTTACTCTATACCAAAAACTATTTTAATGTTTGCTGGAATTGCATCAGTTTACTACATTGAAGCTCAAGCATCACCGATGTTGCAATGAAGTTTGTTCTATACTTCTTAATCTAAAGTTATACATTCATTTTGATGTTTCCATCTTGAAGTATTGTATTACGAAGTCTTATCAGCATGAAATCAATTCGAAATTAATATTTTTAGTCAGCATCGAGGTCAATCATATATAATGTTAAAATAATGTGAAATATAAGGTACATATTTTTTATTTTAACAAAAAGTTAACGCAAATTTTGCTCAAAGCGCTGTGTCTTTAAAATAAAATAAAAATGAAATATATAAATAAAAATAAATAAAATAAAAAAATAAAAATTAACAATGAAAAACTAAATTCAACTGGCTTTAAAAAATTTTTTAATCAACGTACTGAATTGAAACTTTGTATAGGCACTGATATTAGATGGTATTCTCTTAGAGTAATAACATATTTACGATAACAGCACAATCTTTCGAGAAGTCATGGACTTATTGAACAGCCCGGGTATAATATTCCGAAAATGCGTGAAAGTAATATTTCAACCTATGAAATGTCTTATAATGTACACGCGAAAGATATGCATACACATCTTTAAAGGTATATTTTGTCCAAAAAAAATTGGCATATGAATTTTCAATTTTTACCATCATTCTTGGTGATATTTCACGAAACCTGTTATATTAAATAGCATATTTTCGGGACTAACTGGCAGAAATAATGGTTCTGGTTTACCGTCAAAAATGGTATTTTCAACCATCAAATTTCTATCCGTGTATACATAGTTTCTAAGATATTTACAGTTTTCAATTGACTACAGTTTCATTTGACTACAGTTTTCAATAATTACAGAAAAATTAAAAAAAAAAAAACACGAAAAAAATGGTTTTACAAAAAACCTTATATTTAACTGAATATCATTCATTTTCGCAATTTTAAGATACTTTTACTCAAAAACATCATAAATATCGTCAAATTTTACATTACCGTTGTAAAATAAAAGTTTTGTAAATTTCCGAACGTTTATAACAATGTAGAATTATTATCAATTTAGTTGAAAAGGTCATGTTCGAATTTAATTGGTATATTTTTAGTAATTCTGAAAGTATACTTTAGTTTGCGTTTACTTTATTGATGTGTCAAAATCCTGCCGCATTGTTTACGCATTGCCTATAAAATTACTATTTACATGCACGTGGAACGAAAAGTATGCTCAAGATTTAATAGTTTAATAAGTAAAGGGTTTCCCAATAAGGGTGATATGTTTTGAAATTGAAAAAAAACACTGAATATTCATTCGGAATGGATCGAAATCTTTTTTATTATATTGGATATTCTATGCCATTTATGATTTAAACAATATATCGGCCAAATGTCCCCCGAGACTTGAGCCAAAAATGCGCCTCATCAGAAAAGATGATTTTTTGATGAAAATTGGGATCATTTTCAATTGATTCCAGAGCCCAATCCGCGAACTCCCGACGCAAACGATGGTCATTAGGCTTCAGTTCTTGGGCCAGAATCATCTTATAGGGATGCAGGCCAAGATCCAATCGCAAAATACGCCAGGTAGTCATCCTGGACAGGCCCAATTCCTGAGATCGGCGTGGCACGGACAATTCACGGTACGGCGGCTATATTCTGTGTAGAACGTGCGGTACGCATACGATTTTTAGGCTTAGTATCCAATAGAGTAAATTCACTCTCCAACTTATCGATTATTCGACGAATTGAGAGCGCGGATGGAGCAGAATGACGACCATATTTTGCAAGATATGCTCTTTGAACACCGACAAAACTTCTCGAATTTTGATAAAATAATTGGACAATTTCCAAACGTTGTGGAAGCGTGAAACTACTCATGATTAAATGGCAAACCTTACTGATGACAACTGACAGCAGACGTCAAAAATTTCAGTTCAAATCAGCCCGATAGGGACATTCAAAATCATATCACCCCTATTGGGAAACCCTTTACATAGGTTTAATAGATACAATGTAATAGGTAAAATAAGTCTCTAAAGAGAAACTGTTCAAACTTCGAATGATCGTGATAACGTTAATTATAGTTTTGTGAATACAAATAAAAAATTCGTATTCAACTTCTCATAAAATTTCCAAACAAAGCTAGAAATACTAAACATTTAGTATTATATTATAATATAATGATTATTTCTGAAATTAATTAAATTAGTTTAAAAAAATTAAATCTCGCACTTTGATAAAAGATTGAAAAATATAACCAACATTTCCGCTTTAATGGGAAATACCACTCTACTGGAGTGAAATTACGTTCTCCCCGTGTAGAAATTGAAATCAGGGCACTAGCAGGCCCTGATAAGGTTGCCTTATTTTATTTACGGCCCGAATAAGTAAATCCTATCAGGCCCTGATGGTGTTTCGTCACGCTCGGCATGAAAAGGTCCGTATGTGACCAACCTTAGACGGTCCGTATCAGGTAACCTTTCTTGCGCCTTAGAAATAAATAAGGTTTTCAAACGGCAAAGTTAATATTTTCGTTTGAATAAATGGAATAGAACAAAATAAAGAAAGGGGGGGGGGTGTTTGTTGCTGTAAAGAGGGGAGACATTGTGTGCTCCGTGCCACACACGATACATTTTGCCTCTAAAACAGCAAAAATGAGCACTTATTAGGCCTGTTGAAAGGGACCATAACCCGTGTAAAAATTTTGATAGGAGTCTAGTGGGGCCCCGACGAGTTTGCCCTGTCTCTAGTCGGGATCTAGCGTGGAAAACTAGTCAGGGCCCCATCGGTAACGTAACGCTTTTGTCGAGGTGGGCCCTGCTAGACTTTCTAGTAGGGGTTTAATGACCTACAAAAAAGGATACGATTAGGGCCCTATTGGACCTCCGCATTGAATTTAAGGGCATATATCAGCAGTCACGTGACCAATTTTGTTCAGGTATCTCACTGAGAAAATAATAAATAAAAACGATTTTCCACACTGAGAGAAAAAGTACAGGGGAAAATTCGAGTTAAGACTCTAATACTTACCATTTTTAACGGCAACGGAGGGATATTCGCTTGGAAGGTTAAGTTTACTGTTTTCACAGTAAAAAATCTGTTTTCAAGCTAGGAAATTTTTTTCTGAGTAAATTGACAGTACTTTTTCATTACACGTACACCGAAAAAAAAATCTCAGTAAGTTTGACTACTTTTTAACTTACTTTCCATAGTTTATAAAGGCCCCAGTGTAATTTTTGAAGTTAAGTGAACCGCAGGAACATAGGGGTAAAATCAAGTAAGAGCAATAGTTGAATCGATGAATATTCTTAGTACATTTCAAAACTGTATTTACTTTCAAGTAGACTCTAACTTACTATTTTTATATACACACTTACCTACAAACACACACCCCCCTCTACACTATACAAACGCTCGTTTAGGCTGTATTAAAAATTATTCTTAACACTGCGGATTCGAACCCTCTACTTATCATTAACGCATTACTAACCTAACGACTAAGCCTCTCGGCTGCGCACGCTTGGAATACAAGAAAGAAATAGCGCTTATAACCTGCAACTACTGCAGGGCCGTATGACAATTCAATTGTCTAAAACTTCTCAATTGATGTTATTAAAATTGAATAATTACCTTTAATTTTATAAACAAAAAACTAGAAAAAGTGCGATTTTTTTGTCTTACATGTTAATAACAAATTTATAAATCATATTTCGTTGTCCAAAACATGACACAATTACTCTATGACCAACCTTTCTTCTGATGGCGCAGTCCGTTTTCTGAAATAAATAATGTCCTAAATCATTCATAACAAATTCCCTGTTGCTTGGAATACTAGTAAAAAAATAGCTATTTTCGGTTTCCGGATATCATAAAACGTAGATATTCGATAAAAAAATGGGGGTCAAATTTTACACAAATATAATATCTTCTCATATGTGACGAGAATGTAAAAATTGTTAGTTTTTTTTGTAGAACATAAATAGACTATGATTCAAGTTATTTGAACGAAAGATCATAAAATTCAAGATTTCCGTGCAAAATTTAATATTTCCAGGTTTTTAAGGCGTAAAAAGCTTCTAGGAGAATTTCAGGTTTTCAAGGTTTTTGTATAGCGACAGTTTACAATGTAAAATAAACATGTGTATGCAGAATACACGTATTAGTGAGTTGGTAGGAACTCGATAGCGGGTAAGCATATTTGGTGTAGTGTCATCATGAAGGGATCGTGCATGTGCTTTGATGTGGGATAGTGAACAAGTCCGAGATTAAACAATTGACTGGCGTGATAACGAGGGCACTTCCCGCCACTAAATTCATCCTGTATAGTCTGTTTTGACCTGCAGTTCAGCTCCATTTGAACATCCACTTATACATCTGCCCTTCGAATAAAGTTGCGCCATTTAACCATAGCTTCCACTGTCAAATGATTCTGACAGAAGCTTTAAAACTTTTTTATACCTATCTTCATAGACTATTCTGCCGTCCAAAGCAAAAAGACACTTAAGTCACTTTTTTGACAAAAATGAGATATTTATATCAATTGATTCGTAAGAGAATTCTGCATCTACCTGCAAAAACAAGAATTTGGAGAGATTAATATTTTTTATTTTAATGCAAGTTTTATGCGATCAATTCTCGCTTGTCTCTGATGTAAAGAGACCTAAGTCCCGAAGAAGTTCCCAGCAAACACTGTTATATAACATGTATGTAACTGTTACGTAACAGATTGTAACACGTTACATAGCTGGTGACTTACAGGTGAGTCACCTGTGACGCAAAATGTCACACACTATGTGATGAATTAGTTCTATAACAGCTCTGTAACGCTGTGATGTAATGGGTCTGTAACAGACTTATGTAACATATGTGCTATATATTGTTACGCAGCATCAATTTAAATATGTTCTATATGTGTTATGCAATTATGTTATATAGAAGTTTTGTAAAAGCGATATGTAAATAGTATGTAACGGAGATATGTTAAACAGATATACGATGATAAAATATTGATAATACACAACTCATTTCTGTGAGTCAAATTTTGCACCTTTGTGTTATTTGTCGATTACTGAATATTATACTAAGGGCATGTAAAATTTTACCATAAGAGCAATTTAGTTTACACAAGTAAATATCTATATATAATATTACATGATTGTTACATATCTGATAATAACGTGCATTATACACAAGTTACAGCGAAGCACTACACAGTAATGCCGTCATAGTACACTTACGTAACACTGCAAGGGAAGTGTTATAGATCATTCGCGTAACCAAGTTACAGAATCAAAGTTACAGTATTGTTACATAAAAATTATGTCACACTGTTACGTAGCTGTTACTAATGTACATTATATACAACTAACATAACTATTCCGTAACATTGTTACATTCCCCTTACGTAACAAAGCAACGAAATTGTAATAGATCATTTAGGTAACCAAGTGATAGAACAAATGTTACATGATTCTTACATAATAATTATGTCACATTGTTACATAGCTTTTATTAATGTACATTATACACGACTTACATAATTATACAGTAATGCCGTGACAGTTCACTTACATAACATTATGACAAAACTGTTACAGATCATGTGTGTAACACAATTAGAGAACGAAATTTACATTGTTTTTCTATACCATATACATCCAACTACTACAGAGTTGTTACATTAACTCTTTTATTGATCTTTTACATCTTTACGCGGTAACAATCTTACATTACATTGTTACCTTCCCGTTTTATAGCAATTACATCACTGAACAATAACAATCGTTACATAACCAGAAATAACTATGTTACCCTTTTGTTACGGAGCGGTTACATAACGTGTTTGCTGGGTTGTATCTGGCTTACAATACCTCATCACTTTACAGCTCAGAACGAACCTTAGTCTAGAGATGGGTGATTCACAAGAAAAACAAATCAATTCTTAAAATTTCTGATTTTATCTTATCGATTAATTGATTCAAAAAAATCGATTCTCTTGAATCGATCTTCAAAAATCGATCTATTTTTAAATTGAGTTGTAAAATATCCGTAACTACAGAAAGGCCTTAAGGCCATGGATTTACCGGAACAGCTGACTAAATCAGTAAAAACAATTTCCCTCAAGATTTTTCCACAATAATGAATTTTTTTAGCTGTAACTTTAGGACATATTTGCGGATGGTTGTAGACTTTAATTAGTTTTTAAAAATTAAAAAAATTAGTTTCGGTAAAATAGGAGTTAATTGTCTTGATGTTCAAAACTAATTGAAGTCTACAGTCATCCGCTAATGTCCTTTATTATGTTCTAAAGTTACAGCTAAAAAAATTCATTATTGTGGAAAAATCTTGGGGGAATCTGATTGTATTGAATTAGTCAACTATTCAGGTGGATCCATGGTCTAAATGATTAATCGTATCTTACTAATTTTATAGATCATTAATGTTGTTTTTGTTCATTTGTAACATTAAATGAAAATAAACTTTATTTTAACCATGATTTTGAAACTAGCATCGAATAATTACATAAACATTAATTTGTTAATGCATTTTATGTGCAGAATCTTAAAGATCTCATCTTTCGTCTCGAATTATTTTTACAAAGTTTCAAAGAGTGAGTGGAAGTTAGATAACTTAAAGGAAAAATTCAAAGGTAAAGAAATTTGTAGATTTATATGTATTCAAATGTTCATTTTCATAATAATATAAACAAAATGAAATAATTCAACAATAAATATATATTTTTTCATTTTCAAATTATAATTCCCATGTCTATCCATTATTTATTTTCAAGATTATGTTAGCATTCAACCGGTAAATTTTAGTAAATTTATGCAATGTTAAATGGACTAAATTAGTTGAATTTACCGATACATAACCATTAAACCATCAACTAGAAAATTTTATTACATTAACTGGAATAAAAAATCAAAACAACCCAAACATTTTTACTAGAATTTCTAAAATTACTATAGTACTATAGTTTTTCGGGTTGAAATAACCGGAATTCTGGTTGTCTTAACCAGACTTTTTTGTGAGTGTAAGTTTGCGGAAAAATTGAGAAAACTTTAAAAGTTTTATCTATCAATTGTACTTAAAAATTAATGGTAAAACATATTTCAAATTATTATCCTCCTACGTTTGTTTGCTGACTAAAAGTTATAAACAAATGTTTGCAAGCTTTATTAGTTTTCCGTTTACTTTCATGATTTGATAGCTATTATTAAGATAAATATTTTTCTTTTTAAGTTCTCGATGCTTATTATACATATACTTTATTCATAATAAAATAATAGAAAAAAGCAAATAAAGATAGTATAAAGTTGGTTTTCCTTTTTTCAAAACAAATTGATTTGTGATTATAATAATGTGAAACACGTATTGTAAATAAAATGAAGAAACTTTTCAGCTGCAGATTTCTTCAAATA
Organism: Diplolepis rosae; assembly: GCA_030998225.1. NCBI lineage: Eukaryota > Metazoa > Arthropoda > Insecta > Hymenoptera > Diplolepididae > Diplolepis > Diplolepis rosae. The sequence continues at coordinate 7,059,991 of JAPYXD010000727.1, read as the reverse complement.
AAAGAAGTAAATCAAAAGTTCCCGCAAATGACGCCTGTTCGGCTCAAAACTCGAAATTTTCACACACAAAAGAATATATTGTATTGATATATATTGATTGATATATATAAATTTCAACCAAAACTTACTGGTGGCACCAACTTTTGTCAAACGGCGGAAACTTATTTGTACATCTGATATTATAATCACTTTAATTATAGTATTGAGTCATAAAGAATAAGCAAGAGGGCCGTGTCGCGCTTCTTCCGGGCATATTTTTACATTCTCATCATATGAGAAGGTATTGGTTATATGTAAAAAATGACTTTTCAAAATTTTATAAAATCTCGACCGTTGGGTCACTGTGATTACAACGCAAAACTGTAGAGTCTCGCTGTAATAGTGCGCGTCGCGCAATTTTCGGAAATTAATCAACCGAAATCAAAGGCCCACCCGAAAAAAAGCCGAGACACGTGTCAAATATTTTTTGCTTATCCATCTCAGAAAAATTTCTCAGCTCAAAATCGAGGTAACACTTGCCGGGGTCCCCTTGTGAGTCGAGCGTTTCTTATGAAATAATCCATAATTACAATATTTATCACCCATTTACACTGAAATTTTCAGAAAGTTTTCTTCAAACGTCGTAGAAAAACCGGCTCCCTGGAAGTTTTCTCAAAGTTGAAGTCCATCGTATACTTTTTTCCGCCAAAGTGTCTGAAACCGGTAGTCCGCCATTTGTTATTAAATATAAGTGAACAAATGCAATTTTTATGTGTTTTATCGACTTTGGAGGAGTTGCGTATGTATTCTAACATACTGTGAAAATTTTAAATTATTTCACCAGTTATTGAGCTAGAATCGGCGAGTTGAGTTTTAAAAAACATCGAACTTGGGCGCGATGAAAAATGCAATTTTTATTAATTATTACTTAAACTAATAATCGGATTTATTAATTATATCAGCAAAAAATGTCAACTTTTGCCAGGTTGATTTAATGGTATTTTTTATTTGACACCTTTTTTTTCCTCCCGCTTTCTGCCTGTGGACAATACTTTTACCGAATTTCACGTGAAGACACCCTTTTATGATCTCTCCGCTCAATTATCGGATTGGCTTGAAATTTGGTAATCCTCTTGAGGGCCTGAAAAGAAAGTATGTGTTCCTTAAGGAGCTATTTTTGATCAATAGTTTCTGCTTTTATCCATAAAAAACGTTTTCGTAAAAGTAAAAAATTAAATTTTCCTGACAAAATTTACGAAATACGGCAAAAATGTATTTATTTCATTGAGATCTACAAATATTTTTTCCTCTCTTTCCTGAATTAAAAGACAAAATTATTCGATACGTGTAGACATTGTTCGAAAATATCATGAAGTGTGCCCTCTGATTTTTCCTATTTTCCGCAATGACGTCCCCTGCCGAGATAACAATGTCCGTTGGCATTGTTCACTTTACAATAGCCCGTCTAGGATGTCACTTACGGTATATAACGACAGCGTGCATATCGCCTTGCGAAGGTTGCGACATCTACACGAGTCTGTCCTCGGTCTAATATGCTGATTACCCACTGTCTCATCCAAAGAATAACGATACGTGCCCCCGCAATATCTACAGTCACGGTTCGACCACACGACAAACATCAGATGAAAGCTAATTTAATTCAGTACATCGAACTGTTTCTCTCATTCAATCGAATCATTAGGCAATCATTTTGTATTTTTTGAACGCTTAAAATTGCAAAACTTAGGTTAAGGTAGTTATGCCAGAAATCAGGTCTCTGAATCAATAAGATTTTACATGATTTTAAGATTAAAATAATATTATTAGTTGTCTTTTATAGAAGAAAAAGGATTATTTCTTCTGAAAAAAATTCAAAACTTACAGGAAATAATACTTTTAATAATGTTTTTGGTAATGGCATTTTTCCTTGCTACCGCTTCTTACCAATTTTCTTAACATTTAATGGATTTTCATATATCGGCTTATTATTTCGGGAAAAAAATTCTCTACAATTCTACTGTTCCCAATTTTGAAAATAAAGTTTTCAGTGACTGAAATTGTTGAAAGAACTTTTTAAAAAGATATATATTTGCAGATTTTTACTTGAATTTACTAAAATATTCTATTACAAAAAACATTATTGAAAGTATTATTTTTCGTAAGTTTTAAATTTTTTCCACAAAAAAAATGTTTTTTTCTTTCATAAGACACGACCGATAATATAATTTCAAATCTTAAAATCATAAAAAACCTTTTTTTCCAAAGCAGATTTTTGGCACGACAACTATCTTAGCTGATGATATGTATAGAATTGCTATATGGTTAAATGATCCAAGCATAAACGAAATCCAATTATTAAGTCCGGAGCTAATGTGAATGCTTGAGTCACGTACAATACACCTATAATATATTCATGACACTTCTGCGTAGCTTATCAGTGCCAGGTATACAGTATTAGTCATTCTAATTGTAAAAGACGTGCATGATCATCAAAAAAGTCTCTCATTTACAGACATGATCGGTCTTCTTGCTTCTACGAAATGATCTGCTCCTTGCGCAGAATCATTTCCTACGAAAAGAGAAGTTGAATTTTTATCAATCACCTGAAAAATATTTTCTTCATCCAGCCAAAGAATTTGCTTATTATACAGTTGACCAAATTTTCGCTTAGTTCAACTAAAGAATTTTAAATTAAATTTTGTTTCATTTAAGCAAAAAGCTTGATTCATTTGAAAAATGATTTGTTTAATACATCACAAATAATTGTTTTGGATGATAATTATCATATAATGGAAAAACTTAATGCACAGAGAAAAATGCAAGTCATCGGTTTCGGGAAAATTGCATGAATTTCCACGGAGAATTTCTATTATGAAAGAGAATACAAGAATAGGGAAATCATCCATTAATAAATATTTAATGTGATAATAAGTTGAAATCTAATTAAAAATGTAAACCGTCGTTTGGAAAAAAGTAGAATAATATTTAAATCTGAAGACTGCTATTTATATGAGCAACACAATTACTTTTAGTAAATAATTATAACAATCAAATAGGGCTGAAGTTTCAGACGTATATTCTGACGAAATTTTTTTTCTCATTTATGGACGGATTATCTCAAAACTTTAATAAAAATAGGTTTAAGACTGGTCTTGCATTTCTAAATGCAATATCTTGTTCCAAAAATCCAAAAGTGACCCGAAATTCGATGATTTTGAAATAGACGGTAAATTCTCACCCAAAACTAAAAACTTGTGACATTTTTCACATGCCCCACCTAAAAGGCGATAACAAGAGCTACTTAAAAAAAATTATTTAAAAAAAATTCATTTTTCGGAAGACAGTCAAAATGGGCAAAAACTGATCCGAAATTCGATGATTTTGAGTTAGACGGTAAATTCTCACCCAAAAGTGAAAACTTGTGACATTTTTCACATAACCCGCCTGAAAAGTGTTAACAAGAGCTACTTAAAAAAAATTATGTAAACAAAATTCATTTGTCACAAGACAGTCAAAACGAGCAAAAACTGACGAATTTTTGGTCAGTTTTTAGTTTTGGGTGAGAATTTACCGTCTAACTCAAAATCATCGAATTTCGGGTCAGTTTTTGCCCATTTTGACTATCTTCCGAGAAATAAATTTTTTTTAAATAATTTTTTTTAAGTAGCTCTTGTTAACACCTTTCAGGCGGGGTATGTGGAAATTGTCACAAGTTTTTAGTTTTGGGTGAGAATTTACCGTCTAATTCAAAATCATCGAATTTCGGGTCAGTTTATGATTTTTTGAGCAAGATATTGCATTTAGGAACGTAAGACCGTTCTTAAACCTATTTTTATTAATGTTTTGACATAATCCGTCCATAAATAAAAAAAACAATTTTCGTCAGAATATACGTCTGAAACTTCAGCCCTATCTCAATCAGCATAATATATTACATGCTTTATAACTATAAAGGAATAATTATTACATTTAAGGCCATGCATCAAACAGACCACGTGAACAAATTCCCGTAAAAGTTCGTGTAAGATAACCATTCGATTTTACAAAATATCTTTTCCAAAATTTGGAGAATACAACAGAAGAACACAAGAAACTTCTGTCGACTTGGTTCGAGTGAAAATGTTGCAAAATTTCTTCAAGTTAACTGTAATTATCGATAAGTCTTCCAATTTATTTCATAATTTTTACTAAAAAGAAGTTAACACACGTGCTCTTTTGTCTTTTGTTATGTTTCCTAAATTTTCAGAAAGATGTTTTGTAAATTCAAAAGTTATCTTGCAAAAACAAATTAATGTGTAATTCAGTCACGTGGTCTGATTGATCTATGGCCTTAAGGGGGTCATCCCATGTGATGGCAAGTTTTCTTACCTTTTTTTGGGGAATTTCTTTTGGCGAACTAAATGAACATACAACTGCAAACTTTTCAGCACATATTTATTTATATTTGGAGCAGACTTTAAAATTTGTTCAATCCGAAATCGTCTCTCATTGCTGAACTATACGGCAACTTAACCACTCATCTCTAAAAAAAAGTGTTTTGCGACGACCAAGATTGCAAGCATTCTGCTTATTTAAAACAAAAAAATCAAACGGCAGATGTATGTTCCGTAAAGACAACGATCCTTATTTATTGCACAGTCCAAAGATCTTTACAAAGATCTATAACGAGTCCACGATAACTTTTACGACTTCCGAACTTGGATTTTAAATTGTCCCGGTCGAATTTTACGATCTCAAATTAGGAGATTCTTGAAGTTGAGATTGAAGAAACCGCACTGTACTATTGTCGCGAGACCGATGATAATTTTAAGGAAAATTTAACTGACGAACTAAACGAAAAATTAACTGCTCACTCTTGTTGTGCGTATTAAATACATTTAGGTGCCTCTGGCGCATAAACTCGTTTTTACGCTATAGTTAAGAGTAGCGCAATGTTGTGTATTGCGCTACAGAGGAATGTAATGTAAAAATTGAACTGCGCATGTGCATATAGCCATACAGCGGAGCACAATCTTCTTCTTATTCTTCTTTATCTTCTTCGTACAGCGTTGGCACCGTGCTGACAAAGCCTTGTACATTTGAACTGCGCATGCGTCTATTATGATACGCTACTACTACGCAAGATCAGGAAAATCAAAATGGCCGGAAGTATTCGCGAAATGTCAAGTGAGATGGGCGATAATCACGGCAATTTCGACCTTCTCAGATTGGATTCAGGTGTACGCATAAAAACTCGTATATGCGCCGAAGTCACATAATAGTATATTACGTGCCTAGGCGCACAATGAGGGTTATTGCGTGACGAGCGACAATGCTCGCAGGAGATCGAAGCCAAGGCGTAGTCGAGGCGCGATCAGTCCTGCGAGCATTGTCGCGATTCTCGCAATTTCCCGAATTGTGTGTAATGGCACGTATTCTATTTTATGTGACTTTGGTGCGGATACGAGTTTTTATGCATACACTCGAATCTAATCTAGTATTGTAGTTGTTTGCGGCGCTAGTCATTACACTTGATATGTCACGACTAGTCCCGGCCATTTTGATTTTATCGATCTTGTGTAGTAGTAATGGATTTCAATAGACGCATGCGCAGTTCAAATGTACAAGGCTTTGCCAGTAAGGTGCTAACGCTGTACGAAGAAGAAATGAGAAGAAGAAGAATAAGAAAAAGATTGTGTTCCGCTGTAAGACTATATGCGCATGCGCAGTTCAATTTTTACATTGTATTCCTCTGTAACGGAATACACAATATTCCGTTACTCTCAGCTGTAACGGAAAAACGAGTTTCCGTGCCTGAGGCACATAAAATAGAATATGCGCCAATGCACACAATTCAGGTAATTACGAGACTCACTCAAAATGCTCGCAGGATTGATCGCGCCTCGGCTTCGTCTCGGCTTCGTCTCGACTATGCCTTGGCTTCAATCTCCTGCGAGCATTGTCACTCTTCGCGTAATAACCCTCATTATGCGCCTAGGCACATAATATACTATTAAATACGTCGTGGGACGTGGCATATATTTTGATTAAAAAGTTATTAAATTTAATATGAATATATATTAATTTTTTATAATATACAAATCTATAAAAATTAATAAGATTTTTAAAAGTGTACAAAAGATTTTCTGTTGAAAATCTGTTCTCCAGTGTATGAGTGCTTAAGTCTGTCCTTTTTTAAAAGTCTTGTTTTGGTTACACTTTAAAAAATCAGTCGGTTTTTAAACTTAAAATAAATCTTTATTCTTAGAGTGTAGCTAAAAAAATTTCTAGAACTTTGAATCACTTGGTAGCTACAAGGATTAGGTTTTTAAATATAAGATATGCATACAAATGAGTATACTATCACAAATACTACCAAATTTCAATGTTAAATCGACGGGTTCTCCAGGTAACAAACAAATAATCACAGGGCTTCTTTGAAACCGGAATTATCAGAAGATAAAATGTTTTGAACGTCTGGATTTAATTTCTGTGCGAGAGTTGGAAGTTATATTTTTTTATCGACTTGATAATTAATTCTGAACTATTGGTTCCTCCTATGGTTATTAGAAAGTGTTTAAGAGCATGGATTAACCAGACCAAGTGACAAAATTTCTGCAAAAAATCATGCAAGACAACTTTTTTTTTACAATATATCTTCCTGAAAATTTTGCAAAAAATTTTAGAGTTAACTGTAATTGTCGATAAGTTTTCGAATTTTTTTCAAAATTTTTACTAAAACGAGATTAACAGACGTTCTTTATCGTATTTTGTTACGTTTACCAAATTTTCAGAATGATACTTTGTAAATTAAAAAAGTTATCTTACATGAATGAATAAATGTATAATTTAGTCACGTGGTCCGATGGATCCATAGGCTAAAAACCTCTTATTTTCTACTGAAAAAAAGAATAGAAGCTGTGATGTAAAATCAATATACTATTAACTTATTTCATTTATAGCTGGAGTGTACAACTACGTCCATTTGTATAAGAAGCCTATACCACATAATCCTTTAAAGCAACATAGAAAAAACCAGGTGTTATATTTACTTGGAGTCGAGTGTTATATTTAACCGGAGTCTGGTGTAGAAAATAGATTTTGCACTAAAAACCGGCGTTATATGAATCGAGTTCTAGGATAAAATTTAGATTCTATCCAGAATGCGAAAAATTCAACTCCTAGTTTTTTCTGTGAACTATTCCGTTTGTTGAAGTATATACGATTATCCAACCATTTTTGTGGTAAGATTTGGTTAAATCAAATAGATTTTTTCAGTTGATATAACCAAAGTTTTGGTTTCACTTAAGGGGGTATTCTAGTCTAGAAGCCCAAATTTTGGGCGTTTTTTGACGGTCAATAAAAAAAAGCAATCAAATTTTAAACCATCCTTTTTTTCATAATTTATTTATTTATATTTTAAACATTCACAAAAAAATTTTCAAAAAAAAATATATATATCTCGCAAAGTTACACGCTGTTGAAGTAGAGGGGGAAAAAAAAGATCGTGTCCATCTTTTCACGATTCCCACTCTTCTGATCATGTGAAAAAGAAAAAAAAAGTAAATTCTTCATCAGTCCAAATATCATTATGGTAGGAACCAGGAAAAATGAAAAAAAAAACATTTTCCTGAAAAATGACGGCTACTCAAAAAAGAGGTAGATTTTTTTCAGTTATTTGTTAACGGTTTCAAATCCTTAAAAAATAGAAGAAATTGCAAATTTTTATTTTTTGTTGATTCGTACCAAAGAGGGATATATAAAGAAAATTCGTGCCAAATTTCAAGAAAATCGGTAGATTAGAATTTTAGATTTTGTGACAAACGTTTCGAAAAAAGTTAGAGAAAAACGCGTTTAAAGTTTCTAAGTTAGTTTCAGGCGGTCTAACTGATAAAACAGTACATATAACTTACATTTCGTCAAATCCGTTTAAGGAGATATTCTTGAATATCTAAACTATTGAAATGTGAAAAAAAAAAATTTTTTAATTTTTTCAACTTTCTAGACTAGAATACCCCCTTAACAAAAGATCTAAGTTGATTCAACAAAATGGTTCATTGGATCAAACATATTTTCTTTCTAATGGACGTGACTATCCTTTTGAACGAGAATTATAAATTTAAATAATGGACATAATGACGTAAAAGATATTCAATAAGTATATATCATTGAACACATATTTACAAAGGATGTGTGTACAATTGGCAAAGAGAAAAAGTAATAATTAATTATACAACATACGAGACGATCAAAACAATTGCATCAAAGATGCAAAGGTGAAGATTTGTAGTAGCATTTCAAAAAATATAATACGGGCCTGAAAATATAAACTCTTTTTTTAAAATTTTCTAGTTTTAATATTATAGGAAGGTTGCATAACTTTCTCTATTTCTTTTATTTTTACCCCATTATCGGCTATGACTCACTGTTTCGCGATAGGATATTACGAATAATAGCGCATCAATCGCATTTCCGGAAAGTTCATGTTTTTGCCTCAAACTAGCATCTAATTACAAATAAAAAGGTACGTAAGCATTTCATGATATCATATGATGAAATGCAAATAAATGGGTATGCAGACAAGTTTCCGTTTGTGATAATTTTCAATGAAGCATTCGTGACTATCTGGCGATTAACAGACTGGGCAAGTTTGCGTTTGACAGGTCAAACACCTAATTTTAGTCGATTATAAAAACCGGTTGTAGACTCATGCGTGCATATGTACTTGTGCTCTTTAGTTCCGCCCTCGTGCCTGGTAGTTGACGTAATTGATTATTACTTCGTTGAAGTCGGTACGTTCCACTTGTAACTTCAAGAAGATTTACAAAATCCTTATCAAAATCGATGCTCTAAAATTTTAAGCCATCCGTAACAATTCGAGATCTCAAAATACCAAAATTACTAAATCTCGACCAAAAGAATCTATGCAAGACATTTTATGTGCCTCCGGAGCATAAACGCGTTTTATGCTACAGTAGAGAGTAGCGTAATGTTGTGTATTACGATACAGAGGAACATAATGTAAAAAATGAACTGCGCATGCGCCTATTACGATACGGTGGAGCATAATCTTCTTCTTCTTCTTCTTCGTACAGCGTTGGCACCGTACTGACAAAGCCTTGTACATTTGAACTGCGCATGCGTCTATTACAATACGCTACTACTACACAAGATCGAGAAAATCAAAATGGCCGGAAGTATACGCGAAATGTCAAGTGAGATGGGCGATAATCACGGCAATTTCGACCTTTTAAACCTCGTAAATGCGCCGAAGTCACATAAAATGGAATATTCGCCAATGCATACAATTCGGGTAATTACGAGACTCGCTTAAAATGCTCGCAGGACTGATCGCGCCTCGGCTTCGTCTTGGCTTCGATCTCCTGCGAGCATTGTCGCTCGTCGCGTAATAACTCTCATTATGCGCCTAGGCACATAATATACTATTACAAAATCTAAAAACTTCAAATAAATGTATTATAAAAACTTATCATACTGTCATAACAATTCCCGAGTCAAAATTAAGAACGTTATTGAAAGGATCTAAAACGGGTTTCGACGTGTTTAAGACGTTTGAACTGACATTAAAAGGTGATTGTCGATCAAGTCGGATTTTAAAGTTCCTTTTAACTGGAGATGTAATAATTGTGAGTCGGATTTAAACGGATTGAAGCGGTAATGATATGGACTCATAATTTTTGGGCGGAATTAGAACGGTTTTGAAGGAAAAAGATTCCCGGTTACAATTCTAGTCGGATTAAGATCGGATTTAATAGTTCATCGAATGATTGTCACAATTAAAATCTATAAAAATAAATTAATGATTTTACTTCATAATCATGATATTATATAAAATATGCAAATTATTTCAGGGTATATATTGGAATAAAAAAAGTTGCCCATGTCGATCGCTTTTTATTTTTGTCGATTGCGTTTCGACGCAAAGGCGATCGTTTTAATTTTATGCGATCGCTTTCTGACAAAAAAAGCGATTGTTTGGATTTTTAACAAGATCGCATCAAAAGAGATTTATTGATTATTTTTAACAGTGGTGATCATGATTGTAGTGGTGTTAAGATTTAACTTCCAATCAATGTCATACCCATGATATAAAATTCATTCATATGAAATTTGAAAAAGAATAAATTGAACGGATTATTGTCATACTTTAAACAATTGGTAAAAAAACTACTAAAGAATTTGTTCACGATCATTTTATTCCAATGGTAATTTAGTTAGAATGTACAAAGCGAAAAAATAGATAAGTGTTCAAAAACGTATTAAACATTTTTGATAATTATGGTCCTTCAGTTTTTGAGAATGATGTTACGAATAAATGTTGGGAAGTTCATTCATTAAAAATATATTATCGTCAATAAGACGTGAAAAGTGATCGCCTTCGGACGAATTCGCTCATTTTTGACAATCGCTTTTTTAGGAGATCGAAGCGATACTTCGACATGGGTGGAATGCAATTTAATAAGGTGTATAAATATTATTTATTAATTTTTCACATGAGAATAAAATTACTCATTAATTCGTAGAAAATGTATAAAAAAGTGTGCAATTGACAATAATATTTTGGATCAATCTTATCAATACATTCTGCAATTGAAGCATTTCACAGCGTCCGCTTAAAACCGCTCAAACAACGACTAAAAATTAAGCGGATCAAGGCGGCGAAACAGAGAATTCTCGAATAAGAACTAGTTTGTTCGCCCAAAGTCCGCCTCAATGAATCGAATTCAAATCTGTCCAGGTCGAATAATTTCCTACTAAAATCCGTTTTAAAAACGTTCTTAAGGGGCACAACTAGTTTGACCGCCTTTAAAACAGATGATTTTTATGAATTTAAAAAAAAAAGTATTGCATTGAATGTTTTAAAATTTTGCAGATATATTTGTGCAGAAATAATGAATACGCAGTAATGTTTACAAATGAAAATATTCGATTTTCAACAAGTTATCCACCATCTCCTGAGTTTTCAAAAAAAAAAAAGTTCCGCCACTGCTGCAGTGATTGTCGCCTTCACAGTGCCTGGAATAAAAAAAACCAAAAATTTAATTAAACTGGAATATATTTCCTATACAATGACCTTCGATAGTAAAAAAAAAATTAAAATGCAACAAAATGGCAGTTTTTGAAAAAAAACAAAATTTGCTAAAAAATCTGATGGTTTTTGGCGTGGCAAAATTATATTTTTCATCCAATCATAAAACTGGAGGGTCATTGTATAGAAAAACAAATACACAATAAGCTAAAAAAAGACGCAAGTCGATCGGATTATGTGTTATCGAGTTACAGCTGCAGCAAATTTGAAAAATGTAGTTTTGAGAAAAACGCGTTTAAAGATAAAAGTAATGATTTCATTGTTATAAATTTTTAAGTATTATACCTAGAGCTAATCTGCTATTCCAGGCCCATACAATTCACCTTCCTCTTTATCAAAAAGCGCCTGCTGGGCCGTTAAAAATTGTAAAAAAAAAAAATCGAAATTTTCAAAATTTCAAACTAGTTGTGCCCCTTAATTTCGACCCGGGAAACATTATACTTTACTTAATCAGTTTTTAAATTTATAGAAAATTTTGCTTCTCTTTTTATATACAGGATGAGTTTTTTCGTGGGATGCTTTCTTCCGATATTTCGATATCTCAAAATAAAAAAACCACCCTGTATAACATTTCCATAATTGCTTAAAATTTAAAGCATATTTTTTATTGGACTTTACGATTATTTTGAATATTTTGAATTCTCGGTTTTTTGTATAATTCGTTTCAGAATGTCGTCAGAGTGCTTCTGTCGTTTTCCGATTGGCTTCGTAGACTCGATCCAAGTCTGTCCAATTCATTTGTAGCTTATAAGCGAGATTTCTTTCGGAATGTGACAAGCGATGCGTTTAGCTATGTATATATATATAGGTAGGTTGGAAGGTTCGAACCCAAAAGCGATTCTGAAATTTAATTATAGTGTCTGCGATTATAAATAGTGTATCATTGCGTACTTAAATATGTGAACATTAAATAAGGTATTATAATAATATTTGTGTCTGTTTCCACTGAAACCTCCCCTCTTCTCTATACCAAAGCTCCCCTCCCCTCTATCTTCCTTTTCTTTTGCGCGTTAGAAAAAGACACAAGAACTCTTAATCCAGAGCCGTCACTTGTGAAGGTCAAACCTTTTGGTGGAGTGAGTGATTATTCATATAGTGGTTTTCAGATTCACATATTCTTTGTTTCGCTTCGCAACTTTGATATAGTGAATTTGAAACCAAAATATCAACTTTGCCGCTTGAAAACCACTATATTGATATATGATACGTAAACCCTGTTTGCCTCATTTTGAAACGATATTATACTAAAATATAATTTATTTTTATAATTTACTCTAACGAAAAGTCTCTCAGTGTATTAGTATGATATATGAATATATATTTATTCAATTTATTACAATATAAATAAAAATTATCTGGAGCCGAGGACCCTCAAATTCGTCCAAATTGGACCGTATAAACACATTTTTAGACATTATGTTTATTTTAATGGACTCAAAAAATTTGCTTTTTTATATCATAGTCTAGAAATGTTCTTATTCGGTCAGATTGTGACGAATTTGAAGGCCCTCCACCCTAAATAATTTCAATTTTTTTTTAATAGACTAAATGAAAGTGTAGTAATATATCGTGATTATAGGTGGCCGAAATCATTACCTTTTTCGAATTTTTGTATATGATTCTGAGTACACGGAGAAACTCTTCATTGTAAAATCTAGTATTATTGGGTTGGCAACAAAGTCATTTCGTTTTTTTCATGATTTTCAAAGCAAGTTTATTAATGCAAATAACAAACATTAATCAATTATGTATTGACCATTTTGTTTCTATGACCTTTTGACATCTTTCAGTCTGCTTCATAATTCCGCTTTCGTAGACAATTTGGTTCTTAGAGGCAAAAACTGAATCAACTCATTTTTGACAGCCTCATTCGAAACGAATGTTTTTCCATTCAAATGGTTTTGAAGTGTACAGAATAAATAATAATCGGATGGTGCAAGGTCAAGACTACGGTGGACGAAGCATTACTTCCCAGCCTAACTCCAATAATTTTTTCTGAGTGACCAAAGATATATATGTGCCTTTACGAGTTGCCAGTTCTGGCCGCTTTTCCTTGATTTCTTTGTCCAATTTCATTAGCTGGCGACAGTAGACATTCGAATTGATAGTTTGGTTCCTTGGGAGCAGCTCGAAATAAACAATACCTTTGAAATCCCACCACACTGAGAAAACTGGAGTGTCAAACTTTGAGTGTCAAAATGTAGATAGTCAGTCTGAACTTCTAGATAGTACAACACTCTTTCCGAAATTTTTTCTTTTTGGTCAGGGAGACACTCAGTTGATATTCTGCTTAACTGTTACCAGAGTGTCAGAATCACTATAAAGAGTGTCGATTGGCGAAATACGCGCCAAAATTGTAAAGTCACGTGGGTTCGCCTATTTTTCCTCCAATATCACCAGCGTGGACTCTAACCTCATTGCCGGTTTCGCGTCCTTTACGTGTTAAAGTGTCACGAGGTTTATTTTTGCCAACTAATTGGCGAGTACCTATTTCACTTGTTATAATAACATAATAATTGTGAAAGCTTAAATGTAATAGTTTTGAGGTTAGCCATAGACGTAGATTATAGTATATTTTTCCCTCTTCGATAATCTATTTTTCTCTCTGCGATGATCAACTTTTCCCTCTAAAGTATTCAAGTTGACCATCTTATTTTGACAATTCACAGGTAATTAGTTACACTATCTAGAAGGCTGTCCTATAGTTTAACCTCAAATATAGTCTGCTTCACCCTCCGAATGTTTAGGTTGACACTCCAGTTTTCTCAGTGCAAACACTCAGCATAACCTTCTTTTGATGAATATCGGCTTTTGATGTCGATTGTGCAAGCTCATCTCGCTTGTTCCATGATCTTTTTTACACGACGTTATCGTAAAAAACCCATTTTTCATCGCCGGTTATGATTCGCTTTAAAAATGGATCGGTTTCGTTACGTTTCAGCAGTGAATCGCAAATGGAAATTCGTTTGGTGAGTTGAATTTCGTTCAATTTGTGAGGAACCAAAATATCGAGCTTATTAACGTAACCAAGCTGTTTTAAATGTCTTTCAACGTATGTATGTAATATTTTAAGCTTCTCTGCGATCTCTCGTGTCGTACTACGCCAGTTATTTTCTATCATTGCTTTTATTTTGTCGCCATCAATTTCAGTTGGGCGTCCAGAGCGTGGTGCATCTTTGAGGTTAAAATCTCCGGAACGAAAACGAGCAAACCAATTCTGGCACTGACGTTCTATTAATGATTTTTCACCATAAACATTATAACTTTTTTCCGTGCTTGCACTGCGTTTTCACCTTTTTGGAAGTAATAAAGTAAGATGTGATGAAAATGACCGTCTGGAATCTACATTTCAAATCAATGCAAAATAATAAATAAACAATAAAACTTGAAACATTTTTTTAGTGAATAATCTATGAAACGTCAGCTGTCAAATACCATATACGGTCTGAAGTTTGCAATGGAGAAGAACAACTTCGAACGACTAAAGTCATCTAGCGGAAAAAAGCGAAATGACTTTGTTGCCAACCCAATATTACATTTATTTTCACTAAAAGTGAATAGAAAGCTAGGATATAATAAGAAAACTAGTTTTATTTATCGTAGCGATAGGAGGAAATACTTTTTCTGAACCAATTGTAAATATAGTGCAACTTTATAAATTACCATTGAGAGATCCAAAGATCAAATCTTTGATGGCAAATTGAAACTAGAAATAAGTGATACCTATATAAATAAAAAGTAAAACTGTCAATGCAAGAATTGGTCTTTTGAATAATATAAATTGCAAAATAGTTTAAAGAAATTACCATTGTCGATAGTAATGAACAATGAAGAGAGAAAGACTTGAATATTGTGCAATCGAATACTTCATATACTGGAATAGTACGTTGCCAAAATTCCCATTGGAAATAGTAAATGTACTGCCGAGTGACGCCAGATACGCCGAACATTTCCGATATTATCCGAGAATCGCTTCATGTGCCCGTTATGATTATTTCTCGGTACCCGATATAGTAATATATTTTTTTACATTTGAATGTGGCGGCTTTCTAACTTAAAATTTTTGCTAGCAGAGGGACTACCGAACTTCTTCTCACAAATCGTAAAAGTTTTCACAGTTCAGTATATCATGAAGTTGCTACATTGCAAGTGTCATCACTGCGATACGTTTATAAATGTGTGCGTTGTGCGGTTAGGTTAAGTTGCGTTAAATTAGTATTTGAGCGTGTATTGGTATGATTACTATTTAGAATTAATACGTTTGTACGTGTATATGTATGTAAGTATGTAATTGTGTTTATAAATACTCTCTCTATGTAGCTCTCAAAAACTAATAAGAACTATGGTAAAATTTACGAGTGATTGAATTTTTTTTATTATGGAAGTGCAATTATTCCATAATTTCAATAGGAAAATTCATAAACATGGTTCCACTATCTCCAAAAGACTATGGTAATTCGATTAAACAGAAGATGTGACTTTACTATTGTCTTTTGTAAACTTAACATTCTTGATTAGGAATTAATGAAACATTTATTGGGTTTACTTCAATATAATTCGTTCGATGTGTCGATCACGATTTTACTATTTCAGGAAATAAAACTTGCTTTTAATTTAGTCATAAGTACAATTATTTCAACATATTCTCTAATATTATTAGTAACTCCATACTTTAATATTCAAAATAGTAATTTCTAAAAAAACTGACGTTATATCCTCGTTTCCTATTGATTTTAGTAAAAATAATTATAATAATACTTAATTTTACAATGAAGAGTTTCTCCGTGTAGATAGAAAAATAACAAAATTCGTTTGACTAGGCGTCTGAAACCTCAGCCCAATATTCGATGGCACAAAAGTTCGATCATAAAAATTTTTGCTTAAGAAAATTGTAAAATAAATCTTCGGTCGGATGCTCAATATTCAGATATTTATTGTTAGGCACATATCTTACTATATATTAAAGAGTTTAAGTTTAGAGCATCTAATAAAACGTTAATATAGTATGTCGTAAAATATGCAAATTTTCCCGTTATTATGTATGAATTATGATAAAAAAAAGAGCTTCCGTAAGTCCTGAAGAAAGATTTCAAAAAATTATATAATTATTCTCGTATGTTCCACGATGAGACAAACGAACGAAAGTATTGGCGGTAAAAAATTGAGGTAGAGTTGGTATAGAGAGAATGATGCTCAAGGACCAAGATATTTATTAGCATATCTAAGGTCATCGAAGGTCATTCGAGTATATTCGCAAAGTAATTTAGAGCCGTTGGTCGACTGTTATATGAAAGATTATCAGGATATTTTTTTAAGAGGGTAAATACGTGTTCATTGGAATTTTCTAGTTGAATCATGGTTTATTTCTGTAATGAAAGTTACATTACAGCTACAGGTGACAACAGAGAAATATTTGCAAGATTAAATCGTGATGTCACGAGTCAGCATTTTAACCTTTTAAAAACTGACAATAGATTAGATTGTTGTTAAAATAATAGAAAGCGTTCCTCTATTTGTTTTTTATTTTATTTTTCTAAACATTTAATTACTTTAAGGTAGATGTCCAAGTAATCGACTGGTTATTTTCACTAATTGGCACTCCAATAATCTTACTTTTCAGTCAATTACTCTCAATTACTCTCAAAATCTACTGATTATCAGTGAAATTCGACTGATTTAAATAGCTAAAAAGAGGTTACTGTGATTCAGTCAAATTTCACTGATTACTTCAGTGGAAATAAACAGATTTAACAATGAAAAATATTTCCCCACTGATGAATCAGTCAAAATTAACTGATTTAACAGTTAAAAATATATTTTTCACTGGCGAATCAGTGAAAATGCAAATTACTGATTCAATCAGTGAAATTTTGACTAATTCAGATTTAGAGAGTATCATTGCTTCCGACTATTTTCAATAATCCACGTTACTGAATCGTAATATTCACATTAATACATAATAATACACTAATTAATTAATTAATAATAATACACTGTTAGAAATTTCTGTATTTAACTACCATTACATGTGATGGAAGTTTTTTTTACAGTAACGTATATTAAATTTGAAATACTCTCTAAACCTAAATCAATCAAAATCTTTTAATTATCAGTGAAATTCGACTAATTGAAATAGCTAAAAAGAGGTTACTGTTAATCAGTCAAATTTCACAGGTTACTTCAGTGAAAATTAACTGATTTAACAGTGAAAAATACATTTTCATTGATTCAATCAGTGAAAATTAACTGATTCGACAGTGAAAAATATTTTTTCGCTGATGAATCAGTGAAAAGACAAATCACTGATACAATCAGTGGAAATTTGATTGATTCAGATTTAGAGAGTAATTTAATCTTAAAAAATACAAACTTTTATTTGAATTTAAATGCTTTAAGTGTACATAATTGAATCATTTTTGTTAATTTTAATATACTTTGAAAAGCTATTAAATTTAATATGAATGTATATTAATTTTTCATAATATACAAATCTATTAATTTTAATTTACCACTTGTATATTAAAGTCTATTAAAATTGATAAGATTTTCAACAGTGTACTTGATTTGTAATTGTTTTCTGGTGTTTCTTTAAATTTTAAGAGTAAAATAACAATTAATAGGTCATCTTCAGAATACAAAATTTTATTTTTTCAATTTAGGAAATGCGAACTATAAATCTGAATTGATGAAAAGTCGGTCATTAATTCTTATTAATAAAAATTTAATTAATTATTTGTCATTTTTAGTAATTCAACTAGTAGTTATAAACGTCTTGACAAGTAATTAGTGAAAGAATGACAAATAATTAGTAGAAATTGTCTGGACGAGAAGAATTGTAAAAGACTTGCAGAAGCTATACAAGCAATAAATAAATATAAATATAATATTCGTTCATGTGAAATAACTATTTAATGCATAAAACAACTTTCTGAAAACTTAAGAAACATAACAAAAAACTATAAAGCGCGTCTGTTAACTATTTTTTAGTAAAAATTTTGATAAAAATTACAAGACATCGATAATTGCAGTTACCTGTAAAAATGTTTGCAAAATTTTGCTATATTTGATTAAAATACACTTGGTCTTCCTAAATAAAGATTATATTATTTTTCAAACTTGCACTCCTGAAAGGGGAAATCGTTGAAGATAGTAGTCGTGACAAAAATCAGGTCTCTGCAAAAAAAAAGTTGTTCTATGAGTTTAAGACTTGAAATGATGTTAACAGTCGTATCTTATGGAAGAAATAACATAATTTTTTATGAAAAAAAATTAAAGCTTACAAAAAATAATAATCGGCTTATCTTTTCGGAGAAAATATTTTCTACAATTTTCATAGTAAAATATCAGTGGCTGAAATCATTGAAAGATTTTTAAAAAAAAACATTTATTTTTAAAAATAACTATATTTGAAGAATTTCTACTTCTTTTCAAAATTGAAAACAGTAAAGTTATAAAAAAGCAATAGTAAGGTCAAATTCTATTACGAAAAACATTATTAAAAGTATTAAAGATAATAATTTTTTGATTAATTTCTTGTTGTTTTGGCATAGGGTCAGTTTATTTTTATTTTCTCCATTGAAAAATTATCAATGGTATGTATAAAAAAGACGCAAAAATAAAGAAAGGCAAACGTTTCGGCCACATATGGTGGCCCTCTTCAGTGCCATAAATTAAAAGATTATTTCAAAATTTCTCTAAATGATTAAAATACAGGAAATAACGGAAATCATGAATTTCAAAAAACTTATCTCATAGCTTGCAAATCAGGTTGAAGCAATAATAAACATATTTTCAAATATCTCACCTTATAATATATTATTAAAAGTACTATTTTTCGTAAGTTTAAAATTTTTTTCATAAAAAATAAGTTTCTTCTTTTGTAAGACATGACTGATAATATTAAAAATCCTAAATTCATAGAAAAACTCTTTTTTCCGGGACAAGATTTTTGGCACAATTATCTTAAACTTTAAAGTCACCGTGTACTATTTTTATGGTCTTATGTATAAACGAACGAATACGAATGCGTTGATATGATGGGTTTTGAAGAAGAGAGGTGAGACGCAGTGAAAAGGTAAATGAGAAGGAAAGAGAGTGAGGGAGAGGGAGAGAAATATTCAAGAAAGAGAAGAGGTGGGATAAAGGCAAGTGCTGGAAGTATGTTGACGTCACTGAACAACTTGTTGCGACCGCTAATGCAGTCGCCGATTTATCTGCTCCTGTTTTATACCGTATTACATTTTTTGTCAGTGCTTTCTAAAACGTATCAAATATCTTGTAAGAAAGACTTTGTTTCGACTAAAGTAAGGAGGAGAAATTTTTCAAAGAAAGTCTGGTGACCATGCCACAAAATGTGCCAATTATTGAGCTGCAGGTTTTCGTGCCCTATCAGCAAAAAACGCAAACGAGTTCCGGCAATGTGGCGTAACTGGTTCGTGGCGCGAAATTTTAAAATTCAAATCTCCCGCGCTTCTATATACGAACCACGTGGTCTTGAGCACCAAGGTTCGAATCGAAATTTTAAGTTTTGTGGTGATCTGAGTGAGGATTTTAAATTTAAAAAGTCGTGAAAATTGTTTTATTATCTGTGTGTGATATCCAATAAAGTGATGGTATTTTTAATAATTGATTGCATATGGGAGATAAGAATATCTTGATTAGATTTCCTGAATTAGAAGGAAGTAAAGCTCTCGAACTGAATTCACAATAAAGGTAATGTAAAAATTGTAATGAATACAAAGTTGTATAACGTTTATAGAAAAGTTATTATTGTGCACATAATGAAGGTTATCTCAGAGTTAGAAAAAATCATAATCTTATTATTCTCTCTGAGAAATTAGAATCGTCTTACGTTTTGTAAAGAGGGAAAAGGTCGTTTTACGTCAGATACGCTATAAAAGTATCAAATATGCGGTCGCATTAAATTTTATTTTAAATTCTTACCATGACGCGATAAGTAATTTGAACATATATATTTCCTTTAAAAATATGAGGAAAAAATGTTTTACAATGATTTTGACCGAATTGTCTAATAAAGTTGTTGAGCTCCGGCCACTTGCGCCATCACTTCCGGTCGAATTATTTCATAAAATTGAAGGACATTTTTGTTATAAGACAACGTTAAAGGCCCTTCAGGGACAAAAAATTAAGTTCACATTAAATATAAAAATGTTTCAATCACTCCGAAAAAAATTTACTTGTTTTAAACAAACTATTTTGTTAAATAAACACTGAAAGAAATCTGCATAGTAATTGCAATTAATACGTCCCAACTAATTTCTTTTAGTAAAAGTTACTAAAAATTTGATTGGTTTTACTAAGATAGTTTGGTTAAAATAGCCAATTTTATATATATATATATATATATATATATATATATAAATTAACGACACCATCTTAATTAAACTAATCAAATGTATAGTAGCTTTTACTAGAAGTAATTAGTTGGAGCGTATTAATTAAAATCACTCTAAAAATTTCTCTGTGAAATAAGATTTTTGACCAAGTCAAACAAAATTTGATTAAATTAACTGAAATTTGGTTGAATCAACTGAAATATTTGACTGATTTATTGGTTAAATCAACCAAAAATTTGGTCAATCGTACAATAAGTTCAAGTTAACAAAATACTGCTTCGGTGCACCATAAGAATCTGGGTAAATTAAACACTGTTTTTTTGTGAGATTTAATTTCTCAATGACAATACACTAAAGGTTCTAAAAGGTTCTAAAGGTTTGAACATACAGAAAGTAATATTTAATTAATCATGAATTTAGAAAGTTCAGCATGTCAACATTATTTATAGGCTGGTATACCAGATTGAAAATTATATTTGATAAACAAGATAAACGTAGCAATCTCGACTTTGTTCTGGTTGATTTATTATAATGTATAATCCCAAAGGCCAACAAATCATGCTTTCAATCACACTTTAAGAATATTCAAATTCGAAGCAAATTTATCTTTGAGCTCGATTATTTGATTTTAAATAAATTCAAAAATGAAGACTCTGCATGTTTAAAATGTTTTTGAAATTTAAAGTAAATTCAATACCTGGCGTGTATTAATTTTAGAAAAAATAGTTGCGTATTTGATTTCTAAGGTAAAATATAAATTCCATCCAGAATCCAAGTATTAAAGTTCCATTATATCCCTTGTAGAAGAAAATAATTGGGACCGATTGATCCCATTTCAAAAACATCATTGAAACCGATTTATTAATTGGATTCAAAATGGTCTCACCTGATTGAATCCGATTAATAAATCGGTTTCAATGATGTTTTTGAAATGGGGTCAATCCGATCAGTCGGTCCCAATCGGGTCCAATTATTTTCTTTTACAAGGAATGTAATGAAAGTTGGTTGGTCTCACCTGATTAAATCCAATTAATAAATCGGTTTTAATGATGTTTTTGAAATGGGGTTAATCGGAGATATAATGGATGTTTTTTTAGTAACGTATATGAAATTAAAAATACTTTAATCTTAAAAAATACAAACTTTTATTAAAATTTTAATACACATGTGTATATATTTTAATAATTTTTGTTAATTTTAATATATTTTTATTGAAAAGTTATTAAATTTAATATGAATCTATACTAATTTTTCATAATATACAAATCTATTGATTTTAATTTATCACTTGTATATTAAAGTCTATTAAAATTAATAAACTTTTTAACAGTGTAGATAAGATTAATTATGAGTTTGTCACTGAACGTTTAGTAATTCAAAACAAATATATGATTGCAAGTCGTGCACTTTTCTTTAGTAAAATTATATGCAATTTTCAAAAAACAACATTACACATAATTTTCAATATATGATAGAAAATGATGCTCAGTTGGATTAATGGAATGCATGTGCGTGATACGAGTTCGTGTGACGTTGAAAAGATCACAACATGCGATATATAAAAACCAGAATATGTATACGGCAAAAATTAGTAATTTCCTCATAAAATCACTTATGATAATAAATATACGAGTCAAGATTCACACGACTAATGTTCCTAAAGTAGAATCATATTTCGAAGATTCAATTATATTTAATTTTGCATGGAATCCTTCAGAAATTGAGACCAAGGAAATAATAAAACGGTTAAGACATACAACTCACTTTTAACTTGTAAACTCTCGTACAAAAATATTCAATTCGAAATAGTAATTAATTGGATTTATATTGTTTAATATCTAAATGTTTGTATGAGTTGCTAACTTTCAAAATCCTAGATATTCAAACTTTACAGAATAAACAAGGTGTCATATTTACCAGGATTCTGAATAAAATCTACATTTTACCCTACTCTATAAATCCGAATCAGTCAAATTTTCACTGATTGAATCAGTTATTTACCTTTTCACTGATTCATCAGTGGAAAAATATTTTTCACTGTTAAATCAGTTAATTTTCACTGATTCATCAGTGAAAAAATATTTCTCACTGTCAAATCAGTCAATTTTCACTGAAATAATCAGTGAAATTTGACTCATTTACAGTAACCTCTTTTTAGCTATTTGAATCAGTCAAATTTCACTGATAATCAATAGATTTTGACTGATTCAAAATTAGAGAGTATAGTGTTATAAATATTATTATATTTTATACGCATTTGTATAAGAATTTTAATATTTTTGTATATTATTTGTGGAAGAGTACATTAATATTAAATTTAATGGACAAAAATTAACAATTGACGTAATTCGATTATACGCGATTGTAAACTTAGGGTAGACCGGGGTGGAATGGGACACCGGGGTAAGACGGGACGGCAAATTTTCACGTAAATTATATGGATTTTAAGATTTATCTTTTTAGAAATAGTTAGAAAAAATGATCTTGCAATTCTCAAGAAATGTAAAAAGTCTATAATATAATGAAAAGAATAATCTCAAAACTCACATAATTTACGTGAAAATTTACCGCCCCGTCTTATCCCACTGTCCCATTCCACCCCAGTTTCTCCTAATTTTACAGTGAATTTAAGTTATAAATAATAAATTGATTGTATTTAATAAAATGGCCTTTCTCTTATTTTTTTCAAAAATCTTTTTTTAGAAATAAAAATCTATTGATTTATGCAAAAAAATTTAAGTACAAACACAAAACATTTTCCATTTCCATAAAATATAGATTTGTTATCGTCGAAATCGAAATCGATTGAGATTTTTTAGTTGTTTTTAGCTGTTTTTTGATGATACGATTCCACGAATTAAAAACCTATCATTTACATCTATAATTTATTTTATTAACTAGATTAAAGAAAATGCCAAATGAAAAAAACTAAAAAAACAATCGTGTTGACTAACTTTTTTTCGTGTGTCCGTCTAATTCTCCGTTAAAACAAAAAATTTTGTTTACAGTATTATAATATTTTACAGAAATTTTTGAATAATTCAGCCAACTCAAGTTCAACTCAAAATCAATTTTAATGCTATGGATCAATTGGACCACGTGACTAAGATATACTCTCTATATTTGAATCAGTCAAAATCTACTGATTATCAGTGAAATTTGACTGATTCAAATAACTAAAAAGAGGTTACTGTAAATCAGTCGAATTTCACTGATTATTTCAGTGAAAATTGACTGATTTGACAGTGAAAAATTTTTTTTTCACTTATGAATCAGTGAAAAATATTGTTTTTACTGATGAATCAGTGAAAAGGAAAATCACTGATTCAATCAGTGGAAATTTGACTGATTCAGATTTAGAGAGTACATCAATTAATTCCGGTAAAATAACTTGTGTAATCTGCAAAATGTCTTTTTGAAAATTTAGAAAACATAATAAAAGACAAGTAAACATTTTGTAAAATATTTTTATAGAGAATATAATATATATCAGTAAACTAAAAAATGTATTTCACCCAAGTTTGGTCACGTGATGCGGTTGATCCATGACCTTAAATGCAGAATTCCAAATTATTTCCAGGATTTCAAGGTAAATAATGGTCCAGACCAATTCCATTTTCAGGATCTTCAAGGTCACCTAGGTACCAACTCTGATTTTAGAATTGGATAAACGGTTTGAAAGGTCAAATGACGTGAACTGAGAAAAATATTTTGTTTCATCCAAATTAAATTTGATTCTATCAAACAATTTCTATGTTTAAATTTAAAAACTGCTTAAAATGCTTAAAATTTTACTCAAATAAACATTTTTTTAGTTAAGGAAGAATTGGCAAGAGAGTCGAAAAAAAATTAACCGAACCGACTGTTTCTTTAGTTTTTTCATTTATAATTTTCTTTTATCGAGTTTTTAATAGTGAAAGTGTGGAACATTTTATCTCGAATAAAATGAGTCAACAAAAGTTTCAATCAGATATTAATTATAGATTTTCTATTGGCGGAATCATATTATTCAAGAACAAATGAAAACAACCATTTCTCTATCGATTCCTACCAGAAAAAATCTATAATTTTTATTGGATTAAAAATTCTCATGGTTTATTTTATTCAAGATAAAATTTACCACACATTCTCTGAAAAAACTCGATAAAAACTAACCTGTTCTCGTGGCTAGGGAGCCCTTGTACTATAAAACTTAATTATTACATACTTTGAAAAATGTAAGTGTGTTATTTAATAAATAATATTAGTGAAAAATGCTCGCGTTGACGGGAACAAATTTTAAAATATGAAAAATTGCTTTTCTAGTAACAATTACTGTAGGTCAAAGTTCAATGCAGTTTTTTCCAAGCTTACTCTTTAAAAATGATCCACTTTTAAGGAATAATGGCTCATTTTCTCCTTTAAATATTTTTAGGAAACTCCATATTCTTAAATTTTTTAAAATTAAAATTGGAAAAAACTGCATTGAATCTACAGTAATTGTAATCAACATTTTAAAGTGGTAATTAATTAAGTTTTCTAAGGACTTCCTAGCCACGATCGAACCTCCTGAAATCAAAGACATACAAATAAAACTTTTTGTCCACCGTGCACCGAAAGTTAGCCTTGTCGGTGTCGTTTTACGCGCGGAAAGTTGATTTTCCCGCACTAGTGCGGGAAAATTTCAAGTGTACGGAAAATGAACTTTTCGCACGCAAAACGACACCGACTCGGCTAACTTTCGGTATAAAGCGAAGAAAAAATATCGTTCGTATCGCGTGCGAAACATATTTTAACGCACGACTCGCTCATGCGTTATAATACGCCTTTCCGCACTTGATACAAAATATACTATTTTATTTAGATAAAAAATGTCTCAATATATGTAGACACAGAAAACAGATACCGAACTTCTTGTAAATTTTACGAATATTTTTTCTGCCTGTATATATCAATTGTTACTGATAGGTCATAATAAAATGCAAAGCAATAACCCAAGTGCAAAGACAGATACGGCCTAACACTGGCCCAGCATCGGCAAAAATGTTGCCGAAGATTAGTTGCCAATATCGTGCCGTTGCTGGAATGATAACTCCGGTATGCTCTTGACGGACAATTCTGGCCCAAACTCTAGCCGCCAACACTTGTTTTCGGCACGGCAACGGGACGATACTGTGCCGAACTTTGGTTTTCTTACTTCCAGGATGGTTCGCCGTGTTGAAAGAGACATATGGCCCGGTAATGTGCCGTCCATGGACCGGACTCTGGCTCTTCTACTTTCGGAACTGGATGCCATAGTAAAAGTGACAATCCACTTGTTATAGAGCCGATACTGGGCCAATTTTCGGCTGTAGTTCGGTAAATTTAAACAGTCGACAAAGGCCGTCGTCGTTGGCATAGCACTCATAACAATAGCCGACTGTTGGATGCCGAGATCGGGCCAATATTGTGCCGTATTATCAGCTTCGGCAATTTGCACTTGGGTATATATCAATTGTTACTGATGTGTGATGATAAAATGCAAGGCAATCCAAGTGGAAATTGCCGAAACTGATAATACGGCACAATATTGGTCCAATCTTGGCAGCCAACAAACGGCTATTGTTATTGGGCGAGTGTCGCCGTTTGCATCGGGTCAAGAGCTGGACAAACGACGGTGGCCTTTATCGACTGTTTAAATTTACCGATCTTTAGCCGAAACCTGGCCCAGCATCGGCCTTATATCACATTATCACATTTAGTATGGCATCCAGTTCCCGAAGCAGAAAAGCCAGAGTTCGGCTCATGGGCAGCAAATTACCAATCTTCGGCTACATTTTTGCCGATACTGGGCCAATGTTGAGCCATAAGGTCGGTAAATTTAAACAGTACACAAAGGCCACTGTCGTCGGCCCAGCCCTAAACCGTTGCAAACGGCGACACTGGCCCAATAACAATAGCCCTGTTAGCTGCCTAGATTGGGCCAATATTGTGCCGTATTATCAACTTCAGCAATTCGCACTTGAGAAAATATGCCAAGCGCTTCAGGAGTTAAAAAGCTCATTATTGTATATTTATTGATCATATACAGTTTTCAAATTTTGTAGGATATATTTTTTAAAACGAACGTTTTCTTTCTTTAAAATGTTCTAGAAGAAGGAATATTTGTGCACAATGGGCATAAGATATGATTCTAAAGTCCTGTTTCGTTCCTGATTCAGGTGTATATTTGTGCTCTATATATTATATGCTTCCCCCGCCATAAGAGACAAATTCCATAGCATCCATTGGCACAATCTCGATCCTACCACGCGAATTTGAGGCAGTTGCAATAGCGACGCGCGTCCGTGTGTTTGTCGCGAAAATCTCAATAATACGCGAATGAACACGGAACAACGAACGATTCACTGCCTCAATCAGTGAAAAAAAAAACACTTTTTTTATCCAGGAAAAGAAAAAAAGCATTGCGGAATAAGAAAGACTCTAACATTACAAAGGTGTCGATTATTCGTCCTATATGTTGGTAGCAATGCTTACTAATTAGCATACGAACCACTTGTTGATGCATCCGGCTCGGAATATTTTTAGTCTTTATTTCGAGACATTTTCATTTTACAATTTCTATTTTATATTAAATCCATTTCTGTATTTGACAAAAATTCTTATTAGATATATCATTTAAGGTAGTTCAACTACGAAAAATTAGGTCTCAGGCAAAAATAGATAATTTTGCTAGAATAATAATAATAATAATAATTTTCTAGAAAAAAATTTGAAACATATAAAAATAATGTATTTGACAAATTTTATTTTTAAGTGCTTTTTTTCATATCGCTTTTTACCAAATTTTAAAAAATGGTGCGATTCTGATAATCATGGTTCATTTTTTCAGGGAACAAATTCTCTACAACTTGACAGTTTCCAATTTTTGAAAATAAATTCGTTCTACTAAAAAACAAAATTTTTACAAACAAATTGCTGAATATGAAAATAATGAATTCATTTTAGGAAATTGGAAACGCTTAAATTGTAGAGAATCTTTTCCTGAAAAAATGTTCAATAATTTATCAGAATGGCACCATTTTTAAAAATTTGGTAAAAAGCGATATAAAAAAAAACACTTGAAAATAAAATTTGTCAAGTACATTATTTTGCTATGTTTCGAGCTTTTTTCTAGAAAATAATCTTTTCTCTTTAGAATAATCCCTTCAATAACAATGTTGCTATTCTTGAAAGAAAAATTATATATTTTTGCCTGAGGCCTAATTTTTCGTGGCTGGACTATCTTAAATATTCATTAATGATTTCAAATAATAATGTTTACAATGAATGGTCCGAAAATTCCTTTAGGAAGGTTGTTTGCAATATTGTAGAATTTTGAATAAAAGATGCGAAAAAGATCAAATGATTTCTGATAGAATCTTAAGATTGTTATTGAGTAGTAATTATGAGCTATTAATTATCACATGGTCATGTCACCTTTAAAGGATTATGCTCACTTAACTCCACCTTTTCACATCATACATGTAAACTATAAAGCAATTATATCTACAATAGCATAATATTATGACAAGTCTAAATCGCATTTGATTTACTGACGCTTTTACGATATAATTATGTATAATTTATTATTTCAAGTCATGAGGTTAAACTATATTATTTTATTTATAGAAACGAGAGAGTACCTGATGCATATAAAAATAATGGGACCTGATTAAACTCGAGAAAAGAAGAATAGTAAGGAAGGCATCATGAAAAAAGTGATTCTTCTTTTCCTAGTGATTATCACAATAATTTCGATGCTAACTCTCATTAATTAATACATCCATCAATAAAGGAAAATTGACATTGACGCAAAATTGACATAAAAGACTTGAAATTTGAAATGCAATTAAAGAAATTGAACGAAATAATTGGGTAAGAAAAGTGTGGAATGGAGGAGCCACAAAAGCTCTTTCGTCTACCAGGGACTATCGAAGAGGAAGAGGAAAGAGAAGTTGAACTTGACAGTAATTCACAATATCCACCGAGAGCAGAATCACCTTTGCTAGGACAAAAGACCGTCAATGCAGTTCCTGGACTTCCGGGTTACCCAAGAAACGTTACTCTCGTCAGGGTAAACACACAAAGTAGCAGTATTGGAGGTGTTGGTCGACAAGATTCCAACAGGTTGGTGCTAATTAATTAAACTATCAAATCAAGTACACCATACTTTTTTTATAATGCCTCTATTTTCAAAAAATAGTACTCTCTAAATCTGAATCAGTCAACTTTTCACTGATTCATCAGTGAAAAAATATTTTTCACTGTTAAATCAGTTAATTTTCACTGATTGATCAGTGAAAACAATATTTCTCACTGTCAAATCAGTCAAGTTTCTCTGAAATAATCAGTGAAATTTGACTGATTTACAGTAACCTCTTTTTAGCTATTTAAATCAGTCAAATTTCACTGATAATCAGTAGATTTTGACTGATTCAAATTTAGAGAGTATATTTTATATCAAGTGCGGTAAAGCGTATTTTAACGCAAGAGCGAGTTGAAATACGTTTCTCACGTGATACGAACGATATTTTTTGTTCGCTTCATACCGAAAGTTAGCCGAGTCGGTGTCGTTTTGCGTGCGGAAAGTTGATTTTCCACACACTTAAAATTATCGCGCATTAGTGCGTGAAAATCAACTTTCCACAAACAAAACAACACCGACTCGACTAACTTTCAGTATACAGCTAACTAAAAATATCGCACACTTAAAATTTTACCGCGCTAGTACGAGAAAATTAACTTTCCGCAAACAAAAAAGAACACCGACTCGACTAACTTTCGGTATAGAGCGAACACAAAATATTGCACACTTAAAATTTTACCGCGTTAGTTCGCGAAAATCAACTTTCCGCACGCAAAACAACACCGACTCGACTAACTTCCAGTATAAAGCGAACAAAAAATATCGCACACTTAAAATTTTATCGCGCTAGTGCGAGAAAATCAACTTTCCGCACGCAAAACAACACCGACTTGACTAACTTTCAGTATACAGCGAACACAAAATATCGCACACTTAAAATTTTACCTCGTTAGTGTAAGAAAGTCAACTTTCCGCACGCAAAAGAACACCGACTCATTACATTTTAAAGAATTACAAAATACGTATTCAATCGATTTGTTGCACGATGTGCATTATGTTTTTATTACAGACATTTAAAACACTAATTATGTATTCGATTTGAACCTAAGACAAAAATCTGAAGACCTTGTGTAGTTAAAAAATTACCTTTCCCACAATGTCAATCGACGTGTAAGAAAATCTGACATAAGTTTCCCGCAGAAACTACAATTACTACAATTACAAATGATACTTAATCGATCTTGTTGGATCTTTAATTACGCAGATCGACGCGGAGGACAAATTGCGCTTTATCTGTACCGCGTATCTCTAATTAGTGTGCATTCTTCTTGGCGAAGATTTACGATTAGTGTGATTTAATTATAAGTTCAACATTAAAGTTTCAATAATCTTAGAAATTTATTAATCTCTCATGATCTCAAATTTGAACTTTTTTTTACTTTGCAAGTTCTCACTCTATATAAAATTAGTTTTATAAGTAAAAATAAAAATAAAAATGTTTTTTCTAATGTACACACAATGCAAAGCATTTCATAAAATATTTAAATTTAACAAGTCTGAATATTAAATTTGCAAAAGCGATGGTCGATTTGCTAGAAAATGTTACGTAGATATATTGACAGTTTGTTTAAAAAATGAAACTAGATAATTAAAAGAATAAATAAGAGATTATTTGAAAACATTTCGTCACTGTTTTTTATTTTTTCAATGTCAACCATATAATTTTTTCGCATTGCAAAAATAATTAACGAGATCAGCAAACACTCATAGAAGAAACGTCATAGATCCTAAAAACGGCTAATAAATCAGTTTCTTGTTTTGCAATAATATTTATGACTGCTCACAATCAGTAATTAATTTCGTCATTTGTATCTCAAAAGTATAAAAAAAATAACATATCTATACACATTAATACCTATAGAGAGAAGAATATAAGCTACGCATGAAATTTACTACTTCAAGATATTTTGCTGATTTGCAATTTTTTTATTTTATTTTTCTTTATGATTTCTGGGTGCAATATCTGTCATGCATTACAACTGCTGACAACTTTACTCTCCTATTGCTTGAATACATTGTATCTGTGCCGCTTAACGAAATTACGTCTTGTCAAAAGCAAACAAATTTTATTGACACAGCAAATTATTTTAATATTGTACTGCAACTTTTAAGAGAGCCGGCTCAGTAGATTTGCAAAATTTCTGAATCTCACTAAATTAGATATTATGATCTAAAAGAAATAGTTTTCATGAAAGTAAAGCTTTAGAGACCTACTGTACAAAAATGTAGTGGGCACAAAAAAAATAACAAAAATTTTTTATTAACTTTTTGTTGCTCTCTAAATCTGAATTAGTCAAATTTTCACTAATTGAATCAGGGATTTGCATTTTCACTGATACACCAGTGGAAAGGATATTTTCAACTGTTAAATCAGTTAATTTTCACTGATTCATCAGTGGAAAAAATATTTTTCACTGTTGAATCAGTTAATTTTCACTGAAGTAATTAGTGAAATTTGATTGATTCACAGTAACCTCTTTTTGGCTATTTGAATCGTTTAAATTTCACTGATAATCAGTAGATTTTGACTGATTCAGATTTAGAGAGTGCGAAGTTATTAAATAAGGAAGAAGTATCAAGCTTTATCGAGTTATTGAAATAAAAAATGTAACCTTAGCAAATTTTTCAAAAATCTAATAATCTTTCGCTTCTTATAAACCACTAATTAGGCATTTTACATTTCATTTTCTCGATTGCTACAAACGAAGGAAAATTATTTCTCATACCTCGATTACGCTCTGCTCAGGTTACATTGTTGCAAATTTTTCAGAACAAATTCTTGTAAACAAGTACATACCCGACGCGTGAATGAATCGTAAACAGAACTGAACAAATTATTAAACGACAAGAGTAACAATAAATAAATGCCGGTCTATGTCATAGCTAAGCAATCATCGCGCATGCGTCACACAACCACTTTATCAATTGAATAAAATTGAGTTTAAACTGATAAAAATAGGTAATTCTTTAATCAAATATTCAAACACCAATTCAAATAATAAAAATTCTATTGAATCAAATTTAAAGAGTACACTTTGGAGAAGCCAAACTTTGAATAATTTATATAACTGCACTGTTAGAAAATTCCCGGAATACGTGACTGGAGTTTTATTCAGTTACAATTTCGTATAATAAAGAATTTTGCTTTCAAGAATAGCAATATTATTATTGAAGGCCTAATTTGAAAGAGAAAAGATTATTTTTCATGTGAAAAATTTGAAACACAAAAAAATAATCCATTTAACAAATTTTATTTTTACCCAAACTTTTTTTCTCATCGCTTCAAACCAAATTTCGAAAAATGATGCAATTATAATAAATCACGGTTCATTTTTTTAGGAAAAAGATTCTCTAGGACTTGACTGTTTCCAATTTTTGAAAATGAATTCTTTAATAGCTGAAATTATAAAAAAATAATTTTTCAAAACAAAATTTTTATAAACAAATTTCTGTATTTGATAATAATTAATTCAATTTCAAAAATAGAAAACGGTCATATTATATAGAATCTTTTTCCAAAACGAATAAACCGTAATTTATTAGAATCGCATCATTTTTTAAACTTTGGATCGAAACGATAAGAAAATAAGTTTGGGCAAAAATAAAATTTATTAATAGAATTATTTTTTTGTGTTTCAAATTTTTTTTATGAAAAATAATCTTTTTTCTTTCAAATTAGCCCTTCAATAATAATATTGCTATTGTCGAAAGCAAAATTATCTATTTCTAAAAAAAGAAAAAAATTCGTAGACGGTTTTGAAGCAAATGATTTTTATTTTAACGCACATTTTTTATTCCACATATTTTTGTTAAAAAATCGAACTCTTCATTTTTAAGTGGTTTTAAAACATACAAAATTTGTAGATTTTATTGAAACCATCAATTTTGAAAAATTAGTTTTTTTCGGATTTCACATATTATTGTTAAAAAATTGAACTTTTGATTTTCAATATTATTTTTTTAAATAAAAAATAAAAATATACATCTTATGAAAAAATGTTGCTTTTCAAACTTGTATATCTTTATCTAGTAGACAATTATGTATCATAACTTTTTTTCGTATTTCGTATAATTTAAATGAAAAATAAAACTTAGATATTGACTTTTTTCAGGTTTTAACATACTTTAACTTTCCTAATTTTATTTTAATCAAAAAATGTTATTAGAATAATTAGTAGAGATTTATGAGCACTATCTAAAACCAGTATTGAAATTTTTGATTTTTTCAAAAAATTATTTTCAAAAACACAAAAGTAGTGCTCAACCCCTCAATTTTGATTGGATGTGGTTGGTTAACGAACTTGTCTTTACTTTTTCGGCTCCGATAAAGTATGCCAAAACTCAATTCAATACGATAATTTTGTAAAAGACCGTTTTTTCTGACTCAGTGAGACTCAAAACGTAAAAATATGATAAATATTTCGAAAGTCATTTTTCACATAAAACTAATACCTTCTCATTTATGATAAAAATCCAAAAAGTGATTTCAGAAAATTCAGTTACTTTTCAGTAAATTTAAGAAACATTTTCTTAATTTTCAGTTACAAAGTGTTGAATAATCTGATACTTGTATCTGGAAATTCTGAAACTAGTAACAGGAATAATGTTTCGTAAAATTAAAAAAGAATTTCAAAAAATTCGGTAATTTTTTATATTAATTTTAAGAAACAATTTTATAATTTTCAGTTACAAAGTGTTGAGTATTCTGATACCTGTCTATGGAAATTCTGAAACTTGTAACAAGAATAATTTAATGTTTATGATAAATTTTATAAAAATTCTGTTACACTTTGGTAGTTTTATGATACATTTTATGAAAATTCAGTTGATTTTCATAACATTGAGAAAAATTTCAAAAAATTCAGTACATTTTTCGCAATTTTAAGATATTTTCAGTTAAAAACATCATAAATATCATCAAATTTAACGTTACCTTTGTAACATAAAAAATTTGTGAATTTCCGAACATTTCTAACAGTGTGAATAAAGTAATAACTCCAAAGATTTCAATGAAATACAAAAAAGTCAATAGAATTTGAATTTTCTGTTCACTTATCCCTAAACCGGAAAATGGATGTTCAAAATTGATATCTGGATATTCAACTATGGTAAAGCCATCTTGTACTCTCTAAATCTGAATCAGTCAAAATCTACTGATTATCAGTGAAATTTGACTGATTCAAATAGCTAAAAAGAGGTTACTGTAAATCAGTCAAATTTCACTGATTACTTCAGTGGAAATCAACTGATTTAACAGTGAAAAATACTTTTTTCACTGATTCAATCAGTGAAAATTAATTGATTTGTCAGTGAAAAATATTTTTCACTGATGAATCAGTGAAAAGACAAATTACTGATTCAATCAGTGAAAATTCGACTGATTCAGATTTAGAGAGTATATTTAGCTATAATATCTATAAATATCAGCTACAACATCTAAGATATTAAAATATGCAGAAATTAATATGTTAGATATTACAACTAAATATATAAGAGGACTCTTCCATGCTTGAATATCCATTTCTATCCGTGTATATATTAGTTCGAGATGAAATTTTAGCAGCAAAACTGAGAATTGAGAGCAAATAAAATTGAAAAATCACCGATTTCTTAAAAGCTTAACAACTTTGTGAAGCTTGTGAGTATTTAGAGCAACATATTTTCTTATCTTTAATACATTTGAGTTATTTGAAGTCAGAGGCTCAGTTTAACTTCAAAATTATAAGTACGTGATATAAAAAATGTTTTCGCTGAAAATGAGATGAGGACGTCACATGCGACGAAAAATACCTCATCCCGTGAATCTTTATTGCTTAACGACTCATTAGTCTTAATAAGAACGTTTATCAAAGACGACAAGTAACTAAAGTAACTTTATTCTGGTGAACTGCTGACAAACTCACGTAAAGTTGTCTTGCAGTAAGTTTTCTATCTTTCTAACGAATTGAACGGTTTGAGTGGCTAGAACTTTACGGTTGTTGTTCCAATAATTTAATGAAAGTGCAAACTTGCAAACATGCGACGAAGGAATAAACGGCAGAAAAAATGCAGAAGACGTGACAGTGGGTTTGTTTATTGAAGCAGATCTTAACATAGTTAGTACCTTCTGATATTCCAAGATTTTTTTCTATTTAAAGAAATGATTCGTGTATCAGAGCAAAACTCTTATCTTTTGGCAAATTAAGGTAGTTGATCCACGAAAATTAGACCTCAGGCAAAAATAGATAATTTTGCTTTCAAGAATAGCAATATTATTATTGTAGGTCTATTTTGGAAAAGTAAAGATTAATTTCCATGAAAAAAATTTGAAATACAGAAAAATAATTTTATTGGTAAATTTTATTTTTGCCCCAACTTTTTTTCTTATCGCTTCTTGCCAAATTTTAAAAAATTATAAAAATTTCGTTTTGGAAAATGTTTTTTTAATGGTTTCAGCCATTAAAGAATTTATTTTAAACAATCAGAAACGGTGAAGTTGTAGGAAATCTTTTTTTCTGAAGAAGTGATTGGTGATTTATTAAAATCGCATAATTTTTTAAAATTTGGTAAGAAGCGATAAGAAGAAAAGTTGGGTTAAAAATAAAATTTATTAATAAAATTATATTTCTGTGTTTCAAATGTTTTTAATGAAAAATAATCTTTTCTCTTTCAAATTAGCCCTTCAATAATAATATTGCTATTCTTGAAAGCAAAATTATCTATTTTTGCCTGAGGTCTAATTTTCGTGATCGTACTACCTTAAGGTATTTTCCATCCACGAAAATTAGACCTCAGGAAAGAGTAGATAATTTTTCTTTCACGAATAGCAATATTATTATTGAATGGCTATTTTGAAAGAGAAAAGATTATTTTACATGAAAAAAATTTGAAACACAGAAATATAATTTTATTAATAAATTTTATTTTTAACCCAACTTTTCTTCTTATCGCTTCTTACCAAATTTTAAAAAATTATGCGATTTTAATAAATCACCAATCACTTCTTCAGAAAAAAAGATTTCCTACAACTTCACCGTTTCTGATTGTTTAAAATAAATTCTTTAATGGCTGAAACCATTAAAAAAACATTTTCCAAAACGAAATTTTTATAAACAAATTGCTGCATTTAATAATAACTTATTCATTTTCGAAAATTGGAAATGGTTAAGTTGTAGGGAATATTTTTCTTGAAAAAGTGATTTGTAATTTATTAAAATCGCATAATTTTTTAAAATTTGGCAAGAAGCAATAAGAAAAAAAGTTGGGGCAAAAATAAAATTTACCAATAAAATTATTTTTCTGTATTTCAAATTTTTTTCATGGAAATTAATCTTTACTTTTCCAAAATAGACCTTCAATAATAATATTGCTATTCTTGAAAGCAAAATTATCTATTTTTGCCTGAGGTCTAATTTTCGTGGATGAAAACTACCTTAAAAGCTTGATTAACTAGTATTCTTTATATTTTTAAACCAAACAAGTCATCGTGAACATCAGAAATTGTGTATATTTCATTCCAATTGGAGGAAAATAGATATCTTATTCTATGCGAAAGATTATGCATACACGAAGCTGTGATATATATCAACGTATCTAAGTTAATCGACCATTTCCGCTTGACAAGTGTTCAACTTCCGTTTAAGCTCCTGTTACCAACTAACAAGGAGGTTGGAAGGATCATACTTGTCGACAATCTGATTAACAATACGAATCTGAATCTCAGAATATAGTTTAAGTACATTTAAACGCTTAACTTTAGATTCTATTTCAATGCCAAATGGAAAAAATAATCCGCTGAAATTTCATGAATAGATCAACATTTTTAGAAAAAGTTTTAAAAATTGTACATTTTTAGAAAATTACTCCAAAGTATGGTCAATTGTTGAGAAATAGTGACAAAATTCCAGAAAAAATCCACAAACTGCTCAGGAATCCTGAAGTATTAAGGGGGGAATACCAAGTAAACGGCCAAAATCTTATCTTTTCTTTGAGCGCGGATAAAAAAAACTATAACTGACAAAAACACCAAAATTTA
The DNA here is from genome assembly GCA_030998225.1 of Diplolepis rosae. Lineage (NCBI taxonomy): Eukaryota > Metazoa > Arthropoda > Insecta > Hymenoptera > Diplolepididae > Diplolepis > Diplolepis rosae. Next base: position 7,023,407 of record JAPYXD010000727.1, on the reverse strand, counting down.
GATTTTTGTAGTATTTTATTACTAAAATGAAATAAAAAAATTTCTAGTGTGAAATTCCGGCCCAGTTAAAAAATATAAGGAGCGAAAATTCAAGTCTGCGCTCGGAGCAAAGGTGAAACAGTGTCCCTGATACAGACTCAGGAAGTGATCCTACAGCAAAAAATTAATAACAAATCAGTTTCGTAATTTTTTTTGTAGTAGCGTAAAAACTAAAAAAGTCGATTTTTTGCAAGTTATTTTTTACAAAAAATTGTTCATAACATTTTTTTTTGGAAAAACGGAGAACCTCAGGGACTAGACCAAAGTGTTTTACATATCTGGTAAAAATTTCAGGACAATCGGTCGAGCGGTTTTTTTGCAACTAGTGACACCGTTTTAAAAACATGGCTTTCGAGAAAACGCGTTTAAAGTTTTGCTATGGGTGACAAGGACCGGGCGCAGCGTTAGACAAAAATATGTATACCTCCTCTAATTTTAGAAATTTCGGCAAAAAATTTTACAGAAATATTCTTGAATAGTTCTACAATAAAATCATGTTAAGAAGAAAAAACCAATTTTTTGAACCATTTACTTGGTATTCCCCCCTTAAGAAACATTTGCTTAATTTTTTCTGGACTATTTTGTTATTATATCTAAACAGGCGACTACTTTCTACCAAAATTGTTTGAACATTTGCAATTATTAAGGTAGTTCATCCGCGAAAATTAAACTTCAGGCAAAAAGAGGTAATTTTGCTTTCAAGAATAACAATATTATTATCAAAGGGATCACTTGAAAAGAAAGATTATTTTCCATAAAAAAATGTGAAACATAAAAAAAGAATGCATTTAAAAAATTTTATTTTTACCCGAACTTTTTTTCTTATCGCTTCATACCAAATTTTAAAAAATGATGTGATTCTAATGACTCACGGATCATTTTTTCATGAAAAAGATTCTCTACAACATAACCATTTCCAATTTCCTAAAATGAATAAAGTATTACCAAATTCAGCAATTGATTAATGAAAATTTTGTTTTGGAAAATTGATTTTTAATCGTTTCAGCCATCAGAGAAATGATTTTCAGAAATTAAGAACAGTAAAGTTGTGAAGATTTTTTTTCCCGAAAAAATGATTCGTGTTTTATTAGAATCGCATCATTTTTCAAAATTTGGTATGAAACGGTAAGGAAAAAAGTTCGGTAAAAATTAAAATTTGTTAAATACATTATTTTTTTGCATTTCATTTTTTTCTACATGGAAAATAATATTTTCTTCTTCCTTAGACAAAAATAGATAATCAAATGAAATTAGGACTTAATGTGACATGTATTAGGTTTAATTGCAAACACTTTCGTGAATCGACAATCTTAGATGGTAAATTACCTAAAAGTTTCTAAAATTATTTTGTCACATCCTAATTGCTTTTTCCATCACCACTACACTGAGAAAAAAGATTTGATTGAATCAAAGAAAATAATTTGTTTGAACGACTTTCTTTGATTTAAAGAAATGATTTGTTTAAATGAAACAAAATTTGTTTGATTCAAACAAAATATCTTTGGACCAAATAAATATTTGTTCGAATCAAATAAATTTCTGCCTTAAATCAAACAAATTATATCTTTAACCATATATCAATGCATTAATTTCTTTGCTTAGAAGAAAAATTAATTTGATTCAAACAAATATTTATTTGGTTCAAAGATATTTTGTTTGAATCAAACAAATTTTATTTCATTTAAACAAATAATTTCTTTAAATCAAAGAAAGTCGTTCAAACAAATTATTTTCTTTGATTCAATCAAATCTTTTTTCTCAGTGTAGATGTTAAAGGATGGTGATGATTCCGTGAGTCATTAGAATCACATCATATTTAAAATTTGGTATGAAGCGATAAGAAAAAAAGTTCGGATAAAAATATAATTTGTTAAATGCATTATTTTTTACGTTTTAAATTTTTTTCTTGGAAAATAATCTCTTTTCTTTCAAATGATCCCTTCAATAATAATAATTATTTCGCAGATGAACTACCTTAATAATTGAAAATTTTTAGACAATTTTGGTAGAAAATAGTCATCTGTTTAGGGACAATAACAAAATAGTCCAGAAAAAATTAAGCAACAATTTCTTTAATATTTTAGAATTCCGGATCTGTTTGTGAATTTTTTCTGAACTTTTTTGTTATTTTCTCTAAACAGTTAACTATTTTCTACCAAAATTGTCTGAAAATTTCAAATTATTAAGGTAATTTATCTGCGAAAATTAGATTTCAGGCAAAAAGAGGTAATTTTGCTTTCAAGAATAACAATATTATTATTGAAGGGATCATTTGTAAAAAAAGAGATTATTTTCCAAGAAAAAAATTTGAAACATAAAAAAATAATGCATTTAACAAATTTTATTTTTACCCAAACTTTTTTTCTCATCGCTTCAAACCATATTTCGAAAAATGATGCGATTTTAATAAATCACGAATCATTTTTTCAGAAAAAAGATTCTCTACAACTTAACCGTTTCCAAATTTCTAAACCGAATAAATTATTACCAAATTTAGCAATTTGTTTATAACAATTTTGTTTTGGATAATTGATTTTTAATGGCTTCAGCCATTAAAGAATTTATTTTCAAAAATTGGAAACGGTAATGTTGTGAAGATTCTTTTTCCTAAAAAAATGATTGCTGATTTATTAGAATCGCACCATTTTGTAAAATTTGGTATAACGCGATAAAAAAAAATTTACTAAATGCATTATTTTTCTGCATTTAAAATTGTTTACATGGAAAATAATGTTTTCTCTTTCAAATTAGCTCTTCAATAATAATATTTTTATTCTTGAACGCTAAATTACCTTTTTTTGCCTAAAGTCTAATTTTCGTGTATGAACTACTTTAAAAGCTCGTCCAAATGTGCTTAACTTTTTATGAATTTTCAATCGAATACTTTTTTCCATACATATAAATAAAAAAATTCAAGATCTATATTTATTACCACATCTGAAGTTGTATTTCGTTGTGATGAAACCTCTTGCAAAATTGAATAAAACACCACTGAACGTCTTTTCGTTTATTATTATCCAACTTAATCAACTTCAATGTCTAAAATCCGTTCTCGCAAATATGATATTTTAGAATAAAAACTAAACATTTTGTTTGAACAATTTATTATATGCAGAATGTGTAATCAGTAATTTTAAAGAAGTTGTCAGCTATGATTCAGATAAGAACTTGACAAACCAAGTACCCTGATAAGAAAACCTCTTCTCGTTAGTCAGTCAAAAGTGTGCTTATGTCGAGGTATCTGACAACTTTACATAGTTACGTATTAGGACAAATTAAGTTTCAATATCGATACGATTATCATCACAAAGTTGGTCGTCGCGTGGCATCGATTCATCATCACTTGCAGTGTTTATCGTGAATCCTTAATTCTCACATTAATCAGCAAGCGCATGAAGTCGCATATCTTATATTAATTATGATTCATAAAAATCATGGGGAACAACTATTCACTTTTTTCTTGAAAAAAAAAATTAACTACCAAGGATTAGAAAAATTTCATGAAAGGGTTAAATAAAGATCTATCGACAGATAAGTTTAATCAGAGACGTTAGATGCAAGCAAGTTAGAAGATGCCCGCCTTCAAAAGTGGAACAAAAAACGTAAAATTTATGTGCTTTGAGACTCTTTCTGCTAGAGCGTAATAGAAATGCTAATTAATCGGAGTAATTGTAAGGTCGTAAATTAATGTCCGTGATTGAAAAGCAGAAAAGCTATAGAAACGATTATAAAGATCTAGTCTAAACGTTCTCGTGTGTTTTGTAAAGTGCATTATTTTTGGAATTGTTTATACAATTTTTAAATGAGAGCAACTGCAGTTATAAAATATAGAATTGTTCTTTTACTTTGAAAATGCATATAAAATTTTGTAAGAGTTGAAAAAATTATTCTACTTTCATAATCCAAATTGATTATAATTTCGATATTCGAATTGATAATTGCTGAGACTCCAAAAGCTTGACTCTACTTTTCTTGAAAAAATATTTTCTTATCAACAATATCTTTCTTTACCTTATTGAAAATTAATTTTTAATGGTTTCAGCCATTACAGTATTTATTTTCAAAAATTGGAAACGGTAAAGTTGTAAAAATTCTTTTTTCTAAAAAACTGATTCGTGATTTATTAGAATCGCATAATTTTGTAAAATTTGGTATAAAGCGATAAAAAAATTTTATTCTGAGAAATTGGAATTATAAAATATAGAATTGTTCTTTTACTCTAAAAATGCATATAAAAATTTGTAAGAGTTGAAAAAAATATTCTACTTTCATAATCCATGATTATAATTTCGATATTTGAATTAATAATTGCAGAGACTCCAAAACTTTGACTCTACTTTTCTTGAAAAAATATTTTTTTATCAACAATATCTATCTTTACCTTATTGAAAATTTATTTTTAATGTCTTCTGCCATTACGGAATTTATTTTCAAAAATTCGAAACGGTAAAGTTGCGAAAATTCTTTTTCCTGAAAAACTAATTCGTGATTTATTAGAATCGCATCATTTTGTAAAATTTGGTATAAAGCGGTAAAAAAAATTTTTCATCTAATAAATTGGAGTAGTAAAATATAGAATTGTTCTTTTACTCTGAAAATGCATATATAAAAGGTTGTGAGAATTGAAAAAGTATTTTACTTTCATAATCCAAATTGATTATAATTTCGATATTCGAATTGATAATTGCAGAGACTCCAAAACCTTGACTCTACTTTTCTTGAAAAAATATTTTCTTATCAACAATATCTTTCTTTATCTTATTAATTGCAATATCATTTTTAATAACGTGTAAGTCATCATTGTCTCGATATACAATTGCGATCGCAACTGTAGCAACACATTTGTCTTCTCCAAGTCTGTGAAAGAGTGTCCATATAATTAGCTGAATTCGCTATGAGTTATAATGACGCAATAAATTCTATTTTTTTGACAAACATCAAGAACAAACCAAACCATTAGTGACCGATAAGTGGAGGCTGGTGGTCAAACTTCGCACTCACATATAAAAGAGGTTCTTTATACAGTGTTCAAGATTAGAGACACTCTAGTTGTCACTTTGCACCTTCCGGTGAATCTCGTTTGCAATCAGCAGATCATCTCTGCATCGATTGAGTGTAATTGTTAATTTAAGAGGTACTCAGTAATCAAAATGAAACGCCTCAAATGATAAAAACACATGCTGATGGGCAAATAAATAATCAATGATCTTAAAAAACACTAAATTATTCAAGATACTAATTAAAAATCGCGTTTTTTTCAAAAAGTCCATAAATATAGAAAAAGTACGAGGCGAGGTAAAAAAAAGTTCGTCGAAAATTACGCTGATTGGTATCTGAGAACAAGATTAGATGATCAGGTTGATTAGGAAGAAACTCGTTAGATAAGATACTACTTGATGGAAGATTTTCCTAATTAAAAGTCATTTACGAATCATTACTGAAAAATGAACGGCAACATCTCGAAAAACTCCCAGTCCTGTTCTCCGGATTCTGCAGAGGACCAGAAACTTTTGCTCTCGTGGAACCAGAAACCTATCAATGTGCAAAGTCAGAAGAGTCCTAATCAGTCTTTCAGAAACAGGTATATTGTAAATGATGTTTAATTTATTGAGAGTAAACTATGACTTTTTTAATTATTATTGAATAATGAGTAATAATGCAATCACGGATTAAATCAATTAAACTCTAATAAAAATAAATTCTTGTTCATTTTAGCTATACTTGTCATTTGCTAAAGTGGCTTTTTGAATTCGACAGAAATCTTGAAATTTCAAATCTCACATCTTTATGTTTACACAACATTTTATCATTTTGAGAGACGTTACTGATAAGAGACTATAGTGCCAAGATCAAGATAATTTGCAGCAGTGATAAATAAAAACACAAGGCTATTATGTGATGCTTCGTCCATGTCCTAATTAATCAGAGGCACAAAACGGTTATCTGGTCTGCTGTTTTGATTTTTGAAAAGTAGTAAAATTCAAAAAAATATATTAAAAAAGAATTGAATTTTATTTTCGAAAGTTTCCAGTTTTTAAAAATTTCAATCTGCAAATCGCTCAAATATTCCAAAGCCAAGAAGTTTGAAATGTTGACCTTTTGAAGATTCAAAGTTAAGTTAAATTAAACGCACAATAACCAAAATTGCTGATAATTGATTTTAGGAGCACTTTTGATGATAGGAATAATTTGAACAAAATGCAGGAAATCGTCTTAATTTTCCCGCCAAGTTCCGTATTGTGTTTTACAATGTGAGTTAGTATGTTATACATGTACATTCCCCTCTAATTTACGCTTGGTAACAAATACATTGGATGATAACGCTCATAATTTATCACTGCTGAGTGAAAACGGTGACGTCCTTACGGGAGGAAAGAGTCTGAGATTGATCACTGCGCTTGTCGCACTGTTACGAGATTCGTTCCGCGATAGTCTTTCTTTAAACTGGCAAAATCAGAGTCGTAAATTTTGAATTGACAAAAACGGAACTCAAGTGACAAACTCCTAAAGTTTATATATACACATATATACATATATATATATATATTCTCTCCCATCGTTCTGTTCCTCTTCTCCACTCAACTATAAATATAAAACACTCATCAGAATATTTGATGTATTTTTAAAATAAAAAATATACAAATAAATCAAAAATCACTGACCATCGACAAATAATTCTCAAATAATCAATCCTAAAGGCATGATGGATTTTGAAATATAAATCAAGGTTGAAATAATTATTGTTAGTTGTATGAGTAAAAAATTAATCTGTAAACCTGAAGGACTGAAGTAAAGAGATTTAATAATTAAATCAAAGTATCAAAGAGAAGTGTGACTGAAAACTTGATATTTGAAAGTTTGTGATGGCAGACAATTTAGTGCAAGGACCAAGAACGATGTATCATGCGAAGGAGACCATCGTGAGTGGCTATAAACTTAATAAATCTCTGATTATCATTAAATAAAATCAAACGGACTCAGGAATCATAATCTCTTCTATAAATAGAACACTCTTCATACTCTCGTGCTGTGGAATTGCCTGTTTTTTTAATTACATATATATATATATACATATCTAATAATAGTCACGAGGAAAAATGATTAAAATTCTGCCACTATCAAAATAGTATATAGTGCAAGTAGGGAAAATAAAATTTATTTTGCGAGTGTGATGATTGATTCCCAAGCAAAGCGATAGTAACAATCACGCGATTAAAATTAATGCTTTTCCCGCGTCGCACACAATTTTTTTTCTATTAGGGGGTCAAAAAATGGATCTGTTTGCCCCGCATGTAGAGAAACAAATTTTTCCTACTCGCTGGTCATAAAGTGGATTTTATTTCTCCAGTGGGGAGAACAAATTTATTTTCTGACTCCATAGCAGAAAAAAAATCGCGTGCGAAGCAGGATAAACATTTCTTTTGCTCAATAAAATCCAATTTATTGGGCAGCTAGAAGAAAATAAATTTTTTTCTAATAGTGGATCAAAAAGTGGATTTTATTGCTCTGTGAGGGAGGGAAGAAATCCATTTTCTGACCCCCTAATAGAAAGAACTTGTGTGCAACGCGGGAAAAATATTAATTATACTCAATAAAATACACTTTATAGAAAAAGAAATTTTTTCTACTAGTGGGTCAAAAAATGGATCTGTTTGCCCCGCATGTAGAATACAAAATTTGTTCTACTAACTGGACATAAAGTGGATTTTATTGCCCCGTACGGGGTAAACAAATCTGTGTTTTGACCCCCTAATAGAAAAAAATCGTATGCGACACGAAAAAACATTTATTTTACTCAATAACAATACACTTTATGGTCAGATAGTAGAAAAAATTTATTTTTCTACTAGTGGGTCAAAAAATGGATATGTTTGCACAGCATGTAGAAAAAAAAAATTGTTCTACTATCTGGCCATAAAGTGGATTTTACTGTCTCGTGTGGGTCAAACAAATCTGTTTTTTGACCCCCTAATAAAAAAAATCGTGGCGTCGCGGAAAGACATTTATTTTACTCAATAAAATCCACTTTATGGCCAGCTAGTATAAAAAATTTATTTTTCTACTAACGGGTCATAACGTGGATTTTATTTTCATCGTGAAAATCGTGTTCAACACGGGAGAACATTAAATTTTCCTAGTTGCACAATAGACTATATCAACAGCATTGCAAATTTTCCTCATAATGTACAGTTTCTAATAATGAGTTATTAAAAACATGAGACTGAAGCTGACAACATCTTATAGCCTCGAATTAATTATCAAAAATCAATTCAAATGATAGTAATTGTTGTATGCTCTGGAATCTTTGAACACCACATTCTGTAATAAACACTATCCAAAACCACCTAGTATTAATTTTAAGGAAAATTAATTCAAGGCTAGAAAATCGAGTTTGAGTCAGATATTAAAAACTTTGATTATTATAAAACGGACAACAAATCTGTCCAAACATATTATTCTTCTAAATATAATTTGTCGTTCGTGAGCAACAAGTATTTTCAATGTTTTTTTGCATAATCTATGCAAGTGAGAAAATTTCTGCTTTAAGTGATTGTTTGGCAGGAATGTAAGCATTGTATAGAAGCAAGGCCAAGACCTTAGTATGATACTCTTATCAAAGGAATAAAAAAGATTAATGAGTGGGTTGGTTATTAATTAATAGAGCTCATCTTTTTAAAACATATTTATTAACTAACTCTAAAATTTTAAGCCTGTATTTCTAAATTTATTTACTTACATTTTTCATTTATAGAGACTTAATAAAAAAAGAACAATCTTCTTTAAGAATATTGCCAACACTATAATCACGATAACGTAGCGTATTGATTGCGACAATTACTATGTACTCGTCGCTAATGATTCATCTATTGAGGAATAAAGAAAAGACAATGAGTGCCGGTAGTAAAAACTTAGAAATACTGTGAATAGTTCTCATTGATCAAGGCGCGAAAGAATTGCAATGGTCTGAATTTGTAATTCAAATTGAGGAGTGTTCTCCGCAACGTACTCACGCTGGCAATATTTTAACGCTTTGATTGCATCTGCCATTTTTTCATTTTTACGTTAATTCACCGATAATCTAAAGCCTTTCTGGCATGCAGAAGATACATCATTATGTTTGCAAAAGCTGCAATTTTCACACTTCATTTAAATTACAATTATTACAGTAGTTATAAGGTATGTGAAAAATTACCGAGTTTCTCGGAACTGATTTGCCATTTTTCTTATTTTTCATATATAATCCTGATATTTTTCTTTGAATGAAAACATACATTCATTGACTCAGGTTTTTTTACTAAACCATGAGTCAACATGATCATTTGTTTTAAACAAATAGGTAAACATTTTTATTTGAATAAAACATCTACGCTTATTTAAAAAACATATTAACATTATTATGAGGATAAAAAAGAGCCAACAATGACCTGACCAATTTTCAATTCAATAGTAAGAATGAGCCTTTTTTTGGCAGTATGAGAAAAAGAAATAAATTCACTTCTTGTTAATGGTCTATATTATGAAAACACAATCAATGACATTTTTTTCTTTGAATAATAATGTTTTACATAATCAGCCAAATAAAGAAGTCTTCACACTGAAATAATAATAATCGGTAGCATATTTTTCTCTCTATGTAATAAATTCTCTTATTATTTTTATTAATCTAAAAGATTACTTTTTTCTTATTAGATATTTCAATATTTTACAAATTAAAATTCAGAATTTCAAGAATCCGAAAAAATTTGAATTCTCAAAATACCTAATTGACCGAATTTGAACCAAAACAAGCCTTAAAATCAACAATTATAAAAAGCTAACAAAAAAAGGAAAGAAAAAAGACTAAAAGTTTTATAACGTCGCTTTTTTTCTCCTTTTTTGTTAGGTTCTTATAATTGTTGATTTTAAGGCTTGTTTTGGTCCAAATTTGGTCGAATTGGTATTTTGAGAATTCGAATTGTTTCGAATTCTTAAAATCTTGAATTATAGTTTTGTTTGGACTTTGCGATGATTTTGAGTTTGTAGTAATTCAGATTCGAATCAGTTTTGAATCTTACAAATTTTTATTAAGAACCATGTCCATTATCTAAGGAGATGATTAAAAAATAGTAAAATTTCAATACCATGAGATAATTTTAAGTAAAGATTTTGTAGTTTCATCCTCCATAGTTGTTATTATAAAAGAAGTTGGTTTGCGATCGATGAGGGTAAAATATAAATAAGAAAATTTCTCGTTATGTCGAAATTGTAACGACGTTTCGTTGGCTATGGGTTTTCCAACCTCATCAGGCTTTATTAAATAAAAAAAAACACCAAATAATAAACTTATAAAACTGTCATACAAAAACACTTTTTCACAAAACATACATAAAAATGTCAAAATTTACCGTTATAAAATCAGGTTAAGTCATAAAAATAAAAATAGAAAGAAAAAATAATAAATAAATAAAATAAATAATAATAAATAAAAGAAAAATAGATATAAGAAATAATAGTAAAAACCATGGTTTTGGTTAATACATTAAGGAGGTTGGGTAGATCACTTGCGGGGCAGGCGGTGAGAGGGGTATGCCTATGCTTATACACGGGCGTTCGGTAGTGTGACCAACCTCAGATAAAAAAATTATATGATTTTTTTTACGCTATTTACGTATCGATGTGCAATAAAGTGTAGTGTAAATATCTTGTTTTAGTATTAAATACTAGCAAATTCATGTTTTATGTGAAATAAAGTTTATTTTTATCAACTTGAAGTCCTTTGAAATAACGAAAGACGTTTGGCAACGTTGTGTTGTTTGAACTGGTTTTTTGTATGCATATAAATAATTATTCTATTTAAATATCAGCTCCTTTTTTTAAAAATTCTACCAGAGATCGATTTTTTTACATACAACCTTAAACACTATAATCATAACCGAACATTGATTAGTCTGTAAGTATTGAAAAAATGTTCTTTAGTTTATAATAAGTTATTTTTGATATTTTTTATAATGAGATTGTTTGTACAGCGTTCTAATAAATAAAAGTGATTAAGCATGTAATGTTTCATAAGTACGTTGTTTATTTACAATGAATCCTGTGAATCTGTATTACTATTATAATATAGCAGATACCGCAGCGTTGCCACACTTCTTGATGACGGCTGACCGTTTGCCCCAAAATAACGTATATATTTTCTTCAAGTTCAATTATCTAAATAACTACATTGTAAGTGCACATTTTTTTTGTTTCAAAATATTCAGAAATATTCAATGTTCATATTGCAACCGAGCTTCCAATGAGTTTATCATTTTGAACAAAAATATTGAAGGGAGATTGATGGACTTCAGTTTTCTCCCATAAGAGCCCATGTATAAGAGGATTATTTCGACATTGATTTTCTCGAAAACTGCATTGTCAATCCTTTTAAAATTTGTACGTGATTTTCCTTTAATATTAATCAGTGGATTGTGAATTTTTCAAAAGTTTTTAATCATTTTCATTCTACTACCCAACCTCCTTAAAATGACTTGATGTCAGATTCGACGCTTTGATTCACTAATATAAGTCACAGGGCAATTTTTACAATTAAATTTGTAAACAATATTACTTTGTTCCCATTTTGTTATGGAGTCTTTGCCTAATTTCATTACTGATTTCGAATTTTTGTTAACCAAAGGGATAGTACACTGAGAGAAAGTATTAGTCGTGGTTACCTATTTGTTTTGTAAAAAAAGGGTCACAAGTATGTTTTTTACTCTGTATCATCTAAGCACCTTAGTTCTTACAGCAATATTAACTGAGTAGCAATGATTAAAATTTTTAGTAAAACTTACAAAATCGGATTAGTCGGTCCGTTTTGTAGCCGCGACTATTTTCATGCATTCCCACCTTGTATCGAGCTTATAATAGATGTTACCAATACGTTTTTGTAAAAATTACTAATTGCGTTAATTGCTTTTACTATTTTTCCAGTTTAGTTATTAAAAAAATATATATTTTTTCGACATAACGAAGAAAAGTTGTATTAAAAACTATTCCAATATCTTAATTAGAAACTGATTAATTTTTTCATCCGTACATGATTAAAATAGTAATTCCAACATTGAAAAAAATGTTAAATTTATCATTCTGTCTATTTTATTTTTGTTAATGTCGATGGGAACTTTCTTAGGTTAGAATTGTTTAGGAGAAAAACTTTTTTAATTATTGTTTTTCAAAATGTAACAAAGGATGATAATTGTTGAAAGGTTTTTCATCAAAAACTGCACAACAGTTTACAATTATACTTTAAAATTACCATGATTTAATTCTTCTCATTTTGATTTTGTGACCGTTTAGTCAGCACAACTAATAGGATTTCTCTCAGTGTAGAAATATTGTATTATTTTGAAAATATTCGACAATTTAGTAAAATTTGTTGTGTTATATGGTAAACATATCTTTGGCTGATGCGAGGGGTAAACCACTATAAAAATCATGATTTTTAAAAATTAAGAATCAACTGCTAAGGAAAGAAATCACAAATACAGCTATACACGAGTCGCGAAGAGAAATAACGATGGGATAAGCATCGAGTAAGAAACAATAGCATTCGATCGCTTACAACAGCGTTCATATAACGATGAACGTTGTCTCATTGATTTTAGAGTGGTTCACCCCTCGGGCTGATGTCTGCATAAATCTAAACATTTGTTTAACTATCTTCAAATTGGCATCATGAAACTTTTTGTGGGAGAAAGATATCCCTCTGTCAACTAAGTTATAAAGAATATTTTTTTTCTGACAAATTGGATCATTGGAAAAATAATTGATTGTCCTACTTTATATTTTACCCTCATCGATCGCAAACCAACTTCTTTTATATTAATTTTAAGTAGTCTTTAAAATTTTCCAAAGGGTTGTAATCTCAACTAAACTTTAGTTTTGATTTTCTATTGTTTTTTTTTTTCTAGAAGCCGATACAGGCCAGGACCGGTGCGCAAGCTCCGTAGACGAGCAGTTTTAAAAAGTGGAGAATGCAACGTTCTTCAATCCCGAATCTCGAGACGATCGCTGCGTTTCCTGCAGGATATCTTTACAACCCTTGTCGACACTCAATGGCGCTGGACTCTTTTGTGCTTTACCCTGAGCTTCCTTCTTTCATGGCTGGGCTTTGCTCTAATTTGGTGGCTGATAGCCTTCACCCACGGAGACTTCGATCCCCAACATCTCCCAGATTTCCAGATTGCAAACAAATGGACTCCCTGTGTCACGAACATCCACAGTTTCACCAGCTGCTTCCTATTTTCCATCGAAACTCAACATACCATAGGATACGGAGGAAGATCCACCACCGAGGAATGTCCAGAAGCAATATTCATCATGTGCATCCAGAGTATTTCAGGAGTTATGATCCAGGCTTTCATGGTCGGCATAGTCTTCGCGAAGATGAGCAGACCCAAGCAAAGAACTCAGACCCTCCTGTTCTCGAGAAACGCTGTCATCTGTCAAAGAGATGGTCTTTTATGCCTGATGTTTCGGGTCGGTGATATGAGAAAATCGCACATCATTGGAGCAACCATCCGAGCCCAGATGATTAGATCTAGAACGACAAAAGAGGGTGAAATTCTTCCTCAACATCAACAGGAACTCAATGTTGGAACTGATGGCGAGAATGGAAACATCTTCTTTATTTGGCCGATGACAATTGTTCATAAAATTGATGCTGAGTCACCCTTCTATTATATGTCTGCTGAGAACATGTTGACCGAAAGGTTCGAGGTAGTTGTCATTCTAGAGGGAACCATAGAGTCAACGGGACAGACAACACAAGCCAGATCTAGTTATCTGCCTCAGGAAATTTTGTGGGGTCACAGATTCGAACCTTTGGTCAGTTACTCGAAAGAGAGGCAAGGATATGAAGTGGATTATTCTTTGTTCAACAACACCACACAGGTTGATACTCCCCTTTGTTCTGGAAGGGAACTCGCTGAGTTCTATAGAGTTCAAGATGAACTTCGCCATGGACCTGGTGAGTTGTTGGATGAGTTTAATAGATAGATTTCATTATATTTGTAGTTCTTAGTATTATTTTCAACAATCCATATCAAGAATCATCACAGAACTTTTCGTTTTGTTTCATTTCATATTCCTCTATTCGGTATTTTTTTTTAAACAGTTATACAAAAACTGTGATGATTTCTGGATTTTAAAACATAGAAATCACAGCTGCAGAAATAGAAGTACAAAAGTAGTTGTAGAAGAAATATATGTAGATGACTTTCATTTAATGGCACTTTCCTTATTGCTGGTAACATTAGTTTGTTCTTTTTTCAACATACCTAACAATACTTCTGAGTATTTCAGATTGGGCACCTGGTTTACATTTGCGATTACACAACCCAGAAAATTTATATTGCAAGGTTACAGCTAGATGCTAATTGGTCTCGCACGCAAATCAAATTAATCAGATCCACCTGCTAACTAACAAGTTCGACTGCTTCTACTCTGCCTAAACTGTTCTTGGTCTGGTAGTTATGTTTATCTACTATTTTGCTTGCTTTTTTTGTCTGTTCTCGTCTTTCGTTTTTTGTCTGAACATCTTTGGTGCTGGTATCGTAGATGGAGGCAGCCTAAGGAAAATACCTAGCGAGCCGAAAACCGCTCCTGTGATACTGGGTACCCTAAACCAAGGTGGTGGCTTAGGAGCCCCGTTACCGCCTCAAGGACAAGCCCGGGGACTTCAGAAGCTTCACATTGACATTCCATCGATCGACGATAGCCCTGGTGTTTAATTAAGTAACAAATGTTGTCCTTCACATCTCATTTTGTTGGAAAAGTGTTGTATCGTTAAACTTATGTCTCGTTCTGAATAATGAATCTTATTACAAATCATAAATCTGCCCTAAAGTCAGATACTGGTAGCATGAGGTATTCTACAAAAAAAAATTGCAGTATCTTGGAACAAATTTTCATTATCGAATTTAAAAAAATGATCTTCATTTGGGTTGCATGTCCTAACCAATAATTTCATTAACAGAAATAAGGTTTAAGAATCATAAACTAAAAAATACAAATCTTCAAGAAATATTGGGCACATTGATTGAGAATGGGAAGAGCTGATGTGCATCTTTGTTGAATAATTTTATCATCATTCATCACGTTGTTTAAAATCCGGATTTCGTATAAAATCTGGTGCCTTATCTGTATACCAAATTGTGCTTTTCGAATCCCAAAACAATAGTTAAGTTTTAGAATCGATTCCAGGTTATCTGGTTGATGAAGAAGTCATTCTGGATTCATACCAAGATGTTAATTCCCATTGTCATCACGTGATTCATCCTCCAACTGTAATTCCTGACCATCATCTAGCACATGCGGACAGTATAAGAAGCGAAACTAGCTTAGAGGACAGTGCCTTAGGTAGAA
Organism: Diplolepis rosae; assembly: GCA_030998225.1. NCBI lineage: Eukaryota > Metazoa > Arthropoda > Insecta > Hymenoptera > Diplolepididae > Diplolepis > Diplolepis rosae. The sequence goes on along the minus strand of JAPYXD010000727.1, from coordinate 7,007,981 downwards.
GTATCTGCAGAGATAGTTGTGCCAATCCAAATCACTCATCTTACCATCCTCCGAAGGAAACAAATCATTATAAGATAGTCGAGATAGAACCAGATGCCATCCATGTGATCGGAGACGCAGAACTGGAACAGCTTCCAGAAGCTGTAAATCGAGAAATCCTGAAAAACAGTAGAGAAATCGTCTACGAGGATGAACAACGAGTTCGTGATTATAATCATCGCCATCATGTTCACCGAGAGCGAGACTTCAAAGAAGATTCACTCCTTATCCCCAAAACATTTGTTCCAACAATTAGAAAAAACTTTAGGTACCCACTCCTCGATGAGGAAAGAAGATCTCTACAGGGTTCGAGAAGAAACTTAAGCAACAGGAACCTCCTGATTGCAGACGAAGACAAAAGATCCTTAAACGAATCTCGGAGGAACTCGAACGGATCTAAGAAGTACCTTCTGCTTTCTTTGGACAAGTCTGACAGCCACAGGAATCTTTATGTAGGTAGTCGGGAAAATCTGTTTGGTTCCAGACGACATACTGGTAGTAAGGAGATGTTAAATGGAATCAAAAGGAATGTAGTCGGAATTAAGGGGTCAAAGGAAACCCCAGAGTTGAGACCAAGAAAAAAAACTAACGAGATAATTATTGATGGCAAAGACTATGAGTTGGAAAAATCTTTCAGAAAAAGTGCTCGATCAGGATTACAAGAGGTTGTGGTACATCGTTTCGAGACAAGTTCTCCTTCCCCTCAGGAAATTATAGAGAATTCTATCCCTAATTCGAGATTAGAATCGGCTTCCTCAAGAGATTCTGATCTCTTGAATGAATGTTATTCTTCAGAAAACAATAAGAGTGAAAGAAGATTGTCAGGGAGTAGCGTCATTGCGAGGAATAGAAGAAGTTATGAAAATGCTCAGCTGCAGGATGTTACTAAGGTAATATCCAGGCATAACAGTGGTAGCAGTTCCTCTGATAGTGACAGCACCTCAAGAACTGTCAATTCCTCAGGTGTTCTTAAAAAAAAAAGTTCTGTAGAAAGAAAGCCAATTTCTTACACTAGTGTCTGATGAACGATTTTTCTATAGTAGATAAGTATTTTTAGTCAATGGTGTACTTGACTAATAACTAGGTGAGATGCGAAAATTTTGTATTCAACACCAAGTGCCCAGTATGTCAAAATAGATGTATTCGAATTTTGCTATCTATCGGACATTAGATAGAGTACTCTGTGATTTGTCATAATATTTCTATTAGCAACTCGTTATTGTGTATAACAGGGAAGTACGGTGCAAAAATTTGTAATGCAGAAAGATTTTTAAAAACTGTAAACGTTAAAAATTTAGACCTAACCCGGGCATACCCAGTCCAGTGAAATGTCAGCGAATTCAATGACCGTTCACTAACCTTTCACCTGGTAATAATATGAATAAGAGGAGCATAAGAAACATTTAAGTTGTTACTATTATGATTCTGCGGTACATTTTGAGTTTGAAGTTATCGAAATTAATACAATAATCGTATTTTTTAGTGTTAAAAACTAAAAAATCTGCCCGCCTCGCGGGCACATTCTCATTGCTTATTTCATTGTTTATTTTTTATAATTTAATACTGAAGCTCAAACCAATTTTACAATAATATTAAAGATGATGTAAATTAGTCATTTTCTCAAATTCACTAAGTTTCTTTTTCAGTTTTAGTGAAACAGGAAATTCAATTTACTTAAGGCTCTATCGGCCTTAAGGAACACATTCTCATCATGACACTCGCGCTTCGCGCTCGATTTTCTGTATGCATTTTTGTAACTTTTTAATAAATTACATGATTATTGATAAATTTATTTTCTTCCAAATATCTCAAAAAGAAAAAACAATCGTAGACTTTATTTAAGGAAACGATTTTGCAGAACAACGCTTATTTCGTATCTCACATATTTTGGTGAAAAAAATCGAATTTTTTCAATATTAAAAATCAAAAAATTAAAATATACATCCTGTCGAGAAATTTCTCGATAAGAATGTGTAGACCTTATTTAGCCAAACAATTTTTCATCTCAAAGTTTTTTGTATTTCACATATTTTGTCTAAAAAATGGAATTTCTGAATTTTAATCGTATTTTTTGGAATTGAAACGAAAAATATATGTTTTATCAGAAACTATGTGAGAGAAAACTTGTAGATCTTTTTGAAACTAACAACTTTGTATTCTTACGTTTTTTTCTTATTTTACATATTATTGTTAAAAAATTGAATTTTGGATTTTCAATAGCTTTTCTTTAAATTAAAAAGAAAAATATGCATCTTATGAAAAAATGTTACAATTCAAATTTGTAGGTCTTTATGTACAAAATAATATTGTATCATAACGTTTTTTCGTATCTCGTATAATTTAACAGGAAAATGGAATTTTGATATTGACTTTTTTCGAATTTGAATATGCTGTAACATTTCTAATTTTGATTTAATCAAAAAATGTTATCAGGATACTTTTTAGAGATTTATGAGCACTATCTAAAACCAGTATTGAAATTTTTGATTTTTTCAAAAAATTATTTTCAAAAACACAAAAGTAGTGCTCAACCCCTCATTTTTGATTGGATGTGGCTGGTTAACGAACTTCTCCTTACTTTTTCGGTTCTGATAAAGTGTACCAAAGCTCAATTCAATCTGATAATTCTATCGAGAGTTATGCCGCACACGACCTACAGACAGACAGACAGACGGACAGACAGACACTTTCGTAAAAACCTTTTTTTCCGACTCAGAGGGTCTCAAAACGTAAAGATTTGATGAAAATTTCGAAAGTCATTTTTCACATAAAACCAATACCTTCTCATCCATGATGAGAATGTAAAAAACATAATACCTGTCACTGAAGGCAGTGCAGTAGTTCATAACTTTCCATGTCTTTACCGTTAGGATTGACTATTTGTTAGAGTGAGATGAAAGTATAGTTGTGTCTCACTCCAACTAATCTTTACGTTTTGAGACCCCCTGAGTCAGAAAAAATGGTTTTTACGAAAGTGTCTGTCTGTCCGTCTGTCTGTCTGTCTGTAGGTCGTGTGCGGCATAACTCTCGATAGAATTATCAGATTGAATTGAGCTTTGGTACACTTACCGGAGCCGAAAAAGTAAGGACAAGTTCGTTAACTAGCCACATCCAATCAAAATTGAGGGATTGAGCACTACTTTTGTGTTTTTGAAAATAATTTTTTGAAAAAATCAAAAATTTCAATACTGGTTTTTGATAGTGCTCATAAATCTCTACAAATTATCCTGATAACATTTTTTGATTAAATCAAAATTAGAAATGTTACAGCATATTCAAATTCGAAAAAAGTCAATATCAAAATTCCATTTTCCAGTTAAATTATACGAAATACGAAAAAACGTTATGATACAATATTATTAAATAAATAAAGACCTACAAATTTGAATTGTAACATTTTTTCATAAGATGCATATTTCTCTTTTTATTAAACAAAAAACGATTGAAAATCCAAAATTCAATTTTTTGCCAATAATATTCGAAATACGAAAAAAACGTAAGAATACAAAGTTTGTCGTTTCAAAAAGATCTACAAATTTTGTCTAACACAGTTTCTGATAAAACATATATTTTTCGTTTCAATTCCAAAAAATACGATTAAAATTCAAAAATTCCATTTTTTAGACAAAATATGTGAGATGCAAAAAAAAACGTTTAGATGGAAAATTGTTTGCCTAAATGAGGTCTACAAATTCTCACGAAGACATTTCGGGACAGGATTTATATTTTATGTTTTGTTTTTTATATTAAAAAAATTCGATTTTTTCACCAAAATATGTGAGATACAAAATAAGCGTTGTTCTGCAAAATCGTTTCCTTAAATAAAGTCTACGATTGTTTTTCCTTTTTGAGAGATTTGGAAGAAAATAAATTATTTTAATCATGTAATTTATTAAAAACTTACTGAAATGTATACAGAAAATCGAGCGCGAAGCGCGAGCTCCATGATGAGAATGTGTTCCTTAAGGCTGATAGAGCCTTAAGTAAATTAAATTTCCTGTTTCACTTAAATTCAAAAAGAAATTGAGTGACTTTGAGAAAATGTGTAATTCACATCATCTGTAATATTATTATAAAATTGGTTTGAGCTTCAGTATCAAATTATAATAAATAAACTTGAATGTATGTGAAGAGCACAAGACCGAGCGCGAAGCGCGAGGTCCAGAAAGAACGGAGCGCGAAGCGCGAGGTCCAGAAAGAACGGAGCGCGAAGCGCGACGATCAAATCGCGCGCCCTAGGCGCCCTCAAATTTGCGAGCGAAGCGCGCCATGAGAATGTGCCCGCGAAGCGGGCAGATTTTTAGTTTTTAACGCTAGAAAATTAAATAAAGTGTATTAATTTCGATGCCTTTAAACTCAAAATGTACCGCAGAATCATAATAGTAACAATTTAAATGTTTTTTATGCTCCTCTTATTCATATTATGAGTTCAGCGTATGGCCAGCGAACTGTTAGTGAAGAGTCAGCGGATTCGCTAACCTTTCACTGGACTGGATCCGCCAGCGAAAAATCAAGAATAACACAGCCCCACAAAAAAAGGTTATTGAGCTAGAAAAAGACCCATCATTTCCTATGGGTTTTGACTCGCTGATCACGAATCTGAAGATCGTTTTCTCCAGTTTTCACATAACCTGAAAATTTTCGAATTTTGATCAAAAATCTTTTTTTTTCGAATGACTTGATTTTTTAAAATTAAAAATGGGCAAGAAGTAAATACAGTTTGACGTGTTTTGTGCTGAATTTTTTAGGACACCTATTTATTAAGTTCAATAACTGCAGGCAAATTACTGAAAATACCGATATTCATGTTTTTTTCAACTTCGACTTTACAGTTACTGTCTTAACTTACACATCGTAAAATTTGTTCCTTATCACTGAAAACTGCAAAAGAATCTTATTCCTCATATCAGTTGATCACTCACGCTTCTGTCCGAAGTTTAAAGGTCGTAAACTAGACCGTCCCATAACGCTTAGTCCTTGTGCAGTTACATGAGAAAAAAAGCATTATAGCAATATGTTGCTCGGATGCTTTCTACTTTTGACCGCAGTTCCATGATTGAGCAAGAACAAACTTGTTGCTGTGATGAACACTGGAAGCGATGACAAGTGTCTCTCAAGAGGATGTGTAGTGATCTGCATTTCAGTTCACCGCAGTAACAAAGCCAGCGAAGACACGCTGCCCTACAAGAGACGGCATTTTCAGTAATTTGCCTGCAGTTATTGAACTTAATAAATAGTTGTCCTAAAAAATTCAGTACACAAAATACGTCAAACTGTACTTCTTGCCTATTTTTAATTTTAAAAAATCACGTCATTCGAAAAAAAATCAATTTTATTATCAAAATCGGAAAATTTTAAGGTTATGTGAAAACTAGGGACAGTTCGATTAAACAGCCTTCAGATTTTTGATCAGTGGGTACAGTGTTGTCAGATGGCTGAGTCGCTTTCCCCCTAGATTAGTTCCTATTTTCCACTAAAAAAAAAAAATTTCCACTAAATCCTGAATTTTTTTTTTAATAGCAAAATTCGTATATTTACATGACGAATTTTCCTTTTTTCAATATTTAAACGCTTTGTATATATTGTTTTTTAAGAAAAAAAGAAAGGATTTCAAAGGAATTTCTGAAGAAATTCGAGAACGTTCGCTTTTGGTAGCTGTGCCAACCTAATTTTTAATGACGCGCGTTTTTAAAATTAGGAATTTATTTCAAAACAGTAAATAATGAGAAATTATATTGATTAATATTTAATCGCTGCTAATGCCTTTGAAAGTGTTGATGAAATCAAAGAATATTATAAATATGGCTCTTTTTTCAAGAAATTTTATTGACTATTTAAAGGAAAGATAACAGTTATAATTTACTTGTGATTGGTCATGACAACACACTTGTACAATAAACTAATGAAATTGAGCGTTAATGTTCGGTTAGGAAGTACAACCAATCATTTGGTTTATTTCAAATTAAACAATTACGGTGATTGAAGGATAGAGATTTTAAAATAAAATGAGATAAACCCCTAAAAAAACCCTGAATAAAAAAAAACCACTAAATTTTCCCACTAAAGAATTTGTCCCCCTAAATTTCTCACTGAAGGACCAAAAATCCCCTAAATATAGTGGAAAAACCCCTAATCTGGCAACACTGAGCGGGTCAAATCCATAGCAAATGATGTGTCTCGTTTCTAACTCAAGACACTTTTTTTGTGGGGCAGTGTAATTGAAAGTATCAGGTGTACAAAAAAGTTTCCGCCGTTTTTTATCAAAAATTGGGCATTTATTGTGAAAGAACGGAAACTTATGTTTTATTCGAAGTATTGTCCATCGTATTGTTCTTTGTGCGTTTGACACGAATCTTGATCCAATAATGCTTCCAATTCCGCGTCTTCGTACACTTTCGGCCTTCCGCTACGTTATTTGTCTTCGATGTCAAATTCACCGTTCTTAAACTTTTGAAACTACTCACGACAACTTTTCTCACTTAAGACAGCCTCACCATATCTTTCTACAAGCAATCTATGCGCAATGACGCCTATTCGGCTCAGAACTCGACATTTTCGCACACAAAAGAATCTATTATACTGATAAAAATTCACTAATATTTCAAGGTTATGTTCTTGACAGATGTCCAACCTTACGACAGTGACGTTTTACATTTGTCAATTTCAACCAAAACTTACTGGTAACGCCAACTTTTGTCAAACGGCGGAAACTTATTTATACACCTGATAGAATGAAGGTACCAATCATTGTCGAGGAGGAACCAATTATTGAGTGAACAATTGATTTTTCTTGACCTGAACCTTTAATATGTCTTCTATTTAATTAATTTTATGCAAAAAGTCTTCGTTAAGCTTCTAAAAATGAGAAATAAGTACCCTTGTAGAAGAAAACAATTGGACCCGATTGGGACCGATTGATGCGATTAGACCCATTTCAAAAACATCATTGAAACCAATTTATTAATCGGATTCAAAATGGTCTCGGCTGATTGAATCCGATTAATCAATCGGTTTCAATGATGTTTTTGAAATGGGGTCAATTGGATCAATCGGTCCCAATCGGGTCCAATTATTTTTTTCTATAAGGGTATACATACAAAAATAGTGAAAATACGAAAGAGTTTATCTTCATAATCGAAAATAGGTCCTTCCTCAGTAATTGGTGCCTTTAAGGCCATGGATCAACCAGATCACGTGACCAAATTTCTGTAAAAGTTCATCTAAGATAACTTTCTTCTTTTACAAAATGTCTTCTTGGAAATTTGAAAAATACAAAAGAAAACGATAAAGAACGTATGTCAACTTTGTTTGAGTGAAAATTTCGTAAACCATTTTACAGTTAACTCTAATTGTCGATAAGTTTTCGAATTTTTTAAAACTTTTACTAAAAAGAAGTTAATAGACGTGCTTTATTGTCTTTTGTTACGTTGCACAAATTTTCAGAAATGTGTTTTATAAATTCAAAAATTTATCTTACATGAACGAATAAATGTGTAATTTAGTCACGTGGTCCGACCGATTCATTGCCTTAAAGTAATTATAATCTGAATTGCTGGTTCATTGGATTCATTTTATTTTTTCGTTTCAAGTTTCTGATTCCTCAACAACAGTGATTTTTCCTACCGAACTATAATGTATTTCACTTGCCAGTACTAAGACGCGCGATTAAGGAGGTGTCCTGGTTTACAAAGCTAATAAAGGGCAGTTTTTGGCATTTTTCAAAAGGAAAAAAACAGCAAAGCTACAAAGAATGAGGAAGAATCTGCCGAGGCCTCGGTGGCGTAATCGGTTAGAGTACCACTCATCAAAAGTGCGGACCCCGGTTCGAATCGAAGCCGAGACAGATTTTTTTCTCGTTCTTCAATTACTTGTCTGAAAGAACCGTGGATTTCTTAAGAACATAGGTCATGCAGGTCACGTGACCAATTCAGTCACAGGATATCGATTTTTTTCTACATATATAAAATTTTGAATCAAAATAAATCGGTCAAAATTTAGGAAATGATAAATAATAACATATAGAAGGAATAGGGGAAGGCATAGTGCATTAAATAAAAATTTATTTATATTTTTTATTAATAATACCAACTCTTTAAATATGAATCAGTCAAAATCTACTGATTATCAGTGAAATTTGACTGATTCAAATAGCTGAAACGAGGTTACTGTAAATCAGTCAAATTCCACTGATTGCTTCTGTGAAAATTAACTGATTTAACAGTGAAAATATTTTTCCACTGATTCAATTAGTGATAATCAACTTATTTAACAGTGAAATATATTTTTAACTGGTGAATCAGTGAAAAGGCAAATCACTGATTCAATCAGTAAAAATTTGACTGATTCAGATTTAGAGAGAACTGATTGTTTTTAATTCTGCTGCACTGGTTTAACACTGTCGGTAATATACTCTGCAAATTTACTAAAATTACTTATTTTTGTTCAAATTTTTTTATACCATCAATATTGAAGACGTAAGAAACCTGTCTTAGTAATTTTTTATTCATTTCCCAAAATTTCAAGACCATATTTCTTTTTTCGTGGAAATGTAGTTGCAGAACTGTAATTGCCAATAACACTTCAGTGTTAAATTTTAGAATAAAAAAAATTTAGAATTTTTACTAATACGGAGTTAACAGACGTTCCTTATTATCTTCTGATACATTTATATAATATATATATAATTATATATATATATAATTTTTGTCACGTGACCTGCTTGGCCTATGGCCTTAACTTAAATTATTATAAATTCCAGAGGTTAAAATTCGTTGAATAAAATGTTCAACAAATGATAATTTGAGAACATATTTCCCAATAGTTTAACTATCGATTAAAGTAAAAAAAAAACGATTTTTTGGACCCTCTGAACCAGAATAAACCCTTAATTGAGAAGCTCTCATATTTATTGTTCTCTTAAAAAGAACATTAAGGAGGAAGACCATCTTGGATGCCAGAAAAATTGATGTTTTTTATAAATGTTTTGTTAATTAAAAAATAAAATTATGAATCTCAACCTATGACAACAACAAATTATATTTTCTTCTTCTGCATGAGATTCGCTAATGAAGTACGTACACTGAGAAAACAGTTTTGTCAAATCAACAAAAATATTTGGTTAGTATTTAGCTAACAAAAATCTTTTGTTGTGCCAACAAAACATTTTGCTATATCAAACAAATTTTGTTGGTTAAACAAAATGTTTTGTTGGGACAACAAAATATTTTGTCAGGATAACAAAAAAAGTTTTGTTGGATAAATTTTTTTTTCAGTGTAGTGTTTTTAAAAAATATTGATTTTTGAGTAAATGATGTCTATTTGAAATAAAAAGGCAAATTTAATCGAGAAATTAAATAATGCTATGATTGAATGAAATGATTGTATGAGATAATGTTCTATATACTCCAAGGAATCAGTTTAGCTAAAAAAAAAAGCGATTTTTTGAAATTTTAAAGGTGGTTTTCCTCCTTGACTCTTCAACCATAATTGTTAGGCGACATTGCTTTTCCTTATGAGTAAAATAAGAAAAGTCCATTCAAGCCACCGCTGGTCGGTCGTTTGGGACTAGGATAGGAAAATAACTAAATCAAAATTTGATAATACGTAATATTTTTCCAAAAATGTCTTGCATATATTTAAATAATGATTCTTTGATATTATCTACCGACGAAATATCAAAGTATGACTACAGTATTAGGTATTAATTTAAGTAACAGATTCAGAGTAATATGTATTAATTTCAAGCATCACATTTTATTAAATCTTCCAAACGATAAGTATCAATCAAAAATTAGAGTAATAATTTATTATTATAGTGATCTGCTCATAAACTAAAATCGACATATTGCTCTGATTCAAAATTGCTTGATGATTAAGAAAAAATATTTTGAAATTTTGTAAATCTTAATGATTAGCCAATAAATGATTTTTTTTAAATAAATAATTTAATTAATTCAGATGTCAAGTTTTTGAGAGCAGTCAAATGTAAAATATTAATTTACAACTAAAAATGCTATTTCTGCAAAAACAAACAATAATCAAAAAGCTTTCACAAGTGAATTTTAATAAGAGTGAAAATGTTGAATGATTATTTATTGCTTTAAAATACTATAAATAATTTAACGCTGTTGTTTAAGTTTAAGATAAACAATTCTGTACGTGAAATTGTATTCACACATAGGTACGTAGTCATTCCTTCCTAAAAATCGCAGGACGAGCCTTCTTAAAAAAATATCGTTTTCAAATGGATGTTTTGCTTAATGTTAATTAAAACTGTAAATATTATTGTGATTTATGAAAATTATTTATGAGAATGCTGTTTTTAATGAACTGCAGTTGAAAATTACAAACTATGTTTTATTATTTTGACCTCGCAACATTATATTTTAAGATCTGATTTTTTGCTAATCTCTGAACATTATAATTTTCAAGTTCGGAATCTAAAAGGATTTATCGTTCGAATTTTTTCGTCCTTATATGATTTTAATAGAACAAATGACAAAAATAGGCCATAATTGAGGGTTCCGGTGCAATAATCGGTTAGGTGTTCGAGCAGTAGAATTAAGGGGGGAAGAGGTCAAATTCAGTCAAAATTTGAAATTAAGAAAAATAAAAAATAAAAATATCGGTCAATATAAAATCAGAACACGCACAAAATATCCAAATAACATTTTCTTACTCGACCTACGGCATTCCAATAAAAAAATTAAAAGAATTTTGCGATATAAGAGTTTGAAATTGTCTACGAGGACACTTGTCGACAACGTATCCTATCTGATACGCGACTAGTGATCCTCCGATAATGTAGGCAGTGACAAAAATTTCAAACTCAACTAATTAATTTGAAAAAAATTAAAATCTTGATTTTTTTTAATTGCAAAATTTAATTTTTTTTCAAACTTAACTCACGATATTTTGGACATTTTTTGACTTTGAATAAATATTTTGTTTTTTAACCGATTGTCATGATTCTTTTTGAATTTTGTTCCTTACAATGTGTAGCAACTTTTTGGGTATGAAAAATAAGGTAACGTGACTGAAAAAAAGTTACAAATAAAATAAAATGAATAAAAATATCCCAAAATATAAAAAAAAAATTGTTATTTTTTTAACTAGAATGCTTTCCATATCCAATAAGTTGCTACGCATTGAAAGGAATAAAATAAAAAAGCAATCATGACAATAAGTTAAAAAACAAAACAGTTATTCAAAGTCAAAAAATGTCAAAAAATGTCCAAAAAACTCAAAATTTTTAGTTTAAAAATACATAAAGGTGCTGGAATTTTTTTAAACCCCCAAAATCCCCTTAATTTAAAATTTTTACTGAATTTGACCTCTATCCCCTCCTTTTATTCTACAGTTCGAGCGCCTAACCGATTATTGCACGGGGAGTCTCAATTAATACTGCGATCTAAAAAAGAGTCTATTGATACTGAAATTACGTTCCTTTCAGAATGCATCTATTGAAATTAAGCAAATTTCTTTTGCCTGCCAACAGAATTGTTTCACTGTTAAAAAAACTCATCTGAAAAAGGCAAAACGAAAATATTTTGACCGATAAACGATTTCTTTTGACTCTTATAAGAAATCCTTTAACTATTAAAGGATTGAATTTATAGGCTAGCGGGCGAAGTGCGCCGGCGCATGAATAAGTGTACATCGTCTAGTGCTTAACAGTACTTAACCCCATTTTTCATTGCTTCTGACAATCGAAGCATATAAATTTATTTATTTTTGATGCTGTTAACCATCGCAGGATTATCAGTCGTCTTTTTTTAGAATAATTTTTTAAAGCATCCTTGAATTTTATTGAATATTATGTTTTTCATCAAAGTTGTATCTTGAAGTTTCTTTAAGCTGAAATTTAAGTGGGATCGTTATTATAGTATTGATAATGATCGATTTAATATTCGCACTTGTCAAATTTGGGCTTCTGTACATTTCTTATCAGGTTATATCATACAATTTCTTTTCTTTCACCCTCGAAATTATATTTCCTTTGTACGACAAAGGATTTCATTTCCAGACCCCTTACTTTTTGGAATATGCCAACTTTGGCATAGACACACGGAGCGAAATTATGGAATCGGCATGTTAAAATTGTAGTACACTATGCTACATGTTTACAAGACGCATGCGCGGCGCGAAATTCAAATTAATATATCTGTAAATACTTCAAAGTTTAATATTTTTCATGAATAAAATGTTAATAAATATAATAATATTATGTTTTAATAAAACTATTTTAGTAATAATTATAACACAGTTTCTACTTTTTCAAGTCTTTGTATGCTTTGGAATGTCTTTACGTAAATCACATGAAAATTAACTCTACTCAGCCTTTATTTAAAAAAATGATTGATTGATCAAACATGTTTCATATAGGGCAGAAAAAGAAAACAATTCTCATTGTATAATGGCTATTCTGCTTTCGTTTTCATTTCATTTCGGTTAAATAAAAAATAAAAAATAGAAATATTTTAAAATTATGGTACATTTAAGAGGTATGGTATACAAGGGATGGTACATGGTACAAGAGCCAAAATTATGGTACACGGAGAAAAATAGTTGAAGTAATTTTACTCAACTCTGTCGATTAAACTTGGGACATAAGGACATTTGAACATCTATTAAATCCTAGTCGGGTAAAATCAATTTGATATATACCTAATTCACCCAAAGTGAATAACAATAAGCGTTACATAGGGAATAGTAAGAAGTTGAGTAAAACGTTATCGACGACAGGGCACCAACATGCGTCAGTGGGTTAACATGAAATGTATAAGTATATCACCGACGCTTGAGGTGCTTCAAATCGTAGTTGAGTAAAATGAGCATCGGGCGTATTATTTCAACTGGCAATGGTATGCTTCTCTTAAGGGGGTCCTACCATGTAAACGCCGTTTTTCGAGGCGTTTTTTGGGATCATGCAGAAGGAAAAGAATTCAATATTTTCCAATGCGGTTTTTTTTAAAATTTTTATTGGTCCTTTGAGTATAAAAAAAATCGAAGTTTAAGAAATAAGTGTTATGCTGTAGCCACAGCACCCCTGCGAAATTAGGCCTTCCAAAAGTATGTGGGTTGATAGTACACACGATTTTGCAAAAACTGTTCGTCTGAAACACAAAAGGAAAAGTTTTTTACACTCTGCAAACTTGCCGCTATCGTACGGTAATAATTCACATAATTATCTTTACAATTGTCAAAATGGCGGATCATGAAAAAAAAATGTCATTTTTCGGTTTTTTAAGCAGATAAAAACAATTTTTTTATTATTTTTTTATAACAATTGGAAGCTCATCTTGTACCGAACGATAGCGACAAGTCTGCAGATTGTAAAAAACTTTTCCTTTTGTGTTTCAGACGAACAGTTTTTGCAAAATCGTGTGTACTATCAACCCACATACTTTTGGAAGGCCTAATTTCGCAGGGGTGCTGTGGCTACAGCATAACACTTATTTCTTAAACTTCGATTTTTTTATACTCAAAGGACCAATAAAAATTTAAAAAAAAACCGCATTGGAAAATATTGAATTCTTTTCCTTCTGCAAGATCCCAAAAAACGCCTCGAAAAGCGGCGTTTACATGGTAGGACCCCCTTAAATAAAAAAAAATTCTTAGCTCGAGCCTGCCAATAGTCATCCGGTACATACATAAACAACATTCAAATTCATTCACACCATCCAGACGTAGCCAATCACATTTCAAATCACAAATACACTTAAGCATATAACCTTACATATATAAACCTAATAACTACACACTTATATATAGTACGATACGCTTTCGTCGAATCACGCACACGCTCGCTTACAATGCTGAGATATAAAACTTGGAACTTTGTTATATAGTGACTGCCTGAGTTATTCAGAGCTTGTGAGAGTAAGTGCCGTCAATAAAATTTTTGAGCCTTACTCAAGTAAAAATAAATCAACTTTTTTCATAAATGATTAATAAAATATTTTTAAGAATTAATATAATTAATCAATTATTATAACTATGATTATTAATATATATAATATAATTATTAAATTACATTTAGCATACATTTTTATTATACGACGTATGAAGTTTAGTGAAACTAAATTTTCAAATGTACATTAAAAAATTGCATTATTACACTGCAAAAGAAGTGTCTTACCTGGTATCTTACTGTAAGATATGAGATGGGAATTTGCTATCTTCTGTCTTAAAATAAGATGTCTCACGAAGTGTCTTATTCAAAATTAAGACAACTTACGTATCTTGGTACGAATAAAGATATAATTTCCGTCTTACAAAATAAGATACTTGATTGAGTTAGATAATGTATCTTAGTTTAAGATGTTTAGGGTGTCATAAGATGGTTCTGGCATAAGATGTTTCTGAATTATAAGATATAGCAGGTCAATAAGTTAGCAAAAACTAAGACGCGTAAAGTGTCAAAGAAGTAGTGGTCGAAAGATAGAATCTCTCAAAGGGTTATAGTTACAGTTCATAAACTCAAAAAATGGAGCGTTTTGAGTGTTGCATGTTTTTCTTCTGTGGTGTAATATCAACACATTTAGAGGAATATATTGTTCATTTTCATCGACACGATCCTTTATTTAAACTTTAGATATGACGGATGTGGAGCTACATATAAAAATTGGGAATCGTATCAGCAACACGTAACTCGATATCAGGTATACCTTCTGTTTTAACGTAGTGGATACGTTTGCTAAGTCGCTTATCTCCTTTCCCAATAGAGCATTTTCTTGAATTAATTTTTTTAAGAAGTACATACAGCCATGTAAACCACCACATGTGTAACAGATACCGGTGTGCCGTAAGCTTTTTCTCACAGTGTAGAGGTTATAAGGAACATGAACTGTCGGTAACTTAAGTAACCTGTGTTACCGATGGTTCAACTCAAGATATTTTACGTGTCTCCAATTAATATGCTTTATACGATTATATAATTATGGTACGGTCTGGCAAAGCTGGTTGATATCTTGTTGGCATTGTTTGGTATGCTTTTTCCAAATGATAATTACGTCGGAATGATCGCTTTTCATTAATTTTTTAAATTAAAAACTTGAAAATTGGCTATTTCGGTGTTATCGTGTAAGTATAATTTTGCATTATAATGTTTAAATTTAAAAATAATGCGATTATCGAGCACTTGTAAAAATAACTATTTCAGCAGACTTCAACTGAAATAGTTATTTTTACAAGTGCAAGTTACATGTTATTTTTGAATTAAAACATTATAATGCAAAATTATAGTCACACGATAACACCAAAATAACCAATTTTCAAGTTTTTATTTTAAAAAATCTATAAAAAGCAACAGTTCCGACGTAATTATCACTTGGAAATTGGCATATTCTAAAAAGTAATGGACCAAAGGAAAAACTTTGTCAGTAAAAGGATAGGATTTGACACGACAACCCTTTCAGGTAAGTTAAACGCTCCTATCTCGCGCATGTTAAAAAGTCAAAGTTTGAGACCCATTATCTCAGCAACTAACCAAGATACAGTTCTGAAATTTTTTACAGCTGTTATTTAGGTCTTTATATTACTACTGGTCCTCACTTATAATTTTATTGATTTAAGAAACAAAATTATAGTCTTTTCAAAATTTAAACTTTTTAATATATATATTTTTTTACAATTTATTTCTTTATTTTTTGTTTTAATACATATAAGCTTTATTGTGGATCCACACAATAGCCTATATATAGAAAACATGTGGTAAAAATTTGGTCCAGATATCTTTCACAGTTTCCAATATAATGGGTCATTTATGTTGTAAAACGCTGATGCAAAACCTCTGTGCATATAACCTTTAAGAAAATTTAAAAAATACTTCTAGACCTCCAATCGTTATACTTTTTTTACTAAAATATTTAAAAATAAATAAATAACAATATTTTGTAAAAAAAAAAGTTGAAAAAAATTTATTTTTTTGCGTTTAACTTTCCTTAAGGTAGTTTTCATCCACGAAAATTAGACCTCAGGCAAAAATAGATAATTTTGCTTTCAAGAATAGTAATATTATTATTGAAGGGCTATTTTGGAAGAGAAAAGATTAATTTCCATGTAAAAAATTTTTAACACAGAAAAATAATTTTTTTAATAAATTTTATTTTTGACCCAACTTTTTTTATTATCGCTTCTTACCAAATTTTAAAAAATTATGCGGTTCTAATAAATCATGAATTATTTTTTCAGAGAAAAGATTTCCCACAACTTCGCCGTTTATGATTTTCAAAAATAAATTAATAAATTTTATTTTTGCCCAAACTTATTTTCTTATCGCTTCGAGCCAAATTTTTAAAAATGATGCGATTCTAATAAATCATGGTTCATTTTTTTAGAAAAAAGATTCTCTACAAGATAACCATTTCCTATTTTTGAAATTGAATTAATTATTATTAAATGCAACAATTTGTTTATAAAAATTTTGTTTTGAATAATTGTTTTTTTATAATTCCAGCCATTAAAGAATTCATTTTTAAAAATTCGAAACGGTCATGTTGTAGAGAATCTTTTTCCTAAAAAAATGAACCAGAATTTATTAGAATCGCATAATTTTTAAAAATTTGGTACGAAGCGATAATAAAAAAAGTTGGGTCAAAAATAAAATTTATTAATAAAATTATTTTTCTGTGTTTCAAATTTTTTACATGTAAAATAATCTTTTCTCTTTCAAATTAGCTCTTCAATAATAATATTGCTGTTTTTGAAAGCAAAATTATCTATTTTTGCCTGAGGTCTAATTTTCGTGAAGGAACTACCTTAAAGGATTTCCTCTCATGCCAATTGTGAATAGAAAATCCTTTATTACTGAAGGGAATCGTTTGACAGTCAATAGTCTGTTTTTAGAGTGTGCATTAATCACCAATCTAATATTTCCAGTTTCAATTAAAAAACAAATTTCCTTAATTTTATGTAAAAGTATTTTATTCGTGATTTGTTCTCAGTTTTTTAGTACCTTCTGTTTAAAACTGTTCTTGCAATGCGTATGGCTTACATTATATAGGACAACACGAATTATCTTTCATGTCTTTTATTTACGATAACAGATAATAAGGAACGTGTTTATAAGGTAGATATATAGTTATTTTATTTCCGTACTTATTACTTGTGATCACGTATTGGCAGTTCGAGAAAATCAATGTATCAGAAAGTCTTTAGGAATACTTAAAAGATAATAAAAAATTATTTGATTTAAATTTCTTTTAAAATCAGAAACATCCTTTTTGTGATTTTTATTCTGATTTTGAAACAAAAGAATACATCAAAATAATATCAAAGTTAAAATATCCTAACCTGGCTTACTACTTTCCTTACTGACGATTTTTGTATAATAATATTTTTTGGAAATAATGGGTCAATGTTGCGACAGGAAATGCAATCATTTTTCGTAATTCGTTATTCGCTTTGAACGAATTATGCAACGCTGACTTTGCAAATATTGTGCATGGATTAACCGCACAAAGCATCAAATCAAAAGAGGACAGTATTCAGGAATCAGCGTTATGAAGAAGGCTAAGTGTAAGTAATTAAATTGAGTTTCTAAACCAATGAAGTGATTTAAGTTGTGTCAAATTTTGATCATCAATTAGAACTTATTTTGAAAAAATTTTTAGGCCTTTTTGAGGAGGATCAACCTTTACTCTTTTCCGAAGAAAACTATAAGACAAACGATTATCCAGAAATTCCATATGAAAAAGCAATTGCTCATGGAGCTGTAAAATTTCTGGGAAAATGGCCATCACATTTATGTGCTGTTTTCTTGTCAGGGTGTTTGATGTTAGGTATAATTGTGTTACTCATTTTGACCACAATCTTTTTCTCATCACCCGCATCACATCACAGGTGTAGGTAGGTAGATTTCAAAACAATTTTAATTTTCGTTTTATCTAATCCAATATTCTTTTTATTTTATAATTAATTAAATTTTTCTCAACCTATCTTATCGATATTATTAAAAAGATAATATATACACAATTCGTATTAAAAAAAGAAAGATAATCCAAAACTATCGAAAAACTTATATAAATACATTTAAAATCAGAATAAAATCACAGAACCAATATTTTGAATGATTTTTTTTTTAATTAACAAAATGAAAGAGACGTCTTGAAAAAAAGTTGTTTTGCGGTGACAGTTGTAACCCATCACTGGATCATATGAAATCAAAAAATCGAAATGATTTTATTAGTTTATGAGTTTACCCACGTAACGCTTTTGAGATTTTTTTAAATTTGTTGTTACTTTTTATTTTACAATAACAAATTGCCAATTTTTTTAGAGAAAATTGCGTTTTTCACTTTCCAGTGTTACCAAAAGTTGATAAATTAATTTAAAAAAAAAAATAAAAACCCGCACTGAGAAAAAAGATTTGATTGAATGGAAGAAAATAATTTGTTTGAAAGGCTTTTTTCAATTCAAACAAAAGATTTATTTGAATTAAATAACATTTGTTTAATTCAAACAAAATATCTTTGGGCCAAATAAATATTTGTTTAAATCAAATAAATTTTTCTTGAAAACAAAGAAATTCGTACATTGATATATGGTCTAAAATATAATTTGTTTGATTCAAGGTAGAAATTTATTTGATTAGAACAAATTTTTATTTGGCTCAAAGATACTTTATTTTAATCAAACAAATTTTATTTAATCAAAACTAATCATTTCTTCAAATCAAAGAAAGTCTTTCAAACAAATAAATTTCTTTGATTCAATCAAATCTTTTTTCTGAGTGCGACAGCGTTACCTGGGGAAACTCACAAACTAATAAAATCAATTTGATTTCTTGATATCAGTTGATCCAGTGGTAAGTTACAACTGTCACCGCAAAACAACTTTTTTCAAGACGTCTCCGGACATTTGCTGCCAACGGCTTAGTTTTAAATATTTTCCACTGAAATTTTCAGAAAATATTCTTGAAATGTTACTCTAAAATACTGTAATCAGTTAATTTAAAATACATTTCCTGTATCTTGTAAAAAAATGTTTTAAAAAGTGACTTTTTTCACCGAATTAACGACCCCCTTCCCACCTTCCCTCCCCCCTAAAGGGGGTGCCTCGCGTAAACGACTGTTTTTTTGAGAATTTTTTCCAGAAGAATGAGATTACATTTATCAAATCGGAATAAAGTATATGATAATAATGACTATACAAAGAATTTGAAGAATTTTTGTTATAGTTGAAAAAATCCAAAATGGCGGCGCTACAGCTGCTCGAAGTGGGCTCCTTCAATTTGCGCCGGGGAACGCCCAGGTCCTTGTAATTGACTAAAATCAATGAATCATATTTTTTTATTAAAGTTAGTCCTTCTGCTTCGAATGAACCTAAATATAGCAAAACAAAATAATTCGAAATTTGGGGACATTTAAAAAAAATGACCTTTTTTTTTATTATAAATAAATCGATAAAAGCAATATTTATTATAACAATTTTAATGTATATTTAGGTTCATTTGATGGCCAGTAAGTTAAACAATATCTGTACAAAATTTCAAGTCAATCGGTTCATTAGTTTTTGAACTACATTCCCCGGCGCGAAAAAATTAACGTTTTGAGAAAAACGCGTTTAAAATTTATGGTCATGAAAAGTACCTTTGGAGCGCATCACTTTGGTGACTTCTTAGGGACCTTAAGATATTTCTCTTGGGTTTAAAACTTTAGGGATACATTCTTGAGATATTAAAGGAATTTTTGGAAGCAATAAAAAAAAATGAAAAAATTTAATTTCACGTGAGGCTCCCCCCTTAATGATATCATTTGCGAGATTTAGAAAAAATCGATTATTTTGAAAATAATCAATATAAAATTTGGGAAGATAATTTTCTATTGCTACCATGAAGAATTTTATTTTTCTTCAAATAAAAAGACATTTTTATTTCATTTTATTTATATTTTGTAAAGATTTCACAAATAATTTGAAAAAATAGTAATAAAGTTTGTTAGAAAATTGGGAAAGAAATTATTTTATTTTGAAATGTTATACAAGTTTTTTTACATTGATAGATATCAGATGCAAAATTGTACTTGAAAAAAAATGAATCGCGTACTGTTAATATTTAAATGAGTTTTAATTTTTACTGGTCTCTCCCTTTAGAATTGAATACTTAAAATGGCGTTAAAAAACATTTTTCCCTCAACTCGGCAAAATAAGTCTCCTCATGTTTCCTTTGAAAATCAACATATGTCGTCAGCGACCAATTCTGGGATTTAATAATTTATTACCTGCCTTATTTAAAACGAATTCGGTTAAGAATTACTAAGAACTCCGTAATATCTTCGGATTCCTGAAAATGACAAAATACGAGATTCTAGGTTTTTGTTCGCCAAAACTTTTCTTTATTTAAATAATAAAAGATCTTTTGATTTTAAGAATTTCATCATCTAACTTTTCAACATTTCAAGGAATATTAATGATTTGAAAATGCACTTTTTAAACATTCAAAATATTGATGAAGATTTTAAATAACTTTTTCAGACAATTAAAGGCTTTTATGTTAAAAAATAACAAAATTTATAACAATACAACTTTTACTAAAAATTTAAACTATTATACATTGCACAAAATTTTGACTTTTAAAGAGGCAAAATACATATTGTATATAAGCTCTCTAAATCTGAATCAGTCAAATTTACACTGATTGAATCGGTGATTTGCCTTTTCACTGATTCGTCACTGAAAACATATTTTTCACTGATTTTTTTAATTTTTCACAAAATACATATTCGACCGGCAATCGAAAGACCTGGGCTCGAATCCCAGCGCAGTCGAAAGCGTCATTTTTTCCACAGAAAGATTTTCAAATTCTTTAAATATTGAATTTATTTGCATTATTTGCGATATAAGAGTTTGAAATTGTCTACACTGAGAGAAATCGGCTTTGGTTCCTGTGCACATAGCAGATAAATTTTTTGTACAGTAGTTGCCTTGACCAAAAAAGTTGAGAGAAGCTACTACTTTTATAGTTATCATGACAGTAATTTGGACTTTTTTGTGTATTCGGTTGTTGTGACCAAAGTTGATGATTAGAATGAGCTTTATACGTACCCCAACGGTTAGTACACGTACATTTTCTTTATGTGTACTGCCAAGCTCCTTTGGTTACTACAACCGCAGCGTTCGCTGTTGCGCTAGACAAATCAAGTATAACTTTCATTGAAAGATATGCAGCCTAAGTTGAATCCTGCCAATTCTCGTTCTCGATTCCTGGACTATATTTCACCGTGCCAAGCATTATCAGGTAAATAATTCTATTATAAATATAGTTTGACAATTCTTTCTAAATGATAAACGATTTTGTTCGGGGACAATGCAATGCGTTCCAATTTTGCTGTCTCGTCGTATTTTGTCAAAACTATAGTCAGTCAAAAAAAGTTTATGATGATGAATAAAGTGACAATTTTTTAACTTAATCGACGAAAGTTATCATAAATATCATTATACCGGATTATTTTTGTAGCTCTTTACGGTGAAACTTTATTTTTTCTAATCAAATTGAATTCGTATTTTGATAACTAGGAGAACCATACCTATAACCTCAAAAATAATTTTGGCTGGTCATTACTTGGTCATTTTAACTAAACTCTATGCGCGGCTTTACGATGGACTTTGGTTCCTATAACCGCAGCGCTAACGGTATTTCAAGTACCAGAATCGTGGTCTCAGTAACGTTCCTTGCAGTTGAAGTAAACACTTTTCCAATGTATGACAGCCACTACCATGATTGTCATGAGAACTTTAACATTTTTGTAAAGACGATTTTAACAAAAAAACTTTGGTCAGTGAAACCTAAAATTTCTCTCTGTGTACGAGGACACCTGTCGACAACGTATCCTATCTGATACGCGACTAGTGATCCTCCGATAATGTAGGCAGTGACAAAAATTTCAAACTCAAATAATTAATTATATATAAGCTCTATAAACCTGAATCACTCAAATTTTTACTGATTGAATCAGTGATTTGCCTTTTCACTGATTCATCAGTGAAAACATATTTTTCATTGTTAAACCAGTTGATTTTCACTGATTCACCAGTGAAAACATATCTTTCACTGATTTGTTCAGTTTTTCACAAAATATATAAATTTCAAACTCAACTAATTAATTTGAAATCATTATATATAAGCTCTCTAAACCTGAATCAGCCAATTCTGTACTGATTGAATCAGTAATATGCCTTTTCACTGATTCAACACTAAAAATATATTTTTCACTCATAAATCACTTAATTTTCACTGAGGTAATCAGTGAAATTTGACTGAGTCACAGTAACCTCTTTTTAGCTATTTGAATCAGTCATATTTCACTGATAATCAGTAGATTTTTTACTGATTCAGATTTAGAGAGAGTATCATATAGCTTTTTCAGAGTTTTCCTTCCTTGCACCTTTTTTCATAAATGTGTTTTTCATCGCTCATTCTTTTCCATGACTTGAACTTTATATCGTTGCAGAAAATCACGAAGCGTTGGAGTAGAAGGAATTCGCAACGTCTATTTTGTGAAACATGAAAATCGTACTTGGTCTCGGAAGGAATTGTGCTGTATAGAAACAGCTGCACGCAAGCATCCGGAATTAAACGTATATATTACTTAAACTTTTCAAAGTATACATACAATGTAGAACGTGAGTCTCATAATGGCTTGAAGTAAGGATAAAATATAGAATGCATACCAACAACGCAAGTACTGAATTTGTTAAAAATGCAAATCGCATACCTAAATCTTTTTATTCTCATATAAGTTCAAAATTCTCAAAGCACAGGAACTGGAATTTTCCCCTTTAAATGATTTAGTTTGTTAAAAATTGATTATCATAGAAGAAAAATTATTCAGCCCTAGTTATAAATATGAAGTTTTTAAAAATAAAATTTAAAAACCAAAGAAAAACAATTAAATTTTTATTCCGATCTGTTAAGGGGATTCGCCACCTTTAATATTTTTATTTTTTGTGTTTAGACCTTCCTTATAATTTTTTTATGTTTAGTACCTTTATCTAGAAAGGTTTTGAGTTTATTTGAAAATTCCAGCTCCTTTATGTATTTTTAAGGTAGTTCGTTCACAAAAATTAGACCTCAGGCAAAAATAGATCATTTTGCATTCAAGAATATCAATATTATTATTGAAGGGCTAATTTGAAAGAAATAATAATAATAATTTTATTAATAAATTTTATTTTTGCCCAAACTTTTTTTCTTATCGTTTTATACCAAATTTTAAAAAATGATGCGATTTTAATAACTCACGGTTCATTTTTTTAGGAAAAAAATTCTCTACAACTTGACCGTTTCCAATTTTTGAAATTAAATTAATTATTATCAAATACAGCAATTTGTTTATAAACATTTTGTTATGTAAAATTATTTTTTTATAATTTAAGCCATTAAAGAATTCATTTTCAAAAATTGGAAGTGGTCAAGTTGTAGAGAATCTTTTTCCTAAAAAAATGAACCGTAATTTATTAAAATCAGATCATTTTTAAAAATTTGTCTCGAAGCGATAAGAAAATAAGTTTGGGCAAAAATAAAATTTATTAATAAAATTATTTTTCTGTATTTCAAATTTTTTTCATGAAAAATAATCTTTTCTCTTTCAAATTAACCCTTCAATAATAATATTGCTATTATTGGAAACAAAATTATCGATTTTTGCCTGAGGTCTAATTTTCGTGATCGAACTACCTTAAACTAAAAATTTTGAGTTTTTTGTGTGTTTTTTGAACTTGGATAACTTTTTTTGTTTTTTAACCGATTGTCATGATTCTTTTTTTATTTTTTTTGTTGTTGTGAAAAATGATGTTCATAAAATGAATACTTGAACCAAATATCAAAAGAAAATATTAAAAACTGGCAAATTTTCTAATTTGTACTTGAAAATTTATAAAATTTTGAATTAATTAAATATTAGTAAATTGAAATAGGCAATGTATAAAATTGATCAATCAGGATTTTGATGATTGGGAACTTGAGAAAATAGAGCTTTTCATAAAATGTTGAACATTTATATCGGAAATGGATTTTAAAATATCTATCCATCACCGAGAAAATAGAAGTAGCATTTCTTGCTCAAGGGGATTTGCCACCTTTAATATTTTTATTTTTTGAATTTAGACCTTCGATATAATTTTTTTTATGTTTAGTACCTTTGCCTAGAAACGTTTTGTGTTTATTCAATAATTCCAGCATCTTTATGTATTTTTAAACTAAAAATTTTGAGTTTTTTGGGCATTTTTTTGACATTTTTTGACTTTGAATAACTTCTTTGCTTTTTAATCCATTGTCATGATTCTTTTTTTATTTTTTTCCTTAGAATGTGTAGAAACTTTTTAGGCATGTAAAATAAAATAAAATAACTGAAAAAAAAGTTAAAAATAAAATGAATATATATATATAATTCATAAATATTAGTAAGTAAATAAAAAATTTTGTGTAAAAAGCTAATTTTCGCTAAAAACGCGTTATTCGTAAATCCTAGTAACATCTAATTTTGTTTATTTTTCGATGAAAAAAGAATCAGATGATCCTGAAAATTTACACACATACTCAGAAATGTAGAGAATAAAAAAATATAATTTTTGGAAAATGTCAAAAAAATCAAAAACATAAATACCAATTAAATGTGGCGAATCTCCTTGAATAATCTTTTTAAAAAGTATCCTGTAATTTTTTAATTACTGTAGGTATATTTAATCAATCTCGTAACAGAGATTCCTCATGAAGATATAAATCAATTCCTAATACGAGTTATCGATACAAAACAAGATGTTAGTTCCTTTGAAGATTTCATAAACGCTACAAGAGAAAAAATGTCTGCGACTCCAAAAAATTATACACCAGAAATGTTTCAGCGTAAAATAATCGCTTATAACAATTTTAATGTGGAAAATATTGACGTATCATTAGAACGGCTTTTCGCAGGGTGAGTTTTAAAAAAATACAAAATAGAGTCCATGGTAAATTAAGACTAGATGAATAACAATAAATTCATGAAAAATTTTTTAGATCTATCCTCTGGAATGTCTATAAAATGTTGAGTTCTGAAATGATAGAAATGGCAGCAAAGAGTTACATCTTATGGAATTATCCAGGAATAGCTTTGAATCCTTTAATGTACAATAGTCTCAATGACCTGAAAAAATATTTTTGCGAGTGAGTAATAATTAAAATATAACCAATGTATGTAAAAAAAAGTTCCTATTTATGGTCAGTAATTAATGAATTTTTAATTTTCAAGTAACCCAAACGGGGATTGTAAATTTATCAGCGATTTCACGACAGAACCTAAAGGAGAATTACAAGTCTCAACCATTCCATGTCACGCCTTTGCAGGATTTTTAATGCAAGAAATAGCAAACAATCGATTATCTGATCAACAGCACGGATACAAGCAAAGTTTAAATGACTTTTGCCCCAGGTCAGACATTCAAAAATTAATTTCATTCATTGATTTTGATCTTAATGAATAATTTTAATTTTATATAAAAAATATGTATATTTCAAATTGCTCAAAGGATACAATATTTTACAGAATTCGAAGATGTTCAGGAGTCAGAATTTTAAAAGGAAAATCAAGCTATTCATCAAGTGGGCTTTTTTGTCCTACAATTTACTCAGATGGATTTCTCACTGATTCTGATGAGGATTTCCAAAAAACTACTCATTAATATCATAATCCATAATTTTTAATAGTCATTTTATTAATAAAAACTTGTATACAAAATGTTACAAAATATATTCTGTGATATATGCAATACTTTTAAAAAGCGATTATAAAATTTTATGAAATTGTTGCTTCGAGGGGTTTAATTAATTTTTTTACTTGAAAGTTCTGTATTCGTAGAGATGCAAAACTCCGAGCCATACCCACAATTCTCCCACTACGAAAAACTATAATTAGCAACTGAAATTGCATGATTTTCCTCACCCAACGCGTTCAAGATTCAAACTAAAGATTCTTTACTACACCTAAAATATATTTTTTTTAAACTTTCGGGGGTGACTTATAAAGGTCTTTTTTAAAAAAATGCGATTTTTAGATGAATGCAATTTTAGAAGAGATTGTTAATCGGAATTTTAAGACATATCATTCTAAAGCTTATTTCAAGCTCTTTGAAATCCATTTTGAAAAATTTCAATTCGACCTTTTCAAGCGAAGTTATATTTTTTTTCTAAAAACACATTCTTTTCAAACGTCAATATCTCAAAAACTATGATAATTTCATAACAAAAAGTTCTATAAGAAAGAAATGTTCATTTTTTCATAAAAAATCTAAAAATATATATTTTACACCCATCAAAAAAATTTCGGAATTTGATCAAACAATAAATAATAAATTTCAAATTAAGTGGTTGAGTTCGAAATTTTTCTTTTTACACAGAAAGATTTCTAATTTTTTAAACTTGAATAAATAATAAATATTGCTTTTTTCATATATGTAAAATATATACTCTCAGATTCTTCATGAAAAAACAAACATTTTTTGTTTATAGATTCTTTACATCCAACTCTACACCAAGTTTTTTCGAAAACTTTATGAAAAAATTAAAAATTCCAATACTGGTTTCTGATAGTTCTCATAAATTCAAAATTCCATTTTCCAATTAAATTATACGAAATACGAAAAAAAGTTATGATACAAAATTCTTTACTACATAAAAATCTACAAGTTTGAATTGCAGCATTTTCTCATAAGATCTATATTTTTGTTTTTAAATCAAAAAAATACTATTGAAAATCAAAAATTCAAGTTTTTAACAATAATATGTGAAATTCGAAAAAAAAACGTAAGTTTGAAAAATTGTTCGTTTCAATAAAATCTACAAATTTTGTCTGAAATAGTTTCTGATAAAACGTATATTTTTCATTTTAATTCTAAAAAATACGATTAAAATTCAAAAATTGTATAACTTTGCTTGAAAAGGTCAGATTGAAATTTTCCAAAGTATATTGCAAAGAAATTAAAATAAGTTTTAAGACGATATGTAATAAAATTCCGATTGACAATCTCTTCCAAAATCGCATTCATCTATAAAGTCACATAAAAATTTTTTTTTCGTTTTTTTAATCCTTCGATAAAATGATAAAAATGGTACAATTTGCATATCCGTTCAAAAGAACTTTGAAAAACCTTTAAAAGTCAGCCCGAAAAATTTTCTGTGGAAAAAGGAACGCTTCCACTCCGCTGGGTATCGAGCCCAGAACTCCGTAGCTCAGATGATAGATCATTCGACCGGCAATCGAAAGGTCCTGGGCTCGATACCCAGCGGAGTGGAAGCGTTCATTTTTTCACAGAAAATTTTTCAAAAAATATATTTTATTATATTATGGTTATTATGGTGAGTGATACACTCTTCTAATTATCAACATAATCAACTGAAATTATTTGAAAAAATTATTAAATAGTCAGCCCGAAAGTCTTGAAAATATATATTTTATTTGAAATTTGTATCTTGAACGCGTTGGGTGAGCAAAAGCACGTGGAGGAGAGTATAAATCAAAATATAACAACTAAAATACTAAAAGATAGAGAAATCTTGAAAAACCTACAAATTACGATTGCAGTGCAGGCAGTGTAAAAAAAGGCAGTAGAAAGTTGAAGATTTCCAAAAAAGAGCCATGAAGCGACAAGAGCATCGCCCACATCACACACTAGGTCTGCCATTGATAGAATAATCGAAGGCAAACTCCATCGTGGCCTCTTCTTCAGAATCGAAAACCAAATAAGAAAGATTAATCAGTTAATTAACAATTTGATGAGGAATTATACAATCCCTGGCAATCCGCTCTTATTTATTCCGCAAACCTCTGATTAAGAAATCAACAAGATTGCCCTCGTACGTGAATGTCGAGTTTACCTTTAGAGTAATTTAAACGAATCAAATTCGTGTCAAGTTCAACTCAGATTCCACATTGAGTTACACTTCGTATCCCTTTTGCAATCAAATTGTCAATTTAACAATATACGTGAGGCAATTCTTAACACCTGATTTTAATTAAGGCCACACATATTAAATGTACAATTAAAATTAATGAATTTAGACTCAAATATAATTAAATTTAAAGCAATTAAATTTGTATGATTTTACTAGAATAAAAAAGATGGATCCATGACGTATAATTGAGTATCATCAAAATTACACATAACTCACAGAAATAAGAGAAAATATGAGCATAAAAGCTGCAATCGACGAAAGGACAGAATAAGGTACTGAGTATCCGAGACTAACAGTAACGACTTTTTTAGGAGTTGAGAGAAAACCATTTGCTGTTTTTCCATTTTCAAGTAAACTGTATTCAGTACGTCCATATCGAAGTCCATGATAACTCAAAGCAAAAACGGAAATAATTAGCAGCGTTGCTTGAAAAATTCTATAACTCTCGGAAATTGTTGACTTCTTTTTAAATGATTTTTCATATTTGTTTATCCTTGTTCCTAACTCCTGACTATCTCTTCTTTGATGTTTTTTCCCCTTAAAAATTTTTATTATTTTATTGTTATTTAATATTGTGGTTTTCCCATAACTATTTTCATTTCAAAACACTGAGAAAAAAGATTTGATTCAATGATAATAATTTGTTTGAAATCCTTTTTTTAATTCAAACAAAAGATTTATTTGAATTAAATAACATTTGTTTAATTCAAACTAAATATCTTTGGGCCAAATGAATATTTGTTTAAATCAAATAAATTATCCTTCAAAACATAGAAATTAATATATTGATATATGATCGAAGATAAAATTTATTTGATTTGAACTTTGGATCAAACAAATTTTATTTTATTCAAATAAATCATTTCTTTAAATCAAAGAAAGTCTTTCAGACAAATAATTCTCTTTGATTAAAACAAATATTTTTTCTGATGCAACTCTCTAAACCTAAATCAGTGAAATAGTCACTGATTATATTAGTGAAAATATATCAACTGATGAATCAGTGCCCTGGTTAGATTTCACTGAGGAATCAGTGAACGCGCCACGTGAACATAATCACACGTTACGCAATATAAATATATACAATAATAATTACAATATATAATAATAATTACGTAATTTCTTTTTAGGTTGTTTAACCTAAAATAAACGAGTTTATCGATCGTTAAAATATATTGCTGGTTTTATTATTCCCAACTAAAGATTTCACTGATTCAATAAGTGAATTCAATCTATGTCACTGATTCATTAGTCGAATTTCACTGATTCTCAGTGAAAGACTTATAACTGCTGCGATCAGTGAATAGTCACTGCGAATCAGTGGCCGTTCACTGATCCAGGTTTAGAGAGAAGCTTCTCCCTGAATCTGAATTAGTAAAAAGTGCGCCACTAATTCACTTTAGTACATTTTTTACTAAATATTTTTAATTTTATACTATTTTCATCAGTAAGTAGAAAAATGATTGATTAGTAGAAATGTTTACTAAATTGAATTAGTGGCTCACTTTTCACTAATTCAGACTTAGAGAGTTCTTAATAATTTGACTCAAAAACTTCAATGTTCAATATAAATTGTTACATATATTTTGAATAGCACTAATTTAACTTTTAAATTAGTTTTTTACTCACTGTCGATGGTCGAAGGCTTTTAGTCAATGATATATCATCGTCATTAAATGCCTCATAGCTACAAACTTTCGGTATCGTATTCTTCAACATGGTATTAATTTATATTAAATTTTGATCAGAAATAAACTCTTTTAGAAAGAATATTAAAATAAACTACTTGGATGAAATTAAATTTTATAAATATTACAATCATTTGCGAAACATGACATAAATAACATAAACCATTTTTAATCTTCTGCTGACTTCAGAATGAAAAGAGGCGCAAACTTTATGGTTCCAATTTGTTTACAAAAATTGAATATAAGCAAACGTCAAAATTAATTAATTATGAGGAAAACATATAAAAAATCCGGTTCTGAATGTAAATCTAAATATCATTAAAATTTAGTATAAAGACACAATATATTTAAAAATATGTCTAGAAAACGAAGAAAAGGATGTTTAAATTGCTCTATCGAAAAATTCTTAGATAACAACAAGCAATCGGTGAGAACTGTCATTTTCAATTTTGCTTGTTTAAAAAATCATTAATAGCATAAAGACTCTTATTATAAAAGTAATAATAAAAGTGAATATCATAAATTACTTTTGAAGAAAATTTATCCATTTTATGGTATCAATAATTCACTTCGACTATTAAAATTAAATTTTGACATTTATAAATGCGAATGATTGTGGAAAATTAAGATTCACATCAAATCTAATGAAAATCCGAAGTCGACGAAAAATCGGCGACAATGGTGGTGGATACCTAGTTAGAATTTTTTATAAACTTACTTTCATAATATTTCTCTCCAATAATGTTTCAATAAAAAATAACATCTTTTAATCCAAAGTTAGCCTCAATAAATCCATCTTTATTTCATCACATCAAAAGAAAAAATATAATCCAATTTTTCTATTTTTGCACGAAAAATAAAATTTACTCGATTGAGGAGTATAATTAGTTAATTCTATTTAAGAAAGAAATTGCCATAATTTGAGTAAAATTTACTTGATCCAAAAAATTCCATTCTTAATCGAAATCAATCTCACTTAAATTAAACCAATGTATTTGTTCAATAGGGACAACTAATTATGCTATTGGATGAAATAAAGTTATTTTTTTGTGTGAAAAATAGTAAAATTTTAAATAAATCTGGAAGAACAAATTCGAGGATAAAAATAATACTTTCTTTTAGACAAAATTATAAATTTAATTTTATGTTTTGGCTTACAATTCTTCTTGTCTTAATTTCTAATTATTATAATTTTAACTCATTTTACTTTCTTGATTTCCAGCGAGTTGGCCGAATAGCGTGCTCATTTTGCGACCACTACATCATGGGTAATC
This sequence comes from Diplolepis rosae, assembly GCA_030998225.1. Taxonomy (NCBI): domain Eukaryota; kingdom Metazoa; phylum Arthropoda; class Insecta; order Hymenoptera; family Diplolepididae; genus Diplolepis; species Diplolepis rosae. Next base: position 6,977,052 of record JAPYXD010000727.1, on the reverse strand, counting down.
CTATCTACGTGATCATGCTGGGCCTAATTGGGACCGTTAGTCGATCGTAATCTCAAGTTCTTGCAAAAAAAATACATGTTTTTTGCTACGTCAGCAAACTAAATGAAATACCAACCTTTCACATTAACCCGTAACTTTTCATTATTTTCAGTCGAAATGACTGATTGCATTGAAAAAATTATATCACTGATTTCGGTTCTGATAAATTTTTTAAAAGATCTCAAGATACTAAAAGAAATTTTTTTAGAAAGTAATCAATGGGATATGTAGCTTGGAATATAAAATTCGAACTTTTTTATTTATGAGATCTTTAAAATTCTATTGCACTCTTTACTTATCGTTTATTAAATAAACATAGAATTAATGAATTTTCAACTTTTTCATAAACAATCTTGCACTCAGAAAAAATATTTGATTGAATCAAAAAAATTATTTTGTTTGAAACACTTTCTTTGAAAAACTAAACATTTTTTGTTTATAGATTCTTTACATCTAACTCTACACCAAGTTTTTTCGAAAACTTTATGAAAAAATCAAAAATTGCAATACTGGTTTCTGATAGTTCTTATAAATCTCTATTAATTATCCTAATAACATTTTTCGATTAAATTATACGAAATACGAAAAAAAGTTATCATACAAAATTGTTTACTACATAAAGATCTACAAGTTTGAATTGCAGAATTGTCTCATAAGATCTATATTTTTGTTTTTAATTTTAAAAAATATTATTGAAAATCAAAAATTCAATTTTTTAACAATAATGTGTGAAATTCGAAAAAAACGTAAGTTTGCAAAATTATTCGTTTCAATAAAATCTACAAATTTTTTGACATAGTTTCTGATAAAACGTATATTTTTCATTTTAATTCTAAAAAATACGATTAAAATTCAAAAATTGTATAACTTTACTTGAAAAGGTCAGATTGAAATTTTCCAAAGTATCTTGCAAAAATAAAATGAGTTTTCAAACGATATGTATTAAAATTCCGATTGACAATCTCTTCCAAAATCGCATTCATCTAAAAATTCACATAACATTTTTTTATTATTTATTTATTTATCGTTTATTAAAAAAACATAGAATTAATGAATTTTCAATTTTCTCATAAACAATCTTGCACTCAGAAAAAATATTTGATTGAATCAAAAAAATTATTTGTCTGAAACACTTTCTTTGATGTAAAGAAATGTTTTGTTTGTTAAATGTGTTTGATTAAAACAAAATATCTTTGGACCAAATAAATATTTGTTCGAATTAAATAAATTTCTGCCTTAAATTAAACAAATTATATCTTTGACCATATATCAATGCATTAATTTATTTATTTTTAAGAAAATTTAATTTGATTCAAACAAATATTTATTTGGTTCAAAGATATTTTGTTTGAATCAAACAAATTTTATTTCATTTAAACAAATCATTTCTTTAAATCAAAGAAAGTCGTTCAAACAAATCATTTAAAATTTATTAACTTCTATTTTCATCTCACAGGTCATTACTGCCTACGACGTTATTCGAGTTATGAATTATAGTTTTCCACATAGACGCTCATCGAGAAATCATGAAGAAAAAAAGAGTAAATATTTTTTAAAATTTCATATTTATATAAATATTATTTTTCTTTTTTAATAATATTTTTTTACAGATGTAGCTGTTAACATTGAGAAAGATATGAAATTGATGATATGTGCTCTTGCAATCGAACATTATACATTCATTATGCTCGGTGCAATAACAGTAAATATTTTTATTCTTAATTATAATTTTCAATTAGAGATATTTTAGTTGATCTACACGAAAAAAACTGTATATGGCTATGATTTCTAAATTTTCTCTATAAAAAGTTTTTCAAACACAAAACTGTTAAATAACAGCTTATTGCTGAAAAAACCTTGTTCGAAATGATTTTCTTAGCAAAGAAAAATCAAAAGTTTCATGTAAAATTGCAGGTGATTTCCAAAATTTCGAAATTGAAGAAAAAATTCAGGCAAACTCTAAGTTGTTAGACACCCTTGAGAATACAATTATAAACAAGTTTGTGTATATGATACTTCAGTTTTTAATTTTACTATAGGAATATCCGATGTTACATATCCCATGGCTGCTTATGCAATTATGTATCATGATCCTGGAAGTTATAATTTTCTTTATAAGACTCTTTTTGGACGGACTTCACCTAAAACGGGATGAAATATTTCTCGCTATTTGGTCAATTCATAATTGGCTTCAAGTTTTCTGTTTATTTCACCGACAAGCTCGGCACCCGATAACCTGATTCATCTTCTCGAAAAATTACCCTTGATAGCAATATTATGAAATTCCAAAATATATTGTAGTCGTCGACCACCTTACACTTCATCGAAACAAAATATCAAAACAATTTTTAATAAATTATGTATTTTTAAATGTATTGAGCACGTTTTGCGAAAACTGTGGAATAAATTTTATAGGTATCATCCATTTTATGAAAACGAAACGTAAAAATAGTTTTGAATTTATTTATAAATTTATAAATTATTTAGTAGCACTGTAATTATTTTTCATGTAGTAAATGTTTGAAAATGAATCACATTTGAGTAAAATTCAGAAGTCACTTGAGTTTTTTAAATTAAATTGATTTCATAAAAATTTAAACAACAAAAGTCTTGATAAGTGTATTACATAAAATTTGAAAAATCTACACAAGATTTAGATTTCACATAAATTTCTCAGGCATAATAATAATTTGGAATTCACAATTGTAAAATACATCTTCCGAAAATATACAACACAGAAAATAAAATAATCTTTTTAAAAATGTTCTTACACAAGATTATTGTACTTTTTGATAATAATGCAATTTTTTAAGTTACATTTCAAACTTTAGTTTCATTAAACTTTATACTTAGTTATAATAAAAATGTATACTAAATATTAATTAATAATTATATTATGTATATCAACAATCATAATCATAATAATTAATTAATTAATTAATTATATTAATTTATAAAAATATTTTATGAATAATTTATGAAAAAAGTTAATTTATTTTTATATGATTAAGGCTCAAAAACTCTAGTCACGACACTTAATCTCACAAGCTCTGAATAACTCTTGCAGTCACTATATAAAATCTGCTGGCAACTTCATTTAGAACTTTCATTTTTTCAAATGAAATTTTGATGTAATTGTCAAAATACAATTGACACATGCTTTATTAATCAACATTGGAAGTATCCATGTAATCCAAAATTTTCTATCTGCAAATTCGTAAAAAAATTCACAGTGATAAAACAAATTTAACCAGAATGACGAACAAGAGTCAAAGCGATGACAGCATACCATCTTCAAATAATGAAGAAGGAATATTAAACAATCCAGGAACAAATCTATCACCTGTAAAAAGAAAATTAAGTCATCATAAAAATATCGTTATTCAAAATTAATGAATATCCTCTCTACTTTTCTTTAATCAGATAGAAATTTTCTACACAAGCATTATGTGTTTCGTAGCGAATTGTTTAAGTTCAGCCGGCTTAGAAGTTGCAACAAAATGTTCATTGAGAAATTCTGTAACTAAATCAACGTCATTCAACACCTTTTTTCGGCGATGTTACAGTAATTTAAAGAATTTTTTAAATAGATAAAGTATCAAAAACAAATAGAACACATTGAAATTTACGATAAAATAAATAAAATCTGTTTATCCACTTAGATCTGAAAATTAAAATACTTGTAACGAATGTAATTTCTGGTTTGATTGCAACTGTAATGTTAACCCTCGGATATAAGCACAAGTACCCTTATTTATATATTCCCTGGCTTTTGAACACTGTAAGAGGAATGGTACTATTAGAAGGTCCTGCGCTCCTGGGAACAGCTTACAAACTGTTTCCCAATGCAGAAGCTCCAGCATCATCCTTTCTGTTCATCAGTTTAATTTTATTCAGTAAAAATATTCGGAAATAGTATCTTAAAGTTTTTCAAACATAAATCATTAACCGATTATTACCTTTTTTTTAGTAGAAGAAATTTTTCTATGGAATGACGTGTTCTGGAGTTTCAGAAAATGCTGGAATCAATACGAATGTCGACAAAAGGGAATAATCGACAAAAATAAAGGGGTATTAGAAAGTGATACTAAGAAAAAACTCCCTACAGTGATAAAAAAGAGTGATGTCTTTAATTTTCAACTGGATGGAATGGGACATTCTGACATACTCGCTGATTCTAACGATGAATTATCAAAGCTTTTACAAACAGTTAAAAATTCTTCAAAAATGATTCGATCGAATTAAAACTTTCGAATAATATAACTGAAAACGACCGAACAACTCATCGTAATAAATTCAAAAATTTAACGGGGTGATTAATTATTGTTTTATAAGTGTCGCAAACTATTTTTTTAACAAATGCAAAAAAATAGTTTTTTTGTCATTTTTGCATGAAAAATGTCCTGACTATGTTATTTTATTCATGAATAAAATTCATAGTTTATTTGAAAATTCAAACTGAATTTTTATTTTATATATTCGTAGAATTTACAAAGGCAAAACAAGTTGACAAAAATTCTGTTTACTCAGAATATCATAACCTCAAAAATCATAATATCAAAAATATCAAGTCTTTTTTAAAAATAAAACTAATATAATTGTAAGTGTTTGTAAAAAAACTCATCGATCCCAGGTTTTCTACTGCAAAAGTTCAGGAGGATCCACCAGTGAACGTAATTATATTTGAATAAAAAATCGACACTCAACACTCGCACGACGCCTACAATTCTCGCAATACTTTAACTATCTAAAATTGTCTTATTTAATAAATATACGGTCAAAACAATTTAAAAATTGATAATACAGGATTTTAATCACAAAACTGTTTCGAATTTCTGTAATCCATTACAGAGTTCCGGTAAAATCTATAAACATAACACGTAAATAACACAAACTAGCACAAACTGTACACTTTCACAATATTAGACTGATTCACTTCTCAAAAAAATTAAACACTCGGCAAAAAGTTTGAAAATTAATTGGGAATTTGCATGCAAAAAAATTATGCAATTTTGTAAATGCAATCTAAAGTTTATATTAAATAAAAACTAATTACAATAGCGTTTTCTTTTTACTCATTAATTGTGGATTTGCGATGGATTCAATGATAATGAGCGTTTGAAACGGACCGCTTTGGCGGTCAAGCGTCTCTGACGTCAAACCGTTGTATTTTCGTATCGGCAACATGCAAACCAAGTGCAAGTGAAGTTCTAAATAATAAATAAACTGGTTTGTTTAGTTAAAAATGCCTCCTAAGGTGGATAGTGGCTTCGTAAAAGCAAACTCGGGAAATCTTCCAAAAATTTCTATGTTTATGGTGTTGGAATATTTTACATCTAACCCTAAATATGCCACACCAGAAATCATCAAAGCCACTTTGTAAGTAAAATTGACAAATTATAATTACTCTACTCTGTCAATTCAAATAAAAGAAAAAGCTACTAATCGATGATAATGAGAAATCACTCATGTATAAGTTAATGTATCTAGTACATAGTTGAATTATTATTACGTTATTAAAGAAGATGAGTATATTATTGGTAAAATGAATGATATAAATATAAATTAATTCGTTTGAATGATTTATAAATAATTAATTATTCGTTATTATAAATATTAGTTCATTTGCTTCTTAATTTAATTAGTTCTAATGACATGAATTATTTGTTAACTGCTTGAATTTTTAATATTTAAATAGTATAATATCCAATAAAGTTTCATTGAGAGAGTGATAGTCGTTACGTTTACCATTATAATAATAAAATTTCCAAAATTTCTCTTTTCCGGTTGAGTTTAACAAAAGCAGGTCGAGGAGTTTTCTTATTACTACGATGTTTTTGGCAATCGAAAAAATGCGGAAAAACACCTTTTTTAATCTTTATTGGTTTCCCAGTTAAAGAGTACTTTACGTAATTTTCCATATCCTCTTTTAACTGAAATAATTCATTCACGTAATTATTATTTCATAATTTATAAATTAATTTAACCGCATTATTATTGTCAAATTTTTTCGAAGCTACAACTTGAAAATTCTTTATTGAAAAATTTGAAAACAGTAATAACAGCAAGTTCTATGTTTAACATTCTTAAATTGTATCACATAAATTTATGATCATGATTTCCTCTATAAAACCTGCTCCTTAGACGTAAAGTAATAACTTTTTAAATCATATTATTATTTACACATCGACAAATTGAGGTTAGATTTTGTTTTAACTGCTATAATTATAAATATAAATAAATCTATATTTTTTTTTTCAATTACAGTTTATTTACAGATAACAATATTATGAGCAAAAGAAGAAACTATACTTACGTCAAAATGATCTTGACAGCAAAACATGTTACTATTTCCTGGCATATCTCGCCGTTGTGCACTTTCAAACCATTTATTTCGCACAATCGGATTTACCGGAATCGGAAAAAAAATTTTATCGGGTGTCTTGGTTGTCGAATTATGACACTCATCGACAAAACACCATTTATAAACCGTTTTTTTCGACATTTTATACAATTTTCAATTGGTCTTCTATACAAAGATGTGACACAGAGCGATCGTATACAACGATGTGACGTCACCGTATCATCGGAAGCATTCGGCTGTTTCCGGAACGTTTTCGGAAAACTTAAAATTTACACTTTTCAAACGCTCATTAATAAATTATTATTAACTAAAAAATTCAGAAAAAAATTTTGTATGCAAAAGTGACCCCCAAATTTCATTTTTTCATCACAAAAAAAAAAATGTGCAAATTCCCAATTCTAAAATAAATTGTAAAAGTTCCAAATATTGTCTGATTTATTCGAAAAGTCTAGTACTATCATTGTTGTTCCGCAAAACCACTAAAACTAATGAATCATTCTAAAAACGAAAAGAAAATTCGACATTTAAAATACTCATTATATAGCGGGAAACTTTTTGTTCTGCGCAGCCCGCGCAGAGCGCAGATTATATTAACCTTAAATAATTTAACAGTATAAATAGAAAAAAACACAATCTTAACAACTAAGACTTTCTGGAATTAATCATATAAATTTTCAAATCTACTTAATTCATACATAATTTTGAAAACATTTATATCTCATGACTTTTTTCGTGCATCAAATGTGGAAGAGAACTTTAATCTGCGACATGCGCAGATTTCCGATCCTTCACATTTTTGCGCACATATAAATCATTGCAGAGTTTGCAGCGACGACGTACCGGTCAGTTGTCATCTCCCTAACTTTTGTAAGGAAATTTCCACTCTTTTTTCTCATTGTTAAATATCTCCAATTCCCTAAGACGATTAACGTTTTCCGTTATCTCTTAAGATTGGTCATTATTATTAACGTTTTCACTATCGAGAAAGACGCATAGCATTAACACAAGGTGAACGATCATCGTTATCCAAGTCCGTTAGCCAAACAATCAACGTTCTGAAGCTGGTTTTTGGAGGGAATCCTAAGGTACTTTCTCTTATTTATGTTTATTCACTGAGTATCATAAAACTAGACGGAAAAGATTCAGCTAAATTGTTTATGCCTGGTCAGTTTCTGTTTATGCTTGAAAGACATGATGAAAAAAATTGCTTCAAGGTTATCGATACTGTTGAATGTAACAGTATCCGTTCAGCATGTATTATACTAAAGACTTTATTATACCTTTGTTGTTATCGCGGTTGTTATTCACATTATTTTTGCTTTTGAAACGTAAATGATCTATTTTGCTTGTTTTTTTAAACATAAACTGAATTATTGACTGATGTTAAAAGTTATAAAATGAAGGGTTTCAAAACCCTAATTTTTTTGCAACAAGTAAATTATTTGTTAAATGGTTTGATTCTTGAGCTGTTTCAAGAGTTCTATTGACTTTTTAATTCAAGAGCTGTTAATTTTTTAATACTAGTGAGATTTTGTTGGTTGAAAAATGCAAAAGGTGTTTGGAATGTAGCTAAATTTGAGGTTAGGAACATGTCACGCGGAACACGTGAAGGATTCAATAAAAAAGTAAAAGAAGTCATAGTATCGGTAACAATATTTTACTCGAATTTTATTTATTCTTTATTATTTTTTATTAATTATGAATAAATACATATTCAAGTTTAGTTCTGCGAATCCAGCAACAAAGATTGAATTAATTCAGTAATTAAAAAAGCTTCGGCGAATTCTCATACTACCTTCTCTATCGCAATCTAAATAAAGCTGATAAGCTTTTATTTTTCTCAACCAGCTTAAATTATCAATTGAAATAATGTTGTGCTCCTTGAGAACATTATTCATTATTTAAAAAATATACATATTCAGATATATTGTATTAAAATAAGAATTTTAGCTATTTGAAGTTATATACAAAGTAAAGTTTTGATTTCGAACATATAAAATATATAATATTTTGCACTCTAAAGTAGTTGTTGAACAGCTTTTATCTTAAATGTTGAATCATTTTATAAAAGCAGCTATATAGCTTGAAATTGTTTGTTCAATTTTAGAAATCTGTTGCTGATATAAATTTACATACATTTTTTAAATGTTGTTACAAAGCTTTTGCTTCTACAAAAATGCAAAACCAGTACATGTGAAATTGTTATTCGTAGAAAATTTTACATTGCAAGAGTAACTCTGAAATATACGCAGCGTTTTAAAATTGTTCTACATTTTCAGCTAATGAAAATCTGACTTTTGTTGTGTACTTACAGCTCTGAACGTTTATTGAAGGTTTAAAAAGAATTTGTTTTTCAATACGAAATTTTTTATAATATTTATGTTCAGGGCCCTTTAAATATACAATCTGTCACGAAGTATATGCTACTTTTTAATTCACTGGGGCAAAAACCAATCATTTTGTTTTGAAAAAAATATTTCTCATCGCTCAATGAACGTTCAGAAGTGTATCTACATACTTTTGTTTAAATAATTTTGCCTTCGAAGAAGTTTTTTTTGTTGGTCGATTTCAGTTCATTTTTTACAAACCAATTTTCAAATTTCTTAATTACTACGCTCATTGTCATTTATCTTACTCAATAATCGTATAAACAAATTAATTCCAGTTCTGAAATCCAAATGAAAATAAAATCAATATTTTTTTTCTTTTATTGGATATTAAAACTACAGTATTTTATCAAGTTAATACGTCTTTTCAAGTAATTAGTTTTAAAAAGGAGTAAAGTATCAAGATTCATAATATTTCCTCTGAGATTTATTTAATTAGAGCGAAAAAACTATATGTTAATTTTCAGTTATTAGACCTTGAGAGTAAAAAAATGAAAAGATAATTTTATCATTTGAAAGAAATAGAATCTAATTTATGTTTGAATTCTTAATTATCGTACAATTTCATGATTATCCTCTAATCTTTGCCCTTTCTCTCCTGCCCACTTACATATAATCAGACCTTTAAACCTCGAAGGCTTCTCTTTGCTACGTGATCATAGTGGATATTGGACTGAATCTCATGATTTTGCTAAGTAAAATCCAGGCAGCAGATGCTAGTGCACAAAGGGTGACTCCACCCCATCCGAAATCTATACTCCAGGATGTTGTGAAATTTCTTGCCTTCAAAATACTTCGAGGTACAGGTCCACCTACAATACCATCTTCAGGGCCATCGAAAACTCGAGCATTGCGGTCCTGCGCTCTTTTGCAATGAATTATCGTTAAAGTAAATAGTGCAAAGGTCGCTACAAAAAAGAGAAAATTAAATTAATTAATTAATTAAATATTATTGAAAGGCTAATTTGAAAGAGAAAACATTATTTTCCATGGAAAAATTTTTATTTTTGCCTCAACTTTTTTTCTTATCGCTTCTTAACAAATTTTAAAAAAAAAAAAAGGAAAAGATTCTCTACAACTTAACCGTCTCCAATTTTTGAAAATGTATCAATTATTATCAAATTCAACAATTTGTTTATAAAAATTTCATTTTGGGAAATTGATTTTTAATAATTTCAGCCATTAAAGAATTTATTTCGGAAAATTCGGAAAGGTAAAGCTGTAGAGAATCTTTTCTCTGAAATAATGATTCGTAATTTATTAGAATCGCATAATTTTTTAAAATTTGGTAGGAAGTGATAATAAAAAAAGTTGGGACACAAATAAAATTGATTAATAAATTTATTTTTCTGTGTTTCAAATTTTTTTCATGGAAAATAATTTTTTCTCTTTTAATTTAGCCTTTCAATAATAATTGCTATTCTTCAAAGCAAAATGATCTATTTTTGCCTGAGGTCTACTTTTTGTAGATTAACTACCTTAACCCTTTTGAGAGAAAACATTTAACCAAATGAAATATTGATTCCTTTTTAGACGAATCATATCTATCTTACATTTGTACTTCTGCCCTTGAACTATATTCTCGATTTTGGAATCTTGGTATCACTAATTTATTTAATTTTTTTTCATCATAGAATATAAATAAAAGATATACAAATTGGGGGTAAGCAGTCATGAAAGACGCACTGGAAAAAATCGTTAGTTAATTTAACTACTTCGGTCAATCAAAATCAACTATAAAAATAGTTTTTATCTAATGAAATAGCAGTGGCATATTTTACAAGTCAAAGTAGTAGGTTCAACCATTTGAAACCATTTTAAATAGAATAAAATTGTTAACCATAACTTACCAGCTAGAAGATACATTACACCAGTAATGAGAACAGCTGATATTTGATGTCTACACAATCCAAAAAAACCAACTAGAGCAGCAGTCCCCAGAATTATTAAGCAGACCAATGAACAGGAAATGCTCAAATTTTGCATGCCTGAAATAGAAGTCATAATTATTATTATATATATATATATATATATATTATATTTACAAATGAAATTATTGTTGATTCTATAATTTTATTGTTGTTTTAAAATGAAAAAAAAAAATTATTTGTGAATATGCATCAATGCAAGGTTAGAGATTATTTTCCCTTATAAAATCAATATTTAAGAAAAGATACCAGGCACAGAAACCAAATTTAAATTAAATCAATAAGAGGTAAGATAGCAGATGAAAACTGCTTTTCGCAACAACTGTCTCCATAAAGTCTTAAAAATAAAAACTTGTAAACATTATTGAATAAAAATACTTTAAGTTCTGAAGGTTCAAATTAATAAAACCTCTTTTTCTATTCGACTTAGATGTTTTTTTAAAAATAAAAGTAGTTGGTAAATTATCAAATTTTGTAATCTTTTAATTTAGAACTTGATTTCAGTTTTTCCAATCACCAGACAAACTATACGCGTTATCGGATGCTTTTAAGTACTTTATATTCTTAGACACCAAATGCGTTTCTCTTAGGATATCAAATTTTCCTTTTCTGAATATTTTTTGTAACTTACGATTTTGCCAAGCAGCTCGCATTTCTTCATGAGCCTCATCAGGATTTAAATAGTTTATGCATCTTTCTTGTGGGAAGCCCACTCGCTCCAAAAGATGAATCTCTTCGTCTAGAATATAAAATAAAGTTGTGTGGAATAAAATTAGATATCCTTTCGTGACGAATGTGCGAAATATTAGTTCATTGGAAAGGATTGCCAGAAATAAACTCAGTAATCAGATAGTAATAAATCTGTTAGGAGAAATCGATCGAAGGTAGAGTTCACTAGGTCTAGGTTAAAGTGAAGACGTTTCATGAACTCTTGTCGCCTCGCACTCCAACTTTTTAGTCAAATTCTTTTTATTCTCGTATCTTCTACAATAAATTCATTTTTATCATTTGAGATGTACTCCACACAGCGATTAGAAACCAGTAGATTCTGTAGGGAAAGTGAAATTACGTGATACAGAAAACCCTCATATCATGAAAAATATAAATTATATTCGATTTGCGTGAATAAATTTATTATTTATAAAGACTGCTTAAAATAACCAAATTAAAATTTTGATTTGTATACTTTATTTGGGCATTTTTTGTTCATCGAGAATATCTGCATAATTTCTACAGAGCTAGACTAACAGTAACAAAAGCATTAGGTAATAACTAATGCTTGGCGTGACAAAGTCCTATAAAAATTTATCTTCGTATGATAAACTTTAAAAGTTGATTCGCCGAAACTCGTCTGCTCTATATTTTGCTTTCATTTTAATTGATCCAATCGATTTAATTTTTGCACTCCTTTAGCTGAAAATCGTTCCTGTTTTATTTATTTTTTTGTACCTTAGATACATTTGTTTATTTTTAAAAGGTTGCAATTTAGTGAAAAATCATGTAAAAATCCTTAGAGAACGTTTATCCCTTTTCACTAGTATCGCTAAATCAAATCACGTTTCCTATTACCTTTGACATGCATATGGATGGCAGGAAACGAATTCAGTTCCAAAATACTAATGTGACACGCAATGCTTAGCAAATTCAAATCGAGATTAACGGAAGAGTAAATTCTATTAATAAGTTTGAGTAAATTTATTTATGTAAATAATATTTAGTAATTTTGACTATTGAAGAACTTAGAAGTTATTTTATCTGTGATTTATCTACGCGATTCAATTTCTCATCATCAAATATTTATAAAGAAGCTCATTAAAACTATTAGATCTTCGCGCTCTTTATAATTGTTTTTATTAAATTTGCAAGCGAAGTACTGAAATAATTTCTGCGATCTAGACTCCCCTATAATACCAGAAGCAGATGTTATTTTACAGACCTCTACTATTTTTTTGAAGTAGAATGCAATTAAATGGAATTCTTTTTCTTGAATTTTTTGAAAAAGAGAAAATGATGAGTATTTTCCTTATTAAGGGAACATTACTTAAGTACAGAAACTTTCGGCACGCGATTGAAGTATATACTATTTGCAATTTAGATCCTAAACACCCAATCGATATTGCTGTTAGACTTAAGGTAGAGCGGAAATCCTTTCTGAAATCCATGTCAGGATCAAACATGCCCCACAGCATTTTCAGTCTAAGCATATCCTTTTAACCTTCCTAGGATTGACGTGAAAGCCTTCATTAGGCCATTGTTTAAAGTTTGAAACTCAAACTGACTTTTCAGTGCATCAGCAATAATTCAAGCTCGATTTTGGCATTGACTTCTAGGTTTCAATATTACAGAAAAATTGACTCTTCGCACAAGTACAAAGTGTTTTTTCTTAAACTGTTAAATCCTTTAAAACAAATATTTAAACAGCTTTAAAAACAAAGCAATATCTGAATAAAGAGTAAAAACATCTCAGATTCAAGAATTAAAAAAAAATCCTTGCTTCTGATGAAAATCTATGTATCTCTTTAAATTAATTAACTTAAATATAATTTATAATTGAAAGCTCCGAAAAAAATTTGTTTGATCTTACCAGTGAGGGAGACACATAATGTCCAAATCCCTCCATGCATTGGCACTAAAAATGCAGGTTTCTTCTGAAAATGATGAAGGAAACTTGCATGACCAGGCAGCGGTTCGAGCATGGCTACTTTGCCGTCTAAGTACCACGTGGGATTGACATCTACTTGGTCCAACATTTCCCTATTCCATCCAACTTCTTCCCAATGATCAGACATAATTGCAGCACACAGCATCCCAGTTGCTAAATTCAATTTCGAATGATTTTTCAAATCGTGAAAAACAGTTAATACAGTTTCTACAAGAAGTTATAAAACCAGTCCAAGAGAAGAATATGCACTTGATTTATTTTGAATTATGACATTTTCAATAAAATTTAATTTGTCTTTTTGTTTACCTGCAAAGGTGAGAGTGAGCGTGCAGAAGAGAAAAATGAGACGCGGCGCAGGACCCCTGGGTACACGAGAAGGCTCCATCCCTGGTCGTGCCCAGGCGCCCACTGAAAATCTCACCTGTCCGGATTTACTTCTCAGGGTGAATTTCAAATGTGCACTAACTCCACGACTTGCCCACGACGGAGTTCGCCGCCCCTTACTGGTAACGTGACGCCCTCTGCGTCACGAGGACACTTTACAATCGATGGAAATATCCCCACTACATCCACCTCTTTTTGGATGCTGCGAATAACACAAAAAAGGATATCACTTTTTCGTACAAGTGTTTGGATTTTCCTCCCGAAATTCAAGCATGCGTCTTACAGCTTTCCTTGGAATTGGCTCTTCCATATTTATGACTTTTACTAGAGTGTTTATGAACGGGAGAATCAGCAAAGAATTGGTTATTGAACAAGATTCTCCAGATTAGAACAATGATTGAATTTCATTCGAAATTTTTATATTAATTCTATTAAGTGCTATGAGAATTTAGCTTATTTCAATTGGAGGTCAATTGAATTTAACAGACATTTTAAAATTAATCCTTTATGGGATTTTATAGTTCATAAATAATTCTCATTGCATTTTTCGATTTCTTTTTTAACTTATTTATCATTTGGTATTTCAAAGCTGTCATTAAAATTTTTATTGTATCTACAATAAGAATGATTAAAAAAGATTGAAAAAGATAGGAACTGGGGGATTGGAAAAGATAAAACATTTCTATCTCCGCACTTATCCAGAGTGACCGGGAATATCTATCTTTTTCTATCCCTTAGTCTATCCGCCGACTGAAGTAGTACATATCTATCTTTTTCTCTATCTCTCGTAATCGACCACTTGTATATTTTTCTATCCCTCATTTATCTCCACATAGTGCAAATTTTAATCTCTCTCTATATCCCTCAGCATCTATTCTTACCACGAAATGAAGAGTGCAGTTCTAAAAAATATTGTGTCCATTTTACATAGGGGAAGACTATTAATTCATTGGCCATAAAATATAATCACCCTCTTTTCTTGTAAGGAGAGATAATGAGAGATAGAAAGAGAATTTAAAATTTGTAATAGGGAGAGATAGGCAGCGACTAGATTGGCATGAAGATAGAAAAAGTTTGACGTTGATAGATGGAGGATAGAATGAGATAGAAAAATGGAGATTGAAAAAGATAGACGTGTATAATGATTGACTAAGAGATAAAAAAATATTAAGGATGATTGTTGAAGAATTGTAAAGGATAGAAAAGTAAGTATTGGAAAAGTTAGACGTGAAGTTATATTGAAAAAGAGATAGAAAAAGATTAAGGATGATAGATAAAGGATTGGAATAGATAGAAAAGTAGTTATTAGAAAAGATAGAGGTGAATTTAGAATGAAAAAGAGATAGAATTGGATAAATTATCTCTATCTTTTTCTATAATAAAGATTCGAAATGATTCAAAAGGATAAGATTTCTATATTTTTACTTCCAGCAGGGAAGGCAACGAGAAAATAAAAAAGGAAGTATCTTTCTTCTAGAAAAATAATAACTCGAATTTCTTATTTTTAAATGTAAATTGAGATACAACTTACGAATACATACAATTTCCAATTTCTTTCTTAAGGCTGTACAGGAATTATTAAATCTTTTTTTTTTAATGAAAAGTTCCAGCTCTGAATTCAACAAAAATTATTTTTATTTGCAAAATATTGATTAAGAAATCGTAGTTTTCAAGGTTTCTATTGAATTGTAAACTTTTTTTACAGATGGCCGACGTTGCAGAAAATGGTCCTCTCACTGACGCAAATCAAGCTATATCTCTTGCAAAACGTCACCTGTTGGTGCGCGACTATAATAACGCTGTAAATACTTTAGTGCAAGCTTGCGAACTTTTAGTTCAAAAACATGGAGACACTGCCGATGAACTTGCCGAGCCTTACTTGCTTTATGGTAGGGCCCTCCTTGGCCTTTCAAGAGAAGAAAGTAACGTTTTAGGCACTGCTGTGCCTGTTACAAAAGACTCTGATGACGAAGTAGAGGGTGAGGACGAAGATGAGGTCGATGAAGATGAGAAGGAAGAGAAGAGTGAAGTAGCTGAAAAGGGGGATACTGATGCTGCTTCCAATGAGAAAAAGGAATCGGATATTGCTGCAAAACCCGGAGGTGATAATAAAACTGACGAAAAAAAGGGAGAAGAACTTAAACAAGATTCTGAAAAAGCCATTAATGGCTCGACACCCGAAATAGGAGACAATAAAGCTGATAAAACAAAACCTGCAGATTCTAAGAAAGATGATAAAACTGAAGAGATAAATGCGACCGATGATAAAAAAGCTGAAGAAAAGTCAAAAGAGGGTGAAAAGAGCGATGCTACTCCTGGGTCGAGCAAAATAACCAACGGAGAATCCTCATCTGCAGTTCATAATGGGGACGTGAAGGAAAATGGAGAGGACGTTAATGAAGATGCCATTGATGACGAGGATGTTGATAATTTGGAGGTACTACTTATCTATATATTTATTATATACAGATATCTAAATCTTTTATTTTTTAATTTTAACTAATGATAAAAAAACTTTTTGTAACTTTTGTAACTTGTAATTTTCTAATAATTTACAGGTTGCCTGGGAAGTTCTTGAGTTGGCTAAATTGGTGCTTTTGAAACGAGGACCTCCAGGATGGAAGTATTTAGCAGAAGCTCACAAATTACTAGGTGAAGTAGCGTTAGAAGGTGGAAAGCCGGAAATTGCTGTAACTGACTTTAACGCGTGCCTGGATCTTTTGCGGAAAATAGAGCCTTGTGATCCTCGAGCAATCGCCGAAATATACTACCAACTAGGTTTGGCCTACTCATTTGCAAATGAATACGACTCTAGCATCGAACAGTTCAGAGAGGCCAGTTCACTCCTTGAGGCGAGAATTAAAGAACTCGAGGAATCTAAAGAATCTCCCAAATCTGAAGATCCATTTTATAGTGTGGAAGGTGAAATTAAAGAGCTCAAGGAGCTCTTGCCTGAAATTGAAGAGAAGATTTCAGATATGAAGGAGGCTAAGGAGGAAGCTTGCAAAATCATTATGGCTGGAATTAAAGAAAAAAATGCTGCTAGTGGCTGTTCGAATGGTGCCGGTTCTAGTACAAATAATGGTGCCTCCTATTCTGGTTCTTCCTCTGGATCTTCCTCCGCAAAACCCATCAACAATATTTCACACCTCGTTCGCAAGAAGCGCAAACCTGAGGAAACCACTGCCGAAGAAGGTTCTCCTTGTAAGAAAATGTCTCCACAATAGTTTAATCTCACTTTTAAAGTGTTTGTGTATAAAATACATAAAATATCGTATTTTAGGTTTTTCATCTCATTTTCCATTATTTGATCAAATTGTTTCTATCATTTATTTTTTCATTTTTATACAAAACAATGTAAGACATGAATTGAAAAGGATTTTCGGTCTTTCAGACACTTTTAAGTAATTTACGTAGTCGAATAATCTTTCACACTCGATGAATATGTTAATATTGTTATTTGTACGTTGTAGTCTTAGATTTTTATGTCATCCTTTTTATTTATTGTACGTCGTACTATTGTAGTATTAAGCGTTACCAGTGCTACTTCCTAATGTTTTTAAAAACCTTAAACAAATTCACTGTACCATATCCGATAAATTTCAGACATTGTACTACTGTTTAAGGCTGATTAATAAAAATGTAATCGTTTATTCTTTTTCTAAACTCGTTTATTTTTTATTGCTATTGGTAACAACCAACGTTTGGCAAGTTTTTTTGGAAATTACTGACTAATTAAAAATGGCGCCATATAGTTTTTATTGAGTGGATTTCAGAAACAAAAATAAAAAACTTATGAATTGTTTGTAAAATTATAATGTAAATATTTTTCATGCAATACATGTATGCTCCAATCGAGACATGAGATTATAAAATTGCAATTTAGGACGGACTAACCTTATAACTACATAATATAATGATCACATTTGGACGGATTAAGTCGCTTTGATTTTGAAGCAAACAAATTTACAGATAGCAAGGCACTTGGTGCTGTTAAATATTTTTAATACAACTTATCTATTCTCAGCTTTGTTCACAATTAAAATTAAAATCTATGAGATCAAAAATAAGCATAAGAAATTAGTTTTGTATTATTCGCCGAGTAGTTCTTCGATGCCATCATCTTTATCTGAACTATCTTCTCGTTCAACGTTGATTTTATAGCCTAAAGCTTCCAACAAGCTGACGTTGTAGTAATAGCTCAAATTTATTCCTGGAACGAGTCGCTTAAGCTCTTCCACAGTTGCTCTTGCATTATCAATTTTTCCAATATCAGCAAAGTGTTGCGTGATTGTTGCAAACAAATCACCACGACGAACTGATTGTTCTAAATCAGGGCCTTGAGTATCAAGTAGGTGTTGAACTTGATTCATGGCTGCATCAGTATCGCCTCTATCAAACAATCTGAAAAATGAAGTTTGTTTGAACATATTTTTCATTCATTTATCATTTTTTTAAATTTATTATTTTACAGTAATTTGATAAAAATAAAAAAATCAACTACTTACTTTTTAATTTCCAAATATCGTTTTATTGTCGACATCCTGACATTTACGACTTCAATAGCTCTTCGATGCACTTCAGAATCTCTAGGGTCAACCACCTTTGACAAACATTTTCCAGCCTGATTTAAAGCATCCAACGCCTTCTCGTAATTCTGAAACTCATCAATTTCAACCTGTGCACAGGCAACATAAAAATTTGCCAATAAATCCATAGCTTTCCCCTTGGAATAGAAATTTATAATATTTCTCAACACTTCAGGCTGATTCTGCCAATCTAGTGACTGCAGATAATTTCCAGCCATGATATAAATCTCTTTCTGTCTCGAAACTTGCGCAAAAAAGCAAATTTTTTCTGTATCTCCTGATTTGAGAAGAGCTTTCATCGCTCTCAATTTGTTTCCTGCCTGTGTGAATTTTTTCGTAGCGAGGTGATAGTTTCCCTGCTGAAAGGCAATTTCACCAATTCTTTCTAAGGTGGAAATCCTCAGCCTCTCTGATTCTAAATTTTTTTCTGTCTTTTCGACCGTCATTTTTTCAGCTAAATCTTCGCTCAAAGTTATATTATGTTCCTGGACGAGTTCTAGTGCTTCAATGTATTTTTTCCCTGTAGCCAAAAGATCAACTGCTTTTTCTATTTGCTCGTTTTGTACGAAATAATCTGCGCATTTTTGGATTAGAGCTGGATCTGAATCTGCATTTATGTCCATCGTAATGATTTGTAAAGCCTCGTATTGTTGAGTTTTGAAAGCCAAGTCCATGGCTTTTCGAAGTAATCCTGATTTGTGATAGAGGAGAACTGCTTTGTTTGGTTGATCATTTTCTTCGTAGTATTTTGCCACGTCTATTTGGGATCGACGGGGCGCCAGCATCGCTAGGGGCCAAAGATCCTCCAACAAATTATGTTCCTGTTAATAAAAAACAAGTTAACCGGTATTCATTAATCTTAATTTATAAGCAACTTACCTTGCAAAGTCTTATTGCATTAGTGTAGGCCTTGGCCATTGAATAAAAATGAACCGCCTGTATGATATTATTCTTCGACTCGTAGTGAGCAGCCAAATGATAAGCCGAAGCTGCGTGATTTGTTCTCATCACCAGATCACAGGCCTCATCCTCTCGATTCAGAAAACATAACAGTCTCGTCATTGAGAGAGTGTCATGAGCTGCTTCGTACAAACGCAAAGCGCCTTCCATATCGCCTGTCGATTCTGTGTATTGAGCATGCCAATTTTTTACATCTCTGAAAGAAAAATATTAATTCCATCAAAATTAAATTCTTTGAAATGAAATACATTTTAAAACGTGGAAATGTATCTTTATAATATTTACGGGTCTTCAGAAGTATTCAAAAATGTTTGGAGCTCTCTAGGCTTCAACAAAAGCATTCTCGGTACTTCGAATTTGTGACAATCAGCTTTGGTGTACATTTCAATAGCCTCAGTTATTTTTCCTTCATGTTCAAGAGCTCTAGCGTAATTATAATAACTCGTTTTTTCACGAATCTTGTTTTCGTTTGATGCCAAAGCAATTGACTCTTTGAATTTATTACAAGCCTCCAACAAAGATCCGACGAGATCTAATCTTTTCGCTTCTCTAAAAAGTCGTTCAGCATCATTCTAGGAAATAAAATTTTATATAGATTCTGCTGTTGAAATTTAATATTGAATTTTAACAAACATAAGTTGACTAACGTGTAGTCCAAGTTCCACAGCTAAGAACCCAACTTTAGCTTCGAGTGTTAAAGAATCGTTCTGCATTGCTTCTCTCAGCGCTCTGGCTCCTCTCGCGTGTTTCATGTGACCTAAACATAACATAGCCATATCCAATTGCTTCGTTTTCACACACATCTTGGCCAAACTTTTCCACACGGTCTCGTTTTTTATCGTCTTTATCGCTTTGAAAGCTTCATCCATATTCGCAATACTCAGATAAAAACAAAAGTCCAAAATGGCTTTTTTAGTACTTGGATCACAGGTACTCAATTCTTCGAAATCCTTCATCAAGAGACGAACTACCTTGCTTTCATTGCTGGAAGACAATTCAGATTTCAAAATAATTATGTGGGGTGATTGGACACCTAATAAACGGCAGTTGTCATCCTTTATAGATCTAACATCCTGGACAACGATCCCGTGATCTGAACTTGCGAACATCGAAATCAAAACAACGTTGGTAGTTTCCTAAAACAGAATATAAAAATTCTAATTTGTTATTTTCAAATTCCTAAGTGGAATAAAGTAAAATTACAAATAAAACGTACATCATTTTCGTCAGAAATCGTTGATTTCGAATCTCTTGTCTCTGGCTTTTGAGCACGACACACCAACAGTCTTGGATCATCAGTATCCCAGCAATGTGCTGTTACCAATCTACCTTTGCATTTTCCAACTCTAAAATGTTCCACATTGGACGATTATTTTAATTGATTATTTATATTAGTTGTGGGGAACTTAAATTCACAATTACACTTACAAAGCAGAAAAATCATCATTGCCGTCATCATTATTTGCAAAGTCAAATTCATGAAGTTGATCGCTTTCAATATCCCACACGTACAAAATCGAGCTAGGCATTAAATTTGCCATTGCCACAGTAATTGAAACGTATCTACAGTCAGAATTACATCTCGCTTCGATGATTTCAGCAAAGTCATTAATAGCCTCATAAGTCGCCATAGCTCTGGTATGCAATTTTGCTTCTCTTTTCCCTAAATCCCAAATCTTTAAAATGCCATTAAGGGATGCAACAGTTAAATACTGTCCAGTCAACTCCATCGTGATTGGTTCTCCTTCTTCAGGAAGAGTCGAAAGAGTTTGTATAATAGTACCTTCAATTGATCTCAACTGAATAACGACTGGTGTCAAAATCACTAGAATACTCTCATATATAAGAATTTTCTCAGTGTCGCAAACGAAATTGGAAAGCGGGATTGTGTTTAAAGCATTATCCTTATTTACTCGATAAACAGCAACTTGTCTCCCAGAAGATGCAGCCACATAATCTCTGTTCACTGCTACGATTTGCACCTGGATATCCGTTTTCACGGTGTGACTCTGGTCTTCTATCTGGATCAGAATTTGCGAAGGACTAATTTGACTGGCACAGACTCCGTCGTTGTATGCTGCACACATTGGTTGTTGGTGGAGAATAAAGACGTTTGTGATACAATTTACTGCAAGAAGAGGACTTCGTAATAATACAGCACCCCAAGCGAGTTGTTTTACTGTTCCATGGACGGTGCACGATTCAGGGCAAACTGGCCAGCTATTGTCATTGGAATCTGTAATTGGTTTTCTTTTCCAGAAATAAATTGTTCCTAGATTTGTTCCAGCTGCAAGCGTTTCTGTAATGTTTTAGGGAGTGTACATTATAATGATTAAAGAACTTATAAAAATAATATTATTTGAATTTTTGAATAAACAGGACTCAAAATGAAAACCAACCATTGCCTTTGCAAAAAGACAGACTCGTACAGGTTTCCTGAGGAGAGGCGACGTTTGCGATTACTTGATCCGAAGGCGATAAAACGTACGAATCTCCAGTATGAAGATCCCAGCATCTAACTCCGAGTTCGCCAGTTAAAACCGCAAGAGTGTTACCACCCGCCCAGCAAATTGATGGGCCAGTGCGTGCAATGTCGCTTTTTCCGCTAAGCTTTACCTGAAAAATATATCCAAAAATTATTGTTGAGTACTGCTTCAAAATAAATCAACAACCTCATGCTGTTAATAATTACTTTCGTCAATTCGGTGAGTCGTCCGCTGATGGGATCTGCTTGATAGTGACCAATATTCAATCCCTCAGTCATGACTACGAGAGAATCCCTTGTCTGGTGATGTAATAAACAATGCAAAGCTGATCCTTCAGCATTAAGTACTTCCGTACATTGACCTTGAATATCCACAAAGTATATCACACCACCTGCAGTCCCGATGTAAAATGCGTGATTGTCTCTTTGAGTTGTTACTGCTGTAGGGGCCGCAGTTTTCGGACGCCATGAACTAAAAAGATCCAAAGCTCTTTCGTCTCCAGCTACCGCTGCTTTTGCTAGGCCACTAAAAAAAATTGATTTTGATTATTAAATTACAATGAAAAAGGTAAGTTTATGGAAAACTATTAGATGTCATTTCAAGTGCCTTGATGTTTTGTACCTTAGATCGACAGCAGGTTTGGGAGGTGAAATTTTGAAGGCAATATGAGTAAAAGAATCTTTCAACTCGTGATGAAATGTCATGAGAAGTTGATTTCTAGAATCTATTTTCCACCCCACGATAGATCCTCCTGCATCGGCAGACACAAGTCGACCGCCAGTTTGACTCCATTGTAGAATCATTATGGGATCTCGATGAGGAGTTACAATGGTGTTGAATTCGCTTGAGCCAGTGTCTCCTGGCCACACCTATTATTGTAAACCAAAAGATGCGTTTCAGAATTAAACTATTGAAATACTTTTATATTATTATTCTTCTAGAATTTCTTTTTCTTATAACTTGATTACGAACCCGCATATCCCCGCTTTCCCACCCAACTGCTAGCCATTTTCTTTCAGGATGCCAGCCTAGTGCTGTGACCTGGGCAACCGAATGACCCGGAGATTCAACGTCTTGAAGAGGTTCTCCTTGGTCATCATAAAGGGTTACAAAACCTCCTTTGTCTTGGGAATAGGCAGCAACTGCTAAAAATGGTAAATTTTGGTGCCAAGTAGCACAAGTGCTAATCGAGGAAATTTCCGGGTTTTGTACTCGGGTATCGAAGTAGAGTGTCATTCTTATTGTGATTCAGTTTACTGGAAAAAATAAGAACTTTGAAATATTTAATTATGATTCATGTGAACTTTCGAATAAAAAGAATATGAAAAAAATGTTTTCTGAGAAGATAGTTATAATGCAAGATATACCATTTAAATTTCTTCTTTAATTTTAATAATATTTTGCTCATCATCAATCAGTTTTCCGAAAATTTTACTAAATTACAGTTACACTTGCAGACTGATTTTTCAAAGTAAATAGGGATAACTTGTTTGTGAACAAATTAAAATACTATAAGTATAATTCACCTGATGAAAAAACGTCGTAAATTGAACATAACCTCACGGTATAGACTTAAGACGCATTTCTGTTTATTAAATCGGCACATAAATCATGTCGAAGATCCGCAATTCTGTTTGATCGAAATAATTCCGTGGAAACGTCTGTGATATCCAACGAAGGAAATATTGATTTCATGATGTCGCGATAAACTTCCTGTAAAAGGCAAGCACTTAATAGCGTCGTCGAAAAAATTGGTGACCCCATAGTACTTTTCCACTTTTCTTATAAAAGAACTATACAGTATTTATCAGTTGCACTTATAAATATAAAAACTACATTTTTCCACACATTAATTAATATATATTTAGTTTTATTTACGATGATAAAAAGCACTCACTAGGTTTTTGACATTTTTATGAATGACGAAACATCAGCGCCACCTTCAATAATAAAGCTAAATACATATTATATATAATTAAAAAAAAAATGATTTTATAAATATTAAATATGAATGGACAATAAATTAGACTTTTTCGTAAATGTATCATGAAACTATTTTTTATAAAATAATCAATTAAACTAAAATTTGATCAAAATCTCCTTTATTACAAGAAAGCAAAAATATTACAAAAGTCACTACATTACAAAAAATTACATGTACTCTCCTCGTTCAACGAGAGTGTTCTTCAACTCGGTTACTTGGAGTTCCAGCTTCGTTATTCTCTAAAAGTATTAAATAAATTTTTTATTAATGTACAGTTTAAAAGTAATTTTAAATTCAATCAATTCAATGCTTCGAAAAATTGCCTGTGTTTAATATTTTACGAGTTTTTCAAGAGACAAAGAAATCCAATTTTTATTCTCAAAAATACAATCTGAAAAATTTTCATTTCATTTAAATTTATTGAGCTAGACTTACTGTGATTTATAAAAGAATTACTGCTACAGCCAACTTTTTATTAACCTAAACCTTGCTTAATAACTGTACAATGCGCTGTACCCTGAGATAATTTTGCCGTTGATTATCAGCGGAAACATCAACGGCTGTCAAAAGGGCTTTGTATCTTTCCTCCAGAATATTCACCAAAGAATCCCATTCGTTCTGCTTTTCTGCATTTAAAGACATCGACAATTCGCTGCGTTGACCTTGAAGTTGATGCTGCAGATTTTTTATCTCAAGATCTTTATTCTGGGAATAATTATATTCTTCAAACCTCAATGTCTAAATATAATATATAAATGTAAAGACATAAAAATACCTTGAGAATTTGAGAAAGCTTCTTCTCATATTCGTATGCAAGTCGCTCCTTTGATTTCTCTAATTTCAAAACATTTTTCTTCAGCGCATCAACTTTATTTATTAAACCTTCCTTCTGTTTCTGGGATGCGAATTCAATGTCATCTCTCATTTTTGCAAACTCTTCCTTCATTGCTGAATATTGTTTCACTAGTATATCCTGCAATTTTCCTTCCTATAAAAAATGCATCCTTATTATAAAATTGAAGAATAAAATATTATGATGAATGTAAGTAGTCAAATTAATTAAAAGTACGTCTTCAATTTTGGCTTCAAGTTTGTTCTCTAGTTCTTTGATCTGATTAATCAAGGAAACGATTTCTTCTCTTTTTACAAGAGCCTTTTGAGTTAGTTCTACTTCCTTACTATTGATAATTTGGTCCTTAAGTTGCAATTCTTTTTCTTTTTCTTGCAACAGTGTCTCATACTCTTTATGGACTGCTTCACATTTTTTTGACCACTCTTTTTCCACACTTTTTATTTTTTCATCCTGTAGAAGTCAAAAAGAATTAAATTAATTACTTCTTCTAATTTGGGGTAAACAAATTTACCTATACCTTTTCGCGAGTAGCTTCCTCCAGCTGTTGAGTAATAGACACTATATTGTCATCGAGGACAATGTTCCTGTTAACCGCTTCTTGCAATCGGGATTTTAATTTATTAAACTGATCTGTCATTGTAATTTTATACTGTTGAACTATCTCCCTGTGATTTGCCTCTAAAATATCTTTCATTTGCTGAACTTCTAGAAGTCTGAAAAGAAACGGGTTTCATGTATAAAAAAGCTCATATTACAAACTATTATTCATTAGTTTAATAATTCTGAAATCATTTTAGATAGGAATAAAACTCACTTGGCCTTGAGTGTAGCGACTTCTGCAGTCAATTTCATAATATGAGCTTTTAAACAAGGAGTTTCATCGACAGAAAATTTTTCCTGGCATTGAATCAATTCTTTATTAAGCCTTTCATTTTGAATCTGCAGTTCATTCACAATAATAGTTAAAGCTTCTATCCTTTGTTTGTACAAGCGAAATCGATTTTTATCCACTTTGTCGTTTTTATGGAAATTCAAAGAAACACTACTAGTCGAATCCGGATCTTGTTTTATTGACTTTTTGCTCCTTGTAACTTTTCTAAGATCGCTTCTTATATTTGGCCTTATCTCTAGACAGTAAGAGGTTGAACTTGATTCTGTAATCTCAGTAACTGATGAACCTGTATTCAACTAAAAAATAAATTTACAAAATTAAAATATTTGTGATAATGCGAGATAACAGATAACTAAATGTAATACGCACCATTCGACAGGAGACAGGTAATGGAATCAGGGGTCCGCTTGGTGGAGGTTTTCGAAATATATTATCAATTTGACCAAGGCTGAGCTGTCGATGGAGTTCTAACAAATATTCATTTCTAAGTTGCCTTTGAGTCGAAATCCCGCTCAGCTTTTCAAGCCAAATTTTGCAAAGATGTGCATCATCTTTCGAAGTTAAATCCACAATATAAGGTCGAACTTGTGTCAATATTTCTTTGAAATTTTCGTCTAATTTTAAAGCCTCTTGTTCATCTCGTTCTTCTGATCTTGACATTATTTTGTAATCTTTACACCTGTTCATGCTCCATGTAGCAAATTTATCTCGGAAATCTTTGGTGAATTTGCCAAAAAGTATTTCATTCTCTCTGAAGTATTATTATATCTTTTTAATAATAAATGATAACTTTATAACCACCATACGATTCGACATTTGACGATTTGATCCCGGGCTTCGGGAACAAAAGAGAGGATTGCGTGAAGTTGGACTCTGAGAATTTAAATCGTGACAAAATTCAATTAACCTTATAAATAAATAAAACTGACTTTCTTATCATCGATAGAAATATATTTTTATGACACTTGCCCTACCCAGAAGTCACAAAAATATTTTACATGATTTTACACGTATAATTCATAATTTAAAAAATTAAATTTTCAAGTTAAATGAATATTAAAAATCAATAACATATAATTACTAATAAAAATGAGGCTATCTAAAATTATTAAAATACCTTATGATGTCATGACAAGTATAAGATAGTAATATGATACTATGTACAGTTTTTCACTTTAAGACTTATTTCTAACTGATTTTTGTACATTTTACGACAGAGTTCTTATCTTTTTAAACCTGTACAATACTCACTATATTTGTCCCTAATAATCTTAAATTTACCCTGCTACTTTACATTTATATTTACTCTTAAGAATTCAAAAATCCACAGTAAAGTAAATTTAAAAAAATATAAATTTAAAATCATCAGAGAGCTCTGACCTTCAAACTCTGTGTCCTTCTCTTTGTCATAAGATTCTAAATATATTGTAGTAGATAATAGATACTTTTTTCACAGCAATAGGAGATCAAATTTTGTATAAAGATGAAACATTAAAAGCGACTGTTTCTTTTTAATTGATTTTCAGTAGTTTGCTTCAACTCGAATAATTTGTTTTTCATTGGTTGAATATGAGTGCCTATCCATTCTTCGATCATTGATGGAAAGAAAACGCCTTCCATTTGAACTCGAACGTATGCTTCGAGCGATGATAACTCCAGTAAGATGCTATCAATACATTTTTAAGAATAATTTAGTATGTATGGATAATTCTATATTGTATAAAATATTGATCTTAAATATAAATACTTACTCTGTAAAGGCCGGAACTAAACTTTCAAGTTGCATTGGATTCGTGTAATTATTCATGATTTGCCATGGATTCATCCATGTCGCTATCCTGCAAATTGAAAAAATAGGAATACTCAGAGAATACAATAAATTCGTTTAGTAACTTTCTTAAATTAATTCACTCACTGTTCACTGTTGATGATATTGTGATATTTAATTTTGAAATTCAGAAACCATTCTATTCCAACAGCAACTTGCCAGCCTGGAAATAGAAGATTGCTTGGTATTGGAGCAGGCCTTGGCTGAGGTGTAATGTGAAGAGGGTGATCTATGTATCCCAAACTTTTGGCGACCTGTAAATGTGTTTGTTCCGAATATCCATGAAGCCATACTTTCAAACAGAGTGCTAGAGACGGAATTCCTGTAGGTAACAGTTCACACATTGTAGCATAATGATCATATCTGAAATTAAAATTAATTTTTTTTTAATAAACAAAATTTATATTTATTGGAACTAATTTTTAATATTTAAATAATGAAAGAAATAAACAATTATAGAAGTCTTTACAAACGTAATTTTAAAGTATCTTTTCTTCAGGCATAAGTTTTTTAAATTATTGATAATAAATTCATCGAAAAAGTCAAATTTTGGTCTTTATTATTTATTTGAGTATGTACCGAAAAAAAAAATGAAAGTTGTTTATATAAAATTTTACTAAATATTATTTGAGTATGTACCGAATAAAAAAAATGAAAGTTGTTTAAATGGATTGTCCGTGAAGCTGATATATAAAATTGTTTTCTTGAAAAATACACGCCTGCGTCCACTCGTGAAAATCACCATAAACGTCTCGAAATTCTTTACTAGGTATAGGACAAAAGTCTTCTTCGAGGAGGAAAAGAACCTCTCAAGATTGCTTATATTACAAAAATTTTCGGTCAACAAAACCACATGTCGAGTCGGTTTTTAAAACAGTTCCGATCATTCCGTGAGAGACTCCGGTAACATAGTCTTTACCGCAAAGCTTTCAAAAATGTAAACTATGTTCGCGTTTTGCCATTGATAACCAATTTGGCATCCTTCTTTAATAATAAATTTTCTAAAAAATTCCGGTCGGTTCGTGTGCGAAATTTTTTATGTTTTTTTCATATATCCGGTTTTTTATTCAGAGTGAACTCTAAATATTTTTTCAATTCATGATGCTGCATACTGGACTACTTCATTTTGAATTGCAAGCTATGAGATAAGTTTTTGAATTCTATGGTAATTCTTAATTTAATTATTTCCTATATTCTAATGTTCTACAGAAATTTTGAATTAATCTTTGAATTTATGGCACTGAAGAGGGCCCCCATATGTGGCCGAAACGTTTGCCTTTCTTTCTTTTTGCGCATTTTTACATCTAATAGTGACATTTTTAATCCAATAAAATAAGATGAAACTGACCCTATGCCAAAATAACAAGAAATTAACACAATAAAGAAGCCTTTCGAGGATACAGTATATATTTTTATGTTAAAGAAATTAAGTTGAAAGTAACTGTCTTAAGTTATACTTTTCAATTTAACCTAATCTCAAAAATGTTAATATATACCCTTCCAGGTTCCAAGTTCAAAGGAATGTAAAAACTTATTAAATTGAATGCTCTAAATTCAAAAAACAATTTTTAAGGTACAAAAAGAATGCTCTTTTTCCTATATTTTTATTTCCAATTCAATCAAAGACTATATGACGTTAAATTATAAATTCCTTTCAATATTATTCTTACTTTTTTGAATAATGTAAAATTATATTGCAAGTATGGAAATTTCTAATTAACTAAACAATACAAATTTAATTTCAATATTTAAAAATCGCATCTTAATTTAATTAACACCAATCTATTATATTTTTCAGATTTATTTATTGCTTGTTAAAAGAACTAACAAAATGTCAGTTCTTGAAGATAAAAGTATGAAAGAAATCTGTAATTTGATGTTACAGCAACGCATAAAAGAATACAGCGGTATTTTTCGAATAGAAGATTCAAACCTAATATGTATAAGAACTTAATTTGCGTTGTCTGCAATCACAAAATTAAGCGCAATCACAAAACAACGATACAACGACATTTTTCTACCAATATACACCAAAGGAACGTCTATTTAAAAAATTACCAAGAAAATTATGTTGATACTCCAATTCCTAAACGGAAAACGACTTCGTCTATTCGCAAAAGGAGTTTAACATTGATCTTTGCAAGGTATTCCTCGTAGCAGGCACTTCTCTTTCGAAATTATCCCATCCTCTGGTTCGAAAATTTTTCACCACGTATACGACAATGCAAATTCCAGACGAATCAACGCTCAGAAAAAATTACTTAGGTCCTGCTCGCGAAACTATGCAAGCGGAAGCTGAAAAGCTAAAGCAAGAGAGGTTAGCCCATATAAAAAACCAGGAATCAAAGGCAAGAAGTCAATAAAGAGAAAACGAAACGAAACAATTTACGATGAAGATGAGGACCCTCTCAATTTTACAGACGAACAATTAGAATCAATCTTGCAGTTGAAGGATGAGCTAAAAGAAGAACTGGTTGATGAAATAGATGAATATTCTTTGTTGCTGTCAAATAAAAACCCTGGAGACCAACTCTTGGAGCCTAAAGAAGAGTTAATTGAGCAAAAATTGGAACTCAAAGCAGAATTTTGGAATAAAATCTCTCAGCATTAAGACTTTAAAATCTAGAATAGTGTCTCTTTTTTTAATTCGTTTTTCAAGTTTGTTAAGATAAAATTTGATATCAGTTAATCTAATAATACGCTTATATTATAATAGTTACAAACAACAACAAATCCAAAATGTAAAAGTTTATCTTTCAGATTATGTTTCTAATGTTCAGAAATTCTCGATTAATTGTTTCTCCATCTTATTAAGTGTTCTATATTTATTGATCATTTTATGTGAATATTTGTTGAATATTTTCTGGACCAACCTCGACCATCCAGTGAAAACCGTGCCTCGGAATTCGTGAACTTTGGTTACGTGAGTGCTTAGCTCTTCAAGCCACCGCTCGTGGTTGCTTATATGATAACGAATCACTGGAACATGTTGGCAAGATCCAGTTGCACCTTTGAAGGCAGTTGCTGCCCATATGTTAGGAAAAACTAGAGTGTACTTGTCCCATAAATCTGTCAAATGATGGTTCCAAATAAAATATGTTTCAAACAATAGTTAATTATTATACCTGCGTATAGTAAGCTAATTCCTCTTAAATTTGAATATCCTAGATTTTTTAAGTTTAATTTAAAAGCAAGTCTCACCTGGAGGTAAAGTAAAGTTCTCCCTACAATTGTAATGCCAGATCATTGGTTCCACATATTTTCCAATATAGTGTTCTGTAAAGGAAATCTTATTAATAACAATCCACAACAAAGATTTAAAAAATAAAGTTAATCAAGATACCTTTCAAAACCTGTACGTCTATTGATCTCAGCATGTCGTCCCAGATGATGATTTTTAGGCAGGGATACGTTTCTTTAACGTATTGGGCGATTGCCAAAACATGTTCCAAGAATAAGATTGACTTTCCATGTTTGCTGGAGCCAACACGTTTAGTACAAACCGGACAGAGTCCCAAATGCCAGACTTCATCAGAACCGATATGCAGGTACTGAATGTCTGGATGAAAACTAACTATTTGACGAATCAAGGCTTTTACGAGAGGCAATGATCCTGGATTTGAAGGACACATAGAACTGGGAAAGTTGTCTACTTCTCTTAAGGATCTCCATTCGTCGTGTTTTAGAACAAACTGTAAACAGTTTATAATTGTGTTTTAAAACTTCAAATATCTTTAAAAAATTATATTTACGTTATTAAAACCTGTTAAATCCGAAATTTGCTTACCTCCATATGGCCAAAAGTTTGAACCAAAGGTACAACTGCTAAACCAGAGTCTCCTGCCATTTGTAAAATTTGCTGAGCCTCATGGGTGGTGTAACCACTTGCTAAACTGCTTGGTCCGTTACTTCCAATTGGAGATAGTTCCCGATTGTATGGAAATGTGTCTTCCCACTCTAGCAATAAGCCTGTTGCTCCCCATGCTCGTAAGAGTGGAAATAACTAAAAAAATAATCAAATTAAACTTATTAATGGA
Organism: Diplolepis rosae; assembly: GCA_030998225.1. Classification (NCBI taxonomy): domain Eukaryota; kingdom Metazoa; phylum Arthropoda; class Insecta; order Hymenoptera; family Diplolepididae; genus Diplolepis; species Diplolepis rosae. The sequence continues at coordinate 6,945,659 of JAPYXD010000727.1, read as the reverse complement.
CGAATAAAACAATTTTGGGCCTTAAAACAGTATCAAGATTCTTGTAATTATAATTGCCTATTATCTCATCAAATTTGGTAGTTTTAACTACAAACGGTCTTGAACTATCGTATTATGGTAAGATAAGCAATTACACACCATATATGCAAGCATCTGGAGGCATTTCAAAACAACAATATTTATAATCCTTAAGTCATAATATGCCTAGATATTTCCAGTCTCAATGCTACCATTATGAAGAAGCAATAAAATTAAATTGAGCACAAAAATAAAATAAATAAATTCGAAAATGTACTTAATGGAAACAGAGTGAGAAATTTTAAATAGGATAAAGAATGCGAACGGTAAAAAATCAAATAATTTTTCATCTTTGTGGTGGCTAATATATACACTTCAAATTGCGCATAATTTTCTGGAGTAAAAGAATTTCTATCGCCAGGACACTCGAAATATCAGATAAAAGTGTAAACGTGAAGATTCATGTGGTGTTTATCATATAGTGTTTCATACCTTTTCGAAGTAACAAACTCGTGGTGGAGCCCCTTTAAGATCAAGATGCACCAATCTACAATATTAGGAATAGTTTTATACGACAGGTCACTCATGAATTATCAATTTTCTTTCAAGAATTGTTATTCATTATTGAATGTTTACCTGTGTGAGCCAAACGTCAAAGCGTCCATCTTTGCTGTTGTCCGCTACAGGACAACGTGGGTATAAACATTCGGAACATTCCCCATAATATTATATCATGTTTGGATAAAAAATGACCAAATAATTTTATCATTTCAAAAATATTGTAATTTCTATGCTACATGTATTCAAAACACAGGTGTATTTTTCTACTTTGTAAATTATGGCATTTTAAATCAAATTGCGCAGTTACACAATTTGACTCAATTTGAGCGGGAAACTTTAAATTTGAAATTACTTTTCTTTAATGTAGTTTCTTATTATTGCAGTGTAAAATGAAGTTCAAGAGCGGAAGCAAATGTGGCAACATGAACGCGGCAGAACGCCTTCAAATTTAATATTTCGAGCTCTTTTTATTCCCATATTTGTTGTACAAAATTTCGTAAAACCTCTACAAATATCCTTGGTGATGAAAGGACCAATAGTAATTGCAGTGTTTTTACAATTTTTCCAAATTACTGATACGTTTATCCTAGAAATTTTTTCTCAATTTGATGGAATTACTATATTAATCATGATTATATTATATGGTTGTGTGAAATTATTTAAAAATAAAGTAAAACTGAATGGTTCGATTAAATAAATTTTTATTTTTGTAGATATAATTTCGTCAGCCTTTTTATAAAATATTACAATCGTCGCTGTTCTATCGTTTGATCACTTCTTAAGAACAGACTTCGTATACGGAGTACCGTATCAGTACCTGGGATCAATGAACGAAGCAATTGTAAATATTACGTTACTTACATATTCTTACATTTTTCTTTCTGCAAATTTTCTGTTTTTCTTAATACAGCAAACAATGTTATAGATAGTTTATTTTTCACAACAGCTGCTTGGTCACAACACAGTTTTTAAAATTTTTTTTTGTAGAGAAAAAATATATGTACATATGTAAATTCACGTTCGCCGAGGCGAGTATTCTAAATGCATTTTACATTCATCAACACGATTTTAGTGGTAAAACAATGTGTCACTTCATTTATATTAAATATAATTCGCTTTTGTTTGCTCGTGAACACAGCAGCAAAAAGCGTTTTTGCTTAAATGGAGTTAGCTTTAAATAAAAAACTGTCAGGTACAGGACTATTTTCCTGTAATTACAGACATGAGTTTGGCACTCGAACGGCGATACTGTTACAATTAATTTCTTAGCTGTAAGTTGTACCGTGTTGATTATTTGTCAAGAGTTTCGTCAATATTCTCAAAAAAAGAACAATTATTAAAATAAATATATAGATTTTAAAAAATTGATCTAAAGAGTAGTTAAGTTTTCTAGGCTTTCATGTCAAACCAAAGCAGGGACAGACGACAAAAATGTTTATTTAAACACTGATTTCTCACACAATCTGCTGAAGGTAATTGTGGAGTTTATTCTATAAAACTCATTCCACAGTCAATGATTCGTTTGCAAAATAAATTATGTTCTCTTGACATGAAAAATATATTATACCCAAATGGATTCCAGGGCAGAAATACATTCACAATCGACAATATACAAAAGTTATAATCGGCCAATTAAAAAAAAATTGAGCTAATCTTAAAACTACGCTTACGTTACGATAGGAAACGTAAATAAGGACCAAACAAAAATTCCGACTTCCCCATTTTCTTCCAAGTAAAAAAGTAAATATAAACATCAATTAAATAATTCACCAGTTCTTCACACACTTGATCCAATCTTTTTTCTCCTGCATTTCCCTCAAAGGAATCTACGCTAATATAGCGTTTTTAAATTATTTCTGACTATCGTCGTCTTCGTAAGCTATTTTGTAATCACACGATTCTCACACAATCACACTCAATAAATCAATTATCTTTGATATCGGCATTCTTTGGCTAGTTTGCCTTCGATCGCCACTTGCGCAACAAACTCTCCGTTTGGGAATTTACAAACGAAACCGTGGCTTCGAAAATATAATGCCAAACAATTTAAATTCGTCCAATGTTAAAGCACTCAATAAATTAATTACATCAGATTTACGATTTACTATTTCGCCCATACTCTAGTATTTGTTTGTGGTAGAAAAGCAGATAGCTGAAAAAAGAACACGTTAAATTAAATAAAATTTTTATTTTTTTAAGTCTATTTGAGTGAATAGATAAGACATACCCTTCGCTTGTAAGAACGTCTTTAAGCCGAGCTCTCGTGATTAAATGATCATCACATTTGAACCACTGATCTCTTTGTTGTCGAACAAAAGCTGTGTAGTGTCCAGTTTCAAGAGAACCTTCATGATTGATCACAGCAAATAACGAATATCTATTGTCACTATAAGCAGGATCTTCTCCATTCTTCGGCAGATTTTCCAAAGCACTGTTGTTATTTCCGTTTCGTTTGTGAGACATAAATGGAGTCATGTCCAGTTGTTCCGGAAATGATATGAAGGTAGAAATCTTTTTGTCTTGAATACTTGAGTGCTCGAACCGCTTCAAATGAAAACTTGCAACTATTGGCAATTGCTTCATCGTAAGTTGTTTCGTACTTTCCTGATATGTTTGGCAATTGTTGCACTTAATTTTAGCATTAGATCCTAGATGCTCAGCTCGAGTAAATCGCTCCAAACAATCGAGTAAGGATGTCGGAGGACCTGAACTATCCGTTATTGAAGTACCTGCCGTTGGACCCAAGTCTAAGGATATATCCCAAAAAGGATCTATTGTAGTTGAAACACCGCTAAAAATAATATGTAAATAAATAAATAATGACTTTCAATTAAAAGTATTTACTCCAAACAATAAGAAGAGGAAAGATTTCTCAGAAAAGAATTTTACTTACTTGCATGCTTGGCAAACGACGTCACTTTGCAATCCGCCGGTGAAAATTTGATCGATGATGCAGTTGCAGTGATGAGGATTGTCCTTGACGAGAATCGGAGCAGCTTCACAATGTCTATGAAGAACGTCAAGAGTGGCTATAAAAAATTCGTGAGCATCTTGCTGTTCATATCCCGCTAAGTGTCTGGCGTGTGTCCAGATAAGATGCAGGAGTTTGTGAAGCGTCAAAGGAGCCTTGCTTCCTGAATAAAATTCCTGAAAAAGTTGAGCCACTTCACAAACTAAGCAGCGACTAGGTTGTGGGCAGTGATGTCGATCAGCAAGAAAATAATCGCGTAAAAGTGGTGTATGAATTAATGCCTGAACTATGCAATTCATGAAACATGTGCTTCCTAGATTAATCAGTCCTCTCAAACCTGCAAGGAAAAATTATAATTTTCAACTGAAAATAACTGAAAATACTTAGCAAGCTTCGCATTTTTTTTAATCTATAAAAAAGAGTTTTTTGTTTCAATTTTTAATGATTTACCTATGGTGGAATTTTCTATAACCCGTCTTCTGCGCGGATGTTTTCTTAATAATTCCGTTTCGGTTTGAGTCGGTTCCCAAGTTCGATAAAATTCTCCCAAGCTTAATGATTTTGCGGATTCGCTCCATTGCGTCTTTGCTACCGCTAATAATTCCCTGTCGTACACGTAATCTCCGCATTGGAAGCATAAAATATTCCCATAACACAAGTCCACAGCTGCAAATGAAAAATAAAGTAGAATTAAAATTATTGAAATACTAAAACATTATATATATATATATACTTTTATTGATAAATTTTTTAGTTGACTAATGAAAAAAACTTGTTAAGAAAATAATTCACTCCTAAATAGGTTAATATACTACCTAAAAAGTGTTTTTTCGTTTTGGCATGTTCCTGTATATGCCCTTTATTGTAACAACCAAAGAAAATACAGTGCAAGCACGAATGCAGTCGTTCCTTATATGTTTTGCATGTATGGCAAAGACAACTTACTGCCTGTGAAAAGAAAAATATTATTAAATAGGTTTTATTATTGCAAAAATTGTTATATAATTATGAAAGTGTAAATTCGATAAAACTGTTACATTACAATTACTCATTTTTTATTGATCAAGCATTACTTTCAATATTGAATAATTTTTTGTTAATTATTGAGCCAATTAAAGAAATCAATAGCAAAGTCTGTTTAAAGAGCCAAATATTGTTTATTTGCTGGACGTATCTGCATCATAAGTAAATCTGAGTAAATTTGAATTTCACGTGGCTTGAGACAAAATTGCGCAACTCGTGGAAGTTTTTACATGAATGTCATGGCGTAACGTTTAGAAGGACGAATCTGACAATAAAACTTTATAAACATTTTGCCATAAAAAGAATATTACGTAGGATATTTAAAAAAACAAATTTAGAGTTTCTAAAAGATATCTGAGAACCCTGTAAAAACAATATACGCTACTGAAAATTTAAATTTTCATTTAAAATTTTATTGTTTTAACCTATTAAATGAAATTTATGCTTTTACTTGGTATTTATAACTGTATCGTTAATATTATAATTATTTATCATTTTAAAAAGCTTCAACCAAAGAGAGACTAATTTTATGTTTAATGTTCAAGGGCCACATTCTAAAAAAATGTCCTTTTATGTTGGGCCCGAATCCAGTAGCGTGTCAATCAACGGTTCCAGGGTTCGAATATATAAAATCCCGTTATACGGTATAGTTTTACCCATAAAAGATTAATCTGACCAACAAAAAATTAAAAAGGATTCTTTCAATTAAAATTTGTTTTTTTTTAGTTGAGAAAATAGTTGAGTAAAATTCGAATAGGCAAATTAGAGTTTTAAAGATATTTTATTTTGTGTAGATAAAAAATTGTAATTTTCTGCCGTTTGAGATAAACGATTGAATTTTACCGAAAAATCAGCAGTGTACAGCATTTTAAACCAAGAAAAAAGTATTAAAATAAAGAATATTTTTCATAAGTAAAAATGTGAATAGACACTTCTTATGTCAAAATATTTATTCAAGCAAAACGCACATATGACAAACGACACCGATGTGTGACCAGGGGTCCCGAAAAAAAACTTCGGACCTGCTGAAAACGTGAATGAACCAATGAACTGACAATGAGTGTGTGCACATGCACGTGTATATTATGCTGAGAAACATGCATGCAAAATACGAAGATGTATGCTTAGGATTTTATTTTGACCACTAGGAACAAGTGAGAAAATTTGACAGTTCAATAAAAACATAAAAAATAGTTGACATTCGTTAGACTAAAAAAACAGGAGTAAAATGTCATGAGAATAAATAAATCATGAGAGTAGTAAGAATTAGTATTAGAGGAATACAAAAAGTAAAATATTGAAACCGGCATTTATCTCTGAATTGATAAAAAATATCCAACCTTCCTGACGCGTGCCTCGTTGGATGTGCTGGTGACGAAAAAAGAGTGGATCACTTTGTAGGGCTGTATGCCCTTGGCTGCCTTGAAATTATTCAAGTGTATGCAACCATGGTCGCTCATCTCAGTTTGGCACACAAGCGATGGCGTGCTTGGTGTTCAGGATACCGCTGTCACTTCGAATAGCACTGGATTCTGGAAGCCCCTGTTAATTTCTCCCTCGGCTCGAGAACCCTGGCACTTGCTAGGGACACCAAGAGAGTTCGAAAAAATAATAAGGAAGTTGCGAACAATGTGCACGGGGCGTAACACGCTGGTCTTGATAGTAGCGCTCGTGTCGTTGACATAGAAAATCGTGTATTGCTGGGAAAACTACGTTCATATGTTCTCGCCGTCTTGTCACGCCGTCAAATGCGAATTGTAATTTACATCAGCTTGTACAAAGCAGGTAAATGTGCGTGGTTGAGGTGAGAGAGCGCTCCAATCACGAGATTTTAAGCGTCTCCTGAATAAACTTTGAGACCCCGGGTTCCCACGAACACCAGCCGGTCACTGCAACGGCGCCGGTGTGCGGCGTGAGTTGCCCTGTTAATCCCCTTCCTGACTTCAAATTCTCGAATACTTCGCCCCTGATTCAGGACTGCCTCAAGAGAACATGTTACCCCCAACAAACGTGTGTGTCATAATTTTGTCATTTATTTTCATATTTTAATAGTTATCGTAAAGGTAGATCTTTTTTTTCATCAAAAATCTATTTTTATATCTAGGTTATTACTTACAAAAACGCAACTGTGAAAATGGGGCTGTTATTATTTGTTTTTTTTTCTGAAAACAAAATATATTAATTTTAACAATAAAATAATTGGTTATCGCTATATGAAAATGAATTGATGATAAGTGTTTTTTCAGTTAAAAAGTATAGAAATAAACTTCATTACCAAAGTAATAAGAGATATATTATTTCAACTATTTAAATTAGAAGAAAGCAATATAAATGCACTGGTTAAAGTCTGTTAAGCTGTAACTTTTGTCTATGATTTTATTGTTCTATGCTACCTGAGAATGTAATCAATTTAAATTCTTAGTCAGAGGCTCCAAAGGTCTTAAATTAATCTTTCTACCTGTAATGAATCTGAATAGAAACAAAATGAAAACGCTTAAAATAAAAATTTCCAATTTCTTTTCAAAAAGTTATTATGTTCTAAGTGAATTATTATTTTTTATCCTAATGAATGAATAAAATACTTATGGTGATCTTAGAATAATTCTATTCAAAATTCATTTTTTTTAAAATGATTACCTAAAATTGATTTCTGTCAATGTACATTTTTCAAATTGGAATTGAATAAAAGGGTTACAATGGATCAGTTAATTGTTATAAAATATAGTATATATAAAAACAAATTAAGAAATTCAATTGTTTTAAGAATACATAGTCTAATTTATTGTTCCATCTATTATGTACATAATGAGTTATTGTAAAGGCTTTTTCCACGGAAATAATTAGGCTTCCCATTTCAAACTAAGCTATACAATGGATTGGGACTTCGTTCAACTTAACGTCAAGTCCTATTGTAGACTTACCATTAAGGTAGTAAATGCCGTAAAGCCAGACCAGAGCAGATGTTTCTTCAGAAAGAAAGGTGCTGAATTTGTTTTGCTCTATGTTCATGGCTCTGATTCTATCAGTTTCCTTGGATTAATACGCAGGAAGATCTATTTATTCGACGTGAATTCTTAGCATAGATTAATTTTGAAATCTAATTCAATTATCTAATTATTTCCTGCAATAATATTAACCATAGAAATTTATTTTATAATAACCTTGTAACACCTGAGTGATAATTTGGTTTTCAATTTTATACTTAGACTTGAAAATTTTAACCAGTGTGCGGAAAATAAAAACTTTCTCTTGTTCTTTTCAATAAAAAAAAAAAAATAGACAAATGAAGATTACTACAATTTAAAGAAATTTGAATTCAAACGATCACGTGACAAACAATTCAGTCTAGCCTAACCCGACCGTCCGTTGAAATTCAAGTGTGAGAGTCAGAACGAACGCGGGAGTTTTACGTCTGTAAGTACATACATTTTCTTTGATATCTTTTTGAAAAAGTTTGATATCATAAATAAGATTTCAAAATTGAGTTTCCTATCACAGGTACATCATAAATCGTTTATATGCGGAAAACGTCTTTGAACGAAATATCAGATATTTACGAAGGAAACATGGCATTCTAACCTATCATCTTGGAACTCTTTGTTTGGCTGTATTTGACTACTTCGCTTTTGAAGTAGTTTGACATTTTTGTGTTGCAAAATAAGCAATGGCAAATGAAAGGGAAAGAAAAAAAAGAAAAACTGCTGAGCCAGAGGATCCTCATCAGGCAAAGAGGGCACGAGATCAAACGGTTCAAGATGTCGATGGATCATTTCAGCGGGAAGTAAGTTGATTTTAAATAATTTAAGCAAAGATGACGCCAAACCACGTTGCACTGGATTGAATTGAAATTTTGTTTTCATTTCTAACAGTTTTTTAAGGCTCGCAGAATTTTTCTATACTTCTATACTTAAACATTTTTGCAGTATTCCATATGCTGTCGTTGAAAATGAATAATATTCAAATTAAATTAGCTTAAGTCTATCATAATTTTGAATTAATCAGATTAAGTACACAAACCATAACAAATTAAGTAATTATTAAAAATTCCTAAAACTAGAAAATATATTTTAACCTGTGTCATGTAATGTAACATAAGCATGAAATTATCACTGTTAGCTACGTACATATACATGCTTATTTTCATACTTCCTGTAGAACACTTTATGAAGTCAAAACTTGTACATCAATATACAAAAATAGGTTGTAATTGGTAGTAAATCGAAAACTGAAAAATAATAAAATCGAGCTGTTTCGTCATAAATTTCAAGATAAAATGAAGAATTCTTCTAAGCAGAAGTTTGCAACAAAATAAATGCTTTTTTATTAAAACGTCAGAAGAGATGATTTCAATTTTTAATTCTATAAAAAAACTGAAAAAAACTTTAATCAGAGATGAATTTCATTGTAGAAAAATATTGAAAGTGACTGAAAAAGAAGGCTTGAAATTGTTTCTTTATTATCATTAAAAAGTACCGTGTGACTAAACGTCAACAAAATTTTCATTACTGTATTTTGTAGATTTTTGTTGATTTATTATTTATTTTGTTGTTTTGTAGCAAACTGTTGGGAAAGTTAAGCGAGTTTTTGTGCGAAACTTTATGTGCCACGATGCAATGGAAGTTAATTTAAACCCAAACGTTAATTTTGTTGTTGGACGAAATGGAAGTGGAAAAAGTGCTATTTTAACAGCTTTGATGATTGGTCTTGGAGGAAGAGCTAAGATTACCAACAGAGGAGATTCAATAAAAGGTGCATATACAAAAACCATGCTACATTATTTTTTGAGCACTAAAAATATTCTTAATTTTACTAAAAGGATTAAAATTGTATTTTAAATATGTCTTTTTAAAAATTTGTTCTTTATATATCTTATTTTCGTATTTTCTTCATAACTTTCATATAATGCGTATGACCAGGCCTGAGATTGTATTCGGCATTACTTTACTTTACATTTAAGTTGCTTTCACTGATCTCAGCTTCTTGTGCCATGATTCAAGTATTTCAGGATATTGTGGAAAGTTTCATGCATAATGTCAAAATAATTATTATCATATAATAAATCATATGGCGGTCAAAACTTAGGGTTATCCACTGTTTTGTTCAAAATCTCAGCCCTGCTTATGAAGAATATTGAATTTTTACAGAGTTTATAAAAAAAGGAAGGAATAGTGCCACAATCGAAATAACTTTAACAAATGCCGGAACCGGTGCTTTCAAGCATGAACTTTATGGTGATTCAATCACAGTTTGTCGTACAGTAGGAGCATCTTCATCTTACAGATTAAAAAACTGGAGAGGTATTTTCGATTTAGTAACACATATGATTATACATATTTAAAAAAAATACAACTTTCTTTGTCAACATTTTTCTGCAGCGCGTATCTTTTAATTAGAAACAGGAAATTATTTTAAATTTTATAACATTATTAAAATTCAAATTACACGTCATGTCAAAAAAGAATCTTAATCAACTTTGCAGATTTTCTTTAGTAGAACAACTCAAAACATTCTTTTTCGTTTATCACATAGTTTAGCTAAAGAAAAAAGCGTTTTTAATTTTCATTGAAATTCAATTTTTCAATGTTTTCCACATGCCCATTCTTTGTTAATTTATGTCGGATCAAAGAATGTCATAGAGATAATTTGTAGAGCTATTTGAGTACTACCAGAATCCAAGATTAAAAGTTCTGAATTTCCGTCAGATGAGTTTGGCCAACGAACTCATCCTTTCTTTTGAAGCTCTAATAATGTGTTTTTTTTATTCAGGAGCTCGCGAAATGTGGACATTTGTTTAAAAAAAAAGTACTTCAAATTTGACACTAATCTAATAACTTCTTGTATGTGATTAGAATGTAATAAAATTATCATCATTATATTAGCAGAGATTTTATTGTAGGTGAGATCATCTCTCAGAAAAAAGAAGAACTTCTTAAAATGGTAAACGCGATGAACATTCAGGTTGACAATCCGATTTCTGTGCTGACTCAAGATATATCTAGATCATTTTTAGTGTCTTCTTCAGCAGCTGAAAAATATACTTTATTTATGAAAGCTACGCGACTAGATTTAATCGGTCAAAATTACAAAGATGCTCACAATTCAAACGAAGATTCGCACCAACGCTTGCGAGCTACTGAAGAGGTTAGCATTTAATAGATATTTTTATTGGAATATAATTTTAAAAGAGTTTTTTTTTCACATTTTAGTACCTGAAGGAAACCAAAGGACAAATTAAGGAAATAGAACAAAATCTGAAAATGTTAGAATCGGTTGATGAAGCACGAGAACAGTACAATAACTTGCAAATCGAATTGCATTGGGCTAACGTGAGTAATTGTTTATATAAGGATTATTCTTCTAAATTAAAATTTTTTGCACTTTTTTGTTATGAAATTGTAATTTTTGAATTTAGGTAATTGCAGAGGAGAGAACACTTAATCAAGTAAAGCAACGGATGACAGACTGCGAAAAAGAAGTCGAAAAACTGCTGGCGGTTGATGAAGAGAGAGAGTCGAAACTGACTGAGATTAATACCAAAATTGAGTAAGTGTTAGTAGATATTAAAATAATATTTTATGTTGCAAAAATATTCTTAATACTCTTTCTTATTTTACTTTGCAGAGAATTTAATGGTAAAATACAAGAAACAAAAGATGAAGCTGCAAACAGTGCTGAAGCTTACAGCACAGCCAAAAAATTATACCTGCAAGAAAAAGAAACTCACTCTGCTAAAGTAAAAGAATGGCGTACTTCGCAGACTTTTGTGAAGCGATTAGAATCTGATATTTCGCTTCTTCGAAAAGAAATTGAACGATTAGAAACGTAAGGATCACCTTAGTCTTTTTTCTATGGAAATCTGTTTATTTTAGCCCAGAAATTAGTCTTAAAATGTTTGTCTTGTAGTGGAAGCAGTAAGCAGGAGGCTGAAAGACAAGCAGCGAAAGAGAACTTAGCCAAGTTAGAACAGAAGCTAGATGAGGTCGAGGCTACCTTACGCACGAAACAGACTGATCAGATGCACTTAGAAGAAGACAAAGCTCGCCTTTCTCAGGAAGAGCATTCTGCGAGAATTCAATTCGAAGGTTGTGCAACCAGGATGAGTAAGTGAAGAAGTACTGCTATGCTATTAATGAGGATTTAAAAATATATTCTTATAGGAATTAAATATAAATTAAATATTTTTATACTTTTCAGAGAAAATTACCAGGGATTTGGAAGCAGTTAAGAGACAGTCTGATAATGCTATGACGGTTTACGGTCCAAACATGCCTCGACTTCTTAAGAGAATTGACGAGGAGTTTCGAAAAGGGAAATTCAAGGAAAAGCCTCGCGGTCCAATCGGAGCTTACATCAAATTAAACGATCAAAACTGGATTCCAGCTGTAGAAAATTTCCTTTCACACACCGTTCTAAACGGTTTCTGCGTGGACAATACTCAAGATGCAAAGAAGCTTGGCTTGATCATGAGAGAAGTCTTCCGTGACGAGAGATGTCCTCAGATAATCTCAAGCAAATTTCATGACAGGGTGTGTAGTACAATCACGAAAAGAATCACTTATAATATTGTAAGGTCTGATAATAATTTTGAGATATAATTTAGGTCCATAATGTTGAACAACATTGTACCCGCTCGCCGGATTACTCCAATCTTTTGGAGGCGATGGAAATATCGGATCCGGTAATAGCGAATTGCTTAATTGATCAGAGAGAAATCGAGTGCGTTTTACTGATACCTACTAGTGAAGAAGCTTGTAAAGTTATGTCTAATGCACAATACGTTCCAAAAAACTGCAAGAAAGCTTTTACTCAGCAGGGAGATCTCTTCTTTCCGGTTCCAAATTATAAAACTTACGGAGGCAGGCATGGCATGAGGGCGAAATACCTGCAAGTTTCGACCACTCAATTGATTCAGTAAGTAATTTTTTTATTGTTAATCTTTGATGTAAAGTTTGACGCCTAATTGACTGATCATATTTCATTTTTAGAGTTTTAGAAGAAGATTTAGTTGCAGCTGAGACGGAGCAGCTGGCAGCTCAAGAACAATTTAATTCGATTACGAAAAGAAAAAGAACTGCTAACAATGATTTGGATAATATAAATATGACCGTTATGAAACTGCGGACCGTAGAAGGCCAATTGAGATCTGCCATAGCTGCTTTAAAAGATAAGCTTGAGGTTCAACAAACTAACTCAATTGAAGTATTTGTAAGTATTTCAATTTTTTTATTGTGATAATGTGTGAATTTAAACATTAGATGACTCGTTAGGTAAGATACTAGTACCACATCACGTAAATATAATTTCTTTTTCAATTTCAGACTGAAGAGATGGATATTTTACAAACGAGGCTTCAAAAAGCGAAGGCTGAAGAAAATCAATTCAAGAAGGAAGTCGCTGATGTCCAGACAAATATTTCTCAGTTGGATGCAAACGCCAAACGCTGTCGAGATCTCATTAATGATCTTGAGTTTAGACTCAGACCAATCAAGGTAAGCAGGGTTTAAATGAATAATATTTATACACATCAAGATCACATTGGAAGTTAACCAAAAAGTTTAAATGAAAAATTAAAATATTTTCAGGATGAAATAAATCAACTGGAAGAGCAGCGTAATTATTTACGCACGAACTGTCACAATGCAACCAAAAAACTTCAGACCGCTAAGCAAAATGTTCAAAAATGTACTGCAGACTTAGAAAAGCAACAAAGGATTGTTGATACTGTCACAAGAAATGCTTTACAACATGGTGAAAGGGTCGATACGCCTAGGTACAGATTAATGAATCATGTCTTTATTTTAGATGCTATTTTTTTCTCCTAGAACTGTGAAATAACTTTTATTGTAGGTCTCCGAGGGAGATTATGCAAACAGCAGACGATGTGAAAGCTAACATCGAGATGATAGAGAGAGAATACGGCTCGAAAGATGACTTGGAAAAAGAGCTTACAGAGAGACTTGAAAAATTCAACAAAGTCAACGACTTTGCAACGAATCTTAAAAAAACGTGCGAGGTAATTATATTTCCAAACAAACAAAATAAAGAAGGCAAAATAAGATAAAGAACAGTTTTCCGATTTTTTTATGATAGAAAATCCTCAAAAAATTATAAACACATGGTGTAAAAAGGATTTGTTCGAAATCCCTTTTTCACATTAGCATAATGAAAGGTTGAAATTCGATTTTTTATCACAATTTGAAGTCAATTTTCTCGAGACTGAAGTTCCTCTATTTATCACTGTCGTGAGTTGATTTTGACACCGACAAGTTTAAATTTCGCCTTGACACGGTTAACTTTGAACTATATTTTCTCATAACCAAAGATTCTTTGCAATAAAACTTTTTCCGTATCGATTTAGTAACACTTCAGCTAAACATTACAGTTTTATTTATCTTTAAATATCGAAATCGAGTTTACATGTTTTTTCGCTCTCTGGTAAAATTTCCATTTTGTCCCTTACTTTGTTTTGAATTACCACCCTTCATATATTCTTACCAGGAGATAGCAAACTTTATTATTGTTACAAAACTTCCAGAAACATAAAACCAGGCTTGTGAATCGAAAACGTCTGTACAGAGAAATGAAGAGACAGATTGGTCAAAAAGTTCAACAGGCTTTTCAGAGTGTTCTTGCTCTGAGAAAATATAAGGTAATTTTTTGTTTCTAAATTGAATTTACCTGCTATTAAATTCACATTTAATTATTTTAAATTAAACAGTTTTAACGTATTTAATTTTTGTGTTTCGCGAATGCAGGGGTCTATAATAATTGATCACAAGCAAAAAATGCTTGAACTTGAAGTAAATCCTCATAATGATGCTAAAAGGCCAACCAATGATGCAAAATCTTTATCTGGAGGTGAGAGGTCTTATTCAACTGTTGCGTTTATTTTGGCTCTTTGGGATTGTACTGGATTACCATTTTACTTTCTCGATGAGTTCGACGTTTTCATGGTGAGTACTTGAATAAAAATAATTTTAATATTTCTTTAGCTTGAGTGATCTTGATTTAGTAATCATTTGAAATTTTCATTTTCAGGATAAAATTAATAGAAGAGTTATAATGGATATTCTACTGGATCATACTCGTTCTCATCCTCAGAGTCAGTTCACATTTTTGACACCATTGGATACATCGAGCGTGCATGTCGATGATTTTATTACGATACACCGGTAGGTTCACATTTTTAATTCAATTTCTTTATTAGTATCAATTGGAAATTCTTTAATTCTACGTTGCTTCTGAAATTAACTTCTGCTAACATACAACTTCACATTTATTTTTACTCACAGGTTGGCACCACCAGAGCGATACGAAAACGGAGAATAGCCAGGTTCCACTGAAAAATAAATTCAAAGAAAAGGTTTTCGTTTTTCCCAACAATCCATTGGTGTTTACGATGTTTACTTGTTTTTTCGTTCTTTGCGTATTTCCATTAACTTATGATTTTATCTAAGGACTCGTTAAAAAGAAAATTGTTCGGTTTGCCGAACCAAAAACCGAAAATAAGTTGTTCGTTTGTGTTTCTATAATATAAAAGATTTATTACACTTAAATGAGCTAGAATATAAGTTAATTATCATCCGTGATTTTTACTTAATAATTCGTTTAAACTTTTCTCTTGTAACTTGATAAGACGTTCGTAGTCATAGTTTTATATTTTTTAAACATTCAGATAGTACTTTCTCGTCTATCTACGTGAAGTAAATTTTATTGGTAGAATGATTTCAATTCCTACAAGAAAATCAGTGCCTTCAGTATTATTCATTTAATTTAAGACTCCATACAATTTATTCCTGCTCAGATTGAAAACAAAAATATATTCCACAAAATATATTGTCTTTTTAATTTTCTGTAAACTGTATTTATTTTATTTTTACTATATACACCTGCTAATAAGTAATCCAGCTTTTTTTATTATAGCGTAAACATAAAAATTTACTATATTTTATACTTTATATGCACAATTTTTAAAAGTTTTGTTAGGGTTTCTTTGTTTAGTATATTTTTGATTTCGATAATTTTCTTTAGTTTTCCTGGTGATCGTTATTTAACTATCAGGTGTTTTTTAAATGCTTCAAATGATTTTTTATCGACCTGAACTATCAATATGAAGCAATTTATCATTTAGCTTTGCGAATCTCATATATTCCTTCCATAATTTCTAAAATAATTTGAAATTACCCAAATATATATATATATATGTATATTTGCTCACTGATAACGTAGTTTAAAATAGTAACAATATATCCTGTTTCAAGTTAAGTAAGTAGGTCAAGGTCGTTTCACGAATCTAGAACACCTGGAGTAGTGCGCGCAATACTACTTAAGCTTACACGTATATTACATGTGATACCATATAGGCGTGGTTATATTAAGTAATCACATAGGCTCCAGAGAAAGTTACTCGAGTGTCTGTAGTCCACTAACAATAAAATTTTGGAAACGACCATTTAAGTAAATTGTCCGTTACACTTTTAGGTCTACTTCGGCAGATTTCTTAGTGCTGATGAAACATTTTTAAACATTCATGAAAAATAATGTCTTAGATCCAATTTTTTTATTAGTCTTGTATTGAATGATAATAGATATATGAAAAAATTTCATTCATATAGGTGTCATATTTTTATATTAAGGAAGAATTGGACGGATAGTCGGATAAAAGTTAGTTAAACCGACTATTATCTCAGTTTTACTCATTTATTATTTTTATTACATCGAGTTCTTTTTAGTAAAAGTATGGACAATTTTATCTCGAATAAAAAGAGTCATCAAAAACTTGAATCAGATTAAAATTTATAGATTTTTTTATGGTCGGAGTCAATGGAAAAATTGTAGCTTTTTAGCTGTTTTTTCATAACATGAGATTCCAACAATAAAAAAATAATCAATTCTAATCTGATTCAAACTTTGGATGCCTTTTTATTCGAGATGAAACACCTTTACTAAAAAGAACTCGAAAAAAAATTATAAATTAAAAGAACTGAATTAATCGGTACGAATAACTTTTTATGTGCCTCCGGCGCGTAAACTCGTTTTTTCGCTACAGTCAAGAGTAGCGCAATGTTGTGTATTGCGCTACAGAGGAATGTAATGTAAAAATTGAACTGCGCATACGCCTATAGCCATACAGCGGAGCACAATCTTCTTCTTCGTACAGCGTTAGCACCCCACTGACAAAGCCTTGTATATTTGAACTGCGCATGCGTCTATTAAAATCCGCTACTACCACACAAGATCGATAAAATCAAAATGGCCGGGACTAGTCGCGAAATATCAAGTGTAATGACTAGCGCCGCAAACAACTACAATACTAGATTAGATTCTAGTGTACGCATAAAAACTCGTATACGCACCGAAATCACATAAAGTAGAATATGTGCCAATGCACATAATTCCGGAAATTACGAGACTCGCGACAATGCTCGCAGGACTGATCGCGCCTCGGATTCGTCTCGGTTTGGTCTCGGCTTCGAACTCCTGCAAGCATTATCGCTCGTCCCCCTCATTGTGCGCCTAGGCACGTAATATAGTATACTATTTCCTGACTGTCCGTCCAATTCTTCCTTGATTACAAGTCATCAATAATTATTACCAAGCATAAAAAAAGAATTAAAACGAATTGACGCTTATAAATCATGTTAATTTACAGAAAATTTGAGTGTATGTTTCTCATTTTTTTCATTTCTTTTCATTTCTTTTCATTTCTTACGATACCCATGATAATACACACTGATAGGGTATTGTTGACATTGGCAGAAAGTAAGCATTTTCTGTTGAAATATCAGTTAGTCACGCATTACTTTCTAATGTGAGTACATCGGAACGCGAAAATGAACAATTTTCAAGAATATTTTGATATTTTGATGGCGCTGGGGGAATGCCGTAAACATTACAGCAACGCCCAAGATTTGTATGCGGCTCGTTATCCGGATAGGCAACAGAAATCGCACATGGCTTTTAAGCGATTAGCTGACCGTTTCTGTCGCTTCGTTACAGTGAAACAAACACGAGTCAAACGTCGACCAATTGTTAATGAAAACAATGCGGCTCCTATCTTAGCTTTTGCTGCACTAAATTCACATGCGAGCAGCAGGCAAATGGAAAAAAGAGTGAAATTAGTCAGCGATCTGTATTAAGAATCTTACATCAATACAAGTTCCATCCGTATCTTATGTCATTACATCAGGATTTGTATGGCAATTATTTCCTGAAACGCATCGACTTTTGTAATTGGATTCGTAGATAAATGCACACAGATGTGTCATTTTTGAGTCATGTGCTTTTTTCTGATGAAGCTAACTTCGCAAATACGGGAAATGTGAATAAGCATAATATGCATTATTGGGCAAATGAGAATCCTCGATTGATGAGAACTGTACCATTTCCAACATCCGTGGTTCGTTAATTGATGGTGCGGCATTGTCGGCGATCACGTCATTGGTCCATATTTTTTTAAAGGTCGCTTGACTGGACAAGTTTACGCAAACTTTCTGCAAAACGTACTGCCTCAATTAATGGAAGACGTGCCCTTGCATGGTCGCATGAGCATGTGGATGCAAGATGCAACACGACGATGCACCACCCCATTATGCTCTGTGTTCAAGACAAGTGATGAATGAGATTTTTGACGAAAAGTGGAAAGGACGAGGCGGCCCTGTAGCTTGGCCACCTCGTTCGCCAAATCTAACATCACTAGATTACTTTTTATGGGGTTTTGTCAAAGAACGCGTAATGGCGGTATCATCTACCATGCCTGACGACATTAAAAAAAAAATACGCCGAGCATGTACCGAAATTACACCACAAATGTTGGCTGAAGTTAGGCGGTCTTTTCATCAGCGAATTAACAAGTGCTTACAAGTCGGGGGTCATCACTTCGAGCATTTTCTGTAGGTAGACCCAAACCAAGGTTAGTGGATCCTTTGAAAGTCATTATTCCGATATGTTTCGATTTTTCGACTATTTTCATATTTTGCGTGACTAGAATGACCTTGTGTTGTAGGTCGCCGAATTCGTCTTAAAATCGGTAATAATTTCATCGAAAAAAATACATGGTTCCATTTAAAAAAATGGAGTTGACCTTGACGTAGCTTCAGCGCCTCCACCGATAAAAAAATAGGGTGGCCGAGTATGACGGCCTTCTCGAACACTGAAACTTTTGTCTGAAACATTTTTGGATATGATCAATAGTTAGAATGCTATCGCACTGTAACACTTTATGTGCCTCACCCTGTAGAGTTCGAAAATTCTCGGTAATATAGAATTGGAGAAGGTAACAAAGATAATTCCGGTTTAGTACCGATTGGTCAAGAATTTATCGGGAAAATATGAGAAGATTCTTATTTTATATTTATTAATTTGTTATTCTTCATTTTAACAACATTTACTTGAAATTTTATGTATGAAAAATAGGGAATATTTATTATACAACAGAGTGAATAATTTAATCTTATTTATTTATAAAAAAAATGTAAAATGTTTTAACGGAACAAGATGTAAATGAAAAGTGGATTTGCATATTGATGAAGATATGAAATTATATATTTCCAAAAGATCGTTAGCTCTTATAGAAAATAATAGCAGGAAAAGTTCTTAAGGGGTCTACCCACATTACCAATTCTGAAGAGGCCAGAACTCAACGGAGACAGGCTATTTTGGATGAAAATGAGTATTATGAAGCAACAGAAGGCATACTATGTGGTGCATACATCGCTGATGATTAAGCGCAGGTAAGTTTCTTTCACGATTTTTCATTAAAAAAAAGTTTAAACGGGTTTTTCTCAAAACAACGTTTTTCGACGCCTTGTTGATAAATTCTCCGAAACTAATGAACCGATCCTTATGAAATTTCTACCATATATTCTTTACAACTATAGCTATAGCGTATATCAAGAACTTTTTTAAATTTTGATTTTAACTTTTTTTTTTGGTGTAAAAAACGATGAAAAAACAAGTTTTTTTCTCTTTTCAAAAAAACGTAAAATCAATCGACTTCAGTTAATAAAACTAAAAATTATTTTCAGTGAAATTATTCCTTCCAAATAGGAAAGAGATACAAATAACTACTCAAATACTTTCAGATAATTTATTAATAAAAAATATACATCAATGTCTAGTGGTAATAGGCAGGAGCAGCATAACTGAGGGGAGCAGCAATCTTGGCGTAAGCTGGGGCAGAGTACGAGGCGTACGCGAGTGGTGCGGCGTATTTAGCAACAGCTGGTGCAGCATAGACAGCAGGAGCAGCAGCAACAGTCTTGACTGCAACTTGAGCGGGTTCTTTGTGTACAACAGCGTTGAATCCGTTTACTGGGTCAGCAGTATACTCGACAGTTCTGCGGGTTCCGTCAGCCTCGAGGAGAGAGTAGCTACCCTGGACAACGTCTCCATTGCGGGTTTCGTATTGGTTTTTGGAGTCTCCGGTCAAACCATCCTGGACATCGTAGGAGTAGCTGTACTGTGGGTTGGGGTCGTATTCGGCCGCGTATCCCAATGGTGCGCTGAGAATTCCAGCGTTTGCTACTGCCACAAAAGCGGCGAGAACTACAAACTGCAACAAAAATAAATATTATAATAACATATTATAATTATAGTGATTCATTGCTGGATAAGTATTCTTACAATTAATTAATTCAGGTAGTTCAGCCAAATATCGGATCCCTAAGAAAAAGTTTTTTTATGATTTTAAAACTTTAAATGATATTATCAGTCGTGTCTTGTGAAAGAAAAAACATTATTTTTTATAAAAAAATTCAAATCTTACGAAAGATAATACCGTGGTTACAAATTACGATACAATTTTCAGTGGTTAAAATCGTTAAAAGAATGATTTTTTTTATTTTCAAAATTAGAAACAGTTGAATCTTAGAGAATATTTTTCCTGAAAAATTAAGCCAGGATATATAAAAATCAAATCATTTTTTGAAAATTTGTAAGAACCGATAGTAAGTAAAAATTCAATTAAACAAATATTTTTCGTAAGTTTTAAATAATTTTCTCAAAAGATAATGTTTTTTCATCGATAAAAAGCAACTGATAATATAACTCAAAGTCTTAAAATCATAGAAAAACTTTTTTTTAGAGACTTGATTTCTGGCACAACTACCTTAAAGGGTGGTATTGCGATAATTATATTCATTTCTAGAAATTTCGTTAAAATTTACAACTTACACAGAAAAAAATATCCGTTAAAACCCTATTAAAAATTCAGCACTTTTGCACAAGGTTTTAAAAATCTCATATTTGGAAAAAGATTCTCCAAAGGATACTCAACTTAAAAAAAAAATGTACAATTATTAAAAACTCGTCCAAAAGTGCTTAAATGATTATGAATTCTGAATGGAATACTTTTTCCCATGTTTGATGATTTTTTACAAAAACGTGTAAATACTTTAAAAAAATTGTTCTCAGTTTTCCTCAAAATTGAATTGTAAGCAAAAATAAAGTTTCCGAAGATATACTATAAATGAAAAGATTTTCGGGTTTTACTATCAATAAGGTAATAAAATCAATAATAACTTTTGAGAAATAAAATTAAAAATATAAATTAAAAATAGCACAGTTGTACATTCACTAAAGGCACTTTTAAAATTTCTTATCACATAATTTTATAAATTGAAGAACACCGTACTTTGAAAGCCATTGTGTTGATTGGTGAAGTTGCTAGTTGCAAATGATATCGTTCGGTAGTAAAATTTGGACTTATATAGGAGGCAATCAGAATTTTATATATGTGATGCAATTGACAGCCTACAGTCGATTTTCGTGGCCAGGGCTTTGTAATGGGGGAATTGGGCAAGAAACTGGATCACACCCAGCGGCGATGTCGAGAGACCGATACAAGTGGACTTACTACTAGGACTAGGCCGCGACCTTGCCACCAGTTACTTAATCATATGTGAATTGATACAATATAACTCTCTTACGTTCTATGTGGTTATAGAAACGCCATAGCTTTATTCATGAAAACGTGTGACTTTAGTTATAGAACTGCCTAGTCACTCACACCTTTTCAATGTCAGACAGTGGCAATAGTATTCATACTTCAAGAATAGAAGTTAAGCACATACGAAAAATTCAATTTCTCTCCAGGATAAATAAATAGGCTTATCATTAATTAGAATGAGTAATCAAAATACACATTATCATACTCTAAATCTAAATTAAATAAAAGTAAACTGATTTGATGAAAAGTCGGCCACTAAGCCACCGAAATATCACAGATGTTACACAATTGTTATATAGCAGTTCTGTTAAATTGTTTCAGTTAACCAATACAGAACAAGTGGGTAATGATTCTTGTTATGTATACTCTAAAAACACACTATTGACTGTCAAATGATTTATTTAACTGTCAAAGTATTTCCTTTGGTCTGGAGATGAAATCCTTTGTCGTACAAAGGAAATATAATTTCGAGCATAAAAGAAAAAAAATTGTATCATATAACCGAATAAAGATAAATAAAATTCAAGCACGCTTTTACAAAATCATTTTTAAAAAAGACGACTGATAACCCTTCGATGGTTAAAAGCATTAAAACTCAATAAAATTATAATGCTTCGATTGTCAGAAGCAATGAAAAATGAGGTTATGAGGATAAAAATTGTTTATTTTCGTATACATACATTCCAAAATTTTTATGTTGCACTCTGGGATTCCTAATATTTTGAAGAGATCCATTTTCTTGAAGCATCCACCTTAATTAATCGCAATGATAAAAGAATATATCGCGCAACACAAAAATTGCTCGCGCATATTGCACTGTTAAGCACTAGACGATGTACACTCACTCATGCGCAGGCGCACTTCGTCTGTTAGCCTACAAATCATTTAATAATTAAATGATTTCTTATCAGAGCCAAAAGAAATCGTTTATCGGTAAAACTATTTTTGTTATGCATTTTACAGATGAGTTTTTTAATAGTGAAACGATTCTGTTGATAGACAAAATAAATCTGCTTAATTTCAATGGATGCATTCTGAAAGGAACGTAATTTCACAATCAATAGACTTTTTTTTAGAGTGATATCTATCATAGACATGGTATGAGATTTTGGGATAACTATTACACTGAAAAAAATGGTTAGTAAAACCAACTACTTCGGTTTGTAAAATATGCCTCAGCTATTTTATTAGTTAGCACAGCAATTTTTACATTCTCATCATGGATGAGAAGGTATTGGTTTTATGTGAAAAATGACTTTCGAAATTTTCATCAAATCTTTACGTTTTGAGACCCCCTGAGTCAGAAAAAAGAGTTTTTACGAAAGTGTCTGTCTGTCTGTCTGTTAGGTCGTGTGCGGCATAACTCTCGATAGAATTATCAGATTGAATTGAGCTTTGGCACACTTTATCGGAGCCGAAAAAGTAAGGACAAGTTCGTTAACCAGCCACATCCAATCAAAATTGAGGGATTGAGCACTACTTTTGTGTTTTTGAAAAAATCAAAAATTCCAATCCTGGTTTTTGATAGTGCTCATAAATCTCTACAAATTATCCTAATAACATTTTTTGATTAAATCAAAATTAGAAATGTTACAGCATATTCAAATTCGAAAAAAGTCAATATCAAAATTCCATTTTCCAGTTAAATTATACGAGATACGAAAAAACGTTATGATACAATATTATTGAATACATGAAGACCCACAAATTTGAATTATAACATTTTTTCATAAGATGCATATTTTTCTTTTTAATTAAAAAAAAAACTATTGAAAATCCAAAATTCAATTTTTTAACAATAATATTGGAAATACCAAAAAAACGTAAGAATATAAAGTTGTTCGTTTCAAAAAGATCTACAAATTTTGTCTGACACAGTTTCTGATAAAAGATATATTTTTCGTTTCAATTCCAAAAAATACGATAAAAATTTAAAAATTCCATTTTTTAGACAAAATATGTGAGATACAAAAAAAACGTTTAAATGGAAAATTGTTTGCCTAAATGAGGTCTACAAATTCTCATAAAGAAATTTCGGGACAGGATGTATATTTTATGTTTTGATTTTTAATATTAAAAAATTCGATTTTTTTCACCAAAATATGTGAGATACGAAATAAGCGTTGTTCTGCAAAATCGTTTCCTTAAATAAAGTCTACGATTGTTTTTCCTTTTTTAGATATTTGGAAGAAAGTAAATTCTTTTAATCATGTAATTTATTAAAAATATACTGAAATGTATACAGAAAATCGAGCGCGAAGTGCGAGTGTCATGATGAGAATGTGTTCCTTAAGGCCGATAGAGCCTTAAGTAAATTGAATTTCCTGTTTCACTTAAATTCAAAAAGAAATTGAGTGACTTTGAGAAAATGTGTAATTCACATCATCTGTAATATTATTATAAAATTGGTTTGAGCTTCAGTATCAAAATATAAGAAATAAACTTAAATGTATGCGAAGAGTACAAGACCGAGCGCGAAGCGCGAGGTCCAGAAAGAACGGAGCACGAAGCGCGACGATCGAATCGCGCGCCCTAGGCGCGCTCAAACTTGCGAGCTGCGCGCGAAGCGCGCGATGAGAATGTGCCCGCGAAACGGGCAGATTTTTTTTGTTGGTTTTAGTATCTCAATTGTTATCACAAGAACTTGGGTAGTAACACCAACAAAAAAAATTGTTGTGCTAACTAATAAAATAGCTGAGGCATATTTTACAAACCGAAGTAGTTGGTTTTACTAACCATTTTTTTCAGTGTATGTAAAAAGTATGTAACAGCTGTGATTTTTCGCTGGAAATATACTCCTAATGCTCCTAATGTAGCGAAAAATTGGTGTATTTTGCATTTTTAGGTTAGGAAATTTAAGAACCTGAAATGATGGAGCAATTCTGAGGTTGGATCTGGATTTAGCAAAAGTGGTACTTTCAGATGCCATAACAATTTTTTAGAAAAAAGATTAATTCACGATGTAATTTAACCCCGAATAAAGCAAAAAACCGTGTTTTTGAACTTTTAGGTTAGGATATCTCAATAACCTGAGACGATGGAGCAATATATTAATTATAAGTAATTTGTTACCAAATACTAGTGAAAAAGTTTATAACTATTATAATTGGATTTCCAGAAAATGATGAAATAATTGAAAGGATTTTTATCAGTTTGAATTAGTGGCCGACTTTTCACCGATTGAGATTCAGAGAGCAAACATTTTCATTTTGAAAGTTATTTGAGTTGATTGAAGATATTACAGAATAAATATTGTTACAGAAAATATTACAGAAATGGCTCTTGAATTTATAGAATAAGTAATTTTCATTTAAACGTTAATTCAACGGGCTTTTCTGTAATATGTATCAACAAATATATTATGTTCACAAAAAGGCAGTGAATTGTACTAAAATATCTGTCAAATTTAAAGGAATTTTATGCTGTCATTGTTTTAACTATAGACTCCAAAAATCTAAAAGAATTTTCTTCTCCATGCAGTAACTTTAGAGAGTAAACAAAATTTCAAACAATTTTTGTTTGGTAATTTTATGCAGAATTATTAATACCTTTATTGAATCCTGATAGCTAATAAGATGCAAGGCTATATTCATAGATACAATTAAATATCCGTTATTTATTTTAATCAAGGTCGACATATGTATATATTAGAGTCCTTAATATTGCCTCAAGCAATAATATAGATTTTTTGCACAATTTTTTTCTTTGGTATGTCCTGTTCAAAGATCCTATCTAAGGCTTATAAGGTTATCTGTCTACTCAATTTCCTGACTTTGTCTTATAAAAGCCGAAATTCTATCACAGGACGATATCACTTGCAAACAGCAACTGTACCAATCAACACAAAATGACTTTCAAGGTATGTAAGACCAAGTGTAATAATTCAAAAAATTACTTGCAAAATACTCCATTCCTATTCAACTATAGCAAACCAAATTACAATATTTTTCCCATCATTTTCCTCAAATGTATTGAATCCTGTTTCTGTAGCCTCGAATCTTTTTCAATTTATTTGATTGACTGAGAAAACTATTGGGTATATAAATGAAGTATTTATTCTATTTCAAATAACAATAATAAAAGTACTCCCTCTTGCGTTAAAATACGCCTTTTCGCACTTGAAACCAGTGCTCCCAGATCGTGGATGGAATTCACCCCCTCCACTCTACCAGTTTTTTGCAAAAAAAAATTTTTCAAATATAATTTGGGGAAATTTTGGAAGTATTATATATAAAAAATATAATATATTACTTTTTCAAGTTGTTTTGTAATTATTTTTGAAAGTTTACTCAAATTATACTTGAAAAATTGCTTTTTTGCAATTAAATGTCAAAATGGAGGGGGTAAATTCCATCCACAATCTGGGAGCACTGCTTGAAACGAAATATACTATTCCGAGTGCAATAAGTCTCCACTGAACCTGTAACTAATTAAAGAATACATTTTTCAGTTCATCATACTCGCTATCTTCATGGTTGTAGCAAGCGCTAAACTTGGACATGGAGGTGCTCCTTTGACGTATGTGCCAGGACCAGCAGTAACTGGAGTAGCATACGCTGCGCCAGCAATTGCCAAATACGCCACCCCAATTTCCTATGCTGCCCCTGCAACCTACGTTGGCGCCCCTATTACCTACGCTGCCGCCCCTACTGCATACACTTCTTCTCTCTACACTGCACCAACAATTGCCAAATACTCTGCACCAATAGTTGCATCCTATGCAGCCCCCTCTACATATGCTAAAATTGCTGCTCCCTTGAGCTATGCCGCTCCAGCATACATCCACTAGTTGTCATTCTTTTCATTAATAAAGTGTCTTAAATATTTGCATCTCGAGTTTTTTTTTCTTTTCCAGGCCTATTCAAACTATATGTAAACATGAAATATAATTTGCATTCATTTTTGCTTGTTTTGGCATAGGGTCAGTTTCTTCTTTTTAATTGTGCACGGAAAAAATAAGTTCATCAAAATTTCTTTAACTAGTCAACTACTTTTGGATAGGGCACTACATTTTTTAAATTTCCAGCACTTTTAAGTAAAAAATCATAAACTTTGTCGAAAAATCAAAAAAAGTTATAGAAATTGTCAAGAACTAGTACAATAATAGCAGTTTTCCAATTTTTATTGAATAGTTCTTGATAAAATTATGAAAAAGTATCTAACTTTCAGAAAATGTTCTCCAAATTTTAAAAGTTCTGGAATGAAATAACCTTCTCACGCAGAAATGAATAAGTATGATACGAGTTAACGAAAGAGTCTTTGACTGTTCGCTAAAGTTTCTCGAACTGCCTGACGCACCACGTTGCGCAGTTGTTAATGTGTGATAGAGTTCAGGTTTTATTTTGATGGAAATCATAATTTTCGATAGCGGCGCTGGTTAGTTGCTTAGGAATAATAGCATATTACGTGCCTAGGCGCATAATGAGGGTTATTACGCGACGAGCGACAATGCTCGCAGGAGATCGAAGCCAAGGCGTAGTCGAGGCGTAGATGAGGCGTAATCGAGGCGTAGCTGACGCGTAGTCGAGACGTAGCCGAGACGTAGCTGAGGCAAAGCCGATACGTAGCCGAGACGTAGCTGAGGCAAAGCCGAGACGAAGCCGAGGCACGATCAGTGCTGCGAGCATTTTAAGCGAATCTCGTAATTACCCGAATTGTGTGCATGGGCACGTATTCTATTTTATGTAACTTCAGTACGTATACGAGTTTTTATGCGTACACTCGAATCTAATCTAGTATTCATCATGATTCTCGTCCATTGCACTTGATATTTCGCGACTAGTTCCGGCCATTTTGATTTTATCGATCTTGTGTAGTAGTAATGGATTTTAATAGACGCATGCGCAGTTCAAATGTACAAGGCTTTGTCAGTATGGTGCCAACGCTGTACGAAGAAGAAGAAGAATAAGAAGAATATTACGCCCCGCTGTATCGTAATAGGCGCATGCGCAATTCAATTTTTACATTATGTTCCTCTGTATCGTAATACACTACATTACGCTACTATAAACTGTAGCGTAAAGACGAGTTTACGCGCCAGAGGCACATATAATGCGTTATACGTTAGGTTAGGCTTTCGAATCCCGCAGTGGCGGATATAATTTTTAAGAAGCGTTATAAATGCGTACGATGACATGTATATGTAGTGAATATGAGTTTGGTTGTGAATGATTGTTCATAAATAAAATAAAATAAAGTTTAAGTAATAAATAAAACTGTTAGGAAATAATCCACGTAAATTTTTCTTCTAGGAAACGCAAGTTCGCTGAATTTTCATGAACAGTTAATGAAAGTTTCTTGAACTGGCTTCGAAACTTTAGTTTGCGAGTATTATAAAAACTCTAGAAACCTGCCGTCAAATTTCCTTCGAGAGTCAACGAAAGTGTCTTGAACTATCTTCGAAACTTTCATACAAGATTGTTATACAAATTCTATTACTACGTTCTCAGAAATTTAATGAACACTTCAGGATTATTTCTTGAATGTTTTATACTTTATAAAGAATTGTATGTATATCCAATTTTCAAATGTTGACAATTCTAAATTTTAAAAGACTTTCTGGCCTATCCAAAAGTGGTTGACGAGTTAATGAAAATTTCATGAACTTTTTTTTTTCTGTGATAAAATATAATATATTACTTCAATATAAAATTTGAAAGAAAAATAAATACTGAAATTGTATTTTTACATTAAGGGGACCTTATAGTTGAGAGAGCCAAAAAAAGGTCGTTTTTGCCAACTTTTTTTGGGGGAGAAAAATAAAAGACAGGGTAATGGTCTTTTGCATACATTTTCTGAAATGCCTGAACTTGAAAAAGAAACAAATTTTAATGGAAATGTTACAAAATGGCGACTTTATGTGGGATTTAATGAAAGAGGTCGCCACGGGAGAGTCCAATTAGCGGGTGTAATGTGGTCTGAAGTTTTCATCTGGAACTGTAAAATGTGAAATGGAAGTTTCTTAATCAGCAGGACTTTCTACTGTTGATGAACCTAAGAAACTTAAGATAAAACAAAAATTTACCAATCTTGTCATGTTTGGAAGTAAAAAGTTCAATTTTTAAAAGAATTTTGTTGATTGTCATGCCTTTATTACAATACAATAATTATTTTTTTATTAATTTCCGAGGTTCATATTAGAATAGTTTTTAATATTCTACAAAATAACGAATTTTTATAAACAAATAATTTATAAGATTAGTCGAAGCTGCGAAAAATCAGTCGAAATCGTGATTTTTGTTATTAATGTTCATGATTTTTCCAATTTCCATGAATTTGGGATTTTCTTTACGTCAAGGTGTGAAGTATACATTAAAATAAAAACCAAAAATTTGTTTCACTGTTTAAGTCACTGAGTTTCATGTACATATCGATGAATATTTTTATCAACAACATACATGATAAAACCTTAAAAAAAATCATAGTTGTAAAATATATCCTCTTTATAATGCCAAATAAATTTTGGAAATACCTATCATACTTCGCCAGAAAAAAATTCTTAAAAAAGCGCACTTAAAAAAAACGATTCCCCCCTTAAAAGACAATAATTCGCAATAACCGACAATATCATGATAATTGTATCTTTTTCTTATCAAATTAAGGAAATTCATAACTTTTAGATTATTTTATTTTATTGTAATGATTTTTAAACACATTCCTATTGAAGAATTAATTTTTTTGCATTTTATGATGAATTAAAATAAGATATAATACAAATTGTTTAATTTTTAAATATGCAAGCTTTCCTTTGATTATAGCATCTTTATATTTTAGATATTGGAAATATTAATAATACAAATAAGGTGAAATAATAGGCCCAGATTAATATTAATTATCAATGTTTAAATTTAATTATAATTTTAACAACACATTGGCTTAGCAATAATTTTCACAATTGCTTCGATTCTGTTGCTAAAACATATTAAAATTTAAGTATATAAGTTAAGGGCAAGCGTTTAGGTTTACATTTTGTTAGCTACATCATTTTTTTCAACATTCAATCAGATTTGTTAGAACAATAATCGAATTCAAAAATTGTCGATTCATTTATGAAAACTGTTTTGTAGAAAATCTATTTAAAACAGGTTTCATAGATGAAAAATATTTATTTTAAACGTCTGGTGTTGGATGGAGTATAAAATTCTTTAACCGACAAAATGAGTAGTAATTAATTAATATTCTTTAGTTTTTCGATATTTTTCAAGCAAAGTAAAATACATGAAGCTTTTACCAACAATAATTGATATTAATTAAAACAATTTTCCCTTTTTCATTTTCCACATCAAAGAAATTCGAAATTGCACCCGAACAATATGTAAATTCGGAAATTTTCCTAACTTTTAGTTTTTATAAATTTTTTAGAAGGTGAAGAAACGTGTATGAATTTCCCTATACTTTTTTATATTATTTTATAGGAAATAATTAGTTTCATGGAAAATATATCTATAGAAATTTGTTTTCGCAACATGGAAGTTTTCTAATAATTCTCTTGCATGTAATTATTCTGTTCTAGAAGAGAAATATATCTACAGGAAAAATTAAAATTGTGTTAAAAAGATGAGAAATGAAATGAAAAAATACATTTTTAGAGAAGAAGATTCTAGTAAAACTTTACTCGATCGGGTAGTGCGTGCACTAAGATATACGCCTACGTAGTATGCTATTAACATGAAGCCTGGTTTTCTGGTCTTCTTTATGGTGCTCCTTTATGGCATACAGTTACATAGCAAACACCTCAAGATTTAAGAACCATAATAAACAACGCAGTTCACCGAGAAGCCCTTAATATATACAATGAAAAATATGAGCCACTAAAACATAATTTGAGAAACGTTCAGAACTACGACTCTGAAAATATCAATAGTAAAATTTCATTATTGACAAATAACAATATAAAATACTTGATGAAAACGATTTAGGGACATGTATCGAGCAAGTCACGTGATCGAGAAAGTATTCGAGTTCGCCCTTAATATTTTTCTATTTCTATAAACTTTGGTTGATTTTGAACGATAAAAAACATTATTGGCGGTAAAAGGGACATTAAATTTCTCAATTTTCTAAAACCATTAAAAGTCTACAGATCCCTATTTGTATTTCATTTATCACGTCTCGAAATTCCAGCCAGAAATTTTGAATATCATAGAAATACCTTAAGGGGGACTTCTACCTTGTGCGTTCCGAAAAATCGAATTTTTTTCTGTGCACTTTTCGAATTTATGAATCACGGTTCATTTTTTTAGGAAAAAGATTCTCTAAAACTTGACCGTTTCCAATCTTTGAAAATGAATTCTTTAATGGCTGAAATTATAAAAAAACAATTTTTCAAAACAAAATTTTTATAAACAAATTGCTGTATTTGATAATAATTAATTTAATTTTGAAAATAGAAAATGGTCATGTTGTAGAGAATCTTTTTCCTAAAAAAATGAACCGTGATTTATTAGAATCGCATCATTTTTAAAAATTTGGCTCGAAGCGCTAAGAAAATAAGTTTGGGCAAAAATAAAATTTATTAATTAATATTTAATATTAATATTGCTATTCTTGAAAGAAAAATTGTCTATTTTTGCCTGAGGTCTAATTTTCGTGAACGAACTACCTTAAACTTTAAACGCGTTTTTCTCAAAACTATTTTTTCCAAAACTGTGACTACGATTACAAGAAAAGTATTTGGTGAATCAAGCTGATTTTTGGACTGAATATTCATTGAATATGCCTTTTCTGTTCGGAATGCTAGATTTATTTTATTTTCATTTTTCGCACTTTTATAACTAAATGAACTATCGAAAATAGGCCAAAAAATTCATTATTTTACAAATAGGTGCCATTTCGCTTCATTTCAAAATTTTGGAAATTTATATCCCGAACGAAAGCCAACACGCTACTGACTAAAACTGTGTTGCTCTTTTTTGTTTCAGTCCACCTGGGATGCTATAATCATGGTCACATTTTGGCTCCAACTTTCCGACAAGGTAACATTCGAGGACGACTATACCGCGAAAATTTTTTTAGAACTTTTCATGTGAATATATTTTTTATCTTAAGGAATAAACGAACAACATGCAAAAAAAATCATTGTGATACCTTATGCCATTCTATAGAAAAAAAATGTTGAATTTTGTCCTGAAAACCAAGTCACAAGGTGGAAACGGCCAAAATCTTATCTTTTCTTTGAGCGTAGATTAAAAAAAAACTATAACTGACAAAAACACCAAAATTTAGATGTTTGTAGTATTTTATTACTACAATGAAATAAAAAAAATGTCTAGTGTGAAATTACGGCCCAGTTAAAAAATATAGGTGCGCGAATTCGAGTCTGCGCTCGGGGCAAAGGTGAACGGTGTCCCTGATACAGACTCAGGAAGTGATCCTACAACCAAAAAGTAATAATAAATTAGTTTCGTAATTGCGTTTACTTGTCCCTGACGTTTTTGTTTTCTTCAAACAAATTTTTTTTAGCAATAACATAAAAAACTAAAAAAGTCAATTTTTTGCAAGTTATTTTTTTCTTTAAATTGTTGATAAAATTTTTTTTTGGAAAAAAGGAGAACGTCAGGGACTAGACCAAAGTGTTTTAAATATCTGGTAAAAATTTCAGGACAATCAATCAAGCGGTTTTTTTTCAACTAGGGACACCGTTTTAAAAACATGGTTTTCGGGAAAACGCGTTTAAAGTTTTGCTATGGGTGACCCAAATTACCAATTCCTAAGAGGCCAAAACTCAACGAAGATAGGCTATTATGGATGAAAATGAGTATTATAAAGCAGCAGAATGCACACTATATGGTGCAGGCATCGCTGATGAAGCGCAAGTAAGTTTTTTCACGATTTTTCATTAAAAAAAAGTTTAAACGGGTTTTTCTCAAAACAACGTTTTTCGACGCCTTGTTGGTATAATCTCCGAAACTAATGAATCGATCCTTATAAAAATTTTAACCACATATTCTTTACAACTATAGCTATAGTGCATATCGAGGACTTTTTTAAATTTTGATTTTAACTATTTTTTTTGTGCAAAAAATGGTGAAAAAAACACGTTTTTTTCTTTTTGGAAAATGTAAGCCATTTTGTAATTTTAAAAAAAATAAAAAATCGTATAATTTGCGCTATAGCCATTAACATACTGAATCTAAAACCGTTTGATTTTTTTGTTTCAGACAATCCATCTCCGAGATTTCATCAAGAGCGCACACCCATCTACTTTTTGAGGACCAATGATTCACCACAATTTTCATCTATAAAAAGTGTCTTAAATAAATTTAAAAAAATTTATTTATGTATTGTAAGAGTGTATTTACTTATAGCCTCACAATTTCTTATATTATACACAAAAAAATTTTGCAGACCCGGAGAGCAACAAAGATTGGTTTTATAAAGGCAGATATCCAACCATCTCCGCTTTGTGATAAGCAAAACGGCAGGCATGATAATTTTCCAAAAAATGGTCTGAAACCGAAAAACAAAAAATTTTGTAGAAGATTATACTAATAGTTACTGGGTAAACCACTTGAAACTAAAGAAATTTTTTTTTACGATTTTATTTAAATAAAAAAGTGTTAATTTTAGGGCCAAAAAATACATTTTTCACTTTTTCATTACGATTTTTGCAAATGTCAATTTTTTTTCACTTTTTGGTGGTATCGGATTGAAATTCATTCCGAGTCAATCAGAAATTTTCCGATTTATTCCGATATCTGTATCCGAGCCAATGCGAATAATTCTGAATCTATCTCGTTTGATGAAAAACGGTCAAAAATCAATCCAACTTAATTCGATTAATTCCGAAACATCAATCCGAATGAATCCGAACCAATCTGAAACCAAGTTTCATTCGGATTGATTCTGATTGATCTGGATTAAAAACTTGGTTTCGGATTGGTTCGGATTCATTCGAATTGATGTCTCGGAATTAATGGGATTAAGTCGGATTGATTATTGACCGTTTTTCATCAAACGAAATACAAAACGTTTTTCGGATTAGTTTGGAATTATTCGCATTGGCTCGGATACAGGTATCGGAATGAATCGGAATAGTTCTGATTGACGTCGGAATAAATTTCAATCGAATACTTTCGCCCGGGAGCCCATGGCCTTAAAATAAATTTTATGCATTTGAAATAATTTCAAAGATTCAGGTTAAAAAAAATATATTATTTCCGTTTTACTTTTTGAAACAAAATTTTCATAATTTCACTGACAAAAATGAATAAAAATTTATATTTATTCAATTTTAATTCAATTCTTTGGTCTGTTTATAGAGAATTTCAGAGCAACGAATGCACAAGAATTGCAATTCAAGTGTGGTCAACATTTCTCTTGATAAATATTCAGTAGATCGGGTATGTTACGAGATCCAAGGTATTTCCGCAGAAGAGCGAGGAAATTTATAACATGGAAATGTGCTGGATTTTGTTACGTCGAAGCGATGGTGAGACGGAAGATTACCAGAAGAATCTCGAAGCAAAACTAATGCACGCCTTCCCAAGTAGTGTCTGATTTTATGTGACTGTCTCTACTGAACGACAACGTGACTAGAATTCACTTAAGCTAAATCTTCTGATGCATATCATTGAATAAAAGTGCTTCTACGATTGAATATTTTTTTTAAATTATTATCAATTTATTACTCAGTTTTTTCAATTCCAATTGATATTTTCCCTCAAA
The DNA here is from genome assembly GCA_030998225.1 of Diplolepis rosae. Lineage (NCBI taxonomy): Eukaryota > Metazoa > Arthropoda > Insecta > Hymenoptera > Diplolepididae > Diplolepis > Diplolepis rosae. Next base: position 6,911,472 of record JAPYXD010000727.1, on the reverse strand, counting down.
TTTAATTCAGTCATTATGAGATTAATTCAAATTGTATTTCAGTTTTACGAATATAAAAAAATATAAATATATACTCACTAAATTCTAATCAGTGAGATTTCACTGATATAATAGCTGGAAAAGGGTTACTCTTTCGCTTCAGTTGGAATTTCACTGACAAGCAGTGGTCTTTCACGGAAAATTAGTAAAATTGCCACAGAAGTAGATCAGTTAAAATTGTTCTACCTGTTGAATTTTACTAATAAACTTCGCTGGCGAAAGTATCGGATAGGAATTGATTCCGAGCCAATCAGAACTATTCCGATTTATTCCGATATCTGTATCCGAGCCAATGCGAATCATTCCGAACCTATCCGAAAGACGTTTTGTAACTCGTTTGATGAAAAACGGTAACAAATCGATCCGACCTAATCTGATTTAATCCGAGTCAACTATCCGAATGAATTCGAACCCAAATTTTCAATCCGAATCAATCCGAGCTCAGACTGATCGAAATCGAATTTTCAATCAGAATTAATCTGAATTATCCTTCCTCGGATTCATTCGGATTGATTTTGATTAAAAATTCGGTTTGGATCAATCCGAGCTCGGATTGATTCTGATTGATTTGGATTGAAAACTTGGATTCGGGTTGGTTCGGATTCATTTGGATTGTTGCCTCGGATTAACTCGGATTAGGTCGGATCGATTTTTTACCGTTTTTTATTAAACGAGATACAAAACGTTTTTCGAATTGGTTCGGAATAATTCGCATTGGCTTGGATACAGATATCGGAAAGAATCGGAATAGTTCTGATTGGCTCGGAATGAATTCCTATCCGATACCATATTCCACTGTTTTTCAGTGAAACGCCACTTCTTGTTACTAAAATTTACGAATAGTGAAAGAATTATTTTTAGCTAAAAATATTAATGAAAACGTCATTAGTAATTACAATTATTTACTTTTCCATAAATTTTGTAAACTATTTTCAATCATAAAACTAAAAAATATTTTTATTTTAATGCTTTTTCTTACCGATTTTATTTTAATTAGGTGTTTATAAATTTATTCAAAAGTCTAGTTTCTTTTAAGAAAAACCAAAAAATATAATATTTTTCGAATCATTAAGCAGTATTTTTTGTTTGGCGCCTGAAACAAAAACTATTTGAGAATGAACCAGACCAGAAAAAACCAAATTTACGAAGATACTATTCTATATAATCCTAAATTTTAAATACGCGGATTATTCAGATCGCACATGCACAAATCAATTTCTGTGAAAATAATTTCATGAATTACAACACTTTAATTTCATCAATTTGCTTTCTAGTATTTTTCTCCTCAAGACGTGAGCAATGGAATTCGTCCTTCGCGGTCGTGTTCCAGTTCATTGATTTCATACTCTCAGTTTTTCTATTATATGAACTTGAAAAATTCACGGCCATTTAGGAATATATCTAGTGATTAAAGAATTGGTAGTGTCACCGTCCATACTCTCTAAATCTAAATCAGTCAAATTTTTACTGATTGAATCAGTGATTTGCCTTTTCACTGATTCACTAGTGTAAACGATATATTTCACTGTTAAATCAGTTAATTTCCACTTATTAGTCAGTGAAAAAATATTTTTTACTTTTGAATCAGTTAAATTTTACTAAAGTAATCAGTGGAATTTGACTGATTTACAGTAACCTCTTTTTAGCTATTTGAATCAGTCAAATTTCACTAATAACTAGTCAAATTTGACTGATTCAGATTTAAAGAGTAGTTAATATTATAAAAAAGGTAGGTTTGCGATCGAAGAGGATAATATTTTTATTTCATGGATTTAGACATTCCATAAAATTTTTTTAATGTTTAGTATCTTTATTTAGAACGGTTTTGGGGGATTTTAAAAATTCCAGCACTTTTGTGTGTTGTTAAATTAAAAATGTTGAGTTTTTGGGCCATTTTTTTGACATTTTTTTACTTTAAATAACTTTTTTTGGTTTTTAACTAATTTTCATGATTCTTTTTTTATTTTGTCCCTTACAATGTATAACAACTTTTTGAATATGGAAAATAAGATAACATGACTGAATTAAAGTTACAAATAAAATACAAAAATAAATAAAATTATTCTAAAATATTAATATAATTTATAATATAAATAAATATTTACTAAATCATGTATGTATATACATAAAGGCAATATATATTGTGTTTTTATAGGGATATCTGTTATATACTATTTTCCATATAATTCAGAGATATTAGTAAATAAATAAACAAACTATTTTGTCTAAAAAACTAGTTTTCGCTAAAAACGTATAAAATTGTCATGCAAAAAAACTTTTTGTTAAAGGATCCATAAAAATATCAAAATTTACCTTTATTAATGTAAGTTAAGGTATGATGATAAATGTCGAATAGATATAAAAATAGTGGTAAAAACCATGATTTTAGTAAATTTTTTTAAATTTAATGAAGTTTGATGAGGTTGGCAAACCCATAGACAATGAAACGTCCTTACAATAATATCTACTCTCTAAATCTGAATCAGTCAAATTTTCACTGATTGAATCAGTGATTGGCTTTTTCACTGATTCATCAGTGAAAAAATATTTTTCACTGTTAAATCAGTTAATTTTCACTGAAATAATCAGTGAAATTTGACTGATTTACAGTAACCTGTTTTTAGCTATTTGAATAAGTCAAATTTCACTGATAATCAGTAGATTTTTACTGATTCAAATTTAAAGAGTAGTGATTATTCCTCGAATTTAGATTAAATTTAATTACTTTTGCAAGTCAATTTTTTAATAATGTAGATGTGAATTTCATTTTCACAAAGTTAATAAATTTTTTTATTTCAAATGAAAAAGGAAATTCAATTTACTTAAGGCTCTTTCAGCCTTAAGGAACACATTCTCGTCATGACACACGAGCTTCGCGCTCGATTTTCTGTATATACATTTCAGTAACTTTTTAATAAATTACATGATTAAGATAATTTATTTTCTTCCAAATCTCTTAAAAAGGAAAAAGATTCATTGACTGTTTTTAAGCAAACGATTGTTTATTTCAACGCTTATTTTGTATCTTACATATTTTGGTTGAAAATCAATTAAAATTGAAAAATGTAGTCGGTTTCACACTGAGAAAAAAGATTTGATTGAATCAGAGAAAATAATTTGTTTGAACGACTTTCTTTGATTTAAAGAAATGATTTGTTTAAATGAAACAAAATTTGTTTGATTCAAACAAATATTTATTTGGTTCGAAGATATTTTGTTTGAATCAAACAAATTTTATTTCATTTAAACAAATAATTTCTTTAAATCAAAGAAAGTCGTTCCAATAAGTTTTTTTCTTTGATTCAATCAAATCTTTTTTCGCAGTGCATTTATACACAAAATTTTTTTCTACAGATAGTGCTTTTTACAGAAAATACAAAGATATAGTTTAATCGGGAACCAAAATTCGGAAAATAGTTTCCGATTTTGGTTTCTAATTAAAACAGATTTTTATAATTACTGTAAAAAACACTTTCTGTAGAAAAAATTTTGTTTATGAATGAAATCGACTCAAAAAATGGAATTTTTTATTTTCAATAATTGAAATCAAAACATAAATCATACATCTTGTCAAAAACTGTTCTACTGAGAATTTGTCGGCCTCATTCAGGCAGATAATTTTCCGTCTCAACTTTTTTTTCGTATGTCAGACAAAATTTGCAGATCTTATTGAAACGAATAATTTTGCAAACTGACGTTTTTTTTGTATTTCACATATTATTTTTAAATTAATTAGTTGAGTTTGAAATATTATTGTTAAAAAATGGATTATTGGATTTCCAATAGTATTTTTTTAAATTGAAAAGAAAAATATACATCTTATGAAAAAATGTTGCGTTTCAAACTTGTAGATCTTTATCTAGTAAACAATTTTGTATCATAACTTTTTTTCGTATTTCGTATAATGTAACTGAAAAATGGAATTTAGATATTGACTTTTTTCAAGTTTTAATACTGTAACTTTTCTAATTTTAGTTTAATCGAAAAATGTTATGGAGATAATTAGTAGAGATTTATGGGAACTATCAGAAACCAGTATTAGAATTTTGGATTTTCAAAAAACACAAAAAATGCTCCTATTTTTATACATTCTCATTTATGATGATAATGTAAAAATTCTAAATGGAGAGAATTTTATTTTTAGTGGGACAATAATTATTTCAAAACACAATATAGAATTTCACAAATGCAACATAAATTGCAATGTAATTACTTATGTTTCAATATCGAATGACTCCTCTTTTTGCACCTGGACAAGTTTGTTGGGAATTCGATCTGCGTTAAATCCTCGTCTGCTAAGATTCATTGCATGGAGTATAACTGAAAAAAAGAATTCCCAAGAGTCTTAGCTAATGAGGAATATAGAGCAATGATAAAGTAACTATATTTAAATATGGCCTGCAGGTATTTCTTCGGGTCTGCTGGAAGAATTTTGAGTAGTGCCGACGAATCCGGAACCGGAGGACTGATCAGGGTCGTTTTCGAAGGTGAGTGCACACCACACCCATCAAAAAAGACTGTAACTGGCGAACAGCCGTGACTGCTTTCGTTTGATCAAGGCGAAAGTGAAATGCCATATGGACAATTTAAGCCAACTTCGTTTTTTTAAATTCAAAAAATTATCAAAAAAGTTCTAGTTTTTTTGGAATTGTAATTTAATTAAATCATTCCAGTTATTCTAAATTCTTATAATCTTTGAAATAAGAAAATTCAAGTTTAAATGTTTTTAATAACACTAGTTTACAAAATTAAAAAAAACTCCTGCCCACCACATCTTAATATGTTTTTTTCATGTATTTTGGCCCACTAAACATGAAAGTCAAACTCAAATTTTTTTTTCTAGAATCATTTTCGAGATATCAACTCTCTAAATCTGAATCAGTCGAATTTTTACTGATTGAACCAGTAATTCATATTTTCACTGATTCATCACTGCAAAAATATTTTTCACTGTCAAATCAGTTCATTTTGACTGATTGAATCAATGAAAAAATATTTTTCACTCTTAAATCAATATATTTTCACTGGAGTAATCAGTGAAATTTGACTGATTTACAGTAACCTCTTTTTATGTATTTGAATCAGTCATATTTCACTGATAATCAGTAGATTTTGACTGATTCAGATATAGAGAGAATGTTCGAAATTTTTTTTTTCAATTTTCAGAGTTGTTCTGACGTTTTTGAGTATATCTTGAGTTCCAATTGACCGATTTGCCTAAACAAGAACTTAAATTGAAGGCAGCTGAATCCTCTACAACTTTTTACTGTAAAGTTTTCAGATCGGCGTAGTAGTTCAGATGTTTGAGATTTTAATAAGTGGGAAAAGTTGGATTTTTAGCAAAAATCGAGGTTGAAAATTCACATATCGTTCTGGGAAGAATAGAAACCGCAAATTTTTCCAACTTATTAAAATCGCTAGTTATGCAAATTTGAATGATTCGGTAGCTGTTATTTTTTTGTATCGTAAACAAATTTCGTAATTTTAAGAAAATATTTTATTTTAGTTAAAGGTATTATTGATTAAACATTTTAAAAAGTAGATTTTAAACATCTTTTTTACAAAATCAATTGAAATTGGAAAAAATATGTATCTAAATTTTCAAAATTTTAATTTTTTAGAAATTCAGTTTAACAAAATTTTAGTAACAGTATTATTAAAACAATACTGTTAGAAATTTCTATCGTAATTCTCCGAAACACGTGACTGGAGTTTTATTCGGTTGCAGTTTCGTAAAATTAAGACAGAATTTCAGAACATTCAATTACTTTTTTAGTAAATTTAAGAAAAATTCCTTAATTTTTAGTTACAAAATGCTGAATGTTCTGATACTTGTATATGAAAATTCTACAACTTATAACAGGAATAATTTTACGTTATGGGTAACTAAAATTTTATGCAGTTACACGTGACTGAAAATTTTGTTACAGTTTCGTAATTTTATGATGAATTATATAAAAATTCTGTTACAGTTTGTTACTTTCAAGATATATTTTATGAAAATTCAGTCATGTTTCATAATATTAAGAAAAATTTTAGAAAATTCAGTACATTTTTCGAAATTTAAGATACTTTTACTAAAAAAAATCGCAAATATCGTCAAATTTTACATTACCCTTGTGACATAAAAATTTTTTAAATTTTGAAACATTTCTAAGAGTAAATAGTTATATTTCTTGAGCTTTATTTTTAATACCGCGCAGAATTGAATTTAGAGACAAATTAAAAAATATAGAAACTAGATCTAGATCACTATACCTCTCTTTGGTGAATTGACAGAAAATCTAGTCGATTTTACTATTTTAGTAAATTTAAGAAACAATTTCTTAATTTTCAGTTACAGTGATGAATATTCTGATACTTGTATCTGGAAATTGTGAAACTTGTAAAAAAAATAATTTTTCGTTTTGGAAAACTGAAGTTTTATGCAATTACACGTTACTGAAAATTTTGTTACAGTTTCATAATCTTATGATTAATTTTATAAAAATTCTTTTACAGTTTGGCAGTTGAGTCATTATTAGGAAAGATTTCCGAAAATTAAGTACATTTTTCGAAATTTTAAGATAACTATACTCAAAAACATAAATATCATTAAATTCGACGTTACCTTTGTAACATAACGTGTTTTTAAATTTCCAAAAGTTTCTAAGAGTGAATATTAATCCTTTAAATTATCCAATGGAAATATTACAAGATTTTTCATATTTATAAGTCGAAATTTTCAGAAATATTTCAGTCCATTTTCCAATTTTAAAAGTTTTTATATTTAATTGTTTCAAATCCACTCTCTAAATCTGTATCAGTAAAACTCTACCGATTATCAGTGAAATTTTCCTGATTCAGATGACTAAAAAGAGGTTTCTGTAAATCAGTCAAATTCCACTGATTACTTCAGTGAAAAGTAACTCATTTAAGAGTGAAAAATATTTTTTCATTGATTCAATCAATGAAAATGAACTGATTTGACAGTGAAAAATATTTTTGCACTGATGAATCAGTGAAATGATAAATTACTGGTACAGTCAGTAAAAATTTGACTAATTCAGATTTGGAAAGCAAGAAGCTTTTGTTCTCTTTGATTAGTTGTTTGATTTCATTTTATACAATACATGTATAGTAATTTCTAAAAGAAAGTTTTCCAGAATTCGTACTAGGATTTCCTATTTATTTTTTGACTCGCTTTTCGATCTATTTGTTGGCTTATCTAGATCATATAGAATTCAGCTTGCCTATACAGTATTATGTGCGAATAAATTAAGACTCCTTGAAATGGTGACGAGGGACGATCATTGTAAGTCGATCAAAGCAGGTGATTGATAGTCTCTACCGTCTGCGTCCTGTCGCGACATTCAAGTACCGCGGATCGAAATGGAGATAGGAACTCGAATGTTTCAAGCCCGCCTAATTTACGAAAGTGTTCCACTTACTTTTTCGAGCTCTCATAATGCTCGGCTCTTAAATGATGTAACGAAATCCTTCGTTTTCAACCTGAAGGATCACTACCTGGTACCTAAGCTCTTAAAAAAAAGGATATCTTCAAAGCTATAATCTTTCATAAAAAGAAGGAAAAAACAGAATCTAAAATATCTCAGAAAAAAATTATTCAGGGTCGTTGACACTGATGATATAAATTTTCGTTTGGAACTAAACTTATCTATATAGACGAAAATTAATATTTAACATTTCTGGTTTTTCTACAGGTAACGTTTCTAGTTTTTCATAATTTAATTTCTTCTCTCTAAGTCTGAATCAGTCAAATTTTCACTCATTCATCAGTGAAACAAATATTTTCCACTGTTAAATCAGTTAATTTTCACCGATTCATCAGTGAAAAATAATTTTCACTGTCAAATCAGTTAATTTTCACTAAAGTAAGCAGTGAAATTTGACAGATCAACAGTAACCACTTTTTAGCTATTTGAATCAGTAAAATTGCACTGATAATTAGTATATTCTGACTGATTCAGATTTAGAGAGGGTGAGAATTATTATTTCAAAAAATTTAAGGTAAAATGTTTCAGTGTTAAAAGTAACGAAGTTACTTATAAATTTAAGTTACTCTCTAAATTTGAATTAGTCAAAATCTACTGATTATCAGTGAAATTTGACTGATTCAAATAGCTACAAAGAGGTTACTGTAAATCAGTCAAATTTCACTGATTATTGCAGTGAAAATTGACTGATTTGACAGTGAGAAATTTTTTTTTATTGTTGAATCCGTGAAAATTAACTTATTTGACAGTGACAAATATTTTTTCACTGATTAATCAGTGAAATGGCAAATCACTGATTCAATCAGTGAAAATTTGACTGATTCAGATTTAGAGAGTACTTGTGACTTTTGCAGTAACTTTGTTACTTTTCGAAAAAAAGTTACTGTAACGTAATTTAGTTACTATTTTTCCGATAAACTGTAATTTTTTCTAAGTTACTTTTTCGTTATTTTGTATTTTTTGTATATTTTTCTTCTGACTGCTGTTATAGCTATGAACATATATATATATATATATATAATCCACTTATCGAAATCCAATGCGTATTTTTCATTCCATGTAAAAATCATTTTATTTCAATCTTTCCGAATTGAAAAATTAGGCAGGTATGAAAAGTAACTTAAGTTATTAATTGTAACGAGTTACTTTTCCTGCATGAAAAACATTCTCAAATCATCGATAAAAAGTTTATTTTTCTAGAAAGCATAATAAGTAAAATAATAAAAATATTTCTTCGCTTACATTTTAAATTACTTTCAAATAATTTTAAAATTGTATCTCTCTTTTGTTTAAGGGTCAAATTTGAACTATATTTTATATTAAAAATTTGAAAATATCACAGACTTGAATCTGAATATAAATTAGTTGAGCATTAAATGAGGATTTATCAGAGAAGAGGTTTGAATTGGTATGAATTAAGATTGCATTTGCAGTTTAAAAATATTTTCTTAAAATACTTAATATCATAAACTATAAATGCCCTAATTAGCTTGAATCAAGAAGTAAAAATGAAATGGAAAAGACTGAAGTTATTTTCACCCTTGAAGGACATCAAGAATATTAATTTAATTAAAATAAAGTCAATCTTACACAAAGACCTTTACCTTTCCCTGGTGGATAAATGCCTTTATCAAGGTACTTTGTACGTGGAAAGTTAAATACGAATACAAAGAGTGGGGAGTGCATCCATCCAAGTTCAAGACCAATTTCTGTACCCGAACTTTGAAAGTCCAGCCTTTCTGTGGAGGGGGTGTCAGTGGTCAGTGGTCAGAGGTATATAAGGGAGACGTGATCACCCATAGTCATCACTGAGTCTAGCTGATTCAACTGAAACTTCTCAACAATGGCCTTCAAGGTGTGTAACAATTTTGTGCATCAGTAATGCCTACAATAGTGGACGTTCTGTTTATAAAAGTGCAAATATACTTGAATTCTTTTCAAAAATAATATACATTAAAACTGCGGGTTTGAATATAAAGAGCTGGTTTTATTTTATAAATTTTTAAAAAACAATTGGGAAATAGAATTAAAGGTACAAAAAGGGCTTTTCAAATTTAATATTTTGTTAGGGATTTTTCTCTGCTTAGTCATCAAAATTGCCAGTGTTTCAATTGCATAAACGTCTTTGTGGTTTACATTAATCATTATATTATGACTTCTTGAATATTTAGCATCTCGAATTACAAACAAACTCAAAATCCTTAACATTTGCTTCCTGAATTTAGTTTTTTAATTTTTATTTTTCGCAAGATTTGAATTTCTTTCATACAAAATAATGTTTTTTCTTTCACAAGACACGTTTCATATAATTTAAAGTTTTAAAATCATAAAAAAACTTTTTCTTAAAGATCCGATATTTGGCTGAACTACATTAATTAATTCACTGTAAGAATATACTTTTCCAGCGAGGAATCATTAAAATTATGAAATACTATAATATTTATTTCTGTTGCAGTTTGTAGTTCTCGCCGCCCTTGTGGCAGTAGCAAACGCTGGAATTCTCAGCGCACCATTGGGATACGCGGCAGCGCCAGCATACGCACATGCTCCAGTTGCCTACGCGGCGGCTCCTGCTCCAGTTGCTTATGCAGCAGCCCCAGTAGCAAAAGCCGTAGTTGCCAAGACTGTTGATGCCGATTTCGACCCTCATCCTCAATACAGTTATTCTTATGATGTCCAGGATTCCATCACAGGAGACTCCAAAAGCCAACAAGAAACCCGTGACGGAGATGTTGTCCATGGAAGCTACTCTCTCCTCGAATCTGATGGAACCCGAAGAATCGTCGACTACACCGCTGACTCAGTCAACGGATTCAACGCTGTCGTACGTAAGGAACCTGCTGCCGTCGCTGTTAAGGCTGTTGCTGCTGCCCCCGTTGTCAAGGCCGTTGCTGCCGCTCCTGCTGTCTATGCTGCACCAGCAGTAACTAAATACGCCGCACCATTGTCATACTCCGCTCCTGCTCTCTACGCTAAATACGCCTCACCCAATTTCTACTCTGCTCCAGCTCATTACGCGTACAGCTCAGGTTCACCCATTTCCTACTCTGGTCCAACTCAGTACGCGTACAGCTCTGGTCCACACTACGCCTACAGCTCACCTTTAGCCCATGGTCCCGCATACTTCCATTAACTTCCTTCTGACATCTTTTATTTATTTCAAATCACAAATTCTCATTAAACGACTTTTTTAATTTTAAACACTGTGTTCTTATTTTCGATTTAAGTTAGAATAAGATTCCTCACCTTTAAGTTATTAAGGATGGCTTTTGCTCATTTTTTTTTTAATTTTATGTTGATAAAAGAAGTGCACTAAAAAAATGGATTACTAGTTACATTATGGTAAAAGTGACTTGAAAAAAGATATTGTTTTATCATTAAAGAAAGAAGAAATTTTTAATAAATAAAAACATATAATGCCTGCTTTTTGCTTTTTCTTCTTTTTTCACTTTAAATTGAGAAAAAAAGTGCACTGGAAAAACTAGGATTACTAGTTGCATTATAATAAAAATTTTTCAAATTAATTAGTTGAGTTTGAAATTTTTGTCACTGCCTACATGACCGGCAATCGAAAGACCTGGACTCGAATTCCAGGGCAGTCGAAAGCGTCTTTTTTTCCACAGAAAGATTTTCAAATTCTTTAAATAATAATATTAACTTAAAATAATAGTTAATTTAACAAAAGAAAGGTAATGATCTGAATCTGGTTTTCATATTTTCTAACCTGTCTCAAAATTTAATTCTATGCGCTATCAAAAATAAAGCTCAAGAAATATAATTATTCACTCTTAGAAATTTTTTGTAATTTAAAAAATTTTTATGTTACAAAGATAATGTAAAATTTGACGATGTTTGTGATGTTTTTTATTAAAGGTGTCTTAAAATTTGAAAAATTTACTTACTGACTTTTCTGAAATTCTATCTTAATTATACGAAACTCTAACTGAATAAAACTCCAGTCACGTGTTTCGGGAAATTACAGTAGGAATTTCTAACAGTGTCAATATGGCATGAACAAAAAATATTTCTTAAAATAATAGAATTTATCATCATTAAGGAAGAGGACATTTTTAATAAATTATAACTTATAACCTCATATGAATTTGGTTCACTTTCTACATGTTTGTAACAAAATACATATAACGTTGTTTCAAAAATTTGAAAAATGGTAGAAAAGAGTAAAACGAACGTAGATAGACTACTTTTGGTAAATTTTCCGATATATTTTTCTAAAATTGACCTTTTCTTGAATTTCGAAACCAAAAGTAATCAATCTACGTCCTTTTTTGTCTTTTTTATCATTTTTCAAATTTTTGAAACAATGTTTTATGTATTTTGGACACAAACATGTATAAACATAATAGTATATTATGTGCCTAGGCGTATAATGAGGGTTATTACGCGACGAGTGACAATGCTCGCAGGAGATCAAAGCCAAGACAAAGTCGAGGCGCGATCAGTCCTGCGAGCATTTTAAGCGAGTCTCGTAATTACCCGAATTGTGTGCATTGGCACATATTCTATTTTTATTTATTATTTTTATGCGTATACTCGAATCCAATCTAAAAAGTTCGAAATTGCCGTGATTATCGCCCATCTCACTTGACATTTCGCGAATACTTCCGGCCATTTTGATTTTCTCGATCCTGTGTAGTAGTAGCGTATTGTAATAGACGCATGTGCAGTTCAAATGTGCAAGGCTTTGTCACTACGATGCCAACGCTGTACGAAGAAGAAGAAGAAGATTACGCTATGCTGTACCGTAATAGGCACATGCGCAGTTAAATTTTTACATTACATTCCTCTGTATCGTAATAGACATCATTACGCTACTCGCAACTGTAAAAACGAGTTTACGCACCGGAGGCACATAAAATTAATAATATTTCCTAATTTCCTAAGTATCTCATGCCCTTAAGAAAAGAAGGTGAACTGAAAAAAAACTCGAATCATTAGATACATTATAGTAGAATTAAGTTAAAAAAACTAGTAAAATCGACTAGATTTTCGAATAATTCAACAAACCGAAGTAAAATGTTTATTTTATCGAGGAAAAAAATTAAAAATATAAAAAATGTCTTATTTAATTACTCTTTCAAAATGATCGGATTTTATAAGAAATATATAATTCCGCTTTCGTAGAAAGTTTGGTTCTTAGAGGCAAAAAACTGAATCAACTCATTTTTCTGGCCGCTTTTCCTTGATTTTTTTGTCTAATTTCATTAGCTGGCGACATTAGGCATTCAAATTAATAGTTTGTCTCCTTGGGAGCAGCGCAAAATAAACAATCCCTTTGAAATCCCACCAAACACTCAACATAACCTTCTTTTGATGAATATCGGCTTTTGATATCGATTGTGCAGGCTCATCTCGCTTGATTCATGATTTTTTTCGCACGACGTTATCGTAAACAACCCATTTTTCATCGCCCGTTATGATTCGCTTCAAAAATGGATCGGTTTCGTTGCGTTTCAGTAGTGAATCGCAAATGGAAATTCGTTTCGTGAGTTGAATTTCGTTCAATTTGTAAGGAACCCAAATATCGAGCTTATTAACCTAACCAAGTTGTTTTAAATGTCTTTCAACGCATGTATGTGATATGTTAAGCTTCTCTGTAACCTCTCGTTTTCCGAGTTTGCACTGCGTTTTTACCTTTTCGGAAGTAATTAAGTAAAATGTAACGAAAATTACAGTCTGGAATCTCCATTTCAAATCAATGCAGAACAATAAATAAACAATAAAACTTGAAACTTCCTTTTACTGAATAATCTATGAAACGTCAGCTGTCAAATACGATATACGGTCTGAAGTTTGCAATGGAGAAGAACGACTTCGAACGACTAAAGTCATCTAGTGGAAAAAAGTGAAATGACTTTGTTGCCAACCCAACCCTGGCGAAAGTATCGGATAGGGATTCTTTCCGAGCCAATCAGAACTGTTCCGATTCATTTCAATATCTCTATCCGAGCCAATGCGAATCATTCTGAACCAATCCGAAAAACATTTTGTAACTCGTTTGACGAAAAATGGTAAAAAATCTATCGGACTTGATCCGATTTAATCCGAGGCAAATATCAGAATGAATCCGAACAAATCCGAGACCAAGTTTTCAAACCGAATTTTCAACCAGAATTAATCCGGATCATTCCAAGCTCGGATTGATTCGGATTGGTTCGTATTCATTTTGATAGTTGCCTCGGATTAAATCGGATTAAGTCGGATCGATTTTTTACCAGTTTTCGTCAAACGAGTTACAAAACTTTTTTCGGATTGGTTCGAATGATTCGCATTGGCTCCGATACAGATATCGGAATGAATCGGAATAGTTCTGATTGGCTCGAAATGAATTCCTATCCGATACCCCTTGATACAGAAATTTATAACACTGTAGACCATTTTGCTCCAAGCACAAATATTAGTTATTATAAAATTTTATACGTAATAAGAAAAAATAATGTGTTTTTATAATACAATGAACGCGTATGAAGTAAAAAATTAGTGAATTTTATACTTACAAAAAGGAATACAGTTGATGCTTCGAGACAGAAATAAAGATGGCACGCACGTTTAAACACGATCGTTAAGACGACGCGATGAGAGAACAAAAGACAACTATGTTAATGTAGTGAAATTTTAATTACTGTTCACAATATTGTAATAACTATAAAATTCAGTTGATGCCAGAACGAATCCGAAAATATAGTTGCGAATTGTCATCATGCGCAGTTAGTTGAAACAACTATTAATTGAGTTCGTGAAATTACAAATATACTTCCTCTATAACTAAAAGTAGTTTAAATATCTGTGAATACTATTAAAACATAATTTAAAAAATAGGTTTTGAAGTTGATTTTATCGGATCTCGTTTCCATATTTTCTAATCTCCTTCTAAATTCAATTTTGATGCGCGGTACAACAAATAAAACTCAAGGAATATAATTATTAATATGGCAAGAACAATAAATAAAAATATTTCTTAAAAGAATAGAATTTATCATCATTAAAACTTCACGTTTTATAAATACGTTATATAAAAAAGGAAAGAAGAGGAAATTATTAATAAATCAAAACTTATCACTACATTTATATTGTTATTCTTTTACTATAAAAAATCTTAATTATAGGTTAAAAATAAATAATTAAAAGCTAAAATTTTTGTTTGTTATTTTTTGTTAAAATCAACTTTTCGTAACAAATTCTGCCTCTTTTTTTTAACTGTTTATATTCGAGACATAATTTTTTCATGTCAATATTTTCAAGGATAGTAGTTGATATACGTTTGGAAATTAATTAAATGTGCATAATTTATTCCTGCATTCTTTCGACTAATTAATATCGACGTAAGATGGATACTTCCGACTCAATATTTTTTCGAATGCCTACTTCCACTATCAACATATTCAGAATAACCCTTTCCTCTGGGTAGTGTAGCTAAATTTAGAGAATTTTCTTAGCAAATAAAAATTAATATTGGATATTTTAGAGATTATGCCATATGCTCTCTAAATCGGAATCAGTCAAATTTTCACTGATTGAATTAGTGGTTTGCCTTTTCACTGATTCACCAGTGAAAAACATTTTTCACTGTTAAATCAGTTAATTTTCACCGATTAATCAGTGAAAAATACTGTTCTCCGCTAAATCAGTTAATTTTCACTGAAGTAATCAGTGAAATTTGACTGATTCATAGTAACGTCTTTTTGGCTATTTAATCAGTCAAATTTCACTGATAATCAGTAGATTTTGACTGATCCAGATTTAGATTTTGGTCCTTTAAATGAAGCAAAATTAAACTAGAGACCTAATTCAAAGTTCAGTGGTCTCTAGACGTCCTTTGAGTATATTTCAAAACAAAAAAAAAATTTTTAAAAATCACAATTGACCCTGAAAGACTCGTAGTGACTCCTTCCTTACCAATAATATAATATCATATTATCTCAGAGAAAGTAAGAGTTCATTTGACCTTCATCGTAATAACTTCTCATCGAAAACATTTCAATGTGTTTGTCTGTTGTTACATTTTTTGTCTACTACATAGAATTGGCTTCCCATATTAAGGATCTCCGTGACCAACCTACGTATATTCTCGCTTTACGGTGTCTACACAACATCCGGGAGCAAAATTCTTTTGTGTCACATGCCCTCTTTATCGAGTTCATCTTCACATAAATCTCATGTATCCACTTACAGTTCATAGCCTATGCGATTCGGGAAATTTATGAAAATGTATATCTCAGATTCAGAAAATGTACTATTTTACACACTGAGAAAACAGTTTCTTGGAATCAAAGAAAAAATTCTTAGATATATGGTCAAAGGAAAAATTTCTTTGAATTAAAGAAAGTTTTGTTAATTCAAAAAAATTTTCTTTGATGTAAACAAATGTATTTCTTTAGATCAAAGAAAATTTTCTTGAATTAAAAAATTTTCCTTTGACCGTATATCAAAGAAATGTTTCTTTAATTCAAAGAAACTGTTTACTGCGTGCAATACAATACTATTCTAAAAACGCGGCAATTATAATCAAAATATTATCCACACCCAGAAAAAAGTTTCTTTGATATACGGTCAAAGAAAACATTTCTTTGAATTAGAGAAAGTTTTGTTAGTTTAGAAAAATCTTCATTAATGTAAACAAATCTATTTCTTTTGAAGAAGAAAATTTTCTTGAATTAACAAATTTTCCTTTGGCCGTATATCAAAGAAATGTTTCTTTGATTCAAAGAAACTGTTTTCTGGGTGCAATACAATATTATTCTAAAAACGCTGCAATTATAATCAAAATATTACACACCTAGAAAAAAGTTTCTTTGATATACAGTCAAAGAAAAAATCTCTTTGAATTAGAGAAAGTTTTGTTAATGTAGAAAAATTTTCATTAATGTAAACAAATCTATTTCTTTGGATCAAAGAAAATGTACTTGAATTAACAAATTTTCCTTTGACCGTATATCAAAGAAATGTTTTTTTGATTCAAAGAAACTGTTTTCTGGGTGCAATACAGTATTATTCTAAAAACGCGGCAATTATAATCAAAATATTACACACCCAGAACTAAGTTTCTTTGCATGAGAGAAACATTTCTTTGATATAAAGTCAAAGATAAACATTTCTTTGAATTAAAGAAAGTTTTGTTCATTCAAAAAAATTTTCTTTAATGTAAACAAATCTATTTCTTTGGATCAAAGAAAATTTTCTAGAATTAAAAAACTTTATTTGATCGTATATCAAAGAAATATTTCTTTGATTCAAAGAACCTTTTTTATGGGTGCAGATTTTGGCTGCATTCTATGTAAATTTAAAAAAGCTTTGAATTTTTACATTGTTTGGTAATATTTTCTTTAATAACACTATTTTACAAAATTAAACAGTTTTTCTGTCCATCACATTTTAATATAATTTTTTCATGTATTTTGGCCCACTAAACTTATCTTAATTTTACGAAATTATAGGTATAAAGCTTCAGTTACGTATTTCGGAAAATCCCGGAAAAAATTTCTAACAGTGCAGAAGAAGCAATATGTAATTGATTTGTTGATTGTTAAAATTGTAATGGGTAAAAATTTCACTAGTGTTTCTTTTAAAGTAAAATTGAAAATCAGACATTTTAGAATTTATAAAAAATTTTTTAGAATCGTAATAATCTGGATTTTATACATTATGTGTAATTTTATCGTAATTAGTCTATTGTCAGTAAATTAAAAGATTATTTGCTGGTAAAGGTAAGTAAACAAGTGATGAGAACAAATGGTGCAAGAAATGATAATTGACATACTACTTGCTAATTATTATGTGAATATTCTCGAGGGTTTTTGCAAATTCGATCCAACTTCTGCAGAACTGTAATTAGGGCGTGGCACACTAGCACACGAACTCATTATTATAAACACATGAAATTTTATCAAGAAAGTTGTATTATATAATACATTAAGTTACAACGAGGCATCTGTCATGCATCTTAAAATGACCTAATTACTATGGAATTAAGAGCAAATTTCGATTACGTATACATGACATTTTGGTTTTTTCAACGCATGATATTAAATATTCCTTTCTTTTAAATAAGTTAATGGAAACATCATTGGAATATTTTTAATCAGCTCCAATAAAGCTCTTTAGTCGTATTCTAGCAGAGAAGATTTTTAATAATATGTCATTAAATTGAAATTGAATTCATAATTTTGTGATAAAGATTTAATGTTAGTCACTCCTTAAGGTGATCCGACACCTTTAATATTTGATTTGCTGAATATTTTGAGTATTTTGGGTATGGGAAGAATTTTACCTAACAAAATAACTATAAAAGTTGTTTTTCATATTTTGAGATAATTTTATTGGTTGAAAAACAAAAAATTTATTCAAAGTCAAAAAATGTCCAAAACACTCAAAACTTTTAGTTCAAAAATACATAAAGCTGCTGGAATTAAAAAAAAACTCAAATTCTTTCTAAATAAAGGTACTAAATATAAAAAAATTATATGGATAGTCTAAACTCAAAAAATAAAAATGCAATTATACAATAAAATGAACCATGAGGACTTTTAATCGGATAAAAATGATAGATTTTTGATTGTTGCAATCGATGGAGAAATTTTAATTATTTTTAGCTATTTTTGCATAATATTAAAACACCAATAAAAAATCTATAATCTTTATTCGATTCAAATTCATGATGACCCATTTTATTCAACATAAAATTTTTCACACTTTTACTAAAAAAACGCGATAAAAAATTATAATTGAAAAGAACTAAGAAAATAGTCGATTTGACTAACTTTTTTTCTACTATTCGTTAATTCTTCCTTAAGGGGGTGTTCTCATCGAACGGTTTCAGAAAATCGATTTTTTTTTCATTTTTTCAAAGATTAGGGATCTAAGAATAGTATACCAAAAAGATTTGTTTTACTATGGCAATTACGTCAAGGAAGTTAAACTCAATTTGTCGCTTTTTTTCATTGGAAACTTTAAACGCGTTTTTCTCAAAACTACTTTTTCCAAACTGGTTCCCATGATTTCTCAGAAACTAGTAGACGGATTTTGATAAACTTTTTTTTAAATGTGTGGAAAGGTACTCGTTATCGTCTGACGAGCGTTTTTTTCCTATTGTTTATAACAAATGTTTAATGAATTTTGAAAGATGAAAAAAAGGTGAAAAAAACGATTTTTTTTCTATACCCCGCCATTTTGAAAATTTTTATGATAAAAAAAAGCCTCCGTCGGACGATAACTACACTACCATAGATTAAGAAAAACATTTACTCTTGTGTTTCAGACCAGCCATTTTTGAGATTTGGTAGGAACCATAAACCAACTTTTTTTGGAAGGCCTATGTTCGCAAGGGTGCAGTGGCCAAACCGTGCAAATTTTTTCATACAAGTTTTCTGAATTTTGTAGTCTAAGGGTTAGTGAAACTTTTAAAAGAAACCGCATTAAAAACTCAATTATAGTTTTCTCACAGTAAAATTCCAAAAAACGCTTCGAAATACGGCCAATCCATGAGAACACCCCCTTAAGATATATTCAATGGAAAAAATCTATCTACTTATATTCAATCAACGTATATATTTTTTTTTTCTAAAGAAACTTGAATGGATTTGTACGTAGCCAAATTGATAATTGATTAAAATTTCTTTTTGGTAATCCGCATGTGGTAGTTAGATGCTTTCTTACGAGAACACCTGGTTCAGTCGTAAAGTAAGTACTTTATCATTCGAAGCGAGTAGCTGTTTATACCGGTAAGATATACTGGTCGATCGAGTTTGCAATTGGCTTGCCAGTAATTGATCAGTCCGAAAAAAATTGTATGTAATAAGTTACATTGATAATTATGACGCGATTTAACCGTCATAAATAAATAAAGATCTTGCACTGTGTCAAATATCAATTCGTTTCTCTTAATTTCAATCAGTGAAAATCAACTAATTTAATATATGGGTCTTTCCATGCGTAATTTACACCCCAATATTTTTTTTCGAAAAAAATATGTTTTGTCGCGTTCTTTGTTCAAAAATAATCAACACGTTTTTTTTCAATATGATATTTGACAATTTCGAGAAATGAATCTTCAAAATTTTGAAACCGGAAAAATTGATATTTTTTCAATAGGATACAGTAAAAAAAGTATCTTGATGATACTGCTAAAATTTGAGAAAAAAAAAACGAAAAAAAATGTTCCAAATTAAATAAAAAGATGATTGTTTATTAAACTTCACTATTTTGTTATTTAAAAAAAATAACAGGACTTGCAGTACATCACATTGAAAAGCTTGGCGGGTTAGGCACATTTTCCCTATGACAACAATTTTTTATATGGAAAACTTTTTTTACTCTATCCTATTGAAA
The DNA here is from genome assembly GCA_030998225.1 of Diplolepis rosae. Classification (NCBI taxonomy): domain Eukaryota; kingdom Metazoa; phylum Arthropoda; class Insecta; order Hymenoptera; family Diplolepididae; genus Diplolepis; species Diplolepis rosae. The sequence goes on along the minus strand of JAPYXD010000727.1, from coordinate 6,891,595 downwards.
AAAACATCAATTTTTCCGATTTCAAAATTTTGAAGATTCATTTCTCGAAATTTTCAAATATCACATTGAAAAAAAAACGTGTCGATTATTTTTTAATATAAAACGCGACAAAACATATTTTTTTCGAAAAAAAATTTGATGTAAATTACGCATGGAATGACCCATATGTAAAATTTAATCACTGATTAAAATTCAGAGACTTAAATCAAAGTCATCAGTTGATTGGTTTAGAAATCATTCCTACTAATAACTAGTAGTTTTCTACTTATTCATACTCTAATTCTATTTATTCCATTCGTAGTTTGATTTTCAATAATTAATTTGGTATAATTAAATAGTAATCAAACACATCAGAAAAGTATAAAAGCACGTGTTCGAATTGTTACTACTAGTCCAATTTTCGAAAATTTGGAACGAGTATCAATATCCTCAAATCATGATTACATAATAACGATTTATAAAATTACATTATATATATATATTCAATTGAAATTTCGTGTGATTCAGGATAATAGTGGGTGCGGCATTCTTGATTATCTGAACTTTAAAGCGTGATTGGTTGTTTTAATTTTAAAGTGGAACGTCTTTTGAAATTGTTCACATAAAAATGTAATTCGATCCCTTGTCGAAGTACATGATAATCGCTTTGTTCAAGATTTTCAAAACTCTGAATTGGAAAAAAATTCTTGGAGTCGTTAATTAATGTGTCTGATACCAACGAAGTCGAAGTTTTCAATTGAGGAGAAAGAGAAATACGGTCCCATCAACTTTTTCTTTTTTGGACCTACAACCTGATTTCCTCAGAAATAAATAAAGTAAACTGACTTCCACATGAAAGACTGTAATTTCTGTGGGCGGAATTAATTTTGTGCGCTTGAATAAAATGATTGCGAAAATTGAAACAAGAAATAAAGGATAGGATTACAGTTCGCGATAAGTTTTTGATTAATGTTTGCAAAAGTAATTAGTGAAAAATGTTTTAATTAGCGTTGCACTTAAATAAAATTTCATTAAATTCACTGAATTGTACAATTAGGTTATTTAGCACGAATGCAACATTCAGAGCCGAATATAATGTCAAATATTTCAATATAACCTTGTTACTTTTTATATAAAAAAGCGAATACAAAAATATATGTAATCCCAAGAGTATAAATTCAGCAAAGTACGTTTTTTATTTACGCCCCTTTTCCTACCCACTAGAGTATTTTTATTTTTTAAGTTTAGACCTTCCATATATTTTTTTTATGTTTAATACCTTTATTTAGAAAGGTTTTGAGTTTTTTTTAAATTCCCGCACCTTTACGTATTTTTAAACTGAAAATTTTGAGTTTTTTGGGCATTTTTTTACTTTGAATAACTTTTTTGTTTTTTAATTGATTGTCATGATTCGTTTTTTATTTTGTTGCTTACAATATGTAGCAAATTTTTCGTTATGGGAAATAAGGTGACATGACTGAAAAAATGTTACAAATGAAATAAACTTGAAAAATGAATAAAAATATCCCAAAACATAAAATAAAAAATTTTTTAGTTATTTTTTTAGCTAGGGTGCTTTCCATATTCAGAAATATTAATAATATAGCGGAGAATAAGTTTTTCTTATAATTCATAAATATTAGTAAATAAATAATCCAACTATTTTGTGTATAAAGCTAATTTTCGCTAAAAACGCGTTATTCGTAATCGTAGTACTATTCAATTTTATTTATTTTCCAAGAAAAAAATCATATTACCCTAAAAATGTACACACATGCTCAGAAAAGTATAGAGAATAAAAAAATAACATTTTTGGAAAATGTCAAAAAAGTCAAAAATATACCAATTAAAGGTGGCGGATCCCCTTACCCAAGATTTTCTTATTGTTTATAGTAAAAAGCCATACTATTTAAAAACTACTCCTTACACAATGTTTATTTTCATTATTTTTAAAAATAAATAAACCGGAAGGAGCTAAAGAAAGGAGAAAAAGAACAAAATAATGATAAATTGAAAAACGCAAAAAGCAAAAGAGTTGAAATTCTTTAACTTCCTATATAAGAAATAATAATTGGGAATTTAAATTTCATGGATGAAAAAACTGTTTATTTTGACGGAAATTGTTGTTATTTTACATTCTGTTAATTCTTATTATATTTTTAGTATCAAATTACTATATTCTTATTGATTGATTTTCCAAGCGTTATAATTTACGGATTTCGTAAACCCTGAGTCGATGAACGGACGACCTTAGGATGGACCTGAACTTCCGAAAATGGCTCATTTTGTAAAGTAAACCAAATTGTGTAATATGTTCGCGTAATGGACCACATATTGACATTGGGTGCGGTTCTTCGATTTTAGTGAAAGTTGAGATATTTTTTCAGAGATATACTTTCTGGTTTGGAGTTTGGGAGACTGACCCGTCTTTCAAGGAAGAGGGAGTACTTTGGACTGACCACTACACCGATAATTACGTCACATAACCACCATACGATCAAATTCGATGCATTGCAATGCTATGCGATGAGTTGGCTTCGCTTTGCTTCGTATAAATACCGTTCCACCCCATCAGGTTGCAGTATCAAGCGATTCACCAGACCCTCAACACTTGCCATGGCTTTTCAGGTAAGGTCAAGACAATATTTACCTTTCCTGGATTCTCAAGATTATTTTATTCCTTTTTACATTATTTTTACATTAAAGGGCCATCCGGCAAAAATAATGATCACTTTTAACAAATTTTCAAAAGCAAGCTTTCGACCACAGAAACATTTCATAAATCAGATTTCTGGAAAAAAAATTTTCTATGATTTTAAGACTTTATGAGAAAAAAAAATTGTTAAGATCTAGCAAGGAAAAATCCTGCCACAAAAACATTATAAAATTATTAATTTCCGTAAGTTTTAAATTTTTACCATAAAAAATTTTTTTCATCCATGAAATTTAAATTTCCAATTATTATTTCTCATATAGGAAGTTAAAGAATATCAACTCTTTTGTTTTGTGCGTTTTTCAATTTATCATTATTTTGTTCTTTTTCTCCTTTCTTCAGCTCTTTCCGGTTTATTTATTTTTAAAAATAATGAAAATAAACATTGTGTAAGGAGTAGTTTTTAAATAGTACAGCTTTTTACTATAAACAATAACAAAATCTTGGTTAAGGGGATCCGCCACCTTTAATTGGTATATTTTTGACTTTTTTTACATTTTCCAAAAATGTTATTTATGAGACATGAGTTGTGTCTTATTCAAAGAAAAAAATTATTTTTTATGGTAAAAATTTAAAACTTACGGAAATTAATAGTTTTATAATGTTTATTGTGACAGGATTTTTCCTTGCTAGCTTTTAACAATTTTTTTTTAATTGATTGATTTTTCAAAAATCATGGCTTTTTTCTATGGGGAAAATATTTCTTACAACTCCACTCTTTTCGATTTCAAAAGTAAAGTTTTCAAATAATGAAATAGAAGAATTTTTTTGACGGGACATTTTTTTTATAAATAACTATATTTGAAGATAGTATTCCTTATTTCCAAAATCGGAAAGAGCTCCTCTTTCCAAAAATAGTAAAATAATTTGATTCATATAGACAGGAAATGATCATACTTCAAAATTACATTTATGTGGTTACAAAGCTCGTTATACATTGTAATGGAGAGTAGTTCACATAACAAAAATGCACTTTCTCTCAAATTGTTTCACGAAATTAAACATCTCGGGATTACTATTAGTTTTTTTACTTTTCCTCGTAAAATAATGATGTGATTTTCATTTCAAGTTCGATTCTGTGAATACGAAATATAAACAGAATTTAATTAATAATTGTTTTTATTATATGTTCCATTATTTCACATAATCCTCATTTTAATTTTATTTAATTATCATTATTTATTTTATTTTTTTTTATTGAATTATTTTTATTTCATTTTAATTAAAAAATACTCTCGAATTCTCTATGTTTTTATTCCAGTTCAAAAATCACAAAAAGTATTTTTTGAATTCAAAATATTTCAAAAATTCTCTTGAAACCCTGTATATTAATTCAAAAATAAAAACTCTAGCATATTAATTTGAATGAATGATATATATTATCTTGCCAGAAATTCTCAGTGTATTTAATGACAGAGTCAAAGATGATGAAAATATCTTAATTCTTCAATTTCAGTTCTTCATTCTCGCCATTGTGGCTGCAACTGCCCAAGCTGGCTTAGCCGGATACCATGAAGCACCATTGGCTTATTCAGTACCTTTAGCTTACGCTGCACCAGCCAAAGCCATCCTCACGAAAACCGTCGATGCCGATTTTGATCCGCATCCCCAATACAGCTACGCCTACGACGTCCAGGATTCCATTACCGGAGACTTTAAAAATCAACATGAAACTCGTAACGGAGATCGAGTCGAAGGCAGTTACTCCCTTCTCGAAGCTGACGGATCAAAACGTACCGTCGACTACACCGCAGATTCCGAAAACGGTTTTAACGCCATCGTCCGAAAAGAAGCTGCAACCAAAATAGCTACTCCTGTGATTGCAGCTGCTCCCGCGAAAATCGCTTACGTGCAGCCTGCTCCAGTTGGCTACGCTCAACCAGCTCAGATCAAGTACGCGCAAGCTGCTCCAGTCAGCTACGCTCAACCAGCTCAACTCAACTACGCTCAACCAGCTCAATTCAGTTACGCTCAACCAGCTCAATTCAGTTACGCTCAACCAGCTCAACTCAGATACGCTCAGCCAGCTCAATTCAGTTACGCACAGCCAGCTCAGCTAAATTACGCACAACAAGCTCAACTCAGCCCTGCAACTGCGCATATCACTCACGCACAGCCCATCGGAAAATACGCGCCATCGCTTAGTTATGCGCAGCCTATTGCTAAGCATGAACCTTCAGCGACTTATGGAGCTCCTCTTGCCAAAATCCCAGCTTCATCTGAACATACAGTTTTGGCTGCTGCCAAATATGCAGGTCCCCTTTCTTACATCGCTCATGTCACTTACTCCACTCCTTACTTCTCGTACTCGCATTAATTTTACTGATTTTCACAATTTTACTGTTTTCAGAGAATTTAGGTTACTGAATTTCGTTCTATTTTTTAGGGTAATTTCAGGCGGCTTTGTTATTGGTAAAACATTTTGTGAGCGTTCTGACCATTTTTATTAATTTAATCAAGTTTTAGGGCTGAACAATTTTTAGGGTTTAAAAATTCTGATGAATTTATTGTCACAAGATGTTTTTTTGGAAGCAAGGTCGTGCTGAAATTTTCGAGTCAAGTCTGATATGAAATTAATTGAATAAGAATTGGGGATTTATTTATTGGATTTCGAGTGTGAACTAGATTAGAAGATTAAAAGTAATTACAGTCGAGACTCGTTTATTGCAAGGCGAGAGGAACTCCCGCAACGACAACTATCGGTAAGGTAGGTTTTCAGAGCAATCAGTGGATTGGTTGTCGCCCCAACTACAGTGTTGCATATACGGCAAGGGTGGAGGTTAGGGGAACGCCCGGGCCATGCAATAGACGACTCTCGACTGTACTTGGGATTCAAAGGCATCGCAGAAAAATAAAATTAGGATATTTGAAATAATTTTGCAGAAATTTCAAGAATTAATCTAAACTTTCTGATCATGGAAGACAATTAATAGTCTAATTATTAATGTCATTTTTATGTTCCTGGTTGAACAGCAACCAAGATCGAGATCGAATTACAATCAGTGAAAATACTTTCAAAATGATAATTGATTGATATAAAGACTGATAAAAAAGCTAATTTTAATTATTGTTTCAACAAAGTTGCCTAATAGATTTTCCTGAGTCTAATGGAAAATGTATAAATGAGCAAATTGTTATTTGTATTTTCATCACGTTTGCACCATTATTACATCATTGTAATGTAAATTTGACTGAAAAATTGAAGAATCTCAATGAACTTGTTACTGTAGACTTCGAAACTCGTTTTTAGGAAGAGATTCTCTGACATGAATTTACTTTCAATATAATGACTTACGCGGAACAGAATCTTAACGGTGAAGGTCATTCAAGTTTCGCTTTCATATTAATGTCGTCGAGATCTAGGTCGTCGAAAGGGGTAAACATTCTTCTTCCAAGTTCAGGATGTCTTGTAAAAAGCGATAGTCACGAGTAATAATTTTAGTCTAATTGCAAATGTATATTGTAATTAAATTGTCTACACTGTAAATGTATTCCTAAGGAACGCCATAATTGATTTAGAAATAAATTTTCATATTTTGAACATAAATTGTCTAATTCAATTTTTTAATTATAGTGACCCGTACCCTCTTTATGTAAAACTTTTTTTTAGCCAGACTAGGCATAGACCTGGCAAGTCCAGGATCAGCATAAAACGAAACCCGTGGTCTCGTCATAACCACAGAGAAAAAATCTGCCCGCTTCGCGTGCACATTCTCATCGCACGCTTCGCTCGCAGGTTTGAGCGCGCCTAGGGCGCGCGATTTGATCTTCGCGCTCCGTTTTTCCTGGACCTCGTGCTTCGCGCTCGGTCTTGTGCTCTTCAAATACATTTAAGTTTATTTCTTATAATTTAATACTGAAGCTCAAACCAATTTAATGATATTAAAGATGATGTAAATTAGTCATTTTCTCAAATTCACTAAGTTTCTTTTTCAGTTTAAGTGAAACAGGAAATTCAATTTACTTAAGGCTCTATTGGCCTTAAGGAACACATTCTCATCATAACACTCGCGCTCGATTTTCTGTATGCATTTTTGTAACTTTTTAATAAATTACATGATTAATGATAAATTTATTTTCTTCCAAATATCTCAAAAAGGAAAAACAATCGTAGACTTTATTTAAGGAAACGATTTTTCAGAACAACGCTTATTTCGTATCTCACATATTTTGGTGAAAAAAATCGAATCTTTTCAATATTAAAAATCAAAACATAAAACATACAGCCTGTCGAGAAATTTCTCAATAAGAATGTCTCAAAACGTGAAGATTTGATGAAAATTTCGAAAGTCATTTTTCACATAAAACCAATACCTTCTCATCCATGATGAGAATGTAAAAATGTGTTAGATTAATTGAATTCATAAATTAAAATAGTGATATAAAATTTTTCTACATTTAATTTACTGCTTTTCTATAAACATAAAAGTTTGATCGATAAATATTACAGAAATGCCTATTAGTTCGTTCAGGAAAATTAGACCTCAGGCAAAAATAGATAATTTTGCTTTCAAGAATAGCAGTATTATTATTGAAGGGCTAATTTAAAAAAGAAAAGATTATTTTTCATGAAAAAAATTTAATACACAAATAAATAATTTCATTAATAAATTTTATTTTTGCCCAAACTTATTTTCTTATTGATTCGAGCTAAATTTTCAAAAATGATGCGATTCTAATAAATCACGGTTCATTTTTTCAGGAAAAAGATTCTCTAAAACTTGACCGTTTCCAATTTTTGAAATTGAATGAATTATTATCAAATACAGCAATTTGTTTATAAAAATTTTGTTTCGAAAAATTGTTTTTTTATAATTCCAGCCATTACAGAATACATTTTAAAAAATTGGAAACAGTCAAGTTCTAGAGAATCTTTTTCCTATAAAAATAATGCGTAATTTATTAGAATCGCATAATTTTTTAAAATTTGATAAGAAGCGATAAGAAAAAAAATTGGGTCAAAAATAAAATTTATTATTAAAATTATTTTTCTGTATATCAAATTTTTTTCATGGAAATTAATCTTTTCTCTTCCAAAATAGCCATTCAATAATAATATTGCTATTCTTGCAAGTAAAATTATCTATTTTTTTCTGTGGTCTAATTTTCGTGAATGAACTACCTTAAATCCGAAAGAGTGAAAAACCACTGTTTCGAATGTTATAAGTCTTCCACATAGACTCAGTGAAATTTAACTGCTGATCAGTATATTTCACTGATTAACCAGTAAGTTTCTCTGGTGGAATCAGGTAAATTACACTGATTTCTATGTGGAATACTTATAACATACGAAAGAGTGGTTTTTCACTATCAATCAGTGAGTTTTTACTGTTTCGAATTTAGGGAGTGTAATATTTATCAAAAAATCTGTTAAATTTACAAAAGAACGTTGAATTCTATTGAAGTATCTGTTAAATTTACAAAAATTTTAACGCTGTCACTATTTTAACTTATCGATACAGTAAATCCAATAAATTTTTTTTTCTATGACTAACAAATTTCTGTAACACCATTTTCCATATCGAGAAAAATAGTTCGAGAAATTTTACTTAACATTATTTTTCTCCGTGTGGAAAATGGCGTTACAGAAATTTTTCACTCATGGAAAGAAAAATTTATTGAATTTACTGCATCGATAAGTTAAAATAGTGATAGCGTTAAAATTTTTGTTAATTTAACAGATATTTCAACAGAATTCACCGTTCTTTTGTAAATTTAACAGATTTGTTGATCAAAATTACAGAAATGCCTGTTAAAGTCTCTTATGTTTACAAAAGAGCAGTGAATTGTATTGAAAAATCGGTTAAATTTACTAAAATTGCAACGATGTCACTATTTTAACTTATGAATACAGTAAATCCAATAGATTTTTTCTTTCCGTGACTGACGAATTTCTATCACGACATTTTCCACACGGAGAAAAATAGTTCGAGAAACTTTTCTTAAATTTCAGCAAAGTTGGTATATATAGACGAGATGGAGATTTTTTAATTTTATTGTAATCTCCAACTTGTCCATATGTCCCAACTTTACTCAAAAGTTGAGTAGGGTTGCTCGAACTATTTTTCTCCGTGCAGATTTTTCATCTAACCGAACTGGCTCAGGTCTGGTTCCAGGATTATTCTATTCCAGGACCAGGTCAAAAAATTTCTGAACGCCTTGAAATAAATAAAATACACCAAATAAATAAAGTACCATATATACAATTATAACAAATTACAAAGTTGTACAAACTGGCTGATATTTATTTCAATTCAATTTTTAGTAATTATACTTTAAAATTTGTTCTATATGTTTTTCCCAAAGCAAAAACAATTTAGGAAAATTTACCTAACGTCTTCGGTTAATACCTATAGTTTTTAATTTATCAGAAAAATTGTCCATTTGTTGCGGATAATTTCTTTTTAAAAAGTAATTCAAGTTGATAAATTATAAATATTTACGACTGTTATAATCACCAGTTCGTTATTATTAAAAATCTGGGGATGATGAACATATTTTTTATTTGATGATTTTGCATATTGCGAAAAAAAGATGTAATCCGATCTCTACAGCTTTTTTTCAATTTTTATTAAAGTTGTCGACACTTAAATGGTGACATGGACATTGAATGTTGGAGAGGTTTTTTTCTTTTTTGGTACACGCCCGATCTCTTATTACATTTAACCACTAAAGGCAATACTCAGTAAGAACCCGCATAACCGACACTTAAAACCTTTAAACTTGTTGCCAAACTGACCTCAGTGTCGATCACAAAGTCTTGATAAGCACAAATAATGCGAATGGATAATGCACATATAATTCATACAAGAAAGTCGATTTCAAGTAAACTGGAGAAGAAACCTTGAGATTTTTATCCTTTTCGCAACAGCCTACAAACACTGCTGCTGCAATATAAGGAAAAATACATTCAAAATACTCTCAATTAGATATAGTTTTCTAATTCTACTCATAATTTTTAAATCTAAAAAATCCACTATTTTGAAATTCGTGCCATAATTTTTTTTAAAGTTTTGAATTTCGAAAAATCATCTTATCAAAGTTTTAATGTTTTTTTAGTTGAAAATTATTGCATCTTCCAATTGTTAATATAATTATTTGAAAAATAAATAACAAATAAGCAATTTTTTTCAGTCAAGCACTCTCAAAGTTTTATAAATTATAAGTTCTTGAAGCGAATAATAATGACAATTATTATCGATGGAAAGTTGATTTTCCAGCGCTAGTTCGGTAAAATTGTAAGTGTGCGGAAAATGAACTTTCCGCATGCCAAACGACACCGACTCGGCTAACTTTCGGTATACAGCGGACAAAATAGTATATATCGTATCTCGTGCCAAACGTATTTTAACGCGCGAGCAAGTTGCGTCTTGTTTGCGGGTTAAAATACGCCTTTCCGCACTTGATACGAAAAATACTATTTTGTCCGCAGTACACCGAAAGTTAGCCTTGTCGGTATCGTTTTGCGCAAGGAAAGTTGATTTTACTCACACTAGTGCGGTAAAATTTTAAGTGTGCGGAAAATTAAAAAATACTTAAAATTTTACCGCAATAGTACGGGAAAATCAAATTTCCGCACGGAAAACGACACCAACTCGGCTAACTATCCGTATACAGAGAACAAAAAAATCGTTCGTATCACGTGCTGAACGTATTTTAACGCGCGAACAAGTCGCGACTCGCTCTTGCGTTAAAATACGCCTTTCCGCACTTGATACGAATTATACTATTTGGTCCGCCGTACACCAAAAGTTAGCCTGTCTGTTTCATTTTGCGTGCGGAAAATTAATTTTCTCGTACTAGTACGGGAAAATCATCTTTCTGTACGAAAAACGACACCAACTCGGCTAACTATCGCTATACAACGAATAAAAAATATCTTTCGTATCAATTGCGGAAAGTCGTATTTTAACGGGCAAACAAGTCCTGACCCGCTCTTGCATTAAAATACGCTTTTCCGCACTTGGTACGAAATATACTATTTTGTCCGTCGTACACCGATAGTTAGCCTTGTCGGTATCGTTTCACGTGTGGAAAGTTAATTTTCCAGTACGAGTGCCGTAAAATTTGAAGTGTGCAGAAAATTAAAACAAACTTTAAATTTTACTACACTAGTGCGGGGAAATCAACTTTCCGCACGCAAAACGACACCAACTCGGCTAACTATCGGTATACAGCGAACAAAAAATATCGTTCGTATCAAGTACGGAAAGTCGTATTTTAACGCGCGAACAAGTCGCGATTCGCTGTTGCGTTGAAATACGCTTTTCCGCACTTGGTACGAAATATACTATTTTGTCCACCGTACACCGATAGTTAGCCTTGTCGGTATCGTTTTACGTGCGGAAAGTCAATTTTCCCGTACGAGTGCCGTAAAATTTGAAGTGTGCAGAAAATTGAAACAAACTTAAAATTTTACTACACTATTGCGGGAAAATCAACTTTCCGCACGCAAAACGACACTAACTCGGCTAACTATCGGTATACAGCGAAAGTCCGGAAAGTCGTATTTTAACGCGCGAACAAGTCGCGACTTATAATAAATACGCCTTTCCGCACTTGATACGAAATATACTATTGTTTGAAATCTTAAAATTAAACGAAATACAATAAACAGCAGGTTGTACAGATAGAAAAAATGATTTTTAAAGTTGTGAAAATATTTATTAAATTTTTCACACAATAAATTTTATTTTCTAAAAACAGGTCTGATGACTAGAAAAACGATACAACTAAATTAGTGATGGTACAAAGTTGGGTACGAATAAGTATGGAAGGGTTCAGAGTGAACAAGATGTGCAGAATGATAAACCGGTGACTGATGAACCAAAGGCGCAGAGTGAAAAACAGGTGCATGATGAACAACCGGAGCAGCAGCTACAGTTTTAAGAGCAACTCCAGCAGGTTCCTTGTGCACAACAGCATTGAATCCATTAACTGAGTCTGCTGTATAATCAACAGTTCTACGAGTTCCGTCAGATTCAATCAGGGAGTAACTTCCTTGGACAACATCTCCATCACGAACTTCATGTTGATTTTTAAAATCTCCAGTGGATGCATCCTGGACATCGTAAGAATAACTATACTGAGGATGAGGGTCGTACTCAGCATTCACTTCATGAGCAACTACTGGAGCTGCTGCCAGACCCACTGGAGCATGAAGGACTCCAGCTTTTGCTAAAGCCACCAAAGCAAAGAAGACAATAAACTGTAAAAAAAGAAAGTAAAATTTAAAAAATCAATTATAATACCTAGAAACAATCTATTTAAACATAAAACAAATGCTCTTTTATTCTCAGCATATAAACTTCTTATATCATCAGAATAAAATGAATGTTAAATTTTATGTATTCAAATTATTCACTTAAGGCCATGTCTTTCTTATCCGATCCCTACCTTACCGACATTTTTTTTTCACCCTGCGCATTTCCACATTAATTGAGATATTGAGTTAAGTCTTTGAGTAATTTGTTAAAAAGCACTAAGGAACGTTTATCTGCTCCTAAATATTTTAAAATTTTGAAAAAAAAAATTTTCCAAAAATATTTTTTTTAATAATTGTGAAAAATGTTGACCAGAAAACATTTTAATAATGCTTGTTAATTTTAATATATTTGAATCGAAAAGTTATTAAATTTACTGTGAATGTATTTTAATTTTTCATAATATACAAATCCATTAATTTTAATTTACTACTTGTATATTAAAGTTTATTAAAATTAATAATATTTTCAACAGTGTATCCACGTCCGTTTTTATCTTTTCTACCATTTCCCTAATTTTTAAAACAAAATTCTATGTATTTTGGACGTAAACTGAAATCAATAAAATTTGGTAATTAGTTAAGTATCACATGCCCTTAATCAAATAGGAGAGAAAGTTCTTCCTAAAAATTACATTTTTAACATAAATTTCAATTTACAAATATTTTTCGGTATATTTTATCAAAAACATGGCAATTAATTTTTCTGATGGAATTCTCTTGACACGTTACACGTAATCCAAAGTATCTGGTATCACTAATAATAAAAACGATTGTAATCTTCGAAAAATACTTTCTTCAAAGGAATCTATCATTTAAAAGAAAATCTGTTTTACACTTTCTTGCACAGTTAAGAACCATCTTTTTCGCGAAAATCAAATCCAAGGGAAGTAAAAAAGAGATTGGGTCGAGCGAAGGTGCATATCAAGAAGTGATTTATGATGAATTTGAAAATTTAAATCCACGAAACTCACCTTGAAAGCCATGACTGTGTCTGAAAGTCGACTGATGGCTTATGGATGCAATTTTAGGCTTTATATACCGTTCTGACAGGATGAATTATAGAATAAAAAAATTTCGTAAGCACAGAAACCACCACCGAAAACTTGATTCCTTTATTCTGTTCAACATACTTGTCCCCCTACCATGACTTCGGTGTTGAATATTACCATTTGCAATTATTATGTCACTAACGTAAAGACCGGTTACTATACGTATGTTGATCTACTTTTTACGAGAGGCTTTCATATGAACAATGGACCTGCATTTTGGACACACTCTACAAGTCGAGTTGCAAATCTTCATGTATAATCTGCTCCTGCTAGAACTGTCCAGAAAGCAGGACAATGCAAGTGTCAGAAAATTAAGAAACTGGAAAATAAAGTGTTATTTTACATCATACAAAAAAAGAAAAAAGTGAAATCTAGATGTGTCACGTAACGTTTGAAAAAAACATACTTTGCTAATTGCACTGTTTGAAATTTCTGTATTAAGGGGATGGCGGTTGGGGGGGGGGGGGATTAATTCGGTGAAAAAAGGCATGTTTTTAAGAATTTTTTTGGCGATACAGATAGTGTTAGTTCATTCAGTCAAATTCCATATAATAATGCAACATTTGAACAATATTTGCCTAAATTTTCATTGCAAAATATTGAAAATTGAGCAAGTGACAGTAAATCTCCGGAGGCACCTCGAAAAAAAGTTGTTATGCGGTGTAGATCATAACTCGCAACAGAATCGTTTGAAACAAAGAAATCAAAGTGCATTTGTTAAAGGAGATGTTTCTCGAGGTAACCCTGGGAGGATTTTTTTTCGATTTTTCAATTTTTCGTAGCACTTGGAAGTCAAAAAACTGATTTTCGCTAAAAATATCGGCTAATTTGTTATTGGAAAATTAATAATTATTAAAATAAATGAAAAAGCTCCCAGGGATACCTGGCGAATTATGTGAAGAAGTACTGTGCAAAATTTCAAAACGATTCGTCCAGTAGATTTTGATTTATGATGTACACGGACTTCAAAATAACAAGTTTCAGAAAAACGCTTTAAAGTTTTGTTCTACTAATTCGCAACTCGTAAACTTGTATAGAAACCCGGCCTGGACTAACGGACGCTCAAATACTCATAACTTTGTCAATTTTGCTCCGATCGATATGCAATTTTGGCACAATTTTCTTGAGATAGTATGCAATCATTTAAAAAAATAAAAAAAATAAAAATTTTAAATACTCCCCCCCCCCCCCCCCCCAAACTTTGATAACATGTAATGGAAGTTTTTTTTCAGTAATGTATATATATATTATATTTAAAATACTTTCATCTTAAAAAATACAAACTTTTATTTGAATTTTAATACAGATGTGTACCTATATTTTTAATAATGTTTGTTAATTTTAATATATTTTGATTAAAAAATTATTAAATTTGATATGATTGTATATTAATTTGTCATAGTATAAAAATCTATTATTTTAATTTACCACTTGTATATTAAAGTCTATTAAAATTGATAAGATTTTAATCAGTGTACTGTTAGAAATTTCTGTATTAAACACTCTAAAAACTGACTATTGGCTGTCAAATTATTCCTTTCACTATTAAAGGATTTTCTATTCAAAAGTGGCATGAGAGGAAATCCTTTAAGACTTAAAGGAATTTCGTTTCAAATGCGGTCCTTTTGTTGTCAAAGTATTTCCTTTGGCCTGGAAATGAAATCCTTTGTCATACAAAGGAAATATAATTTCGGAGATAAAAGAAAAAAAATTGTATGATATAACCTAATCAGAAATGCACATAAGCCCCACTTTGACAAATGCGAATATTGAATCGATCATTTTCAATACTATGATAACGACCCTTGTAGAAAAAAATAATTGAACCCGATTGGGACCGATTGGCCCCATTTAAAAAACATAATTGAAACGGGGCCAATTGGATAAATTGGTCCCAATTATTTTTTTCTACAAGGAGACCTGTCTTAGATGTCCACCTCAAGAAATTTTAAGATACAACTTTGATGAAAACCATAATATTAATTAAAATTCAAGCACGCTTTACAAAATAATTTTAAAAAAAGACGACTGATAACCGTTCGATGGTTAAAGGCAGAAAAAATTAATAAATTTAGATTGTCAGAAGCAATGAAAAATGAGGTTATGCGAGTGAAAATGGTTTATTTAGGTATACGTATATATACAAATATATACATATATACAAATACAATACTGTAATAATTAAAGTATTTCTTTTCAGAGTCAAAAGAAATCGTTTATCAGTTGAACTATTTTAGTTTTGCATTTTGCAGATACGTGTTTTAACAGTAAAACGATTCTATTGAATATATATATATATGCTTGATTTCAATGGATGCATTCTGAAAGGAACGTAATTTCACTATCAATGGACTTCTTTTTAAGTGTGTTAAAACCAAAAACCTTCTCTCTCGAACCAATACGTTAATCAACAGATTTTCTGTGCGTTTCACCAATCCTTCGGTGAAATCTACTGAACTTGGATTTTACCGCGTTTTCGAGATTTTACTGGACGCGATGTGAAGCACACAGAAAATTCGTTGATTGAACTGAACTTCTTATAAAATCTATTGAAAAGTAAAGTTGTAAAAATATAAGTATCGAACATCAACAGAATCGTTTCACCACTAATAACCTCATCTATAAAATTCAAACCGAAAATTGTATAACCGATAAACGATTTCTTTTGACTCTGAAAAGTAATCCTTTAACTATTAAAGGATTGAATGTAATATATATTTATATATTTTTTTGTATTTAAAAGTTTTTCAAGTTTCGAAATAAATAAATCTCAAAAAAGAATTTCTCTCTTCGAACGTTTTTCCTGTTTAATGGAAAAATCTCCAAATGGAGAAAAACATTTTTTCGGTAATACGTTCGAATTTTCGTTTATTCAGATAATCATAATGAAAGTAACCGACGTTTCGGCACTTCCTTTGGTCCTTTATCAAGGTATAAAAAAATTACAATTCTGCAAAGATATTTAAATAATGTTATACAAAACGATGAGTGTCAGTTAAACAAAAACGAAGTCATTAAAATATTAAAATCTATTTACCTTAAACATTGTAGTTTTAGATCTAATTTCTCAGATTAACATATTGTGAGGAACTCGTATTTTCCTATAATATTATGAGAAGTCTTTTTTAAATAAAACTTTGATACGTTATTAGTATTATTACGTTAGTATTTGTGGAACAGATCGTGGCAGGGACGGATCTAGAAAAAAATTTTGGGGGGGGGTCCGACCGAAAAATTTAAAAATAAAAGATATTTCAGCTTTCACAAAACGTGACGTTAGAATTGTGTTAGACAAACTCGAATTTTTTCGCTAGTGAGATTTGAGGGAGTCTGATATTTCGGGGGGTTCCGGACCCCCAGGACCACCCCCCTGGATCCGTCCCTGGATCGTGGTAAAATTTCTGATTGTAAATTTATACATAAATCATTTAAAATGGAGAAATCACATGATCCTTTCTTCTTATTAGTATACATTCATAATCACATCTATCAGTGATAGAAACCTGTATGGGTCAGACATAATATTCGTTGTCTAACTGATGAGTCGAGCGTGAGGTTTTTCTACTTAAAGATTGCAAATCTGTACTAACTTATCTACTAATTTTGATAGATAACTGGCAATCGCTTTTTGAGAATTTTTACATTTTGTATTTACTTTCGCACAAAAGAATGAAAATAAGTACTGAAAAACTCTTGTGTCGTGTTTATTTATATAATTTAGAGTAAATAAACATAATAGGAAGTAATATTGTTATAGCGGAATGGCGGTGCAGATTTTTAATGTTTAACGTATTTTTTCTTGGTTTTGCAGTGATTGCGAACGAAGAGAGGTTCAAATCATATTGAAAAAATTTTAGGATACGTAGAATATGTATCATTTCTAAGAGAATCTCTAATATATTCTATAAATACTCCAGCATTCTGAAAAAAATTCAATAGTTGCAATTCTTTGGTCATATGTGGAAAAATGTCAAATTTCATGAAAAAATCGACATCTCATCGACTTCAAAATTAATCCTTTTGTTTTTCTCTTTATTTTTATAGGTTCCGCGGGAAATTAAAGATTTTACTGCAAAAACCAAAAAAAAAAAAATACGTAAAACTTTAAAAATCTGCACCGCAATTTTGCTGCAACAATATTACTTTTTATGATGTTTTTTTTATTCTGCTTTATATAAATGAACATGACACAAAAGAGTTTCTCAGTACTTGCTTTCATTCTTTTAAGTGAGTAAAATCAAAATGTACAATCAAAATTCTCTATAAACGATAGTCCCCTTAAAGCGAAACTTCAAAAAAAGTATTGAGGATTAAAATTGTTAATTTGAAAAACTTTATTTAGTGTTCCGTATTTTTGCTTTTGTTTTAGATAAATGTTACAATTTTTATCTACTTGCAATAATCTACAGCTGATTTTATTATATTTGAAACATTTATTGTAATTATCTTTCCTTTGCTTTAATTTAAATTTGTTTATTTATTCATTATAAACCAAGAAAAAAGTTGTATTTAAATTTAAGAAGTCGTTTTTTTAACTTTATTTTTTCAATTCAAGGTAGAACGAATATGAATTCATTTCATTTTAAGAAATCACCTTTTTAACCTTTTTTAAATGAAAGAGATTTTTTTTTCATTTTTTTATTTGATTTGGAAAAATATTCTTTTGATTCAAATACAATGCTAGCAAAAACTTAAGAAATATTTTATTTAATTTTAATTTCTTTCACCGTACAGCAATGCACAAATTTGATTCAAAGAAATTTTCTTTAAACCAAAGAAATTTTTTTCTGGGTGAACAGTTATTATTTTTACATTCTCATCATGGATGAGAAGGTATTGGTTTTATGTGAAAAATGACTTTCGAAAATTTCATCAAATCTTTACGTTTTGAGACCCCCTGAGTCCGAAAAAAGGGTTTTTACGAAAGTGTCTGTCTGTCTGTCTGTAGGTCGTGTGCGGCATAACTCTCGATAGAATTATCAGATTGAATTGAGCTTTGGTACACTTTATCGAAGCCGAAAAAGTAAGGACAAGTTTGTTAACCAGCCACATCCAATCAAAATTGAGGGATTGAGCACTACTTTTGTGTTTTTGAAAATAATTTTTTGAAAAAATCAAAAATTTTAATACTGGTTTAAGATAGTGCTCATAAATCTCTAAAAATTATCTTGATAACGTTTTTTGATTAAATCAAAATTAGAAATGTTACAGCATATTCAAATTCGAAAAAAGTCAATATCAAAATTCCATTTTCCAGTTAAATTATACGAGATACGAAAAAACGTTTTGATACAATATTATTTTCTACATAAAGACCTACAAATTTGAATTGTAACATTTTTTCATAAGATGCATATTTTTTTTTTAATTCAAAAATAATCGAAATACGAAAAAAACGTAAGAATACAAAGTTGTTCGTTTCAAAAAGATCTACAAGCTTTGTCTCACACAGTTTATAAAAAACATATATTTTTCGTTTCAATTCCAAAAAATACGATTAAAATTCAATAATTCCATTTTTTAGACAAAATATATGAGATACATAAAAAAAGTTCAAATGAAAAATTATTTGCCTAAATGAGGTCTACACATTCTTATTAAGAAATTTCTCGACAGGATGTATATTTTATGTTTTGATTTTTAATATTAAAAAAATTCGATTTTTTTCAAAAAAATATGTGAGATACGAAATAAGCGTTGTTCTGCAAAATCACGAAAATTAGACCTCAGACAAAAATAGATAATTTTGCTTTCAAGAATAGCAACATTATTATTGAAGGGCCAATTTGAATGAGAAAAGATTATTTTTCATGAAAAAAATTTGAAACACAACAAAATAATGTTATTAATAAATTTTATTTTTGCCCAAACTTATTTCCTTATCGCTTCGAGTCAAATTTTTGAAAATGATGCGATTCTAATAAATTATGGTTCATTTTTTTAGAAAAAAGATTGTCTACAACTTGACCGTTTCCTATTTTTGAAAATAAATTCTTTAATGGCTGAAATTATAAAAAAACAATTTTTCAAAAGAAACTTTTTATAAAAAAATTGCTGCATTTGATAATAATTAATTCAATTTCAAAAATAGGAAACGGTCAAGTTGTAGAGAATCTTTTTCCTAAAAAAATGAACCGTGATTTATTATAATCGCATCATTTTTAAAAATTTGGCTCGAAGCGATAAGAAAATAAGTTTGGGCATAAATGAAATTTATTAATAAGATTATTTTGTTGTGTTTCAAATTTTTTTCATGAAAAATAATCTTTTCTCTTTCAAATTAGCCCTTCAAAAATAATATTGCTATTCTTGAAAGCAAAATTATCTATTTTAGCCTGAGGTCTAATTTTCGTGATCGTACTACCTTAAATAAAGTCTACGATTATTTTTTCTTTTTGAGAGATTTGGAAGAAAATAAATTATTTTAATCATGTAATTTATTAAAAAGTTACTAAAATGTATACAGAAAATCGAGCGCGAAGCGCGAGTGTCATGATGAGAATGTGTTCCTTAAGGCCGATAGAGCCTTAAGTAAATTGAATTTCCTGTTTCACTTAAACTGAAAAAGAAATTTAGTGAATTTGAGAAAATGAGTAATTCACATCATCTTTAATATTATAAAATTGGTTTGAGCTTCAGTATTAAATTATAAGAAATAAACTTAAATGAATGCGAAGAGCACAATACCGAGCGCGAAGCGCGCGATGAGAATGTGCCCGCGAAGCGGGCAGATTTTTTAAAAACAATATTCTTCTAAAATAATTCAAATTGATTTTTAGGTCAAGAAAATGGATAAAAATTCTTAATAGTAAAATATTGGATTAAAAAAATATGTTAGTAGAAGAAAAATATATATTTAATTAAAAGGTATGTAAAATAAATGTTTAATTGTTAGTAAAATTGAAATTCAGGTTTAACATCCAAATTCCGCAGTTAGAAAACGAAATAATTACTATTCTCTAAATCTGAATCAGTCAAATTTTTACTGATTGAATCAGTGATTTGCCTTTTCACTGATTCACCAGTTAAAAAATATAATTCACTGTTAAATCAGTTAATTTTCACAGAAGCAATCAGTGGAATTTGACTGATTTACAGTAACCTCTTATAACCTATTTGAATCAGTCAAATTTCACTGATAATTAGTAGATTTTGACTGATTCATATTTAGAGAGTATACATATGCACTTTTACTGAAAGTATTGAATTTAATGTCTACAATTCTTGAAACTTTAAATACTATAATTACTCTTAGTAATTTTTATAATGTCATTTGTGATTTAAGTAATTAGATTCTCAAATTTCATAATTTCTAAACATGTCCAGATTCACACATTATAACTAGTATGGATACTTGTCACGCAAAATGCGTAGTCGAAGGTCGTTTTCTTACAATCCTTCTACGCATTGTTCTTTCGTAAACAAGACCAGCGTAACGAATTATGTAACGGATAAGACGCGTGGAAACGCCGAGAGTGATAACAAATTTATGCACTGGCATGACATTGGTCACTGTACTTTTACTTATTACGCCTACGTATGTCGCATCTGTATCGCCAAATCGACTGTCGTTTGTATTCTACATGTCAACTTGCAGGCATTCTTCTAAATCAATTTGAGTCAATGAGAATCATTAGCTACTTAATTACTTTATTTTATAGCGAACTCATTTCCATTTATTTATGATAAAACGAGTTTATTCTGAAATTTAAGAAATTTTAACATAATGAATGGAATTTTTTACGGGATCCCTCTCAAATTTTTGGTAATTTAATGGGAAAATTTGTAAATCTTTTTGAAATTTGAGAATTTTAGAGAAATTTTTCCAAAAAAAAACTTTGAGGAAATTCAAAATATTTAGAGAAACATTTCACAATTTTTAAGCAAATTGCCTAAGGAATTTTACAGTGTTTTAGAAAAGATATTAAATAAGTCGATGAATGTCTTATTATTATTTATTTATTCTAATAAAGATATGACAAGCTTTACTGGATACACTTTGTTCATTCATAATATTATTATATTAATCATAAATTTATAATATTTATATTTATTTAATAATAATTATATACAAAGTGGAATTCGAATTCTTATCACTAAATATACAATTTCATATTAACGCCCAAGCAAAACTATAATTCAAAATTCTTAAAAACCCAAAATAAGTCAAATTCTCAAACTTTTACAACGACCAAATTTGGACCAAAATTAAGATATGCAGGAATTTTATATGTTTTATAGTTTTTATTTATAATATTATTCATCGTTTCCCAATCCGATATGACAGAAACTAATTATAAAAAATCACATACCCCTTATTGTTTACAGTTGTTTTTAAATATTTGTTACATAATAGTAATAATATAATAATATTATACAATAAATAAACAAAGCGTGTCCAGTAAAGGTGGTCATACATTTATTGAAAGATAAATAAACATTTATGAATATTAATACTATAAATAAACAGAATATCTCCATTAAAGGTCGACATACGTTTATTAAATGATAATCAAATATTTGCACTAATTTTGTATCTACGAGTAATAAAAAATGAGCCTCATTAAAATTTGAGAATCTTTTATTGCTATTTACAATATTTTGTTTAATATTTGTACAATATCGTCTTGACTATAATATTTTTAGAGTGTTTTGTAATACTTACACCTAGAAAAAAGTTTCTTTGATTAAACAAAATTTGTGCATTGCTTTACGGACAAAAAAAGGTTTCTTTGATTTAAAACTTGGTTTTTTTTCTTTTATATTAAGAAATTAATGTCTGTGCAGTCGCATAAGTACATGTGTAATGTGATTAATAGAAATATTTTCTTTAATTTAAAGAAAAATAAACGATATTAAAAAAATAATTTCTTTTATTTAAAAAAGGCTAAAAACTTTTTTCTGGGTCTAAGAGACATTTAAGTTCTAGAAAAAGCAGCAGCATAAGTCAGTGGTGCAGCTAATGTTGCAATTTTATCATGAGAATCTGGATTAGAAATTCTGTTGAGTGCTTGAAATTCACTAGGGCTGAATACTATTCTCCCTGATACAAACGCAGGTGCAACTGCAACTGGAGAAAAAATTTTCCGCGCAACGATTGGACTGGAAACGACTGCCCTTAGGAAAATTGGTGCAACTGCAGTTGTTTTTGTTACAACTGGAGCCACTGGTACTGCTGGTGCTACAACTGGAGTGACTGGTGTTGCTTTTGTAGCAATTGGAGCAACTGCAACTGCAGGTTCCCGATTTACAACTGCGTTAAATCCATTTATAGGATCAGCTGTGTAATCCACGATTCTTCTGGTTCCATCAGCTTCAATTAAACTGTAGCTTCCCTGAACAATGTCTCCGTTTCGAGTTTCGTATTGGGCCTTTGAGTCACCAGTCAGAGCATCTTGAACATCATAAGCAAACGCATATTGGGGTGCCGGATCGAAATCTTCAATCTTCGCTAAAACTGTAGCTGCTGAAGATATTGACGCTCCTTGAATCAACACCAAAAGAGATGCAAAAGTAATAGTCTGAAAAAAACATCATTTTAGATTCATTTTCATTAATAACACAGGTCTGCATGGTTTTGTTCTGGAATAGTTGAAGATCATTTCCGAAGTAATTTTTTGCATAGAAACCGAATCCGGGGTCAGAATTGCTCCATCACGTCAGGTTTTTAAGTAATCCTAACCTAAAATTGCAAGAAACACGGTTTTTCGCTTTATTTGAGCACCCATAACTTCGTGAATTTTCATTATTTTTTAAATCTGAAAAAAACACAAAAAAGAGCCACTTTTCAGCTTTTCATTTCACTAAATATATGTATGATTTGATTTTTTATAAGCAGAGATATCGCCAATTGAAAAAAAATGCAGGTTTCGCAATAAGCGACATATGAAGGGACAAACTTATAGGACGTCAAATTTGTTTTTTATTCTTGTTTCTGCTGAACGAAGCATTACATGAACGACAGACCATTAACAGCAGGTGAGGCTCTACTGTTCAGCAGAAACAAGAATAAAAAAACAAATTTGACGTCCTATAAGTTTGTCCCTTCATATGTCACTCATTGCGAAACCTGCAATTTCTTTTTCAATTGGCGATATCTCTGCTTATAAAAGTTCAAATCATACATATAATTAGTGAAATGGAAAGCTGAAAAGTAGCTCCGTTTGGTGGTTTTTTCAGATTTGAAAAAGAATAAAAATTCGCGAAGTTATGGGTGCTCATATAAAGCGAAAAACCGTGTTTTTGCACTTTTAGGTTAGGATTACTCAAAAACCTGACCTGTGGGAGCAGTTCTGAGGCCCGATTTGGATTCTACGGGAAAAATTACTTTGGAAATGACTCCTATCTTTTCTAGAACAAATTCAACATTTTTTTTTTTGCAGACCTGTGTAATTTGCATTCATTAAAATAAGGAACTAACGATAAGTATAAATTGAAGAAGAAAAGTATGGCAATCTCTCTGAAGAAGGAATCGAATTTGCATACCTTGAGATCCATTTTATGAACGAGGTGATCAGAACCTGGTAGTCACTCATGGGTTTCCAAACTGAACCCCAATTTATATCTTTGGACCCCACCATGAAAATTTTGAAATTATTGCGCGTCGCATCCTCCTAGTTAGTTTGCTATTGAAAGTTGAGCAATAATTCAATTTGTATTTCAAATCCAACAAGACGTGACTGCGCATATCAATGCCCCGAAATTCAATCGAGAGCGATTGCTCTCTGATATATGAGTTTGATTCGTCAACTTCTGTGCCTTGAATTTATTAATTTCTTATATCTTAATGATCCTTCTAGAAACATTCTTTCATTTCTTTGACTTTAAATTTGAAATACTATACTGATTCTTGGATAACACCTTGAAAATATGCTCTCGAAATTTGAAATCGATCCAAACAAAATTGACTGAGCTATGCCAGTAGACAAACAAAATTTTCATTCTCATGCAAGTTATACTTAAAACTTTAAATGCATTTTTCTCGAAACCGCGTTTTTTAAATCGGTGACCACGATTACTCGCGTCATTCTACTATCTCAGCAAAAAAAGGTGATTTTCAAGAATTTTTTCTCAACAACTACTTTATATAATTAAATAAAATTGTCAGTGTTAATTTATGCAGTCTCAAAGTTTAAAAAAATTAGTTTAGGTAATGTTCAACAATGAACAGAGTGGCTAAAAAAGGCATCTCCATGGCGCGTACGATATTCTCAGTCAGCATCATCTGAAACAAATAAATCAAAAATTTTCTTCATTAGAATGACCATAGCTCTGAAGTGACGAAGCAGAGTTGTTTTATTGTGCAAAATAACAAAATTCTGGCAGTTTAAACAAAAATTTTTAAAAATTGACTTTTTTTTGCTCTGTTTTTGTTAATTTAACAATGATGAAATTTTAGAAAATTTAAAACCATTTTGTGACTCCATAGATATTTATGTTTAGAATAAATGTAGAAAATTTAAAAGTAACACAGACCAACAAAAAAAAAATTTTTGTCTGTGCGAAGAATGCCACTATGATATTCCCATGTATTTTTTGCCACTGAGACCGAATCTGTAACCCGTTTGATCCCACCACGTCAGGATTTCTTCCTAACCTCAAAAAACACTTCGAAAAATCATTAAATTTAATATACTTATCCGACAATCTAATAAACCTTAGAACATGTAATGATTTAAGCCCATAACTTCTCAACACCATGACCCCATAATCTCTCAATTGCATAACACCATAACCCTGTACATCGAAAAGGTCATGTGGTGCAAAATCGAAAAATCTCGTGTATGTTTCTTTTGTGACTTACAGTGATGAGTGAACTTCATATATAGTAAACTCAAACACCCATCAACCTGTAACCCCTTAACCTCATAACCTTATACACCCATACCCTCATGACTAACAAATACTTTACGATCGTTTGCAAATTTTTGCACCCAACATTTCCACGGTGGAATAAGATTGTATGATGAGCTGGGACTGCCAAAACATGTAGCAGAATATAAAGTTCACTCATCATTGTAAGCCCTTGTAGAAAAAAATAATTAGAGCCGATTGGGACTGATTGATCCGATTAACCCCATTTCAAAAACATCATTGAAACCGATTTATTAATCAGATTCAAAATGGTCTTGCCTGATTGAAACCGATTTATTAATCAGATTCAAAATGGTCTTGCCTGATTGAATCCGATTAATAAATCGATTTCAATGGTATTTTTGAAATGGGGTCAATCGGAACAATCGGTCCCAATCGGGTCCCATTATTTTTTTCTACAAGGGAGTCACAAAAGAAATATACACGACATTATAGAATGTTATGGGATAATAGATTGATGGGTGTTTGAGTTTATTGTATGAAATTTACCCATCACTGGAAGTCACAAAAAAACATACACGAGATTTTCGGTTATGCAGTATACATGACCTTTTCGATGTACAGGGTTATGGGATTAAGAGATTATGGGGTCATAGTGTTGAGAGGTTATGGGCTTAAGGCATTACATGTTTTGGGCTCATTTGGTTATAGGGTTTAGGTATATTGAATTTAGTGATTTTCCGAAGTGCTTTTTGAGGTTAGGACTAAATCCTGACGTGCTGGGGTCAAACGGATTACGAATTCGGTTGTTTCGAGAGAAACGCGTTTACAGCGCTCAGCTCTCTACGCCAGCGTTGCCAGACACACGGGGCGAAATTATGGAATCGGCATGTTAAAATTATGGTGCACTATGGTACATGTTTACAAGACGCATGCGCGGCGCGAAATTCAAATTAATATATCTTCAAATACTTGAAAGTTTAATATTCTTCATAAATAAAATATTAATAACTTGTTGTTAATAAATATAATAATATCATGTTTTAATAAAACTATATTAATAATAATTATAACACCGTTTCTACTTTTTCAAGTCTTTGGATTTTGTAACATTTACTTAAAGTAACTCTTATTAAAGAACATTTTTTTAAATAAAACAACTTAAATCTATAAAAAGCAAGTATAATATGTAATTGTCTTTGGAATGTATTTTCGTAAATGACATGAAAATTAACTCTACTCAGCCTTCATTTAAAAAAATGATTGATTGGTCAAACATGCTTCATATAAAGCAAAAAACCATTCTCATTGGATAATGGCTATTCTCCTTTTGTCTTAATTTCATTTCGGTTAAATGAAAAATAAAAAGTAGAAATATTTTTAAATTATGGTACATTTAAGAAGTATGGTACGGTGCTTAATAGTAGATTTTCTTTTCCATTCAAAACTTTTTCTTTAATTAACGAAAAACGGGTGATTTTTATGCCGAAAATCAGACGTCCAAGTTTGACCGGTCACCAATTTGTCAGAAATTTTTTTTTTTTTTGAAAAGCTACGATCAAGCACCGTAGAAACTAATAAATTAAGGACGTTCTCTTGCCCGTAGATGTGCTCATCCTACTCTACCATAGGTAGTGGGATTACTGTTAAGCTTTCCAACCGAATGAGTTGAGCACCGTTTATGCGCAAAAGTAACAAAATGTGTTCGAGGTTATATTGTGAGTTTATTGACAGTTTGTAAATACTAATAAGATGTCTGATAAATTTCGCAACAAAAATGGATTTTTTATTTCACAAAAATCAGCTGCTCGCAAAAACAAAGCTCTGGAAGCAATGTCAAATGTAAGCGTACGCGCGAGCTGTTGATGCGGTGTTGCCAAGTCACCATATTTGCTTCAGCCAGCCGGCTAAGAATTTGTGCAACTGCGAGTTTCAACAACGTATATCTTTAAAAGTAGTGCTGGTACACGTATTTTTTTATGATGGCATACGATTCCTCGTAATCTCTAGTATAATATACTAGTTTTCCAAAAAAATCTAAAGAAAATTGTGCTTTTAATGTAAAGAAAGGTATCGCGAAACTGAACTACGCCTATCTAACACGTGTTAAGAGATTCAACTTTAGAGCTTAATTTCTCGATTTCAAGTACCGGTCTTGATGCTAATCTTTTTACCGCTTTGTAGGTCATGGTAAAAAGTACTTATTTACGAAATTTGAAAGAAATCTAAAGAAAAGTGATTTTCAAGAGAACGTCCTTAAAGAAATAATTTAGGATTTTTAATTCCAAATAATCCATTGAGGATGTGGAATGGTTCCCGCAGAACGTCTCTCGCAAAACATTCTCCGGCAAATTATATACTTTCGGATGCTAAAATAATTGAAAAAATATATGCATAAAGGAAAAAGGAAAAAATTCTCAAAAAATACGCTTTTCTTCTTTCTTTGACTGCGACTAACCCCTTAATACGATAAGCACGCAGCATATGATAATAAATTGATAAATCATAATAAAAGACTATAAACTTTATGATATTTTCAATCACGTTTTGTAGAATTGACCAGACAACACATAAAGTTCAAGAAATTTTTGCGCTTGTCACCTTCTGAGAATAATGCGCATATGTGCGAAGATTCTCGTAGGACAGCATCCCGCGGTTCATGACATGGTGATAAATAATACACTCGATGCAATCTTGAGCGCGAAGCGTCTTAATGCATAAAAAGAACAAAAAGTATGCCTTTGTTTTGCGGGTGGAATTCACGGAGCAGATTGCTGTGACTTATTCGTTTTTCGCTTTGTCTCGGAGGTCACAAGAGAGAAAGAGATCTTTTCTCGATGAGACTTGGAGTTGGGTGAAAATAAATGGGCTTGGGCTATCTTAATGGGCGACCGTGAAATACAACCGTGACCCTTACAACACTTCCTCTTTTTCACTCAGCGTGCCATAATCTTGTCTCGTGTGGTTATCATAAATTATTATTTTATATTTCTCCTCACCAAATGAACCATTTCGGTTCATTTTAAACGAACGTACCATCGAAAATTATGGGACCACCTGCTAATTTCTTAACAGTTTATTATGTTTCTTCATTTTTATGATATTTAATTAGAAATTTAATTGGAAAGATATAATCATAAAGGTAATATGCCGTCTAATAACCCATAGTTTATGGAAAACTGTTGAATTTATAAAATGATATTGCAAAAAACTCAAAATTTATATCTTTTTTTAAGGCCATGGATCAACCAGATCACGTGACCAAATTTCTGTAAAAGTTCGTTTGAGTGAAAATTTTGCAACAAATTTTACAGTTAACTCTAATTGTCGATAAGTTTTGGAATTTTTTTTTCAGAATTTTTAGTAAAAAAAGATAACAGAGGTTCTTTATTATCTTTTGTTACGTTTCTCAAATTTTCAGAAAGATCCTTTGTAAATTAAAAAAGTTATCTTACATGAACGAATAAATGTATAAATTAGTCACGTGGTCCGATTAATCCATGGCCTTAAAATGCTTATAATTCTGAAAATCATCAAGAGTTTTGAAAATTGCTGATCCTTTTTTGAAGATAAATCTCTGTAGTAGAATGCAAACATATTGCGATATTTTCCTTTGTAAATTATGGATTTATACCATAAAACCTAACTTTGAACAACAAAATCGTTAAATTTAAACAGTAATAGCAACAATCTAAATGTATTATCAATATTTTAATTGCTTTTTTGGGTTCAACTATGATAAAAATTAAGATAAATGTTTCAATATGTTGAAAAAATCCATAAGGGTCAATCTATATTAAATTTACAACTGAAATTTTAATTTTGACGAAATTTTTTTTAGCATTCTCTAAAGAAAAATATTCGACACGTATTTATTTATTTCGCAAAAAAAAAATTTTACAAGATATGATTTTTTGAAATATTGAATTTGGAAAAAACGAACAATTTTCAATCACTGATTATTCAAAAACTATTCGACGTTGAATAAAAATTTCTAATAATGAAAGGTTGTTAATCATATGAACTTTTCATAAAAATATGAACAAAAAATTGTTCTTGTTATTTAAGCTGCAAATTTTGCAAATGTTATAAATAAATACGATTTTTTCAAAGTCGGACTATATGTTTTTTCGATTTTTCAGACTAAAAATGTTTATTATTGTGTAAA
This sequence comes from Diplolepis rosae, assembly GCA_030998225.1. Classification (NCBI taxonomy): domain Eukaryota; kingdom Metazoa; phylum Arthropoda; class Insecta; order Hymenoptera; family Diplolepididae; genus Diplolepis; species Diplolepis rosae. The sequence continues at coordinate 6,862,607 of JAPYXD010000727.1, read as the reverse complement.
GAAGGCTGTGTAAAATTTTTGGAGTGAGCCGATACAGAGTTTACGAAATATTCGAAAAATATATTTATAAATAATACATTAAATAAATATATTTAATAAATATATCAAGGTAGTTGTGCGAAAAATCAGGTCTCTGGGGAAAAAAGTTTACCTATGGTAATAAGACTTGAAATTATCTTATCAAACATGCTTTATGAAAAAAAAAAGGAATTATTTATTATGAACAAATTAAAACCTCACAAACAATAATACTTTTAACAATGTTTTTGTAATAGAATTTGTCTTTACTTTCGCTTCTTACCAATTATCTAAAAAGATTGGATTTTCATAATTCACGGCTTATTTTTGCAGGGAAAATATTCTCTACAACTTTACTATTTCCAATTTTAAAAATAAGATTTTCAGTGGCTAAAATCGTTAAAAAAATTTCTTAAAAAGAAACAGTTTTTCAAAAAAATATCTATATTTGAAGATTTTTTACTTATTTTCAAAATTGGAAACAATAGAGTTGTGGAGAATATTTTCCCCGAAAAAATAAGCCATAATTTATGAAAATATAATCATTTTTAGAAAATTGGAAAGAAGCGATAGTAAGGAAAAATTCTGCGACAAAAAACATTATCAAAAGTATTATGTTTCGTGATTCTTTAATTTAAAAAAAAATAACTATATTACAAGATTATTTACTTATTTCCAAAACTGGAAATGGTAGAGTGTTAGAGAATATTTTCCCCGAACAAATAAGCCATAATTGATTGAAATCCAATCATTTTTAGAAAATTCGTAAGAAGCGATGCTAAAAAAGAGTTTATTACAAAAAACATTATCAAAAGTATTATTTTTCGTAAGTTATAAATTTCTTTCATGAAAAATAATATTTTTCCTTTCATAAGACACGACTTATAATATCATTTCAAGTCTTAAAATAATAGAAAATTCTTTTTTCTCCAGAGACCTGATTCCCGTGTGGAAAAATTTCATGGCAGTCTATTGTCTGATCTGGCCCAGGTCTGGCAATGTCCATTCCAGCTAGTCTGGAAGTTCTGGTCTAGCTCAGATCTGGCGCTGCTCAGCAATCCATGAGAAAAAAGTTTGTATGTGGCGAACGAAAATTTTGTTGAGAGGTTAGGATTTTTAATCGAAATTGATGTGTTTAATTAAAATGGTTTTTCAACCAAAACATTATTATCTGACCACCAATTAGTGTCTAATCAGCCGCGAATTAGTGGCTGACTAGCCGCTGGCTTGTGGCTGGCCAGCTGCTGACTAGCGGCTGATCGTACAAAAGCGTTACAGTTCTGGCCAGCCCCAGACCAGGCCTTATAGTCAGCGCCAGAACTGGAAACCAGAAAATCTGGTTTGGCGCTGCCCAGCGCCATGAGATTTTTCCACACGGGTTGATCGCTAAATAAAAGCCAGTCTTAAAAATTTGGAAAAAATGGATAATTTTATTCAAGCTGGTTTGAAAATCTTCATTTTTGAAAGTTTCAAACTAATCTATATGAGACATAACTGTCTAACATCTCTTACAGTAAAGATTATTTTTATGATTCATCACGATATTTGGATCCGAAAAATATTATAAAATAATCAACTTTTCGAGATCTATATTATCATTGAATCAGTAACCATCATCGTTGAATTCTGAACAGATATTTATATTTGAAATTAGATTGAATTCAATTTTATGAAATGAAAAAACAATTTTGTTATGTGCACCATGTAATTGGGTAATGTCCTTGTAAAAAATGCAGAATGTGTTCAACCTTCATCTTAGTCACCTTAGCCAACTACCCTCGACTACGCAACAAGAAATCGTCAATTGTCTCCTGGAGTGGGAGGTGGCGCCTAAGCATTGAGACATCTTCACCAATATAAGCACTGAATTCCTCATCGTTTTCACCAGTGTCTTCTTCTTTACTCTTCGAAAAACCTCCACTGCAGAAGAAAACGTGAAAATGGCTGCCAAGGTGTGTTCATATCATCAGGATAATAAGTGCCATAAAGGATACTGTGTTTTTAAAAAACTCTTTAGTTTTTAGTAAACTCTTGAAAAAATTAAATTGTAAAAGTTGTTAAAAGTGAAAATTGATAGTGAATATCTAATTAACTTTTTATCCTAAATTCGAATGTGAAGTTCGTGGTACTTTGGAACATACACCATACACAGTATATAACAATATCAAACAACAAATATTTATATTAAAAATAGAAAATTTTCCAGTTAAAATAATTTTTAATATAACTAATATTATATCGCCCTAATTTTTTTTCCTTCCTTAGTTTAAAAAAAAATTGATTTCCTTTTTAACAAACTTTCCTAAAAACATTTTTCAGAGTACAGCGTTCATGTGCCTTGCAATGGTGATGGTTGCCATTGAAGCGAAAGTGGTTCCAGTAGCTCCAGCAGCTCCAGTATTATCCAGAATTGAAGATTTCGACCCATCACCTCAATACAGTTTTGCTTATGATGTTCAGGACGCATTAACTGGAGACTCGAAGGCACAGTACGAAACAAGAAATGGTGATATTGTTCAAGGAAGCTACAGTCTCATCGAAGCTGATGGAACTCGTCGTATTGTTGACTATACTTCTGACCCTGTGAATGGCTTCAATGCTATCGTAAATCGAGAACCTGCTGTGGCTGTTGCTCCAGTTGTGGAACCAGCTGTCAAGGTTGCTGCTCCAGTTGCTGTCCCTGCTGCGAGAGTTGTTGCCCCTGCTCCAGTTGCTGTTCCTGCAGCGAGAGCTGTAGCTTCACATTATGCACCAGCTCCAGTTGCTGTACCTGCAGCAAGAGTTGTAGCTTCACCTTATGCACCAGCTCCAGTTGCTGTTCCTGCAGCAAGAGTTGTAGCTTCACCTTATGCACCAGCTCCAGTTGCAGTTCCAGCTGCAAGGCTTGTGGCTGCTCCCTATGCAACTGCTCCAGTTGTAGCTGCACCATATGCAACAGCTCCAGTAGCTGCGGCTCCAGTGGCTTACTCTCTACCAAGGGCAGTCGCCACGAGATTAACATTACCCTTATCAGCTCCTCTTACCTATCCAGCTGCTGCATACGCTGTATAAAATTGTTTACTTCAAAATGATATTTCATTCTTTGTTACTGTTGTGTATGCATGTTTATACATGTACATGTAAATAGAAAATCTTTATTTTTACTACAATAAAATCTCTCAATTGGAAAGCACTTTTCTGTCTGGGTATAATCTATTTCCCAAAATAAAAATAAATATTTTTAAAATATACCTGCTGCTATTGGCAGGGTTTAAGAACAAATGCAGAGTTGAATTTTGTCAAATGCACTTTCTAAATTTGAATTAGTAAAAATTTGACTGAAATGAAATTAGTGACATGTGTCTAGAATCAGTTATTTCTTACTGCTAACGAGTGAAAAATGACTCATTTCACAAATAAAAAGGATCACTGGTTTTAATTCATGCAAATTTCCACTGATTCAGATTTAGAGAGTAAGGTATTCAATTTATTAAATGATTAAAGTAACTGATTGAATGATTTAAAAAGTAATTAGTCGTAATCATTTTTAACTATGTTTTGATTCTTCTTTCCGAATGTTTCATATTGATGCTTGTGAAAATAGTAGGTATTAGGCACATTAGTAATTATCACTCTCTAAATTTGAATCAGTCAAAATCTACTGATTATCAGTGAAATTTGACCGATTCAAATAGCTAAAAAGAGGTTACTGTAAATCAGTCAAATTTCACTGATTATTTCAGTGAAAATTGACTGATTTGCCAGTGACCCAATGCTGACTGGAAGAAAAAAACAAATTTTTTCCTAATTTGTATAAGACTGCCCAGTGAAGTACCCAAGATTATAAAAATTCTGTTAACTTCTTTTAGCAGAAATTTTGAAAAAATTCGAAAAATTTATCGATAACTATAGTTATCGAAGTTAAGGTAGTATTCATCCACAAAAATTAGACCTCAGGCAAAAATAGATAATTTTGCTTTCAAGAATAGCAATATTATTATTGAAGGGCTATTTTGACAGAGAAAAGATTATTTCACATGAAAAAAATTTGAAACACAGAAAAATAATTTTATTAACAAAAGATTTCCCACAACTTTGCCGTTTCTGATTTTTAAAAATAAATTCTTTAATTGCTGAAGTCATTAAAAAACATTTTCCACAACGAAATTTTTATAAACAAATTGCTGAATTTGAACATAATTTATTCATTTTCGAAAATTGGAAATGTTTAATTTGTAGGGAATCTTATTTTTGAAAAAGTAATTTGTAATTTATTAAAATCGCATAATTTTTTAAAATTTGGTAAGAAGCGATATGAAAAAAAATTGGGGCAAAAATAAAATTTATTAATAAAATTATTTTACTGTATTTCAAATTTTTTTCATTGAAATTAATCTTTTCTCTTCCAAAATAGCCCTTCAATAATAATATTACTATTCTGGAATGCAAAATTATCTATTTTAGGTAATGTTTAAAAATGAATAGAGTCTAAAATAAATGCATGTCCATAGCGTGCACGATATCCCCAGTCAGCATAATCTGAAACAAATAAATAAAAAATTTTCTTTATTAGTATAACTATAGCTCTGAAGTGACGAAGTGGATTTTTTTTTATTTTGCAAAATAACAAAATGGCGTCAGTTTAAACCAAAATTTTCAAAAATCGACTTTTTTTGCTCTTTTTTTTGTTAATTTAACTATGATAAAATTAAAAAATTTAAAAACCGCTTTATCACTCCATAGATATTTATTTTTAGAATAAACCTAGAAAATTTAAAAGTAATCGGTTGAAAACTTTTTGAGAAATCGTGCGCGCCGAACGTAAAAACGTTATTTCAAGAAAAATGCGTTTAAAGTTTCCGGAACATAAAAATTGTAAAATATACTTACTTACACTTAATCGACGATCCCTGCTCCATATAATACTCCTTCAGCTTGATCAAATGAATTTTCCTGAACCTATCGAATAATGCAACAACAAAAAATCGATTTTTTAAAAGTGAGATAATAGAATGGCCCCTTAAGGGGGACTTCCACCTTGTGCGTTCCAAAAAATCGAATTTTTTTTTTGCATTTTTCGAATCTATGATCTATCGAAAATGAAATTTCAACAGCATTTCGTGAAAAAAATACCGTTTTCAGAGTTACAAAGTTTTAAAGATGACTAGGCTTTAAATATTAACTTTAAACGTGTTTTTCTCAAAACTATTTTTTTCGAAACTGTGACCACGATTACAAGGAAAGTATTTGGTGAATCAAGATGATTTTTGGACTGAATATTCATTGAACATGCCACTTCCGTTTGGGATGCTAGATTTATTTTATTTTCATTTTTTGCACTTTTATAACTAAATGAACTATCGAAAATAGGACAAAAAATTCATTTTTTTACAAATAGGTGCCATTTCGCTTCATTTTAAAAACATATATCCTGAAAGAAAGCCAACATGCTACTGATTAAAACTGTGTTACGCTTTTTGTTTCAGTCGATCTGGGATGCTAAATCATGGTCACATTTTGGCTCCAACTTTCCGACAAGGTCGCGTTCGAGGACAACTACACCGCAAAAAATTTTTTAGAACTTTTCATGTGAATATATTTTTTATCTTAAGGAATAAACGAACAACATGCAAAAAAAATCATTGTGATATCTTATGCCATTCTATAGAAAAAAAATGTTGAATTTTGTCCCGAAAACCGATTCACAAGGTGGAAGTCCCCCTTGACAAACGATCTTTATCATCCCCTATTGTATTTTCCAAATTTTCAAAAAGATATTTTGCGTAATGGCAAAGTTATCTTACATGCATTTTTCCGTGGTCTGGTTGACCTATAGCCTTAAGGAATAAACTTTGATCATTAAGGGGGTCTCCTTATCCAGAACATATATATTTTTTTTTAATCAGAAGAGTCTTACGCTTATAGTGAACCTAAAAAATTGTAAAAAAATTTTTTTAATTGATCTTTTAAGTTACTTTTCAAAAAAATCAAATTTTTCACCCTTTTTTTGTTGAAAATGCGTTATATTTAATGGAAATAAATCCTGTATCATGTGAATTAAAGGTTCACTATAAGCGCATTTTAATAATCTACAAATAAAAAAAAGTTTATAATAATAGCTTTAATGGTTCTTTTTTAATCGCGCACGCAATTTTGAAAAATGTGGTTTCGAGAATACGCGCTTTAAAGTTTTCAGACATACCTTTCGCTCGCTCCGCGCGAGCCACTGCTCGGAACTCTACCATCAAAACTATTCCGATATGGACTGTAAAATTTTGCGACAATATTCTCTGATAATAGTTCCATCGATTGAAACAAAAAAAAAAATCGATTTTTTGAAAGTTCTGGATAAGGGACCCCCTTATGGACGTTCTCTTGAAAATCACTTTTCTTTAGATTTTTTTCAAACTTCGTAAATAAGTACTTTTTACCATGATCTACAAAGCGGTAAAAAGATTAGCATCAAGACCGGTATTTAAAATCGAGAAATTAAGCTCTAAAGTTGAATCTCTTAACACGTGTTAGATAGGCGTAGTTCAGTTTCGCGATACCTTTCTTTACATTAAAAGCACAATTTTCTTTAGATTTTTTTGGAAAACTAGTATATTATATTAGAGATTATAAGGAATCGTATGCCATCATAAAAAATACGCGTACCGGCACTACTTTTTAAGATATACGTTGTTGAAACTCGCAGTTGCGCAAATTCTTAGCCGTCTTGCTGAAGCAAATATGGTGACTTGGCAACACAGTATCAACAGCGCGCGCGTACGCTTACATTTGACATTGCTTCCAGAGCTTTGTTTTTACGAGCAGCTGATTTTTGTGAAATAAAAAATCCATTTTTGTTGCGAAATTTATTAGACATCTTATTAGTATTTACAAACTGTCAATAAACTTATAATATAACCTCTCTCACACCATATACTTTCGACTCGATATGAGAAAGATAGGAAAGCGGTGTTGCCAAATCGCACAAATCGACGCAGAAGACAGATTTTGTTACTTTTGCGCATAAACGGTGCTCAACTCATTTGGTTAGAAAGCTTAACAGTAATCCCACTACCTATGATAGAGTAGGATGAGCACATCTACGGGCAAGAGAACGTCCTTAATATCTTGAAAAATAATTTTTTTTTCAAACCTCTTTAGAAAAATTTTATCATAAAAATTCACCAAACAACTTGAACATTTGATTTTATTACTTTTATTTGGACCCTTTGCATCATCGTTGGTCATGTATGTCATGTTATCGTTCGTAACACATATGATATTGTATTGCAACGGTCAGAATAGTTACGCTGACAAAGAGTTGAATTGCGAACTCAAGTTCTTGAGAAGTTTAATTTGAATTCAATCCGCGCTTCTGGTCGGTGCCCACGCTCCTCTTTTGACAACTTACGTAATAATCCAGATTTGACGATCACAGAATTAGCGAAACCACGGCACATTTCAGACAACGATCAGGCGTGGCCTTTTTAATCGAAACATAAAGCAACACTTGAAATCAATCATACAGAAGTGATTTACTTAAAAGCCGAAACGAATTATTCTTCATGTTTTCTTTTTTTTCTCCGGACAATTTACATAACTTGTATTCATATTTATATTAGAAAGTCAGAAACACAAAAGGAAGAAATTACAAAGATTTGCTTCAGATTTAGTTATTAGTTTAATTTGAAACACACTGCCAAATTTGTAATTCACATTGGATATGGTGTATTGAGACCTTGAAAATTTGTAAGAGGATCTTTCAAATTTATATTTATTAGGATAATTCCCCTTTCTGGATTTATTTTTAAAATTTATTTAGCAAAAATTATTTACAAATTTTTCTTTTTAGAAAAAAACATATAATACATTACGTAAAAAATGCATACAAATTATTTACATTTTATGGAAGCGTATTTTTGCTTTAATTAATTTTTCAACAAACTTTATGAACCATAAACACTGATTGAAACTGTAACTTTTTTCATTGTCAATATTCTATTAAAAATCACAATGAAAAAGTGTAAGTATACCATTAGCGCCATACAGAACTAAATTAATGAGGAATAAGTAATTTTTATTGAAATCCACCTTGAGCAACATATATTTCAAAAATTCTCAAAAATCTAAGGGTCATTTTTTCACTAAAAAGAACAATTCTTAGGCATGCCAAATTAATTAAAAAAATAATGCCAAAATTTAATCACTCTATAATACACGCAGAAAAAAGATACTTAAAATTTTCAGGAAGTTCGGTACTCATTTTTACAACTTGACTTTTCACTATATTTTACAAGAAGTTCAGTTTAATCAACAGATTTTCAAGGTGCTTCACATCGCATCCAGTAAAATCTCCAAAACGCGAAAAAATCCAAGTTCAGTAGATTTCACCGAAGGATTGGTGAAACGCACAGAAAATCTGTTGATTAAAGTATTGGTTCGAGAGAGGGGGTTTTTGGTTTTAACATCACTCTAAAAAAAAGTCTATTGATATAGTGAAATTACGTTCCTTTCAGAATGCATCCATTGAAATTAAGCAGATTTCTCTTGTCTATCAACAGAATCGCTTCACTGTTAAAACACGTATCTGTAAAATGCAAAACAAAAATAGTTTTACCTATTCTATTTGAACATTCCTGGAACGTTCAACAGGAAAATTCAGAGAACATTGCTTTGAAACGTTAAAAAAACCCGGAAATTTTCTTAGCTCTAGGAACGTTCCATGAGAAACTTCATGAAACGTTCAGGGAAGGTATTGTGCTATGGGGGCTACCCTGGCGAAAGTATCGAATGGGAATTCATTCCTAGCCAATGCGAATCATTCCGAACCAATCCGAAAAACGTTTTGCAACTCGTTTGATGAAAAACAGTAAAAAATCGATCTGAACTAATCCGTTTTAATCCAAGACAACTATCTGAATGAATCCGAACCAATCCGAAACCAAGTTTTCAATTAGAATCAATCCGAATGAATCCGAGGTCGGAATTAACTGTTAAAAGATTTCTTTTCATGCCAATTTTGAATAGAAAATCCTTTAATAGTGAAAGTAATCGTTTGACAGTCAATAGTCAGTTTTTAGAGTGCAGGTATGCCTAGCCCCGTCCTAGAAAAGTCCTGTACTACACTCTAAAAAAAAGTCTATCGATTCAAAGATATTCGCAAGAATGTCAATGAAAGCATTGTAGAAACTGAAATCGTAATAACGGGGTGTGAAAAGGGGGAAGTGCCCTCGTTTTTTTGTTTCAGACTTTCTGTGTCTCGATTATTTTGAAAAGATTATTTAAACAATCGAATGCATTACAGGTAGCTGTTACAAAGAAACGTATCGCTGTTCCAGCTATATTATTAACTATCCTAACCATAAATGTGGCTGTTATAACCTGAAAAATCCTTGTGACAGCTACACATTTTTTTCCGTGTAACAGTTTCGTATGTATAATTTTTTATACAATTATTCATTTTATGACATATACAGTTGTTTTTCATTTGTAAAAAAATATCTGGATTCAAAATTATTAGTGAAATGTTTACTATAGAATTTATTGTGAAATTTAAAATGCAACAAAGTTTAAAAATTATTTTGTAACACATTTTCAACATTATATTTGATAGACTATGGGCTTTTAATTTTAGACGTATTGGAGAAATTGTAATGCAAGCAGAGTTATATCTTCTAAATTTCTTCAAGCTGAAATCGAAAACGGTTCGTTATTATATTATTGAAAATGATCGATTTAATATTGGCATTTATCAAAGTTGGGCTTGTGTACATTTTTTATAGGTTATAACATAGAATTTGATTTCTTTTAACATCGAAATTATTCTTCCTTCGTACGACAAAGGATTTCATTTTCAGACCAAAGGAAATACTTTGGCAGTAAAATGATAGCACTTGAAACGACAATACTTTATCTTTTAAAGAATTTCCTCTTATGCCAATTTTGAATAGAAAATCCATTAATAGTGAACGGAATCGTTTGGCAGTCAATAGTCTATTTTTAATTTACGTCTATAAAAGATTTCGCCATTTTCTCTCCTCACAAAAAAAAGGTATTGAAAATAAAGAAAGACATAATTAACACAGGCTCATAAAAATATTTATTAATGGTACAATAATTCTCAAATGCGATGATATTCTTAAAATGAATGGGAGTAGAGTTTAGAGTAGACCAGCGGCGTAAGTGAGTCCAGCAGAAGGTGCAGCAAAAGCAAATGGTGAGGCGTATGCTGCAGTATAAGTTTGATATGCTGGATAAGTGAGGCTACTTCCAGGAGCAGGAGCAGCAACAAAATTTTGGAAATAATTATTCCTCACAGAAACTGGAGCAGGAACAGGACTAGCAAGAGCTCTCACTGGAGCATACTGTCTGCGATCAGAAACTGGAGCCTGAGCAAATCGATTATCCTCTCGAACTTGAGCTGGAGTAGGATTTGTTCTTGAATTCGTTTGGAGATTCGCAGATGCATCTGACCTAGATTGATCAGCTACAATACGTCCAGATCTTGCTTCTACGACCTCAACGTCCGAGTCAGGACCACTCGATGGAATTGTAGGAGCTGGTCTTGCTGGACCTGGAGCACCTGGAGCGTCTGGAAAAACTGGAACACCTGAAACTGCTGGAACAACTGGAGCAGCAATTGCTGCAAGTGCTGGTTCTCGACTAACTACTGCATTAAATCCATTGATAGGATCAGCAGTGTAGTCTACTATCCTTCTTGTTCCATCAGCCTCGATCAAACTGTAGCTTCCCTGGACAATATCTCCCTTTCGAGTCTCGTACTGGGCCTTTGAGTCTCCAGTTAATGCGTCCTGAACATCATAAGCGAAACTGTAATTTGGATCAGCATCGTACTCTTCTAGTCGAGCTACTGGAACGGCTGGAGCTACTGGAACTGCTGGAGCTACAGGAACTGCTGGAACTGGTTGGGCTACTTGCAAAATAGCTCCCTGAGCCATAACTGCTACTCCCAGGAAAATGAAGACCTGGGAATTCAGTTTTGGGGATTATGTACTTAATTTTGAGGATGACAAAATGGTTGCGTAAATGTGAAGCATTAAAGGATAGAGATAATTGAGGGGTCCGATGCAATAACAGCAGAGGCGCGTGGCCTAGTAGGAACGGGAGGGGATACGCAGCGCTAGCGTTAGGCTCGTTGATTGCGTTAGGCGTTCGAATCCTCCCCGTTGCGTGCGAAATTTTAATTATTAAGTAAGCGTTAAAAATTGCGATTACCAATTAATTATATGTAGATCCATGTATATCTTAACAAAAATCATGTCTTATGTGTAATTTTATATTTTTTAGGATTTTTTTTTAATAATTTTAAGGGGGTCGTCTACCTTCGCGGTTTCAAAAAATCGAATTATTTTTTTTGGCTTATTTTGAATCTAGACACTATAAGGAACATGCCTTATGAAGGATTTATTCGAAAACATGCTGGTTCAAATACTACCGACCTCATCATTTATCTTTAAACGCGTTTTCTCGAAAGTTGTGTTTTTTAAAATTGTTGGCACAATTTTGACGGACCTATCGAAGATATTGGAAATCTGTAAATTGTTTCGTGTTCAAAAAACGTCTCACTACTATTAGATACGAGCTTTTTAAACAAAAATTTTTTTTCAATTTTTTACAGCTTTTTTAAGCTAGAAAAACAGGGTAGAAAATAGAACTTTTTTTTCAAATCGCTACCATTTTGTTAAATTTTAAAATCTTTCAAAAAGCTTATGTCGTGCAGAGATCGATTCAAGGACGCGTTAAGGCCAAGATAACGAAAAAAAAAATATATATTTTTTTTTAATTTTAATAATGTACTAATTAAATAAAAAAAACTTTGTGTCAATATCATGTGTAGTTTTCTCGCAATCCATCGTCAAAAATACGCCCGAAATTCAGGCGCGAAGGTAGACGACCCCCTTAAGCGCAATTTTACTAATCACTGAAGAGTAGCACCTACTGCGCACGCAGTCGCACTTACGATTCTTGTTTAGTAAAACGCACTCAACTTCAGTATGTTCTACTAAACAAGAATCGTACGTGCGACTGCGTGCGCAGTAGGTGCTACTCTTCAGTGACCAGTGAAATCGACTAAACTCGCGTTTAGTAGATTCTACAGTCGAGTTGGCCCGTCTATAATTTACTATTCCGTTTACTAGCTCAAACCCTTGCGGGAGCCACTAACATTTTTCTCCGTGTTCAAGCGCGTGGCGTTGAAGATCATTTATAAATAAATTATAACAATCGAACGACAAATTTTTCGATTATTATTGGTCTTATTTTCATCCATAGAGTATGACGCGTTGAACTGCGGTGATTAGGATCAATTTAACCAATTTTTAGCCGAGTAATCGCGAGTTTAATTTTCGAAAAGAATTTCTTAATAACATCTTGAAATCACGGTTTTTATTTTTTATCTCGAAAACTATAATTTGGATTAAAAAATTCCAAATAGAAAATTTACGCGCAATTCAATTTCTTACAACGCGGTATTTTTTTCACATTGGATTTCAACGAATCCTAGCGCTGCGTATCCCCTCCCGTTCCTATTGGGCTGCACACCTTTGCACGCAGAAAAAAGATCAGTAAAATTTACAGGAAGTTCGGTACTTATTTGGACAACATGATTTTTTAGTAAATTTTACAAGACGCTGAGTTCAATCAACACATTTTCTGTACAATTCACTTAGCGTACAGTACAATCAACTTAACTCGGATTTTTTCGTATTCAGTAGATTTTACTGGACGCTGAGTGAAACGTACAGAAAATCTGTTAATTGAACTCAACTTCTGGTAAAATTTACTGAAAAGTCATGTTGTCCAAATAAGTACCGAACTTCCTGTAAATTTTACTGATCTTTTCTCTGCGTGTGCTTTTATTGCATCGGACCCCTCAATTTTTGAAAAAATGTCTTATGTAGTGGAAATTATGAAGGTAATAAATTTTTTTCATTTGGAAAAGAATGTTTGCTTAGTTTGAACTTACCTTGCAAGCCATGTTTATTTATCAGAGGATCACAGAAGAACTGATGCTTTAGGGTGAGTTCGGTGAGGCTTTTATATACATTGGATGCGTCATGTCATGGCAATAAGCAATAGTGATTTGCTATGTACCCAAACGTCCCCACCTAGAATCAACGTTGACCTCCTCATAACTATGTACCATGTACCAACATACTTTTGTTTCTTCATGTCGAAGCCACTGTCTCTGAAACAAACTCTTTGAAGACACTACTCGCGTCTAATACGCGACTGGAAAACCAATAAACTTGAGAGAAGAGACAAATCTTTACATCGTGCCTTGTAAATCTGCCCGGAAATGTTCGCTTTAAATTCTGGCCCAGATTACTGATTTGAAAAATCGATTATGTCAGGCATTGGGATTCATCTTTTGAGAGGAAATGGAACAACAGAGTGTAAACAGTTTTCACTTCAATTTTACGAAACACTTTGGTAAGTTTCTCAATTTACGTGTTTTATAAAATAAGGGAAATTCTGGAAGAATCAGTTACTTTTGGTCAATTTAAGGGGTTTCATCACCTTTGAGCCTCCAAAAATAGTGTCATTTTTATGATTTATTTTCAGGCAGATAACAAAACGTGAAGCAATTAAAATTTATGGGATTTATTAACTAATAGATTGAATTTATAAAAAAAAATTTTTGTTAAGAAATACAATATAGCGGCTGAGTATTGTCGATTGTGTGTCTTGACGATTTGAAAAAATCAGTTTCGAGAAAATTGCGTTTAGAGTTTTAAGGTAGTTCGATCACGAAAATTAGACCCCAGGCAAAAATAAATAATTTTGCTTTCAAGAATAGCAATATTATTATTGAAGGGCTATTTTTAAAGAGAAAAGATTATTTTTCATGAAAAAAATTTAAAACACAAAAAAATAATGTTATTAATAAATTTTATTTTTGCCCAAACTAATTTTCTTATCGCTTCAAGCCAAATTTTTAAAAATGATGCGATTCTGATAAATCACGGTTCATTTATTTAGGAAAAAGATTCTCTACAACTTGACTGTTTCCAATTTTTGAAAATGAATTCTTTAATGGCTGAAATTACATAAGAACAATTTTTCAAAACAAAATTTTTATAAAAAAATTGCTGTATTTGATAATAATTAATTCAATTTCAAAAATAGGGAACGGTCATGTTGTAGAGAATCTTTTTCCTAAATAAATGAACCGTGATTTATCAGAATCGCATCATTTTTAAAAATTTGGCTTGAAGCGATAAGAAAATTAGTTTGGGCAAAAATAAAATTTATTAATAACATTATTTTTTTGTGTTTCAAATTTTTTTCATGAAAAATAATCTTTTCTCTTTCAAATTAGCCCTTCAATAATAATATTGCTAATCTTGAAAGCAAAATTATCTATTTTTGCCTGAGGTCTAATTTTCGGGATCGAACTACCTTAACAATGTAAAAAAGAACTATAATTTTGATATACCTCTAATCTGATATGCCCTGCCCACACGAAAAACCTATTGGGCATCATTCTTAGGAAATCCCTTAATTCGTTCATTTAAGATCACATTTTTAATTCGCGAAAAATCTTGCTAGAAATTTGAGAAATAAAACGAGAGACAATAAAGAAGTCTGTTAACTTCTTTTTAGCAAAACTTCTCAAAAAAATTGAATATAGGTATTTTTTGGGATTTTTTTTATATAAAGACAATTGCTTACGATTTGATTTTCTTCTTATAAAGAGAGGTTTTTATGGAAAACAAATATGTATAACAATAATAAAATTCTCATGTTCAAACAATTTATATATGGCGTTAAAAAATGGTCCTCGTAAATTTCACTGCTCCTGGCGTTGGTAATAATTCTGAATTGGCGAATCAAAAATTATAAAATCGAACAGATTATTTATCAGAAAAGATGTGGTTGTATCCAGTAGTAAATTACTTTTAATCTGCAATTCCAGCTTCTTACATATTTTTTTTTTAAATTCCATATTTCGCCAACTTTCAGAAAAAAATAAAATTAAAAACGATTTTATAAAAATTTCATAGTAGAATACCCCCTTAATAAAATAAAAGTTTCTAATTTAATTAATTGAAATTTTAATTTACGAATAAGATTTTCAATTTTTGATTCATCTCATTTCTTGGAATTCAGATTTCAAATTCCGTGATTATTTACATTTTTAGTTGATTAATATCTACTCATATCTTTTTATTTTCAAATCGGAAATTCTATTAATTACAATAAGTCAAATTCGAACAGAATAAATCCTTCGCACATCACGTAATTATTTTTTTAATAATCTAAATTTGAAAGTTTATAACTTGAAAGAAAAATGAAATGAATTTGAAAAATTAACAAAAAATTTTCTCGTTAAATTTAAGGATAGTTTGCATACTTGGAGTTGGAAACAGGAAAGTGTTAAGCTGCGATAACGAGTCACAATTTTTATACAACATAAAACTATCAAACTAAATTGCAATCTCCCATGACTTCAGAAACTAAAATTTAATAAAATTTACAATTTTTATCAGAGAAATATTACTTCCTAACATAAACTGCAACCTGAAACATTATCGAACCACGGCTTCTCTGATGTTCATTTTTACGTATTTTTTATTACTGTTTACATGCGAGATCAAGCCTCTCCATAAATAAAATTCAAAAACTTTGAGTATGAATCCACAGGAAATAATATCATTTAAAAAAATCTTTAAGATTTTTTGCAGTAGATTGTTGTATGATCATATTTTGAAGGATTAATAAGTGTATCAATTATGGAAATTACTTATCAGAACCAAAAGTAGTCTATGTCCGTTTTCATTTTCTCTACAATTTCTCAAATTTTGAAAAGAAAACTTTATGTATTTTTGAACTATAATTGGTTTCGAAAATGAAAAAAATGTTAATTTCACAAAATATTATGGAAACTTTTTTTCCATTATCAAAACCAAAAGTAGTCCATCTAAACATTTTCATCTTCTCTACCATTTCTCAAATTTTGAAAAAATTTTTTTATATATTTTGGAAATATATTTGGTTTCGAAAATAAAAAAAAGTTTAATTTCACAAAATATTTTGGAAATTTTTTTTCCATTATCAGAACCAAAAGTAGTCTATCTATGTCCGTTTTCATCTTCTCTACAATTTCTCTAATTTTGAAAAGAAAATTTTATGTATTTTGGAAATATATTTGGTTTCGAAAATGAAAAAAAGTTTAATTTCACAAAATATTTTGGAAATTTTTTTTCCATTATCAGAACCAAATGTAGTCTATCTATGTCCGTTTTCATCTTTTCTACAATTTCTCAAATTTTGAAAAGAAAACTTTATGTATTTTTGAACTATAATTGGTTTCGAAAATGAAAAAAATGTTAATTTCACAAAATATTATGGAAACTTTTTTTCCATTATCAAAACCAAAAGTAGTCTATCTATGTCCGTTTTCATCTTCTCTACCATTTCTCAAATTTTGAAAAAATTTTTTTATATATTTTGGAAATATATTTGGTTTCGAAAATAAAAAGAAGTTTAATTTCACAAAATATTTTGGAAATTTTTTTTCCATTATCAGAACCAAAAGTAGTCTATCTATGTCCGTTTTCATCTTCTCTACAATTTCTCTAATTTTGAAAAGAAAATTTTATGTATTTTGGAAATATATTTGGTTTCGAAAATGAAAAAAAGTTTAATTTCACAAAATATTTTTGAATTTTTTTTTCCATTATAAGAACCAAATGTAGTCTATCTATGTCCGTTTTCATCTTTTCTACAATTTCTCAAATTTTGAAAAGAAAACTTTATGTATTTTTGAACTATAATTGGTTTCGAAAATGAAAAAAATGTTAATTTCACAAAATATTATGGAAACTTTTTTTCCATTATAAAAACCAAAAGTAGTCTATCTAAACATTTTCATCTTCTCTACCATTTTGAAAATTTTGAAAAGAAAATTTTATGTATTTTGGACACAAACATGTAGAAACTGGACCAAATTGTCCACATGAACTTGCTTCTTTTCTTAAGTATCACATGCCCTTAATTAGTTGAATTATCTAATATGAATAACACAAGAATTGCAGGAAAATATTTCAAATGGAGAGTTTCCCAATGTTGTTTCCTAAACCGATATTTTTGTTCGTGATCTGGATAGAATCAATATTTTCATTTATAGTTGATAAAAGCACAACGAGGGTTCGGCCCGTGCAATCGATAAATACTTCAGCATATTACTCAACATCAGATATTATATAATTATGAACACACTTGAACTAAATTAAATCTGACGGTCCGTATGTGACAACAGCGAAAGTCACTGAGATACAATTTAGATAATAAATGTAAAAAAAAGAAATTAAATGTGATTTATTCGGAGAGATTTTTCATACGAAATGTGTTATAATTATTTAATTATACAATATTTGTTATCAATTTTCAAATACAGCACATTTTCGAAATGGAAACTTTTAAAGAAAATTTATTAGGGCTACAAGATTTCCAATTATTTTATTTTTTATATTCCGAAACATCCACTAGGCTAGGTTCTCTAATTAATAATTTTTTTAAAGATTTAAGTCAGATATCTGTATTGTATTTGATGATTAAATTGATAATTTTAAGAATATTTGCATATTTGATATTTAGAAAAATATATAACTCGAGATTTCGGAAAATCCCTTCACAATTTTTTAGAGAATATTCTAAATTCCTTAAAATTCATTAGAACATTTTTTTTCAAAATATAATAATATTTTTAACATATGGAAATTTAAGATAACTTTCTTGAAGAAAATTCAAAATGTTTTGGAGAAATTTGAAGAAAAATGCAGAAAAGTGTCGGTAAAAGATAATGTTCCATCAGATTTGAGGGAAATTTCCCAACGAAATTTATACAGTGCCCTGGAGAAAGTATTGTGTTGAAATTCATTCCGATTCATTCCGATATCTGTATCTGAGCCAATGCGAATAATTCCGAACCAATCCCGAAACCGTTTTGTATCTCGTTTAATGAAAAACGGTCAAAAATCAATCCGACTTAATCCGATTAATTCCGAGACATCAATCCGAATGAATCCGAACCAATCCGAAACCAAATTTTCAATCAGAACCAATTTGAATCATTCTGACCTTGGATTCATTCGGATTGATTCTGATTGATTCGGACTGAAAACTTGGTTTCGGATTCATTCGGATTGATGTCTCGGAATTAATCAGATTAAGTCGGAATTATTTTTGACCGTTTTTCATCAAACGAGATACAAAACGTTTTTCGGATTGGTTCGGAATTATTCGCATTGGCTCGGATACAGATATCGGAATGAATCGGAATTGTTCTGATTGGCTCAGAAAGAATTTCAATTCGATACTTTCGCCAGGGTGTAGACGTCTTAAAAATATTGTACCCATAAATTCGCACAGAAAGTTTGAATTTTTTAAAGTGCAAACAGTTAGGAAGTGAGAAATATACGTACACTGGAAATAATGGTTAATTGACCCAACTACTTTAATTTGTAAAATATGCCACAGCTAATTTATTGGTTGGCATTACTACTTTTTTGTTGATGCTACTATCTTTATTGTTATTACAAAAACTCGGATAGTAAAATCAAATTTCCCACAAATTTTCCCTAATTACCAAAATCTTATGAAAAGTCACCAGAATTTGAAAAAATTCCCCTGAGAATCGTAGATATTATTTAATTTCCTAAATTTCAGAAGATAATTATAATCTACCTACCGAAATTTTTCGAATAAAAATAGGGAATAATTTCCGAATTGTAGAGAAGTCCCCCTTAATTTTTTACAGTAAATTCATAAGAAGTTATTAAATTAAAGCTGGTAGAAAATTTCTAATAATTTAAGAACTCCAACATATTTTCCATTCCATTATTCATATATTTTTGATTTTTTTGACATTTTCCAAAAATGTTATTTCTTTATTCTCTATACTTTTCTGAGCATGTGTGTAAATTTTCAGGGCAATCTTTTTTTTCTTGGAAAAATAAATAAAATTAAAAGTTACTACTATTTATGAATAGCGCGTTTTAGCGAAAATTAAATTTTTACACAAAATAGTTTCTTTGTTTATTTACTAATATTTATGATTTATATGGAAAATAGTGTAACAAAACTGCTGAAGTAGGAAGTATGTTTGAATAAAATCTAAATTATTAGACACAGGACTTAGAAATTTTAACCACTTATTTTTTGTTATATTATCAATATTTTTGGACATGGAAAGCACTCTAGCTAAAAAAATTACTATAAAATTTTTTTTCTATATTTTGGGATATTTTTATTGATTTTTTTAATTTTATTTGTAACTTTATATTCAGTCATGTCACCTTATTTTCCATACCCAAAAAGTTGCTAGACTTTGTAAGAAACAAAATATTAAAATAATCATGACAATTGGATAGAAAACAAAAAAAATTTTCAGTCAAAAAATGTCAAAAAAAATGCCCAAAAAACTCAAAATTTTTAGTTTAAAAATACATAAAATGTTGATATTTAAAAAAAACGAAAACCTAAACATAAAAAAAATTATATGGAAAGTCTAAACTCAAAAAATAAAAATATCAAAGGTGGCGGATCCCCTTAAGATAAAAAAATATATAAAAAAAGACTGAGAAAGTGAAATTCTATATTCTTCAAAAAAATATTTCATCAATTTTTTTGCATTTATTAAAAAATTTAATTTGTTTTTATAAAATTCCTTTTTAAATAAATATACTAAACATACAAAAATTATATGGAAGGTCTAAATTCAACAAATAAAAATATTAAAGGTGCCGGATCCCCTTAATGTATTAAAACTAAAAATATGAGTATAAATTTCAAAAATAAAAATATTCAAAAAATAGCAAATTTTTCAAATTTCCACTTGGAAGATTGAAAGATTCAGGGGATATATAATTCGTTCAAGAAAAGTTCTCATAAAAAAAATGCTAAAAAAACACCAAAGTTATGTTAAACTACACTTTGAAAAATCTATTTTACAGCCTTTGATTGAAAATTTGACTGGAATTTGAAAAATCTTCTAAATAACTATAAAACGCCGCAAATGGAATAAAAGCCTCTGAAATTATAGTTTCTTTTCACCGACTCAAGCAATTGAATGAGTATTTCCCTCTTTCATCCTTACACTTGACCCCTAAAGTCATAGATTACGTATTCTAATGCATGGGAACTGCAGTGAAATGCAAACAGGTTCTTGGTAACTGAACAAATTAGAAATTATATCCGACTTGCAGCAAGCATAATAGATCAGTATAGTTACAACGAGGGTGAAAGTGCGCCTTGGCACTGAGAGTTTAATTAAAAATGAACGATTCAATATCACCGGCCCATTTACGGCCACTAGCAATTCAAGGCACTTGCCGGGCGTTGCTCAAGTTTCTAAAAGTGCACGAAATGCCCCGCACGATGTCGGGTGTGGTAATTCTTGGCGAGACATTCTGACGAGAGAATATTTTAATATACATAATGTGCGAAACGACCGGTCGTAAAAATTAATTACCTTTATATTACTCAATATCTATTTATGCATTACTTACATTCATTTGTTACAATAAAGATCCATCACTAAGGACTGAATATATAATATTTTTGTTAAAATACTTTTTTTTATTATTATTCAAAGTCATAAAAGATTTAATTGAAATTTTAATTGGGGAAATAATCTATAAAACCATAGGTGAAACTAATATCTTTATTAAATAAATAAGATCTTCAGAGAAAAAATAGATTAGAAGATTTGATTATTTTGTAGAATAATATAGTAATTAATTTGGATTTCACTTGACATAATCTACAATTTTACACTTTTAATTGCCTTGTCTTTAATTAACCCTTTGCGGACGAATGTCACCGCACAAGCGACATCACATTTCTATTTGCTAGAATAAAATATTCTATTCTAAAAAATAATTATTATTGTTCTATAATAAAGTCTGAAATTTCATTAAACAAAATATTTTTTAATTAACTTCATATATTTAAAACTTTAATACATGATGTCGCTTCTTCAACAAAATTTGTTCGACCCGGCGAGAAGCGCACTTGAAAAAGTGCTCGACCGCAAAGGGTTAATTGTGATAATAAGTCTAATAAATGGAGCCCGGACTTGTGTAGGTTATCAGTGCCTTGCACTACAGTCGAGTCGGAGAATCCCTGGTGTGTGAGGAGTGGGAGTATGAAGTGTGCCTTTCTCTTTTTTCGCCCAGTACCCCCACTCCAGACACGCCAGTGATTCTCCAGCTCGGCTCCTCGCATGGCGTTAGCGTTCTGCACTAGTCCGGACTCTACTTAATAGGCGATCCTCGGTTTCTTCGTGTCGCCTCGGCCTTCGTCGCGACTCGATCGCGCGGTTAAATACGTTCCGCACGTGATGCGAACGATATTTTTTGTTCGCTATATACCGAAAGATAGCCGAGTCGGTGTCGTTTTGCGTGCGTAAAGTTGATTTTTCTGCACTAGTGCGGTAAAATTTTGAGTTTGTTTTAATTTTCCGCACACTTAAAATTTTACCGCACTAGTGTGAGAAAATCATCTTTCCGCACGCAAAGCGATACCGACAAGGCTAACTTTCGGTCTACGGCGGACATAAAATACGTTTTTCACACTATAAATAAAAAATAACGATCTTCGTAAAAAATATGTATTTAAAATGATTGTACAAATGAGTAGCAATAGGTATTTACAGCAATTTGACTAGGACTATAGGAACACAAGATTGATTTTCAATGTTGAAAGGCGAAAGCAATTGGGGGAGCAAAATTAGGATGAGCAATTTTTGCAGCAGGAACAGCTGGAACGACTGGAATAGATTTTACGATCGCAGGTTCTCTATGAACAACTGCATTAAATCCATTAACTGGATCTGCAGTGTATTCGACAACTCGTCTGGTTCCATCAGCTTCGATCAGACTGTAACTTCCGCTTACAATATCTCCATTCCTGGTTTCATGCTGACTTTTCGAATCTCCTGTTATGGAATCTTGAACATCATATGCATAAGTGTATTGAGGATGTGGGTCGTAGTCGTCTGCTTTGATGAGGTGTGGATGTGCTAACGCTATTGGTGGTCTTGGCACTATGCTTGCCTTGGCCACCATAATTGATGTTGCTAGGATGATGAAAATCTGCAAAATATTTTATTTATTTTTATTTTTGTAGTTATCCCCCGTTTAGGAAAAATCATTGGAGCTGATTGAACCCGATTGATACGGTACAGAAACACCATTCAAGCCGATTCATTTAATCGGATTCAACGCTCTGGTACCGATTCAATCCGATTGTGATCAATTGGGGTCAATTAGATCGAATGATTTTCAATTTTTTTCCTGAAAGGACTTCAAATTATTGGATTTCTATCTCTAATAAACAATAAATTGAATTTTCAAATAATTTAAAATCTTTCTGTGGAAAAAAAGGCGCTTTCGACTGTGCCGGGATTCGAGCCCGGGCCTTTCGATTGCCGGTCGACTGCTCTAACCAACTAAGCTACACAGGCGTCCGAAATCATTTTCTTGACAGGAAGACCTCGTTATATTGTGTTGCGGTATTTAATCATTTTACAATTTTTTATGGGAGAGTGAAAATGCCACTGTCTACTTTATCAAGGCAGAATTTTTTTGCGAGAACACCTGTCGGGAAAGTAGCCTAGCCAATCTCAACTCTTAAATCATGGAAATCAATTAATAATTTTTAAAAAATTTAAAATCTTTCTATGGAAAAAAAGACGCTTTCAAACGTGCCGGGATTCGAGCCAGGGTCTTTCGATAGACGGTCGACTACTCTAACCAACAGAGCTACACAGGCGCCTGGTATCTCATTCTCCACAGGGAGACGTCATTATATTGCGTTTCGGCATTTAATAATTTTACAATTTTTTATGGTAGAATTAAAATATCACTGTCTACTTTATCAGCACACGGTTGTAAAATTATTATATGTCGAAATGCAATATAACGAGGTCTTCCTGTCAAAAAAATGATTTCGGACGCCTGTGTAGCTCAGTTGGTTAGAGCACTCGACCGGCAATCGAAAGACCCGGGTTCAAATCCCGGCACAATCGAAAGCGTCTCTTTTTCCACAGAAAGATTTTAAATTATTAATTGCTCTCCAAGATTAAAGAGTTGAAATTGTCTGCAAGGACACATGTCGGGAAAGAATCCTATCTGATATCAAGACTTTTGTCCTGATAAAGTAAACAGTGACATTTCAACTCACCATAAAAAATTGTAAGATAAATCTAATATTTGCAAAAAAAATTCTTGATTAATTTTCAATTGCTCATGTTCAGAAAACTAAAAATCTTAAAATAGATTAAATAGATTTAAGGCAATGGAAAAATACTAATTTGATTTAGAAATAATTTCAAAGGTTTCATGAGGTTTATGAAAATCTGAATTATTCAATGTTGCATTTCCAAAAATCAGAAATCAAAATTCTGTATTGCTGAGAAAACTAGAAAATAAAAAATTGGACCATTTATAAATTGAAAATTTTCAAAAGTATGAAATCAAGAGATTTTTTTCCTTGCATTTTACAAATTTTAAAGACTAGTAAATTATACGATATTTCCGAAATTGTTATTCGATATAACATATATAAAAATCCGTTTCGACAAATGTCATTGCTTGGCTTTGAGTTCCAGAAAAATATTTGTAATCAGTTTAAAGAATGGCTAGGGACTCAAGTGAAAAGCTCTATCCAAAATTCCAAAAAAAAGTTCCAGTAGAATTTTTTGAAAAATTCTAATCTAGTTGAAAACAATAATATATGGATTTCTGTTTAATTTTGGTATAATGCATCTTGTAGGAAAGTATGCAAATTAAAGTCACTGTATATACACCCGCGAGGAAACACTGATAATTTACATTTTGTAGAGCACAAAATTGATTTTTAAAAATGTTCACCTTGGCAGCCATATCCAGAATTTGAGGTACCCGGAAGGTTTAAGATCGTGAAGGTTGTAAGACTGATGCCCAAGTAATCCAAGACGAAAGTATTTATAGGAATCGCAAGCATACGTCATGGGGTGGTCACATATTCAACGATCATTGGTCACCCTACTTGCATTGTAAACAGTTCAGGACGAGTACGTGATTGTACCGCTATGGCAGGAAAAGTTTCGTTCGCCTCAGTATTCGTCACGTTTGCTCTCTATTGTTAACATATTGCTATCTTCTCCGAATCACTTTAATAACTTTCGAGAAAGTTACAAAATCGCATTACAACGCAGCGAGAACTAACCAGGAAGAGTTCACTTAAGGGGGTCTCCTTATCCAGAACTTTCGAAAAATCGATGTTTTTTTTTGTTTCGATCGACGGAAAAATTATTAGAAAATATTGTCGCAAAATTTTACAGTCCATATCGGAATAGTTTTGATGGTAGAGTTCCGAGCAGCGGCTTGCGCGGAGCGAGCGAAAAGTAGGCGGAGGAAGGCGTAGTGCTCAGTGTGTCTAGATAAGTTTTCTTATCTCTGGCGTCTTCGAACACCTCAATTTTTTTTTTTTTGCTATGTTATCGTTCCGAAGATAAGCCTGAGGAATTTGACGATTTTTTAATGTGTTCATGTATTTAAGGGGGTCTTCTACCTTGTTGGTTCAAAAAAATCGATTTTTTTGTTGCATTTTTGTGGCCTAGAAGGTGCTAGAAATATAATCTTAAAAGGGTATAACCGAAATCTTATTATTTCGGGGTTTCCAGAGCCGTCAAATATAGCTCCGCTCCGCGATTCATGCATGAATATCTTTAAATGCGATTTCCCAAAAGTTGCGTTTTTGCAACTGGTTGACATGATATCTCGAAAAGTAATTGATCAATAAACTAAAGTCATATATCAAAATTTGTGAAAAATATGTCGCTATCGTCTGACAAGAGCTTTTTGGATTTTTTCAATTTCAAGAATTTTTACAGCTGTTCTTGGCCTTGAAAACATAGAAATTTTTTTTTTCTTGTTTGTTCACTATTTCCTGAAATTTTCAAATTTTGCAAATTCCTTGTGTCAAACGATAGCCAAAGGCATAAAAAAACTGAATCATTTTGGTTTTTTTGTTTCAAACGACTTTCATGAGCTAAATCGTGTCAACCGTTTTGGTATACATTTTTCGTAAGGGATATTTTAAGGTCAAATCACGGTCAAATTGGAGGCAGTAAAATTTCAGTAAAATTTTTGTTGAAAGTATATAAATAAATAAGTTAAATGCAAAAAACCGCACCTCGATTGCATTATTGGTTTCCCTACAATTCATTCTCAAAAAACAGTATCAAAAACCGTCTGAAAACTTTAAAGCGCGTTTTCTCGAAACCACATTTTTCAAAATTGCGTACACAATTAAAAAAGAACTATTAAAGCTATTATTATAAACTTTTTTTTTATTTGTAGATTATTAAAATGCGCTTATAGTGAAACTTTAATTTACATGATACAGAATTTATTTTCATTATATATAACGCATTTTCAACAAAAAAAAGGGCGAAAAATTTGATTTTTTGAAAAGTAACTTGAAAGATCAATTAAAAAATTTTTTTTTACAATTTTTTAGGTTCACTATAAGCGGAAGACTCTTCTGAATAAAAAAAAAAAATATATGTGTGTTTCAGATAAAAACTTTGGACTATATCATGCACGCGATTTCAATTGTCCGTGGCGAGACGCTGCGCGGGATCTTCGACTAGTCCGAGATTTTTTGTTATTTTTAAATAAAAAAACTATTTTTAGAAGTTCAGATATGTACCTAAATATATGCGGAAAATCGTTGACCTGTGTTTTTATTTTCTGCTTGAAAAAAAATTAGGAAAAAGTACCTTTTTTTTGGTTCTGGATAAGGAGACCCCCTTAAAAGGGCATGACACATGATTTGAAACGTCTTAAATGCTAATCGCCGGAGGCGATAATACGGCACAATATTGGCCCAATCTCGGCAGCCAACAGTCGGCTATTGTTATTGGGCCAGTGTCGCCGTTTGCATCGGTCAAGTGCTGGGCCAACGACGGCGTCCTTTTTCGACTGTTTAAATTTACCGACCTTCAGGCGAAACTTGGCCCAGTATCGGCACTATATCAAGCCGATTGTCACTTTTACTATAGAATCCAGTTTCGAAAGTAGAAGAGACAGAGTCTGGCCCCTGGAGAGCATATTACTGGGCCACGTCTTACTGTTACGACCGCAAACCATTCTGGAAGTGAGAAAACCAGAGATCGGCACAGCATCGGCCCGTTTTCTGTACCGAACACAGGTGTTAGCGACTAGAATTTGGGCCAGAATTGGCCGCCAAGTGCATACCGGAGTTATCAATCCAGCAACGGCAGGATATTGGCAATCGAACCTAGACAAATTTTTGGCGATGCTCGGCCAGTGTTGGGCCGTATCTAACTGGCCCTAGTTTGAAATGAAACGCTGCGCCTAATCTGGGCCAGGTATGGGCGTTGAAATTAACTGTTTGTTAGACCTTGTCTTGATTAGGCACTGCGTTTCGTTTCGAACTATGGATGCCATGTCTGGGCCCAGTTTGAGCCACAGAAAATTTTTTGCACAGGTGAAAGTTCCTATATTTGTCATATGTAATTAAATTATTTAATTTCGCCTCATTGCAGATAATTTTAGTAGACAGAATCGTGCTTTCACTATTGCGTAAAGTAGATTCAGTCTTTCGCGTAAGTGTAACGTTTCTGTCACATGAAGAAGCACCCCTTGAATACCAAACGTTGTCCCAGAATGCAATATGGTGATGAATCATTTTTTGCAATGGGTATTTCGAGTTGGGAAAAACACTTTCTCGTTCATCCCCTTTGAAATTACAATATATATGTATCAAGAAAAAAAACATGAATTACGAAATGGGTTATCAATTGACAAAAAAAAATCATTTGCAATAAATGTCCTCTCATTGTTACTCCATATGTTATAGATAACTGCTGCACAGAAAAATCTTGCTCTCTAAACCTGAATCAGTGAAATAGTCACTGATTATATCAGTGAAAATATATAAACTGATGAATCAGCGCCCTGCTTTGATTGCACTGAGGAATCGTTGAACGCGTCACCTGAACATAACTTTTGAATTCGCGAATTCAAAACTTTTATCTACACTTTACTGATTTATCGTCCCTTAAAAATAATAATAATTACGTAATTTCGTTTCAGTGTTGTTTAGCCTAAAATAAACGAGTTCATCTATCGTTAATTTATATTGCTGATTTTATTATTCCCACCTGAATCTTTCACTGATTCATTAAGTGAGTTCAATCTATTTCACTGATTCATCAGTCGAATTTCACTGATTCTCAGTGAACGACTTATAGCTGCTGCCATCAGTGAATAGTCACTGCGAATCAGTGGCCGTTCACTGATTCAGGTTTAGAGAGTGAGGTTCTATTAAGTTGCAGCTTAAATTAAAAGTGCACGGAGAAAAATAGATAATAAACCGTAATATCTTGATATTAGCAGATAATATATTTGCGATTTAACTATGGGACAGCCATCTAGATATTAAAACAGAGCATCTGCAGATATTAAAAAAAAGATGTTTATTCGCAATATCTAAGATACTAAACTAAACAACCCAATATTTTAATTTGAAATATCTCAGGTGTTAAACTGAAATACGCTAGATATCGGGACATAGTATTTAAGATAATAAACTGTAATATCTTAGATAGGTTTTAATGACAATTACTAGTGCTCTTTCTCTGTATGTACATATGTCGAAAGTCAAAGGCAAGGCAACCTGTTAATAAATGGAGATTATAAAAACGTTCAACATAATTGTTAACATTTGGAATCTATTACGAATTCCAGTAAGCAAATTCCGATTCGAAGTTAAATTTGAAAACGGCTTTATAGAGAACGTGTTATTGAGAGGTTAGAAAATTCATTTCAAAGATTGAAGGTATAAGAATGACATATTTATATAGATACCTACTGATTTCAATACTGGTAATTTGAAATTTCTTTACAAATGACACTTCAAAATTTCATATAGACACAGCTACTGTTTGTAACATCTTAGATATTAAAGTTTAATATCTAATGTTGTAAATTTCGAATATAATCTGTTATTGGTCATTAATATCTCGTATATTTAAGAGAATATACTAGATATTATGTAGTATAATCTAGATATATAATAATAATAATTACGTAATTTCTTTTTAGGCTGTTTAACCTAAAATAAACGAGTTTATCAATTGTTAAAATATGTTGCTGGTTTTATTATTCCCACCTGAAGATTTCACTGATTCAATCTATTTCACTGATTCATTAGTCAAATTTCACTGATTCTCAGTGAAAGACTTATAACTGCTACCATCAATGAATAGTCACTGAGAATCAATGGCCGTTCACTGATCCAGGCTTAGAAAGCATTAGACCCGAAAAATCGCTTCTAAATAACACTTTGCTTTTTTCTATCAGAGTATCAGAATGACATGTTATTAATTAATCATGAAATGCTTTCACATCCTGTTATTTGTCTTTCATCGACAGGGAATATATTTATCAATTTTGTTAATGATATTGTGGATGAATTAATATGTAATATCATAGTTAATTGACCCAATAATTATCCATCCTAAATAAAAGTAGTAAAAGTGTTGAGAGAAAGTGTTGCATAACCTGCTCCTCGATCCTCGAGATCCATTAAGAAAAGATTAATTAATGCGGTCGCGTTTCACTTTCTTCGGAAGGTGGGTTACACAGAATGCAGTCATTGAAGATGAGTATGACCGTGACCGTGACCAGGAATCTCTGACTGTGACCGAAATAAGTCCGCATTCTCATCCTCAATCTAAAGAAGCGACTTTCTCAAGGTCACTGGGTCTTCCTCTCATCTTACCTTCACAATCTTGGGCTCGTCTTCTCTCGGACGTTCACCTTTACAGATGCGTAATTACTCTCAGTCACTCTTCATACTTATGTATTCTTTATCAAATTCTTCTAACTTGTTAATTTTTTGCAAATTTTTTTATGCATCGTTTACATAATATTTCACTTGGCTTTCACCTTTTACTTTTATTATACTATGTTTCTGATATGATCAAATTTTATATATTTTTAAAAGTATTATTATCATTTATATTCAAATGTAAATATGAGTTCTATGCTTTTTTCGCTGTAGTATTTGATGCTATCTTGGATAGGAGGTCGCAAAAAATATGCATATTATATTTTCAAATAATACTTTCACCAAGGCTCAAATAAAGATCGCTTGTATATGTAATTTGACAGATATACGTAATCAATTTTCGATTAATGAATTAGTAGTTTCTAATTCTTTTTATTTCGTAATCATGGCAGATTTTAAGATCATGATTCTTTCTACACAAAGAAAAATAGATAGTAAACCGCAATATCTTGATATTAGCAGATAATGTATTTGCGATTTAACTATGGGACAGCCATCTAGATATTGAAACAAAGTATCTGTAGATATTAAAAAAAAATATGTTATTTCGCAATATCTAAGATATTAAATTAAAGAACCCAATATGTTAATTTGAAATATCTCAGATGATAAACTGAAATACATTAGATATCAGGTCATACTATTTGAGATATTTAACTGTAATATCTTAGATAACACAGGCACACAAAAAAACCAAGTCTCTGATATTTGAACGCGACACATATGTTCCCATGTAATTTGATCCGCTGATCACGAATCCGCGGTCCAATTGACCCCATGACATCTGGGTCAAGGGCATTTGAAGGTCAAAATTGAACACACACATTTGAGTTGAAAAAAATGACTAATCTTTATGTTTTTTGGGTCGCTGAATAATAATTCGAGGTCGGTTTGACCTCAAGTAGTAAAGGTCAAGGTCATTTGAAGGTCAAACGTGTTTATTTTGGAAATAATGCATTTTTGACTGCAGATTCTGAAAGAACGGAAAATTTTACGTCCAAAACTGTATTTTTTAATTTTTTTAATATGATCCAAAGGTCATTTCAAGGTCATTATAAGTGGTGATGTGGAGAATCAATTTAATCACTGCAAAAATACGAAAATATGATTTCCTTTACCTAAACTACTGTGGTAATATATTTTGGTGGTTGCTGGATCAGAATACGAGGTCTTTTTTGACCCCATCACACCTGGGTCAAGGGCATTTGAAGGTCGGAAATTGGGAAAAATATCGTTTTAGTGGAATAAACTACTTATCATTATGTTTTTTGGTTCGCTGAATTCGAATTTGAGGTCGGTTTGATCTCAAGCTGTGAAGGTCAAGGTCATTTTAAGGTCAAACTTGTTTATTTTGAAAAGAAACTGCATTTTTGACTCCAGATTCTGAAAGAACGGAGTAGTATCTATCAGTAATACCTATCTTGTGTCAGCACCCAGGGCACCTCCACGTGGTGACGGCGGAAACGGCTTTGTTTTTCTTGTTTGTTTCTTCAATTCTTCTTGTAGCATCTTATTAGCAAAGTCACCAACTAGTAAAGAGCTGCGGTCACTTGATGACGATGATTGCGGGCCCGCTTGCTCACCCTGACCAACCGCCGATACTGGGCATCCAAGACCCTGCATCGTAGACTTTCCTGTGCCAGCCATGACGGCGTCATGCCTTCACCCCAGGGCTTAGCCGGAAAACAAACAAGAAAAACAAAGCCGTTTCCGCTGTCACCACGTGGAGGTGCCCTGGGTGCTGACACAAGATAGGTATTACTGATAGATACTACTCCGTTCTTTCAGAATCTGGAGTCAAAAATGCAGTTTCTTTTCAAAATAAACAAGTTTGACCTTAAAATGACCTTGACCTTCACAGCTTGAGATCAAACCGACCTCAAATTCGAATTCAGCGAACCAAAAAACATAATGATAAGTAGTTTATTCCACTAAAACGATATTTTTCCCAATTTCGACCTTCAAATGCCCTTGACCCAGGTGTGATGGGGTCAAAAAGACCTCGTATTCTGATCCAGCAACCACCAAAATATATTACCACAGTAGTTTAGGTAAAGGAAATCATATTTTCGTATTTTTGCAGTGATTAAATTGATTCTCCACATCACCACTTATAATGACCTTGAAATGACCTTTGGATCATATTAAAAAAATTAAAAAATACAGTTTTGGACGTAAAATTTTCCGTTCTTTCAGAATCTGCAGTCAAAAATGCATTATTTCCAAAATAAACACGTTTGACCTTCAAATGACCTTGACCTTTACTACTTGAGGTCAAACCGACCTCGAATTATTATTCAGCGACCCAAAAAACATAAAGATTAGTCATTTTTTTCAACTCAAATGTGTGTGTTCAATTTTGACCTTCAAATGCCCTTGACCCAGATGTCATGGGGTCAATTGGACCGCGGATTCGTGATCAGCGGATCAAATTACATGGGAACATATGTGTCGCGTTCAAATATCAGAGACTTGGTTTTTTTTGTGTGCCTGTGTAATTAAAGTCAATATTTATGTCATTGAATGCAATTGTCTAATAATTATGTAAAAATTCTGATTGAAAAATTGAAATAAAAAAATCAAATTAAGAAAATATAACATGATGTAAATAATGATTGATTAAGGCATTCAAAATTTTCTTACAATATCCTTTTTTTCTCGAATTCCTCGATCTAAGAGTTTTCGCAAGTCCATATTTGGTTGATTATTATTCTCGAAGTCAAGGCCACCTGTTGATAAATGGTGATTATAAAAACGTTCAACATAATTGTAAATATTTGGAATCTATTATAAATTCCAGTAAGTAAATTCCGATTCGATGTTGAATTTAAAAATGGCTACATAAAGAACGTGTTATTGAGAGGTTAGAAAATTCATTTCAAAGATTGAAGGTATAAAAATGACATACTTATATAGATAGATATTTACTGATTTCAGTACTGGTAAAATGAAGTTTTTTCAAAAATAACACTCCAAAACTTCATATAGACACAACATTATTAACTCAGTGTCGAAACCAAAAACCACGCGACCGGCAAAACTATGGGCGAGCGCGATAGACGATAGACAAATTATATGGTATTCAAAGACTCTGATCACGTGACTTTTCCTCAGGTACGTGCACGCTACTGTTTATAATATCTTAGATATTAAAGTTTAATATCTACTATTGTAAATTTTGAATATAAACTGTTATTGGTCATTAATATCTTTTATATTTAAGAGAATATATTAGATATTATGTAGTATAATCTAGATATGATATAAGGTAATATCCAAAATTTTAGTATCTCATTTTTAGTATCTATTTTTCTCAGTGTATGATTGATTTCTTATTTAAAAGATATTAAAAAATGAGTGAAATTTGAAATCCTAATCTTCTTTTGGAAGTATCACATGAAAAAGAAATTTTATTTTGAACCTGTGTCGATAAAGTATAAATCGCATAAGTGATGTATGGCCTGAATCTTCTAACTTTTTCAATCTTAATTTCATTTATTATTCTATCTTTTCTGCCTCCTTGGTTATTATATTATAATATAATTTATAGAATTATAGAATTATAATTATTATAATTATTATATATAATTATAATTGTAATAGATCAGATTTCTGACATAATTAACGAAAAAATTAAGCAATATTGATAATTAAATTTTTTTGAAATATTATTAACCAGTTTTAATGATTTACGAGTTAAGGGGATCCGCCACCCTTTAAGGGGTTAGACAACTGTGAAATTTTTAAAAAATAATTTTCTTTTATTGGCTTAAAAAATTCTTTGAACCCTCTAGAATAAGATACAAAAGGTCTCATATCCACCCGATGATTATAGCAGATTAAGAGTAAGAAGCTTAAATCAATTTTTTTACTGAAAGAACTAGTACAAAACTTTAAACGCGTTTTTCTAAAAAATATGTTTTTCAAAACGGTGTACACGATATCTCGAGATCTAATTAACGAATTAACTTGAAATATGGTACACTTATTCTAAAAACTAGTGTCTTTCGGTTGACGGGCAATTTTTAATATTATGTTTTGTTTAATAATTATTAATAATAATAACATGTAATTTAGGTCACAAAATTGCAGTCAAAAATTCAGGAATTTTTTCTCGTCACCAAAAATGAAAAAAATAAATAAAATGATCTATTAACCGAAAGCCAATACAATATAGATAATGAGCATATTTTTTATTTTTGTTTCAGTTGACTGGTTTTCGCAAAATCATGTACACCATGTGACCATGCGTGAAAATCATAGGGATGCGCGAAGTAGCTTAACTCGACGAGGTTTATATTTTTTTAGACAAAAAAATGTTCACACGTTCTACAATGTGTACATAAGATAATAAAAAAAATTACTGATGT
Organism: Diplolepis rosae; assembly: GCA_030998225.1. Lineage (NCBI taxonomy): Eukaryota > Metazoa > Arthropoda > Insecta > Hymenoptera > Diplolepididae > Diplolepis > Diplolepis rosae. Next base: position 6,829,356 of record JAPYXD010000727.1, on the reverse strand, counting down.
TTCATAAATATTTAGTTAGAAATTAATTCCTGAAAATTACCCTGAAAAAACGCCCGTCACAGTGGTCTAACCTCTTACCAGGGGTGTTAGTTGAAATTTGCCGGTTTTACTCATAGATGTTGCTAGAGATATGTATACATTTCTATGATTTGGCATCTATGTCATATTTTTCTACGGACAATAACCTTCAAAAATACACAATTACGTTCTGCCAAAATAATAGCATCAGTTGTTTACCTCAGTGAATATGTCGAGTTTCGTTCCAAGTAAATCGCATTTGCGGCATTCGTTGCTTTTCTTATTTCATCAAAAGAAAAAAGCAGTTGAAGCTCATCGATTGCTGGTAGAAACTTATGGTGAACATGCTCCAGTGATTAGAACACGTGAGACATGGTTTCGTTAATTTAAAAGTGGAGATTTCGATTTAACAGACAATGAACATCCTGGTGCAGCGAAAAAGTTCGAAGACGAGGAATTGCAGGCGTTATTGGATGAAGACCCAACCCAATCGCAACAACAATTGGCACAAACACAAAATGTGACCCGAGGAGCAATTTGCCAACGTTTAAAAGCCATGGGAAAAATCCAAAAGTATGGAAAATGGGTACCACACCACCTGAACGATAGACAAATGGAAAATCGAAAAACCATTTGTGAAATGCTGCTTCAACGGTTTGAAATGAAATCTTTTCTGCATCGAATTGTTACGGGGGACGAAAAATGGATTTATTTCGAGAACCCGAAGCGGAAAAAATCATGGCTTTCACCTGGTGAGGTTGGCCCATATCGACTCCAAGGCCAAATCACTTTGGCCGTAAGACAATGCTCTGTGTTTGGTGGGACCAGTGTGGTGTGGTGTACTTCGAGTCATTAAAACCTGGTGAGACGGTGAATACGGATCGCTACCGACAACATATTATCAATTTGAATCATGCGTTGATCGAAAAACGGCCGAAATGGGCCCGAAGACATGGCAAAGTTATCCTACAACATGACAACGCACCCTCTCATACCGCTAAAGTGGTGAAGAACACATTAAAAGCATTGAATTGGGAAATATTATCGCACCCGCCTTACTCTCCAGACCTCGTCCCGTCCGACTATCACCTTTTAGCATCGATGGGACACTCACTCGTAGAGCAGCGCTTCGCTAATTTTGAAGAAGTCGAAAAATGGCTCGTCGAATGGTTTGCCTTGAAAGAGAAAAAGTTTCTTTGGAATGGTATCCATGAATTGGTTTGAATAACTTTTTTTTTTTTTAACCAATTGTCATGATTATTTTTTTATTTTGTTCCTTACAATATGTAGCAACTTTTTGGGCAAAAAAAGCACTCTAGCTAAGAAAATAACTACAACATTTATTTTTCTTCATATTTTGGGATATTTTTATTTTATTTGTAACTTTTTTTCAGTCATGTTACTCTATTTTCCGTACCCAAAAAGTTTCCACACATTGTAAGGAACAAAATTTAAAAAAAATCATGACAATTGGTTAAAAAACAAAAAAAGTTATTCAAAGTGAAAAAATGTCAAATAAATGCCCAAAAAACTCAAAAATTTTAGTTTTATAATACATAAAGGTCCTGGAATTTTTAAAAACCCCAAAAACCTTTCTAAATAAAAGTACTAAAAATATATACAATATATATACATATACAATATATATATATATATACAATATATACACGATTAAATTTTATGTTACATTTACAAATTATGGTTGAATATAGAACAATTACATTGTTTTAGGGATTAATATAAAACATTATGTGCTTAACAGAACAACATTACTTCAATCTCGCAAACCTCCTTAAAACATGCGCCCTGAAATTATAATGAATAAGAGGTGATACATCTAGTGTGAAGGTGAAGCCAAGGTTCTACGCAAATCAATCGGATCTTCTCGTAAATCTCGGAAATCCCAGGTTGTCCACCTGAAACGACCTCTTCTCAAGATGCTTTTATCTCACAACCTGCTGAACTTGAGCACTCGAGTAGTATTTATCTTCTTGCTACATAAACCTAGTTAGGATCACACACGGCAATCACTTAAATTTCTTTCTCGCACTTTTCTACTCTTATGAAAATCCATGTAATTATATATGAACAAAAAATCTGCTTAGCGCTCAGTCTTATGCTCTTCGCATACATTTAAGTTTATTTCTTATAATTTGATACTGAGGTTCAAATCAATTTTATAATATTACAAATGATGTGAATTACACATTTTCTCAAAGTCACTAAATTTGTTTTTGAGTTTAAGTGAAACAGGAAATTCAATTAAGTTTTAACTCGATATCTCAAATAATACGGAAATGCGAAGGGCGAAAAAAAGTGTCGGTAAAGTAGGGATCGGATAGATAAGACATGGCTTTAAGGTCATGTGATACTTGGGAAAATAAGTAACTTCATGTAAAAAACTTTGTTCAGTTTCTACATATTTATGTCCAAAAAACAGAAAAATTGGTTTCCAAGATTTGGAAAATGACATAGAGAAGATAAAGTTGGGCGTAGATAGACTTCTTTTGGTTTTAACAATAAAAACGGAATTTCCGATAAATTTTGCTGAAATTGAACTTTTTTCCATTTTTTAAACCATAAGTAGTCTAGTCTAAAATCAATAAAATTTGCTAATTTCCTGAGTATCACATGCCCTTAAGGATACAAGTTATTTATATAAAATATTTTTGGCGGTAAAGTTGGAATGAAAAGACTTACGTGTCTATCTATCTTGGTACGATGGAAAAACACAAATAAATTCATATTTAGATTTTCTAACTTGATAACGTCTATCCAGCATCCGATTGCTACATCAAGTACGACTATTTATTGAACCACCAAAAGCCATACCTTTAGGTTATTTATAATTAACAAATTTTCAGACTTATTCTTTAGATCATTGCATCACGAAATTAATCTGTACTAGGTCTGCAGAACAGAAGTGATTTCTTGCATCATTTTTACGTAATAATAAATATAAGTCTCATATCTTTCTTTTATATCTTAATTTCGTCTACATCTTATAAACGAAAGACAGCAGCTTATCGAATAGACTAATATTGCGGGCCTCAGGGCTAATAGTTGAGCAATGCAATAGAAATTGATCCAATTTTTGAAGTGAAAGGACAATTTGTAAACAAATTAACTAGATGTTTCATTACATGCATTTTAATTGAACTAAATTAGTGCCGAATTTTTTTTAACGATAAGTCTAGCCTGCTTATGCAGAAATTTTGTCATGGCTCAAATTAGGCCCAGGAATGGCACCTTTAATTCAAAATTAAAGACCACGCCTAATCTTGGGCCTCTGTTTGGGTCCCAACCTGGCAATCTCTGCTTAGGTAAATATAATACTTCACGCAATTTATCAAAATTGCTACTTTCTTTAAACTTGTATTCCCAGATCAGACCCTGGTTTGGAAAATCCAGACTTTATATGAAACACAAAACCAAACCTAGGCGCAGATTGGAAAACGAATTATTGCAACGACATCTTCCGGGTGTTAAATCCGTCCAACTTGGCCCAGCTCGTTCGGCGTTTCGCGTGCCAGGGCAGGGCCAGTTAAGAAAATTGCTACACGGAAAAATGATACTTTTATTAATCTAGTAACATTTTTATTAAACTAGCAATATATTTTATAAAAACAAATTAAATTTTTTAATAAATGCAATAAAAAGGTTATACACTATTTGATGAAATATTTTTTTTTTTAAATATAGAATTTCACTTTCTCACTCCTTTTTTTGGATCTTAAGGGGATTCGCCACTTTTCAAATTTTTATTTTTTGTGTTTAGACCTTCCAAATCATTTTTTTATATTCAGTACCTTTATTTAGAAAGGTTTTCGGGGTTTTTTCCAATTCCAGCACCTTTATGTATTTTTAAACTAAACATTTTGAGTTTCTTGGGCATTTTTTGATGTTTTTTGACTTTGAATAACTTTTTTGTTTTTCAACCAATTGTCATGATTCTTTTTTTATTTTGTTCTTTATAATGTGTAACAACTTTTTGGGCATGAAAAGAAAGCACTCTAGCTGAAAAATAACCACAAAATTGTTTTTTTCATATTTTGAAATTTTTTAATTTCAAATTAATTAGTTGAGTTTGAAATTTTTGTCACTGCCTACACCGGCAATCGAAAGACCTGGGCTCGAATCCCAGCGCAGTCGAAAGCGTCATTTTTTCCACATAAAGATTTTCAAATTCTTTAAATATTTTTTTAATTTCATTTGTAACTTTTTTTCAGTCATGTTACCTTATTTTCCATACCCACAAAGTTTCTACTTATTGTAAGGAACAAAATAAAAAAAAATCATGATAATTAGTTGAAAAACAAAAACTTATTCAAAGTCAAGAAATGTCAAAAAATTGCCCAAAAAAAAAAATTTTAGTTTAAAAATACATGAAAATGGTGAAATTTTTGAATAAAAATCCAAAACCTTTTTAAATAAAGGTACTAAATAAAAATGTTATGGAAGGTCTAAACTCAAAGAATAAAAATATTAAAGTTGGCGGATCCCCTTAATACAGTCTTTAACTCTACTTTGTCCATGTGTTCTTCATGATGGAGAGTTGAAATCAAAACTGATCTCGCGTCTAAATTTCTAGGAGTTTATATATAAGTGTAACCTCTAGGTTTCTATTCGTTCAATTATATATCCCAATACTGGTCCCCAGCTAAATGCCGATTACGTATTTGAATAAATGTTTAGGCAGAGTAGGACTGACTATAAGATTTGAATTAGGTTACCAAGATAATGACTGGACACTTCACAAACTTATCATGACATAACACGATTTGTCTTTCTTGTGCAAACTTCATGTTAGGATGAAGAAATATTAGCAACCTATGAGAATTTCTTCTTGGATATGAACATCTCCATAGAATAAAAATGTAAATTATTTTCCAAACAGTATTGAAAAAATTAAAAACTATTTTTAAAGTAAAAGCAGAAATGATTGATAAATTCATAAAACTGTTTTTAGCTATAGTTTATAATATTTTTTTTCCATGAAAATAAATAAACATATAAATTCTTTTTCTTTATATAATATCTTAAAATCAAATATTTGTAGCACTTTATTTTCTACAAACATATTTTATAATTAAATTAATTAAATTTGTTTAAAAATTACTTTTTGCTAAATTAGAGAATTCAGATAACAGAAATTAATTGATGTGAACATTTTTTGCTTTTTACAAACGTCATGAATATTTTTGGACCAATTTAAATCTCTTTATCTCATATTTTACATATTTGGCTTTTTCAAATTGTGATATAAAATGATAATTAAAACATTAATTTGAAAATCTTTAAGGGCACAATTTTCCCTTTATAAGAAAGATAAATATATTGGTTTGCATAATTTATGAGACCTTTTAATAATTGCGTGAAAGTCATGAATTTCATCTTCTCGACAAGAACATGTGACCACAATTTTTGTATTTGTGTTTCTTTTATTTCTGCAAAGTCTCATAATTTAACAAACGAAAATTGATCAATAATTACAGGTAACTGTAAAAATTTTCGCAAAATTTTCATTCGAATAAAGTTGACAGATGTTCTTTATAATTTTCTGTTGTATTTTCCAATTTTTCAAGAAAATATTTTGTAAAATGAAAACATGAAACCTGGTAGATCCATGGCCTTCAGATCGTTTGTGGAAGAAGCTTGCATGTTTAAATATTTGGTTCAAATTTGGTCGTTGTAGAGATTTGAAAATTTGAATCGTTTCAAATTCTTGAAATTGTGAATTGAGAAGGTGTTGCCACCCTAATTATAGTGATAAAATTACTTTCCTGAGATAAAATATATTAAATTTGAATCCTGGTTTGAAATAACACTTCCTTTTAAGGTAATTCATCTTCAAAAACTAAACTTCAGGCAAAAATAGATAATTTTGCTTTCAAAAATAGCAATATTGAAGGGCTAATTTGAAAGAAAAAAGATTATTTTCCATATAAAAAATTGAAATGCAGAAAAATATTGTATTTAACAAATTTTATTTGTGCTGAACTTTTTTCCTTATCGCTTTATACCAAATTTACAAAATGATGCGATTCTAATAAATCACGACTTTTTTTCAGGAAAAATAATCATCACAACTTTACCTTTCCCAATTTTAGGAAATAAATTCTTTAATGGCTAAAACCATTGAAAATCAATTTTCCAAAACAAAATTCTTATGAATAAATTGCTGAATTTGGTAATAATTTATTCATTTTAGGAAATTGGAAACGGTCGAGTTGTAGAGAATCATTTTCCTGAACAAATTATCCGTTATTTATTAGAATCACATAGAGTTCTTAAATTCTCGAGAATTCAAGTGCAAGTAATATAACCGAGAATATTACAAAATTTAAAGAATATAAGAAAATATCATGGGAATTTTGAGAATTTATGGTTGAAATAATTATTTGTAAATATTTTGAGTACTTTTATAAATATACCTGTATAAAGAAGAAGCTAAGAACAGTTTTACTGTTAATATAATAAAATTATATGCTGTCGAAATTTGAGGTTAGATTCATTTTGAATTTAATAAACTGAATACTAAAAATCTTGAATTAGTATTATACTTGAATTTATATTATCTATTTAATTATAGAATATATATAGAATCCTTTTTTATACAAACATATGTAGTTATATTATATTAAGTTATATATTAATTTATCAAGTAAAACTCCCATAAGTTAGTGAATTCTTTTATTCATAATTATAATTAAACAAATAAATTCCTTTATTAACTCCCACTGATGTGAAGTAATTCCAATTTTAATACAAAAATCTAAGATTTCCGTACAATAATTTCCGCAATAATACTTTAAACTAAATGTCTAGAACATAACCTATAATATTATACCACTTTTAGTTCTCATTTTTCACTTTCTTCCACACAAATAAAATGCAAATACAAAGTTTAGGAAATAATTTCATATTGCAGTACTAATTCATTTTCATTGTTCAATATGTTTAACAAACAAAATTCTCATAAATTCTAAAAGAATTTATCTGCCGTTTATATTCTTGTTAATTTTTTTAAATTTTATCAGGTGTACAAATAAGTTTCCGCCGTTTGATAAAAGTTGGTGCCACCAGTAAACATACATACACCAGTTACAACATAACCTTGAAATATTAGTGGATTTTTATCTGTAAAATATATTCTTTTGTGTGCGAAAATGTCGAGTTTTAAGCCGAATAAGCGTCATTTGCGGGAATTTTTGATTTACTTCTTCAATTTGAAGAAATCTGCAGCTGAGGCACATCGATTGCTTGTAGAAACATATGGTGAGGCTACCTTAAGGTTTAAAAAGTTGAAGAACGGCCAATTTGACATTGAAGACAAAGAACGTAGCGGAAGCCCGAAAGTGTACGAAGACACGGAATTGGAAGCATTATTGGATCAAGATTCGAGCCAAACACAACAAGAACAATACGATAGACAATACTTCGAATAAAACATAAGGTTCCCTTCTTTCACAATAAATGTCCAATTTTTGATAAAAAACGTCGGAAACTTATTTATACACCTGATATATGAAGCGATAAGAAAAAAAGTTCGAGTAAAAATAAAATTTGTTAAATGCATTATTTTATAATTTTTCAAATTTTTTGCTTGGAAGATAATCTCTTTTCTTTCAAATGATCCCTTCAATAATAATATTGCTATTCTTGATAGCAAAATGATCTATTTTTATCCGAAGCCTAATTTTCACGGATGAACTATCTTAACTGTGATCTTAATTTAACAAGATTTTTCACTCAAGGATTCAATCTAGACCCATAAATTCTTACATATTACCTTTTTATAAAATCCACCAAGTACGCAATTCCGAAATACTTATAAAGCGGTGTATCCTTTTATCTTCTCATTTTAAAAGAAGCATAATTCCTCACTATGGGAGGAATCCAACCAAGTTGTGCAAAAGGATAAAGAGACGAGGCGTGGCAAAGGGAATGAAGAGAGAATCGAGGAACCGAGGACGAATAATAATGATTGCACTAAGGAGAAAAAGAAGGAAATAATTTGGTGGTAATGGGATAAGAACGGGTGAAAGTTATGTAAGGCAATAACGATCCCATGTATGTGTAATGTGTGTAATATATGTGTGTGTAAGAGGTAAAGTGGATCAGGTGTCTGCCTTCAGAACCGAAATCTAGGGCGAGGTGCCCCTCACTGGGTCATTGCGTCAGACTTCGAGATTGATCCTGAGGGGTACCGATGATTCTACTTCGCCTGCGGGATCACCGAATTCTGGGGAGCACTCATATAAAAAGACCCACTCCTTACTGGAACAACATCATTTGATCGCTTTGCATCCATCGGTTCAACAAACCCACAAACCTCTTCAGTCATGGCATTCAAAGTGAGCCTTCTCTTTTACAATCACCACCGATAATTCTCTTCAAAGTTCCTATAGTGTTAAATAAACTTTATAAAATACTCGAAATTTAACAAATTTTCTCTATTGCGAAACATATACTTATACATAATACAGATTTTTGATAAGTGTCTCAAAAGTAATTTTTTGAATTATTAAATAATAGTCGATTTTAAAGTTATTTTATCTTTCCAGATCAGTTTGAATTTATAATTTGGAATTGCTCAGAGAAAGTATTTATCTGAACCAAAGTTTTTCAAAAAGATCCTTGAATAGTTTGTTAAATTTTTAGATTCTGAAAGTTAAGGTCATAGATCAAAAGGACCGCGTGACGTCGGTAATTGCAATTAAAGTATGCAGGGTTAACAACAAAAATAGATTTTTCGTACAAAAGGGACCTCCTTGACTCTTTTGGTCTCGTCTCTCTGGTGCCAAAAACCCATTTTAGTTTTTATTTTTCAAATAACCTTACATATTGTAATTGCAATTAGCGACGCCACCTGGTCCAGTTGATCCATATCCTTAATGTCAATAATTTACTACTTGTATTCTTACTAATTCCCTTTTTCATATAAAATTAAGATAATATTTATTTCTGTTGCAGTTTGTAGTTCTCGCCGCCCTTGTGGCAGTAGCAAACGCTGGAATTCTCAGCGCACCATTGGGATACGCGCCAGCGCCAGCATACGCACATGCTCCAGTTGGCTACGCAGCAGCGCCAGCACCAGTATACGCACATGCTCCAGTTGGCTACGCAGCGGCTCCTGCTCCAGTTGCTTACGCAGCAGCCCCAGTAGCAAAAGCCGTAGTTGCCAAGACCGTCGATGCCGAATACGACCCCAACCCACAATACAGCTACTCCTACGATGTCCAGGATGGTCTAACCGGAGACTCCAAAAACCAACAGGAAACCCGCAACGGAGACGTTGTTCAGGGCAGCTACTCTTTGGTTGAAGCTGACGGCACCCGCAGAATTGTTGAATACACTGCTGATCCTGAAAACGGATTTAACGCTGTTGTACACAAAGAACCTGCTCAAGTTGCCGTGAAGACTGTTGCTGCTGCTCCAGCTGCCATTGTCAAGACACATGCCCCGGTTGCCTACGCAGCTGCCCCCGCAGCTAAATTGACTTACGCTGCCCCAGCACCCGCTACCTATGCTGCCCCAGGATACCACTTTTAAAATGTTTACTATGGGAGAGCTCGTTTTTGTAGCTTAGAATTTTAGTTAGGCCGGTTCTTGTATCGTGTAAATTTTATTTGTAAATAAATTATTTTCAAGCGTGACTGAAATCATTTCTTTTTTTTTACTTTTAGTTAAGATGGAGATCACTTTAAGGCCATGTATTACTTATCCGATCCCTACTTTACCGACACTTTTTTTCGCCCTTCGCATTTCTACATTAATTGAAACATCGAATCAGCTTTTACAAAAAAAAATTTATTGAAAATAAAAATTTTTAATTTATGTTAAATTATAAATCGAGGAAACATATGGGTCATATTCCATGCGTAATTTGCACCCAATAATTTTATACGAAAACAATATGTTTTGTCGCATTCTATGTTAAAAAGTAATCGACTCGTATTTTTTTTTTCAATATGATATTTGAAAACTTCGAGAAATGAATCTTCAAAATTTTGAAATCGGAAAAATTGATGTTTTTTTAATAGGATAGAGTAAAAAAAGTTTTCGATATAAAAAATTGTTGTCATACGGAAAATGTGCCTCCCCCCCCCCCCCCCCCCCCCCACCTCCCCTCCAAGGTTTTCAAAGTGATGTACTGCACGTCCTATTATTATTTTTAATAACAAAATAGTGAAGTTTTATAAACAATTATCTTTTTTTTTAAATCTGGAACAGTTTTTCATTAAAATTTTTCATTACTCCTAGTGTTTTGATTTCTACATTCTCAAATTTTCACAGTATCATCAAGAATCTTATAAAAATATTTTAGAACTGAAAAAACGAAAAAAGAAATGTTCCAGATTAAAAAAAAAGATAATTGTTTATAAAGCTTCACTATTTTTTTATTAAAAAAAAATAACAGGACGTGCAATACATTACGATTTTTTTTACCAAAATATGTGAGATACGAAATAAGCGTTGTTCTGCAAAATCGTTTCCTTAAATAAAGTCTACGATTGTTTTTCCTTTTTGAGACATTTGGAAGAAAATAAATTATTTTAATCATGTAATTTATTAAAAAGTTACTGACATGTATACAGAAAATGATGAGAATGTGTTCCTTAAGGCCGATAGAGCCTTAAGTAAATTGGATTTCCTGTTTCACTTAAACTGAAAAAGAAATTTAGTGAATTTGAGAAAATGAGTAATTTACATCATCTTTAATATTATAAAATTGGTTTGAGCTTCAGTATTAAATTATAAGAAATAAACTTAAAAAACCAATAAATATTACATGCTTTTGGTAGAAATGCTATTGATCCAATAAAATTTCTTTCTCAGTGTGAGAGAAATAAATACGATGTATATTCAAATGGAAATTTAAAGAATTATTTGGAAACCTTTAGATTTCACTCTCCAGCAAAAGGATTTTGCATTCTCGTTTGTAAGTCAAAGCACATAAGTTACGTTATTTAGACGACAAAACTTATTATTTATCATAGAGTTTGTATAAAATTTAAGTAATATGCATTTATGAATTCACGATATTAACATATTAGAATCGCATTATCTATAAACAAAGAAACTGGCGACTTTCTACTATACTTTACTTAAGACAGCCTGCGGGTAAGGCGGCTACTCATTGTACCAACGATGGGCAAAATTTACCGGTCGTCCTTGATACCGATCCGGTAATAAGGCTCTACTACCGCTTTTACGTGTGAACTTCACGATCGCGATAAATTCAGGTACCAGGCGAGTGAAATTCAATATCGATACAACCGTTCGTCTAGACAGAAACAAAAACGATTATAATAAAGAGACTTTATAAAAAAATCACACACTCATTAAATGTGAAAAAAAAATTGTGGGAACAAAAACTCATAGGCAATAAATCGCAGAATCAACCAAAAATCATCAAATAACATGATTAAATTCTTGTAAAATTTCCTGTAGAATAGCTTTTTTAATTTAGAAAATTTTTAAAACGCTAAATAAAATAATAAAAAGTCTCTCAACTTAACTTGTTGAAAATTTTGTAGAAATTCTTATTACAGTCAACAATGTTATACTTGAAATGTTAATGTACACCCATCAGATAAAAAAATTTACTAATAAACAAAAATACTAAAAATTTAAAAACTGTTTGAGAGGATAATTTATTATTGTTTGGAGATAATCATAATCGTTTTATTGATTTATGCCAACTACTTAACAAACCTTTTTTTGAAAATTGGATTTATGGAGTTTGTTAATATTTTCAAACTTATGATAGATATTATTAAATACTTCAATTTTTCATTTTACTTTTTGTCATATCACGATATTTCATACTCTCTTAATCTGAATTTTTCGCTGTTAAATCAGTTAATTTTTATTGAAGTATTCACTGAAATTCGACTGATTCACAGTTACCTCTTTTTAGCTATTTGAATCAATCAAATTTCAGTGATAATCAGTAGATTTTTACTGATTCAGATTTAGAGAGTAAGTCAGTTTATGTATTCTTTGTTTAGAATGAAATTCCTTTAGTATATTTCAAATTGCCAAAAAATTCACCTTCAAAACGATCATTGATAAAAATGTATTAGAAAAAAAGTAAAATAAGTATCTTTTCATGGGTAGTGAAAATTTTAAGGGAATAATTCTAAGTGAGCAAGCAAGATTTGCTTGATTGGATCAAAACTTTTTCTTATTATACGATTGAACAAATCTGTTAATTCAACTAAATAGTTCATTAGACTAATTTTAATTAAACTAGGCAATATTTTGATTTATGTAACGAAATTTTCAAAGAAATTTCAAATTTGTAACGATCTGAAAATTTAATTCAGTTGATTCACCTCGAACAAAAAAAAATATTTTTTAAATTTCCGGGGGTTTCTAGACTTTATTCTGTAATTTTTAATCCGGTTTACAGATTTTTTTAACGATGTTAAAGTCAATTTTTTTAAACCTTTAGTTTAGTGGACATCGTGAAAATTATTTGTGATAAAATAATGACTCCCTCCGAAAATTTCATAATTTTCTGCAGAAGGTATTTATTTTAAACATTTTTCATATATTATTGGTTCTAATCTAATAGTTATTATACTATAGTACCAAAATATCATGAAATAAATAGCAAATTTTATTTTCGTCTCAGTTTTTATCATTATACGAAACTTCTCTTTTTTATATCACTTTGAAAATTATATGTACTATAGAATTAAGAAGATTATACACGTCACTGTTATAAACTTAAATGAATTACTTCATTTCACGCGTTAAATGCGTGAAGTAAACTTAAAACCAATAGATAACAATCTCGAACTCACATAATTGAAATGGCAGCAATAACTCGCCGAACAAAAATACCTTTTTGTAAAAATTTGTATGATGCATTTTTATCTTAATACAATTTTTTTGCAACCTTAATAGTTTCGTAGATAAAAATTAAAAACACTCAATTTTTCGTTATCAAAAATGATCGAAAATCAGTGTTTTTCAAAACATAAATTGCTATTACTCGGTAAATTTTTGATGAAATCGTTTGTTTTTGTTATCATTAGACTTGAAATACTTTAGCGGAGTCAACGAATTAAATTAAACATGTCGAAACATTTTTTTTTAAACAATATTTTAATGTAACTAAAAAAACCATGTTTTTGTGATTGTCCCGGTAGAAAGTCTCTAATAAATTTAGATAAAAAATGGGTCATGAAGAATTCTACAAAACGGTATTTTTGTTTTTGTGAATGACCGAAAAAAAATTTTAATCCCTTTACTTGACCATCCAAAAAGGACTTTTGTTAACTTTGTGTGATTTATTGCTCTTACGTAGTTTATGTTTGGCCCCTTATCTTGAATAGTAAATATTTGTTTACTTGTAAAGACTTTAAAAAGTATATAAAATCTTATTTAATATTGTTAGACTATATATTTGCATGCTTGCTACATGATACCTGAGTTTACTTTTTTTCACCAAACATGAAGTTCGTTATTTGTACTTTTCTCTGCGGATTTCTAGCGTATGTCAAAACGAACGGTAAATAAATATCTTATAATTATTCAAAAAATTTCGTTGTAAGTTTTCACGTGTTTTTTTTACCGTTTTCGGGATATTTCGAAACTTTAATTAAAATTTGGGAAGACAATTATTTGACAGAATCTCCTTTCAAAAATCCTCAAAAGTTTGTTAGACTTTTTGTATCTCTTAACTTTTTTACTTTTTACACATTGAGGTATTTTAAAATTAAAATTTTTTTCTGTTTCTTACTCTCTTCATATTTTGAAAAATATTATATTGCGACACGTTATTATCAATTTTATTTCTAATTTAAGTATTGAAATCACAGAGCAAATTTTCTTCTTTAAATCTGAATCAGTTGAAGTTTGATAAATTAAAAATCTGTAGTGTACTTTATCTTTTGCAATCAGCTCTTTTTGAGTAATTTTCTGTAAAAATAGCCAAAACAACTGATTGCAAAGCAAAAAATGTAATACACATTTTAAATCTGTTAAATTCTGACTACAAATTGGAATAGTGTGAAATGTGAATTGAAATGACTTTAGTAAATACCTTTACTAATACTTAGTAAATAATTGACTTAGTGATTTCATTGGTAGACATACAAATGAGTATAAATTAATTCGAGTAGAACCAAGATTATGAAAACAACTTTTGAAGAACTGTGGTACCATAGCCATCCATTTAAAACTAAATTCTAAGACGTATCACTACAAACTTAAATTCATCTTAACGTACAAACAAAAGTATAATTTGTACCAAAAAAAATTTCTTAAAATAAACGATTATGAGAAACTAACCAAAAAAAAAGGAAAGAAAAAAGAAGGCAACTTTCCAAAACCCCTTCCTTCTTTCTTTTGTCCTCTTTAATCTCTATTACCCACGGCCATCTACACAAAATATAACACACGTATGATTCAAAATTTCAAGAATTCGAAACTGTTCGAACCCTCGAAATATTAAAAAAACGACCAAATTCGAACGAAATTTTTTTTTTTCAAATAACGATTATGAGAAACCAACAAAAAGGGAGGAAAAAAGAAAGAAAGCAAACTTCCAAAACCCCTTTCTTCTTTTTCTTTCTTTCGTCCTCTTTTGTCTTTATTAACCACAACCATCTACAAAAAAAATTAACACGCCTATAATTTAAATTTAAAAGAAAAAAGAAGGCAAACTTCCGAAACCCCTTCCTTCTTTTTCTTTCTTTCGACCCGTTTTGTTTTTTTTTATGTCATTATATTTGACTAACAAATACTTATAATTATTATACAGAAAAAAAATCCCCCCTCTTGCAAAGTAAAATAATTGGTGGAGTGCCGAGTTCTATTGAAAAATGGCCATACATAGTTTCTTTAAGAGAAAATAATGTACATTTTGGCAGTGGATCTATAATAGCTGTGAAATTTATACTGACTGCTGCTTCTTGTGTAATTATGTATGAAAACAGAAAACCTTATTATTTCGGATTAACTGTCGTGGCTGGAACTATTCACAGGGAAGGTTATGATGGCGTTTCCAGTGCAATAGCACATATAGATGTTAATAAAGACTATGATCCAAATGAAGCGCAATTCTCTCATTCGGATATTGCTCTTGTAACTGTGAGTTGTTAATATTTATCCACATGAAAGTAGAGTAAACATATAAATTTAATTATAATTTACATTAAATTTAAATAAAAATAAACTTTTTCACAGATTAAAGGCGATCTCAAATTTTCAAAATCTATATCGAAAATTGATTTAACTGATTATAATTATCCACCTCCAAAAATTGTTGATGTTGCTGGTTGGGGTGTCCAGAAGACTTTTCATCAAAATGAACAAGTCCCTCAATATTCACCTGTTTTAGAAGAGATCTCTCTTTATTTAATAAGACAGGAATACTGCCAACATTTTTACACGCGTTTTAACATTAAGATTTATTTAAATACATCCTGTGCAGCTTCATTTTATGGTTTTCAAAATGCAGCCCATGTAAATATTTTTATCTAACATATCACTCAATAAGTTTCCAGTCTAACTAAGAAAAACACAGTTTATTCGAGAAATTCGACTTTATTCATCAACATAGTTTCCTTCAAACGTAATATATTCATTAAAATGCTTCTCTAACTTTTCGATGCCTTTTTTGTAGAATGATTCGTCTTTGTTCTTAAAATAGGCCTCAGTTTCGGCAATCACTTCTTCATTGGAGGCAAATCTCTTTCCCTGGAGCATTTTTTTCAGGTCAATAAAGAGCCAGTAGTCGCTGGGGGCCAGATCTTGAGAATATGGTGGGTGAAGAAGCAATTCGAAGCTTAATTCATTCAATTTGACTATCGTTTTCATAGACTTGTGGCACAGTGCATTGTCTTGGCGGAACAGCACTTTCATCTTTTGCATGTCAGGCCATTTCTTCTTCATTTCTACGCTCAATCGATCCAGTAATACCATGTAATAGGCGCTATTAATGGTTTTACCTTTCTCAAGATAGTCCATAAACAAAATACCATGTGCGTCCCAAAATACGCATGCCATAACCTTGCCAGCTCACTGTTAAGTTTTTGGTCGCTTTGGACGGCTTTCACCATCTACTGTCCACTTAACTGACGATCTTTTTGTTTCAGGTGTGTAGTGGTGGATCCACACTCTAAAAACAAGTGTGTTACTTCTACACGTGAAATTCGATAGTAACTTTTCAGGCATTTGAAGTGTGTATTTTTAATACACATTACAAACGTAACGTTTAATTTTCAAACACTTTAACGTTTTGTACCCAAAATGTATGTTACAAATACACACTTCAAATGCCTAAAAAGTTACTATCGTGATTCACGTGTAAAAGTAACACACTTGTTTTTAGAGTGCATGTTTCATCCATTGTCACATACCAACGCAGAAAATCCATTTTATGTGTCTCCGGCGCGTAAACTCGTGTTTACGCTACAGTTGGGAGTAGCGTAATGTTGTTTATTACGATACAGAGGAATGTAATGTAAAAATTGAACTGCGCATGTGCCTATAACCATACAGCGGAGCGTAATCTTCTTCTTATTCTTCTTCTTCTTCGTACAGCGTTGGCACCGTACTGACAAAGTCTTGTACATTTGAACTGCGCATGCTCTATGACAATACGCTACTACTACACAAGATCGAGAAAATCAAAATGGCCGGAACTAGTCGCAAAATATCAAGTGGAGTGGACGAGAATCATGATGAATACTAGATTAGATTCGATTGTACGCATAAAAATTCGTATACGCACCGAAGTCACATTAAATAGAATATGTCCCAATGCACACAATTCGGGTAATTACGAGACTCACTTAAAATGCTCGCAGGACTTATCGCGCTTCGGCTTTGTCTCGGCTTCGATCTCCTGCGAGCATTGTCGCTCGTCGCGTAATAACCCTCATTATGCGCCTACACGGAGAAACTTTTTATATCAATTTTTACTATAGTATTTTTCAATTTAAGGAAAAACGTAACACTTTGAGAATTTTTGTTGGTAGAAATACTAAAATTTATAATAATGATATGAAACTCCAGCATAGTTCATAGCAAATTTTACTATAGTTTATACTAAAGTTTCATATCATTATTATAAAGTTTAGTATTTTTACGAACAAAAATTCTCAGTGATACATTTTTCCCTAAATTGAAAAATACTATAGTAAAAATTGATATAAAAAGTTTCTCCGTGTAGGAACATAATATACTATTACCTCGCTTGAACAGCTCCAAACAGCGCTCTGAATCCTCGACGCGTTGTTCTTTTTGGTCGGATGTGAGGAAACGCGGCACCCACTTCGAAAATAATTTACGCATCTCCAAAGATTCGTGCAAAATTGTAAACACACTACACAACACAACACACTACACAATATCTTTAAGTAGGGTTACCAGATGTCCTGGTTTGCCAGGACATGTCCTACTTTAGCCTTACCTGTCCTGGCGTCCTGTTTTTTCTTTGAAACACGCAAAATGTCCTAGTTTTAAAGAAACCACTGTTTTTATGGTGAATCTTTTGTTTTTTTTGCACACTGAACTATCGTCTATACTTATTTTTTCAGGAAAGTAGATGACTTTTCCGGTTTTATATAGTTATTTTAAGTTCGTGAAATATGTAAAATAGATGATATTTAGATGGTAAAATATTTTAAGACCGAAAAAAATTTGAAAGCGTGTATCTTGCATGTGTCAGGAGGAATCGAACCTCCGAATATACTTGCCTTTCCGGGGACTTACTGTAATAAACGCACCAAGCCAACACCGCTTACAGCATTTCAAATAATTTTCGGTACATTTCACTTTTTAGTTTAGCTGTTCGTTTGAATAAAATTAGGACTTAAAGTGACCTCTATTGGGTGTGATTGCAAACACTTTCGTGAATCGACAATCTTAGATGGAAAATTGACCTATTCTGTATATTTTTTAGATGTAAAGGTTTTAGGCCAGATAGTTAATTTATGGATTTTGATGTTACCGGTATTATAATTATAATACCGGTAACACCAAAATCTACAAAAGTCTATACACTCGAGATTCCCTATAACAAGAAGCTCGAGCATCGAAGAAATTTGCAAAAAATACAACGTTTCCAATTCGAGCGCGCTTCATTCCGTAGTAGTGGGGGAAGAGGGGTCGATCGTCTGCTCGTTATGGGGAGGCGTGACGCGCTCGTAAAAGGGAGGCCTTGTTACAGGGAATCTCGTTATAGGGAATCTCGAGTGTACTTATTGATTAATAACTTGTAACGCTTAACGCCATTTCCCTTATATGTGTGACGATTAGAGGAAGAGAGTGAAGTTAGTGACCTTTTTTTTAAAGTTTATATGAAAGATGTTTGAGTGTCCTAGTTTTTCGGCCGACCCATTTGGTAACCCTACTTTAAGGTGTCTGCTATCTCATGCAACTTTAATTTACGATCACCCAAAACTATTTGAATGGTACACGAGGGATCAAAATTATGGTAGGATTATATAATTATGGTACGGTCTGGCAACGCTGGTGTTGACACTCAACGTTCGAAGGTTGGTACCATCCAGAAATCATATGGAGTTGACAACAGTGGTGCCATCTTTATGTCAGACCGGAAACTTATTGAGTGATGTGTTACATTACTGAAGTAAATGATTTTTTGCCTAAAAAAATGTTATACACTTACTTTTTATATTTTAGGGAGATAATGGTAGTCCTCTGGTGTTCAAGGACAAACTTATAGGGATTTATTCTTACAGTATAAGGGACAACGTATGTATACCTAGCATTTACACAAATGTTTATATGTTCTTCAAATATATAGACGAAGCTAAAGCTCGAGCGAAAGAATATACACGACCCAGACCACCTATACGACGTTTTTTAAGAACAATATAACCATCTTTATTCCAACCATTATTCTTATATTCTTATAATAAATTTTGTTTATAGTATAAATATCTTCTTTTTTGTTAATACTATTGCGATTAGATTTTATATGTATCATTTCTGACGTTAATCTTCTTTTATAATTTGATAATATTATTTAATTTTAATTATATTATAATTGTTTCTGTCAACAATTTCATAATTTATTGAAAATTGAAAATTAGAATTAATGAAATGAAAGTTTCTGAAATTTGAAATAGCTTTTATTTTCAATGTCAAAAAATATTTTATTCTTGTTAATGATTGCTAAATTTCTAAACAAATTTCAATAAATCACTTTGACGCAGACTAAATATGTTTTATTATAACTGGATCCCACTTAGTATTTCCCTTTGTTATGCTTCATACGGTATTACATTTTGTTATACAAAAAATGAGAAAAATGTTTCAGCCAGAAGTTTTTATGCTTCTTGTTCAATTCATTTTTAGGCTCGACTTCGAGATTATTTTATAGATGTGTAAAATTATAGCTAAAGGCAAAATAATAATTTATTGCACAACAACATCATAAGTGGCTGCTTTGCTGGACTTAACCATAATTTATGCACACATTGACTTTTGAACGAAGGTTCATTCCTCACAGTCACTTTTCACTTTGAGTGATGCATACAAGGGTGAATAAAGACAAAAATGATTCCAAATTTAATGACTTAATTCCATAGTGCTCATAAAAAATCGCAACAGATTGGTAGAATGTTATTATAATAAAATTTTCGGTCGTAAATCCAATGTCTTAAAAGCTGTATTGATAGTTCATCCACAAAAATCAGACCTCAGGCAAAAATAGATAATTTTACTTTCAGAAAGAGCAATATTATTATTGAAGGGATCATTTTAAAGAAAAGAGATTATTTTCCATAGAAAAAATTTGAAGTGCAGAAAAATAATGTATTTTACAAATTTTATTTTTGCCCAACTTTTTTCCTTATTTTTTCATACCAAATTTTACAAAATTATGCGTTTCTAATGAATCAGAATCAGAATATCAGAATATCAGAATCAGAAGAAAAAATTTAAAGCATAAAAAAATAATGCATTTAAGGTATTTTATCCACTAAAAACCCAACCCAACTTTTTTCCTTATTTTTTCATACCAAATTTTACAAAATTATGCGATTCTAAGGAATCAGAATCAGAATATCAGAATATCAGAATCAGATGAAAAAATTTAAAGCATAAAAAAATAATGCATTTAAGGTATTTCATCCACTAAAATTAGACTTCAGGCAAAAATAGATAATTTTTCATTTAAAAAAAGCAATACTATTATTGAAGAGCTAATTTGAAAGAAAAAAGATTATTTTCCATAAAAAAAATTTGAAGTGCAGAAAAATAATGTATTTTACAAATTTTATTTTTGCCCAACTTTTTTCCATATTTTTTCATACCAAATTTTACAAAATTATACGATTCTAATGAATCACGAATAATTTATTCAGGAAAAAGAATATTTACAACTTTACAGTTCCCAATTTTTGGAAATAAATTCTTTAATCACTGAAACCATTAAAAATCAATTTTCCAAAACAAAATTCTTCTAAACAAACTGCTGAATCTCATAATAATTTATTTATTGGAAACGGTTAAGTTGTAGAGAATCTTTTTCTGGAAAAATGAACCGTGATTTATTAGAATCACATCATTTTTTTAAATTTGGTATAAAACAATAAGAAGAAAAGTTCGGGTAAAAATAAAATTTGTTTAAAATTTCGAAATTCTACGTTTTAGAAAGAATTTTGTCTGAATAAAGAGTGTTCTTGTTAAAACAGTGTTGAGCCCACTTTGCTTTTTTTTACACTTATGTGACTAAAGAGAATAGAGGGGACTTTGGGTATGACATAATGGCTTGATTCAAATAACTGACCAATATCTGCACATGCTTTCCACATATGTGGATCGAATTGTTACGACAATGTGACCTAGTTTTATGTAGTGGGTACGAGCCCAGTGAAAGTGTCTCGCAATATCAGACATCCACTGTTTCAAGTTAGCATTGATCACTCTTCCCGAAATCTAGACATACCAAATTCTAAGAACACATCAATATACATACTAATCAAAGTATGACATTATTTTCAAACTACAGATTTCTATAAATCATTTTATAAGCCTAATAATAATAATCATTAATCATAATCCGTTCAATTTCAATCTAAACACACTCTCTAAACCTGAATCAGTGAAATAGTCACTGATTATATCAGTGAAAATATATCAACTGATGAATCAGTGCCCTGCTTTGATTTCACTGAGGAATCAGTGAACGCGTCACATGAACATAACTTTTGAATTCGCGAATCCAAAACTTCCATCTACACTTTACTGATTTATCGTCCCTTAAAAATAATAATAATTACGTAATTTCGTTTTAGTGTTGTTTGGCCTAAAATAAACGAGTTCATTGATCGTTAAAATATATTGCTGGGTTTATTACTCCCACCTGAAGCTTTCACTGATTCAATAAGTGACTTCAATCTATTTCACTAATTCATCAGTCGAATTTCACTGATTCTCAGTGAAAGACTTATAGCTGCTGCCATCAGTGAATAGTCACTGCGAATCAGCGGGCGTTCTCTGATTCAGGTTTAGAGAGCATTATTGAAAAAAATATTAAAAATAGAAAAACCATAAAAATAACATTTATATTAAAATCAGGAATTATATTGACTCTCAAAACTTAATGAATATTGTCTTTAGGGTCTTAAGGGGATCCGCCACCTTTAAGATGTTTATTTGTTGACTTTAGACCTCCCATATAATTTTTTTTATGCTTAGTACCTTTATTTAGAGAGTTTTTGTCTTTTTCTTTAAATTCCAGCATCTTTATGTATATTTTTAAACTCAAAATTTCGAGTTTTTTGGGCATTTTTTTGACATTTTCTGACTTTGAATAACTTTTTTTGTTTTTTAACCAATTGTCACGATTTTTTTTATTTTTTTTCTTAGAATGTGTAGCAACTTTTTGGGTATGAAAAACACTGTAACTAACAAAATAACTAAGAAATTTTTTTTTTGTATTTTGGGATATTTTTATTTATTTTTTTATTTTATTTTATTTGTAACTTTATTTTCAGTCATGTTACCTTATTTTCCATACCTAAAAAGTTGCTAAACATTTAAAGAAATTCTCTAAATCTGAAACAGTCAAAACCTACTGTTATCAGTGAAATTTGACCGATTCAAATAGCTAAAAAGAGATTACTGTGAATCAGTCAAATTTCACTGATTACTTTAGTGAAAAGTAACTGATTTAACAGTAAAGAATATTATTTCCGCTGATGAATCAGTGGAAATTTGACTGATTTGGATTTAGAGAGGACAAAATTAAAAAAGAATCATGAAAATTGGTTAAAAAACAAAAATTTTATTCAAAGTCAAAAAATGTCCAAAAAAACTCAAAATTTTTAGTTTAAAAATACATAAAGGTGCTGAAATTTAAAAAAAAACCAAAACCTTTCCTAATAAAGGTACTAAACCTAAAAAAAATTATATGCAAAATCTTAACTCAAAAAATAAAAAAATTAAAGGTCGCAGATCCCCTTAAGTATGTAATTATCAGTGAATATTTCTTTGGAATAAATCAAATTCAAAATAGCATTGCTTTAGAATCAAATACGTACTTAAAAACTTAGTGCTAACAATTTCTGCATAAATATGTCTATTTTCTAGTTTTAAAATAAATCGCTGTTGAGGGCTCTAATCAGCGCCGAAACGTCTGATTGACATTCACTTTTTAATTTATAGCCCTAAAGCGAATATAATACTACATAAATTAAAAATTTTAATATCTTGGATATACAAAAATAAGACAATTATTATTCAATTGATCCTGCAATTAATAAATCTCCAAAAAGCAGACAAAGTTATTTTTTTAATCTTTATCTAATAGCAATAAATTAAATTTAATGGATTTCAACTACACTCGAAATTCCCTATCACGAGATTCCCTTTAACAAGGCCTCCCTTTTACGAGCGGGTAACGGTTCCCCACAACGAGCAGACGATCGACCTCTCTTCCCCCACTACTACGGAATGAAGCGCGCTCGAATTTGAAACAGTAATCAATGAGTTTGATGGCTTTTATCACAAATTAATGAGAAAATAATTGGTAAATTATTGAAAAATTACTTAATTGTGTAATTTTACAGTATTTGAAATGAAAAATTTAATATTTAATTTTTCCAATCTGGAGTTTTCAATATTTTGGAGTAAAGTTTGTTATCGAACATTAAAATTGCATAAGTTTTTTTGGAAATTTTGATATTTCACACATTACTGTAGTTAAGTAAAATTCTCCCCTTTTAAACAATATGTATGAAAATTTTATATAATTACAATTAATCAGTATGTATAATTTTGCGCAGTTTATTATTGTGATCAATACTACATTTCTAATACTATGTTTCGAAACGCATTTTTTATAAATGACAACCAACAGCAACATTTAAACATTTATATTAATGTTTATTACATTTATCATCAAGACTTTTCTTTTTGTCTGGAAATATTCAAAAATACACCTGATAAGCATAGATATTTTTATTATTTTATTATTATATTTTTAGTATTTTTAGTACATGTCGTCAAATGAGTCAATTCCATGTTGAATACTCGCAAAAATCTTTTTTATACGCTTTTTTACTATGTACATACAATTATTCACATGGCATCACTGACAGACTGACTGCACGCATCATATAATGCGCATAACAGCACATAGCAACAAGTAGGATATGGAGGGGATCCCTCTCGCGCTCGATGCAGAGAGGTCTCCGATGCTCGAGCTTCTCGTTATAGGGAATCTCGAGTGTATTTAACTTTGCAGTTAACTTTTGAAGGCACTCTATAATTTTTAAATGTGGATTTAATTGTAATTATTTCCAATGTAGACTGCTGTCTTAATATTCTCTCCGATTACATGTAATGGAAGGTTTTTTCAGTAACGTATATTAAATTTAAAATACTTTCATCCTAAAAAATACAAACTTTTACTTGAATTTTGATACACATATGTCTATATTTTAATAATGCTTGTTAATTTTAATATATTTTGATTAAAAAGTTATAAAATTTAATATGAATGTGTATCAATTTTTCATAATATACAAATCTATTAATTTTAATTTACCACTTGTATATTAGTTTATCAAAATTAATAAGATTTTTAACAATGTATTGTGGCTGAATGAATCGTCAACCAGGAATAAATAAATTTTCAAATAAATGGATAATATAAAAAATAAATTTTCAGTCAGAATGAATGAATTATTTACTAAATGGATAAATTTTTAATTACAGCAGACGTGAAATTTTCAAGATATCTTATATATACACAATGACAATGATAGATAAGAAGTTATAAGGAAATGATAAGAAAATGAGTAGAAAATATAACACGGAATTTACATATACCCTTCTGACTTAATAATGCACTTAAGCATTCCTTGTACTCAAGTACACATGCATATTCCCCTTCGTTTAGCCTCTGATTTTTTTGCTTTATCCCTTCGAGTTTCCCTCTCATTAAATGTGTAGACCATGTCTCATTAATTAAACGGAGGGTCCAGCCGGATGTTCGTGATGTTCAAAGATGCAAAGGCGCGCATATATGTTCACTTAAAGAGAACGACAAAGGCAAGCACGAGCAACCAATAAGTACTTGTATACGAGATAAAAATATCGAAGAACCTGAAATTGAATTCCCATGACTGTAGGACATGTTTATGTCAGCGGTACTGCAAAAAATCACCAAGGAAAGAAAAATGAGGCTCATTCATTAACTTTATGGTTGTTCCGCGACGAGATATGTGATGCTTAATCTCTGAAAATTTAGTCAGATTTCACTGATTACTACAGTGAAAAGTAACTGGTATAATAATGGAAAATATTCTCTCTAAATCTGAATCAGTCAAATTTTCACTGATTGAATCAGTGATTTGCCTTTTCACTGTTAAATCAGTTAATTTTCACTGATTCATCAGTGAAAAAATATTTTTCACTGTCAAATCAGTCAATTTTCACTGTAATAATCAGTGGAATTTGACTGATTTACAGTAACCTCTTTTTAGCTATTTGAATCAGTCAAATTTCACTGATAATCAGTAGATTTTGACTGATTCAAATTTAGAGAGTTGTTTTCACTGATTAACTAGTGGAATTTAACTGATTTAACAATGAAAAATATTGTTTCCGCTGATGAATCAGTGAAAAGGCAAATCACTAATTCAATCAGTGAGAATTTGACTGATTCAGATTTAGAAAATAATGTCATTTTTTCAAGTTATGAATAGGATTCATATATTTCCTTCTTCATCTTATCAATTCGAGAGACGTTTTTGAAAATTTTGATAAACTTTCTTAACCATTTTGAGAATGGAGAAGTCTTTCGTCCTTCCTTCACAGATGAGCAAAGATAAGTGGGCCCTATTATTTTTTATTTGGGACTGTATTTTGTATCATTTAGTTTACGAGGCATAATAAGAGACCAGAAGATTCTGAGAAGACTTTAAACGTCTGCTCATCGAAGTTATGCGCCCTTCATGTCAGGCGAAAATCTTGGAAACTTGTGTTCTGTTTTTATTTTATTTTAAATTCACATCCTTTGTAACAATGTGTTTCATTAAAAATTACTTATCGGATGAAAAACTACATTTTTTTACATTCTCATCATCATCATTTTATGTGAAAAATGACATTCGAAATTTTTATCAAATCTTTACGTTTTGAGGCCCCTTGAGTCAGAAAAAACGGTTTATAAGGGCCGAAAAAGTAAGCAAAGTAAGGAAACTAGCCACATCTGACAAAAATGGTCAAAATATGAGCATTTTTTGTGTTTTGGAAAAATTAATTTATGAAATAATCCAAAATTTTAATACTGGTTTCTGATAGTTCTCATAAATTTCTACTAATTATCCTGATAACATTTTTCGATTAAACTAAAATTAGGAAAGTTACAATATGTTAAAACTTGAAAAGAGTCAATATATAAATTCCATTTTTCAGTTAAATTTTACGAAATACGAAAAAAAAAGTTTTGATCAAAATTGTTTACTACATAAATATCTACAAGTTTGAATCGCAACATTTCTTCATAAGATGTATATTTTTTTTCCTAATTTAAAAAAATACTATTGAAAATCCAAAATTCAAATTTTTAACAATAATATGTAAAATACGAAAAAACGTAAGTTTGCAAAATTGTTCGCTTCAATAAGATCTATAAATTTTGTCAGACATAGTTTCTTGAAACGTAGATTTTTCATTTTAATTTAAAAAAATACGATTAAAATTCAAAAATTCCATTATTCAAACAAAATATGTGACATACGAAAAAAACGTTAAGATGGAAAATTATTTGCCTAAATGAGGTCTCCAAATTCTCAGTAAGACATTTTTTGCCAAGATGTATAAAAATAAAAAATCATTTGCTTGAAAACAGTCTACGACTTTCTTTCCTTTTTGAGATATTTGGGGGAAGATAAATTGTTTTAAATCACGTAAATCATTAGAAAGTTACAGAAATCTATTCAGGAAATCGAGCGCTAAGCGCGAGTGTCATAATGAGAATGTGTTTCTTAAGGCTGATAGAGCCATGAGTAAATTTAATTTCCTTTTTCATTTAAAATCAAAAACAAATTTAGTAACTTTGTGAAAATGTAATTGACTTGAGCTTTAGTATCAAATTATAAGAAATAATCTTATATGTATGCGAAGAATATAAGACCGTGCGCGAAGCACGAAGATCGAATCGCGCGCCCCAGGCGCGCTCAAACTTGTGCTCGAAGCGAGCCGCACGCGAAGCGCGCGATGAGAATTTTCAAGGGAAAATCGAAATTTAGTACTTCGCTGCGAAAAATTCTTACAATAACGTGTTTTTTCTAAAATTGAAACGTAATTTAGCAAAAATTGTAAACTTTGATTTCTCCGTGTAAGTATAATTTATAAAAACATTGTTAAACGCGATAAACATGCCACGTAAGATTGCATGACACGCTTAATTTTATTTTTTTTAAACACATGAAATTATAAGTAATAATAAATATAATAATGATAATAGCATAATAAAATTATTAGCGTAAAATTTATGCTGTGACACCCTTAAATTGTATTTTTAAGGGAGGAAATGCACGTAGAGGCGTCTATTTTGCACGATTTTCATCATTTGTTTTTTAATAAATGATTCATTCTATATTTTTGAAAATTGGCATATGGTTTATTCTATTTTAAAATAATACAACATTTTTTTTTATTTTAATTATTTTAAATGGCCAATGTATACTACATTCTTCTGGGAAGTTCGCAGCGAGACTTCTCGATCGGCGGACATTGTAGGCTCGGTTCTATTGATCTGAAAATAAAAACCAAAATTCTGTATGATTATTAATGTTTCGATTATTTTAGCTTTGATAAAATAATTTTTTCAACAAACTTTTGGAAATATGTAGGTTCACATAGAAAGTAATATCTCTAAGTAGTTTAGGTTTTTAAAATGTAGTATTTTTCAGAAATGTTACTATAAGTAGAGATAGTAACTTCAGGATTAGCTACTGGAAAGAAATGGTAGTTTTAGTTTGAAATTTTTTAAATAACATACATGCTGCATGAATTAATCAAATTAAAATACAAAACAGGCAATATAAATATATTCGGATACAGGGGATAATACTAAAGTAGATTCTAACCGATATTATCCACTGAACCACTCCGGACACTAAAAAATCGGTTTACCGGTATGACAACCGATTCAGTAGTTGAAATTTCACTCGCAAGAGAGCTGACTCTTATGGTCTCTAAATTCTTACTTTCATTGAAAGCAATGCAAGTTATAAAATGTAGAGTTCTATCTTACCGACTATAAAATCAGTATACTTACCTCGTATCCGCAAAAGTATCATAATTTTTCAGAAAGCAAAACATCTCAGAATAAATCTGAATGCAGTAATACTTAAACAACTTTTAATTTTTTTTATTTGTTTCTTAACATACTCAAATAATATTGAGTAAAACTACATGTATAGATATTATAATAATTTATGTTTCTGTAATACCTTGCTTGCAAATTCAATATTAAATGGATTGTCCGTGAAGCTGATATAAAAAATCGTTTCTTGAAAAATACACGCCTTATTCGTCCACTCGTAAAAATCAACATAAACGTCTCGAAATTCTTTAGTAGGTATAGGACAATAGTCTTCTTCAAGGAGAAAAAGAACCTCTCAGCATAGCATTTTAAAAAAAGGAAAAAAAAATTGTCGGTCAGCAAAGCCACATGTCCCAAGTCGGTTTTTAAAACAGTTCAGATCGATCGGCGAGAGACTCCGGTAACAAATTTCTCAAGAAAAGTTTTCAAAATTGAAAATTTTTCGCGTTTTGTCATTAATAACTAACTGGGCATCTTTCTTTGAAAAAAAAAATTTTTCGTCTGCTTCAATTGCAAATTTCTATGTTTTTTCATTTTATCCGGTTTTTTATATACAGTGAATTCTACATATTTTTTCAAATCGTGTTACTGCATACTGGACTACTTCATTTTGAATCGCAAGCTATGAGATAAGTTTTTGAGTTCTATGACTATCTTTATTTTATTAGAAAACGGGAAATGACGAACCTCGGACTATGTAGATATTGTACTCCAATTTATTATTCCTGACAACGTTTCGAAGACAATACGTCAACTTCTTCAGATCATCCAAAATATTTCATTTGAAAATTATTTGACTCTATATAAATCAAACAAATTTATAAAAATGTTGAAAATAATAAATACATAAAATTAATCAATAAAATAAATATTTTCGAATTACCTGTCGTTACAAAAAAACATTCACAAAACAAACATCACAAAAAAAGTCGAAGATGTCAAACAAAAACTTGGTCAGAACAACTTTCCATAATGTTTCAAAATTTGTAATAAGAAACATAACTGGAAATTATGTCACAATTATTAATATTCAAAACTGATTTAAAAGATTACAAATGAATAAAAATTCGGTGAATTTTGGGTCAATATAATAGCTGACATGTTATCAAACATGCCACTTTATAACTCAAATATAACATTTATTACTTATAAGTAATATTAGAAAATCGTAAAATATTTCTTTGGTATAAAGCAAATTCGAAATAACATTGATACAGAATAAAATACTTAAAAACTTTGAGCTAAGAATTTTTTCTCAATTATGTAAATATAAGATTCTACCTAAAATTTGTGCATCAAATTGTAGATCGAAAATTTTTAGGTATAAAGTAGAATGCATAAAATAAATAATTTTTGGTATAAATTAATTGGAGGAAACTTTTGAAGAAACATTTACTTCGAAGGAATTATAAAGTTTCATTATCAACTCGTAGAAAAAAAGTTAATTACCAAATTTTTCATTAAAGAAATCCTATATTAGCAATTTTATTCTGTATATTTTTTAGGTTCAAAATAAATCAATGATAAGGGCTCTGATCAGAGTCGAATCGTTTGATTGACATCCGGTTTATTATTTATGACCCTAAAGCCAATATAATACAACATGCATTAATTATTGAGGGTTTATATGATTCCTAAATCGAATTTTTAAATTAACTTTTATGAATTTATTTATAAATTGTATGGGGTCAGTAATTATTATAAAAATGGAATACAACTGTTAGTCTTGCACTTTAGAGAGGTTTGAAAATAAATAAAGGAAGAAAGCAAGATTGATAACTTTTCAGTAATTACTAAAGCATTTTACAAAGAAAAAGAAAGGCGTAGCCACGACTTGAACAGCCATTGAAGCAAAACAATGGAAATAAATAACAATTATAATACATAATAGGAATAATGCCCAATGACCCAAGATACAATAGCAAAAAATAATGACAGTTGATGGATTGAAGTAAAATTGCAATTTTGTAAGTTATCAGTTTCTTTTACCAATAAGCCTCGAAATGTCCTGCTATTTTTAAAGAACTACTAAATTTTTATCGATAATTATTAAACAATTACCTATTTTTATAATGATAAATCTTTTTATAGAAAAAAATTGAGGATTTTTCAATCTGATAAACCTTATTTAGGAAAAAGTAAAAAAGCAAATAAATATTAAGAATTTGCATTTCTAAATATAAGAAAATCATAAGTTTATAATTATAATAAAAATTTTATAATATTCTTAGACAAATTCTAGACATAGTCGAACAACCGTTCCGCTTCTACAATGTCTTCCATAATTTTCCTTGTTTTGTAAAATTACATTGTTCAATAAAACATTTTAAGAGCAGGAGTACAAGTATAAGGAAAGTAGTTATGACAAATTCTCATATTTATCCTCTTTCTTACAAATTATCATATATACCTTGCAATCAGTCTGATGTAATATCCATTTTACTGTTCCAGAAGTTCCTCATACAAGGAAACAATCTCCCGTTTTCTAAAAAACATGACTCTTAATAATATGTAAATGTAAGAAAAAATAAATATATTGTATAAAATTATACATTAGTACTCTCTAAATATGAATCATTCAAAATCTACTGATTATCAGTGAAATTTGACTAATTCAAATAGCTAAAAAGAGGTTGCTGGAAATTAGTCAAATTCCACTGATTACTTTAGTGAAAATTAACTGATTTAACAGTGAAAATATTTTTTCCACTGATTCAATTAGTGATAATCAACTGATTTAACAGTGAAATATATTTTTTAACTGGTGAATCGGTGAAAAGGCAAATCACTGATTCAATCAGTAAAAATTTGACTAATTCAGATTTATAGAGTACTGTTAATGATAATTACATATTTAAATTTATAATTTGAGGATTAAAATCGGAATCAGTCATACATTTGTATAATTTTTTTATTGGTTAAGTTTAGGAAATTGTTACAAAAGATTATACAATTTGAGTTGGTTTCATTTATATTTTCTGTAAAAAACACTTCCTGTACTCTCTAAATTTAAATCAGTCAAAATCTACTAATTATCAGTGAAATTAGACTGATTCAAATAGCTAAAAAGAGGTTACTGTAAATCAGTCAAACTTCACTGATTATTTCAGTGAAAATTGACTGATTTGACAGTAAGAAATATTGTTTTCACTGATGAATCAGTGAAAAGGCAAATCACTGATTCAATCAGTGAAAATTTTACTGATTCAGATTTAGAGAGTAGAAAGAATTTGGTATATAAATGAAACCGATTCTACAATTTCAATTAATTTAAGCTACTGTAGAGTTTTGTTAACTTTACAAAATATTTTGCTAATCTTACAAAATATTTTTGGTTAAAGTTACCAAATAAAAAAATTTTAAGTTTATTTCCAGCAGGATGTTGGCGGCTAGATGATATGCATAGATTAATAATTTTAAATTCATGCGTACAATTCCAGTCAACCGTAAAACTATTCAGGGGCGAAGATTTCCCTTTAGCAATTATATAGTCCTCAAGATTCCAGATTTTAATTGTCTTAAATTCCAAATGACTAAATTTAAGCCAAAAGAACTTTCACTACATTACGGAAAATATTCAGATGAAACAATCAGAGAATCGGCTTATTATATTCTTGGCCAAATTTATGGTTACGAGTAATTTAAAGGGATCTGCCGACTCAAAATTTTTATTTTTTGAGTCTGGACCTTCCATATAATTTTTTTTATATTTAATACCTTTATTTAGAAAGTTTTTGGTTTTTTTTAATTCCAGCACCTTTATGTATTTTTAAACTAAAAATTTTAAGTTTTTTGGGCATTTTTTTGACATTTTTTGACTTTGAACAACTTTTTTGTTTTTTAAACACTTGTCATTATTATTTTATTTTGTTCCTTGCATTGTGTAGAAACTTTTTGGGTATGGAAAATAAGGTAACATGACTGAATAAAAAGTTACAAATAAAATAAATAAATAAATAAAAATATCCCAAATTATGATGAAAAAATGTTGTAGTTATTTTTTAGCTAGAATGCTTTCCATATCCAAAAAGTTGCTACTAATTGTAAGGAAGAAAATAAAACAATAATCATGAAAATTGGTTAAATAACAAAAAAGTTATTCAAAGTAAAAAAATGTCAAAAAAACTCAAAATTTTTAGTTTAAAAAACATAAAGATGCCGGAATGTAAAAAAAAACCCATAACCTTCCTAAATAAAGGTACTGAACATAAAACAAAGTATATGGAAGGTCTAAACTCAAAAAAATCAAAAAAATCGGAATCAGTCATACATTTGTATAATTTTTTTATTGGTTAAGTTTAGGAAATTGTTACAAAAGATTATACAATTTGAGTTGGTTTCATTTATATTTTCTGTAAAAAACACTTCCTGTACTCTCTAAATTTAAATCAGTCAAAATCTACTAATTATCAGTGAAATTAGACTGATTCAAATAGCTAAAAAGAGGTTACTGTAAATCAGTCAAACTTCACTGATTATTTCAGTGAAAATTGACTGATTTGACAGTAAGAAATATTGTTTTCACTGATGAATCAGTGAAAAGGCAAATCACTGATTCAATCAGTGAAAATTTTACTGATTCAGATTTAGAGAGTAGAAAGAATTTGGTATATAAATGAAACCGATTCTACAATTTCAATTAATTTAAGCTACTGTAGAGTTTTGTTAACTTTACAAAATATTTTGCTAATCTTACAAAATATTTTTGGTTAAAGTTACCAAATAAAAAAATTTTAAGTTTATTTCCAGCAGGATGTTGGCGGCTAGATGATATGCATAGATTAATAATTTTAAATTCATGCGTACAATTCCAGTCAACCGTAAAACTATTCAGGGGCGAAGATTTCCCTTTAGCAATTATATAGTCCTCAAGATTCCAGATTTTAATTGTCTTAAATTCCAAATGACTAAATTTAAGCCAAAAGAACTTTCACTACATTACGGAAAATATTCAGATGAAACAATCAGAGAATCGGCTTATTATATTCTTGGCCAAATTTATGGTTACGAGTAATTTAAAGGGATCTGCCGACTCAAAATTTTTATTTTTTGAGTCTGGACCTTCCATATAATTTTTTTTATATTTAATACCTTTATTTAGAAAGTTTTTGGTTTTTTTTAATTCCAGCACCTTTATGTATTTTTAAACTAAAAATTTTAAGTTTTTTGGGCATTTTTTTGACATTTTTTGACTTTGAACAACTTTTTTGTTTTTTAAACACTTGTCATTATTATTTTATTTTGTTCCTTGCATTGTGTAGAAACTTTTTGGGTATGGAAAATAAGGTAACATGACTGAATAAAAAGTTACAAATAAAATAAATAAATAAATAAAAATATCCCAAATTATGATGAAAAAAATGTTGTAGTTATTTTTTAGCTAGAATGCTTTCCATATCCAAAAAGTTGCTACTAATTGTAAGGAAGAAAATAAAACAATAATCATGAAAATTGGTTAAATAACAAAAAAGTTATTCAAAGTAAAAAAATGTCAAAAAAACTCAAAATTTTTAGTTTAAAAAACATAAAGATGCCGGAATGTAAAAAAAACCCATAACCTTCCTAAATAAAGGTACTGAACATAAAACAAATTATATGGAAGGTCTAAACTCAAAAAAATCAAAAAAATCGGAATCAGTCATACATTTGTATAATTTTTTTTATTGGTTAAGTTTAGGAAATTGTTACAAAAGATTAT
Source organism: Diplolepis rosae (assembly GCA_030998225.1). Classification (NCBI taxonomy): domain Eukaryota; kingdom Metazoa; phylum Arthropoda; class Insecta; order Hymenoptera; family Diplolepididae; genus Diplolepis; species Diplolepis rosae. Next base: position 6,795,799 of record JAPYXD010000727.1, on the reverse strand, counting down.
ACAATTTGAGTTGGTTTCATTTATATTTTCTGTAAAAAACACTTCCTGTACTCTCTAAATTTAAATCAGTCAAAATCTACTAATTATCAGTGAAATTAGACTGATTCAAATAGCTAAAAAGAGGTTACTGTAAATCAGTCAAACTTCACTGATTATTTCAGTGAAAATTGACTGATTTGACAGTAAGAAATATTGTTTTCACTGATGAATCAGTGAAAAGGCAAATCACTGATTCAATCAGTGAAAATTTTACTGATTCAGATTTAGAGAGTAGAAAGAATTTGGTATATAAATGAAACCGATTCTACAATTTCAATTAATTTAAGCTACTGTAGAGTTTTGTTAACTTTACAAAATATTTTGCTAATCTTACAAAATATTTTTGGTTAAAGTTACCAAATAAAAAAATTTTAAGTTTATTTCCAGCAGGATGTTGGCGGCTAGATGATATGCATAGATTAATAATTTTAAATTCATGCGTACAATTCCAGTCAACCGTAAAACTATTCAGGGGCGAAGATTTCCCTTTAGCAATTATATAGTCCTCAAGATTCCAGATTTTAATTGTCTTAAATTCCAAATGACTAAATTTAAGCCAAAAGAACTTTCACTACATTACGGAAAATATTCAGATGAAACAATCAGAGAATCGGCTTATTATATTCTTGGCCAAATTTATGGTTACGAGTAATTTAAAGGGATCTGCCGACTCAAAATTTTTATTTTTTTGAGTCTGGACCTTCCATATAATTTTTTTTATATTTAATACCTTTATTTAGAAAGTTTTTGGTTTTTTTTAATTCCAGCACCTTTATGTATTTTTAAACTAAAAATTTTAAGTTTTTTGGGCATTTTTTTGACATTTTTTGACTTTGAACAACTTTTTTGTTTTTTAAACACTTGTCATTATTATTTTATTTTGTTCCTTGCATTGTGTAGAAACTTTTTGGGTATGGAAAATAAGGTAACATGACTGAATAAAAAGTTACAAATAAAATAAATAAATAAATAAAAATATCCCAAATTATGATGAAAAAAAAATGTTGTAGTTATTTTTTAGCTAGAATGCTTTCCATATCCAAAAAGTTGCTACTAATTGTAAGGAAGAAAATAAAACAATAATCATGAAAATTGGTTAAATAACAAAAAAGTTATTCAAAGTAAAAAAATGTCAAAAAAACTCAAAATTTTTAGTTTAAAAAACATAAAGATGCCGGAATGTAAAAAAAAACCCATAACCTTCCTAAATAAAGGTACTGAACATAAAACAAATTATATGGAAGGTCTAAACTCAAAAAAATCAAAAAAATCGGAATCAGTCATACATTTGTATAATTTTTTTATTGGTTAAGTTTAGGAAATTGTTACAAAAGATTATACAATTTGAGTTGGTTTCATTTATATTTTCTGTAAAAAACACTTCCTGTACTCTCTAAATTTAAATCAGTCAAAATCTACTAATTATCAGTGAAATTAGACTGATTCAAATAGCTAAAAAGAGGTTACTGTAAATCAGTCAAACTTCACTGATTATTTCAGTGAAAATTGACTGATTTGACAGTAAGAAATATTGTTTTCACTGATGAATCAGTGAAAAGGCAAATCACTGATTCAATCAGTGAAAATTTTACTGATTCAGATTTAGAGAGTAGAAAGAATTTGGTATATAAATGAAACCGATTCTACAATTTCAATTAATTTAAGCTACTGTAGAGTTTTGTTAACTTTACAAAATATTTTGCTAATCTTACAAAATATTTTTGGTTAAAGTTACCAAATAAAAAAATTTTAAGTTTATTTCCAGCAGGATGTTGGCGGCTAGATGATATGCATAGATTAATAATTTTAAATTCATGCGTACAATTCCAGTCAACCGTAAAACTATTCAGGGGCGAAGATTTCCCTTTAGCAATTATATAGTCCTCAAGATTCCAGATTTTAATTGTCTTAAATTCCAAATGACTAAATTTAAGCCAAAAGAACTTTCACTACATTACGGAAAATATTCAGATGAAACAATCAGAGAATCGGCTTATTATATTCTTGGCCAAATTTATGGTTACGAGTAATTTAAAGGGATCTGCCGACTCAAAATTTTTATTTTTTGAGTCTGGACCTTCCATATAATTTTTTTTATATTTAATACCTTTATTTAGAAAGTTTTTGGTTTTTTTTAATTCCAGCACCTTTATGTATTTTTAAACTAAAAATTTTAAGTTTTTTGGGCATTTTTTTGACATTTTTTGACTTTGAACAACTTTTTTGTTTTTTAAACACTTGTCATTATTATTTTATTTTGTTCCTTGCATTGTGTAGAAACTTTTTGGGTATGGAAAATAAGGTAACATGACTGAATAAAAAGTTACAAATAAAATAAATAAATAAATAAAAATATCCCAAATTATGATGAAAAAAAAATGTTGTAGTTATTTTTTAGCTAGAATGCTTTCCATATCCAAAAAGTTGCTACTAATTGTAAGGAAGAAAATAAAACAATAATCATGAAAATTGGTTAAATAACAAAAAAGTTATTCAAAGTAAAAAAATGTCAAAAAAACTCAAAATTTTTAGTTTAAAAAACATAAAGATGCCGGAATGTAAAAAAAAACCCATAACCTTCCTAAATAAAGGTACTGAACATAAAACAAATTATATGGAAGGTCTAAACTCAAAAAATAAAAATATTAAAAACAGCGGTTCCCCTTAACCAAAAAATATATTTGATCTACTTTCGTTAATGCGAACAAATGCTTTGTACCTTTCTGCCAACTTCATTTTTGAGGGTATAAACTCAATTATTTACTTATTGTAACAAATACGCTGCAACAAATTAATGTAGTTATTTCACTCGAAATTTTTCCTGAAATCGAGAAAATACTATTATTCAAATAATTTGTTCAAGCAATTTTGGTCCGTTTAACCAACAATTTGTTAAATTTGGGAAAATTGTTTTATTGAGTTAAACCAATACCATTAAATAAATTATTTTATTAATTGAACTAAAGTTTTTTCAAGTGCAATACCAGAAAAAAATTTACTGGATCTAGTCAAACTATTTTGTTAAATGAACCAATATATTTCGTTAAGCCAAACGAAATTCGATTGTCTCAACTACATTATTTGTATGATTTAACCAAACCATATCCAAACAAATCTTTTAATGCGTGAAACAAATTCTTTGGCTGGATCAGCCAAAATTTTAAATCCTCCGCATGTTCGGGGAAATGAAGTTAAAATAATTTTTTTTTGCTATTCTGAAATACTCTTCTTTTACTTTTTCTATTTTAAACTCAATTATAGATTTTAAAAATTTCTATGTAGACAGTTTTAAATATCAATAAATCAATATTATATCATAAAATTCAAATAATAATTTAGATATATCTCATTAATTATTATACAAGATAATATTTTCAGAATTGTCTGAGCCAATACGATTTAAGAAAATTTGAAATTTACAGCCTCCAATCACTTTTATTTACCAAAAAAAAATCATATATGCAATCTATACGAGTTTCAATTTGCCAAAATTTCATTTTTCCGTAAACACCATAGATTCCGATAGATTAAGAAAATATGAGAACGTTGCACGCCATCCCCAATCAATCTAGGGAAATTTATTCTTTTTGTTGAAAGTGCATTGGTCGGTGTAATAAAAGAATAAAAAATATTTTCCTTCATCCTATCCAATTCGTGCTAATTAGTGACAGACAGAATTATACGTTTTCTAGAGACAAAAAAAAAGAACAAAACACTGAGAAATATTATTTTTTGAATTCTCTAATTATTTTAATATTACCATAAACGACAATTTTTGAGTTGCTGTCATAAGAGATGAGGGGACAATTTTAGTTAAATAATAAGGAAAGTTTTACGCAATGGCATAACCAAAGAAGATCAAGTGCTTCGTGAGTAACATGGCCTTCAAGATCCTTGAACGAGAGGTGGTTAGGTCTTGATCTGCGATTCATTTCTTTTTCTTCTGTTTCTTTTTTCTCCTTTTTCTTTTTTTCTCTTTTTCTCTTTTTCTCTTTTTCTCTTTTTCTCTTTTTCTCTTTTTTCTCTTTTTCTCTTTTTCTCTTTTTTCATGGTCCATTTATGCAGGCAGGAGAGAAAGAGGGGATCAACGTACTTTCTCTTATAAGTCTGATGCCTGGTGAAAGTGTTTCTTACGCGTCGACGTCCAAAGCACCCGAATGTCTGTTTCTACATCGAGACCACACCCTTCAAGGAATTACAATTACGATCTCGATTATAATACTGGGTTCATCGAACAAGGCATGTGGCAAAAAGTCTACCTGTCTTGAAATATGTCAAGAATATTTTGCTAGAAATTCAATGAAAAACATTTGGAGGATTCAAAAAAATTTGGTTGTTTCAAGAACATTTTTAGAAAATTAAATAAAAAATAACCCAATAAAATAATAATAATAATTATCTACGAACTATTTTCTAATTTTAATCAAATGCAATAAATGAGGGTAAAGAAACTTTTTTCATAGCTTTTCTCTAAATAAAAAATTATGTAGTGTTTTTAAAAAAATATCTTTGAATTCAAAAAAGTCATCTTCATAAACAAAAATAGTATTGGCTGAATAACAATAATATATTCTCTAAATTAAGCGAAAAATTTCAAGAAATAATTTGTTCAATTCGAAGTTGTTATTCTTTAAAACCAAAAAAAATTCATAGTGATATAGACAACTTTTTTATTTCGAATTGCAATAAATGAGGGTAAACGAAACTTTTTTCTTAGCTTTTTTTTAAATAAAAAATTATATAGTGTTTCTAAAAAAATATCTTTGAATTCAAAAAAGTCATCTTCATAAACAAAAATAGTATTGGCTGAATAAAAATAATATATTCTCTAAATTAAGCGAAAAATTTCAACAAATGATTTGTTCGATTCGAAGTTGTTATTCTTTAAAACCAAAAAAATGCATAGTGATATAGACAAAATTTTTATTTTGAATTGCAATAAATGAGGGTAAAGAAACTTTTTTCATAGCTTTTCTCTAAATAAAAAATTATGTAGTGTTTTTAAAAAAATATCTTTGAATTCAAAAAAGTCATCTTCATCAACAAAAATAGTATTTGGTAAATGAAGATAATATATTTTCGAAATTAAGCGAAAAATTTCAAGAAATAATTTGTTCAATTCGAAGTTGTTATTTTTTAAAACCAAAAAAAATTCATAGTGATATAGACAACTTTTTTATTTCGAATTACAATAAAAGAGGGTAAACAACTTTTTTTCAGATTATAGCATACGTTTCCTCTATTGTCATAGGTAAATTCTTTTTATGGATAAATTCGTCATATATATATTTATATATGAAAAAAAACCTTTTTCTCAAGGGTACCAGGTAAGACAATCTTATCTCGAGCTATTGATAACAACCTATCATTATTAATTTGTATGCGAGCGTGGGATGCGATTTTATCGAGTAAACGGCTTCACGCGAGACGGAGAAAACAATGACCTTCTAGAAGAATGTAATTCAAAAGAAAGTCCGATCTGTATTCGTACATTTCAATAAATTAGTGCTATTCAGTGCATACGATTTGACGAGAGGTGTTTTAAGATAGACACAGAAAAGTGAGATCGTTCATCGTATTGTAAAGGAGACTGAAAGTTTCAATATTACCGCACGGAATTTCCCTTTCGTTGCATATCCAGATCACTTTTTTAACATGTACCTACTATTAAAGAGCCCTAATCTAGAATACCAATCTAATTGTCGCTATTGTCTTGTTCATTTGCATCCCACTCCAGTGTTTTGAATCTGCATTAAGGGGATCCGCTACCTTTAGTATTTTTATTTTTTAAGTTTAGACATTCCATATAATTTTTTTATGTTCAGTATCTTTATTTAGAAAGTTTTTGGATTTTTTAAAATTCTAGCACCTTTATGTATTTTTAAACTAAAAATTTTAAGTTCTTTGGGCATTTTTTTTGACATTTTTTGACTATTAATCACTTTTTTGTTTTTTAAGCACTTGGCATGATTCTTTCTTTATTTTCTTCATATTTTGGGATATTTTTATTAATTTTTTAATTTTATTTGTAACTTTTTTTAGCCATGTTACCTTATTTTCCATACCCAAAAAGTTGCTACGCATTGTGAGGAAGAAAATAAAAAAAATGATGACAATTGGTTAAAAAACAAAAAAGTTATTCAAAATCAAAAAATGTCCAAAAAATGCCCAAAGAACTCAAAAGTTTTAGTTTAAAAATACGTCAAGGTGCTGGAATTTAAAAAAAAACCCAAATCCTTTCTAAATACAGGTACTAAACATAAAAAAAATTATATGAATGAATATATGAATATATGAACCTAAATATAGCAACAACAAAAATATTTCAAAATTTGGGGCCATTAAAAAAAGAAATGACCTTTTTCTTATTATAAATAAATCGGTTGAAAAAATTTATTATAACAATTTTAATGTATATTTAGGTTCAAGTAAAAAAAATTTTTTTCAAATACTTTGTATAGTCAATATTATCATGTACTTTATTCCAATTTGATAAATGTCATTTTTCTGGAAAAAATTCCCAAAAAAAACAATCGTTTACATGAGGCTCCCCCCTTAAGGGGCACAACTAGTTTGACCGCCTGAAAAACAGGTAATTTTTGTGAATTTAAAAAAAAAGTATTGGATCGAATGTTTTAAAACTTCACATGTATATTTGTGAATAAATAATGAATACACAGTAATGTTTCAAAATGAAAATATTCGATTTTTAGCAAGTTATCCACAATCTCCTGAGTCTTCAAAAAAAAAAAGTTCCGCCACCGCTGCAGTGATTGTCGCCTCCACAGTGCCTGAAATAAAAAAAATAAAAAATTTAATTAAACTGGAATATATTTTCAATACAATAACCCTCGATTGTAAAAAAACATTAAACTGCAAGAAAATGGCGGAGTTTTGAAAAAAAAATTAAAATTTTGCTAAAAAATCTGATGGTTTTTGGCATGGCAAAATTATATTTTTCATACAATCATAAAACTGGAGGGTCATTGTATGGAAAAACAAATACACAATAAGCTAAAAAAAGACGCAAATTGATCGGATGATTTGTTATCGAGTTACAGCTGCAGAAAATGTGATAAATGTAGTTTTGAGAAAAATGCGTTTAAAGATAAAAGTACTGATTTCATTGTTATAAATTTTTAAGTATCATACCTAGAGCTAATCTGCAATTCCAGGCCCATACAATTCACCTTTCTCTCCTTCGAAAAGCGCCTGCTGGGCTGTTAAAAAATGTAAAAAAAAAATTCGAAATTTTCAAAATTTCAAACTAGTTGTGCCCGTTAAGTTATTCATTGCACGCCTTTTAATTATTCACTTGCGTCAAAAGTTACTAAAGATTCATTTTAAGTTTCAGAAATTTCTTTATTCTGAGGTCTAAAACAAATTTAAAACACAAAAGTAGATGTACTGTGTTAAAAAAATCTATATTCAATAAAATTATTAAAAAGTTGACTTTCAAATAAACCAATTTCGACAATATATTTCTTGAAAGGGAAATGAATGAATAGCTAATCTATATTCACGCAAAAAATGTACTTCCGCGTGCTTATCATTTATTCTTGAATTAGCATAAGTTTGTTTTTTATAGCTGTAGTATGACATTTTATTTCTTGTGAAAAAAACATTATAAACCAGTTTTGCTTATGTGATGTAATTTACGTACGAAGAATTTTGTTAATATGTATAAATAAATATTAAAAATTAATTGTTTTTATTGAATGTACCTATATCTTTAAAAAAATGTCATCGCATTTGTGAGCGAAAGTTATAATCAAGTTTTTATTGGCGGAGAATTTTTATTATGTCAACTAATTTCTCAATAGATTGAAGGATTTTAGTAGACTTAAAATTTTTTGCCTCAAATATAAATAGAATTTCTGAATTGTCTTACGGAAGTTTGGGCCATTATTGCCATCAGAGTTTAAAGCGGAACGTTAAAAGGTGTGCAGGAAGAAAGACTTTCCATGGAGATTCCTGTATAGAATATTATTTGTCGATTATGTAAGATCCGCGCTCGACCATGGCAAGAATAAATTAAAGCCCTTTTTTGGCCCTGCATGAAAAAGCACACCGCTTTATTCTGATTATACGTCCGACACTTCCTGAGATCTTTTTCTCCTGATGTTTCAAATTCAAAAGATTCTGATCAAAATAAATATGTAGTACAAGATAAAGAAAAAATTATTTACGCATCATAAAAAAGGAAATTCATCCTGTGGGCATTTAATTGCATGTATAAAATTTTTAATTAATAAACAAAAGATCCTGTGACAGAAATCCCGAACTTCAGGAAATGGAAATATCATCAACATCAATTGAAATCCTAATTTTTGATTTTTAACGAAATTAAAGACTGAAATTTGATTTAAAAAATGAATTATTTTACTTGAACTGAATTTTTTATACTTTTACAACTGTTCATTATTTGAACTGTAAATTAATATTATAATTTTGAGAATTATCAAAAAATGTGGATAATAGTGAACCAAAACTTGAAAATGAAATTTCCACATCGTAAGGGTATTTTAAAATAAAAAATTTGAATATTTTTTGGTAAATAGATGGTATATCTAACACTAAATACAAGAATTTATATTTTTTATCTGATTTATAAAAAGACATTTGCTTGCCTTGAAAAGCGAAGGAAGAAAAATTTCATGATGAAATATTGCTTTCCTCATCTCTTCTTTGTTGTGTGAATTATTTCTGATGGCAGGACCATAATAAATCAATTATTTTGCCATTTAATTTTCCTTTATTCACAAAGCCTTTGTCCCAGAAGTAATTGCCTTTGATCATCTTTTTGAATGACTTCTGTCAATGTCATAAGTTTTTCCTTCTAGCATTTTTTAGCTGTTACTCTTAGCCTGCTTTACAAAAAAATTGCGCGTAGTTTTGTCTACAGTTGTTAGTTTCGCATCAACTTTAAGATGGAATGTAAAAACAAGCATTTTCGTCATATTTTGCTTTTTTATCAGGTGTACAAATAAGTTTCCGCCGTTTGACAAAAGTTGGCGCCACCAGTAAGTTTTGGTTGAAATTGACAGATGTAAAACGTCACTGTCGTAAGGTTGGACATCTGTCAAGAACATAACCTTGAAATAGTAGTGAATTTCTACCAGTATAATCTATTCTATTGTGTGCAAAAATGTCGAATTTTGGGCCGAATAGGCGTCCATTGCCGCAACTTTTGATTAAATTCTTAAATTTGAAGAAATCTGCAGCTGAGGCGCATAGATTGTATGTAAAGGGTTTCCCAATAAGGGTGATATGTTTTGAAATTGAAAAAAAAACACTGAATATTCATACGAAATTGATCGAAATCTTTTTTATTATATTGGATATGCTATGCCATTTATGATTTAAACAATATATCGGCCAAATTTCCCCCGAGACTTGAGCCAAAAATGCGCCTCATCAGAAAAGATGATTTTTTGATGAAAATTGGGATCATTTTCAATTGATTCCAGAGCCCAATCCGCGAACTCCCGACGCAAACGATGGTCATTAGGCTTCAGTTCTTGGGCCAGAATCATCTTATAGGGATGCAGGCCAAGATCCAATCGCAAAATACGCCAGGTAGTCATCCTGGACAGGCCCAATTCCTGAGATCGGCGTGGCACGGACAATTCACGGTACGGCGGCTATATTCTGTGTAGAACGTGCGGTACGCATACGATTTTTAGGCTTAGTATCCAATAGAGTAAATTCACTCTCCAACTTATCGATTATTCGACGAATTGAGAGCGCGGATGGAGCAGAATGACGACCATATTTTGCACGATATGCTCTTTCAACACCGACAAAACTTCTCGAATTTTGATAAAATAATTGGACAATTTCCAAACGTTGTGGAAGCGTGAAACTACTCATGATTAAATGGCAAACCTTACTGATGACAACTGACAGCAGACGTCAAAAATTTCAGTTCAAATGAGCCCGATAGGGACATTCAAAATCATATCACCCCTATTGGGAAACCCTTTAGAAAGATATGGCAAGGCTGTCTTAAGTGATAGAAGTTGTCGTGAGTGGTTTCAAAAGTTTAAGAATTGGAATTGGAAGCATTATTGGATCAAGATTTGTGCCAAACGCAAGAAAAACAATACGATGGACAATACTTCGAATAAAACATAAGGTTCCGTTCTTTCACAATAAATGCCCAATTTCTGATAAAGAACAGCGGAAATTTATTTGTACACCTGATATTTCCGTAAAGGCATTTCAAAACTTCAAACGCGTTTTTCTCGAAATATGATTTTTCAAAACGGCACGCAGCACAACTCTAACAATTTTCAATATTTTAAATCGGGGTTTTTCCTACATCTTTATAATAACATTTCAAAGAGAAACACGAAGAGGATTTTCGATAAATTAATTTAAACAATTGTTATAAACAATTAAGTGCCGTTTTTTTTCAAATGCAACACAAAAACACACATTACGGAAATGCCTCCAGTGCTGCCATTTTGTAACATTTTTTATTGAAAATTTGTAATTTTTTATTTCAATATATAAATAACAACTTCCCAAATCATTATAATTGTATTCACTTTCCTTCCATCAAAAAAAATTCTTGAAAAAACGTGTTTTTTTTGGCGTTTACAGTGGTGTTACACCTTAACAAAACGCATCAACGTTTGTGATTTGCATCTTAAACACAATGAATTCGATCCCTTTTTAAACGAATTATAACATAATTATAACATCGAAAGCTGAATTGCATAAAAAAAAAGATTATGCTGTCTGTTTGGTTGGATTGGAAAGGTGTGGTATTTTTTTGAGCTGCTTCCAAGGAACTAAACGATTAATTCGGATGTCCACTGTCGTTAGCTGAAAAAATTGAAGGCAGCGGTCAAAGAAAAAGGGCTAGAATTGGTCCATCGTAAAAGTGTGCTTGGTTGGGAAGTGATGGTACTTCCACCATATAGCCCTGATCTTGCACCATCAGATTACTAGTTATTTCAATCTTTGCAGATTGGTCTGAAGTTTGTGACATCTCATGTGACGAATTTTTTTTTCGTCGTATGATCTCCAAAACAATAAAAAATATGCAGAATAGTGATTTTTGACAAAAACAACATTTGTAGTAGGACACGAGAAATCGCAGAGAAGCTTAACATATCAAATACATGCGTTGAAAGACATTTAAAACAACTTGGTTACGTTAATAAGCTTGATATTTGTGTTCCTCACAAATTGAACGAAATTCAACTCACCACACGAATTTCCATTTGCGATTCACTGCGGAAACGTAACGAAAGAGGTTATGCTGAGTGTTTGGTGGGATTTCAAAGGTATTGTTTATTTTAAACTGCTCCCAAGGAACCAAACTATCAATTCGAATGTCTACACTGACATAACCTACAATTTTTTCTATATTCTAACATCATACCGCTTATAATCGAGATTATAGCTTTTATAATTCAAATGGCTGTCCTATAGTCACTGTACCTAGATATTGAATTTTATAATCCATTTTTCTCCGTGTACTGTCGCCAGCTAATGCAATTGGACAAAGAAATCAAGGAAAAGCGGCTAGAACTGGCAACTCGTAAAGGCGTCATCTTCCATCAAGATAACGCCAGACCACATACATCTTTGCTCACTCGCAAAAAATTATTGGAGTTAAGCTGGGAAGTGATGCCTCATCGACTATATAGTCCTGACCTTGCACCATCCGATTATAATTTATTCCGTTCACTTCAAATTCATTTGATTGGAAAAACATTCAATTCAAATGAGGCTGTCAAAAATGAGTTGATTCAGTTTTGTGCCGCTAAAAACCAAACTTTCTACGAAAGCGGAATTATGATGCTGACTGAAAGATGGCAAAAGGTTATAGAACAAAATGGTCAATACATAATTGAATAATGTTTGTTATTTATATTAATAAACTTGCTTTGAAAATCATGAAAAAAAAAACAAAATGACTTTAAAATGTTGTTTTTGTCAAATATCACTATTCTGTATATTTTTTATTGTTTTGGAGATCATACGAAGAAAAAAAAAATTCCTCACATGAGAAGTCACAAACTTCAGCCCAATTCTTTGCAGAACTCCTTGAATGGTAAGACTTTCAATGATGATGAAGCTGTGAAATCGCACTTGGTTCGGTTTTTTGTCGATAAAGACCAGAAGTTCTATGAGCGTGGAATCATGCTCTCTAAATTTGAATCAGTCAAAATCTACTGATTATCAGTGAAATTTGACTGATTCAAATAGCTAAAAAGAAGTTACTGTAAATCAGTCAAATTTCACTGGCAGTGAAAAATATTTTTTTTACTGGTGAATCAGTGAAAATTAACTGATTTAACAGTGAAAAATATTTTTTCACTAATGAATCAGTGAAAAGGCAAATCACTGATTCAATCAGTGAAAATTTGACTGATTCAGATTTAGAGAGTGGATTTACCAGAAAAATGGCAAAAGGTCAAGGTCAATATATCACTGATTAAAGTTCATTTCTTGTATTGAAAAAATTGTGTTTAATTTGTATGAAAAAATCGGCAATTACTTCTGGGACAACCCAATAGTTAACTAATTAGAATACCTTACATTATACAGCATACTCATTGTGCTCTGTAGCTTCCCTCGCCTTCCTGTGAATTGGTGTGACTTAACCGATTTTCGAAATGTCGTTATAAGACTTGACTTGATGTATTTTTAAGCCCTGAAACTTTAAAAGAGTGGAAAATTTGGAAAGCTCGGGTTAATGTAATCCCTTGGAAAAATTAATGTGAGATACCTTTTCAAGTACTTGCAACTATTTTCTGTATTATGAAAAGGAGTCAATTTTTGCTTCCTTAAGTTCATTTTTATTTGGTCGTAAATTACTCTTACTTTCTCAGCAGTATTTAAATTATCTGTCACCAGTAGAAACCGAGTTAGTTGACCCATTTTTAATGTTCTTTATTTTTCTTAGGTAGGAAGATGAAAAAGACTTAGAAGATAAGCGTAACTTTGTCTGACCGGTAAGGACTTTTTCCACTGTCTGAAATATTTCTCGAAGATAATTTAGAATTTTTCTATACTTTTATATTTGGTACTATAAAAATATGTTACGGAGATAACTTTCTCTACACTATTATAAAATTTAATGTGATTCAAAAATTGATAATTAGCTTATAACTCTTGATGACAATTTTTACTATTTTATCAGTAACGAAAGTTAATTCTCAGAAATTACTTAATTCTATCTTATTAACGAACATTCCTATTTTTTATCTCTGCAAAAATGAAGATTTAAAAGTTTTCAGAAATGATTACAAATTAATTGAAAATTCTGGACGTAATTGTATAGGCCTAAATTTGCCTTTAGTCTCGACTTGAATTTAAAAATGCTTAAAATCGAAAGTTTTTTCAAGCACTTCAAATCGAAAAAGAAAGTTAGTGAAATTTGCTTTATATCTATGTTTTTGTTATCTAATGAAATTTGTAATAAACAATCAGAAGTTAAAATCGAAATCAGACACTCAGTAAGTAGGCAAATCAATGAAAGATGTACAAGTTAATTATTCAGGGGTTAAAAAATATTTCATGGCAAAGAGTAAATCTTTTTGAATAAAATTTTGTTTAGAAAGCGTTACTTAATTTTTAAACAACCTCCAATGATTACTTTTACTCAATGTAGTCAAATTTCCGTTCACACCATTGTTTCCTATTCATTAATTTTTAAACCTGAATAGAAATAAAAAATTCAAATACCTAACCATTTTAAAATTATTCAATTAATTTATAGCAGTTAAAAAAACACAAGGGGATTTCCAAAATACTTTTATAGATTAATAAATCGTTGGCGAAATTTTTGAAATGAATAATTTTGATTTAGTGAATCATTAAAAACTTTAAATATGTAAAGAGATAAGTGGCCTTTCCGGCGTTGTAATGATGTCGACGTTTCAACCGAGAACTTGGTCCTTTTCAAGATTACAAGAGATAAAAATACATCAATAGCGAAGAGTGTAAAAATATTTCGTAAAAAGACAAAGTGGTTATTTATACAATAAAAAATACAAACAATTCTTTAAGGAACAATGAAAAAAGAAAGAAAACATCTTTTTTATTATATTAAAAATCTTATAATTTATCTTCGATAATAATTAGGCATGTAAAATACACAATTTAAGAAAACAAGTAGTTTACCAAGATTATTTTGCGTCACTACTTAAATAGATGTTTACAACTGGTCCTTGGATTCTGGACCAAAATTAACGTTCAATTCATCGTGTACTTACTGCCTGAAATCTCCCACCAAGTTCCCTAGGGACACAACTTGGGCGGCAGAGGTAACTTTCAGCAAGCCATGCTATATAAGAGAATGTCTTACCGAACTCCAGAGATAAAACCCGTGTGTGTTGTCTGTTTCGTGTCTTAAGTGTTACTGCTCTGCCTTAGTTACAAACAGGTAAGTGGAAGACCATGAAATTCATCAAAGATCACCATATCATCAATTCTCTCAAATTGTTGAAAAATCAGTGCGTAAAAAATATTTCAGTGTTAAAAAATAAAATTTTTACGATAATAAACCACAGAGAAAATGAATCTGTTGCATTTACTGTGCCCATAAATTAAAATAGTAAGAGGATAAATTTTCTGTAAATTAAACAGATATTTCAGTAGAATTCATCGTTTTTTTGTCAACTTAAGAGATTTTTAGATAAATATTACGAAAAGGCCTACTGAATTGAAATTTTAAAAAATTTCTTATTCTGTAAATTTAACAGGCATTCCTGTAATATTTATCGGCAAATCTCTTATTTTTACAAAAAAAACGGTGGGTTCTACTGAAATATCCCTTAAATTTACACTCACTATTTCAACCCATAGACTCAGTAAATGTAACAGATTTTGTATCTCCGTGACGTCTGCCAAATCATAATTAATATGTGAAATAGTGCGATCCAAAATCTGTAGTTTCAATTGATCACTTTCAATTTGATTGAACTTTGTCTTTTTATATGATTAACTAATTGTCTCATATTACAATGAATAACTAAGAACTATATAATTTAAAAAATTTTCAAACCTGAACTCGAACCCGTATCACTACAAACTCGAATTCTTCCTAACGTCGAAACAAAAGTATAATTCAAAATTTCAAGAACTCGAAACCGCTCGAATCCTCAAAATAGAAGAAACACGACTAAATTTGGACCAAAATCACCACTCAAAACAAACAATCACGAGAAAACCAACAAAAAGGGAGGAAAGAAAAAATAAATAAAATAAATGTATTTAATTTTGAAAAGAAAAGTAATTTGAAAAAAAAATTTTAATTCAAAATTTCAAATAAATAAATAAAATAAATGTATTTAATTTTGAAAAGAAAAGTAATTTGAAAAAAAAATTTTAATTCAAAATTTCAAGAATTCAAAACCGCTCGAATCCTCAAAATACAAAAAACACGACCAAATTTGGACCGAAATCACCACTCAAAACAAACAACCACGAGAAAACCTACAAAAAGGGAGGAAAGAAAAAAGAAGGCAACCTTCCAAAACCCTTTCTTTCTTTTTTCTTCCCTCCTTTTTTGTTGGTTTTCTCATGGTTGTTTGTTTTGGGTGGTGATTTTGGTCCAAATTTAGTCGTGTTTTTTGTATTTTGAGGATTCGAGCGGTTTCGAATTCTTGAAATTTTGACTTAAAAATTTTTATTTCAATTACTTTCCTTTTAAAAACGAAATACATTTATTGTTTCAATAATCCCAAGCTCTAAAAATTAATTTCAATACAAAATAAAATTCTAATTAAAAATGATACAAATAAAATATAGACCAAGATTTTTTTATACAATCCAAGTATTCATAATAAATTTGAAACTAA
Source organism: Diplolepis rosae (assembly GCA_030998225.1). NCBI lineage: Eukaryota > Metazoa > Arthropoda > Insecta > Hymenoptera > Diplolepididae > Diplolepis > Diplolepis rosae. The sequence continues at coordinate 6,779,936 of JAPYXD010000727.1, read as the reverse complement.
GTTTTCAAAAAAGATTTGCATGAAAAAAATCTAACAACGCCTGAGGAAATTTGATGAAGATCAATTTTTGAAAATGCAAATAATGAACACGGAAAAAATCTCTTACATTTACTGAGTCCATAAGTTACAATAGTGATGGTATAAAATATCTTCAAATTTAACAGATATTTCAGTACAATTTACCCCTTTTTTGAAAACAACAGATTTGTCGACAAATATTACAGAAATGCCTCTTAAATTTATAGAACCATTTTGCTGTCACTATTTTAACTTATGGACTCACTAAATGTAACTAATTTTTTCTCCATGAAGACAAACTGATCTCAATTCTACAGCACATTGATCTGATAACTGCAGTTCAATGAACCGATCATGTAATGCGTGCGTTTACTTTCTTGTATTGATTTTTTCGTCAGTTAAAATGGCGAATGATCGGTTCAAATTGCAGCAGTAAAAACAGATTGGAGGTGATAATTAGCGAGTACTATATCGTGACTAATTATAATAATCAAGCATAAACAAGTCGCGTGCGGTCAGCTGGCAAAAGTAATTCACTCGAGCACGGTACATGCAAAGATGCGTGTTTTCTCAGAATTAGGATTTAGTGCTGTTAGCGAATCATAATAGCCTTCTCTAAGAAAGGCAAGGACTGGCTCTATGAAATGTAGCTAAGGTGATAAAATCTACTCCAGATATTTCCTCTAGACTCAGGTCCGGGGACTGGTTTACGACTTGGTTTCGAATTTAGTTTACAGGCATTCAACCAGTCTATTATGTATAGATCTGGACACTTTTAACGTTCTATACGTTACAGTAGCAAGACAACTATCTCTTTTTCCGTTATGCAACCGCTTTTCTCACCTTCCTGAATTACCTGCAGGCCTGCCTTGCAATGTCGCAGACGTCAAATTCCCCACACCCAGAAAAAAGTTTCTTTGATTCAAACAAAATTTCTTCGAATCGAAAGAATTTGGGCATTGATATATGGTCAAAGAAAAGTTTCTCTGATTTAAGGGGGGAGATACCTCTAGAACCCTTAAAAAAAGCAGTTTTTTTCAATTTTATTCTGGGAGAATGAAAACGAAGCAAGTCCGGATTTTTTGCATATATTAGAAGGCATTATTTAACTTCAAAAAAACAATTTTTTCATGATAGAAAAATACAAAATGGCGGAAATATGACGGATCCCGTCGATAGCGTCGCTGCTAACATTTTTTGCGGCCGTCAACTTCCTGGCTAGGTTTTTCATCTGAAACGATAAAAGAAAATTTTTTATAAATCGGGAAGCTTTTATCGAGTGCATAGCAGGGGGGTTTTGAGAATTTCGAAAAATTGGGTATATTTTCATGCGTTTCGTGAAAAAGTGCCATTTTTACCCGTGTTTTTTGACATGAAAATAGTTCAACTGTAGAAATACTATTTTTCTCGAAAAAGCGCCCTACCACGCACTTGAATATAGAATTATCTATAAAATACCGTTTCATTCAAGTAAATCGGTTGAATAATTTGCTCGCAATCTTGACGGCCGGATAAAAAAAGTTAGTTTCGAGAAAACGAGCCTCAAAGTTTTTGTACATGAAAAAATATGTTCCATTCAACTTACGGGTTACCAATAGAACTTTGGGATTATATTTTTGAATAGTTTTTCAATCGATTTGAGCAAAAAAAAATTTTTGATTTTTTGAAAGTTCTAGAGGTATCTCCCCCCTTAAAGGCATGTGATGATTGGGAAATTAGCAAATGTTATTGATTTTAGGTTTCTACATGTTTGTCTCTAAAGTACATAAAATTTTCTTTTCAAAATTTGGGAAATGATAGAGAAGATAAAAACGGACACAGATAGACTACTTTTAGTTTATAAATAGAAAAAAAGGTAAATTTTAGCAAAATATATCGGAAAATTTGTTTTCATTATCAAAACTAAAAGTAGTCTATCTACGTCTGTTTTTATCTTCTCTACCATTTCCCAAATTATTGAAACAAAATTTTATGTACTTTAGACACAAAAATGTAGAAACTGGACCAATTTTTTCACATAAACTTGTTACTTTTCTCAAGTATCACGTGCCCTTAAGGGGTCATTCTAATTTAGGCGCTTGAAAAAAGGCTATTTTTATGAATTTTTTTTGCTATTTGTTGCTGGTTGCTATCATAATTATTGATATAAAACTTATTGGGTTTAATGAATACACTCATAAATTACATTAAATATTTTTTTTAAATTTTTTATACACTTTATCCATTTAAAAACAGTAGGTATGTCTGCACTGTTGATGAAATCTTGGAAACGGACCATCTAAAACAAAAAAATTCAACTAGTTTTAGATTCAGTAAGACACAGGCCAGAGAGGAAACCGCAATTTTGAATATATGATTAAATAAAACATGGCGGACATTAAAAAATAAAGAACGAGTTTTTTTATCACCGTTTGTCGACAAAAAAAGAAATTTTAAATTTTAAAGTTTCGTCGATTCGCGCTCTAAGCATAGGTGTAAGGAACATGTAAAAATTCCATAAGGATCGGTTCAGTAGTCTCGGAAATTTTATCATCAAGCAGTGTAAAAACGTTTTTTCGAGAAAAACGCGTTTAAACTTTTTTTAACGGAAAATTGTAAAAAAATCTTATCTATACGGTTAATCAGCGATGCCTGCATCATGCAAAGTACATTGATGGGATCAGAAAATACGATTGAAGTTTAAGACTAAACGGTTCCAGATTAAATCATATTTTATAGTAAAATTATAATCTACTTTGTATCATCACTCGATCAGACGAGGATTTCATAAAAGTGATCCAAAATCTAATTCTTCGATCGGATTCCAATTGACATAATCAGTGTCGACTCATGTTGGAAAAAAAGTATTATTGTAGATTGCAACAAGAAAAGAGAAAATGTCCCAAACTTCAGAAATTTATTTTATCGAGATTCTCACTTCTTTTTCACTTTCCTGAAACAAAAATGAAAAGAAATCAATTTTCTTTGAACTTAATTCAGAAGTTTTATCGGTTAAATTCGTAATAAATTGAGAGAATATGTTGGCAAAATAATTTATACTTCCTATATAAAATCACATAATAGGCACTTGACCTAAATCGCGATTATATTCTTCAATCTGAGTCTATTCAGAAAGTGTGTAATTACAATAATTTAATTAATGACTTGGTAATGCTCAAGAGTCTGACTATGCAAATGCTGCATCATTTAATTTCCAGTAGACATGAAGGTCTCGAAAGTCCTTATATTCGAAAGATTATGAATTAGAAACGTGTAATGTATAATTGTGACACAGATAAAAGTCACTTACCATTCGATAAAAGCGCATCTACACCAATAGCGCTCGATAAAAAAGATTATTAGAAGAAATCCGTTTCCCTGGCACCTGGCACTGCGTCGACAGAGAAAGTTACCGTAATTTTACTGATCGACGGTAATTGTGCCAGAGAAATCAGAAATCGCGAGATAAAACAAAAAAAGTCTCTTTACCGTTTGAATTAATGACTGTAATCAAAGTTATCGATTTGACTCAATTAACGAGTTGAAGTTTTGATTTTCTCACAGTACGTCCATTACCATGTATTTTAGGAGGTTACTTAAAAAAGTGAAAATGAGCATCAGCGCCGCCAAGTTATGATAGCAAGAACTAATATCAATGCAAACGAAACCCCCGTACCCCGCAACACAATGCCAGTTAGATTAGTAGGTGGGCATTGAATGGTATTGAAATATCAAAATCTGGAAAGAAACGGAATCGAGAATGAAACTTTTGAATGCATTTTAATGCCTAGGAATTTAGCATTTATTTTGAGAAGAGAAAAGTTGCTCGTGTGAAATGGAATCGCATCATAATAAGAATTGTATTGCGTACACGCCCCAGAGCGATATGTTATACTTATCGGGATACCAGACTTTGGTTCACCCATTTGATACAGATTCGATTTTTCTACGCAGACTCTCTCACTTTCACTCGGTCATTGACCAAACAGGACTGAATCTGAAGTCTTGCTCTGCTTCCTAATGATCGCTGCGGTAAACCTTTACTCTTTAATAGACACGAGGAATGTGTCTCATTAAGGACATGTACTACAGTGGTCAAGTGACTTTATTACATTCCGCAATTTTATTTCGAAAATAATAATAATTTCTTGCTGACATTTTTGGAAATTCATGTAGGATTTGCTGAGGTAGGACACGTGACTTCTTTCAGATTGATTAGTAAAAAAAATTAATTTTTTTCATCAGGTCGGTATTTAAGTGAATAGATTTTTTGATTGATCATTCTAAAAGAAAGTTAAAGGACCTGTCTCAGCAAGTCCTCTATCATTTTCCAAAATTCCAACAATAAATAATTATGATTTTCGAAATAAAGTTGCGGGAAATAATTGTTAATTGTTGATAATAGTAGGAATAATGGCCTTTCTGGTAAATGAAAAACATTACTTGTTTTACAATTAAACAGAAACTTCCTTTGCATTTTTCTCCTTTCTAGGGTAATACCCAGCTTTTTCCATTGTTTAATATCTTCTACGAAATTAGGACCATATGTGTGTCTCAATTCATTATAGTATCCATGATAATTCATTTTGGTGTAATGTGTTTTAAGGCCAGTATATATTTTCAAAAAATTTCTCTTAGTTGTTACCAGTATATGTTAATAATAGTAGGAATGATGGCTTTTTTTTTGGGCTATTTTTTCGCCATTTTTGACCCCCAAAAAGTATTTTATTAACGCGAAATATCTGAATTTTTAGGTTTATCCTTCCGATAATAATATACAGAAAAGCCTCTCAAAATTTCAGACAAATCGGTCAATAACTTTTTGAGTTACAACACGACCAGTTTTTAAAAATACAGTTTCGAGATAATCGCGTTTAAAGTTTTAGTACAGTATAACGACCAGTTTTAGTTACTTACCGATTAATTCGCAATCCCAGGTCCATACAATAGTCCTTCTGAGTCTTCAAAAAACTGATTTCAATTCAGATTATATAAAAAAAAAAAAAATCGATTTTTTGAAATTTTTACATGGATTTCGCCCCTTAAGTTCCTCCTATAATTTCCACCCCATTCATCATTAGGACAGATGTCTTAACTCATATTGCATTAACCCTTAATTTTTGTTATGAGACAGACATTTTCGGCTCTTTTGTTCACGTCTGTTTCGTTTTGTAAACTCATTTAAGTTATTAATTTTTGGATTACTTTACAAAATCTAATTACAAATACCGACGTCACGTGGGCTAGTTGATCCATGGCCTTAAAGAAAAAGTACAAAATATGCAAAATGTCCTTGGGTTCTATTTCCAAATCATGTCACGCCTCCTTTTCTCTTCTCATTATCTCTTTCCTGGTGATTTTCTTTCTTTCTTGCTCCTATTCTCACTTTGACCTTCGATGGCTTCCGTAACATGTAATTTATTCAACTGCAACACAATGAGTAACGGATTTGATGAAGTGGAAAATCATGCTTGAATATACAGTATGAGAATTTGCAGTCTCTACTTTTCCTGGAGACATTCTTTTTACAATTGTTCGTGTGAGATAACTTTTTTATTTTACAAAATCTCTTTCTAGAAATTTGGAAAATACAACAGAAAACTATAAAGAACGTTTGTCAACTTCGTTTTTGTGAAAATTTTGCAAAAAATTTTTACAGTTAAGTGTAATTGTCGATAAGTTTTCGAATTTTTTTCAAAATTTTTACTAAAAAAAGTTAATAGACGTGCTTTATTGTCTTTTGTTACGTTTCCCAAATTTCCAAAAAAATACTTTGTGAATTAAAAAAGTTATATACTAATACCCATACAAAATTAGGAATTGGATTAAAAATTTAAAAATATTGGAATCAATAAGTGATACGTGCTCTTAATTATGTCAGCAGGAAAAAAGAAATGTCTAGAAAATATTTTACTCCAATTTTTGTTGCATCTGCACTTTGAGGAAACTTACAAGCTCCCCAATTGAATTATTTATAAATATTCGTAAATTCATAAAAATTATTCTGCATTTGAAATTTGCTTTCAACACAAAAATTTTTCAGTATTTATATGGCCAACGTTACTGAAAAAGAAGATTACGCCTTATGGTGTAAATTAACTTTCACAAATTAAAAGTTTTTACAAAACATAACATTTTGCAAAAGAAACGCAGTGAAATTGCTTCAGAATAAGTTAATACATCATTTCAAGATTAATTATTAACCGAGGAAATTTCGAGAACTCAGATTCAATTAAAACTTGATTTAAAAGGGTAAATCAAACTGAGAATGTTAAAATTTTCTCTTTCCAAATACTCGTCAATCTAATGAAATACAATCGACAAATCAATATTCCATTTCTCAAGAGTCATAATTTGATTCATACAATGGATACTTTTAATTCTTATAAAATTAATCGTTGCAAATTTCGCATAAAGTACCCAGATCGTAGATCATGAACGTAAAACTTGAAAAATCAGGAAGATTGCTCAGTTAAAACAACGAAACTTTTGCACGATCGTCGTTAATCTATTGTATCTTATGAGAAATGATGCAATACAAATTGGTTGTATTATTAAATGCATAAGTGCCGGTAAACTATGACCTTTCCAGTCCATGCACTTTAGCGTCGCAAACAAAAAAGAGATTTACGTAATTACATCGTTTCAGCTTTTGTGGAAAGACCAGATGAAAATTTAAAGATGAGATCAAATACTTAAATCTATTCCTCCACCTTTTCTTTGGTCGAATTTAGTTGTATAATCATACAGTCATTCATATCTGAAAAGAGAAAAATGTAAAATAATAAATTAAAAGAAAAAGGAAGTTAGCGCAATAATGATCTTATAATGATTTTTTTGGTGTTTAAGATCTTTTATGCAATCAATTATTAGAGAGTCCCTGGAATTATAGTATTTTTAAATGTAATAAAATACCGAAAGCACTTTATTGCATATTTTAGTGAAATCGTAACCAGAAGTTGAAACCTAAATCGACTCTATAAAATAAATTTCTGATCTATTGGGTTCATTTTCAAAACCAGTTTATTTTATTGACTAATACTGTTTTAATAAAAATATACGTAAGGCGATTTATAAACTTTTACTTTCTCTGGATCTAAAAAGACTTACTTTCTTGAGAACAAATGTCAAATCTGCATTATGCTAAACATTTCTAGTAATTTAGAAAAATTTCAGCAATCTGGAGAACTCGATTTACATTTATGATTTATAAGACAGAATTCTAATTTTTTATGTATATAATGTGAAAATTAATTTCCTTAAATGACTTTCGAATTTTGATCGCATTCTTAAGTTTGCAAAGTAAAAGATCAAACTCTAACTTGTTCATTTAGTGTTATTAGACATTAATTAATTACTTTTTTGAAACTCGAATTAATGTTAAACAAGGATAGATTATAGTTATTAATGCTTGGAAAATATTGCTCTATTTCTAATTTCGTGTTTGTAATTTTAAATCAGGAGTAGACATATTCTGGTAACCAAAACGACTTTTCGAATTGAGAAATCACCTTGTCCGAGTTTTACGCACGTTCTAGAAAGTAACACGCTTTCCATGGATTGAACCAGGTTTATAAGTACTTGCAAATAAATCACATAACAGGCCATGTCCACTGGTTGGCTGAAATAAAAAAATACGTGTCAACATATGTATTTGAATTTTCCAATTTATATGATTAACTTGTTATTGATAAAAAACTTTTTAATTACGGCTTTATTTATTTATTTCCCATTATGTTTATATAACCTAAAAATCATACAGGGAATGTATTTGAATATGTTCTATTTATGAGAACAATCCAATTTTAATAAAAATTAAAAAATCAAATACTGCGAGTAGGATATCCCTTTTCTTATGATTTTTCTCGCATAATTTATGTAAATTTGATTCAACTTGGTGGATACCTTAAAATTTTTATTGTTTTATTTTTGAGATATTGTGAGATATATTCCTTAATTTTTGCAAATATTTGAATAATGTATGTATAACAAAATGTTTTTCCTGATAATAGAATGAAAGCTTATAAAATTCTGTGTTCCTGAATGTTAATTTTTTTAATGCTAATAACTAAAAATGATTAAAATTTTATTCCAACATATTATTTCATTCTTTAAAAAAATCCTCTAGATTTAACCATAGGGTCAAATTTGATTTTTGTTCCAATTTGGAACTTGTAAAAAAAGGTAGAGGAAAGTCTATAAAAATCCGATGATTAGAAAAATGCAGCAAAGATCCATCTTTGAAATAAGCTGGAAAACTCTCAAAATTGTTAATTATTTTAAAAGTTGTTAGCATTTGAAAAAAATTAAAATTTCGTGTTTTTGAAATATTATTTTATAAAACACATTTTGCCTCAAGACTTATAAAAACAGAATTTAATTATTAATATTACTAATTTGAATAATCAATTATTCATTGAATTAATATTAATAATATAAATATCATCTAAAATACCACTTAAAATGGGAAAATTTAAAAAAAGTAAAAAAGAAAACTAATTAATATCTTAAGACTGGATCAGCCTCTTCTATTTGATCAAATCACATCAAAAAGAAAACTAATAATAGAAACCTCGATTCGCTTGCACACTCAAGAAACCAGCTGTTTATAAAGTTCTATAAAAATCAAAAACGCCCAACGAAAGTGATACTCTAAGGCTGTAATTACCTAACCTCAGCAATTAATTCGATAAAAGAATAATTAGATCAATAGAGAGGAATTTAAAAACAAAAACTAAAATCAGTTTTACAATTTGAATTAGTAGTTTCTATAGTAATAAATTATCAATCACGAAGAGTCTAGAGATATTTGTGAGATATTTTCACTCTCTCCTCTCACTCTGATGTAAAAATAACTCTCATTATTTATCGAATAATAAGTTGATTCTTGCTGATCCTCGTGCGTCTGATTGCATTTGAAAATTAATTTTACTCATACAAGTTCTAGGTCATGGGCAGATGAATAAGATGCTTTCAAGTTTCTGTATATATATATACGTATATTCTACACTTTCTTGCTTTCGTGTATAAACTCAAAGGCACTTATAGAAAGAGTTATTATCACTGAAATGAAACAATTACCTACTTTTGCATCATAAACCCGATTCCGTTAACATATACATCGGACGAGGGACAGATGACTTTAATAATTGTTTTCATCTAACTCTTAATGATTATTTTTACCTTTTTTCAGAAAAATGCACCGCGTGTGCTTGATACTTTGTGTAGCAGCTGCGACTGCTCAGAATTATGATAATCTGGAAACGAGATCAGTTTCTTATCCCAGCAAAGGCAGTCTTGGACCTCTATATTCCCAGGGATTAGGAGGTGCTTCCCCAGGATATCGTGACAATAGCTATGAGGATAATGCTGTAACTCCAACTCCTTCTCCTGCTCCTGTGTACAGACAACAACAACCGGTAAATATAAGATTACAAAAAATATCTTCATAAAAATTTGGAAAATAGAAGAGAAAATGATAAAGAACGTCTGTCAACTTCGTTTCAGTGAAAATTTAGCAAACATTTTTACAGTTAAGTGTAGTCGATGAGTCTTCCAATTTCTTTCAAAATTTTTTACTAAGAAGTTAAGAAACGTGTTTTATTGATTTTTGTTATTTTTCCCAAATTTTTTAAATTAAAAAAATTATTTTACATAAACGAATTAATATATCATTTAATTCCATGGTCCGATTGATCCATGGCCTTATGAAAATAAATTTTATAAATTCTTAAGAACATGTGATATTTTGGAAATTAGTACCTTGGTGTGAAGAACTAACTAAACTAACTAACTAAACTAAATTTGAGCGCACCTAGGGCGCGCGATTTGATCTTCGCGCTTCGCGCTCCGTTCTTTTTGGACCTCGCGCTTAGCGCACGGTCTTATGCTTTTCGCATACATTTAAGTTTATTTCTTATAATTTGATATTGAAGCTCAAACCAATTTTATAATAATATTACAGATGATGTGAATTACACATTTTCTCAAAGTCACTAAATTTCTTTTCGAATTTAAGTGAAACAGGAAATTCAATTTACTTAAGGTAGTTTTCAACCACGAAAAGTAGACCTCAGGCAAAAATAGATAATTATGCTTTCAAGAATAGCAATATTATTATTGAAGGGCTATTTTTAAAGAAAAAAGATTATTTTACATGAAAAAAATTTGAAACACAGAAAATTAATTTTATTAATAAATTTTATTTTTGACCCAACTTTTTTTCTCATCGCTTCTTACCAAATTTTAAAAAATTATGCAATTCTAATGAATCATGAATCATTTTTTCAGAGAAAAGATTTCCTACAACTTCACCGTTTCTGATTTTTAAAAGTAAATTCTTTAATGGCTAAAACCATAAAAAAAACATTTTCCAAAACGAAACTTTTATAAACAAATTGCTGAATTTGATAATAATTTGTTCATTTTCGAAAATTGGAAATGTTTGAGTTGTAGGGAATCTTTTTCTTGAAAAATAATAGAAGCTCCGGAATTTACTTTCAATTTGTGATATAATTTTAAATCAAAATATGTACTTGAAATTTTGAAAACTCTTAAAATTTAATTTATGCGTAATTAAAAATAAAGAAAGTCCCAGAGAATTTAAGTATCAATAATTACTTGATATCAGGGAAAAGAGGGTCACGCTTAAATTGTCAAAAAAAAATTCTTTTTCATATTTTGTTTGAGAGTTACTCAAACTACAGACTATACAATACAACATTGAAATTATTTTAATTTTCCATAAATTTACGATAAAATTCTGTTACCGTAACAACAAATATTGATAACGCTTAATAATAATTAATAATGTTACACACTAACTAAAATATTTTGAGGTACAGGCTGGCCAACATTTAATGCAGTTATAACATACAAGTTTTTTGAATTTTTGTATATTTCAGAACTTTTGTTTTACTTTAACTCGAAATTTGATCAAAGTATAATTTTATGTTTACGATATATTTAATTATATGAGACGCATAACTAGTAGGTTTTCTGCTCTTTAAAAATTCTGGCATGATTTACGTTGTAATTAAAAAATATAAAACAATGTTAAAAAAATAATTATTTTCAGGTTTATCGAAAGCCTACGGATGCATCTCGAGATTATCAGACTTCAGTTAGAGTAGTAGCTCAACCACAAAGAGGACCTTTCCGTGGACCGCCTCAACTTGGACTCAATGGCCAGGTAAAATAATATTATAAAAAACATTAATTTTATAATTACCAATTTTTGTAAGGTTTTTAAATTCAAAAATGAGGATTCTAATGAAGTGGAAAATTTTAACAGAGGCTTCCTGAGGAAGAATTGGAAGAAGAAAAAGAGGAACCTGACCGTCTAAGTCTTCTCCTGCTCCAAAGCAAATTTGACTGTGTCAATAAGCAAACTGGATACTATGCTGACGAGGAACTCAATTGTGAAGTATTCCATTACTGTCAAGACAATGCCAAACACTCCTGGATCTGCCCAGAGGGATTCACTTTCCATCAAGTAAGTCTAGTTAATTCGAGAATTAAAATCCTGCAATACTTCATTCAATAGTTTTTTATAAACATCGCATGCGAAAAAGGAAATAGTTAAATGTACCATTTTAAATGGCCTGTTTGCGCTCTGAAATGCAAAATAGTAATTAAGAGATTGTATTTTTACTCTTAAATTGCACTTTTACCATTCAACTATCGAAATATGGTACAAAATGGTAAATAGTGCAACTCAAGTGGCAACACTTGCAAAAATAAAATCTCTTATTTACTATTTTGCCTCTCAGAGCGCAGACTTTTTTAATTCGTTTTAAGTATTTCATTAAAGGTATGTGATAGAAAATTATCAAATTTTATTGATTTCAGATTTTTTCACGTTTCTGTCCAAAATACATGAAATTTCATTCCCAAAATTCTGGAAACGATTGAAAAGATAAAAACGGACATAATAAGACTATTTTTTATTTGGATACTTGAAAAAATTTTAAATTGAGAAAAATCTTAATTTTTTTCATTAACATTACCAAAAGACGTCTATTTTTATCTTCTCTACCATTTCTAAAATCGGATAATTTAAAGCTAGCATTAAGGTAGTTTTCATCCACGAAAATTAGACCTCAGGCAAAAATAGATAATTTTGCTTTCAAGAATAGCAATATTATTATTGAATGGCGATTTTGAATGAGAAAAGGTTTTTTAACCTTTAAAAAAACTTTTTTTCTCATCGCTTCTTACCAAATTTTAAAAAATTATGCGATTCTAATATATCATGAATCATTTTTTCAGAAATAAAGATTTCCCACATCTTCACCGTTTCTGATTTTTGAAAATAAATTCTTTAATGGCTAAAACCATAAAAAAAACATTTTCCAAAACAAAACTTTTATAAACAAATTGCTGAATTTAATAATAATTTATTCATTTTCAAAAATTGGAAATGGTGAAGTTGTAGGGAATCTTTTTCTTGAAAAAGTGATTTGTAATTTATTAAAATCGCATAATTTTTTTAAATTTGGTAAGAAGCGATAAGAAAAAAAAGTTGGGGCAAAAATAAAATTTATTAATAAAATTATTTTTCTGTACTTCAAATTTTTTTCATGAAAATTAATCTCTTCTCTTCTAAAATAGCCCTTCAATAATAATATTGCTATTCTTGAAAGCAAAATTATCTATTTTTACCTGAGGTCTAATTTTTGTGGATCAACTACCTTGAAGCCATGGATCAATTGGACCACTTGACGTGACAAAATTATACATTTATTCGTTTATGTAAGATAATTTTTTTAATTTGCAAAACATCATTCTCAAGATTTGGGAAAAATGACAAAAAACAATAAAGTACGTCTCTTAACTTCTCAGTGAAAAATTTTGATAAAAATTGGAAGACTCATCGACAATTACAGTTAACTGTAACAATGTTTACGAAATTTTCACGCAAACGAAGTTTACATACGTTCTTTGTCGTCTTAACTTGTATTTTCCAAATTTTCATAAAGATATTTTGTAAAATAAGATAGTTATCTTGCATGGACTTTTACATGAATTTGGTCACGTGGTTTACCCGCCTTAAAGCCATGGGACAACCGTACAATATGATCGATATGGTGATTATTTTGTCCGTAAACCTTAGTCTATGCAAACTAAGATTTCAAGTCAAAAATTTATAAGTTAAAAGGAAAGGCGCTAAAGAAGGACTGTCAACTCTTGAATTCTTATAATTATAGAAAATATATTTCAAAGAAAATTTGTTTTGAATTTAAAAACTCTGAGAGTTGATAGATCATATGATCGATATGGTGATTTTTTTGTCTATAAACTTTTGTTAATGCTAAATAAGATATAAAGTCAAAAATTTGTGAAATCAAAGAAAAGGCACTAAGGAACCCAGAAAACAAAGTATCTGCGTAATGCAGGTCATGACGCACGCACGCGTGAGGATTAATCCGCACGGGTGAACTCAGGAGGTCACACTGTTGCGCGTGACATTGACACGCATATGTCTCGCACGTCGTGGTTCGAACGCGTGCTTCCAGAATGCGCGATTTCAAAAAATATATATATTTATTTTAATATTAATTTTATCAGAGAAAATGATGGAAAAACAAATAGTTCGGACAATTTTTTTATTCTGCAAAAAATTTTGAAGAGCAATAACAATCGTTAGACACACATTGAATAAACATCAATTGAACTATAACATTATATCAATGACCAACATCTTTTCAATGAAATAAAACTTTCGAAATCATATATTAATACGACTGCCTTATTTCATGGAACTTTCAGCACGATCATCATCAATTATAACTTAATTGTAGAGTCCATTTCTTGTCTTAAATTTTTACATATTCCAAAATTAATTCTCATGAAAAAAGTCAGTCAGAAATGTAATTTAAAACTTTTTAAGTAGTCTGTATACCTCTAATTTTAGTACAACCTCAGAATTATATTCGTTTTTATAAAAGTAAAATTAATCACTTAAATCGAACTTAGCAAAAGATTGATCATTTTTTGATGCTAGGAAAATTCTTATGAATAAATAAAACAAATGCGTAGATGATTGATATATTGAAGAATTTTTTGTATGAAATCCAAAATTTGGCTCTGTTAAAATACTGCTAAATTAGTTACGTGATTAAGGATTATTAAATTTAATATATGTCAACTTTCTGTGCGTCTCATTTGATCAGCTTGCGTGCCTACATGAGTGATCACGTACTGCGACGCATATGCGACGCACTGATATACCCCTCACGCCTTTAGACGAGTGCGCGCAAGATTGCTGCATTCTCGTTCGCACACATGATCCGCATGGCGTGCGGGCGTCGTGTCACGCACAATTGTTATCTGCCCTATTGAAAAACTTGACGTAAAAAATGACGTAAAAAACGACGTAAAAAATTACGTAAAAAACGACGTAAAAAATTACGTAAAAATGACGTAAAAAACTATCCAAATTCTTGACGTCGTTTTTTACGCCATTTTTGACGTCGCTTTTTACGTCATTTTTTACGCCATTTTTACATTCTCATCATGGATGAGAAGGTATTGGTTTTATGTGAAAAATGACTTTCGAAAATTTCATCAAATCTTTACGTTTTGTGACCCCCTGAGACCGAAAAAAGGGTTTTTACGAAAGTGTCTGTCTGTCTGTCTGTCTATCTGTCTGTCTGTCTGTAGGTCGTGTGCGGCATAACTCTCGACAGAATTATCAGATTGAATTGAGCTTTGGTACACTTTATCGGAGCCGGAAAAGTAAGGACAAGTTCGTTAACCAGCCACATCCAATCAAAATTGAGGGGTTGAGCACTACTTTTGTGTTTTTGAAAATAATTTTTTGAAAAAATCAAAAATTTCAATACTGGTTTTAGATAGTGCTCATAAATCTCTAAAAATTATCCTGATAACATTTTTTGATTAAATCAAAATTAGAAATGTTACAGCATATTCAAATTCGAAAAAAGTCAATATCAAAATTTCATTTTCCAGTTAAATTATACGAGATACGAAAAAACGTTATGATACAATATTATTTTCTACATAAAGTCCTACAAATTTGAATTGTAACATTTTTTCATAAGATGCATATTTTTCTTTTTAATTAAAAAAAAAAATATTGAAAATCCAAAATTCAATCTTTTAACAATAATATTCGAAATACGAAAAAAACGTAAGAATACATATTTGTTCGTTTTAAAAAGATCTAAAAATTTTGTCTCACACAGTTTCTGAAAAAACATATATTTTTCGTTTCAATTCCAAAAAATACGTTTAAAATTCAAAAATTCCATTTTTTAGACAAAATATGAGATACAAAAAAAACGTTTATATGAAAAATTGTTTGCCTAAATGAGGTTTACAAATTCTCATTAAGAGATTTCGGGACAGGATGTATATTTTATGTTTTGATTTTTAATATTAAAAAAATTCGATTTTTTCCACCAAAATATGTGAGATACGAAATAAGCGTTGTTCTGCAAAATCGTTTCCTTAAGGTAGTACGATCACGAAAATTAGACCTCAGACAAAAATAGATAATTTTGCTTTCAAGAAAAGCAACATTATTATTAAAAGGCCAATTTGAATGAGAAAAGATTATTTTTCATGAAAAAAATTTGAAACACAAAAAAATAATGTTATTAATAAATTTTATTTTTGCCCAAACTTATTTTCTTATCGCTTCGAGTCAAATTTTTGAAAATGATGCGATTCTAATAAATTATGGTTCATTTTTTTAGAAAAAAGATTCTCTACAACTTGACCGTTTCCTATTTTTGAAATTGAATTAGTTATTATCAAATACAGCAATTTGTTTATAAAAATTTTGTTTTGAAAAATTGTTTTTTTATAATTTCAGCCATTAAAGAATTCATTTTCAAAAATCGGAAACGGTCAAGTTGTAGAGAATCTTTTTCCTAAAAAAATGAACCGTGATTTATTATAATCGCATCATTTTTAAAAATTTGGCTCGAAGCGATAAGAAAATAAGTTTGGGCAAAAATGAAATTTATTAATAACATTATTTTTTTGTGTTTCAAATTTTTTTCATGAAAAATAATCTTTTCTCTTTCAAATTAGCCCTTCAAAACTAATATTGCTATTCTTGAAAGCAAAATTATCTATTTTAGCCTGAGGTCTAATTTTCGTGATCGTACTACCTTGAATAAAGTCTACGATTATTTTTTCTTTTAGAGAGATTTGGAAGAAAATAAATTATTTTACTCATGTAATTTATTAAAAAGTTACTGAAATGTATACAGAAAATCGAGCGCGAAGCGCGTGTGTCATGATAAGAATGTGTTCCTTAAGGCCGATAGAGCCTTAAGTAAATTGAATTTCCTGTTTCACTTAAACTGAAAATGAAATTTAGTGAATTTGAGAAAATGAGTAATTCATATCATCTTTAATATTATAAAATTGGTTTGAGCTTCAGTATTAAATTATAAGAAATAAACTTAAATGTATGCGAAGAGCACAAGACCGAGCGCGAAGCGCGAGGTCCAGAAAGATTGGAGCGCGAAGCGCGACGATCAAATCGCGCGCCCTAGGCGCGCTCAAGCTTGCGAGCGAAGCGAGCTGCGCGCGATGAGAATGTGCCCGCGAAGCGGGCAGATTTTTTACGTTGTTTTTTACGTCATTTTTTACGTCATTTTTTACGTCAAGTTTTTCAATAGGGTGGGGAGGTCTGTCAGCTCTCAGATTTTTTTAATTACAAGAAACAAATTTTTTTTTTTAGACATATTTTTTTATAGTTATGAACATTTAAGAGTTGACAGACCTTCCTTGATGCCTTTTCTTTGATCTCACAAATTTTTGACTCGATATCTTATTTTGCATGGACAAAAGTTTACAAACGAAAAAATGACCATTTCAATCATATGGTCTGGTTGATCCATGGCCTTTATTAAAAATCTATCACTTGTTTATGAACAACATTGCATTTTCATGTATAATAAAGTTATAGAATACGTGCATCTCTATAAGCATGCAATGGAGGCAAATTACATCTTCTTTCCTTTCTTTTCCTTTCACAGGTGCATTTAATTTGCATGCCCCCAAACGGTGACATCAGCTGCAAGAAGAGCTCCCAGTACCACTTTGTGAATGAATATCTATACAAGCCCCTGAACTTGGCCGAAGCTGAGAACAAACCCAACGTGACCTTGAGATACAGCGAAAGATATTATCCGGCTGACATTTACACCGATGAGAGAGATAATGAATTTCAAAACACACCCAACCGTAGACCTGTTAATCAGGTAAATTTGACAGATTATGATTTTCAACCATTAATATGGCAGAAGATCTTTCTGATCTCTTATTTCTTATGCAAATATGTTTTTTTCCTTTTTTTTACCTATAAATGTTCTAATAGTGTAAAGAAAATTTATCCACGAAATAAAAAGTGCAAGGTAACTTCTTTTAGACATTTTTACACTTTTACGGCCCTAGGCCAAGCAGATCACGTGTAGATTCCTACTTTACCGGCATATCAATTTTTGTGATTTAATTTCCATTCAAAATAAAATACCGAGTTTAAAATACGTAAAATTGTATAAAATGCTCTAAGATAAGTCTGTCAACTTCTAATTATTAATAATTACAAACCAAAATTTTTTGATAAGGGGCCGTTCACATAATACGTCACGCGATTTTTAGCTATTTTTACCACCCCCCCCCCCCCCCCCACCTCGATGTCACGTCACACCTCTTAATTTTATAAAACATTTTTCGTTAACGCGTACAAAATCCAGTAAAAAAAGAAACTATTAATTATTATTGTAAATAATCTTTTCAGAACTTTTTTTCAAATTTCGTGGGTACACATTTAATGTGTGACGTAACGCAGAGGACAGACCCCCCCCTCCCATAAATTGTGTGACGTATTATGTGAACGGCCCCTAAAAAGTTTTTTATACTTATAAAATATAAACATTTGGGGGTTAACAGACCTATCTTAGTGTATTTTATTTAATTTTACAAATTTCCAAACCGGTATCTTATTTTGAATGAAATTAAAGTTACCTAAACTAAAATGCCGATAAAGTAGGAATCTAATCTAATCCTACCTTGCCGACACTTTTTTCTCGTCCTTCGCATTTCCACATTAATTGAGATAACGAGTTGAAACTTTGAGTAAATAAGTAAATAAAAAGCAGTAAAGAACGTTTATATGGTCCCAAATTATTGTTATAATATTATTTTAAAATATTTTTCAAAAAATAAATTTGCTTATAATTATAAAAATGTATGACCATATAAACGTACTTTACTGCTTTTGACTTAAATATTCGAAGTTTCAACAAAATATATAGTTTTATAATATATAAGTTTTAAAATGAGTTTTGAAGTTACGCTTTGCTAAATACAATTTCAAATAACAAAAATTCGAAAATCGGAAATACAGTTTACTCACGGGTAAATTGATACATTCTCTTGTAAGTTACTTCCTGAAATTCTCAAGGAAATGTTAGAAAGTGTGTATTTATTTTCATTGGAAAGAAGTAGAAATTTGGAGTTAATAATTTTTAAGATTTTTATAATCATCGAATACTGAATTAATTTATTTAATTATCTCTTCCAGCAATTATATCTAAATCAGCAACAATCAAACCTGAATAGTTTGCCAAGTGGTGGACGTCCGCAGCCAACTCTTTCCCAATTTCGTTTACCGGTAAACCAAGTTTTCAGGAGTCCAGAAGAAGTTAACATCCCACTGCAACAGAGAAGACCGCAGGCTCCCACTCAGCTAAGAAGGTTCCCCCAGGTTCGACCTGATCAGGAAGACTACGAATAAGGCTAAGAGTGTGTGAATGACTCTCGAAAAGACTCTTGAAATGTTCAAAAGTATAGGTCCGTAAGATCAAGATTGTTAGCTGTGAATGTTGAAGGATCGGAAAACTTTTTTAAAGAGTAATGAACAATTATATTTATGGCAAAAATCATTGCCAGGACTGAATGAAAATCTTAGATTTCATGTGGAGCCATACTTTGAAAGCTATATATAGCTCGAAAATTAGATAGTAAGGTATTGAAAAGATATCTTCTTTTGGTAAATGAATCGTTCTCAATTTTATAATTTTATATTAAAAACTCTAAAACAATTTGGAATTAATAGTGTGTAATTGACTATTATTATATAATTTTTAATTATTGAAATCGATTGATATCTGGTCCTATAGTAGAGTTATCTCTGTCATCGGGTACGAGGCCAGTTTCAAGGGTTCATCCTTTGGAGTGTAATAGCGATTTCATTATTATGAAAAAGTTTTATTATTGAATGAATAGATCGATCTTATGATCGTAATAGAGCGAAAGGAGTTTTTGAATGTACATATATTGGTGATACATACTTAAGTGATAAAAGTTTGTCATACAAGTCGCATTAAAATTGTAGTATATTATACATTACTATTATTATTGTATTTTATTGAACATCATGTATTTGATTTAGAACTTTGTGAAAAATAAAATGTTATTGTGTTTAGTTGAAGAAGTTCTTATAAATAATAAAACCCTAACATCTGATGCATACATTTTTAATATATTTAAATTTCCCGCGATAAAATTGTAGGATATTTTTAGGTCTCTGATTGGCTGATTTCCTAAGGGAAGGGAATCGTGAGTTTATAACTTGAATATTTATACGAAGAAGTAAAATCTTTAAGTGGTTTTATTTGGTCTCTCAGTAAGATAAAACAACAATTTTCGAAAAAATTAATGAGACTAAGCAAAAGGCTCGCATTAAAATCTCAGCCAATCAAGAGTTTTGAAATGTCCTCAAGTAATATGGCCTGATATAGTGATATGGCGCCTCCCCGTCATTTTTACTGTTTCCCCCTTACTTATTTCGGCACTGATCCCACAAGATCGGGCTCCGTCCGCCGTCGGTCCGTCCTTATTGGTCCTTATATTCTTATGTCCATGCTTTAGACACGTGTCTTGCTGTGTGTGTCACATGTTTTGTGACACGAAAAATGGTTCAATGGATCTAATATTTTCTTTTTTGATATGGCTATTTGCTAAATAGCAAGTGGTCACAAGCCACAACAACAAGAACAATATTTTCTTTTGCCATACTTTGCTTCTTTTTTTGTGCGTATGTACCACTACCGCGTATATGAAGTATTAATATTCTAGAGGTTAAATTTGGGTTCATTTTGGGGTAAAATGTGTGGAATATTCTGTCACATTCTCTGCTCGAAAGAAACTGAACCAGTTAATTCTGAATCGGACGAGGTAATGATCAAAATAATATTTTTTGTATCATCTTCTCTTCTCAATATATATTTTGAGTAGTGGAAAATAAGCAAAAGTAATCTTTTGCAAAAATTTTGTTTATAAATTTCATATAATAAACGATTTCAAAGGAACCTTTCTCCTATTTATTTAATTATCAATAAAATTAATTTACAAATATTTTTCTTTTAGTGGAAAATTTGTAAAGAAAGAATAATTTCTCGTGGTCCAGACAGTAACTTTGTAAAATTCGTCACTTTATTTGAGAGCTGTTACGGTTATTTTGCTGCGAGTATTTTATGGACGCAGGGTTCAAAATTAACCGTTCAACCCTGCATCGATGAGGATGGCAATATTCTTTTGTATAACGGAGACATTTTCTCTGGAAATTTGGTATGAATCATTTGCATATCTTATTCACTTACAGTTAGTTATAAAAGTCAGAATTATAATATCATAAACTTTTATTTTCAGGCCAAAACCAACGAAAATGACACTTTAACTATTCTTCAAGCCTTTAAATCATCTGATGTTATATCTACGCTCTTAAAAATTAAAGGCCCCTACAGTTTTGTATATTTTCAAAAATCTACTAAACTTTTATATTTTGGACGAGATTTGATCGGAAGACATAGTTTACTAATAAACTTTAACCATGTCAAGAATTCCTTAACCCTCATGTCCGTGACTACCAAAAAGTTTAAAGACACAGTAGAATTACCTGCCATAGGTGTATTTGTTGTGAATTTATCAGAAAATTTTAGTCTAACCTGTTTTCCTTGGAAGAATCCAAATTATATCTTTGATGAATCCATAAAACGATTAGAAAGTCTTTTCAACATGAGTATAAAAGTGGAAAAGGTTTTGTACCCTAACGAAGAAAAATCCTTTAATCTAGCTTGCCTTGATATAAAATATTTTCATGTTGATACTCTTGATTTTCAAAATTTCGATGAAATAATGAAATCTCTTTTCGAGAAAAGAGAAATTCGTGAAAGGATAGAAAAATTAGAAAGTCTTTTAAATGCATCAGTAGAAGCAAGAGTTAAAAAGCAACCCTCTTTTTGCAAAATTTGCATCGAATTATTTTTAAAGGGTGATAAAATTGAATGTCATCATACAAAAGTAGGCATTCTTTTTTCTGGAGGCTTAGACTCTTCAATTTTAGCAGCAATAGCTAATAAATTCGTTCACAAAGATGAAAGTATCGATCTTATTAATGTCGCGTTTGAAAAACCGAAAGCAAGTCCAATAAATAAAATTCAGGGAGAAATGTATAATGTTCCTGATAGGAAAACTGGAAGGCAAAGTTATTGTGAACTACAATCGATTTGTCCAAAAAGAAATTGGAATTTTATAGAGGTGACTTTTCTTTTAATACTTTTGATTAACTTTTCTCAACAGTCTATACGTTGTGATAATTTTTTTTTAAGGTAAATATATCACAAGAAGAATTAAACGTCTATCGAAAATCTCACATTTCTGATTTAGTTTATCCACTGGGAACAATTCTTGATGAAAGTTTGGGTTGTGCTCTTTGGTTTGCAAGTCGAGGAATTGGATTTTTGAAAGAAATTCCTTACGAATCTTCTTCTAGAATTCTTTTACTGGGCATGGGAGCAGATGAATTATTTGGAGGATATATGCGACACAGAACAATGCTAAAACACAAAGGATGGAAAGCGCTGATTGAAGAATTACAATTAGAATTAAATAGGATTTCTGAAAGAAATTTAGGTCGTGATGATAGAGTTACCTCTGATCATGGAAAACAAGCTAGATATCCATACTTGGACGAAGATCTTGTCGAATATGTCCAAAGCCTACCTCCATGGGAAAGGTGAGGCTTTAAATTTGAATATTCATTTTAATCAAAAACATCCATAAAATTAATTTAATTAAATTTGTTATAAACTGTAAATAAAATTTTTTCTTAAAGTTTATTTTATAGGCTGTTAATCAATTTTAATTTTTTCATTTAGATGCTGTCCAACGGATGAAATGCCTTGTGGTTTGGGGGACAAATTAATTTTACGACTAGTTGCTAAAAAATTAAATTTAAAAAATGCTGCTCATTTTCCTAAGAGAGCTTTTCAATTTGGATCTCGAATTGCCAACGGTAGAGAAAATGCGAAAGACTTATCAAACCGCCTATGAACTCTAGGTAATTTAAATATATTTAAAAGTAACTTATTTTTTTTCTTTTTATAAGTGGTAAATATTTAATTTTTTAAAATTGATAAACTAAAAAAAATGTAAGTATATTTTTGAGAGAAGATCCTTGATACCTCAAAGAGTGTGCATAATGTTGCGTACTTATTCTTCGTACCTTGCACAAAATGGTCTTATCTTATCTTAAATGGAAGATTCCAACTCCCAGTTTCGTTTCATAAACATATATATTGCTATAGTCAGCTAGCTGTTGTGAAATTCGAAAAACTCTCTGAGTTGAGTTTAAGATTAACTATCGCTATGTCGACGAAACATCATTCTTCTTGCAATGTTTATTTAAATCCAGCTCCAAATGAACTGCAAAATGAATTCAAGACTTTATTCACTGCTGATGCTGTACAATTTCTCGTTCATCTTAACCTCGAATTCCAGTCCAAAATCGACGCGCTCTATACTGCAAGATATCTAAGAAAATATGATTTAATTAAAACTCCACGAGTGCCCAAATTTTTAAAAACAGAGGTTGTAGATCAAGACTGGAAAGTAGCTCCAGTCTGTGAGTAAACTTAATTTTTTGTTGCATACAACAATGGTTTTTTTCTACTAGAGTAACTATAATTTAATTACTGATAATTAAGTCATAACTCGTATTAACCGTGAGTTTATTTTCATCCGATTCGAGATGAAATTAAAAAACATTCTTTTAATTTCATAATGTTCTTTCTTTTCTTTTTTAGGTAACCGGCTCCAAAATCGTCATCTGGACTTGGGTGATGTTAGTCCGAGTAACTTCGAGCATTTTTCATCAGCTTTGCAAGCAGAAGTTCAAGGAATTCAAGTGGATTTTGACGATGGACACTGTCCGACCTGGAGAAATCAAATTGCGGGGCTGCACAATATTTATCGAGCAGTACACAATCAATTACCGAATATTCCATCTATTTCGAAGCTTCCTATCCTGATGTTTCGCCCTAGAGCTTGGAATATGTTAGAACACAATATGAGCATAAATGGTAGAGAAATTCCAGGACCCCTTCTTGATTTCGGTCTTATTATTTTCCATAACGGCCTTTTATTATCCCAACAAAGTTGTGGACCATTTTTTTATCTTTCGAAATTGCAAGGATCATCCGAGGCAAGATTATGGAACGACATTTTTACCTGGAGTCAATCAAAACTTGGTATACCCTATGGTACAATCAAAGCTTGTGTGTTAATTGAAGATATTTTATCGTCTTTTGAAATGGATCAAATTTTATATGAACTCAAAGATCATTCGCTGGGTTTAAATTGTGGAATTTGGGATTATTCTGCCTCGATTATTGTCAAATTTCCGGCTTTCATTCTGCCAGATAGAAACAAGTATGTAAATATGAGCAAACACTTTCTTAAGAAATATATGGAATTAGTTGTGAGAACTTGCCATCGAAGAAATGCACATGCAACCGGAGGAATGTCAGCGAAATTATTGCCTGAAAAAATTGATTCTGCAGAATATAGAGAAGTTGTACGAAGCGTTTGCAGGAGCAAATTGGATGAAATAATATCCGGAGTAGATGGTTTTATGGTTTATGATTTGGGACTGGTAAGTTTGAAAAAGATATTATTTGCACAACATATAAACATTTATTTAAGGTATATCAAAAAATGTTTCGTCTTTGTAGGTGAGCCACATTAACAAATTATGGAGAGATCAAACAGGAAACAGTCCCAATCAGATTTCATACCTGGATATAACTGATAAAATTACAGAAAAGGATCTTTTGACAATGCCAACAGGAGGTGTGACTATGGAAGGAGTAATTCACAATATTTCAGTGGCAATACTTTTTATTTATAATTGGCTTGAAGGCAGAGGATGTTTTCCTTATAAGGGATCTGTTGAAGATTCTGCTACTGCCGAAATTTCAAGAGCTCAAATTTGGCAGTGGATCAGACATGGAGCTAAAATCGAAAGTCAGGATCAGATAGTTACAAGAGAACTTATAATTTCTTGTTCCTCAAATATCTGCGCGGATTTAATAAAAGAATATGGTCGTAGTTATAGTACCAGAAAGAAGATAATTATTTCTTTCGATCTGTTTCTTGAAATTGTTAATCTCAGAGAACTTCCAGAATATATTACGACGTACTTGAATGACTTACATGTTTTTAGAAAAGTGCATGCAAATTTGTAAATAGTTTTTAGTATAATTTTATGTATATTTAAAATTGGAATATTTTTTATATCTTCATTATTTAATAAATAAGCTTGTTATACTTCGACTAATAAATTTAATTAAATTGAAATATTTTTTCAACTTGTCTAAAATGATTACCACTTATGTGCTTCATTTAAATTTGGACTGAATATTCGCGCTCTCTGCCATGATTGGTTGATTACAATTTTTTTTTTTACTCGTGACCATTAGGCATGTCAATCCAAGATGGCCGTATACTAGTGCTGACTAGTGCATAAACAAACACAATAAAACAAAATGTTCAAAATCTTAAAAAATAAAGTGCAATCATATAATTTATCAGTTTGAAGTGAGCGTACAATACGATAATTTCACAATAATGTAAATAATTACTAACAGAATGCTAGAACGAATTGAGATTGGTAAATAAATATTTATTATTTTTCAACTTATTTTAAAGTTTACTATATCATAATTATTGTGATTTAATTGCACAGTCATTTTTTAATATTTTAGACGTAATCCCCCAGGACCTGAGGCACGAGGAGACCCTTATTCAAATAGCCGACGCTTTAGACAATTTAAAATTTGCTGTCTCCCATATTTTCGAATGTATCAACTCTAGAATTTGTGATAATGCCAAAAGGTTTTTTTTCAATATTTGTTATTAATTATTTTGAATTCTCTCTATAAGATGATAAAAAATAAGCAACGTTTAATCAAAAAATATGTTTCAGGCTTGACACAATTAAAACTAGAGCGGAGAAAGTTCAAGGTCAGCTAGAATATCTTCAAACAAATTTAAGCTTGAAGGCAGTAAAAATGTATTCAGCCGCAAAATATCCGGCTAGTCATACGTACAGAGAATATCATTTGGCTTTAAAATCTAATCCAAAGAAGCAGTCGCGAACTTCAATTTACAAAAGTTCTGATCCAATCACCGATACATTTGATATGCATTTAACAGCCGGTAGCAAAATCGGAAATGGACAGTACGCAGCCAATATTAATATACAAGAAAAACTACAATTTTACTACGTAAAATCAAAACCCCATAAACGAATCGCCAGTGACGGGGTCAATCGAAGTCGGCTAATGCCTGGGCCATCTTCTATTAGTGCCCTTATGCTCTTTAACAGTTCAAAACAATCTCGCGATCAATCTTCACATTCGACACAGCAAACTGGTGATCAACAGGGACTCGAAGACGCTCCTGATTCTATTCTTCAACCCTGGCATTCTTCCGAAGTAGAGTCGCCCTCTACTTACTTATACGCACCGACTTTGGGAGAGGTAAATAAGTTATAAAAGTAAAGAATAAATTTAATTTAATTGCACCCATTTCTAAATTTCTAATAAAAATTTCTGGTATTCACAGGTTCCTCAAATAAATGTGCCACTAACTCTTCCAGACCTTCCTGGGATCGTAGACGATGAGAAGTTTGTTCTAGATCTTACATCCCAGAGCCCGATTGCTCCTTCTTCTGCAGCAGTGACTCCAACGGTTCGATTAGATCTACCAACTCCAGTTTCGGCTAGCGAGGAAAACAACTTTCCCTCTGAGCAGAGTGTACCGAATTTGCCGAATTTCTCAGACAACAAAATCTCTACTTCAGAGGTCGTTTCTCCTCCACCCCCTCCACTACCATCGTTGAATCAGAGTCTTGAGAAACAAGCTCTATCATCTCAAGTTCAGATACAAGCTCCACCGCCTCCACCTCCTCCTCCCCCACCTCCAGCTCCTGTAGAAGATACTAAACAATCAGGAACAAAACAACCTTCCACGCTGGCTCCGAAAGCTTCAGTTACTGATGACCGTACGAATCTGATGGCTGCAATTCGAGACGCAGGTGGAATTGGCAGAGCTAAACTAAGACACACAGTTCCTGCAGAAAAAGCAAATGATCGGTTTTCTTCAGCATCTGTTGGGGGAGATTTAATGGCTGATCTTCACGCTAAGTTGTCGATGAGAAGGAAAGGAATTGCTGGATCAGGCATGAATGCTTTGGAACGAATATCTAGCAAGATTCCTCCTCCTCCACCAAAACCTAACGAAGTTTCTGATAGAAATTCTGCAACAAGTGAGGGAGATTCGCAACCAGACAATGATGAGTGGGAAGAATAGTTATTTTTATAAGGCATTCCATTTTGTACTGTATTTATTTTTCAGTTCTTTGATAAATTTTATAAATGTAAAGAATAAAATATAAGAACGTAAGATTCTGTTTTCAGGTGCCTACAAAACTTAAAATAAAATCAGATATCTATTTGAAAATAAATGGAGTTTTATCAGAAACTTATAATAAATTAATCCAAGGGGTCTAACAAAACTTCTAAAAACAGAAGATTTCAAAAAGAAATAAAAAACAACCTAATAAAAAATCCATGCTTTAATTTTATACAAATTACATAAAATGTTACGTCAGTGCGATATTCAATGATTCAATTATCATTATTTATCTTTTTGTTTTACATGAAATTGTGTTTGACATTTACTACTCACAAAAATATGTGTTTTCTTATAACTTGAAGTTGTTAAATTAATAAGAAAAAAATATAAAACATGGGCTATAAAATTTTCTAAACGGTTTTATATATTTTTCTTGTATATATTAGTTGAATTAAATAAATATAAAGAGAGCTTTAAAGCTTATATCTCAAAATCAATATACTTAAAAAAAAAAATTCTTTCCAGTCAACGAAAATAAAATTCTATTTACATTTTTAGAACTGCAAGATTTTTAGAG
Source organism: Diplolepis rosae (assembly GCA_030998225.1). Classification (NCBI taxonomy): domain Eukaryota; kingdom Metazoa; phylum Arthropoda; class Insecta; order Hymenoptera; family Diplolepididae; genus Diplolepis; species Diplolepis rosae. The sequence goes on along the minus strand of JAPYXD010000727.1, from coordinate 6,752,617 downwards.
CTATATTGAATCTATTTTTATATCTTATGCAGACCCCCTAAAAAGACACCAGATAAATACTTAATATTCTTAAAGATACAACAGGAGATAAACATTTGATTATATAAAATGTCATATAGTTTCGAATACAGTAAAACCCCGTTTATCGCAACTCCCGTTTATTGCAACTTGTCTCTCCCGTTTATCGCAATAAACCTTACCATTTTTCCCCCCTCTTATTAGTAGAAGGAGTGGTCACGTGATTGTTAAGGATAGGCGGGAATATCCCTCACTTTTAAATTTGTGATGCATATATTTATATGAATTTTCGTATATTAGGGAGATATGAAATTATTTGTAGCCATTAATTTATTAAAAGGATTTTATTACATTTTTTTAAGCGTCTTTGGAATCCGTACTTATTTTGAGAGGTACATTTTTTTTCTTATGAAATGCATAAATGTTTTTGAAATTCTTTATTTAGCAGTTCTTTCCAAACTATCGTTTATGTATATATTTCTACATATTTGTGTTTTATATGTAACAGAAAAATATATAAATTTTTCACATTTCAATGTATATTAATATGACAAATTATAGCATGAATTGTGCCTAGTACAATCAATTGTTTTACAAAATGCGGGAATATTTCTACTGAAAAAAATTCAATCATGCATTCGAAAATTATAAGAGAAATATGTAAGCTTTAAAGTAATTAAAATGTATTGTTTGTACTAGTCGTTTACGTACTAACGTTCGGTTCCACGTTTTTACTCATTTATAATTGCACATATAATGACAATAAAAAAACGCATTCGAGGTTATTGAAACTCGACTGTAAACAATGATAAACAGCGAAAGCGCGTGAAACTATTCGTTTAGGCGCATGTGCTGATAATCAGTTGTTCAAGCTGGTGGTGAAGAAGTGGGAACCCCTCTGTTTTTGCGATAAACGGGAGGCATTTGATTGGAAGGTGTTGCGATAAACGGGGTTTTACTGTACCTTCATTACGACAATTAGTTCTCTTTTGTTTAGTGTTCATTGTTACGAATCTGTTTTTAGGCAACAAATGCTTTTAAAAAACAAATCAAATTTCCAAGAAGCATGGAAAATATTTTGATGTCAATAATTTCTATACCTGCGATGATGGAATGCAAAACTTCGCAGTCTTAACTTTGACTATTAAAAAAAGAGGATATCGACTATCTAAAAAATATTTATCTACTTAAAGATTTTGCGTTCTAGGACTTGGTTTCGATTTTTCGGAAATATTTTTATACTTATCACTCTGTAAGAAATTCTTTTGATCTATTTCTCTTGAATGAGAAAAGTCTCAATGTTTTAAAAATTAATATATTAGTATTTACAGAGCAATTCTTCATAAATTGGGTGTTGCCCAATTTAGAAATTTCATACACATTTCAAAACCAAGGAAGCACGCAGCATTTGCAGGAAATGCTCGGAGCATCACTGGTACAACCCCCCTATAAAGTGCAAGAGGTCCTTCCTCTTTCATCAAGCGTGCAAAAACGTCACGCACTCCTTTTTTGTACGTTCCCTCAGGTGCTGAAAAAAAAAAAAAATGTTCAACTTAAAAAACAAAATGACTATTAGTTTATCACTTTTAAAGTTTATTTAATTCAATTTACCTGTTTGTAATCTACTTTTTAAAACATCAGGAGGCATTCCAACTATCCAGTTTGCAATTCCAGCAAAGCCACCGGCGAATATTGTCGAAACTAGACTAAGTTTTCCATCCTCTGGAGCCATCAGTCTTTGAAGCCCATCATAAGTCATGAAATACATCCCCGAAGCTGGCATATCTGCAAAAAATTAGGTACAAAATCATTAGCATTAATATCTTCTCCAGAAATTAATATTAGAGAGTAAACCGTGTGGGTTGGCAAGATAGTTGACATCCTGTTTGATAGGAGTCACCAAGGCACACCGATAAGAGTCAGCAAAACTCAGTTTCTCTTTGGCTACTTTATTCATCAGAGTCATGAAAATTGTCTTTTGACTGTTGGAATATTTAAAATATTATGGCTACTCTCCAATTCGTCTTCGTTCTTTTGATTCTGGTATGTCGCGTGAGTGAAATTTTGTCCTTAGAACTTGCCTGCTTCTGTCTTCAATCAATCAATTAAATTAATAATCAATTAAATCAAAATGAGTTAATTAAAATACGTTAAATCACTTTTCAGGATAAGACACAAATTCATGAGGAAAAAATTTTCCGACTAAATTTTTAAGTGAACCAAAGAATTATTTTGGAGTGGTACTTTTTTCTCTAGATTTTTAGAATAAATAAATAGATAATTTTTTTAAATAGCCCACATACGATTAAATTCTGTATTTACTGCATGTGTCGATTAGGAACAGTATGCAGCACAAATAGTTGATATCGGTGGCGTATGGGAAATAAAATGTCCACAGGGATGCTCGTGCCAGATTCTCAAATTTGCGGATTTGTCTCTACATCAATGGGTTGACCCAACGTCGCATGATCAGGTACGAATGATATCGATGTTACTAATTTCACATAATAATCCTTTTTTTTTGGAAGCAGGCTCTAGAGGGCGAGGATGACAAGGGTCTTGATTCTATCTACGCCAATGAACTGCTCAAAGTTGCTACATGCGTGGTATCAGAGAACCCGGAAGAACTGCTAGCCAAACTTCCTTCTGATATACAGGTTCACAACAACCAAAAATACATTTTAATTATTCTATTTTCTTTAAAAAATTTGTATAGATATAATTACCATCTCATGTGATTATCTCAATATAATTTCTATTAAAAATTCTATAAAAAATAATTTTAATAATATTTCTATCAACAGATTAGTTTTTAAAGTACCATTTTCAAGTCTTAATTTTTTAAAGTCAATTATTTTTATTAGTGATAAATAAACTTTTACTTGGCAGAGGTTTCCATCATAAATGTTTTTTCTGATTCTTATAGATTGATTAAAATTTTTGATGATAATTGATAATATCATCTTTTCCAGGTTTTCACAATTCTAGAATCAGGCAGTGGAGAAGCGGACATTTTCCTTCGTTCCACAGACCTACAACGGTTCCCAGATCTAATATCACTTGAAATTCAGGGCATGGAAAAAGATAATTCAACTAAGAAAGCTAAGCCTCAAAAAAGAGGAGGAATAATTTTATCAGCAGATACTCTACTTCCTCTAGGAATGACCCTCTTATATCTAAATTTGGAACGAGTAACATTAACGAGTCTCAGCTTGACAAATAAAAACAAGGCCAATCTAGTTGTGAAACCTGCCATTCCGCCTCAAGAGGACCTATCAACTGGATCAACACCGATAAATGGTTCCAATCTTGCTGGACACAGGCTAATTTTTCTAAGTCAACAAGTTAGCGACAGTAACGATGATAAGGGAATTCTTCCTTACGATGTATATAAACAAGAAGTAGAAGGTTGGACAGAAACTGGTGGACTTTTTACTGGACTAAGTGCTTTAACTCACTTGAGAGTCTACGATTGTGCTCTGAAGGATATTTCCTGGCACATGTTTGATGGACTAGAAAATCTAATTTATCTTTCTCTTGAGAAGAATGATCTAAAAGTCATCCCTGAATTTTGCTTCTATGGAACTCCGAATCTAAAGAAACTGTCTCTCGCTGAGAATCAATTATTGACACTAAACAGTGTTGATCTTGCAGGCCTGCTGATGCTCGAGCAACTCGATTTAAGTGGAAATAATTTAACTTTCTTATCAGAATTGTCCTTTCCTCCATTCCCAGCCCTGCAACTGGCTGATTTTCGGAACAATCCTCTAGATTCAATATTTCCGAGGTACATAACATATTTATTTACAAAAATAAAATTAACCAATGTTAAATTGCTGTAGAAGATTAATATCTCCTTGATTTTTCAGTACTTTTGAAATAATGAATAGAACATTAAAACTCTACATCGGAGGCGATGGAGCAAAATTAAAGCTCCAGAAGAATTCTCTCTTGGGATTACAAAAATTGGAAATACTTCGCCTTTACAATCTTGAAATTCCAATACTGGAACGATTCATTTTGCAAGGCATGCCTACCCTTCGAGAACTAAAGATGCAAGGAAACATTTCAAATATAGAATTTGATGCCTTTATCGACTTAATCAAGCTCAACGATTTGGATCTAAGTCATTGCCATATCAGAAAAATATCCATGGATGCTTTTTACGGCTTAGAAAATGTGAACCGAATAGATTTGTCGTACAATGATTTAGAATATATTCCACCTGGTCTCTTTACCCTACAACAGCAAAAAAATCTTAAAGAAATCATTCTAAGTAAAAACAGATTGACCACCTTACCGAATGATTTTTTCAAAAGCTTGCGCGATCTGAATAAACAGCCACATATTCAAAATCTGAGATTAGATGGAAATCCATGGGATTGCAGTTGTGCAATGACTAATTGGAACCCGCACTTGGTACGTTTCATAAGTGTCTTTTAATTAATTTGAGTAAAAATTAATTCAATAATTATTTCAATTGCAGCTGAACAAGACTCGCGAAACTACTCCACGGTGTTTCACACCAAAGTCGGTCCAGAACTGGGGAGTTTTTCATGCACTACGTAAAGGTGGGCTTCACTGCAAAAGATTTAAGAGAAGGAATACCCGAAAATCTTCCAAAGTCACAAACTACGAAGAAAATAATATTAGCTAGTTATTTTTTGTTAGTTTGTAATTTTGGAACAACAGTGTATATTAATAGGGAAGAGTGAAATAAAAGTTAATGGAAAATAAGTACATTAGTGTTAATTTGAATCCATACATATGTTAAATTTATGCAGAAAATTATGTTTAAAAAAAGGGAAAGTACTTATTAAATAGAAATGCAAAATTTAAACAATCTTTCAGATCTCAAAAAAACTATAGACAGAATTTAAAATTCTTACCTCTCAGAAGAGTGGCGCATGTTCCTTTGTAAATGCTCCGGATACCTCCTTCTTTATACAATTGTTTCACGACATCCACTGGGCCAGTGTATTTCGGTTTTGCTTCTCCGTGTTGGATTTGTAGAAGACATTTGATTCTCTCTCCAGGAGCCATGATTAAAGTTGTAAAAATACCACTGAATGCACCAGCGTAAAACAACTGAGGAAGTGTTAGTTTTTCATCTGGTGTCTTTTGTTGCAATTGTTTTCCTAAACCATACCCCAAAAAACTTATCGCAAATATTGGAGCAATTCCACAAAGAGGCGCTGCCATACCTGTTTAGGTTTTTATAATAAAGAGTATTAAAGTTGTTAATGCAAAAAAATTAATAAAATATAGGAAACAAGTAGAAAAAATAAAAATACCTTTGTATAAACCAACAAATCCCTCTTTGGCAATAGTCTTTTTAGCACAGTCGAAAGTTCCTTTATAAAGTGGGGATTCATTGGGACCTGGTTTTTGCATAGTTTGTAAACGCACCTGAATAAAAAAATTGATAGATAGATTAAAAATGACAATAAAAAGCCTGAAATCAGACAGTAAAACATAAACAAAATAAAAGATAAATCAGCAAAAGAGATTATTTCAAAAATTCGTCCATAAACAATAAATAATTATAAATAACATTATATATCAACTAAAGCTGATTAGGCTTTAAATAATTAAAATAAAAAAGTTAAACATCTTTTAATTTATTTAAGTAGTGTTAAAAGTATTTTTTAATCAATAAATTACAAAAAATTACATTGATTAAAGAATATAACCTCACTTTTATTGTGTCGAGCGGATGACCGGTAATTATTGTACACACTCCTCCAAATCCTCCACTTAGGAAATACTTAACAGGACTAACGTTTTCCGACATCTTAAATATCTTTTATTATAAAATGCGTCTAAAAAGTATAATAAATTTTTAAAAAACTTCTAAAACAATTCTCAAGCACTCTTCCTAGCAGGTTGAGTGCCATAAGACTTTGGCACAATTACATGTGAATAAGTTCCTCTGTCGGTCAAAGTCCATTCATATTCCTTCCGTACAATCAGTACGACCTGTCCTTGTAATATATTTGATTCATTTTATTAGGAACAATTGATTTGCACTCACATCGACACGAGGCATTTTCCCTTTTGCGATCGAATGTTGCTTTAAGTAAAAGTGCACTTGGTACCTTGGTACACTAGCTCTCATTATTTTTTGAAAATAACAATATTTTGATACTAATAATTATAAATAAAAATAATAATATGTAAAATAAAAAATATTTATAGCAAGTGAAAAAAATAATATTTAAATAAATAAATAAGGGTAAATTTTCATTTCAGGCTACACATAACATATATACGCGCGTCTACATACACATAGATTTGTTTAGATTTTGTAATAAAAGTGCGTCAAGAGAAAAATTCAGAAGTAAAGAACAATTTAGGAGTTCATTGATTTTTATCATTTTTTTAATGTAAAGAGAGTTTTCTCTATTAATATTAATATGACCAAAAAAGTGAAACACATGTATATAGTAAATATTTGTTTCTGCAAGCAAATCGAGCAAAAATAATCCACGTGCATTAACGTGTCACGTGTATATGTAGTCATGAAATGTGTATCTGTGGCAGAATTAGAAGAAGAAAATTATTGTGGCAAACAATACGAGTCAAAAATTTTCTACCGCAATAAGTAATTTTTATCACCTTATGACAGTTTCTGTAATCGATCAGCTGATTTGTAAAGCATAATATCCAAGTAAATTAAATGTGGCATAGATCCTTTTAAAATGTTAAACACCATATGATTCATTTTTTTTGGATTTTTCAAAGCATATTGTGTATGTGCCATTTTCCATAAATTGAAAAAACCAGGGAAAACATATCAGCTGTTTTTGTCATCTTCAGTTTTGAGGTTAGGGCACAATTCGTTTTCGAAAATTTTGTACTTGTTTGTCAGTCTATTGCACTGCACCTTCTTCATGATGAGGTCTTATATGAGAAGGTGGAAACCGTGAAAAACATGTAAATAAAGTGCAAGTAATTAACATTTTCTCACGAAGTGTGAGCTGAAGATTTTAGAACTCATTTTTCTGATCAGGAAAGGCAGAATTAAATACTGAGCATCAACGTGTAAGCTGTGAACTTAATCATTAATCAAAGTAATATTAGTTCAAAAACATATACACATAGGTCAAAAATAGTGATTTGTTAATTTCTTTGTGAAAAAATCCTAATTCCATTACACAGTTTATTTTACTTTACTGTATAATCAATTGCATTGAAATATGGTTTTTTAGAGGAAATACAAAAATGACAGAAAAAATGCAAAGCGGTCAACCTCAGCCAATTGTTAAAATTGGTCATTACACATTAGGACAAACTCTGGGTGTCGGAACATTTGGCAAAGTAAAAAGTGAGTATTTATAAATAAATAAATTAGGTTCGGTTTTTAATATTTTTTATTGTTTTCTAGTTGGAGAACACGTATTGACGAAACACAAAGTCGCGGTTAAAATTCTCAATCGACAAAAAATTAAGAGTCTGGATGTCGTTGGAAAGATTCGACGAGAGATTCAAAATCTTAAACTATTCAGACATCCACATATTATTAAGCTGTGAGGAACAGAATAAGATATTTTTAGTGAACTTTGATCTTTTATTGCATATATTATTTTTTGGATGATATACATTTTTGCCTTATGCTTAAAATTTATGTAGGTATCAGGTGATTAGTACTCCAACAGATATATTCATGATAATGGAATACGTTTCCGGTGGAGAATTGTTTGACTACATTGTGAAGCACGGTAAACTAAAGGAATATGAAGCAAGAAGATTTTTCCAGCAGATAATTTCTGGAGTGGATTATTGTCATCGTCATATGATTGTACATCGTGACTTAAAGCCTGAAAATCTTCTCCTTGACCATAATTTGCACGTCAAAATTGCAGATTTTGGTAAACATCTACTTAAAATCTAAATGGATTTTTCCTTGAAAATTAATTTTCATATTAATTGTCTTTTATGACTCCAATAAGATTTTATCTTTCTCTGATTTTAATTAAATTTAGTAATTTTATAGTAAATGCTTAGTCTAATATACAACGCTTATTTTTTATTATAATAGTTCCTTTGGTCTTTAAACTTTTTTAATTAAAAAAATGTGACAAAGATTGCCAACTCATTTCAGTTGTCATATTTTGATAAATTAATTCACTGGTCAAGAGATAAGACTTGAAATAATATTGAAGTAAATTTTAAATTAATGAATATATTGCCTTCAAACTTCAGTTGCATAATAGTTTTGACATATAATGCAATAATTCCATGTTTCATTTGAATCGGATGTCTTACTCCGAAAAACTGAAATCTCTCACGGATATGCTATTTTATTATTAATCATAATTTTATTTTTGTAGGTTTGTCAAACATGATGATGGACGGAGAATTTCTGAGGACTTCTTGTGGATCTCCTAATTATGCTGCACCTGAAGTAATTTCTGGTAAATTGTACGCTGGGCCTGAAGTCGATATTTGGTCTTGTGGAGTAATTTTGTACGCATTATTGTGCGGTACATTGCCATTCGATGATGAACATGTTCCTACACTCTTTCGAAAAATTAAATGTGAGTAATCTTTTCTTAATTATATTATTCTTTTTTTCAATAGCTATTGAACATTTTAAATATGTATTCATTATTGTATTCATTTTAGCTGGTATTTTTCCTATTCCGGAGTATTTGAACAAAACTGTTGTGAGCCTGCTTTGTCACATGTTGCAAGTGGACCCAATGAAGCGAGCTACTATCGAGGACATTAAGCAAGTATATTTTTTAACGACAAATAATTTAAATTTAATTTATATAGCATCAAATAAACATAATTCTTCATTTCAGGAAACACGAGTGGTTTCAAAAAGATTTACCCACTTATTTATTTCCTTCGCCTGTAGAGCAAGATTCTTCTGTGATCGACATAGATGCTGTGAATGAAGTTTGTGAGAAGTTTAACGTCAAGGAATCGGAAGTACATTCTGCCTTACTCAGCTGTGATCCTCATGATCAATTGGCGATAGCCTATCATCTTATTATAGATAACAAGAGAATTGCAGATGAAGCTGCGAAAGCAGAGTTGAAAGATTTTTACGTTGCTTCAAGTCCACCTCCAGTGGCTTTCAGTCCCAGTGATTCCAATAACAGTCCTCTGCGTCCTCATCCAGAAAGAATTGCTCGTAAGTTTCCATAAAAGCATTATTTTTTTTGGGAAAAGTGTTTAGGTTAAAAAATAGACTTCAAAATGAAAGTAATTAAAATTGCAAAATTTCGGCCGAATTTTATTTTATTTTTTAATGCAGCTTTTCGTGAATGTCAAGGATCCCAAGGCAGCACACCAGCCCAAATGTCAGCAAATAGACACACTCCAATGAAGAGAGCAAAGTGGCATTTAGGAATCAGATCTCAGTCTAAACCTCACGATATTATGAATGAAGTTTACAGGGCCATGAAAGCTCTTAATTTTGTAAGTATACATTTAACCTAAATTATTTACATTTATCATAGTTAATATTCTGTTCTATAAATTTACACTAAGTTTTTTTGTTTTACCACAGGAATGGAAAATTATAAACGCATACAGTGTGAGAGTTCGTCAGGAAAACAAAGTAACAAATAGATACAGTAAAATGTCTCTCCAGTTGTACCAAGTTGATTACAAAAGCTATCTGCTAGATTTTAAATCTCTTTCGAGCGAAGAAAGCGAAGACATTATGATGAAAGGTAATATCCTTTTTCTAGAATAAATTTCCTTATAATTAGATCTTCGAATTAAAAAATGTTTAATGTATTTTTTTAGATCCAACGCTTCCTCCACCACAAGCTACTGGCCATCACACAATGGAGTTTTTTGAGATGTGTGCAGCTTTAATCACTCAATTAGCTCGATAGAAATTGCCAAAGAGCCAGAAAATCGTGGTGTTGGATAAAAAGCAAAAACAAAGTATTTTACAAGTCAATAGAAGTTTATTATTTTATGTATATATGTTTTCATACTCTAATCTTACAATATTCTGATTTGTCAAAGGCAGAATCATAGTATACACTTGAACACATGGCGATTCTGTAAGGGTTGTCGGTTTATTTTCTTTTAATTACTATTTAAGGAAAAAAAATTAATGCGTATAGCGAATCATTGTCAAGTATTGTACCTTCTGTAGATAGTTCTGAATTACCTTTTTTAAGGATACCCTTATTTTATGAAGTATATTGAATTTTATATTTGATTCATAAAGGGTTCTACTTTTATCGAACAATCCGATGTGCAGAGCGGAGAGAAATACTCCTGTTTACGTTGCTGTACTTTTTATTATTTATTGTACGCGATAAACGAGAAATCCGTTACAATGGTATATTATACAAGACAATTATTATTTATCTAACGGATATTTTATGATTTATATCGATTGTTAATGAATTTTATTTACTATAAAAAGGAATCCATGCTTAGAAAAATATACATTGTCCTAATGATCATGCATTGCATATCGTTTTCATGCATACAACACACATACAAATAATTTGTAGTCTTATATACCAAATACAGGAAATACAAATAAAGATGCATATAGTACAACTGTGGTCAATGATTAATCGAACCTTATACGGTTAATTAACAATGGGAATACATTCCGAAGCTTTTAAAGTTAAATTAATGTACAATTATGCTTAAAATATAAATTAGAAACGTCTAAAAAAACAAAAAGCCCTAAACGTTCTGTTTTCCTTAACCTCTCACATTTAACTCTTATTTGGTGATTTGGCTTTTCAGATCATAGTTCTCGACCCTCAATTATTAATCATAAAAAATGTACATAATGGCACCTGCTCTTACGATCACTTTATACAAATATGGCTAAATTCTTGTCAAATGCTGCCCAAAAAACTGCCTGCAATTATATAACAAATTCCATCACTGTTTCAAAAAGATCACGAAAATAATATCTCGCTTACGCACATTTACTGATATGAATGTTTTTCTAATCCTACTATTGTGCTTGTTTCTTCGGAAGATCTATAATTGATATTGGCGGAAGCATTATAAGTTTAAATACAAAATATCCTACACAATCTTTCAAATACTCGAAACACTCCTATTACGTTGAGCATGATGAACCAAAGTCGACTTTAATGACAATTCAATTATTTAAATTTAGCAAAAATAAAGTTGTACCGCGAAATACGATTATAATTATTAATTACACATATGCCCTGTGGCTTTGATGATTCGCAGTGTATGTTAGCAGAAATATACTGATTACTGGCTAACATTTCCATCACACGTTTTAGTCTTTTCGATATTATTCTCTTTTCAGTACCCTTCACAATGACACAAGTTATGGCGGAACCCTGTGTCTTTATATTTTATAAATACTTCTCTTTGCGCACTAAAATAACTTTCGTAAAGCTAACGTTGGGTGGAAACGTTTAATGTCTAGTGAATAAAATCGGGGATATTTTAGGGAGACGACTTTTGTTAAATTTCTTCTGTCTCCTCACTGGGATCATTTTCCACGAATTCCACGTGCGTAAATGGAAAGTGACCAACTTTTCCATGTAGTTCGCCTTCCCATTGACCGTTAATATTTGTTTTTGTTACTTTTATTAAGTCCCCAACTTCCAGCTTTAAAGCTGTCTTATCGTAAGCATTTGGAACTCTAGCTTGCTTCACAACCGCAAAAGCGGGTAATATCCGCTGAATGTTTGTGCGACGATTGGCAGGAGCTACTGAAAATTCTGGATGAGATGACTGTGTTGTGGATGGTGCTAAATTCGAATTTGATCCGGAACTTCCACCGCTTTCCGGTCGCGAATTCTCGATATGTCCGTCCTCATCGTACTTTTGAACGTAAGGTACTGGTACCGACCCAGTCTGTCCGAGACTATTTCTTGCTGTCCACCATTGTTCTTCGTCCTTCGAAATTATGGTCAAAATGTCCCCTAGTTTAGAAAAAATTAATTTATTAATTTGATTAATTAAATTTAAATATCAAATTTTTTATTTGACTGAATGTTTAAAAGAGTAGTTGGAGAACTGTAATAAAATGAATTACCTTTTCTGAAAGGCAGATCATCAGGATCATTTCCCTCAAAATCGTACTTTGCAATTACCCTATGTAGTTTTTTCGGTGCTGGCCTGATAAGTGGTGTGGTATCGAGATAGTGAAGTTTATAAAATGCTAAGAGGTTGGGAATATCCGAAAACATTTGATCTCCTATCCGATATCGTACTTGGTCTCCTTGCTGAATTTTGTTAATGATGTAATGACTAACTTTGCTGTCCTCCTTGACACAGAGTACAAAATCGCCGTGTATGGATCTACTATCTCGTACTAAGAATACACCACCTTCTTTTTCACTCATTAGCAAGTCTGAAGCATCTTGTCTGGACATTGCTCCAAAATACCAACTAAAAAATTGTGATATTTTATATGAATATCCTTTACTTAAATGTAATAAGCAAACTGTTCCCATCGAAATTAAATATTTTTTAAAGCAGTAAATGTTTTTTCCTAACTGATTTAATCGAAATATAAATTTTTTAGAACTTGGCAAAATTTGTCTCATATTGTTTTTTGTAATAAAATACTTGTTGCCTTTCCTGGTCATTCATCAAATAATAAATAAAAGTAACAGACGTAAAACGTGAATAAAAAAACAAGATGATAAAGAATTACTAATAATTTGTAAATACAAAATACCTGGACTTATCATACTGGTCAAAAGTAGCAGCCATTTTTTAGAATTTTTTCTGATGTCAATTTTCACCGTAAATAATTAGCAGCCTCCGTTTCAATTATTGGTTAAGATACAGTCAAATATACGAGGTATTTGAATACACGCCTGCATATCGAGACACGGGAAAGATTTTTTGAGTATAGAAATTGTAATAAAGAAAAGCTTAGTAGCTCTAGGAAACAAAATTCTCAGGTTAAAATTTAATGCGAAGATTTAATAATCTGTATACCATTAGAATCTTCGAGAAACCAACTCTTTAAATTACAAAAAAATCATCACTTTTTGAAAGGGTTGATGGTCTTGGTCGATGAAAAACATTCGGTTCACTTAAGCCGTATGAACTTAAAATCATGTCACTATTTTTAATTTTTTTTACTTCGGATAGTTCACTTGTAAATATCAAACGTGATATTTACACATCAATTTCTTTAACCATGTAAACATATCTGCCAAAACGGAGTTAGGTGTTGGGAAGTGGCATATCACAAAAATGGCCGCCACTAGTTTAGAAAATATATTAAGGCTATGGATCAACCAGACCATATGATTGGTATAGTAATTTTTTTGTCTGTAAACTTTTGTCTATGCAAAATAAGACATCAAGTCAAAATTTTGTGAGATTTAAGAAAATTCACTAAGAAAGGTTTGTCAACTCTCAGATTTTTTAAATTGGAAAACAAATTTTTTTTGGTATATATTTTTTTATAATTATAAAAATTCAAGAGTTAAAAGGCCTTCCCTAGTGCCATTTCTTTAATTTCATACATTCTTGACTTGATATCTTATTTTGCATGGACAAAAGTGTCTTATTTTACAAAATGTCTTCCTAGAAATTTGGAAAATACAACAGAAAACTGTCGATAACTTTTCGAATATTTTTCACAAAAAAAAAGAAGTTAACAGACGTGCTTTATTGTCTTTTGTTACGTTTCCCAAATTTTCATAAAGATACTTTGTAAATTAAAAAAGTTATCTTACATGAACGAATAAATGTATAATTTAGTCACGTGGTCTAATTGATCCATGGCCTTAAGCTTAATTCAAATTGTAACCATAAACATATCATATATAGTATCTATATCTTTCCTTTGATCAATTTGCATCTGCTCATCTGCTAGCAAATCATTTTCAATGGCAATGCATTTTTTCCTTGGAAAAAGTAATTTTCGTATATTGGTCTACCATCTTTACTCATGTTTAAATTATAATTTTGACATTTTTTAACGAAATCACATGATTCGCAAACGATACACAAAAATTAGGTTAGCTTTCGCGCCCACCAAAACTTTAAGTCTAGCATATACGTAAATTACGTCAACAAAACCTTCCGTAATATATATAGTAAATTACGTATAGATCTGGTGTAGAAAACCATGTAAACTATGTTAGGTATTTTACCTTCGCAACCCTGTTTTCGAGGTATGTTTGTACCTTTACACCAATATGGGACTGCACCTTAATTGACCCCAAAACTGCAAACGACCGGCCCACAGGAGGTGTAAATAGACCTTTATATGTATTCATATGTATTCTCTATGGCTATATCGTTGCTGTCACTTTATCATCAGAGCTGTGTTTGAATTTATGATATTAATTTCTGACTAACAAAAGTACGTAAAAATGCTTAGAAATTAATGAAAGTTAATCCTTAAACGTCAATTTATACCAGTTGTTAAATTTTAAAGAAAAAAAGGTTTAAGAAAGTTTCACTGTGTATTTATGTTTTCTTATTGTCGGTTAAAATGTCTAACATGTTTTTAAAGTTTTAACTGTTTTCTTCTTTTTTTTAACAATTCCTAATAATTTGTGTCTTGTTGTAATTTAAAAACTGTAAGTATAATGTAAATTAATTTTTAAATATGAAAAGCATATGAAAATTCTCCTGGATGAGTGAAGAAATTAATAAAAGAATCTAACGCAAGTGTTTACTTTTTGAGTTTACTTGTTAATGTTATTAATCATAAATTTTTAGTTTGTTAAATTTTTGTAACTATTTTCCGATATCAAAAGTATAGAAAGGAGGAATTTATTAGTCCTTGAGAAATTTTAAATAAATGATTCATTTAAATATAATATTTTACGTCATGAACTACTAGGGTTATTCCCAAGAATTTAACACTGGAATGCAAACTTTATCTCCTTTTGATTGCAAATTTTAAGAGTTTTCACTCAAATGGTATATTGAATAAATGTTAAAACTAAAGAAAAAAATATTATTTTTAGCATAATGTCCTTTGATCCAGAAACATCATTTAGTCTGGATAATCTACAAGGAAAAGAATTGACCGAAAATAAAATACCCAGATCTCCAGCTGTAGATACGTACGAATCATATGCTGCTTGGAGGAAAAAAAAATTCCCATCAAAGCCTTTGAATTATAAAGCAGAAGACTATACAATTCCAAAAACTAGATTCGATGGCAATGAAAATTTTTCAAATGAAAATCCATCTAATTTTGTTTCCCAAAAGTCTTCATATTTTCCAGTTGAAGCAAAAAATCCTTCTTCAGAAAATCTTTCAAATCGAAATCCAACCGATTTAATGCTACAAAGATCAGCTCATTTTTCTTCAGATACGGAAAATTTAACCTCCGCCACAAATAGTGATACAAATCGAAAATCTATTCGGTCCAAGGAAGAAAATTATCGAAGATACAATCCAAATGATTTTCAAGGAAATGAAAAAGAATCTGAACAGATTGTTGAAAATGTTCCTGATAAAATTAAAACCTCTCCGTCATATAATAAAATTTCGAGAGAAGCTCAACACTATTTAAGAAAATATTCAGCACATTCTGATAATTCTTCTTCACCATCTAGCTCCAGTCCGAGATTGTCAAGAAGAAAACCTGTCCTTTACAGTCCCAATTCACAAAATTATGGCAGTCCAAGAAATTTAAGAACTGATCAAAGGGAAGTCATTCATGATCCCAATAATTCAAGAATGGCTTTAGCTGATTACGACCCTCGATCAAACCCAAATACTCAAGCTTTCCAACCAGTAAAATATAAAACAGATCACAGGCATTCTTTTCCAACTTGTAATTTAATGGAGCACAGAAGCCGAGAACCAGAACACACAGAAATGATGAAAGGTCTTTTAAAGTTAATTGATAATCAGAATGAACAAATTAAAAATCTACAAGCCCAACTTGATCGATTATTGAAAATTCACGAGGCGACTTTAAAAGAAAAAGCCAAATGCATCTGCTCTTTTGAAATCCCTCGACAAAATTCTCAAATCTGTATGCAAGCCTACAATGCACCTTTGCACACCAAAAATTCTTCTTTAGCAACAGAAAATTTCATGAATCAGGGAGTTTCTAAAAATCGTGAATTAAATCAGTTATCTAACGAATCGAACATTACGAATCGTCGAAATTTTCAGTTTGAAGACCACTCAAAAAAAACAGTGCTAGAGAGGAAAGTTTCGATCGGTGTTATGACTAGTTTCGAGTTTACGGTTCAGAACAGTCCTTTCAACCTTGAGGCAGAAGATCAGCCAATGATAGAGGAAGAAGAAGATGAAGAGGTTTACCAAGAAGAAACAAATTCTCCAAATGTTGATCATTCTAGGAGAAAGCAAAATCTTTTTTCGCTAATGCCTAGTTCCCTTGAAAATATAATCGAAGATTCAGAGAGTCACCTCTCTTCTTCCCAACAGCCAAGCAGCAATTGCTGCGTATCGTCTTGTAAAAGTGGAAACTTGCAGACTCAAAATAGTAAATGCAGAATTGTTTCTGGGAGTAATTCGAGCAATACGAATAAACAACGTAATTTTAATAATGGAAACAATTTTGATAACTCAAATATTCCAAATCATTTCAACACTTCAAATCAAAATTATTCAAATAATCCGAATACTCAAAATAGTGGAGAAATTGTGGAACAAAATATCGAAATTAGGAAACAGAATGATACTGGGCGAGATTTTCATACACAAAATACTTCTTTAAATACCAGAAGCGAACACAGAGCCAGAACACCTAACAGACACGAGAATTCTAAAAACCTGACTCGTACTCCAGATTTATATAGAGGAAAAAAAAACAGAAGAGACAGGCAAAATGAAAAAGCTGATAAAGTAGAGGCCACTAAAAATGAAGATAATTTTCAAGAAGAAAGTATAATTTTAAGTGGAGGCCAACTTGAAGTTGAAGATAGAGGCCCACCAAGTCCTGAACCCAGTATTCATGTTGACATGCAGGAATACTCGAGTGAAGACGGCAGTGTTCATGCAAAACGATCCCCTAAGGTTGGATGGACTTTTTATAATAATGTTTTGGGACAAGTCAATCACATTTTGCAAAATACTCCGATTGAAGAAGAAGATAATGGAAATACCAAGGGTACGGTGAAGAAGGAATTGGATAAGAAGATTTTGATAGATACTGTGAAAACTGCAACATTAGACCAGCTTAAAAAGCTGGGAATCAGCTTCGTTGATAATAATGAAGCCAAGGAAGCTAACAAAAAGTAGGAATATATTTTAAATTATTAAAAATAAATATTTGTTTCCTCAAGTCCAAAAACTTCTAAATTCTGATAAAGGCAATATAAATATTCATTTTTAATACTTGTAAAATGTTTTAATTTGTTTCAGAGTGACTTTTGACCCATCTTATTACTCTCCATTAAGTCCAGAAGTCAATAATATGATGCAAGGAGCGAGTATCATGACCGAGACAAATACGAGTATGCATATGAAAGCTCTAGCTATGAAATATTTGAAAGAAGAACAAGTCTGTGACTCTATGCAGCAGAAGCAAAGACGAGGGGCTTTAAAAAATCTCATGCTTAGTAACGTTCAAGGCACATCTAATATGTCTTTCGCCACGATGCGTTATTTACAGAGATACCAATTACTTCCTGAAAGCATGAACGCTTATATAGAAGGTAAGGTGAAAACTTCAAAATGAATGCTTTGAATTTTTATTGAGAAAATAACTCTTTACTGTTCTTCTGTTGCATAGATGAAGGCAAGGAAAATTTACAGATGCCACAGATTTCGGAAAATCAGCAACCAATGATGCAAAAAGCAAGGCTTAACTTACAAAATCGACCAACTTTTACTCAAACGCCTAAAACAAGTTGTCCTAGTAAAATTTTGGATATCTCTACTTTGAAACAACAGCCAAAACTTTTATGATATAAGCGCCAATACCTAGGTTTAATAACTTTCTGTTCAAAAACAGATTGTAGGAAGTACTTTTACTTATTTGATATTATTTTGTACAATAGCTGTAATGACATTTTTAGGATATTATAAGTTATTCACACTCAAGACATTTTTATAATAATTTTTATCAAACAAAAAAGGATATGAGTTTTAATTTTCCTATCTACATTTACACACCAGCTTAATTCTAGAAAAATTAAAGAATTTCCAATTTTTATTTTTTAAAATCCATTTTAAATTGTATGAAATATTCTGAATTGTCATGTTGTGACATTTTATATTTTCTTATATTATATTTTTTATTAAGGACTGCTTCATCTCAGTTTTTGAAGAACTCCAGGTATAATTCTTATTATATTTAGCACTGGAATAATATATTTGTTTCTTACACTTCAATAGTTTAGTTGCACACGATTTTTTTTCTACTAGAGGGGTCAGAAAATTGATTTGTTTGCCCCGCACGGGGCAATTAAATCCACTTTATAATCCGATAGTAGAAAAAATCTGATGCATCACCCTTCCTATGAAGCCTTTTGAAATTTTTAATATTTAAAAAAATTTTAAATTACAGTTTCAAAAAATTTAGAAAACATATTTTAAAATCACGAAATAGTATTTTAGGAAGTTTTTTACATTCTCATCATGGATGAGAAGGTATTGGTTTTATGTGAAAAATGACTTTCGAAATTTTCATCAAATCTTTACGTTTTGAGACCCCCTGAGTCAGAAAAAATGGTTTTTACGAAAGTGTCTGTCTGTCTGTCTGTAGGTCGTGTGCGGCATAACTCTCGATAGAATTATCAGATTGAATTGAGCTTCGGTACACTTTATCGGAGCCGAAAAAGTAAGGACAAGTTCGTTAACCAGCCACATCCAATCAAAATTGAGGGATTGAGTACTACTTTTGTGTTTTTGAAAATAATTTTTTGAAAAAATCAAAAATTTCAATACTGGTTTTTGATAGTGCTCATAAATCTCTACAAATTATCCTGATAACATTTTTTGATTAAATCAAAATTAGAAATGTTACAGCATATTCAAATTCGAAAAAAGTCAATATCAAAATTCCATTTTCCAGTTAAATTATACGAAATACGAAAAAACGATATGATACAATATTATTAAATAAATAAAGACCTACAAATTTGAATTGTAACATTTTTTCATAAGATGCATATTTTTCTTTTTAATTAAAAAAAAAATATTGAAAATCCAAAATTCAATTTTTTAACAATAATATTCGAAATACGAAAAAAACGTAAGAATACAAAGTTTGTCGTTTCAAAAAGATCTACAAATTTTGTCTCACACAGTTTCTGATAAAACATATATTTTTCGTTTCAATTCCAAAAAATACGATTAAAATTCAAAAATTCCATTCTTTAGACAAAATATGTGAGATGCAAAAAAAACGTTTAGATGGAAAATCGTTTCCTTAAATAAAGTTTACGATTGTTTTTCCTTTTTGAGAGATTTGGAAGAAAATAAATTATTTTAATCATGTAATTTATTAAAAAGTTACTGAAATGTATACAGAAAATATCTTTTTCTATCTCCACACTTATCCAGAGTGACTGGAAATATCTATCTTTTTTTATCCCTGTGTCTGGTAATATCTATCTTTTCCTATCCCTCAGTCTATCCGTCGACTGAAGTAGTATCTATCTTTTTCTATCCCTTAGTCTATCTCTTTCATATAAATTTGAATCTTTTTCTGTATTTTTCATGACCGAGGACTCTTATCTTTCTCAAACAAAAAATTTACGTGGATAGATAAAGCATAGGATGAGATAGAGAATGAAATATTGAAAAAAATAGACGTGAATTTAGATTGAAAAAAAGATAAAAAAAGATTGATGTAGATAGAAAAGGGGGAAAAAATAGACGTGAATTTAGATTGACAAAGACATAGAAAAAGATTCGCGTGGATAGACAAAGCATAGGGTGAGATAGAGAATGAAAGATTGAAAAAGATAGACGTGAATTTGGATTGACAAAGAGATCGAAAAAGATTGACGTTGATGGGTGTAGAATAGAATGAGACAGAAAAGGGGAGATTGAAAAAGATAGAGGTATATTGTGATTGATTAAGAGATAGAAAAATATTAAGGTGGATTGTGAAGGATTGAAAGAGATAGAAAATGAGGTACTGGAAAAGATAGAAGTGAATTTATATTTAAAAAGAGATTGAAAAAGATAAAGGATTGGAATGGATAGAAAAGTAGTTATTGGAAAAGATAGACTTGAATTTAGAATGAAAAAGAGATGGGATTGGATAAATTATTTCTATCTTTTTCTTGAATAAAGATTCCAAATGATAAGATTTCTAACTTTTTACTTGCAGCAGGGTGAATATGTTTCTTGATTATGATGCGGAGATCTTATTTTTAACAGTTAAAAATCAAATTGTGTACTATTTATTTCGTTTCGTGTGACTTTTAATTTCGAATACACTTATCTAATAGTATTTAAAATAGACATTAACATTTTACGCAATAGAATGTAAAATTGGTTTTTTAGTATCAAAATAGTAGTGATTTATTATTATCTTAGAATCCATGGGGAATTTAAGAAAGCACAGGTCAGATGCAGAAAACTCGACTTAATCCGAAGGGTAGGATTTCTCCACCCCAATTCCTCCCTGCGCGTGTGGATTCGACGTAACTGTTCCACATACGTCACATAATCACGCTGGAGTATTGATATCATCCTGGAATAGATAGAAGCATTCAAGACTCATATTTGTTTATAAAAACAGTGGTAAAATTTCTTTAACAGACAGTAATGAGGAGTGTAAAAATCAAGAATAAATCATTATCTTTTAACATAATTTCTTGAATGCTAAACAATAACCTTGAAAAAACAATTATGGCCAAAAATCAACGACCTTCTTCAGGAGTTCCAAAGACGACGATTAAAAGAAACCAAATTTGAATATGAACCTGTTGACTCTGGATAAAAACAAATTCAGAGGGACCGAGTGGATGTTTCTTCACATTGATCGCAATCAAATATCAATTTTTGCTAACTGCATTATAAGTTTATTTGCATTTCCTTTTACAAATGTTGTATATCAATTTTAACATTAGTTAAAACTGTGTGACTTGTTAATAACTACATAAAATTCCTTCGCAAGGTGTGCCACATAGTTTGTAATTTCCAGGTGCAATTTAGTAATCCTTGTTAGTATTTTTATGAACATAAAATCCATTGGAGGAATTATTGTTCTGTGTATTTGAAAATAACGTTTTAAGATGGATAATATAAGTGAATTCGACATTAGACTTGAAAAAGAAATTTATTATGCTGGTGAAACCATTCGTGGACATGTTATCTTGCATACAACTGAAAATTTTAAGCTGAGATGTAAGAATTTTAATTGTCATTTAAATATTGTTTATGCAACTGATCTTTGATAATTTTAATATGAATTTAATGAAGACTATGTTTTAGCTGTAAGAATATCATTAAGAGGCCAGGCACATGCAGAATGGAAAATTTTGGTTAGTGGTGATCGAAGAAACGTCAAGGATGATCAGTATTTTGTCGATGAAAGAATTCTTGTCTGGGGACATGGTAAAAAAATTAATTTACGTTATAAAATTTATTTTAATTGTGAATACTTAAGTACTAGGAATAATTTTTGAAATCAAGAAGCAAATGATTAATCAGAAAATATTTTTTAGATATCTCAGAAGGACCCATTCCAATTCTTCCAAGAGGAAAACATCAGTTTCCTTTTACGTTCAATCTGCCCGAAAGTGCTTTGCCGTGCAGTTTTGAATCTCGAACTGGTTATATTCGTTATTATGTGAAAGCTACTGTTGACAGACCTTATGCCAGTCCACCACAAGGTCTTAAATATTTTACACTTATTGGGCCTCATATAGATTGCATGGACGAACAATATTTGGTAGGCAAAGACATTTTTCAAACTTATATTTTTCTAAGTGAGAATGAATATTTTCTATTTTTGTAAATTTTAATAATTGGAATATTAAATGCCTTTATGTAACAATATAACTTTAAAAATGAGTATTTGTAAAATTTGTAATATCTGGAAACAACTTTTGTATAAAAAATATACACAAAAGTTGCAGTCTATGGATTAATTTAATTGTGAAAATTGAATTTCAACGATTTTTACTCTTGTTTTTTCAGAAACCTATGATTGGGTCTGAAGTTCACACATCCTGCTGCTTTTGCTGCAGACGAAATCCAGTAGAACTTAGTGCTCAACTGGAGAGAAGTGCATACGTTTGTGGAGAGAGTATCAAACTCCGAGCTGCCTTGGATAATAGAGGATTAGAAAAAGCTTGGCTAAATGTAAAATTGACTCAGGTAATTCATTAAACAATATTAAAATAAATCCACACAAAGAGTATATAAAATTTAAAACTTCAAATTTAAAGTACTTAATTTACATTGTTGAAGCTATGATTACATAAATTTTCAGTACGTGGAATTCTTCATCGATCGAGGTGTTCTTGGTGCGAATAAAGAAATACAGAAAGTAGTTTTAGAGCATAAAGGCGAACCAGTTTTACCCGGTACTGCTATCAAGTGGGATTCTGCGAAAACAATGGTTCTTCCTGTTTGTCCTCCAACATTGATTGGTGTTTGTCGTTTGATCCAAATTTATTATGTCTTAAAGGTAATAAACCACAATATAAACATACCAGATTTGTATTTCTGGACTATGGTCATAATGTTCCTCTATAATATTATAATACCACATCAGGGTTGCTATAGAATTACGATTCCAAAATTTATGATTTTTTCCAGATGTTCCAGCTTCTATCGTCTTTCTATGTACCTGTATTAAGTAGCAAAAATAAATATTGATTGTTTTAATTCTCTAGGTCAGTGTTCAGCTAGAAAAGTCTGGAGAGGATATGCAGATGCACTTTCCCATAACAGTAGCGACTGTTCCTTTCAGAATACCAAACATCACGAAGCAGCCACAAATTAAATATGGTTCGTATTTAAAATTATTTGATCTTGGTTTTTAATTCACCTTAAAAAAAGTATTATATTGTAACACGACTGATTCACAAATATGCAGGTTGTTCACTTGAAACGCCGGAAAAAATCTTATATTCATTTAACGGTCATCAAATTTCTTAAACTCTAACCAACTATTTCATTTTTTGAATTTAGAAATGGCTGCAGAACATGTGGAAGGTGGTTGTTATGTAGGTCCAGAGTTTCTTCTCGGGCAAGTTTATGACGGCTCAGATCACTTGACTCAGCCTCCTTTGATTCTCTATAGGCCAGTTTATGTTGGCATCTCCAGCGAGGGTCGAAGATCCCTAAATCGTTGAAATTGACACTAGTACTGATGAAAAATAACTTCCAGGGTAAATTACGTGAGAGATTTAAACGAAAGTAGATACATGAAATTTTCACAGACAATATACAAATGTTATCGTAATATAGTCGCGTACGAAAGAACCAATTATATTTCATAAAAACGCAGCTGATAAAACCTTGAGTACACGAAATTGTATTTAAAGTTTGTATTTTAAATACAAAATACAAACAAAACTGAATGTTTATAATTCGTCATTTTTTTATTTTGACGAAGCTTGAAAGAAAAAACAAAAATAGAAAATTACAGAAAAACAAAATATATTAGCTATAAAGCTGAATTTTTGAAATATGACTCGTTAAAGCTAAATGTTATTGCTGCTGTGCTATTATTAGTTTGTTGAAACCAATCTTTTACATTTGTTCACATTTTCAGATCGGTACAAGATTACCAATAATTTTTGTAAGTTTTTATACACTCACGACGGCCAAATAATATTTTTATAACACATGCATGAAATGTGCCACTTTTTGTGCAATAATATTTCTTATAATTTAGTTAACTAGAAACAGTAAAAAATCGATTCGATTTTGAGTACCTTATAACTCGAAATGATGAAAGTCATTATGCACGATCTACATGCACGGTAAATGGCATATTTCTTACATTTGTTATAAAAAATATCGTGTTTTTTTCAATTAACGAGGAATTTAAAAAAAAGGATGAATAACCTTAAGATAAGCACAAGCAGTACATCCCAAATCAATCAGCAAGCTCTATGCATAAAAAACTCATACCCGAACTACAAAATTGTTCTTCAATTTTTTAATTTAGATTTTTTATATACTTTTTAAGGATTTTTATGTAAAACCGTTAATTTATTTAAGGTATTGTTATTGTGCACTGCATGTTACTGTGGTAAAGTTCTTGGCTGTTCACAATTTGGAAAAATCGTATGCCATGTAAAGCAGGAAATATATTTGTAGATAGTGTTTCGCTATAATATAAATATGATATAAATGTGTTATAAGCATATATTATTTTAATTAAGAATCAAACATAAAGCCTTGTATTGTTTTTCCTGAGAAACAGTGTATTGAAGAAATTTATAATTTCGGAGAAAGGGCCTTATGTTTGAAATGCATAATTCCGTGTTTGTTATTTGAAGTGGACAAATTGAGAAGAAATTTAATACTCTCATAATTAAACCTTGATAAAGATGGAATTGTAAAGAAAAAATGTTAAAATGAATGAACACATATGGCTCATTCAGGATAGTGCATATCTGTTGATAAGACAAAGAATTAAATCGTTATGAATACTGTTGCTAATCACATGCCTTTCGTTACCTTTATAAAATTGTAAATGATTCGTGTACAATAAATGTTTCTACATAACTCAGCGTAAATATATTATTTATATTATTAAAATAAAATGGTATAAGAAATTATAATAAGTTTCATGGATTTTAATTAATTATGTTATTAAAAAATTTTAATTTTGAAACATAATTTTTTTTAATATAGGATATGAAAAATAATAACAAACATTTTATCTAAATAGAAAACATATGTAATTATCGCGTTTAAGTGTGTATATATATATATAATGTATATTTACATGTTGGTGGAACATTATCTCAACTTACGCTACATATATTAGTTTCATTCAAAAAATAATACAAATTAAAAGTACATTCAATAATAACTTAACGTTCTCTGCAAATTATCGAAATCAACTCATCTATCCTTACAGAAAACTTTAATTATTAATGTTATGACAAGACTTAAATTTTAAAATTAGACTCTTATCTGGATATTAACAGCTAAGACACGAGAGATCAAAGTCGAAGTATACGATTTTTGTATGCACATGTAATTAAATAATTTAATGATTTAATGTTGGCTAGAGAAACTTGTCACAGCATCATTTGAAACCAATTCGAGCAAACAAGGCTCTTAAAGGTACGAAGAAAAACCTTAAGGGTCGAGGAAACATGAAAAAATAAGGAAGCAGAACTTTTTTTTCGAAAGTAGATTATCGATTCGAAGAATCATGTCCATTGCAATTTAAACTCACGTAGAGATGACAAAAATAGCACTTAGGTCTCACATCACTTCCATGCTGCTTTGCGTGTTTTCTGTGAAGCTTAATGATGTTGAGGGCACATCTTCAGTAGTATCATCAATTCCTGCTTGGGCTTCCATCGCTTCTGTGACACTACTCGTAGTCGGACTGCAAAATTTTAATTACATTTTAAATAACGACGAATTAAACATCCGTTGATGATATTATGTAAAAATGATGTACCTTGTGCTGTCATCCCAATTTATTTTGAATCTGGTAACACGGGGTTTGTCTCCCAGAATGTTTCTTTGAACCTTGTCGAATTGTGGTTGTGGTGGTGGATTTTCTCTAAGCTCTGGGTCTGTGTACTCGTTGTTTATGAAATAACCTACACGTACGAATTCATGTCCTCGATATGAACAGGTCAGTAGAACAACGGTAACACCAAGAGCATCGTTCACTGGTATTCGACTCACGTTTGGAGGATCTGCCTGTAATTTAAATATTTCATTCTTTTTAATGATTCAATTTTTTAAAATTAACTGAACGATCCAAAATTCGAATAAAAGTTTAATACCGATA
The DNA here is from genome assembly GCA_030998225.1 of Diplolepis rosae. NCBI lineage: Eukaryota > Metazoa > Arthropoda > Insecta > Hymenoptera > Diplolepididae > Diplolepis > Diplolepis rosae. Next base: position 6,726,756 of record JAPYXD010000727.1, on the reverse strand, counting down.
AAAACTAGGTGACAGCTTAACATGATTTAGCAGACGAAGGTGGTTTTAGTAGTTTTAAACCAAATTCAGTAATGAATTTTGTTTAACTTATTTTGAATACTTACTTGAAAGACAAACATATGCCTTCCTTCCGGAATGGGTCCGACGTAGATGGTATCTAGCACTTGGTCGAATTCTTCAGATTCTGCACTCCCAACGTAAATCATCTTCCATTCCAAATCTAAAAATGGAATATTCTTGAGAATCGCTTGGCGTATTCCAAGTACATTAACGGACACAAAGATGTAGTCCTACTAAGGCAGATATAGCAAACAATAACCTCTCAATCTTAACAATCAACATTTTCAATTTTCATTTAACACTTATTTAATAAACGAAGTAATAAAGTAAACTATACATTCCAATAACCACAGATTACCTTCTTTTAGTTCCTCGATACATTCGAATGTGACTTCGAATTGAAAGGGATTCAAAAACGGAGACGGATTGTCTAGAACAGCTACATTAGCCAACTGCACCTTAGCCATGATACTCTATTTTATTCAAACAATAAATATACTATTTCTTAAAACTTGAAATTTCATTCAACAAAAACGTATCCTGTTGGATTTCAGAATCGAAAGGCTTCACTGACCACTGATTTCCGTGCTTTGAAGTATTTACAAAGAAAAATTTTGCAGGTAAACAATTATCCGCGGGAAACGATGACGGTTTGGCGGCAAATGAACTAAAAATGGATATTTCCGGTTTTCAGCAGAGTTGGGTAAGTAAATTACCACGTAATTTACAGGGATTTGCAGTAGAATCTTCATCGCTTAACAAATTGATAGAGAACACCAGAGAACACGATCGTATAATGGTGTATTTATACCTCTGTCTGCCTGACCGGTGTCACATACTTCAAAAATTTCCCCAAATTATATTTGCAAAATTGTTTTTTTTTTGCAATAAACTGGTAGAGTGGAGGGGGTAAATTCCGTCCACGATCTGGGAGCATTGGTGCGGACAGAAAATACATAAGAGTAATGAAGACAGACAGTGTAAAATTGGACAAAAAGAAAACGTCTGTCTTATTTGCTCTTATGTATTTTCTGCCCGCACCGGTCAGGCAGACAGAGGTATAAATGCACCACAATGGTGCTTTTATCATAGAGATATTATAGATAGAGGAGACATGACAGCCTGAAGCCTGTCAGCTCGGGCGAGAGTGAATTTAGGATTAGGTTGTCTCTCGCTAACGCCGAGGATGAGGCAGTGATCCCAGAACCACCCAGAACGTGGGAGCTGGCGGCCCCCACCATAGACCCCACCAGCTCATGGCTTCTTCCTCGCTCGACTGCCATAGGTTGGTTGAGTGAGGAAGACACAATGAGCTCGAGGCATCTATGGTGGGGGCCGTCAGCCCCCACGTTCTGGTATCACTGGGATGAGGCTAGCGCGGTACGCGTAGACAAAGACAGAAAAAACCACTTATCGTCTCTCTCTATCGCTCTCACCAAGTTTGCAGACTGACGTTGCCACTTACAGAGTGGCCTATGGCATGTCTCCTCTATCTATAATATCTCTATGGCTTTTATACCTCTCCAGCTGCGGGCCGAGAAATGCATTTAGAGTACTTTATTTGCACATTCCGTTGGTCTACAAAGAGGATTCAACCGAATAGACCAATCAACTTCTGTAGATGAATTTTCCAGCCTGCAGCCGGAGAGGTATAAAAACATCTTTAGGGTAACGTCCCATGTAAGCGCAAACTTCAAAGCAGAAAAGGAACAGCCAATTACAGAACACCTTTAAGAAGAAAGAAATCTGAAGGAGGAATTACACCTGTGCATGCAGGTTACCATGGTAACACATTAGTGGGAAAGAAACAGGGAAATTGTCGGTCTCTTTCTCTCTTGTATGTTCCCGGGAATTTTAGACGAAAAAGTCTGCACACGTTGGTAGGCAAAGCCAAGCGCGCGTGCAAATTTTTTCTGTTCGAATTAATTTTTTCAATATATACACATTAATTCAAGTGAAATGCACTTACTTCAAGAAAAATTGGAATACACAGCTTCTATATACTCCTCGAACAATTACTTGCTTCAAAATTCATATAAAAAACCACAATCCGCATAAAACTACGCCGTAAACCACGAAACGTTTGCATACACAAATCAACACAAATGCACTGACATATATCAGTGACGGGAAGGCTTAACAATGTGAGTGGCGGAGGTGGCGCCATCGTACTTCACGATTTGAACTACGTACCCAGAACTTAGTTCCAGCGATCCAGCGAAATACTTTGGAGCTTGGGGACCTGCACCCAACGACAGAGCTCCTTAAAATTACTAGGATTATTTTATTGGCCAGAGTGTCTAGTTATTTTACGCTTTATGAAGGAAGTTGCCTAAATGTGCCAATATGAGACTACAAGGTCTTTACAGAATAGGATTTTAGAAACCGACGTAACATCGACATGACATGAACATAGAGTTTACGTCGTGCGCGCGCATCTATTGCCAACTGCAGAACTTTTATTCCGTTATTCCCGAAACGGGAATGCGAACGCGATAAAAGTTCTGCAGTTGGCAATAGATGCGCGCGCACGACGTAAACTCTATGTTTATGTCATGTTGATGTTACGTCGGTTTCTAAAATCCTATTCTGTAAAGACCTACACCCATAAAGGGCAGACATAAATCGTAAAGCAAGCATTTTGCCTGCTTGCTTCCGCAAAAACCATGAAGTAGTATAAGGAGCTCCAACTCTAATATAAGGATCGTCCCCATTTTTCAGAATCCACTTCCTGTAGCATTCTGTAAAATAGAGTTCCCTACTATATTAAGTGCTATAGAATGTCGATTCGGAAAAATGGGGATACAATTTTCTGAAGCTGTACATAGAATTGGAGCTCCTTATATTACTTTGTGGTAAAAACTGACAAAAATGAAAAAGACGGAATGTTTTCCATAGAGTTCTAAAATTCCTGGTATGTCTTTTTCTAGCTTATAGCGCCATGTTTTTCTAGTAAAAGATGCCGCTATAGGTTAAAGAAGGACACACCGGGAATTTTAGAAGTCTAGTTTTCCATCTCTTTTACTCTTGTAAGTTTTTGCGCAAGCAAGCAAGCAAAATGCTTGCTTTACGAGGTATGTCTTCACTTTTATGCCTTTATACGTATTTTACGTAATTTACCTTCCTCCGCCGAAAAAACACACTGTTTAAAAAACTAAAGACGTAAGATACCTGGTAAAATACTGTAAAAAACTAAGTAAATTACCTAGAGTAAATTACGTGCCCATCTCTAATGACATGTCACATACATTTATTCCAAGGTTCATGATCTGTATAGTTTTGTTTCGATCTGACCTCTCTTTACATCATATTGGGTAGAAAGAGAGATCGGATTGGAACAATTTAGTTGCATAGGAGTCCTAACCTTGAGACACATACACTTTGTGCAGGACGATAGGTACACATGTTGGAATGTATGAATTGAATTTAGCGTCAGGCAGTAACTGTCGATGAAGTGAAGGGAAGGAAGAAACGCCTGCATTGTATCGACCGAGTAAAATCATTTATTGGCTGCTTATGATTACGGAGATTTCACATGAGACCAGTTTTTTGCATCTTCTCATTTAGTGCTATAAAAGACAACAAAGGGTTTGTAGAGATGCTTACAATAAAAATGTTATTATAATTATACAATGGTTAATAATTATCTGATCTCGATAGGCCCGCGGAGTCTAGATTCGTAGCCATTTTGGCGATCCGTTGATAAATTCTAGTTATTTGCATACCGACTGATGCATCGTGTATACGGAAATAAAAATATTGTAGTTTAATTTGCTGGATAAAATTTGAGTTCAAATTATGTGACTTTTTATTATTAGTAACTTGTGGAGGAATAAAATTATAACTATATATATAATTATATTTAATGTTTATAAAATCACGAATAAATCATTAATTTTGTATTTTTTTCAATTCATCTGATGAGATTTATTTCGATAAATATTCAGCTGAATCGCTGCTGTTTCATTTAGTCTTCATGAACTTTATAGCGATTGGAATAAAATTTACAGATAAGGAAACAATTTAACAATTTAAGCCAATTTATAATTCACTATAAAAGTAAGTTTTCTTAAACTCCAAAAAATTTTTTGGTTTGTAATTTTTTAATTGAAGAGCTTCTAAATTTTTAAAAACATCTGTTCAAATATTTTTTATGATCCTCTACTAAAGCTTTTACTTCAATTTTCTGCAATAATAGTCCTTCCATTTTAATCATTTTTTCCAAATGCACATTTCCAATTATATTGTTAACAAAATTAAATTACTCTAATTGTATTTAACATGATTAAAGGCTGATATTAAAATGTGCACAAAGTTATTTTTATAACATTCTCATTAAACATTATTTTATAGGGTTTCGCCCGTCTTTATAAAATGATATGAAATTATCATTCTTAAAGTAATTTTCACTACCATCTCACCTCAATATGACAAATAAAGTAGAATTGAGTGATAGGCAGAGTATGACAGAAATACTTGAACAAGTAGTTGAGGGTGAAGAAGTAATTTTCGAATCTGAAAATGCGGAAGACCTAGAAGATAATGAAGTTGATGAAATTGTGGAAATAATTGAAGAAATAGTAGAAGAAGAAGAAGAAGAAGAAGAAGAAGAAGTAGAAGAAGAACAGGCAGATGAGCAAGAAGAAGAAGAAGAAGAAGAAGAAGAAGAAGAACAGCGTGAAGAAGAAGTACAATCCCAATGCCAACGATTGTCTCCTCAAAAACAACAACAACAGCAAGCGGAGGACGAGGAAGATGAAGAAATGATGGAAGAGGAATACTTAGAAGAATTTCGAGATATAGAAAATCACCAAAAAGCGAATCGGCATAAAATTTCGAACAGAGAACAAATAGATGCCTATATAAAGAATAATTTGCTCGATAAAAATCAACTTCAAAGTACTAGACATGAAGGGAATCGACTTGGTAATAATGTGTCGAAATCGAATTCTTCAAAAATTTTAGCTTATCATGTAGAGGAAGATTGGGAAGATGAAGAATTAGAGCAAACTAATAATTCAGAAGAATTAGAAAGTAGGTTACAAAGAATGAAAGTTAATATTATATTATTGTCTTTAGTTTCAAATTTGGTCAATGAACAATTATTTAATTTTATTGAATACATTTCAGATAATCAGTCTGATGCAGGGAATTCCAGGACGGAAGCCGACATCGATCATAATCTGAGCAACATGGATAGTGACAGTCAGCACGAGATCGTAAAAAGCTCAGAAAATAATTTAGTTTACACAGTGCTTAATCCAAAAAAAGCTTCCAGCTCAGCGAAAGCGAACCAAGAGAGCAGATATCATGAAGCAGAATTTATAAAGGTATTTTTTTATTGCTAAATATTCAATTTTTTAAATTTTAAATCTGATTACCTTCTTATCATTAATCAATATTTAGATGGAGAGAATGGAAGAAGAAGGAATGTACTATGAAGGTGGTGATTTAGAGACGATGTACGTAAATAACTCAACTACCGAAGAATCTCAAAATCAACATTACGAATTTGCGGATGTGACTATGGAACATGCACAGCAAGAATGGGAACATGAAGAGGAAACTAATCAATCCGAACATGAAGACAGCAACCAAGTAATTCTATTTTGAAATTATCTCTTTAAAATGCTGGAAATTTGCTACTTTTTTCCTTGAAACTTACATCCCTTCTCTATAGGATCAAATTTTCCTACATGAAGACGAGGATGGACAGCTTTATTTTAAAGATGAAAATGGAACACTACAGCCGGTGTATCTCACTGAGGACGGAAATTATGCTATCGCCGGAACAGGCAGTGATGATATGAATAGTCAAGAATCCCAAATGCAGTCAATAGAAGAGGACAAGCAGGATGAGGAGGACACTTACATTCCCCAAATGGACTTTGCTAGACAGGTCACCAGTAAAAAAGTAATTGAGTATACATATATTAGTTGATAGCTTATTATTTTTTTAAAAGTGCGTGCGCCCGCGTTTGTATGTGTGGGTACTAAAGTTGATAGTACTTCTTTAAATTTTTGCAGAGTTCACAGGCGCCGGCTTCTATGACACAAGATATAGATAATGAGGACAGTACTGTGACTATTTCTCTCATAATTTCTGAAGATGAACACGGTCAGAAACGCACTCAGGTTATTATACCGGCGACTGAGAACACGAAATGTGACATTTGTAATAAGACCTATAAGACATCTTTACAATTACTAAAACACAATAGACTAAAGCACGCACGAGAGGAAGACATCACTACAAGGAATTTTCCTTGTGATTTGTGTCCAAAGAGGTACATTAAATATACATTTTCTTAGAAATAATTCGACCACTCAATTTAATGTTTTATTTTTTTTAATAATAACTTTGTAGGTATCCAGATCAGAATTCTTTGGCACGACACCGTAAAACTCACACTGGTGATCGGCCTTTCCAGTGCCTTGAGTGCCATAAATCTTTCCCGACAGCGACAGTTCTACGACGACATTTGAGTCAGCATAATCCAAATTCGAAACCGCTACCATGTATTTATTGCGGCCGAAGATTTTTGGAAAAAGCTAATCTAATGAAACATGAACAATCTCATTTGGCAGCAGAAAAACGAAATCACACTTGTGATGTGTGTCATAAGCCCTTCACGAACGAGTCAGATTTAAATATCCACTTGAAGACTCATGACCCCGATAGAAAATTCGATTGCGAGGTGTGTGGTCGCGAATTTAATCGTTTAAACAATTTACAACGCCATATGATGGTACACCAACAAGTACGTAGAATCTTTCTGTCGTATCTAGAATATTTATTTGTATGTTTACATTCTCATCACAGGAAAAGGTATTAATTTAATCTTTTTGTCTTTACTAGTTGATTAAAATATTAAATGTTCAGTACTATCTAAAAATTTGAAATTCTTGAAATTCATTCACTTCAGCTTGAAAAACGCTAGGTTAATTTCATTTGAATAATTAAAATTGAGTGATCATGATGTATTTTTTATTTTATTTAGCAAGGAGAAAACCAAGAGGTTTTGGCTTGCGATGTTTGTGGGATAACGTACAAATTTATGAGTTCCTTGACGAGACACATGGTAACAACACACATGAATCCTGAGAAATTAAGGCAACAAGCAGAAGAACAAAGGAGAAAGAGAGAGAATAATTACAAACGATACTTAGAGAACCGAAGAATGTTTGAATCCCAACGAATCGGAAGCTACCCGAAAGATACGTATCCTTATTACAGCTCGAGATCAGGTATTAGGTCGGCATCAGACCAAGAAGACGAAGAACAAGTTTGATTAAGACCAGAGAAAATAAATTTGATTGTACGTACTAGTCCATTCTCTACGGAGAAGCTACATTGGTACAAATAATCGTACTCGTTGAGAATGTTCTTCGGTCGGTCGAATAACAAATAATGACTTCGAGTGAATTTAAGTTAATAGGTTCTCGTATTTTGACAAATGTATGTTAGCTTCCATACCAATGATGAATCGTGTAAGAAGATTTTGATTTATTTATATGTCAATTCTGAATCCGTGTAAGATTTTCAGTACATTTTTTGTCAACAATTTTACAATTGTGTCAGTTTTTCACTTGCTTGTCTCAAAATCAGAATTTCAAGCTTTCGTTGCCGGATTTTTCATGCAGCGCGACTTGTAGGTATAAGTAATGACATACTTAATTTAATAAAGTAATTCTTAACATTTATATAACTGTTCGTTATTTTTAAATGCTTTTTGCGGGTAGTTCTTAATATTAATCTTTAAATTAAATTTTAATTTTACAGATATTTTTGACTTTATAGTTTTTCATAATCTGATCCTGTTTTTTTGGATCTAAGTGTTACCTATAAATAAGAAAATTCTGTTAACTGTATTTTAATAATATGGAATTTTCTTTCATTTACTTTTCTTTACCTTTTTAGGAATTAAAAGGCGCCATCTGAGAAGCGCACATAAATTCATTTTAACGCAAAGTCCGATGAGCAAATAATGCCCTGAATTACCCCAAGCGCTTAACTTAAGCATCATAAGGCATTTTCAGTTCAATTATGGCCGACCGATTATGGTCAGCTGGATAGCAACAGGAACAGCGAATGTACGTATTAAGGGCATGGGAGCAAGTTTAACTTTTTTAAATATCTCTATAAATAATAATTTTTCAACACATTTGTATTTAAAAATTAATTATTTGTTCAAGGAGCTTCTGAAAAATGTCAAAGTAGTTTTTAAATACATTTCTGGTAGAAAATAATTGTTCACGGTGATATTAAAAAAATAAGAATTGGTCCCATGTAATTGGTGCTAGTATTACCTGGATTAAAAATGAGCTAATTTGAATAATTAAATAATAACATTATTCGTAATTCGCGCCGAATTGGATAACCATAGACATACTAGAATAAATCGCGGGAATTACGGAAGTTCTATGTCAGGCAGCCGTATGCAGCCCACTGAATCTTGCGACCAAATGCATAAGAAAAAAATTACGTGAAAGTTGACTGCTGCCGGTGGCGGCGCTGACCGTTCATAGGCCCTAGATTCAAAAAAATGCATGGGAAAAAGAATAAAAATTTAATTTTCTCCTAATAAAAACTATTTTATCGCATTTTCTTATACATGATAATAATCTAATAAGATCTTCATATTTTTTACAAAAATTTATTCTCTTCGAAAAGGTTAAGACATTCACTTTTGGCAAAAATCTAATTTCCAAATTCTGGCGGGAATTGCATTATTTGGGTCATGTTCTTTATTTTATAATTGTTTTGCGTTAAATTTAAATATTAATACTAATAATTAATGCCGTCATTATAAAATTTGATTATTTGTCATATTATATAACATCATACAATAAATACAATATAGTATATACACTATATATTACTACTGTAATTAAATCAAACTTTTTTTAAAATATAAACATTTCAAAAATACTGTTGGGAATTTGAACTAATAATTTTCTTAATATTTTACTATGAAATAAATTATTAATTAATGAAATATATTAAGATTATATTATTATAATATATTATAGTTCAAAGCAGTGAAATAGTTGTGGTCTCTCATAAGTGCTCTGAAAAAATTTCTTTATCTACCAGTATACTTTACTTTTTTTTCTATTTATGTATATATAACATATTTAATCAATTTTTTAATTTACTTCTTTTTTATTTATCTGCGTTGTATTATTTTATTTTGAAATTCATTTTTCGTAAAATTATGAATTTAAGTTTCTAATTTCTATTACTTTAGGAATTCTATGTAATTCGGTAAAACTATAAGCATTAAAAAGTAAGGAATCTAAATTAACAAAAAATCTGAACTTATATTCTTTTTTAAAGTCCAAAACTTTATTTTAATAACAAAATTGTTAGAAATCAGAAATTGTTTTCCACTTCAAGACAATCCTATTTTAACAAGCTCACATTAACTTCAATTCAAAATTTAAAAAAATATTCTTTCTCATCTCCTTTTTATTTCAGTCACTTTCATTTATCTATTTTTTAACTTCTATCAGACAAAATGTTTGCAACTGAATTTATTTGCGATAAGTATTTGAGAGACATTTATTGCGGTGCAAAAGAAATTCATTGCACAGGTAGATACAATTAATTAATATTGAGACATTAATCTTTATTATATTATGTAGTTAATTATTAATATCTATCAAATAAAATGTTTTATTTTGAACTAATTAAGAAAATAAACAATATGTTCGACGTACTTACTCTTCCCAAAACTTTTACTTCACCGGGCGCATAGGTTAACCTCTCTTGAAGAATATCTTCTGGGTCAAAATGCTTTTCGCAAATCGCATGACCTTCTTTTCATTTCATATCATCCTGAAGGACTTATACCCAAATTTACACCCAAAATAGACACATTTCACCATTTTTTGCACCAATTTATTTGGACATTTGTTTCTAGACTCGCGAACTTCATCTCAGTACCGTTCAAGAACTCGAAAATTTGAAAATTTTCAGGGAAAAGTTTAAAAAACTACATTTTATAATGTGATTTTCGTGTAAGTCGGCCCAATGAACAGTCAGCGCCACCATGGCAGCCAGTCACAATTCATGTCATTTTCAACTCAGTGATGCAGGGGGCTGGCCGTATGCATCAGAAAAGAAAATAGCCCCCCGTTAATGTCCCAAGTTGAATTCCTATGTTAGTTTGCCGAATCGTCACACGCGACGCTAATTGTACCATCACTCTCAGAAAATTCACAGTAATATACGGAGAATTTAATATAAAGTTTTTAAAAAATATATTATTCAATGCCATAAACAAATAAAAGAGATCAGACTTTAAATATTAATATTACTTGAATATTTTTTATTAAAATTCCCACTTTTTATTCATATTAATCTCGTACAAAAACTATTTTGGAACATTCAGCTAATATTTATATTCAAATATTAATATCTCTTTCATTCCTTTATGGCATTAAATAGTAACTTTAAAAAAAAATAATTATATTTAGTTGTCTATATATTAATGTATTTATATTATTTTTTTGAGGCAAAATTAAGACATTTTCTTTTTGTCCAATTTTACACTGCCTGTCTCCTTTACTCTTGTGTAATTTCTGTCCGTACCGGTCAGGCAGACAGAGGTATAAATGCACCATTATGGTGCATTTATACTTCTGTCTGCCTGACCGGTTTTGTCTTATGGTTTGAAGTGTACTTGCTGAATTCGAACGATTCGAACACTGCTTCAGCCTGTTGAAACATCAAACATGAAAAATGTACATTTTCCTCACATTTCATATACTCCTTAAGCTAAAGTTTTACAATTCCTGGTGTGTCTTTTTCTAGCCTATAGCACCTTGTTTTTCTAATAAAAGACGCGGCTATAGGTTAAAGAAGGACACACTGGGAATTTTCGAATTCTACTCAAGCGTACACTTTTGAGCACACTTCATCGAATTCGAACACGGCCTGCACGCCAATGCATTTTTAAGTAACCAAGGACGTAATATGTGTATGTAATATTCGCTAAAACCCAGCCCCCTGCATCTTAGCCAGAATGCACGTAATCCGCGAAACGAAAATGTCACAAGAATTGACCGTGGCCGCTAGGGGCGCTGATTGTTCATGAGGCCTGAATTCATTTTAATGCATGGGAAAAATGCATAAAAATTAAATTTTTGGGGATAAAAACTACTTGATCATATTTTTTTTTACAACACATTAAACTAGAAAGTTTTAAATATTATTTAAAGCAATTTTTACTGATATAAAGGGTAATATGCTTGAAATTTGGGCGAAAATTGTCTTTGTAATTCTGGCTGGAAATTGAAATCAAAGTTCTGTTATCATCGTTTTAACATTAATATTTACATTGTGATTATTAAATAAAAATACAATATTTATCTATATTATCAATATTATTGATATTATATCAGTCTTACATATTATAACAGAAAAATTGGCTATTGAAATTCCATCAAATTGAATTATAATAAGGGTATTAATTATATCATCTTGATTTTGTTAGAAAAATGAGATTTTATTATAGGACACTTTGTATTTTATATTTTAAAACTTCTCAGTAATTGAAAAAATTATATTTTTATGAACAAAACTTTCACATAAGGAATGAACGTACATTTGAAAAAGTAACAAATATAAAGAATTTATAAAATTCCTTTATAAGTATTTGAAAACACTAAGAACAAAGATGTTTGTAATAATTAATAATCAACATAATATACTATATTTCATAATAATATAATGGATATTTAGATCTCACATGCACATAATTTATTATGTGTATTTTATCTATAATTAGGGATGGGCGATCTCGATTCGATTCTACGGAATCTACGGAATCTACGGAATTTTTTACTCGATTAATCGGTTGGATTGATATTTTTTTTCGATCTTTACGAACGATTCTCCTTTCTTTTTTTCCTGTTTCCTATTTCTATAAACTGTTCCTATGAACTGTTTTTTAGTTTAAAAGTGAGATCAAGGGGTCGACCACGAGAATATCCTTAATGTGATATTCAAAGTATATTAATATTATAAACTTTATAATAATACTTCATATTTATGCCAGAAATTTTATCATAAATAATACTTTAAGTGATATGCAAAGCTCAAAGTATATTAATATTATAAACTTTATAGTAATACTTCATATTTATGCCAGAAATTTTATCATAAATAATACTTTAAGTGATATGCAAAGTTCAAAGTATATTAATATTATAAACTTTGTAGTAATACTTAATTTTTATGTCAGAAACTTTATCACTAATAATACGCATTGCTTTAGAAATTGTGCAATTTAAAAAAATAAAAAACGTTCCTGATTCGCAAATATAGTGTGTTTTTTAAGCCGAATTTCCTTTTTTATTGATATAAACACTTTTTTATTTTGATAATTTAAATTCACAAAATATGCAAGTAACAATTATATCTCCAATTGTTATAAAACATTTTAAAAAAAGGTTATTTTACAGAAATTTATCATTTTCAGAAAAAGGTATCGATTTTTGAAGATCGATTCAAAAATCGATCTTTTTAACCGCTTAATCGATCAAATTGAATCAATAATTTCAAAATCAATTCTTTTTTTTGAAGATCGCCCATCCCTATCTATAATACCTTAAGTTCAGTCAGTCAGCTTTGTTGATTTTTTTATTCAAAGCGTTTTAAATTTAGTATAGATTAAATATCAATAAGTTAAAGGCGCTCATGATAAATAAACCCCAAAACAATGCACTTTTTCAGAGCATTACGTGTAGCCTGTTTTGCAACCTACAGCAACAAATTTCCGCATTTTCACTTAAATTTTTATATCAGCGACTGTTAAAACCATTCCAATTTACCTAAAAAGCACACAAAAGCACTTCAGACACCAATTTTTCACAAAAAACGTTAAATTTCAATGTTCTATAATGCTAATCTGTATAAGGTCGGCCTCATGAACAGCCAGCGCCACGGTGGCCAACGGTCAACATCTGTGACATTTTCAACTCCAGAGATTCCGGGGGCTGCTAAAACCCCATGTAATTTATCTAAGGTATTTTACATACCCATCTTTGCCCACCCCCTTCCTGATTTAAGTCTCTTTCCATCTCCGAATAAGCTCCGTCTTCTTAATTTATAGTAATTTATAGATCTATGGTTGTAAACGAAAACAAGCAGGAAAATATTTTGTGTTTTTCTATACAATACTGTAGAATAGGAGCATTGTATATTTAATTTAAATGAATATGGAATATTATGAAAGGCATAAATTTCGTTCACTTTAAGAGTGATACCAATCTAATAAATCGACTGTTTTTCTAGTTAGATAACCTAAAAAGTGAAAATGGTAAATATTTAAAGTTCATGTTAATAAATGTAATATTATTTATTGTTTCAAAGAATTATTTTCATGTTTATCCTTTTTATGTATTCCTCAAAATCTATTTTATAAAGTTTCTCAATATTTTGCCATACAAAAAAAGTTCACATAATATTTTGAATTAAGGTAATTAAATGTAACTTCTAAAAGTTTAAATTATATCAAATAATAATTTTTACTTTATAAAACGAATGGATGCCATTGAAAATCTGCAATAAGAAATTTAATTAAGTTTTAATACATGATCGTCTGTTTCAAGATACGGTCCTTAGCTCCAAGCCAAAGAGGAAAGCGTCCTTTACTTTCCGAAATTTGCAACGAATTACCCTTCATAAAAGTGACAACAGTAGTTGTTCAGAAAGAAAAGCGAAGCAGGAAAACGAAAGAGGTTCATATACCAGAACTTAATCCACTCCTTCTTACTGACCAGGATCTTCATACTACGCAGGAAGTTATATCCGAACACGTAAGACATTTTTCCTTTTTTCAAAAACAATTGGTAATTTTATATATATATTCTAATAATTATTCACTATCTTATTATTTAAAGGAACTCAAAGTTCGAAAACTCCTTAGTAAACCGTTTAAAATCCCAATACCTGGTTATGAACTATCTGGCCGTTCTCTCGGATTGAGATTATCTGGACCCAGAAGAGCTTTACACGATCCAGATGAAGCTAATGCTCTAGTTGTCTACATGCCTCCTGAAATCTCTGAACATGAGAAAATGAAGCTTGACCCGTAGGTTTCTTTTTTTTATTGCTTTTTATTTTACATTATTAAATTTTAAACTCTTGTAAAAAAGATGCAAATATATTATATTATTACCTGATTTCATCCAGGACCAAGCAACTGGTACACGTGGTAGTAGATCCTTCATTATGCAACATTCTTAGGCCGCATCAAAGGGAAGGAGTTAAATTTATGTACGAATGTGTTACTGGTAAACGTATAGAGAATACCTATGGTTGTATAATGGCTGATGAAATGGGACTGGGAAAAACATTGCAGTGTATAACCCTATTATGGACTCTGTTAAAACAAGGTTTTCAATTAAATTTTTTTTTTTAATTTCAATTTTTATTAATTTTTCGCCATAAATCCATTCTTATTCATTATAGGTCCGGAAGCCAAGCCTCTAATAGAAAAAGCCATTATAGTAGCTCCAAGTTCCCTCGTGAAAAATTGGTATAATGAAATCTTCAAATGGCTCAACAACAGAGTAAAACCTCTCGCGATCGATGGTGGCAGCAAAAACGATATTGACGTCAAACTCAGAGGATTTATGAAGACCTATGGACGTAGGTGTACCAATCCGATACTCATCATCAGTTATGAAACATTCCGCTTACATGCTCATGTGTTACACGAAGATGAAGTTGGCTTAGTTCTTTGTGACGAAGGTCACCGTCTGAAAAATTGTGAAAATCAGACTTATCAAGCATTAATGGGCTTAAAAGCAAAGCGAAGAGTTCTTCTAAGTGGAACACCAATTCAGAATGACTTATTGGAATACTTCTCACTCATCCAGTTTGTAAATCAAGGTCTACTTGGTACTGCTCAGGTAAATGTTGATTAAAGATTTATTTATTTGCAATCATTAAAAAATTTAATGTTCAAACTATATTGTTTGAAGGAATTTAGGCGAAAGTTTGAAACTCCTATCTTACGTGGGCAAGATGCAATGGCTACGGATAATGAACGTAAAATAGCTCAAGAGAGATTGACGGAATTGGTGACAATTGTAAACAAGTGCCTTATTAGACGCACCAGTGCCTTACTTTCCAAGTACCTGCCTCTGAAGCACGAATTAGTAGTTTGTATAAAGATGAGCAATTTGCAAAATCAGCTTTATAAGAATTTTATCAAAAGTGACAGTATTAAAAAGTCCATGCAAGGTAAGTACATATCTATATTTAAATTGAATGAAAAACTCTGAATAAATAAGTTTCGGATTAAAAAAAAGAAAGGTTTTATATTAAAGAAGAATTATTTGAAAATAATTTTTATACTTTTTTTATATAGAAAAAGAAAACGCTAAGAAGGGAAGTCTTTCAGCTCTTTCTGCCATTACACTTCTAAAAAAATTGTGCAATCATCCCGACTTGGTGTATGAAAAAATTGCCGAGAATTCCGATGGTTTTGAAGGAGCTGCAAAGTTATTGCCCAGCAATTACAGTACAAAGTAAGAAGCCCAATCGAAAAAAAGAACTTCATTGTAAGAACTAAAATATTTGAGAATTTAATTTTCAAACACTTTTTTTAGAGAAGTTTTGCCCGAATTATCGGGAAAACTGATGGTTCTTGATTGCCTCCTTGCTTCCATAAAGTCTACCACTACCGACAAAATCGTTCTTGTCTCAAACTATACGCAAACACTAGATCTTTTTGAAAAATTGTCTCATAAACGTGGCTATCGCTACGTTAGGTTAGATGGTACAATGACGATAAAGAAAAGAGCAAAAATTGTAGACAGCTTCAACGATCCAAATAGCGGAGATTTCATCTTCATGCTGAGTTCAAAAGCCGGAGGCTGTGGCTTGAATTTGATCGGTGCAAATCGACTTGTAATGTTCGATCCAGACTGGAACCCGGCGAATGATGATCAAGCAATGGCTCGTGTTTGGAGAGACGGGCAAAAGAAACCATGCTTTGTTTATCGCTTCCTATGTGTAAGTTTATACTCTTTACTATCAGAAAATATCAATCAAATTTATTAGTAAATAATTCTGTATTTAATTTTTTAGACTGGGACGATTGAAGAGAAAATATTCCAGCGACAGGCTCATAAGAAAGCTTTGAGTTCAACTGTAGTTGATCAGGACGAGGACGTGGCGAGACACTTTACACTCAGTGATTTAAGGGATCTCTTTAGATTAGAAGAAAACACAGTCTCTGATACTCACTCAAAGTAAAGATAAAAATGTTTAAATTAAAAATTATGACATCATGTTGTTTAAAAAAATTTTAACTTCAACAAATTTTGGCGATTTTTTTAACAGATTCAAATGCGAACGCTGTGTGAATGGAGTAGAAGTAAGAGGACCGCCTGAAAATTCGGATTGTACATCTGATTTGTCAGATTGGAGGCATGCTCACAATCCGAGACACTTGCCAGACATTCCGCTTCGACAATGCTGGTCCAGTGGAATCTCATTCGTCTTTCATCATCGTTCTCACGAACATGTTACAACATAGTAGGTTTTGTCATAACCCCAAACTGAATAAAGCGAAAATCTCTTCTAAATTAATCTTGGCCTATACATTTTTGTTGTTTTTCTAAAAAAAATTACTGGTTTTAACGAATAAATGAAATTGAATAGAAAGAGATTTTTGTTTGGTTTCTCATTAAAGTGAAGTTTGCTGACAATCCATTTTTATACGAAAAATACAAATATTTGTAAAAAAAAAAAAGCTATTGATTATCATTAGATTTATTCATTGTGTTCAGTTTCGTCTATTTAGCTTAATAAATTTAAATTTTATACACAAGTGGTCAGTTTTTGGAAAGCTTATGTACAGTATATTATTATTCACTTATGTACATGTAAATACATATGGAAGAATATTTAAAATTTCGTCCAAGATTCTTGAAATTTTGAATTTGTATTGAAGTTTCCATTGTGTGAAATTTGTGATTAAATCAAAAGTCATTTGAGGATCACATTCTATCCCCTATTTCAATTTTTGTGTCTAAATATTGAAATAAAGATCCCTCATAAAATAATTAATTTGACTATTTTTTAATTACAGCCCGGAAGTTTTACTAATTTAAATCTAAAGACATTTTTAAGAATTTGAACTTTGTTAAACATCAAAACTCACTTTTAAAAACTTAAACATTTTAAGAAATCGAAAACCTTTAAATTAATAAAAGACGAAACTTTCTGACAGGTGAAGATGTAGAAAAGGGAGACAAATGAAATATATTGGAAAGTGAAAAAACTGTATATTTAAATAAAAATTTATTTTTACCTTTCAGAATAAATAGGTTGATAAAGTAGAGCAACCATAAACTCAACTTTGCAATTTCAAAAATTCTTCTAAAATATATAATAATAAATTCATATAAATCATCTAGACTTAAAATTATTAATTAGTTATTTGGAATTTCTTCTTTCTGTAGAGATAGTTTTGTCATCTTGCATTGATTTTGTTTTGTATTTAAAATACGATTTTTTTTCTGCTAAGTGAGGATTGATGACCTTTTTTGTCTTTCTGGTCATTTTAAGAGTCTGCACGCTATTTTTTGTAGCACTTTCATCAATTGCAACGCTTACTTCTATTCGATTTATGGAATGGGGGTCATCTTTAATACCCTCATTGACTTTTTTATTCAATTTCTTATTTACTTTATTTAAGATTTTTTTTAATTCCATGTCATTTTCATTACTCTGTTTATTTTGTAAAATCAGTTTTTTCCCGTCTGTGCTCATTTTTTCAACTTCTTCAATTGATCCTTCCAGACTTCCAATCAGCGATATCATCCTTGAAGCATCCTCTGAAATATCGAAAGTTTCTTGCAAATTGGAAATCAGATATTGTGAAAATTTTGATTTTAGAGTATTATTTTCAAAATCGTGATTTTGTTTTTGAATTTCAGTACGTAAATTCTTTATTTCACTTTCGTCTCGTAATAGTTCATAAATATTGAATTGATCTTCTTTTTCTTCTCTTGAACTTGATAAGCGTCGAGCCAGCTGTAAATACAAATTGAATTTAAAAATTGGAATTGATGCCACCGTTTATAAAAGTATTAATACCTCTGATTCCTCCGCATTTTCAAGACTTAGAATATTATCCTCGTCTTCGAAATCGTCATAATTATCTTCATTGTACTTTTTTTTCACTGATGGCTTTATTCTTGACAGATTTTTTTTTGTATCCCTTTCTTCCTTAAATTGAGATCAAATGTGTTTATTTAAAACTACAATTCAAATTTTGACAAATATAATTTACTAACTGTCAATTTACAATTATATTACCAAAAACTCGAATCTCGGGATGAAGTCCGTTTGACTTAAAATACTGGATAGAAAACTTGATTTGGTGTTTGAAATTGTTTGAATTATTTTCTTACCTTTTCTGCAATTCAAAGGGCAAAAAATTAAAAATCGATATGATTTTTCAAGATCTTTAGTGGAAGAGATATAATTAATTGCAAATATAGAAAATTTCAAAGCATAATACTGCTAATTGGAAAAAATGCATGAACCATCAATCTATAGTAATTTCTATTAATAATGCAATTTTTTCCTGAATGATCGAATACTTTTTATCTAACATATACATATATATATATATATATATTAATTATAATAGAAATATTATACTTCAAAAGAAAGTTTGTAACAATTGACAAAATACTTACATATTTGACTCTGAAACGAAGACAAAGCCAAGGATAATTATACATCGAAATAATTTACTTGCTTTCATTTTGCGTACATTCACAACGATTTGCGAACTGCTTAAAATGGTTATAAAACTTAGTTACAAATTCCTGTTTGAAATTTTCATCGTTCAGGGAAAATTATGATTTATAAAAATCGTTTGCTACGATTTACAGAAACGCAGAATGGTGAAATTTTCAAAATGATTGAATGCTTGTTGAAAAAAATTAATCTTTATAGTCGCTGACTTCATTACTGCTGCAATTGATAGCAATAACAAATCGCCACGATTGTTTGAAAATATTATGATCATAATATTTTGATAAACTTTTTTCAAATTCAAATTTTTTTTTAAAATTTTTTTTAGATAAGAGAAAGTATCTAATATTTACACATCATTGATATAATTTATCTACTTTCAAGCAATGTTGCAAATATCAAAATTTTAATCATGTTTTCATAATTTTTTACTAGGTATAAGTTATTAATTGTTTTATAATTATGTGCTTTTAAAAGATGCACTATTGTTTTCAACAATATCTTCATTATGGTGACTTTTGACCTATCTTTTTTATTATTTCTTTGAATCGTTTATTGCGAATGGCGCATATAACAATAAGATGGAATATTTGTTAGGACTAAAGTTTGAATTTTATAATTACTCATTAAATAAAACTTATATGCCTATTGAATTGAAAAAATAATTCTGGCAAGTTGATTTTAGATATATTTTAGATCGGTACAGAATCTCAAAAATTTTTCAAAGTCAAAAGATAGTAATAACCATTTTATTTTTATGGATAAAAAACAGATTACAGTTTATAAATTAAAACTACAATGATACTGTGAAAGGCTTAATATTTATTAATTTCCTTATCATTTTAATATCTAATCACGTGGATACGTTCACGTAAGCTTACATTCTTCAACTACCTATTAATATAATATTTAACGGGAAAAGAATTTACTATACATATAAATAACTGTACATTAGCATTCTGGCCTTTCTCTTCCCAGTATTTTGTTCGTAACCCTGATAAAATATTTTACATTTGTATTTATAATATCTATAAATATATATATATTAATTTCCAAATTATTGTATTCTTTGTTTTTCGATAACAAATACTTTTATTGTGTGATTTGAAACACAACTTGTAAAAGTAAAATTCTGGTTGAAAAAATAGTGGGTTGAAATAAAAATTTCATAATTGTAATATAAATTAGGTCAGTATTAATTGCAATTATTTTTGATAAAAACAAGTTTTAAATAATATATATCATCTTCTATTTTTAAAGCTTCGAATGCCGTTGTGCGTAAGTGAGAAGGGGAATAATTGAAAGTAGCCACTCACTATCTAATAAGTCAGACAATGTCAATATTCAGCTTTTATTGAAAAATTTGTTTTTCAATATAAGTCAATATAGGTAGCATAAAATAATTTATAGTATAATGTCCATCCTTATATTCATAATAAAACATACTCAGTTACTAAAAAAATAACCATTAGTAAAAAGTGTAAATTATTTATATTTAATTAAATGAATTTCTTAGGAATAATTATCTATCATAAATCATATTTATCTTTAATTTAATTGTTCTAAATTATTAATTGAATTAGTTAGAAAATCAGTGAATCAAAAGTTTTTATAGAGTCAGCTCAAAATAAATTTAATATGGAAGTATTCGTAATTACTTATTCATCTTTACTTTTATGTTTGGAAATAACTTTCAACTGGCCCAATTAATTTTAAAATATATTAAATGCAAACAAATGTAGGTAAAAGGAATTTATTTTATCAAGCTTCAATTTCATTAAGTCTAAAAAATGTTTATACTAGCCAGAGTCCATAACATCTTTATTTTATATTTTTGGAGCATTTTTATGTTTTGAGGATTCGAGTGGTTTCGAATTCTTGAAATTTTTTATTTTATTTTCTTAATCAATTTTATTTGTATTAATTATTTCAATCTGTTCGTCTATTTAGAACAAAAATTTAATGTCAACTTCCACTAATTATCAAAAAAATTAATTACCAACTATTTAGTAAAACAATTTGAAATTTCCAATATCAAAAAATTATTTAAATTAAATTTATTTTAGATATGGTCTGGTAATTCAAGCATCGATAATTTAAAAGACACTATGAATGCATTCTACTTTCTTCTAATGCACTCGCGTTTCAAAGCAATTATTTTGGAGCATGAGTATACCATATATGAGAATAACACGTAGGCTACTATAGAAATTCTGAGAGTATTCTTATTTAGAATTAAAATTGGTTGGAAAAAATAAAAATACTAGCACACCAATTTAAGATTTAACTACCTTCAAATTATATCTTGCTCCAAAAATCGTTTGAACGATTGTTCATTTTTGAATTAATAACATAAATTTAGTGTTAATAACATTCCTTTAGGATTGGAATAAGAAAAAATGATTTCTTGTTTCGGTAAATAATCGCTTAACTTTCAATGATGATCTGTATTTATTTAATATTGAAAAATTACAATAACAAAAATCTATCTTACTAAAACTTATTTATTTTTAGTTTTACATATTTACATTAAAATTTTTAACGTCAAACTATGATTCCAAGTAATTGTAGTCCCCAAATCCTAATTAATTGTTTTATATTCAAAAATATTGAAAACAAGATATTTTCTTGTTTTTTAAATATTTATTTAATTAGTAAATAAATAACGGGCGGCTGACAGAAAACACCAATTGTACATTTTTGCCTAAAAAGTTGAAAATTTAAAATTGCTTGCTGCTTTAAACTTTCGACCACCCTTAAAATTTAAATGCTTTTTACGAATGACGAGTGACTTATTGCAAACACGAAGGTCAACGATCAAGTAAATGCAAGTAAAGCGAATTAGCATGTTAGAAACCACTAGTTACTTTTCTAGGCAATGTTTTCTATTCGAGCATTACAACACAGTGAAGGTTGCCATTTTGCAGGAATTTCAGAGAACAACAATTTTCTGGAAGAAGGGGGACGAAAAGGATCAGTCATCAGAACGATGGATGCTATTAGGGGGGTGGAAGGAAGAGAAATTCAAAGTGGGGGGGTGTCACGTGTCAAGAAGCCGAAACCCAATTGGTCGAGCCCCGCCCGTTCCTTTTCCCTTGTGACCTGAAGCGGAGGCTTGGCTGCTCTCCTTGCGTCGTTCGCCCTTTTGCTCAGAATAGTTCCAGATGTGGCCATGTTTAGTTAACTTTGAAGTTTCGCTTATTCATACTACATCTTTATAATTATTGCTGGCATTGTAAATCTGCTCTACCTGCTGATCGTACTCTCCGCTAACTGTGGCTCTGATCGCCCATGTATCTGATCACCGAAAAAACAACGCAAAAGCACTGATCTTGTTACCACATTCACGACACACGACTCGCGGCACGCTTGTTATTTCAATTTTTTAACACGCGCGTTTTTTACGGGTCGACGGATCAATAGCGAGCGATTTTTTCATTACTCTTTCTCTCTTCCGGTACCTAAATCAAGTTTTCATCCCGGAAGAAAGGTTTCTTGTGGATATTTGGAGCTGACGTACGCAGGCACATAATGTGTGTGTGCGTTTACGCTCGTGAGCGTTCTCACACAAATACACGTTGCACATAACCTGACTTACACAAGTCAAACATACAAACGATACAAAGACGCCATTTGCCTCGTGATCTTCGGAAACAAACGACTATCGACGAACCAACAGACTACCGCTCTCTCTTTTACATACTCTGCAGCTTATACGCATTTAGATACACGAATACTGATACATTATAGCACAGATAAAGTTACACAGAGAACCGGATGTATTCGGTATCGGCCACGTCAGCTCGCATGACGCGTTAAGAAAGAGGCACGCCATTTTCCGAAATCGATTGGCGAGAGAGACAGTGGAAGGTTTTCCGTATCTTGTGTAATTTCTTTTAAAAAATAGAAAGGAGGGTTAGATTTACCTAACAGAGAGCTCTGGACAGAGGGAGGAAAAAATAGCTCGCTTTGACCGTCGAAAATTCGGGATAAATAAGACATTTTTATTAGAATTGACGCGATTCTTGTGCAGAGCTATATATAGCTTTGAGATTTTCATATTAGAGTCAAATGATTTCACGCACGAAAAGCCGTCGAGTGTCGCGTCAATCGATCGAACGATCATCGACAGTTCGTAGTGGCACATGGTAAAACTCGATCGATCTCCGATCGGGAAACAATGGCTCTAGAGAGTGTTTCCGCGGCCGAGACTCTAATCCAAAGGTTTGCCTAATTTTTTATTCATCAATGAACTCGGACTTTACTACTCCGTATATTATGTTCGTGCTCCTCTAATGCCCCGATCGGCGTCTTCCTCAGATTAATTCATGCTGCAAATGAATATAATGAAATTTACTTATTTTTTAATGAAATTTGAAAATCAAGGTTTGTCTAGGGATGCGGCGACCGATCTAAAGGGAACTAATTCTTTCAGTTCCTTTTCGATCGGGCTCTGTCCAGAAAAAATAATTTTTAAATTGCCTCTCTTTATCAAATTTTTATTACAAATTTTTATTCCTATTTCTAGATTAATATTAGTTTCATTAATAATTCTGTAATTATTATAGATCTGTTATTGATTTAAAAAAATTATTTTCATTAAAATCAATTGAAAATGATCTGATAGGCGTTAAGTTATGAGGGCAACAATAAAAAAGTAGTGGGGAGGGAGTCAGAATAAGCGACGAGCACGCAATTCGTTACGCAATTGAAATGCTCCTTGCACGACATTCATTGTTTAATTTTTTTTATATTTTTCAAGATGGGTAAAAAAAACTCGTCTGACGTTCAAAACTTTCGACCTTAATATTTTTTTTGTTGGCTAAGTACTTGCTCCTATCGATCGCAGTAGGGGTGTTCGGGGAGCGATAAGAACGCATACAAAACATATGAGTGTGTATAAATACACATTTATATGTGTAAAAACACTGCACATAGCCAAGTAGTAACAGACAATCTTATTGACATAATGACATTGAACCGAAAAATGAAATGATGCCGAATGAAAATTCATTAAAGAATTTAGTTCAGTCGAATGTGTGGTTGCTATTGCAATAACAGGGCTTCTAATCAATGAGGATATGATAATGATTATGATGATTATGCTAATGACCCTGATTGGAGCACGGTAAGAGAATTTTTTATTCTTTTCCGGGAGCTGATTAAGTCGCTCTCGAAATTTTAGAAGTAGGTTTTAATTGAAATTTTTAGTTTTTTTTGCACCCTAGAAAAGGGTCAAATGCTGCGAGTACGTTGAGGAAAAAATCCTTTAAACGTTCTCCGGAAAACATCTGTCGCTCTGATTATGAGATAAGAGCTGAGTGTTGAGTTTCAAATCATTTCAAGTAGCTTAGTCATGTTGTGGACTCAATATGATCAAAATTGTTCATGTGTAAATAGATCGTAAAATTCTTTTATTATATAAATATTACATGACAAGAACAACTTCAAGATAGATTACTTTGAATCAATTACAAGTGCTGAATATCATTTTTCACCATTTTTTATTTCTAATATTTTATAATTTAATGTTTGTGGAAAAGAGTATTTTATATTTATGAAAAACACAGTTTTTGAACAGTTTTATTAGAGTGAAAACTTTTATTGAGTTAAATGTTGTATTACATTTATGATCATTATAAATATTTAAAATATAATTGCAAAGAATTTAAGACAAAAACTTCAAACAACTAATTAATTTAAAATAAAATATTTTTCCCTTGAACTTGAATTCACTGACATGATAAAAATTTAAAAATTATTAAATTTAAGTAATTTTTCAAATTAAAAATTTAATGTATATGAAAAATTAACTACTGAATGGTGATTATGTAACTTCGCAATTTAATTTCTCTTAAGTTCATAACGACCACGTCAAACAATGTACTCAAGTAAATACGCATCGATCGATGAAGGAAGTAATTTGGTGCAACAGGAGACAGGTCAATGTATTTTACTAAGGTAGTACACCAGGAGCTACCTCAATCTATCCGTAAACGAATATACACTAGAAAATTAAAGACTTACATGTGTATTTGATTTAGGTGTTCTCAAATCTGTCATTAACATGAAAATTATATTAATAGTCGTAAATTTATTGAAATTAAAACATTTACAAAGTTTCTTAAATTTTGCCCTGAAACCTCTTTTGGAGCAAGACTGATATTAAAAAGTACCTACATTAATTATTTAAAAAATATTTCGTAACATTTTCTAAAAATATTCCTAAAATAGGACTTGTATCGACCCTCAAATAATAAATTTCATACGATGTTGTTAATAATTGGTTTTAGGACCCTAAAGCCAATTATTAACATCATCGTATGCAAGTTTCTAAAAATAATTAAAAGCACTTATTTTTTAAAAATGTACTTAAATTAATGTATTGATTAATTAGGCATTTTCACTTTTATAAATAGCTGACTTTATTTCGTCGAACAGTGGTGGTATTGCTCCATTTAAATATGTATGTGAGCTTCTTTATTGCAGAAATGAATAAATAAGATTTCTTCTTATATACATTTCCAATGGAAATAAGCAGCGTTCCACACAGTGAAGTTAGCTGTTTATGGAAGAGGAAATGCCTATTTTTCAAAATACTTTAGACAAGTATATATTTTGTTTTAATAAAAAAAAAGACTAAAGATGTGTAGATTAAAAAAATGTTTATCATTATGACAGTCAAGTTTGAATGAAATGCGGTTTATTTGTATTTTATAAAGAATGGCATTGCTTTTTCATCATTCAGAATAGCACTTATTACTCTTAAGTCAGGATAAGTTTTTATCAAACAATTCTAGAAGGGGTTTGATAGCATTATCTACTGATTAGTCATTACTTATTTTACACTGTTTTTTACAGGCATTTGAAATGCTTAAAGCGTTAACCAACAAACTTGTGGAAAAAATGTGAGTTTCCAAACTCTTTGAACATGTTCCGGTTTTAAAATATATTTTTGTCAATCCCGTATTTTACAATGAAATAAAACACTATTGAATCTATAGCACCAATGCTTTGGAAGCAAAAGACTACATATGTTATAGATTAAATAGCATTAAGTTTGAAACATGTCCAGTATGATTGATCGTATAACATGTATTATATCATGTTTCCCAATAGACTCAAAAGTGTTTTGCTCATACATTTTTCATTTTAAACTTTGAAAAGGAAATAATTTTAAAATGAACAAAAATTAAGGAACAATAAAAATCTTACTGAAATGTTTGAAAAAAAATACACATGTATTTGATTGTCATAAAAATTTAGATAATATTGTTGAAAATAAATTCATAAAAAATCACGTGTCACAATTAATTAGAAATATTATATTTAAATAATCACAATTAGCATGAACCATACATTTGGCATCATTGATTTTTCGTTCTTTTTTTCAATATTAAAAATTGTGTTAAAAGCTAGTTTTATTGTGATCTGCAGTCACACAGACAATGATAACGATGACTTGGAAGATGGAGAGATTCCTTCAGATGAGGATGATGAGATGGATATGCCAATTCCAACGCCAAAGCCACCGCCTGTGGAACCTTCAAGGCCTTCAAAAGCGAAAAGTGAATCTCTGAAGAGTAAAAATTTCGATAGTAAATTCAGCAAGAGTAGGAAACAATCTGGACAAAGTGCAAGTAGTAATGATAGGTCAAATAAATACAAGGGTCCAAGTGAAGATTGGGCAGGAGATGTGGAAAAAGCCATCAAGGCTGCACTAGATAAAGATAAATCAAAACATCAAGAAAGCAATTCTAAATCTAGTAAAAGTAATAGAAGTAAAAATAGGAAACGGTCACGTGACGATAAAGAAGAAGATAGAATAAAGGATCAAAAGGTTGGATTTTAAATGCGTATGATCAAATACAGATATTAATAGCCTTATAATTGCAATTATTTTAACAGTATGCAAACTATTTTCAGAGAAGAAAAGCAAGCGAGGAAGAAAATGGCAATGAGGACGACGATGAGATGCTTTTTGTCCGAGGAGCTTCTCCTGTTAGAAAAGGATCTCACGAAAATTCATCACCAAGACGGAACAACGATCACGAAAACTATGACAGTGGATCTGACTACGAGGATCGACCAAGCGTGAATCGACACCGTGAAAATGAAAACAAGCGTGGGGGACGCGGAGGTAGAATCCCAATTTTGCTTGTCTGTATCTAACGCTCTATTTTAAACTGATTGTAATCAGAATGCTTTTTAATTTCTTTCAGGACGTCGTGGCGGAAAAAACGAGCGCGGTGGTAAGAGCAAAGGACGAAACCAAACACGAAACGAGAGAAATGGACGGAGGAACCAGACGAACAATGATCATGGACAAGATCCTGATGCAATTTGTGTCTACTACATGCAGGGGAAGTGTCATCGCGGCGACGATTGTCCCTTCTCGCATAATGCGTTGCCACCTCGGAAGATGGAGTTGTGTAAATTTTATCTCATGGATTGTTGTGCTAAAAGGGATAAATGTCTTTATATGCATCATGACTTTCCATGCAAATTCTTTCATACAGGGTTGAAGTGTAGTCAAGGCGAAAACTGCAAGTTCTCGCACGAGCCCTTGAACGAGCAGGTAATTCAAAACATGAAAATGCATTTTAATTCACTTTTTACTTACTCTATTAAATTTTCAGAAATTCAATGCTTGTATTTCATCTTTTCACAGGTGAAGAGTATTCTACTCAAACATTTAGAGACTGCGCCGAAAGAAATCCTTGGAAACTTCCCAAGACTGAGCAGGGATGGTGCTTTGACTATGATTAACAATACGGAGAAAAATATATCCCAGGGACAAGAGGGAAACCAGAAAATCCCGAGCCTTTTCGAGCTGAATATCGGAAGTGACGAAAAAGACGAATGTATACTGAGTTGAAAATATAAAAAAATTGTATATTTTAAGAAAAGTTTCTTATATTATCAGTTAAAATATTTCCAGGTGCTGCAGTTGCTTTTGAAGACTCTACGAATGGAAAGCAAAAAATCTCTAGTACAACAAAGGAAAGGAAACCGTTTGGAAAAAAGACTCGCTGGGGTTCTGATGAGGATAGAGTTCCTTATGAACAGATTATGTTGTTGCAATCTGCGAATCAACTTGGACTGCAACTGCCGAATGCAGCTTTAGATCTTGCAGTTCAAGAGCAGCTTCAGCAACAAATAATGCTGCCACAAAAACCACTCACAATGGATTTCTACAATGAGGCGAATCTAAATGATATGAACACAATGAAAAATAATGAAGACTTCACGAAAGATGTAGAAGAGGATGAAATCCTAGCACAGGTAAGATGGTTTGTATACAATTTTCACTTGAACTGTTTACGAATCCACTAACTTTTCTATTTTATTTTTTATAGGCAAAAGAAAAGAATGCTTTGAATGATGCTCCAAAAGATTTGGATTTGCGGCAAATGTTAACGGTTTCTAGGGAACCTCCTCGTGTAGTGAGTATAGCAGATGAAATAGCCAATCTCACTCAGTCAAAAATGGATGAAGACAGTGATCAGGAAGAAGAATCTGATCTAGTGATAGAAATGCCAGTCGAAGAGGAGGAACCTGAGAAGGAAAAAGACTTTAGCAATTCTGAAGGTACTTAGTGTTCAACTTGAGCATCAAATTTTTATCCAAATCTTAGTGTGAAAAATTCACAAAACAAGTATTGAGCTATTTTTTTTTTGCAGGTTTTTAGTAAATTACGGTTTACATTAATTGTTGTAAATTATTTACTGTTTCAGACTCACAAATAATTCCTGAACCATCTAGTGTTATTGAAAAGCCACCCTATCCAAACTCACAACTTCAAGATATTCCACCGAATTTGCCAAAGAAAGCGCAGGAATTGTTCATGCGAATTCAACAGCAGCAACGCGAAGCTCAAGATAGCTTTAAGAACCTCGACGATGAGAATAACCAAGCAGATGCTACACCCCAAGAGGATTGGTATTCCGATGACGATGCCGACGAAACCAATAGTCTCACAATCGACGTTCGAACCGATGATGATCAGCAATTAGAGACTGTAAAGGTGAAAATCGAGCCAAGAAGTCCTCCGCCCTTGAATATACCTCAACCTGCGCCTTTTGTCGATAAACTCGGAGATCTTAGCAAAATTGACATTAGCGCGGAGGTGTCAAAACTTCTGTCTTCCCTTAAGGCGAAAAGTAATCCAAAGGTGCTAGCTCAAACAAACTCCGTAATGAATGAGAGTGAGCAGGTAAAAGTAAAACACGAACAAAATTCGCCGATTGACAGTAAAGATAACATTTTGGACTCTATTAAAATAGAGAATGAAGATTTCAGTCCGAAGTCTTCACCGCGCACTCACGCTCAAGCTTCCAGTTCTACCAGAGATCCTCGAATGCTGCGAGATCCAAGGGAGTCTAGGGAATCTAGAGATTCTAGAGATTTTAGAGATCCTCGCGATCCTAGGCAGCGCCGTGACGAACAAAAGTCAGTCGCCGCAATTAAGACCGAGGTCAAGGATCCGAGATCTCATAAGTTAGAAACTAGCATATACAGTTCCGGGATTACTGCAATGGATACTCCAATGGACACGGATCTTCGTGCCAGGGCAGACCAAGACCACAGAAGAAAAGACATGGACCTAAGGCAGCGTTTTACTGATTTTGGTGATACTGATCTCCGTTTCGTCGGAGGAAACTTCACAAACCCCTCTGGAAAGACAGACGTTGACCTTCGTCAGATGCTAACCCTGCCTTTCAAGCCAGTTCCATCCCATGTACCTTGCACCGAGATAGACGGGAGCATCGCTTCTCACCCTCCAATTTCCTACAAGGTCTGCGTAGTAGATATCCCAAGACCGGACTACACAGGTCTCAAGTTAACGAGGAACGATCCTCAGGTGAAATATGACCCACGTTTAAGGAAAATCTTCCGGATAACGTTGACTGATATTGCTGACTCCCCAATGTCTCCTCCACCTGTGAAGCTCGAAACGCCCAAGTCTCCGCCTCAAATTCGAGTGGATCCTAGGCGGAAGGCGCTTGACACACAAGGCGGTCCATCTTCCCAAGGTATGAATACTTCCGTTCCGTTACAGGGACCCCCAGAGATGAATATGAATATGGGTCAGTATATGCCAGGTCCACCTGTGATGCAAGGTATGCCGATGATGATGGGTCCGAATCCAATGATGGGAAATATGGGACCTATGATGGGAGGGCCGATGCCACAAAATATGCAAATGATGGGACCAAATATGGGCCCTAGCATGGGACAGAATATGGGTCCAAATATGGGGCAGAATATGGGCCCAAATATGGGACAGAATATGGGTTCAAGTATGGGACCGAATATGGGTTCAAGTATGGGGCAGAATATGAATTCAAGTATGGGACAGAATATGGGTCAAAATCAAATGAATTTTGATCCTCGTTACAACGCTCAGAGAAATAACGGAGCAGGGCTCCTGGGCCCAGGACCCATGGGATTTGGTCCTGATGTTGGGCCTAACTTCGAAGGAGGATATCCCAATGGGAATTTTAATAATTTTGGCCCTGGACCAGGAGATCATAGGAATTTCGGACCCAATCCAGATGGACCCAATTTTGGAAATGGAGGTGATTGGAATGGTAACCAGAATCAGAATCAGAATAGAAGGGGCGGAAGGATACGAAGGAGAAATCGAAACAAAAATGGCCCTCCGATGCATAATAGATCACCTACGTAGAATTTGAAGAGTTGAATATGTCAGGTCTGTTGTCTCCAGAGCTGAGTTTTTTTATACAAGCATGTTGAATACGTAATTTTTACTTAAATTATGAATTTCATTCAAAATCATAGCCAGTTATTTCTGATTCTGTGAGTTAAGTACCAATAGATGATGGTAAACAATTATATTGGGTTTCGTTCCAATTTAGATTTAATGGAAAAAAACATTTGCGCCTATAGGATACGAATGTATTTTTCTTCATCTGTTGGGGACATTGTTTGAAAGTTTAATAATTGTGACAAAAGATTTTTTATTTGCTCAGCTCTGACCTTCTCGAGTTCTTGAGTTTCTTGTTACGAGAGTTTCGAGAAGTAAAATTAGTCAATATTATAAATTCAGTCACATTATGTAAGAAAGATTGTTATAGAACGTTAACTATCAATCTACATTAAATCACGGTTGTGTAATGTATATAAAGATGTACATTCAGGAGACGACAGTCATAAAAAGATTGATTGAATGACAGATTGACGTTCGCTCTAGATGAAAAGAGTACGTAAAGATGGAGATTCTCTTTTTGCTTCGATTTTATTTTTTTACGTCTTCCGTGTACATAGTACATACATAAATTTCTAATAATTTATAAGATGTACATACGTTATTAATGCAAAATATATTTGTCTACTTACGAAGTCTGATTTGATAAAATATAAATGAAAATTATAGACTTGATATCGTTTCTTCGACTGCCTCTGTAATAGATAGATTGGATTCCCGTAAAAATTGTTCTGAGAATTTGGTATGTTCCGTTGAACATTTATTAAATGAAGGTTAGATCATATTTATTGATTCTGTTTATAACTACTAAACTCATAAACATAGTTTTTTTTACTTTCATTAATAATAAATTATTTTGTTGATTTAAATTCGAGCAATTCAAAGACAATCTAAGTTATTTTAATAATTAATTCCTTCGGCATGCAATTAGTCGGGCTCAAGTCAATAAATGATTCATCTGGCGACAATAGGACAAATATTTGTTACTTTTATTATTTGTATTCAAAGTTCTTGTCCTTCTGTTAAGAGTAACATTGAATAGAAAGGACTCTAGGATTTAGTTAACTCATCTTCTGGTGAATAAATTTTGTTAGAGAACTTAAGTTTTTTTTAACATTCTTCAAAAATATAGCTCAACTGATAAATGTTCTGAAAATGTAAGATAATATTTGCCATAAAGATGAGTCGGATGACTAGCGGAAATTAATTCTAATGCGTTACCGCACTCAAAGGCTCTGCACGTATCGTCGCAAGATCTAGTCGAGCATCCACCTCTTCATCCACTTCTCCAACAATTGCGCTGAAAAGATATTTAAAAGAAATGTAAGATTAATCTTTCAAAACATTCTTACTTATTCTAACATGTAAATAAGTAAAATAATATATTTACTAACACATTGTCTCCACGAATGATGTGTAATCCCAAAACTACTTGATCAACACCTCGCGTCGTGCTGTAAACTCGTTCGTAGGATTCATCCAAAATCAAATTAATCGTTTGATCAAATCCTTTTAGCGTTCCCTAAAAATATTCCTTTTATTTAGTAATTATAATATATACTATGATCCATTCTTTATATTTAATACAAATTGCACGAAGTAAAACATTTTGAGCATTTGGAGTGAATTTTGCTCTAAAATTTCACAAAACTGAAACAAACATAAAATTATACGAGTAAACGTAAACAGTTTATTTTAAATACAAAACAAATATAATTAACTTACGATGAAATTTCTGCCATCGGATGTGATGATGGAAACAGTATCTGAAAAATAGTTCAGGAAATGATGCAAATGATTGTTTAAGATAATATTGCTACGAAGTAATATGAAATTTAAAAAAAAGGATACGATTAACGTAGCTTTCTAGCCCGCTAGCCATAATTAGTTCTAAAAAGTAAGGATCGTTTTTCGTTCTGTCTCCTCCAGTTTGAGGTTATCTACAAGTTGCAAACCAAACAACCACCGCCATATCAAACCACTACCCATGGAGACTAGATATAAGGAGACCAATCTCTTATGGCCGTACTTCACAAAACACGAAATGAAGTTCTGCCAAGTACTTAGTTAGGAAACTTCCCGACGAGGGCACGTGTGTTCCCTGAGTGCAAAATGGCGGCATCCACGGTTTATAAGCATCGTGTATTAGACGTCGCCATTTTGCACCCAGGGAACACATATGCCCTCATCGAGAAGTTTTGTAACTATGTACTTAGCAGAACTTCATTTCAGGAATGGATATATGGAGATTGGTCTCTTTATATCTAGTCTGATCTAGTCTCCATGCCACTACCACTGCCTACTAAAATGCACAGTCAAAGATATTATAAGCCTAGATGCGGTGCAGGCCTAGTTCCCCGCGAAGATTGTAGACGGCGCGTCCGGCGAAAATGTTCAGGTCCCCCCGTACACCTCTGCCCGCCGATTTGGCCAATCGAAGTAGTTCACCAACTAAACCTTAGGAGCGCTGTCCACAACTCTCCCCGTACCCCTCAATCCTCACGAATACCGACAAGCTTACATTTGCTTAAGCTGTATAAATTGAAAATATTCAAGTCCAGGGATAAAACGCAAGATATGATGTTGAACATTTGGGCGTATAATATGATGAGTTTGATTTTGAATTTTTTATTGATTTTAATATCAGAATCTTATTGGTAGTCACTTAACATTAATTAATTTATTATAATATTAAATTATAATTAATTATTAAATATTATATTATAATTAATTATTAAATATTATATTATAATTATATTATAATTAAATATAATTTAATAATAAATTATTACATTTTAATTAATAAATGAATAAATTTAAAAATCAAGTATTAAATTTTAATTTTTATCAATCATTTTAATAAATTAATATAAATAATATTTAAACACATATCCACATTAGACTCCCTTTTTACAAAGCTGAATTTCGGAATTATAAAAAATAAAAATAACAAGGATTGTCTAGTTTGTATGTTGACTCTAATTTACAATCAGAATCAATTTCCTCAGCAAATAAGTACTTGTAATAATGTTTCTTCAAATTGAATTGAATTTATTGTTCATTATTTACATTTTTTCGTATTATGTACATAGAAATATATCCGGAACAGAATACAGGAGAACGTGAAAAAAATCCTGTACTGAAATAATAGTGATTCATACCTATAAGTTTAAATGAATTTGGGTCAATATAATAGTAGAAATGTTATCAAACATGTCACTTTGAAATTCCTAATTAAACTTTTTAAATTTTTTGTAAATTAAAAATATTCAGAACAAAATTAAGTATAACATTTTAAAATATAATTACAATTTTATTTAAAATTCATAATATTTTAATTCAATTTTTATCATTATACATACTATTTTCTTTAGGTACATGGAGAAACTCTTTATATCAACTTCTACCGTAGTATTTTTCAATTTAGGGAAAAACGTATCACTCTAAGACCTTTTGTCAAAAAAAATACTAAACTTTAGGAGAATGATATGAAACTATAGCATAGTTCATAACAAATTTTAATATAATTCAGACTAAAGTTTCATATCATTCTTCTAAAGTTTAGTATTTTTTTTTGACAAAAAGTCTTAGAGTGATACGTTTTTCACTAAATTGAAAAATACTTTAGTAATAATTGATATAAAAAGTTTTTTTGTGTACTATGCTATTAATTGAAAGTGCTAGTTGTATTGACCTTTGGTCTTAAATACTGGTTTATTGTTGGAAAAGATTGACTTTCTGGTCGAAAATGATGAAGTTAATATGAATCTGACATTTTGGCTCAGATCGGAGCCTTTATTAGTGATTTTTATTAAAACCTGTTAAATCCTAAAAATACACAGAAAAAGTGGGAAGCTGAATTGAGATTTTCTTGGAATGAAATATTTTAGATTTGAAAAGACGTAGCTTTTTTACATGGTAAATATATTATATATTTGAAAACGAAAGGCTTGAATATAAAACAATCCTAAAAACATTTTTTTCAAGAAAAATATTTCAAAGAAATTCTTTACGTGACATTTTTTGCACGGCAAATTGAGTATGTATTGTATGGGTGTAAAATACATGATTTATATTTCTTGGAATAAGTATACTTAGTAAACCCCAAAAACAAACTATTACAATTGTCATATAAAAAAGTTACGTCAATTTAACAACCGACTTTTTCTGTATATTTTCATAATTTAATAAAAAAACCCTGATGAGGGTTCCGATCTAAGCTGAAATGTCAGATTGATATTAATTTTATCATTTATGGACCTCAAAGCAAATCTTTTCCAAAAATATACTACTATTAATTTCTATTTATATCTCAATATGGTATTCAAATTAATCGATTAATTATAAAAAAAATACAATAATAGAAAAATATTTTTTAAACCCTTTTACAGAAAATTTCAAAACAGCATTTAAGAAGAGATATCAAAATATTGAAATAAGATGATAATCTTAGAAATTATAGACTTTTTTTACCTTTGTAAAAAACAAGATTCAGATATACTTTCAACTTAAAATTTTCGCATAAAATGTCTTATTTTTTTATTTAAATTTAAAAATTGTTGAACTTCAAATAAAATTATTTAAGCAAAGAAGTCGAGGCATATCAATTTTATTTTCCGAAGTTGGAAAGTTTATGACTTTATAGCTCCTCTTTATAGCTCTTAGACTTCCTTTTTTACAACAAAATTATATATAGAGTATAGAACAGAACTTAAAATTATTAGCAACCATATCCCGCTCAAAAATGAAACAAATAGCATCTATGTGACAAATTTCATTATACAGAAATTCTCGATGAAATAATCAATGAAAAAAGTTCGTCAAAATATCTCTCTCTAAATATTCTACACTTAACATTACTTGAGTAAAATTAAAACAATAGGAATAAATTAAGTTAAATTTATATTTAAGACTATTAATGTACTGAATAATAAACCAGCAATATTTTTATGAATTTTTTTCATTATTTTAATGGAAAGAAAGAAATATATATTATGTATTCGCAAAGAAAGACTCTAACCAAAAAGAAAATTATTCAGACCATAGAAAATATGTTCTCGAAATTGGAAGTTCTGATATTTTGATATTGGAAGATATTGCGAGTTGTTTTATTGAATAATGAAAATATTTTGAGTTACGATGGAATAAATATAAGCATTGTTATTTATAAACCATATTTATACTTTCAAATACAAAAATGCAGTAATATCGTATGAAATTTAATACTTCTATTTTTTACTCAATTTTTTTGATTTTTTAATTTAATTTCCCCGACACTCCAAGTTGATTAAAATTATTGTCAAAAGAATTTATTTGCTTACTTTGATTTTTAAATTTTTACCAAACTTTATTAAATTTATAGTTGAGGAAAAGAATTTGCAAAATAAAATAAAGAGGGTATAGAAGTAGTTTGGATTATAATTATAATTATTTTAAAATAATTTATTAAATATACATGAATTGCAAGAATATATGGTGGGTTTCATGGCAAATCGGACGGGTTCAGGACTCTATGTTTCCGATTTACTTGAAATTTCAAGGATTGATAGACTAACATAAATAATGAAGAAACCCAAAATTTGAGATTATTTCATGCATTATTTAAAAAGTTATGGGATAAACAAAACAAAAAAGTGTTTTTGTTCTTTTTAAATTATTTTAAAACTGAAACTGGGAAAAATTCTGAAAGAAATTACACAAACGTATCATTATATGGCCGATGTAGCAGTATTCTTTGGGAAAATTTTTACTCCAAATTTAATGATAAAAAAAAATATTTTTTTGAAACAAATTGATTTTTTGAAAAAAAGCCATCTTTGAAAAATCTGAAAAAATTCATAGTGATAGCTGCAAGTATTACGCAAATTTTAGGTATATAATTAAGGTGCGCACTTAAAAATTGTACAAAATATGAATTTCGATTTTTCGTAACAACCAAAATTCGCAAAATATTTTGCAGAAATGTTAGCAGTAAACCGTGTTAGAGGTTTATTAGCAAATAACAATTTTTTTTCATTAGTCTACTATTATTATAAAAAGTGTTTTAATAATAAGATGTTGGAAGAATGTGTATTTTGACGGTTTTTATTTTTTTACCCCCATCCACACCTTGCAAAAATCTGCAAAAATTCTGTTTTATTTATCGATAGGTAACTAATGAATAGCATAATTCAAAAGAGTGGTCGCGCAAATCAAACATGAATAAAATTGTGTGCAAAAATTTTCGCAATTTCTTGCATCACGAATTATGCATAACAAAATCTGTATCGTTTATTGGAAAAAACAATCCTGATTTTTTTCAAAATTTTCCTATTATTAGTTTAGCTAAAAAACGCAAAAAACGAAAATGGTAAAATATAGTCGATGCGAAATTTGATTTGGTTTCAAGGCCGATTTCACATAGAAACCCGATTATGCCCTTTGGCTCGAAGCGATAAAAAAATAAGTTTGGGCAAAAATAAAATTTATTAATAAAATTATTTTTTTGTATTTCAAATTTTTTTCATGAAAAATAATCTTTTCTCTTTCAAATTAGCCCTTCAATAATAATATTGCCATTCCTGAAAGCAAAATAATCTATTTTTGCCTGAGGTCTAATTTTCGTGAATGAACTACCTTAATACAATTACTTTAATACCTAGACAAAATTTCAAGTGTTTATCTTTTTAACTTTTCTCCCGAAAAATTCGAGAAAATGGTATAGCTTTTTGACTCAACAAGGTAGAAATCCCCCTTAACTTGGAACATGAATAAAATTTGGGGCAATGAATGAGCTCGATCAGCCTGAGGATTTATTTAGATAGGCATCCTAAAATATTATAAAGTGGATAAAAATTATGAAGTTTCCACACCTAAGAAAGTCCTAAAAATCATGCTTTAACGAAGTACAAGATCTCGAATCTGTAAATTACCTATTCATATATTTGAATATGTATGAAATTGAAAAATATTATTTAGTTTTTCAAAATGTGTTTCGGTTCTAATCGGAGCCCTCATCAGAGATTTATTTTTCAAATAAAAAATGCATAATAAAAAGTTCTTAACTTAGGATTTCTTTGTTGGAAATTTTTAAAAATCAACATAGTTTTACATGCGAGACAATAAGAAACTTGACATTGTTTCGAAACAAGAGGTTGAAAGAATTCAACAATTTTTAAAATATTGCTTTGGTATAAAATAATTGTAAATAATTTTAAATTAATAGGTTGAGTTCGAAATTTTTCCACTGAGACTTTTCCACTCAAATCCCAGCGTAGTCGAAAGCGTCTTTTTTCCACACAAAGAATTCAAATTCTTCAAATTGAAAATAATGTTGTGGGATATAATTACTTGGTTTCATATCGATGAAAGGACTTAATGATAATTTTAGGCAGCTTTTTACAAGTTTTCTTTCTCAAATGTTGATTTTCAAAAATTTCCATCAAAGAAATCTTAAGTTAATAACTTTTTATTATGCATTTTTTATTTTAAAAATAAATCTCTGATGAGGGTTTCGATCAGAACAAAAACTTCTATAACTGCGTAAATCTAAGTTTTTATTTACTTTGGAACCTAGAGTCAAGTATCAACAACACATATCTTCAATTAAAATACTTTTAAAAATTCACTATTAAAATATTTTGGATCTTAATTATTAATTTAATATAATTTACAAGTTCGACACTTATTTAGAAATTATTTTTTATTCGTAATTGTAATTCTTAATTAATCATCATGCCATAACTTTTGTTTACATTATGTTGTCAAGCTGTCAAATTTGACATTCCTAACCTTAAAAGTCTTTGAAAAGAATTTTTGGCTCTGCTTTATCCAAACGTTATCGACATTTCTTTGCTGGGTTTGATTTGGCTTGGTAGTACGATGAGGGCAGCACTTCGATATGGTGTGTAGGGAACGACTATTGGTCGATTTTTATGTCGCGTCATTCGCATCTTGCGAATAGCTATTCTATGCTTGTAAGGCGGCCATACTTGCCCGCCAGTTAACAGCAGTGTCTCCAGAACGTGGGATTTTTCGGCCCCCACCACGTTCCCATCTGGGAGAAACACATGCAAACGTGGCGTGTCAGTGTGTCGGCTCTGCTACACGCTGCGGTCACCAGCTTCGTGTAAAGCCGAAGGTGCACGAAGGCGGACTTCGTTACAATGCTTGAGTTTTCAAGTTATTTTTAGATTTCACGCTTACGTTTATCGAGTCGAAATTAAGAATTGTATTTTTCTCGAGTACGTGCAAAAGAGGCGCGAAGCAGACGACGAATTTGAATTTACGAAGTATATAGTTCAAGAAATAACACTCTTCTTCAATTTCTAGAAGAAAGTCTGCATGAAATAAACATCAGTATGATCTTGGAAAATTTCATGAGGATTTCAACACTTCAAAAATAAGCTTTCAGTGAAATTTAGTGACAATAAATGTATAAAATTTGAATCAATATATAATTTTCCATTCAAATTTATATACTTCTTACTAATTTTGTACATTTAACAATTTTTCAATTAGAACAATATTTTCTATCAAGATAAAATGAATATAAAATTCAAGTTCATAATTTATATTTTCAGTTATATGTTAGAAATATTTTCATCTCACATTTTTGTAGCCTAAGCACAAACTTTTCATTCCAAAACTTAAAATCTCTACGGAAATGGAAAATTGTCTAATAGCAGTAGATAAATTAAAAAGCTAAAATATGTGTTTATTGGTATTTCCATATTAACATATAAATATCAATCAACTTTAAATTTTACATAAAAATGTTCGTTCGAAGTGTTCAAATCTTGTTACAATTTGACAAGATTTTATGGAGGAGTGCAATCTTTTGGATGAAATATTTTGTAGTTCTTAATTTGTCTGTCCGTCTGAAATCGTAGTAAGATTTGAACAGTAAACAACAAATTTTCCAATAGAATTCAGGATCAATAATAATTGATTCAGGAAATACTTCAACTCTGTAGAGCATTTTTGTATTTCGAATTCAAAATGTGTGCTTAAGCCACAAAAAAGTAAGCTGAAAAATGTAGATATAAAACTAATTATGTCATGTTTATGTCTTCTTAATGGAAAATACTTTGCATATAATTCTCTAATTCGATATTTTTTTAATGTATGAACATTCAAGAAATTGATAAATATTCCATCTTTTTATAGGAACTAAAAATTTCCGGATAATGCTTTGATTGAGAAAGCTAAAAATTTGTCAAATATTGATATAAATTGCAATTTTACAATTGTATTATTTTTCAAATATTTTAACATCTCTTCAATCTTGATAATTCTTACAGAAGTTTATTTCATGTCAGTGACTTTTTCTTTTTCTAATGAAAGATTTCGTAATTCTAAATTCGGCCCAATTCGTAACATTGTAAAAAGATTTTAAAACTTCATAAAAATTTTTTTTCTGTTTTATTCAAAGTCAATAAATATTCAATTTTTGGAATCGAAATATTAAGTAAATGATTTTTAATTTCTGGGAATAAACTGCTTTAATAAGACAATCTTTCTTCTTTGTGAGAAATCTCAATTTTAAAATTAAAATTCTACGCATAGGATACAAAAACATAATATGAAAATACTTTTATTACAGAATTTTGAAATATACAAGTTGTCCAATTTTTAATCGAGTAAATCGGCTACTTTAAGCAAAAAATTATGTTAAAAATATTTTATCAAAAAAAATAAGACACATTAAATTACGGTTTAAAATCCACATTCATAGATTGATGGTAAGAGTAGTTTAAAGTTTTTTAATCTTACGTTTTAGTGACGTATGCACAGACTTTTAATCAGATAAATGAAATGGTTTATAGAAAGTCAAAATTTTCTTATTACTGCACTTAATCAAATTTATAAAGTAAAAATATTTTTTAATTGATGCTTTCACTCAATTCTTTAGACATCCAGTAATTGAAAATTGTACTCAAAATTTAATCTTTCAGCGTTCCAATATTCCCACAATGTTACAAAATCATATTAATCATTATTTTAGTCGAATTATTTTCAAAATATTTAAAAAATAAATGTAAACATTTTGATTAAATACTCTGTCAAATTTTGCATTTGACTGATCTTGCAAAATTGTTGAAAGTTTTGAATACCGATAGAAGAAACTTTAAATGAAATTTTATGTCCATAAATGCTTAAAGTTCTATATAGAAATATCAACTACAACATTCTCAAATTTTATAAATAAACTACTAAATTCAAAAAGTTTCGGATTTTTTTAAAAACTGTACAAATTTCAAATATGAATCAGTCAAAATCTACTGATTATCAGTGAAATTTGACTGATTTAAATAACTAAAAACAGGTTACTGTGAATCAGTCAAATTTCACTGATTACTTCAGTGAAAAGTAACTGATTTAACAGTGAAAAATATTGTTTCCACTGATGATTCAGTGAAAAGGCAAATCACTGATTCAATCAGTGAAAATTTGACTGATTCAGATTTAGAGTGTATATAAATTTCCAAATACAAAAATTGTATCTTTAAATGTACAGGATAATTAATTATAAAAATCGTTCGAATTTGAATTTCAAGGACTTGTACACACTTTCAAGGCACATCGTTTTTCCTTTTTGCAAAAATTTTTAAAACTTCTAATTTTTCAAGTAATTGGGAGAAGTACATTTAAAAAAAAAATTGTTTTCTCTACTTCCACTCGCCCTAGCTTAACAAATTTTCAGAATTTTACGATTTTATTAATATTGTATTAAGTGTCTACATTTTCTGAAACTATCTACAGGAGAAAAATTTTAATACTTTAGTAAAGAAAGTTTTCTGAAAAGTTGTAGCTCAATCAGATTAATAGCCAAAAAGTTACCAATGTTTTAAATCGCAAACGAACTGTATAGAAATCAAATTGGAGACGAAAACAAATAATAATAGCAACCTTCTTTTTTTTTCTTCTAAGATATACTTGATTCTCGCTTTATGCGTTATTTGAGAAGG
The DNA here is from genome assembly GCA_030998225.1 of Diplolepis rosae. NCBI lineage: Eukaryota > Metazoa > Arthropoda > Insecta > Hymenoptera > Diplolepididae > Diplolepis > Diplolepis rosae. The sequence goes on along the minus strand of JAPYXD010000727.1, from coordinate 6,685,223 downwards.
CAAGAGTGTGGATTCTTCATATTTTTATCGTAATTCCTTATTGAAAACGGCAAAAGTAAGAATATTATATTATTATTTGGTGATACGTGAGTGCTCTTACGTACGTTATTGTTTGATGCTTGTGGGTAAGTTTATTTTGTGAAACTTAATTTGTGTGCAGATTACAAATTATTCACATTCGCTCAATTTTATCGACTTTTCATCTTATTAATTCTTTTCAAATAATTCTGTTTTCCTTCGTCGTATAATTTATTGTTCACAATGAGTAATCCGGTTGACCCAAATTCGAGTGTTTTGAAGGACAGCCAGGTTCAAACGAAGGTTGACCACCGTTTGAACTCTGGTTCAAACGAATGTTAACCCACTAGAAAAGTCATGAAAAATGCAAAAATTTTCAGTTGGGATGGTTTGAGGAATTTCCGTCGTGGAGAGAGTGGGTGGTTACATTAGCAGATGAAACAAGATTTCATTGCAAAATTTGCAATAAAACGTTGCTATGTGGCAAATCGGAAATTGAAAAGCATGAAGCATCTTTATCACACAGAAAGAAGCAAGAGTTTTCAAATAAATTAGAATGTTATGGAGTAGTAAGTGAAAATTCTTCTAATGTAACTGCCAATTCTTACAGTGTTGAACCTTGTGTAGCAAGTTCTTCTGCTTCAGAATTCACAAATTCCACGATTCCGGAAAGTGTTACTTTCAAACAGAAAGTACAAGAAGCAGAGATTAGGATTAGTACATTTTTCGTAGAGCATAATTTACCATTCGCGATTTCATCAGAATTGATAGGACTTTTCCAAGATATGGAACCTTCGGTTTTAAAAGACGTTAGATTGAGCCACACTAAAATGGTCCTAGTTGTAAATAACGTCGTATGTGCTGCTGAAACTGATCGCATGGCAAATATTTTGCGTAAGCAATCATTTTCAGTGTACGAAGACGAAACGACCGACAGGACTCTAGAAAAGTGGCTGTCATTAATGGTTCGATATGTGGAGCCAACGACATTTTCTGTCAGGGTGGAATTGCTCCAGCTTATTAATGTAAATGCTTCGGATTGTTCTGCCTCTAAAATTTTTGATGCGTTCGAAAAAGCATTGTCCGGGCAGAAAATCCCTTTATCTAATATCTGTGCTTTAGCTTGTGATAATGCACAGGTGATGGTCGGCAATAGGTCCTCATTTAAAACAAAATTAAAGGAAAAAAGTCCCCGTTTAATTGTTCTCCCGTGTGTCTCGCATTCGTCAGCAATTGTAGCAAAATATGCTTGTGCCACAATCCCAGATGTAGAGGATTTAATCAAAGATTTGCCAGCTTTTCTTAATGCTAGCTCCAAGCGAACGGCTATTTTTCGATCGATTGTTTTGGAATTAGGAAATGACTATCAAAAAATTCCTAGTCATTCTGAAACTCGCTGGCTTGTCCGCTATCGATGCATAGATATTATAATAAAGAATTGGGAAGTTATTCTTCAGTATCTTATGGTCCTCGTATCTGAGAAGGTAGAGAAGGCCAAAGACTTGTAAGGAAAAATGCAGAATCCTTTGACACTCGCATATTTCCTATTCTTGAATTTTACTTTGAATAGGTTCAACGTATACAATGCAAAATTTCAAAGTCGCGACACAATGGTTCAGGAACCCCAGCCAAACTCGGCTAAATTCTTCGTATGGATTCTTAGCAGTTATTTGAAAGAGGGTCTTCTTCAACCGAATTTATTCTTTCAAATCATTAGAAATGTTAACTTTGCAGATCCTAGTAATCAAAAGCCGCTTCAAGACATTGACGTTGGTAAGGAAACGCGAGAATATTTCCAGCAGCAACTTACAAACAAGAAATTGCAAATAGTAGAAGTTGATCTATTTTTTCGTAATTGCTTGAAATTTTATGTCACAGCAAGCGAAGAAATTCGCAATCGACTTCCTTTTGATGACATCTTTTTGTCTTGCGTTGTTGTTTTCCGGCCTCAAGTAGCTTTCTATGCTGATCGAAGCGAAACTTTTCCTAGGATCTGGAAAGTTTGTCAAGATTTAGGGTCGTTTGATAGAATAGGTGTACAAAAAGAGTGGGATTCTTTACTCAAAATCAGACAGGAACTCAAAGAAAAGTGGTCGAATTTATCTTTTGACGAAATGTGGTCTAGTATCGGTGTATCTTCGACGAGTACAGGAGAAAAACTTTTTCCAAATTTGACCTCAGTATTGAATCATGTTCGGAGTCTTCCTCATTCAAATGCTGAGGCGGAGCGAGGCTTCTCCATGCTCACGGACGCGAAAACTCCCAAAAGAAATCGCTTAGGAAACAGGACAGTCAACTCAATTTGTGTTACTCGATCAGCCCTAAAGGCGAGAGCTGAAACAGCCAGAACAACGAGCATCACTTCGAAGCATTTGCAATTAATGACCGAAAATCTATATGAGATGGCAGAAAGTGATAGGGAAAGTGGTTTGTCGCTCTTCGCTCACGAAGGAGAGGATTAATTCTAATGGCCAAGGCATGGCGTTAATCAATTTCAAACCCCTTTCTTACTCACAAAATAATGACATTTTATTTCTTATATCAGAGATACGTTCTTTATTCCTTTCTTCGCGTGCCTCGGGTATGGAAATTGTTTAGTTTTAATTATTATTTTGTGAGTAAGAAAACATACTGAAATTGAGTAATATCACGCTTTGGGCATAAGTGAGAGGCAAGGGGACTCACAATAATCAAGCACCCCAAATCATCCCGAATTAATCAAACTTCTTCATTATTTGATTTAAAACAAAACATTTTTGTTCGACGTATACTGGCATTTGATAGAGGCAAGCCTGAAGTACGGGCTACATTTGTAGCGTTTTTTACCACTTTGCTTCATTTTTTTCCTTTTTTCTTGTTGCTTGAAAGCAAAAACCCTTTTCGTTTCGTAGGACGTGGACTAGGCCTACAGGGGATACCACGTAAAAAAACGAGCCTTAAACTCTACCTCCGTGGTGGTGTGGAAAGGAGTTTTATTTCAGAATATTTGGGATTCTCTAAGAATGAACCAGCTTTTTTATTTTAATATTTCAAATGTGTTTTCTTTCTTTTATGTTTAAGGCAAAAACTAGATCTAAAAAAAGCAAAAAAACCTATTTCTCTAATTGCGTCCAAGATTAGAGCAGAATCTATGCAACCGATTGTTAAAGGTTTTAAAAGTTTTCGCTTTAATTTAAAAAGCAAGTCTTCATAGTATTTTACTAAGTAATGAAAGTATGTCTACAATTGTTTTCTTGAATCCTACCCAAAGGTCAAACATGGTGCAAAAATGTCGTAAAATAAGAAAAATGTCTGAGTACTTTGAAGAAGTTTTTCTAAATCGATATGTAGTTTATTTATAAAATTTGAGAATGTTGTAGTTGATATTTCTATATAGAACTTTAAGCATTTATGGACATAAAATTTCATTTAAAGTTTCTTCTATCGGTATTCAAAACTTTCAACAATTTTGCAAGATCAGTCAAATGCAAAATTTGACAGAGTATTTAATCAAAATGTTTACATTTATTTTTTAAATATTTTGAAAATAATTCGACTAAAATAATGATTAATATGATTTTGTAACATTGTGGGAATATTGGAACGCTGAAAGATTAAATTTTGAGTACAATTTTCAATTACTGGATGTCTAAAGAATTGAGTGAAAGCATCAATTAAAAAATATTTTTACTTTATAAATTTGATTAAGTGCAGTAATAAGAAAATTTTGACTTTCTATAAACCATTTCATTTATCTGATTAAAAGTCTGTGCATACGTCACTAAAACGTAAGATTAAAAAACTTTAAACTACTCTTACCATCAATCTATGAATGTGGATTTTAAACCGTAATTTAATGTGTCTTATTTTTTTTGATAAAATATTTTTAACATAATTTTTTGCTTAAAGTAGCCGATTTACTCGATTAAAAATTGGTCAACTTGTATATTTCAAAATTCTGTAATAAAAGTATTTTCATATTATGTTTTTGTATCCTATGCGTAGAATTTTAATTTTAAAATTGAGATTTCTCACAAAGAAGAAAGATTGTCTTATTAAAGCAGTTTATTCCCAGAAATTAAAAATCATTTACTTAATATTTCGATTCCAAAAATTGAATATTTATTGACTTTGAATAAAACAGAAAAAAAATTTTTATGAAGTTTTAAAATCTTTTTACAATGTTACGAATTGGGCCGAATTTAGAATTACGAAATCTTTCATTAGAAAAAGAAAAAGTCACTGACATGAAATAAACTTCTGTAAGAATTATCAAGATTGAAGAGATGTTAAAATATTTGAAAAATAATGCAATTGTAAAATTGCAATTTATATCAATATTTGACAAATTTTTAGCTTTCTCAATCAAAGCATTATCCGGAAATTTTTAGTTCCTATAAAAAGATGGAATATTTATCAATTTCTTGAATGTTCATACATTAAAAAAATATCGAATTAGAGAATTATATGCAAAGTATTTTCCATTAAGAAGACATAAACATGACATAATTAGTTTTATATCTACATTTTCAGCTTACTTTTTTGTGGCTTAAGCACACATTTTGAATTCGAAATACAAAAATGCTCTACAGAGTTGAAGTATTTCCTGAATCAATTATTATTGATCCTGAATTCTATTGGAAAATTTGTTGTTTACTGTTCAAATCTTACTACGATTTCAGACGGACAGACAAATTAAGAACTACAAAATATTTCATCCAAAAGATTGCACTCCTCCATAAAATCTTGTCAAATTGTAACAAGATTTGAACACTTCGAACGAACATTTTTATGTAAAATTTAAAGTTGATTGATATTTATATGTTAATATGGAAATACCAATAAACACATATTTTAGCTTTTTAATTTATCTACTGCTATTAGACAATTTTCCATTTCCGTAGAGATTTTAAGTTTTGGAATGAAAAGTTTGTGCTTAGGCTACAAAAATGTGAGATGAAAATATTTCTAACATATAACTGAAAATATAAATTATGAACTTGAATTTTATGTTCATTTTATCTTGATAGAAAATATTGTTCTAATTGAAAAATTGTTAAATGTACAAAATTAGTAAGAAGTATATAAATTTGAATGGAAAATTATATATTGATTCAAATTTTATACATTTATTGTCATTAAATTTCACTGAAAGCTTATTTTTGAAGTGTTGAAATCCTCATGAAATTTTCCAAGATCATACTGATGTTTATTTCATGCAGACTTTCTTCTAGAAATTGAAGAAGAGTGTTATTTCTTGAACTATATACTTCGTAAATTCAAATTCGTCGTCTGCTTCGCGCCTCTTTTGCACGTACTCGAGAAAAATACAATTCTTAATTTCGACTCGATAAACGTAAGCGTGAAATCTAAAAATAACTTGAAAACTCAAGCATTGTAACGAAGTCCGCCTTCGTGCACCTTCGGCTTTACACGAAGCTGGTGACCGCAGCGTGTAGCAGAGCCGACACACTGACACGCCACGTTTGCATGTGTTTCTCCCAGATGGGAACGTGGTGGGGGCCGAAAAATCCCACGTTCTGGAGACACTGGTTAACAGCCGGTCGTTCCCAGGACAAGACGTCACTAGTCCATAGTTACGTCAATAACTATTTTATAAATAAAAGTTTTATTGTTGTTACCAAAGATAATGGTGTTACAAGTTATTCCTCACCATCGTGGGTTGTAGGCTTCCCACTACTGACTAAAGGCCTACAAATTGGTGACCCCGACGTGATATTCACGTTCGGTAGCAACGACGCTTTAAATTGTCATGGCGTCACAACATTTTAAATGGACTGATGTCAACGTCTGCAAGTAAGCATTTCTCAACTGGGACGATCCTGTAACTCAAAGGTACAAATCATTACCGCTGCTGTTAACGAGAATTAAAAAATCTATTTGGCCATGCTGAAATTTTATCGACGCAATTTTTGGAAACATTATTTCTCCAAATTCACCAATTTTTATGGACGAAACAAGTTCTCCAACTCTTGGAATAATTAAATGAAAGGATTTTCTACTCGCCCTAATTCACCGAAGACACAGCTAAGTCAACAAAATTTGAAAATTTTGTCATTCAACTTTTATAAATTTTAAACGTTTATTATTTTCTGTGGCATAAGTCACCTTTGAATCGACGCTTAGCAATATCAAAAACATCACATGTTTATACTTTTAACCTTACATTGTATCAACTTTAATTTATAGCGTACAATTTTAACCAAAGAGTCTAGTCACGCTTTATTATAAACTTTATAAATTTTATCTAAATTTCTTATATCTACTATCAATCTGTCACTTCCGAATTTAAAATTCCTTGTCTATTCAACATATATAAATTACAAAATTTAATGTTGTATCCTATATACGCGTCATGGCTGCAAATATTTTAAAAAACATATTTTGACATTGTCACCTTGTGACTACATTGACTACTCATCCGAGTATTTCAAATATCAATTTGATAACAACTGACTGTAAATCAAATTTATATATGGTAATCTTTTTTGTATTAACTTGATTGGTTATGTGAACTAATTTATATACTTGGAAATCATTTTCGCTGGGTTTTTAAATTGTTTATTTTTACGTCGACTCTCCGCCCGAGTAACATTAATTGTCTACTTAACCATGCGAATTTTTCTTTCAAAATTTAAATATAATTAGCGCAACTTGTAATTTTTGCGTCCCGTTTGACTCTTTGAAGTCTGGACGTCGGCTTTTGTATTTCGCTGTTGTCCATACAGAGGGTTGATGTCCCGACTCCATTGACCATTAATTTCATTAACAATGTTATTTTGATGTTTTTCAGCGAGCACAACATGTTGTAATTTTTCTTCAAAAATACTATATACACATTTCTACAAAGTTTCAAAGTGAAATGGTCGACGTCGTCGCCGTGACATCGGTGGTTGAATTATTTAATTTCATAACAATCGTTAGCCACATCGCGTCCTTGGCGTGAGATTCGAATAACTTTTCAATCAAATTTAATGTTTGAATTTATTAAGAACCTTTTTCTAATGTTCAACTAATTCTAAATATTTTAACCAATTTTTAAATTCTGAATATTTAAAATTTATTTAAATTATTTTTTTTATAAATTTATTCAGTAGCGCACTAACATGTGATCACTTCTTCGAAAATTGAAATATTTTGGACACTCAGTGCAACAGCATTCAGCTTGATTCTTGTCATTTTTTTCGCGTATTTAAAATTTTTTTTCACATCTTCTCGTCATGTTGGACGGCGGGGAGCCTTCGGGGGGGACGAGTCGACCCCAGATGGGAGAAATTTCCACTCAAGCTGACGTTTATCACGCGGACATGTATCGTGCACCTAAATTACCAAGATTTTTTCGTGAGGATCCAGGTTCCTTTTTTGTTATCGCGGAGGCATCCTTTAGGCGGGCGCATATTCGTTCCGAATCCTAAGCAGACTATTTAATAGCAAGTCTCGATCAGGACCTTGTACCTCACATCAAACACATTATTGAAGCGGAACCCAAACCGGCGGACGTTTATACTCAAATTAAGAATAGGCTAATTGCTAGTTTCTCCATCTCAGCAGAGACTCGTCTTCGCCGATTGTTAAGAGGTGAGGTTATTTCGGACGGAAAACCCTCCCTACTTTTAACCCGACTTCGAACTTTAAATGACGGTAGTTGTTCCGACACCATATTAAAGAGCGTTTTTCTCGAGCAAATGCCTTCTCACATTCGGGCAATCTTAGCTATGTCTAACGTAGAGGACTTACAAGAACTGGCTAACCTGGCGGACAAGGTGTCCGAGGCATCTCAGCCTACTAATTACCAGATCGCGTCAACCTCCAATATTCCAGATTATACCACTAAAGTTTCTGCCGTATCTACCCCAGTAGATCCAATTTCAGCCTTAACAGAAATTCTTACCCGTCAATTTGAGAGGTTATCCAGCGAAATACGTGAATTAAAATCTTCACAACAGACTCGAAGCCGCTCCACTTCTCGTCATCGTCTCGGTCGCGATCGGTCTCGTAATCGAAATTCAAACAAACGCTGCTATTACCATCAACGTTTTGGTACCAAAGCCAATAAATGCGTTCAGCCATGCTCCTGGAAAAATACTTCCAATTCGGGAAACCAGTCGGGCCTATCCGAGCGGAGACCATCGACGTAGGTCCCTCATCATCTAAGCGTCTCCACATCCGGGATGTAGTCACTGGTGTGATTTACCTCATCGATACTGGTTCGGACATTTCTCTGCTTCCGGCGGACTCTAAGACCTTAAAGAAAAAGCCTAGCGATATCGTGTTATTCGCTGCTAATGACTCGCGCGTGCCTACATTCGGCGAAATTAATGTCACTTTAAATTTGAATTTGCGCCGCGCGTTTAAGTGGAACTTTTGCGTAGCGCAGGTCCCTTATCCTATTATAGGAGCAGACTTGCTAGCGCATTTTCATCTCGTTCCATATCTTCACGAATCACGATTAGTCGATACCACGACTGGGCTAAGCTCTAGCGGTTTTCTCAAGTCTGCATCCATCTGCGGCTTGAGCCTCATAAATCAAAACCATGCTTTTTCAAAAATTCTGGCTCTTTTTCCTGAGCTTTTATCCGCACCTCAGAGGGTCGCCCCCAGTGTTGGTGATGTTCAACACCACATTTTAACCTGTGGCCCTCCTGTTTTTGAGCGAGCTCGTCGCCTCTCTCCGGAGAAGCTGGCTGCCGCTAAGATTATCTTTCATCAGATGGTCGAGGATGGCATATGTCGTCCTTCTAGTAGTCCTTGGGCAACCCCAATCCATATGATTAGGAAAAAGAATGGTGAATGGCGTGTTTGCGGCGATTTTAGACGGTTGAATGCGATCACAGTTCCTGATCGTTATCCCGTGCCTTACCTTCATGATTTTTCCGCCATGCTGCGAAATAGGAGAATTTTTTCCAAGCTGGATCTTCATATGGCATACCATCAGATTCCGATAGCTGCCGAAGACATTCCAAAAACTGGGGTCATAACTCCTTTCGGTCTTTTTGAATACACCGTTATGACTTTCGGTCTTCGTAACGCTGGTCAGTCGTTCCAACGTTACATTTATCGCGCTCTCGGTGATCTTGATTTCGTTTTCGCCTATATTGACGATATTCTCATTGCGTCTACGACTCTTGAAGAGCATGAGAGTCATCTTAAAATTGTCTTTCAACGACTGAAAGATTATTCTCTTCGCATCAACATAAACAAATGTGAGTTTGGCAAACCGCAGCTCGAATTTCTTGGATATTTGATTAATCATGAAGGCTGTTGTCCAACACCTGACAAGGTGCGAGCCATCACTGACTTTCAAAAACCAAAAACAATTTGCGAACTTCGACGTTTCTTGGGCATGGTGAATTTTTACCGTAAAAGTTTACCTCACGCAGCTGAAATTCAAGGACCCTTGCAAAAGTTCTTACGCGACTCGCGTAAAAACGACAAAAGACCAGTCATTTGGGATGCTGAGGCAGACGCTGCGTTTGAACAGGTTAAGCACGACCTCGCTAACGCAGCGCTTCTCTCTCATCCTTCACACGACGCTAAAATCCGTCTGGTTACTGATGCATCGAATTTCGGAATGGGCGCATCACTCGAGCAGTATATCGACGATACCTGGAAACCACTAGCGTTTTTCTCGCGTAAGTTTTCAAATGCACAACGCGTGTATAGCGCTTATGATCGCGAGCTGACAGCAATTTACGAGGCTATTCGTAAATTTAGATATTTACTCGAGGGTCAATCGTTTACCATCGTTACTGATCATAAGCCGCTTACTTACATGTTTTCCCAACGCGTGGAGAAAATATCTCAGCGTCAACAACGTCAAATTGCCTTTATTTCTCAGTTTACAACTGATATCAGTTACCAGCCTGGTAGACTTTCTCGCTTTCCAGAGTTGAAAGTATTCGCGTCCCAACCGAGTTTAGTTTGCTTGAGCTTGCGCAGGCCCAATCTGATGACAGCGAAATCAGAAATTTGGTCACAGACCCAAACTGCTCATTGACAATACGAAAAATTCAATGGGGACCGGAACACACTTCCATTTATTGTGATCTCACGGGCGAGGCACTTCGTCCAATTATACCATTATCTTTACGCGGACAGATCTTTAAACTTTTCCATAATCAAGCGCATCCCAGCGCTAAAGTTACTGACCGCGTCATCCGCAAGCGCTATGTATGGCCATCGATGCGTCGAGATATCTCCGACTGGTGCAAGGCATGTCCGGAATGCCAGCAGTCGAAAATTTCGCGGCACAATCGCTTATTGCCATCACAAATTACCGCGCCGGATGGACGTTTTCGCCACGTGCACATGGATATTGTGGGTCCATTTCCCGTTAGCAACGGTTTTAGGTATTGCCTTACGGTCATTGATCGCTTCTCGCGATGGCCTGAGGCAGTTCCTCTGTCCAATATCGAGGCCTTAACCGTCTGTCGGGCATTCTTTGATAATTGGGTTTCGCGTTACGGAGCACCCGAAACGTTGACAACTGACCAAGGAGGTCAATTTGAATCGCAATTGTTTGCAGCGTTATTACAACTCATAGGTTGCAATCGTATTAGAACCACCGCTTATCATCCCGCTTCAAACGGCATGATTGAGCGTTGGCATCGTTCGCTAAAAGCAGCCATTATGTGCCACTCCGATCGTGAATGGTCGCGGTCGTTATCCACTGTGTTGCTTGGACTTCGTACCAACGTCTTGGACATAGGTTCATCTCCAGCCGAGTTTGTTTTCGGTACCACACTCTGAATTCCCGGGGAGTTCGTCTTCCCCGAAGATTTCTCGCCTAATCCGCATGTCTTTATCGAGGAGTTTCGAGAACATATGCGCATTGTTAAGCCTGTGCCAGTAGCACAAAAATACCAACGAAAAGCTTTTGTTTTCAAGGATTTGAATACGTGTTCACATGTTTTTCTTCGCGATCACGCCAAGAAGGCCTTGGAGCGCCCTTCTACGGGCCCTCACAAAGTTTTGAATCGCGTCTCTGACAGAGTTTACGAAATTGACGTAAATGGCGTACCGCGTCATGTCTCAATTGAAAACGTAAAACCAGCCTATTTCATGCGTGACGACCTCGATCATTTCCAACAGTCCAATCTGGACGCAGCTCCTGTTCTGCGCACGTACTCGCGTAAACGAGTATCATTTAAGTGAGCAGGTATCATCATGTTATGCAGTTTGAAAGAACGATTTAGAAACAGGTCATGTCCAACGTCTGGGACTATGATCTCTCTTCTCCTTCCGTTTTCAAGCACATTAACCATGATTTCTCCTGCCTTACTCGAAAAATACAAACATCGCGCCTGCTAATTAGAACAGAATTTGTTACTGCACAAATTGTCGACGAAATTTTATCCTTTTCTATTTATTATTAGGTAAAGGTCTTTTGACACCAACTAAAAGTATATTAACTCGGATGCTTTTCAATTGTCATCATCACTTGTGCGATTGTTTTGTTAGAAAGTAGTAACTTTTAGGTTATGCCAGCCCCTGTTAACTCTTTTCACATGTAACAATCGTTTGGCATTTTTTATTTTAGAAAGCGACTGATTATTGAATTAATTTTTATACATCCGATCTATTAGAATTGTATTCTTCCCTCGACCTCGAACTCTTGTTACTTATATTATATTATAAATTGCGTATTGACTATTGTTACGTTGTGCAACCGATTAAGACTGTATTTTTCTATAAATTACTCTAGTACCTGGCGTGCGCCATTTTGTTTTCTGACCGCTCTCACTCGGGGGGGAGTACTGTAGGGAACGACTATTGGTCGATTTTTATGTCGCGTCATTCGCATCTTGCGAATAGCTATTCTATGCTTGTAAGGCGGCCATACTTGCCCGCCAGTTAACAGCCGGTCGTTCCCAGGACAAGACGTCACTAGTCCATAGTTACGTCAATAACTATTTTATAAATAAAAGTTTTATTGTTGTTACCAAAGATAATGGTGTTACAAGTTATTCCTCACCATCGTGGGTTGTAGGCTTCCCACTACTGACTAAAGGCCTACAGGTGGAAAAAGTGGTTAGCTATATATATCGTTCCCCCACTCTGACGCCCTGCACCGCATCTAGGTTTATAATATCTTTGGCACAGTACATCCGCTACCATATATTTTAGGAGGGTACTTAAAAAGGTGAAAATGAGCATCAGCGCCGCCAAGTTATGATAACATGAACTAATATCAATGCAAACGGAACCCCCGAAACCCGTTAATTGGGCATTGAATGGCATTGAAACGACCATTAAACAGATATGAGACTGAAGGCAATTCGGAAGGAGTGAGTGCTTCTGCCAAGAAATTGAACATGGCTATTGAAGATTTCGACATTAATTATGATTTCGGCAATAGAATTTTAAATTTTGTGACCGTTTTCTCTGTGATTTCTCAGCATGTGAAGTGTAAAACATGCGATTCCGATATTGCTTTTCATGAAAGAAGTCCTCGAGGTTTAGGATTCAAGATATTAATCGCTTGTCCTAATTGCCCAGACGTTGTTATTCCAAGTTGTAAATTTATAAATTATGCTTACGAAATCAACCGTCGAATAGTCTTAGCTATGCGACTACTCTAGGAGTAGGGCTAAATGGAATTCTGAAATTCTGCGCTTTCATGGAATTGCCAAGACCTATTTTCCAATTTTTCTACGACCCCTAGCGAACTGGCTGAACGCTAGCTTTACGCTGTAGCGTAAAGCTATCGTAAAGTAGCATTATAACTCATGAATGAGGCAAAATAAATATTCAAAATCTTTTTATTCTTATTCTACGTTAAAAATAACGTTAAAGGGTAATGGACATATACAATCATTTTATTTATTAACGCTAAAAATTAAAAAAACATAATACTTGTCATTGAACGCAGTGCAGTGGTTCACCTTTTGTGGAACGTCTCCATGGTTAAAGTTGACATTGGTTGGAGTGAGACACAACTATACTTCATTTCATTCTAACAAATAGTCAATCCTGACGGTGAAGACATGGAAAGTAATGAACCACTGCACTGCCTTTAATGACAGGTATTATGTTTTTTTAATTTTTAGCGTTAATAAATAAAATTATTGCATATGTCTATTACCCTTTAACGTTATAAGAGTGAGTCTGGGACATCTGAGTACAATGAATGGATTGAATCACACGCCGATCAATGTCAAGCGAATCACGAAGGCTTATCTGGAAAAATGGAAGTAGACGCGGTAATTGAGATGTTCAAGCGTTCTGAAAGTTTGCACGGACTGAAATACGTTAATTATATCGGCGACGGCGATAGTAAAACATTCAAGGGCATACTTGAATCAGAAACTTATGAAAATTTGTTAGTAAAAAAAGAAAGAACGTATTGACCATGTGGAAAAAAGGATGGGCAGTCGGTTGAGGAATTTAAAAAACACAACGAAAAATTTTGGAGGAAAGGCGAAATTAACTGCCAAATTAATTGACCAATTAACCATTTACTATGACTTGGCAATTCGTCGAAATTCAGACTCCGTGGAAAAAATGAAAAATGAAATTTGGGCGACCTTATTTTACAAGCTCTCAACCGATCAGAATCCGCAGCATGACAAGTGCTCAAAAGCTTGGTGCGATTGGTAGAAAGCGCAAGCAGCAGGTGCTTTGAGCGATTACCATCATAAGCCACCGCTTTCACAATTGTGAAACCCGTCATTAAATCCGTTTATGACGACCTCAGTGAAGACGAATTATTAAACCGTTGCTTGGGAGGATTTACTCAAAATAATAATGAAAGCTTTAACGCCACAGTGTGGAATTTGGCTCCAAAAGCTTATTCTAGTGTCAAGAGAGTCTTAAATATTGCAACGGATATCGCCGTATGCAATTTCAATGATGGACTGAAAAATGTTTTGAGAATTATGCAACTTTTAGAAATGGAAATTGGGACACAATCTTACAATTTTTGTGTTGAAAGCGATGCTAAGCGCATTCAGTACGCTGAGCAAAAACTGACGGATGCAGCAAAGGAAGCGCGTTTCAACCTTCAATCGTCCGGAAAGGAGAATGAAGAAGAATATATGAATACAGAAGGACGTCTTTACGGTGCTGGAATTGCAGATTAATGGTAAAAAATTTTTAACATCAAAATTTTTCACTTTTTCGTATTTATTATATATCTCAAAACTTTAAACGCGTTTTTCTCAAAACACGTTTTTTGAAATCGGCACGCAGCATAACTCAAACAATTTTCAATATTTTTAATCGGATTTTTTCCTACATCTTTATAATAACATTTCAAAGAGAAACGCGTATGAGATTTTCTATAAATTAATTTAAACAATTGTTATAAACAATTAAGTGCCGTTTTTTTGGTCAAAAAATGAGTTTTTTTTCAAATGCTTGCCAATTACACAAAAATCAATATTTTTTAAATCCCCTACGCTTTTCTCTAGCTATTCTCATGTAGATTAGGAAAACAAATTTTATTTTGTTCCAGATTAAATTTTGCACCCTATGTGCTACGTGCCGCGGAGCTCCTCCAAGAAAACACACATTACGGAAATGTCTCCAGTGCTGCCATTTTGTAACATTTTTTATTGAAAATTTGTAATTTTTTATTTCAATATATAAATATTAACTTCCTAAATCATTATAATTGTATTCCCTTTCCTTCCATCGAAAAAAATTCTTGAAAAAACGTGTTTTTCTTGCGGTTTACAGTGGTGTTACCCCTTAATTGAGATATCGAGTTGGAACTTTGAGTAATTTAGTAATAAGAAGTAAAGAACATTTTTCTGGTCCTAAATTTTTATAATTGTAAAGCTATAGAAATGGTTTAGATAACATAATTCACAAAAATTGTACAGAAAATTTTTTTTTTTTAATTTAATTTAGCCTAAGGAGAATTTTATATGCAGTAAAATTATAACAGTTAAGAAGAATTATTACAGAATTAAAAGTCTAAAAACTGCGAACTCATCCCAATAAAACATTGCCAAACAAAAACTGACCTGTTATTTTGTTAAGTAGGCGGGAAAAACGATGGTGAAAAAAATTGATCTCAGTGACACAATCACAAAATTCCTTTTTTTCCTCTTTCTTTTCTCTCCTCGCGAACAAGATAAGCACATCATTTTTGTAAAAGAACTCTTGTCACTACGGATTTTTCTTCAAAACTTAGTTGCATTTGGAAACAGACTTGGAAAAGGCTTTGTAAAGTGAAGTGGAGCGTGAGGTTTTTTGTTTTGGAAAGGCTCGGTTAAATGAAAAGGAGAAAAAAGTGTGTAAAGATGTCCACAAGATGACCAGAATACTGTGACAAACGAGGGCTATGAAATTTGAAACGAGTTTTAACAGTCTGTACATAACTGTTAGAAATTTCTACCGCAATCTCCCGAAATTTGTGACTTGGGTTTTTCAACAGTCGCAGTAATTAAGATTTAAATTAAATTGAGTTGAATGTTCTGATACCTGTATTTGGAAATTTTGAAACTTGTAACAGGAATAATTTTACGTTTTTTTGGAGTTTTTAATGCAGATACAAAGTGTATTTGTGCATTTTTTAGAAAAACTTAATTGCAAGGGGCTTGAAGTTAATTGTTCAAGAGGGGGAGGTAAAAAACGGATAGGTTGTCTGTGTCTGTTCTTTGATTCATAGCATGGGGGTTACTGACTATGTGAGTCATTTCTAATAACATGCGTTTTTTGTAGTTACTAGATCTGTCAACTATGTTTACATTATTGAAACCGAATTTATGGTCTTGCGGATCCATGAGTGTTTTGATAATGCAGTCCATTTATCCGGGGGGTTAAAAACATCTTTTTTGTGTTCAGTAATTCTTTGAAAGAATGGGAAAAGTCATTTTCATTGCGAGGGGCAATTTTGATATTAAAAGGTTTGAGAATACCTGACAGTTTTTCAGAGACCCCTTGACATAGGGCAAGGGTATATATTTAGGGTTTTGATCTGTGGATTGTGTATATGTGTGAGTGTTTGTGTTGTTTTCAGATAGTTGGTGTGTGTAAGTGTTCTTTTTGTACAAGTATTTGACTCTATTATTTATTACGTGATTGATAAAATTGATCGGGTAATTGTTATTGAGTAAGATATTTTTTATTCTTTGAATGTTTTCGTTGTGGAATGTTATGTGTGCCAAAATAATACCTCTGTCAACCAGATTATTTATCACATCAGTTTTGTAATAAGTACACCACAATATCCAAATTAAAGATTATCCTGAATTATGCTAAATAATGCGGAAATGAATTATTCAATTTCAGGGGATGATTGCGGTCGTATTTATTTAACATAGAAACTTTTTAAATCGCAAACATTTCGAGTTATTTTCAACTCTAAAACATTATGCGATTATGAGATCCGCATAAAATAGGGGTCTATAATGATATCAAAGAAATCTTTAAAAAAACTATTTTTTATGTATTCACCCTTAACAAATTATTTTCAGTATGTGATATAAATAATCTCTATAATGTAAAAACCTATAATATTTTGATGAAGGAATTTGCAATTGTATTGTGTGGAAATATATAAAATGTTTTCTATCAAAAAGATTTTTACTTACTGAGTCAAATTATTTTCTCTCTGTGTCCGTATATTAATTTAAAAATAATATATATTTTTTTTTGTAGAAGTTTTTTAAACTTTTGATAAGTTAATACCAATGATACTTCTTGAATTGTAATTGAATTTTACTTAAAATGCAGTAATGACTAAGTATCACTGGTTGTATTTTGTCGAATAGCAAAATAAGCGCTCTGAAGTTCCCTCAAATTACTTTCTAAAATTGCGGCCTCATCATCCCTACAATCATTTCTAGCTTGTTTAATGTAAGCCCTTAAATTACTCATTTGCTCTATAATTGGATCTATTGTAGATTTGGATGATGAAATCATTACTGCAGCACTTGAAGGACCCCACCCTTGCGATTTATCTAGAACTAACTAAAATAAATAATTAGAAAAATTATCTTGGTTCCGGAGCAATTGTATTCATAATTTATTAAAATAAAACCAAACCTTATTCGTGTTAGAAGAATCGGCCGGCGAATTCCAGACTTCTCGTTTCAGCAAATCTCTACGCCTTTCTCTTTGCTCTTTTTCAATTTCTAATTGATTCTCGTTTGCAATTCTAGTCTTGATTCTCTGTTGTCGTTTTTGTTTTAATTCTACGTACTCATCTTCAGAAGGAAGATTTGACATGCCTACTAATTGTTCCTTGACAAAAATAACAGTGGCAGATCTAACCATTTCACGTAGCTTTCGTTCCTGTTGCTGTTGTGCATCGTTCACATCAGTTAAACCCATGGTTAATATTCTTTTGCTAATCGTCTCTATGTTTTCACACATTTTTGCAATTTTCATTCGCAAAACTTGAGCATCTCGTAACTCGTAAGTAGTCTCACCATTGCTGAAATGATAAAAATTGATTTGTAGTATTGATTATTATTAATATTCGAAAATAAAAATTCCTCTGAAATTGGAATCCATAAAGGTGGTAAGAAATTAAATAATTCTCCAATTTGTATGAGGAAATTTTTGATTTTATAATATTTTAAATAAACCGAAAATTGTACAAAAAATTAGTTGCTCAGTGACCTATTGAAACTTTTATACTAAGAAGGCTGTATATTGTTTTTAATATGGTGCCTATTGACGACGAGTTGACAACTATAAATTTGTATATATATACACTTGAATTCAATGCAAACTCAAAGAATTCATAGGATTCAAATGAATTAACCTAATTATTTTACATTTTTTTCAACAAATGGAATATTATTAAGAAAAATTGGATTTCATTCATGGAGGGTTTCCTGCTGACCTGTTCTAAATAACAATTCAAATAATTCAGAAAAATCCAAAAGTATTCAGAAGTAGGTTTACACCTGAATTCACTCGTGATTAGCCCTTGACATATTGATTTTCTAATTTGAATACAAGTTTCTATAATCCATTATAATATTTCTTAAATTAGTTATTTCTGATCCCCAATAATATTTAGGAGCTTGTCAATAATTGAAAAGATGATACCTTAATGACTGCCACATTTTATTATACATTTCGAGGTGACGTTTAGCTTCCACCATGTAAGTGCGCATTTTCTCATAGAACGGATAAAATATAGGCTTATCAAACTGTCGGGCTTTTAATTTTTCTCTTGCGTCCAGGAGATTCTTGCAGTGGTGACAAAGCCTAAAATTATGTTCGTTGCTGGACGAATCGCTGATTATGGAGAGAACGTTGTTGAGACTGCTGCTGGAAGGAGATCGAACTAATTTTGTTATTCCTATACTTGTTTGTACAAAACGACCTGTAAAAGATGATTCTGAGGCGACTGGAGATAATGCAGAATCGTCTTGAACTGAGACTGGTCTCGTCATTTTACCTTAAAAGTAATGTTAGTGATTAATAAGTAATTTTATGAACGAAATGATTGATTTCCATAAATCTTATTCACTAATATGAAAGCTTACGTGCGTCTACTAATGACAGAAACACGGTACAGTCATGACACATTACTGCACCACACAATCTACAGTGATGTTTCCTTCTCGCTACATGAAAACTTCGAGCACAAGTTGGACATAATCTAACATCTTTCTCATCAATCCAGGGAACAATACTTTGTTCATGAACTAAACAAATCAAGACAAAATTTATTTTTCTAATTTTAAAATCGTTAGTCAAGATTTTTATCAGATAATAAAGATATAAAAGTTTGTTAAACCTTTTCTATCGTTAGGATCAGAGGGCAAGCTATTTAACAATTTATCCAGTCTGATAAGAAGTTTGTTGGTTTCCGAAGAATATCTTTCTAGCCTTACGTTTCTTATTTCCTTAAAGTATTGTGTATGACTAGTGATAAAACCTAAAAATAAAACATATATTATTATCTCTAAAAAGTAATAAAAAAATTCTTTAAAGTAAGTTATAAATAGACCGAGATTCTGGAATATTAATGATACTAAAATAACCAACCTATCTCTTGCTCTCCCCAATCAATTTCTTGTTTATATTTTTGACTATAAGGCAACACTGGACTAGAATAAGCTTCTGATATTTCGGTTTGCTTGAGAATTTTCTTTTTGGCTTTTCCAAAAAGATCTGAAAGAAAAAGCAAATATAAATATACAAAATTATTTATATTTGTGGAAAGAATTGCATTACATTTCATTTCTTTTTTAAAATATGACATTTAAAAAAACCAGAAATTTAACGAATTTTTTAATAACCAATAAAATTAATACATGAAATAACTATGAATATTTTCGAATTAAAAATAAAAAATTGATACCATTAACATAATAAATTTTTTGATGTACCTTTGAGAGATTTTAAAATCTCAGGTTCGTCATTGTGAAACTCTTCGAAGTGTTTTGTTAACTGTTGCGGAGTTTTTAAATCTGCCATACAACTTGGGCATAAAAATCCCTCTAACACTTCCTCAGAAGTATCCATTTTGTCCAAAAATCCTTTTAAGAAACAGAAAACCGAAAATAAACAATATTTCCTAGGTTATCAGTATCACCCGACTTCCCGACTAATGCCGAATACTTTTGATTTGACAGCTATGACGTCCAATGATATCTATATGGTTTGTGCGTTTATGGTTTTGATTTGATCATAGACATAAAGTATGGACTATTGGCAATTCAAACTTGCAATGCGAGACCTGGTGGTGGACAAGCGAACTAATCAATATGGCTACCGTTGGGCTTCGCACTGTATTGTGTATACTATACTAAAGCCCGATGCTCACAGTGTAACGCAGTAATTAATCAATTGTTTGACAAATAAATATATAGTTAACATAAAAAGTAAGTGACAAGTGCATAAATAAATATAAGCGTGAAAATGGAATTCTCACCGAAACATAGGAAAGGAAAGGACTTTACTCGTAAAGGCAGTGCTTGTACGTACTCGCATAATGTATTTAACGACAACAAAAGCATTTTTAGCACTTACAGATAAACGTAATTTGAAAAGTCCTATTCAGATCAACAGTAAATACGTGAACGCCGAAGCCCTGCGGCAGCCATGATTGTTTTCATGCAGCAGCTCCCCTAAGTCCGCGGTGGACGTTTGTTTTGCCAATATTGACAATGTAGTGTTTTTAAATGCTCAAGAATTTATGTTTAGCAAATCCCTAGCGAAAGTTTCGAATAGAAATTCATTCCGAGCCAATCCGAAAAAAGTTTTCAATCTCGTTTGTTTCATTTTGTTTTCAAAATTTGGAAAATGGCAGAGAAGATAAAAACCATGGAGACTAGATATAAGGAGACGAATCTCTTATGGCCGTACTTCACATAACACGAAATGAAGTTGAGCCAAGTACTTAGTTAGGAAACTTCCCGATAAGGGCACGTGTGTTCCCTGGGTGCAAAATGGCGGCATCCACGGTTTATAAACATCGTGTATTGGGTTTCGCCATTTTGCACCCAGGGAACATACATGCCCTCATCGGGAACTTTTGTAATTATGTACTTGGCAGAACTTCATTTCGGGAATGAATATATGGAGATTGGTCTCCTTATATCTAGTCTTCATGATAAAAACGAACGTAGATAGAGTACTTTTGGTTTTGAGAAAGACAAAAAAATTTCCGATATACTTTGCTAAAATTGAACTTTCATTCTATTTTGAAACCCGTGACAGCGGAAAACGCTAAGCAGAAAACGGACAGCCAATTACAGAAGATCTTAAGATTTTTTTTCTTCTTAAGGAGGAATTACACCTCTGCATGCAGGCATTATGCATGCAGGTTACCATGGTAACATATTAGTGGGAAAGAAACAGGAAAATTGTCGGTCTCTTTCACTCTTGTATGTTACCATGGTAACCTGCATGGAGACTAGATATAAGGAGACCAATCTCTTATGGCCGTACTTCACAAAACACGAAGTGATTTTCTGCCAAGTACTTAGTTAGGAAACTTCCCGATAAGGGCACGTGTGTTCCCTGGGTGCAAAATGGCGGCATCCACGGTTTATAAACATCGTGTATTGGGTGTCGCCATTTTGCACCCAGGGAACACACATGCCCTCATCGGGAAGTTTTGTAACTATGTACTTGGAAGAACTTCATTTCAGGAATGGATATATGAAGATTGGTCTCCTTATATCTAGTCTCCATGGTAACCTGCATGCATAATGTCTGCATGCAGAGGTGTAATTCCTCCTTAAAAAGAAAAAAAATCTTAAGATCTTCTGTAATTGACTGTCCGTTTTCTGCTTTGCGTTTTCCGCTGTCATGAGATTTCACCTTTATGGTAACCCTACGTAACGCAAAATGCACTCATGGGAATGCGAACGCGATAAAAGTTCTGCAGATGGCAATAGATGCGCGCGCACGACCCACACGACGTAAACTCTATGTTCATGTAATGTGAATGTTACGTTGGTTACGTCCCATGTGGGCGCAAAATGTAAAGCATGTTTTTACGCATGTTTTACCATGTCTTTCTAGTAAAAGTCGCCGCGCCGCTATAGGTTAAAGAAGAACACACCGGGAATTTTCGAACTCTAGCCCCACGCCAATGCGTAAAAACACTGACCGTGTCTGAATTGTTGAAGTACATTACAAAGCAAATACTTTCACCATAGGATGAAAAGAGGCCGACGTTTACTGACGTAACAACTGACTCTTTTCATCCTGTGGTGGAAGTATTTACTTCGTAATGTACTTCGCCAATTCGGACACGCTCACTGACATAAGGCTGACCATGGACGTAAGAATAAATGGATGGAGGCGATGGAGGCAAAAGGGTCATTAAGGCCATGGATCAATCAGATCACGTGACTAAATCATACATTAGTTCATTCATGCAAGATAACTTTTTTAATTTACAAAATATCTTTCTTAAAATTTGGGAAACGAAACAAAAGACAATAAAGCACGGCTGTTAACTTCTTTTTAGTAAAAATTTTGAAAAAAATTCGAAGTTGACAGACGTTCTATAACGTTTTCTGTTGTATTTTCCAAATTGCCAAGTAGACATTTTATAAAATAAGAATTTTATCTTGCACGAACTTTTACAGGAATTTGGTCACGTAATCTGGTTGATCTATGGCCTTAAGGACATGTGATACTTAGGAAATTAGCAAATTTGATTGATTTTACGTTTCTACATGTTTGTGTCCAAATATATAAAACTTTGTTTTTAAAATTTGGGAAATGGTAGAGAAGATAAAAAGGGATGTAGATGGACTATTTTTGGTTTGGAAAATGAAAAAAAGTTCAATTTTAGCAAAATATATCAGGAACATTTTTTAACTATCAAAACTAAAAGTAGTCTAATCGCATCCGTTTTTATTTTCTCTACCTTTTCCCAAAAGGTCAAAACAAAATTTTATGTATTTTGGACACAAACATGTAGAAACTGAACCAAGTTGTTCACATGAACTTTCTACTTTTCTCAAGTATCATATGCCCTTATGGTGCATTTATACCTCTGTCTGCGTGATCGGTGCGGACAGAAAATACATAAGAGCAAAAAAGACAGACGTTTTCTTCTTGTCCAATTTTACACTGTCTGTCTCCTTTACTCTTATGTATTTTCTGTCCGCACCGGTCAGGCAGACAGAGGTATAAATGCACCATTAAGGAGAAATTACACCTTTGCATGCAGGCATTATGCACGCAGGTTACCATGGTAACATAATAGTGGGAAAGAAACAGGAAAATTGTCGGTCTCTTTCTCTCTTGTATGTTACCATGGTAACCTGCATGCATAATGCCTGCATGCAGAGGTGTAATTCCTCCTTTAATGACCCTCTTTCAATTCACTGGCTTCTAACAGTTTTTTACGAAAATAACGTAAATTATGTAATTTACGTAGAAAACCTTGTGGGACGTGGGACCTGGGACGCGTCAAAAGCCATCACTGGTTAGAGTGGTTAGACGGATGTACTTGTGTCTCCTTTTTATTAAAACATTCTGTATAAAATTTGCATTGAGAATCAAGAATATTTCAGTCAAATAATTATTTTTTCTCTTATTCAAATACCTAATTACCTAATTTGATATCATTAAGAGTATATCAACAATGTATACGATCCCGTATACGATCTTCTTAGAAAACATGTATTTTTCCCAATAAAAATACAAAATGGCAGTTTTTCGGCAGATTTAATATTTGATGGATTTTATGAAAAAATTAGTAACTAAAAAGTGTAACATGGGTGGAACGGTCTAAGGAGCGTTGAGTGATAAATGAATGCTTGGGCAAATGTCAAATCACCAAAGATATACATATTTTATTTTACTTTATAATCGTGGATTTAGGCTCAAAAGATAGTCTGCGCAAATGTCTGATGGGCTTTTACTTTTTGTAGCGGGATTTAGGTACTGAAAAAATTATATTTATGTGTGAACGAAACTTCAACTTCAATGGCAACGTCAGCGAATGGGAATGGAAATCTAGTCGACGAATTTGAAGAAGCATTTCAGGTAATTGAATTCTAATTTTTACCTGACTCATTCAGACTTACAATTTAAACAGTCTCAACATTTTCTACTAGACTTCCAATTTTGAAAATAATTCCGAACAATACTCTCACTTTTTATTTTGCATCTAATAATACTATTAATATAATATACATAATAATATAATAATAATACTATTCCATTTATTATGGGCTAAATTTCAATGGAAATATTTATTTATAGCAATGCTTGCACATGTTGACAAAAGACGAAGGGTTAGGAAACAACGATAGTGGAGGTTTGTCTGTTGATAAAGACGAGGCAAAAGGAGAAGTAGAGCAAGTCACTTTGCGATTCATAGACCTGGCACGCCAAGTAGAAGCTTTCTTTCTCCAAAGGCGATTTCTTTTATCTGCCTTAAAACCAGAACTTGTCTTGAAGGAAGATATTAATGACCTTCGAATGGAACTTACACGAAAAGAAGAATTAATAAAAAGGCATTATGATAAAATTGCAGTCTGGCAAAACCTCCTTGCGGATTTACAAGGCTGGGCCAAGTCTCCAGCACAAGGTCCAGCTCCAAATGGTAAAATAATTATTTTTTATTTAAAACTCACAGTTGAAAAGCAATTGATACGATTAATTTTATAAATAACCTTTTGATATTAAATAAATGCAATTCTGGTTTCATCTCAAGGTCTAGCGAATGGTACCCAAGGCGTTCAAGGTCAACAAGTAGGAAATGGGGCAGGAGCATCAACAATGCAGCAACAACAGATGCTGCAACAACACCAGCAGCAACTACAACAGCAACAATTACAGCAAATTCAACAACATCAATTGCAGCAACAGCAACTCCATCAACAACAGGTATTTAAGTAATACCGTTAAAAAGCATTAAGGCACGAAAGTAGAGGCAAGAGATGACAAATGCGTGAATTCTTGAACAATGGCATGTTGCGAGGTGAAGGCTCAATCTTATGAATTGAGATACCTAGAAAAATATCTCGAGAGTACTGAATGTTTGGTCCCTCGTCTGTATACGATGTTATTATTAAGAAAAATTCTAAATTATATTTTTGTCGTTTTTAATTTTAAATAAGTCTCAAGGCATAAATAACTCTATTTAGGCTTCAAATCTTACTTCAAGTTATGCCAATATTACCAAATAGAAATGAAGAGCTTATTCCTGATCTTTTTTTAGCAGTTAAATTACATATTTGAGCTTTTTAATAGTACTACTTTTAAAAATACTCAAGCATTTAAAAAAATCATAAACTCAGATAGATTTCTATTTTTCTAGATATTGTTCTACTCAAAGCTTGTTAAATTTTATGAAATTTTGTCATTGTTTTTGTTTTAGAAATAAGCTCTTCGATTCATTAGTGAGAGCTATAATAGATGTTAATTAATCAGCAAAGAGATTCAAGTGCACATCATCACACCATGCAGTCCTCGTATTTCACATTATCATGTAACCCAGTTTTGTATTTTGATTGCAACGGAGTATTCTTATATTTGCTACGTTGGCAATAAATTGTACACGAGTGCATGTGAAGATCTGAAAGTGAGTGCATATCGTTGTAAGATCTTTAAATACTTACAACTTACAAGCACTTTTCAAACAAAATTTAAAGTCCTTTGTGTGAATGGCAATGATATTTCTTACGCAAGTTTAGTGCCTTATCGCGAAAAAGTCATTGCATTACTTATCTGGAGAGGAAAAGAAGTGCACTTATTTTCTTACCTCTGAAATCTTGCCATTAGTTGCAGGGGAAAAGTTGTCGATAAAGAGATTGTTTTTATATGAAAGAGAAGCCAAAAATAATTAGATTTATTCGAGTATGGTGCCAAAATGACTTCCAAACGTGTACAAATTAACAGCCAAAAGAAATAAAAGGAATAATTTCAGACAATAAGAAATTTGAATTATGCAAATTTAGTACGTCGAAAAAAATCTGATAATACTCGCATTTTATTTTCATAAGTTCGATTTTTTTCCTGCGTCTGTTGGTACGTGGGTTTGTTGATGTTAAAAATTTTTATACATTTTTTATATATTTGTTTTTCTATTTTTTCGTTATTATTAACAAAGCCTGGATTTTTAAGCACATCTCGGCTTTTTAAAAGTTTAGTGAACCTTTGTTTATTTCTATCTTAATTAAAGCATTGAACTTTCTTTTCGTACCTCTTAACTTTCAACTTTTTGGTAAAAATTTGCCTGCTTAAAATTTGCTGCCTGACAGTCCAGGCTCTCATTACTTTATTATCTATTGTATTACCTTCTGTACCCACAAAATTATTTAAGTTGTTTTCCCCTCATATTTATAGAATTCGATTGTAAGACGACATACGTACTTGCATGTCGAACATATGCATGCACTTTGCATTTGCACAAAGAAATGAACGTGAATTTCATAAAGTATTAAAGAAAAAAAATATAAAAAATTAAAATTACCTAATCGAAGAAAAATTCCTTCTGCAAATGCTTTTTCGTATCTATTCGGAAGTATGAGTAGGCATTCTTTTATCACCTAGAGGGTTCATAAAAAAAGCTTATATCCAGTCGATTTGGTGTAGTGGATAAAAGCTTAAATACTTCTACTTACGTTGTCATTATGGTGCGAGTAGATTACTGTAGAATAAAACTGTTCACGGTGAACCATTGTGGCTTTCTTTCATTCACCTCGCCTACCTAATACCACGTCCCGATTCCCGTGGCTTTGTAATTTCTAAGGGTATTGCTGTTCACCTATTCGATAACATTTATGCATGTTTGTACCATTATATTTGAGTATTTAACACTGAAATTCGGTTTTGGTTAAAATTTCGGGATTTGGAATTTTTTACGTAAATTCATTGCTTTACTTTAGGAATTTCTTGATAAATCAAATCTTCATCTGCTTCTATCGTAATTTGATTATAGTCCTAAACTTCCACCACTGGCATTCATAATTCATAAACATTTTATGCAGAAATATTTTATTAACTAATTTAAAATAAAAATATTATTTATTTCTAATTATTTAAGATTTATAATTTAAAAAAAGTTACTTATCTTTTTCCAAATATTATTTGTGAAAAATAAAGTTTAATTCATTATAAATAAATGTTTTTCAGTTATTTCACTTCGTATTATATGTATATTTCTTTATATAGGTATATAGACTTCATACATTTTCAATATTTGAACAGTTTTGTCTTGTTTTACACATTCAGAAAAAATATAGTTACAGATAATTCAATTTTTCTTAATTTTAAAATTCAAAAATTTACTCAATAATATAGAAAACTTGAGTAACTCTTCCATTAATAGAAAATTTTTATTGTTTTCTTGACTGTTTCTGATATGTCATTACATTCAAAAGTTATTTATCCCTACAATTAATATTTAAAATATTTTTGCGGATTAAAATTACTTGTAGATAAAAAAGATCAATTTTTTGAAAAATTTTCTGAAAAATCTACTCTGATCATAAACTTGTAATTTTTATTTTTCTATTTTTGGTGATTTTAGAGTTACGATTTAAATTTGCAGGTACAAGGTCCCGGAGCACCACCACCAGGTATGCAGGGAGTCGGAGTGCCAGTCAACCAACAGGGAATGTTCATAGCCCAGGGTGGCGTTGGCGTACAGGGCGGGAGAGGTGGTGGCTTTCCTGTCGGGGGTGTTGGAAGCAGCGGTTTACCGAGTCATTTAGCGTTTCTGGAGAAGACGACGAGCAACATAGGGATGCCAGAAAGACGGAGTTGACGCGGAAGAGGGAGGGGGCGAGGCCGAGGTCGTGGAAGAGGTCGTGGGAGAGGTAGAGGCGGTGGAGGAAATCTTCCGCCTCCACCACCCCTTCTTGACCCTTCCGATCCTTCATCTTACGTCGCTGCTGCGACCTCTGTTACGGCGCCCCTTCCCTCACAGCAGCAACAACCACCACCTTGCTCTTAGTATCTTATTTTTCCATCGTAAGAGATTCTTCACTACCTTTCTGTTTTCCAACATCTCCATAAAAAATTTTCCCACACACACAAATGCAAAAATACAAATTCAAATCAATCAAAACTGAAATCCCAAAAAATCAAGAAAAAGAGTGAAAGTGCCTTTTTACAAGAAAGATACTTTTACGTACTAATAATACATTTTTTTACTGAAGTATATTTATTTCTTTGTTCTTAGATTTTCAGAGTATTTTTAATTAATCTGATAAATTTGTGTAACGCTTTTAGCATTTCTCATTGGTTATTTTCTATAACAGAAAAAAATGCTTTTTTTCTTTATCTTCACGATGGAAAAGTAAGATATTGCAAGTATGGTTTGTCTAGTAAATCTGGATAGCTTCTTTAAATTGATTACTGCAGCAGCAATTGTACATATATAAAACTTTTTAAACGTATGTAAATTAATCCTAACAAGAGATAATTTTAAGTTAAAAGACATACTATTTATAATATTTATATTATATATATATAAATATATATATAAATATTATATTATATAATATTTATATTATTGATTCTTTCGTTTACTGGATAATTTGATTAAGATCGAGGTTCGTTGCAAGCCTCGTGAATTTTATCATGTAAGCAATTAAAAATTCTTAGCAATTTACTCTATTGAACATAAGATTATTTCCCTTGACAATTTGTCTCGCTAATAAAAGTGAATACAAACAAATAAAATTGACTGATTATTTATTACAAAACAGTACACATTAAAATCTTATAAACATGACTCGTGCCTCTCCTTTGAGTTTCAAACTCTGATCCTAAAGCTGAATTTCTTCATCTCACTTCTTAACTCGAATTGTTTAACTTTCTTTTTGACAAATAGGTTTTTAAAAATAAAGTAAGATAGGCACATTTTTATTGTAATATTGTGTCTAGTCCAGTATAGTGGATTATTTTTGATAGACATTTACATTTAAGAAAAAAGCTATAGCGCAAGACAGATATTAAATGTTTTGAGCACTTTTCGCAAGAGGAAAAAAGACAAAGATATGTGAAGTCTTTTTTCCATTCACGAAACGGAAGTAAAAACTGCTCAAAACATTTTAAGCTGTATATGACGTCAAATTTGCTTCCGCTCTTAAATGAAAAGGTCTATTGGCTCGCACGTAAGTATTCGAGTCGAAATATATAACAAAAGAAAGTAACACATGGAAATGATTTCAGAATTAGGATTGATATATATATAAATAAATGTTTATGTATATTCATTTATATATACATATCTGGTGTGCGTAGATGTCCTGCTTAAGACAACTGTTGCAGGAAAGTTATCAGGGTGCGCGTTGGACGACCCGTTATTCCTGCAGGAAGATAAGGGTGTCCACCTTGGTCAGGACCCATGACTCCAGCGATATCCAGATGAATCCAGGGTATTTTGCTATCCACAAACTCCTTCAGGAATGCCGCTGCGGTGCAAGAACCTGCCTTGCTATTTTTGGCGAGGTTGTTCAGATCTGCAGATTTTTCTGCCTCTGCAAAAAGTAACAGATTATTAATTGATTTTTTACCTTCTTTAACTAATGCTTTAATTTTAAATGAACTATTTTATTATCTTTTAATGAATTTCGAATTTGAAAGTTTATTCTTTTATAAAATATTTGTATAAATTCTACATAAAAATTGAACTTACTTGCTACTTTATCAGTGAAATATTGCCACAGAGGAAGTCTCCATGTTCTGTCTCCGCTAAGTGTTCCGGATTGTCTCAAAGTTTGGTACAAATCGTTGTTATTAGTAAAAACACCAGTCGCTGCTGATCCTAAAGCAATTCGCACTGCACCCGTCAACGTTGCAATATCCAGAATAAATCTGCGAAGACAATAAAATTATGGAAAATTTCAAGGAGAAAAATGAATTTACCTACACATTATTAACAAGATATCAAAATGTGTATTTTGCTTTGCCCATGAAAATACACTGTCTTATATAAATGAGTTATACAAAAGGAAAGTGCTATTCGATTTTTTAAGGGATATAAAAGTCTACTTGGAACAATTTAATTTTTTAAGCTTGGAAACCTGGAAAAATTCTAACTTTTACTAGATAGTTAGTATTAGTATAGCTATACAGTTTATAAATTGAAAAAAAGTAAAAAAAATACCTTGGGTTAAATTCGTGTGCGTAGGATAAGGCATCGGCAAGAATAAGGCGACCTTCAGCATCAGTATTGTCAACAATAATAGTCTTTCCGTTCATTGCAACAACTAAGTCTCCGGGTTTAGTGGCATGTCCTGAAGGTAGATTTTCCGTCAGTGGGATTAGTCCTATAATATTCTTCTGAAGTTTTAATTCAGCTGCAGCTTTGATTGCTGCAACAACACAAGCTGCACCTCCCATGTCTGCTCTCATCTCAGACATCAGTGCACTTGGCTAAAAGTTTTTATTTATTAACAATCATTTTCTACTGGCAATTAAAAAAATTATTAAATCATTTCTGAATCTCACCTTAATACTAATACCACCAGAATCGAAAGTAACTCCTTTACCAACAAAGGCAATTGGAGGGTCTGAGCTTCCTTTATAGTGAATTTCGAGAAATTTGGGCTCCTCATTGCTTCCTCGAGCTACACTTAAAAAAGATCCCATTTTCTTTTTCTCTGCCCAAGCCTTGTCATGAATCTGAACAGAGACTCCTAAGTTACCAAGAACTCTAGAAGCTTCCTCAGCAAATATCGTTGGGGTCATCAAATTAGCTGGTGTATCGGAGAGTTTTCTCGCCCAGTTTTGAGCCTGTGCTTTTTTCAGGCCCACTTTCCATTCATTCCTAAAAAAAAGTTGGAAATGTAAAAATACCAGAATTGTGAATTTGATTATTGAATTAAATAATTATTTATACTCACTCTCCTTCGTTTCCGTAGAGAGAAATCTTTGGAAAGACCTTCTTTTTCTCTTGATTTTTGTATTCTTGGAAAAACCAAGCAGAAAGTATCGAACCTTCTGCTGAAGCTTCCGCATCTCCTAACGATTCTATACTTATGTCCTTGACTTCCACAGCGTCCAAAGCTCGTACGGCCGCTAGACAGCAAAGAACATAAATTAATTTGCATTAATTTACTAGAACAATAATTAAGAAATGAAAAACTCTTGACGATTGAAAAATGTAAATTACCAGCAGCGGCGGTACGAACATTATCCTTGCCCTCATGAATTTCTTCCAGCTCATTGATACCAAGATTAGGCTTTCCGAGACCAACAACAGCGATTGCAGAGTAAGAGTCATCCAAGCCCCAAAAAACTCTGGTCTCTGCTTTCTTGATTTGTGGCCCAGCTCTACATTAACAGAGTCGTTAAAATATGTATCAGAAATCTAAAATGGGGAAAAGGAGAAGGAAGTATTTCTCAAAGTTAAAAATCAAGTCTTTTGTTGACACCGATTCATGAATTTATTACGTAAATGGTTTAGATTCTTCACATTAGTTAAATACCTTATCTGCACATTTGAAATTCAGTCTAAAAATATACTATTTTTTAATTTTATGTTACAATTCTTTTTTTAGAGTTTCTTCGGTTTTTAACAGATTTATATTGATTTCCTTTATCTTAAAATAAAACTACATTTACTTCTACATTCAAAATTAAGATTCTATAAGAATGACAATGCAAAATATTGAAAAGGAATTTTTTTTCAATTGCATAACATATTTACAAAAACTTCGTATTTTTCACTATATTTATAGATTTAAAAGAAAGCCTGAAGTTTAATATTTTACAACAACTTAGTTTAAATCGAGCTCGACCCTCAAACTTGTACAAATTAACTGCCTAGAGACACTATTGTATTAGTCCTCAAAATGAAACTGTATTGCTGCATTCTTCTTTTATATTTTGAAATATTAGGCTACTTAGATTTATTGAGTAACAGACTTTTTTCGCTGTCATCAAACATTGAAGGCTAAGTTAAAATCAACTTTAATCACTATAGCTATTAATTGATTGGATGCTTCCTAAATAAGTCTAAGTTACTGACTCCAAACGTAGTTTATTTTTACGAGTTATAAATTAAGAGAACAATCACCAACAGAGACATATGTGACCTGTCGTGAAGAAAGGTAAGTTAGGGCGCAAAAATCAATTTTCGGATTTTGGCATTTATAAGTAGTTCATAAGTTGTTCTTTCCAATGGACAAATCGAAAAAATTCTGACCCGGAAAATAGCGATCTTCGTTGTTAGCCACTCTTTTAAACTCTCGCCCTGAAAAATCTTGCCTAACTCCCTAACGTCCCTTTCTTAACGATAGGTCACATTATTATTCTATATTTTATTATCATTATAATTCAGTCTGAATTTCCTTCAATACTTAGACAAAACACAACAAAATAGACAAAATACATTTTCTATTTGCTATACATTCTAAAAACATTTTTCTGCAATTGAGATTCCAATAAAAGTTCAAATTACTCCTCTACAAAACAAATTATTATAATTATCATAAATATTAATAATCACAGGAAAAGACAAAATTTACCATATTTACTATATCCATATTTGCGTACTGAGTTTAATATCTTCTGTACCCAAGTCATGAAGCATAAAAGCACTTTTTGAAAATTTTAATTCTTTGAGTTTTTATGTTCTGACCTACATGAACGTTAAACTGTGGATTCTTGGTTCAAAGTTTCATTTTCATTGCTTCAAATGATGATCAATAAACGAAGTGATAATTTAAAAAAATTTCAATTACAAAACTTTTCAATTCCAAAGTGTGCGAAATAAAAACCCTCTAAATTTAAATGCGCATCATTAAAAGTCTAAGAATTCAAAAAAATTATAACCTGCCGATCAAACTACGCCGAAATAAAATTTGTGCATTTCTAAACCAATTCTAAAATCTTAATGAGCCCTTGCGAGTTTGCAGCGACCACTACATTAGAATTCTGTCGCCAACAAACTGCAGATACAAATTCATTGAGATCCTCTTCTCTCCTCTCCTGAAATTCCAAAAGACTTCTAGCTGCTCCAAACTTGTAAGATAAAAGTTTCTTCGTTAGTCCCTTATAATAAACATAAACCGCGTTGTTTTCAGAGCCACAAACGATGTAATCTCCATCAGTTGCTAGACCTACAAAGTTTTTCTCATTTACGTGTCCCACAAACGACCTCAGATAATGTGGATTGTTGATATTCCACATTTTCAACTGAGAATCCGTGCTTGCCGAGACAATCTCTTCTTTATTGAGAAACTTTACGTATGAAACAGCCTTACGATGTCCTTTGAAGATACAAAGTGCCTCCTTCATGTTCCTTAAATCATAGTAATGTACACAGTGATCCGCAGATCCAAATGCTAAATGATGCGAACTACGAGGATTAAATTTCACACAACAAACATTCGCCTTTGCATCTAAAGATGTAACCGAGTATTCCATATTCAGAGACCAGAGCTTTACTCTAGCGTCATCTGAACCAGATGCAATTAATCGACTGTCCATGTTGTTGAAATCTACAGACCAGCATCTTTTCTCATGCTCATGGAAAACCTTAGTTTTCTGACCAGCCTCTGCATCCCAAACCGCTACGATTCCTTCATAATCAGAAGAAGCCAACATATTCTTGTAATAAGAATTCCATGAAATACAAGAAATCTTCGAATCTGAGACCATTTGGACACAAGGATAGTGAATATCCACCGTGTCACGAATCACCGCTCCATAGTCAAAGATCTTGATTCGTTTCGTGACTCCAGCAATTGCGAAAAATTCGTTGTCTTTATCGAATTCGATGCTCGAGACGATCGTTGGGTTATGAAAAATATCCCACGAATAATTCAATGTCGCTAGAGGTCGCAGAGAATTGTACCTCGAAAATTTCACAAGATTTTCTCGAAATAGATCCAAGCCTGAACTTGATTGAGCCTGAGAATCCTGAGTTGGATTTTTACCTTGACTGAACAAATGCTCTTTTGCTCGGGTGTCGAAATAACACTGAACAAAATCATCGAAATGAGCGTGCATTCTTTTCCTACGAATCGCTAAAGAAGAACTGCTTGCGTAATCATTTTGCTTCTGATTTATATTTTTGAACTGATCACCTTCATTGGGCTTGACCATATTTGAGTCTATGTTATTTATCAAGTTAATCATCTCTTTTCTGATATCAGACATCTGATTAGTATCATTAGCACCTGACTTTTTGAGATCCTCGACTCGAGGACACTTTTTTTGTACGTCTTTAAGGATTTTTTCAACCACCTTCATGTCCTTTTTAATTAAAGCGATTTCCTTGTGCAATTGTCGTTCACGCTCCTCTTTTTGATGGAGAAGATTCTGAAGAAATTCGTGAAGTAATTTATTTTGCGCTACACAGGATTCTGCCTCGAGGAGTTGCTTTCGTTGTGTGAGAACTTCTAGCATGACGTTTACATCTGGTAATGTGAGATTAGCACTTTCTGCAGCTACAAAATCTCGTAAACCATCATTTGATGGAACAGAAATTTCAGATCCGAGTCCTCTCTTTCCATCAGAGTAGCTTAATTCTGCAATTCCTTTTATGCGACTTTTGTACTTGGAGACTAATTCGTTTAGAACAAAATTGGGGAAAATGTCTTGCTGACTTAAAATGTCACTACACTTGGGACACCTGCCATTGATTTCGAGAGACTTTGTTATGCAGCGATAACAGAAGGTATGGCCACATCGGGTAATATGAGCTTCGTCAATTAATTCAAAGCAAATTGGACATAGGTAATCGTTATTTTTATCTTCTATAGTTCCACCGATTCCATGAAGAACGGTGCCTCCGCTACTTCCAGCTTCTCCACTTGCCATTTTATATTTTTTATTTCGTGGTTAAAGGATCAATTACGATAAAATCAAGAACTGGATAAGCTTATCAGTAAATGTAATTTTGCGTGACGTTTCTCCGGGTTTAGATAAGCCAGCGCGAGGCTTAGTCCCTCCTGAAACAATCAAAATAATGCCGGTGAGCTCAAAGATTCGGGGATGTCAAGAAATTTTTTTAACATTACAAACAATAAATTATCGAAATAAAAAATTATGAAGGTTGTATAAAGAACTGTGGAACGGTACGTTTTTATAAAAGCTCAGGCAGCATTATGACAATTGTTTCAGGCTGGAAATTTGAAATTGATTTCAATGTGCTTATCGATCAAACATAATTAAGTTGAAACCCGGTTATATATACAACGAATGGAGAACGGGGACGTGAAATGTGAAAGGAATTGTTTATTTGGTATCGTAGGTTCTATATCTTTAATTAATTATTATTTCAGAAGAAACTGATGCCAGTAAAAAAGCATTTCTGAAGTTTCATAAATAATTCTTATTTGAGAAATATCTGACATTACGTAGGAAGTGGTATTGCAAGTTATCTACAAAGGAAAAACATTATGCTGATGGAAAAGATAACAAAATTCGAATGAATAATACTGAATCCTAAATATTTCAATGCAGTTTCAAAATTATTTTTGTATGAAAATTGTTAAAAAATTTGAACTAATACTACATGTGAATTTGAAATAAAAACTGATAAAAATTTTTGGCAAATTACAAAAGTATATTGAAAGATTATTATCCTTATCGGATCCCTATCGAAGATTCATTCTCGTGAATTGTCGATTATTGCATAAAAACTTAAGCTTTTTTCTTATCAAGGTAAGCTATTTATGAAAAAACATATCTAATTCGAAACCGAGTTAGAGCATTAAAGTATTTCTCATAGCACTTTATTGAATTCAGGAAACAAAAGTGATGAATTGCACCAGAAGCTAGTGAAAAAAATTTCTGAAACAATCGTCATTTTTCATACTAGAAATTGATTAATTTCTTTCCTATTTGAAAATGAACAGAGATAATATTTTGAAAAATTTGTAGTTTTAATTACTGAATGGAAACAGCGTATTGGAAAAACAATTCCAATTAACAAATATGAAGTATTTGATGAAAAATAAAAATATAGAAACATGTTTTTGTGAAGAAAAACTTAAGTAAATTGCAATCTGCTTTCTTTGAAAAGCTTTCCTTGAAACTATAGAAAATCGGTGTAAACTTTGAAAGCTCCATCAAATCAAATAAGAATGTGATAGAAAATAAGACTTACAACTGGATGTGTTTGAGAAGCTTTCCATTACAAATTTCATTGTATTTCGTAGCTGCAGGTGTTAGCTTTGTTATTACCGACTCATCTTTAGTTTCCGTATCATAGATTCCGAGCACTAATCCTTTCTGTTAAAAGCAAACAACAAATAGTTATTTTCTAAAATTCAATGAATAAAAATATACAAAAGGTTCTAAGATAATATGTAAAAACTCAATTAAATCATAAAAAGTCCAAATTTTATTAGAATATTTGAAATATAAAACTGAGATAGTAATTCAATTTTATAAAGAAGATATGCTTCGTACTGCTGAGTCTCGGATTCTGTTTGATCGCGACATGATGAATTAAATTGTTGATTGAAAGCACTTGTCACACCAGATGTTTTTAATAATGAGAATTTCTGCCTCTCAAAATATCTTCAAGTCAAATATCTTCTTGTATCTCAAAGATAAGAAAATACACTTATCAAATATAATTCTAACTCCGGACTTTATCACAAAACTTGATTCTTAAAATTCAGTAAGGAAGTAGATATTTTTAAATAAAAGTATATTTTCTCTAATGAATTTACAAAGCAAGAATTTTTCATTTTTTTATTCTACATATTTACCTACTTTATTTTAATAAATCTAAAACTTTTTGAATTCAGTAGGTTCTACCAAAAAATAAAGTTTTCGGAGTTTGTGAGGAAGATATTAAATTTTACTAAAAAATAAGACAAACTAAAGTTTCATCAAATGAAAAATTTGGATTTTCAAAATTTTCATTTTGGAATATTGGACAGTAGATTAAAACCAGCGGAACGTTTTTCAAGAACAGATGTTGCTTAGCATATTGTTATTGTGTGCAAATATTTTGCGTTCAGCGCCAATCTTGTTTTATCTGCTCTAAATTGCTAACAAGACTTTTGAAACTGACGGCTAGTTTGCAGTAAAGAGTTAAAGCATATAAAGCTCAATAGGATAAAAATCTCTGGGAATAGATTTTTCACTATAAAATAATAAAGAATTGTGGAAAGTAATTACCTTCATGGTAGAGCAGTTTACAAAAAAACGGAACTGCGAAATTCCGTAATGCACTCCCTTTCCCCTAATAAGATACAATGCCATAATTCTCTCATGAGAGCATTTTCAGTGATACGCCATTGGCGCCTCCCACAGTGGATTCCAAAATTATAATTTCCTGCGGAAGTCTCGACTAATTTTCACTGATTGGTCAAAACATGGAGGGGTTTTTAAATTAATAAGTAGAAAAATACTTATGTAGAAATGTATTAATTAATTGAACGGAAATGTATAATACTCTTTTTCAACATAGAAAAGAAAGTTTTATTTAATATCCGTGGTCCTTCACAATTAATATATACGTAAATACATGTTGATAAATATAATTAAAATAAGGTGGTAGACAGAGTGCACGGCGGTGAATTCTAAATTTCTAAAGGTGTTTTATAGTTTTACCACTCCGGCTGCGGGCTGGCAAATTCATCTACAGAAGTTGATTGGTCCATTCTGTTGAATCCTGTTTGTTAAGCAACGGGATGTGCCAATAAAGTACTGTAAATGCAATTCTCGGTCCACAGCGGCGCGCAGCCGAAGAGGTATAAAAGCACCATAAATGCTGCGAGTTGAAAACACGGAAGTTTTGAAAATGGCTATGCGACACCTGTTGGCCATGTGACACTATCAGCTTTATTGGATTTCCCCACGGTCGTATAGACAGGTCTGGCATCTCCCGTGGTGGGGGATGTTCCCTATTGTAGTCAGAATGTTTCATATTTTCGCCGCGGAGAGCGCTAGTATCGAAATGTTACAGCATATTCAAATTCGAAAAGAGTCAATATCAAAATTCCATTTTCCAGTTAAATTATACGAGATACGAAAAAACGTTATGATACAATATTATTTTCTACATAAAGACCTACAAATTTGAATTGTAACATTTTTTCATAAGATGCATATTTTTTTTTTTAATTCAAAAATAATCTATTGAAAATCCAAAATTCAATTTTTTAACAATAATATGTGAAATACGAAAAAAACGTAAGAATACAAAGTTGTTCGTTTCAAAAAGATCTACAAGTTTTGTCTTACACAGTTTATGGAAAAACATATATTTTTCGTTTCAATTCCAAAAAATACGATTAAAATTCAATAATTCCATTTTTTAGACAAAATATATGAGATACATAAAAAAAGTTTAGATGAAAAATTATTTGCCTGAATGAGGTCTACACATTCTTATTAAGAAATTTCTCGACAGGATGTATATTTTATGTTTTGATTTTTAATATTAAATAATTAGATTTTTTTTCACCAAAATATGTGAGATACGAAATAAGCGTTGTTCTGCAAAATCGTTTCCTTAAGGTAGTACGATCACGAAAATTAGACCTCAGACAAAACTAGATAATTTTGCTTTCAAGAATAGCAACATTATTATTGAAGGGCCAATTTGAATGAGAAAAGATTATTTTTCATGAAAAAAATTTGAAACACAAAAAAATAATGTTATTAATAAATTTTATTTTTGCCCAAACTTATTTTCTTATCGCTTCGAGTCAAATTTTTGAAAATGATGCGATTCTAATAAATTATGGTTCATTTTTTTAGAAAAAAGATTCTCTGCAACTTGACCGTTTCCTGTTTTTGAATTTTTTCTTGAAAGCAAAATTATCTATTTTAGCCTGAGGTCTAATTTTCGTGATCGTACTACCTTAAATAAAGTCTACGATTATTTTTTCTTTTTGAGAGATTTGGAAGAAAATAAATTATTTTAATCATGTAATTTATTAAAAAGTTACTGAAATGTGTACAGAAAATCGAGCGCGAAGCGCGAGTGTCATGATGAGAATGTGTTCCTTAAGGCCGATAGAGCCTTAAGTAAATTGAATTTCCTGTTTCACTTAAACTGAAAAAGAAATTTAGTGAATTTGAGAAAATGAGTAATTCACATCATCTTTAATATTATAAAATTGGTTTGAGCTTCAGTATTAAATTATA
Organism: Diplolepis rosae; assembly: GCA_030998225.1. NCBI lineage: Eukaryota > Metazoa > Arthropoda > Insecta > Hymenoptera > Diplolepididae > Diplolepis > Diplolepis rosae. Next base: position 6,646,742 of record JAPYXD010000727.1, on the reverse strand, counting down.
AGAAATAAACTTAAATGTATGCGAAGAGCACAAGACCGAGCGCGAAGCGCGAGGTCCAGAAAGATCGGAGCGTGAAGCGCGACGATCAAATTGCGCGCCCTAGGCGCGCTCAAGCTTGCGAGCGAAGCGAGCTGCGCGCAATGAGAATGTGCCCGCGAAGCAGGCAGATTTTTTTTAAATAAATGCTTACACACTATTAGTTAGAATGTGTGACATAATATTAGAATTTCTTTACAGTTCAATAAATGCAAATTTTGATATTCTTATATATCATATTTAACAGATTTATCTACATATATTGAAAATTGGATATTTTATTTGCCTTTTCTGATGATACTGAGTGATTTACCATTGTTTAAAAGTTTTTGTAGCAGATACGGTATTTCCAGTCCAAGTAGTTGAAATTGTTAGCGTAACTGCAAATTTTCACTGAAAATTATAAAAATACATCTTTTTTTTGTAAAATCTAAAAAAGCAGTGCCTTATTAGTCTTTAGCAAGATCGCCCGGAATCCCACTATACCTACGAATTGAAGAATTTTATATCTTTACGTTTAAATTTTATAGCGATTACTTAAAAAACAGTTATTGATGTTTCAGATATTTGAAACAATTAACAATCACAACATGACTTGGAAACCTGGATCTGCTACAATATATTGTCCTACATGCTCATGAGTCATGAAAAGTTAGTTGATTAAGAGGGCGAAACACTGTAGAAATTGAAAAAATGTAATCAATAATTGAGTAAAGCTGGGACACAGTGACTTTAGGTGAAAATTAAAAATTTATTTACGTATTCATTCAATAACGAATTATAAAGTTTAATCAACTGTTTTAGAGTTAACTCAACTGTCCAATTAAACTTTATAATTCGTTATTGAATAAATACGTTAAAAAAATTTAAACTTTCACCAAAAGCCACTATGTCCTAGCTTTACACAATTTTTGATTAAATTTTCACAAATGAATTTTCTTTGTGTAGGCTGAAATTATTGAAATAAATCCGAAAAAATATGTAGCCGCCACTTTTCGCAGAAACGAGAAGTCGAAAGTCTGCTTCTCTCTCTCTCTCAGGTTCGATTTTCTCGAGCGTTCCCCCCACCACTTTACAATGTTGTCTGTCTCTCTTGCACATGTACATTTCGGCCACGTTCGTTTATGCAGCCCTCTCGCGGCCATAGACCTACGGTAAAATACGGATTTTCTTGGGCGTTCCCCCACCATTTCTACGAATTTCCGAAAAAAAATCTGGCAACACTGGTGCATAGTCGCATACAGAGTTCTATGAGGGCGGTCGGTCTTCGCGGAAGCACAACCGTGCACAATTATGTTTATTTATTGAAACTTTTTTTTACATTTATAAATACAGTAAAACCTATCGTAGCCGACACTCTCCTAACGAACATCCCACTCTGACGCGTCACATTATTGGTCGAGAAATGTGCACGGTCAGGGCCGCCTTAAACACCGTCTTTGGAGGGTCCTCATATTTTGGTAAAACATCTTGGAAATTTTTTTTTCTAATGAATATTTTGAATGAAATATTAATATAATTATTGATTATATTTGAATTATAAATTTTAATTACAATATAACTTAAAAAAATTGACAAATTTTCATAACCAATTATATTTCAACTTATTAAGATCTTAAATATGTATACACAGTCGTGCAACATAACCTCAACTGTCATCTATACATTTTCCTCTAAAAGCACTAAATATTCCTTATAGTTTTTTATCGACTGAATTTATCCATTAAATTTTTAAATTGTCAACTAAAAGAACTGATTATTTTTCAAACTAACTTTTACTCACCTTTTTGCACAAAAGTAAACACAACAAATATGTACAAACCGATATACGTGTGTTACTAAACACAGGGGCACCTGTTGCCACAGCACTGAACCAAGCTAGTAATAAGTCCCTAGCAATTATTGCATGTCATTGGTACCCATCGTAGCCGAACTTGTCTCCCATATGTGTCGGCTACGATAGGTTTTACTGTATTCAGGGCCAAATAAACCTTCTTTTTTTTCTTTTATTCAATTTCTCTAAGTTTCAAATCAATATCTCATTTCGTGTGGAAAAGCGACAAAAATAACCCATATTTAATTTTTTCTGAATTTTTAGCCAAAAGAAGCAGATAAACGTAATTTTTATTCTTTCAAGCATTTTCCAAACTTTTAGAATGGTATTTTCATTACGAAAGTAGTTATATGGGCGAGAATAATAAAATTTATTACTTGGTCACGTGTCTCACCTAGGACATGGCCTTAAACCAGAGTCGACAGGGCTGAGCCTTACTTTGATCTCTTTATGTCTATATTGTCTATTTTCCATGCTTGTTGCCCTGGTTGTGCATTCTGCATCGTTTTAGATAACCTTAAAATATAACGCCGACTCGATATTAGTAGAACAAAATATTGAATGTTATTGACGTTCTATCTGTTCTGTTAAAAAGTCAATAAATTCAGGTATGTCTTTAAAGATTTATTTTTAATTTCATAGTATTTTTTAAACTAAAAATACAGCAAAGTATTAACAACCTTTTCAGGTTCGGCATTCACGTTTGTTTATTTGAAATAATTTAAAAGCTGTGATATCATATATAAAATTTTTTTCGTTCAGTCAATAATTATAGCGCTGGATTTTTAATTTAAAAGTTGTATAGATATATACCTTATGCAAAAATCAAATTTTTTGTTCATTGGAGGTTGTGTTTGTCCACAGGTACTATCATGGATATAAGACCGAATAATACAATTTATATCAATAACTTGAACGAAAAAATTAAAAAGGAAGAGTTAAAAAAGTCGTTATACGCAATATTTAGTCAATTTGGCCAAATTTTGGACATTGTAGCTCTTAAAACGTTGAAAATGCGAGGACAAGCCTTTGTCATCTTCAAGGAAATTTCCAGTGGTACAAACGCTTTAAGATCCATGCAAGGGTTTCCATTCTACGATAAACCAATGGTACGCTGTTTTTAATTCACTTGAAAAATTCAATAACTTATGATTTTAGAATTAATTTCAATAACTTATTTTTAAATATTGCGTTTCTAACTGAAAATCTTTACTTAGTGGAACATTTTGAATCTATGTAGTTTGTTTACTATTTTATTAATATAATAAAACAATAATATTAGACAATAGTTATACTTTTGTTACAATTTCTATAATGCACAGTTTAATAAAATATTTTATTGTGTATAGTAATGTTGAAGAGTTACATTAGTCTATTCACTTCACGCTATTATAACAACGAAAAATTATTTAAAGCGCGTCTGCAATACTTTATAATTGCCTATTTAGTTTTTGGGTAATATATTTTCCTCGTACGCTAGAGTTAAGAAATATGTGTGTCAGAAATAAAAAAAAGCAGGTTAGAATACAAAATTGTTTTGCTTTATCGGGACTAAGTGGCAAAATCATTCATATACGTAAATTAGCTTTATTTCAGTAAACGTTAAACTTGCTACATTTGTTTTATTTTTCTAAATGTTAAAATTTGTTGTTCACTCACTAATACTTCTATTTTAAATTTGAGTTTATATTAAATCATAAACAAATGTATTCATTAGAAAATTTTGTAATCATAAATTTTTATTTTTCAGAGGATACAATATGCAAAACAGGACAGTGATGTGATTGCAAAGATGAAAGGTACCTTTGCAGAAAGGCCAAAGAAGCAGAAACGCATTTTGCCTGCTGCGGAAGAGGAAGCAAAACGAGCTAAAAAGCGGGCTAAGGAACAGTCAAAACATTCGCAACAGGTCGGATATCATGCTGGCGTACCTCAACACATGGGATTAGCAAATGCTGCGGTACCTGAGCAGCCACCAAACCAAATCCTCTTCCTCACGAATTTACCAGATGAGACAAGCGAGATGATGTTGTCTATGCTCTTCAACCAATTTCCAGGTTTCAAAGAAGTCAGATTGGTCCCAAATCGACATGATATTGCCTTCGTGGAGTTCGAAAACGAAGTGCAATCCGGAGCCGCCAAGGACGCTCTTCAAGGATTTAAAATCACACCTTCTCACGCAATGAAAATTTCTTTCGCCAAAAAATAAATTACTTTATTTTATATTCATTAAAAGCATCCTTAGTTTTTAAAGGAAAAAATATTCTTTCAAAATAATAAGAGTATTTGTGTAAATACTGAAATCGATTGTTTGTATTATTACATTCAACACCACTTAATATACAATCACAAAAAAACAGATATTCATTTCATAAATTTGTTTAGAAAAAGCAAATTTTTGCATGTTGTGCGAGTGGAGTACGTACACATTTCTTTACAAAGCAAAATTGATAATTTTGAAATTTTTCAAGTTTTAATATTTATAATTCTAATTGAAATCATTTAGAAAAATATGTGTCCTTCGTGTTTACAGTTATTTCAAAGTTTGGTTTTTTGCAATTTCCTAGAATGAACTTTATAATAAAAGAGATATTATAAACTTCAAGGTTGTAATAATTTATTTCGTTTGCCAAGTAAGAGGTAATTTAGTAAAAATATAAAACTCCTTGGTTTAATAATTTTTCAACTTTTTGGATAAAATTATTTCATTTAAGGGATATTTTTTATATTGGCAATACATTTTGATGATAAATTTATTAGATTCGTACGCGGAATTTATAAACAGGCCTCCAGAGTAGAAAACTAACGGTTAGTAAACAATAATAGCTGACCTAGAGAGTGTAAACATTAATAAGTTCGTCTGACAAAATGATTCTATACGTGTTCGTAACTGTTTCACTCTCGTCGTAATTTTGTTTGTCTTAGGAACTTTTAAAATAATTTTATATCTTTAAAAAAAAAGATTAATTAACATGAGGTCAGGAGATTACAATTTTGAAAGCATTTTAGGCAATGGAACATTTGGGTAACCTTAGAATTAAAAAGACAAGAACTATACAAAAATATATTTTTCTTATACTTTATTACTTGACAGAGTGGTGCATTTAGTTACAAGGAAAATTGATTGGAAACCGTTCGTTATCAAGGAACAAAATTTAAGTGCCACAAGTATTTTGAGTTTCAAGGTATTTTAATTAATTGTCACTAGAAAACTATTTTCAACAAATAAGACATTTCTCTCAAAAATTTTTTTAAAGATGGTTTTAGGAGAAATTGATTCAATGCGAAAGTTAAGACACCCCAACATTGTTTCTTATCGTGGAGCTTGGCTAGAAGGCAATCGAAGTTACATTTTGATGGAATTTGCACGTCATGGAACACTAAAAGATTTGCTTGAAAAACGACGATTTCCTCTGAAAGAAGAGGCAGTTATATAAATTCTATTTTTCCTAGTTAGTATTTTGTTCCCCATAAATTGATTTTAACTATCTTCATTTTAATTTCAGGATGCTCTCTATTTATTCACCCAGGTTGTGCTAGGAGTACATCATATTCATTCGAAAAATATCTTGCACAGGGATTTAAAACCTGAAAATATAATGCTCACTGGTAGAAATGCGGATGTAGTGAAAATCGTTGACTTTGGGCTTTCGAAAAATACTCAAGAGTAGTATTCATTAATAATTATTAATTTTTATTTAATATTTTTATTCTTTATCTATTTTAGTGACTATAATTTGTTGATTCAATATTCTATTTTTAAATTAAAATTTCCAAATATTTGGAGATAATATTAAATATAAATAGATATTTATTTCAGAAACACATTATGTCATGCCGGAACTTTTTTTTATATGGCACCTGAAATGTTACAAGGTCAAATTTATGATTACAAAAGCGATATTTGGAGCATGGGTGTAGTTCTCTACGAGATGGTTACAAAGAGACTTCCTTTTCCTGCAACGGTATATAAAATTATATCATATTTGCCCTAATATTTTCATATGGCTCAGAAATTATTCCAATACTTATTTATCTATGTGTTTATAGTCGCCTAACCGTTTTGTTTTGTATGAAAATGCCTGAAATTTCTAAGCCAATGTGATTACTGCATGACTGATATTTTTACTTTTATTTACCTAAACAATATAATGAAAATTTATTCAAGCTTTGAATTTTTCAGTCTTATTCCGAACTAATAAAAATGGTGAAGCTGGATAAACCAAGACCTTTACAGAAAGGCTTAAGCAACGATTTGATTAGCGCTATTTCCAAAATGTTGAGAAAGAACGCATCTTCTCGACCATCTACAATACAACTGATCCTCTCTCCTTGCCTTAGGAATTTCAGAGTAAAAATCTATCTTAACTTGGGACGCTGTACTCCGATTTCAAATAACGAGAGTGCAGCTCAAGTGTTTTTAAACTTTCTAAAGACTTCTAAATTTGGTCAGTACCTTGAGTAAATTTAACATTTTAAATAAAAATTATGACATTAGATGAATAGTGACACTGGATGTGACTAAGAATCTGACTTTCGATTAATTTTTAACTTTCTTTAATATTTATTTATTGTTTGAAACAACTGAACTGGCTAATTATTATTTTATCTGATTAGTATTAGAATTTATAATTGACTATGTGAATTTTAATAATAAAATTATTCTTAATTATTTGTAATAGTTTAAAAAGATAAACTTGATATTGTATGAAATATATTTTTTAATTTGAAAATATTGTTCTTTTATATTTATTAAAGAGTACTATTTGATCCTATTATCTTTTCGGACGTATAGAAAATAATAACACGACTGAAATTTACCGTAAAATAGTAACAGGAAGTCACGCGAGCAAGTAGGATTTTAGTTCAACTATTGTTAAAGTACATATTGCACTGTGAAAAATCGAAGAATGATTATATGACACCGCTAGTAAAATGTGCCCCCTGATGGTTCTGGGAAACAAAGATTTAAAATCATACAATGATATCTGTACTAAGGGATAGATAAACATCGCATAGCACGATTTTGAATAATAGAATTGTGTTAACATATATCGGGTGAGTAAAAAGAACCAATATTTAATTAATTATTTGAAATTCATGAAAATGAATTAAACGACTAAAACATCACTAACGTGATTAAAAGAATAAAAAGTGTGTTTGTGATTTTAAAATTTATCGTATAAGACTTTAAAATCAAATTCGCTGATGTTGAGGGTATTTGTTTTTTATTAGCATTTAAATTATATAAAAGAAGAATGTAGACAAAATTAATTTGTTTAATATTAGTCAATATTTACATTAATTTGCATCCAAACCGAAAATAAATTCTTTTTAATCATAAAATATATTTTATAATAAAAATACTGTTTAAGTGATAATAAATTCTTAATTATAAAGCTAAATACATATATCACTTAATTTTCATAAATAAAGATTTTTTTTCACCCGATATTGTTCGATCAACGGGTATCGAACTTCAACTCTAGAAGAACGAGAAGCGTGACGACCGGAAGTAAAGACCGGAACAACAGAGGACCCATTTCGTTTGAAGGCATTCATCGCTTCTAACTCTGACAATCACTCAGTTCACACTTCGACCGCGTTGGAGTCGTGCTAAAAAATTTATCGTATCAACCCCTTTTGATTTTTCATTAAATTACGAGCTTTTACAATTAAAAATAATTAATTAATTAAAAATATAAAAATGAAATTTTGTCAAGTGAGATAACATTTGCAATTGACTGATTTAATCAGGAATCCATAACACTATTTCAATAGTTACATATTAAAAAAAATAGTTATAACTTCAAAAAACTCCAATAAATGTGTTAAAATTGAAATATTATAGTTCAGTGAATAATGTCGTTTTTAACTTTTTATACATTTGTATTTGTTATTAAATAGAATCAAAATGAATAAGGTGTCGAGAAATATGATACATAGAGTTTTTAAATAAAGTAAAAATCAAAAGGATATAAAATCTCGATAATGAAAAACTTAGGCAGCATCCTTTTATTACTTTTATTTCTTAATGTGAGGGCATCAACGTCGTATCCAAAAGATTGGAAACCTATGTTGGGAGAACAAATCGATTTGATAGGAGTAGAAAGTGTTTCGCTCTTGTTAAATCAAAGTGAATCTACTCCTGTTTTAATTGGTAATTATAACATAAAGATCCTTCCAACTTTACCATTGAAAATTTATTTTAAAAATGTCATGATAGATGCCCAAGTGAGATTATATGATGGAAGTAGTTATCCCAGTCGTGTACTCATTGTGATAATTTCAACAGGGTAACATTTTCATTTCAATAGGTGGAGACCATGTTTCACCAAATCCGATTGATTCTATTGACCGATCTGACTCACCCCAAAATTCAAACACGTCAGGCGAACTTGATCGTGAACCTTTTGATGAAGTAGAACGAATTCAACCTAGACAATGGCCAGATAGGCCTGAAACTCTTCCAACTCAAAGCATTTCTCCAACTCCTGCTACGACTACACGAACTTCTTTTTCTCCAAGGAGGGTAACAAGTCCGACAACTTTAGCTCAACGAAATCCTACACAGAGGTAAACTTATTTTATTTAAATTATCTCTAATATAGAAAATAAGAATAAAATATAAGTAATCATATTCGCTAGTTATATATTTAAACAATTAAATCTCTTATATCTGTAGTTAATTAACAAAATAAAAATTATAAAAATATTCATCTAAAAACCTAATTTGATTATTTAAACCGGAGATAATGAATTTTAAGTACAAGAGAATTTAGCATTTTATCCAATTTTATCAAAAGTTTAAGTTAATATATTTCTCGAAAAAAATTTTTGTACGAAAATCTCTATACACATGTTGGTTAATTTATTTAAAAAAAAGTTATACAAATTTTTTTATGCAGATCTAAATTCTGAACTCAAAATGGGTGTACGATTTGTAAAAGAATGTCCCATATAACGGGAATACTGATGTTTGGGAAGCATATTCCATTTCCTAAAAAATTCTATATGTAATTTCTTTTGTCATTTTATAAGTAAACATTTTTTTTCCAAATATAGGAAAAAGATTCTGAAATTATAAAAAGTATACTAGCGAGACAGGGGCCCATATACAGAATTCTAAAAAATCCTATCTAGGAACCCATATGAGTTGTTATAAAAGTTGTATTGCAGATCATCCAAAATGAATTCGTGCTTAAAAATTGAAAATAACCCGAATGTAAATTAAGTCTTCCTTATGAATTAAGATCGAATTTCAAGGGTTTTTAAACGAATTCACACTGTAAAAATAAAAATGATAGATTGATGGGGATTCTTAGTGCGTGCTTTAAAATTTTTTCAAATACGTCTTCTTTTATAAGACAGATTTGAAAAATAAATAAATAAATTAGATTAAATAAAAAATTGATTTACATATTATTTGACCTTTTTTCAGATACCCATCAGTAACTGCACCTCCTCCTACAGCAACAGTAGACGAAGTATTTTGCGATTTTGGACCCCTCCCAGTTCAATCGCTTTGCGAATGGCAAGATGGAGATGGTGCTCTGCGATGGACTCCAGGAACTGGTCTCGCTACTAATTGGATTGGCGGACCACCTATTGATTCCACTGCAGGTTCCCCGGAAGGCGGGTGAGATCCTCAATTAATAACTGTAATTTTTCCTCGTTTTCAGGAAGAATTCGCCATTTGCGAAATAAAGAAGAATTAATCAAGTTATATGTACCCTGATGCAAGTTTCGGATAGGATTTCATTCCGCGTTATTCCGTGCCTATCCAAAATTTTATAATTCTAATGCGTCTGAATTTATCCATTCGTTCGCAATTCAATATGAACAAATCCTAAATCAATCCGAGGAACATTTTCAAACCGAATCAATTCGTGCGTATTCTTTAAACATATCTGAACCAAAATTTTTGAACTCAGACCCCTAAAACCCAAAGTCCGTGGACTTTGGGACCAAAAAGTCAAAGTCGAATAATTTGAAAAGTAAAAGGAAATACCAAAATTTTTTTGCACTACAGGAATCGGCTGAAAGTAGGTATCGTATTTTAATTTGAAGAAATTGTCTCCGAGGCGCAGAAGTTGAAAAAAAAATCAATTTGTTTATAAACAATGGGTTTTTACATAAACAAATTGCGGTTTTTCATAATACCGATTTTCTTATTATATGAAGACAGTCTTAATATATATTTTAAAAGAAAAACGGCATCATCCCCTAGCGGACCCGGCTGAGAGAACGGTCATAGAATACTCTGACCGTTCTCTGACCGTTCTATGACCTCGCATTATTACGGCTAAGAGCGGTAAAAAAGACATTAAAAGCATTGCAATTATGATTATGAAATACAATTATCTTATTTTTCAGCGATAAAAACTAGGTAAACATCATGTACCTGTCATTGAAGGCAGTGCAGTGGTTCACCATTTGCGGAACGTCTCCGCACCCATAGTAAACCTTCCCGGTGGAGATGTTCCGCCAATTGTGAACCACTGCACAGCCTTCAATGACAGGTATTATGTTTTTCTAGTTTTTATCGCTGAAAAATAAGATAATTGTATTTATTGCTACATCTTCTAATCCAAATTTCGCCACAGAATCATAATTGCAATGCTTTTAATGTCTTTTTTACCGTTCTTAGCCGTAATAATGCGAGGTCATACAACGGTCAGAGAACGGTCAGAGTATTTTATGACCGTTTTCTCAGCCGGGTCTGCTAGGGTCACCATGGATCTAGAGGGAGATATGGATTTTTTTTAAAAAAGGCCCTGAAAATGCATATTGAAATAAATGTATCGTCCTTGTTACTTACCTATTTAATTTATAATTTGAAACTTTCCTCCTTTTTGATCAGTAAAGAAATCTGAATGATTCCTAAACTGAAACAGGTTTAAGGATAACCAATAATAAAAAAAAGGGGGGGGGGGTAATTGATACTGAACACTCTTTATTAGACTTTACAGGAAATCCCTGACTGAGAATCGTAACTAACGTGGGTTACTGATGAATCGACTGGATTCAACAACAGGAACCACTGATAATCATTTTTATATTCCGAGAGGAATCTCCGAACTTAATCCAAATCGTGGTACCACTTTAACAAACTCCGAACGAGGGATCGACTCTTCTGAACAATTGACTTATAACGGGAACGGGACTGAACTTCTTCGGAACTTCTCACGAGGTGTGCTAGCTTCCGGGGCAAAGGTCTAACTGGAACTGAAGACGAAGTGGCCGATCCTTCTTGGAATCGGGCTGCTTAAATATCCTGGGGGTTGATCATTTTACCCTATTTTACGATTTTGTGTTTCTGGAACTTGGCCTCTTTGATATTTCCTAATTTTAATAAATTTCATTCCTTGTCAGTTTAGTTGCTTTTTCTCTAGGTATACGTGCTGTCAATCCGTGTATATGACACGATTTATGGGATTGGGTTTAGTATGTATGAGAATTTCCATTCCGGTTTATGACCAATTTTCGTACTTCCTCCTTGTTGGTCCCCAAATTCAATTTCTTTTACTGCGTTTTTTAAAAGCGTCTAGCTTTTTGTTCTTTACTGAGTCTGCGTCGGAATTCTCTGCTTTTTTTTACAATACTTTTTTGATTTCCCCTCTCTGTAGTTTCTTTCCAGTCGATTATTTCTTAAATAATTTGGTAACATACATCAATTTTCAATGGTACATTCAAGTTCATACATAGTTTCAATATTAACATTTATGTGTGTAGATTAATATTAATAAGAAAAGGTCACAGGACCCCGATAGCAATGTCGTAGGCAACATTTGTCAATAACACATCCATCGGATTTACCGAAATTTATACATAATTGACCTAAGATGCGACCGCAAAATGCTAAGATTTACCATGCATTCAAAATGAGCCTACTGACAGAGCAAAATCTGCAGCATAACAGATCATTCGTATTGAGATCTTCCATTCCCTTACTACCTCTCCATTACAGCAGCATAGTGTATGCATCAAATGTAGCATTTTGAAAGATGCATTTAGGCTGCTTTTTTGCACCACGCCATTATAAGGCGACACAGCATATGATGCTCAAATAAATGTGTCACTACTCATGACTTTAAAATAACATGTGGGAATATTTGTTGGACTGGTATAGAATATATTTGGCCAACAAGTTGATCACACCAATGCCAATTTATTTTCAGGCTACTTAGCGAAGTTGAAAATTAACATTGAGTATTGCTTTCACAAAAATTATTAAAATTAATGCAAAATCCTAACCTTCGTTTTTTTTAGTAATAAGGAAACGAACTTCAAGTGCCTCACTGACATCACGAACCAAACAAACAAAAATTCTCGGGTTAACGATTTTCTGATGAAAATGATCGGAACACAGAAAAATGTTGTAAAAACTAAAAGAAGTAGAATAATATTACAAAATAGAAGCAATTTATCCGAATAACACTTGGCACGTGATACAATAAAACCTAACATTCGATCAACAAAATAGAGGTATTCTTTTTGTAATCCCAAAAATGTATTCCGCAATTTTCAGCCATCGATAATATTTTCGAAGAGTTTATGCGTATAAATATTACGTAAACCCTAAAATTTTTTTTTACGAATTTCGAATTCTGTATTTTTAATGTGATGCGCAGCGATAAAATTTTCTATTCACAGTTATTAGGCAAATTTTGGAGAAACTTGCTGTGACACAGTACAATACAAAAGTCTCAATAATGCATAAATATGAAAGTAAATCTCGAATCACTGTTAACTCTGAAATGATTGAAACATCCTATACGAGTTCACGCACTCCAACGCATGACACTGTGATGTTGCCTCTATTGACAGTAGTCTGCGGCGTCTTTAATGACTGACTGAATGCTCATTCGTGGCAGAATCGTATTCAACACGTGATTGCGAAAAAAACACGACAAGATGTGACCCCATATTTCTGTGTTATTCCGGCATGACATTTTAACGCGTTAATCACATGTAAATGCACAATGAATAGTACACTGGAAATACTCAACAAATCTTTTTGTGAATAAACACAAATAGGTATCAATCATTGATGCATATAAGTCTCTCATTTCAATTGACGAAATTTTCAGCTCAATCTTTTGCTATCGGGGGTCGTGTCATAAATAATGGAAAATTTATTTTATCGCTGTGAAATTTTACTACAGCTTTTAGGTTCATCATAGCTATCCAAAAAGTGTTTAATAGTCAAAATCCACGGACTTTGAGTTTTAGGGGTCTGAGTTCAGGAATTTTGGTTCATCCGTAATACACTCAGAAAAAATATTTGATTAAATCAAAAAAATTATTTGTTTGAAACACTTTCATTGATGTAAAGAAATGTTTTGTTATAATGAAACAAATTTTGTTTGATTCAAACAAAATATCTCTGGACCAAATAAATATTTGTTAGAATGAAATAAAATTCTGCCTTAAATCAAACAAATTATATATCTTTGACCATATATTAATGCATTAATTTCTTTGTTATGAAGAAAAATTAATTTGATTCAAACAAATATTTATTTGGTTCAAAGATATTTTGTTTGAATCAAACAAATTTTATTTCATTTAAACAAATCATTTCTTCAAATCAAAGAAAGTCGTTCAAACAAATAATTTTCTTTGATTCAATGAAGAATCATCACAGATTTTGAAATAAATCGAAATAGTACGAATAGAAGTTTTTCAATTCAAAACTTGGACCAGGTTATTTAAATACAAATTTATAATTCTTTTTACAGCTATGCTTTTTTGGAAACTTCTCTCTTACCACCAAAAGATGTAAAAGTTAGAAGTCCAGGTGGTCTTCTGCACAGTCCGCAGCTAGGAAGTACAGGAGTCACTGGTATCTGCTTAATGTTCAAGTATGCAATGGATGGTTTGAGTTCAGCTGGACTACGGGTCTTGCTTCACATGGGAGTGGATGAATATTCAATTAAAAAGGAACGCGCAGATGAAATTCCAATTGAAAATAGCACCACGATTCCTTCAAGTAAACCCTTCGACAGCGGCGAGGAACGAGTACTCTGGCATGCTCAGTATTATATCCTTGGGGTCTGGCAGCAAGCTCAAATTCTATACACTTATCCTGAGTTACATTCGGTATACAAAAAATGAAAAAATTAAAGATTTCAATCTCATATCTTAAAATAAAAAACTTGTGATTAAAGATTCTATATTTTTTAGCTAGTGATTGAAGGTGTTCCCGTGGATGGTACTGATCCTTCAAGACTCTATCGTGGATATATAGCAGTGGATGATATAGATTTGCAGCCAGGTTCCTCTTGCGTTGGCTTCTGCAACTTTGCAGGTGGATTTTGTGACTGGAGCAACGATTCTGAAGATGATTTTGACTGGTCGATTGTAACTATTTTAATTTTATAGCACAAAGTACAATTATGATGACTATTCATAGCATTAAAATATTTTTCAACTTTAAAGAGCAGAGGTAGCAGTGACCCAACAACAGGACCAGCGATGGACAGCTCCAGTGATCGTACTACTGCAGGTGGATATGCTTATATCGACTCAAGCTTTCCTAGACGACCTGGAGATACAGCAAAACTCATAAGTGTTAGTTTTCCTGGGACTGGGCCCGAATCTCCAATGTGTATGCATTTCTGGTTTCATATGTTTGGCTCAGGAATCGGGAACTTGAAAATCCACCTTCGTCATTTCCGAAACTTGGACGCAGAAGTACAGGAAATATGGGGATTAAATGGAAATGCAGGGAATGCTTGGTTCAAATCTGAGGTCACCGTTAGTTCTGTAGACGATTTCCAACTCATTTTTGAAGCTTCAGTAGGAAATACTGGCATGGGAAACATCGCCATTGATGAAATCAATTTCACTCCAGGCGCTTGCCCAAGTAACATTTATTATTAAATGTAAAGTATTGCTTGGCGTTAAACTACTCTATTTCATGATGCAACTTTTTAATTTCTAGCATCGCCTCAAGTTGCAGCACCCAATCCACGAGATTGTACTTTCGAGACCGACGAATGTGATTGGGTAAATTCCAGAGATCCAGATCGAGTGGATTGGGAGAGAATATCGACATCGGTTTTGAGTCCTCGAAATCAAAGGAAACCTTACAGTAATGGTCATACTGTTAGTCGTAGAAATGAATATTTCCTGGGATTGGGACGTTTCAGAGGTGGCCCAAGAATTAGTGGAGGTGGCACAGCTCAGTTAGTCAGTCGAGAAATGAAAGGATCGGATGAGCCACTGTGCATCACTTTCTGGTACTTTATGTTTGAATCTTTCATCGACTCGACTGGTCCTAGTTTAGGTTGGCTTCAGAAAATTAAAGAGTAGTTAATTATAATTATGTACTAAAAACAGTGTAAGCTAAATATTTTTTCATTTAAATAGGAGTTCTTCGGGTTCTCATACAATCGCTAAGAGATACATCTTCACACGTTACACCAATTTGGCAACTTTACAACAATCAAGGACCAACTTGGAACTACGCACAAGCGAGTATCAATGAAAGAAAGGACTTTAGTATTATCTTTGAAGGAACCTGGGGACCTAATAGAGCAAGCGGAAGCATTGCAATCGATGATATTGCTTTCTACACTGGAAACTGCACCGGTGAATTATTAAATCTATTAGTTGGATTTTGCACAATCTGATTTATCTGAAGAATTAAAATTTTTTTAAATAGTGAGACCAATCAGTGCAGTCGTAAAAGCGGAAGACTGCAGTTTTGAAAAGGGCTTGTGTGGTTGGGAAAACAAGACTTCGTCTGTAAATGATCGAACTGTGACTTGGCAACGAGCATTTCTTTCCCACAGACCAGCCCAATTGCTAGATAAGACTTTCGGAGCAACTGGTGATTTTGTCTTCTTCGATATTTTTACAACTAATCAAAAATCGGCGGAGGTTCAACTTCTTTCTCCGTTGGTAAACACTTCGCCTGATGAAAGTGCATTGTGTTTCACATTTTGGTTTGCTGCTTTTGGTGTAGAAGAGTCTACGACTTTGAGAATCATCAAAGTTTCGGTAGAGGGTGATAGAAATAGCAATAACAACGAAGATGATGACAGCAATGATGAAGAATTGGTAGAGAATCATAATTATCATTTTTTTCAATAGAAGTCTACAAAAAGTTATACATTTTCTCGATTACCTTTTAAATTATGCCTGTTTATGAGATTACTGTTATAATTAGGAAACTTGAACTTAGGATTTAAATTTTTAAATTAATTTTCTTCTAGCTTTGGCAACTGACTGCCAAGGGATTCAACAATATAAGACCTTCTTGGATAGCAGCTCAAGTTACAATAGATGCCCGGGCACCTTATCGTCTTATATTAGAAGGAAGTGCAAGCAATGGTGGTTTTGCGATTGATGATATAAAGTTTCAGCCTGAAGCTTGTGCAAGTACGTATAATTAAGTGAAAAAACTAAAAAAGCCATAACTAAATACTAACACTAACCAAATACCGATAAAAATAAGCCTTCAGCTAAAAATCTAAAGATGTTCAGAATGTATAAAGCCATAAATTATTTATAAAATTAAACAATCACTACATGATAGATGCACAGAGTAAACTTTTCATTTTAAATCCATTCTTTTCTGTTACAGCAAGACCATCAAAAGCTCAACCCGCTCTTATTGACACATAAATAAACTAAATTGGCTGCAATTTAATAAAAGTTTTATCATCTGTCATCAAAATATTATCGACATTGGAAAAACTGTGTCATCTTTAAACTTACTACGTCATTAGTAACATCGCTTTTATTTATATAAATCATATAAACTGATGAAGAAAATTGAACAGTTTTACAAGTGTTTCGATTATTTCAAACATGAGGCTTCTATTTTTTAACTTGGTTTCTGGATATTTGTGTACCTTATGTCGTTCAAATGAATAGAGTATGCAAAAAAAACTGAAGATTGCACTCAATTGGAGCGAATTAGACACCTTGAAATTAATAATTGGAATTGAAAATTGATAACATTTGAAAATTATCCTTTCTGTTTCTAAAATTTCAATTCACTTTATTTATTATAGCACTAATTTTGGATCCACCCAGAAAACAAAGTGTCTGCGTAATGCGGGTCATGACGCACGCACGCGTGAGGATGTAATATAATAATTATGCATGTAATATTTTTCGTACTCAAATAATATATTAATACGACTGCCTTATTTCATGGAACTTTCATCACGATCATCATCAATTATAACTTAATTGTAGAGTCCATTTCTAGTTTTAAATTTTTACATATTCCAAAATTAATTTTCATGAAAAAAGTCAGTCAGAGTTGAATGGTGTATTAAAAAGTTTTAAGAATCTCAAAACTTTTTGAACAAAAAATGTTTTAATTTAAAACTTTTTAAGTAGTCTGTGGACCTCTACTTTTAGTACAACCTCAGAATTATATTCGTAAATTTATAGCATCAAAATTTTTTTTATTTACAAAATCTTATTAGGGGATTAGTAAAATTAATCACTTAAATCGAATTTTGCAAAAAATTGATCATTATTTGATGTTAGGAAAATTCTTATGAATAAATAAAACAAATTCGTAGGTGATTGATATATTCAAGAATTTTTTGTATGAAATCCGGAATTTTGCACCGTGAAAAAACTGCTAAATCAGTTACGTGATCAACAATTATTAAATTTAATATATCTCAACTTTCTGTGCGTCTCATTTGATGAGCTTGCGTGCCTACATGAGTGATCGCGTACTGCGACGCATATGCGTCGCACTGGTATATCCCTCATGCCTTTAGACGAGTGCGCGCGAGATTGCTGCATTCTCGTTCGCACACAAAACCCGCATGGCGTGTGGGCGTCGTGCCTCGCACGATTGTTATCTGGGCAATTACCATTCATTAATATAAAACAATCTACGCATTATACTCTATTTTATTAGTTGCGAAAGTTACTTAGATATAAATTATTTTATAAGAAGATTTCGGATGCAACTAAATGCATTCCGAAATTAGAATAGATAATGTACATACTAAGCACAAACGAGCATTTATGGCACATATCAATTTCTCGATTTGCTGTTTTTCACACGGAGAAAAATATAGAACTGACAAACTTTTTTTTGCTGTCTCAACAAAATTTTAGTTCTCCTTAGAAAAAGTTTTGTCAAGCAAAAAGCAATAACAAACTCTTTTGTTGGTTCAACACATAGGTTTTTTGGGAAAACTGAAAATTTTTTGGGAAAGCAAAAAAGTTTTGTCACTTCTATATCAACAATCTGGTTGGTTAATACAACAATTTTTTTTCTCTGTGTAGAATTCAAAATTTGATGATGCCCTATGTGGAACTTTATGGATTGCTTTTGGATTTTAACATTTTGTTTTTAACATTTTTGAAAGGTAATAAATATTTTGTTGATCGAATTCACATGCAAATTTTCTTACCAACAACCGTCAAGCTCTTTTCATTTGGAATTACGCACTTTTACAGTTAGATTTTTCATAGCATTATTGATGTAATTATAATTTACGCTGATTCTTATACAAGCAATATACTGACGATTTTTCCCTGGAATATATGACACGAGTCCTAAAACCATGTTCTCTTCAAATATAGGACTGCCAAGGTCTTTCTAAAAAATTATTTTAAATTTTGCTTCTACATTGAAATGATTGTATTCCGTTTCTTGTATAATCACTCACCTTTTCAAAATAACCCTTATCATTGACTACTTCGATGCAAAAATGCTGAGGCACAAACATACTATATTTTTTGCCGAAATTGGTCTGACATTTTGTAATGTTAACTACCGTGACTTCAAGCTGTTTTAGTACACGTGTAGGATTAGATTTACGTGTATTTGAACATTGAATTGCAACAGAGCCAAATCCTTTGGCTCGGATTTTCGGATCTGGAAACTCTGGTCTCAAATTCTCATTTTGTTTTAATACAGGAAAAGAATTTGGATCTAAATTAATTCTTTCTTGAAGCTAAAACAAAAAATAATTGATACAGAAATTTTTAAAAATTACAAACATGTAGGAACCTAAAATCAATAAAATTTGCTTATTTTCTAAGAATTACATGTTCTTAAGGGCGTCAGAAACTGAGTAAAAATTTCCCAAGTAAGCCCACGATTTTCGACGTTGTGAGAAAAATTAAAAATAAATAATGAAGTATAATCTACTAAGTACACGGAAAAAAATGAAATGTCTGCTACTGCTAACTGCAGTTAGCTGTCGACTAGTTAATTGTGATTGATAAAAAGTTTGCTGAGAGAGTTAACAGTTTGCTGGGACAGTTAAAAAATGTTAGCTGCAATCGAAGTTGAAAATTTGCATTGGACTCCTTAGCGTATTAAGAGTTGTGGCTAATCATTTGGTTGTTGCTGCTAAAACAGTTTACTTTCATAGAAAATCTCAAAATTCGTACTCGTATCTTTTAAAATATTGCGCTGATATGTAAGAAGTTAGAAGCGGTTGCTAACGGCTGCTTAGAAATACCTCGTTTTCTGTTCTGCGCATTCGCACAAAGCGCGACTAGTCAGATATTCTGCTGTAAATGGTAAGTTGTACACCTGTCGCGTTGTTTTAAATTTAATTTATAAATAATTCGACGATTCGCGTTAATTTATAATGCAAATGACTGATTTGTAACTGATCTCTGAAGATTGTATTGTAGGTTTTGTAATAGGTTCTTTATTGTGCTATTTATTATCTTCTTACTGAGGTTATCTCAATTCTAAGTGTTGTATACTTGTACAATTGAGAGTCTGTACTGTCAAATAAGTCGCTTCTGTTCCCGGTAATGTTTCTACTTGTAGCTATAAGTTTGGTTATCAAAGCAGCTCACGTTTTATTCTTATTCTTGAAAAATTATGCTGTGATTAAGGTTAGAACTAAATTAGTTTTTTTTTTCGTTTTTAATTTTGCAGGTTACGATATGTCGCAAGAAATTAGTTGCTTTGATATAACTTGCCAGCAGACTTTTGTGAGTATAGAAGGGTTACGAGATCATTTTTTTCTTAAGAACCCAGGTGTAACTGTATTTAAATGTAGGTTTGGAAGTTCAAAATCAATGATTTTGAGTGCTACCTCTATTTGCAGCAATTGTTAATAAAATTAACTAGTACTTCAAACGCTGTTAGAACAGGAAGATAACACGACCGATAGGCTACTGCTCACAATCGTTGTTACCAGTGCTAACGTAAATTAGCTGGCATCGCTAAAGTACTGTAGCAAATAGACGTTAGTATTAGCAGCTAAGACATTCGCTGTCCGTATATCAAGTAACTTTCTTAGCTGTGGTAGCGAATATTTAGGTAATGCAGCTAATTATTTTTTTCCGTGTAGTAGAAAGTAACGTCATAAAATTTTTTTAGAAAAATTAATTTGTTTATTTAAAATGTGAGGTTGAAAATTACTGCATTATTTGATGAAAAAATCTTTTCTTCGTAAATTATTCAGAGGAAATTAATAAAAATTTGCGAAGATGTTAGAGAATAAATAGAATTAACAATAACCCTATCAAAAAATCCGGCTCCGGATCCGACGCCGGATCCTAATAGGATCCTACGCTGGAATCTGCACCGGAACCTACGTCGGAAACGTATTCGGAATCTGCGTCGGAAACGTGGTCGGAACCGTTGTCGGAATTTGGGACCGAATCCACCGCCGGATCCACTGTTGGATCCGACGCCGGATCCTATGTGTATCCTGACAGGAAAATTTGTAATTTTTTAAAAAAATTTTTAAAAATAAATTCTTAGCTATAAGTACTAATCCGAAGCAGGATCCTATTAGGTTCCGGTGTCGGATCCAGAGCCGGGTTTTTCGATAGGGAACCTTCTGAAAAACGATCAATTACTTATTGTTGCTAATATTTTATTATTTTTTAATAAACAAATGCTGATTTTGCCCTGTTCTACACATGAAAATTAAATTTTTTTTCAGTAGTAGGAGCATGGCCTTTTAATGCCTTACCAATATCACTGCTATATCATTGGAAGTCATGTAGGAGCCTTTGTATTCCTTATTGATAATATACTTCTCAGTATGATATACTCTTGCATCCTCCGGTTGTCCAGAATCAGGTGAAATCTTTATGATCAGTTCTCTGCGTGAAGCTGTGGGTAAAAGTATAGAAGTTTTTTTTAAACTAAAAATACATTGTGCTAATACCAAGACAAATCTATCAGAGATGAGGAGCCCAATGCACTTGATAAGCCGAAGAGTCATTCTAACTAAGTATTTCCCATCTGATACTGCAGGAAGCTCCTCTCCATTTACTATTTTTGCCTCGAAGGATGTAGAGTTTAATTCTATAAAAAATATAAAGTAAAGCCAGATAATGCAGCGTAATCGTATACATATTGTACGATATTATTATGATTTAAAGAAAATGATTGGTCTATTCCGCTAAATCCTGTTTGCTAAGCAACAAAATGGATCAATAAAAGACTAAATGAATTTCTCAACCGATGTTCTGGCCATTTGTTCTTTGAACAAGAAGAAGAATTTCTCAACCCGCAGCCGGAAGGTATTAAGGTCGTGTGGTAAAGTCTGTCAAGTGTCACTACCAATTGAGGCCCCGGATCGAGAAATGGGCCAAGCGCTCGGCCGCGGCCAAATGTCATGATGTGCAGGGCCGATTTTTCAAAGTCTGCAAATCAATTTTTAAAAAATACCATCATATAGAGCATGGAATAACACAACTTTTTTACATTTACAAATTTTTTACTCGATAAATAGTTTCCGAGATAAAAAATAAAAACTGCAAAATTTTTATCGATCAAAATCATTAAATTTCAAAACTTAAGGGAGGATTCTACTTTGTTGGGTGAAAAAAAATCGATTTTTTTTGTTTTGCTTATCGTATAGATACATGTTTCAAGAATGTACTCCTGGAATTTCAAGTCAAAATCTGTTGAATTACAAAAGTTACAGGCCGTTAGATAACAGGCGCCGCGCTGCAGCTGCGAAACTGGTCCTAGCGATTAGATATATTATATGGTCTGATTAAAAAACAAACATTCTGACAACAAAATCTTGTAAAGCGACCTTGAGAACATAACTATGTGAAGTTTTAAGTATTCACGATATGTTTAACTACCTGAACTACATCAGCAAAGTTATGCTTCATTTTTAGGTCTATTGGTTTTTCGACCTAACGGAAGTGATTCAAGACATTCTAATTGACCAATCGTTACCAAATTTGGCACACATGTGTATCAGGGTTGTGTGCAAAAAGTGAATTACAATCGTCAAAAAATATTAACAATTGCTCGTTTTACATAATAATTTGTGACAAAAAATTTGAAAAAAATCAAGAATTTTTTTGAAAAATTCATAATTTTTTAGTTTTCCATTATTATTAAATGATCGTGGTTCATTATATGCAGAAATCGGTACAGATTAAGAATATGTCAGGTTTTTGTGTTTCAGATCATCGGTTTTGGCTCAATTACTTCCGCTAGCGAGTCATCTCCTCAAGGACATACCGCCATAGTTCAACGCCCCTCCTCACCCCTCTTTCATGTAGCCAGTCAAAAAAAAAAAAAAAAATATTTACAGAATAAATGTTTATTTAAAACCATACTAAATTGTAGCCTTCTATCTTTAATAATTTCCTAAAAACAAATTCCTAAAAAATCATCGATTTTTTTACCCAACAAAGTAGAATCCTCCCTTAAATCGTCGTATCTCCGTGATAAATGCATAAGCCAATTTGAAATTTTCAGCATAGATAAAGTAAGTACTACCGATGCTGGAAACATGATGAGGATAATAATATTCTGCGTCATTCTAATAAAATTTAATTAACAAGTTCTCTACCCAAAAGGAAAGGTATACAGGGTGATCCGTCAATAGTCATAAAGTTTTGAATGTCAAATTGTTTGTCAAAAACCAAACAAAAAATCATATTGACAAAATGTTGTGCCAACAATAGTTTTCAAACTATTGAGTACTGCAATTGGCCAATAGGAAGTCACTATTTCCGCGCGCCCATAAGCTTCCTGCGCGAATTTTTTACCAAGATTCACTTCAGATCAGTAGAAAAATATTCTCAGCCAGACAAGAGACATACTGTTACTGAAGCCACATGAAGTTGGAAACACTATAGTAAACAAATGTTTAATTGAGGAGTTATATTCAATAAGGCGACAGGCGCTCGAAAACCTGTAAAAGTATTGTCCGCCTCGTGATGTCATAGTCAAAAATTGAAAATCGAAATTCGAAAAAACCAAAAACATGGTTTTATAGCTCGTGAAAAATGAATGTTAGTTTCCTCTTACAGTTTTTTTATAACGTTGCAAATTTTCGAGTAAATTAATAAAAAGTGTGTTGGTTTTAAAGCATAGAAACCATGTTTTATTTCAATCCACTCGCCTCGAAAAATTCATTAATTAACGGATTGCGAAATTATTTTTTGCGTTCTACTCGTGAATCTCTGGCGGAGGCGACAGTGCTTGCAAAAAATTTTTTGTTCATTGTTAAATGTTTTTTTTTTAATCCGAAGAAAAAACTATGTTTTTCGAGCTTCGGACCGAAAAAGTGAGCGAGGAAGTTTGAGCTACAGTAAACTTCCCGTGAACAAGTTGATCATTAGTATATGGAGCAACTTTTTGGAAAATATCAACTCAATTGAACAATTACTTTCGAAAATACAACGAGTTGAACGCAAATGCGAATTAGGTTTTGTCGCTCATTTTCATCGCATGCCACTCCTACTCTCTTTCTCTATCTTCCTTCGCTTCTACTCATCGGCGCGCCTGCATTGCTCGTAACAAAACCGGTAAAATCGCGTCAAAACCTAATTCGCATTTGCGTTCACCTCGTTGTATTTTCGAAAGTAATTGTTCAATTGAGTTGATATTTTCCAAAAAGTTGCTCCATATACTGATGATCAACTTGTTCACGGGAAGTTTACTGTAGCTCAAACTTCCTCGCTCACTTTTTCGGTCCGAAGCTCGAAAAACATAGTTTTTTCTTCGGATTAAAAAAAAAACATTTAACAATTAACAAAAAAATTTTTTGCAAGCACTGTTGCCTCCGCCAGAGATTCACGAGTAGAACGCAAAAAGAAATTTCGCAATCCGTTAATTAATGAATTTTTCGAGGCGAGTGGATTGAAATAAAACATGGTTTCTATGCTTTAAAACCAACACACTTTTTATTAATTTACTCGAAAATTTACAACGTTATAAAAAAACTGTAAGAGGAAACTAACATTCATTTTTCACGAGCTATAAAACCATGTTTTTGGTTTTTTCGAATTTCGATTTTCAATTTTTGACTATGACATCACGAGGCGGACAATACTTTTACAGGTTTTCGAGCGCTTGTCGCCTTATTGAATATAACTCCTCAATTGTAGGTACCACTAATTAAATCTTAAAAGGCGTCATTTTTGTTCCTATCTATGAAAAATCCAAACTAATGGAAAATTCAGTAATTTTTGTAATTCGTATTTAAATTGTGGGAAGCTCAATGAACAATTGACGGCGATATGATTTCCAACTTCATGTTGGTTGGTTGGTTCAGTAACAGTTTGTCTCTTGACTGGCTGAGAACCGGATACGGAAATCCAGCCGCGTCTTCAAATCGTTGTATCTCCATTAATAATCATCAAATTAATATGAAATTTTATGAAAAACTTCTCTATGCATCGAGGAACAACTTTCTTGCTCAAAGTTTTTTCAAAGGGAAACTTCATAACACACTTTTTCTCGGCGAATTACGAGAAACCTAACCTTTTGGCAAGAGCACTTGTTAATTATATTTTATTAGATTGACGCAGAATATTATTATTCTCATCATGTTTTCAGCATCGGTAGTACTTACTTTATCTATGCTGAACATTTCAAATTGATTTATGGATTTATCACGGAGATACGGCGATTTAAGTTTCGAAATTTAATAATCTTGATCGATAAAAATTTTGCAGTTTTTATTTTTTATCTCGGAAACTTTTTATTGAATAAAAAACTTCTAAATGTAAAAAAGTTATGTTATTTCATGCTCTATATGATGGTATTTTTTAAAAATTGATTTGCAGACTGAAAAATCGACCCTGCACATCATGACATTTGGCCGCGACCGAGTGCTCGGCCGGTTTCTCAATCAGACAGCAATGCAGGAAAATGTAACACATTACTTTCTGCTCCGGAAAGTTTGTTTAAATTATTATTTTAATTATAAAGCGATCGAATGTAATTGGTGACGTCAGAGCCTACCATACGGCCTCAAGGCATTATAGCTTTAAAAATTAAAAAGTGAACATTTTTTGACAGCTAATGTAATATTATCATACTTTAGTAATTTTACATATACAGACCATTTTTAATACTGCTACCGTTAATGGATTTTAACGGATGGGAGTGTAATTTTACATTCGCTTTGTAAATTTACTACGTTTGTGAATAGTCCTTTTATTACCAAGGACAAGAGGCGAAGTGTGTACGGGGGGGGGGGGGGGCAATCTGCCCCGGGCCCCTCACTCGAGGGGGCCCCGTGTAGACCCTCTTGAATGCGGTGGAAAACAAGTCAATAAGGAAAAAAAGGCCCACGTGGGCCTTTCTTTAAGAAGAAAGGGCTCCCTACATTTTGTTGCCCCAGGCCCCAAAATATCTAGTTGCGCCCCTGCCCAGGACCACTGGTGTAAAATTTCGTGGATATTTTTTACAGTGCTTTGAATTTGCCGAAGTATTTTAGCAAGGAGAAAGTTCTAGTATTAGGTGTAGTATTTCTTTTGGAAACATAATACATTTCCTACATTATGGGAAACATAAGCTGATTCACATTGTGAACAGCAATTTGATGAGAAATTCATTTGGCATAAATAACTGACGTCATTTTACCCAACATTGGAGGTTTACATTACCTCTGTAATTTTACTACGCTTATCGCAGTTTTTTCTTGTGCAAATGTATACCTTACTGAGTATGATTTTAAGGGAGCGGATTAAGTGGGCCACCCTTCTAGAAGAAAATAATTGGACCCGATTGGGACCGATTGATCCGATTGAACCCATTTCAAAAACATCATTGAAACCAATTTATTAATCGGATTCAAAATAGTCTCGCCTGATTGAATCCGATTAATCAATCGGTTTCAATGATGGTTTTGAAATGGGGTCAATTGGATCAATCGGTCCCAATTATTTTTTTCTACAAGGGCATATATGATCGAAAAGAGAATTCCAGTTTCCCGTTACAGTATATCTAGACCTCTATATGTAAGTTACCACGGCAAAAACATGAAGAAAAGTAAAGTAACAGACATGCTTTTTATTTGTCCATATATAAAAATCGTTCTCAAATAAATTTTTATTTTTTTAGTCAGAAATTTCAGTTGGTGTAACCCCATTTCCACACAAAATAAGATACTGAATTTAAGATTTGTGACATTAAATAAAATGAACTAATATAGGTCTGTCTGGTCATAAATAATTATAAATAAAAAAAAACTCATTCTATAAAACAATCTCATCAAATTTCAAAAATTTATGCAATACTTACCGAAAGCATTAGTTGGGGTTAGTATGAAAGCACACGCCAGAACAATAAACACAACCCTCATATTATTCACCAAATCACAAAAAAGTGTCCGTAAATATAGTCCGTTATTAGAAACTGCAATAAATTTTCGAAAACGATTGGAACTTATTCGAATGCTAGTATATAGAGTGGCCATAAGTGGGTCTGTTTACTTATCCTGTTTTCTATTTAAAAAATGTTTATCTGGCACATGGAAAGGAAAGAATAATATTGTTTGTCTGATATAGACCTTCAGTGAATAATTAAAACGAAACAGTGAGCAAAGATTATAAACAAGTCATTTTTGAGATAAGGTTGAATTATGTCGAAATACATTATCTTACGGGAAAATCTGACGAGGTACATACTACATACTAATTTACGGTTAAACGTAACGTGGAAAACTTTTTTATTCTCACGTTAAAAAATATTTATTAAAAATTAGTACAATTTCTTCAACATTATTTTCTAGTTAATTAGTTGAGTTTGAAATTTTTGTCACTGCCTACACTATCGGAGGATCACTAGTCGCGCATCAGATAGCCCTGCTGGAAGTAAAAAGATTGAAAAAGATAGGAACTGGGGGATTGGATAAGATAGAACATTTCTATCTCTCCCAACCCATCACTTTGCATCCCCAAAACTCTATCTTTTTCTATCTCCGTACTTATCCAGAGTGGCCGAGAATATCTATCTTTTTCTATCCCCGATAGCAATGTCGTAGGCAACATTTGTCAATAATACATCCATCGGATTTACCGAAATTTATACATAATTGACCTAGGATGCGACCGCAAAACGCTAAGATTTTCCATGCATTCAAAATGAGCCTACTGACAGAGCAAAATCTGCAGCATAACAGATCATTCGTATTGAGATCTTCCATTCCCTTACTACCTCTCCATTACAGCAGCATAGTGTATGCATCAAATGTAGCATTTTGAAAGATGCATTTAGGCTGCTTTTTTGCACCACGCCATTATAAGGCGACACAGCATATGATGCTCAAATAAATGTGTCACTACTCATGACTTTAAAATAACATGTGGGAATATTTGTTGGATTGGTATAGAATATATTTGGCCAACAAGTTGATCACACCAATGCCAATTTATTTTCAGGCTACTTAGCGAAGTTGAAAATTAACATTGAGTACTGCTTACACAAAAAATATTAACATTAATGCAAAATCCTAACCTTCGTTTTTTTTTAGTAATAAGGAAACGAACCTCAAGTGCCTCACTGACATCACGAAACAAAAATTCTCGGGTTAACGATTTTCTGATGAAAATGATCGGAACACAGAAAAATGTTGTAAAAACCAAAAGAAGTAGAATAATATTACAAAATAAAAGCAATTTATCCGAATACCACTTGGCACGTGATACAATAAAACCTAACATTCCACGAAATAGAGGTATTCTTTCTGTAATCCCAAAATTGTATTCCGCAATTTTCAGCCATCGATAATATTCTCGAAGAGTTCATGCGTATAAATATTACGTAAACCCTAAACATTTTTTTTTAGGAATTTCGAATTCTGTATTTTTAATGTGATGCGCAGTGATAAAATTTTCTATTCACAGTTATTAAGCAAATTTCGGAGAAACTTGCTGTCACACAATACAATACAAAAGTCTCAATAATGCATAAATATGAAAGTAAATCTCGAATCACTGTTAACTCTGTAATGATTGAAACATCCTATACGAGTTCACGCACTCCAACGCATGACACTGTAATGTTGCCTCTATTGACAGAAGTCTGCGGCGTCTTTAATGATTGCCTGAATGCTCATTCGTGGCAGAATCGTATTCAACACGTGATTGCTAAACAAAGACGACAAGATGTGACCCCATATTTCTGTGTTATTCCGGCATGACATTTTAACGCGTTAATCACATGTAAATGCACAATGAATAGTACACTGGAAATACTCAACAAATCTTTTTCGTAAATAAACACAAATAAGTATCAATCATTGATACATATAAGTCTCTCATTTCAATTGACGAAATGTTGAGCTCAATCTTTTGCTATCGGGGTATCTATCCCTATCTTTCGTGATCGACCACTTGTACCTTTTTCTATCCCTCAGTATCTATTCTTACCACGAAATGAAGAATGCAGTTCTAAAAAGTATTGTGTCCATTTTACATAGAGGAAAACTATTACTTCATTGGCCATAAAATATAATCACTCTTATAGAAAAAGAATATAAAATACCTTAGTAGTCGACTGATCTTCTTATGTTGTAAGGAGAGATAATGATAGATTGAAAGAGAGCTTAAAATTTGTAATAGGGAGAGATAAGCTTCGACTAAATTGGCAAGGAGATAGAAAAATATTGACGTTGATAGATGAAGAATAGAATGAGATAGAAAAGGGTAGATTAAAGAAGATAGACATGAATTATTGATAAGATAAGATTAATAAAGAGATAGAAAAAGATTAAGATGGGTTGATGAAGAATTGGATGAGATAGAGATCAGGTGATTGGAAAAGATAGCCATAAACCTATATTGGCAAGAAGATAGAAAAAGATTCACGTGAAAAGATAAAGGATAGAATGAAATAGAAAAGGGGAGATTAGAAAAGATAGACGTGATTTTAGATTGACAAAGACATAGTAAAAGATTCACGTGGATAGATAAAACATAGGATGAGATAGAGAATGAAAGATAGAAAAAGATAGACGTGAAGCTAGATTGACAAAGAGATAAAAAAAGATTGACGTTGATAGATGTAGAATAGAATGAGATAGAAAAGGAGAGATAGACGAGTATTGTGATTGACTAAGAGACAGAAAAAGATTAAGCATTATAGATAAAGAATTGGAATATATAGAAAAGTAGTTATTAGAAAAGATAGACGTGAAATTATAATAAAAAAGAGGTAGAATTGGATAAATTATCTCTATATTTTTCTATAATAAAGATTCAAAATGATTCAAAAGGTTAAGATTTCTATCTTTTTACTTTCCAGCAGGGAGGATACGTTGTTGACAAGTGTCCTCGTAGACAATTTAAAACTCTCATATCGCCAATAATGCAAATTAATTCAAATATTTAAAAAATTTGAAAATCTTTCTATGGAAAAAAATACGCTTTCGACTGCGCTGGGAAAGCGTCTTTTTTTCTATAGAAAGATTTTCAAATTCTTTAAATATTATTTTCTAGGTTGGCTCTTATGACCTTCCTGAACTATAACAATCTTCCTTCTGCGGTACCTATACTTCGGTGACAAAATCGTAATTTTCAACATTATTTTTCATCTAAGAATTTGTAGCAAATTTACTCAGGATACAAAAACAGTGTATTTAATATCAAATTTTATTATGATTGAGAAGTTTTAATAGAGATAAATATACTCAAATGTGCGGAATTGCCTAGAAGGAATAGGATATTGCATGTGTACCAAGTAAGGAAAGCATGCAAACTTTTGACACAAGTCAGAATTGTATCAAAAATTACATTATTCCCTTTTACATATATAAGAAATATATGCCACTTACTATGTATACAGAAGATGCAGAAAGGGCAGTCAGATTTTTTCTCGTTCTTGAATTATTTATATTTTAAGATCCAAATAGGAAACGACCTTCATCCATCCGTTTACACGATGAAAAGTATTTTATATCAAATTTAATATGTTAAAAAATATATCGCGAGTGGGTTGTCTAAAAAATTTCTGTCAAGACTATGATTAATTAAAAATTCAAAAATGACTTTTTTTTTAAATTGCACTTATTCGTTTACGAAACAAACTATATACCAATCGAAAGTATGAATCCTGTAGAATATGCAAACGTTAGGTTGCCTATTTTTTCCCGGCATAACTATTGGATTGGCAGGTATAAACAAGTGGATACTAGTAATTTGCACTCATCTGTTTACTCAATAAACCTTATATCAAAATAAGGATAGTTTTATTGCGAACACGGTGATATAAGGTTATCTGCGAAAAATCTGTTTTGAATTTTTAATTAATCATAGTTTTGACAGAAATTTTTTAGACAACCCACTCGCAATATATTTTTTAACATATTAAATTTGATATAAAATACTTTCATCATGTAAACGGATATGGGTGAAGGTTGTTTCCTATTTCGATCTTCTACTATTATCTGAAAGAACCGTTTATTTTCTCTATTTAAGACGTTAAATAAGTTGAATAACATCTTCAATAACTATAATGCAGATAATTGCAGAAAGAGGTCATGCTTTAAACAAACATGTTCCGGGAATCTCTTCTTTTTTAATGGCTTTTTGTTCAAAGAGCAAATGGCCAGAACCGCCAGAACATTTATTTCGGGAATCTTTCGACTTAATTAGGGATGGGCGATTCTACTCGATTCTTTTGAATCATTCGATTCTCTTGCCTTCAGAATCGATTCTGGAATCGATTATTTTCGAAAACGATTCTTGAAGTATCGATTCTGTTTCAACGAAGAATTGGTCAACCAGAATCGACTCACTTTTTAACATTGTGCATCAATGTGTATGTCACATTCTCTTCCGAAATTTCAAGTAAACAAAGGTAAGTAAAGAGTTCATGTGATAATAAATAATATTCGATATTGTTGATGTTCTTAGTTGGCTTTAGGGTCCAGAAAAAATGTAACTCAAGGTTTCATGCTTTCAAACGTTTCGACTCAGATTGGAGTCCTCATCAGTGAGAATTTATTTCTATAAAAAATACAAAGGAAGAAACTTAAAAAAAATTTTTCGTGTGACTGATGAACATTGTGGTAGGAAATGATAAATTTAGTTATTTAGACCGATTTTAAAGTTTTACACTTACAAATTTTTTACATCACTTTTACCACAATGTTCATCGGTAATACGTGCAAATTTTTTATGTTTTTCTCTCTGTATTTTTATAGAAAAATTGTTTTTGGACAATTGTTTACAAATTTAGCTATTTAGACCTATTTTAAAGTTTTATACTCACAACTCTTTTTTATCATTTTTTTACCACAATGTTCATCGGTGAAACGTAAAAAAATTTTTTGTTTTCTCTTCGTATCTTCATAGAAAAAATTTATTCTTGCACAGTTTTCACTTTTTTTTGCAAATTATAGCTATTTAGATCAGTTTTATAGTGTCATATGTATAATTCATCTATATTGTTTTACCAAAATGTTTATTGGTTTGTACAGTTTCAATTTTTTCTGCAAATTTAGGTATTTAGACCAATTTTATAGTGTAACTTTCGCAATTCTTTTATATCATTTCCTACCACAATGTTCATCAGTCACACGAAAAATTTTTTTTAAGTTTCTTCCTTTGTATTTTTTATAGAAATAAATTCTCACTGATGAGGACTCCAATCTGAGTCGAAACGTTTGAAAGCATGAAACCTTGAGTTACATTTTTTCTGGACCCTAAAGCCAACTAAGAACATCAACAATATCGAATATTATTAAAACTAAAGGGTCGATACAAGTTCTAATCATGATAATAAATAATAATTACTTTAATCATTTAACAAATTTTCAACTTGACAATTCAATGTGCAAGTGGATTTGGATAGTATATTTGTTTAATGTGTGCGTTGTGTTTGTGATTACCGATGTCGGTGTCTATATTTCGAAAAACAATTAAAATTAAAGTACAATTATCCCAAAATTGAATAATTGTATACACATATTATTAAGAATATTTCTAATATTTTATTTATGTTCCAGATTCCATGAATAAATAAAAAAATGAAAATCAAGTATCCTAAATACATTTGCGCGGATATATTTAAATATATATATAAAATATATCCTTTTTTTGAATAAATGTCCTTCCTATTTTAGATTCTTTAATTTACAAGCAAGTTTAATATGGGATTGGCAACTTCGCTTTTTTGAATTTTTTCTGTATGTTTAGAACGATATTTTATATTTTATACGTGAATTCTAATTTTGAAGTACAGTTTTAACTTTTTTAGTGATCAAAATGCGCTAAAATCAATTTCTTTGTACCTTTAAGTATCGATTTCTCGATTCTTAGATTTTGTAAAAAAACAATCGATTCCTTGGTATCGATTATTCAAAAGTATCGATTCTGAGGTATCGATTCTTTTTAGCAGAATCGCCCATCCCTACGGACTTATGGCCAGTTTTTATGTGGTTGGCCAGGGGATTGGGGGGGGGGGGGGCTGTCAAAATCAAATTGGACAATTCAATAGCTCGAATCGCTCGAATCGACATACACTTGTTCTCTATTTAGGCCAGAACGGCCAGAATGGGGCTGGAGGGCCAGTGGGGCAGTTAATTCAGAAGTTTGCACTTTAAACCCTATTAATAAAAAATTTGTGTTCTTAATATTAAGAAATCAAAGTTACTCATCTAAATAATTTATTTTATTTGTTTATAAAAAGTTTTCAAATTTATTGGGAAATTTTTTTTTTTAAAGTGAAACAAACCACATTTGGGGGCAAATGGCGCCTTGTTTCTCTAGTAAAAGACAACGCTATAGGTTAGAAGAGGACACACCAAGAAATTTCGAACTCTAACGTAATTTACTTTAGGTAATTTACTTAGTTTTTTACTTCGTGTAAAAAATCTCGAGTAGGGTACGTTTATACCTAACATGCATCCAGGTTGCCATGGTAACATACAGGAGAGAAAGAGACAGCCAATTTCCATGTTTCTTTTCCACTAATATGTTACCATGGCAACCTGCATACATGAAAAGGTATGAACGTACCCTTATGTGATCTACACATCCATGGAGAATTGACATCAGGAGACCAAACTAATGAAACTGAAAGTATCTTTTTGTCGGAAGTACATTGATTGAGTACGGGGACGTCCCAAGAGATGGCGCTCCTGCAAGTAGCGTCAAAAAAAAATCTTCATGTACCTTTGCATGCATGCAGGTTGTCATGGTAACATTTATTTATTATAAGAATGTTTACAAACATTTACAAATATTAACCTTAATTTGCGGTTATGTTAGAATATTTTGAGCGAACGGAAGGAAGCGGCCATTTTTTTACGCCACTTGCATTCGCGCCATCAATCGGGAAGTTCTTGTACCTTTTCCATGTACTTCCGACAAAAATGTGCTCAACTTTTGTGAAGTTCATGCATAAGAGCATGGAGACTAGATATAAGGAGACCAATCTCCATATATCTATTCCCGAAATGAAGTTCTGCCAAGTACATAGTTACAAAACTTCCCGATGAGGGCATGTGTGTTCCCTGGGTGCAAATGATTGGTCTCCTTATGTCTATTCTCCATACTCCATGTACACATCAGTCATCACCAGGGTTGTGCAGTGACGCGTCACTCGAGGTTTTTTACGTAAATTACCTAAGGGAGGTACTTTACGTAGAAAACCAGTAAAATACCTAATAAATTACGTCCCAAGATGGCGGCCTTATAGAACTGTATATAACCTCACTTTTTCAAAATTCCGTCTCCGAAAAGTTTGTTTTGAACATGAACATTGTTAATTAAATAATATCATCAATGTCGACTGATAATAAACGGGGGAAAATAAAATCCCACTTCGGGCTTCCATATATTCCATGAAATAAATTGAACTTTCTGCGCCTGCAAGAGAAAAATAAAAATGTTACAAAATGTTTATTTTGTAGTAAAGTCCTAAAAAATGTTGGATATAATCGCCTTTTGGGTGAGGTTAGGTTTGTTCTTTGTTGGCGGGACCGAGAACGGGCATCGCAGGAGCGTTAAGTCCCGTATACACGTAATTTACATCGTGTAGAGAACTAGTGGGTTAAAATACCTAGTTTTTTACGGTAAAAAACTACGTAAATTTCCTAGAGTATTTTACTTACCCAACTCTGGTCATCACTGGTGGTGTTGCATTAATGTTGATTAGTGTTGTATGATGGGTAGTATCAGGTTGTATGGTTAAGGACGTTATGTAAAATTGTAAAACAGTGTAATTTGTAAACACAAAAATAATGGAGGAGTTAAATACTCGCAGGAAAGTGTTAAATCGTGTAATTTGTACACTCTTAGTAGAAGCTGGTTTCGATTCTGCTGATAAACAGTCAGTAGAAACATTAACAGAAATGCTTCAATCGTGTAAGTAAATTTCTTTCGTATTTCTCAAGTCTCAGCTCCATCTCATTCGAACATAAATTCTCAATATTTAAATTTTT
Organism: Diplolepis rosae; assembly: GCA_030998225.1. Lineage (NCBI taxonomy): Eukaryota > Metazoa > Arthropoda > Insecta > Hymenoptera > Diplolepididae > Diplolepis > Diplolepis rosae. The sequence goes on along the minus strand of JAPYXD010000727.1, from coordinate 6,612,248 downwards.
AAGCAGTTATGATTGTAACTGTATTATTTCAAATGTTTATTATCCTACATACTTAAGCAGGTCTCACAAAAACAACTTTAGTAATCATTTTCAGTATAAATGCATTTTGAAAAAGTAAATAAATATTGAAGTTAGTTTTAATTTAAGTAATTTTTAATACGTTTTAAATTATACATAATAAAATTCAAGTATTTTTTGTTCAATTACTCTCACAATTAATGTAAGTGTAATTATAGTGTTCTTAAACAATATAAACAATTATGTTTTCAACATAACCTCAAATTGTAGCCAACTTTGGAGTTCAATCGCTAAATTTCAGTTCATCACGCTTTTAAGTATAATAGGCTTGTTCCCTTTCAACTGTTTACAAACACCGGTTTTTTTTAAACATACTTCTTCAATAAAAAACCCAACCTATGAGTTTTTAATTCATATTATTATATTGAAATAAATGAATTATGTGTCATATTTTAAAAAGCAGATTGCTAATTAAGGTTTAAGGATCATTTAATGTTTTTAAAATTTCAGTTATTGTAGAAATTGGACAGTCATCGAGAAATTATTGCGAATTAGCGGGCAGAACTGAAGTGTTAATAGCTGATCTGATACTCGCCTTAATTAATGCAGGAATACGAGTAGATGATATAAGTACCTACGCACTGAGGTCAAACAGAACGGTTTTACCTCCATTACAACAGCAAACACAGACAAAGCAATTAAATATATTACAAGCTGGTGTAAAACAAAGTCATCCTCCTCATATTCCTAATCACTTGCCACCTCTTCCAGATCCACACGCTTATGTTAGAACTCCGGTGAGTTGAATATTTTTGACATTTATATAGATTAATATATAGCAGTTACAAAGTCACTTTTGCCGATGGAAAACAATGTCCAAGTATAAATGACTTAAGGAAATAACATTTTATTCTATATTTTTTAGACTCATAAGCAACCTGTAACTGAATACGAAGCAATAAGAGAAAAAGCTGCTACACAAAAACGTGATATTGAAAGAGCTTTGACGAGGTTTGTCGCTAAAACTGGCGACACTCACAGTTTATTTCTTACAGATGATAATAGCATGTTTCCACGTAAGTTTAACATCTTTGATTTCTTATAATAATAAAGATTTGAAGTCTCTATTACAATTCAAATATAGGTTTAATAATTTTGTCTGGGTATTTAATCATTGTAGTGATCGCATGTAAGCCACAGTACCCAAGCTATCTTCATGCACTTTTGCCGACAGATCAAGTTTTTGATTTGGAAGAATACCAATTTGAACCCAGACCTGTTAAGAAGAAGAAAGTAGAAATCAAAGATAAAGAAGAAGGTAAATTGAATTGTTACACATATGTTACCCATGTAAAATTTGCAATACCATGGATATTGATTTATAATGTGTTGCGTATCCACCCTGTTTCAGAAACAAAAACACAGAACGAAAACACAGATCAGAATGAAGAAATCACTGCTCAACAAGATGTCATTGATAATCCGTACTTAAGACCGGTAAAAATCCCAAAAACTATGGTTGTTGATGCATAAAAATTAAAACAAATAGTTTTTAATAAATTTGTAAATTAAAGTCATATTGATCGATTCCACGCGTAAATTCCACTGTTTTCGCATGATTGAATGATTTTACATTGTTGAAGTTTTACGAAATAAGAAATTCTTATCACATATTCAACGGTTTACTCATCTACAAGTAAATCTATCTTCGTCAATAAAAACTAGGAAATTTATTTTTCCTACATTTGAATCTATGAGAAATTTATTTATTAAAGGAAGAATGGGAAATAAAGATGGACTCCTGTCTTTCATGTAAATTAATAAAAGCTTTTTATTACATCTTTTGTATAGTCAGTTTAGTGAACAATAAATATAAAATTTAGATTGTTAACATTCCGATGTATCGTGATATTAAATTAGAGTTGTGCAAGTATAACAATTTGAAGCTCGAGATTAAGGCAAGGACTTTAGAGAACCTTATGGATAGATATCTATATTATTTATATTAAGAATACCCGATTAATTAGACGCGATGATACTCAAAATTGCACTTGTTGAAGCTATTACTGGAGTTTAGGACAAAGTGGCTTTATATATACTCTCACAGGTATATCTATTAGGATATTAGAGAATAGAATTTTCACACTATAACTGTAAAAAAGTAATAAAATTTTTTTTAATAAATAAAAATTTTAAATAAGCTGACTATGTTCCTGAGTATTATCCATCAAGTAAAGGAATAAATACGTAAAAGATTAAACATTTAAAACTTTACTTCACATACCCTTTGAAGAGTTAAATTCGTTAAAAAAAGAAGTCATTTAATAATAATAATAATCTTTCTTTTGGTATCTCTGGAATTCAGCACCATTTTCAGGAATTGTAGAATATTAATGAAAAAGCACTTTCTTGTGTCTTATAAGTGGAATTATTGCACATAATGTTATAAAAATAAACCTTTAATATGAGTTTCGTGATTCTGGATCTGGACTCGTGTATACGTATATTAAAAAATAGTATGTATAAACTCTACTTAGTATTCAAACATTCCAAAATTACAATTTTAAATGCTTAACTGTCGCGCATAAAAAAAATGTTATCTTTTTTTATTATGTTAACGTTTTAATTTAAGACGATTTAGTTTTCATGAGGAAGTTTTAATGTTCTGATAACTACGGAATCTCGCCATGATTACTGCAACAATATTAGCATGAGTTGCTGTCAAATGAACACAGTAATGGAAACATCCGGATAATAATTTTTGCCTTCTTTTTTGCTAATCAGAGACAAACTAAATTGATCTTCACGCTCATTTCGAATTGTTTCATGTCTAAAATCGCAAACGCAGTAGATAGCGATTCTGATAACTTCAGACTCCAATTTAATATTGGTACCAGGGCTGACGTCTGACCCAACGAAGTTTCATACCAGAGGCAGTGCGAATTTTTATGCTAGCACATTCTGCAGCACGAACAGTCTCCTTCACACTTTGCATCAAATTCTGAGCATTTCCAACAAGCATGTCGGTTGCTTCTTGATCTTCTTCAGTACCTAAAAATAATGGTTGAATGATTAAAAATTGTTTTTCGTTCATTGAGTTTTAAAGCGAAGTAAAAATTGTTTTACGATACTAATATTGTACACAATGTGTTATGAGCTAATATATTCTACAGAATAGTGCCTTGAAAAAAATGTTAAATTTTGTATAAAAAATTAGTTAAATAAAATTTTTAAATTGTGAAAAAATTGTATCAGTGTCAAAAAAATTGTTTAAAAGTATTTAAACGGCAATTTCTAATTCTAGTGTTTAAGTCAGTCAGGTCACACAATGCAATGCAAGTGCATATAGATTTTCTATTAATTGCCTAAAAACAAAATAATGCATGCAGTTACTTTTTACAAAATAAATGGGCTAATGTTTACCTTTTTATTAAAATCTAGTGTGAATTGATTTTTTTAAGTAACGATGAATTTTAAGACTTTCTAAGTAGAAAACATCACGTATAAATTTATAACATGCCAGAGAAGACAAAATAAATAAAGAAGTAACAAGCATGATCAAAAGCAGCTTTTTACCATATAGCATCAACTCTTCCCAGGTGGGGAGCGTTTCTTAGCATAAAAAAATTTAAAAAGCTTGATTAAATATTTTTTCAAATGCTGGCATATAAAACTTTTAAATAATATTAAATATTTATAGTAATGAGATTTATCTTATATATACATATCAAGAGAAAAGGTGAAATTTGGGGGGCTTGTTTGTTACATGGCACAGGGATTCATTAAGAAGGGGGTTTTCGAAATTCAATCCCTAAGAGGATGGAAAGAGATAATATGTATATGATTTGCGGATTTCCCCTATAACTCCTTAAGGTTTTAACCGATTTAAATAGGGTTTGTACCACTGCGCAGGGTATTGATTGTAGATGGTTTCAAGGTGTCATCATAGCTACCCCGGGCTAAAGGGGTGAGAATTGCACATAAAAGGAATAGAAAAGAGAAACAGAGATATGATTACATATGTACAGGATATATATATATATATATAATTATATTAGAGTTGTGTATTGATCGATTTCAATCGGTTTTTTTTTTTTTGAAGCGACGCAGTTGTGATCACATATATTGATATAATGTAGTATCCTTCTAAAAATTTCAATAGAAAAGCGAGATGTTAAAAGAAATATTTTAGGAAATTTTCCAAAATTCCAAGAATTTTTAGAATCTTCCATAATATTCTAGATTGTTCTACATAATAATTCTAGAATATTTTTATGAAGAATTCCGGAGTATTCCAGAACAGTTTCTAAAGGGTTTGGTAACATCTTGCATAATATCATAGAGCATTCCAGAATTTGAAGATACACGTTTGTTAAAGAAAATTCAGTATATTCTACGCCATTTTAGAACATTCCATGAATTTTCTATTCTTACAGAGCACTATAATGTTCCACATACTAATTATAGAATGCTTATTTAAATCATATTGAATTAATTTTAATATTTTATAAGACTCTGGAACCTTCCAAAATATTCTAGAATTTTCCACATGATTAAAGAATATTTAGGTATATAATAAATTCAGATGTATCCCAACGTGCTCTAAAACATTTGAGAATTTCGGAGGAAAACAGGGAGATATGATTAAACAAGGACAGAGATATATTCCACGCTAGCGAAGCTGCGGTCAAAAGCTAGTATACGAATAAAAGGATGAATCATGAAAACTCGAATACATAAGCTTAAAATTTATGAAGTAAGAATGTTATTGAATGGAATGATTGTTACGTACGTTAAAAAAAAAACTAATTATTAAAACGCGTGTTATCATATAGCTGAAAAGTTATTTACAATGAACATTAAGTAAATTTTTAGTAAGCTTTTTTAAAAATAAAACTAGATTTTTTTATCTTATTGTAAAAAAATTGTACCTTGTGCTCCAAGCATTGTCGCTTTTACAGTTGAAAGAATCTTCAACTGAGTTCCTATAGTTGGAATACGTTCACAAACTTGAAGCAGATTCTGTAATTTAAACAAAAAAAGTATTATTTTACAAATTTCAAACATTTTCCTACACTAGTTAACGATTTTAAATTATATACTAATAAATTAATTTGATAATAAAATAAAAATATGGAAAGTTTATTTGTTCAAGTTAGTATTTTGTAAATAATTAAAAATAAATTTTTTACCGTTCTAATGCGTTTATCAGTGCACTCTCTGGCAAGTTCTTTAGCAAGACGAGTGACTTCCTGCGATGCTTCTGCGATAGCCTTCGCACATGCTATCAAATCTCGTTTATTTCCACCTTCACCCCTGACGAGACCAGACAATCTACCCATCAAAATGGCCATTTTTTTAGCTGCAGCAATGATTTCATTATCTTTGCTTGACCATTGGCGGACTTCTTGGTGCAATCCATGAGCTGCCATCTAAAAACAAAAAATAATATCTCGTCAATTTTTTATTTCTAGTCTTTAATTCTAAAATTAAATTTTGAAATTAATTAATCTTTACGTCTTTTGCAGCTTATAAAGCAAAATATAAATTTTCTAAGAAAAGTAATTCATTGGAAAATTTATACAAAAACTTGTGAGTTAGGAAAAAGATAATCCTAATGGTGAGTACCATAATTGGTTGATTAGGTTGAGGGGCATGCATAAACATCTCATCTTCGTCATCTGTCTCAGGTGGTGGTGGTCTTGGTGGTGGGATATCTCCACTGGGTAACGGTGGACGCGGAGGAGCCATTTCTATTCAACATATAGCAAAATTATTCGAAACGTTATTCACAAATTATTATCAAACCAGCTACATCAGGATGAAATATAATGATTTATAAACTTTATGCAACAAATTATAATTGTATCTCATGCTGAATGGGAAAAACTAAAACAGAGAATTTTTCAATTCAATAATTTCAAAATTAGTTTGAGTTTAGTAAAAACTTTAAACAAAAATAATTTGTTATCTTAGGCTTTAAATTTATCAGAACTACTAACATAAAAATGGAAAAAACATTTTTCAATATAAAAATAATTTTATTTCATAACTTTAGTTCATTTCTAGGGTAAGTGTTCTTTTTCTACTATATTTTATCCATTCTGTTCTGCTTTCATAAAATAAAATAATAAAAATTTAATATACATAGTTAAAATTCATGCATTCAAAAATTTTTATAACGCTAGTAATATAAATTTTAATGTTAATTACAATTATGAACATTTTAATATTGTACAAATATAACTTGGCCAATTCTTTGAAGAAAGAATTACATTCTATTGTATATTTTGATGAGCATTTAATTGTAAAATTAATTAGCTTCTTGATAATTAATTGAAATATTGATGGATAGTTAGATTCTGCAATTCCCCACATTTTAAAATTTAATCCCGATATTCTGAGATGATTTTCATCATGAAAAATGTTAGGTCGATGCGGGGAAGAAAATTTACTATTACGCACGCGCACTTCGAGCAGAACATTACATTTCCTACGATTTTCCACGTACCCCCTTGGTAATCTTGAAACGTTTTACATAAACGGTGAGTGGTATATTTCATATATTTCTCAAACAAAAATATAATGTGCAACATGCAAGGAAATCATGCAAACCTGACTCGTGTCAACTTTGCTAGTGCGTCAAACTTCACACTCGTCTGTAATTGCATGCTTTTCTCACTTGTTATACAATACACTATTCCTACCGCGACCTGAAATCGGTTATTTTCGGCACGCTCTACATGCGCAGAAAGTGGCACATTTCATGCATGTGTTATTAAAAAAATAATTTCAAGATGAAGAAAATTATCAAGATTTTCTAGCATCACAAATCTTTTAATGCTAGTTAGATACAATATATTTTATTCAAAGAATTATGTAAATTGATAGAAAAACAATTCGAATTCCATCATGCAATTTTATTTCGGTGAAAAAGTAGATACCTTTCTCTGTGAAGTAATTGTATGGTTTGCTTGTTAGTTGTGGCTCTGTAAAAAAAGATGTTCTATCATTTCCAATTTCGAAAATTTCATTTTCCAAACCTCCCAACCCTAGTTGCTTGAACTAGTCTGTATAGATATTTAAGTCAGTCTGTATATATTTTTACTGAAACTGCACATCTCATAACTTCAAATGATATTTTTAAAAATATTTTATGAAAAATATTATTAATATTTTTAAAATATTCTGTATTTTATAAATTAAAATAGTAATAGAAAATTATTTCAAGACTAAAGCGACGAACGTTTTTTTAAGATCTATGTTTAAGATCGTTAAGATTATAGTGCAGTTGATCTTTATAGCTTAAACTACAAGCGCGATATGCATAAAATAAGCAAACTGTGTCATGAAAACTAATTTTCTTACATTTTTACTCAATTATAAATAAAAAAAAATTGAATAATTTCAAATTAAAATGGTTGTAATTGACTTACCATCACCAATGTGTAGTTGAGAAAGGCTTGGAGGCTGAATGATATCAGAATCAGCAGTGACAGCTTTTCGTACTTGACCAACGGCTCCCAGAAGCTAAAAAAACAATCAGTAATTAAGAACAATTACTATCATTAGGCTATAATAGTGATAATTACTATAGGTGTAAAAAACTTACATTGCGATTGCTTTCCCTCCATTTAGAAACTGCAGGACCATCATGTGTATTCATAGCCACCTTCTTCGCGTCCTGAACCATAGGAGCAACAGCTAAAAAGTAATTATAATTAAAAAACATTTATAAAATTGAGCCTTTATTAAATTTTTTATTTTATATAAAAAAAAGAAACCAAAAATGCGTTACCTTTTTGAAGGTTATCTGCCGTTCGATTGACTCTCTCAATAAACGCAGGATCTTCACTGTTGTCGCTCTCTTGCTTAGCTACGAGAATAACTCTATTTGCTAATCTAGCTATTGCAGAAGTATTATCGACCATTTTCTGTGGATTGTTTTTAGCAATTGCGTCTTCACAGAGGAAGGAATGCTTTTGCATTTGTTCCTCGGACGTTTTAATAAAGTCCCCACTATCAGTCGCTTCATCGCAAAGCGCCCTGACTCTCTGGATTGTATCCGCATATTGTTGCCTTAGATTCTCGAAATGTTCATCAGCTGCCTTACTTTCGGGATATGTCATTCGGATACGTCCAGCGTTTACGAGCTGAGGAGTCAAGGATTCGATTTGGGAAGCACTGATTGTCAAGGCTTCTGCTAGTTTCTTATTTCCTCCACTACCACCAGCCGCCACCATTCTCGCGGTTTTCGCAGCCCTGTTTGAAAAATTTTGAAGGGCCAGCGTTTTGTCATTGAAGTTTTGTTCCCTGTTTGGAGTACCTTCAGGTGCAAGAACGGCTTCTGTGAATTGCTTGAGCGGCGTTGTGATGTCGATGAAGTCCTCTACGACGCGTGAAACAACTGCTTGCTGGATTTTGTTCTTTAATTCGTGCAATTTGTGTGACAACTGACGGGCGATTTCCTGAGCTTGTGGGCTAGATCCTTGTCCACGGTTACAGAGATCTTCCAGCTGTCGTGATAAGTTCTCAACTTCGTCACAGAGTTGTAAAATCTCTGCTTTATGTATTCCTGGCAGTCCATCAGCAACCTGTATTTAAATAAAATTATATTTGAGAAGAAATATAAACGCGTAGTACATATAGATAGACATGAATAAAAGAGAAGTATAGAAAATTAAGTGTAGAGCAAAAATATATACAAAGTATAAAAATACTTGATACAAAAAGAAAATATAAATTTCAATACAATATTTAAATAAAAATAACGAAGAAATATATTTGGACCCTTCAATTTGAACCTTTTCAATCCTGAATAAACTTACATCGACAAGTTGATGATTCTATCCGTTCGTACCGATTTGAGAGCAAGACAGAAAACGAAACAGCTCAATGTTATGGTTAATAATGAGCAATAATCAGAGACTTTTACCTTCTTTCCTTCATGAACTATCAAGGCTATTGCTTTGCGACCAAGTCCTTTATCATCGTGAGAAGGATTAAGAAGCCACTTGTTGGCTTGTTCTAGACGACCTGCCACAGTGTGAGCGGCTTGAACAGTTCCAGATTTATCAGCTGCCACGAGAGCGGATGCAACATTTGAACGAAGCTGATTTAACTTCTCCTTTATGCCTCGAGCTAATGCTTCTGCCTGAGGAGTATTTCCTACAAAAATCAAAATTCTAATCAGCTTTTCCATATCGTAAGGATTAAATGAATCAAACAAACATTATTAGAATATCTATTCAGGATGGACCTTTTCCTTGTTGACGAAGTTCACAAAGAGCGTTGGTCATTGTCGTTATTTCAGAAGCCAATTTCGCTAGAGGCTCGGCCTGCGAAGGTGGAAGGTAGCGATCTGCTAATCTTTGTGCTTGATCGATTATTTGTCGAATACTTTTCTCTCCAACTCCTCCTCGCAAAGCGTTGCCATTGTCCAACCAGTCGAAAGCCTCTCTTATTCGAGATTCTATGGCACTTTGGGCTTTCTTCAAGACCTATCAGTTTTAAAATCAAATTAGTTCGAACATACTTAAAAAAAACTCGAAAATAATTGTTTACTAAAACTAAATAAAATAAATACCGTCAACTGGTCAGCATCCCATTCTTCTTCATCATACGTCGTTAATTGAAGAACGCGAATAATTTCATTTAATTCATCGGACATTCGTCCAGAGAGGTAATTTCGATTTTCAGCTGCTTCCTCTGCTCCTTTACCACCGTGAGAAATAATATGAATGAAAATTTTCATTGAACAGATAAGAATTGGAGCTAGTGTTTTCACCTGGAAATATTGATAAAAGTGATTTAGTGCGATTTTAAAAACTGAATGGCATCATTCTTTTGATCGCTTTGTTGATCTGTCTCAGTTTTATTACCTGTTCAAGACAACGAACTAAAATTTCACGATGGACTTGATGAGTTAATTCCTTTTCACGAGCGCTCACTTCCCTGGATACTTTACTAAGGCAGGGACTAAGGTTTTTCAAAAAGTGCACCAGGTCTTCCATTGTTTCAATGACTTCAGCTACAGCTAGGTAATCCAGAACACGTTTGCATTCTCGAATGATTTTCCGCACCTCGCTCTCGTCAAAGCACAACAAAAGTGAACTTGTCCCTTGCAGAATACCACGTGAACCTTCAATCAGTTTTTTTCTGCACAAACAGATATTAAACATAATTAAAATAAATAATAATATAATAATTAAAACAATTGATTTTTATTGGAATTACAATGTATATTGAATTGAATTTTCCAAATAGGATTTAAAAAAAAAAACATTACCTTGCAGGACCAGAATAAGGATCTTGTTTTAGCATTACGGAGGCTTCTTCCAAAAGGCGAGAAGCTCCTTCAACGCGCTGAAGTGATCCAGGCATGTCTTGCTTAAGTAAGGCATCATCTGACGAATTTATAGTTTCTTTTCCGACCTTTAAAAATATTGGAATATAATTTGCCAACTCATAATTAATAAATTAATTTTAAAGATAATTTAATCTCACTTTTACGAGATTTGCCACTGCCATGCTAACGGCCTGAACAGGCCTTGACAAATCTGGCATGGCATTTCCATCTTCTGCTTCTTCATGTAAAATGACAAGCCTTGATACCTAGAAATCGGAAAAATTCAATATTTAGAAGAGATTTGGTTCAGCCTAATGTGAATAATTTGTCTCCAAAATAAGTGAAATCTTAAGTTTTTTCACTACTTACAATATTTTTTAGTTTGTTAGCCACTGTGATTGAAAGTTAATAAGACACTAAATTTGTACAATAAGTCATAAAAGATTAAATAATACTAAAAATAATACACTTCGAGCTGGTTTCATTTATACACTAAATTTTTTCTTCGTAAAGTGTTTTTACAGCAAATATAAAGGTATTTTTTAATTAGAAACCAAAATTGGAAAATATTTTCCGAATTCTGGTTCCCGATTAAACTAAATCTTTGTATTTCCTGTAAAAAGCACTTTCTGTAGAAAAAATCTTCTGTGTAAATGAAATCGACTCTACACTCCAAAAGGGAACAACAACATTTATTTTTCTAATTTATAAGGTTGGTAAAATTTCTTTCTATTTAATTTCTCATTGTCTCCTGATATCCTTTATTTATCCATGAATGCATCAATTGATAAATTAATGAATGCATATTTAGATCTCGATGCGCTTAAATATATGAAATTAATACATAAATCAAATAACTGATAAACCAATGCTTTGACTTTCTGTCTATTTTATAGAAAATCGAGAATCCTCTATTCAATTAAAATAATAATTTCAAAATTAATTAGTTGAGTTTGAAATTTTTGTCACTGCCTAGATTATCGGAGGATCACTAGTCGCGTATCAGATAGGATACGTTGCCGATAGGTGCCCTCGTAGCAATTTCAAACTCTTATATCGCAAATTTTAAATTCTTTAAAATAATAATATTCAAATCAAATTTTTAATTAATTGCTGAATCTAAAATGCAATATTGATTTTTGCTATTAAACTAATATGAAAATTTGTGATTTTTCTCAAGTACATTGCCTTTAAATTTAAGACAATTAATTAATGCTTACATAAAAATTGCATCAGTCTCCTTTTATGGATGTAAGCTCTGTTGAATCATTCAAATATATGTATTAGGTTGGTATTGGAGGAAGAATCATTCACACCATTACTCTATTACCATTCACACTATGTATAAATTGTGGTACAGAGAAGTGGGAGAAAGGGAACACCTCGAGGCTCAGAAGTAGCACTATATTGTGTAATCAAGCCTTTGGCTTCCACTGCTGTACCAAGAAGGTGTCTTATTTATATCGCACGTATTTTTAGAATTCACATAATGGAGAAATTATTCCCCTGAAAAATTTACTTCAAGGAAATTATTTTTTGAATTCAAGAATCTATTAGGTGTCTACTTGTATAACCTAAAATCTGAATATTCATATTTGAAAATGGAGTTGACTTAAAACTTTTATTTGGATTCATTTTCCTCTTACCTTTTTAAGGAAATAGTAGAATTATTTATAAATTCTTGATAGATTTAGATTGTTTTATTGAGAAAATGAAACGCTTCTTAATAAGTCATTTTCTTGGCCTTTTTATCTGTGTTTAATGAATGACATCATTTCTATTTATAATCATATATGTAAAAACCACACAGCTGGAATGTTTATTTTCACCAGTTGTAACACAAAATTAGTAATAAACATTTAATTTGCTTATATTTATAAATTAATTTTATTCAAAAATTGAACTATACTTTTAATGTTGTGTAAATTGATAGTTTTTGTAGCAAAAATAACCATTATAATAAATTCGGCAGAGTGATTCAAATTTCGTAATTCGAATGCTTATGTTTCATATCCCCCTAGTTTCGATGAAATGGAGCTTTTATTTACTTATAGAATACTAAAATTAGTATTGAAGAATTAATGAAACTTCGATTTAAAAGAGCTAAATTTTTATGATCACAAATAATGGACTATTTGTATATTTATTGATTTTTATTATTACACATTAAAACAACAAAAAATCACTTAACGCTTTTCTCAATTATCTATTAAGTAATAATAAATTGCTTCTATATAATTGAGGTTGAGGGAAACTTGCTAAGTAAGCAACAAAACTCTTTATACAAAGATATTTTCAAGTGGCATTCCAATATTTTAAACCGCTGATTGATTTTCAAATAAAAATTCGTAATTATTTCAACACTACTTTTTTGTAAATAGTTGTTTTATTTATAGAAAAAACATACATTTGTTACAACAAAAATTTAATGAGCATCTTATTATTGAATCCAAATTTTTTAAATAATAATTTTAAAAAAAAAAGTTAAATATGATGGTTTAATAATGCAAAACAGTGCTCAATTTTTTATTACCTGCTGTGCCACAGGATCGAGAATGCTCTCTATAGTTTTCGTGTGAAACACCGGCATACTGTTTATCTTTTTTGCCCTTTAATAAAACAAAATGAACTTAACACACTTTTTAATCACAAACGAATTAAAAAAACAACTTAATTGTAACAAAACATGAATTAACACTACACGAAACGCCAAACACTCCTACCAACACCGTCGAAGCCTTAGAATGCACATGAATGCACAAAATTTAACTGAAACTCTGAAACTTAGGGTACCGTCCCATGAATGCATTTTGCTTTGTGTCCTAACAAGAGTAAAAGAGGCAGAAGTATACTTTCATCTCTTTTACTCTTGTAATCACTAGAGATAGATAAGTAATTTACTTTAGGTAATTTACGTTCGTTTTTTACAGTATTTTACCAGGTATTTTCCGTCTCTAGCTTTTTACGATTTGTATTTTTTCTGTGTTAGGGATAAATTACGTAAAATACGTATTTTATGTATAAAAAACAGGGACGAATCTAAAAAAAAATTTGGGGGGGGTCCGATCGAAAAATTTAAAAATAAAAGATATTTCGGCTTTCACAAAACGTGACGTTAGAATTGTGTTAGACAAACTCGAATTTTTTCGCTAGTGAGATTTGAAGGAGTCTGATATATGGGGGGGGGGGTCCGGACCCCAGGACCACCCCCCTGGATCCGTCCCTGATAAAAAACGTAACTGCATAAGACTAGTTGTGACTACTGATTGCTACTGATGTGCCATGACCGCTGTTACCGCGTTACTGACGGTAAATTTTTCTTTTACGTAAAAATTTACCGTAATTGGTAATTTTTTGGTAATTGTGGTAATTCTCTAAATATTAAAATTTTTTTTGATGCTAACCATTAAAATTGAAAAATTATTAATCTTCATTAACCAAATAATATATTTCACAGAGTCATTGTAGCGAAATTTATTTGTAAATATTGAAAAAAATGATGACTTCTGAAAAAAGCAGACGACAATGACAATGCCGATATAGTGCTGTCTGCTGTTGTTTGTCTTTGGCGCGTGAAATGTGATGTGAATCAGATTGTTTATTTATTTAAAAGTAAGTATTTTAAGTCTTTATCCTAAATACAATAGAAAATGCACTCCTATATAAGCATTCTTGCTTGATGTCAAATTTGCACAGCACATTGTTTAAAATTACATATATAAGTTAAAATAGAAGTATATTATAAAAGTTTATGTAATATTTTTTTTTTTAAACTTCTTATTTCATAATTAGTTTACGTGTGTAACTTCACATCCCTGCCTAAATGAAAAATATCAAATTCAAACAACCTTACGTTAACATTTCTTAAGAGATTATTTTTGAAAAGAAAAATTCAAAACAGTAATGAAGAGTGAATTACAAAATTTTAAAAATAAAAGTTTATTTATTTTGGACACAACATGTAGAAACTGGACCACATTGTTCACATGAATTTGATACTTTTCTTAAGTACCACATTCCCTTAAGTGACAGTAGCCGCGCGGAACGTATATTTTATAAACTAAACCCCTGGATGCAAGTGATGTATTAAATTATGCGGAAGAGGGTATTCCAATCATTTAATGTATTGCGGTATAACAAATGAATGTGATGAAGAAACGACTTTAATTTTTTTATGTTTGAAATCAAATGACTTATTTGGTTCAAAATATGAAATTGAAGTGATTTTCACTAAAAATACAAATAAATATCAAAAAATAGACTACGAGTTTTAATAGCACAAATTTGATTTAACTTTTTAAACAAACTGAACGACTTTTATCGGGACTCGATTTAGTTTATAAAATGTCTACGCCGCAGTCTTACTGTGACTTAACATGACGAATAAAGGTGTTTTTATACCTCTCCGGCTGCGGGCTGGCAAATTCATCTACAGAAGTTGATTGGTCCATTCTGTTGAATCCTGTTTGTAGAGCAACAGCAAGTGCCAATAAAGTACTGTAAATGCATTTCTCGGCTCGCAGCCGGAGAGGTATAAAAGCACCATTAGGAGGTCACTTTTTGGCATCACTGGCTATTTACGTCTATGGTTACATTCAGGACTTTGCAGTGTCACCTATATGGACGTACACAGGGTTCTCGGTACTCTTACACCATCGCACACCACTGTATAACTTGAAGCCACTTAAAGCTGTGCCGACTCATCGCCTCAAAATTTCCTGCAAAATAACATCATTTTTCTTCTATTCATACTACGCAAACGGGCGCTAAGTTAGATAGCGATAATTAAAAATATCAGCAAAATGATTATAACGTTAAAAAATCTGCAACAACAAACGTTTACCGTGGAGATTGAACCTTCAAAAACGGTGAGTGAAAAACAAGTACCGGAAAGATGTTCCGATTTAAGATCAAATTTTTGTTTTCTAAGTCAATGTACATTCTTTTTAGGTAAAAGACCTTAAAGAAAAAATAGAAGCTCAAAAAGGACTTCCCGCCCAACACCAAAAGTTAATATATGCCGGTGAGTGAAGTTTCATTCCTTTATATAACCTCACTTATTTCTTTTATTGAAATCCACTACCTTGGTTTTGTAGTATTGGCCTCTGAGTTTTTTACCGTTATGTATGTACGCCCTTTACAGATGAAATTTCTAATAACTTTTTCCATTCTACCTAAATTTTAAGACTTCATTTGAAAATGTAAGGTTAGGATTCAATAACGTTGTTTATGAATCTTCGTGTTATATTTTGAGTTCATAAAGTGGTTTTTTGAAAAGATCAATTATATCTTTCTGAGCCTAAAAGTCTAAAAAGAAAGAGTAGAGAAGAGATAGTGCTTCTAACATTTAAGTGAATGTAAAGCTTACAAACACTGGGCTGCAGCTTTTGAGAATATTTTAATCTACTCTATTTTTTAAAGAAAAAATATTTTTTAGGGAAAATTTTAACAGATGAGCAGTCTTTAAATGAATATAATATTGACGAGAAGAAGTTTATAGTTGTCATGGTTTCAAAGCCTAAGGCTGGTGTTAGTCCTAGTACGAGCGAAGAGATCAAAACTGATGGAGATAGCAAAGAACAGACAACACCGAGGTATTTTTGTTGTTCAAGTTTCCTTACAATTTTTATTTCGATTGCATTTCATATCTTGCTTAGTTTTAATTCAATTGAAATTTTCTGGAATCATATTTTGAAAAACTCAGATGTAATGCCAATTTGATAATCCAAAGAATTATTGAACGTTTGATTCGTTACACTTACGAATTTAGAAGCATTCTTAACCTTATATAATAATCGATGATATGTAAGTTAAAGTTTAAATTAGGATGGTTGTATTCTTGAATATTTCAATGCAAAAATTCCTCATTCAATTTAAAAGATATTATATTATACTGAGCTTTTGAATCAGTAGAATACTTTAATGTTTACACTATGATAAATTGCAGTCGATTTGATTTTCTTATCAGGAATTCAAGAATTTATTAATTTAATAATTTATTTTAGCATAGCAACGCAACCTAGTCCAAACACTGATGCACAAACGACGCCCCAACCAGCTCAACAAGCTGCGACCCAGCAACAGGATCAAGCACAACCAACTATAACGATAACAGGCCCAGAAGGCCAAGCAGATGGTGCATTACTTATGGGTGAACAGTACAATACTATGGTGACAAACATTATGGACATGGGGTAAGGGTTTCAGAAATATTTATTTTTTATAGCCTATCTAAATGCTATCTAAAATGAGATTCTTTTTCTTAACTTACAGTTGTTTTTACTTGAATTTTTATTTGTTCAGATATCCTCGAGAACAAGTGGAACAGGCGTTACGGGCGAGTTACAACAATCCGGACAGAGCTGTAGAGTACCTTTTAACGGGAATACCTTACCAACTTTTGGATGAGGCAGCCGATGATCAAGCGGAAACGCAAGACCCAGCTGCACAAGATCAAGGTGAAGATGCTCTTGCGTTCTTACGTTCACAACCACAGTTTCAACAGATGCGACAAGTTATTCAGCAAAATCCACAGCTATTAAATGCTGTACTTCAGCAAATCGGTCAGACTAATCCTGCACTTCTGCAACTTATTTCCCAAAACCAAGAAGCCTTTGTGCGCATGCTTAACGAACCTGGTAAGTTACATCTTGTTATTCATTTTTCAATTTATCATAATAAAAATCTACATTATCAATGATAATATTCTATGAAGAACAGTTTTACAAGTAAAAAGAGAGGAGATAGTCTTTGTTCCGTTAAATATAGTTTTTTGGCAAAGTTCCTGTTTCAATTGCATGTGATAAATAGAGTTGTTTATTCAATATTCCAAGTCATTTGGAGAGGATAAAGACTCCGTTGTCCTTGATGATTGTATGAATGCCACTGAATATTTTTTCTCTGCAAGTAATTTCACGGTTCTTTAAATATTCAAGATTATTGGAAATATAGAAATCGTAGAAAAAGTCCGGAAATTATTGTAATTGAAAAATGGTAAATTATGCTTGCTTTTTAGTAGGAGCAACTGGAGCAACGCCTGCAGCAGGATCTCCAGCGGCAGCCACTGGTGGAGCTGTCGTAAACCCTTTAGGAAATGTGGCCGCTGGAACGGGTCCAGGAGTCATTCAAGTTACTCCTCAAGACAAGGAAGCTATCGAAAGACTGAAAGCCCTTGGATTTCCTGAGCACCTTGTCATTCAAGCGTACTTTGCATGTGAAAAGAACGAGAATCTCGCTGCCAATTTTCTACTCTCACAAAATCTCGATGATTGAAAGAAAGAAGTGGCAACGCGATATAGAATTAGGAATCTGGTACAGAACGGGTATGACTTCGTTGTCGATTTTGGAAGATTCGTTTGACCCTTTAACTCTGTTGTATCAATCGGCCAAATATCTCTCCAATTCAGCAAAAAATCGATTTGTTGAACGAGAAATCTGAACATTCTATCCTATAAATTTCCTAAGCGCGGAAGAAATTCAAATTCGCTTTATTTCATAAAAAAGAGAGAGTCTTTTTTAAAAGCCCATTTGGGATAAAAGTTATAATTCTACAACAAATTAGAAAACAGATAATAATTCTCATTAATTTTAAAATAGGCATTGAATTTTAAATAGACAATTCTCCAATAAAGTTTTTGGAAACTTTTTTACGTGGAGAAATCAACGAGAACACAAGAAGATATAGGCACATTTTATAAGTGACGTGTGCGTATATGTGAGCTTGAGCGTGCAGCACGCCCACGTTCCTTGTTTGCTCGGCGTGCGACTATAATGTATTTGTATATATGTATATACGTCTTGTGTTTTCATTGGCTTTTCCAACGTAAATGACAAAATGGATACAAGTATATACACGCAAATGCATTTATTCGTGACTTTGTATGTATGTATTTATGTACTGAAAAAAACATTTAAGGTCTTCGAAAGCCTTTAAGATTGTTGACACAACATAGTTTGCATTATTTGAATATACGAAATTTCTAGATTACCATTACCGAACGTTAACACATACTTGAATAATAAATTAAATGATACATGACTGCATGAGAATGAAAAATAGTTCGACAAGTGTCCTAAGCTTGCGTACAGTGACAGATTCAATGAATAATAACTGTCTAATCTGTATTTATTAACTGTTAGCGAAGAAATACTTTCGCGTTTAAGTTAAAAAGCCTAATTTTTGTCAAGGGCTAGTTTATGAATTCCAGTTTGTAAGAGGACGTTCTGTATCAAAAGTTTTTTCAAGCATTTCTGGAAAAACTTTGATAATTTAAAGTCATCTGTTAACTAGAGAATTTAAAAAGTATTTTATACAGCCAATCCTTGATAAGCGAGAATGTTATACGTTTCGTAATTAACAAATAAATTAATAAAAGTGCAAATATTCAAAGAGATGCATATAAGTAAGCGCCACTTAGAAAAGTCAAAATTAGACATGTAACAAAAAGGTAACGTCCGCAAGGCAGTTATTGGTGCATACTTTTCTCATATTTGTGGCTGCGACTTATATTTGTTGACAAGAATCGACTGCTTTTTGTATTTCGTAAGGAGGCATATATTTTTACAATCGCACTGATTTGAGTCGCCTGCTTAAATTTCGATCAGGAAAAGCAATCGTTATATTATTGATTCCATTGAATTTGAAAAAAATCACATCTGTTTGAATAAATATGTAGAATAAACGAATTTTCAGGAATTTTTTCGCAGTTTTTGGATTTTAACAAATCTTTATAAAAAATAGTTTGATGGCTTTCGGTGCTTTAGCTATCTTGGTCCAAAGAATAATTTTCACAATTTCTTGATCGTTCCAATTCTATTTTGAAAAGGCATTTTAGATAAGTGTGCGTATGTACTAATTTCATTTTCAAAGTAGACTTTGATTTCGGTCTTGCAAAGACTTGTAATACATATACATACATATAGAATCAATAAATATATTAAGATTTTCAAATAAAAGTTTTTTTTTTATTTATTTATACTTTACTGCAGGTTTATTTTTGCATATAGTAACTAAATAATTTCCATAATTTTATTGAACTAAATGGTTTTATGTCTGCATCACGCATAATACACGTATGTACCGGAAAATCAATAATATTGTTAAATACAAGGTCTATGTTAACATCAATTATCATAGACAAGGCTTCTATGCAATTTTTAAACAGAAAATACTTTTTATAAGGAAATCGCTTTTTTTATATATAATACAGATATATATTATATTTTATAAATTTTTAAAGTTATGTATTACATTATAAAATATTTATTTGAAGATCCATAAAATATGAGACTTTACACTGAAAAGGTAAAAATCTCTTTTATAGGAAGTTATTATTAACTTATGGAAGTAAAATGTCAGATACAGTGTGCGATTTTACTATGGATTTTACGCAAAAATTGTGAAAGTCCCATTTTCTGTAATGTTACCATTACATAATAACAAATAATAAATAGATCCCTCTGAGCCCCAAGATAATTGAAGATAATCGAAGCAGCCATAGGAAAGAAATATTGGTATGGCTGAGCAAAATATGGGGAGGCATAAATGTCTGTCGACCAGCGGACCAGTCTGTTGTTTGTCGCAAAACGCATACATGACATACATGAGCGCCCATATGCGAATCGTGTTTTGTCATGTGTAGGATAAACAGTAGACGACAGACTCATGCCTCTTTGTGTTTTGCTCTCCCTATGACTTTACATGCATTATTTTTTGCAGGGTACGATTTACGATTCAGCAGAATTACATATTACGATTGTAAAAAGTAAGATGAAGTGAGGTTAGGATTACGAAATTACGTTTCATTAACTTTTATCATGTCTCATAGTTTCTGAGCGTAGTGGTACGAATGAAGTAAATTTATGTTTAGACAATCAGATAAAGTGTCATCAATTCATACTCACACATGATGGGAAATTTTTTTACTTATTGTCTCCATTTATGTTTTCGTCTTTAGTTGCGTTGGATTGCGCATACATACGTGACCCGAAATTTCGGAAATCAATCTGCACGTGATTCGGATTAGTATGGTATATCTGTTATTCAGGAGTCATGTATATTATTTTTAGTAAGATGTTCAATTACGCAACAAATTTTATGCAAGAATGACGTTAAAAAGATCAGCAGATCACTAAGAAAGAGGAATATTTTCAAGAAGATGGCTTCACGCATAGCAGCAAGTGCAACAGTTCGTGCAGTCAAGGGTAGAAGAATTCTTCCAACTCGAGCTGCTCTAGTCTTAGTATGTTTTAATTTTCACTATTAGTTTTAAATTTACATTTCTGTATTTCTGACGTTTAAATATATATATTTTAAAAAAGAAAAAGCAAGTTTTATACGTTGCTAAAGTGCAAACCTAACCACACTTTTATGAGGGATTTGTTTCTTCGATGGATATTCTGCAATTGACAATTCTATAGAATTTAATATGTATAAATCAAAATTGCGACTAAATTAAATATATTAAAGAATCAGTCAGATCTAATATTACTATTTTTAATATACTCAGATTTAAACTTCAAAGCAATTTTATGACAAAATATTGCTTATTTTCAGACGCCCAATGCAGTAAAGAAAGTGAAAGAAATATTGAACGAGAGATCAGATTGTGTAAGTTACATTTTTAATTATTTTTTTTAAATACTACTTTATTAAAGTTTATTGAAATAAAATCTTACAGATTGGTCTCAAGGTTGGAGTCAAACAACGGGGCTGCAATGGACTTAGTTACACATTAGACTACGCTATCGAGAAAAGCCAACTTGATGAAGAAGTAATTCAGGATGGAGTTCGGGTCATAATCGACAGAAAAGCTCAGCTTTCGCTTTTAGGTACAGAAATGGACTACATAGAGAATAAATTAAGTTCCGAATTTGTATTTAATAACCCAAATATAAAAGGAACTTGTGGGTGTGGAGAAAGTTTTTCTGTATAAAAAAAATGCTATTAGTAACTAATTTGTATAGAAAGACTTAAACGAATTTCTATTATCATTTATTCAATTGAGATAAAACAACTGACATTATTAGTGATAATCATTTCGGGTCTTCATTTGAAGTAAATTAATTAAACGAATTGTAGTACTTTTTACGTATAATTGAGTTAATAGTAAATCTTTTTGTCTTTTAGATAAAGGCAAGAACTAAAATATGAAAATAATTTCAATGGCCTTGAGTTTAGGTTCGTAAACTAATTTAAGGATTTCACGATCAAGTACTTGGTTTTACTTTATTATCTATTTAATATTAAAGTTCGGCCAAGCCATCAATATTTTTTAATGTGAATTTTACTGTAATATTTCAGGAAATGTAGTGGATTAGAATATTGCAAAACTAATCTTTATTTTAATATTTGTATAATGAAGAATATACAATGATAGTAAATTGTGAATTCAGATGATTATTTTGTGTATAGATTAATCAACTTTGTGATATATTTTATTCGTATATCATTGATTATAGTTAAAGAGATGCTGTGCTATTTATGTGTGAAGCTTAGTCAAATGATTTGAAGATTGATTTATGTTATAAGTTTCTGTGGAAGTAGTCTAATTACGAATAGGATGTTATTGTTAACTAGCAGGAGAAATAAAGCAGTAATTAAGTGTAGACCATTTGAAATTTATTCGTTCATGATTTAAAAATATTGCAACGAAAGTTTTTAAAAATTGGTAAGAAAAATAAAACATGAGAACGTACGTAGATTGTACATTTTTTGTTTTAGACAAGTAAAAAAATTTAAATTTGAGCAAAATCTTTGGCAATACTTATTTTTTTTACTAAAAACAGAAAAAAATGAGCATCTATGTTCCGTCTGCATGTTTGCTTCTCTTAAATAAAATAAAATAATTATGTTAGTGTCGTTAAAACCCATATTGATATAGTAGGATTTAACGAAACTTAATCCGGGTAGCGATCGTAATATACCTCAGGTAAATTACATGGTTTTTTACGCATACTACTCCAAAAGTTTTCCACATTCTTTAGATATTTTTAAGGTTTTCTACATATCTTGCATTATGTAGTTTAATATATATAATACGCAGAGTAGAGTGCCCAATTTACTCGAGGTAAATTACGTAGTTCTTTACAGTATTTTACATCTCTTGTTTTTTACACAATGTATTTTTCCGTGGTGGGGCGTAAATCACGTAACATACGTATTTTATGTAAAAAGGCTTGAGCACAATGAAAACCTGATTTCATGATCAGAGATGAGTACGTATATTACATCACATATTTACATAGTCTTCTACATGTATCCTACAACGTAGATTACGTACTTAATTTTTTACACAATGTATTTTCTTTGTGGCGGGGGGAACTTACTTAAAATATGTATTTTACTTCGTGTAAAAACCATGTATTTTACGTAATAAACCTTGAGTGATTCGTCCATGGAGAATAGACATAAGGAGACCAATCCTTTAAGGCCATGGATCAATCGGACCACGTGACTAAATTATACATTTATTCGTTCATGTAAGATAACTTTTTAAATTTACAATGTATCTTTCTGATAATTTGGGAAACGTAACAAAAGATAATAAATCACGTCTGTTAACTTCTTTTTAGTAAAATTTTGAAAAAAATTCGAAAACTTATCGACAATTACAGTTAACTGTAAAATTTTTTGCAAAATTTTCATTCATACAAAGTTGACAGACGTTCTCTATCGTGTTCTGTAGTATTTTCCAAATTTTCAGGAAGATATTTTGTAAAAGAAAAAAGTTATCTTACACGAACTTTTACAGGAATTTGGTCACGTGATCTGGTTGATCCATGGCCTTAAGGTGCAGTCCCATGTTGGTGTTTTTATGCGGTGTGAAGCAGAAAATGATAAGAGAGAAAGAGAGCAGTATATCTATGTGTCTTTTTCATTCTTATCATTTTCTGGATTTTCTGCTTTACGCCCCGCAAAAACGCTGGCGCGGGAGGGCACCTTTATGTATGAACTTCACAAAAGTTGAGCGCGTTTTTGTCGGAAGTACATGGAAAAGGTACAAGAACTTCCCGATTGATGGCGCGAATGCAAGTCGCGTAAAAAATAACCGCTTCCTTCAGTTCGCTCAAAATATTCTAACATAATCGCAAATTAAAATTAATATTTGTAAATGTTTGTAAACATTCGTTATTTGCAACTATTATTTGAAGTATAAAATTATAAAATAATATGTCCATTACGTGAATCCACTATTATGTTTTGTATACATGTATATAATTAAAGAACAACAAACAGAAGTTATTAATATAAAATGTTTTACAAAGTATTTCCTCTCTTAACCCTAATAACATTAAATCCCGTCTCATATCCGTAATTAGAGATCGTTTAGCTGTCTAATCTTCATAGAAACGAAAACAATACATATCTAAAGAAATAATTCACAAATTTGCGACTCTCGTGAGCTCCGTGCCAGATAGTGCACAATTTAGTTCCATCTAATATATAGTGTTCTTAAATGCTTATGTAAATTACGTAAGATTAATACTATGATTTCGATATAAACTTATTGTAATTTATTTTCTTTTGATACGCTAAATACATAAGTTGATTAGTCCATTTTGTTGAATCCTGTTTTTTGAGCAACGGAGTGTGCCAATAAAGTACTCTGAATGAATTTCTCGGCCCGCAGCCGAAGAGGTATGAAAGCACCATAAGTTGGGTTTTTGGGCTCCGTGCGTATATTCTTACGTCCATGTTAACCATCGTAACTAGGCTGGTAAACTTTCATGAAACATTAGGGATCTCATGAAATTTTTCAAAGTTTCAAACAGAAAAGCGGGAAAATTCAAACTATATATAGTTTAAATAAATATTTCAAGGACATTTTATGATTCCTAAGTTAGTTTGCCGAATCGTCACACGCGGCGCTAACTATACCATCACTCCCTGAAAATGCACAGTAACATACGAAGAATTTAATAAACAAAATTTTTAAATATATTATTCAATGCCATAAACAAATAAAAGAGATCAGACTTTAAATAATAATATTATTTGAATATTTCAAATTAAATTTTCCCCTTTTTATTCAAATTTATCTCGTACAAAAACTATTTTGAAACATTCAGCTGATATTAGAATTTAAATATTAATATCTCTTTTACTCCTTTTTGGCATTGAATAATAACTTTTTTTAAAATTTTATATTTAATTGTCTACATATCACTGCATTTATATTATTTTTTTGAGGTAAAATTAAGTTGAAAAATGAAAAAAAAAATGAAAAATTCTGAACAAGGAACGAAGTTGATGAGAGTTTTATGTATTTTGGACACAACAAGTAGAAACTGGACCAAATTATTCATATAAACTTGCTACTCTTCTCAAGTATCACATGCCCTCAAAGCTCATAATTTTAGTAATAGATCAAATAAATTACATTTCTAGAAATCACGTCAGAGGTAATGAAATATTGCATTTAGTGACCTAAAAACGAAGTGTTTTTGTGCAGCATTGACAAAAATAATGCAAAAAAAGTCCAAATTTCATAGTTTTAACAATTTTTAATAACACCTAAAGCAATGAACTTTTCAAAATTTTTGTTCATCTATCACAAAGGTAGATTTACGGAAAATATCCGATGTATATGAAAGAAACTGTAATCATTATTACATGGATGCTGTGAAAGTTTAAATTTAGGGAAACAAAGTTGTAAAAGTTCAAATTCGTGAAATCATTCATAAAAAAAATATAAAAATACTTTTAATGCATTTCTAAGTGACATATTTTCTATTTTGTTTATAATAATTAATTTTCACAATTTGTGGGATCCGCTTTTTAGGTATGAAAATACTTTGAATTTTTACAACTTTTTGTTTCCCTAAATTTCAACTTTCACATTTCGTGAATGTTAGAGACGATGAAAACGGGCGTAGATAGACTACTTTTGGTTTTGAAAATGAAAAAAAAATTTAATTGTTTTTATTATACTGTTTTCATTAATGTTAGTTAACTATTTTAAAAATATAAATTAATATTCTCCTTTTTTTATATTCTATTTTCTTTAATTATTCATAATGATTTCCAACTAATTACAACTCTCATCAACTTCGTTCCTTGTTCAGAATTTTTCATTTGTTTTTTTCATTTTTCAACTTAATTTTACCTCAAAGAAATAATATAAATGCAGTGATATGTAGACAATTAAATATAAAAATTTTAAAAATGTTATTATTCAATGCCAAAAAGGAGTAAAAGAGATATTAATATTTAAATTCTAATATCAGCTGAATGTTTCAAAATAGTTTTTGTACGAGATAAATATGAATAAAAAGGGGAAAATTTAATTTAAAATATTCAAATAATATTATTATTTAGAGTCTGATCTCTTTTATTTGTTTATGGCATTGAATAATATATTTTAAAATTGTTTTTATTAAATTCTTCGTATGTTACTGTGTATTTTCAGGGAGTGATGGTACAGTTAGCGCCGCGTGTGACGGTTCGTCAAACTAACTTAGGAATTCAACTTAGGACACTAACGGGGCGCCATTTTCTTTTCTGATCCATACGGCTGCTTACAACCCTAATCGTAACCTGCATGCAGTGGCTAGAGTGCTGTCCCATGTTGGTGTTTTTACGCTGCATAAAGCAGAAAATAATAAGAGCGAAAGAGACACATAGATATACTGCTCTCTTTCTCTCTAATTATTTTCTGCTTTACGCCACGCAAAAATGCTGACATGGGACTGCACCTTTACATTTTATGCGTGCTTGAGCCGACACCACATACCACAATAGTGAATTTACAGCCTAGTTACAATCTAGTAGCTTTTCGGAAGAATGACATTTCTTCTTGATGAACTCCTAGCCCTTAGATTAGAAAGGAGCACTCCTAAAAATTAAATTTTCCAAATATTGAGGCTGTGCTATATCTCCTCATACATAATAAAACAGAACTTTTGAGAACATGAATTTCTTTTCGGTTAGTATCAAATATGATCTTCTCTTCTAACGATCGCAAAAGAACAAAAACGCAAAGAAAGGTGACCTTATGATACTCTACGACGAAATGATTCACCGTTCTGCCATCAGTCATCTTTAATTGGCTGTTACGTCTAACTATGGGCATGCGTCCAATCACTGTATTCAATTTTTTCTTATTAGTGAAAAAAATGTTTCTTAAAAGAGTTTATGGCCATTTAATAATCATGAAATCATAAAAGTAATTTTAAACTGTTTTCAACCTATACTTTGTAATCAAATAATGTTTTATTGATCATTCAACAAATTAGTCAACGGTCCTAAAAGAAGATGCAACATCTCATTGGTCAAGAAATTGAATGTCCTTTTTTGAATCTTAAAAATTACAACCTTTAAATACGATCCTCCTGACAGACAAATCGTGCTCTAAAAACTATCAAAAATCACAGAAGTAATTTATATATACTTTTGCATTTATTAAAGGGGGAATAACTTTATAGAAAGTAAGAAATACCTTTAACTAAAGATCTTGGTGGGGGACGATAGGCAAGAGAGGGGTGGCTTGAACTGCGAAAGGTTAGCGCTAGTATCGCGCGTCTGAGTGGGGCTAGAGACGATGCATGGCTTGTGACAAGGAGGCACTCGGGAGGCAGGGAGGGCATGCGAACGGAGCACAGTTCAGTTGTCGCCATTGCAGGCTTCCTGTGCTCTCGCATTCGCGATACTCGTGTGCGTGGAGCTGATTTTCTGCTAGCCTATTTCCCCGTGAGGGCCCTTGCGAGCCCCCCCGATGCAGGAACTTTGTCTTGAGCTCAGAGATAGATTGTTGAAATCCCTTGACGAGGAGAACAATGTAAGTAGCGGTGTCAATCCGCGAATGAGCCGCCCATCCGATCAGACAAACGGCTATCCTGCCACTCTCGCACCTCCGTCCCACGGCCGTATGCCTGCGGACCAGTAGTGTGCGCGCGAATCGCCGAGAATGTGTGCGACGTCAAGTCGATCCCAGTAGAGTGTGAGTGAGTACGTGTATACGTACTTGGCGTGTGACAGTTTCTCCGTCTCCCTCAATCTTGCTTTAAAATCATAGGCCACCTCGTTCTTTATCATTTTCGCAAAGGCAACCACAATTTTTGAAGAAAACAGACGAAAATCACCTCTTACACAAATTTCACATACGTTTTTATGCTGGGACCCATCTTTAATCCACTTCCCCAAACTAGAGATCTAGAAAATTTTAATTATTCCTAAGAAATCGAACCTTCACGAACCCGAAGCAAAATCGACTTTCCAGGTCTTCCTTGGTAATTTTGAGTCTCTGTAGACACATAAATTATGATTAAGTCTATGCAAAAATAGTTTACGGTTTGTATTCTCTGCTTTTCTTTACCCCAATTATTTACATTGGTCTAAAACTCGATTTTGTACGGTGATCGTGGCAAGGGGACTTCAATCACGTATCAAGGCAGATTTTTCGGATTTGGTTCGTTCCGATTGAAATTATTAAATTGAGGTCAAGAGAATTCATTTGAGATTTTTGGAAGAATTTATTTAATGAGTTCTCGATGAAGTATTTTTTGGAGTATTTAATGAGTGAAATGAGATTTCGAGTGACTTACGTTGACAATGAGTACGTATGGGTAAGATTTGGGACTTCTGGAGAAATTAAAATGAGCTTCGAAAATTATAGAGTAATTGGTTTTAATGTGAGTCAATGATTTGTTGTTTTCGGAAGAGAAATTGAGTGTGTTTTGGATAATTAGTAAGCCCATGAACACTCGTGTGCATGCGTGGATTTAGATGTGTGACCCTCATTTCGTACGTGTTGCATTCACGAGTATTGTAAAATATTCCTTATAACCTCGTTTTTCGACATATTCCTATAGATTATATACCCATAACTGTCTCGGGTAAACATTAATTGTACTCGGTTTTATGTGATTTGCGATTTGATTTGCGAATGCCACTTATGATAAAGAACTGGAGATTATGGTTTATTGTTAAGAAATTAAGAGAAAAAAATGTTTTTTTCCTTCATAATGATTTTCAAGTGTGTCCTTGTGCTCAGTATAAATTGCAAACAGAAATTCTTTAAGTAGAATTATTTATTATAAATTTTTTAACAGTTAGTTGGATTACTCTCGAAAAAAAGTATCAATAGCTTTTTTATATTAGTTTTTTTTGACTGGTTTAACAGATTTTGTAACTATTGTTTGTAAGCTTAAAGTTTAAAATTTGAGTTATGTGAACAGCATGGTTAAGTTTATAATGAATTTATTATTACGTCATCGAAGGACACATGCTAAAAAACGTGGTAAATCTATGAAATATTTTTAAATTGGAGCATAAAAACCTTTATAGGGAACTGTATTTTCTTTATATATCTTAGTTTTAATTTAAATAGATCTATTATCACTGTAAAACATTCTCTGAACTAAAAATAAAATTTGAAGAAAGTAAATAAAATAAGAGTTTAGCAAATGTAAATCATTTTAAATCTTTTTTCCTGATATCAATTAATGTACGATAACTCAATTAATATTTATGTGCGTGTAATAAAAGTAAATTAATATTCAAATATTAAAACGAATTTTCTATTTGTTTGTTAATTTTATGCCATTTTTAAAGTAAACTTTTCATAATTTTACTGTTTTGTTGTTAAAGTATTATTTTCAATATAAGTAGTTTTCAAAATAATTCAGTGGATTGACATTAAATATATTTTAGCTATTAGAGTGTAAAATTTCATTCAAATTCAAATATTATGTTTTCATTTATAAATAAAAAGAGTTATGAAGCAATTTTTAAAACTAGAATTTTTAACGTCAAGTCGCAGAGAAGAAATTATAATTAAATATTTATTTTATGCTCTTGATGACCTACTTCCGAGTCGTCTCTTTCACTCATAAATCATAAGTGTGTTAAATGTAAAACAAATATCAATATATTGTTTACTTCAATAACTATAATATGCAATAGGATCTATTAAATTAATGAATTTAAACTATAATTTATTTTCGTCTACAGGTCACCAACATGCAAGCTGTTATGGAAATCGTCACAACCCTGGAAACAATGTCAATCACCAAACAAGTGCTTGAGGTATGAAACTCGATATCATACTTTTAGTTTTTTAATTAGAATCAAAATTATAATTTTTATACAATTTATATAAGATAAATCTTAAAAATATTGTAAAAACATGCTTCTAGTTTAAACGTTTTGCAAAATTATCACATTAAGTTATAAGGCTTTTATTGTAAAAAATATACAGTGTAAATGTTAGTTTGTGAATTAATGAAACTATAACTTTGAAATTTATAGGCAACGAGGCTTGGTAAACTCGTCAATGATTTCCGACGAAAAACAAACAATGTTGAGCTGGCTAAGAGGGCCAAGGACTTGGTTCGACGGTGGAGGACCTTACTAACGACGAATGAACCGACACCTGCAGATACAGCACCAGCTGCTCTTAATGGAGCGAGACCTCACAGTCCGGCACTGAGAAGTCCAGCTTTGAGGGGTTTGCAACCTCAAAGTCCATTGCTAAAAGCTACCACATCTTTAAGAGTGAGTCCTCTGTAATTTATTTCTCACTGATTGAAATTAAGCCTTTTTAGGTCAGTTAAATACGATGAAAAATTATATCTTTACAGGCCTTGAGTCCGGCTTTATCGATACACAGTGAAACCTCTCGCTCACCAAATGTATTTCCTGGCAGACAGGCGACAACAGTAACAAGTAATCACAGGCTAAACTTTACCAATGCTCTTCCTGAGAGTAGGCCCTCTAATCAGAACCATATAACTGAGGCAGTACCTCGAACCCACAGTTCGAACAAGCGCCTTCGAAAAGATGAACCAAATATCAAACCGCACTGTTCCCTACAGTTCGATACATCCCAAACGGATAGTATGCCCAACGCGAAGAGGCCGCGCCTCAACGGCGAAGCTGCGAGCAATAGCGTAAATTCGCAAGTGCCTAGCCCTTCCTCCAATGAGCAGAATTCCCAGCCTCTGGAATGTGCTTTGAGTCCCGATTGCAATCTTATTTTAAAGAAACGTGGTAGAAAAAAAGGTAGCAAGTCTATAAAATCGCATCTCGAAGACGACGTCAAAGAGAAACTAGCCAACATTGCACGCAATCCAAAAGTGAAGACAACACAGGAATTGCTGGCGGATCTTCAAGCTCGGGGCTCAAACTCGAACCTTAACTTAAATCTGTTACCTAGTCACAGTATAGACCCACCAAATGTAGAGGATGTTTTGAGGAGCGAAGATGGAACTAAGTCCAAGTACCTGCGCTCAACTCAGAATAACTGCAGCGAAAATACCTTGCATGATCGACTGTCACCCGATGAAAACCGACGCAACTCGTCTAAGCTCGGGAAATTCGACACAGAGTGCGATTCAAAATTACCGGAAGGTCACTCGCGACCCTGGCAAAATCTCACCGTCGAAGAGATTCTTGCCAAGCTACCGCCCTTGGATCCGAAATCTATAGAATGGAGCGACAGCGAGGGCGGCCGTGACGACGACGAAAGCGGAATTGATCGTCCTCCCCGGGAAGTGACTGTTGAGGATCTCAAGAGATTGCACAATGAGTGCGTTGAGGGTCTGAACGGGAACTTTCAACCAAAGCTTTCGTCTCTTACTTCTGAAAATAAAAAGGCTGATATTCAGGACGACGCTGTGAATGTAAAAAAATTAGGTTTGTACAGGCGTGCGAATGAGCGAAGCGATGAAGAATTTCGGGAGTGGCATGAAATGCTCGCCAGGCCGAGTTTTGATGGCCAAATTCTCCACATATTGCCTTATGTTATCATCGATTAGTCATTAGTACAATTATTGTTGTCTTATTTCTTGAGTAACCTTTCCAATTGAGTATTTTTGTTTAGCGTCGAAGATACTAGCCCAGATTAGAAAGTTACGAAAGATTAGTTTCAGGAGGTGTGCTAATATTAATGGACTCGAAATTTTATCTAAATACAGTTTCAATGTGTAATTAGTGTGAGAATTCGTTAATATGTCTATTTTCAAGTACAAAAGTCTTTTTCACAGTTTTTTATCATTGAATTTCTTTACTACTTACATGTTAATTAAGATTTTTTAGTGAAATTCCATATTCACTAATGTTAACATGCTGCCTGTGGCTAACTTCCTGACTTTTCAACTCAACTTAAAGTGTCAATAGCATCAAACCAAAGTACTCAATTAAATCCCGATAGATCGTTGATTCGACTTGAATGTTTTCTGTGACCCTTTTGAAATATTGCCCTTCGAAGAAAAAACTCTTACGAAAAGATGTTGTGTTAATACTTCGCTTTCGCACATTGCAAACAATCATAAAAGGCGTCGTACACGTACACCAACGAAAAGCAAAATAATGTGTTTTTTAATGTTTCGCTTTATTTAAATAAAGCAAGTTGTTATGTTGCTGAATATCATTTGGATTAAGACGGGTCTTTGAAAAGGCCTTTTTCTACGTGCATCATCTTGGCTAATGCATTATTGTTTATCATGCCATTAAAGTAGATGTAAATCTGCACGCTCAATGTGCGAACTCGAACCCAGGAAGATAATTGCAGATTACAAGTTTACTTTAATTTGTTGTCGAGGACGATTGATTCGAGTTAAGGAATGGTAAACGTTGTTAAACTTTTGCTTTACTTTTTGGAATATACTTGTAAATAGTACATTTTAGAACAAAGGGTATCCTATTCGAGTATCAAGTAAACTTTATATGATGGTATTTCTATAAATTTGTTAGAAACCTGTCTCGGACGATGCGTAACACTAAATTTTTTCAATTAACTGGTTTTAAAATTCAACGCTTTTCAATCCAAAAGATAAAAACAAAAAAAGCAAATCACTCATAAAATTAAAAACCTCCAAATACAAATTATTAGCAATTTGAAAGTTTTTTTAAACAAAAAAAGTTTTAACTAAGAAAATAAATAATCAGCCTATCAATTTTTAAAAATCTTTATCGATTAAAAGGTGGAAGAAAATATTTTTATGCATGGTTCGAGATGCGTGTATTTATGCTGATTTGAAACATCAAAGTATCAAAGGAGAAAATTATTTAGCAGATTATTTAGTTATGGATACGGAGAATGTATGAAAAAATTAATTGTTATCTGCGAGACTGCTGAAAGTGTAGAGAATGGGAACAATCGAATGAATGTGCAGACCCTAGGCATAGGTCTAAGTTTATTGCGATATTCGTTGTGCCGAGCTGGGAGCTGCCTAAAGATGTAATGTATTTCCTATTTCTACATAAGGAAGGTGCCTTTTCATTACTTTCATACTCGTTCTTCAACTGTTTGTCAAACAATTGAAATCGGTCTCTTCACTTGGGTTAATTTTGTTTTTGCTTTGTAATTTCAAACTTGGCGATTTAACATTGCTATTACACCGCGACGACATTCAGACATTTGTAGATTCAGAGAATCAAAATTTTAGGAGGAAATTTTAAAATGGAAACTCGTTCGAGTTGGCAGAGTGATTTAGTTTAAATATTAATATTAATTAATATTCAATCAATTAAATTATCTCGGTTTGTTAGCGTGAATATTAAAAGTTGGGTATAAATTGTTTAAGACTTGTCGTGATATACTTGCACGGAAAATCATAGATACGATGTTAGATATGGCGAGTTTGATATTGTTTCCATGTCATCGTTCAATGTAGCTCAATAATTGTCGACGTTTCCCGAACCAGATCTTTGGAATCTCCTGGCAATGCACATAATTTGTCTGAATTTGGAACAGTACCAAGATATATTGATTCAAATTGAATAAATATTTTCATATTTGATTAGCGAGATATTTGTTTTATATTCTTTTTTTCTTTCATCAGTCTAGTGATTCATTAAGTAACTTTGAATCGTTACGACGCCTTTGAAATAATGAGGGAACGATTTTAGTGTTTTTAAAAGAACTCGTTGATTTTCAATAATTTAATTATTTTTTATTCGATTTTAACAGCCTTACCTCACCGTCATGTGAATACGAAAATATATTATTAAAAAAATGAAAAATTTTGAAGACATCTTAGGTTTATTACTATTTTAAAAAAGACTGAAGTCATTACCATGATTCATTTTTACAACCAGTTTATCTGGAAAGAGCAAATGACCCGTACGTGCATTAATGTATTTCACAAAATAAACTTCTTAAATAATTGTTCTAAAAGAAATAAAATTTTTAAATTGATATTTTTGAGTCTTGTTTTCGTAAAATCAATCGAGAAAAACATTTGGGAATTTGTCAATTTATGGTGGTTTTATGTATTAACCCTTTTAGATCAGTTTTCCCAGAATCAACTTTTTCTTATTTATTGCTGAGTCCGAAAATTATCTTTACTAATAAGTAATTAAAATTATAATAAGAATATTCAGATGATATATAAATATTTTAAGAATTTATCGAATTTTTTAATATGGAATCATAACCTGAAATTTTGTATGTAAGTATATTTATAATCGTATAAAGCATGTTTGAAATTCTTTCTCAACATAGTAAATATATATATATATATATAATGGGAATTAGAAAAATAATAAATAATATCCAACTAGATGAAAAATAAAAGATCTCTCCTGAAAAACAACTGAAAATATACTAAGAATGTGCGAGGAATTAGACAAACAAAGCCACAGAATATATGAACATAACCTACAAATATGCACTTAATGATAATAAGCAGTTGCGTGATCAAGAAAAATATCAGAAAAAAATATTACTTACAAAAGAAACGAAAAATATCAGCAAAAGTTATTGATTACTACATAAACAAAAAAGCACTTGACAGCAAATTTTGTTTTTTTAAAAATCGATTAATAATTGAAATACGATGGATCGATAGGCGACGGGATGATCGACTTTTTTGACGCGTCGACTATTTTTCGATATTGGCATCCATTCCAAGGAAAGCAGCTATACTCTCATGTTTCCCGCCAACTTGCGGCGAAGGCGTGCACATTTTTAGGCGCCAAGAGATACACGCTTGTTACTTGTTACTTAGTGCCGATATTCTATCGTTTACTGTATTGTCGATTCTATATCTTTCCGATCGTGGACTTTTTAAAAAGAACATAACCGATTAAGAAGACCGACGCGACCGAATCCGTGGACCGCGATGTGCCGTGAATGTTTATTCTAGAACACGTTGAACTTCACGTAACACACCGATTGTAATTAAAACCATATATTTTGGATCTTATGGACGATCCCGAATAACCGGTAAGATGTTAAGCATGTTAAGTGTTGCGACCCCATCAGCAGTCGTGCATTGCTCGGAGAAACCAAAATCTTCATCAAGTCGATCAAGTCACTCCGGTTTGGGTAAGTAGGTTAACATAATTTTCACTATTCTAACACATTTGTATTGTGTTACTCGAAAATGCATCCAGAAGCAATTTGCCTATTCCAAAACCCACCAGCTTTATGCTTTTTACCACCTTTTTACACTTTTTTAATATTAATGTGTGGGATAAGTTCTTTGTAAATGTTGATAAGTTTCTAATCCTTTTGATTTGTAGGTGTATATTTAGAAGTCGTGTTATAACTCCGGTATTACTCAATTATTCTAATTTTACTATAAAATCATTGACATTAATTCATTTTTTTAATAGATTTTTTCATGTTAATATTTAAATATGGGTTTTAGTTTATTTTTTTCAGTTTATTTTTCAGGAATGTCATTTCGACTTTAATGTATAAGTTAAATTTAATATACAAATCAAATGAATTTGATCGATTGCTTTTTTAAGGATTGACATATTTTGTTTTTCAGTCATTTTGCAACTTATTTATATTTTATAACTCACATTAACTCTTTTTTCCTGAAAATTGGCTTTTATGTATTTTTAAATTTAATATAGAATTCACTGTATTTTTCTATTTTTATTTTATTTTGTCCCCCTGAGATACTTCTGTTGATAGTCCTATTATTTTTTGTGTAAGTAAAGAAAGTCATTTGAATTAGGATCAAGTTTTTCGTTGTATCATCTAAAACCTTTTAAGAAAGTAAAAACTTTAATAAAAGTTTATCTTCTTATAATTTAAAGATGTTTTCTCTCTAATAGTTTCATAACACTTTTTAAAATCTTGCTTATAATTCAAACGTAAAAATTTTTATATTTGTGTAAATAAATATTTCTTTTTAAATTACAGCCATTGACACAGGATCTTGGAGTTCAGATCATAGCCCGCTGAAACGTAGAAATTCTCAGCAAAGATGTTCCAGTCCCAACAAAGACGTCGCCAGCTTATTTAGATTGTCGAATCGCGAAATCACTTTGAGTCTGGTCTCTCCCGACGACAATGGATGCAAACGGCCTAGAAGAGATAGCGAGAGATCTGTCGATTCAGGCGTCACCTTACGATATAAAGACCCAAAAACTGAACAACAAACGGAGAAAGTTCTTGACAACAAAACAATTCGTTCCTTGGATACTTCCAATAATCCCAAAATAAACCATTTGCTGAAGAAGTCAGCTGAGGAAACTTCTGGGACAAAGTTGAACGATTTTTTGGAAAAAATAAGCCCTGAAATAACAATTTATCCTAGGCAAGAAGTTGGAAAGCAATCAGTACATTCTTCAACTTCAAATAAATTAGTAAGTCAGACTAAAGACTGCACCCAAACGGTATACAAAGTTTCACCAGAAGTGGAACTCATTTCTTCCCCTAAGTCAAATCAGGGAATTAAACGAAAATCTATTGATAAGCAGGAGGCTACTTCCGAGGCTTCAAATAAATATGTACCTGAAGAGAATGCTAAATCTGAAGCTTCATCAACTGTCAAAGTAAGAACTTTCGACACAAATCACAATTTAAGTCATGTTCCGACGAAGGAACGTGGCGAATCAAGGATGAGCAAGGCATTGCAACATCTTAAGAGTTTGAAAAAAGACCAGACGCCGGATCGTCTTGCCATCAAAGAGAGCAAGGTGCTCCTAGCACCTAAACAACGAGAAACATTAGATAGCTTTGATCAGTGGAATGATATTTTTGCAAACGAAAATATTGTGCAGGATGTTTCTTCTTCTACAATTTCTATGCCGGATCAGATTTTCAACTTTCCCGATGATCCTTTGCCTGAAAATCCATATTATGCTCTGGGTTTCCCGAATCCTCCTGGTGAAAACAGGTGCTGGGTTAATGCGACATTACATGCCCTCTTCGCCCTGCCCTATATTAATCGACTAGACAGTTTGAAACTGCCAGAATGTTCTCAACTGATAAAAACTCTGGTTTCAGTACAGAGTCTTTGGAAGAAAGGAGCAGAAGAGAAGCACAAAGTTCATCAAATGTTAAAGTGAGTTAAAGCCTTTTAATATAAATAACAGACTCGTTAAGTTTTTCAGCTTCTATAAATTGAAACGTTGTTACTCTAACTAGATAAGTTTTGAAAAGTGGTAAATTAAAATTGTTTAGATATGATTTTATACCAAAACTGTCCACGTTTTGAGACCTCATTAGTCTTTTCTTCAGGTGCTTTATCAAAATCTAAATATATAAAAGTTATTATAAATATTTCAAGAAGTTGTATGAAAAACTGTTCTATGTTGAAATGTATCAAAATATTAAATCTAGGTTTAATTGTAGAATAAGAATTTTATCGCATGTATGTTAGAGACAAGATAAAAAACAAAAATAAAAAAATAAAAATGAATTTAAAAAATCAAATTAATGAAATATTCCTTGTTTTCAGGAAATTTAAAGATGAATTGGTGATTCTAGATGAATCGTATCCATCTGATCGACAGCAAGATGTCTCAGAGTTTTTAATGAAATTTTTGAATTACCTAAAGGGAGAATTCGAAAAACTTTTGTGCAGTGACGCCAAGTTGCAAGAGATTGAAAACGTACCAGAAAATCCGCAAGATCTACAGAGGAAATCAAAAACAACTGCTGACTCAAATAAACGTCGTCCTCTGGTAGACATTCCTTCTGTTAATGGAAAATTAAGGAGGAACAGTATTCTCTCGGAATCTACATCGAGTCCAAAATCTTTGAAGGATGAGAGGTTATTGAATGGCACAGAAGCTTCAAAGGATAATTCTGAGAGTGAAGAGCTCAAGAATCCTATAGACGAATACTTTCTGCTTCAGATGGTGGAACAAGTTGTTTGTAAGGGATGTTCAGAAAAACGCCAAAACAAGGTTGACAATTTAATGCTTTACGTTGAGTTTCCACTTGAAAATAAAAACGAGCTTGCTAATTTGGAGGAGGCAATAGCTCGGACCTTCGCAACGGAAGAAAGGCACTCAACGTGCGAAAAATGTAAGCACAATCTTCATGATGTGCGAACAGCTTTCAGTAGGCACCCTAAAGTACTAATTGTTCAAATCAATCGGTATGGAATGGGCGAAAATGGAATGAAAAAAATTTGCAATGCTGTCAGCATTCCTGGTAGACTTGCAATCAAGCCTTCTTTAATGTGAGTCTTATTTTGAAATATCAAAATTATTTTCTTGTTATTTAGTTGAAGTAAAACTTTAGTAACCTAAAAATCATTTATTCTTTTTTAGGAGTGAAGGGTTTGAAGCTGACGAAATGTACAAACCAATCTGCATTATTTCTCATGTCGGGGAAAGTATGGATTGTGGACATTACACGTGTTATGTCGAACATGGAGACCAATGGTTTCATTATAATGACATGCGTGTATACCCCATGACTAGTTCAGAAGCTCTAGAAGCCGCCCAAAATACTGCCTATTTGGTATTCTTTGCAAAAGTTAATTTACTAAAGAAGCCAAACTGATAAAACGCATTTAAATTAATAGTATTATATTTAATTCACCGAAATAATCGAAAAAGTATTAAGTTCGCAAATGCAGGTTTTATGTTGTTTTTCGAATTTCAACTTTTCTGTGAATCTGTGACTATTTGCAAAATGTCTTGAGATTTATATATATATGTATGTATGTATATATATATATTTTTTTTTCATAAAAGAAAAATCACAGACATAAAGACTGTTTTTCAGATTGTATTACATTTCACTGCCAAATGTGCGGAATCGTCCACTTGCTTTTCACTCAGTGGCTTGTTTCTTTTTGTGGGAGAAGTTCTGGTGATAGAAAACGTAGGAAATACTTGAAGTTTTAGACAGTAGCTTTCCTATGACAAATCTGTTCTAGTTTTCTAATTAAGATACTATATACCTGAAAATTTAGGAAAATCCACAAAAGTTTGGATGTTTATGGCTCTACGAAAGGTAATATTAGAAGGAAGAAATATTGGGTGCCTTTGAAACAGATTCAATCTATTATCTTTAATTGATACAATCAAAGTTCTAAAAAAGATTATGAAAAATTGACTCATTTTCCTTCTAGTATTGAAATTACTGAAGGTTAGATCGAATTAGGTTAGAAGGTTTTAAAAATTCAAGCGTTTTAAATGACTAGAGTCAAATTTTCGGCGTTTGAAATTTAGAGTAATTTTCTGATTCAATCTAACAAATTGTGTTGTCCACAAAATCTTAGAAACTAGGTAGAATCTAATATTTGTCTCATACTTTACATTTATGAAACATTTAAAATGATAGGGATCAATATATAGAAATTTTAATTTTATAACTGTATTTTTCAATTTAAATTTTTTTGTGGTTTCAGCAAAATGTTAAGATTTTCTTATCATAGATGACGATTAGTTGTTCGTAATTTTCTATACCAAAAACCTAATTCATTAACGAACAAAATGGAATTTAAGTTTTTTTCTTCGAAAGATACTTTTACTGAAGAAACTGCGATTTCTCGTTTCTGTCTTTGTTTAAGAAATGTTAATGCTTGATTCAATTAATGAGACTGCAAATCAAATCCTGAATATTAAAATTAATCAAGGATTTTCATTTTTAGTCTCTTAAATTTATCGATTGCAATTGATTTATATAATCTTTTAATGAGATTCAGAGTCGACGAATCATTGTTTATAATGTCGTGAGTGCATGTAAAAAGAGATATATTTCTAAGGTTTAAGAAAGTATGCAGAGATAGCACCGTTTTAAAAACGGTACTAAGATAAGGAAATGGTAGAATTCTAGTTTAATATTTGTGTACATGGTGTATAATATTATAAAGAATCATAGGTAACTTGGATGCGAATTTAAATTGTGTATATTAAATCAAATACGAATCTGAAATGAACTCAGAGCAGGAACTACAGGTAGTTTTTGCAAAAGGAAATGCATATTACACTACAGGAAAGATCTTGTAATTTTTTATTGCATGTATCTACAGTTTTGAAATTTGACGACGGCTGATAAATCCCATACAAAGAACATATCCAAAGTATGTAAAATGTAGCAATTTTTCATTAATTACACTAGATTTAAGTATGGTTAAATGAAAATTAATATTGACACATCTATTGTATATTATTTGTAAGTAATATTTTCATCCAAAAGATTTTGTTTCTATTCAAATGTAATGTACCTATTTTGTATTTTATTAAACTCGATTTCATTGCAATCATATATGTGACAAATTATTTAATAGAATAAATATCTTGAATAAAATGAAAGCAATCATTTTCATACTGTAAAATAATTAGAGATTGAATTTATAGAGATTAAAAATAAATAATGATAAAGAAGTTGGAAAATAATTAATTGTATTAATTTAATAGAATGTTAATGTTTTTATTTAATCGATGACCCTATATTATACATATAACAAAATAATAACGTAATGTCATGCCTTTCATATTTCATCAAAAATTTAAATCACAAATCGCTGAGATGCTTTGAGTATTAATTCGCGAGTGGAAGAAAAAATAAACCATTTAAGTTTGTGTGGGTGTGAGGTTAACCGTTGCTAAGTTGTATCAAGTTTTTTATTTGATATACATATATATTTATTTTATGCACAATAATTAGTAAATTTTTGTAATGTGTGGTCAGCAAAACAAGATAATGAGTGTTCAAGAGACAATCGAAGAGTTAAAAGAAGTTTGCATCGATCTTCGAAGAAGTGTCGAATCCGTTGACGATCCAAAAGGAAAGGAAAAAATCGTTTTAAAACATATCAAAGAATTTTCCGACACTGGACTTCAAGTTAACGACTTTCAAAAAGGTTATCTTTCCAAATCCAGTTTCTACTTGCCTTCCTTCCAATGAAGTTATTTATATTTTCACAATTCAGCGTCTTAGTGCATGACGCAGCAGAACACACCTTTTTAATAGGTTAGGAACATTGACGGTTATATTTATTCAATCAGTTGTCAATTATTTCTCACTGCATTTTTTTTGTTTAAAAAAATCCGCAAGCCACATTACAGGTACCCTAATACTTACATTATTTCTTAAATAGAATTAGAAAATTGAGAACATTTTGACACAGTTTTATAACCTTAGATTTATAAAAGTCAGTTTTTATTTTGTGTGAATATGTTGATTAAAAATCCAATTTAGAACATAAAATTATGTTATAAGTTTGGCACTAATTTGATGAATTTATTGCTGAATTAATTGTTTCTAATACAATATTTTTATTATAAAAATCCACAATATTTTTTAATCTATTGAAAGCATTAACGATATTGTATTCTTTAACAAAAAGTCATAAAATATGTACACTTCTATAAATTAAACCATAGGTATAATGACAACGATTTTGGAAAATACAAAACAACCAACAGACGAGGATGAAATCGAAACTTCTCTCAGGTTACGTTTGTCAGAAGAAACAGCAAATAATTATTTAATCGAAACTCAAAAATCAGAGGATATTCCACCTCAATTGACTTCAGAAATACACAATGGAAAAAGAAACAATGTTTTAATCAGTGATGAGTGTCCAAAATTAATTCCGGAAATAAACATTGATGGAAATAAAGATGTTTTCAAAGAAACGAAGGAATCTTCTTCTCAATTGTCTCTAGAATTAGAGAATTCTCAAGATAAACCTTTAGATGAAAAAGAGAAGGAAGAGTACTTTCAATTGTTAAAACTTGAAAAGGAATTAGACGAAGAGCTTTTGAAATTAAGATCTGATTTAGAATCAGCTCCTTCAAAGCAAACAAAAATGAATTATCTTCATGAATATAACAATATTAAAGACGCGACTCAAGTAGTTTTGGGCGCTTTAGCATCTATGAGACAAGTTACTATTGCAAGTTTACATGAAGAATTTAATTTACCAACTGCTGACGAATAAATCATATTTATTGTTTAAGAAAATGTATTATTGTCTAATATTAACATTATTATTTATTTTCTAAAAATAAATATTTTTAGTTTGTTAGAGAAAATGAATTTTTGCGCTTTCTTATCTCATTAATTATATTTTTGTAACTTTGATGAATATAGACTAATAAATGAATATAAGAAAATTATGGAAATTAAGTAGAATAACATTTTTTTAAATAAAAATATACCAGATTCAAGGGAGTGGAAATAAAATACTTCTCGGAGAAGGCAAGTAAGAACCAAAATGGGTTCAAATAATTCATTTGAATTTTATTTTGGACATCAAATTTCATGTATATAGTGGACGTTTAATTTATTTTCTTACGTTATTAGGCTTGGAGTGGTATAATGTCTCGCAGGAATTATCTCTACATAAACATCTCGCTGGCAAGATAACAGTCCTGGATTTCTTCACGTATTGCTGTATTAATTGCATGCATATTTTACCTGATTTAGATGCACTTGAAAAAAAATATTCCGTTGAAGATGGTCTTATTGTTGTTAGTATATTATCTTCAACTACAATTATTTAATATTAAAATATATGATGGGATTTACAATGAATTTCCTAAAAAATATGTTTTTATAGTCTTTAATATATTTTATTACTAAATAACTTTTTTGATTTGTTTTATTTAAAGAAAATAAAAATATTGAACTTAATTTTTAAATAAAATATTGCAGGTTGGAGTGCATAGTGCAAAATTTTCCAATGAAAAGGACTCTGGGAAAATTTTATCTGCAGTCCAGAGGTATAATATAGCTCACCCAGTAGTGAATGATAGCCGCCTTTCCATGTGGCGTGATATAGGCATATCTTGTTGGCCAAGTTTGGTTATCCTAGGTAAGTTAAGAGAAAAGAAAAAAAAACGAAAATTTACAAACTACAAAAATATGAAATATTCTAGGTCCAAAATCACAGCCTTTATTTGTATTGATGGGAGAAGGCCACAGAGAATTTCTATTTCTTTATGCAAAAGTTGCTCTTGCTTATTTCAAAACTCTAAATCAAATATCAAATCATCCTCTACCCTTAAAATCCGTCCAGCATCTTCTACCCGCTTCTAGAGGAGTTTTGTTATTCCCGGGGAAAATTGAGGTATTAGAAACCCAAGGTGGAGAAAAATTAATCGTTTCTGATACTGGGAATAACAGAATTTTGATTATGAATCGAGAAGGAAAGGTGGAAACTGTGATTGGTGGCTATACTCCAGCTTTTTGTGATGGTAGTTTTGAAAATGCTAAGTTTAATGCACCGCAAGGGGTGTGTGTTTTTGGAAACTGTATCTTTGTGGCTGATAATGAAAACCATGCAATTCGAAAAGTGAGTTTTCAATATCTTTGAAAATTTATATCGAATTTTCTTAAAAATATAAATAATTATTTAGAGGAATGAAAATCATTTAAATTTATAGATAGATTTAGTAGAAAAAAATGTTACCACCGTGGCAGGAACTGGAGTTCAAGGACGCGATTACACTGGTGGAAAACTTGGTAAAGATCAAGTTCTTTCTTCTCCCTGGGATCTAGCAATTTACCATCATAACCAAGACCAACGCAGTATTCCCGTTCTTTTGATTGCAATTGCTGGTACTCATCAGATTTGGGCTCTCTTTTTAGAAGACACTTTATGGTGGAAAAAAAAGTAAGAATTATAGATTCCTCAGTTATAATTAAATAATAGAAAAATAATTATAAATAAAATAAACTAATAAATTTGCCGTAATGCTGAGTTTGACAAGTACTATGAAATGACATTTATGTTATAAAATAACAACTCTTATCGCCTTTTTAATATTCAGACAGTATAAGGCAGGAACTTGTGTAGCGATTGTTGGAAGTGGAAAAGAAGAAAATAAGAATAATGCCTATCCTCACGCAGCAAATTTGGCTCAACCTTCTGGTCTGACAGTTTCTCAGGAACTCAGATCAGTTTTCTTTGCTGATAGTGAGAGTAGTACGATCAGAAGAGTTTATATGGAAGATGGAAAAGTTTCTGCAGTATGTGGAGCAGAGAGAAATCCATCAGTGCGTTTTTGTAAAAAAAAATGTTCATCATTTCATATTTTAATAAATGTAAAAAAATAGTAATAAATTATTTCTACTTAGAATTTACATTGCTTTGGAGATGTCGATGGAAGTCAGTATTCAGTAAAACTCCAACATCCGTTAGGAGTTGTTTGGGATTCTTTGAGGAAAGTGGTCTACGTTGCTGATACTTACAATCACAAAATAAAAAAGGTTGATGCAGCAGGAAATTGTACAACGTTATACGGTGATGGTAAACCTACCAGGGATCATAAGGTACATTTCATTATTTTGAAACATTTAAACAATAAAATCTTATAATTAATGAAATATCCAATTTTCCTAAATTTTGATTTATCTTAAACTTTTAATTTCGTTTCAGTTTAACGAGCCTAGTGGATTAGCTTTGAGTCCGAAAAATGAAACGCTTTACATTGCTGATACCAATAATCATAGCATTAAAGCAATTGATATCAAAACCCTGGAAATACATGTGGTGAGTTATTTCTAATGTAAATGTTAAAAATTATAGTTTTTTATTTGTATTTAATAGATTGACTGAC
Organism: Diplolepis rosae; assembly: GCA_030998225.1. Lineage (NCBI taxonomy): Eukaryota > Metazoa > Arthropoda > Insecta > Hymenoptera > Diplolepididae > Diplolepis > Diplolepis rosae. Next base: position 6,568,164 of record JAPYXD010000727.1, on the reverse strand, counting down.
AATTTGGAATCTTTTTTCAGATATCCGTTGTTTTGCCAGAAGAGAAAGGTAAATCAGATTTCAAATTCGATTTTGATACTGAAATAAATGCAAATGGCGGAGAATTAAGTATTTTACTTATACCAGTCTTTCAATCTGATTTGAAATTGAATTCTGAGGCGCCACAGAGATGGTTTCTAACCCTCCCTTCGGGCTGGACGACACCGAGTTTAAACGGTGATTTGAGCACTCCTTTAAGTATTAAAATTCCAAAAGGAGAAGGAAAAAACCAAATTCTTGTTACATTAAATATTGTTATTTGCAAAGTTTCAGAATGTATAGCAAAAAAGGTTTCAGTAATATTTAATGTTATTCAAAAACCGAACGGTCCTTCCAATGTAATCGAAGAGAAAGATCTACTATTAAAATAGTAATTCAGTTCTTTCGAAGCATTACGTTAAGAGTGGAACTATTTTTCAAATATGTTTAAATTTTGAAAACTAATAAATAACAACATCAGAAGATATTAAGTTTTTTACTCGAGTTTTAAGACTGCGATTTTGTATTTTTCGTAATGAATTTTGACTAATTTTCCGCTTTCATGAAATTGGAATAATTTGCAAAATTGTACAAAATATATTTTGGGGTATCCAAATTAAAACATCTAGAAAATAAAATTGAAAATAAAATGTCTATGCGGTAGAAATATATGTACAAGTGATAGAAATTTTTGATAGAAGTAACAAAGTTCCTTAATTATCTTTAAAATTTCATTTTTGATTTTGAATTGTGTAATCTGTAAGAGGAAATATAAATTAGAATAATTTTATCAAAATCATTTGGAAATTTTCAAAATCCGTTTTTGTTATCGTCAATTCCTTGATTAATAACGTCTTTTGTTACTTAGGCCAGGAAATTTACATTTATTTTTAAAATTCTTGAAGAAATGCTTTTAACATTTATATACAGTAAGACCTTGCGTAACTTAATAAATCGGGGGGAGTGTTAAATTGTAAAAGATGCTTGCGACAAAGTTTATGATTCGCAGCTATCTGCGATACTCCCACGTATATGGAATTTATTCATTTTAGTATCAACTTTCTTGATAAATGTGTATTTCCCTTGGGCGATTCAGCTTCCTTCATTCACTTGATAAAAATACTATTTCATTTCCTATAAATATCAAGTCCTAATTAAAATTACCATTATAGTTTGTGAACATGAAGCTAGTATACGTTTTTTACATCTTTGCTGTTGGTACATTCGCACAACCAAGTTAGTATTTTTTAATTATTCATTTACTTGAATTTACATTTTTCAAAATAAGTTTAACGTTGCTTGTAACTTTAAAAATAAAAAAATTACGATTTTTGAAATATTAAATAATATTTATTAAACTGTTTTCACAATTTTTAATTTAGTTTTATTTTAAATAAACTTCATTTCTTACGCATGTTATAAATGGATTACAAATACTTATTTCTTTCATATGATACCTTGATTATTATTTCAAATTATCTAAGTTGAAGGCTGTAAAGCTTAATTATTTTAATCTATTTTTAAAAATTTTCTTCATTTTTTTGAAGGACGGCGATTAGTTCCCATAGAATATGCTGAAGAAAATGAGCCAAGTATAGAAGATTCATCCGTGGTGGTAAATAGAATATTTAAATTATTAAGTAATTAAAATTTTAGTAAAAATGTTTGATGAAAAATTTTTTTGTACAGGCAAAAAGGTCGAGAAGATCAGTCAGCTGTGCAGATAATATGAATGCCCAAGAAGTAGAAAAAACATTAAGTTTGCTGACATTTGTTTATCGCTCCATCACACCCAAATATCGATCAATAGTTTTAATTCTGGCGTATGACACAAATGATGCAATTAACTTGGCCCGATTTCTAAGTAAAAATAATCGAATTATGCCCGAGAAAAATCGGTCTCTCCTGGATGACAAGTCAAAAGAATTTTATGACCTCCTACTCGAGAACTATTATGAATTTTTTAATATGAATACATCAACAGCATATGTAGTTTATCCAGGATTGATTAATGTAAATTATAATATAGTCTCGAAATTTATTGCAAAAATGTTAATGGATCATGCTTTCAAAATTAAGATAGTTCTAACATTAAGGAAACCTCAACTTATAGATAGATTATATGATGACTATTTTAAGGAGACATTAAAAAATATTCATCAGTCACTGGAGATTGGTGTAGAAGTTATTAAAGCTATTTCAAAATACCAAAACAGTATTGCTGTTGTGGTAACGAATGGTACTTTTAATTATATTTATGATCAAGTTCATGATAATCCTGGAATCGGGTACGTTTATGATTACGAAGATTATTTCTCTGATATTAGTAGGTCATCAAATGAAGGCCAAAATATAAGATTAATGGCTCACATTATAACAGATAGCCGAAAAAGAATTGCATACATTGCATTTTACTCTCGACAAAGCTATGATAGAGTTCATGAAATGATAAATGTTCAAACATTAGAGACCGCTAAAGGGGAGTGGGATTTCAGTTACAAATTGTTTGATGATTCAGATGAAACCATTTCCGGATGCGTTAACAGTTTAAAAAAGAAATCTTCATAAAATTATGTTGAGTATATTTATTTTTTTAATCATTACACTTGATGTAATTAATGAATAATAAAATTAAAATTAAATTAAATTTGTATACCGAACGAAAATTACAAAAAATGTCTTCTAGTATGTCCTAATAATCACAATAAAATAATTTTATAATTATTAATTTTCGAACTGAGAAATGAATCCAATGGCTTATAATAAAAAATCTTAAAAATATAATGTATATTTTTTATTTAAAGAAAAAGAAGTAATTTGTAAAATTTTACGAAGTTAATTTTAAAAATTCTTTTTAGGATTAATTTTTTTAAGTAATAAAGTATAAAATTGCAAGTTCTTTTTATTTCTTGTAAGATTCATACACCTAATGAAATTCGTAGTTAGATTAATATTCTTCTCCTCCTTCACCTTCACCTTCGACCGAGTCGAGGCCTACTTCTTCATAATCTTTTTCCAAAGCAGCGAGATCTTCTCGAGCTTCAGAAAATTCACCTTCTTCCATTCCTTCCCCGACGTACCAGTGGACGAAGGCTCGTTTTGAATACATCACGTCAAATTTGTGATTAAGACGACTCCAGGCCTCGGCGATGGCTGTCGTGTTCGCCAACATGCAGATCGCACGTTGGACCTTTGCAAGGTCACCTCCTGGCACCACCGTCGGTGGTTGATAATTAATTCCGACCTAAAAAAAAATGATAAAAAATGTCACTTAGAAAAATAATGGAATTATAATGAAATAAAAAATATATTTTTATTTTAAAAAATCCCACCCTGCTGGAAGTAAAAAGATTGGAAAAGATAGGAACTGGGGGGATTGGAAAAGATAGAAAATTTCTATCTCTCCTAACCCATCATTTTGCATCCCCAAAACTATCTTTTTCTATCGCCGCACTTATCCAGAGTAACCGGGAATGTCTATCTTTTTCTATCCCTATGTCTGGTAATATCTATCTTTTCCTATCCCTCAGTCTATCCGCCAACTGAAGTATTATCTATATTTTTTCTATAACTTTCGTGATCGACCACTTGTATCTTTTTCTATCCCTTACTTATCCCTTCATAGTGCAAATTTTAATCTCTCTCTATATCCCTCAGTAACTATTCTTATCAGGAAATGAAGAGTGTAGTTCTAAATATAAAGTATTGTGTCCATTTTACATAGGGGAAGACTATTATTTCATTGGCCATAAAATATAATCACCCTTATAGAAAGCGAATATAAAATATCTTAGTAGTGGGCTGATCTTTTGTTGTAAGGGGAGATAATGAGAGATAGAAAGAGAGTTTAAAATTTGTAATAGGGAGAGATAGGCATCGACTAGATTGGCAAGAAGATAGAAAAAGATTGAAGTTGATAGATGAAGGATATAATGAGATAAAAAAGGGGAGATTAAAAAAGAAAGACGTGAATTTAGATTGACGAAAAGATAGAAAAAGGTTGACGTGGATAGATAAAGCATAGGATGAGATAGAGAATGAAATATTTAAAATGATAGAAGTGAAGTTAGATTGACAAAGAGATAAAAAAAAATTAACCTTGATAGATGTAGATTAGTATGAGGTAGAATAGGGGAGATTGAAAAAGATAGACGTGTATTGTGATAGACTAAGAGACAGAAAATAATTAAGCATGATAGATGAAGGGTTGGAATAGATAGAAAATTAGTTATTAGAAAAGATAGATGTGAATTTAGAATAAAAAAAAGATAGAATTGGATAAATTGTCTCTATCTTTTTCAATAATAAAGATTCAAAATGCTTCAAAAGGATAAGATTTCTATCTTTTTACTCCCAGCAGAGCCACTAGGGTCCCCAAAAAAAAACCCCAAAAATACCCTAATTTTCGGGCAGTTACACGGGATTCCCCCCTTAATAATAAAACAAAAAAAATCGTAATTATTACATAGAAAAGGGGAGATTGAAGAAGATAGACGTGAATTAAGATTAGCAAAGATATAGAAGAAGATTGAAGTGAATAGATGTATAGAATAGAATGAGATAGAAAAGGGGAGATTGAAAAAGAAAGACGTGAATATAGATTGACGAAAAGATAGAAAAAGGTTCACATGGATAGATAAAGCATAGGATGAGATAGAGAATGAAATATTTGAAGAGATAGACGTGAAGTTAGATTGTCAAAGAGATAAAAAAAAATTGACCTTGATAGATGTAGATTAGAATGAGGTAGAATAGGGGAGATTGAAAAAGATAGACGTGTATTGTGATTGACTAAGAGATAGAAAAAGATTCATGTGAATAGATAAAGGATAGAATGAGATAGAAAAGGGGAGATTAAAAAAGATATACCTGAATTTAGAATTAAAAAGAGATAGAATTGGATAAATTGTCTCTATCTTTTTCTATAATAAAGATTCAAAATGATTCAAAAGGATAAGATTTCTATCTTTTTACTTCCAGCAGAGCCACTAGGGTCCCCAAAAAAACCCCCAAAAATACCCTAATTTTCGGGCAGTTTCACGGGATTCCCCCCTTAATAATAAAACAAAAAAATCGTAATTATTACATAGAAAAGGGGAGATTGAAGAAGATAGACGTGAATTAAGATTAGCAAAGATATAGAAGAAGATTGAAGTGAATAGATGTATAGAATAGAATGAGATAGAAAAGGGGAGATTGAAAAATATAGACTTGCATTTAGATTGACGAAGAGATAGAAAAAGATTAAGGTGGATTGATGAAGGATTGGATGAGATAGAGATTAGGTAATTGTAAATGTAGCCATAGACCTAGATTAGCAAGAAGATAGAAAAAGATTCATATAAATAAAGGATAGAATGAGATAGAGAAGGGGTTATTAAAAAAGATAGACGTAAATTTAGATTGACAGACATAGAAAAATATTCACATGGATAGATAAAGTATAGGATGAGATAGAGAATGAAAGACTGAAAGAGATAGACGTGAGGTTATATTGACAAAGAGATAAAAAAAGATTGACGTTGATAAATGTAGAATAGAATGAGATAGAAAAGGGGAGAGTGGAAAAGATAGACGTGTATTGTGATTGACTAAGAGATAGAAAAAGATCAAGGAGGATTGACGAAGGATTGTAAGGAATAGAAAAGTAAGTATTGGAAAAGATAGCCGTGAATTTATATTGAAAAATAGATAGAAAAAGATTAAAGATGATAGATAACGGATTGGAATGGATAGAAAAGTAGTTATCTGACCTGAATTTAGAATGAAAAAGAGATAGAATGGGTTAAAGTATCTCTATCTTTTTCTATAATAAAGATTCAAAATAATTCAAAAGGATAAGATTTCTATCTTTTTGTTTCTAGCAGGGCAGGTAGGGATTTTGAGTATGGTGATACCTTGAAGCCTGTTGGACACCAATCAACAAACTGAATTGTACGTTTGGTCTTGATCGTCGCAATGGAAGCATTTACATCCTTAGGAACAACATCTCCTCTATATAGCATGCAACAAGCCATGTACTTTCCACGACGAGGGTCACACTTGACCATCTGATTAGCTGGTTCGAAACAGGCATTTGTAAGTTCAGCCACAGTCAGTTGCTCATGATAAGCCTTTTCAGCTGAAATAACAGGAGCATAGGTAGCCAGTGGGAAATGGATCCTGGGATAGGGTACCAGATTTGTCTGGAATTCTGTGAGATCCACATTCAAAGCTCCATCAAACCTCAAGGAAGCAGTGATGGAAGATACAATCTGGCCTATCAATCTATTAAGATTGGTGTAGGTGGGTCTCTCAATGTCCAGATTGCGTCTGCAGATGTCATAGATTGCCTCGTTATCCACCATGAATGCAGCATCCGAATGTTCGAGGGTTGTGTGGGTCGTCAGAAGGGAGTTGTATGGTTCGACAATTGCAGTGCAGATTTGTGGTGACGGGTATATGGCGAATTCTAGTTTCGATTTTTTACCATAGTCAACGGAAAGACGTTCCATTAAAAGGCTTGTGAATCCTGAACCGGTACCTCCACCAAAAGCATGAAAGATCAAGAAACCTTGAAGTCCTGTGCATTGGTCTGCTAACTTCCGGATTCGGTCAAGAACAAGGTCTACGATTTCTTTGCCTACAGTGTAGTGACCTCGAGCGTAATTATTCGCCGCGTCTTCCTTGCCAGTGATCAACTGCTCCGGATGGAACAATTGTCTGTAGGTCCCTGTCCTAACCTCGTCTGGAATTACAAATTTCACTTTTACAAATTCAAAATATGGATCAAGGTATTTTAACCCTTCTAAAAATAATTTATAGACTCCTATTGAGATCAATTGACCCGAGTAAGAAACCCAATTGAAACCGATCCATCTAATCGGATTCAGTCGGTATTTTCACTAAAATCAATCAGTGACTCATTTTTAGCATTACAATTAGTTGTTTTGACTCTCATTTCCTAAGAAATCAGTTAAAATCAACTAAATGAAAATGTAGAATTGTGTCATTGATTAATATATATATAGAATACTGATATTTTAAATTAAGATAGGATTTTAATTCCACTTACTCTTAATTTCATTTCAATCAGTATTTTTTGCAGTAATTTTAACAATGATGGATTAACAGCTGAATAATCAATTCCCTTCTAGAAAAAAATAATTGGACCCGATTGATCCGATTGAGCCCATTTCAAAAACATCATTGAAACCGATTTATTAATCGTTTTCAATCAAGAGAGACCATTTTGAATCCGATTAATAAATCGGTTTCAATGATGTTTTTGAAATGGGTTCTATCGGATCCAATTATTTTCTTCTACAGGGGTTATTTTCAATAAAATCCCCTGAGAAATCGTTGAGAATCAAGTAATTAAAAAGCTTGAATTAAGTCACTGATTGTAATTAAGATATTATCGTTCTTTTTTAAGAACTGATTTAATTAAAATTAAATTAGTAACTATGCTGATTGGATTTAAGATATTTATTTACCTGAAGATTTATTTTTAAATTAAAAAAAATTTTTTTATCACTAACCAACTACTGTTGGCTCTAAATCCATGAAAACTGCTCTGGGCACATGCTTTCCTGCTCCTGTTTCACTGAAAAAAGTGTTGAAACTGTCATCGCCACCACCTACGGTTTTATCAGATGGCATTTGTCCATCGGGTTGAATTCCATGTTCCAGGCAGTATAGTTCCCAACATGCATTGCCAATTTGAACGCCACCCTGTCCCACGTGTATTGATAAGCACTCGCGCTGTAAATTATTTCAAATGAATGATAATTATTTCATGAAACGTTGCAGAAACATGCAATATTTTTTTTAAATTACTCTACTTAAATAAAAAAAATTTGGAAATTAGTTTTTATTTGTAAATATTAAGGGACGACTGTCGAATAAAAATAAAAAAGAATAATGATTCACATTTTACTTACCATATTTGGTAATGCAGATATAGTCGATTTTAAAACCGAAAAGTGAAAAGGTCGGGCGTCTTTTTCCGTAAAGCTCTTCCCTTTGAATGATCGATGAAAAAAAAAATGAAGTCTGTTTACGCGTGAAGTTGACATTAGTTTCTCCTTACCAATTAGTATTCTTTTTTTTATAACACTTAAAGAGGTATTTTACTGTGACGGGCAGAAAAATAGGTATTTTTTAGGAATTTTTTTTTATGTAAAGGAATTTAATTACGATTTGATTTTCTTATTATAAAGAGTGGTTTTTATAAAAAACAAAAATATAATAATAATAAAATTCTAATATTCGAACATTTTATATATAACGTTAAAAAAATCCTGCTGGAAGTTAAAAATTGAAAAAGATAGGAACTGGGGGATTGGAAAAGATAGAACATTTCTATCTCTTCCAACCCATCACTTTAAATCCCCTAATCTCTATATCTTTTTCTATCGCGGCACTTATCCAGAGTAACCATGAATATTTATCGTTTTCTATCCCTATGTCTGGTAATATATATCTTTTCCTATCCCGTAGTCTATCCGCCAACTGAAGTAATATCTATCTTTTTCTCTATCTTTCGTGATTGAGCACTTGTATCTTTTTCTATCCCTCATTTATCTCCCCATAGTACAAATTTTAATCTCTTTCTATATCCCTCAGTAACTATTCTTATCAGGAAATGAAGAGTGTAGTTCTAAAAAGTATTGTGTCCATTTTACATAGGGGAAGACTACCCAGATAACATTTGTGATTTTCATTCCAAAATCACATGACGATTTGCACAATGTGAGCTAGATACGCACTCGAGATGATGTATCATATGATCGTGATTTTATGGTTTTCATCAGTGAGTTCGTAACGTACTCGTGGTGAATTTATAATTTTATCATCATAGGTGAGCTTGATGTGATGGCGATAATTTTACAAGATGCACACATTAAGCAACTGTTTTTTTTTAATTTTGCGCCTTTTTTAGATGCGCGTTAGTATGTTTTGGATTGCTTAATCTCAATGCGTGATCATGTCGTGATGATGAGTGATGTGTATGTCGAAATCTTGTTGCCCTCGTTACTGATGGTAGAATAGAAGCAGCAACAAAACATATTTTTTCTTCTAGCGGGCCATAAAGTGGACTTTATTGCCCCGTGCGGAGCAAACAAATCCACTTTCTGACCCGCTAGTAGAAAAAAAATCGTGTGCAACACGGGAAAAACATTTATTTTACTCGTGTGGTTGTTACCCTCGCTTTGCTCGGGCATCAAACTTCACACTCGCAAAATAAATTTTTTTTTCCCTAGTTGGACAATGTACTATTAACGTCCGTATATTTCATATTCACCGCAGATCCGTAAGTACTTGTTACGTCTATCTAAATCAATCCGCGATTTTTTCATTTTATTTTACTATATACTCGTATACTATATATATATACTAGGCGTATAGTGAAATAGTTGAAACGGTGTAAGTCCACGAAAAAATCTAACCCCAAATTTTTTTTGCTTTTCATTTATTCACTTTCAACGATTACAAAGTATAGACTTAAAAATTACGCATTATTCATTTTTTCATGTCAATAAACGTGATTCAAATACGGATTATTTTCACTTTTCAAAAAGAGTGAGTAATATTACCTGTTGAGTTATACGATTTGTCCACGATTGAATATGCGTGAAAAATTATAAAAGAGTAGAATTAAACACTTTTTTTCATTCTTTACTAAATTAATCAAACGATAAATTCGGATTGCTAATTGTTTTGTAAGTTTTGTCTTTCGAATTGTTTGCACGTAACAAATTTGAGAAATGATAGATTTCCCAAACAGCACCATTGTCCATTAGACGCCATGTGATGGTATGTTCACGGGACAATGTTTCGGGTTAATTAATAACTGAACCCCCTGTTAGGGTTTACATAAAAGCGATTACAAGATTTCACAACTTCCCTTCGTAAATGGATTTTATAATAGGAAAGAAAACTTTAAAATCATTATTGTTTCGCTTTTTACATTCAAATTCAGATACGTAAATTATCGTTATTAAATTTTGAATAATTTGGGATAAAATTTGATAGTTAAAACCCGATGATTAAATATGGTATTGATAATTTTACAGGCATACTAGACAAACATAGAGTAACATTTTGAATACATAAAATAATGATAATAACGCATATATGAATGAAAATGTTTCTTTAATGTCTAACATCCCGTGAAAATTATTTCAGAATTTTTTACCGTCCCATTTTTGAGTAATCGATCATCAAAGTTGCGAATTGACATAGAGAGAAAGAAAGGCAAAATGAAATATTTGACGGTTAAACCTTTCATCTTGCCTCACTTTTGCTCTTTAGTAATCGCCTATATGTACAGAAGCTTTAGAGTAAATCACACGAGTGATTCTCTTGTGAATCTCGAGTGATCTCGATGTGAGCTCATGGTTGTCATACAACTGTATATGTATGTGAGCTCACATGTGATTCAGCTCACGATGTGTATGTGATTTCACATGTAAATCACGAATGTTATCTGGGTATTATTTCATTGGCCATAAAATATAATCACCCTTATAGGAAACGAATATAAAATATTTTAGCAGTGGACTGATCTTTTGTTGTAAGGAGAGATAATGAGAGATAGAAAGAGAGTTTAAAATTTGTAATAGGGAGAGAAAGGCATCGACTAGATTAGCAAGAAGACAGAAAAAGATTGAAGTTGATAGATGAAGAATATAATGAGATAAAAAAGGGGAAATTGAAGAAGATAGACGTGAATTAAGATTAACAAAGAGATAGATAAAGATTGACGTTGATAGATGTAGAATAGAATGAGATAGAAAAGGGGGGATTGGAAAAGATATCCATAGACCCAGATTGACGAAGAGATAGAAAAAGATTGAAGTGAATAGATGTAGAATAGAATGAGATAGAAAAGGGGAGATTGGAAAATTTAGACTTGCATTTAGATTGACGAAAAAATAGAAAAAGATTGAGGTTGATTGATATAGGATTGGATGAGATAGAGATCAGGTGATTGGAAAAGATAGCCAAAGACCTAGATAGGCAAGAAGATAGAAAAAGATTGACATTGTTAGACGAAGGATAGAATGAGATAAAAAAGGAGTAATTGAAGAATTTAGATTGACGTAGAGATAGAAAAAGATTAAGGAGGATTTATGAAGGATTTTAAGTGATAGAAAAGTCAGTACTGGAAAAGATAGACGTGAATTTATATTGAAAAAGAGATAGAAAAATATTAAGCATGATAGATAAAGGATTGGAATGGATAGAAAAGTAGTTATTAGATAAGATAGATGTGAATTTAGAATGAAAAAGAGATAGAATTGAATAAATTATCTCTATCTTTTTCTATAAAAAAGATTTTAAATGATTCATAAGGATAAGATTTCTAGCTTTTTACTTCCAGCAGTGAAGACCCTCGAAAATTTCACTGCTGTTAGCGATGGTAATAATTCTGGATTGGCGAATCAAAAATTAAAAAATCGAACGGATTATTAATCAGAAAAGATGTCGTTATATCCCGTAGTGAATTTATCTATTAAAATTTTTATTTCAAATTGATAAACAGAATAAAATATTTTTTTTAGATTTCAAAGAAAAGAGTCGCATACCAGGGGTGTTAGTTGAAATTTGCCGGTTTTACTCATAGATGTCGCTAGAGATATGTATACATTTCTATGATTTGGCATCTATGTCATATTTTTCTATGGACAATAACCTTCAAAAATACACAATTACATTCTGCCAAAATAATAGCATCATAGTTGTTTACCTCAGTGAATATGTCGAGTTTCATTCCAAGTAAATCGCATTTGCGGCATTTGTTGCTTTTCTTATTTCATCAAAAGAAAAAAGCAGTTGAATCTCATCGATTGCTGGTAGAAATTTATGGTGAACATGCTCCAGTGATTAGAACATATGTGAGACATGGTTTCATCAATGTAAAAGTGGAGATTTCGATTTAACAGACAATGAACATCCTGGTGCGGCGAAAAAGTTCGAAGACGAGGAATTGCAGGCCTTATTGGATGAAGACCCTACCCAATCGCAACAACAATTGGCACAAACACTAAATGTGACCAGAGGAGAAATTTGCCAACGTTTAAAAGCCATGGGAAAAATCCAAAAGTATGGAAAATGGGTACCACACCAACTGAACGATAGACAAATGGAAAATCGAAAAACCATTTGTGAAATGCTACTTCAACGGTTCGAAAGAAAATCTTTTCTGCATCGAATTGTCACGGGGGACGAAAAATGGATTTATTTCGAGAACCCGAAGCGGAAAAAATCATGGCTTTCACCTGGTGTGGTCGGCCCATCGACTCCAAGGCCAAATCGCTTTGGCCGTAAGACAATGCTCTGTGTTTGGTGCGACCAGTGTGGTGTGGTGTACTTCGAGTTATTAAAACCTGGTCAGACGGTGAATACGGATCGCTACCGACTACAAATTATCAATTTGAAAAATGCGTTGATCGAAAAACGGCCGGAATAGGCCCGAAGACATGGCAAAGTTATCCTACAATAACGTCTCATACCGCTAAAGTGGTGAAGAACACATTAAAAGCATTGAATTGGGAAATATTATCGCACCCGCCGTACTCTCCAGACCTCTCCCCGTCCGACTATCACCTTTTCGCATCGATGGGACACTCACTTGCAGAGCAGCGCTTCGCCAATTTTGAAGAAGTCGAAAAATGGCTCGTCGAATGGTTTGCCTTGAAAGAGAAAAAGTTTTTTTGGAATGGCATCCATGATTTGTCTGAAAGATGGGCAAAATGTGTAGAATCCAATGGTCAATACTTTGAATAAATTTTTTTTGAGATTCCCTTGAGAATTAAGTGTTTTCTTTATTGAAAAAACCGGCAAACTTCAACTAACACCCCTGGTAATTACGACTTTTTTGTTTTATTATTAAGGGGGGAATCTCGTGAAACAGCCTGAAAATCAGGGTATTTTTGGGGATTGTTTTGGGGACCCTAGCGGATCCAGTTGAATATTCTCAGAGTATTTCTCCACTCAAAGTATTCTGTGGCCGTTCTCTGATTTCGCATTATTATGTCTAAGAACGGTAAAATTTATAAAAAATTTGTTAAAAAAAAATTGTTTCAACAATTTTTTTTTCAATTCGGAGTGGTTCACCGATGAATGAAACATTTCAGCAATCTGTATACGCGAGTTCAAGTCGATCAATCAAATACTTTTTGAGCTATGAATCGGGCAATTTTGAAAAATGTGAAACCGAGAAAACATGTTTAAAGATTTACATAGTGAAAATTGTTGGAAAAAAGTAAGTTCTTGATATCTTATGGATTCCAATCGTTACTCGGCCATTCCAGGAGCTATCGTTTAAGCCAAAAAAAATCGATTTTTTGGATTCGCTACACGGGTTCAGTATTTTTGTTTATTCCTTACGCCCGATAAAAAAAGATCGTTTTAAGAAAAACACGTTTAAAGTTTCACTTATGAAAATCTTATATAAAATCACTTACATTTAATCTGTGATTCCAGTTTTATATAACACACCTTAGAAGGGAATTCTCAAAAGTATATACTTTCAGAAAATAAAAAATAAGAAAATTCGATTTTTTTAAAACTTTTCAGTATTTTAAAAAATAAAACTGGGAACACTTTTCCATAACAGATCATGTAAATTAAAAAATACTCAATGTAGAAAAATATAAGATATATTTTGACAAACTTACAAAATTTGTAACTAGTTTGGAGAAAAGTAATTTAAATTTAAAATGGAATATTGGAAATTGAATATGTATAAAAATAAGCACATGGAGATAATCATGGACTTCATTCATGGCAGCGTTTCTTTGAAAGACGCAGGTGTACCATTTCAATGGCTTTTTTTTGTTTGCACGGAGAGACTCGATTCTTTTTTGAATATGGGACACATCCTTCCTGTCCATCTTTTAAATTAACGTTAGAATGACAAATCTCCTTGGAGAATTCGGGTTTCGATCTTGGGGGATCAAAAGCCACAGAAAAACAAAATTGTCTTTCCTTCTTGCAAAAATAAAGTTAGACTTTTTATTTTCAATAAGTTCATTGCCAACAGAAATAAGATTTTCAAATTTACCTTATCTGAAGTACATTTCTTCTGATGCAATTCTGGACTTGACTTTGTTTTCAGAAATTTCTAAAAGCAAGAGTTTATTTAAATTATTAAATAATTATAAATAAATAATTAAATATTACAAGTAATAAATTTATGTACGAACCTGATCACTTTTTATTGGTAAAGATTGTAGCATAGGTTTATGTGAAAATAATCCAACTTTATCTTCATTGATTTCTTCACTTGAAGTTGTTTTTCTGAAAGAATTAGCTTCTGCTATACCTTTGATGTGAACTGAGTCTATAGTTCTTCCTTCTTTCTCTTTTATTACTTCTTCTGGCAAGTCAGATGACTTTAATTTGTGTTCTGCACCTTTTTTAGCTTCATCATCTTCATCTTCAATTACTTGTAAGTATTGCGTTTTTGCTATACTTCCTCTTTCTATTGAGTCTGAAGCTTTTTTTCTTTTTTCTTCTCCTTTCATTTCTCTTTCTTTATCCGATGGATCAGATGATTTTATTTGATTTTGTGCTCTCTCAGTTTCATCTAAATATTCCCTCTCTTCAGATGCTTTTAAGTGAACAACTTCTGACTCATCTTCTTCACCTAAAGTATTTTTCGTTCTTCGATCTTCTTCATGCTTTTTTCTTTCTTTATCTGATAAAGCAGATGGATTCAATTCATCTTCTCTTTCAATTCCATTTACATATTCACCACTTCCAGTTGACTTTAAATATAAAACTTCGATTTTATCTTCATTGTATAAACTTTTTCCTGTCTTTTGATCGTCTTCATGCTTTTTTCCTTTATCAGACAATAACTCAAATGAATTCAATTCATCTTCTTTTTCACTTCCCTCTTGCAAAGCCTTCTGCGATTCATTCCTATTTTTCCTTTCTTCATACGATTCGCTGAATGAATCTGAAATTCACAATATTTAAATATTAGACTTTAACATAATTTATACTTTGAATACTGTTTCATACACAGAGCGTCCCTGTTGGAAGTAAAAAAATTGTAAAAGATAGGAACTTGGGAATTGCAAAAGATATAGAACATTTCTATCTCTCCAAACCCATCACTTTGCATCCCCAAAACTCTATCTTTTCTATCACCGCACTTATCCAGAGTGACCGGGAATATCTATCTTTTTCTATCCCAATGTCTGGTAATATTTATCTTTTCCTATCCCTTAGTCTATCCGCCGACTGAAGTAGTATCTATCTTTTCCTATCTTTTTCTCTATCTTTCGTGATCGACCACTTGTATCTTTTTCTATCCCTCATTTATCTCCCCATAGTGCAGATTTTAATCTCTCTCTATATCCCTTAGTAACTATTCTTATCAGGAAATGAAGAGTGTAGTTCTAAAAAGTACTGTGTTCATTTTAATTAGGGGAAGACTATTACTTCATTGGCCATAAAATATAATCACCCTTATAGAAAAAGAATATAAAATATCTTAGTAGTAGTCGAAGAAGATAGATGAAGGATAGAATGAGATAAAAAAGGGGAAATTGAAAAAGATAGGCGTGCATTTAGATTAACGAAGAGATAGATAAAGATTGACGTTGATAGATGTAGAATAGAATGAAATAGAAAAGGGGAGATTGAAAAAGATATACGTGTATTAAGATTGACTAAGAGATAGAAAAAGATTAAGGAGGATTGACGAAGAATTGTAAGGGGTAGAAAAGTAAATATTGGAAAAGATAGACTTGAATTTATATTGAAAAAGAGATAGAAAAAGGTTAAGGATGATAGATAAAGGATTGGAATGGATAGACAAGTAGTTATTAGAAAAGATAGACGTGAATTTAGAATAAAAGAGATAGAATTGGATAAATTATCTCTATCGTTTTCCATAATAAAGATTCAAAATGATTCAAAAGGATAAGATTTCTATCTTTTTACTTCCAGCAGGGCCACTAGGGTCCCCGAAAAAATCCCCCCAAAAATCCCCAAAGATACCCTAATTTTCGGGCTGTTACACGGGAATCTCCCCTTAATAATAAAACAAAAAAATCGTAATTATCAAATAGAAAAGGGGAGATTGAAGAAGATAGACGTGAATTAAGATTAACAAAGAGATAGGAAAAGATAGACGTTGATAGATGTAGAATATAATGAGATAGAAAAGGAGAGATTAGAAAAGATAGCCATAGCCGTAGGATTGGACGAGATAGAGATCAGACGATTGGAAAAAATAGCCAGAGACCTAGATTGGCAAGAAGATAGAAAAATATTGACGTTGATAGATGAAGGATAGAATGAGATAGAATAGGGGAGATTGGAAAAGATAGACGTGTATTGTGATTGATTAAGAGACAGAAAAAGATTAAGCATGATAGATAAAGGATTAGAATGGATAGAAAAGTAGTTATTAGAAAAGATAGACGTGAATTGAGAATGAAAAAGAGATAGAAAAAGATTAAGCATGATAGATAAAGGATTGGAATGGATAGAAAAGTAATTATTAGACCTGAATTTAGAATGGAAAAGAGATAGAATTAGATAGATTATCTCTATCTTTTTCTATAATAAAGATTCAAAATGTTTCAAAAGGATAATATTTCTATCTTTTTACTTCGAGCAGGGCGTACTAAAAATACCTTCTTCACTCTTCTTTGCATAAGAACCCTTTTGAACCAGTTCTTTCACTCTCTCTGTTTCTTCTTTTTTCTCTGTAGTATTTACTTCTTTATTTTTTTTATTCATTTCCTGTTTACTTGAGTTTCGTAGTACCTTCTCTTCCTTCGACTTCGTCATTATCTCCACGAGCTCTTCCTCAGTTCCCTCTGATTCCTCTATGTCATCTTCTTTTAGCCTCTCATCTTTTGCATCTTTTTCAAGTTTAGTTAGACTTAAATCTTTTGATTCTGTATCACGTGGGAACTTCTGTTTCTCAGTTTCTTCCAAAATATCACGAAAAGTTGAGTCTGATGAATTATCTTGAATTCTTTTTGAAAAGTCATCTTTCCAGACTGTTTGCGATCTATTGACTACAAAATCTTCAGTTGTAGATTTTCCATTGCGAAATGCTAGGCATATTTCATCCTGCATGCAAGGGCAATCATTATCTTCAAATGTTTTTGCAACAATATTGTGAGACTCTTCCGATGAACGAAATTCATAACATTGGCGTGATTCATAACTGCAAATGTTTTATTAATAAATGATAATGAAAAAGTTGTGTTTTTATGAATTATAAAGATTATTTTATTATGCATGTATAATCCATTTAACTTGTTTGATTGATAAGAGAAACTTAAAATATTCAACTATTTTATTTTCGATTGAAAATGTTTTGATTATTTGAACGATTAAATCAAGTAAATGAAGGGAAATTATAAAATTATAAAGAAATAATTCAAATCCATTATTATATCTCTTTTTAAGACGCTGAAAAGAGGGAAAACAAAGAGGAAAACGACATTCATGAAAGGTTTCTCACCTGATATCTTCTCCTTTGAGAACAGGTTCCTCATTAACTGCCTTTACTTCTACGTTTCTTACAAATGTGGTTAATCTGATTCACGTAGAATGCAAAAGATTAGATATAAATTATTGAATTAACAAGTTATAAACTCGATACATGTTATTGAAAAAATATTTTTTTTAAATTGTCTAATTAAGGGGATCCGACACCTTTAATATTTCTATTTTTTGAATTTAGACCTATATAATTTTTTTACATTCTCATCATGAATGAGAAGGTATTAGTTTTATGTGAAAAATGACTTTCGAAATGGAGTTTTGAACATTTTTTAACTTTGAATAACTTTTTTGTTTTTTAACCAATTGTCATAATTCCTTTCTTATTTTGTTCCTCACAATGTTTAGCAACTTCTTGGTTATGGAAATCACTCTAGTTAAAAAAATAACTACAAAATTTTTTTTTTCATATTGTGGGATATTTTTATTAATTTTTTAATTTCATTTTTTTTACTCATGTTACCTTATTTTCCATACCAAAAAAGTTGCTACATATTGTAAGGAACAGAATAAAAAAGAATCATGACAATTGGTTAAAAAACAAAAAAGTTATTCAAAGTCAAAAAATATCAAAAAAATGCCAAAAAAACTCAATGTTTTTAGTTTGAAAATACTTAAAGGTGCTGGAATTTAAAAAAAAACCAAAACCTTTCTAGATAAAGGTACTAAACATAAAAAAAATTATACGGAAGGACTGAACTCAACAAATAAAAATATTAAAGATGGCGGATCCCCTTAAGGTAGAAAATTAGACCTTAGGCAAAAATAGATAATTTTGCTTTCAAGAATAGAAATATTAATATTGTAGGGATCATTTGAAAGAAAAGAGATTATTTTCCAAGAAAAAAATTGAAACATAAAAAAATAATGCAATTTAACAAATTTTATTTTTATACGCGAACTTTTTTTCTTATCGCTTCATACCAAATTTTTCAAAATGCTGCGATTCTAATAAATCGCGGATTATTTTTTCAAGAAAAAGATTCTCTACAACTTAACCCTTTCCAATTTCCTAAAATGAAGAAATTATTACCAAATTCTGTAATTTGTTTTGGAAAATTGATTTTTAATGGTTTCAGCCACTAAAGAATTTATTTCCAAAAATCGGGAACAGTAAAGTTGTGAAGATTTTTTTTCCTACAAAAATGATTCGTGATTTATTAGAATCGCATCATTTTTTAAAGTTTGGTATGAAGCAATAAGAAAAGGAGTTCGGCAAACTTAAAAATTTGTTAAATACATTATTTTTCTGCATTTCAAATTTTTTTCATGGAAAATAATCTTTTTTCTTTTAAATTAGTCCTTCAATAATAATATTGCTGTTCTTGAAAGAAAAATTATCTATTTTTGCATGAGGTCTAATATGGATCAACCTGATTACGTGACGTCGGTAATTGCAATTACAGTATGTAAGAGTATCCAAAAATTATTATAAAATGGTGTTCTGGTTGATTCATGGCCTTAAATTTATTTTACTGATTTTCAGAAAATTATGAAAAATAAGTGTTTGGAGGCTGTTTAAAAAATGTGTTTTTAAGCAATTATAAATTTAATAACCTCTTCCACCAAGGCTGAGGGGAGTCGTTGGACATCGGTAAACTATATGGAAGATCTGGTGGATCAGATAACCAATTTTCGTTTAACCATGGTTTATATCCGACAGATATTTTTTCTTCCTTACGACAGTTTTCTATTATCCATGTAGCTTCTTTTTCTGATGTGATTCTTAAAACCTTTTGTAAAAGAAAAAACGAATTTAAACTGTAGTAAAGTTAAAAGGTTTGTAAATTAATTATAAACAACATATTAATAGAATCTCGTTTTTAATTAAGGGGATCCACCACCTTTGATATTTTAGTTTTTGAGTTTAGGCCTTCCATATAATTTTTTTTTATGTTTATTACCTTTATTTAGAAAGGCTTTGGTTTTTTTTATAAATTCCAGCACCTTTATGTATTTTAAAACTACAAATTTTGAGTTTTTTGGACATTTTTTGGACATTTTTTGACTTTGGATAACTTTTTTGTTTTTTAACCAATTGTCATGATTCTGTTTTTATTTTGTTCCCCACAATGTGTAACAACATTTTGGTTATGTAAAACACTTTAGCTAAAAAAAAAACTACAAAATTTTTTTTCTCATGTTTTGGGATATTTTTATTAAATTTTTAATTTTATTTGTAACTTTTTTTTCACTCATGTTATTTAAGTTTCCATATCCAAAAGGTTGCTACAGATTACAAGGAAGAAATTAAAAAAAGAATCATGAAAATTGGTTAAAAAACAAAAAAGTTATTCAAAGCCAGAAAATGTCAAAAAAATGCCCAAAAAATCAACATTTTAAGTGTAAAAATACATAAAGGTGCTAGGATTTTTAAAATCCCCAAAAATTTTCTAAATAAAGGTACTGAACATAAAAAAAAAAATAATATGGAAGGTCTCTAAACTAAAAATATTAAAATATTAAATTGCGCAGATCTTCTTAATAAAAATAAAATGAATCTCAACAAAAATTGTACAATGTGTATTCAATCTTCACTGATTCTCATAGTACGAAAGTAACTGCAATTTTTCTCAAAATAATAGAATTCATAATTCAGTAAATTTTGCAAATTTGACTGATAGAAAAATTCCTAAACTGCAAAAATACTAATGAAAAAGAAAGTTGACAGCAAATCAGCGAATTGAGGCATTTTAAATATTGAAAATTGGTCATCTTTAGTGTTAAAGGATTTCAAAATATATTGAATTAATTTTATTATTTCGATGGAATAATATGAAAGTTTAGAGCTTTGAGAAGTCTTAGTTTAATATAGACATACTTTTAAGCATTAAAATATGATTATTCTGATAATAATGATGATAATTAAAAATTGAAAAGTTTCATTTCTTTTCTAAAGAAAGTCAGCGTCTGAGTCGTCTGACAATCAAGGATTTGATCTACTGAAACTCAATTCGGAGTTTTGAAAACTCTAGGTTAATAAGTATTTATAATTAAAATAGTGCATTTTATTTAAATTGTGAAATCCACCTACTTTATGTGGAATTTTATAGGACGTCACACTTGATATATTTGGATGAAAGATCCCATCACCCGTATCATAACATGAAGGAGGAATCACTGGACTCGGTTGTTTAGCAGTTTTCAACGTCCTTCTCGCAGGATTTAATCCTTCTTTTATGCACTGATAATACCTAATTCATATAAAACTCTAATTAAAAATACAATCAATTCACTTCATATATCACTGCATTCTTACACTGAGAAAAAAGTTTTGTCAAATCAACAAAAATATTTTGTTAGTATTTAGCTAACAAAATTCTTTTGTTGCGCCAACAAAACATTTTGCTATATCAATCAAATTTTGTTACTCAAACAAAATGTTTTGTTGTGACAACAAAATATTTTGTCAGGACAACAAAAAAAGTTTTGTTGGATACATTTTTTTCTCAGTGTATAAAATTTTCTCTAGATTCGACTATGGAGTCCATTTTGATACGAAAAAAGTGTAAATTTTAAAATAAAAGATTGTACACGCAAAAAAATGTGTAGCTGGTACAAAGAAACATATCGCTGTTCCAGCTACACTAAGAAAAAATTTGATGGATAAATATCCATCAAAACTTTTTTTGTTGTCCTGACAAAATATTTTGTTGTCACAACAAAACATTTTGTTTGAGTAACAAAATTTGATTGATATAGCAAAATGTTTTGTTGGTACAACAAAAGAATTTTGTTAGCTAAATACTAACAAAATATTTTTGTTCATTTGACAAAACTGTTTTCTCAGTGTATATTATTAACTATCCTAACCATAAATATGGCTGATATAACCTAAAAGATCCTTGTGACAGCTACACATTTTTTTCCGTGTACTATACACACTATATAAATATTAAAAGTTAAGGTTTGTTTTAAGTATTGAAAACTTTTTGTAACTACACACTTTTTAAATTTCACGAATATTTTTATACTAAATTTGACACTAATGTGTGCGGAAAAATCAACTTTACGCACGCAAAATGGCACCAACTCGGCTAACTATCGATATATAGCGAACAAAAAAATCGTTCTTATCACGTGCTGAACGTATTTTAATTCGCGAGCAAGTCGCAACTCGTTCATGCGTTAAAATACGCCTTTCCGCACTTGATACGAAATATAATATTCCCGTGTCGCACGCGATTTTTTTCTACTGAGGGGTTAGAAAATGAATTTTTTTGCTCAGCGCGGACAATAAAATCCACTTTATCACCCGATAGTAGAGCAGGAAAATAGTATATTTTGTATCAAGTGCGGAAAGACGTATTTAAATGATACGAACGATTTTCTTTGTTCGCTGTATATCGATAGTTAACCGAGTCGGTGTCGTTTTGTGTGCGGAAAGCTGATTTTCCCGCACTAGTCAGGTAAAATTTCAAGTTTATTTTAATTTTCTACACACTTGAAATTTTTCCGCACTAGTGCGGGAAAATCAACTTTCCGCACGCAAAAGGACACCAAGAAGGCTAACTTTCGGTGCACGGCGGACAAAAAAATTTCTTTGATTTAAAGAAATTTCTTAATTGTTTTTTTTTTCTTTGAACTAAAGAAATAAATGTCTGCGCAGTCGTATAATAAATACGTAACGTGACTCACAGAAATATTTTCTTCAATTTAAAGAAAAATTTGTCTTCGTTCAAAGATAATAAAATAAAATAAATTATTTCTTGAATTGTTGCCAGTACTGTATTTAAATCGAAAAAATATTTTTTTAAATCAAATAAATAATGTTAAAAAAATAATTTCTTTAATTTAAAAAAGTCAAGAAACGTGATTTTTTAGAATTAAATAAATTTATATTTGTTCCAAAGGTCTTTTTACTTCGAATTGAGGAAATGAAGTTAAATGAAGTTAAAAATAGTTATAAAGTAATCTTTATGGGGAATAGAAAACTTAATCATAATGACTTTTGATAAAAAAAATCATTGTTGTTCCTGATAATTGAAGATTGGATTTGATCTGTGATTTTGATATAGTATTATAATATTCCTGAGTCACTGACCGTCGGTCGGGGAACTGACAGTAATTCCAGTCTTTTTCTTGGTAGACTAATCCATCGGCGAACGTGTATCGTTTTTCCTGCAATTTACCACGAAGCCAGACCCCGTCGATCCGTTGCTTTTGCGGCCATTCCAATGTGCCGTGACCATGAAAGACGCCATTGCGAAGTTCACCCTCAAAAGTTACACCTGATCAGCATTTCATAATGTTTAATGTCATAATTTTTAGTGTCTCATTATATAGAATGCATATTTGATAAAATTCACCATAGTGTCTACTTTTATGCAACTTGCAAAGAAGTAAAGCTATAAAAATTATAAACAAATACAAATTAATTTTTATATCTTACAATGAGAAAAATATTTGTCTAAAATCATCAAATTATTTGGAAACGCTTGATAAATTCTAAAGCGACGTACTTTATTTAATTATCAGTACTTTTTGCTAAAAGGTTAACAATATTTCTCACGATAATCAGTATTCAAGGTAGGAATTGAGATCGCCGACTACGTAGTTTGTAGCTTGAATCACAAACCACGTACAGCTCAAAAATCTTAATTTTCAATGACTCTTTTCTAAAGAATTATAAGAAGGCTATTTTTTAGCCTCTTTAGAGACATTCCGTTTTTTAAAGAAAAAAATCTCTGAATGTAAGAAATATATCTGCTCTCTAAACCTGAATCAGTGAACGGCCACTGATTCGCAGTGATTATTGACTGATGGCAGCAGCTATAAGTTTTCCACTGAGAATTAGTGAAATTCGACTGATGAATTAGTGAAATAGATTGAACTCACTAATTGAATCCGTAAAAGCTTCAGGTGGGAGTAATAAAACTAGCAATATATTTTAACGATCCATGAACTCGTTTATTTTAGGCCAAACAACACTAAAACGAAATTACGTAATTATTATTATTTTTAAGGGACGATAAATCAGTAAAGTGTAGATGGAAGTTTTGGATTCGCGAATTCAAAAGTTATGTTCACGTGACGCGTTCACTGATTCCTCAGTGAAATCAAAGCAGGGCACTGATTCATCAGTTGATATATTTTCACTGATATAATCAGTGAATATTTCACTGATTCAGGTTTAGAGAGTGAAATAAATTAGTAGTAAAATGACTAATAATTAGTAAGAATGTTCATTAAATTCAATTAATGTCTCACTTTTCAGTATAATTCAGATTTAGAGATTATATCAATTAAATTTGTTACAAAATTTATAGTCGAATTCTATTAATTCAATTAGTACTATTTCAGTGTTAACTTATTCACTTGATAAGCAAATGTTAACTTAATAAATAACTAAAATTTGAACTATAATGGATTGAATTAGTAGAATTTGGCAAAAAGTTAGTAGAAAGTCACTAGTTCTTAGTAGAAATGCTTACTAAATCAATCTCTACTCTCTAAATCTGAATCATTCAAATTTTCAGTGATTGGATCAGTGAGTTGCCTTTTCACTGATTAAACAATGAAAAAAATATTTTCCAATGTTAAATCAGTTAGTTTTCATTGTAGTAATCTGTGAAATTTGACTGATTCACAGTAATCTCTTTTTATCTATTTGAGTTGGTTAAATTTCACTGATAATCAGTAGATTTTGACTGATTCAGATTTAGAGAGTAAATCTATGTAAAATTTATATCCCATAATAATTGTTTTCGAAATCCAACGATAGAAATAGAGTAAAAATATTTTTGCTGTTTATTATAACTTGGTTGTCTCAGTCTAGAGGTGTACTTTAATGAGCAAAGGTACTTTGAAGAAGGCGCCACTTAAAGAGAATACGCTTCATTACTGAAATGTGTAAGATGTTATGTATACGAATGTCTACACGAGTTCTCAGTGTATTCGCTCATTATGAATGTGTAGAAGGCAGGAGTTGCATGCAACTTTGCGTTGCATTTATCTTCGGATGAACAATGTACATGATTTCCTTCTAGTCCCCTTTATGCTAATTAATTACTGACAAAGAATGTTTTTCACTAATGGACAAGCATATCCCGTTTATATATCTTTTCTACACAGCAGAAATTATCAATGAAAATATATCAACTGATGAATCAGTCCCATGCTTTGATTTCACTGAGGAATCAGTGAACGTGCAATTTGAACATAACTTTTGAATTTGCGAATTCAAAAATTTCATCTAGATTCAAATTTCATTAGATTTTCGATGTGCGCGTTAACATGATCGTAAATGTGCTTTGGTGATTGCAAGTGCTCTTTATTGCAATCATGTATAATTATCAGGAGAATGAAAAGTATTCTGCTCTGGTTTTATTATTCTCACCTGAAGATTTCACTGATTCAATAAGTAACTTCAATCTATTTCACTGAATCGTAAGTCGAATTTCACTGATTTTCAATGAAAGATTTATAGCTGCTGCCATTAGTGAATAGTCACTGTGAATCAGTGACTGTTCACTGATTTAGGTTTAGAGAGATCAGTTGCAGCTTCTTAAAATTGCATTATAATAATTTTTAATCTTAGAAATTTATTATGTGGAAAAAGGGATCGTTTTAATTATATGAAATTACATTTTTTTTGTAAAAAGTTACATTTTTCTAAAAATTATTTTGTAACTAATTTCTCTTTGGAAATTTTCAAGATAGATTATTCGGAAAAAGACAAATATCAGACAGAAAGCAAGAATTAAAGGAAAAGGAGCGGGAAATTCTATTGGGAAAGCAGAATAGTATATTTTGCGCGTTAAAATACGTTCCGCACGTGATACGATCGATAGTTTTTGTTCGCTGTACACTGATAGTTAGCCGAGTCGGTGTCGTTTTGCGTGCGGAAAGTTTATTTTTCCGTACTAGAACTGCAAAATTTTAAGTTTGTTTTAATTTTCCACACACTTAAATTTTTACCGCACTGGCACCGGAAAATCAACTTTCCGCACGCAAAACGACACCTACAAGGCTACCTTTCGGTGTACGGCGGACAAAAAAGTTTCTTCGATTAAAAGAAATTTCTTAATTGTTTTTTTTCATTGAATTAAAGAAATAAATGTCTGCGCAGTCGCATGTCAATTCAAAGAAAAATTTGTCTTCTTTTAAAGATAATAAAATTAAATAAACAATTTCTGAAGTTTTTTCCAGTACTATATTTGAATCGAAAAAATATTTTTTTTAATCAAGTTAATAATGTTAAATTTTTAACCTTAGAAATTTATTATGTGGATAAAGGGATCGTTTTAATTAAATCAATTACATTTTTTTTGTAAAAAGTTACATTTTGTTAAAAATTATTTTGCATTTATCTTTTCTTTGGAAATTGTCAAGATAGATTATTGGGAAAAAGACAAATATCAGACAAAATGCAAGAATTAAAGGAAAAGAAGCGGGAAATTCTATTGGGAAAGCAGAATAGTATATTTTGCGCGTTAAAATACGTTCCGCACGTGATACGATCGATAGTTTTTGTTCGCTGTACACTGATAGTTAGCCGAGTCGGTGTCGTTTTGCGTGCGGAAAGTTTATTTTTCCGTACTAGAACTGCAAAATTTTAAGTTTGTTTTAATTTTCCACACACTTAAATTTTTACCGCACTGGTACCGGAAAATCAACTTTCCACACGCAAAACGACACCTACAAGGCTAACTTTCGGTGTACGGCTGACAAAAAATTTTCTTCCATCCAAAGAAAACTTCTTTCAATTAGACAAATTTTGCATTGATATTCGGTCAAAGAAAAGTTTCTTTGTTTTAAAGAAATTTCTTAATTGTTTGTTTTTTCTTTGAATTAAAGAAATAAATGTCTGCGCAGTCGCATAGTAAATACGTAACGTGAATCACAGAAATATTTTTTTAATTTAAAGAAAAATTTGTCTTCATTCAAAGATAATAAAATTAAATAAATTATTTCTTAAGTTTTTGCCAGTACTGTATTTCAATCGAAAAATATTTTTTTTTAATCAAATATATAATTTAAAATTTTTAACCTTAGAAATTTATTATTTGGGAAAAGGGATCGTTTTAATTACATCAAATTATATGTTTTTTGTAAAGTTACATTTTTCTAAAAATTATTTTGCACCTAATTTCTCTTTGGAAATTGTCTAGAAAGATGAAATGAGTGCGGTGTGAAAATTATAATGCGTCATGATTTGGATACAAAGGAGGTAATTAGTTCATTGAAGAAAATGAACGAGTATTGGTGCGTGAAAGAAGTGGGGTACCAAAAAGTTCAATGAAACTTTTGAAAATGGAAACGTTTGTCGTGCTACTGTTATAATAGACAGGTTGGTCCCAATTAAACAGCAGGTATAGGTACTTAACAGGTGGTCCGGGAACGATATGAGAGTAACGTGATTCAGTTCGTGACATGGTACGACGTGACGTGGTTATTTGACAATCATTGACACTGACCGTGTGACATGGTGTATCTGCCAACCCCCGCCATTCCATCGGCATCCCACGTGCCCATGTACTTGCTTCCAGTAACGAAATGTGCCTCCCCATTAGCTTCCGTCACACTCCCTACAAACTTCAAATTCGATTCTTTCCAGGGAACCCGAATATTCAAGCCCTTATCTTCTGACTTTCTTCTAATTTCCTTCAATATACTTTCATTGTCAACTAATTTAGAAATTTTTTTCTGAAATCATTTTACACACTTGCAATTAAATTTTCCATTTTAAGGAATTTATTATTATTGGTTTTTTATTTTAAAGGAGCATTCTGGTGAAATTTTTTGGAAAATTCGATTTAAAAAAAATATTATTTTCGTGTAGTAATACCATGTATAAACAATTAAAGTTGCCAAAACCGTGAGAAATTTCAAATAGTCGCCATTTTGTTTTTTTGGTTACAAATGTCAGATTCTAGCACGGGCCATAACCAAAACTATACAAATTAAGAATCTGTTTTACTTTTTGATTTCAGGTTATCTGTCTTTAATTTTTCATCAACGCATCAGGAAGAGAAGTCATTTTTCACGCCGCTATTCTGACTAAAAAATGGCAACAAAAAAAATTTCTATAAATTTAAGATATTTACTTTAACACCTAAAAATTTTTGAATCAAAATATTTTTTGTACTACAAAATAAAAATGTTTAAAAAAATGTTAATTTCACCATAATGCCCCCTTAAGAGACTAGCCGTTTGAAAAAATCGATTTTTTTATTGCATTTTTTGACAAGGCAGAAGGTATTTCGTATGGTGCAGGCGTCGCTGATTAGGCGTAGGTAATATATTTTTATGATTTTTTAGAAATAAAAACTTTAAAGGTGTTTTTTGCGAAAGGACGTTTTTTCTCCTTGTGAAAATAAATTTTTAGAAACTACTAAACCGATTGTCTTGAAATTTTTACCACATATTCCTCATATCCTTAGCTATGTGCTGGTCCTCAATCAAGTAAACATTTTATTTCTTACTATTTTTTTTTTGGAAAAAACCGTGAAAAAAACGTTTTTTCCGAAGAATTTCCGCCATTTTTAAGTTTTTGCATGAATTTTATTGGTTGAGGTTCAGGATATAGCTACTATTTTACTAAATTTCAATCTCTTTGCTTTATCTGTTTTCCTTAAGGGCATGTGGTATTTCTAAAATTAGCAAATTTTATTGATTTTAGGTTTTTACATGTTTATGTCCAAAGTATATAAAATTTTGTTTCCAAAATTTGGGAAATTATAGAGAAGTTAAAAACGGAAGTAGATAGACTACATTTGGTTTGAAAAATGAAAAAAAAGTTCAATTTTACAAAATATTTTGGAAATTTTTTTTCCATTGTCAAAATCGAAAGTAGTCTATCTACGTCCGTTTTCATCTTCTCTACCTTTTTCAAAATTATGAAAAAAAAAAATTTATGTTATTATAGAATGGGAAGGACGAAAAGTATTGGATAAAGTCACGTTCATGGCATACCCTTAAGGGGATCCACCACCTTAAGTATTTTTATTTTTTGGATTTAGACCTTCCATATAATTTTTTTATGTTTAGTACCTTTATTTAAAAAGGTTTCGGGAATTTTTAAAATTCCAGCACCTTTATGTGTTTTTTAACCAATTTACATGATTCTTTTTTTATTTAGTTCCTTACAATGTGTAGCAACTTTTTGGGTATGAAAAATAAGGTAACATGACTGATAAGGGGTTAAAAATAAAATAAAAATATCCCAAAATATAAAAAAACAAATTTTAGTTATTTTTTTGACCAGAGTGATTAATCTGTATCCGAGCCAATGCGAATCATTCCGAACCAATCCGAAAAACGTTTTGTATCTCGTTTGATGAAAAACGGTAAAAACTCAATCCGACTTAATCCGATTAATTCCGAGATATCAATCCGAATGAATCCGAACCAATCCGAAACCAAGTATTCAATCCAGATCAATCCGAATCAATCCGATCTCTGATTGATCCAAACCGAATTTTCAATCAAAACCAATCGGAATGATTCAGATTGGTTCTGATTGAAAATTCGGTTTGGATCAATCCGAGATCGGATTAATTCGGATTTATCTGGATTGAAAACTTGGTTTCGGATTGGTTCGGAATGATTGGCATTGGCTCGGATAAGATATCGGAATGAATCGTAACAGTTCTGATTGACTCGGAATGAATTTCAATCCGATACTTTCGCCAGGGAACTGGTATAATTTTCCAATTTTATTGATTTTATTAATAGAGCTTACCAAATTGGTATTTATTTTAGTGAGAGGTGTTTAGGAATGAACGGATTGGGTGGATTCTTAAATTTTTATTCCTGTATTCGTTGATGGTGAATTAAATCTTTTTCATACATATAGCTACTTACACGTGTTTCACCTGGCACATTTTGGGGACAAGAGACTGATTCCATTTTTAATGAAAATGTGAGAAATGGATAGATCTTTCGTTCACTCGAATTTTAAAAGCTCTATTATATTCAGCAAATGTTTATTGGCAGCGGGGTTATCTCAATAATACAATTTTCTGTTTAAAAGGGGTCAGTATAATGTATAATTTATAAACTACACCAAAATCAAATGTACAATGCAAGTACAAAAGTAAGTAACAAAGCTTCGTAAAAATCAAGTATTAGAATATTTACAGGTTAATGAATATTTCATATATTTCAGTTACGCTAGAATTGACATGTTTGACGATCACAAAAAAATTGAATCCCAAAAATATTATTTCGTTTTCAGTAGGTAACAATCTATAGAATGATATTTTTTACCTGGAAACATAACTTGATTTTTTTCAATAATTAGTGCCCAAAAATATAAATTTTTAACAAATACAATATTGTGTAAAAATATAAACTTTTTATAACAAATTTAAAAAAATGAAAATTACTGTAATGCTCAACACAACTATAATTATTACTAAAAAGAATTGTTTCATGGAGTTTTATAAAAGATTTTTATACGTGAATGAGTGAACATGTGGAAGTTTATTCATGAAATTCTTGTATTTCGTTGTTCTTGGTCGTAAATATCGTTTATTGTAGTTACATATCTCGAATAGTGAGATGAATCTTTGCTGGCGTAAACTGCATGGTTTTCATTGACAGGTGCAGGAAACGTAGTCTTACGCTATTAGACGTGTAAATCTGGGAATTATCGATCATCAATACTCGATTTTATCGACCAGTGTCATTAATAGTTAATTCTAATCGGTAGACTTAAAGAGCAGTTTATTTGATGCATGGTCAAAGAAAAATGTCTTTTCGGAAAGAAATAGGCATTGAAAGGCATTAAAAAATTGTATTCTCGATTCTGTTTCTTTCCAGATTTTGACATTTTAATGCCATTTAATGCCCCCTTTCTTACTGGGTTTAAATTAAAAATAGTTTGATTCTAAGAAATTGTCTTCATTCCCTTGTAGAAAAAAATACCGCTTTCAATTTTTGGAAATAAATAATTGATTACCCAATTCAGCAATTTTTTAATAAAAATTTTGTTTTGGAAAATTTATTTTTAGTCGTTTCAGCCATTAAAGAATTTAATTCCAAAAATTGGAAACGATTAAGTTGTAGAGAATCTTTTTCATGAAAAAGTAATCCGTGATTTATTAGAATCACATCATTTTTCGAAATTTGGTATGAAGCGACGAGAAAGAAAGTTCGGGTAAAAATAAAATTTGTTAAATGCATTATTTTTTAAATTTTTTTCTTAAAAAATAATCTTTTCTCTTCCAAATTTGTCCTTCAATAATAATATTGCTATTCTTGAAAGAAAAATTATCTATTTTTGCCTGAGGTCTAATTTTCGTAGATTAACTTCCTTAAATTATACAAAATACGAAAAAAAAGTTACGATACAGAATTGTTTACTACATAAAGATCTACAAGTTTGAATCGAAACATTTTTTCAAAAGATGCATATTTTACTTTTTAATGTAAAAATACTATTGAAAATCTAAAATTCAATTTTTTAACAATAATATGTAAAATACAAAAAAAACTCAAGTTTAAAACATTGTTCGTTTCAATAAGTTCTAACAATTTTTTCTGACAGTTTCTGATGAAACGTAGATTTTTCATTTTAATTTCAAAAAATACGATTAAAATAAAAAAATTCCATCATTTAAACAAAATATGTTATGTACGAAAAAAACGTTGAGATGAAAAATTATTTGCCTAAATGAGGTCTACAAATCCTCAGTAGGACATTTTTTGACAAGATATATATCTTATGTTTTGATTTTAAATATTGAAAATCAAAAATTCCATTTTTCAACCAAAATATGTGAGATGCAAAACAAGCATTCAAATAAAAAATCGATTGCTTAAAAACAGTTTACGAATTTTTTTCTATTTTAGATATTTGAAAGAATAGTATATTGTACAACTAGAGAAATAAATGTTTTTCCCGTGTCGCACATGATTTTTTTTCTACTAGGTGGTCAGAAAATGGATTTGTTCACCCCTTACGGGGAAATAAAATTCACTTTATGACCCCCTAGTAGAAAAAATAGATTTCTTTAATCATGTAAATTATTAGAAAGTTACAGAAATGTAAACAGAAAATCGGGCGCGATGCGCGACAATCGAATCGCGCGCCCTAGGCGCGCTCAAACTTGTGAGCGAAGCGAGCTGCGCGCGAGCACATTTTTTTCTGTAATTTAGATAAAATCTTGTAATCAAATGAAGTATTTGAAAACCTTTTTCAACCATTTGAAGTGTCTTAGGAAATCTCGAGATCTGATGCCATCTTTGGAAATATTTCAAATGCTTGAAATATTGAAGCTATTTTGAAATATTTAAGTCTATTTTACACTCAAAATTTGAATGATCAATCCTTCACATAAAAAGTCATTTCTAGGAATTTCTTTTTTTAGAAATTAACATATTAACATTGACCTCAACCTCGAACCCTTTTACGGCTCCGTTTCTTGTGGAGTCTCGTAACTCATAAATGTAAATTTGCGCTCTAGCCTCTAGCGAAGATATTATTACCTCAAATGCAAGAAAGTTATTTCTCACGATCTATACAATATCGACAAAATGCCTCTACTAAAGTAAAAATAAGTATAAATATGAAATATGATCGCTTGAATATTAAATGGACTTTTAAAATTGACTTTAGAATTTGAAGTTCAATAAACCAAGTTTCTTCAAGGGTTTGAGTTTGGTTGGATGAGCGATAACAGAGACTATGAAACTGGAAAATTGAAGAGATGGGTAATGGTAATAATATGGTTGTTGGGTAGACGTTATAAAAGACATCCGTTCCCTGAGAAGCGCTCAGTACGAACGCGAGAGCTCAACTGCACAGTACCTGCACATTTGTAGCCATAGGTGTGTCAACATTTTTTGAGACTGATCAACATGTTCATAATAAACGATTAGTACAACGTGTCGAGTGCTAGTTGTTCAATTAGTTTTCTTAGTGACAGTGCTGTGAGTTTTGTCTTCAGAAATCGGATTCTTCATCGTTCAGGTACAAACACAATTTTAATTTAAATCAGAAATTGAACTTGCAATTCAATTTTAGTGATTTACTAATTTCATTTTGGCATTCGGTAAAATATATTTTATTCAGGTTCTAAGTATTTTTACATTTTAAGGACATGTGATACTTGAGAAATTTAGGAATTTCGTGTGAATAATTTGGTCCAGTTTCTACATGTTTGTGTGCAAAATACATCAAATTTGGGAAATAGCAGAGAAGATAGAAACGAAGGTAGAAAGACTACTTTCGGTTTTAATAATGAAAAAGATTTGTTGATATATTTTGCTAAAATTGAATTTGTTTTTTATTTTTGAAACCAAAACTAGTCTATCTACGCCCGTTTTTATCTTCTTTACTATTTCCCAAATTTGGGAAACAAAATTTGATGTATTTTGGACACAAAGATGTAGAAACCTAAAATCAATAAAATTTGCTAATTTACTAAGTATCACATGCCCTTAAAAAAGAATCATGATTAAGGACATGTGATATTTAGTAAATTAGCAAATTTTATTGATTTTAGGTTTCCACATCTATGTGTCCAAAATACATAAAATTTTGTTTCCAAAATTTGGGAAATAGTAGAGAAGATAAAAGCGGAGGTAGAAAGACTACTTTTGGTTTTAATAATGAAAAAGATTTGTTGATATATTTTGCTAAAATTGAATTTGTTTTTTATTTTCGAAACCAAAAGTAGTCTATCTACGCCCGTTTTTATCTTCTTTACTATTTCCCAAATTTGGGAAACTAAATTTTATGTATTTTGGACACAAAGATGTAGAAACATAAAATCAATCAAATTTGCTAATTTGCTAAGTATCACATGCCCTTGAAAAAGATTCATGATTAAGGACATGTGATACTTAGTAAATTAGCAAATTTGATTGATTTTAGGTTTCTACATCTTTTTGTCCAAAATACATCAAATTTAGTTTCCAGAATTTTGGAAATAGCAGAGAAGATAAAAACGGAGGTAGAAAGACTACTTTTGGTTTTGATAAAGAAATAAAAATTTCTAAAATATTTCTTGAAATGAACTTTTTTTTATTTTCGAAACCAAATTTAGTCCATCTGCATCCATTTTTAACTTATCTACAATTTCCCAAATTTTGAAAACATAATTTTATCTACTTTGGACATAAACATGTAGAAACCTAAAATCAATAAAATTTGCTAATTTTGGAAATATCACATGCTCTTAATGAATAACATCTTTTTATTAGTGTTGATTAAATGTTGAGGCTTTTAGTATAGATTGAGTTTGATATTTAGATGGTCAGTTTTTAGTTGTAAGAGTCCAAAATCTATTCTATGAAAGCTACCGAATGAAGGAGCCAAATCATAAATTTACGTTTCACGGTGAAATAAATCGATGAGTTAAAAAATTAATTACTAGTCGAGAGTTATCGATTGACTTCAGTTAAGGGTGATGTTCTGGTTTAATTCTATAATAGTTCCACTTCGAATAAAATATTAATATACAAAAATATTTCTTCAAACTTTAAGAAATTTTCGAAAAGAATATATATAGTCATCAAAATCTACACTAAATTTACATTTAGAGTTGAATTAGTCGACTGGTTTTGATATTTGAAAGGACAAAATACCAGTACAAAAAAAAAGCTCAATGATATCAAATTCTAATCGAGGGCTTGCATCAGTTTTTCCAAATTAGTGTACAAAACAATAGCCGCAAAATGAATCATAAATTACCATCATCAAATATTTCATAGTGCGTAACAAGTCGATAATATTAGCAGCACCAAGAAAGCAAAAGTAGTTTACGAGAATAAGTAATTGCATTGATTTAATGGAAACCCAATTATTGAATTGGATATTTTTACTTCTTACATATACCATTCTAGATTAACTTGGAGACATATCCATTTAGCAATAAAATTAAGGTAGGTCATCCGCGAAAATTAGACTTCAGGTAAAAATACATAATTTTGCTATCAAGAATAGCGATGTTATTAATGAAGGAATCATCTGAAAGAAAAGAAATGATTTTCCAAGAAAAAAATTTGGAACATAAAAAAATAATGTATTTAACAAATTTTATTTTTGCCAAATATTTTTTCTTATCGCTGCATACCAAATTTTTAAAAATGGTGAGATTCTAATAAATCAAGGATCATTTTTTCAAGAAAAAGATTTCCTACAACTTTATCAATTGGAAACGATTACGTTGTAGAGAATATTTTTCCTAAAAAAATGATCCGTGATTTATTAGAATCGCATCATTTTGTAAAATTTGGTATAAAGCGATAAGGAAAAAAGTTCGGCAAAAATAAAATTTGTTAAATATATTATTTTTATGTTTCAAATGTTTTTCTTGTAAAGTAATCTCTTTCTTTTAATAATAAAAAAAAAATATATATGAAATGCAGAAAAATAATTTATTTAACAAATTTTATTTTTGCCGAACTTTTTTTCTTATCGCTTCATACCAATTTTTTAAAAATGATTCGATTCTAATAAATCAGGGATCATTTTTTTAGGAAAAAGATTCTCTACAACTTTATCTGTCCCAATTTTTGGACACAAATTCTTTAATTGCTAAAACTATTAAAAATCAATTTTCCAAAACAAAATTCTTATAAAAAATAGCTGAATTTGGTAATAATCTATTCATTTTAAAAAATTGGAAACGGTTACGTTGTAGATAATTTTTTTCCTAAAATAATGATCCGTAATTTATTTTAAAAATTTGGTATAAAGCGATAAGGAAAAAAGTTCGTCAAAAATCAATTTTGTTAAATACATTATTTCTATGTTTCAAATTTTTTTCTTGTAAATTAATCTCTTTTCTTTCAAATGATCCATTCAATAATAATATTGCTATTCTTGATAACAAAATTATGTATTTTTACCTGAGGTCTTATTTTCGCGGATGAACTACCTTAATGAAAAATACTTTTCTAATAATTATAATAAAAAAGCATCTATAACAACTGTATATATATATTCTTCCCCTTTTATTGTTAGTTACCTTACTTTTATTATATTTAATACTTATTTATAAATCTAATTAAAATAAGAGGTG
Organism: Diplolepis rosae; assembly: GCA_030998225.1. Taxonomy (NCBI): domain Eukaryota; kingdom Metazoa; phylum Arthropoda; class Insecta; order Hymenoptera; family Diplolepididae; genus Diplolepis; species Diplolepis rosae. Next base: position 6,532,642 of record JAPYXD010000727.1, on the reverse strand, counting down.
AGAACTCCAGAGTTTGGGCTAGAATGTTTTATTGCTAATTAAGATATTAACTTTGGACATAGATTTTAAGATAAACTAGGAACTGTTATGAGATTCTTTAGAACACTTATTGTGCTTGTAGATGAGTACATATATAGCTAATGAACTTGAGAACTATAAGTGTTGATTCTCCCACGTTAGATTGTAAGTCTTTCTAAAGTATAATATCATCAGAATAACAATACATCCGGGAAAAGTGAATACAATATGCTGTAATATTGTTCACTGAGATTTACAACAATGCGGTAATCGTAATTGTAGCAACGGTAATTCATTTAAAGTCGCTCAGAAGATGCCTTCTTAGTTTCAGTCAGGCTTTAAAGTCTTCCATATCCTTTTAATTTTGCTTTTTAGTAATGAAAAGAATATCTTACTTTTTGTAACTTCATAAAAATTGATCAGGTTTTTTTTCCATACGTTTGTTTGTTTTTAATGTTACATTTGCTTAAGAAAATATATTTGTTAATTTTTACTTATTTATTTATAAGATTCTTGATCATTCAATTTGTTTTATCCTAATTCTTGTTTTCTAGTTCAAACTTTTATTCAAGATTCATTTCTCAATTTATAATTTGATTTTAAAAATATTTTAGGTCCTTGATTTTCTGAATTTTGAATATAACAGGTATGAAATTTTTTCAATTATCTGCATTTTTATTTTTCTCAATCCAACTTAAAAATCATTAGTCCTTTAAATGTCAATATTTTTTTCCAAATATTGAATCCCATTTATTCGTTTGAATTTGCACTCATGAAATTCATTTCAAATAAATGAACAAAAAAAAATAAATAAAAAATATATGTATGTAATACATGATATTTAGAAAAGAAGTTTTGATAATATTGAAATTATTACATTTTCATATCTTTGTAAAGATGATGACCCGGAAACTTAATATTCTCCATTCTTTAAATCCTTTAAGAAATTTGAGAAAATTTGAATATTGAGAATCAAAATATTTGAATCGTAGGAAACTTTTTTAACTTTATTTAAAGTTATATTCCTTAATTTTCAAAAATTGATATTTATATACGCTCATAAAATTTAAATTACTAGTTAAATCCGAGTCAAATAATCTGAAAAAATAGTAAAATCAACCCAGAAACTCACGAAATCAACTATAATTTCTCTTAATTTAACAAAAAAAAAAAAAAAAAAATAGTAGTCCTGCTAGCCAGCAAGTCATAAATGATTAATTTTAACATCTTTTTTCAGTGTAAGAATTTAACTCATTCGATTATGAATTTTATAATCTTGAAAATATCGAATGTTCCCAATATGGGACATGAAAAATTAATGGGCTTATAAATTGAGCAGTTTTCAGATAAATCATGCTTTAAATAATTATTTTACCACTACATCAGAAACAATATATAAAGACTAATTTGAGTAAATTATATCTGAATTTTAATGAGATTGTTAAGACGGTGGTGGAGAGGGGGCGAGGAATTAAAATTAGAGTTGGTGTAAAATGATTTTCTCACTTGCGTTCTCGATAGTTGTCACGATAGTCATATAGTTGATAAAAGTGATAAGACACGCGTAAGTTGCAATATCGTGTCTAGACGATCTCCGTTACTATGCTAAGAACATGATTTAAAGTCAGGTGAGGCGTTGTCAAAGCCATTTTGAAATGGGCCAAGTGTCATTACTTTAGGCGCATACTAAACGCACCGTACATTCGCAGCGATTTAACGTCCAGAAAATTTTGCCTCGTTTCAATCTGAATATATATAGCTATGCTTCGACAGACCCTTTGAATCGAGATGTAAATCCAGATGTTAACCCAGAATCCAGGTTTGTGGTCGAAGAACCCGTTGGACCAGTTGCTTCTGTTGGATGATGATACTCGAAAACATCCTTCACACGTCCTACATTACGTTGGAGAACGTAATATCATATTATGTATCCACTTAATTCAGATATATATTGCAGACCCAAAGATTTACAATTATACTTGTATAAAAATTAAAAGCTAATTATGCTACAAATTATTTTTCATTTTTCTGCGTTTATATTAGATCTCAATTTCTTTTTTTAAAATAATTTTGCTTTAAAGAATAGCAATATTATTATTGAAGGGCTATTTTGAAAGAGAAAAGATTATTCTACAAGAAAAAAATTTGAAACATAGAAAAATAATTTTATTAATAAATTTTATTTTTGACCCAACTTTTTTTCTTATCGCTTCTTATTAAATTTTAAAAAATTATGCGATTCCAATAAATCATGAATCATTTTTTCAGAGAAAAGATTTCCCACAACTTCACCGTTTCTGATTTTTATTAATAAATTCTTTACTGGCTGAAACCATTAAAAAACATTTTCCAGAACGAAATTTTTATAAACAAATTGCTGAATTTGATAATAATTTATTCATTTTTGGAAATGGTTAAGTTGTAGGGAATATTTTTCTTGAAAAAGTGATTTGTAATTTATTAAAATATAATAACTTTTTGAAATTTGGTAAAAAGCGATAAGAAAAAAAAATTGGGGCAAAAATAAAATTTATTGATAAAATTATTTTTCTGTTTCAAATTTTTTTCTTGTAAAATAATCCTTTCTCTTTTAAAATAGCCCTTCAATAATAATATTGCTGCTCTTGAACGCAAAATTATCTATTTTTGCCTGAGGTCTAATTTTCGTGGATCAACTACCTTAAAGCGTCTCGGCAAACAAAAAGGTGATTGTCAAGAATTTTCTTCTCAAAAACTAGTTTATTTATTGATGATATAGAATAAAATGGTTTTTCTGGTATTATCTTCGACGAATCCAGGACCATATGTGTGTCTTAGAGCACTATAATATCCATAATAGTTCATGTTTATCTTATGCGGTTTTAGGCCAGTGCATAGTATAAATAATTGTAATTGTTACCAGTGTGTTATTAATGAAATTGAATAAAATGGCCTTTTTGGTATTTCTTCGACGAATCCAGGACCATATGTGTGTCTCAGAACACTATTAATATCCATAATAGTTCATGTTGATCTTATGCGATTTTAGGCCAGTGTATTAGTATAAATAATTGTAATTGTTACCAGTGTATTATTAATCATATTGAATAAAATGGCCTTTCTGGCATTTCTTCGACGAATCCAGGACTATATGTGTGTTAGCCTTGTCGGTGTCGTTTTGCGTACGGAAAGTTGATTTTTCCGCACTAATGCTGTAGTAATAGTAAATAAATATATTATAAGTCATATTTAAGTTATAAAATGAAATTTTATTATATCTTCTCTACTGGAAAAATTTCATTAAATTTGATAGAATTCTTATGAAAAATAATCGCGTTTTTGTATAAAATTTTTTCAGTAGGGACGGATATCGGACCGAAGATGAAAATCACCAAATAAGTCTAGGGGTTAAAGAATCGAAGTATTATGAAGTTCAGATAATTGAGTAGCTATACAATAGAAGTATTTGTTTGAAAGTATTTGAGCTAAAAAATTATTTCCATCGCTTCACGCTTTGGAAATTGAAAGCATTTATACCTCGATGCTTTGAAAATCGAAAGCAAACGAATATAACTTAGAAGAAAAAAAAGTTCAATTGTTTCATCACATATAATATTACTTTCTCATTTTCATTAAACATGAATTCCTCATTGGAAGCATTTATTATTTAATTTCGTAAATTTAATAATGTCAAATGTTGATTATTGAAATTGATATCAATAAAATAATACAATTTATTTATATTTTATTTATTTTAGTATTCTATAGTTCTCTATTTTAATAAAATAATACAAAATTTTGGATTTATATCCATTTATTTCTAAAAAAAAAGAAATTTTTGGATGAAAATTTAGGAAATGAGAAAGAAAATTAGAAAGGACTTATAGTTATCCAACGTTTTGTTCAGAAAATAGTAAAAATTCAATTTCATGAAGTTATCGACTTAGCAATATAAATTAAATTTTTTTCTTTTATCAAAATTAAAAATTAAAAAAGCTAAACAAATTATTTTGGTCATTTAAATATAATAACTGAACTTGACTGTTCACATGAACATAGAAAAAACCAGGTGTTATATTTACTCGAAGTCTGGTGTGAATTTCAATTTCTACACTAGAATTGGGTGTTATATTAATCCAGTCCTGGGGTAAAATGTGGATTTTATCCAAAATTCGGGTAAATATATAACACCTGGCTTTTCCTGCAATTTTCTAAGTATTACATATTTTTATGTGCATATATCAACCGTACCACGTGACTAAAATATATAGCAATATATTGCTGTAAGATAAATTTTTAAATAAACAAAATGTAACTATAAACTGTATTATCGATTCAAACAAAAGATTTTTTTAAATTGAATAACATTTGTTTAATTCAAGCAAAACATCTTTGGACCAAATAAATATTTTTTTAAGGGATCTCCCACATTAGACGCTGAAAAAAGGCTATTTTTATGGATTTTTTTTTAGGTTTATATTATAGATATTGATACGAAAATTGTGAGCCTAAGTAAATACACTCTTACAATACATAAATGAATTTTTGTAATTTAATTTTAGACACTTTTTTTAGATGAAAATGGTGGTGAATCATAGGTCCTCAAAAAGAAGATAGGTGTGCGCTGTTGATGAATTCTTGGATATGGATTGTCTGAAACAAAAAAGTCTAACGGTTTTAAATACAGTATGTTAATGACTATAGCGCATATCAGACAATTTTTTTTTTGCAAAAATAACAAAGCGGACATTTTTCGAAAAAAGAAAAAAAAACATGTTTTTCACCATTTTTAGCAAAAAAAAAAACAGTTAAAATCAAAATTCCAAAAAGTTCTTGATATGCGCTATCGCTATAGGTGTAAAGAATACGTGGTAAAAATTTCATAAGGATCGGTTCATTAGTTTCGGAGATTTTATCAATAAGGCGTCGAAAAACGTTGTTTTGAGAAAAACACGTTCAAACTTTTTTAATGAAAAATTGTGAAAGAATCTTACTAACGATTAATCAGTGACGCGTGAACTATACAGTATGCCTTCTGTTGCTTCATAATACACATTTTCATCCAAAATAGCCTGTCTTCGATTTTGATTCTCTGAAATCAAATAAATTTTTCTTCCAATTAAAGAAATTAATGCATTCGTATATGGTTAAGGATATAATTTGTTTGATTAAAATGTTATTTAATTTAAATAAGTCATTTCTCTCAATCAAAGAAAGTCTTTCAAATAAATAATTTTTATTAATTCAATCAAATCTTTTTTCTGAGTGTGGTATTTTCTTAATGTTCAGAAAGATGTTTTGTAAACTGAAAAAGTTATCTTATAATAAATTTTTTGACATGGTCCGGTTGGTCCATGGCCATAAGGAAGTAAAAAATTGATGAAAATTTGTGATTGTGTAAAAAGAGAAGAAGTAAATATTGTTCCCCACAGCGTATCTATATTTCGAAGTGAAATTAAAGGTCTATGGAAAGGTAGCTTAGAATTGATCCTGGATTTACAGTGTAAGTTGTAAATGCAAAGGAGCGACAAAGAGGCCGGCCTCTTTGGCCCCGCATATAGCATCGGAAACAATGTGGGATATGTTGGGAAGCAATTCGAGGGAAATAAAAATCTGCGAACAAAGGCATCGCTCGTATACCTATTCTTGTTCTCGTTCGACCACCAGAACATAAGATCCGGAACGAACGACCGAAGAAGGACCATACAGAGAGTATACGACTTGGGCTCGAACTCGGGCCCTTGGGTCCGTAACCTCTTGGAGGATGGCCTGATTGCCTGGTACCCTCGATGCTCTTGACCACTCTAGGGCACATTCGTAGCACGACTCGTGACTCGTGACACCGTTATGTCTGGACTTTCCCACGAAACCGCACACGTGCCACTATATCTTCATCTCCTCTATACAGGGTGATTTTTTTTATCGTGTGACATCCAAATAATTCAGGAAATACCCATCATAAGGAAAAAAAATTCACAATCAAAACTTTTGGGTGTAGTTCCGAAAGGGTCTGACCTCCGTTTTCTTTGGAACTACGTATACTTAGGTATTTGATGCGCTGATTACAAATATCATAGTGAAAATTGACGCAAAATTGAATTTAATGATGAAAACCATAAAAAACCCATAAAATCATGGTTTTTTCCATTTATTTTCGTTAATAATGGGAATTTCGAAAAACATTTGAAATAAAAGTTGTAGATCTCATCGAGGTGCATATTTTATGTTGTATTAAGTTTTATCGTACAGGTGATAGTTTTCCAGAAAAATATAGACAAAGTTTAGGAGTTGTCACAGGGTGGAGCCAGTACAGAATACTTTAAGGTTACTATTCTGCTTCCTTCATCGTGTGTTGAAAGTGCGTGTGGGGGGAGGGGGGGGGGGCATGACTAGATACTGTAGCATTGTTGTTGTTTGCATGCAGAAACCTGTTATTACCAGTATATAAATGGTTTTAGAAAAAAAATGTACTGAACGCAAAAGATGTATTTTTTTATTCTCTACAATTTTTATTTGAAATATTTTTCAAAATTTTCATTATTTACAAAAATAAATGGAAAAAACCATGATTTTATGGGTTTTTTATGGTTTTCATAATTAAATTCAAATTTGCGCCAATTTTCACTATGATATTCGTAATCAGCGCATCAAAATACGTAAGTATACGTAGTTCCAAAGGAATCGGATGTCAGACCTATTCGGAACTTTATCCAAACTTTTTTTTATTATCGGGTTATAATATCCATTTTTCTAGTGGGAGGTAAAAAAAGGACATTTTTGTCCCACAGCAAGCAATAAAATACACTTTATGACCCAGTAGTTTAAAAAATCCACTTTTTGACCCTCAAATGAAAAAAATTGTATGCAACACGGAAATAGTATATAAGATAGCACGTGTTTTGAAAATTCGATATTCGGTACAGTTACATCAAATCATATTCTCAATCACACGAGTAAAATAAATGTTTTTTCATATTGCAAGCGATTTTATTCTGCCGGGGAATCATAAAGTGCATTTTATTGTTCCCTGCGGGGCAGATAAATCCATTTTTTGATCCCCAAGTGAAAAAAATCGTATGCAACAGACACGCAGAATAAACTTTCTTTTCCCTAGTTGCATAATATACTTACATATTTATTTTCGACAAGGTGCACTTATATCCAACGAATCTGTAGCGACTTTTCCAAGATTTGTTACCCTAGGTCAGGTAAATCGGACAGCATGCAGGTTTCTTATGAGCCTGGTAAAGCTCCATTTGTAGGAATAAAGTTGATGGAAGGCCAATATACTTTTATTAGACATGTTTAAGTACCTACATCTGCATAACAACTCTAAATTGACTATGGATCATTTTAAAAGTAACCATTAAAAAATTAATTTCAAACGTGAAAGGTTGTTTTCTACTGAATTATCACTTGATTAGTAGGATTTATTTTTCATTGTAACGCTTATAAAATAATCGCTTTCCTTCTCTTGGATAGAAAGAGATAAGAAAAATGTATCCCTCGTCTATTCACCTGTATATATCTCTTTTTATTCCTTGTCTATTCACCTCTATCTCTTTTTACCTTTTTTAAATACAAATTCACGCCTATCTCTTTCAATCCTGTTTTCTTTATCTCTGTCTATTCTTCGTATATCCACCTATATTCGTTTCTATCTCTTGTCTATCCACCTCTATTCCTTTATACTTCTTTGTCAATCCAGATCGATGCCTATCTCTTTCAACCCCATTTTCTTTATATATTCTTTATAATGCCCTATATCTTTTTCTATCTTTTTGCCAATCCAAATTCACGGCTATATCTTTCAATATTCTTCTCTTTATTACAATATATCTCTAATCCATTTATCTCTATCACTGTCTATCTCTTTCAATCCCTGTCCTTCCACATAGTTAGATCTTTTAATTTTGTACTACTGTATCCTTAATTATAAATAACTACTTTTATTTATCAAATAGCAAGAAGATAGAAAATGGCACCGTAAATATACAAGGTATAGGCCGAAATAGAGAAAAGGGTATTCGAAGATTGGATTGATTTTAGATTAACGAAGGGATAGAAAAGGTGGGATGGGGATTGTCGAGGAATAGACATAGATAGCGAAATGTATCTCATGATTAACATCGGGATTATTCAGTTATCTCATATTCTACCTTAGATCAGTAGACTAAGCGTTTGGCAATATATCGATGCGTGCGTAGTTAGGGTTCGAGTCTCGTTACATGTTGATTTTTCAGTGTTATACGTGTTAGCGACAAATTTAGTATATTGGTTATGTACAGAGTAATGTATTTATAAAATTGTTAAATATATGTTAGGAGTATGAAAATTAACAAGTTTGAAACGGAAGATCGAGAAGGGAATACAATATGATCCAATTTTTTTTTACAATGATAGAAAGAGATAAATTTTACCGGATACAAGAATAGACGAGGGTATAGAAAGATACATACATTACCGGAGGTAGGGATAGACTGGAGATAGAAAGAGATAGATATTCCAGAACAAGAGATAAACTAAGGGATAGAAATAGATAGATATTCCTTGGCATGGTGGATATAATTTTCGAGATAGAAAGACATAGCATTTTGGGGATGCAAATCGGCTACTTAGAAGAGATAGAAAAGTTTCTATCTGTTTCTATACCCCTGTTCCTATCTCTTTCTACCTTTTTACTTCCAGTAAGGTATACTAAAGTTTCATATAATTTTTCGAATCTTCAGTAATTTGACTGCTAAAAATTTCCAGTCCTATAAGAATAATTAGCATTGCACCTCGATTTGCCTTAGATTTCTAATATTTTTTAGAATTATCATTATAAAATAAACCATACATTGCTGCGAAAAGTTTCTCCGCGTAATAGTATATTGTGCAACACTTGCAAAATAAACTATTTTTTCCCGTATTGCACACGATTTTTTTCTACTGGGGGGTCAAAAAATGGATATGTCTGCCCCACAGGGGGCAATCAAATAATAAAAAAAAAGTATCAAGCCTACCTTTATATCTCCGCGCCATAGTGTTCGAGGGACCTCTGCGGGGCATGAACGTCAACAGTAAAGCCTCACGAACCTATCGGTTGCTTGCTGACATCTGCCGGACGTATAGTTCATTCGCAGCGTGTCTTTGTTTACAAAGCTATTTTTGAGTTCGGCGGATTTTGTGATTGTCAAAAATGACTGAAAAACAAGATCAACGAATTTGTATGAAATTTTGTTTTCAACTCGGAAAAACGAGTTCGGAAACTATTCAGATGATGCAGAAGGCCGTTGGGAATGAGTGTATGAGCAAAACACGAATAAAAGAGTGGTATAATCGTTTCAAAGGAGGCCGCACTTCTGTTGATAGTGATTCTCGTTCTGGCCGGCCTTCGACGACAAAAACGTTGGATAATATTGTGCGGGTGTGACTTGCGATTGAAGGTGATCATCGATTAACTGTTCGTGAACTAGAAAATGATCTCGAAATACCGAAAACTACTGTTTGGGAAATTTTGAACAAGATTTTAGGAATGACTCGCGTGTGTGCGGTGACTGGCTTCTTCACCACGATAACGCGCCAGCGCATTCATCGAATCTTGTGCAGCAGTTTCTGAGTAAACACAGTATCGCATTGCTTGGACAACTTCCTTACAATCCCGACATAGCCCCCTGTGACTTTTGGCTGTTTCCAAAACTCAAAAAACCACTCAAAGGACAGCGATTCGATGACAAAACGACGGTTGAAAATAATGCGACGAGTGTACTCATGGCCATCCCAAAAAGTGAGTTCCAGGACTGTTTCGAGAAGTGGAAACATTGCTGGAACCATGTTATTCAATCAAGTGGGGATTACTTTAAAGGATGCCACCCGCCCGATGATGAAGAATAACGGCAGCGCGGAGATATAAAGGTAGGCCCGATACTTTCCGAACAGACCTCGTATATTGTAATTTATGCCACATTTATAAAATATTAAAATTGTAGATTGAACAATAGGTACAAGGGAACCTTAAAGTTATAAATCGTATGGTTCTGAAAACAATTCCTTATTTCTGAATGAGAAACTGAGACCTTAGAGTATAATCACATAATCTAAACAAAGGTTTGATCGTGCATATAAATTGATTATTTTACTAATGACAGACGTTGTTCATCATACGGGAAAAATACTATGTGAATTTACCGCTAACTTGTGGGGATTTCATGCTTATAAGTGCAGTAATTCCCGTAAGAAAATTAAAAAGAAACGATGAACCGTCGTATGTTAATTACACTAGAATCGTTCTATTTTCCCCTTGTAACCAGGAATGTAAAACCAGAAGTATATTGGCGGAGGGAATGTGTCGGTATGTAGAGTAGGAACGCCTCTTGAATCGGAGATGCTCTTTGGGCATTTTGCTATGTAAAGCTTGTCGACCAGTACCAAAGGTGTTGAATAACATTACTCACTTCTAGATCTCGGTAACTAGGTCATAGATTGCTTTGCGATTATATATTAGATAGTTATATGACTATGCTTATTCCAGTATTCTTTCTTAAAAATCTTCTTATCATGTGTATTATTCCTTCAACTTATATAGATTTACTATCCCCGCAGTGTTTAACAATTTGATTTCAAAGTTAAACCCAAATATTCTATGCAATTTTTTGAAGGAAAAAAAACATCGGAAACTTTGTGAAATGACACAAACTGTAAAATATAGGAAATAAAAATTGTTTTCCATGTTATAAAATATTATCGTACCTGGCACTTTTTTTTATTTTTATTTAACACAAATTCACCGAGTTGTCGAGATAAACATAGTTATTTTTGCACCTATATTAATAATAAACTTGCGGATTGTAACGGATTAATTATTTTTTCTGAATAATGTAATTTAAAGTTCAATTCATTACTGAAGAAGGATTTCCGGGTATACATTCTGAGATAAAAGACTCAGCGCGCTGTCGAGCGCGTTCGGAGCTGTTGACCGAAGATAGTCAATTAACGCGCACGACTTTACAAAAACATTCATGACTTTGACAACTTTTGAGTGCACCCTTTAATTAAATACTCAAAATGTACGCAAGACTTAGGACTACAATTGAAGGCCTCGATGCAATAAGGGCCTTAGCGCTCGAAACAACTCAAACGTGACGTCCCGATTTGTTTAAAACGCTGGATCTCAGTTTTCATCGAATCGATCTGAAACTTTGCCAAAAACTTCTTTAATTATTAAGGAACAAATGTCTCGTTGACAGTTTTTCGTAGCTTAAAGTTCCCCACACACTCTTTTTCTTGGAAGTTACGTAAACCGAAAAGTCGTGCGCCTATGATTTGCAATTAAATAATTAATTGCTATTATGAAAAAATGAACTTCTGATACTTTCATCGTTAGCGCTAAGATATTTTACACCTGTAAAAAAATTTTCATATAGTTTCGACGAGATTAAACGACGTTACAGCGATATATATTTGAAAAAATTATTGAAAATGCGATTAAAAAATATCACGTTTTTATTTTTTATCTCTGGGAATAAACAATGTACGTAAAAACAATAAATACAAAAAAGTTTCTGTTTTTTGTAAGGAATGTGATGGTCTTTTTAAAAATTATTTCCTGTACTTTGTTCATTTGGTAATCGGGACGTCACGTTTGAGCTGTTTCGAGCGCTAAGGCCCTTACTGTATCGAGGCCTTCAATTGTGGATTTTTACAGATTTTCAAAAAATAGAGTTTTTTCAAGGAATAAAATTGTTTATAAAAAAAAATAATTTTCATGTGGACCATTTGAAGATATGTACACATTGTGACAAATAATAGTGCATTTATACCTCTGTCTGCCTGACCGGTGCGGACAGAAAATACATAAGAGGAAAGGAGACAGACAGTGTAAAATTGGACAAAAAGAAAACGTCTGTCTTTTTTGCCCTTATGTATTTTCTGTCCGCACCGGTCAGGCAAACAGAGGTATAAATGCACCATATATTCCAAGTCGTACCATATTTGAGTAACTAGTAGCGACATTTATGTGTTCAAATCGGCTTTTGGAAGCTGTGACATTCCTCTTTCCTGCACTACCAGTTTTGGTTCAATTGGTTGATAAATAGCAAAGTTATGACAGTTCTCCCAAAACAACTTTTTTGTTGATGTTGAAATCCCTAGCGGTCAGAGTATTCTCTGACTGTTCTCTGACCACGCATTATTATGACTAAGAAAGTTAAAAAAAACATTTAAGTCAATGCAATTATAATTCTGCAATCAAATTTGAATAAGGAGGCGTAGGAATAAATACAATAATTTTATTTTTTAGCGAAAAAAGTTATAAAAACATCATATACCTGTTATTAAAGGCAGCGCAGTGGTTTATAATTTGCGGAACGTTTCCACCGTCAGGATTGGCTATTGGCATAAGTGAGTTAAAAGTAGTTGCGTCTCACTTCAACCAATGGTCAATCCTGACGGTGGAGGCGTTCCGCAAATGATGAAGCACTGTACTGCCTTCAATGACAAGTATATGATATTTTCCTAGTTTTTATCGCTGAAAAGTAAAATTATTGTATTTATTCCTACACCTTCTATTCCAAATTTCGCCACAGAATCATAATTACAATTCTTTAATTGTTTTTTTACAATTCTTAGCCATAATAATGCGTGGTCAGAAAACGGGCAGAGAACAGTCACAGAACCGGGTCCGCTAGGGACGGCAGAGAGAGGTTAGAAAATGATAATCGTGAAGGAAGACTAATTTCAGCAATGTTTATTACATTCTTCGATAGCAAAGGAATTATCCACAGGGAATCGGTTCCAAATGGCCAAACAATTACTGGCGCATATTATCTCGAAGTTTTGAAGCGTCTGATGTTCAGAATCCGTCGTATTCTACCCGAATATCGTGACCTAAAGACCTGGTCTCTGTTGCACGATAATGCACCGAGTCACATCTCACTCATTATTCGTCAATTTTTGGCTCGAAATCAAGTCTGTGTGTTGAATCATCCGCCGTATTCACCTGATTTGGCCCTGTATGATTTCTCTCTATTCCCAAAATTGAAATTGAAGTTGAAAGAATGTTTTTTTAATGTCATTTCGACCATTAATCCTTTAACGTCCAGATGTGCAGAATTTTCACGTTGACTACAATGTTGTACCATTTATAGAAAAAAGATGAAAAAGGATCTGAAACTCCATACTCTACTGTTTTTGGGGTCGCTCTTTCGAATGGCACAGTCAGATTTCTCAAAAAATAACGCTAAACCCTTTATTTTCCCAAAAAGACCCAAAAAAACGCTATTTTTGGGGTACGATTTTTTTTTAATTTAAATTTTCACTATGTTCCCGACACTTAGGCAACTTCTAACTTATCAGAAACGTGTTCTCGAGACATGAACTTTTAAAATATGCATTGAAATATTTTGTTTCTCTTGAAAATGAATAATTTTGATTTTAAATTTTGCGTAGAATGCGGCAGTATTTTTTTATTTCAGGAGTTTCAAATTTTACATAACGGGTCCGCGATATTGGATCAGCCATTTTTAATTTCGAAAACTCACCTAAGATTCGAATTTAGTGATGACTACAACCTATGAGATTCCTAATTGGCAAATTTTACACCATCCTGGTTTGTAATAAAACTCGAAATATACGTCTTTCCACTAGCTTCATGGCAGCCGCCATCTTGAATTTTAATTTTATGGGCTAATATTGCTTCCGCCAATCACAATAGGTCAGAGAAAATTCGTAATAACTTATTTGTATGATCACACTACGAAGTAACCTGGAAAATCTGAAATAGGATCAATATTCTCAATTTGAAAAAATTTCAAACGTCCAGACGCCATTTTGAATTAGTGAACAAAGAGAAACAAAATATTTCAATGCATATTTTAAAAGTACAAGTCTCGAGAACACGTTCCTGATAAGTTAGAAGTTGCCTAAGTGTCGGGAACATAGTGAAAATTTAAATTAATAAAAAAAATCGTACCCTAAAAATAGCGTTTTTTTGGGTCTTTTTGGGAAAATAAAGGGTTTAGCGTCATTTTTTGAGAATTCTGATTGTGCCATTCCAAAGAGCGACCCCAAAAACGGTAGAGTATGGAGTTTCAGATCCTTTTTCATCTTTTTTCTATAAATGGTACGACATTGTAGTCAACGTGAAAATTCTGCACATCTGGGCGTTAAAGGGTTAAAACAGCTACAACACTAGCACGAGTCAATTCCACTAAATGAGCTAGAACACGCATTTGAATCACTGATGAATCGCTATAACAAGTTTATTGAAACAGGCAAGAAAATATTTTTAATACAAAAATCGAAAAATATTCAGATATCTTGTTTCAATGATGTTTTGCACGGCCAGTCTCGAAACTTTATTTGTCGCACGGTGTATGTGTGATTTTTTCATAATTTTCTGGTTTTCCAGTTCTCAAATAATTGGACATTAAGAAGACCAAAATTTTTAATTGTTTTCCTTGTAACAATCGGAAATGTGCATTAAAAAAGCTTAAAATTTAGATTTGTTCGTTTTCCATGTTACCATTATCGACTCTCATTTGAAGCAAATCGAAGACATCAAGGTACAATCGCGGCCGATTTGACCTGAGACGCCCCATATATACAAGATAATGTTTGCAAAAGATACCAGATATTGCAAAAATTTCTATAACTTGTGCAGAAAACGTCATATAGCCTAAGCCGGTGATGAAACACATGGCCGGACCAGATCATACCACGTGACCAGGTTGCCAGATTTGAACCCGATCAAGTCATATGTTTCATTACCAATTTGGTTCGCCTGGCCAGGGCCACAGCAAAATTTCTCCTCAAGAAGTTTTAAGAAATTGTAAGAGGTAAAACTATTTTGTTTACCTCATCGATTCTTCATCTTCTTTCCTCTTGCAATAAATTTACAAATTAAAATCTGTAGAATACCACACGTAATGTGCACACATATATATATGATGCTCTTTAAAAATGAGGCAATCTTGATTAACAATTCAATCGGTTTTTATTTTTAAATATCTTGACTTTCCAAAACGCAAATTAATAAATTTCAGTTTTTTATTTGTATACCTTAAATATTATTGAAATTGCTAAGATTCAACTTTTGTATTATGTAATGTTATTTCATTCATGGAGAAAAATGGAGATTAGGAGAACAGGATTGATTACTAAACAGTATTGTGAAAAAATGTACATCTCGTTTTTTCCCAGAAAGTGTGAAGTAGTTTATTAGTGATTACTAAATACGGTATATTGAAGTTCAGTAATCATTAAAAGAGGTTTAACACTCTCTTTTTTTTGTCCAGGAATCAATTAGAAAGGAAGAGAATGTTCTTTTTTAGATTAGGATCAGCAAAATCTCTGATAGTTTTTACTCAAAATTTATTAAAATTTATATTTCTTATATCTTGTCATCATTAACTTTTGATATTTACTGAACATTTAACTTATTTTACGATATCTTCATTTCTTATGTCTTCAATTTCAATATTGAAATTTTGAAAATTTTTTGTTAATAGCTTAAAAACTCCACGCATGGTATGAAAATTCAGCATCTTAAATATTATTTTTGTGGTATTATACAAGCAGGAAAAATTAACATAAAATGTACAGGATGTTTGATATACTTCTTTTTATTACTTGACTTTATAGTGTTTTGTAGATTTTACTGGTGGCTTAGTGAAACCTGCAGAAAATATGTTAAGTAACCTGAACTTATTATAAAATATAATAAAAATTCAAGTTTAAAAAATAAGTATTGAACTTCCTGTATATGTAGTATATTATAAATATAATTATCAGAATATATAGCAAATTGTAAATGCTATAACTGATTAAGGTAATTCATTCGCGAAAATTATACCTCAGGCAAAAATAGATAATTTTGTTTTTAAGAATAGCAATATTACTATTAAAGGGCTAATTTGAAAGAGAAAAGATTATTTTCCATGAAAAAAATTTGAAATGCAGAAAAATAATGCATTTAACAAATTTTAGTTTTGCACAAACTTTTTTCATATCGCTTCATACCAACTTTTAAAAAATAATGTGATTGTAATTAATCACGGATCAATTTTTTCAGAAAAAAGATTCTTTACAACTTAACCGTTTCCATTTTTCTAAAAAGAATAATTTATTACCAAATTCAGCAAATTGTTTATAAGAATTTTGTTTTCGAAAATTAATTTTCAATGGGTTTAGCCATTAAAAAATTTATTTTCAAAAATTAGGAATGGTAAAATTGTGAAGATTCTGTTTCCTGAAAAAATTATTCCTGATTTCAAATTTTTTCCATAGAGAATAATCTTTTCTCTTTCAAATTAGCCCTTCAAAAATAATATTGCTATTCTTGAAAGCAAAATTATCTATTTTTGCCTGAGGTCTAATTTTTGTATACTGATGTTATAATTTTGAAGTTTTTCTTTGGCAAATTTTCAAAGCGAGAAAATACTGGAGAAGAAGTCTCTCATTGTAAATTTGGTGAGAGCATTCGAGTGGAAAGCCATTCATAGACGCTCGAATCGTTCAGCATTTCTTCCCAGCATAAGAAACCTTGAAAATTCAGAAAGATCTCGAAAGTCATTTCAGAACAATATTTGGTAATCTTTATTCTATGAATAATTTTCCATAAGTCAATCCGAAAGGTTAAGTTTCAAAAAACATGAGAATAGCAATTTCAATTCTTATACATATGTACTTTAGGATGGTTTCTACAAATTTTTTTTTCATGGCAACATCCCGAAAGTATGTTTCTTTAAATTTAAAAGAAATTGTGAAGCTCTAAATATCAATTTTATGTTAAAATTAAGATTTCAGTTGTTTTCGAAATTTAAAAAATACACTGTCATATTTGACTGATTGAAAGAAAAAAAAATTGACAATTGATTCGTAAAACTTACAGGAACTTCGGTACTTATATTTACAACTTGACTTTTCAGTAGATTTCATAAGGAGTTCAGTTCAATCAACAGATTTTTGTACGTTTCACTAAATTAGGATTTTTTCATGTTTTATCATATCGTCCATTGATTTTTTTTTGTGTGGAGGAAAAATGGTAAAATCTTTTAAATACGTTGTACAGGACTCTCCTAGGACGGGTCTAGGCATTTTCGGTCCAGTTTAACCTTAAAAAAATGCGTCTGATCCACCCTATTATTGCAAAACAGCGTTAACGATTACACACAGGCCGACAAAGTTTGACAAAACTCCAGACCCTGGGAGCAGACTATACTTTTCCGAAGGTTTTTGGTGCGCTGAATCCGAATCCGACCTCACAATAGCTCCATCACCTCAGGTTTTTCAAATTTCCTAACCTAAAAGTGCAAAATACACTGTTTTTTGCTATATCCAGGGTTAAATTACATCGCGAATTAATTTTTTTTTCTAAAATTTCGATATGGCATCTGAAAGTACCAGTTTTATCCTTCAAAAACCTTTTTGAATTTCTCAGATATCTTTTTTTTCTTGGAGATATCGTTCAATGAAGTTGAGTACTTTGCCGTTTTTGTGAATACAAGCTTACCGAAAAAAAGTTCGTCCGGAAAGCAGAAGAAATACAGCGCTTCTATGTTTCTTGGGTTGCTAAATCCAGGCACAACCTCAAACATGTTCCAATACCTCAGGTTATTGAGATATCTTAACCTAAAAGTGCAAAAAACACTGTTTTTTGCTATATTCGGAGTTAAATTACATCACGAATTAATTTTTTTCTAAAATCTCGTTACGGAATCTGAAAGTACCAGTTTGACCCTTCAAAACCCTTTTTGAATTTCTCAGATATCTTTTTTTCTTGGAGATGTCGTTCAATGAAGTTGAGTACTTTGCCGTTTTTGTGAATACAACCTTACTGAAAAAAATTTCGTCCGGAAAGCAGAAGAAATAATGCGCTTCTATGTTTCTCAGGTTGCTAAATCCAGATACAACCTCAGAATTGCTCCATCACCTCAAGTTATTGAGATATCTTAACCTAACAGTGCAAAATACACCATTTTTCGTTATATTAGGGGTTATTCTATACACAGGTAGGAAATTTAAAAAAACCTGAGGTGATGGAGCAATTCTGAGGTTAGATCTGGATTTATAATTATAATTATAGTAATTATAATCGTAATAATGAATTTCAAATTTAACTGCATCTTTCAAAATAAGAAATCACTAAAATAAATAATCTGCATTACCAATCTAGAAAATTCTTCACTAAAACTCACTCTTTCTTCATGAAACCATCATTATCTCAAGTTCATTTGTCATAAAATAAATCTCTCTTGAATTTCTCATGATGCAAGTAAATTAGCAAACATAGTTTTCTTCATGCATTGAAGATTATATTTAGTTGCAACTGTAATCAATTGAAAAAAATGAGAAGGTATTGAACGCTTCAAAGGATTAAGACTGACGAAGAGCAATACCCAGAACAATGAGCTTTTCCTCTGAACGGTATCTCTAGAAAAGATAGAAAATTCATTACTTTAAGTAATAAGTTTGAGACTAAGTGTAGGAGTTTCAGGTTGGTATAGATTGTATTTAAAAAAAAGCTATTACAATGCTAGTCAAGTTGGGGCAATGCTCCCCCAGAAAGACGGCACATAATCTGGAATGTCATGCCGGTTCAGCCGAGCGTGACACCTGTTTGCTGGAGAATCTCGTGCACCTGAGAATTTCTCAGGAGAGCAAGAGAGAAGGATGCAAAGAGGTGGAGGAGAGGCAGATAATGGAAGGGCGCGATGATTATTTTCTTACGGCTTTTGAACCGATCTCCTATTTTTTCAAGGTACCGCTGTAGCTAAAGATTAGCTGTAGCTCAAGCGAACCTTGAAAGTCATGATCGGCGCTGCTGGGTGCTATTTCCTTCCTTTTTATACCCTTTTTTTTAACAAGTGTCGCAACGATTACAGGATTCAGGATAACAGATTAAGAAACGGCTATTTATAGAGATAATACTTTTTCAGTCGTAAAAAGCGAATATTCTTCATTCGATGTTGGATATAAGAATGGAACCGATATCATAAGGTTGTCATCGTAAAATTATCCCATTAAGCGGTTTTTTTTGAATGGGGAAAAATTCATTCATTTCTAATAAAATGTCCAGTTTCAAGCTCAATAAACTCGAATGTATCTTGCATCTTCTGAACCGTTAAGCTCTAGAAAAATATAATTTGCTATAAAAAAAAACTAATACTTTTTGCAAATATGGCAAATTCAAAAAGCGAATCAGAGTTCTTCAACGGATTATAGTTTCTTATTACGATATGTTTATTTTTCATGTATTTATAATGCAATTCGAGATTAGAAATGGTATCAGTAATTATATGAAATTATTAAATTATAGCCATTCCTACATTTATTAATAGAAGACTATTGCTTTTATTCTGACATGTACAGATAAGTAGTTGCAGATCATTATAGAGATATCATCACTTTCCTCTCATCAGATAACAAAATTTAGATTTGTAAATATTCCTTAAGGCCATGGATCAATCGAACCACGTGACTTAATTATACATTTATTTGTTCAAATAAGATAACTTTTTTAATTAACAAATTACCTTTCTGAAAAATTGGTAAACGCAACAAAAAACAATAAAGCACGTCTGTTAACTTCATTTTAGTAAAAATTTTGAGAAAAATTGGACAATTTATCGATAATTACAGGTGACTGTAAAAATTTTCAATCGAACAAAGTTGACAGACGTACTGTATCGTCTTCTGTTGTATTTTCTATATTTTCAGGAAAATATTTTGTGAAATGAAAAAGTTATCTTACATGAACTTTTACAGGAATTTGGTCACGTGGCTTGGTTGATCCATGGCCTTAAGGTCATAGACCAACCGGATCACGTGACTAGATTTCTACCTTACCAGTATTTTCAATTTGTGTAACCCCATTTTTGTAAAAAATGAAATAACAAGTTAAAAATTTGTGAGAGTTAATAAAATGCACTAAGGTAAGTCTGTCTGGTCATAATTGTTTATAATTGTGAAAAAGAATTTTTTTGAAAAAAACTAATCTTTTAAGGGAATGTGATAGTTAAGAAAAGTAGCAAGTTCAGTGAACAATTCGGATCAGTTTCTATATGTTTGTGTCCAAAATACATGAAATTTTGTTTTCAAAATTTGAGAAATGCTAGAAAAGATGAAAACGGACGTATATAGATAGACTACTTTTTGTTTTGAGATTAAAAAAAAGTGTCCAAAATATTTTGTGAAATTGAACTTTTTTTCATATTCGAAACTGAATGTAATCTATCTACGTCCGTTTTTAACTTCTATACAATTTCCCAAATTTTGAATAAAAAAAAATTAATTGTACACAAATTGAAAATCCGGTGATGCAGAAATCTAGTCATGTGACCAGGTTGGTCCATGGCCTTAAAATTCAAGTACTTTTTAATTGGCATGAAGAGAGTCTCAGGAGTAAAAGTTATTCAAATCAAAAGGATATTATATAATAAATAAAATCATTCAAGACAAAGATCCTCTGACTGAAACAACTAAATGTTTTAGGGCCATGGATCAATCGGACCACGTGATTAAATTATACATTTGTTCGTTCATGCAAGATAACTTTTTTAATTCACAAAGTATCTTTCTGAAAATTTGGGAAACGTAACAAAAGACAATAAAGCACGTCTGTTAACTTCTTTTCAGTAAAAATTTTGAAAAAAATTCGAAAACTTATCGACAATTACAATTAACTGTAATTTTTTCTGCAAAATTTTCACTCAAACGAAGCTGACAGACGTTTTTTTATCGTGTTCTGTTAAAATTTAAATACGTTTTAATTGTCATAAAAGGGTTTTGGGAGTAAAAGTTATTCAAATCAAGAGGATATTATATAACACGTGCATAAATAAGTCCCGGGACTGACACGTAGATGGCGTTGCGAACAGAAGTTCTGTATGATTTTTCATGAGTACCAACCCTCAAAGATACCTGTCAAAATTTCATGACATTCTGATGTTTGGTCCACGAGTTACAGTGATTTAAGTGACGCTAGTCTTGATATTCTCAAAACAATGGATTCGAAACAATTTCGTGTGTTGATTTACCATTGCTTTTTGATGAAAAAACACAGTGCAAGCTCAGCAATGACTTGAAAAGTGCAACGGGGACTATGCTCCATCAAAAACAACCATTTGTCGGTGGTATGCTGAGTTTAAACGTGGTCGTACAGACACTGAAAATGCTGAACGCTCCGGCCGGCCAAATGAGGTAGTTACACCGGAAACCGTCAAAAAAGTCCACCAAATCGTTTTCGAAAACCGTAAATTAAAATTGCGTGAGATAGCTGACACCTTGAAGATATCATACGGCAGTATGAACGACAACGTGTCGTTGATTCCGAGCGCTGTTTGGAGATGCTTCGCCGAAATAAACCGAATTTTTTGCGTCGGTATGTGACAATGGACGAAACCTGGATTCATCACTACACTGCGGAGTCGAAGCGGTCGTCAGCCGAGTGGACTGCAGTCGGTGAGAAGCGTCCAAAGCGGCCAAAAACGCAAATGTGGACCGGTAAGGTTATGGTCTCAGTATTTTGGGATGCTCATGGAGTTTTGTTCATCGACTACCTTGAAAAAGGTCAGACGATCAATAGCGAACGTTACATTGGCCAATTGATGCGTTTGAAGAACGAAATCGGTGAGAAACGGCTCCAAATGGAGAAGAAAAAAGTGCTCTTTCACCAAGACACTTGGCCGTGTCACAAGTCGCTCGCTACCATGGCGAAATTGAATGAATTGAGCTTCGAATTGCTTCCGCACCCACCATATTCACCGGATCTGGCCCCCAGCGACTACTACCTGTTTGCAGACTCCAAAAAAATGTTCCAAAGAAAGAGATTCTACTCCAACGAGGAAGTCATCACTGGAACGAACACTTATTTCGAGGCCAAAGATAAATCGTTCTACAAGAAAGGTATTGAAATGATAGAGAAACGCTGGACTGATTGTGTTGCTTTTGAAGGAGACTATGTTGATGAATAAAGTCGAGTTTTGCCAAAAAAATGTGTTTTTCCTAGTTAGTCCCGGGACTTATTGATCCACTTGTTAGTAAATAAAATCATTCAAGACAAAGATCCTCTGACTGAAATAAATAAATGTTTTAAGATACCTATTTAAGGCCATGAGTCAAGCAGGTCACGTGACAAAAATTATATGTTAATCCAACCATGTAAGTTAACTTTTCTTGTTTATAAAATATCTAGCTCAAAATTTGGTAAATTTATCGGAAGATAATAAAGAACGTCTGTTAACTTCATTTTAGTAAAAAATCTGCAATTTTTTACATTCACTCTAAAAAAAGTCTATTGATAGTGAAATTAGGTTCCTTTCAGAATGCATCCATTGGAATTAAGCAGATTTCTTTTGACTATCAACAGAATCGTTTCATTGTTAAAAAACTCATCTGTAAAATGAAAAACGAAAATAGTTTTACCGATTTTCGTAAAGGATGTATTTGTAGGCTAGGAGACTAAGTGTGCCTGCGCATCAATGAGTGTACATCGTCTATAGTGCTTAATAGAGTAATCTACATAAGTAATTTTTGTGGTGTGCGATATACTTGTATTCTATTATCATCGCGATTAATTAAGGTGGATGCTTCAAGGAAATGGATTTCTTTAAAATATTACGAATCCCAGAGTGCGACGTAAAAATTTTGGAAGCATTATAAATTTATTAATTTTTAATGCTTTTAACCATCGGAGGGTTATCAGTCGTCTTTTTTTAAAATGATTTTGTAAAGCGTGCTTGAATTTCAATGAATATTATGGTTTTCATCAAAGTATTATTAAAGTATTAAAAATGATCGATTTAATATTCGCATTTGTCAAAGTTGGGCTTGTGTACATTTCGCATTAGGTTATATCATACATTTTTTTCTTTTATTCTCGAAATTATATTTCTTTTGTACAAAAAAGGCTTTCATTTTTAGGCCAAAGGAAATACTTTGGCAGTAAAAGGACAGCATTGGAAACGACAATCCTTTAACCGTTAAAGGATTTCATCTCATGGAAATGTTGAATAGAAAATCCTTTAATGGTGAAAGGAATCATTTGACAGTCTATAGTCTGTTTTTAGAGTGTTCTCATTATATGAGAGATTATTGGTTTTATTTTATTTTAAAATATAAAACATAAGAGGAATGAAATATCATCTTGAAATTTTGGAAAATGAATCAAAAATTACTGAGGCAGGTCTTTTATGTCTTGAATATTCATAATGATATAGAAAAATTTTGATAATTATAAGTAATATTGGCAAATTTGCAGAGAATTCTAACGACAGTGTTAGATCAATGCAGCAGAACTCAACACACTCAGTTGGTGTTATTAAAAATTTTTTAAAAGTTTAATGCACTATTCCTTCCCTATGCTATTATTTATTATTTCCTGAATTTTTACCAATTTATCTTAATTTAAAATTTTATATATGGAGAAAAAAATTGATAGCCAGTGACTGAATTGGTTACGTGACCTTATGTGACGTGGCCTTAAGTATTTCTTGTTTACTTTTTTCATCTCTTCAAAAAAAGTCACGAAAATGATAGTTGAGGATTTTTGAAAGATGTATCAAGCAAAGGTCATGTTCACGTTTAGTCGCTTGTGACACGAATTCGGAACAGCATTGAAATTATTCTTGAGTGGACAGATGAGTTACCGTTAATTCTCACCTATTGAAGCCTCACCCTGCAGCCTCAGAATCGTATCGGAAACATTCCGCAGTTCAGAAAAAAAACCCATAAACTGGAAACGCTGGGTTCAACATATTCACGTATATGTACGAGTCACAAACTGTTAAAAATGTTTGTTAAAAAAAGTCTTTAAAGATGTTTCGTAAATTTCTACTAAAAAGAAGTTGACAGATGTGCTTTATTGTCTTTTGTTACGTTCCCCAAATTTTCAGAAAGATACTTTGTAAATTAAAGAAGTTATCTTACATGAAGGAATAAATGTATAATTGAGTCACGTGGTCCGTTTGATTCAAGGCCTTAAGGGCATGTGATACTTGGGAAATTAGCAAATTTTTTTGATTTCAGTTTCTACATGTTTGTGTCTAAAGTTTCGAAATTGAGAAAAGTTCAATTTTAGCAAAATATATGTGAACATTTTTTTTCACCGTCAAAACAAAAAATATCTACGTCCGTTTCTATCTTCTCTATACTATTTCCCAAATTCTAGAAATAAAATTTTATGTATTTTGACCACAAACATGTGGAAACTGGACCAAATTGTTCACATGAACTTTCTACTTTTCTCAAGTATCACATGCCCTTAAGGGGATATTCACTTGTGAGGGACAGGAAAATAGGTATTTTTTTAAAATTTCTTCTTTATATTAAGACAAATGCACACGATTTCATTTTATTATTAGAAAGAATGGATTTCATCGAAAACAAAAATATATGAATATAAGAAAATTTTATATATGGCGTTGAAGGATAAACTTCCGAAAAGGGTGTAAGTCCGATTATCTTCGGACTCCGTATACTTATGTATTTTGATGCGCTAATTACGAATATGACAGTGAAAATTGGCGCAAATTTGAATTTAATGATGAAAATCATTAAAAACACACACACATTCAACACACGATGAAGGAAGCAGCATAGTAACCTTAAAGTATTCTGTACTGGCTGCACCCTGTTACAACTTCTAAACTTTGTCTATCTTTTTCTGGAAGACTATCACCTGTACGATAAAAATTAATACAACATAAAATGTGCACCTCGATGAGATCCACAACTTTTATTTCAAATATTTTTCGAAATTTACATTATTTATAAAAATAAATGGAAAAAACCGTGATTTTATGGGTTTTTTATGGTTTTCATCATTAAATTCAAATTTGCGCCAATTTTCACTACCATATTCGTAATCAGCGACTCAAAATACATAGGTATACGGAGTCCGAAGAAAATCAGACTTACACCCTTTTCGGAAGTTTACCCGCGTTGAAAAAAGGCCCTTGCAAATTTCATTGCTTCTGGCATTGTTAATTAATTTGGATTGGGGTAAATAAAATAAAAAAATAAAACGGATTATAAATCAGAAAATATTTTACTATATCCCATAGTAAACTCATCTTTTTTAAATAAAGAAAAACATTTTTTAGAGTTAAAACAAAAAAGTCGAAAAATCACGATTTTGTTTCTTTTATTATTAATAAAAAAATATGAATTATTATTAAAAAATTATAATTTTGACTACAGAACGAGGCTACTAATATTTAAAACATTGTATTCAATTTTTAGAGAGATCAGCTTTTTATTTTTTTTATTCCTTACGCCTGATAAAGAAACAATATACTTTTAAAAAATTAAAGAATTCTTATTTTTCGGAAACTTTATATTAGAATTACCTCTTAAACTTGAAAATCGAATTCTAATTTTGTGAAAGCTTCATAAGAGCTTTTTCTGAGGGGAACCTTTTGAAAAACTGAATTTGAGTTGCTTAGAGAGAGGAGGATGGTAAGTTCAATGAGGACGATAGGAGAAGAATGACCGGTTCCATCGAAGTGTAAGAGGGAACGAGAAAGATTGCCGAAGGCAAGAAGAGAAGAAGACAACCGCAGTTCACCTGCAAGTCGTCGCTCTTCATGCAGTTAACAACAGGTGCGTGATACCAGTTGACGAATCGCTGCTAACATCAGAGACATGAGTAGAGATAAAGAAACCTAAGAAAAAAGGGGAAATTTGTTACACATATATAAAAATAAGACAAGGAAAAAAAGGTATGGGAGAGGAAAAAAGTATAAGAAAAAAGGGAGAAGAAGAAAAGACAGATGAAAAGTCCAGAAAAGGGATTAATATAAGAATAAGAGAGACAAAAGATAGAAAGAAATGGGGTAATAAATATCGAGAAGGAAGAAAGAGAAAGCAAGCGCGATAAAAGATTTTTCCCTCTTCTACGATTATTTTCATTACTAACTGTAATTGGCGATAAATTTTTGGACTTTTTTCAAAAGTTTTACTAAAAAGAAGTTAACAGCCGTGCTTTATTGTCTTATGTTACATTTTCTAGATTTTCAGAAAGATATGTTATAAATAAAAAAAGGATATCTTGCATGGTTGGATTAACATATTGTTTTTGTCACGTGACCAAATTCCTGTAAAAGTTCGTGTAAGATAACTTTTTTATTTTACAAAATATTTTCCTAAAAAATTGGAAAATACTAAAGAACACGATAGAGAACGTCTGTCAATTTCGTTGAAATGAAAATTTTGGAATTTTTTTCAAAATTTTTACTAAAAAGAAGTTAGCAGACGTGCTTTATTGTCTTTTGTTATTTTTTCGAAATTTTCAAAAAGATACTTTGTAAATTATAAAAGTTATCTTACATGAACTAAAATATATAATCTAGTCGCGTGGTCCGATTGATCCATGGCCTCAACTGTAAAATTTTCTGTAAAATTTTTACTCTCACGAAGTTCACAGACGTTCTCTATAATTTTTATTCATTTTTCGTTGTTTTGGCATAGGGTCAGTTTCTTTTTATTTTCTTCGATTAAAATGATTAATGTTAGATATATAAAAATACGCAAAAAAGCGGAAGGCTAACATATGGGGGCCCTCTTTAGTGCCATAAATTCAAAGATTAATTCAAAATTTCAGACATGTTATCAAACATGTCACTTTAAAATTTATAACTTCTCTATAATGTTCTCTAGTATTTTCCAAATTTTCAGGAAGATATTGTTTAAAATGAAAGTTATTTTTTCATTCAAGAATAGCAATATTATTATTGAAGGGCTATTTTGAAAGAGAAAAAATTATTTTACATGAAAAGAATTTGAAACACAGAAAAATAATTTTTTCAGAGAAAAGATTTCGACAGGAGACAGAGACAGAAGCCGAGACAAAGCCGAGACGGAGCCGAGGCGCAATCAGTCCTGCGAGCATTTTAAGCAAGTCTCGTAATTACCCGAATTGTGTATTGGCACTTATTCTATTTTATGTGACTTCAATGCGTATACAAGTTTTTATGCGTACACTCGAATCTAATCTAGTATTCATCACGATTCTCATCCATTGAACTTGATATTTCGCGACTAGTTCTGACCATTTTGATTTTCTCGATCTTGTATAGTAGTAGCTTATTATAATAGAGCATGCGCAGTTCAAACGTACATGGCTTTGTCAGTAGGGTGCTAACGCTGTACGAAGAAGAAGAATAAGAAGAATATTCTGCTTCGCTGTAAGACTATATACGCATGCGCAGTTCAATTTTTACATTACATTCCTCTGTATCGTAATAAAAAACATTGCGCTACTCTCAACTGTAGCGTAAAAACGAGTTTACGCACCGGAGGCACATGAAATTGATTAATAAAATTATTTTTCTGTATTTCAAATTTTTTTCATGGAAATTAATCGTTTCTCTTCCAAAATAACCCTTCAATAATAATATTGCTATTCTTGAAAGCAAAATTATGTATTTTTGTCTGAGGTCTAATTTTCGTGGATCAACTACCTTAATAACTGTCATTTTTCCGAGCGTTCCAAAAAGCGTTTTATTTTTGTTTCCAAGGTATTGTTCATTAGGCTCGTTGCTTTTTGCACTTGATATTTTACACATCTCTTTTTGTCCCTGAAGCGGCAGCAGGGCTCTCAGTCCTAGCCTAGGTACTCAATAAATTTCACTCTCCTTCTTTTTCTTCTTTTTCTTCTAGTAATTCTTAGCTCCGCTCCCTCTCTTTCTTGCTCGGAGTGCTCGGCTAAGGGTACCTACTTTGCGGTGCTTATCTGGGATACGCGTTAGCACAAGTATAAGCAACATGATACAAGAAGAAGAGCAAAAGTGACCCTCTAGGAGCGAGGAGGAACGAAGGAAGGATACACGAGTAAGCCTCTTCTGCTAAGGTCGCTACCCTTGGAGTAGCAAGGTCAACCGCAAGATCGCTGGATCGCAGAACGCTCTCATCTCTCTTAAGAGTTAAGAGCCTCTCCGTGTCAGACAGTGTCAGAGACACACTCCTCAAGACCTGAATCGCAAAGGATAACTTAGACTCCTGAGCGAGAGGGTGAAAGAGTAAAAGAGTTAAAGAAGGAGAAAGAGTAAGTGGGGGAGGGAAATCGGCAGTTCAACACGTGCATGTGTCTTTCATCGGCTTCAGACGATTTTCTTCCGCGCCCAGAAACGTCCGAGTCATTAGTCATCTACGAAGGAACCAAAAGTTCGTTACCCTGGTGCTCGGTTTTTATCCTTTATGGATTTGTGATAGGTGTTTTATCGAGAGAGGACATCACCTTATGAGAACCTAGAAGGGAAGAAACAAATTCTGAGATCGAAAAGTGAGTTCATTATCATTTCAGTCGCTCGAAATCTGAATCAGTCCCATTTCTTCATTATTTCAATCACTCATTTATGACTGATAATCAATCGTTGTTAACTGGAAATTAATCAATTTTCATTGATTAAAAAGCAAGTCACTGATTGAAATTATTAAAAATTCTAACTGATTCAGATTTAGAGAGTTAAAGATAAAATATGCTCTTATCTCTGTGCCGATTATTTGGGCGCCAACGACTTTTCAGATGAATCAGTTATATCCTCCGAGTATAGAATTTTAGTGGCTATAATCAATAAATAATGGAGATTTTGAGTCTGGAACTATTTCGAAAATATCTACTTTTTATATTCCAATAGCTTAAACTTTAAATATTACATTTCTAATTGTTTTCTTTACTACTCTCTAAATCTGAATCAGTCAAATTTTCTCAGATTGAATCAGTGATTTGCCTTTTCACTGATTCAGCAGTTAAAAATATATATTTCACTTTTATATCAGTTGATTAAATCAGTGGAAATAATTTTTTCACTGTTAAATTAGTTAATTTTCACTGAAGCAATCTGTGGAATTTGACTGATTTACAGTAACTTCTTTTTAGCTATTTGAATCAGTCAAATTTCACTGATAATCAGTAGATTTTGACTAATTCATATTTAGAGAGTATATTATGAATTTTGTAAATTATCATAATTTTGCAATTTACATATTCTTTACTTTTGTAAAATTCATCATTATTTCATTTCTGAAATCTCTTAGCCATGTCGAGTCAGTAAACTGTTAGAAATGTTCGGAAATTTACAAAATTTTTACCTTACAAAGATAACGTAAAATTTAACGATACACTGTTAGAAATTTCTGTAATAAACACATTTGTATATATTTCAATAATGTTTGTTAATTTTAATGTATTTTGAATGAATACGAATCTATTCATTTAAATTTACCGCTTGTATATTAAAGTCTATATTAAAATTAATAAGGTTTTTAACATTGTATTTATGATGTTTTTGAGTAAAGGTATCTTAAAATTGCTAAAAATGTACTGAATTTTAATAAAATGTATCTTAAAACTACAAAACTGTAAAAGAATTTTTATAAAATTTATCATAAAATTACGAAATTAACAAAATTTTCAGTTACATGTAACTGCATAGAAATTCTCTCTAAATCTGAATCAGTCAAATTTTCACTGATTGAATTAGTGATTTACCTTTTCACTGATTTATCTGTGAAAACAGTTAATTTTCATTGGTTAATCAGTGAAAACAATATTTTCCATTGTTACATCAGTTACTTTCCACTGAAGTAATCTGTGAAATTTGACGGATTCGCAGTGACCTCTTTTTAGCTATTTGAATCGGTCAAATGTCACCGGAAATCAGTAGATTTCGACTGATTCCGATTTAGAGAGTTCAGTTACCCAAAACGTTAAGTTATTCCTGTTTCAATTTTTAGGATTTCCAGATACAAGTATTGGAATATTCAACATTTTGTAACTGAAAATTAAGAAAATGTTTCTTAAATTTACTAAGAAGTAACTAGAATTTTCTGAAATTCTATCTTAATTTTACGAAACTGTAATTGAATAAAACTCCAGTCACGTGTTTTGCGAAATTACGGTAGAAATTTCTAACAGTGTAGTAAAATAATTTCGAAATTAATTACGGGAATTAAGTGATCGTTAATATAATAAAGTTCTCCTCACTTAATAATAAGTTATATTGCACCTCTCGAGAGGGTATTAAGTAGTTACTACCGAGATTTCTTATATCAACCTATATTTAATTGCACCTTGTCGATTTAATATAAGCAAAGCGTCGACGCCAAGCAATCTTTTAACTAAGATGTTTTATGGGAATTCTCATAGCGTCTCAACCTCCCATTAAATCTGATAAGATCTCGCCTGATGCTCTAGCTTCCATCATTTTATAATGTTTACTGTTATTGACTTAATTCCCTGATGTAGTGCACGTAACATAGACCAGAAGTTTAAAAAAGGATCTATGTATATATTCATCAAGAGTGGAGGAATGATTGATTTTCTTGATAAAACGTCAGATTTTTATTCTCTTATTATGGCTACTTTATAAATAGCCTGGAAACACTGTGATTGAATTCATCACTTACTGAATATATTATCGAACACCGTCTACATTGCTCTAATTGGAGATTTTTTTCTTACCATAGTTATTCAATTTTCAAAACTCAAATTGTCTATTATATTTTTCCAATAATTGAATTATTTAAATTTTTTATTTCTTATTTTTAAAACTTAAAATGCTATATTATTTGCAAACTTCCAAAAGTTTCATTATTTCAAGGTTTGAAAATTATTTCTTTTCCAACTACGTGGAAAATCCGAAATTTACAATTTTTGCCAAATTACGTTTCAATTTTAGGAAAAACGTGTCGTAAGAATATTTCGCAACGAAATACTAAACTTTAGATATACTATATGATAATTTACTACTCTCTAAATCTGAATCAATCAAATTTTCAGATTGAATCAGTGATTTGCCTTTTCACTGATTCACCAGTGAAAAATATATTTCACTGTTAAATCAGATAATTTTCACTGAAGCAATTAGTGGAATTTGACTGATTTACATTAAACTCTTTTTAGCTATTTGAATCAGTCAAATTTCACTGATAATCAGTAGATTTTGACTGATTCATATTTAGAGAGTATAGATTGCATCAAACTTTACTATAACCTATACTAAAGTTTCATATAATTTATTGAATTTTTACTATTTTTTATTTAACATGTCTGAGAAGTAGTATTTCATTTTTGCAATATAGATGGGTCAGTGCTAAATATCGGTAATTCGACCTGATCGAAACAGGTACCGTAATAAGTCAGAATAAGTATGTCAAGTAGAAGAGAAGAACAAACATGACAAGATCATCGTAACTGTTGTTCTTTGTAGAATCTTCTGAAAGCGAGTCGGAAGAGGGTGTAGTGCCTTTGAAAGAGACGAGAATAGGGAAAAATATTAATTATCATCTATACTTTAACGATATGCACATACATGTGTATATACATATTTAGTACCTGCACCGTAATGTACACAAACGTGGGAAAAGCCTACTTACCTTCCGATAGATTCCTATCTAAACATATCAACATTCTAATGAGCAAACATTTCTTTTGCTTTAGTTAAATTCTTTTTCTGCTAAAAGCAAAACAGGTAGAAAAAGCAACTGATTTTCTGGAACAGCACCTTATTTATTATTTATGATACTCAATAGTCACATTGTGTACTCTAATAATTACACTTATTATAACCTGATCAATTAATCGTACTGTAGCGGTAAAATAAATGACAATTTTGCTACTAATGTTACTAGTATGTAGGTATGTGTAGATTTATGGCAATAGGCCATGCAGGTCACGTGACCAATTCAGTTGTTTACCATGTCTTCACCGTCAGGATTAAGATCGGGATTGACTATAGATTGGAGTGAGACAAAAGTTGTTATGTCCTACTCTAACCAATGGTTAATCCCGATCATCCTGATCTCAACCCTGAACCCTGACGGTGGAGACATTCTAACTGCCTATTGTTTTTTCCCATATATAAAATTTTGATTCAAAATAAATTGGTGGAAATTCAGAAAACTATAAATAATAGCATATGAAAGGAATAGGGGAAGGCATAGTGCCAACCTGGTCACGTGACTTGATTTCTGCATTACCGGCATTTTAGTTTGTGTAAACTTACTTCTATAAAAAATAAGATAGGTAACTGAAAATTTGTAGAATCAAATAAAATACACTAAAATAAGTCTGTCTGGTCATAAATGTTTATCATTATAAAATTAGTTTTTTTCAAAGAAATTTTTTTCCATAATAATTAACAATTATGTCCAGACAGACTTGTCTAACTTGCCTTAGTGCATTTTATTTACACTTACACATTTTCAACTTGTTATCTCATTTTTTACAGAAATTGGGTCACACAAATTGAAAATGCTGGTAAGGTAAGAATCTAGTCACGTGATCCGGTTAGTCCATGGCCTTAAATAATTTTTTTTTTAAATTGTATCAATAATACCAACTGAGTGTCTTGACTTCTGCTGCACTGGTCTAACACTGTCGGTAATACACTCTTCAAATTTGCTAATATCACTTATTTTCATTATAATTTTTCTATAGCAATATGAATATTCAAGACATATAAGAGACCTGTCTCAGTAATTTTTGATTTATTTCCCAAAATTTTAAGACGATATTTCATTCCCCGTGGAAATGTAGTTACACCCAGGAACAAAGAACCGATTGGGGGGGTTAGAAAATTTGAATCGGTCGAAAGCTGCAGTGGATCCGTTTTAGCGGATTCACTCAATGGAGTGAATTCGCAATCTTAAAAGGCCATTTCCGATAGCGACCGATTCACTGCGATTTTGAATTTAAACGTCTTATTTATTTATTAACCATGTATTTTAAGGATATGTCTTATATTTGTTTAAAATGGAAATTTATAACAGGATATGACACTCCGGTATATAATTTGTTTTACTCACTTGCTGATTCACAATTTTTGAATTTTGTGTGAAATATGGTAAAATAACCTCAAAAATTTCGCTCAATCGGAGCCTGCCAATTTACGAGTTCCCGAAACGGAGTTGGCCAATTAAAATGATTTAAATTTTGAGGTCCGATTCAAACGCATTATTTCGATTCAGATGCCCACAACACAATTAAACAAAAATATTTTGAATCTGCAATTTTAAAATACGCAATTTACAGCGATTTTAGCCTATCGTTTTTTGTTTCCTGGGTATAATTTTTGTCACGTGACCTGCTTGGCCCATGGCCTTAAGTAGGAAGAAACATGAAAGTCTTAATGTATTATCTGTTAAATGAGTTTCCACGTAATACCACACATAATCTTCCCGTTAATAAGGAAGAGTCATGGGTCGTTATTTATTTGAGATTTCTGCTACTGTCTACTCAAGTTTTATAGTAATTATTACCAACTCTTATCCTTCCAAGGTGGGTAAAAATTACACCTGCTTATTTCGAGAATGTAGCACTTAACCACTTGAGAAATTATTATAAACCACGCGTTCAATTTACATTGAATTTATTGAAACCTGATTGTGGTTAGCGGTTCTCATAGAATGCTTCTCTAGTCTGCATTTATTCACTTTATTCAAAATTCCTTGCCTGATACTTTTGCAAAAGCTACTAGAATTTATGGGAGATTTAACTATCTGCAGGAACTTTCGTATTAAAGGTAATGGAATGGAGTCGTAAATTGATTAACCCTTTACCGAATAAATTTTCATTAGGATGCATAATTTCAATTTAATATTATCTAGATAAAAGTTGTAAATTTATTAGTTTTATCTTATTCGCAAGTGTCGAAAGCGGATTATTGAGGTTAAAGTGAAGAATACTCTTAAGATAATCCTATTGAATGCAGCATGCCGATAAAAACGTAAAGAAGAAGATAAAGGTGATACAGTGACTAGAGTAAAAAAGTGAAAAGAAAAGATAGTATTTTATTCATTTTAGCTTATACAGTTGTAAGGATAGCAATTTGTCACTTTGGAATTTACTTTTTTTCTTGCTTAATAAAATACAGTTAAAGTGATCTTAGATGAGGTTCGTTTTTCCCTTGATGAAAAGTTTAAACCGCTGGAAATTTAATCCATAGTTGCCAGATGGAAAAGAGATGATAAAAAAGTGTAATGAGTTAACGGTAATAGTTGCAACTTATTTCTTGATCGCAGAACGCAAAGTCAGTGAGGAGGTCAAACTGTCTATAGTTCTTTCCATTTTTAGGCTAGGATCCTCCTTTTTCCCTTCACTTTAGTTTTGAAATTCTGGGGATTGCATTTTATTCATACAAATAAGAAAATCAAAGATTTATCATCTGCACGCCTCTCTTATTAGGCTTTATGAGAATGTTCAAAACTAATTTCTCGGTGGGGTAATCTTAATGCATTCTCTAATTGCAAACATTCGATCATTCCTGACCCATGACTTGTTGCGCATTATCAACGGATAAAATATTATGCGATCAAAATCACTTTTGCAATCAAATTCTTTTCACTTTCTCTAATTTAAGAAAAAAATAACGTTTATTTATTGGGGATTTCAAGTTTGATCATAAAGAAACTTAAAGAAGGCCTTCTTCAAACCTACCCTGGCGAAAGTATCGGATTGAAATTCATTCCGAGTCAATCAGAACTATTCCGATTCATTCCGATATCTGTATCCGAGCCAATGCAAATCATTCCGAACCAATCCGAAAAACGTTCTGTATCTCGTTTGATGAAAAACGGTCAAAAATCAATCCGACTTAATCCGATTAATTCCGAGACATCAATCCGAATGAATCCGAACCAATCCGAAACCAAGTTTTCAATCCAGATCAATCCGAATCAATCCAAGCTCGGAATGATCCAAACCGAATTTTCAATCAGAATCAATCCGAATCATTTGTATCCGAGGCAATGCGAATCATTCCGAACCAATACGAAAAACGTTTTGTATCTCGTTTGATGAAAAACTGTAAAAAATCAATCCGACTTAATCCGATTAATTCCGAGACATCAGTCCGAATCAATCCGAAACCAAGTTTTCAATCCAGATTAATCCGAATCAATCCAAGCTCGGAATGATCCAAACCGAATTTTCAATCAGAATCAATCCGAATCATCTGTATCCGAGCCAATGCGAATCATTCCGAACCAATCCGAAAAACGTTTTGTATCTCGTTTGATGAAAAACGGGCAAAAATCAATCCGACGTAATCCGATTAATTCCGAGACATCAGTCCGAATCAATCCGAAACCAAGTTTTCAATCCAGATTAATCCGAATCAATCCAAGCTCGGAATGATCCAAACCGAATTTTCAATCAGAATCAATCCGAATCATCTGTATCAGAGCCAATGCGAATCATTCCGAACCAATCCGAAAAACGCTTTGTATCTCGTTTGATGAAAACCGGTCAAAAATCAATCCGACTTAATCCGATTAATTCCGAGACATCAGTCCGAATGAATCCGACCCAATCTGAAACCAAGTTTTCAATCCAAATTCCAGACAAATGTCTCCGATTATATTAATTAAAAAATATATTGTTTCAATTTTAACACCCATTAAAGTATGTCTAATTTATAATTTTAATAGTATAATTAGTTATACTATTTATTAATCCACAAATCTTTACTAATTAATCACTATTAAACATTTCCAACAGTAAAATGAGTTTTCTCAAAAATTTTAATAGTCTTTAAATATTCAAATTTAGATTCAAGAATGAGATTTTGAACCCCAGCCTTTTTCCTAAAGGAGTTACGTAACATTTAAATGATCCTAATATTACACACTGTAAAAATGATAGAAAAAATGTTATCTCATGATAAGAATGAAAAAGTGGTATCTGTATAAGAAGCTGCATAGGTCGAATATTTGAGACGAAGAATGAGGTTTGAAAGGTGGTTGACCTTGAGAAAATGCAGGAACCTAATCAAGTCAGTCTCCGAAAAATGCAACGACCTCTTCGATGGCGCCACGGCTATGTATAATGCTGAAAGAATCAGAAGGACTGCACTGAAAAACGATCTGCACGGATGTAGAGGCTCTAACGAGGAGCGAGAAGGAGGTCAGTGACCAAGGTGGGCCTTGTTCTGCTGTCTCTGGGTCAGTGGACCTACACGAGGCACGCCAGGAATAAATTTGGTATTACGTATGAATACAATCGGTGAAACGCTCGACACCCACCTGACTACAACAATTCGTTTCCCTCCCACACATTCAAATCCGACCAGTCGATACAGTTTCAGGAGCAGTAGGCTCTTGTTAATTATTTCACACGTGATCTGAATATTTATAACTTCATATTCATATTTTTCAGAGTTTTTCAGTAGAATTAAAAACTTGTCAAGCCAGTGACTCACTTTTACCAAAGACTTTTAATTTACAAAATAATATTATTAAATCGTTTTCTCTAAATCTGAATCAGTTAAATTTTTACTGATTGAATCAGTGATTTGCGTTTTCACTGATTGGTCAGTGGAAACAATATTTTCAACTGTTAAATCAGTTACTTTTCACTGAAGTAATCAGTGAAATTTGACTGATTCACAGTAACTTATATTTAGCTATTTGAATCGATCAAATTTCACTAATAATCGGTAGATTTTGACTGATTTAGATTTAGAGAGTTGACAATTTTCAAAATTCACCAAAAGATTATCTTTGTCTATATTTTTTATAATCACGTATCGATACCCACGTTCTAATATGTCGTATTCCACATTTGGAAAATTTTTCAGGAAACGATAAAAACGTCTTGCTAGCACAAATAAATAAATGTAAACAAATTTTTGTTTTCTACGTTCATAAAAATGCATAAATAATAATAATTAAAGCAAAAAAAAATTTTTAAATAAATTTTATGATATTTATGTGGGTTACGCAAGAAGAAAAAATTAAAATGTATTTTAGAAAGAAAATTGATTTAATCGTTTTATAAATAAATATTGTTTCATCCCATGCATAACATGTTTCTCTCTTATTTTGTATTGTTTAATTCATCATTATTATAATATAACATTATTGATACATTTTATTTTTACTATCTTTAATATTGCTTAAAACATTTTTTTTTTCATTTTAAGTACTCTTAATTTTTACATTCTTATCATGGATGAGAAGATATTGGTTTTATGTGAAAAATGACTTTCGAAATTTTCATCAAATTTTTACGTTTTGAGACCCCCTGAGTCAGAAAAAAGGGTTTTTACGAAAGTGTCTGTCTATCTGTCTGTCTGTCCGTCTGTCTGTCTATCTGTCTGTAGGTCGTGTGCGGCATAACTATCGATAGAATTATCAGATTGAATTGAGCTTTGGTACACTTTATTGGAGCCGAAAAAGTAAGGACAAGTTCGTTAACCAGCCACATCCAATCAAAATTGAGGGATAGAGCACTACTTTTGTGTTTTTGAAAATAATTTTTTGAAAAAATAAAAAATTTCAATACTGGTTTTTGATAGTGCTCATAAACCTCTACAAATTATCCTGATAACATTTTTTGATTAAATCAAAATTAGAAATGTTACAGCATATTCAAATTCGAAAAAAGTCAATATCAAAATTCCATTTTCCAGTTAAATTATACGAGATACGAAAAAACGTTATGATACAATATTATTGAATAAATAAAGACCTACAAATTTAAATTGTAACATTTTTTCATAAGATGCATATTTTTCTTTTTAATTAAAAAAAAACTATTGAAAATCCAAAATTCAATTTTTTAACAATAATATTGGAAATACCAAAAAAACGTAAGAATACAAAGTTGTTCGTTTCAAAAAGATCTACAAATTTTGTCTCACACAGTTTCTGATAAAAGATATATTTTCGTTTCAATTCCAAAAAATACGATTAAAATTCAAAAATTCCATTTTTTTCACCAAAATATGTGAGATACGAAATAAGCGTTGTTCTGCAAAATCGTTTCCTTAATTAAAGTCTACGATTGTTTTTCCTTTTTGAGATATTTGGAAGAAAATAAATTTATCAATAATCATGTAATTTATTAAAAAGTTACAAAAATGCATACAGAAAATCGAGCGCGAAGCGCGAGTGTCATGATGAGAATGTGTTCCTTAAGGCTGATAGAGCCTTAAGTAAATTGAATTTCCTGTTTCACTTAAACTGAAAAAGAAACTTAGTGAATTTGAGAAAATGACTAATTTACATTATCTTTAATATCATTAAATTGGTTTGAGCTTCAGTATTACATTATAAGAAATAAACTTAAACGTATGCGAAGAGCACAAGACCGAGCGCGAAGCGCGAGGTCCAGGAAGAACGGAGCGCGAAGCGCGACGATCAAATCGCGCGCCCTAGGCGCGCTCAAACTTGCGAGCGAAGCGCGCGATGAGAATGTGCCCGCGAAGCGGGCAGATTTTTTTTTTTTTACTTCAGGTACATTTTCTTGCTAAGATTGTTGAAGATTTCTTGTCCTCTATCGTCTGGTATTATCACAATTTTTTTTTATAATTAATATCATTATCTTCAGGTTTTTTAAATCTATTATTAGTACGCAGTACTTTGCTTTTAACTTCAAGATAAACTTGATTAGCATTTCGTTCCTTACGCTTATAGTCTTTTCAGTTACCTTAATTATATTTTTCCTCTCGACTTCCAAATTTTTTATTGATGGAGATTGGTCAGAAGCAGAGTCAGTATCATCAATATATTTTATATTATCATAGAAGCAGTGTGTATCTCTCAGCAACATTTTTTTAATGCCTGTAATTGT
The DNA here is from genome assembly GCA_030998225.1 of Diplolepis rosae. NCBI lineage: Eukaryota > Metazoa > Arthropoda > Insecta > Hymenoptera > Diplolepididae > Diplolepis > Diplolepis rosae. The sequence continues at coordinate 6,494,091 of JAPYXD010000727.1, read as the reverse complement.
TGCCATTTACTTTTAGTTATTTTTAATCGATCTACAAACAGAGGATTCAGCGGATGCTCTAGATTTAATTGGAGTTGTAAAAATATTATTTGTAATTACTTTTTTACTCATTTTATTAAATAATTTCTTAAAATAAACTTAAGACTAATCACAAAATAAAAATTGACTGTCACATCGCTGGCGCTGACTTAACCTATGGATGTGGGATACGACATATTAGAATCAGTGATCCCAGATCGTGGGAGCTGGCGGCCCCCACCACGCTCCCATGTGGGAGCGCACACAATCAAGCGCGCCGTGTCGGTGTGTCCCCACTTCCTCGCTTCGATTTCACGCTCTCGTCTGTTGAGCCAAGATCGAAAATTATGTTTCTGTCGACTTCGTGTCAAAGTGGCGCGAAGCAGACGACAAATTTAAAATCACTAAATATATAATTTAAGATATTACCTTTCTTTCTTTGATATTTCCAAAAACATTCACTTAAAATGAATATCTAAACATTTTATTTTAAATTTTAGGATGATTTAAAGACTCAAAAGATGGTTTTCTATTGAAATTTAAACTCAATAAATTTTCAGTTTCAAAACAAAATATCAATTTCAATATTTTTTAGCTGTGCAAATCAAATAGTTCAATTAGAAAATTATGTAGAGAATATTATATATTAAGGAATGGTAAAATATGATATTGTAGTTTAAAAAATAAAATATTAAAATACTTAAGTAATACATAAATTATATCTAGTTATACACTCGAAATTATACAGTAGAGTTTCTTCTCTGGTATAGGCAACATTAAAAAAAATTTCATTCAAATAAATAAATTAATATATAAATATATAAATTTAAATAAATAAATAAATAAATATAAATTTCATTATAAAACTGTGAATAAAAGGTTTCAATATTCAAAAAAACTAAAATTACATCTAAATTTGCATACGAAATTAGACTTTACGATTTCTCTTAAATAAAATACAAATATGAAATATTTATTTTTTAATGAAATAGTTTTAAAAAATGTTATAGTACGTGAATCAACTATATCAATTAAAAAATTAAGTGGAAAATATTTGATTTAAAAAAAAAAGAAATTAAGGTTAAAAATCTACATTCTTAATTACATGGTGATAGTAGATAAAAATTCTATACGATGTTGTTAATAATTGGCTTTAGGGTTCAGAAATGATAACTCAGGAAGTCACATACTTTCAAACATTTCGACTCTAATATGAATCCTCATCAGTGATCTTTATTTCTAAAATTTTAAAACAGTGGATAAAATATTACACATATGAGCTCTATTTTGGAATAAACTTTGGTAATGTAAAAAATGTAAAATATCGTGAGAAAATTTACATAAAATTGTACAGAAAACATCGGTAAATTATCTAAAAACTTCCTTAAGAATAACAATAAAATTCTAGCACATAACTCTAATGTAAATCAACTAAAAACTAGTATATATTAGTGTCTAAATTCTACTGAAGATATAGATGCAAGTACATATGTAGTATAAAATTACAAAGGATTATTTATGAAAATTAGCTTAGAATTGCTAATACAAATTCTACACTGTTAGAATTTTCTACCGCGATTTCCCAGAACATGTGAGTGGAGTTTTATTCAGCTACAGCCTCCTAAAATTTAGACAGAATTTCAGGAAATTCTGTTACTTTTTAGTCAATTTATGAAAAAAAATTTTTTTATTAAACTTCACTTCCAAAGTGTTGAATATTCTGTATATTTTCCCCTGGAATTACTGATACTTGTAATAGGAATAATTTTGCGTTTTGGTAACTGAAGTTCAATGCACTTACATGCACCTGAAAATTCATCCACATGCAACTGAAACTCAGTTACAGTTACGGAATTTTATGATAAATTTATAAAAATTGTGTTACAGTTTGGTAGTTTTTAAGATACATTTTTAGAAAATGAAAAATTTTCTGATTAAAATAGTTAACTAACAAAGCTACTGAATTTCCAATCAATACCTTAACTTGAAATTTTAAACATTTATTGACTATGGAATTTTATTGATATTTGTAAAAACATTCGCCTAATAAAAACATTTTTGATATTATGTGAAATTCTTGGAAAATTCTCAGTAAAATTTAAAGTCAATAAATATTTGAAGATTTAAATCAAGATATTAATTAAAACATGTTTCGGGTTTAAAAATTTGATCAACTGCATCAATTAGAAAATTTTGCCTTTGTGTAAAGCATTTCTTTTTTCTCATTAAAAAGTCTATGCATATAAGCCACTAAAACGTAAAATGAGAACTTGAAATTGGAAAAAATGTACTGAATTTTTATATATATATAAAGAAAAGTTTTCTTAATATTATGAAGCTCAACTGAATTTTCAAAAAATGTATCTTAAAAACTACCAAACTGTAGCAGAACTTTTATAAAATTATCATAAAATTGCGTAACTGTAACTGAGTTTCAGTTGCATGTGGATGAATTTTCAGGTGCATGTAAGCGCATTGAACTTCAGTTAACAAAACGTAAAATTATTCCTATTACAAGTATCAATATTTCCAGGGAAAAATATACAGAATATTCAACACTTTGGAAGTGAAGTTTAATAAAAAAAATTTTTTTCATAAATTGACTAAAAAGTAACAGAATTTCCTGAAATTCTGTCTAAATTTTGGGAGGCTGTAGCTGAATAAAACTCCACTCACATGTTCTGGGAAATCGCGGTAGAAAATTCTAACAGTGTAGAATTTGTATTAGCAATTCTAAGCTAATTTTCATAAATAATCTTTTGTAATTTTATACTACATATGTACTTGCATCTATATCTTCAGTAGAATTTAGACACTAATATATACTAGTTTTTTAGTTGATTTACATTAGACTTATGTGCTAGAATTTTATTGTTATTCTTAAGGAAGTTTTTAGATAATTTACCGATGTTTTCTGTACAATTTTATGTAAATTTTCTCACGATATTTTACATTTTTTACATTACCAAAGTTTATTCCAAAATAGAGCTCATATGTGTAATATTTTATCCACTGTTTTAAAATTTTAGAAATAAAGATCATTGATGAGGATTCATATTAGAGTCGAAATGTTTGAAAGTATGTGACTTCCTGAGTTATCATTTCTGAACCCTAAATCCAATTATTAACAATACCGTATAGAATTTTTATCTACTATCACCATGTAATTAGGAATGTAGATTTTTAACCTTAATTTCTTTTTTTTTTTAAATCAAATATTTTCCACTTAATTTTTTAATTGATATAGTTGATTCACGTACTATAACATTTTTTAAAACTATTTCATTAAAAAATAAATATTTCATATTTGTATTTTATTTAAGAGAAATCGTAAAGTCTAATTTCGTATGCAAATTTAGATGTAATTTTAGTTTTTTTGAATATTGAAACCTTTTATTCACAGTTTTATAATGAAATTTATATTTATTTATTTATTTAAATTTATATATTTATATATTAATTTATTTATTTGAATGAAATTTTTTTTAATGTTGCCTATACCAGAGAAGAAACTCTACTGTATAATTTCGAGTGTATAACTAGATATAATTTATGTATTACTTAAGTATTTTAATATTTTATTTTTTAAACTACAATATCATATTTTACCATTCCTTAATATATAATATTCTCTACATAATTTTCTAATTGAACTATTTGATTTGCACAGCTAAAAAATATTGAAATTGATATTTTGTTTTGAAACTGAAAATTTATTGAGTTTAAATTTCAATAGAAAACCATCTTTTGAGTCTTTAAATCATCCTAAAATTTAAAATAAAATGTTTAGATATTCATTTTAAGTGAATGTTTTTGGAAATATCAAAGAAAGAAAGGTAATATCTTAAATTATATATTTAGTGATTTTAAATTTGTCGTCTGCTTCGCGCCACTTTGACACGAAGTCGACAGAAACATAATTTTCGATCTTGGCTCAACAGACGAGAGCGTGAAATCGAAGCGAGGAAGTGGGGACACACCGACACGGCGCGCTTGATTGTGTGCGCTCCCACATGGGAGCGTGGTGGGGGCCGCCAGCTCCCACGATCTGGGATCACTGATTAGAATTCGTGAAAATCGGCATTTGGGATACGACATATTAGATTATTTATTTAAAAATATTAAATAAACGATTTGACTCCTAAGATTTTAATATAAGCTGTAAAAAATTATTATCAATCCATTTTTCAAAAAAAGTCAATTTCTCAAATTTTGTGGGATACGACATATTAGAACGTGGGTATCGGTATGTAATTTGTTTAAACAATCTTTCCTAAAGGTTTTATTCTATTTGTGTGTATAGTAATTTTTAGGAAGTTTTATAAATAGACAAAATTGATTTGATAGTGAATTAAACGTGTATAAATATTCAAAGCACGCGTTTGTCATTTATGTTAGACTAGAACAATAAGCTAGATCGTTTCAATGAAAGACTAGACATGAGCTAGACTTTTATTACTTAACAAGTATTTATGTATAGACGTGAGAACAACTGTACAAAAGTCATTGACCTCATTTCTTGTACACCCATTCATGAAATCAATAAACCTATAATTCTTCCTCTTTAAATTTATACATTTTATCAAATATATTCAAATAGTTGAGGAAAGTTCTAAACACATTTTGCTTCACTGAAAATTTTTGATTTTTTTGACATTTTCCAAAAATGTTATTTTTTTATTCTCTATACTTTTCTGAGTATGTGTGTACATTTTCAGGGAAATCTAATTTTTTACTTGGCAAAATAAATAAAATAAACTAATATTTCTGAACTTCCCGTGTTGCAACATATTTTTAAATAAAATCTAAAGTATTCGACACAGGCATTTGAAATTGAAGGGCTACCAGCAATCGCCGAGCGCTCAAAATCGCGGAAAACTATTGTTTAAAGAAAAATGTTTCGACATGTTTCATTTGATTCATTGGCTCTGCTAAAGTATTCCACGCCAAGTGATAAAAGAAACAAACGATTTCGTCAAAAATTGACAGAGTAATAGCAATTTATGTTTTGAAAAACACTGATTTTCGATCATTTTTGATGACGATAAATTGAGTGTTTTTAATTGTTATTCAAAAAACTATTAAGGTTGCATAAAAATTGTATTATGATAAAAAATGTGTCATGAAAAATTCTACAAAAGCGTGCGCGGACAATAGTTTTCCGCGATTTTGAGCGCTCGGCGAGTTATTGCTGATGGGTCTTCAATTTTTACCACTTATTCTTTGTTATATTATTAATATTTTTGGGTGTGGAAAGTATTCTAGCTAAAAAAATAACTACAAAAATGTTTTTTCTATATTTTGGGATATTTGTATTTATTTTTTTATTTTCTTCTATTAGTAACTTTTTTTCAGTCATGTTACCTTATTTTCCATACCCAAAAATTTGCTAAACATTTTAAGGAACAAAATAAAAAAAGAACCATGACAATTGATTGAAAAATAAAAAGTTATTCAAAGTCAAAAAATGTCAATAAAATGTCCAGAAAACTCAAAATTTTTAGTTTAAAAATACATAAAGGTGCTGGAATTTTTAAAAATCTCCAAAAACTTTCTAAATAAAGGTACTAAACATAAAAAAATTATATGGAAAATCTAAACTCAAAAAATAAAAATATTAAAGGTGTCGGATCCCCTTAATTTAAATAGATTAACTGTATGTGAGAATTTAAATTTAATTGCATTGCAAGTATTTAAAAGAGGAATGTGTGCTGCATATAAATGGGTGAAATGTGTGTGAGTTCAGTAGAATTTGGAGCATGTCATATGTGAAATGACTACAAATAGTGCTACATCATTAATAAATCATTATTAAGAATAACCACATTGTGTGACGACCACTTAACTCGTCAAGCACATTTTTGATATTTGTAATAAGCATGTACCGTGTTAATGGGCACTACATCATTGTGTTGTATTATTTGTCAAATTATGACAACTGTTCTACGGTGTTATTTAATGAAAAAATAGTTTCTTAGCTCACGAGTTCTACCAATTAGGAATATTAAACTACCTTCGTCACTAATCAATATTTTGCATATTCAATAAATGGATTAAGTTTAATAACTATGATATTTTTATTAATTCATTTATTTAATATTATTAACAAATTCCCCATGTGTAAATTATTTATGACTGCTAAAATATCTATAATGATTTTACTCTTTAGACCACAACACTTGGAAACCGACTGTTAGGTTGATTTTAAGTGATAGAACGATTTTGAATGGATGTTATAACGATGCTTAATATGTGTAACCCGGTTACCATTACGACCAAACAAAAATGGCTGAACTATTTGGGCAGCTTTTTACTTATCTGTCGTGCGGGAGAAATAATGTTGAATTAATCGTGTAACAATTAATATTCGCAATGTAGCTTTTACATTCAATATTAAAATTCTACCAATCAAAGAAATAAGATTGTTTTCATCTAAATTGAATTTACTTATGGTAAAAATATTTGTTAAGAGTGATAATAATTAATCAACATATTTAAATAGGTGTTAAAATTAAAGTTATTATAAAGTCTCATAAGTGCTGTGTCTCCTTTTTTCAGATTATTTCGGTCAAAAATGAAGAGGCAAAACCGATGTATACTATTGGCATTTATAATCTGGTCAAACTTGAAAACAACTTTCAGTTTACCGGTTCCTGAAGATGAGCTGGACACATCAACGAGATTACTTGGTTCCAGGTCAGTGGCCATGCCTTTAGGCTGGGTTATTTTTATTATTCAATTATGTGTGCAAATCAGGATTAAAATGCTTAATCAGGTCAACAGCAATTATTCAATTTACATACAAATTATGCCATTACACTCTAAGATTCCTCTACTACGAGAAATATTACTCAAATTAAGTAAATCGCATTTAATTAATACATCTTTTGTTCGAATTCTAAAAATTATTTGTAATTTGATTCAAGTGGTTATTCACTCTTAAAATATGATCGAACCTATTAAATTCATTAGAATCATTGAAATGTTTAAATCTCATATATACTTAAAATTCGAGCAATCAACTTCTTGATTTAATTAGACAAAAGTAATCTGAACAAAAATGAAAAGATCAAAGTTCCACTAATCATGATTTAATGAGATCTTAAAACAAGAATTCGTACCAGGCTAACATCTGATAACATGTGAGGGGAGCTCTAATTACCATTACACAAAAGATCAAAAGATATTCTCCACGCTTGGTCTTCGCTTGTTCGGACAACGGAAAAATCGTGACACTACAGAAAAAAGTGCAAAACGTGTGCGACAGTTACCCAATTAAAGCTGCAAGTCTCCCGCATCTGCATAATTAAATGATAATATCTTTAACTACTTAGATAGCTAATTAAGAAACGGTAATGTGCTTACACTGATTATGGTTTAGATGGGGTATTGCCTTTGCTATACCTTTTTTATTTTTTTTAAATTCTTTAATCTGAAAATCTAAACGTTTTTGTAGCATAAAAGCTAAATGTATATATTTAAATTTTAGTTTATGTTGACAAATTATGCATATTTTAAACAAAGCATAAAGAGTGGCTTCGAACGAGCGCGAATATTGATGCTGGTGTGATAAATTATGCGAAATTGTTGCGGTAGCCTTTCTCTCTTGCATTTATTCATTGTCTCGCAAGGCCAGTAGGTAGATGCTTCCATAAATCGATTCATGAATCTGTAATATGATGCAATGCTCAACTTGTATATCGACCTCAGGGCTATTATTATTACAAAAGCTGTGACCATAACTTCCCTATGAATATTAAATATTTGCATACATTTTGAATTAAATATTTTTCTTCATCAAAAAAGTTATCAAGCTTCAATGTAATTAAAACATAAAATTTTAGAAAATAAACCAACTTTATTTTCCAGTGTGGTGACATCAGTTTCAGTCGTAACAGGAAGTGAAAAAGATGGAAAAAGCAGTCTTCAAAGTAGAAAAATTATCCCAGGACACGAGCTTCCAGGATCACCAGCTGGTCTTCTTAGGCCTGATAGATTTCAATTTTACACTTTGAACAAAAAAGGTGAAGTTGTTACAAAACAAATGACAGAACAAGAAATCCAGAGCCTTATAGCAGCAGGAGGAGGACATTTTGCCACAGAAATTCACGAAACACAAATGGCCGGAGATGTACCAACTGCTGGAATGAAGGTATCAAATTCAATATTGAACCATCCTTATATATTTCAATTCCTACAATATGCAATTAACACAATTATCCCTTACAGGTCTCAGATGTAGTTAAAAACGTGCAAAATGTGTTGAAGAGTGAGCTCAATAAGCCGACAACTGTGATGTCTTCTGTACCTACGATTCCTGGTCATGCAAATGAAGAATGGAGTAGCATATTGCCTGCAATATTATCTGGGGACACGGAAAATCAGTCAATAAATATGCCAGAAACCGAAATGAAACATAAAGTTCAAAATCCGGAAGTAGAAGTTAAACCAGTGGATTCAGACTCCTTAAATATCAAATTACAAACAACGACTGCTACTCCAGAAACAAAACCTTTATCAGAGACCTCCAGTGCATCAAAATTAAAACCTAATGGACCATCTTTAGTTAAAAAACCTGAAATTGTTGTAGAAGCGTCGGAATCAAACGAAAATAAATTAACTGAAACTAAAGAAAAACCTTCAACCGCTGTTGTTTTAGAAAATAACGTCAAGAAGCCAGTGTCAATTAACAAGATTCCTCAAAACTCGGCTTCAATTTCCGAAAAACCAGATTCAAAACCAATTGAGGTAAGCTCGGAGAAGCCTGCAACTCTCACTTTCCAGAAACCCCTCAAACCCGCAGAAGTTTCAAGACCTTCAGAACAAGAACAGAAACCACATTTCACTGTTAGACCAGATCCAGGAATCTATGAAGAGAAGCCTCTGGTTTCAATAGGCCCTCATAAACAGAAGAAACCTGTCCCAACTTCTAAACCAACTACTTCATCATATATTCTTCTTTCAGAAAAGAAAACTCAGAGCCCTACAAGGCCAACACTTACAAAGAAACCAACAACGTCTGAAACTCCAAGCAAACCTTTTTATTCTTTCCGGCCTGAATATTCATCAGCTTCCTATTCTGAAATACCAATGATTCCGGTTCAAGTTATCACAGCTGATGAGATATTGACGCCTACTCCACTGAATGAAAAGGACAATACTCCAATTTTCCAGGTGCTAAACACAATATCTGCTGATACATTGAGTCCGTTGAATTCAAATACAAGTAGTGGTCAAGTTGATTCAGCAAATGAAGATAAAAAAGAATCAAACAAATATCCAGTTTATATGCCTAATAAAACAGAAGTTACAGTACCTGAAAACCTTAACAGTTTTAGTGGACTTACAAAGAATCCCTTACCTGAAGTTCTTTTTACAGAGACGAGTTTTTACACAAAATTGCCTGAGTTATTGACTATTTCTTCATCCAAAACAGAAGCACCGGATACGTTGAGTGTTGTTTCAGAAACGCATTCGACTTCGATAAAGATTCCTGGATTTCCTGAAATTCCGATACCAACTAGTATTTCAGAAAGACCAATCACGACTACGAAACCCGAGACTAAAGTCACCATATCAATGCAGAGCACAGTGAAGGAGAGACCAGAAGTTCCTTCTGATAATGATAAACTTTTATTGGGTGATATTCCTTCGTCTAGTGAAATACCTTTAGTTAAAGAAACTACAGTTTCTATTACTTCTCCATCAAGCAAGGAAACAACAACTGAAAAAATATCCCAAACTGACGAGACAACTTATACTATTAAAGAATCAAGTACTGAAGAAGGAAATACAGCATTTACTGATCAGAGTTCTGGAACAACGACTCAAGCTACTGATGTACCAGAATCTAGTACTGTAACGATCGTTAAAAAGCCGGAAACAACGACAGATTTTGGATCTGATACTAGTACCGTTTCTGTTTTGCAGGAGATTGAATTCCAGAAGATGCCTGACATGGTAGTTAATGAACAAACGTTTTCTCCTGAGACATTAGCAATAGAAAAGATCATTGAGTCTTTGCATCATACAACAGAAAGTAAATTTTCAACCCCGGATATAATTGAAACTAGTACGGATGCAGTTAGTTCTACTGCAGAATCAGAATTCTCAACCACGTTTTCAGTTTTGGATGAACAAACATCAGCACCTATCACAAGTTTTACACCAAGTAAGTCAACAACAGCAGTCGAAACTGAAACCACTGAAAAAGTTGTTTTATCTACTGAAAGTAAAATAAGAACCTCTACTGCCCCCACGTTTTCAAATCAACAAAATGACTTGGGTGAAACTTCTAAGCCTTATGAACCCCTGACAACTGATCTAGCTGATTCTTTGTCCAGTATGATTTCACAAATTTCAGAAACAGCACCGTCTATTCTGTCAGGTTCTCAAAGTTCTTTGATGTCTCAAGAGCAATTGAAAGGCGAAGAAAGGTACAAATTAACAACCAGTGAAATGAAAATCCCAACTATAGAGACTTTCTCAACTTATCAGCAAAATACGGAATTATCTAAAGTGACTCAAAGCTTGCCTAGTTTTGAAACAACAATGTATAAAAATGTAAATTTGGATAGTGGTGAGATTGTTGCTTTGGAAAATGTTACTGAAACTTTGAAAGATGGGGAAATAAGTTCTTCTGCAAAGCCTGAGATAGAAACTTCAACAATCAGTATGAGTGCAATGAAAAATGAATCAATTAATGACGATATGAATTTAACGCCGGCGACTCTAATGTCTTCTTCAACTTCAACATCAACTACAATTTTATTTGCTGAAGTAGAAACTACAGAAAGTCCGAAATCCACAACTGAGGTAGTGGTAGATCAGTCAACTAAATTCGACGAGTCAGGACTGGATCAGCTTGTCAAAAATAATGAGCCGCAAAAAGAAATATCTGGTAATGTAACTGAGAATTCTATAATTAGGGTGACCGTTACTGAATCTGGGAATACGAAATCTCCTCAGACTTATAAGGATAAAGAAAATACAGAATCTCCTGTTATTCGGATACAAATGGCTGATGCTGTCTCAAGTATCCATCAATTGTTGGACTCAGCACCTGTTCAAACCACAGCATCTTTTATTGATCTTAGTTTACCTGAATCGCAAACTATTTTTCCAAACAAAATCGGAAGTGGTCTCATTGCAGGATTCCCAACTAGTAACGAAATTCTATTTGATTCGCAGAAGCCTCCCATGTTAAATGATATTTCGGTCTATTCAAATACATCTTCTGAAAACAATACAACTTTAGATAGAACTCAAAGCGATGAAAATAAATCTAAAATTACTGAGGATAATACCAAGGATATTGAAGAAAAAATAAAGGATAGTGAAAATAAAATTAATGAAACGAAAGAAGAAATTAAAAGTACTGCAATTCAAACTAATGTTATTGAGGAAGTATCGAAAATTACTCAATTTAACGTCGAGAATTCAACGCTACCAGAAAAGGAAACGTTCACCACTGAAAATGATTTATTAGACTCAACAACAATTGCTGATGGAAATGAGTTCACCATTAAAGACATTAAGAAGACACAAACGGAATCAATCAACTTAGAAATAGGATCCTTAAATAAGGAACTCAAGAACGATACAACTGATTCAATTACTTCATCTTCTGAACTTGATTTTTCAATTCAAGAAAAACCTAACAACACTTTGAAATTACCAACGAAACTGGAAAACGATACAATCTCTTCACTGGAAGAAAATCAAACAAAAACTCCAAATATTCTAGTATCTGAAGAACAATCAACGACTGAAATTTTAAACATACAAAATGAAAATATCACCGCCATAGACAATGTTACAGATGCACCAACTCACATTAATATACCTTTAGTTACTTTAGCTAGTGAACTTAACGAAACTGAAACCAGTGCTAGTGAGGCAATGGAAATCATTATTAAGACGACACCTAAATCCAATACAGAAACTGTAATTACAACCATTAAGCCAGATATTACATCTTCCGAGCCATCTAAACTACTATTGCAGACAAGTACGAATAAAACAAGAAAACCAGAAACTCCCGTCGTTCGAATTGATCTTAGCCCAGAAACTATTCAATCAGAGCTGCCACCAAAAATTCAATTGACTGATCTTCCTATCATTGATAAAATTACAATTACAAATTCTAATTCGCCAGTTCCAATAAATAGTCATGTTTCTGTTAATGATGATAAATTGTCTTCAAATGATAAGAAACCAGTTATTACTGACTCCAATACTTCAAAAAAATCTGAACCTGATCAAAATGTTGGTTTGAACAGTGACAAAGACAAAAAAACAGAACTAAAGGAAACAACTGCTACGATTTTGGAACAAAATATGAAAAATACTAGCATTATAGACAGTAAAGAAGTAAGAATTAGAGTAAATGATACAGCTGTTCTGGTTTCTAAAATACCTTCTGTAGTTCAAATTAACGAAACAAAAGCTTCTGATACTGTTGAGAAGGAAATTAATGCTAGTAACAAGGTATCGTCAGTTTCTTCAGTACCTGTTAAAGAAGAGCTGGTTACACAAAATAAAGATAAACTAGAGATGGTGCCTTTAAAGAATTCTTCTTACGATTCTTTGAAGAAAGAACAAAATAAACCTAATATTAGTACAGTCCTTGATCAGAAGGATAAGCCATCAGTCAAAGATTCTGAATTGGTAACGTTTAATACTTCTCAATCAGTTGCTCCTAATAACTCAGCAGATAACAATGTATCCAATGGGTTAAAACCAAGTCTCTCTAAACCTGAAAGCAAAGTTCCATCTACAATTCAAAAGGAAATCATTGATCAAAATAAGGAGAATGCATACAACAAGTTGGGAGAAGTGTCTGGATTGACCACACTTTTGAAAGAAAGTACAAAAAATAAACCTTTTAATTCTTTCCAAAAGAAAAATGGAACATCTACTCCTCAAACAGTTACATATACAAAACCAGGATTCTTACAAGGATCTTTTGGCCATATGACCACAAAACCCACAAAGGCCACAAAGCCATCAAGTATTGCGAGACCATCATCAGGACCAAATGTTGCAAAGATACCATCAGGATCAATAAAGAATCGTCCTGGCTCCCACGAAACAAATCATTTCAAGCCAACAGAAGCAACAAAGATCAAAAGACCTGATGGAAATTCGAATTTAGAAGAAAAGTGGGCACTTATTCCTCAACAACATACTGCATCAACAGCGAAGCTTCCAAGACCATCAGCGTCTACTGTTAACGAAGCGAATAAAGATTCTCTAAGACCTCAAGCCCAGCGACCACAAGTTGCCTTAGATGCTTCTCAAAGCGCAATAGGTCTCGATGGAAGTATTATGAGCCTTGATCCAGATATCGTATCTTTTTCCAACCTCTGTAATCAACTAGCATTTAGTTTCTGGAGTGCAGCTAACAAAGGACTTAGCACCTCAAGATCCTTGGCTCTATCTCCCTTCGGAATGACTAGCATGTTAGCCATGGTCTTCTTAGGCGCTCGAGGACCTACATCAGATGAGATGAATGAAGTATTGAAGTTAGATGATGTTGCTACTTTCAATCCCCACTTGGTTTTCCAAAATGTCACAGATACAGTCAGTCTCGCTAGGAAACAGGGTATAGCTAATGCCGCCTTTGTGAGAGAACTTTTTGCTGATAAAGCCAAGGTTGGAAAGCTCATGCCCTTTTACAAAGAACAGGCACAGCAATTCTACGAAGGATACGTTGAGGAATTGAATTTCGTTGCTATCAGCGACATCGTAAGAAGAAGAACAAATCTCTTAATCAGGAAGCAAACTGGAGGTAGGATCAGGGACTTTGTCAGAGCTAACTCAGTACCTTTGAGGCCACCTTTAGCAGCTTTGTCAGCCAACGTTTTCCAAACAGAGTGCAATTCGAGTGCTGCGAGTTCAGATGGCAGAGATGGGGAATTGTACTTTGCAGTGTCGCCTGCAATCAGACAGAGAAAGTTGATACCAGTTCCTGCAACTGTTTGGAAGTCTGGAGTCCTCGCTGGATATGAACCAAGTTTAGATGCAACAGTCATTGCTCTAGGAGGAATGGAAAAATTGGTATCAACCATTTTTATTGTTCCTGGTCAACAAGGGCATACGGCTCCAGGAGATAACCTTGAGAATCTTGAATTGAGGTTGATAAAAGGTGCCTTGCGTGATGGAGCTTGGGAGAAACTACTCAAGGTATTGATACCTCGAACATCGCTGGAGCTTCAAGTGCCTAAATTTAGTCACAGATCAATAGTAAATGCCACAGCTGCCTTGAAGAGGATGGGTCTCGCAGAACTGTTCACTAAACATGCTGATCTGAAAGGGATCAATGGTGTTGGTCACGACCTACATTTATCTGATTTCCTCCAGGTAAGAGATCATTAACAATCTTCTGATTCCGAATCTTTGTTAAGAACCAAAATTTATGAACTCAGACCCCTGAAACCCGAAGTCCGTGGATTTTGACTCTTAAAATTTTTTTGGATATCTACCATGAAGCTAAAAGCTGTAGTAAAATTTCACAGCGATAAAATAAATTTTCGATTATTTATTACAATATGCATTTTTAGGCCCTTTTTAAAAAAATCCATATCACCCTCTAGATTCATGGTGATGATGCCGTTTTTCTTTTAAAATATGTATTAAGAATGTCTTCATACAATGAGAAAATCGCTATTATAAAAAAACGCAATTTGTTTATATAAAAACCCATTGTTTATAAACAAATTGATTTTTTTTCAACTTCTGCACCTTGGAGACAAGTTTTTCAAATTAAAACAGGATCTTTACTTTCAGCCGATTCGTGTAATGCAAATAAATGTTGGTATTTCCTTTTACTTTTCAAATTATTCGAGTTTGAAGCGTGCGGCGGACACGCTGGATCGCGCGCTGCGTACTTGATCGCGCTTTGGGCACACTTGTAAATTATATGACAGAATTATTTATTCGGAAGCAATATATTAGGTTCGCAACTAAGTTCCCGCTGTTTTTTTGATGAAAATGTAACTTTATTGTGAAAAAATATTTACAAATGAATAATTCAAAGTATTGCCCATCGTTAGCTACAACTTTTGCCTATCTTTCTGGTAGAGTTCGAATACCGTTACGGTAAAAGTGTTCATCTTTTGAGGCTATCTACGAATCAAGCCATTTTTCGATGTCCTCATATGAGCGGAACTGCTGATCAGCCAGACCATGTGCCATCGACCGGAACAAGTAATAATCGGACGCCGCAATATCTGGGGAATACGGCAGGTGGGGTAGGACTTCCCATTTGAGCATTTCCAAGTAGGTTTTAACGGGTTTGGCAACGTGAGGCCAGCGTTGTCATGCTGTAGAATCACTTTTTCTTGCCTTTGCTCGTATTGTGGCCGTTTTTCGCGTAGTGCTCGGCTCAAACGCATCAATTACGTTCGATACCGTTCACCAGTGATAGTTTCGTTCGGTTTCAACAGCTCATAATAAATAACATCAGCGTCTTCGAAGGATTTTGGCCTTCCTTCACGCGGACGGTCGTCAACATCGAAATCAACGTCTTTGAAGCGACGGAACCAATCACGGCACGTTGTTTTACTTAGAGCAGCATCTTCGTAAACTTTTTGGAGCTCTCAATGCACTTCAGCCGCCGTTTTCTTCGAGTGAAAGAAGAAAATCAACACTTACCGCAAATGACGATTATTTGGCACAAAATCAGACATTTTCACACAACCAAAAGTATATGACGCCAAAACAAAATCACTAATATGTCAAAACGGTTTGTTTACCATATGTCTAAGCTTGGTTCATGGCGTTTTGGATATGTCAAAATCGATCAGCACTTACTGTTGGAGCCATCTATTCACAAACAGCGGGAACTTAATAGCGCACCTAATATATTTATTCATAGAATATTATTCATAAAACAACGTTTTTGTAGTTGGTCGTAGATTTTTGTTTTAAAAAAATCATTTTTTGTACACAGTTGCAACCAAACATTCAGTGTCTTCTAAAATGCTTTTGAACACGATTTTTCCATCAGTTCCCGGCACGTAGCTGTGAAAATGACTATTTTTCGGGATCTGTTTTGCCGCCAAGTATTGTGATTCAAGTAATTTTTTTTGTCCGATAGCGGAGCGAAAACTCTCGTTTTCAAAACGATGACGCCTGTAAAGAGGGGAGGATCGAAAAAGTTCGAGGCACAACGAACGATGTGGTAGCACATATGGCCGAATTTATAAACTATCAAATATAACAATTAATCAATTTTATAATAATTTTTTAGCTCAATTGTATATAAAGGGTGATCAATTTAGAGGTATAGGATTTTAAATTGAAATAAAACAACGAAAATTCAAATTGATAGGGCAATCTTTTTTATTTTTGCGTAGAACCATTGACAACATTTATTTTTTAAAGATAACCCCTTTCAAATGTTGGCCGCAACTGCGCTTTAATTCGTACGTCCGTAAACACCAATTTTGTATGACTCCCTCGAGGACTTCGGTCGGTATCTCGCTAATAACTTCAGTAATGTTGGCTTCCAATGCCTCAATAGTAGCTGGTTTATCCACAAAACATTTAGACTCTACATACCTAAACAAATAAAAGTCCAAAGGTGTGATATCACACGATCTTGGAGGCCAATCCACCGGTCCGAGACGAGAGATAAATTGCTCACCGAAACGACTACGCAGTAAATCCATTGTTTCACGGGCTGTATGACATGTAGCTCCGTCTTGTTGGAACCAAATGTCGTGGAGATTACGGGCTTCAATTTCCGGCATCAAAAATCGCCCAAGTAGTGCCATAAGATAGGCCAAGTTGTTGAGATCAGTGCCGAATCGATTCTTCCGGGTCTTCGGCAAAACTCTCATTTACAGTCGCAATATTCTTTACAGTTCGGGCTGTACGTGGTCTAATCGGTCGAGTATCATCCAATAATGTTAAATTATTTTCGAGTTTGCCGATGGTATGCCGAATAGTGCGTACGGTAGGACGATTATGTACACCATAAATTGGCCTGAGCGCGCGATAAACACTTTTCACAGAGCGTTCATTTTCGTAATATAATTGTACGATTTGTAAACGTTGTTGAGGCGTGAGTCTTTCCATGATAAAATGTCAATAAAAACTGAATAAAATTGTGTATTTAGTTTGACAGTGGTCACGCGTGACATGTCAATAAAACCCTATTGGAAAAAGTACCTCCAATTTGATCACACTTTATATATTTTCAAACGCGAAAACTCGCATAGAATTTTTTTAGAGTCTGGTCATGTGGCAAACAAGAACGTCGACGCGCTCGCCCTGGTGCACGCAGCGCGCGATTCATCGTGTGCGCCGCGTGATTCAAACTTGAATAATTTGAAAAGTAAAAGGAAATACCAAAATTTTTTTGCATTACAGGAATCGGCTGAAAGTAGGGATCGTATTTTAATTTTAAAAACTTGTCTCCGAGGCGCAGAAGTTGAAAAATAAAATCAGTTTGTTTATAAACAATGGGTTTTTACATAAACAAATTGCGGTTTTTCATAATACAGATTTTCTTATTGTATGAAGACATTCTTAATACATATTTTAAAAGAAAAACGGCATCATCCCCATGAATCTAGAGGGTGATATGGATTTTTTAAAAAAGGGCCTGAAAATGCATATTGTAATAAATAATCGAAAATTTATTTTATCGCTGTGAAATTTTACTACAGCATTTAGGTTCAACATATCTATACAAAAACTGTTTAATTGTCAAAATCCACGGACTTTGGATTTTAAGGGTTTGAATTCAAGGATTTTGGCTCTAAGTAAATCAATAGTTTAATATTAAGCTTCAGCTAAATCATCCTTCACTTTCTCTGACACTTATTTTGATGTTTATTTCAGATGAACTTGTTCAGTACCTGTGGAGACGAGAATATTTCAAGTGGTCGACATCACGTGGAGATTTATCCTGGACCTCCATTGAGAAATTTCCGAAAAATGTCAGACTACGATGAAAACCTTGATGCCTTGGCAAATGGAGACTCTGATCCTGAGAGCGAAGAATCTTGGTCTAGTCTTTCAAATGTTGAGGACGATCCTATGGGTCAAGAATCAATTGGTAGATCGTCCAGGCAGGGTGAAAATTCAGAAAAACCAAGACTCAAATTAGATAGGCCTTTCCTGTATTTTGTGCGACACAATCCCACTGGTTTGATTCTACACATGGGGCGATTCAATCCTAGACTGTTACCCTAAACTTATACTTAACTATCTTTAATTTTTACCTATTGATATAGCGTTTCGACTCGATGCTGTTAAATTTGATATAAGAATCCAAGGTCTCATCGACCAAATCAAAGGCATATGTGGCGTGGAACGAAGAAACCCGGCTAACAGCACCAAAGACGAAATTTGAGTCTTTTCATGATTTTGAGAGACAGAAGCATGCTCTATCGAATGGGCCTATGCACAAAGCTGTGCGATCAAAAGTGACCGAAATCTAACGCATTTCATCTCGCGTTTATTTTTATTTCGAACGGACCCGTCTCAGAGAAACGCGATTTTCTTGAAAAGTTAAAAGGTGCTGTTATCCGGGTTTCTTCATTCCACGTCACATATTTGTAAAAGTTTTCTTGTTCGAGTCGATTGCTGTCCTAGTAATTTTTATTTATTCCATGACGCCTGTTCAGGATGAACATCTCATCTGCTTCTCGTGATCTTTCTAATCACGTAGCTTTATTCCAAGAAAGTAAGATCAAAAGAAGGTCCAAACGATTTCAGGGAATTTCGAAAGCCCTAAACACACAATAGTTGTGAATTACAAAACACTTGTATATACAAAAATTTATTGGTTTTATTAGACTCATTGATTCAAGTTTGGATTCTGTTTGAAACTGAGACTTGACTAACTTTTATCATCTATATGATTCTTTACCTAGTACATATAGTTGTAACCCATTAACCGTAAAGTATTAACAGTATCGTTATTATCGTACTTAGTTCGTGAGTGTGTGAGAAATAGAATGAGTGCGTGTACATATATGCAAAGGACATAAAGTTTTTCTAATTGAACCTCTTTTGAGGCAAGTCTATCGAAATTTAATTCTTCGACTTGATGAGTAAAAATCTTGATTGTAAATGTAAAACGTGCGTAGTAGAACCAAAGCTGCGCCCTATTCAAAATTTGATACCATTTACTATTATTATTATTATTATTATTATTATTATTATCATCATCATCATCATAATTATTATTATTATTATTATTATTATTATTATTATTATTATTACCGTAATCGTGATTTATTACTGTTCTTTACTATAATGAGGTTATTATTAATTCATTATTGATTATAGTTATTGTCCTGAATCTCAAACGCCGTCCAATAATTAGGTACTTAAATCTTAGACTGGTGCAATATGGTGACGTAGCTAGAATCAAGTTTTTCAGGGGAAAATAGTGAGCTAGATTATGGAGTGTCGTTAGCAAACCAACTTATAGTGTATTATAGTATTTAGTGAGCGGTTATTTGTATCTTTGTGAAAAGTAAGGAACGGATAGATAAGGGATTTGTATTGCCTGGCTACGTCACTGATGCAAATTGTTATGCGATAAGTTATATGAATGTACGAGGTGACACTGAAAATAAAGTATCGAAACATAAAGATACACGTTTGTATTTTTATTTATCAACAAAAACAATTTTTCTTTATTCAAATATTTTTTTCCCTATTATATCTCTTCAGGTCACAAACTGTAACCTTTTAAGATGTGTCTCTCCCTTTTTGATATTTTGTAACTATTTATGAGATCTTGAATAAATAGAAAACTAAATTCGAACCTGTATCACTACAAATTCAAATTCATCTTAACGTTCAAACAAAAGTATAATTTTTCTTTCCTTCTTTTTTTGTTGGTTTCTCATAATCGTTGATCCTAAAAAATTTTTGGTCCAAATTTGCTCGTTTTTTTTGCATTTTAAGAGTTTGAACGGTTTCAAATTCTTGAAATTTTGACAGAAATTTCAAACTCAACTAATTAATTTGTATAGATAACTTTCATTAAATTGATTTTATGATTATAATTTATCATTGCGGATAAAACTTCCATTTATTTTCTTGCTTGAATTCAACTGCATTCGATTTAATTTAAAGAGAGATGATTAATTTAAAAAAATTCCTTGGGACGCAATTGAATTAATTTTTGATTAGAGATGATGTTATTCGAACTTATATATCTTTGCATCAGAGTCACTAAATCTGATAACTGATAGACTTGTACTTGCTTCGTATTACGTAGCGGAATTCTTTATCATTTTATTAACTTTAACTGTTACTTGCTTCAGTTTCGACGATCTCGGGCGACTCAAATGGACTCATTTTGACGGATCCCCTTGATCGCATTTTTCTTTCTAATTTTTTCTCATTTCGGGAAACAACAAATGCCTAGACCTCCGGGAGTATATTACCATTTTTAAAATGTGAAATAGTGAAAATCAGATGATTAAAAATATGTAAGGCAATTTTAACTTCATTTCATCAATAAATTACTTCGAGAGAAGGATTTTCAAACCTAATCAAAACAAACATGAGAGTGGCTACTTACACTTACCAGGTAAGAAAACATTAAATTTTTTAAACTAATATTACTTTAAAAATAACTGCACACATATTTGTGAAGCAAGAGTAAAATTTAATTAGAATTCAAATAACAAATGCCTTAAAACTGATAATGTTATTTAAAAACATCGGATAAGGTAATAGCGTAATACATGATATGATAATAGTACATTGTGCAACTAGGGAAAAAAAAATTTATTTTGCGAGTGTGAAGTTTGATGCCCGAGCAAAGCGAGGATAACAACCACACGAGTAAAATAAATTGTTTTTCCCGTGTTGCACACGATTTTTTTTTCTACTAGCGGGTCAGAAAGTGGATTTGTTTGTTGGCCATAAAGTCCACTTTATGGCCCGCTAGTAGAAAAAAAATTTGAATTTCTTCATGTGTAATTTTTAAAAATTTAATATCTTTGATGAATGTATATCTTCGTTATCACATTTATTGTTAGTAGACATCTAAAATAGTTTTCATATAGATATGCATTTTTTCAATTCCAATTCCTAAATACGAGTAAATCGTAATTAGTATTTTTGATTTAACCTTTTGTAATAAATACTATAATCAATGAAAACGTAAGGATTATAATACATAATAGAAATTTGTTGAAAAGAAAGTGTCATATTGTGATTAAGACTTCAAGTTATAAGTTGCAAAATATTTTATTAAGGTAGTTCTTCGACGAAAATTAGACCTCAGGCAAAAATAGATAATTTTGCTTTCAAGAATAACAATATTATTATTGAAGGGCTATTTTGGAAGAGAAAAGATTAATTTCCATGAGAAAAATTTATATAGAGAAAAATAATTTTATTAATAAATTTTATTTTTGCCCCAACTTTTTTTCTTATCACTTTTTACCAAATTTTAAAAAATTATGCGATTCTAATAAATTCCGAATCACTTTTTCAAGGAAAAAATTCTCTACAAGTTTAACGTTTCCAATTTTTTAAAATAAATCAATTATTATCAAATTTAGCAATATGTTTACAAAAATTTCGTTTTGGAAATTCTTTTTTAATGGTTTCAGCTATTAAAGAATTTATTTTCAAAAATTGGAAACTGTTAAATTGTAGAGAATCTTATTCCTGAAAACATGATCCGTGATTCATTAGAATCACATCATTTTTTTAAATTTGGTAAGAAGCGATAAGAATAAATGTTCGGGTATAAATAAAATTTGTTAAATGCATTATTTTTCTGGATTTCAAATTTTTTCATGGAAAATAATCTTTTCTCTTTCAAATTAGCTCTTTAATAATATTATTGCTATTCTTGAAAGCCAATTTATCTATTTTTGCCTGACGTCTATAATTTTCATGGACGAACTACCTTAAATGTTCATTAAATTATCTTAATAATTGTTTTAATTATTCATAGCAATAATAATTTAATACATATTATTTAAATGTTTAAATTTATATCTTCGAAAGCTGCTTCCTAGCTGAAAAAACCTATATGAAAATTTCACGAAATTCTAAAATTTTTGAGGTATATTATTAATTTTTTGCGTGCACGTAAATTTTTATTAAAAATACCATTTAAAGTGCTTTTAAAGCTTCACTTCAAATTCACGTGGAATTCAATGTGAATTTTTTCAGCTAGGAGAGATTTCAAACCATCGTTTATCAAACAAAAATCTCATTATTTATAATTACTATAGACGCGCCACAGAGAAAAATGGATTTTCAGGATCAATATCTAGATATTCAACTATATGACAAGCATCTCATATATTCAATTAAAATATCTAAATATTCAGCTGCAATATCAGAGATATTCATATTAACCTATTTCAATATTTCAGATAGTGAAGCTGAATATTCAGATATTATAGTTTAATATATAGATATTAAAACTGAATATGTAAGATGTTTATCACATAGTTGAATATCCATTTTTCTCCGCGCGTGCATGCTCAAAAAAAATTCCTCAAATTCGGAAAGTTCAGCACTTATTTTTACAACTTGATTTTTGAGTAGATTTTACAAGAAGATGAGTTCAACCAACAGATTTTCTGTACGTTTCACCTTTCTTCCAGTAAAATCTACTAATTTCTAATTTTGTCATATTTTCTCGATTTCTCTGTACACTATGTGAAACGTATAGAAATTCTATTAATTGAATTGAAATTCTTGTAAAATCTACTAAAAAGTCAAGTTGTAAAAATAAATACCGAACTTCCTGTAAATTGAACGAATCTTTTTTCTACGTGTGAATATAAAGTATGTCTTTTTACTTGTCTTCGCAGTCTGTTATTTGCGGTTGAAGATAAGACTTCGCGATAAGATAGTTGGATACCAAGGTAAACGTAATTGTGTGATTATATTCTGTTCATGTTGTAATTCAATATTAAAAGGCTTTTAACTCAGAACTGTGAACAAACGATCTCTTATTGAATAAAGAAAAATGATTTTCATAAATATTTGAAAGTGAAAACTATAAAGATACTACATAATTAATAAATTTTTTTTCAGTGATCATTTTATTAATTTGGCCATTGAATTAATTTAAAGTACCAGTGAAAATTTCAAATGCATATGCAGACTTGTATCTTTGTGCCTTTCACACGAAACATCTACACGCCTCCTGTGCAGAGGTCACTTAATCATTTAATGTTAACAGAGAGAGATCATCTGGATATCAAATCAGTAGGTTGATGTTAAGTACATTGTTTTCATATGATTACGTACATAATCATAGTTTTAATGTGTCAATAAAAGTGTAGTTGCTCATTAAATACTCGTATTTTGAAGAATAAAAAATACAAATGGTATAATTAATCAGCTTAGTGAAATTATGATACTGTAAATTGGAGAACCGTATATAAATTCAACAATTTTGATTTTTTTTTCAGAATCGTTGAATTATGCGGGGATCCACGGGGGTACGTCGGGAAATCTTCCATCTTCCTCGAAACGCGATGGAAGACACACTCAACACTTATCACTACAGAGTACGTTATAATTCTTAAAAGACGAAAGTAACAATATTTATACAATGTACCTAATAATAATTTACTAACAATATAAAGAGTGATATTAAGGGGATCCGCCACCTTTAATTGGTATATATTAGATTTTTTTTACATTTTCCAAAATTTTTATTTTTTTATTCTCTATACTTTTCTCAGCATGTGTGTAAATTTTCAGCGCAGTTTCATTTTTTTTTCTCGGAAAAATAAATAAAATTAAAAGTTACTACGATTTAGGAATAACGCGTTTGTGGCGAAAATTACCTTTTTAAACAAAATAGTTTGTTTATTTATTTACTAATATTTCTGAATTGTATGCACTCAAAAAAAAGTCCAGCTAGAACAACCGTAATTCTGGTTAGGTCATATTTAACATTATTTTCTGGTTAAAATAACTAGAAATTCAGGTTATTTTTACCAGACTTTGTAGGAATTACTAAAAAATTTGTTTGAAATAATTAGAATTCTGGATGAAATAACCAGAAAATAATGTTAAATATGGCCTAACCGAAATTCTGGTTGTTTTAACTGGACCAATCGGTTTGAAATTTTGCACAGTACTTCTTCACATAATTCACCAGGTATCCTTGGGAGCTATTTTGTTTATTTTAATAATTATTAATTTTACATTAACAAATTAGCCGATTTTTTTAGCGAAAATAAGTTTTTTGGCTTCTAAGTGCTAAGAAAAATTGAAAAATCGAAAAAAAAATCCTCTCAGGGTTACCTCGAGAAATATCTCCCATAACAAATGCACTTAGACTTTTTCGTTTCAAATAATTCTGTTGCGAGTTATGATGTACACAGCAAAACAACTTTTTTTCGAGGTGCCTCCAGAGATTTACTGTCACTCGCTCAATTTTCAATATTTTGCAATGAAGATTTAGGCAAATATTGTTCAAATGTTGTATTATTATATGAAAATTGACTAAATGAACTAACACTATCTGTATCGCCAAAGACATTCTTAAAAACATGCCTTTTTTTCACTGAATTACACCCCCCCCCCCCCCCCATAAACTCTTTGACTAAAATCTAAAGTATTGGACACAGCCCTTTGAAATTTTTATCACTTATTTTTTGTTATAGTATAAATATTTTTTGGGTATGGAAAGCACTCTAACTAAAAAAAATACCTACAAAATTTTTAAAAAATATTTTGGAGTATTTTTATTAATTTCAAATTAATTAGTTGAGTTTGAAATTTTTGTCACTGCCTACATTATCGGAGGATCACTAGTCGCGTATCAGATAGGATACGTTGTCGACAGGTGTCCTCGTAGACAATTTCAAACTCTTATATCGCAATCTTATATACCGGCAATCGAAAGACCTGGGCTCGAATCCCAGCGCAGTCGAAAGCGTCATTTTTTCCACAGAAAGATTTTCAAATTCTTTAAATATTGAATTTATTTGCATTATTTGCGATATAAGAGTTTGAAATTGTCTACGAGGACACCTGTCGACAACGTATCCTATCTGATACGCGACTAGTGATCCTCCGATAATGTAGGCAGTGACAAAAATTTCAAACTCAACTAATTAATTTGAAATCATTTACAGCCGCAAGGCTGAGCCACTAGGCGATATAAGGAGATCTTCCTGTGGAGAAAGAGATGTCGGACGCCTGTGTAGCTCAGCGGTAGAGCAGTCGACCGGCAATCGAAAGACCTGGGCTCGAATCCCAGCGCAGTCAAAAGCGTCATTTTTTCCACAGAAAGATTTTCAAATTCTTTAAATATTTTTATTAATTTTTAAATTTTATTTGTAACTTTTTTTGCAGTCATTTTACCTTATTTTCCATATCCAAAAAGTTGCTACGCATTGTAAAGAACAAATTAAAAAAAGAATCATGACAATTAGTTAATAAAAAAAAAAGTTATTCAAAGTAAAAAAATGTCAAAAAAATGCCCAAAAAACTCAAAATTTTAATTTAAAAATATATAAAGGTGCAGGAATTGTTCAAAACCTCAAAACCTTTCTAAATAAAGGTACTAAACATAAAAAAATTATATGGGAGGTTTAAACTCAAAAAATAAAAATAAAAGTGAAAATATTAAAAATGGCAGATCCCCTTAATTCTAATGTGACTTCACCGATTTAAGTACACCTGCACTCTTTATTAAAGAATAAAGTCCATTATTATTTTTTTACTCGATGATAAAAAACAATAATGTATTTAATTGGAAGAAAAAATGATTTTTTCTCTTAATTAAAGGATACGGACTGTACGGGTCGATCATTGGCCACGTTGCTGATAGCATGGGTTGGAGCAGCAATGGTAGCATCAGTATTGCTTCGATGGAAGTACATGTGGATTGCACTTGCAGTTTTAACATTACTTTTCTTAATTGCCTGTGGATATGCAGCCTGCAATGCTCGTCGGGCTCACGAAAGGATAGTCTGCAGGAGCGGAGCCAGACAAATGGTCAGGAGAAGAAGGCACTCTCTTGAACATATCCAAACTGTATCTAGAGTCATCGATAGTAATTACGTATGTTCAACTCATTTTAAAATATGATGAATCTTCATAAAATTAATTTAAAACTCACAACATTGATTAACTATGCTTTTATTTTTTAAATTATTGACTGATAATAATATTGGCACTGCATCCCAATAAAAAAAACTAAAAATGTTCTACGGTTCGAGGATCTTAAATCGTAATCAAAACCAGTAAATAATTGCGGCAATTTACTGTGATCATCGAGTTCATTTTTGCAGCAATTATTAACGAATTCAGGTCTTTATCTGCAGTATTTAATTAATCAGGACATTAATTCCACTACCGAGTTTGAAAGGATCGAGACCATTTATATAAATCTTAATCAATTTGTAAAGTAATTTCAATTCTAATTAAAATAATATAGTATGAATATAATCAACTTCTTGAGTGATGTAAGATATAACAAGATGCAATGCGTAATAGTTCCGTAACTGTTGCATAAAGTTTCTTCTCCTGTCTATGTGACGCTAAAGGTAGTTTATCCACAAAAATTAGTCCTTAGGCAAAAAATAGATCATTTTCCTTTCAAGAATAGCAATATTATTATTGAAGGGATCATTTGAAAGAAAAGAGATTATTTTGCAAGAAACAAATTTGAAACAAAAAAATAATGTATTCAATAAATTTTATTTTTACCCAAACTTTCTTTCTTATGGCTTCATACCAAATTTTAAAAAATGATGTCATTCTAATAAATCACGGATCATTTTTCAGGAAAAAGATTCATTACAACTTAACCATTTCCAATTTTATAAAATGAATAAATTATTACCAAATTCAGCAATTTGTTTATGAGAATTTTGTTTTGGAAAATTGATTTTTAATAGTTTCAGCAATTAAAGAATGTATTTCCGAAAATTAGGAACGGTAAAGTTGTAAAGTTTTTCTTTCGTGAAAAAATGATTTGTAATTTATTAGAATCACGTCATTTTATAAAATTTGGTATGAAGCGGTAAGGAAAAAAGTTCGGCAAAAATAAAATTTGTTAAATACATTATTTTTCTGCATTTCAAATTTTTTTCATGGAGATCAATATCCTTTGCGAACTTTTAAATTATTGTCATCAATCGATGTTGGTTATAAAAGACAATAAAAAAAACGTTAATACTAACAATATGCAAGTCAATCAAAAATAAAATAGTATGAGAGCAAGAGTATGATGCTCTGCTATCAAGATAGATTTTAAAACTGTCAATAATAATATAAGAAACTTTATAATCTGGAACTGTGTGGAATTGTTGTCAATTAAATTGATAAGAATAATAATAATAAACCAATTTTAAATAAGCGATCGATAATAATTAAGATTCATGGACCAAGATACATTTAAATTTGTAATTTTAGTCAATGTAATAATAATGATTAATTTTTAAGGTATAGTTCATCCACGAAAATTAGTCCTCAGGCGAAAATAGATAATTTTGCTTTCAAGAATAGCAATATTATTATTGAAGGGCTGATTTGAAAGAAAAAAGATTATTTTCCATGAAAAAAATTTGAAATGCAGAAAAATAATGTATTTAACAAATTTTATTATTGCCGAACTTTTTTCCTTAACGCTTCATACCAAATTTTACAAAATGATGTAATTCTAATAAATTACAAATAATTTTTTCAGGAAAAGGAATCTTCACAACTGTATCGTTCCAAATGTTTGGAAATAAATTCTTCAATGGCTAAAAACTATTAAAAATCAATTTTCCAAGAAACATTCTTATAAACAAATTACCGAATTGGGTAATAATTCATAATTTCTAGAAAATTTAAAGCCGCCCAGTTGTAAAGAATCTTTTTCCTAAAAAAATGATCTGTGATTTATTAGAATCTCATCATTTTCTGCAATTTGGTATGAAGCGATAAGAAAAAAAGTTGGGGTAAAAATAAAATTTATTAAATACATTATTATTTTGTTTCAAATTTGTTTCTTGCAAAATAATCTCTTTTTTTTCAAATGATCCCTTTAATATTAATATTGCTATTCTTGAAAGCAAAATTATCTATTTTTTGCCTGAGGACTAATTTTTGTGGATGAATTATATGCGGATGAATATACTACATGGACAGTTTTTTTTGGGAGGAGGGTTTGACAAAATTCAACGCTTATCCACGAAGGGGCCTGGGACGTTAGGGGGGGGGGGGGGGGTTGTCAGGCTAGAATCCACGTGGACAACCCATTTGAAATCTTCATTCCAGCAATATTTTTTTTAGAAAAACAAGAAATACTAAGAATATTTTCACAACTTTTTGTTTAGACTTCAAACCTTGTTTAAACTTACGTTTTCAAACAAATCCTAATTATCGCTCATCCATCGCTCCTTTTGGTCTCCTTACCTTTGAAGACCAATAATATCTATACAGTCGGGCTTCTCAATAAGAGGGTTCTCAATAAGGGCGCTTCCCTTAATCCGTGATCGAGCAGTACCCCCACTATCGTGCTTGTTTTGAATACCACGGGATTCATCTCGAGCAAGCGAGTTTTTCTCTAGAGAGTGGGGTACCACAATTTTCGGAAATTCCTTCCCTTACAGCCCCATGAGCACTCTTATTGAGAAACTCGACTGTATTTTCATAAAATATGTGGGGGTGTCAGAAAGTGATGAAAAATTGTCCACCTGGTATATGGATGACTCCCTACCTTAAGTAAAAAAGTTTAGTAGCATATTATAAGATTTATCAAGATGTTCAATATCTGTAATTTTGTTTACGCTATTATTACCTTCTTTTTCTTATATAGACCATTTCAGCAAAATTTCTTTTTTGAAAATTAGTTTCATGATTTTTTTTTCCATAGAAATAATAATAATACAATATTTATGTTCATGAAAAATGTTCATAGGTTGCTGAGCCACCTACGTATCAAACCTTTTGGGTATCAGACTTACCACCAGCTTATTCAGCAGTAACCAGTACTCAACCTCCAGGGTTAATTCCAAATTACCATTTGAACATAGGGGAAGAAATCTCGACACCGATTGGTCCTAGGCTATCGAACCCACCACCTTATTCAGTAGCGGTTCAATCAGATACGTCGACCTCACCGATCAGTCAAACTGCAAATAGAACCTTGGAGCCGAATGTGCAGAACTTCCAAGTCATTAATCAATCTGTAGGTCAACCTTGGGCTCTACAGGTGCAGCCGGTTCAGCAAATTGTTAGAAGTCAATCTTTTTCCACACTTCCCCAACGTAACCAGGACAAAGCTCCAGAAGAACAGCAAATTTCTCAAAGTTCCGGCTCTGTTCTATCTGCTGGAACGGGCTACTTGAGCAACATCATTAGTTGCACCTTTGGCAGGGCTCAAAAGAGAATTAACGTGGATCAAAATGATCATCTTCAATCTGCCACGAACGAGGAAAGGCCGAGTCAGAATATTGCAGAAAATGCCAACAGTAATCGGAAAAATTCGAGCAATAATAATAATCAGCACCCGGAACCAGTGAACGAAAAAAGTAAAGTCGCTCAGGAGAAACCAGCTACCTCTGATTAATTATCACTTTGGTAATTTGAAATTTTATAAAATGGAATCCAAATCCTGAGGGTTTATTCATTTGAAATGTACATTGTGAAGAAATGCACAAAAAAAATACGCTTGGTAATTTTTTAGAGAAATTTGTGAATATTCCCAAAAGGGGCCATCCATATACCATGTGGACAATTTAGGGGGTAGGACGAAATTTCAAGCTTGTTCACGGGGGGGGGGGGGGGGTTAGAATCCACGTGGACGCACGTTCCCCTACATCTGCGAAAAATATTTCTAAAGATATGTTCAAACATCTCAAATCACTATACAGTCAAGACTCGGTTATTGCAAGACGAGAGGGGCTCTCACCACTGGAACTATCGATAAAGTTGGTTTTAAGAGCAAACAGTGGATTGGCTGTCGCCTCAACCGCAGTATGGCGTGTACAGTAAAGGTGGGGGTAAGGGGAACGCTCGGGCCTTGCAATAGACGAGTCTTGCAATAGATGAGTCTTGCAATAAACGAGTTTTGACTGTAACAGGCTTTAAAGAATAAAAACTTTAAGCATGTTTAAAATAGTATTTACTTACCATTTTCCTCTTTGAAATATTCGTTCTAACGATCCCTGTTTAGGAGAACATGAAAACCTAAAAATATTTTTACGACTTTTTGTTTGGACTTCTAAGCTTTTTAAGCTCACATTCTCAAGTAAATCCTAATTATCAGCTGATTCATCGCTACTTTTGGTCTCCTTGATTTTGAAGACCAATAATATCTATACAGTCGGGCTTCTCAATAAGAGGGTTCTCAATAAGGGCGCTTCCCTTAATCCGTGATCAAACAGTACGCCCACTACCGTGCTTGTTTTTAATACCACCGGATTCATCTCGAGCGAGCGAGCTTTCCTGTAAAGAGTGGGGGTTCCACAGTTTTCGGAAATTCCTTCCCTTGCAGCCCCATGAGCACTCTTATTGAGAAGCTCGACTGTATTTTCATAAAATATGTAGGGGTGTCAAATAGTCATGAAAAATTGTCCACTTGATATATGGATGGCCCCAAAAACTTGGGGTTTTAAAAATATGTTCCTTAACAAATTTAGAAGGAGGGGTCAGAAACAAAATCTTAAAAAATATATTTTACAAGTTTTACAAGAAAGTTTAGGGGAATTACCCATGAAATTATTTACATTATAAAGTAAATTTCAAAAGATATAATCCTCTTGAAATTATTTCAATCATTAATTATAAAAACCTGTGATAATGATTTTAATTTTCAGTCATTAATTCACTTTGGAACAAGGCTGTGTTGAAGCTATGAAACCACGTGAAACTGTAAATATATCGAATGTGATACGAGACTTCAGGAGAGGGTGGTTTAAATTATAATTATTAATTAAATATTGATTTACGTTATTGGATTACTTTTTATAGCTTGATTTTCTGTTATTTTTTCTGAAATAATCAGTTACGACGTATATTTTTTAACGTCAGTCGGTAAATCTGAAGTCTGGAATAAATCCTGTACGCGATAAAGATATGTTTTATAGTATCTTTAAAAATGTACCTTGCGATTGTAACCATATGAGGACAAACAATGAATAATATTTTCAAGGAATGTACGTACGTTTCACATGATTGTTTGATAATCATTAATTAAAAAACTTATAATCAATTTATCGTCTAAGAAAATGTATTGCATAAACATGTTAATAACTTATTCAGTCTTAATTGTCGAGAATTAGTTTACAAAATGTAAATAAATAAACAATGTAAATAAAAAATTCAGGTTAATTATAATACTTTTTAGGAAAATAAAATATTTTGATGGTGTCTATTTTGAGGTTGTTGCCGTGCCAAAAAAGGTCTCCCGAAAAAAAAGTTTTTCTATGGTTTTAAGACTAGAAATGATATCAATCGTGTCATTGGATTTTCATAAAGCATGACTTATTTTTTCGAGTAAAATATTTTCTACAACTCTACTGTTTTCAATCACAAAAGGAAAGTTTTCAGTGACATTAATCATTAAAAGAATTTTTTGAATAGAAAAATTTTTGTTTTGAATAACTATATTTAAAGATTCTTTTGCTTATTCACAAAATTGAAAAGAGTAGAGCTGAAAAAAATATTTTCCCTAATAAAAGGTCTCTGGAAAAAAGAGTATTTATATGATTTTAAGACTAGAAATTATATTATCAATCGTGTCTCATTGAAAACATGATTTTTTATAAAGAAAACTTAAAACTGACGAAAAATAATACTTTTGCTTTTGTAAGAAAATTTTTTCTTGGTAACGCTTCTTATCACTTTTTAAAAATTATTGGATTTTCATAAAGCATGGATTATTTTTTCGAGTAAAATATTCCCTACAACTCTACTGTTTTCATTCTCAAAAGTAAAGTTTTCATTGGCTTAAATTGTTGAAAGAATTTTTAAAAAGAAATTTTTGTTTTGAATAACTATATTTAAAGATTCTTTTGCTTATTCACAAAATTGAAAAGAGTAGAGCTGAAAAAAATATTTTCCCTAATAAAAGGTCTCTGGAAAAAAGAGTATTTATATGATTTTAAGACTAGAAATGATATAATCAATCGTGTCTTATTGAAAACATTATTTTTTATAAAAAAACTTAAAACTGACGTAAAATAATACTTTTTCTTTTGTAAGAAAATTTTTCCTTGGTAACGCTTCTTATCACTTTTTAAAAATTATTGGATTTTCATAAAGCATGGCTTATTTTTTCGAGTAAAATATTTGCTACAACTCTACTGTTTTCAATCTCAAAAGTAAAGTTTTCATTGGCTTAAATTGTTGAAAGAATTTTTAAAAAGAAATTTTTTTTTTGAATAACTATATTTAAAGATTTTTTTATTTATTTACAAAATTGAAAACAGTAGAGCTGAAAAGAGTATTTCCCCGAAGAAAGGTCTCCGGAAAAAAAGTTTTTCTTCAATTTTCTGACTAGAAATGATATCAATCATGTCTCATGAAACAAAAAACGTTCATTTTTATTTAAAAAATTTAAAACTGACTATAAATAATACTTTTAATAATGTTTTTTGTAATAGAATTGTTCTTTGGTAACGCTTCTTATCACTTTTTAAAAAATTATTGGATTTTCATAAAGCATGGCTTATTTTTTCGAGTAAAATATTCCCTACAACTTTGCTGTTTTCAATCTCAAAAGGAAAGTTTTTAGAGACATAAATCGTTAAAAGAATTTTTTAAATAGAAAAATTTTTGTTTTGAATAACTATGTTTAAAGATTTTTTTACTTATTCACAAAATTAAAAACAGCAGAGCTGAAAAGAATATTTTTCCCAAAAAAACCATGATATATCATTTCAAGTCTTAAAGTAGTTGATCCACGAAAATTAAATCTCAGGCAAAAATAGATAATTTTTCTTTTAAGAATAGCAATATTATTATTGAAAGGCTATTTTGAAAGAGAAAATATTAATTTCCATGAAAAAAATTTGAAATACAAAAAAATAATTTTATTAATAAATTTTATTTTTGCCCCAACTTTTTTTCTAATCAAGTCTTAAAAAAATTAAAAAATTATGCGATTTTTATAAATTACAAATCACTTTTTCAAGAAAAAGATTCCCTACATCTTAACAATTTCCAATTTTCGAAAATGAATAAATTATTATTAAATTCAGCAATTTGTTTATAAAAATTGCGTTTTGGAAAATGTTTTTTTAATGGTTTTAGCCATTAAAGAATTTATTTTTGAAAATCAGAAACGGTGAAGTTGTGGCAAATGTTTCTATGAAAAAATGATTCAGGATTTAATATCATCGCATAATTTTTTAAAATTTGGTAAGAAGCGATATGAAAAAAAGTTGGGTCAAAAATAAAATTTATTAATAAGATTATTTTTCTGTGTTTCAAATTTTTTTCACGTAAAATAATCTTTTCTCTTTCAAAATAGCCCTTCAATAATAATATTGCTATTCTTGAAAGCAAAATTATCTATTTTTGCCTGAGGTCTAATTTTCGTGGATGAAAACTACCTTAAAATCATAGAAAAACTTTTTTTCTAGAAACCAAAGGCACTTTTAGTTTGAATATTTATCCACGTCAAATGGAGAAATGTATAATTTCCTATAGAATATTAAACCTTTATATTTTACATAATTTCCAAATTAGATCAATTTCGGGCCTGAGGCACGATAAAGTCGATTTGCCTTGAGGGTTCAGGGTGAGGTCTTGAAGTGTAACTTTGAGAATACGCCCAAAAAGTACTTTCACTATCTGTCTGATTCTGCGAGACACACAAGTAACATCTATATATTCGATTGAACCTAATGTGTAGGTTGTGCGTATAGAGTTCCTGTACCAAAAATATTAATAAGCTTCAATTTACATTATTGACAACTCTCAACTCATTAAAATACTGTTTTATTTATTGAATATTATACAGGAATTATTATCAGTTTCTAATAATAGATTTTCCACTAATGAATAAATTCACCTGTTTAAAAATGAAAAATATATATAATGTTTGGCAAAACTAGAAGGATTTATTGAGTTTCGAATGAGAAGAAAGATTTATGAGAAATCGTATAAATCAATGTAATATATGAAATGAATTTTGTACGATGAAATCCTTTATTGGAACGCGTAATAAATATTTTTTTTTATAATGCAGTAATGTATCATGACTAATGAGACTATTTTTCACGTTTCTTTTTGTTACTTTGAAAGTAACTGGGAATAAAAAAACAGAGGACGGTTCCTTATAAAAGAGATTTTACAATAAATTCATTCATGGCATAGACTATTCGTCATTTAATGTCAGGCTGTCTTTGTTTTGTCATTAACTCTATTTTCTTTCTTTACCGAATTTGGAAACCTTATGGCTTCCAATCTTAATTGAAACATAACTTTATTTCATTGGAAAACTTTTTTTGTAGAAACTTAAAGAAAACATTTTTTTATCAGATTTCTAATTGCCGTAGTCAACTACGTTTACTTTTTTGTGCATATATGGACAGAAGAATAATTGTCATGTGCTTGTGGAGTTTCCATCAGAATCACGATGGAAAAATGTCAGGTCAACCTCCACCTATAATTGTTCCGATATTGAGAAATAAAACCCTGCGGCTTACAAACATTATTTTTCAATGTTTCTTTGCTATAGGCACCACAATGTTCCTGGCAGTCCTGTCACGCGTTATGGCAATGTAAATAATAGTTACGTTGATTTTATTGAAAGCTGCAATTATAATTACAGAATACTCAAGTCGGGTTTATTACTTTGAAAGTTATTTTTACGATGAGTGAAAGAAATTTATGACACTCTCTAAATCTGAATCAGTCAAAATCTACTAATTATCAATGAAATTTGACTGATTCAAAGAGCTAAAAAGAGGTTACGGTAGATCAGTCAAATTTCACTGATTACTTCAGTAAAAATTAACTGATTTAACAGTAAAAATATTTATTCACTGTTTACTTCAGTGAAAATTCGACCGGCAATCGAAAAACCTGGACTCGCATCCCAGCGCAGTCGAAAGCGTCTTTTTTCCACAGACAGATTTTCAAATTTTTTAAATAATTGATTTAACAGTGAAAAATATTTTTTTCGCTGATGAATCAGTGAAAGAGTGAATCATTGAAAATGATTCGAAAATTTTTGTCTGGGAATTTAGAAATCTAAAAAATTAATGAATTCAAACAAATTTTAAAACCCATAGAATTCAGTTTTTCACTAAATTAATATGTAAAGTTACACTGTTAGAAATTTCTGTATTAAACTTCCTTTACATGTAATGGAAGTTTTTTTCAGTAACGTATATTAAATTTAAAATGCTTTCCTCTTAAAAAATACAAACTTTATTTTAATTTTAATACACATGTGTATATATTTGTATTAATATTAATTTTTCATAATATACAAATCTATTAATTTTAATTTACCACTTGTATATCAAAATATATTAAAATTAATAAGATTTTGAACAGTGTAGAACTTTCGGAAACCTTGGTTTCAAATTTTTAAATATGATACAATTAATTTTAAATAGTGTAAGATAATTTAATTTCTTTTGGAAAATTAAGTCATCAAAATTATGGAAGTCAGGTTTTCTCCTTACAATTTTTGTTGCATGGAAGAAAATAAGGAGATAATATTTTCGAGAGTTTTTCTTTTGCAAAAAAAATATATTTTCTTGCAAAACCCAAGTGAATATGAAAAATATTTATACAATGAAAACAAATATATATATATATATTATGGGAATATAAAAACATTATTTCTGCATTTACATATTCTAACAATTGCAAAAACTACATTCCATCAAAAGAAAAAACAGATTCTATACTTGGGTTATACAAAAAAGAATATATTTTTTTGAAAACCTTTTAAATATGATACAATTAATCTTCAGTAGTCTAAGATGCTTTAATTTCTTTTGGAAAATTGAGTCATCAAAATTACAGGAGCCAAGTTTTCTCTTTACAATTTTTGTTGCATGGAAGAAAATAAGGAAATAATATTTTCGAAAGTTTTTATTTAGCAAAAAAAAAAATGTATCAAAAAATTAAAAATAGTGTTATTATTATTATGAGAATATAAAAATATTATTCCTACATTTACATATTCTAACAGTTGCAAACTTTATCAATTATATGCCATGAAAGGACAAAACAGATTCTATAATATAAATTTAGTTTTTCGATAATTCATAGAATTTAAAATTTACAAGTTAAAGAGTATTAAAATAAATCAAAAATGAAAACTAATTAAAAGCATTGCATGACCAAGTTTTTCAACTCTCTATCATTCTAATACAAAGAATTGCATAGTTTTCGATAAAAGTTGCAATAATTATAAAAGTTTAATTATTTCTAATATATTTTTCGTTGATTTCTTTAATTCCGTTGAGGCAGTTTTCATCCACGAAAATTAGACCTCAGGCAAAAATAGATAATTTTGCTTTCAAGAATAGCAATATTATTATTGAAGGGCTATTTTGAAAGAGAAACATTTTCCAAAACGAAATTTTTATAAACAAATTGCTGAATTTGATAATAATTTATTCATTTTCGAAAATTGGAAATGGTTAAGTTGTAGGGAATCTTTTTCTTGAAAAAGTGATTGTAATTTATAAAAATCGCATAATTTTTTAAAATTTGGTAAGAAGCGATAAGAAAAAAAGTTGGGGCAAAAATAAAATTTATTAATAAAATTATTTTTTTGTATTTCAAATTTTTTTCATGGAAATTAATCTTTTCTCTTCCAAAATAGCTCTTCAATAATAATATTGCTATTCTTGAAAACAAAATTATCTATTTTTTGCCTTAGGACCAATTTTAGTGGATCAACTACCTTAATATTGGTATAACATGCGAGTTCTGTCAAATTGAGCTATGCCCATTGATTCTTAAGGGGATTTATTACATTTTTAGCAAAAAATACGTTTGTAGACTGAATTGCAGTCTAACAAGGGGACAGTTCTAATATTTTACCACGCCCCCTATCTAATCCATAGTGCACTCAAACTGCAAATCCTCCGTTCCATTCGTATATTGCACATGGCAATGCAATTTGTAGTATAAATACCCGAGGATAGACTTCATAGAGCAGAAAATCTTGCATTCAACTATACGTTTCTCAAAGACAAGATGTTTAAGGTAAAACATAAAAAAAATATTTTCTCTGTTCTACGTAGTATTTTTTACACCTTAATTGTACATTTTCTAAAACTTTTAACAGAAGATATTTTGCTCATTATTAGCTATCAATTAATTATTCATCATAAGCTTATTTTTTATATAAATACTGTATTGTTAGTTTTTGACATAAAAAAATAGAAGTGATAGTGCCAGTGAAGATGAAAAAGTGAACAAATTGTGAGAAATGCTGTAATAGATCCATGAAATTCTGGAATAAATCAACAAATTAGTGGAAAATTTGATTAGAGATTAGAATAGATTAATTTATCGTTTTATAAATGAATACCGATTGCTCTCTGGAATTTTTTCGAGTGGAAATTACCGTTGGAGTACATTCATAAAAATTTGTAACCTTTTTTTTAGAAATAATTCCAATGAAATTTGTTAGTAGTTCTTTTTAAATCCTGCTAACTGGATGATCCTTTTTCTGGCATAATTTACTTATCGAGACATTTTTGTAATCAACTACACCAAGCAAAATGGATTTTAAAAATTATAAAAATTGATAATATGAAAGAAATTTAAAACATTAGAAATACAATAAAATTATTTTCAAAATTTCTTTCATGAATAATTTCACAAATTCGAAGTTTTACAACTTTTTCGTCCTGAGCTCAGATTTTGGCTGCATTCAAGAAAAAATAATTGCAACTAATTTGTTACATTACTGACATTCTATTCAAATCTCATTTTGAAATGAATCAAGAAAAGTTAAAAAATATTCATTATTTCGAGTTATTCAACATTTTAAAAAGCTTAGAATTTCCGTTTCTTTGATAATATCTCCATTAATAATGGAATAAAACATTTTGTTTCGGGGTCATTAAATGCAGAATTTTTGTTACCACCCATGCTATTCTAAGAAAAAAAATCGTTATCAGGTATTTCATGAATTAGAAGCTTTTATATGAATGATTAAAGACAAGTTCCCAGCGACTTTTGCATAGCAGTGTATGATACTAATTTTTACATTCTTATAATGAATGAGAAGGTATTAGTTTGATGTGAAAAATGATATTTGAAATTTTCATCAAATCTTTACGATTTTAATTGCCAGCCACATCCGAGCAAAATTGTAAAAATAAGAGCATTTTTTGTGTTTATGAAAAAATAAAAAATAGCCATTTTGATTTTGAATAGTGCTCATAATACTTTACCAATTGTCCTTATAATATTGTTCGATTCAATCAAAATTAGAAAAGTTGCAGTAAGTTAAAACTTGGAAAATTCAATATCAAAATTTCATTTTACAGTTAAATTTTACAAGATATGAAAAAAAAAGTTATGATACAACATTTTTTACTGCATAAAGATCTAAAAATTTGAATCGCAAAACTTTTTTATAAAAAAATTTTTCATTCTAATTTAAAAAGATTCTTTTGAAAATCGAAAATTCAATTTTGTAACCAAAATATGTAAAATACGAAAAAAATGCAAGGATGGAAAATTGTTCGCATCAATAAAGTCTACAAATTTTGTCTTATACCGTTTTTGATAAAATGTATTTCCTTCCAATTTTAAACAAAAACCTTAAAAATTCAATTTTTTAAACAAAATATGTGATATGAAAAAACCCGCTGAGACGGAAATTTTTCGACATGATGTATATTTTCTGTTTTGAAATAAAAAAACGCTATTGAAAATAAAAAATTCCATTTTCAACCAGAATATGGTGAGATACGAAAAAACTGTTGAAATCTAAAATCGTTCGCTTAAATAGAAAGAAAAAAATGTTTAGTATCCGTTTTTATCCGTCTTGAATCATTTTCATTCATCTATAGAAACAATATTAAAATTAAAAACTTCATAAATATTTAACAATACAATTTTTCCTAAGCTTCATTTAATTGACGTATTTCTTTCTAGAAGGTTTTATTAAAAAATACTTAAAAATTCCAGTTACTCATTCTCGCAACCCTTCTGGCGGTATCAAACGCTTACTTGAGCCATGGCCCTGCGATACTGAATCATCCCAATTATGGACCTTATAACGGAGGCTATTCAGTCATAGATCATGGAATAGGAGTTGAAGCCAATTATTTGACACCATATGGACATCGTGGAGTGATTCCTGCCTACGCAAAAGCTCCACTTCCGGTTCCAGTCCCAACTCCAGTTCCAGTAATTCAAAAACTGGCTCACACCGGATATGGATATGCGCCAGCTCAAAATCTGCCTCTTCCACGTGTGCAAGTTGCACCTGCACCAATTGCACCTGCACCAATTGCGCCTGTACCAATTGCGCCTGTACCAATTGCACCTGCACCAGTTGCAGGTGTAAAAAGCACCTATGGTCATACACCTTATGTCGTAGCACCTAGCGTTACTTACTCTCAAACTCCTCCAAAGCAAATTACCCCAGTTTTTCCCATTTCCAAAGCCATCCGAATTCCATACGTTCTACCAAATATTCAAATGCCCCATCCTATTCCAATTCCAGCTGATGTGAATCTCGGCATTTGGTAACAACCTTATCAGATTTTGCACTATTTACTTTTGGATCTTTTGATTCGACCCTGAAGTTACAGAAATTGATACTTTCATATTCAAACCATTGATTATGAAAGTATTGGGATTGAAAGAGAAGATTATTTCAAAGTTGAGATGTGAAAAAAATTTGATAACTAAAATGAGTTAATTTCGAGTTAATTGGAATTAATCTTGAGATTTTCGATTTTGACAAGACTCGAAACTTTTCAAACCATTTTCCCAAAAATAAAAGATGTCGAAAATAGCATAAAATTTGTAAATTATATAGATAGAATAGGTATATGCTCTCTATGAAAAAATGTTTTATATTTTTTCAAAATAAAGAAAAAAGTAATGCATCAACTGGCAAAGTGTACTTTCATTAAAAATGAATTGGCTTGTAGGTGAGCAGAATTATGACTTTAATCATCTTGCGTCATGTGTCTTGTGAACGTCGGTATTGTATCACTGTAGGGCTGCGCCTGAGGCTTCCTGAATTCCCTCCAATCGCAGGCGTGGTCCACTCAAGTGTTCCAGTTTCAGAGATGAAAGTGCCGATTTAAAAAAATTTAATTAAGCTTCGTTTATATTGTCTCTAACGTGTCACACGTAACTCCTTCCAAGAGAGCAGTTAATCTTTGCTCTTTTTTAACCAAAATCCTGAAGTTACATTCTAAAAGTTTCCGCTTTTTCTGAAAAAGTGTTTACTTGATTGCTATATTTTCAACTTTCATTCGTTTTATTATTATTTTAATATTAGTTCAGAAATCCGAATGAGAAAGGGAACATTATCCTTGTCTTTAAGGACACGAAGTCCGGCGCACTATTTAAAGACCTTGAGCCAGGAAAAGGGATTCAGTACTGCCTTCTTTGTTGAAATTGCGTAATTTACATGAAACCGAATCAGGAGAGGTCAGTTGAATTCCGATCTTCGGATCTATCTCCAATTCTTATTTTATTTTTAACATGTAACTGTCCCAGATTTCCGCTGAGAAATCTTAAGTTCGAGAAGCTTTTCTGAAAATTGGCACCCTAGGGCCAATGTAGGGCCATTATGTGTTTTACCCCCTCCAGTAAAGTACTATCAATTAACTCAGAAATCATAGGGAGTCCGCGATTAAATCGCTTACTGGGATAGATAATTGCAAAATGAAGAATTAATAAGCGCCGTATTTCTAATTCAGAAACGTTAATCATCTTTCCCTTTTCATAACGAGAATTTCTAAACTAGATTCGAATATGTACAACTACAAACTACTTCTAATTGAAAATTTCAAGAATCTGAAATAATTCGAA
Organism: Diplolepis rosae; assembly: GCA_030998225.1. Taxonomy (NCBI): domain Eukaryota; kingdom Metazoa; phylum Arthropoda; class Insecta; order Hymenoptera; family Diplolepididae; genus Diplolepis; species Diplolepis rosae. The sequence goes on along the minus strand of JAPYXD010000727.1, from coordinate 6,453,117 downwards.
CCCTTAGAATACCAAAACGAGAAAATTTGGACCAATACAATAATTTTTGAATTTTAGGCATGTTTTGGTCCAAATTTGATCGTTTTGGTATTTTGATAGTTCAAACTATTTCGGATTCTTGAAATTTTCAATTGCTAGAATTTTTTTATTAAGGCCGTGGATAAATCGGTCCATGTGACTAAATTATACATAGCTCAAAGATAACTTTTTTTAATTTACAAAATATCTTTCTGGAAATTTGGGAAACATAACAAAAGACACTTAAGGTCTGATAGTTTTCATAAATCTCTACTAATTATTCCAATAACATTTTTCGATTAAACTAAAATTAGGAAAGTTATAGTATGTTAAAACTTGAAAAAATTCAACATCTAAATTCCATTTTCCAGTTAAACTATACGAATTATGAAAAAAAAAGTTATGATACAAAATTGTTTACTACTTAAATATCTACAAGTTTAAATCGCAACATTTTTTCACAAGATGTATATTCTTTTTAATTTAAAAAAATACTATTGAAAATCCAAAATTCAATTTTTTAACAATAATATGTAAAATACGAAAAAAACGTAAGTTTGCATAATTGTTCGCTTCAATAAGACCTACAAATTTAGTCTAACATAGTTTCAGTTATTTATTTGTAACCATAGAATAAGTTGATTTTAACTGGTCGAGCAAAATTTAAAAAATAACAAATATAAACCTGACGAAAACTGAATCTTTTTACTTTATGTATAATTGCAATTGAATTTTCATGTGAATTTCAAAAAATACGAATGAAATTAAAAAATTCCATTATTTAAACAAAATATGTGACATACGAAAGAAACGTTGAGATGAAAAATTATTTGCCTAAGTGAGGTCTGGAAATCCTTAGTAGGACATTTTTTGACAAAATATATATTTTATGTTTTGATTTTAAATATTGAAAATTCCATTTTTAATCAAAATATGCGAGATACAAAATAAGCGTTAAAAAATAATAAAAACAAACTACTTCTAATTGAAAATTTCAAGAATCCGAAATAATTCGAACCCTCAGAGTACCAAAACGAGAAAATTTGGACCAATACAATAATTTTTTAATTTAAGGCATGTTTTGGTCCAAATTTGGTCGTTTTGGTATTTTGAGGGTTCAAATTATTTCGGATTCTTGAAATTTTGAATTGCTAGAATTTTTTTATTAAGGTCGTGGATAAATCGGCCCATGTGACTAAATTATACATAACTCAAAGATAACTTTTTTTAATTTACAAAATATCTTTTTGGAAATTTGGGAAATATAACAAAAGACACTTAAGGTAGTTCATCGACAAAAATTAGACTTCAGGAAAAAATAGATAATTTTGATTTCAAGAATAGCAATATTATTATTGAGGGGCTAATTTCAAAGAAAAAAGATTATTTTCCATGAAAAAAATTTGAAACATGAAAAAATAATGCATTTAACAAATTTTATTTTTACCCGAACTTTTTTTCTTATTGCTTCATACCAAATTTTAAAAAATGATGTGATTCTAATAAATCACGGATCATTTTTTCAGGAAAAAATTTCTCTATAACTTAACAGTTTTCAATTTTTTTAAATAAATCAATTATTACCAAATTTAGCAATTTGTTAATGAGAATTTTGTTTTGGATAATTGATTTTGTAAAATTTGATATGAAGCGATAAGTAAAAAATTTTGGCAAACATAAAATTTATTAAATACATTATTTTCCTGGATTTCAAATTTTTTTTATGGAAAATAATCTTTTTCCTTTCAAATTAGCCCTTCAATGATAATATTGCTATTTTGGAAAGCAAAATTATCTATTTTTGCCTGAGGTATAATTGTTGTGGATGAACTACCTTTAACAATGATATCCACGAAAATAAGAATAATAAAAATAATAAGAATAATAATTTTTGACGCACTCTTTTCCTTATCGCTTCATACCAAATTTTAGAAAATGATGTGATTCTAATAAACCACAGATCATTTTTTCAGGAAAAAGATTCTCTACAACTTAACCATTTCCAATTTTCTAAAATGAATAAATTATTACCAAATTCAGTAATTTGTTTATGAGAATTCTGTTTTGGAAAATTGATTTTTAATGGTTTCAACCATTAATAAATTTATTTCCAAAAATTCGGAACGGTAAAGTTGTGAAGATTCATTCTCCTGAAAAAATGATACGTGATTTGTAAGAATCGCATCATTTTGTAAAATTTGGTATTAAGTGACAAGGAAAAAAGTTCAGGAAAAATTAAATTTTGTTAAATACATTATTTTCCTCGATTTCAAATTTTTTTTCATGAAAAATAATCATCTTTGTGTCCAAGACACAAAAAATGTTGTCTTCAAATTTTGAGAAATGGTAGAAAAAATGAAAACGGAGACAACTTTTGGTTTCGATAATGGAAACAAAATTTCCAAAATATTTTGTGAAATTGAACTTTTTTTCATTTTCAAAACCAAATGTAGTCTATATACTTCCGTTTCTAACTTCTCTATAATTTCTCAAATTTTGAAAACAGGATTTTATCTACTTTGGACATAAACATGTAGAAACCTAAAATCAATAAAATTTGCTAATTTTGGAAATATCAGATGCTTTTAACTAATTATTTTATTTTGTTTACTACTTCTTTTCATTAGTGCACATAATTTTGAAGGTGAGAATTCGACTAATGCAATTTCTCAAAAGTGGTTTCCCAAATTTATTTTCTTTGGGAATCACGTAATGATGACTAACAGAGAACTATTACGAATATGACATAAGAATTCACAGGGTGGGGAAAGTTTTCAGTCTGGAAGGAGTTAGAAGAAAGTATAGCGTGTACCTATATGAATACAGGTGTAGGTAATATATAAAAGGGCTCTCTGTCAAAAAAGAAAGTAGTTTGCTCTCTTCTCTCACCCAGGAATACCTCTATAATCAGAATCATGGATTTCAAGGTAGGAAACTGAGAATCCAAATTTTTCAAAAATTAAAAAATCAACGATTCATTTAGTGTGATTAAAATGAAAATCAATAATTTCTTGATACGCTAATAGATGACAATTAAATAACTAAAAATTAATGAGATAGAACGTTAAAATCGATTTTTTATTTCACAGATCATTGTTTTTTTTGCAATTTTCCTGATGGCGAACGCTGCTACACTGAACCAAAATTACAAAAATCTTCAAGAGTCAGAATCGACAGAAACTTCATTGGACAATAATAGAGACATTATTCAAATAAATGACCCTCGCTCGAGTTACACAACACCTGTACCTGTGACTACCTACAGACCAAGTTCTTCACCAAATTACATTGAAATGCCTAGTTCACCTTCTACACCTGCAGAAAATTATCAATCACCAATAACCTATCAATTAGAGAATTATCAGGCACAAAATGACCAGTTACAAAATTTTCAATCATTGAGATTGAGATATAATATGCCTGAAGTGAACTCCTACACAACTGAAGGTGAATCTGAGTCTCGAATGAATAATGTAGCGGAAAAAAATTTTGTAGAATCTGGAGGAGATAATTCAATGATGAATGTAGAACAAATAATGTACTCTAATGTACCTCAACAGTCGGACATGGTTAATCCAAGTGAATATAGTCAGGGTATCTCTAAAACTGGATACGCAGTTGTTTCCAATGCTTCACCTAATTCTGTAAATGTAAATAATAATGAATATGTTGAACCTGGTAATGACAATGCGTTCCTCTTCTCTAGAGGATTTTCTAGTCCTAGTACAATCAATCAAAAGCCTTTGGCAAATATTCCATTTTCTCTTGCAAGTGACGTTTCTCATGTTAGTTACAGTGGTGGAAATGGACAAGTTTATTACAATTGGTGATTGTTTTATGACTTTTGATAATAATAGAGTTGTATATTATAATTGAATATTTGTTGTATTTTTTGTGAATTGTCAATAAAGTTTTTTCACTGTTACATATTTTTGTCCTGATTTATTTATATACACTGTTAGAAATTTCTGTATTAAACTTCCATTACATGTAATGGAAGTTTTTTTCAGTAACGTTAATTGATATTAAAATACTTTCATCTCAAAAAATACAAGCCAATTATAATTTTTATACACATCTGTATATATTTTGATGTTTATTAATTTTAATATATTTTAATTGAAAGTTATTAAATTTAATTTGAATGTATATTAATTTTTCATAATAAACAAATCACTTAATTTCAATTTTCCACTTGTATATTATAGTCTATTATAATTAATAAGATTTTTAACTGTGTGCTACTGAACTTTTTTTACTTAAAAATTAATAATTATTATTACATTGGCTAATATTACAAATTTATTTTAGTTTCTGGATCTTAATTATTATTGATCGTTTACATTGTTAGAAATTACTGTATTAAACTTCCATTACATGTAATGGACATTTTTTCAGTAATTTGTTGAGTAGGCACCTCTGTAAAACTAGAAATATATTAAAATAATTTGATAGCTTATTGCGAGAACTATAGATTTAGATTCTAATTACGAGATTTTCTCAAATTCAATCAGTTATTTACTTGTGAGCATAGAATAAGTTGATTTTAACTGATATCGAGCAAAATTGTAAAAATAAAAAATATAAATTCGACGAAAATTTAATCCTTTTACTTTATATATAATTGCAATTGCATTTTTGTTGTGTGAGAGGATTTAGCCGGTTACTGAACTACACGCCCTGCTATCAGAATTTTATGACTTCGTATAATTATACGTGATTTAGGTCATGATAAACAACAGGCAATACAAGTTTTGAAATTTCAAAAACATTGTTTATATTTAACCTCATAAGATTCATTTTTTAAGTTGCACAAAAAGAAAATGCCGAAAGCATTTTTACATTCTCATTTTAATAAGAAGGTATTAATTTTTTGTGAAAAATGACTTTTGAAATTTTCATCAAATTTTTACGTTTTGAGACCACCTGAGTCCAAAAAAAACGGTTTTTACTAAAGTGTATGTCTGTCTGTAGGTCACATACTCGATAACTCTTAATAGAATTATCGGATTGGTTTGAGCTTTGGAATACTTTATAGGAGCCTAAAAAGTAAGGACAAGTTGGTTAATCAGTCATATCCGACCAAAATTGTCAAAATACGAGCATTTTTGTGTTTTTGAGAAAAACTTTATGAAAAAATCCAAAATTCCAATACTGGTTTCTGATAGTTTTCATAAATCTCTACTAACTATTCCAATAAAATTTTTCGATTAAACTAAAATTAGGAAAGTTATAGTATGTTAAAACTTGAAAAAATTCAACATCTAAATTCCATTTTCCAGTTAAATTATACGAATTATGAAAAAAAAGTTATGATACAAAATTATTTACTACTTAAATATCTACAAGTTTAAATCGCAACATTTTTTCACAAGATGTATATTCTTTTTAATTTAAAAAAATACTATTGAAAATCCGAAATTCAATTTTTTAACAATAATATGTAAAATACGAAAAAAACGTAAGTTTGCATAATTGTTCGCTTTAATAAGATCTACAAATTTAGTCTGACATAGTTTCAGTTATTTATTTGTAAGCATAGAATAAGTTGATTTTAATTGGTCGAGCAAAATTTAAAAAATAACAAATATAAAACTGACGAAAACTGAATCTTTTTACTTTATGTATAATTGCAATTGAATTTTCATGTCAATTTCAAAAAATACGAATGAAATTCAAAAATTCCATTATTTAAACAAAATATGTGACATACGAAAGAAACGTTGAGATGAAAAATGATTTGCCTAAGTGAGGTCTGGAAATCCTTAGTAGGACATTTTTTGACAAAATATATATTTTATGTTTTGATTTTAAATATTGAAAATTAAAAATTCCATTTTTTAATCAAAATATGCGAGATACAAAATAAGCGTTAAAATAAAAAACCATTTGCTTAAAAACAGTCTACGAATTTTTTTCCTTTTAAGATATTTGGAAGAAGATAAATTTGTTTAATCTTGTAAATTATTAGAAAGTTATAGAAATGTATACAGAAAATTGAGCGCAAAGCGCGAGTGTTATGATGCGAATGTGTTCCTTAAGGCTGATAGGATATTTTTTGATTTTTGATACTTTTAAGTACACGGATAAAAATAGTCCGAGAAACTTTACACAATTTTTAGCAAAAATTGGGACATATGAACAAGTTGGAGATTATTTAATATTAATGTATGTAATAATTTGTGAATGAATTTCATGGCATTTTTTATTATACTATGAAATACAAGTGAATATTCATCAAATGTATATTAAAATTGCGTAACTATAAGAGAATTTCAAATCACATCTAACTTCATAAAACTTCAATTGCCCAAAACGTAAAATTTTTCTGTTGCGAGTTTTAGAAATTTCAGGTACAGGTATCGGAATATTCAGTAATTATCAACTGTAATTCAAGAGATTTTTTCTTAAATGTACTAAAACTTAATTTAAATTTCCTAAATAAAATGCTGATAGTTTTCTAAAAGTGGACCAAATTTTTATAATTTTAATTTTCGATTTTTTTCATATATCAAAGATATGAAACTACTTTTATATATATTCTCAAATAGTACTTATTAAAATCAATATCTTAAACTTTGCAAAGTTTATGAATGTAAGATGTTTTCGATGAGATATTTTACTTTTTACACTGCCCATAAACGCATTTCAATTTTATAATATTTCCAAATTTATTACAATATTTTATGTTTTATGGTAATAACCATTGGTTCATAATTGAAATTTAGCATTTGAAATACTATTTATAGTAAATTTTCAAATTCTAACAACATCTTATTATGCTATATGTATCTATAGCCATAGATTTATCGTTCAATTTTCAAGTAAATTTCAAAATTTCCCGAAAAATCTAACAATCAAAAATCTATGCTCTCTAAATCTGAATCAGTCAAATTTTTACTGATTGAATCAGTGATTTGCCTTTTCACTGATTCACCATTTAAAAAATATATTTCACTGTTAAATCAGTTGATTATCACTAATTGAATCAGTGGAAAAAATATTTTCACTGTTGAATCAGTTAATTTTCACTGAAGCAATCAGTGGAATTTGACTGATTTACAGTAACCTCTTTTTAGCTATTTGAATCAGTCAAATTTCACTGATAATCAGTAGATTTTGACTGATTCATATTTAGAGAGTGACGATACTAATTTATTCACGTTCATTCGAATTCTAAAAATATTGAATTAGTTTTTTAAAAATTACTATTATACAACTGCAAAAAAATAAGATTTTGTTTGGCGATAAAAATTATGCAAGAAAGACGAATCGGTGAAAAATAGTCTGACATAAGTAAGGGGTTGCTGATTTCGTGCTCAAGTTACCTGGAACTTTACCACCTGGGATCTACAGACAATTCTATCTGGTCCAAGGTCGCTTAAAATTACCCGATTCGAGGGAACCAAAGTCACAATCGGATCTCGTTGCGAGCTATACAGCGAAAGTCCCTGGATATTGGTACCTGCCCCGGGCTTTTTGAATACCCCACCACACCCAAACTTTTGGCGTGGCCAGGGTATAAAAGAACTCAGATGTAACATCAGCAACATAGTCAGGAACAACCCAGTCCAGATTAAACAATTCAAACATGTTCTCTAAGGTGAGTTTCGCAGTTTCATAATATATCTCGTCCTTATACATTCACTCCAAATAATTTTATATCCTTTTTTAAAAGGAATTATTCAATTTTTGAAACTATATTTATATTGAATATTTCTATTATACATTTCCCTACTTCCAAATATTAAGTGTAATTTAAATTTAAGAATTTGAAATCTTTCTATGGCGAAAGACCTGGGCTCGAATCCCAGCGCAGTCGAAAGCGTCTTTTTTTCCACAGAAAGATTTCAAATTCTTAAATTTAAATTTTATTTGCATTTATTTGCGATATAAGAGTTTGAAATTGTCTACAAGGACACCTTTCGGCAACTTATCCTATCTGATACGCGACTAGTGATTCTCCGATAATGTGGTAATTAACTGTAATACACTGAAAAGCCTTAACTTTGATTTTAAGCTTCGGAAGCATTTTAAATATTTTATCTTTTCAATAACTATTTTTTAGCTAAATGATCTTAATATATGCGCACAATATTGGTAAAACTGTATTCATCCTTATTTAAAATTCAAAAATTGTTAATAAAATAAAAAATGAAATTTATTTAAAGGAAAAAGTAATTTGATATAAATAATTGTTGAATCATTATTTTAAATTCTAACATGAGAGAATGATTCAAATAATACTTTAATTCAATTCAATTGTTTTTGGATTCATTAAGAATAATTGATTACATATTTTTGGCATTTTAGGTCGCAATCTTCGTTTGCCTTTTGGCAGTTGCCAACGCTGGAGTCCTCCAGTACCAGTACCAGTACCAGCCTGCAGCACTGACCTCAACCCAGGACAACATTTTACGCAGTCCAGGAAACTTGGCTCAAATTTCGACCCAGAGCAAGACCATCCAAACACCATACTCCAGTAGCAGCAAATCTGACATCCGTGTGACAAATCCAGCTGTCGTCGCTCACACTGCTCCCGTTTATGGTGCCTACGCTGCTGCCCCTGTGAGCTACGGATACGCCGCTGCTCCAGTTGCCCATGCTTCCCCCCTCAGCTACGCTGCTCCAGTTGCTCATGCTGCCCCAGTTGCTCATGCTGCTGCCCCAGCTGGTAGTCTTCTTGGTGTTGCATACTCTCCAGCTGTCGCTGTCTCCCACATGACCTACAACAGCCCATTCGGCGTCTACTCTTGGTAAATTTTACCACCGACCGATCTCTTTTCTAATTAAATCAACTGTATTTATTGTGATTATTTAATAAATAGACAATTCAATAATATTCTGTTTTTATGGTTTAAGTTCCTGCTCCTAGTGAACCTATATTATAAATAGGAAAACTCTTTTTTTTATGTGCCTCTGGCGCGTAAATTCGTTTTTACGTTACAGTTGAGAGTAGCGTAATGTAGTGTATTACGCTACAGAGGAATGTAATATGAGTGTACGCATAAAAACTCGTATACGCACCAAAGTCAAATAAAATAGAATACGTGCCAATGCACACAATTCGGGAAATTAAGAGACTCGCGACAATGCTCGCAGGACTGATCGCGCCTCGGCTTCGATCTTCTGCGAGCATTTTCGCTCGTCGCGCAATAACCCTCATTGTGCGCCTAGGCACGTAATATACTATTCAGTAGCTGAAATAGTTAAATGAATTTTTTTTTTTAATAACTATAGGATTAGAGTACCAATTGTCAACACTGGCACTTGTTGTTGGCACCCCACTATAATTTGCTTTAAACAATATAAAAGAGAAAATATTTTACATAGTTTGTTTACTTGAGAATAATTTGAATAGAGTACGTTGATTGTTTGCATTATTCTGTTGTTTAAAGAAAATTGGAGGGTGTGCCAACGACTAATGCTTTTCATTTATGAAAAATTCGTAAGAAGCGGTAGTAAAAAAAAAAGAATAAGAATAAGAAGAAGATTACGCTTCGCTGTATGGTTATAGGCACATGCGCAGTTCAATTTTTACATTAAATTCCTCTGTATCGTAATGCACAGCATTATGCTACTCTCAACTGTAGCGTAAAAACATAAAATATTATGTTTTTTTTTTTCATGCGACACGACTGATAACATTATTTCAAATCTTAAAATCATAGAATAGTATATTACGTGCCTAGGCGCACAATGAGGGTTATTGCTTGACGAGCGACAATGCTCGCAGGAGATCGAAGCCAAGGCGTAATCGAGGCGTAGGTTAGTCGTAGTCGAGATGTAGCCGATGCGTAGTCGAGGCGTAGCTGAGACGTAGCTGAGGCAAAGCCGAGACGAAGCCGAGGGGCGATCAGTCCTGCGAGCATTGTCGCGAGTCTCGTAATTTTCCGAATTGTGTGCATTGGCACGTATTCTATTTTATGTGACTTCGGTGCGTATATGAGTTTTTATGCGTACACTCGAATCTAATTTAGTATTGTAGTTCTTTGCTGCGCTAGTCATTACACTTGATATGTCACGACTAGTCCCGGCCATTTTGATTTTGTCGATCTTGTGTAGTAGTAATGGATTTCAATAGACGCATGCGCAGTTCAAATGTAAAAGGCTTTGCCAGTACGGTGCCAACGCTGTACGAAGAAGAAGAATAAGAAGAAGATTGTGCTTTGTTGCATGGCTATAGGAGCATGCGCAGTTCAATTTTTACATTTCATTCCTCCGTAGCGCAATATACTACATTGCGCTACTGTTAACTGTAGCGAAAAAACGAGTTTGCGCGCCGGTGGCACATAATAGTACATTGTGCAACTAGGGAAAAAAAAATTTATTTTGCGAGTGTGAAGTTTGATGCCCGAGCAAAGCGAGGGTAACAACCACACGAGTAAAATAAATTGTTTTTCCCGTGTTGCACACAATTTTTTTTCTACTATAGGGTCAGAAAGTGGATTTGTTTGCCCCGCACGGGGCAATAAAGTCCACTTTATGGCCCGCTAGTAGAAAAAAACTATTTTTTCCAGAGACCTGATTTTTATCACAATTACCGTAAATGATTCTGGCATACACCTGAAAAATTCAAATTTTCAATAAATCTATTTTAAATAGGGAAATGTTTCTGAAAAAAAATTATCTGAAACAATTATCGATGAATTATTAATATCACCAACATTGATATTTTTAATCTTGAAAATAAGAACATCTGAATGTTTTAAAACTATTTCTTTGGATAGAAAGTTAATCAATCTTTCGTTTTTGACATAGAATTTCAACCGCAAAATTAAAATAATTAATGAAAAAATAAGATCTAAGCTAAATATATGGATAACCCTATTTCTTGATTCATAGGAAACAATTGCTTGATTCATTAGTAGAATTTTTCAAGTTTACCATCTCTTAACCTAACGTAACCCTTATCTAAGAAATATACTTGTGGTAAAGTAAATAAATATTTAATTTTTCCAATAAAGCAGCAATTTTACTTCATTAAAAAGCAATTTGGTCTATTGCAAAAAAATTTTTTTATGTCTCAAGTACTTTTTATTTTTCAGTGAAAAAATAAGACAGAATCTTTGTAAGCACAATACTGGGAATTTTACAACATTAACTAAAGGTACTACAATATCATATTCTGCAATTGGACAGATGAAAACTATTGTATCACAATATTTATTAATGATTACAAAATTCTAATTATACGAAATGAATCGACCAATTGGATTTCATTTCTATTGAAAAAAATTTGAAGAACAATTGACAAAATTTTAAAAATTAGAAAATGAAAATAAAAATATGAAAGGAAACTATTGAAATGTGCAATTAATAACGAAAAGTTAATGAGTGTAAAGATATACATTTAAAAATTATTTAATAATATGATAAAAGACGCTAAAAATTATTAACATCAATTTTTTATTGCAAAAAAAGGAAATAAATCATTAAAATGACTTTCTACAAACTGAATTACACTTTAGTATAGTTATATAACATAAGTTAGAATCTTCTTTCCTCAAAAATTTGCGTAATATCCCTGGCGAAAGTTTCGGATAGGAATTCATTCCGAGTCAACCAGAACTATTCCGATTTATCCCGATATCTGTATCCGAGCCAATGCGAATCATTCCGAACCAATCCGAAAAACTTTTTGTATCTCCTTTGATGAAAATCGATAAAAAATCAATCCGATTCAATCCGAGGCACCAATCCGAATCAATTCCAGCTCGGATTCATCCAAACTGTATTTTCAATCGGAATCAATCCGAATTATTCCGACATCCGATTCATTCGAATTAATTCTGATTGAAAACTCGGTTTTGATCAATCCGAGCTCACATTGGTTCGGATACAGATATCGCAATTGGCTCGGAATTAATTTCAATCCGATACTTTCGTCAGGGATATTTATACTGCTATTCTTGAAAATAAAATAAATCTGATTGATGTTCCGATTCATTGTTAAAAATATTATCTTCTCGCATGGATTATCTTTAGAATAAATTGTTTGAAGTAACCAAAAATATTAAAGTTTCCTTGTGTGATGTCACTCGAGACATGTGAGCAATTGCACATTGGACAAATTTTTATTTTATATTTAACCGTTACGGTTGACCGTATAACGAGTTATAATTTTCTGCTATAAGTTAGTATTTAAGTAAGTATTTGTTGCTTGAGCACAAGCACAGAAAGCTGAAGGACAACCGTGAGAAGGTATTTATAATCTTTTCCAAAACTTTTAATTATTTTTCAAGGAGTATCACAAATGGTACAGTTGTTTTTAAATTTTCTATACTATGGTTTAGATTGGTTTTCAAATATAACCGTTACGGTCAAAATGTGAAAATCTAAAGGTCATACTTTTAAAATCTATAACTTGGTTCATATTGAATAGAATGCAGATTTGCATAAATAAACATGATTCTGCTTTCTCTCTAAATCTGAATCAGTCAAATTTTCACTGATTCATCAGTGAAAAAATATTTTTCACTGTCAAATCAGTCAATTTTCACTGAAATAATCAGTAAAATTTGTCTGATTTACAGTAACCTCATTTTAGCTATTTGAATCAGTCAAATTTCACTGATAATCAGTAGATTTTGACTGATTCAAATTTAGAGAGTTGATTATCTTGCAATACATATTGTTTTATAGCCTTATCTTATTTCGTTATAGAGTTTAAGCATAAAAATCATATGAAAATGTGAATCTGGAGAAGCTGACTTAATTGAAAATCGAACATTTAAACTTTAATTACTTTCAATCTAGATAATAAATATATTTAATTAAAACCATTTCTGCAGTATATTTTACACTATAGTACATACCTTGAGACCAAAATTAATTCGATATTTATTAAATTTACCTAAATATTTTTGAGGGAAATAATAGTGAAAGGTTCCTGAGATATACCCTTAAATAAAAGTTTTTTGTAGAGATCACCATTAATTTATTTCTTACATATTTTGCACTGTTGCAACAGCATAAAACATGACAAACTAGTCATTGCATATTTTAATTAAATCTAATCTTGGCAATAAAAAGAAACTGTTACCATTTTCTAGTACCATTTATCAATTTTTAATTTTAAAAATATTTCTAATAATATTAATAATATTGGATAAAGTAGCCTTTCTGGTATTATTTTAAAAATCTTTTTTAAAATAAAGAATTCTTTTGAAAATATGTTTCGTACATTTATATTGTATGTTGTATTTATCGAATCATAATTGTAAAAGTTTCCAAAAACTAAAATTTGTTATAGAATTTCCCATTATTATTTCATAAAGCGTCTATCTTGATAGATATACGTTGTATAAATGTGTGGTAGAGGTTAGGTATGATATGAATAGTGTTTTTTCTATATGAAAAGAATAATATTATTCGGCAAAAAAATGATTATGGTCAGTATACTAAATTTATATATATATATATATATATTATATATATATATTTATTATATATTATTTATATATATATTATATATATATATATTTATTTATATATATTTATTATATAACATATATTATATAATTTATATATATTAATTTTATAAAATAGTATTCTAAAAGTTATTGTAAACTCACTAGTTTCATTTCGGAAAAGGATTAATAACAATTTTTAAAATAACATTACAAAGTACATATGATGATTAATCAAATTGATAAGAGAAAGGTTAGGTTAAGACCGATTATAAAAATATAAGGCGGGAAATTTTTTAAAATTATTTAAATAATTGAATAATATTAAAATATATGTCACTTAAAGTTTCAATGTCTGTTCTAAGATTAATAGAATTATTATTTTTTTGTATAGGAATCATTTCTAGGCAAAGTCTTTTTTTTTATTTTGTTCTTGTTCTGAAATTTTAACTTCTTAAAAATCAAAAAACGCAATTGCAAGCTATTTATGAAAGTTTTGATTTTTTTCAGGTACTGCGGTAATATTTAAATGAAACTAAGGGACTCAAAGAATATATACTATATCTAAAATTAAAATTATAGAAGTTATGCAGGAAAGAAAATGCCAAATGGCGTTTTTCTCTTAGTTTTGTGGGAGACACAATTACATTTTTTTGTGACATCGCAAAATAAATTCTGACACAATATAATATTATGGTATTTCATATTTGCAATGTTATTCACTATTTATCTGGAAAAGTAACTTCGACAACTCGACATCTGGTGTCGACTCAGTAATTGGTGCCTCTACACTATAATGAAGCATTTTTCATTACAAATGTTGTGAAATAATGTGAATTCTAATTAGCTTACGCATTTTCGCATTTTGAGCCTTAGTTGGTTTTTAACTTTTTTTTTCTTTTGCTTTTTGCTTTTAGTATTTGAGCGATTCTCTCCAAAAGAGGCACTTCAGGATAGGAAAACTTTTTTTAACAAATATTTTCAAAATGCATGTTTTTACTTGTTCGACTGCTTTGTTACACCGAAAGTGATAACATATCTAAGTATACGAGCTACAATTTCCATAAGATAGTTTTTTCGCCCACGCTTAAATCTGAAATTTTTATCACTCTCACTTTCGCATTCAGCTCTGGATTTTTCCCTACTTTTTTTTCTTTGTTCATTCGCGTACGCAGCTGCTTTACTTTTCCTGCTGTGTTCTTTCGCTTCGGAAATTCTGTCATTTTCTCACATTTTTCGAACTGAAAATTCAATACTTATTTTGTCAATACTCTCTAAATTTGAATCAGTAAAAATCTACTGATTATCAGTGAAATTTGACTGATTCAAATAGCTAAAAAGAGGTTACTGTAAATCAGTCAAATTTCACTGATTACTTCAGTGAAAATTGACTGATTTGACAGTGAAAAATATTTATTTCACTGATAAATAAGTGAAAATTAACTGATTTAATAGTGAAAAATATTTTTTCACTGAAGGCAAATCACTGATTCAATCAGTGAAAATTCGACTGATTCAGTTTTAGAGAGTATACTTATTTGCTACATACTCTGAGAAACTTTTTATAGCAATATATACTTTATTTTATAATAATAATTATCAAAAATATTATAGGAATCAAGGGGAAATCGAGGTTTAGTATTTCGATGCGAAAAATTCTCACTATAACACGGTTTTCCTAAAATTGAAATGTAATTTAGCAAAAATTGTAAACTTGGGTTTTCCTGTGTACTTTTTCGAATTGTAAAAAAAGTACACTTAAAAATTTCAAGACTTCGAAAAAGTTCGAACACTTAAAATACCAAAAAACGACCGAATTTAGACCAACAAATATTTCTTAAAATAAACAATTATGAGAAAACCAACAAAAAAGGAAGAACGAAAAAAGAAGGCAACCTTCCAAAACGAAACGTCGGCGAGTAGTTTTTTTTATGTAGATGGTTGTGGGTAATAAAGACAAAAGAGGACGAAAGAAAGTAAAAGAAAGAAGGGGTATTGGAAGGTTGCTTTCTTTTTTCTTTTCCCCTTTTTTGTTGGTTTTCTCATAATCGTTTATTTTAAGAAATATTTTTGGGTCCAAATTTGATCGTTTTTTTGTTTGTATTTTAAGGGTTCGAACGATTTCAAATTCTTGAAATTTTTAATTATACTTTTGTTTGAACGTTAAGGGGAATTTAAGTTTGTAGTGATATAAGTTCGAATTTATTTTTGAAAAAGTACGCCATATTTCGTTTCGATTTTTTACGAGCCGTGGCGTGCTTGATACGTATAAAAAAAAGCAGACTTCTGCAGTTAATGTAAAGTAGTTGAATTAATTTTATGTTTTTTTATTATGTTAAGAACTGAATCAATGCTGAAGTTAGAAATATCCTATTAATTAGATTCTTCACTGTTAAAAATCTTATTAATTTGAATAGACTTTAATATACAAGTGGTAAATTAAAATTAATAGATTTGTATAATATGATAAATTAATATACATTCATATTAAATCGAATAACTATTCAATCAGAATATATTAAAATTAACCAACATTATTAAAATATATTAAAATATGTGTATTAAAATTAAAATAGAAAATTTGTATTTTTTAAGATAAGAGTATTTTAAATTTAATATACGTTATTAAAAAAAAACTTCCATTACATGTAATGGAATTTACACCAATCAAATATCTTTTATTAAAATACATCCAGTCGTATACCAAAATCCTTGATTGTAATTAAATTTTGAGCGTTAGATATGACAATTTCCTATGCTTTACATCTGTAACTATAGATAAGACTTTATTTTCGACATTCAAACATTTCTATTGTCACAAAATATTAAAACAAAATTTATAAAATTCGTTAAATTCCATAGTAAAAAAATTATATAGTTGAAACATCCCGCGAAAAAAAAGTTGATCTTATTAGATCTGGTCAGATCAAATTCCCAGATCTAACCAGATCTTGATTTTGTCGAGATCTGACCAGATCTACTTTAGATCTGATCAGATCTGGTCAGATCTCGACAAAATCAAGATCTGGTTAGATCTGGGAATTTGATCTGACCAGATCTAACAAGATCAACTTTTTTTTTCGCGGGATAAGTAAGTTAGGAAAGTAACAAGTGTTAATTTATTACTTACATTTTTTAAAAAAATGGAAGATGAGGAACGAAAACTTGGGGATTTGGAACACTAAAGTGTTGGTCATTAGGCAACTTGAAATATAAAATATATTAAATTTTGAAATTTTAAAAACGGTCAGGAATTGGTATTTGTAAAATTATAATTCTTATCTGTTAAAAAAATGAGGAAAAAGTGGAATTTGCAAGAATTGTGACATTATAAATAAATTTAAAATAAATAATAAAAAATTAAACTAAATTAATGCAAACTAAATAAAAAACAAATTACGATTATTTGCAATTGAAGAGTTTTAAATTAGAAATTTTATTGATTTTCATGTATAAAAGATGAAATAATATAACATAGCAAAAATTTAAGTATTTCATAAATTATTAGATTTTATAATAATAAGTACAAAAAAATTGGAATTTACTGATTATTTACAAAAAGATCAGCCTCGAAAATAAAAATTCAAAATTCAAAATAATGAAGAGAAAACGTAACTTTAATTGAGACAGGCAAAGACAAACCTTCTGAACCTTAAGTATCAACTATTCAACTGTAAGTTACAGCTTAAACTGAAAGAATCACAAAATCAATAAAGAGCACATACTCGTTTAACCCCCGTCATGTATCTTGTTTTACGATATCCTTTCTCTATTAAACATAAAATAATATTTATTCTCTGTGTCGAGAACCGGAAAACATATCAATTATGGAACTTTTTCTGACCATGGAACTGCAGCCTATTCACCTACGTGTTTTAAAACAACTTAGATATAAATATAAAAGTAGTTGAAGCTGATGCAATACACGCAACTACACCGTGATGCCCCCTCACTTTCAGATTAGGAGTAAAGCTTTTTTTGAAAAATCTCTCAAGTGTTATATTGTGAAGTCCTTAGGAATCTAGTATAAATACTCTCCAGTATCAACAAGAATCATGCAATTTACATTTTGCTGTCCGACAACTAGCAACAAACAACTCAACTCAACATGTTTAAGGTAAAAACATCATATTTTATCTTTTCTATATTTTCTTATAATATTTCCTATCTATCATCATAGATTATTTTATAAAAAAATCTACATTACGTTAATTTTTTTATTTTTTCTGAAGAACAAAATTTGTTCAACTGTTATTATCGAAACGAAGGTTTATTATTGTAATTAAAAGAATTTTATGTATTGATCAAAAAAGTTATAAAATTAATAAATAGCACTTCAATGGATATTTTAACTTTTGTATAATGAATCGTTTTTTCTTTATTGATTTAAATTATATCACTAGTTATTATTTACAACTATTTACTATTTATGTTACTATTCATGCAAAAGTTTTGTCATTGCCTAAGCTAGGCCTACACTGTTAAAAATTTCTATTGTAATTTTACAATAAATGTGATGGAAGTTTAGTACCAAAACGCAATGTAATTTTACAATACATGAAGATATATCTCTAAAGTACAGTGTTGTAAAATTAAATGTATTGAAATTTCACAACATCCAAAAAATGTACATTACAGCATATGTATTGTAATTTTAATATAAATGTATTGTGAAATTGCATTGCGTTTTGGTAATAAACTCCCATTACATTTATTGTAAATCTAATATACATGTAAGGTATAATTGATCAAGACACTCGGAGAGTAATTGTAAATGCTGTTTTAGGGATGTTGTCTTAACATCACAGTATCGGCAATAATACATTTTTCTTCCTACAACAAAATATATTTCTATAATATTTATATAAATCGCACTTTATGAGTCGGATTCAAAGTGTGTTCAATATAATCATTCTTAGTCCTCTCCTAATTGTAAAATTTTTTTCCAATCGTAAATATTTTTCCAAGTTTTATACATATTCAGTCTTTCTATTTTAATTTTAATTCATTAAAGCAATAGAGATATCAGTTTTCAAATTTATTAGTTTCACTTGTTCAACTTTAAAATTAAATATACAAATTTTAAAATGTACTTTAAATTAGTAAACAATTTAAAAAGAATTATAATTTAAAAGTTCGGAATTTGAAAAGAAATAAAATTTCAGAGTCTAATTGAACGAGGATTGAAATTGGAATTTTCTAAATAAGAATAAGCAAATATTAAAAATAATTGTGCTTTAGCCGGTAGAGAGCTAAGCACTAATTCAATTTGAGGTTATCGCATGGCATCGATTGCCTTTCGTTTTGAAGGATAATGAGACAGAAATTTAGGAAAATTTCTTGATAGGAACTTCCTATCCAGTTAAATAAATTAAACTTACCTTGTAGGTCGTTTCCAAATCTCAGTTAAAGATTTTTAACGGTTCCTTCTTAGCGAAAAACCATAACCGAAATACACTGACAACCGACGGTAGCGACACTCCGCAGCAGCGTGAAGCGTGATACAACTTTCAACTTTACAATACGCGTATTGCAATTCCGAATTTCACTTTGAATTACATTAAAATTAATCTAATTTCACTTTACAATACTCCGATTGTAATTTCACATTACAAATTGTACTGTAATGTATTGTAAAATCACAAAAATTTTTAACAGTGTAGATTTGGTAAACCCTAGATTAATATAAAACATCGCGCCTGATCTGGGCCAGGTTTGGTAGGCGGATCATTGTAATGCCCTCTGGCGGAATTTTAATTTTCCAGGCCGGGCCGAGATTAGACACGGCGTTTTATTTTGAACTAGAACCAGATCAGGACATTTCTGTATGGGTGGTTTTAAAAATTAGCTAATTAATATGTAATCTTTTTTATTTTCAGGGAATCATCTTCGCTTGCCTTCTGGCTGTAGCTTATGGCGGTATTGTAGGACCAACTGTCCTGTCGGCAGGTAATAAGCTTCATCGTATTATTATGAAATTTCACTCATTGTTTCTTGGACCAACAAAAGTTTGGTCGTTTTTGTTATTTTGAGAATTCGAACGGTTTCGAATTCTTGAAGTTTTGAATTATACTTTTGTTTGGAGGTTAAGATGAATTTGAGTTCGTAGTGATAAGGATTTGAATTTAGTTTTGAAGTATATATGCATTTATTTCAGTACGAATTAATCATATTTATCCAATATATTAATTTATATAATCTTACATTTTTCAAATATGATTTTAATTGTAATTAAATATGTTTCTAATTAATGACAACATATATTTTTTCAGCTCCCGTTATTACTTCCGCTGGTTGGGGAAAAGTTGGAGGCTGGGGTGCACCTGGTATAATCTTAAACTATTAAAACTTTATGCCAATTAATTTTAATTCAATATATATATCTAATATAATTATAAAAAATTTTTTTTACAGCTACCGTTGTTTCATCCGCTGGCTGGGGAAAAGTTGGAGGCTGGGGAGCACCTGGTATAATTTCAAGCCATTTAAATTTTATTCAAATTAATTTTAATTAAATATATATCCAATATAATTAATAAAAAATATCTTTTACAGCTTCTGTTGTTTCTTCCGCTGGTTGGGGAAAAGTTGGAGGCTGGGGAGCACCTGGTATAATTTCAAGCCATTTAAATTTTATGCCAATTAATTTTAATTAAAATATATTTAATATAATTAATTTTAAAAATCTTTTACAGCTCCCGTTGTTTCTTCCGCTAGCTGGGGAAAACTTGGAGGATGGGGTGTAGCTGGTACAATCTCAAATTATTAAAATTTTATTTTAATTAATTGTAATTGTAAATATATTTAATTAATACAAGAACATTTTTCAGCTCCCGTTGTTTCATCCGCTGGATGGGGAAAAGTTGGAGGCTGGGGTGTAGCTGGTATAATCTCAAATTATTAAAATTTTATTTTAATTAATTGTAATTGTAAATATATTTAATTAATACAAGAACATTTTTCAGCTCCCGTTGTTTCATCCGCTGGATGGGGAAAAGTTGGAGGCTGGGGCGCAGGAGAAGGCGTTCTCCTTGACTAAATAATTATTTAAATCTTAATAATAGTGCAAGAAAGAATTTTCATGAAATAAATTGAAAATTTTTAGATAAATAATGTACAAAATTCCTAAAATCTATATTTACAAAATTGTTTTTGTATTTTGATAGAATAAACGAAAATCACAAAAAATATTGATCAGTCTGTCTTAATACCTTTCTCTTACTCCTAATGATTATTGCATCTATAGTTATATTAATTATTACGTGTATAATAAAATCAGAATTGTATATATACATGTTTTAATTCATTATCAAATATAATTTCTTTTTTTCGTAGTACTTCTGAACAGAAATGAATCAGCCTTTTTAATAATTCACTATTGGAAAAATATTTTTCACTATTAGATTAGTTAATTTTCAATGATTCGGCAGTGAAAAATATTTTTTGCTGCTCAATTAGGCAAATAATTATTCATCCAAACGCTTTTTTTGTATCTCACATATTTTGTCTAAAAAATGGAATTTTTGAATTTTAGTCGTATTTTTGAAATTGAAACGAAAGATATATGTTTTATAAGAAACTGTGTGAAACAAAAATTGTAGAACCTTTTAAAGTGAACAACTTTTCATTCTAACGTTTTTTCGTATTTCACATATTATTGTTAAAAAAAATTGAATTTTGAATTTTCAATAGTATTTTTTTAAGTTAAAAAGAAAAATATACATCTCATGAAAAAATGCTGCAATTCAAATTTGTAGATCTTAATGTAGAAAATAATTTTGTATGATAACTTTTTTTCATATCTCGTATAATTTAACTGGAAAGTGGAATTTTGATATTGATTTTTTTCAAGTTTTAACATGCTGTAACATTTCTAATTTTGGTTTAATCAAAGAATGTTATGAAGATAATTTGTAGAGATTTATGAGCACTATCAAAAACCAGTATTAGAATTTTTAATTTTTTCAAAAACACAAAAAAGACAGACAGACACACTTTCGTAAAAACCACTTTTTCTGACTCAGGGGGTCTCAAAACTTAAAGATTTAATGAAAATTTCGAAAGTCATTTTTCACATAAAACTAATACCTTCTCATCCATGATGAGAATAATATGAAAATATAAAAAGTTTTGAATTATATATACAGTATGTTAATTGAAACTGTATGAATAACATAATTTTTTAATTGATGTACTTAAAAGTTTATGAATAAGTGAAATAATTATGTGCATTAAGATTAAATACAATTATAATTATACAATTATATTATTATGAATTATAAAAATTGTACAAAGTATGAAGTTGAAATTCAGTTTCACTCAATTGGAATATATACAGCAAATAAAATTGTATTCTATTTAAATTTATTTTTATTTTAGTATAATAGGCGTTATATACATAGGTATACCTATGTATTTCTGCCGTCCAAAGTAAAAGAATCGTTAACTAACATTTTTGTCGAATTTTATTACAGCGATGCAAAGAACGAAAAGACCAACTGAATTAAAAATCGTATTTGAGAAAAAAACGTTAATTAACACAAATTTTGGAAACTCTTGTGAATATGTGGTAGTTAAAGGTTTAGGAGAGCTCTTTCGTGGGAAATATTTCGGGACGTGAGCTACTTTACAAAAATGGACGTTTTATGATAAAAAAAGTTTTTGGCCTTTTTCTTAGATTCAATCGAAATGCAGTTAACGGTTCTTTTATTTTGGACGGCAGATTTGTGGAAAATAAAATTTAACATATTTCATCGATATTGGTTAATTATTTTCTGTGCATGTGTCTTCCAAGATTTTTGAAATTTTCTAATTTTGAGATAAATAAACCTGAAAAAGGAAGAAATTCTTTCTTCAAACGTTTTTCTTGCACCCAGAAAACAGTTTCTTTGAATCAAAGAAACATTTCATTGATATACGGTCAAAGAAAAAATTTCTTTGAATTGAAGAAAGTTTTGTTGATTCTAATAAATTTTCTTTAATGTAAATAAATCTATTTCATTTAATTAAAGAAAATTTGTTCTTTGATCGTATATCAAAGAAATGTTTCTTTGATTCAAAGAAACTGGTTTCTCAGTGTGTTTATTAGTGGAAAAATCTCCATATGGAGAAAATAATTTTTCGATGATACGTTCCAATTTTCATTTATTCCAAGATTTCTCAAGAAATTATTTCTCAGCTATATTATTTGTAATAATTTATAATTATAAAGTATATTATAAATTATATATTTATAATTACGATATATTAACTTAATATATAATATAAAAATAATATAACATAAAATATAAAAATATAATATATTTATAATTATAATTATAAATTATATTATGATTTGTAATTATTGTTAATTAACCAATGTGCGATTAATTTTTTTAATCATTAGGTCAGAAACATGAATAGTTGAAGAATTTTATGAATGAAAGTATTTCTGTGCGCCCAATTAATTTCTAAATTTGAAAAAAATTACTTCACAATTTGAGATATTTTATACTAAGTTTTTTTTATTAAATATATAATTAAAGTTCGAGAAGTTTTTCTTCATTTATATTCCAGTGAAGTAAATAAATATATAATGTGGCTGGATTATGGGAGAAATTACAAGACATAATTTTAGTATATTTATTTATTTCCGTGACTTATACCTAAATACTGTGACACGAATTTAATTATCCATACGCATGACCTCTTTACAGAATTTTGATGATCAGATTACGAATTTTGACATTAATCCCAATGCAATTTTTCTTTTTGGGACGATCTAACCAAGGATGGAACCTCCATAAGCTAAACCATGATCTAAACCACCAAGTCCTACTTTTCCAATAGTGACAATAGGTGCAGCTGAAAACACAAAATGATTTTATTAAACATTTCATATATTTTGTCTTTAACAAACTAATATGTTAAAAGAGTAGATAATAGTACCTTTAATGATTGGTGCAGGGGCAAGAGAAACTTGTGGGATCACCAATGGGGCTGAAATTCATATAATAACTTTAAAAAATGTTAACACTAACATATTTTACATTTAATATAATTCTCATTAAATCGAGTTAGTAACTAATTATACGTTTTTACAACACATAATAATTAACTAATTAAAATTTTCAGTATCCACAATATTGCTTGAATGAACTTTAGGAACTTAATTTAAAACAATCTAAGTCAATATAAAAACCATAAATAAATACCCTTAATAATTTGTGCTGGAGTAATGACTTTTTGGATATGGATAGGGGCAGCCAAGATACTTTGACCAGCCAGACCAGTAAGTCCACCTCCATAGGCTACAGCCAAAAGGCAGGCGAGAACGGCGAACTATACAAAAAGATAATTATTGTAATTTTTTTTAAACAAAAGATGTATCAACATTCCATATACAGATGGGTCGCAAAATAGTAGGAGAGAATGAATTATATACAAAAAATTAGAATGTACAATGGGTTTCAGGGGCGTCACAATCGGGGGGCAGGGGGTTGGCTGCCCCCCAGAAATTTCACCGGAAGGGTAGTATGTTTATTTTGCCCCCCCCCCCTTTAATGTCAGTAATATTAATCAAATTTTTCGAAACCTAACAAATTTTTTTATCAATGTAATTATATAATTAATCGCAATGCGACAACTGTGTAAATTCAAAAGTGTGAAAAAAAGTCTTTTAGAAAATTTGTCAACTTTTTTTCATTTGAGTTTGCACCCAGAAAACAGTTTCTTTGAAACAAAGAAACATTTCTTTGATATGCGGTCAAAAAAAAAATTTCTTTGAATTGAAGAAAGTTTTGTTGATTCAAAAAAATGTTGTTTAATGTAAACAAATCTATTTCTTTGGGTCAAAGACAATTTTTTTGAATTAACAAAACTTTCTTTAATTTAAAGAAATTTTTTCTTTTACTGTATATCAAAGAAATGTTTCTTTGATTCAAAGAAACTGTTTTCTCAGTGTGTTAAGAAGAGAAAAAGATTTTTGCAAAATGCAATGACCGAAAAAAAAAAAAATATGATTTTTACTTCAGAAAAGAGGAATTCGAATATTGGAAAATATCATCTACTGAGGAAGAAATATAAAATAACTGAAAACTGAAGAAGCAGATGCCTTACCTTCAGCATTTTGTTGGGATTTTTTGTAGCTTGGTTCTTAGCTGCGAAAGATGGATTGAATGATTTTGCTTAATTTCATCGAGTATTTATATTAGATCCTGAAGGAATTCCTACATAAAGATTGTCTAAAAATGTCCGTCTCTGTTGACTGGTGAGGGTATATTTACAATCGAATGTTTATTGCATCAGCTAAAACTGCAGAAATTACGTAGGTACTGAGTCGTTTGATAACAAGTAGGTGAATAAACTAGACTGCCATGACCATGAAAATAGTGACACAATCGTGTTTTCAGTTTAATAATACACATAATGGTTAACAAAAATTTATTGAAATCAAACAAAACTCATTTACTTGAGGAAGATGTTTAAAAAATATAGATTCATTTTCAATGCATTTTTTTAGCTTGATTTATATATGGAAAATGAAAACTTATTGTTTAGAATATTGGCCTATTGTTTTTTTCAACAGATCTACATTCAAAAAAAAAAATTGATTGCATAAAAGAAAATTATTTGTTTAAATACTTTCTTTGATTTAAAGAAATGATTTATCTAAATTAAATAAAATTTATTTGATTTAAACAAAGTATCTTTGAACCAAATAAAAATTTATTCAAAACAAATAAATTTCTTATTATAAAAAAGGTTGTTTTGCGATCGATAAGGGTAAAGTATGAAGAAGAAAATTTTTTATTATGTCAAAATTGTGCGTTAAAATACGATCCCACCCCAAATGCGAATTGCCGAAGGTGATAATACGGCACAATATTGGCCCAATCTCGGCAGCCAAGAGTCGGCTATTGTTATAGAGCCAGTGTTACTGTTTGCATCGGTCAAGTGCTGGGCCGACGACGGCGGCCTTTATCGAGTGTTTAAATTTACCGACCGTCAGCTGAAACTTTGCCCAGTATCGGCCCTATACCAAGCCGATGGTCATTTTATTATGGCATCCAGTTCTGAAAGTAGAAGAGCCAGATTCGGGCTCATGGACGGCACATTACTGGGCCTTGTGTCACTTTTACCTTGGGAAACCATTCTGGAAGTGAGAAAACCAGAGTTCGGCACAGCATTGGCCCATTGCTGTGCCGAAAACAAGTGCTGGCGACCAGAGTTTCGGCCAGAATTGGCCACCAAGTGCATACCGGGTTTATCATTCCAGCAACGGCATGATATTGGCAGCCGATCTTCGGCAAATTTTTGGCGATGCTGGGCCAGTGTTGGACCGTATCTAACTTCACACTTGGGACGTGATACGAACGATATTTTTTGTTCGCTGTATACCGAAAGTTAGCCGAGTCGGTGTCGTTTTGCGTGCGGAAAGTTGATTTTCCGCGCACTTAAAATTTTACCACACTAGGGCGGGAAAATCAACTTTTCGCACGCAAAACGACTAACTTTCGGTGTACGACAGTAAAAAAGATTGTTTGTCACATCCTATTTATTGATAAGCACAATCAATTATTCGTTAGCACAACCAATCAACCAAGAATTGGTTGTACCAATCAATAAATTGGCTGGTACCCCAGATATGATATTGTAAAAGAGAAGGGTAGTATGTATAATTGAAAAAAATGTAATTTCTGAGTATTATTTTTCTTTATTTCGAAAATTAAAGTATAAAATACTGTGATATGTGAAGAATGTTCGGAAAAAGTAACTTTCGAAGGGAATATTTCAAAAATTTTTCCTAGATTTTGATTTTGAAGAGGTTAATTTTCTTAGTTATTGCATCGAAGTCTCCAACATGTTAACTTAGCCTACGAGACCTCCCAAACCAACTGGTCCTGAACCGACTTGTCCCACACCAACCTGTCCATAACCAACTTGTCCGTATCCAACTTGCCCATAACCAACTCCTCCTAAACCAAGAGTTCCAACTCCAAACGGTCCCACACCATAACTTCCTAAACCAATTGGTCCACCTGAAAGAGAGATAGAGGTCAATTATATCTTCATAACTGTTAAAAAAAATGTTATAGCTATAATTTGTTTGCATAAAAAAATACCTCTAACAATATTGGTGGTGATTGGTTGGCCTTGTAGTACCAAAAAAGAAGGGCTAATCAGTCCAGCGTGGCTCACAGCCAACAAACACACGACAAGGAAAAGCTGAAACAATGTTTCTAAATGAGGCAACAAATACCTTCTCATATGATGAGAATTTAAGAATTATTTATTTCTTACCTTGAACATTTTAATGTAGGTTTAGCTTCTAGCTGATTCTTCAATTGCAAGAGATCAATTGAATGACACAACTGAATCTGTCACATTATTTATAGTCCCTTTCAAGGGATTTAGTTACAAGATTTTTTATATCTCTTATTAAATAATTTCTTGCATGTTCAGTTTATTGCACAAGAAGAAGTATTAGTTTCTGGTTACCCATGCAGGTGAATAAGCTCGATTTCATTGACCTTTAAAAAAATAGTCAGGGTATTTGTTAGATTATAATAAAAGTTTAAATGTACGTAATAAGTGGATAATAAAGTCGGGAGAGTAAGAGAAGGTGTTAGAAAGAGGCAGTGAGTAAAAAAATTAAATCTATTGAAAACTTTAGTATAAAAAAATTTTCCTGGACTAGTATGAGAATTTATTGGATAAAAATACAGTTTTTTAGTTAAATTCACCATTTAACGAAAGTTTTTAAAATAGATATTCAATTTGGATTAACAAATGTTTAATAGATGGGTATGTTCCTTAATTATCCACTTGATTGGATACTTTTTGGTTTACCTTAAAAAATAAAGTAATTTTGGAAACCTCCGTTCTGTTTAAAAATTATTGAGATTGCAACCCTTGTATAAAAATTGATATCTCACAAATTGAATTTTTCGAACGTTTATTGGTTATCTATTTTATATTAAACTCTAATTATATCAATTAATATTTTATTTTCCCTGACACATAGAAAAACATTTTTTTTAACATTCATTTTATATGAATACTAAATTCGAACTAGTATCACTAAAAACTCAGATTCATCTCAAAGCCCAAAACAAAGTATAATTCAAAATTTTAAGAATTTAAAACTGTTCAAACTGTTTCTCATAATCGTTTATTTTAAGTAATGTTTTTGGTCCAAATTTGGTCGTTTTTTCGTATTTTGAGGGTTCGAAAAGTTTTGAATTCTTGAAATTTTGAATTATAAAAGAATGAAGGGTTTTTGGAGGGATGCCTTCTTTTCTCTCTCCTTCTTTTTTGTTGGTATTCCATAATCGTTTATTTTAGGAAATTTTTTTGGTCCAAATTTGGTCGTTTTTTGTATCTAGTTGAAGGAAGAAGGAAGGGGTTTTGGAAGTTTGCCTTGTTTTTTCATTCCTCCTTTTCTGTTGGTTTTTCATAATCGTTTATTTTAAGTAATTTTTTTGGTCCAAATTTGGTCGTTTTTTCGTATTTTGAGGGTTTGAAAAGTTTTGATTTCTTGAAATTTTGAATTATAAAAGAATGAAGGGTGGTTTGGAAGAATGCTTTCTTTTTTCTATCCTCCGTTTTTGTTAGTTTCTCAAAATCGTTTATTTTAAGTAATTTGTTCGGTCCAAATTTGGTCACTTTTTTGTATTTTGAGGGTTCGAACAGTTTCGAATTCTTGAAATTTTTAATTATAAAAGAAGGAAGGGGTTTTGGAAGGTTGCGTTCTTTTTTCATTTCTCCTTTTCTCTTGGCTTCTCATAATCGTTGATCCCAGAAAATTTTTTTGGTTTAAATTTGGTCGTTTTTTTTATTTTGACAAAGGAAGAAGAAAGGGGTTTTGGAATGTTGCATCCTTTTTTTCTTTCCTCCTTTTTTGTTGGTTTCTCATAATCGTTTATTTTAAGAAATTTTTTCGGTCCAAATTTGGTCGCTTTTTTATATTTTGAGGGTTCGAATAGTTTAGAATTCTTGAAATTTTTAATTATAAAAGAAGGAAGGGATTTTGGAAAGTTGCCTTCTTTTTTCTTACCTCCTTTTTTGTCGGTTTTTCATATTCATTTACTTAAAAAACATGTTTTGTTCCAAATTTAGTCGTTTTTGTGTATTTTGGAGGTTCGAATAGTTTCAAATTCTTGAAATTTTTAATTATAAAAGAAGGAAGGGGTTTTGGAAGGTTGCCTTCTTTTTTCTTGGTTTCTCATAATTTTTGATCCTAGGAAATTTGGTCGTTTCTTGTATTTAGAGGAAGGAAGAAGGAAGGAGTTTTGGAAGGTTGCGTTCTTTTTTCTTTCCTCATTTTTTGTTGGTTACAGAAATTTTTTCAGTCCAAATTAGGTCGCTTTTATATATTTTGAGGGTTTGAATAGCTTCGAATTCTTGAAATTTTGAATTACATTTTATATGGCTAAATAATAACTTTTGAAAATGTTAGAAACAAAAAAACTTACTGATGCACTGGAAAGAAATTTTTAATTGCAAGACATTACATCAGGTCCTTCACCAATGTAAAGAGTTGATTGCATTTTTTAGTGCATGAAATTTAAACAAAATTATTCTTCATTACGATAAGTCAAATATGTATAAAAAATCGATTAAATAGATGTAGCTGGAATTGAAAAATATGTGATTGCAGATTTAGTATTATATATTGAGTAATTTTAATAATTTGTTACTTCAATTATAATTATTTATCATATAATGGAAAATAATATGCATTATAAATAAACCTGTTTAAAGAAATTTGTACAGTACATTTGCTTCTGTTGTATCACATATCAAATTCCATCTTATGCACATAAATTACTCAATTAGTTCAACTGCTGTTCTCGAACCCTCGTTCGCGATTTACTCATTATCTGATGCAAGCATAACTGGAGTTGCACGTGTTTGCTCTATTTCTAATAAATAATTAATAATAATACTTTTGATTTGAACTATGATCATTAAAGTTATTAAAATCACAATGAATCAATTAATATGAACTTTTTTGTGAATTGCTTTAAAATAATTTGAATGCATTTAAAGACTTCCAATCAGTGGGGTAGACGATTCACGTTTCTTTAGAATCATTTTCTTCAGGAATTTTTTTGAATATTTCTGTACATTGATAAATTTTGGTAAATGATGAGTTTCTAATTTGATTAAATTGTGAAATTTTTTTAAATCAGTAAAGAAATAAAACAAATATATCAAAAATGATAAATTGAGTGCGGAAGGTTTCATATTATGTATCTCATTAACTGAAATTAAGCCTCCAAAAATACTAATTTAAAGTAGGATAAAAATTAGTTTTATTATATCTTCTTTGATAAAATTCTTAGCAAAAATAATTAAAATGAATATACAAAGTATCTAAGGGATGAACTATACTGAAGTGTTATGAATAAGATGCTTTGTA
Source organism: Diplolepis rosae (assembly GCA_030998225.1). NCBI lineage: Eukaryota > Metazoa > Arthropoda > Insecta > Hymenoptera > Diplolepididae > Diplolepis > Diplolepis rosae. Next base: position 6,423,282 of record JAPYXD010000727.1, on the reverse strand, counting down.
CAATAATTCAACTCATTATTTGCAATAATCATAAGTATTGCGTCACTATGAAGCAGTACTGCAAGACAGATTGCAGTTCATTGCATCAGAAACGTAACAGATTTATTTATAATAAAAACTCTTCATTAAACAGTGGTGCATGAAAACTAAACGAACATTTAAAAATTAAATTATTAAATAAATAATTATCATAAAATTAAATTTATTATTTTTAATTTATCTATATCTTTAAATTTATTAATTAAGTTAGAAGCTTATTAATTTTATTATTTCATTTACTTATTAATTAATAGTTTTAAACAGCTACTTATCCTCCATGACGAACGTTTCTCACGGTTTTAATATAATTCATCCATAAATCTAATATAAATGAGAAATCATTTTGTTTTCGAAATATCAGGGGAAAAAAGTATATTTGTTATTTATGGAATATGTGTTTACCAATTCCAGTAAGAGGTTGAGTACAAAATATTACATGAAGAAGACCTTGAATAAATATATTTTTTTAAATTAGTGAATCCTTTGTAATTAACAGAAGTCCAATAATTTGTTTTGTGCATCAATGTTGCATATATTTGATACATACAATATATTCCAAATGTGAGAAGTGACTAAAATATTAGGAGTTAGTTTCAGAATTTTTATGAAAATGTATTTGTCATTATATATTTATTTTTCGTTATTATTTAGATTCTTATCTTTCTATTTTTACATTCTCATTACATATGAAAAGGTATCAGATGTGTGTAAAATTTAACACCTTTTGGTACATTTTATCGTAGCCCAAAAAGAATGGACAAGTTCGTTAACCAGGCGCATATCTGACGAAAATTTAAAAAATTAGAGAATTTTTGGTATTTTTTTGGAAAGATCAATATTTTAATGCTAATTGCTGATAGTACTCAAAAAGCTCTATAAATTGTCCTGATGTAATTTTCCAATCAAACCAAAACTATGAAATTTGCAATATTTTGAAATTTAAAATGTGAAATGCGAAAAAATATTATATTGCATAATTGATTACCCAAAAAAGATCCACAAAAATTAGGCCTCAGGCAAAAATACATAATTATTTCCTATTAAAAAATTTAAAACAGAAAAATAATGTATTTAACAGATTTTATTTTCAAGTGCTTTTCTTTCAATCGCTTCTTACCAAATTTTAAAAAATGGTGCGATTCTGATAAATTATGGATAATTTTTTTAGGGAGAAGATTCTTGGCAACTAAACTGTTTCCAATTTTTAAAAATAAAACAATTTTTCAAAACAAAATTTTTATAAACAAATTGCTGAATTTGATAATAATTGATTCATTTTTAAAAATTGGAAACCGTCAAGTTGTAGAGAATTTTTTCCTTAAAAAGATGATTCGTGATTTATCAAAATCGCACCATTTTTAAACATTTGGTAAAAAGTGATATTAAAAAAAGCACTTGAAAATAAAATTTGTTAAATACTTTTCTCTTTTGAATAATCCCTTCAATAGCAATATTGCTATTCTTGAAAGCAAAATGATGTATTTTTGCCTGAAGTCTAATTTTTCAGGGTAAATTACCTCAAATAGAATCTAAAAATGTTCTATTCACACATTTTTTATAAAATGTATGCTTTTCGTTTTAATTAAAAAAATAACATTTTAAATAAAGTAATTATGCGAGATACGAAAAAAATTTCGCATTTTTTAATAAGATGCATACTTTTTATTTTAATTAAAAAACATCCTATTAAAAATCAAATTTCCTATTCTTTTCTTTTAAATCGCGAGTCCCATCTTTTGAATCGTGAATATCGAGCGCGAAGCGCGAGACTCGCGATGAGAATGTATTCTTTAAAGTCGAAGTAGCTTTGAAAAAAGTGAATTCACATCAACGATGTAACAAAATTTACTTTATTGGGCTAAATTAATCTGCCAAATTTTTCAAACAATGTTATAAAATGTATATGTAACAGAAATTCTAAATTGAATGATTTTAATCCCATCAATCACTACACTGAGAAAACAGTTTTGTCAAATCAACAAAAATATTTTGTTGGGATTTATGCAACAAAATTCTTTTGTTGTGCCAACAAAACATTTTGGTATATCAACCAAATTTTTGTTACTTAAACAAAATGTTTTGTTAAGACAACAAAATGTTTTGTCAGGGCAACAAAAGAAGTTTTGTTGCATAAATTTTTTTCTCAGTGTATATTATGACCAATAATGTAATATTTTGAAACCATAGAAAGTTACGTAAAACATAATATTAGGACTTTAGATATTCTACTCGCATATGTAATGTAGTACACTCGTTTATAATATATTCCAAATTGTTATAAATATAAATGAATAAAACAAGTTTTGGTTTAAAAAATAAAACTTATTATTCGTTTCACAGCAATTCAAACTTATTGCTCAAAACTGGCATCACTGCATCCCATAATTCGTAAATGGATCTCCACATGCAGTGAAAATACTGAATTGCGAAATTCGGAATCTGATTCTTAAGCTGGACAAGCTCTCAAATGCGAAGCAATCGAGATCAGATCGTTATATATACCCTTTTGCGATTTTAGAGTGGGATTTAAAGTGGTGGAGAACTGTGACCTACATGATTGTTATATGAGTACCGAACACAGTTTTGATGTATTCGTGATACACATAAATAGAACACCATGTGGCTTTTGGTTTGTGCAATATCATTATGTTTGAACTTTATCCTTGAAAAAACAAAGAGACCCTCCAAAGTCATTAACTTGATCTTCCAACAAAAGTCTGTTTCCACACTAGAAGACATGATTGCGATTCAATAGTTACACGAATATGACTAGTCTTTTTAGGTGATTCAACAAATTATTTCTGACATCGGACCAAAAATATTTAAGCAATGATGACTTAATACCAAGGATAAGAGCACCAGTTATTTGCACCTTAAGGTAGTTTATTCACAAAAATTAGACCTCAGGCAAAAATAGATAATTTTGCTTTCAAGAATAGCAATATTATTATTGAAGGGCTAATTTGAAAAAGAAAAGATTATTTTCCATGAAAAAAATTTAAAATGCAGAAAAATAATTTTTTTAATAAATTTTATTTTTGCCCCAACTTTTTTTCTTATCGCTTCTTACCAAATTTTAAAAAATTATGCGATTTTAATAAATTACAAATCACTTTTTCAAGAAAAAGATTCCCTACAACTTAACCATATCCATAATTTTCGAAAATTAATTCTTGAATGACTGAAATTATGAAAAAACCATTTTTATAAACAAATTGCTGTATTTGATAATAATTGATTAAATTTCAAAAATTGAAAACTGTCCAGTTGTAGAAAATCTTTTTCCTAAAAAAATGATTTATCAGAATCGCACAATTTTTAAAAATTTGGTATGAAGCGATAAGGAAAATTTCGGTTAAAAATAAAATTTGTTAAATGCATTATTTTTTCATGTTTTAAATTTTTTTCATGGAAAATAATCTTTTCACTTTCAAATTAGCCCTTCAATAATAATATTGCTATTTTTGAAAGCAAAATTATCTATTTTTGCCTGAGGCCTAATTTTCGTGAATGTACTACTTTAAGGGCATGTGATACTTAAAAAATTAGAAAATATTATTGATTTTATATTTGTACATGTTTATGTCCAAAGTGCATAAAATTTTGTTTTTGAAATTGCGGAAATGTTCGATAAGATAAAAACGGACGTAGATATTAAACTACTTTTTGTTTCAAAATTCGAAAAAAGTTCAATTTTAGCAAAATATATCGGAATTTTTTCTTTGATTGTCAAAACCAAAAGTACTCTATCTATACGTCCGTTTTTATCTTTTTTACCATTTTACAAATTATAGAAACAACATAATAATGAATAGATACCCAAGTGCGAAGTTAGATACGGCCTAGGACTTGGCTCAGCATCGCCAAAAATTTGCCGAAGATCGGTTGCCAATATCGTGCCGTTGCTGGAATGATAATTCCGGTATGCACTTGGCGGCAAATTTTGGCCGATAATGGGCCAAGTTTCGGCTGAAGTTCAGTCAATTTAAAGAGTCAACAAAGGCCGCCGTCGTCGGTCCAGTACTTGACCGATGCAAACGGCGACACTGGACCAATAACAGTAGCCGACTGCTGGCTGCCGAGATTGGGCCAATATTGTGCCGTATTATCAGCTTCGGCAATTCACATTTGGGTATAATCTTGAAATTAAGAAACATTGATACTTGTACATGCGCTCAAAATTCAACGTAAAATACATTCAAACGTTCAATTAATATTGTAAATAGATATAACTTAAAAATTAGCAAAAATAAGTACACTGTTAAAAATCTTATTAATTTTAATAGACTTTAATATACATTATCATATGATGGAAAATAAAAGTTCCTCACAATAGTATAATCTGTGAAAAATAATTAGATTTAAAAACTACGATGTTTAAGGTAAATAGATTTTAATATTTTAATGACTGTTTTTTATTAAATGACACTCATCGTTTGTATAACATTTTTTAAATATTTTTACTGAATGTAACATTTTTATATCTTGATAAAGGCCCAAAGGAGGTCCCGAAACGTCGGTGTATTTAATTTTGATTATTTGAATAAACAAAAATTAAAACCGAAAAATTATTTTTTTCAGTTGGACATTTTTCTACCCAATAAAAAATTGATAGATTTGTATATTATGATAAATTAATATACATTCATGTTAAATTTAATAATTTTTCAATTAAAATATAATAAAATTAACAAATATTATCAAAATATATATATACATATGTATTAAAATTCAAATTAAAGCTTGTATTTTATAAGGTGAAAGTATTTTTAATTTAATATACGTTACTGAAATAAACTTCCATTATATGTAATGGACGTTTAATACATAAATTTCTAACAGTGTTGTTATATGACTGAACACATACTTTTAGAAACGTTCGGAAATTTACAAAATTTGTATGTTACAAAGGGAACGTACAATTTGACGATATTTATGAAGTTTTTGTGTAAAGGTACCTTAAAATTGCGAAAAATTTTCTGAATTTTCTGAAAGTTTTCTCCATATTATGTAACTCAACTGAATTTTCATAAAATGTATCTTGAAACTACAAAATTGTAACAGAATTTTTATAAAAACTATCATAAAATTACAAAACTGTAAAAAAATTGCAGTTATTTGTGAATGCATAAAACTTGAGTTACCCAAATCTTAAAATTATTCCTGTTACAAGTTTCAGAATTTCCAGATACAAATTGTTTCTTAAATTTTTTTAAAAGTAACTGAATTTTCTGAAATTCTTTTTCAATTTTACGAAACCGTAACAACATTATTAATTACATGTTGTGACGGTAAAACTTCAGTTACCCAAAACGTACACGCAGAGAAAAGATCAGTAAAATTTACAGGAAGTTCGGTACTTATTTGGACAACATGACTTTTCAGTAAATTTTACCAGAAGTTGAGTTCAATTAACAGATTTTCTGTACGTTTCACTCAGCGTCCAGTAAAATCTACTGAATACGAAAAAATCCGAGTTAAGTTGATTGTACCACGTGACCAAATTATACATCTATTCGTTCATGTAAAAAAACTTTTTTAATTAACAAAGTATCTTTCTGCAAATTTGGGAAACGTAACAAAGAACAATAAAACACGTCTGTTAACTTCATTTCAGTAAAAATGTTGAAAACAAAATCGAAAGCTTATCGACAATTACAGTTAACTGTAAAATATTTTGCAAAATCTTCACTCTAACGAAGTTGATAGTATTCTGTAGTATTTTCTAAGTTTTCAGAAAGATAGTTTGTAAAATAATAAAGTTATCTTACTCGAACTTTTACAGGAATTTGGTCACGTGATCTGGATGATTCATGGCCTTAAATTTACTAAAAAGTAACTAAATTTTATGAAATTCTATCTTAATTTTACAAAACTGTAACTGAATAAAACTTCAGTCACGTGTTTCAGGAAATTATGATATAAAATTTTAACAGTGTATCCTGAAGTATATTAAACTTTTTAAAGGCACTCGATACATCATCTTTAATAATTTCTTCTCAAGTTTTTCTCCACATATCAAGTAATTCATGATGAAAGTGCAATTAACAATCAGAATAAAAGTCAATGGACTGGAAGCTGTGTAAACGTCCTTTATAACATGTGTTGTCAGGGTATCTAAAGAATCTTTAAGTGACTGCAATAAAATGCGGTATAACTGGTCAATAAAAAAATACATTATTCTGCATTAAACCTCATTTAATGAATGCTTTTCAAAATAATAAAATATTGTTTGCTTTCTAATTGAATTGCAAATATGAATCTTACAATCGTGACAATATTTCTTCACTCATGCAGAAAAATACTAAAACTGTATCAAAAATTACAATATTTTAAAAAGTTTAGAAAATTATCCTAAATGGTTTACTTCTAAATTTCAAAAGAATTATTGAACTCCTCAAATCCGAAACAGTAAAAACTCATTGATTCGCAGTGAAAAACCACTGTTTCAAATGTTATAAGTCTTCCACATATAAATCAGTGGAATTTACCTGATTCCACCAGGGAAACTCACTAATTAATCAGTGAAATATACTGGTCAACAGTGAAATTCGCTGGCCAACCAGTGAGTTTTCCTAGTGATATCAGTTAAATTTCACTGATTTCATTGGAAAGACTTATAACATTCGAAACAGTGGTTTTTAGTAGTTTTTACTAAAAGCAATTAGTTGGGTCGTATTAGTTACAATTACTATGTAGATTTCTCTTAGTGTATATTTGCATAATTGCATTTGTTAACTGTATCGACAAATTTCGGTATGTCTATTAATTTAAAATAATAAATTATTTTTCCCCACTCTCTAAATATGAATTAGTCAAAATCTACAGATTATCAGTGAAATTTGAATGATTCAAATAGCTAAAAAGAGGTTACTGTAAATCAGTCAAATTTCACTGATAATTTCAGTGAAAATATTTTTTCCACTGATTCAATCAGTGATAATCAACTGATTTAAAAGTGAAATATATTTTTTCACTGGTGAATCAGTGAAAAGGCAAATAACTGATTCAATCTGTAAAATTTGAATGATTCAGATTTAGAGAGCATAAGTGCTTTACGCGCATGCAAAAATTCTCAGTTATGTAAAGTGTCCCAAAATTTCAATTAAACATAGATAATAATTTTAAATGAAACTTATGACATGAGAGTTCAATAGCAATAATGCCATTGCGCTAGAAAATCTTACGATTTTTCTTTTCTCTGTAGTTGGTCTATATAATTGTAAAGCTACACATCAAAGATGTCATTTTAACATTTTCAAAGATCACATTTGCACCTTCTAAAGCGGCTTTTAAGATGAGAAAAAAAATAACTGTTCTGAATAATCCTTCTGTAAATAAACAATATAACTGGAAAATTATGGAAGTGAATTTATTTTTATATACTTTTTATATGTTATACATTTTGAGTTCAACAAGTCAATTTACATAGTGTAATAAAATAATAAATTTATATACTTTTATAATTAGATCATGTCAATTTTATGAAGGTTGACAAGTGATATTTTATTTTTTTCAATTTACTTTTATGAAAAAATGATAATTCTTCAATTGAGTTTGCCAATATCACTAATTTAAAAACAGGTACATTTCCTTGGAGTTACTAAAATAAATGAATGTTTCAAAACCATCCATAAAAATTAATTTGAAGTATTTAAATACATCACTAAAATCGAAAACTGAAATTCGTTTAAATTTTCTTATCAAAGATTATGATTATTTTATTAAAGAACGTGAGAAAATGTTTATATTAATCAATATTGAAAATTAATTTACTGAAAATCGACAATAATACGTATACCTCAGATACTATTTGTCTCAATATAAATAGAGCAATCAATCATTTTTTAAATTCTATTCAGCTATTTCAAGGTGCTCGCCATTTCTAAAGATTATTGAAATCTTTTACGCAAGTATGAGAGTAGGATCTTAATGAGAGCAGCTTATATCAAAATTGACGTTATGAGTTCTTAAATTATATAACGAAGCGAAAAAATTTCAGAGACCGAAAATTTGTACTTTTTCGTCTGTATTAACCCATTTAAAAGTGGGTTCTTTGTTTTTAAAATGGACAAAAATATTACACAATTGCATGACATGTCTTGTTGAGATTTTGGATGATCAAAAATTTACAAAAAATATCATGAATAATTATTTTCTCAATTTTTTTGCAACGATTGGAATTAAAAGTTAAATTTAAATACTTACACTTCATATTTTTCTAACTTTTACAGGAATTTAGTCACGTGAACTGGTTGAAATTCTATCCTAATTTTACGAAATTGTTTCTTAAATTTACAAAAATGTAACTAAATTTTCTAAAATTCTATCTTAATTTTACGAAAACTTGTTTTGCAGCGATTGGAATTAAAAGTTAAATTTAAATACTTACACTTCATATATTTCTAACTGATTATTTGCTTTCCACGACTTTATGTGTAAAAAAACCTAAATCGTCTTGATATATGAAGCGAAAAACATTTATTTAAGGCCATGAATCTATCGAACCACGTGACTAAATTATACATTTATTCGTTTATGTAAGATAACTTTTATAATGTACAAAGTATCTTGCTGAAAATGTGGAAAACGTAACAAGAGAAAATACAAGCACGTCTCTTAACTTCTTTTAGTAAAAATGTTGAAAAAAATTCTAAAACTTATCGACAGTTACAGTTAACTGTAAAATTTTTTGCAAAATTTCCACTCAAAAAAAGTTGACAGACGTTCTTTATCGTTTTCTGTTGTATTTTCCAAATTTCCAGAAAGACATTTTGTAAAATAAAAAAGTTATCTTACACGAACTCTTACAGAAATTTGGTCATGTGATCTGGTTGATCGATGGCCTTAAAAGAAATGGTACACCAACTGAAAGTATCGAAATTTGCGTTAATAGATCTTATAAATGATTTCAGCCTTATGTCAGAGTTCGCTGGACATATCTTGTCATCAATTCATGTAGCCCCATCAAAATCGCAGAACACGTAGCTATGTAATTATGAATATATTATTAGTATAACTATACATATGCACTTATGTAAGATTTTGAAATTCACTTTAATACTATCTTTTTTATATTTTTTAATTTCATGAGAAATGTTACACATGTATTCATAAATAAATCTTTCAATCACCGTTCAAATTGAATTTTTTAATCAATTATATATAAATTATTAACATAGAGTAATTATTTATTTAGAAGAAAATAAGTTTTGTTAGAGAAAGGCCTTAATTAGTGTATAAGTAATATTTTTCAAACAGAATCATGAATTAATTTCAGTACATCTACACGCAAAAAAGAAAACAGTTAAACATGCCACTTTAAATGGTCAGTTTGTATTTTGAAAGGCAAAATAATAAGTAATACATTTTATTTTTGCAATCATTGTCATTTGAATTCCACCATTTATCATTAAACTAACGAAAAATGGAACAAACTGATAAATAGTGCAAATGGTAAGACTTGTACAAATAAAGTCTATTACTATTTTGCCTTTTAAAGCGCAAACTGGTCATTTTTAGCTATTTTATTTTTTGGGTGTATAATTTATTTTGGTTCACCTTCATTTTTGTTTTTTTAAATAAAATGCGGTAGTGTTTGTGAAAAGTTGCAGTTTCTCAGAATCATAAGCAAGTTTTTCGAAGGTCCAAATAATGGCAAATGAGATACAGATTACTTTTAACCTTGAAAGAGTACATGATTGAGAAAAGGGAGTGGTTCATAAATGACCGTCGTGGTCAATACTTGAAAAATGAATGAGAAGAATTATGGTAAAGATATGTATAGCGAATGATGATTAACGTGAGAGAAGAGATTGGGCGTGACACGCTCCGATTCAGTAACCCAGACCTTCGCTTTGATACCAAAAGCCTTTCTTTTACCTCCGTTGTCAGACCTCCCGAAGGATATCTCGCCTAAAAGGACCGGTATATTGCGAAATGACAGTTTCGCTATGTTGACAGACAAAATTTGTGTATAAAAACCGCGGGGGGACTCTCAATCATTGTCACTACTACCCTAACCGTAGACGTGAGCAGTTCCAAGCAAACTCAAAAATGTTCAAGGTATGGTGCTCGAATACATTAATAAATAATTCACTTAAAATATTCAAATAATTATTTTTCAACTCAAAATATTCATTAATTAGAGGCTTAAATTTTCTAAAAAGTTAGTAACAGAGTATCTGATAAACATTTACGTTATTACATTTTACAAAATTCTATTAGAAAATATTTTATCTATTTTTTAAAACATTTTCCAGCTAGAATAAGCAGTACAATAAAACGAAATTTAATATTTATCAAAATTTCATAAATATCTTTCAAGTAGAAAAATACTTCCTAGCATAGTCACTTTTTCGTGAAAATTTTTATAAAATGCTTTTTTTTACTAGCGGGTCATAAAGTGGATTTTATTGCCTTGTGCGGGGAAAACAAATCCATTTTCTAACCCCCTAGTAGAAAAAAAATCGTGTGTGACACGATAAAAACATTAATTTTACTCGGTCATCAAATTTCAGACTTGCAAAATAATTTTCTTTTCCCTAATTGCACAATATACTATTTTTTCAAGTGACACCCCTATAATTTGAATAAATTTTGGTTTCCAGTTCGTAACTTTCGCCGCTCTCGTCACCGTCGCTAGGGCTGGAATTTTGGCAGCACCAGCTGCAGTCAGCTACGCAGCAGCCCCCGCTTACGCGTACGCCGCCGCCCCTGCCCCTCTTGCAATTCACGCGCCCGCAGTTGGATCTACTCAACAGAGCGTAGTTCGTTCCCTGGATGGAAACTCTGCAGTATCTCACTACAGCAAAGCCGTCGACACCGCTTTCTCCAGCATCCGCAAATACGACACCCGAGTAACCAATGATGCTAAATACATCTCATATGCCGCTGCTCCAGCTCTGAGTTACGCTGCTCCAACTTACAGCTATGCCGCTCCAACTTACAGCTATGCTGCAGCCGCCCCCGTCGTCAAGGCCGCACCAGCTCTGAGCTACGCTGCCCCAACCTACAGCTACTCCCCAGGTCCCGTTGTTAAGTCTGCTCCAGCTCTGAGCTACGCTGTCCCTTCTTACGGATACGCCGCAGCCACCCCCGTCGTCAAGGCCGCACCAGCTCTGAGCTACGCTGCCCCAACCTACAGCTACTCCCCAGGTCCCGTTGTTAAGTCTGCTCCAGCTCTGAGCTACGCTGCCCCTGCCTACGGATACGCCGCAGCTGCCCCCATCGTCAAGGCCGCACCAGCTCTGAGCTACGCCGCTCCTGCTTACGGATACGCCGCTGCTGCTCCCATTGTCAAGGCTGCCCCAGCCTTTAGCTACGGTGCTCCCGGCACTGTTGTTGCTCACACTACCTTCAGCGGACTTGGAGCTCACTACGCTTTCTAAATTTCAACCTACGATTCAAGAACATTTTTTTAGTTATTTATTCCATGACATTTAGCTCAATTATTTTTTAATGTACAGTACCTTTGTTGTGGATTCAAAATTCTATGCTCTAAATTTTGTAAAATTTTGAATCTGTTCTTTGATAATCAGCTTTGAGAAGTTTGGGGTCAAACTACTTTTTCAAGACTGAAAGAAAATTTCAAGTTGGTTAATCAGCCTTCATTACGAGCTCAGCACAATAAATGTTGCATCCTGTACACAAATGCACATGTAATTATGTAATTTATATTTATGTGTATGAAATTCAAAAATATATTATACTATTGCTAAAATTTTGTTTCCGTCAATTCTTCAACACTAACTTTTCCTTTTTCATTCTTTGATAAAAAAAATATCGGGAGATCAAATAATGATTTCGCAAGGCAAACATTCGAACTGCTTATTTTCAAAAACACATAAGGACTCTGCTGATCGCTATGGAATAAAAAAATCGAGAAGACTGAAAAATTACTATTTTATACACTGAACTGTTCTTAACGATTTAACTCAACAGAACATAGGGAACTTATGGTTCAATAAGTTTATCTTACAAGTTTTAGAAAAAAAAGGAAATTCAGTATTTAAAAAATTGTTGATTATCATAAACGTTAATATTTTATTTGTCTATTCTCTTAATATAAACTTAATGATAAATTAATATATATCCCTTAATTATAATCAGAAATCAAGTTAAGGTTATCAAGAAATTTTTATTTAGTCAAATGTTATGTGTATAATTAGATGATTGATTTTATAGATAGACAATGTGTTGTTGAAAATGCGCGTAATGTTAATGAAAAATTATGACTATTCTGTATAACAGTATACTAATGTAACTTTTACATAAGTTATTCTAAGTACTACATCGAGTCAACGAAGTCTACTGCTACGTAAATCGCTCGAAAAAACCAGGTACAAGTTTTTTTTCAACGTCACGGTCGTCAGCGAGTATATGTTTATGATTAAGATTATGTTCTCAAGCTGACGACTTGACGCATGCAGACTATTAACAACGAAAATTCTTCAAAATCAAATAAAAATAATTATCCCTTTCAGATAGCAAACTTGCACCAAAGAAGCTCAATTTTGTTATTTCGCTAAATGTGTATCTTTAGATATGAAAATGAGCTACTACCTCTAAAAATTGAAATTTATTATTGATAAATAACAATTTTACTTTTACATTTAAAGATATTTTACAAAGATTCTTGAATGTAAATTGTCGTTTATAGTTGAGTTTAAAATTATTTGAAGTACTGCATAAGAAAGTACTTCAATTCTAGAGAAAGTCTTTCAAGTAACGATGAAATAATCAAAATCAACATTATCTTGACATATCTTATTGTATTTGAAGATTTTGAAAAACCGGAAATATTTTATATACCATGAGGACTTATATAATAGCGAAAGTGTAAAATGAAATATAACAACAGCTTCAGTTAATGCTGAATTGTCTCAAATAAGATCATGACGGATTTCAATTGTATTTGAATTTCATTATAAGCAACTAAACCATCAGATCTTTAGAAAACTACATAAAAAAAAAAGGAAATAATATTAATTAAAAATAATTTAAAACAGAAAGAAACCAAGACAAAAAGAGGTCTACATGGAAGTTGGTGACCAAAAGTTCATTTCTCGAAGTTCTGACGGCTTAGCTTGAAAGACGCTAGTTTTTGATTCCTTTTCTGTCAACTTTTCATCTTTGCCAAGATAAGTGAGATTTTGCGATGAAATAGATTTCTTACGACTGAGAGCCCTCGCCGGAATGTTTTCAGGGCTGTGTTCATCTTCTTCTTCAATCATTGAATTCACTATTTCACGGGGTTGTCCCAAAATTCCAGATAGAATCCAACTGCCCTGATACTTCTCTCGATCTGGTACCAAAGTGCCACTGAAAAATCTGTTCCCGTGAATTCTCCTGCGAGATTTTGGCGAATTATCAGGCGTCGACATAGGCGATGCCAGCGGGGTCGCGGGAAGAGATTTGCTTCCTTTTGGAAATACATTTTCACTCTGTTCGATGCGGAATTCAGAATTAGTTTTGCTGTGTTTTCCGGACATAATTTGACTGGCTACTTGGACGATCGACTTGCCACAGAGGGCTGGTGCTCCATGAAAACCATCATCCGTTCCCTGTGATTTTGGTTTTAAGTTACTGGCCAAGACGACTTTTGGAGGTTTGTACAAATTCCCTGTAAAAATATTTGGTTTACAGATTATATATTTTTTTTAAACTTCCTTATGAATTAGACTGAATAATGTAACCATGAATTAAATTACCTTTGTTAGCAGCACTAGGAACGAATGGTTGGCAAGGTTCTGGGTGTTTACTGAAATCAATTTGCTTTGTATCTTTGAAATCTGATAAATTTGTCTGAACAGTAGGCACCTGTTTGGTCTCTGTGTTCCCACTTATTACATCAGAGATAGATGTGAATCCTGAAGAGGCATTTTCTATCACCGGGTTCTTTGTGTAGCGGATGCAAAAGAAATTATCGTCATGGGAAGGTGGGCTAAATGCATTCTCATCGAAATCGAATCTGAAAAATGTCAAAGCTTGAAATAAGTTACGGAAGCTGAAATTATTAGTAAAAATGTTGTCTTGTATAATACTAATTAAATATATCGTAACGTAAAGAAAGAAGTAATTATAATAAAAGTTTCAAAGTCAATTCAACTTATGATACTTTAAAACTCCTAAACATTAACGCTGACATCATTGCATAAGCTTCGGTCCACTTCGCTTGACTCAGGAATTTCTTAATGACATTGGAGCAATTAATTCATTATCAATCACATAGCCTTTCTTTATGCTTCGAATTTCAGTATTTGATCTATACAATGTTTCAACTTCTAATCAATAATGTGGCAATATGTTGATAAACAAATGAAAAGTTGTATGATAATTGTTTTTTAAAAGTGAAATGTCTCCAATGTCAGATGGAATTTAATTTAGAAACAAAAATTATAACTTTAATAAACTTAAAATACAAATTATAAGACGTACCTCTGCATAAACACCTTTTTGTATAAAATAATAATTAATTAAATCCTCGGCCTATCCATTTTTTAAATGAAAATAAAATTAAGAACGTTATAACTCTTATCAAATCAAGAGCATCGTAACTGAACTTTAGGAGAACAAAGTCTGAGATAAATCAGAGTTTTTGCTTTTCCATGTTCAAGATGAACTTAATTGGAAAAAAAACTCGTATCAGTGTTGTTCTTGCTAATACAAGTCACGTAAGTTTACTGCATGTCGTACAACGTCCTCAATTTGATTGGCGAAGGTTCCATAAACGAAATATACATATAGAATCAGGCTCGAAATTAAAGAAAAATCTGTGGAATAGTATAGTAAGCCCGAAATATAATTCCGGTTATTCACTTCAATGTGAATTTCGTTCATGGCTGAATTGAAAGCAATTAAGTATTAAGATTTAAAGTTTAACTAACAATAGATATTTTTGCTGAATCAAATGAATTCGTAAATAAATTTTTCTTTTCTCATAAAATAATCAGCTACAATGCTCAAATTAGTGACGTGGTTTTATTGCTATGACGCTGCCTTCTCGCACACATTTACACACTCCCATAAAAATACTCTTAAACAACTTTTTCCTCAAACAAAAACGTTATTTTACCTTCTTTTTTCAGTTGGGAACGTATTTGTCGTTGATATGTTATCGTTGAATATGTTGATATTCTTTTTTCCTTTTAATACTAATTAGTGATTCGTATACCTATATATGTTGACTTGTTAAGAATACATGAAACACCATTTTAATCATTAAATAGTAACAATGTGATGTTAGACTAAATTACAAGTTTTCACTCTCGCTTGGATGTGCGGCTATCTAAAAATAAATGATCTCGTGACTGCTAAACAGGCCAAGTCATCGATGCCGTCTTCTTCTTATACACGAGCATTATGCATTTTAGCATTCAGCTGATTTTCAAGTCGCCATCACTTTCTAAATCGGTTTTTTGAAGGAAGAATTCGCAGAAAGAATCAGAACTTTTAAAATTAAAATACTAGAAGTTGGCAATCTTGAATAGCAGTGTAACTAGAAAGTTCAAAACCCTTTTGATTTTATCACTGTTTTTGTATTTATAAATAACAATTGATCAATTAATAACAAAAATTAACTAACATGTAATTAATACAAATTAAAATAAAGGAGTAATTTTTATTTTCTCGGATAAATTGATTAATGATGATAATAAGATTCATCATTTTCAAGCACAATGTAATCTTTTAATTAAATGATAATTGATAAGAATGGCAGACAGACTTCCGTGTGAATTTTCGCTGACAATGAATTTGCGAGAACATAAATGTTTTGTCATTAAAGAAAATTTACAAATATTTGGTATTAAGGATATTTATCACTTCATCAGTTATTTTTTTAAAAGCAGGATAAACCAAAGAAACCTTAGAATAAACTAATAAATGAAAACTTTGAAAATATGCATATTTCAAGTTGTTAATTAGTATTTTGTATACGAAATATTAAGTAAGAAAAATTAAAACAGTCTTTTGTCAGTAAATCTTTTGTAGATATCTACTTCCTTTATTCTAGTAATACTAACCCATTTTTGAAACATATATTGTTAATTTAAAGTATCGGTTGACCTTGAGAAATTTAAAATTCTATTCGAATGTCTTAGTTTTGCAAACACTAGAAAACAACTTATACTGGACATTTTTCACGCAATGTATATAGTTACCGACTCTTACCACGTTTATTCTTTCCGGAACGACTTTTAACTAATGTCATCATTTTAACAAGGTATTTAATTTCCGAACTAAATAACATATTTGAGCAAAATTAACCGCAACATTGCGTAAATTAGGTCACGTGATTTTGATAAACATATTTTAAAAAATCTTTATTTAAGGAAACGATTTTGCAGAACAACGCTTATTTCGTATCTCACATATATTGGTGAAAAAAATCGAATTTTTTCAATATTAAAAATCAAAACATAAAATATACATCCTGTCCCGAAATTTCTTTATCAGAATTTGTAGACCTCATTTAGGTAAACAATTTTCCATTTAAACGTTTTTGTTGTATTTCACATATTTTGTCTAAAAAATGGAATTTTTTCATTTTTATCGTATTTTTTGGAATTGAAACGAAAAATATATGTTTTTCCAGAAACTGCGCCAGACAAAATTTGTAGATCTTTTTGAAACGAACAACTTTGTATTCTTACGTTTTTTTGGTATTTCCAATATTATTGTTAAAAAATTGAATTTTGGATTTTCAATAGTTTTTTTTTAATTAAAAAGAAAAATATGCATCTTATGAAAAAATGTTACAATTTAAATTTGTAGGTCTTTATTTATTCAATAATATTGTATCATAACGTTTTTTCGTATCTCGTATAATTTAACTGGAAAATGGAATTTTGATATTGACTTTTTTCGAATTTGAATATGCTGTAACATTTCTAATTTTGATTTAATCAAAAAATGTTATCAGGATAATTTGTAGAGATTTATGAGCACTATCAAAAACCAGTATTGAAATTTTTGATTTTTTCAAAAAATTATTTTCAAAAACACAAAAGTAGTGCTCTATCCCTTAATTTTGATTGGATGTGGCTGGTTAACGAACTTGTCCTTACTTTTTCGGCTCCGATAAAGTGTACCAAAGCTCAATTCAATCTGATAATTCTATCGAGAGTTATGCCGCACACGACCTACAGACAGACAGACAGACAGACAGACAGAAAGACAGAGACAGACAGACAGACAGACACTTTCGTAAAAACCATTTTTTCTGACACAGGGGGTCTCAAAACGTAAAGATTTGATGAAAATTTCGAAAGTCATTTTTCACATAAAACCAATACCTTCTCATCCATGATGAGAATGTAAAAATGAACCAATTATATTTTGCATTTAAATTGAGTAACTTTAACTGCAATGGTTGAAAGTGTTAGAGCTTAATTTGTTACATCGATAAGGTAAGCTTTATACAGAAAAACTATTTGGAGTGATTATTAAAATCTTCGACTAAATTTGGACAAGAATAAAAAATATTTTTAATATGAAATTTGATACTTAAGAATCTTATTGCATCATTGAATGTATTTTTAGCATTAAATACTGCAATTTCAGTGCAAATATCTCTATTGATTTTACTCTTCCAATTTTTATGTTTGAAAATGATTGCAAAGCCCTCAAGTGATAGCGAAAACCATGATAATGAAAAGCTAGATATAAAAAATGCTGAGTCGTAAAAGTAACCATTATTCATTTTTATTAGTCATTCGTCAATTGACAAAGTCTGCGCAATATATCTGGTTAAGACTGCTCTAAATAAGTTTGTATAAGATGTAAGCGCTTGTATGACGTATTAAATTTGAATGGAAACGTGTCTTTTGAAATTTAGTGACCAAAGTTGCATACATCTTTGGTTGAAGAACTTGAGTATGCTTAAAATACGTCTTTCAAATTCGTATTTCGATAAGTTAAATTAGAAAAATGGATTGAATTTAAATTTCAGCATACTTGTTTTCGAATTTCCCCTTCATCCACTTAGGCAAGGAAATGCCTCCCCCAAGAGAATTATCTTGTGGTCTAGCGGATCCCATCTTGATCTTCTCTATATGCTAGAAAAAGTGAAGTGCGAGTTTCGTCAAAATTTGCCGATACGAATGAGCAATTTCTCCTTGTGTTTACGGATAGTCAAAGTGGTATTCTTTGCGTAAAAATTAAACAGCTGCGGAATTAGGTGGATTGTTGATTGCGATATGATTGAATATTGGACCCAAAAAGCTCTGACTTGTCACGTGGTTACTAGGAGTTTGACCTCAACACCGTTCTACTGACCTGAAAAAACAATTAATACATATCTCTTTAATAAAATGATATAAACTTAAACCATATTTTATCCTTATATACCTAATTCTTTTTCAATTTTCCACTGATTTATCAATACATAAATGAAGAAAAAGTACTTTATTCAGGCCAATGTTAACTATAATACATTTTAAATCAATTTTGTTGTTCAACTTTTCAGTTGGCCTATGTAAAGCTTTCCTATAGTTAACATTTTAGTTCAACGGCCTGCAATAACGCGAAACCCTACAGCGTGCAAGATGTAGCTATTCCAGTTCTCTAAGATTACGATTTATGTAAAACGAAAGCTTTCATGGATACTTGTCCGGAATCCATTTTCAAGAGAATATAATAAATAAAGTATAACAGCAACTTAAGAAAAGATAAATATCAATACAAGCTATTAATATACGTCTCATGTGTAAAGAAAAATGAGAATTCTGATGACTAAAGTTAAATATTTTTATATTGTGACATGTTTGATACCGATGTTAAGTGTTTAAATATAAATTTAATTTTCAAATAATTCAAAATTTTTCTGTGGAAAAAGAGACGCTTTCAACTAATAAACGATTTGTTTATTGATCTCAAATTATTGAGTTAGTGTGGGTTTTACTGTGGCTTTGATATACATCGGACTCAACATTTTTTTTCATTTTCACAGAAATTTGCCTATGTGCTACTTTATTTTAATTTATAAGTGTCAAGATACGTTTTTAATTTTTATGATTTTCAACTTTTTTAATAATTTACAAATTTAGCTCGCGTATCAATTTATCGCGCGATACCAACACTATATACATAAATTCTTTTCATGAAAATTGTATACAAAGAATTATTTATCTAATCTTCTCAATTTTGAAACAGAGTTTTCTTAAGTTCCAGCTGACATATAGTTTGAAAATTTGATATAAAATCTAGAAGTTTTAGTAAACAGAAACTGAACGTGAGTTAGATAAAATGACCTTCACTGCGCGGTGACAGTATATATTATGTATATGTAGACACGTGGAGGAAAAAAAGTAGCAGATTATTTAAGTGACGTAAACGTGACGTAACAAACACTAATCCAAACGACTTAACTAATGATTATTTGATCACACCCTCAGAATACTAACTTTTAATTGGAGATCCGCATTATCGATCACATGCTTTTGTAATCAAATACGCCATGGTTCATATCATGTTTACTTTTCGCGACGCGATTAATTTCTGACTGCAAGCTTGATATTCTTTCAATATTCACAATCAAATGCAATTTCAATTACTTTAAAAGTGTATTATAGATTGTTTTTTATCCTGTTTGTTAAATATAGATAAATAGGGTTATGAAGTAAAGATAAAATTAGTTATTTATATATTGTTTCTTGTTGTTATTATTGATAAAATATTGATACAGTAAAGTAATTTTTATTTTTTGAATTTAAAGTACCTGTTATATTATACTTATAAAATAGTTTTCTTGTTTTTAACTTTATTATTGGCACATTACATACGTATATTCTTTTATATTAATTTTGAGTGTATAGAGCGGGCAAAAAGTCATGGTACATGTAAACATATGTCAATACCGGATATAAACACAATATGAGTAAAGGATATGTTTATCACTAATTTAATATTCGTAAACAAATACAAGACTGTAAATTTAACAGAATCAACGTATCAAAATGTTGCAAATATAGTTCACACAGATGCAATTTTTATAAATTTCATAATTATTTAAACTAATTAAACACATCTAAATTAGTAAACTAAAATAATAATTGGCCTTGCGTGATTCACATGCTTGAAACTTGAATTTTATTATTTAGATTTTTTTTCTATCTAAATTATAATTTTAAATAACAAAGGAGTTATAAAATAATTTCAATGAAATTGCATGACAAATACGAAAACTGACGCATCAAAATATTAGCATTAGGATTCCAAATAAAGTACACAAAATACTGGAATAGGTCAAATAATTAGGAAAGTGAAAGTTCAGAGCTGACAGTTGTTTCGAATCACCTATTATATATATTTACAAAAACTTTTTTAGTTGTTAAATTTTCTTCAATTAGTAAATTCCAACTCACTTTCGTAAAATAAACAATAGAAACTGAAAGATGTTAAAAAAATACAATCTATTCAAAACTAAATAATGAGAAAACACGTCTTAATAGATATGCAAGTAGAACGAAAAAAGTAGCCAGGTATTCTCTATTGTTGTTAGCATTTCGTAGCCGAGTATTTAAAGATTAATTACGTTTATATAGAAGCGAAAACACAACTTTTTCGATTATAATTGAAGAGCTACTTACTCTACTTTTTCGAAGCATTGTTAATTTCATGACAGTTGTTTTCATAACTTCATAAGAAATGTGAAGTTTTGAAATCGCAGCTGTGCAAACGCAAGCTACCAACGACTACAATCACAATCAATCACAATGGCGATGAAAACTAAAGAAGGGCCCAACTTTTCCTGGAACGATACTAGCGCATCTAGCGTTCGTTTTGCTAAACGTTTACTGGAACGTTGATGCAGATTGGTGGCTGTGTAGAGAGCGCATAACTGCTGGAATTGTAAAATCAGAGTATGTATAATCTGTTGAAATTCTTGGTCATTAAAAATCAGGTTATAGTGCCGAAAATATAAACAATAATATTTTCCTTTCAGAGAATTTATGAAAATTTTAATTTAAAAATCTGCATTTCAGGTCTCTAGATGCATTTTATGTATTAGCAGGTAATGCGCATTTTTTATTCCTATCCATGCCTAAAACATCGATCACTGGGGGGACAACAAACCCACGTGACTAATGCTTTTCTTGTAGGATTTGACTTGCCGGCTGTTTTAAATTATAATTTTGCAGTAACTGTGCTCTATTATGATTTTTTATATTCTTCTTGTAAATAGGATCTATTGCTGTTAACAATTTCGGCAGTAATAAGTGGAAAAAGCATGAAATATAGAAGTAGTACAGATAAAAAGCGCACTGGAGAGGTTATGCAGCTATCAAAAAGGCTACAAAATGCATCGATAAGTGGAATAAAGCGTAATTGAAGTAAATTTCCAAGAGATTTGTGATGAATAAAGTCATATACATTAATATTTTATTATATAAAGTATTTCTTGTTAATCATTTGGGTTTGTTGTTCCTTCAGTAATCGAGATGTTTTTAGCACGAGTAGTAGAAGTCAAAAATGTCTTAGATTATCGGCATTTTCTAATAAACACGTGTACTTGAAATTTTATTTCTCTTAATTTCCAAAGCAGTATTATTTCCGTAAAATGACGAAAATAAGAAAAGTGAAACGCAGGAAGAGATTTCAGGCGAATGTTAATCGAAAAAGACTTCGAAACAAGTTGGATAAACTGCCAACAATAAAATGGTAATTATTCCTACTATTTTCATGAAATTATTAGAAACTACATAATTATTAATTATTAGAAATTTCTGATGAAATAAATATTCAAAATTTTTATTTTGATAACAAAAATTGAAAATCCACTTTTTTGTTTTTCTTAATTGTAGTAGTAAAATTAAAGATGCTTGGGAGGTTAAACACTCCACGAGGGTTAATTTAAAAGAAATGGGCCTGGCTTATGATCCCAATGAAGTTTTAAAAATTCCAAATAGAATAAATGACACGGTTGAAAATATTAAGAATGAAGTTATTGCCACTGCTACTTTTTCTGAGGAAGATTACGAGATTGAGAAACGACCTTTAAAAGCACACGTTGCTGAAGATCTGGAGAAAGAAGCGAGAGCTCCAAGAGAAAGAATGTTTAAATTACCTAAAGGCCAAGTTCAGTTTGTTACTTACATGATGGATAAATATGGAGACGATTATAAGGTAAGAAAATAATATATTCAAGATATCCTCCTTGCTAAAAATCAAATGTTTTAGTATTGTAGTGTTCCTAACGATTTTACTTGGTTTTTTCTAGGCAATGACTAGAGATAAGAAAAATTATTACCAACTGACTTGGCGTCAAATACGCGCAAAAATAAACACTTTCAAAAACGTTCCAGAGCAATATGCTGAATACCTCATCAAAAAAGGAGAAATAGTTTTAGACGATCCAACACCTTTGGAAGAAACAAAGAAGCAGAGAGCTGTGGAGAATTTTCAGAAATACTGTGTTTCTAAGAAACCTAAAAAGGTTTCAACAATTGGAAAAGGATGGGAAGAAGAATCGATTGAGCCATCTGCAAGAGAATCCTTGTCGCAGTTTACTTCTGATAGCAAACAGAAAAACCAAAGCTATCCCACATCTGATAAGAAATTGAAGCTTTCGCTTGATGAAGATAGTGAGGATGAAAAAGGAGTCAAAAAGTCTTTGAAAAAACAAGAAAAGGAAACTTTAAACGAAGCATCGAACGGCGTTCTTCAGATAAAATCAAATAATAGTATGAATAAAATTCAGAACAGTGATGCCAATAGTTTTACTGAAAGTGAGAAGGTTTCGCACGAAAAAAGAAAAATAGAAGGTAATGAGAAAACTAATAAACGAGCCAAACAATTGGAGAAGTTACCTTCGAGTGACAGCGAAAGTGAAGAAGAACTTGAGGGAGATGAAGGTAATTCAGAGTTTGTAAATCTGAGTGACTTAAGCAGTGAGGAATTATCTGAAGACGATATTCTAGACGACGGTGAATTTGTCACGGATTCGGAAGATGGCAGTGACTAAATTTTTCATAATAAAATTGTTGAAGTTTATTCTTTATTGATGCGTTTTTTATGACTCGCTGCAAAAATCACATTACATATGATTATTTATGTGAATTTAATAACTCAGGTTAATATAATAAAATGTTTTGTAAAATAAGATGTGAAGATTATTTATTATACTGAAAGTATCTTCGATATTAGTGTGACAACATTGATAAAATGGTGTTTTAAAGGTTAACAAAGGTATTATCACAGCGAAAATGAATCTGCACAGCAAATTGCTTCAGAAATCGGTTCTCAAATACTACGGCATATTTACAATTTTGATCTTTTCTAAACTTATAATAAATTAGAGAACGTTAATCTATTTCTGATTCAATGAATTTTATTGATTGCTTTTAAATTATATTTAACGTGTATAGGAAGTCGAAATTGATCAAACATTGTTGAATCAGTAAATTAAGCATACTTTTTATCATATTTAATTTTGAAGTATAAAAGCATTTTTTGTAAAAGGTGGGAAAAAATAATCTAGTTGAAATTTTTTCTAAGAAACACTAATGTTCATAACCTCGCATACCAAAAGTTTTACGATTAATACAGATTTTCTTAAGGCAATAAAGTTAACACACTTTCATACATCACAACAAATACGCATGTACGTACACTTATTAAAATCAATATATCCTTATTTAGAAATTCTTGAACTAAGTTCCTGATTATTATTCATAAGTATACTTCTTGAACACGTAGTTGTAAAAAATTATACATTGAATAAAAAAATAAAGTGCATAATGCACGACTTATAGGACTTACTCAAATATTAAAGCATGTGGGGGAGTGAAAATTATTCAAGAGTTTGCCATAGTAAAAATCTTTTTTTCCACCACAGCTACCGAAGGATGATGCCAAGTATATTCCTTCGTTCCCAATGGCAATTCAGGCAATGGGCGAGTTTGACATCCTATGACTTCAACTTTATGTTTGTGTGGAGATATGCTTAATAGATCTAACGCTTCTTTAACTTCTTCTGGCCTAAGGGCGTTCGGAACATCCTACAAAAATTACACCATTTTTAATTTACGTCTATTCCTAAATTTGTATAGATTTACTTTACAATAATAATAAATACCTGCTTATTGGCGATTACTAAAATCGGAACATTATCCATCCTGGAATCTCCTAACAATTGCTTTAGAATAGAAACGGCAAGAGATAGTTTATGCGAATCGGAAGTGGCATCAACCATAAATAGCAGAAGGTCCGTGTCTTGAAGAAAATTACTCCAATACTGCCTTGTATCGGCTGCACCTCCGACTAGTAACGGAAATTAGTTATAATCAAGATGAATTCAAATTAAGATTATCCATAAAGATTAGAATATAAATCTCGCGTTTTTACGAACTTTCCCAAACATTATAGGTGTATGGGCCATATTTCAATCTATAAACGGCGAACCCGTGAGTTGGTTGAGGAGGTACTACGTATGTATTGCCTTCCACGTTTGCTGCTGTAGCCTGATTCATCATAGAGGTTTTTCCTGCTCCTTCTAAGCCGAGAAGAAGAACTCTTCGCTCATTGGTGTCATCCATCTGAAATTCAATTCAAATGAATATAAGAAAAATGCTTCTACAAAATTAGTATGCGTGGAGCTATATATCTGTGAAACAAAAAATTAAAGATGCATGTAGTTTGAAAAATCAGTGCTCATTTTCATACAAATTGTTATTGAATTTTACTAATGTTTGCAAACATTCATATTTATCAATTTCAATAGAGGTTAGGTTTTGATACTTTCGTTTTTAAAGTTTTTAAATGAAATAAAACAACATTTTCATGCTCTAGTCCAAAAAGTATAACCGTGTATAATATATTGAATAATAGAAATTTATACAATAAAAATAACTAATACAAATATGATTAAAAGCGATAAAACTAAAGTAACGCTAACCTTTGAAACTTCCTCAAATCCTTCATCAATGGTTTTTAAAAGCCGCTTTTTCCAATAACGATAAGCAACATAGGCTCCAACGCATGCAAAACCGACATAAAGCAATGTTTTTTGCCTGTTTCTGACGAAACTTCGAACCATTTTTACAATTCTTACAGCATCATACACTCAACGATCCAACACACAACCTATAAGTTTCAGCAAGAGAAATCTTTTAAAACCTGCGTTGCTATAGTACTTTTGTTTCGAGTTAAAATGTTACTGTTATTTTTGAACTTTCAAGGATGACAATCTAACTATTAATATATTTAAACTCTCCGAATAATATAAATTTTACCGGTAAACATCAATTACGTTCTCTCATAGACAGAGATGGGTATGTAACATATGTAAAATATCTTAGGTAATTACATATACATTATACGTACATTACGTCCTTGATTTTCTACAAAATGTATCAGTTTGGTACGGTCTGGTATTGCATTTTAATTTCTACTATCCGTGCCAAAAACATCTCGATCACTGGAGGAACAACAAACCCAAATGATTAATAACAAATACTTTATATAATAAAATATTAATGTATATGACTTTATTCATCACAAATCTCTTGGAAATTTACTTAAATTACGCTTTATTCCACTTATGGATGCATTTTGTAGCCTTTTTGACAGCTGCATAACCTCTCCAGTGAGCTTTTTATCTGTACTACCAGAGGTACTACTTCTATATTTCATGCTTTTTCCACTTATTACTGCCAAAATCGTTAACAGCAATACATCCTTTTTACAAGAAGAATATAAAAAATCATAATAGAGCACAGTTGCTGAAAATTATAATTTAAAATAGCCGTCAATTTAAAACCCACAAGAAAAACATTTGTCACGTGGGTTTGTTGTTCCGCCAGTGATCGATGTTTTTGGTACGGGTAGAAAATATAATATTGGAAATTTAAAGTTACATGAAGATGATTGTGATTGGTAAAAAGCATTCTAATCTGGCCAATCACAGTTCAAGGCGAAAAATGTCGAAAGTTTTGAATAGACTCCTTGCATGAAAAATTAAGAGTCAATTTTTTTTAAACCAAAAATTATTTTAATCTATTCTGACACTATTTCCGTTCAAAGAATGATTTTGTACAAGGCGCGAAAAAAATTCGGTGATTGGTTTACGCTACGAGTGACGTCACTAGGCAGTATATTTGAATCAGCTGACTGTATCCATTTACATGCAGTTTTCCATTACTAGTGACAGCAAAAACGCGTTTTTGATCTTTTTGGCAAGCGAAAAATCGAGGTACTGCTCCTTCCTTTAAATGTAAGTTTGCAGAAGGATCCAATTTGAATCGCATGAAGTTTTCAAGATCTTCCTCCAACTGAATAATAAAAAATAAGCTTACTTAATGTCACATTTGAAATGTTATAACCACATAGTGATCATCTATTGTATTATTCGGTAAAAATTTTTTTGCAGTGGTTGCAAACTACAAGACTTTTGATTTTCAGAATTAAATATACCACGAAACAATTTTTCATCATTTTCCGCGGCGAATCTTTTCTTTAATTGACTTTTTAATTGATTTTTGAGAGCAAATAACACGGTTGTTGACATTTACATCTGTCTCGTGACGTGACTAGCTAAGCGCGCGCTTTTCAGCGCGTTTTAAATACACTATTGCGTTAAATTGTTATATTTTAAAAATGATTGTATATTTTCGAAAAATTTTATTGTAACTTATGTTATTTTGCTCCAAGGATTTGATTCTGCTCATTTTTGAAAAATTTGCAAGTAGTCTATCATAAGTTTTAAAAGAGGTTTAAATTTTTTTATACAGAATGGGTTGCAGAATAGGGCTATGAGTGCGAGTGTGATAGCAATATGCTTTCGGATTTGTTCTTCCATCTCGTACTTTTAACCTTTTTTGTGACCTACTCGTTGTCACCCTATATATGTATGTTGAAGAATGAATTAGGTTTTTTTTTTGTATTTGATATTTAATGTTAGAAACATCTTACTACTTTGAAAAATTTCAGTCGTAATTGATTACAAGTAATTTTAAAAAGGGAAAAATATAGAGTTCTTAAAATAAAAATATTTAGGTGCATTTCATCTCGTATAAAGTAAATAGAAAATGTTTTTTATACAATAAATACAATAAATACGAGGGGAAGAAAGCTTCTCAAATAAGAAGGGAATCAAGCTCAAAATGTAAAAATTACGGTCTCTCAAGTGAGAAATCATTATTCCAAAGAAATTTTTAAAAAGTTCTTTAACATGTTCGGATTTTCTGGAAAATGTTGTGCAATGTGAGGACTTGGTATAGAAAAACAATTTTTTACTTTGTGTGGTTTCAAATTATTGTTACATCGAGATTTTCTATTTGTTTTCAATATTTAATTTTATCATTTGTTCAAATCAATTGGAAATAATTGCATCTTTCTACGCGGGGAGTTTTGTAGCTATTTGAATTGAATAATAAAATCTTCCTGGCTTGTTTTAGGTCTCTATTACTTTGATCTTGAATTGAAACACTAATGAATCTTCAATTTCTCACATTTATCATCAATTAAAATAGCACAAAAATAAAACGATTTTTGAAACATTATAATCTGATATTTATCTACGAAAAATAAGTTTGATATTGTGATAAGTACTCTCAATTTTTTTGAGTAAAAACCGAGTCACTTCCATTCGTGCAACTCGGTTTCCACTCCAGTAGGGTGTGCTATTTCACTCTAATGATAATCTCCATTCAAAAAAAATTTAGAATAATTAATTTTACTTTCAATTTTTCCGTACAATTTTCTTCTCTCATAGTTCAAGGAAAAAGTACCTGAATCAACAAAACACAATAATCTCAAGGAAAAGAGGAACAAAACGTATTAGATCGGCAAAC
Source organism: Diplolepis rosae (assembly GCA_030998225.1). Lineage (NCBI taxonomy): Eukaryota > Metazoa > Arthropoda > Insecta > Hymenoptera > Diplolepididae > Diplolepis > Diplolepis rosae. The sequence goes on along the minus strand of JAPYXD010000727.1, from coordinate 6,395,449 downwards.
TAATGGAGAGTAATCGAAAAATACAACAACGATATTACGAAAAGTTGCAAAGGAGCCCGTTAGCCCCAGGACGAAGTTTAGCATGTTTAAAATTGATATAAAGATTCAGCAAGCCACGGGAAATGAGAAATGAGTAATGAGAAACGAGTAAAACCGAGAGAAAGACGAGGGTGGATTGAGACATACGGAGGTGTGGCTTGACCCGGGATTAACCCCTCTGACAGCCAATCATATCCCAGTCTACCCTACCTTATTCAACCCCTCTAGCCAACTTCTATACACCCCCGCGCTAATTGCCCTGACTTTAATATCGCATGTGAAGTGAAAGATGGAGTCGAGGGGCGAAGAGATGCTTCGTATCACAAAATACGCGAGGGATCAAACGACAAACTGTACTTCCATATTTCCTTACAAAAATATTCCACAATTATTTTTATGCACAAACTTAATAATTTTTGTTTTCTCAGACCTGGGCATGAAATTTATTTTTCAAATGTTTCTTGTATAACGATTTACCTTCCATTTGTTCTGTACTTTACTTGTCTATTATACATATGTCATGTATTTTTTAAGGATATTTTATACGGAAAAAAATTTGACAAAGCGATTGAGCAAATGAAGAATGATCCCAAATTCAAAGAATTAATATGTACAAATCATATAAAACTGTAGTCAAATTGTATGAACTGTTTTGGTATGAAGCACATTTCATACTGTTGCTGAATAACAGAAATTATTATTTTCTACAAATTGCATATGCTTCCAATATTGTAGAATTAAGTAAAAAGTGTAGATGAAATAGAAATATATATTCACATAGCAGCAACTTGTTTATTAGCTATTGACAATTTCACTAAACTATATAGCTATATTGTAAATCTCTACAAATTTATGTGCACTGTAAAAAAAATAATTCGGTAGAATTACAAAAGCAGTTGTAAATGTATAAAGTGATTGTAAAAGTACTACGTTGCACGTTATAAAATTATTTATATTTTATGAAATTACACTTGAATAGTAATTATGCTACGTGACACGTTATTTTTTTACAAGACGAAATGTAATAATGCAACGTTATACGTCGTAGAATTAAATATCATTGGCAAAATTACAATAGGATTGTAAAATTACTACGTATCACGTTGGAAATAAATCGCTTCACGTGACACGTACACGGAAAAAAATAATTAGCTGCATTAGCTAAATATTCGCTACCACAGCTAAGAAAGTTACTTGATATACGGACAGCGAATGTCTTAGCTGCTAATACTAACGTCTATTCGCTACAGTACTTTAGCGATGCCAGCTAATTTACGTTAGCACTGGTAACAACGACTGTGACTGTTCTAACAGCGTTTGAAGTACTAGTTAATTTTATTAGCAATTGCTGGAAATAGAGGTAGCACTCAAAATCATTGATTTTGAACTTCCAAACCTACATTTAAATACAGTTACACCTGGGTGCTTAAGAAAAAAATGATCTCGTAACCCTTCTATACTCACAAAAGTCTGCTGGCAAGTTATATCAAAACAACTAATTTCTTGCGACATATCGTAACCTGCAAAATTAAAAACGAAAAAAAACTGATTCAGTTCTAACCTTAATCACAGCATAATTTTTAAGAATAAGAATAAAACGTGAGCTGCTTTGATAACCAAACTTATAGCTACAAGTAGAAACATTACCGGGAACAGTAGCGACTTACTTGCCAGTCCAGCCTCTCAATTGTACAAGTATACAACACTTAGAATTAAGATAACCTCAGTAAGAAGATAATAAATAGCACAATAAAGAACCTATTACAAAACCTACAATGCAATCTTCAGAGATCAGTTACAAATCAGTCATTTGCATTATAAATTAACGCGAATCGTCGAATTATTTATAAATTAAATTTAAAACAACGCGACAGGTGTACAACTTACCATTTACAGCATAATATCTGACTAGTCGCGCTTTGTGCGCATGAGCAGCACAGAAAACGCGGAATGTCTAAGCAGCCGTTAGCAACCGCTGCTAACTTCTTACATATTAGCGCAAAATTTTAAATGCTGCGAGTACGAATTTTGAGAGTTTCTAGGAGAGTAAACTGTTTTAGCAGCAACAACCAAATGATTAGCTACAACTCTTAATACGCTAAGGAGTCCAATGCAAATTTTCAACTTCGATTGCAGCTAACATTTTTTAACTGTCCCAGCAAACTGTTAACTCTCTCAGCAAACTTTTTATCAATCACAATTAACTAGTCGACAGCTAACTGCAGTTAGCAGTAGCAGACATTTCATTTCTTTCCGTGTGGTAATTTTATAATCCTATTGTAATTTTGCCAATGATATTTAATTCTACGACGTATAACGTTGCATTATTACATTTCGTCTTGTAAAAACAAACGTGTCACGTAGCATAATTACTATTCAATTGTAATTTCACAAAATATAAATAATTTTATAACGTGCAACGTAGTACTTTTACAATCGCTTTATACATTTACAACTGCTTTTGTAATTCTACCGAATTATTTTTTTTACAGTGTGGTGATGTATTCACAATGACAGCTGAAGTTGAAGTGCAGTCTTTAAAGTGCAAATTATTGTAATTAATAATATCATATCAATTATTGAGTAAATTGATAAACGATGTCCGATTCGTTTGTACGCAACATTCTGCAGCAGTCGAAGTTAGATAAATACATTCCAGCATTTGAAGGTTAGATTTGCAAGTTTTCCATTTTCATGTCTTTTTATTTACTGCAATTTTATACTGGTTATAAAGATTTCAAGCACGGAAAAACTAAGTCATATTTTTATTTGATTATACTTCTTGAATATGTATCGTGTCGCATAACCTATAAATGACTCAAAATTATTTTATGTTTTAGTCATGTTCATAAGGTTATAACTGCAGTAGCTATACTTTCCGATTACCCTTCTCATATAATTGTAAAATCTCAGTTCTAGCTATAAACAGTGCCTTTCTCGACTATGAAATATCGCTATAGCTAAAGTGGTTACGGATATTCACTTTGGCTGATTCCGAGACATTCCTTCATTCACTCGTTCGTTATTAGCTAAACGTTTAATTGTCACAATGATTAACTTTGCTGTCACAACTACACTTTTTTCCGTGTAGAAATAATTATTTACATATTTTCATCGAATTTTATCAGGATAGAATATTTTTCACGAGGTGTACTATCCTTAAATAAACTTTTCCTATGGTGACTCTAGATAGTACCTATAGAGAATAACAAAAGGCTCGATCGTCTTGGTCTTAATATATCGAGGTTCTTATAAAGCGAGGCAATTATCCTAGTAAAATACTCTCTGAAATTTGTGTGATAAATTTAGGGCCGTAATAAGGGTGACTCGCAAGTCATTTGGACGACGACTGGGATGGGTATCGAGCTTCAATAGAAATTCTTTCCTTCTCAACCCCGTCCTCCATTTAATTTAAACATTTGTCGCCCCTTAGATTCTCCCCAATTTTCCTCCATTTCCCCCCTTAATCCACCCCTTTCAGTTCTGGTACAAGCATCGAGGTTCTTACTAAAAAGCTAATAATTATCGCTCTTTTGAATACAAAGTGGGAGAAGAATGTAGATGGTAGAGTGCAGGGAATGATTTTACACGAATTATCTTCCTTATTCTCTCCTTGTTTTACTTAACCAGCCAAAACTCCATGAAACGCTGCCTTGACAGTAGTTTTAGCCTTTCATGTAAGTTTGAGTATTTTTACTACACTGAATTTTTTTTATTTCAAGTTTCATATTCACCCTTATATCAATCGGGCCACGTGACTAAATTATACATTTATTCGTTCATGTAAGATAACTTTTTTAATTCACACGGAAAAAAAAGTATAGTTGTGACAGCAAAGTTATTCTTTGCGACAGTTAAACGTTTAGCTGGTAACGAACGAGCGAATGAAGGCATATCTCGGATTCAGCCAAAGTGAATATCCGTAACCACTTTAGCTATTCCAGCGATTTTCTATAGTCGAGAAAGGCACTGTTTATAGCTAGAATTGAGATTTTACAATTATAAAAGAAGGCTAATTGAAAAGTATAGCTACCGCAGTTATAATCTTAAGAACATGACAATAACAAAATAATTTTGAGTCATTTGTAGGTTATGTGACACGATATATATTTATGGAGTATAAGCAAATAAAAATATGACATCATTTTTCCGTGCTTGAAATCTTTATAATCAGTATTAAGGATTTTCATTTTCTCAAAACGAAAAAACCTTTTGCTTTTATTCGCAAATAGTAGCAAAATTTAGAAGAACTTTTTGTGTTCGTTACAATAAGAAATTGCAAGCAGTTTGTAAACATACATATTTTGATTGCAGTAAGTAAAAAGACATGAAAATGGAAAAATATGCAAAACTAACCTTCAAATACGGGAATGTACTTATCCAACTTCCACTGTTGGAGAATGTTACGTACATAAAAATCAGCCATCGTTTAACAGTTTGCTTACCTTTAATACTTTAAAATTACAGTAATTTAAACTTTAAACATTGCACTTAAGCTTTAGTTGTCATTTTAAATACATCACCACATAAACTTGCAGGGATTTACAATATAGCTAGCATAGAGATATTGAAATTGACAATAGCTGATAAACAAGTTGCTGCTATGGGAATATATATTTCTATTTCATTTATACTTTTTACTTAATTCTACCATATTGGAAACATATGCAATTTGTAGAAAATAATAATTTCTGTTATTCAGCAACTGTGTGAAATGTGCTTCTTCACCTAAACAGTTTATACAATTTGACTAAAGTTTTATATGATTTGAACACATTAATTCTTTGAAATTGGGATCATTCTTCATTCGCTCGGTCGCCTAGTTAAATTTTTTTCCGTGCACAAAGAATCTTTCCGAAAATTTGGTAAACGTAACACAAGACAATAAAGCACGTCTCCTAACTTCTATTCCGTAAAAATTTGGAAAAAAACTCGAAAAATTATCTGCAATTAAAGTTAACTGTAAAAATGTTTTCAAAATTTTCACTCAAACAAAGTTGACAGATATTCTTTATCGTTTTTTGTTGTATTTTAAAAATTTCCAGGAAGACGTTTTGGAAATTAAAAAAGTTATCTTTCATGAACTTTTACAGTAATTTGGTCACGTGATCTGGTTGATTTATGGCCTTAAGGTTATAACATCCAAAGATTTCTACCTTACCGGCATTCCAGTACCTGCAACGAACAAAAAGACAACAGACCTATTTTAAGGCCATGGATCAACCGGGTCACGTGACCAAATTTCTAGGTTAATCGAACCATGTAAGATAACTTTTTTTTGTTTCTAATATATCTACTTGAAAATTTAAAGCATGTAATAAAAGGCAGCAAGGATCGTCTCTTAACTTCGTTTTGGTAAAAAAATAATTCAAGTAATTTTACTCAACTTTCGATCAAAATTGGGACATATGGACAAGTTAGAAATTATTTAGTATCACTATAATTATGTGTGATGTACTAAATGTCCACGAATGAATCACAGTTAAGTAAAATTCAGAAGCGTAGAGTAAAGTATGAAAGCGCGCATTAAAGATTTCAAAAATATATATTATTACTCGTAGCATAATTATAAAAAACCAATCTTTTATTCAATCACAAAATACTAGAGCTTTCCGTTTATTTTACTCTACGCTTCACTCGAGAGTTGAGTAAACCATGAGTCGCAAGACTCGTTCCACTAACTTCATCTAATACATGATAACTGTATTTATGTTATTGTGTTTTTTACGCAAGATACTTTTCATAATAATGCAATTTTTTAATGTATTATACATTTCAAAATTTATTTTCATTAAAATTCATACGTAGGTATAATAAAAATGTATACTAAATATTAATTAATAATTATAATAATTAATTAATTATATTAATCGTTTCTTATATATTATTAATAATTTATAAAAAAAGTTGATTTATTTTTACTTAGTTGAGGCTCAAAAACTCTAGTCACGACACTGGTACTCTCACATGCTCTGAATTATTCTAGCAGTCACTATTTAACAAAGTTACAAGTTTTATGTCTCAGTATTGTAAGCGAACGTATGCGTGATTCGACAAGAGCGCATCGTACTATATATAAGTATAGTTATTAGGTTTATATATGTAAGGTTGTATATTTGAGTGTATTTGTAATTAAAAATATGATTGGCTGCGACTGAACGGTGTGAATGTATTCGTATACTGTTTATGTACATATCGAATAACTAACAGCAGGCTTGAGGTAAGAATAACAAGTACTGTGCCAGTACCGACTGATAGCACTGGACCAGTACTGCTTTCATGTATCAACCCAGTATTGACGACCAACTTAAATCCGAGTCATAATTAGGGGTCTTGCCTGGTCTTGCCAGTACTGACTGATAGCACTGTACCAGTACTGCTTTCATGTACCAGCTCAGTACTGACTGCCAACTATCAGTCGAGTTATCATATTAGATGTCAAGCTAGTACAACCGGCTAATAATACTGGACCAGTACTGCTTTTAAGTACCAGCTCAGTACTGACTGCCAACTATCAGTCGAGTTATCATATTAGGTGTCAAGCTAGTACAACCGGCTGATGATACTGGACCAGTACTGCTTTTAAGTACCAGTCCAGTACTGACTTCCAACTCCCAGCTGAGTTATAATTAGGTGTATAGCCCAATGTTCGCAAAACGTGGACGTAAACGGCCCCCACCATGGACCCTACCAGCTCATGGCTTCTTCCTCGCTCCACTGCCATAGGTTGGTTGAATGAGGAAGACACAATGAGCTCCAAGCATCTATGGTGGGAGCCGTTTACGTCCACGTTCTGCGAACACTGGTATAGCCAGTACCGGCTGATAGCACTGGACCAGTACACTGAGAAAAATATATCTTAGTTTCTTCTTTTTTTTAGGCGAGATTCTCCTATAATTTATGGCATTTTAACCCCAGAAAATCCTTATAGAACATTTTCCTATTTTTTATCGGACTTTACTTACCATCGGAAATTGTGCTATAAAATAGGGGGCTTTTTTCCGAAAAAACATCATATAATTTCCTACTCAAATGTCTAATTAATACTTTTTCAAAACAGTAAAATATCACTGTTTTGATTCCGTAAATTTTACTGTTTTTTATCGGACTTTTTCCCGTGATTGGAACACTAAAAAGTTCACATAAATTTGTCAGAATTTTTCCTCTTTTTTATCGGACTTTTTCGACGCAAAAAAAAGCAAAAATGTATCTTCCCTATTATCGAATCCTTTTCTCCTTCTTCCCTCTTTTCTCTTTACAACGTTTCTACCTTCATTTTTCTACTTATCATTGACAACGTGTGTGAAAGGAGAAATTATTCAGACTTTTATTATCATGCACAATTATGAAACAATGTTAGTAATTATATTAGGAAATTTGAACATTTATGTAGTAAAGCTGAAAAAATCTGAAAATAATTCTGCTCCAAGCTGGGTTCGAACTCGCGTCCTCGTGGTCCGTAGGCTAGAACGTAGACCGCTGACCTGTGAAACCATTCCAACGACACTTCGATTATTAGTTACATGACCCACAGTCTGAGATGCCCCATTTTCTTACGAGTTTTACTTTGAAAAACCCTACTGTTGTAGGTGAAATCGTTTCCCAACCGTAAAAAAACAAATTTGTTTTTGTAAATGTAGATTCTACATAGCGATATACAGATGGTCCTTAGTAATTAAAAACATTATAAAGCCACTTTTTTAAAATAAAAATTTTATAAAATTAGTGACTTTTTATGAAGTCAACTTTATGAAAAATTTTATAAAAATTGTCTTTATGAAATGCGTTTTTTTATAAAAATACAAAACTTTATAAAATCACTGACTTTTATAAAGTTTTGTCTTCTTATAAAGGTACGATTCTTTATAAAAATTTTCATATAGTTTTTTTATAAAGTGAACATTATAAAAAAATGTATACATTATGAGTATTAATAATGTAATTTTATGAAAACTGAATAAATTTACCAATTTTGTATATAGTAAACCTTATGAAAGTTTTATAAAGTTTTCTACTTTTATAAAGAACTTTTTGTTATTAAAAGACTAAACTTTATAAAATTTTTGTATAGTTGACTTTATGAAAAGTCAGTATTTTTATGAGGATTCGTTTCTTTATAAAAAATCGCATTTCATAAAAAGACCAGACTCTATAAAAAAAATTTAAAGTTGACTTCATAAAAAGTCATTAATTTTATGGAGTTTTGTGTTTTCATATAAAGTAGCGTTTTATAAAAAAAAGCAAAAATTTATAAATATTTTTTCAAGTTCACTTCCTCAAATAGGTACGCGTACACATGTACGCTAAGTCACTGTGTGTGCCAAAAATACATTACTGCATTCGAGCATGACGCACGTCTGTATACACACGCACACAAGTACACTGCTCACGTGAACACGCCGCACACTAATGTACAGAGTCGTGTATAATGCCATCAGTCCGAAAAAAACCAGTAAAATCTGCCTTGAACTTGAATTTTTTATTCCGATGATTTATCGGAAATCTGACAGACCATAGAAAGTCCCATAATTTATCGGACTTTTTTAGATTCAGTTACTGTACATATTTTCTTTAAGTAAGGTACTATATCCGTCAAAATTTGAATAACAACTTTCCTATAAAAAAAAGTAAATACTTTCATTTTTTATCCTCTTATTTCACTTTCGCAATAGTATATACTTCATTTCAAATAGCAAATTTTCCTATTGTCTACCCCCTGAGGTAGAATTCCTATAAAAAACAGGAAAAATTCAGATATATTTTTCTCAGTGTACTGCTTTCATGTACCAGCTCAGTACTGACTGCCAACTTCAATCCGTATTATAATTAGGGGTTTTGCCAGTACCGACTGATAGCACTGTACCAGTACCGCTTTCATGTACAAGCTTAGTACTGACTGCCAACTTCAATCCGAGTTATAATTAGGGGTCTTGCCAGTACCGACTGATAGCATTGGACCAGTACTGCTATCATGTACCAGCCCAGTATTGACTGCCAACTTTAATCCGAGTTATAATTAGGGGTTTTGCCAGTACATTAGGCTTCAAATTACACTTTTGAAGAAATTATTTAGTACAATAAAAAAATAAACCTTCAAAATAACGTATAATTCGTTGAAAAATTTTAAGTAGTTCTTCCATAAAAGAATTCCTGAAAAAGCGCTCGAAGTACCGCCGGCACACAAGTGGACCCTCTTAAGTGAAAATTTTGCAAAAATTTTTATACCGAACTGTATTTGTCAATAAGTTTTCCAGGTCTCTATCAAAATTTTACTAAAAAGTAGTTAACAGACATTATCTTACATGAACGAGTAATCTATAATTTATTCACATGGTCCGATTAATCGATGACCTTAAGGTGTAATAAATTCAATGTATATTATCTTCTTTATTAGTATATAGTGATATCATATCACGAGATTAGTCATAAATGGAATAATGTTGGTGATATATGTAAAGTTTTTTAAGCTCTTTTCAGGGAGTTGCAGAAGGTAATAACTCACGAACCGTAAGATGATGTTATCCTCTAGGAGTTTCTTGCCTATCTTATAAAGTAAATACTTCGAGGCTTTAAGTAAATTTGGAATTTATGACTTAATTTAAACTTGAGATTAGCTTTTAAACTTTGCAGACTTCTTGAGCACTTTGTTAGTTTTTTCCTTCAAATTTCCATGTAAATCAAGCAAGAAATAAATTATTATAAAATATAATGTTTGAAAAATGTAGTAAAGAGTGGAAAGATATTATCAATAATTGGTTTACGAAATTAATTTACATTTAACTAACCTGATATCTTTAATTATTTTAGAGAGGTTAAACACGGAGAAAAAAAATCTTTTACATTTACGGGGTCCATAAGTTAAGATACTGAAAGCATAAAATTTTGGTAAATTTAACAGATATTTCAGTACATTTCACTATTTTTTTGTAAACATAACAAATTTATGGATAAATATTACTGTTTCTGTTAAATTTAGAGAAAAAGAAATTATTTCCAAAATGTTAATTTAACATGCACTTCTGTAATATTTATGGACAAATCTGTTATGTTTACAAAATAACGTTGAATTATTATGAAATGTTTGCCAAACTTACTTTAATTTTAAGCTTTCACTATTTTAACTAATAACTTAGTAAATGCAATAGATTTTTTTTCTTCCTAATATTGCATTTTGAAGGGGAACTCTATCCAATCCGTAAATTGACGAATTATGTTATTAAGAATTGATGTCTAAAGTTCATATAACTTTATATAAGAACAAGCAACTTACGAAGGTAATTAAGACCTTGCTCTTAGACTCAAGCTCCTTAGAGGTTTTCCGGGGTAGGTAATGAAACTCTCTCACGTCCGTCAACTTGGCTTGTGGATGAAGTCGAGTAGGAATGTCAATGTAACATTTTTTACTTATTAAATCAATGAGCAATCAAAAGTTTATAAGTGTCTCAAGCTGAAAATCTATTATTATGGAGTCAAAATTAAAATATAGAAAAACAAATATTATTTGTTTTTTACTACCGATTCAGAAATTGAAAAAAATACCTGATTCATTTAAGGCCATAGATCAACCTGACCACGTGATATCGGTAATTGCAATTACAGTATGTAAGGTTATTCAAAACTTGATAAATAAAACTGATTTTTGGTCGAGGGGCCGTTCACTGAAAGAATCAATAATTTTCCATACTTACACAGTGTGTCCCAAAAATAACCGAACATTATATTTAAATCATACAACAGGCAGCGCCATCTACTGAAAATTTGCAGCATTAAAAAGATACATTCATTCTCTTTCAAACGCACCTAAATTCATGTAAATCGGATGACAGATGTGAAAGTTACAGTCATTTCAATAAAAGAAAAAGTGTGCTAATGTTACACAACAAAAATGGAACAAAGAGCAATATAAAATTTTATGTTAAATTTGAAAAAAATTTCGCTGAGACATACGAATTGATGAAAAAAGTTTATGTTGATGATTGTATGAGTCGTACTCAAGTTTATACGTGGTTTACACGATTCAAAAATGACCGTGTCGATTTAAATGATGATTCAAGACCTGGACGACCAGAAGCATCAAATCGTGCTGAGTTAGTGGAAAAAGTACGTGAAATAATCGCTATCGATGCAAATTTCACTGTGAGAATGCTGGCAGAAGAATCAAATTTACATCAGTAAAATGCACCACCTCACAAGACCAAAAGAGTCAATGAATTTTTTATGAAAAGACAGATTTGTGTCATCGAACACCCTCCGTTTTCGCCTGATCTATCACCGTGTAACTATTTTCTGTTCCCAAAACTGAAAACTGCAATGAAAGAAGCTTTTTACGATGACGTTCCAACCATTCAAGCAGCTGTGACATAGGTGCTAAAGAATATCCCAAAAACCGAGTTTAAAAAGTCTATGGATAAATTGGTTGACCGTGCCAAACGTTGTATTGAGTCTAATGGAACCTATTTTGAATAAATAATAACTTTCAAAGATAATATAATGTGTATCTTATTCTATATCCAAAAAGTTCGGTTATTTTTAGGACACACTGTGTATAATCGATTCAGAATCAATGACTTGTCGAATGATTTTTCAGAATCATGTCGGGAATCAGCTTGATTCAGTAAAATCTTAGATATTGACTCGGAATCGCTACAATCCGTGCACGCTCAAGCGAGTCAGCTTAAATTAGCTTGAGATACTGATAGATACTGATTATTTTCTAAACCACAATATTAATGTATTTAAAAAATATTTTAAAGAATGTTTCTTTAGAAATGTGACAATTAAAAAGTTTTTATTGGATGAGAAACTGGTCTCGGGGAAAAATATCAATCTAAAAATACATTTCAGAACTGTAACATCATTACTGATAATATTATTCAAGAGAGAAAAGATTATTTATCATGAAAAAAATTTTAAGTTGCAAAAATGATTTATTTTAACATTTTTTCGTATCGTTATAAATACTAATTTTTTAAAAATAATGAAATTTTAATGAGAAAAAGTTTGTTGTCACTAGGAAAACAATTTTCCACTACTTAAACGAATCCAATTTTGTAAAATTATAATTTTAATGCTTAAAATCACAAAAGCATTTTTTATATTTTTAATTTTTTTCCTGATGAAATAAATATTTTCTTCTTAAAAAAGGAACAAATTCGTAGACTTTATTTACGCAAATGATTTTGCGTTTTAACACTTCAAGTTTGAACTTACTATAACTTTTCTAATTTTTGTTTAATCAAAAAATATTATAAGGATGATTGGTAAAGATTCATGAGCAAATTTTCAAAATTTTCTTGACTCTTTTCAAAATTTATGAAAATTCAAAATTTCAAGAATTCGAAACTGTTCGAACCCTTATCATATTAAAAAACGACCAGACCAAAAAAATTTCTTAAAATAAACGATTATGAGAAACCAACAAAAATGGAGGAAAGAAAAAGACGGAAGAATTTTGGAACATTGCCTTCTTTTTTCTTTCCTCTTTTTTTGTTGGTTTCTCATAATCGTTTATTTTAAGAAATTTTTTTGGTCTGGTCGTTTTTTAATATGATAAGGGTTCGAACAGTTTCGAATTCTTGAAATTTTGAATTATACTTTTGTTTGGACGTTGAGATGAATTTGTGTTTGTACTGATATTTTATGATGTTTTGTATTTGTTTCATATTATTAATTATTGTAATTTTTCAAATACATTTTTTAAGTATGAAAATCCTTTGTATTCTCACAACATTGTTTTTCTAAATTTTAACTTTAATACACGGAAAAAACAGATTTTGTCGTGACGACGAAAGTACTGTGGTTGTATTGTACTTGGTTATAAAACAAATATATGTTTTGTCCTGTATCTTAAAAAATTGTTCCCATGCCATTCTCATTGGGTTGCTTTTGCCAAAGCGAATGATATGCGTTTGGATATAATATCCAAACTTTGGATATCGTTCCCAAAGTTTAAATGGTATCGTATCCAATAATGCTATGTTGTATTTTCTGCAACTAATGATACCAACTAGCTTTGGGTCTCACACCCAAACTTTGGTTATCGTATCCAAAGCTATGGAAAGGACAACAGTATCACCATATTGCATTGCCATTTTCGCCTTTGCATCGCCATTTTAGTTATACCAGATCTGTTAAAAAAATAAGGTGAGTTTTCATTTTTTTCGATAAATATCAACTTATTCATGAATTTCTATGTTGTCCCCTTCAAAGTAATCCCCCTCAGATATAACAAACTTATGCCAGCGTTTTTTCCAATCCTCGAAGCACTTCTGATATGCACTTTTTGGTATGTCCTTAAGCTCTCTCAGCGATTCGGTAAATGACGAGTGAGCAGGTGCGTTATCGTGATGCAAAAGTCATGAATTGTTTTTCCACAATTCCGGGCCTTTCTTTCGTATTGCTTCACGCGAACGGCGCATAACTTCAAAGTAATACTCCTTATTAACCGTACGACCTTGTGGTAAGAACTCCTGATACACTACGCCATGATAATCAAAGAAAACAGTGAGCAAAAGCTTGACATTTGACCGAACTTGAAGTGCTTTTTTCGGTCTTGGTGATTCAGTGTGCTTCCATTGGGACGATTGTGCTTTGGTTTCGACGTCATAACCATATACCCATGATTCGTCACCAGTTATGACTCTTTTAAGAAAACCTGGATAGTCGTTGACGTCATTCAATATTTCCCAAGCGATGGTCATGCGACGGATTTTTTGGTCAAAATTCAGCAATTTTGGAACGAACTTCGCTGCCACACGCTTCAGACCCCAAATATCCGAAAAAATTGCTTGTGTGAGTTGTCCTACAGGATTTTTGAGTTTGTCCGGGTTTTTGTCCGGATTTTTCAAATGATAAATTTAAAATAAATAAAAATAAAAAAATACATCAGGGTTCAAAAAGAAAAATATAAGATGTTAAGCGTTGATAACATTCAACAAAATAGTCACTCATTTTTCAAACCTTTCTGTCATACATTCATTCAAGAATAGGAATATTATTATTGAAGGGATCATTTGAAAGAGAAAAGATCATTTCCCATCAAAAAAATTTTAAATGCCAAAAAATAATGCATTTAACAAATTTTATTCTTACCCGAGCTTTTTTTATTATCGCTTTATACCAAATTTACAAAAATGATGTGATTCTAGTAAATCATAGATCATTTTTCAGAAAAAGATTCTCTACAACTTATCTGTTTCTAATTTTCTAAAATAAATAAATTATTACCAAATTCAACAATTTGTCTATAAGAATTTTGTTTTGGAAAATTGATTTTTAATGGTTTCAGCCTTTAAAGAATTAATTTTCATAAACTGAGAACGGTAAAGTTGTAAAGAATCTTTATCCTCAAAAAATGATCCGTGATTCATTAGAACCACGCAATTTCTTAAAATTTTGTATGGAGTAATAAGAAAAAAAGTGCGGGTAAAAATAAAATTTTTTATAAGCATTATTTTTCTGTATTTCAAATTTTTTTCATGGAAAATAATCTTTTCTCTTTTAATTTAATCCTTCAATAATTATATTGCTATTCCTAAAAGGAAAATTATCTATTTTTCCCTGAAGCCTTATTTTCGTAGATAAACTACCTTAAAATTCAAGAAAACTTTGAAATCTTGACTTTTTTTATCAATATCTTCTTTAATAACAGAGACCCACAAAAAAAAATTTGTTCTGCGTGAAGAATGCCACTATGATATTCCCATGTATTTTTGCCTATGAAACCGAACTCGTAACCCTTTTGACTGCAGCACGTCAGGGTTTCGTCCTAACCTCAAAAAACACTTAGAAAAATGACTAAAATCACTCAACCCCATAACCAAATAAGCCCTGAAACATATAATGTCTTAACCCCATAACCCTGTAAATCGAAAAGGTCATGTACTGCAAAACCGAAAATCTTGTGTATGTTTTTTTTGTGACTTCCAGAAATGGGTGAATTTCATACAATAAACTCAAACATCCATTAACCTATTACCCCATCACCCCTCAACCCCATAGCCATGTATAATGTTGTGTATGTTTCTTTTGTGACTTCCAGTGATGTGTGAATTTCATACAATGAACTCAAACACTCATCAACCTATTATGGGGTTATGGTATTGAGAAATTATAGGGTTATAATATTGAGGGGTTATGAGGTTAAGAAATTACATGTTTTAGGGCTTATTTAGTTATGTAGTTACAGCCCGTATGGAAAAATTTCATGGCAGTCTATTGTCTGATCTGGCTCAGGTCTGACAATTTCCAGACTGGCTGGTCTGGAATTTCTGGTCTAGCTCAGATCTGGCGCTGGTCAGCATTCCATAACAAAAAATTTTATATGTGGCGAACGAAATTTTTTTTACAAGTTTCGAAAAATTCATAGGTTAGTAACAAGTTTTTAGAAACATTTATTACGCGACCGGAAACAAGTATTTCCTTTTTGCAAATATTGCTACTGCATATAGCGAAGATTAAGTCGTGACTGCGCGTCATATTGCTAGTCTTCAACGTTCAAACGTGTTGACAAATCGAATAAACTGTCAGAAGTTTCTAAGCAAGAGCTTGACTGCATTTTTTGACGCATGAAAAGTGGAAAGTTCCTTGTCAAACAGTGATCTTTTTTTTAATTAAAAGGTATGCAAACCCTCTGTATCTAATAAAGAAGAACATAACAAAAAATTGAATTACTTTCAGAGGTTAGGATTTTTAATCGAAATCGATAAATGTTCAATTAAAATGGTTTTTCAATCAAAAATTTATTAACTGACCACCAATTAGTGGCTAACCAGACGCGAATTAGTGGCTGACTAGCCGCTGGCTTGTGGCTGACTGGTGTCTGTCCAGGCGCTGACTAGCGGCTAATCGTACAAAAACGTTACAGTTCTGGCCAGCCCTAGACCAGGTCTATAGTCAGCGCCAGAACTGGAAACCAGACAGTCTGGTCTGGCGCTGGCCAGCGCCATGACATTTTTCCACACAGGAGGTATATTGAATTTAGTGATTTTTCGAAGTGGTTTTTGAGGTTAGGACGAAACCCTGACGTGCTGGGGTCAAACGGGCTGCGAACTCGGTTTCAGCGGGGAAAAATACATGGGAATATTATAGTGGCATTTTTCGCGAAGAAATTTTTTTTTGTTTTCATGTTATTCTATGGAAATAACTCATTGTTAGGCATTTTATAAATTAGAAGCTTTTATGTGAATGCTTAAAAACAAGTACTCCGCGACTTTTGCACAGCAGTGTATATATATTTAATTATAAATGAAAATAATCTTATTAAAAATATCATCTCAATCAAGAAAATAATTGCGGTGACCCCAGCTTCACAAATCTCCAGAAGAAAGGAATCACCAGAGAATTAAATAACCCTATCGTCATTAGTTGGTAGCTAATTAAAGAAGCGCCTCAGAAGTGGATGACATCGTCGCAGGAATTGGACGAACAGGTCCAGGAACGCAGTTTCCTTAGTATGTCGGGTAGGTATCCAGGGGTAAATAGGGGTAAATCCTTGTAAGCTTATTAATGGGACTCGTCTCTGGATACACGTAGCTGCTTATCCAGGGATGGAACGCCGTGAATGGAGGGGGACAAAAAAAAGTAACGGACTCCCTGCAAATAACCCCCACGATGCTTTTAAGGGGCGTGTCCTTATCTAAGGGTGATGGCGGATCTGGCCAATCACATTCCACCTGAACCACCACCGAGGAAAAAATATTGACCGACGGATTATGCGGTCCATTTGGGGATTGCGGAGGTGAACGCGGTGGACTGATTGGGGGATGCCGAGGGTAAATACCAACGTCACGTATGGGATCATTAACCGGATATCCTTAGTCTCGCGCAGTGATAGCGACGATTCTCTTACCGCCGACATCATTATCCAACGAACTTTTACAAAAAGAACTTGCTCTTGCTTTTTCGCGTATTAGTTTCCACTTTTTATCTCTGCATCTTACAAACTTTCGAAAGACAATTTAACCTTCTTAGTACTTACCTTTGGCTGAATATGTGACGATAAGGACTATTTAAAAACATAATAAAGTACTTTCGTGAAGTATTTTTTTTAAGAAAAAGGATTTACTTTTTGGAAAACTCCTGTATTGTGCATTTTAGATTTTTTAATGAGAGCTAGCGGATTTTTTTTCATTTTTTTTTACTCAACTGGATTTTTATAGAGTATTTGTTAGTGATAATTTTGGGTGAAATAAAACGCAGTGAATGAAGGAGATAATTTCAAATTAAGGGTGAAGATCAATTGATTAAAGTTTCTAGAAGAAGGTAAGAATGGAGTTGGATCCGACGGACCTGTCTGATAGGAGTGAGTCAAGCCATTCGGAAACACAACTACGAGCTTTTCAGGACTACGAAAGAATCAAGGAATTAAATCTCAGAGTGGAAAAAAATAAGGATTTTAATGTGCCTTTAGAGGGAAGACATCATTCCCTGCGTTTTAAAGAGTTCATTACTGACGCTGCAAGTGAATTGGCGATGGCATTAAATAAACCAAAAGACTTTAATTTTTTATCCGATCCTATTCGATACGAATTAAGCAGAAATTCATCAAATGATGAAGTTTCGGAAATTGAAGCTTTGTCTAGGAATAAAGATACAGTGAGTAGTCAGAAGAATATGGTCTTTAATTTCGGTAACGAAATTCGCCTAAAAAATATTCATGCTCCTTTGGAAAAGAATGACAAAGATATTGGATTCCCGATGGATAAAGAAATAAAGGATTTTGGGCTCATGAAAACCTACAATTTTCCTCTAGAAAGGATGAAGGAGTTTAATTTGTCATTTGATAGAGCGAGGAGTAATCATCTTAATAATCTGGCATTGGATAGGCTTAGAGGAAATCCATTGATGGAAACTTCCGGAATTTTGGAATCGAATGATTATAGGAATATACAAATCCAACAGAGAAGTCCAGATTTGGATGCGATGGCATATGAACGAATGAGAAGGTCACATTTATTGACAACGGATTTGACAGCGCAAAATCTTGCAACGCAATTGCCGAGATCACATCCGGTTAATCAAAGTCAACAACAACAGGTCAAGTCTTTTACAATTGATGCTATATTGGGATTGAGGAACAACCAAAGGGAAAAGCATCAAAGAGCTCATCATCCTTATAGGAAACACCAAGGTATATTTTCATTTCAATAATCCAAATAGTACAAATATAACAATCAATAGTACATTTTTAAATATTTTTTTCCATTAGCTCTTAAGGTAGTTCATCCACGAAAATTAGACATCAGGCAATAACAGAAAATTTGGCTTTCAAGGATAGCAATTTTATTATTGAAGGGATCATTTGAAAGAGAAGAGATTATTTACCATGAAAAAAATTTGAATTGCAGAAAAATAATGCTAAATTTGGTAATAATTTATTCATTCTAGAAGATTACTAGAATCACATCATTTTTTAAAAATTGGTATCGTGCGATAAGAAAAAAAGTTCGGCTAAAAACAATAGTATATTGTGCAACTAGGGAAAAGCAAATTTATTTTGCGACACGAGTTAGATAAATGTTTTTCCCGTCTTGTACACGATTTTTTTTTCTACTGGGAGGTTAAAAAATTGATTTTTCTACTATGGGGTCATAATGAGGATTTTATTGTCCCGTCCGGGAAAACAAATCCATTTTCCGATCCCTAGTAGGAAAAAAATCGTGTGCAATACGGGAAAACCCTCTTTTTTTCTACTAACGGGTCATAATGTGGATTTCATTGTCCTGTGCTGTGAAAACAAATCAATTTTCTAACCCCTAGTAGAGAAAAAATCGTGTGCGGCACGGGAAAAATATTTATTTTACTCGTGTGGTTGTTATCTTCGCTTTGTTTGGGCATCGAACTTCACACTCGCAAAATAAACTTTTTTTTCCCTAGTAGCACAATATACTATTTTACTCAAATGCTTTGCTCGGGCATCAAGATTCACACTCGCAAATTAAATTTTTTTCTTCCTAATAGCATAAAGATTGATCTTAAAGGCGCACGATTTTTTTTTCTACTCGGAGGTCAAAAAATTGATTTTTCTACTATGGGTTCATAACGTGGATTTTATTGTCTCGTCTGGGAAACCAAATCCATTTTTTGACCCCTAGTAGAAAAAAAATCGTGTGCAATACGGGAAAACCCTTTTTTTTCTACTAACGGTTCATAATGTGGATTTTATTGACCCGTGTTGTGAAAAAAAATCAATTTTCTAAACCCCTAGTAGAGAAAAAATCGTGTGTGACACAGGAAAAACCTTTATTTTACTCGCGTGGTTGATATCCTCGCTTTGCTTGGGCATCAAACTTCATACTCGCAAAATAAACTTTTTTTCCCCTAGTAGCAAAATATTCTATTTTGCTCGAATGCTTTGCTCGGGCATCGAGTTACACACTCGCAAAATAATTTTTTTTTTCTTAATAGCACAACGATTAATCCTAATAGCACACGATTTTTTTTTCTACTGGGAGGTCAAAAAATTGATTTTTCTACTATGGGTTCATAATGTGGATTTTATTGTCCCGTCCGGGAAAACAAATCCATTTTCTGACCCCTAGTAGGAAAAAATCGTGTGCGACACGGGAAAAACATTTATTTTCTATTAGCGCGTCATTATGTGGTTTTTATTGTCCCGTGCTGTGAAAAAAAAAAATGTCTAAACCTCTAGTAGAGAAAAAATCGAGTGCGAAACGGGAAAAGCCTCTATTTTACTCGTGTGGTTGTTATCTTCGCTTTGCTCGGGCATCAAACTTCACACTCGCAAAATAATTTTTTTTCTCCCCAATAGCAAAATATACTATTTTCTCACTCGTTGCATAATATACTATTGTTTGCCCTACACGGGGGAATAAAATCCTCTTCATGACTCCCTAGTAAAAAAAATTTGTTAAATTCATTATTTTTTTACATTAAAATTTTTTTCTTGGAAAATAATCTCTTTTCTTTCAAATGATTCCTTTAATAATAATATTGCGATTCTTGATAGAAAAATGATTTATTTTTGCCTGAGGTCTAATTTTCGCGGATGAACTACCTCAATAAATACCTATCAACATTTTTCTTAAATTATCACTAGAAGTTCAATATTTATATATTTTGATGTTTTCTTGTTTATGAAATTTAGACAGTGCAATCTGTCAAATTTCAGTAAAGGTTTATGAATATCAAGAAAGCCAAAATCGCTCAAAACTGCCAGGATTTTCCGCCATGCACTTTATTTCGAAAAGATTCTAATTTCTAATATATATTTTAATTCTCTAATCTAAGTAGGTAGAGATAAAAATTACATATAAAATAATAAAATAACCTTGGACGAGCTTAGAAAAACAAAAAAAATATTAAGAAACACACATTTTTGAAAACTAGAAGCAATAAATTTTGTCAGGATGTAAGTTATTTATTCTTAAAATGTATATTTGTAATAAAAGTAAGAATTATAATTAGCCATGACAATGTTTGAGAAAAATTAATAAAATTTTAAGTTGGGATGATAATGTCTCAAATCCTTTAAAATTTATTATTTCTCTTAATAACTTTATTAACTCGAGGTTAATTTTGCATGTAAAGAATGCTTTAGTCTATTCTAAAATTTGGGATTTTTCAGGTCAAGAAATATCGACAAAAGGCAGTTCATCAAGTACTTGTACTGACGGAAGTAGAAAATTGAAGAGGGTAAGAACAATTTTCACTGCCGAACAACTAGAGCGATTGGAAGGTGAATTTGCGAGACAACAGTACATGGTTGGTCCCGAAAGACTCTACCTTGCTCATGCTCTGCGATTAACAGAGGCTCAAGTCAAGGTTTGGTTTCAAAATCGCAGGATAAAGTGGAGAAAATTAAACCACGAACAGCAGAGTCAAAGATTACACGAATTTCATCAAACTTCGCTGTCGAATTTAGAACAAGAAGACAGCAACGACCTCAGCGAATGGCAGAAGTGATCCTTGACCATTTTACCCTCCAACAAAAGCACCATTTAAGCTTTCTACGCAGAAATCCTCACCAGGTCCCTTTGTCCTCAAAATCGCATTTCTTTTCGTCAAAAATTTAATCAATTTTTTCCCTTTAATCTGAGCTGCAAAGGCACAAAGAGATTTTTTATTGAGGTGAGCTCATTACCAATGAAGAATTTCATTTGGGAATTTCAAGTGTATAGATTGATTGAATCCTGTGGAAATATTGCAGCACATTTTTCGTCGATTTTTTTGACAATCAAAAATGAATAGTTGATTTTGAATTGTACCAAGAAGATATTAACGTGGGCAATTAATTGAGAATTAAGAAAGAACGGGTTTGAAAGTACTGAGATTTAAGAAATAATTTGAAAAATTTGCTAGTTGGAGATTGTGGTGATGGAGACGCGTGAAAAATTAAAAGGTAAATTATCTCATGCATCAGCCAGAGCAGAAAGATTTCATGGTGGTATTAATTCAAGTGATGTATGTTGGAAAAACCAAAGGGAAATGAGTCCGTCATGGTCTACTTGGCAAAGAGAAAGGTTTGTTTATGTTAATTATATCATAAAATGAATTAAATTTAGAGAATTAATTAAATAACTTATTCAATTTTCTAAAGGAGACAGGCTGGTGGAACAGACGACCCAGGAGGAAATTATTTTTTTCCTGATTCCTACAGGAAGCATAAGAAACACATTCTTCATAATTCATCACTTGCAAATTATTTATCCATGCCGAATACAGATGGATCATACAGATGTTCTCAAAATCATAGGTCGACTCGAAATAAAATTTCGATTGTTAATAATATGGGAATGGCACGTAAAGGAAATGATATCAAAGAAGATATTGAAAATGATGCAGATGACGATGAAGACGATGATGACGAGTATGGTGATGATCCATATTACGATGACGAAGCCAATGTAGGAGAAGAAGGTATTAACATATTATCATTTTAGCAATAACTGGTCTTAACTGGTTTCAGTTATACGAGAGCTGTTCAATAAGTCCGTGACTTTTCGAAAGATTATGATGTTATTGTAAATATGTTACTACTCTAAGAGAGTACCATCTAATGTCAGTGCGTATACAAAGTTTCAAGTCAGTACGTTGGTTAGAAAATTGTTTACAGCCAGTTAAATTTAGTTTTTCATTGTTAAAACAAAACCATGGAAAAAAGCAACTTTCACGTGCTTATTAAACATTATTTTCTACAAGGAAGATCAATCAAAGAAACTTAAGAAAAGCTCGCAAAATATTCTTAAGGAGTCTGCTCCATTGCATGGCATGGTTCATAAGTGGTTCACTGAATTTCGTTGCGGCCGTATTAGCACAAGTGATGCTGAGCGTCCTGGTCATCCAAAAGAGGTGACTTCTTAAGAAATGATCGATAAAATCCACGACATCGTATTCAACGATCGTTGATTGAAAGTGCGTGCGATTAGTGAGACTGTAAACATTTCAGTGGGACGTGTATGGCACATTTTACATGAATGTTTAGGCATGAGGAAGCTGTCTGCAAGATGGGTGTCGCGTTTGCTCACAGCCAATCACAAGCGAGCTCCTGTGGTTGCGTCTGAGCAATGTTTGGGCATATTTCAACGCAATTCAAAGGAATTTTTGCGACGTTATGTAACTGTTGATGAAACGTAGATTCATTATTATACTCCAGAAACAAAAAATCAGTTGAAAATGTGGACTAGGCCTGGCGAATCTGCGTCAAAAAAAGTGAAGACGGTTCCATCAGCCGGTAAGGTCATGGCCACAATTTTATGGGACTCACATGGTATAATATTAATCGATTATCTACAGAAGGGAAAAACTATTACAGGAGAGTATTATGCCTCATTAATAGATCGATTTGATGCTATACTGAAGGAAAAGCGGCTTCATCTGGCGAAAAATGTGCTTTTCCACCACGACAATGCACCAGCTCACATGAGTGCCATTGCAACGGCCAAATTATTTGATTTACGTTACACAATACTTCCTCATACACTTTATTCGCCAGATTTGCATCCTTCCGATTATTTTTTGTTTCCTAACATGAAAACTTGGCTTGGAGGTAAAATATTTTCATTGGACGAAGAGATCATTGCTGCGAAAAATGAGTATTTTGAGGGGTTTGATAAAAATTACTTTTTAGAGGGCATGAAGAAGCTTGAGTACCACTATAATAAATGTATACAATTAAAAGGGGACTATGTTGAAAAATAAATTGGAATTTTTGTTATAAAATGTGTTCTTCATTTCAAAGTCACGGACTTATTGAACAGCCTTCGTAATAATTTATTATGCGTTTTTCTAGTCGAGGAGAATCAAGATGAGTCTTGTGGTTCATTTGAAACGAATGAAAAAGATCGGGATTTTGAAGAGGAAGTCGACAATAATTATAAACTTTCTCCCAATTCACGTCGCATTCAAAGAAAGTCTGAGAAAAATCCTTTATCTGTGATAGAGAGACTTAAATTTCTCGATTTTGCTCAGGAAAAATTGAAACAACGTCACCAGAGACATTTGCAAAAAAAATATCAAGAAAGAGTATCAATTCAAAGGTTATATTTTTATATATGATATGTATACATGTTTTAAAATTTAATGACATTGAATATTAATTTGATCATTAATTATTTAGATGCTGTCAGGACTTTCCGGAACATGACGTCACTGACGAGGCAACTGAGGATGATGAAGAAATTGCATTACCCTCATTTCCGATTCAAAAAATGACGAAAAAGCCAATCTGTCGAGATCCTAATTCCTGGTTGCAATCTGCACATCAAGTTAAATATAATCCGATCAGATCTTCACCACAATCGTACCACTATTCAAGAAAAAATGAGTCCACAAAGTTGCATTTGGAACCTTCTGTTGAGTCTTATTCCCAAAAGAAACCATGCCGTTTTTGCGGTGGAACCGGAAGTTATCCTAATGAAGCAGCAGTCTCCAGGAAAAATAACTGTAGAGTTCATGAACCCACGAAAGTGTCCTTCAGTACTAAGGAAAAATTCGGTATGGACTTTTTTTCTGTACTGGATTTTATAATAATAGTGCTGCTATTAAAAATAGTTTTGTTTCTTATACAACGAATTTTTATGCTCTCATTTACTTTAGCTTTTTTCACTAATTGTTTTGTATTTTTCTTGAAGATTCCGAAATTTTGTGTATTTGTACAGATTTATAAAAAATATAAAAACGTTTCATAATCGCTGTCTTTCAATTTAGTTTCTTTTAAAACAAAAGGTTTATATAGAGTTAATGAAATTTAAGAATAATTATATAATATTTAGATGAAAAAGTATTCAAGCTTATTGCTTAATAATTTTTTTATCGATAGCAGTCGATGGTGAATCTGGTGAACCAGGAGAGCGTTGCAGTAGTGGAAGAAGAAACTTAATGAGATCCAATTTTGCAAACATAATGTCTGAAATTTCTCCTGCAACTCTTTCTTCTCTGAAACCTCGAAGATCCAGAAATAGGTCACCAACCCGGGGATGAAAATTAAAAAACAGCTGAGAACTGTAGTATTACTAATTTTGAAAAGTATCACCCTTTTATATAAATTGAATTGTATATATGTAGATTTGAATAACCAAGTCGGTCAGACTCTATATATTCATACCTTGAATGCCTTATCTTTGATAATTAAATAGATTATTTGCTTCGAAACAAATCAAAATGAAATTGTTTCTGTTATAGACTGTGCTTTTAAAATTAATTTAAAAATATATTCAGGGTTACTCAGTTTCTTAGTTATTCCCCCCCCCCCCTCTCACCCTCCTATCAATTACATAATCTGCTGTATATTTGTACATGCTTTTCATTGTAATTGATGTCTCTAGATTCGTATAATAATGCTAAATGGAAATTATATGTTAATTTTATGATGTTGTACTTAGGCGGGGAATTTTTCTGATTTTTGATGCAAAAAAAATTGTTTGTAAATATGTGATACTATTATATTAATTAATATATACATGTCGCAGAGAAATAAACTCTCGAATCTGTACATTGAAAATCAAACTTTCTTTTTATATACCCTTCATTTTTCTAAACGAAATCTGCATGTGATACTTAGGAAATTAGCAAATTTTATTGATTTTAGGTTACTACATGTGGAACATTCTTTTACATATCGTACGGATTTGAAAAAAAAAATTGTTAATATTTTTAAAAGTCTTAATTATTTTTCCGTGGCATCTTTTTATTAATTTAATCGACACGTGATAGGGATTTTCGTAAAAAAAAATTTTTTCGTGAAATATATCAACTTAAACTTTTGATAAAATTTGATAAAATTTGATAAAATTGAATAAAATGCTAAATTCTCTTGTACTTAAAATTCATTATCTCTGGCTGGAATAATCAAATCGACTTCGGGTTTAGTCCAGTCGAATTAGGATGGAAAATTGGGATACATGGATGTGAGAGCAAGATCCGAGATTTTTATTGGAATCGCTCAAAAATATCATAGTCATTGACGTACCGTGTTTTGCGCCTCGAATTTCCTTGTGCGTTTTGTAAAACAAATGTTCAAAGCCAAAAAGTGCGAAAATAGGCCATTTTTTAAATACATTTTCTCATTTTACTCTTAAAATATCAGTTTTATGATGAAATAGTATTAAAGCAAAGTTTTAGAGCATAAAATTTGCTACAAAATTTTGTGGCTTGAAGTTAAAAGATTTGATTTTCCTCCGCCACAGCGGCCGAACAATAAATAAAAAATAGTCAAAAAACAGCTATTTTTTGTACGCGCATTTAAAATTGAAAATATTAATACATCTAAATGGTTCTTTTGCCTTTAAAATATTTAATTCTTTACCTTTCGAATGCCGAAAACTCGAGTTCAATATCTCTTTTAGTTACCGAGTAATGTAATTGTTTATTAAGAATTTACAAAATTTTATCCAATTTTATCAAAAGTTTAAATTAATATATCTCTCAAAAAAAAATTTTTTTTCGAAAATCCCGATAAAAGTGTTGGTTAATTTATTAAAAAGAAGCTGTAAAAAAATGTTGTGCGAATCTAAATTCTGAACTTAAAATGGGTGTACGATTTGCAAAAGTATTTGCGTATTTAAGAATTATCTTCGAAAATTGTATGATTATGCAATGTCAAAATTAGAAAAATCCCAAATGACGTTAACCATTCATAAACTTTTAAAAACAGGCTAGAAGTATTTACATCATTAGATTCCTCTTGATTTGCTATATCGATTTAAAAAAATAAACGTCAAATTTGGTCGATTAGAAGCCGAGATAAGTGGCAGTGAAGAGCGCGCGACGATTTTGAAGGCGCCGAATCAAGTTCTTGCGCCACGCTGACTGTTCCCTCCACTTCGATTTTTGCCATTCCCGCGCGCGTTTGCCTAGCTGTTAGAATTAATTGCACATAGATCGTCAAAGTAATCGGTTTTCTTCAACAATATATCGAAAGTAAATTGATAAAGCTATATGCTGGAATTTTTGTTTTCGTTTAATTGTTGCTGAAATCTCACTCACATGCAGCCGACTTTGGGATTCAATAACTTCAGATTGGAAGGTCGAATTGAAGCGTTCAAGGCGCTGAAAGATTCGTTTTTGCAAGCACTTTCACAGGGTCTTTTCAGATTTGGAATTTGTCAAAAAACCGCGGAGTTATTCATTTTGCAATTAATGTAAAAATTACAACCCCCTTTTAAATAATCGTTTGGATGTGTTAAAAAATAAGAACCACTCATCTAATCATTGAATATGATAGTTTTATACTTGCAGTATGTATAAAAAAATCATGCTATGTGTGAAAAAATTTTCCTGGTGTATATGTTAATTCTTAAAAGTTATGTTATTTTGAAAATTCTTAATAAACAATTACATTACTCGGTAACTAAAAGAGATATTGAACTCGAGTTTTCGGCATTCGAAAGGTAAAGAATTAAATATTTTAAAGGCAAAACAACCATTTAGATGTTGAGAATATTGTAGAATTATCACCCTCCATGATGTGTATATAGTAGATGTATATATATTTGTCAGCATCAAACTAATTTTAAACATGAATTTGATTGGAATAAGACTACTGTAGTGGATTCCGAAATTATTTATAAAAAAAGACTTATATCAGAAATGATTCATATTAAGTGTCAAAAAAATAGCATAAATAAAAAAGATGATATTTATACGTTAAATTCTAACTACTTTCCACTTTTGAAGAGTTTGAAATTATGAATACTGATTCTTGTTTAAAATTATTATTTAACGTTTGAATACTCATTTGTATAATATACAAGTTTTAAGTTAGTGTTAGTTTATTAATATTAGTGTCCTCCGTCTTATAAATAAGGAAACAAAATTACGAATAGTTAGTTTAATATTTCACTTCGGGACGAAACGATGTGACTAATTAAATTAGATTTTAATAATTGACTAAATGTTTTAAATGTAAAGACTTCAATTTTAAGGTAAAATTTGTTTTGTGACTCTTTAGAAAGTGTTTTTTCACTGTTTTGTAAAAATTATTGTGATTCCTAATTTATATGAACTTTTTTATTCAAATATAGCCTGATGAGGTTGGCGAACCAAGCCAACGAAACGTCGCTCATGACAAATTATGGTTGAGTGTTTCAATTATTTTTTTTAACCCACACCTTGATCGACTTATATATATATATATATATATACAACCATTTAGATGTATTAATATTTTCAATTTTAAATGCGCGTACAAAAAATAGCTGTTTTTCGACTATTTTTTATTTATTGTTCGGCCGCTGTGGCGGAGGAAAATCAAATCTTTTAACTTCAAGCCACAAAATTTTGTAGCAAATTTTATGCTCTACAATTTTGCTCTAATACAATTTCATCATAAAACTGATATTTTAAGAGTAAAATGAGAAAATGTATTTAAAAAATGGCCTATTTTCGCACTTTTTGGCTTTGAACATTTGTTTTACAAAACGCACAAGGAAACTCGAGGCGCAAAACATGGTACGTCAATTACTATGATATTTTTGAGCGATTCCAATAAAAATCTCGAATCTTGCTCTCACATCCATCTTGAATTCTAATTCGACTGGACTAGTTTGTTAATATCTGTAGTTAATTAAAAAAATAAAAATTATAAAATTATTTATCTGAAATCCTAACGTAATAAGCTAAAAAATGAAAATGTACGATTTGTAAAAGAATGTCCCATGTTTGTGTTTAAAGTACACAAAAATTTGTTTCCAAAATTTTGGAAATATTACTCTCTAAATCTGAATCAGTCAAAATCTACTGATTATCAGTGAATTTTGACTGATTCAAATAGCTAAAAAGAGGTTACTGTAAATCAGACAAATTTCACTGATTACTTCAGTGGAAATCAACTGATTTAACAGTAAAAAATATTTATTCATTGTTTCAATCAGTGAAAATTAACTGATTTGCCAGTGAAAAATATTTTTGCACTGATGAATCAGTGAAAATGCAAATTACTGATTCCATTGGTGAAAATTTGACTGATTCAGATTTAGAGAGTAGAGAAGATAAAAACGGACTTAAATAGACTCATTTTGGTTTCGAAATTGAAAAACTTTTCTTAAGTATCACATGCCCTTAAAGGGGTATTCTGGTCTACAGGCACAAATTTTGGACGCTTTTTGAAATTCGCCAAAAAAAAACTAAAAATATTTCCACTATCCACTTTTTTATCAGATATTTATTGATATTTTAATAATACGCAAAAAAATTTCAACAAAAAAAAATTCAAAATTCAAAAAGTTACAGGCCGGTAAAAAAAAGGGTGCATCCTGGTTGACACGATTCCAACAAAATATTTTCCTAAAAATTTGGAAAATACTACAGAACACAATAGAGAATGTCTGTCAACTACGTTTGAGTGAAAATTTTCCAAAAATTTTTACAGTTAACTGTAATTGTTGATAAGTTTTCGAATTTTTTTCAAAATTTTTACTAAAAGGAAGCCAACAGACGTGCTTTATTGTCTTTTGTTACTTTTCTCAAATTTTCAGAAACATACTCTCTAAATCTGAATCAGTCAAAATCTACTGATTATCAGTGAAATTTGACTGATTCAAATAGCTAAAAAGAGGTTACTGTAAATCAGTCGAATTTCACTAATTACTTCAGTGAAAATCAACTGATTTAACAGTGAAAGATATTTTTTCATTGATTCAATCAGTGAAAATTAACTGATTTGACAGTGAAAAATATTTTTGCACAGATGAATCAGTGAAAATGCAAATTACTCGTTCAATCAGTGAGAATTTGATTAATTCAGATTTAGAGAGTACTTTGTAAATTAAAAAAGTTATCTTATATGAACAAATAAATGTATAATTTAGTCATGTGGTTCGATTGATCCATGGCCATAAAATATTTTGGTTACAGAATTAATAAGAAATGCTACAATGTGAATTTAGAACGTGCGTAAATTGATCGCGCTTTTTAACAGTCTCCTTAACTTCATTATAAAAATTCTTGAAAATGTTTATTTGCTCATAATTTTAATTGTTTTATTATTTGTTCTTAATTATATACGATGTGAATGTAAAAAATAATTGCACAAGGTTCTAAAATTTTAAAAGTTACTTTTGAAATTTATACAAACCTTTTTTCAGTATGTAATAGCTTGTGTTATCTTACTTAATACTATTTGCTTAAGATAATATCTTAGAAAAGTAAATCAATACACCTTTTTTAAGATAGTTTAATTAAACAGTACTTCTGGTTCTTCCAGATATATAGCTTTAACTTTAACTTAAAATTTTAAGATAACACAAAAATGAAGAAACTCGTTGTAGCACTTCTTTCATCCTTGGCTGTCGTTTATTCTGCAGGTAATTCTTTATCGCTCTTTCATTTTATGTAAATAATTGTTTACTACTTTCATAAAAATTTCGAAAATTAATTAATTATACGTAATAATTGTATGTACTGCGAAAACTTGATTACACAGAGGAAAAGAGTTCGAGAAACTTCACTCAACTTTTTGGCGTTCGTCAGAAATTATTACAATCATATTAGATAATCTCCAACTTAACTTGTCCATGTGTCCCAACATTGCCAAAAGTTGAGTAAAGTTTCTCAAACTATTTTTCTCCTTGATAGTTAGCACACAACTACTTTTTAATTTTGTTACCCGAGTTCTTAAAATATAAGTACAGATTTTTAATTAATAATTTAATGCTGCAATCTTTAATAATTTTTCATCTACCTTTTTTGTGATTTTATGAGAAATCTGTAATTAGTAAACGTTATGCATACTTCATTGGAAACTGATGTTGCAGATGGGGATAAAGAAAGTATTGAGGAAAGAATTGAGTTTCATCTTCCGTCAGCACTCCAAAGGTGTTTGGTTTCTTTCCAGAAGAATAGTTCTCACGTGTGCAGTGGTGCTTTAGTTCATCCTGAAATTGCCATAATTATTCCTACTTGTGAAGAAATTTTATTTCATACTATAGGAATAGTCCACGCTGTGATTGGAATAGTCTATTCAAATCGTATATATTCTTCACCTGTAGACAAGCAATCTATTAAAGTGGACCATAAGGGCGGCGGGGCGCTTCTTGAGATTTTTCTCATACGTGTGCGTAATTTATCATTAAATTCAAAGACTCAAGTTGAATTAGTTAAGTCTGTCCTATAAAAATATATTGGAAATAGCATCAAATTGACATTAAGGGGGAAGATCACCTTGAGCGGTCGGAAAATAGGGTATTTTCGGAATTTTTTTTCAGCATTAAAACAACTCGCCATGGTAAAATGTTTTATATGTTTTTATTTGTCATCTTTTTGACAATAAGTGTGTATTTTGTCGCTTGGATGGCGGGCTCCCTGTACACGCTGCACCAGGTCGCGCAGCCCTCTTCCAGCCCGGTTTTCCCCATCAGTGGGACATCTGGCCCCTCGGCAAGTGAATCTGGAACAAAAATGGGATAGGCACGTTATTCTCCATATAATTTCGCACTGAAATACTGGAGCCGTTTTTTGAAAAGTTGATTTTTACGAAAATGGTGGCCATTTATAAAAAATGGTTAATTTTTTACCTGTAAAATTTGCCACAAAATCGTGCCTTAAAAATCCAAATTTTAAAATATCGAAAATCCCTTCCAGTATTTCGATGCAGAATTTAATTCTCGATAGATTCTGCAAGGTTTCATCAAAATCGGTTAAAAACTGTAAGCGTGATATGTCCCACCAGTTTGAAAAATGTCGTTTCGAGATAAACGCGTTTAAAGTTTTGGAAAAGTTTGACTGTGCTCAGCGCGCCGGGAAATTTTTTTGAAAATCGTCTCGTTAACTCATTTAAATGTTTCTGGCGGACTGGGGGCGCGTACTACATTAAAGTACACACCCCAAAGAACATTTTAAGCAAAAAAAAAAAATTCGATTTTTTGAAACCGTCAAAGTGGTCTTCCCCCTTAACTAAAGAATTTGACTTTTCTCTTAATGGGGACCATCCATATACCCCCTACTCTATCCACGTGGACATATTTTATGAAGATATACGCTCAGAAAAATGTCTAGTTAAAACAACCAGGATTCCGGTTATTTCAACCGCAAAAAATGTTACGGAGAGCCGTACTAGTAATTCCGGTTGAAAATTGTAGAAATTCTAGTAAACACTTTTCAGTTGTTACATTCTTATAATGAATGATAAGGTATTAGTTTTATGTGAAAAATTACTTTCGAAATTTTCATCAAATCTTTACGTTTTAAGAGCCCCTGAGTCAGAAAAAACGGTTTTTACGAAAGTGTCTGTCTGCCTGTCTGTAGTTGGCCGTATACTCGATAACTTTCGATAGAATTATCAGATTGAATTGAGTTTAGGCAGACTTTATCGGAGCCAAAAAAGTAAGGACAAGTTCGTTAACCAGTCACGTCCAACCATAATTGAGAAAACTAGACCATTTTTTGCGTTTTTCAAAAAATAAAAAATTCCAATACTGGTTTTTGATAGTGCTTATAAATCTCTACTAATTATCTTTATAATATTTTTCGATGAAACCAAAATTAGAAATCTTAAAGGATGTTAAAACTTGAAAAAAGTCAATATCAAAATTCTATTTTCCGGTTACGTTATACGAGAGATGAAAAAAGTCATCATACAAAATCATTTTCTATATAAAGATTTACAAATTTGAATTGCACCATTTTTTTATAAGATGTAAATTTTTCTTTTTAATTTAAAATAATACTATTGAATACAAAAAAAAACATAAGAATGCAAACTTGTTCGTTTCAAAAAGATCTACAATTTTTGTCTTACACAGTTTCTGATAAAAGATGTATTTTTCGTTTCAATTCCAAAAAATAAGATTAAAATTCGAAAATTCAATTTTTTAGACAAAATATGTGAGATACAAAAAAAAAGTTTATATGGAAAATTATTTCCCTAAAATTGCTGCAATTTTGTACTTAATTTCCACCGTTTTTCAGTGCAACATACCACCAATCCACTTTCAAGCCACATAAAGAAATAAATTCGCACTGATGAGGACTCCAATCTGAGTCGAAACGTTTGAAAACATGAAACCTTGAGTTACATTTTTTCTGGACCCTAAAGCCAACTAAGAATATCAACAATATTTGAATATTATTATCACTAAAGGGTCGATACAAGTCCTAATCATTAATGTAATAACATTTTCTATTATTTTTTAGTTTCTAGTTATCTAGTTAAAATTTCCCGGTTCAATGCTAACATAACCTAAAAATAAATAATGATTTAAAAAGATGTGAGAATTATAATTTTCAAAATGAAAAAATACAGTCGGAACTCGTTTATCGGGAAGCCCTCGAATCTAATGGGTCTCGTTTATCGGGGCGCGGTAGGGGCTCCCACCTAATGGGGCTGGTTTGAGGAAAAGCGTTTGATTGGTCCGTCAAGTCAACCGTGTTCACCGCTGTGTAATCGCAATTGGTTGACGCGTCGCGTGGTTTTCAATAGTGGAGTAAGGAGAACGATCGAGCATCTCGATAGACAAGTCTCAACGAGTCTCTAATGTTCCGATAAACGAGTTCCCCAATAAACGAGTTCCGACTGTATATATTTATTGTTGGATTGTTTTGTTTATATGATTATTAAAAATGTACATTTGAATACATATAAATCTACCATTTACAAATTTCTTTACCTTTGAATTTGTCCTTTAAGTTATCTAACTTCCACTCACTTAACACCCTGTACACTTTAATCTCGATTTGTTTGAAATTTTGTAAAAATAATTCAAGACAAGACGCGAGATCTTTAAGATCCCTTTGAACTCTACCTTGTTTTCGTTTTCACTTGTTTTTTCAAACGGTCTAATACACAACATAACTAACTGGAAACCGGTATCAACATGTATACAAGCCTCAGCATTTTGAGGAAAAATTTTGATGAAAAGGCGCCAGATTGTGTAGACAGTAACGCTGCCGACGGTGTATCTTGAAACTATTTTTACTATATTTTCCTCTAACATTAACTGGAATAATAATACCAGAATTTTGTAACCATAATAAGTAAACAATTTTTCTGATGAAATTTTAACCGATTAGCCTTAGTAAGTTTAACCGAACCTTTTTCTGAGTGTAGATATTATTGGTCTTCAAAAGTAAGAAAGTCAAAATGAGCGATGAATTGGCTAAAAATTCGGATTTACTTGAGAACGTGAGCTTAAGAGGTTAGATCACTGTGACGGGCGGTTTTTCAGTGTAATTTTCAGGAATTAATTTCTAATTAAATATTTATGAAACACCAGTAATTTTTTTTATTATCTTCTATACACATTGGAGAACGAGTCAACATTTTTTTGTCCAAAAAAATATAAAACTTGTCGAGTTAAGCCGTTTTGCGCATTCCTATGATTTACACGCATTGTGGGATGGTGTACATGATTTCGCGAAAACCAGTCGTCTGAAACAAGAATAAAAAATATGCACATTATCTATATTATATTGGCTTTCGGTTGACGGGTCATTTTTGGCGACGAGAAAAAAATTCCTGAATTCTTGGACCCAAATTACATGTTATTATTATTAATAATTATTGAACAAATCATAATATTGACAAAATCGTCCGTCAACCGAAAGACACTAGCCCTTAGAATAAGTGCACCATTTTCTAGAAGGTTCAAAGGATTTTTTGAGCCAATAAAAAAAATGATATTTTCAAAATTTCACAGTGGTCTAACCCTTTAAACAAGGTTTGAAGTCCAAACAAAAAGTCGTGAAAATATTCTTAGTTTTTCATGTTCTCTTAAAAAAAGAACGTTGGAATAAAGATGTTAAAGAGGAAAATGGTAAGTAAATATTTAGGTGACGTGTGTCCACGTGGATTATAGCTTAAAAATCCCCCCCCCCCCACACCCCAACTGTCCACGTGGTACACTACCGTCGGAAATTGTGCGCACGCACAGTGGTCGGAAAACGCTAAAAGCTGGCCAAAAGTAGAAGCTGTTCTTCTACGAACCTGAACTTCTGCATACAAGGGTTTTTTGGGCCGCTGATCACGAATTTGAGGTTAAAATTTCATTTTACAAAATGGTTGATTCAAAATGGCGGACAAATTTTCCAAAACATACTCAATTTTCAATAAAATCAGTATCATAGAGTTTTTGAAGTTGCTAAATTGGAAAAAAGTCAGTGTCAGGGAATTTTCCAGGTACACATACAACACTTTTTTGAAAAACATGACAGCAAATATTTCTTTGAAGTTACTCCTTGTGCAATAAAGTTTAATTACTCATTGCCAATAATATACAACAAAAATAAGCTTAGTAAAAAAATTTTTATTTCAAACGGTATGGTGTATTCAACATTTATTTTTTATATTTATATTTTATATTTATTCAACATCCATTTCATCATCATCGTTATCATCCACTATGGAATCATTTGTACACAAAAACATGGCGACAGCTTCTGGATGGAAGCTTTTTTTTTGACCTTCGAACATTTTCCAAGGCTTGCATCCAACTTCTGCATCCAACTCGAAATCATTTTCTTTTTTAGAAAAATTGTTTTCTATGAGATTTATTTTTGTATCCAAATCAGCTTGTAAATTTTCTTTCAAAATTTCGAAAACACTTTTCTACAGAACTTTTTTATACTTGGCTTAAGTTGCGAGCAGTTTTGAGGTCCAATTTTAAAGCATGGTTGGTTTTATAAAATAGGTTTTCAATGCATAAATATATTTAACTTACCTCCAGAAACACCCTCCATATTGTACACAATGAACGGAACAGCAATTATATTTTCTATGCACTCATTAACGAATCAATTTTTCTACCCTTCTCAATTGTTCTTAGCTACTTGGCGGAGTGGCTTACCATGAGCAGCAAGTATACATTTAAATACGAAACCAAGCTGTTTGTTCTTTTGCGAAATTACGCAACGACTCCCTCTGTTGACCATATGAAAGAATTAACACATACCGCCAAAATTTGTATTTCGACTTTTGTCCAGCTTTTTACATTTTACGACCACTGTGGCACGGTGCTTGTGAGCGCTATTAAAAATCACTGCTGACTTCGAACCACGATATCTCGGTGAAAAAAAGAGATAGGGCATTTTTAAAAAAACTGTTTTTTTGGAAAGCTTATAAAATTTCACGTCTAGTGATGCTCAACAAATATTCTGAAAATAATACAGCACGTGAGTAGTTAAAAAAAAAATTCAACATTTTCTCAAATTCTCTACCTCAACTTCAACTTTTAGCATGACCTAGGGAAAATTTTTCCAAAATCTGAAAATTATATGACATACAAGTAGAGTCTAAAATCTTATCTTTACTTTAAGCCAAGAAAACTTAAAAAATATTTTATGGGTACCCGAGATACGATTAAAAATGTTAAATTGTATCTGAGTTGAATTTTAATCGACGATCACGGTTCTCGGCCAATTTGTTGCTCGCCTCCTTCGTTGAGGCAGGACCGAATAGGTCACGCACAAAGGTGGCGCTTAAGTGGATCTCTCTTATATGTTCTTTGATCCAAGAACGTGTTTCCTTTATTTCCTTTCCTTTCATTCTTAGTTAATATTTACAATGACTATTAAAATTTGTATTATTGTCCTAGTTTATAAGAATTTTAAGAAATAAAAAATGTTTACATATCATTGTTCTATTCGTTAGTATGGGGATAATATTGGATTTAAATAATTGTTAATAATCACAAATAGCAATCAATATTTTTTAAAATTTAGAATAATTAGAAATAAAAAGTACTAATCATCAGAATCAAAAATACATATAAGAAGGCTCCACTTAAGCGCCACCTTTTTGCGTGGCCTATTCGGTCCTGCCTCAACGAAGGAAGCGAGCGACAAACCGGCCGAGAACCGTGATCGTCGATTAAAATTCAACTCAGATACGATTGAACATTTTTAATCGTATCTCGGGTACCCATAAATATTTTTTAAGTTTTCTTGGCTTAAATTAAAGATAAGATTTTAGACTCTATGTCATATAATTTTCAGATTTTGGAAAAATTTTCCCTAGGTCATGCTAAAAGTTGAAGTTAAGGTAGAGAATTTGAGAAAATCTTGAATTTTTTTTTAACTCCTCACGTGCTGTATTATTTTCAGAATATTTGTTGAGCATCACTAGACGTGAAATTTTATAAGCTTTTCAAATGTATTTTTAAAAATGCTCTATCTTTTTTTTTCACCGAAATATCATGGTTCAAAGTCAGCAGTGATTTTTAATAGCGCTCACAAGCACCGTGCGCACAATTTCCGACGATAGTGTATATGGATGGCCCCATACTATATGATTGAGGTGAAATAAAAGTTTAAAAAATCTTTTACAAATTTTTAATTTTCGAAGCTCAATTTGTTGTCCTAATTCTTCTAAATTCTTGGTATTAGGAAGCAAAAAAACTGAGTTTAATAGGTTATATAATCTATAAAGATGATTTTGGGTAAACTATTTCACATCAGAACTTTTGAAATATAATGGATTTTTGAATGAAAAATAATACAAATAAATTACGTTTCAGTTGCAAGTGGTAGATCCGTTGCAAGAACTACTGGAATTTCCTCAAATGCCGTTAAGAGAATATGGTAGTTTATCAGAAGCTGTGTTATTAGGATGGTACTCGGTAAAAACATATGTTTAGTTGAATACTCAATAAATACTATGATAATACAGTGCCCTTATAGAAAAAAATAATTGGACCCGTTTGGGACCGATTGATCCGATTGACCCCATTTCAAAATCATCATTGAAATCTATTTATTAATCGGATTCAATCAGGCGAGACCATTTTAAATCCAATTCATAAATCGATTTCAATGATATTTTTGAAATGGGGTCAATCGGATCAATCGGTCCCAATCGGGTCCATTTATTTTTTTCTACAAGGGTGCAACAAGATTTTTATTCTGTAGACCATGGGGGGGGGGGGGGTCGATTCTTATAGAATTTTCGATGCCGAACACGTATCCGAATACAGAATTTACATATCCGATAAAGGTTTCAAGAAAATTAAAATAAAAGGTTTCTTGTGTATTTTCCGGTCTTTTATTATATTTGAAAAATATTTCGAAATATGCAAGTAAAATCTCATATGTTCTTAAACAAGTTTCAATTTCAAGCTCTTTAAAATTCCTTGTTTTCGAAAAATTATCCACATCTGAGACGGAAAAAGCACCACAGAAGTCCAGCCGTGGATGACTTTTCGAAAAAAAAGGAATTTTAGAAAGCTTGAAGTCGAAAATTATTAACAAATATATGAGCTTTAATTTGCGTATTTTGAAAAATTTATAACACATTTTTCAACTATAATAGAAAAACAGAAAATATTCAAAATACCTTTTATTTTAACTTTCAGTCTCAAATTTATTGAAACCTTTATGTGATAAGAAAATTCTGTTTTTGGATTCGTATTCAGCATCGAAAAATCTAAAAGAATCATCCCGCACGGTCTCGAAATGAAAATAAAAATTTTTTTGGTAGTACTCGCTTGTAAAATACTTAATGAATTATCTATATTATCTGAACCCATTATTACCCAAGCGAAATCCAGGCTAGATAGCACCAAACTAACTATTGGATCACTATCCAAATGAAAAAAAATTTACCCGTGTTTTTTCTTTTTGCGATTCCAATTTTTTATGCGAAATTATTTTAAAAAATTAACAAAAATTTTGAAATTTCAAAAAACTAATACAGTAAAACCCCGTTTATTGCAACACCCGTCTATTGCAACTCCCGTTTATCACAATAAACTCTACCATTTTTTCCCCCTCCTATTAGTAGAAGGAGAGGTCACGTGATTCTTAAGGATAGGCGGGAATACACCTCACTGTTAAATTTGTGATGCGAGGTTATGGAAACATGACTGTAAACAGTGATAAACAACGAACTCGCGCAGAACTACTCGTTGAGGCGCATGCGCCGACAACCAGTTAGTCAGGCTGGTGGTGGAGGAGTGGGAGCCCCTCCGTATTTGCAATAAACGGAAGGTGTTGCGATAAACGGAAGGTGTTGCGATAAACGGGGTTTTACTGTAATTCCAATCGATTCTACGGAAAAAATGGTAAAGAGGTTTTCGACTTGTTTTTTCCCGTAGAATCGATTGGCATTATTAGTTTTTGAAATTGCAAAATTTTTGTTAATTTGTTTAAATAATTTCGCATAAACAATTGGAATCGCAAAAAGAAAAAACACGGGTACATTTTTTTTTTCATTTGAACAGTGATCCAATAGTTAGTTTGTTGCTATCTAGCCTGGATTTCGCTTGCTCTCTAAATTTGAATCAGTCAAAATCTACTGATTATCAGTGAAATTAGACTGATTCAAATAGCTAAAAAGAGGTTACTGTAAATCAGTCAAATTTCACTGATTATTTCAGTGAAAATTGACTGATTTGACTGTGAAAAATATTGTTTTCACTGATGAATCAGTGAAAAGGCAAATCACTGATTCAATCAGTGAAAATTTGACTGATTCAGATTTAGAGAGTGGGTAATAATGGGTTAATGAAAGAATCTATCCGTGTCTATCCGTATTCATTGGATTCATTTGCATCCATATCTGTTCCTAAAATGTTAATATATTAGTTCGTAAATTTAACTTTTGATTTTTCGTTTAGTTCCGACTTTGATATCTTCAATATCAATCCGTCATAATACATTTTAATCAGTCTGAAGTGAAAATTTGGTTTTTATTTTAATATATTACGTGCATCTAATCATTTCATACATATATAATATTGTAATCTTGTTGTTAGAAAACCGAAGTAGCTAGTAGATATAGATAAGTATAGGCAGATGGATTAAAAATTATGAATTGAAAGGAATACGTTTTCTATTCGTGATTATTACTGATCGGGAGAACATACACTCTAAAAACTTTCTTCGGGAATTGTCGCTAAAATTTCGAGGCGCTAATTCCCGCAAAGTTTTCGGGATTTTCTGAAACATTTGTTAAAGAAAATTCCCAAAACTCTTTAAATTTTAGAAAATTTTCCCACAATTTTTAGTGAATTTCTAGAAGTTTTAGGGAAATTCCGTAATTGAGCCCACGGGAAGAAGAACTCGCCGAGCGCTCGAAAAAGGGAAAAGTATTGTCCCCTTTCTGAAATTAAAGTAAAAAAAAAAGTTGTAAAAACTCAAAATAAAAAAATATAAGCTGATAGAGCTTGTCAAAATACAACTTTTATTCCTCAAGTATTTTTTAGACCAACATGATTATTACGAAAAAAAAAAAATAAAAGGTATTTTTTTAATAACCTAAAATCAATGTTTCAAAAAACATGAATTGCGATTTCTCGGTAAGTACTGCTCGCAATGGATTAAATTTCGCGTATTTTCATTCAGTATTCATTGCTGATGCCGAATGGTCATTCAAAAACAATAAATGCCATCAACATTTGATAATATTCAATAACAAATCAATACCTGTCAATTCTTTGTTTTTAGCGATTCGGAGTGAAAAAGTTGTATTTTGACAAGCTCTATCAGCTTATATTTTTTTATTTTGAGTTTTTACAACTTTTTTTTTTTACTTCAATTTTAGAAAGTGGACAATACTTTTCCCCTTTTTCGAGCACTTTTACTTTTTACCTTAGAATAA
This sequence comes from Diplolepis rosae, assembly GCA_030998225.1. NCBI lineage: Eukaryota > Metazoa > Arthropoda > Insecta > Hymenoptera > Diplolepididae > Diplolepis > Diplolepis rosae. The sequence goes on along the minus strand of JAPYXD010000727.1, from coordinate 6,355,425 downwards.
GCACAAAAAAGAATAAATCGGTGGGAAAAATGTAAAATATCCATCTCTTATTTTAAATTTATCGCAAAAAATGATTTCGTTACTACAAAAGAGTGTGTAATTGATTATATTTTTTACCTAAACTTTTTTCTTATCGCTTCATACCAAATTTCACAAAATGATGCGATTCTAATCAATCACGAATTATTTTTTCAGTAAAAAGAATCTTCACAAATTTACCTTTCCCAATATTTGGAAATAAATCCTTTAATGGCTGAAACCATTAAAAATCAATTTTTCAAGATAAAATTCTTATAAACAGATTGCTGAATTTGGTAATAATTTATTCATTTCAGAAAATTGGAAATTTTTCATGGGAAATAATATTTTCTCTTTCAAATTAGTTCTTCAATAATAATATTGCTATTCTTGAAATCAAAATTATCTACACTGAGAAATCCAAGTTTAATTTACAATTGATTATATCAAGCTTTAGTATAATCCATACTAAGTTTCATATAATTTTTCGAATCTTTAGTATTATGACTGGGAAAGATTTCTAGTCAGCTACTCTCTAAATTTGAATGAGTCAAAATCTACTGATTATCAGTGAAATTTGACTGATTCAAATAGCTAAAAAGAGGTTACTGTAAATCAGTCAAATTTCACTGATTATTTCAGTGAAAATTGACTGATTTGACAGTGAAAAATATTTTTTTCACTGATTAATTAGTGAAAAGGCAAATCACTGATTCAATCAGTCAAAATTTGACTGATTCAGATTTGGAGAGTAGGAATAATTACTATTGCACCTCGATTATCCTTAGATTCCTAATATTTTTCGAATTGTAACTATAAAATGAAACATTTATTGCTATAAAAAGTTTCTCCGTGTATTTTTGTCTGATGTCTAGTTTTCGTGGATAATGAACTACCTTAATTTTATGTTACAATTCTATGAGAGGGATTAAAAAATTGTATTGATTTAATCGGAAAATCTTGATTTTTATTGATTTCATCGTGAAAATATAACTCCAGGTTGCTTAATATAGAGATAGATTAATCTATCTTCAGATTGAAGGAGCGGAAATATTTATTCTGCCTAGGGTGTCAAATTTTCTTAAGTCGGCCCTGGGTAAAAATCACTTTTCCAAAGAAAAATGTGAAATAATTCCAAAAAATTTTAGGGAAAATTCCAAAAATTGTTTACAGTGTAAGTAGTTTGCAGATAAGTTAGAATGAAATCAATGATGTAAATTGATCGACTGATACAAATAGGCGAGGAACGGGATATAAATACGTGAAAAGGGATGAAAAGTAATTAAAACGGATAGTAGGTATTGGTACGGATATCCATGGATAGATGACAAACATCATACTCAAAGTTAGAAGTAAACAAAATTGAAAAAGGAAAAAATATCGGAAAATTTATTGTATTTATCCCTTCAAATAAAGAATTGCTGCTTAAATTATTATTTTTTGAATTGAATTACTACTGCACAAATAATAAAAAGCACTTGTCTAATTTTTCATAGGATTTCTCAGCGAAAATATTAGTCGAGAATATATTAAATTCCGAATACCTCTATTTAAATTTGGCTAAGGATTATGTAGATAAAAAACTTGTAAGTACACTTACTTCAAGATTGAAATCTTACTCTCTAAATCTTAATCAGTCAAATTTTCACTGATTGAATCAGTGATTTGCCTTTTCACTGATTCATCAGTGAAATTTGACTGATTTACAGTAACCTCTTTATAGCTATTTGAATCAGCCAAATTTCACTGATAATCAGTAGATTTTGACTGATTCAAATTTAGAGAGTATATATCTTAAGTACAATTTAAAAATTTATATTTGTTAATATTTTAGAATGACGATGGTACTCTTGTGTTTTATAATAAATATCTTGTAGGAATCAGTCTCGGCACATATACTGAAAATGACCTACATATTATAAAACTTGCCGATAAAGCAATTCATATTTATAGAAAGATGAGAAAGTTTCTAGAAAAACCGAAGAAATTATATAACGTATTATACGAAATTCCATTTAACAGCCCACTCTGTGGATAAGAATTTTTTGCAGTAAAAATAATAAAATTTTAGGAAAAAGAAAAAATTAATATTTTAACACATGTAGCTTTTGTAAACAAATTTGCTATAATCTTTGATAAAATTAAAAAATGTTCTCTAAAATTTCATATTTTTTTTTTAGCCAATTATTTTCATTAAAATAAAGTTTTCTCTAAATTACAACCTATTTTCTAACCAATAAAAGGTCCGTCGCTTTTATTTTATAAAAAAGAGTGTTGGAAGAAGATGTAATTGTATAAAAATATATGTATCAAATATACATGGAAAATAAAGTATTATGCATTGAATAAAACAATAATCTTTGATTCTTAAACATTTTTAATTTGCCGATCAAGCCTGGAATATTATTTTTTGGTCAATTATTTCCTATTAGCGAGTTGCTATTAGCAAAATTGATTACTATCAATGATAAAAGTACAAAAAGTAATCGTTTATCACTTTTGTCAAAATTTTATCCAAAGTTTTTTTATTTTTTTGTACTCTCTAAATCTGAATCAGTTAAAATCTACTGATTATCAGAGAAATTTGACTGATTTAAATAGCAAAAAAGAGGTTACTGCAAATCAGTCAAATTTTGCTGATTACTTCAGTGGAAATCAACTGATTTAACAGTGAAAAATACTTTTTCAATTGATTCAATCAATGAAAATTAACTGGTTTGTCAGCGAAAAATATTTTTCACTGATGAATCAGTGAAAATGCAAATTACTGATTCAATCAGTGAAAATTTGACTGATTCAGATTTAGAGAGTAGATTAGTTATGTGAAAAATAGTTTTTATCTAGTTTTTAAAGTAAAAGTGTTGAAAATTTTATCTCGAATAAAATGAGACATAAAAAGTTTCAATCGGATAAAAATTATAGATTTTTTATGGTTGATTTCGATAACCTCTAAAATCTCTTAAAATGATATTTTCATTCTAATAGGAAATACCACTCTAGTATCGAAGTGTTAATATGAATTCACTTTTCTCAAAGATACTTCAACTTTGAGGAAAACATTCTCATCGCAACTCGCGCTCGATATTCGCAAACGAAAAAAAGAAACTGATACTCGCGATTTAAAGGACAAAAATAGTGTTTTTAGCTTGTTAACTATTTAAAATGATGTCCCGATTAATTAGGAATAAAATATATATAATAGCATACCAACTCATATAGTATGGTCATAATATTATGTGTGTAAAATGGTCAGGCGGAAGTGATTTGGCATCATCTGCATAGTTCCGGGAAAATTATTCTCGCGGTTGTTACGAAATATTAGAGAGGAAAATGTGTAAGTAGGTTACATTTATTTTCATAAGATTAAGTATTATTTTTATCAAATAATTTATATTGATTCATCTATCTTGAAATAATTCAAAAATTTACTCTCGAGAATAACAAACTATAATTTTGAGAAAATTAATTATTTTGGTTCAATAAAATACTTGACGTCATTATAAAATATGCTATATAGTCACTGGACCTGGATATTAAATTTGATGATAAATTTTTCACCAAGTAGTAAATAAATACAGTCGGGACTCGTTTATCGGGACGCGGCAGGGGCTCCCACTTAATGGGGCTCGTTTGAGGAGAAGCGATTGATTGGTCCGTCGAGTCAACCGCGGTCACCGCTGTGTCATCGCAATTGGTTGACGCGTCGCGTGGCTTTTAAATAGTGGGGGAAGGGGAACGGTCGAGCGTTTCGATAGACAGTCTCTAATGTCCCGATAAACGAGTCCCAACTGTACTGTACTGTACTGTATATTTTATCAGAGTTACGTTTTTCAAAGACGATCACAGAAAATTTTGCGACAGCTCAATGAAATAAAAAAAGTATTAAAATGTGCTGTACCGGAAGAAATATTGCCTAGAATAATTTTACTTTCAACCTTAATATAACCCAACACTATTTCAACTCATATTTTAGATTAATTTGTGAAATTACTAAAATAAAAATGCTTCGACAATTAAGAAAATAATCAAATATAACATTTAACATCTTTCGTAATAAAATTAGCAGATTAATTAAAATGTCACTTTTAGTGCTTAAATATTGTAGAATCAATGGTAAAGTACATACCATTTATCACACGAATAGTTTAGAAATTATAGAAGACCTAGAATCATTAAGTGGTTTAACCCTTACGAGCACAGTGGTAAGTATACTTACCGCCTAGATCATTATAATTTCTTCCATTTTTCAAGTAATATTTTTTGTAAATTTACAATAATAACATGTTACGGAATCAAAAATTACACATGGTTATTCAAAGTTTCTTGTAAATTGTTTATTAACAAACAAGTACTTAAAAAGTCACTTTTTGCAAGAAAAATGCGTACTTCAAAGGGTTAATACTAAAGTGTACATTTTAGTCACAATTTCACTAGATTTTTTTCAAATAAGCAATTCTGCATCTTAACGTTTTTTCGTATCTCGCATAGTTTGACTGGAAAATGGAATTTAATTTTTGGATTTTTTCAATGCTTCAAAATACTGTAACTTTCCTAATTTTGGTTTGATTGAAAAATGTCATCAGGGCAATTTGTAGAGCTTTTCAAAGTGCTATCAGAAATTAGTAATAAAATTTTTGATTTTTCCAAAAAATAGCTTTTGAAAATACCAAAAATTTCCTAATTTTCAAAACCGTGGTCAGATATGTTTGGTTGACTAGCTAGTCCATTCAGTATTGGCCCTGATAAAGACACCATCCAAATTCGATTATTCTTTCGAGGGTTTTGTCAGTAGGGTGCTAACGCTGTACGAAGAAGAAGAAGAATAAGAAGAGTGTGCTCCGCTGTATGGCTATAGGCGCATGCGCAGTTCAATTTTTACATTCTCATCATGGATGAGAAGGTATTGGTTTTATGTGAAAAATGACTTTCGAAATTTTTATCAAATCTTTACGTTTAGAGACCCCCTGAGTCAGAAAAAATGGTTTTTACGAAAGTGTCTGTCTGTCTGTCTGTATGTAGGTCGTGTGCGGCATAACTCGATAGAATTATCAGATTGAATTGAGCTTTGGTACACTTTATCGGAGCAGAAAAAGTAAGGACAAGTTCGTTAACCAGCCACATCCAATCAAAATTGAGGGGTTGAGCACTACTTTTGTGTTTTTGAAAATAATTTTTTGAAAAAATCAAAAATTTCAATACTGGTTTTAGATAGTGCTCATAATACTCTAAAAATTATCCTGATAACATTTTTTGATTAAATCAAAATTAGAAATGTTACAGCATATTCAAATTCAAACAAGGCAATATCAAAATTCCATTTTCCAGTTAAATTATACGAGATACGAAAAAACGTTATAATACAATATTATTGAATAAATAAAGACCTACAAATTTGAATTGTAACATTTTTTCATAAGATGCATATTTTTCTTTTTAATTAAAAAAAAAAACTATTGAAAATCCGAAATTCAATTTTTTAACAATAATATGTAAAATAAGAAAAAAACGTAAGAATACAAAGTTGTTAGTTTCAAAAAGATCTACAAGTTTTGTCTCACACAGTTTCTGATAAAACATATATTTTTCGTTTCAATTCCAAAAAATACGATTAAAATTCAAAAATTCCATTTTTTAGACAAAATATGTGAGATACAAAAAAAACTTTGAGATGAAAAATTGTTTGGCTAAATAAGGTCTACACATTCTTATCGAGAAATTTCTCGACGGGATGTATATTTTAATTTTTTGATTTTTAATATTGAAAAAATTCGATTTTTTTCACGGAAATATGTGAGATACGAAATAAGCGATGTTCTGCAAAATCGTTTCCTTAAATAAAGTCTACGATTGTTTTTCCTTTTTGAGATATTTGGAAGAAAATAAATTTATCAATAATCATGTAATTTATTAAAAAGTTACAAAAATGCATACAGAAAATCGAGCGCGAAGCGCGAGTGTCATGATGAGAATGTGTTCCTTAAGGCCGATAGAGCCTTAAGTAAATTGAATTTCCTGTTTCACTTAAACTGAAAAAGAAACTTAGTGAATTTGAGAAAATGACTAATTTACATCATCTTTAATATCATTAAATTGCTTTGAGCTTTAGTATTAAATTATAAGAAATAAACTTAAACGTATGCGAAGAGCACAAGACCGAGCGCGACGATCGAATCGCGCGCCCTAGGCGCGCTCAAACTTGCGAGCGAAGCGAGCTGCGCGCAATGAGAATGTGCCCGCGAAGCGGGCAGATTTTTTACATTACATTCCTCTGTAGCGCAAAACACAACATTGCGCTACTCTTAAATGGAGCGAAAAAACGAGTTTACGCGCCGGAGGCACATAAAATTATTTTCCTGAATGCGGTCTACAAATTCTCATTAGGACATTTATTGACAAGATGTATATTTTATGTTTTCGTTTTAAAAAACACTATTGGAAATCAAAAATTTCATTTTTTAACCAAAATATGTGAAATTCGTAAAAAAACATAACAATGCAAAATTGCTTGTTTGAAAAAGATCTATAAATTTTGTCCGACACAGTTTCTAATGAAATGTATATTTTTCGTTTCAATTTGAAAAAATACCATTTGAATTAAAAAATTCAATTTTTTAAACAAAATATTTAAAGTATGAAAAAAAACGTTGAGATGGAAACTTATTTTCCTGAATGAGGTCTACAAATTCTCGTTAGGACATTTATTGACAAGATGTATATTTAATGTTTTCGTTTTAAAAAACGCTATTGGAAATTAAAAATTCCATTTTTTAAGCAAAATATGTGAAATACTAAAAAAACGTAATAATGCAAAATTGTTTGTTTCAAAAAGATCTGCAAATTTTCTCTAGCACAATTTCTAATAAAATGTATATTTTTCATTTCAATTTAAAAAATACCATTTGAATTAAAAAATTCAATTCTTTAAACAAAATTTGTAAAGTACGGAAAAAAACGTTGAGATGGAAAATTATGTTTCTGAATGAGGTCTACAGATTCTCTCAATACTATTCAAATTAAAAAATTCCATTTTTTAAACAAGATATATAAGGCGAAGGATATAGACCACGGAACGCGAGGTCCACATTTTTCGGAGCGCGAAGCGGGCACATTTTTTTTAATTGGAAAAAAGCAGATGTTGAAGAGTAAAAAGAAGGTTTGAGGAGTGCGATTGGGGAGGAAAGCTTTTTACGCAGATCTACATTATGGCTGCCTGAACTACAAAGGCAAAAGATTCTCCCACTCTGCTCGGCTTTTGTTAAAATATTAATAACGCACGGAAACGCTGTCGCTTTTTCTGGCCTGTCTGAAGGCTGGCTTTGTACAATTAAACTTAATATCTTTATTACTCGTTTATCAGCGTACGTGAAGCCTGATATTACTTGTGTACTAATGCTGACAAAATGAAGATTCGAGGGTGCTGTTGATTTATTAGCGGTTCCAAAAGAGAATAAATTCTGCTTTACAACTTAATACTAATTTTAAAGGTCAAGGATAGTTAACATTTTTTGAACTTGAAATTTTGCTTTTTGCGGTAGATTAATTTAATATTTCAAAATATTTTTCAAATTGCATCCTCTCTAAACCTGAATTAATAAAATTTGGTTGATAAATAATTTGATTCAATGGCCGAATTGTTCTTTCAACAACTAAGGAAATTACACGTGCAATTACAAGACCTTACGTGCCTGAAGGATCTTGATGCGCTGAATCCGAATCTGGGCTCAGAATTCATCCTATACGTCAGGTTACCGATATATCCTAACCTAAAAGTGCGAAAAACACGATTATTTGCCCTATTCGGGATTATGTGACATAGCGAATTAATCTTTTTCGGAAAACGGGTAAAACCGTTTGAAAGTATACCAGTCTTGCCCTTCAGAAACGTTTCTTTATTTTTCAGATATCATTTTTTTTCACGGAGATATCGTTCAATGAAGTTTACCACTTTACAGCGCTGATTACAGCATGAACAAAATAAAATAAATTCTTTAAAAAACAAACGTAATCTACTTCTACGTTTTTTGGGTAGCTGAATCCGAATCTAAACTCTATATTATTCCACTACCTAAACTATTCGAGATATCCTAACCTAAAAGCCGAAAATACACTTTTTCAGCACCCCCATAGCACAATACCTTCCCTGAACGTTCTATGAACGTTCCCGTGGAATGTTCAGAAGGTTCCATCGGAACGTTCAAGGAACGTTCCTAGAACTAAGAAAATGTCCGGGTTTTTTGAACGTTCTAAAGCAATGTTCTCTGAATGTTCCTGTGGAAAGTTCCAGGAACGTTCAAAAGGAATATTGAGAGAACGTTCCGCAGCAATATTCAGAGAATATTCAAAGAGAACGTTCCTGGAACCTTCCATAGGAACGTTCAGAGAGCATTTGTATCGAACGTTCGTAGAACTTTTCGTGGGAACATTCAGGGAACATTCGCGGTGTACGTTTTGGAACATTCCGCGGGAACATTTTTTGAGAATGTTCCTGGAATTATTTTCTACGGTATTCAGGAAACTTTCTTTATAGATAATCAAATGTTACCTTTATGAAAAAACGTAATTTATTTAAATATTTTATTAAAAACATGTTCCAGTAAACGTTATAGCATCTTCCTCCTTGTACTTAAAGTATTTTAAAATATATAAACCAAATATTAATATCTGCAATTAATTCTTTTCATTTTACCTATAAATTAATGCCCAAAATTATTTATAAAAAACATTTCCTGCATTAGTATGTTTGAAGCTGCAGGATTATCTATAAAGAAAGTTTCAAAGAATGCTGTAGAAAATAATTCCAGGAACATTCTCAAAAAATGTTCCCGCGGAATGTTCCAAAATGTTCTCTGCGAATGTTCCCTGAATGTTCCCACGAAAAGTTCTACGAACGTTCGATACAAATGCTCTCTGAACGTTCCTATGGAAGGTTCCAAGAACGTTGTCTTTGAATATTCTCTGAATATTGATGCGGAACATTCTCTCAATATTCCTTTTGGACGTTCCTGGAACGTTCCACAGGAACATTCAGAGAACATTGCTTTGGAACATTCAAAAACCCGGACATTTTCTTAGTTCTAGGAACGTTCCTTGAACGTTCCGATGGAACCTTCCGAACATTCCATGGGAACGTTCATAGAACGTTCAGGGAAGGTATTGTGCTATGGGGGCAACATTAAGGCAATTATCCTATCTACGCTCTAATCGGCTAACGCTAAAACCAGGATGGAACTCCTTTAACCCCCAAGACCTATAACCGCCGACGCTATATCCCAATAAAACACAGAAGTAGATTACGTTTGTTTTTTAAAGAATTTTTTTTATTTTGGTCATGCTGTAATCGCAGCGCTCTAAAGTAGTAAACTTCATTGAACGATATCTCCGTGAAAAAAAAATGATATCTGAAAATTAAAAAAACGTTTCTAAAGGGCAATACTGGTACTTTCAAACGGTTTGGCCCGTTTTCCGAAAAAAAATTAATTCGCGATGTTATATAATCACAAATATAGCAAAAGATACTGTTTTTCGCACTTTTAGGTTAGAATATCTCAGTGATCTGACGTATAGGGTAAATTTCGAGCCCGGATTCGGATTCAGCGCATCAAAATTCTTCGGCAAGGTAAGGTCTCGTTTTTAGTTCAGGAACTTTGTCGAATTTTGTCGTCTTGTGTTATTTTCAAATTTTGTGTTGTGGTCGTGATATTGTAGTAACTATATTGAAATTAAAATGCCAAAAGCAAAAAGTACATGGCGAGTTCGGAAGCAGAGAATCGTTGGTGAGATTTCTTATATCCGCATTATAGATCAAGCTAAGTTAATTCGCTAGATTCATTACATAAATTCAGAAGTATCGAATAGTTCTACAGACTACGAAGATGGGTTTGAAGATTATACTGTTTGTATACTTTTGATTATACTGTTGCATCACTAATGTGAATTTAAGAAATAAATTTTTTTGAACCAACTATTTATTGTTATTAAACGAAAACTTTTTAAATTTTACTATTTGTAGAAATAAAAAATTAGAAGGGGCCGTATCTGGGCCCGATCGGGTAGGGCGTTTCATTATTGGTCTGGCGCTAGACAGATTACCCTATCTATATGTATCTTAAGATACGCATATTGAAATTAATAGACTTACATCAAATTTAAAACGCTATCATATTAAATTTAATATAAAAGTTTAGGAAGTCATTTGTATATGTTTTATATGAAATTTAATGTACGCAAATATAAACTTTAAGGCCTGGGATCAACCAGACCACGTGACCAAATTCTTGTAAAATTTCATGAAAGATAACTTTTTTATTTTACAAAACATTTTTCTGAAAATTTGGAAAACTCTCTAAATTTTAATCAGTCAAAATCTACTGATTATCAGTGAAATTGGACCGATTCAAATAGCTCAAAAGAGGTTACTGTGAATCAGCCACATTTCACTGATTACTTCAGTGAAAAGTAACTGACTTAACAGTAGAAAATATTGTTTTCACTAATTAACCAGTGAAAATTGACTGATTTAGCAGTGAAAAATATGATTTTTGAGGATGAATCAGGGAAAAGGCGAATCAGTAAAAATTTGACTGATTCAGGTTTACAGAGTAGACGAAAAATTTTATTCTGAAAAGTTCTTTAAATTTTCTAGAACTCGGTTTCGTAAATGCCTGTATCCCCAACTCTTGAATAGTTCCATAAACTTTATTGAACTATTTTTTTCCATGTAATAGGAAACGATAAAGAACGTCTGCCATCTTCGTTTGAGTGAAATCTTGCAAAAATGTTTACATAACTCTAATTGTCGATAAGTGTTTTAATTTTTTTTAAATTTTTACTGAATAGAAGTTAACAGATTTGCTTTATTGTCTTTTGTCACGTTTCCTACATTTTCAGAAGGATGTTTTGTAAATTAAGAAAGTCATCTCACGAATTAATCTATAATTTAGTCACGTGGTCCGATTAAATATTTCAAATACTTGAGTATCTTAAATAATTTAAAAATGATGTATATCATTAAAAATGTATCTATATGAAAAAAAGTAATTAACATTATCATTTGCGATATCAAATGCGATTTGTTCATCTAACTATATTAAATCTAATAAGCCAGTGAAATGTTTTACAAATAATATTCAAATATATTGAATGTAATATAAAAATATATATATGAAATTGAATAATATATCTGAGAGTGTAGATAGTAAATTGTAGTTCAATTTTGTTGACCTTGTGACTAGAATTAAAGTCTTGATTCAATTCAGAGTTGGAATTTGGAAGTAGATCACCGAATATAAGAAAGTCAACGATGTGTAAGCTCAACGCGGAAAAAATCAAGGCGATCGAGCTTTCATATAAAGCTCTACGGACCTGCGTGAAGTTAGCCCCGCCTACCTTACTGCTGGTTACAGCGGGACTTCAGGATCCCGGATCCGAACCCCTGCTCCATCGTCGTCGGCATCCGCGGCATTCCAATTAGCTTGCGAATCAAAAGAGCCCCACTGCCTTTGTAGCTTCTAACCCACCCTATCTCTCTTTTCTCTTTACCTCCCAGCATACGATACACACGTATCTACTTCCTCCTAACCCCCTTAACCCCCTTAACCCTCCTCTATACTCCCTCATCACTCAGGTTATCGAAATCTGTATTTTTCCACCTTTCACTCATCCACATGTTTACCTTCTCATTTCAATCATTTTTATTCTGAGAACAAATTAATAAGTATCTACTTCAACCCAAAAAATATTTTTACACCGAAAAAAACTGTTATGATTAAACCCAGAAAAAAGTTTCTTTGAATCAATCAAATTTGTGCATTGCTATACGGTCAAAGAAAAGTTTCTTTGATTTGAATGAATTTCTTGGTTGTTTCTTTTTTTTTTAATTGAAAGAATTAATGTCTGTGAAGTCGTATAGTACATACGTAATGTGACTCAGAGAAATATTTTTTTTAAGGCCGTGAATTAATCGGACCACGTGACTAAATTATACATTAATTTGTTCATGTAAGATAACTTTTTTAATTTACAAAGTATCTTTTTGAAAATTTGGGAAACGTGACAAAAGATAATAAAGCACGTTTGTTAACTTCTTTTTAAAAAAAATTTTGAAAAAAATTCCAGAACTTATCGACAATTACAGTTAACTGTAAAATTTCTTGCAAAATTTCCACTCAAACGAAGTTGACAGACGTTCTTCATCGTTTTCGGTTGTATTTTCCAAATTTCCAGGAAGACATTTTGTAAAATAAAAAAGTTATTTTGCACAATCTTTTACAAGAATTTGGTCACGTGATCTGGTTGATCCATGGCCTTAATTTAAAGAAAAAATTTTCTTCATTCAAAGATAGTAAAATTAAATAAATAATTTCTTAAGGGGTTATATACCTTTTTCTGGCTCAAAAAAAAACATTTGCATTGCTTATTTTTAAAGTACATACTTTTAACAATGTTTCTGCAAAATTTCATCGAGATCGGGGCAGTAGAACCTAAGATACGGCCGTTCATAGCGTGCAGTTTCTGGAACTACTTAATGTCCACCTAAAACTTTTTGAAAATTTTTGAAAAAATGCCATCGCGGTGAGCACGATATCTCGCTAACCACTATATCGATCAATTTAAAATTTGGAGGGGTTGTTTGTACTTACAATAGCTAGTTCGTGAACGAAGGAATTTTTTTTCAGACAAATCCTTCTGTTTCTTTTTGCGGAAAACTCAATTTTTCGACCTTGATAAATCAACTTTTTGGAAAAAATATCACTGTAACTGTAAACAATTTTTTTTTGTAAAATCCTTCATTCACGAACAAGGTCACACACACTATATACTAACGTAATTTTTTTTTTTTCAGCTGAGCCGTTACCGTTATTTCATGCTCACAGTAAGCCATATTACAAACAAAAGGAGTTCTGCGGCAAGGAGAGTACCTTCCCTAATTTTCCGAATTTCCACTCGAAATTTTATACAAAAACACAATAAGAGATGTACTTTTTGAAATTTTTTATCGCATTCGAATAAAACTATGGTAACATGATTAAAAAGAATAAATAAAAATCCTGTATTTCCCTAGAGAAAAAGGTATATAACCCCTTAAGTTTTTGCCAGTACTGTATTTGAATCGAAAGAATATTTTTTTAAATCAAATAAATAATGTTAAAATAGTAATTTCTTTCATTTAAACAAGGCTAAAAACGTGATTTCTTAAAATCAAATAAGTTAACATTTTTTCTAAAAGTATTTTTACTTTGAATTGAAGAAATGAAGTTAAAAAACGATTTCTTAAATTTGAATGAAAATTTTTTCGGGGTGTAAGCTGGAGGACTACCAAAATTACTTTCTACATTCTCATTATATGAGAAGGTATTGGCTTTATGTAAAAACTCACCTTTGAAATTTTAATAAATTACAAATCACTTTTTCAAGAAAAATATTCCCTACAACTTAACCATTTCCAATTTTTGATAATGAATAAATCATTATCAAATTCAGCAATTTGTTTATAAAAATTTCGTTTTGAAAATGTTTTTTCAATGCTTTCAGCCATTAAAGAATTTATTTTTAAAAATCAGAAACTGTCAAGTTGCAAAGAATCTTTTTCCTAAATAATGAACCGTGATTTATTAGAATCGCATCATTTTTAAAAATTTGGCTCGAAGCGATAAGAAAATAAGTTTGGGCAAAAATAAAATTTATTAATAAAATTATTTTTTGTTTCAAATTTTTTTCATATAAAATAATCTTTTCTCTTTCAAATTAGCCCATTAATAATAATATTGCTATTCTTGAAAGCAAAATCATCTATTTTTGCCTGAGGTCTAATTTTCGTGGATGAAAACTACCTTAAGAAAATGAAAAAATGCAAATAATTATTAATACTTCTGCGAGTAGGTACTTCAAAAATTGATTGATAAATGAAATAAATAAGCAAATTAAAGGACTTTGTAATAAAATAAGCGAAGAAGCTAGTATTGCTTTTTACAAGAGTCTACCTTGTTTGTGTCGTTAGGTATATTGCGCAATTGTAGAGCTTGAACGAAACAGTGATTGAATTGTATACCAGAATTGTGGAATAATTGAAACAGAAGGAGACTATTCGCTTAGCCTTTCTCGTCGACAAAACTCAAACGCAAATTTTATTACGCTGTGCCTCTATCCACTTCGTTAGTTTCCACTTTGTTTATCATTCGCGATTATTAAAACTGGTAACTTCCACACGTATTTGTACTTGCATGTCTCTGCGACTGGGGATGACTATTTGCTCCACCCAATTTCACCGTCCTTTGCTAATTTTGCACAGGGGGTGGTGGTAGGTGCTGGTTAAATTAAAATCAGCCAGATCCGCTTACTGTATTATATACATACATATTTATTTTATCAAACCCGGTGCATGTTCCACTAACGAACATTTTTTATTAAAACTATATTGAAAAGCAAATTCTCCATATAAACACCCCTATTGCAACATTTTGAACTTTTTCTTCTTCACGAAAAGAAAACACAGGAAAATAATTATTGCAATTATTATCTACAAAATTATTAGCAATTTTTGAGATTTAAATTACACAGGCCGACAAAATTTGATGAAACTCCAGACCCTGGGAGCAGACTATACTTTTCCGAAAGTTTTTGGTGCGTTGAATTCGTATCTGACCTCAGAATTGCTTCATCAATTCAGGTTTTCAAGAAATCCTAACCTAAAAGTTTAAAAAACACTGTTTTTTTGCTATATTCAGGGTTAAATTACATCACGAATTAATTTTTTTTCTAAAAACTCGTTACAGCATTTGAAAGTACCACTTTTACTCTTTAAAACCCTTTTTCAATTTTTCAGATACTATTTTTACTTGGAGATATCGTTCAATGAAGTTGAGTACTTTTCCATTTTCGTGAATACAACCTTACTGAAAAAAAGTTCGTCCAGAAAGCAGAAGAAATAATACGCTTCTATGTTTCTTGGATTGCTAAATCCAAATCCAACCTCAGACTTGCTCCATCACCTCAGGTTTTTTAAATTTCCTAACCTAAAAGTAAAAAGTACACCATTTTTCGCTATATTAGGAGTTATTCTATACACAGTTAGGAAATTTAAAAAACCTGAGGTGATGGAGCAATTCTGAGGTTGGATCTAGATTTAGCATCCCAAGAAACATAGAAGCGCATTATTTCTTCTGTTTTCCGGACGAACCTTTTTTCGGTACGGTTGTATTCACGAAAATGGCAAAGTAAGGTAAAAGCACCAATAGCCGGACATCTAAGGAAATGTCATTCAATTTTTTGTATTAATCGTTCTAAATGTGATGCGGAATCAAGAATTGCTGCGATTATTTTGATGTATGTGTCCTCCCTACTATAACAAAAAGTCCAGAGTTGTGTTAAATCTGAATAATCCATTTGAATAATTCTTTTCATTAAATAATGCTCTGGAGCCAATTGCCGGACGGGAAAAGTGAATTGATCCAATAGCCGGACAGCGCTGCATCAATAGTCGGACAAGAGAATATTATAATTTGACTGATATGGATTTGATATTTTTTAAACATAATAAACACTGGGAAATATTTACGGAAACATTTTTAGGTCTACATTTAATAAAAAAAATATTGAAAAGATTTTACAAATAGAATATATTATATTTAGAGCTGGCAGCACTAATTGTCAATCGTTTTTTCCTTATATCCTCAATCGCATTAATAATAGACGTTTTGGTAAAGGGTTTCCCAATAGGGGTGATATGATTTTGAATGTCCCTATCGGGCTGATTTGAACTGAAATTTTTGACGTCTGCTGTCAGTTGTGATCAGTAAGGTTTGCCATTTAATCATGAGTAGTTTCACGCTTCCACAACGTTTGGAAATTGTCCAATTATTTTATCAAAATTCGAGAAGTTTTGTCGGTGTTCAAAGAGCATATCGTGCAAAATATGGTCGTCATTCTGCTCCATCCGCGCTCTCAATTCGTCGAATAATCGATAAGTTGGAGAGTGAATTTACTCTATTGGATACTAAGCCTAAAAATCGTATGCGTACCGCACGTTCTACACAGAATATAGCCGCCGTACAGGCCAGTATCGAGGAAAATCGCCGATCTCAGGAATTGGGCCTGTCCAGGATGACTACCTGGCGTATTTTGCGATTGGATCTTGGCCTGCATCCCTATAAGATCATTCTGGCCCAAGAACTGAAGCCTAATGACCATCGTTTGCGTCGGGAGTTCGCGGATTGGGCTCTGGAATCAATTGAAAATTATCCCAATTTTCATCAAAAAATCATCTTTTCTGATGAGGCGCATTTTTGGCTCAAGTCTCGGGGGACATTTGGCCGATATATTGTTTAAATCATAAATGGCATAGAATATCCAATATAATAAAAAAGATTTCGATCAATTCCGAATGAATATTCAGTGTTTTTTTTCAATTTCAAAACATATCACCCTTATTGGGAAACCCTTTATAAAGCTTTTTAATCTTTTTTTCTGATACTTTTTCCATGATCTATAATAAGACACCAAATACATAAAACCCAGAAAATACATATGTTAAAATGAAAATACTTTCTAAAAATATCAGATTTTCGGGAAATCCATAGTTCAAACATTATTTCTTTAAAAAATTATTCATTATTAATCATAGTTTATCATTATTATTGAAAATTATCATTCAAAAAGATCAAAAGTGGGGAAATTTCACTCTCAAAAGCATATTTTCATTGTGCTCAATGTAAAATCAACAAGAGAATAAACGTCAAATGTCAATTGAGGTTGGATTTCATATTTGACTAATTAAAATATGTTTAAAGTAATTTGCCTAATATTTTATTAGACAGATATATTCTATGAAATGAAAACAATCAAATACTTACCACATTTCTTGAAAATATTAACAGCACTTTTTAAAATTCGCATTTGGTTTTGCAATAAACTTTTCGTCCGGTGACTAGAGCGAAAAGACAAGCAGTGCAATGTAACGCCGGACACGCGTTCGGTTATTAGGCAAAACGAATATTCATTGACCTAATAACCGGATTTAAAATATTTAATTAAAGGAAAATGTTTTTTAATTTTAAAAAATATTATGGTTTATATAAAGCATTTGACTTTAGTGTAATACGTATTAAAATGACAAATTAAGGTAAATGTAAATGTTATTTGCTTAACAAAGACAACGCGTCAGTTAGTTTATAGAGCAGATTTCACTACATTTCGACCAGCCTTGTGCTTCAGTAGAGAAATTTTTTTTTCTTGGCGAAGTTTTAATTTCTAATTCAACAAATTTTTCACTTTTTTAAAGTGTACGTTTCGAGGTTTGTATACGGTACACCAAAATAGTGATAAGTGATTCATAAATCTCTAATTTTGAGAAAAAATCATGGCTCTGTCCGGCTATTGGGTACTGACCGGCTATTAATGTTTTTACCTTACTCAACTTCATTGAACGATATCTCCAAGAAAAAAAAAGATATCTGAAAAATTAAAAAGGGTTTGAAGGGTAAATGTGGTACTTTCAGATGCTGTAACGAGTTTTTAGAAAAAAAAAATTAATTCCTAAAGTAATTCGGATTCAGCGCACCAAAAACTTTCGGAAAAGTATTTGAAATTTCAAGAAATCGACTTTTTTGTTATTTTTTTAGAGTTACGACAATTTTCTCGCCTATTTGACCATAAATTGTCTGATATACGTTAAGGAAAATGTATTTTAAATATGTTACAACAATATTATATGAAGAATGTCGATATTAAAATCATTTTTATTAATTTTGGATTACAAGAAAATATCGAAAAGTGATAGATTGCTTTTTATTCCGCAAAAAAATTAATTTTCGGTGTCTAAATAAGATAAAAATGTTTTCGAGTGTACCTAGATTTATACCTGTACAGGTATAAATAAAAAAATATTATAAGATATTTAAAATTAAAATAAATAAAAAAATAAAATATAATATTTTATAATATATAAATAAAGATATAAATCTACTTCCTTTGAACTATTTTTATTGATAATTTAAATCTCAAAAAAAAATTTGTGGTTCTCGAATTTGAAGAAGTGCTTCGTTTTGTTTTCGATGCGCCCTAACGTACACGTTGCTACACAGAGAACATTTTTTCAGTAACTGTTACAATAAAGTTTTGTAAAAGTTTCAAATTGATCATATTTCGAACTTATTTAATTTTTAGGCTAAAAAAAAATCTTTTTTCAAGAGTGAAATGCCTTTTTCATCGAAAGTAATTTCTTGATACAAGACAATTCATACTTTTGTTTGAAACTAATTACATTATCATAATATCAGATGGAAAATTCTGTGATAAGACCAAGTACCTATAGGATTTGAAAAGCGACCACAATGTGTATATTACCTATATATATATGTGGTTTGTTCAAAGGGCATACCTTTACATAAAACGTTGTTCATACCAATCTGGGCGTTGGATTCATATCAAACGAGAGGCCACGAAACTCATAATCAGCAAACACACACTCACATATATGTATATGGCCACCCTAGCCTAACAATATATGAATATTGGCATGCCAATATTCCCGGAGATGGACGTACATATACATATTCTGGAAAAAATTAAATTTTAAATTAAACTCCACGTTTTCATTATTTTCTAGCTCGAGATTCTGCAACAATACTTTTTCAAGCAATTATCCTGTTTCAAAGATTTTAAAAAACAATCAAAAGCGTAATTTTTTAGCATTATTGTAACTTGTTGAATGAATACGATCTCTTTGAACCAAAAAATTTGGTTAAAGTTGTTCGTTCACGAAAATTAGACCTCAGGAAAAAATAGATAATTTTGCTTTCAGGAATAGCAATATTATTATTGAAGGGCTAATTTGAAAGAGAAAAAATTATTTTTCATGAAAAAAATTTGAAACACAAAAAAATAATTTTATTAATAAATTTTATTTTTGCCCAAATTTATTTTCTTATTGCTTCGAGCCAAATTTTAAAAACTGATGTGATTCTAATAAATCACGATTCATTTTTATAGGAAAAAGATTCTCTACAACTTGACCGTTTCCAATTTTTGAAAATGAATTCTTTAATGGCTGAAATTATAAAAAACAAATTTTCAAAACAAAATTTTTATAATTAAAATGGTAGTTTGTATTGACCCTTGATTTAATTTATAAAACTTGGTACGTTTGCATTGGCTTTAGGGTCCATAAATGAAGAATTCTATTTAATCAGACGTTTCGGCTCTGATCGGAGCCCTCATCAGTGATATTTATTAAATCTAAAAATACAAAAAAGATGCTGTCGCTAATTTCACACTTTTTAACGGAATAACTAGAGATTAACATACCAAATACTCGTTTTTATATCATATTGATATGTGAAATTAGCGACAGCATCTTTTTTGTATTTTTAGATTTAATAAATATCACTGATGAGGGCTCCGATCAGAGCCGAAACGTCTGATTAAATAGAATTCTTCATTTATGGACCCTAAAGCCAATGCAAACGTACCAAGTTTTAAAAAATTTTTATAAACAAATTGCTGTATTTGATAATAATTAATTCAATTTCAGAAATAGGAAACGGTCATGTTGTAGAGAATCTTTTTCATAAAAAAATGAACCGTGATTTATTAGAATCACATCATTTTTAAAAATTTTGCTCGAAGCGATAAGAAAATAAGTTTGGGCAAAAATAAAATTTATTAATAAAATTATTTTTTTGTGTTTCAAATTTTTGTCATGAAAAATAATCTTTTCTTTTTCAAATTAGCCCTTCAAAAATAATATTGCTATTCTTGAAAGCAAAATTATCTATTTTTGCCTGAGGTATTATTTTTGTGAACGAACTACCTTAAATCAGAAATTATATTAGCACATGGCCAAACATTTTTTCAATTTAACATAGAATTATTTTATTTGAATAAAATATTTTATTTGGTCTATAAACAGAAAAATACTATTTTTTGAGATAAAATTTCCCTTGTAAGTTCGATTTTTAAAGGTGTTAAAAAGAGGGGAGCAGAGATAAATTACATTTTCAGCTGACACGGTTTTGATGCTGAGTGAATTGAAAAGATGGTAAATTTTGGTCACCATTTGGGGGGTTAGCCATGAATAGAAGTGTTTGGCCACTGTGATTCGTCATGCATGTTTGTGATGATGAATCCGCACCTGCACTTGAAAAGACGCACTTGTATGGGTCAAATGTCATACGTCATAACTTGGACCATCGCTTACATTTATGATGACAGGTTTCAATAACGATGCAATCTCCTTCCTTTCATTTTCACGTATGAGTATACGCATGCCATCTACAACAATCCATGAACAATTGTTTCTCAAAATTGATATTTCTAGTGTTTTCTTAATAGCTGTGACGTTATAAATTACTGCTTATATTTGACGATTTCACTCATAAAGTAGTTAGTAAAATTACATTTTAAATTTGATTATTTTACACTTTCTCATCAATTTTCATGAGCATCTGGGTAATTTATGATTTGTACTAACACGCGATAGAAATATAGGACCATGCACTTGAATTTTTTAAACCCTGGGTATTAAAAAGACCACTCTAAAATCGCTAATGATACATGTGAATAATCATGTCGTCATCTTTTTATGACGTTATCTTATATCTTTTTATGATATTTTCAATCGTGTCCGATGGCAGGAAAAAAATTATTGTTATGAAGGAAATTCAAAACATACGAAAAATAATACTTTTAATCGTGTTTTTGGAATAGGATTTTCCCTTACTATAACGCTTCTTACCAATTTTTTAAAAATGATTGGGTTTTAATAAATTATGATTTATTTTTGAGGAAAAATGTTCTTTATAATTATATTGTTTCCAATTTTAGAAATAAGTAAAAAATCTTCAAATATAGTTATTTTTAAAAATTAATGTTGCTTTTTGAAGAATTTCTTTTATGGGGGTATTCTAGTCTACACTGAGAAAACAGTTTTGTCAAATCAACAAAAATATTTTGTTAGTATTTAGCTAACAAAAGTCTTTTGTTGTGACAACAAAATATTTTGCTATATTAATAAAATTCTGTCAGGAGAACAAAAAAAGTTTTGTTGGATAAATTTTTTTCTCAGTGTAGAAGCCCGAATTTCGGTCGTTTTTTGACGGTCAATAAAAAAGCAATCAAATTTTTAACCATCCATTTTTTTATCATTTATTTATTTATATTTTAAAAATTCACAAAAAAATTTTCAAAAAAAATTAAATATCTCGCAAAGTTACACGCTGTTAAAGTAGAGGGGGAAAGAAAAGATCGTGTCCATCTTGTCACGATTCCCACCCTTCTAATCATCTGGAAGAGAAAAAAAAAAAGGTAAATTCTTCATCAGTGCAAATATCATTATCGTAGGAACTAGGAAAAACGAAAAAAAAAATTTTCCTGCAAAATAGCTGCTACTCAAAAAAGAGGTAGATTTTTTTCAGTTATTTGTTAGCGGTTTTGAATTTTTAAAAAATAGAAGAAATTGCAAATTTTGATTTTTTCTTGGTTCCTACCAAAGAGGGATATATAAATAAAATTCGTGCCAAATTTCAAGAAAATCGCTAGATTAGAATTTGAGATTATGTGACAAATGTTTCGAAAAAAGTAGTTTAGAGAAAAACGCGTTTAAAGTTTTTATGTTAGTTTCAGACGGTCTAACTGATAAAACAGTATATATAACTTACATTTCGTTAAATCCTTTTAAGGAGATATTCTTGAATATCTAAACTATCGTAATATGAAAAAAAAATTTTTTAATTTTTTCAACTTTCTAGACTAGAATACCCCCTTAACGATTTAATGCATTAAAGAGTTTATTTAAAAAATTTAAAACAGGAGAATTGTAGGGAATATTTTCCCCGAAAATATAAGTCATAATTTATGAAAATCCACGTCCGTTTTTATCTTCTCTAACATTTCCGAAATTTGGGAAACAAAATTTTATGTACCTTGGACTCAAACATGTAGAATCCTAAAATCAATTAAATTTGCTAATTTCTTGAGTATCACATGCCCTTAAAAGTATTATTTATCTTAAATTTTTAAGTTTTACATAAAAAATAATGTTTTTACTTTCAGAAGACCCGATTGATAACATAATTTCAGGTCTTAAACTCATAAAAAATCTTGTTTCCAAAGACCTGATTTTTGTATTTACGACATTTATACCTTAAAAGTGTGATAACTAAGCTGCAGAAATGAAATTGTTCCTAAAACAATAACGAAATAGTATATTATATGCCTAGGCGCATAATGAGGGTTATTACGTGACAATAAGACAAAGCCGAGACGAAGCCGAGGCGCGATCAGTCTTGCGAGCATTTTAAGCGAGTCTCATAATTACCCGAATTGTGTGCATTGGCGTATATTCTATTTTATGTAACTTCGGCGCATTTACGAGTTTTTCTGCGTACACTCGAATCCAATCTGAAAAGGTCGAAATTGCCGTGATTATCGCCCATCTCACATGACATTTCGCCAATACTTCTGGCCATTTTGATTTTCTCGATCTTGTGTAGTAGTAGCGTATTGTAATAGACGCATGCGCAGTTCAAATGTACAAGGCTTTGTCAGTACGGTGCCAACGCTTTACGCAGAAGAATAAGAATAAGAAGAAGATTACGCTCCGCTGCATCGTAATAGGCCCATGCGCAGTTAAATTTTTGCATTGCATTCCTCTGTAGCGTAATACACAGCATAACGCTACTCTCGACTATAGCGTAAAAACGAGTTTACGCGCCGGAGGCACATAAAAAATAGTATATTACACTACCGTCGGAAATTTTGCGCACGGTGCTTGTCATCGCTATTAAAAATCACTGCTGACTTTGAACCACGATATCTCGGTGAAAAAAAGTGATAGGGCATTTTTTAAAATACAGTTGGAAAGCTTATGAAATTCCACGTCTAGTGCTGCTGAATAAATATTTGTTTGACTTTCTGAAAATAATAGAGCAGTGAGGAGTTAAAAAAAAAATCAATATTTTTTCAAATTCTATACCTCAACTTCAACTTTTTCCATGACCTAGGAAATTTTTTTTCAAAATCGGAAAATGATATGACATAAAGTCTAAAATCTTATCTTTAATTTAAGCCAAGAAAACTTGAAAAATATTCATGGGTACCCGAGATACGATTAAAAATGTTGAGGCAGGACCGAATAGGCCACGCACAAAGGTGACGCTTAAAGGGAGCCCTCTTATATGTATTTTTGATTCTGTTCATTAGTCATTTTTATTTCTAATTATTCTAAATTTAAAAAAATATTTATTGTTATTTGTGATTATTAAAAATTATTTAAATCCAATATTATCCCCATATTAACGAATAGAACAATGATATGCAAACATTTTTTATTTCTTAAAATTCTTATAAACTAGAACATTAATAAAAATTTTAATAGTCATTGTAAAGGGTTTCCCAATAAGGGTGATATGTTTTGAAATTGAAAAAAAAACACTGAATATTCATTCGGAATTGATCGAAATCTTTTTTATTATATTGGATATTCTATGCCATTTATGATTTAAACAATATATCGGCCAAACGTCCCCCGAGACTTGAGCCAAAAATGCGCCTCATCAGAAAAGATGATTTTTTGATGAAAATTGGGATAATTTTCAATTGATTCCAGAGCCCAATCCGCGAACTCCCGACGCAAACGATGGTCATTAGGCTTCAGTTCTTGGGCCAGAATGATCTTATAGGGATGCAGGCCAAGATCCAATCGCAAAATACGCCAGGTAGTCATCCTGGACAGGCCCAATTCCTGAGATCGGCGTGGCACGGACAATTCACGGTACGGCGGCTATATTCTGTGTAGAACGTGCGGTACGCATACGATTTTTAGGCTTAGTATCCAATAGAGTAAATTCACTCTCCAACTTATCGATTATTCGACGAATTGAGAGCGCGGATGGAGCAGAATGACGACCATATTTTGCACGATATGCTCTTTGAACACCGACAAAACTTCTCGAATTTTGATAAAATAATTGGACAATTTCCAAACGTTGTGGAAGCGTGAAACTACTCATGATTAAATGGCAAACCTTACTGATCACAACTGACAGCAGACGTCAAAAATTTCAGTTCAAATGAGCCCGATAGGGACATTCAAAATCATATCACCCCTATTGGGAAACCCTTTAAATATGAACTAAGAATGAAAGGAAAGGAAATAAAGGAAACACGTTCTTGGATAAAAGAACATATAAGAGAGCTCCACTTAAGCGCCACCTTTGTGCGTGGCCTATTCGGTCCTGCCTCAACGAAGGAGGCGAGCAACAAACCGGCCGAGAACCGTGATCCTCGATTAAAATTCAACTCAGATACGATTTAACATTTTTACTCGTATCTCGAGTACCCATGAATATTTTTCAAGTTTTCTTGGCTTAAATTAAAGATAAGATTTTAGACTTTATGTCGTATAATTTTCAGATTTTGAAAAACAATTTCCTAGGTCATGCAAAAAGTTGAAGTTGAGGTAGAGAATTTGAAAAAATATTGATTTTTTTTTAACTCCTCACCGCTCTATTATTTTCAGAAAGAAAAACAAATCGATACCCACGTTCTAATATGTCGTATCCCACAAAATTTGAGAAATTGACTTTTTTTGATAAATGGATTAATAATAATGTTTTACAGCTTATATTAAAATCTTGTGAGTCAAATTGTTTATTTAATATTTTTAAATAAATATTCTAATATGTCGTATCCCACATGCCGATTTTCACGAATTCTAATATGTCGTATCCCACATCCATTGGTTAAGTCAGCGCCAGCGATGTGACAGTCAATTTTTATTTTGTGATTAGTCTTAAGTTTATTTTGAGAAATTATTTAATAAAACGAGTAAGAAGGTAATTACAAATAATATTTTTACAACTCCAATTAAATTTAGAGCATCCGCTGAAACCTCTGTTTGTAGATCGATTAAAAAGAACCAAAAGTAAATGGCAAGAATTACAGGCATTAAAAAAAGTGTTGCTGAGAGATACACACTGCTTCTATGATAATATAAAATATATTGATGATACTGACTCTGCTTCTGACCAATCTCCATCAATAAAAAATTTGGAAGCCGAGAGTAAAAATATAGTTAATGTAACTGAAAAGAATAAGAGTAAGAAACGAAAAGCTAATCAAGTTAATCTTGGTGTTAAAAGCAAAGTACTGCGTACTAATAATAGATTTAAAAAACCTGAAGATAATCATATTAATTATAAAGAAAATTGTGATAATACCAGACGAAAGAGGATAAGAAATTTTCAACAATCTCAGAAAGAAACTGTACCTGAAGTAAAAAAAAAAAAAAAATTAAGAGTACTTAAAATGAAAAAAAATGTTTTAAGCAATATTAAAGATAGTAAAAATAAAATGTATCAATAATGTTATATTATAATAATTATGAATTAAACCATACAAAATAAGAGAGCAAAATGTTACGTATGGGATGAAACAATATTTAATTATAAAACGATTAAATCAATTTTCTTTCTAAAATACATTTTAATTTTTTCTTCTTGCGTAACCCACATAAATATCATAAAATTTATTTAAATAATTTTTTTTGCTTTAATTATTATTATTTATGCATTTTTATGAACGTATAAAACAAAATTTTGTTTACATTTATTTATTTGTGCTAGCAAGACGTTTTTATCGTTTCCTGAAAAATTTTCCAAATGTGGGATACGACATATTAGAACGTGGGTATCGAAATATTTAT
This sequence comes from Diplolepis rosae, assembly GCA_030998225.1. NCBI lineage: Eukaryota > Metazoa > Arthropoda > Insecta > Hymenoptera > Diplolepididae > Diplolepis > Diplolepis rosae. The sequence continues at coordinate 6,329,711 of JAPYXD010000727.1, read as the reverse complement.
TGAGCATCACTAGACGTGGAATTTCATAAGCTTTCCAACTGTATTTTAAAAAATCCCCTATCTCTTTTTTCACCGAGATATCGTGGTTCAAAGTCAGCAGTGATTTTTAATAGCGATGACAAGCACCGTGCACACAATTTCCAACGGTAGTGTACGTGCCTAGGCGCACAATGAGGGTTATTGCGCGACGAGCGACAATGCTCGCAGGAGATCGAAGCCAAGGCGTAGGTGAGACGTAGTTGAGGTGTAGCCGAGACGAAGCCGAGGTGCGATCAGTCCTGCGAGCATTGTTGCGAGTCTCGTAATTTCCCGAATTGTGTCATTAGCACGTATTCTATTTTATGTGACTTTGGTGCGTATACGAGTTTTTATGCGTACACTCGAATCTAATCTAGTATTGTAGTTGTTTGCCGCGCTAGTCATTACACTTGATATTTCGCGACTATTCCCGGCCATTTTGATTTTATCGATCTTGTGTAGTAGTAATGGATTTAAATAGACGCATGCGCAGTTCAAATGTACAAGGCGTTGTAAGTACGATGCCAACGCTTTACGAAGAAGAATAAGAATAAGAAGAAGATTACCCTCCGCTGTATCGTAATAGGCGCATGCGCAGTTCAATTTTTGTATTGCATTCCTCTGTAGCGTAATGCACAACATTGCGCTACTCTTAACTGTACCGAAAAATCGAGTTTACGCGCCGGAGGCACATGAAAAAATGTATATACAATACAAAGTTCTGCGTATAAATAAAATTATTCTGCACGTTGATTTTCTGAACTTCAAAAATAATTAAATCGCGATAAGATTTGAGAGACGTCAAAGGAATTCTTACTGAATCTTATAAAAAAGGGGGAGGGGATTAATTCCTAGAGTACTTTTTTCAAAGAAAACATCAACAAATGAGTTTTTAAAATAGATTTTAGGTATTAAACCATTCGGATTTGAAAAAATAGAAAACACTTAAATCTGTCACAAATCGCGACTCATGCGATTCAGATCGTAAAAAGCATAACCACTCGCTGCGTACATAAGGGGTCGACAGAGCAGCGTTCATCGCATTCATAACATGAGACAGTGTAATAAAAGTCAGCTCCGATCCCTTGATGGGGGTTGGGGTGCACAGGGGGATCAAAAAGCGTCCGAGAGGACGGGTACCGTATTGTCAGGCAGCAACAGCAGCGTAAACCTGGATGCTGTTTCTATCGGATCTTCAATTTCGTTCACTCCTAGCTTATGAGATTCATTTTTTCCGCATTACTGATTTCTGTTTTATATTTCTTGTAAAAAACAGATGCCTTTTTAAATCTTGTGGTGATATTCCAATAGAAAATTTATTCAAATTCTATCTAAAAAGATACATCCTGAAAAAAGTTTTATTTAAATTTGAAACATCGTTTTTTTAATTTCATTCCTTCAATTTGAGAATTATTGAAATTCGACTAATGAATCAGTGAAATAGAATTCGCGGATTCAAAAGTTACGTTCACGTGGCGCGTTCACTGGTTCCTGAGTGAAATCAAAGCAGGGCACTGATTCATCAGTTCATATATTTTCACTGATATTATCAATGACTATTTCACTGATTCAGGTTAAGAGAGCAAGCAAAATATGCGAAATACGAAAAAAACCTCAGAATAATAAGAAACGTCTGTTATCTTCGTTTTAGTGAAAATTCTGCAATTTTTTAAGGTAGTTGATCCCCGAAAATTAGACCTCAGGCAAAAATAGATAATTTTACTTTCAAGAATAGCAATATTGTTACTAAAGGGCTATTTTGGAAGAGAAAAGATTAATTTCCATGAAAAAAGTTTGAAATACAGAAAAATAATTTCATTAATAAATTTTATTTTTGCCCAAACTTTTTTTCTTATTGCTTCTTACCAAATTTTCAAAAATTATGCGATTTTAATAAATTACAAATCACTTTTTCAAAAAAAAGATTCTCTCCAACTTAAACATTTCCAATTTTCGAAAATGAATATATTATTATCAAATTCAGCAATTTGTTTATAAAAATTTCGTTCTGGAAAATGTTTTTTTATTGATTTCAGCCATTAAAAAATTTATTTTTAAAAATCAGAAACGATGAAGTTGTGGGAAATCTTTTCTCTGAAAAAATGATTCATGATTTATTAGAATCGCATAATTTTTTAAAATTTGGCTCGAAGCAATAAGAAAATAAGTTTGGGAAAAAATAAAATTTATTAATAAAATTATTTATTCAATAATAATATTGCTATTCTTGAAAACAAAATCATCTATTTATGCCTGAGGTCTAATTTTCGTGGATGAAAACTACCTTAAATTTGAAATATAAAACTAAAGTGTTGTCCGCAATTACAGTTCTGTAACTATATTTCCACGAAGAATGAAAAATCGCATTGAAATTTTAGAAAATGGAATCGTTTGTTTAACTTCATTTCTTCAATTCGAAGTAAAAACACCTTTAGAACAAATGCAAATTTATTTTATTTCATGAAATCACTTTTTAGCCTTTTTTAAATGAAAGAAATTTTTTTTACTATTATTTGTTTGAGTCAAATAAAATACCGGCAAAAACTTAAGAAGTAATTTATTCAATTTTATTATCTTTGAACGAAGACCAATTTTTCTTTAAATTGAAGAAAATATTCCTGTAAATCACATTAGGCATGTACTTATGCGACTACGCAGACATGCATTTTTTACATTCAAGGGAAAAAAACAATCAAGAAATTTATTTAAATTTGTTCGATTCAAAGAAATTATTTTTCAATAAAACTTTCTTCTAGGTTTATGATACCATCTAATTTATGCAATATTTTAGTAAATTCAAATCAGGAATTATATTCATCCTCAATATTTAATGCGTGTAGTATATATTAAAATGAATGTCAATCAGACGTTTCGGCTCTGATCAGAGCCCTCATCAATGATTTATTTTAAATTTTAAAAAATACAGAAAAAATGTTGCTAAAATAGGATTTCTTTGATGGAAAATTTACTTCAGAAAGTATTTTTAATCACAGACATGATAATAAGCCAGTAGAGTTAATAAATTCTTATCAGATTCCTACGGTATGAAAATTTATTTCTTTATGACTGTTCGAAAGCAGAAAAATATTCTTCAGTTAGAGAAACATTGTAAATTGTTTGAGATTGTTTGTTATATTTTTTGTTTCAGTATATACATTGATATGAAAATGTAATTTTAAAAATTGTTTTCGACATTCTACAGAATTATTTTAATAAGTTATTAACTGAAATGATGGTAAAATACTCTCTAAATTTGAATCAGTCAAAATCTACTGATTATCAGTGAAATTTGACTGATTCAAATAGCTAAAAAGAGGTTACTGTAAATCAGTCAAATTTCACTGATTATTTCAGTGAAAATTGACTGGTTTGACAGTCAAAAATATTTTTCTCACTGATGAATCAATGAAAATTAACTGATTTAACAGTGAAAAATATTTGTTCACTGGTGAATCAGTGAAAAGGCAAATCACTAATTCAATCAGTGTAAATTTCACTGATTCAGGTTTAGATAGTAACAGTGTGGAAATTTACCAGTATTCTTTAAAATATAATAAAAGACAATTATAATTTTCGTTATCTTTCAGTATTATAAAATATTAAAGAAACTACGCCAATGTTTGATAAGAGCTGCCTATAAGAGTCAGAAATATGTGGTAGCCAGTTAGAGGAATTATATATATCGCTTGTTTGTAGTTATTCCCTTGCACCCTTAAATATCATCCTAGATGACATCAATTTACCTACCCCCCGATCAAGTGGTTCCTCCTACTTAAACGTGGCAGCAGAATGAAGGCAAAGAATTGCAAGTATTTCATTTAGGGCAGATTAGACAGATTAGTGACCAACGACGCATGACAAAAGACCCTCTGGAACTTATTCGAATACTGTAACTGAGTTTCAGGATTCACGAATCTCATTTAGGGTCTTTCATCTGTCCGATAACAATTATTTTTATAAATAATTATATAATTCAAATGGAAATCATGAAAATTTATAACATTAATTAAAAAATCAATATTTATATAAAAAGATCAAAATAACAATAAAAGATTGGATTAGAGATGAAAAATATATTAAATTTAGGAAATGTCTAATAGTACCGAAAATAATTTCAAGTACCTCGTCACCCCTTATTCCATAGAATAATTATAATTAGCTAATGCTCAAAGAATCTGTTAATTATCCTGACAATATTTTTCCCAATCGAATCGTATTTTTCTAAGAAAAGCTACGTCTTGAAAATGATTTATTAATAAACGAGGAGTTTTTTTGACATTAATTGACTACACTTGTGTATCTTTGATACATTTAGATGTTATTGTAGAGCTTTAGATGAACGGATTAAATCCAGAATCGGATTTTATCATTTAACCCTTTAAATCCCTGCACAGTATCTTTTTACAATCTATCTTAATTGGTTAACGTATCTACTTTCAACTCCACCTGCAGTTTACATATATAATTTAGAGATTTGTTAGAGACGATTATGAAAATATTTTTATTATATTTATTTAACTAACTTAATTAAAGAGGTGGAGATTTTTAAATATTCAAGCATACTATTTTGTTGAAACTGTTTACAATCGCGCAGAAATGTACAAAATTAGTAAAAAGACTATCTAAGGAGTCTCATTTAAATTGATGAGCAAACATTATAAATTACACATTTGATATATATTAATAACTTTATAATAACACCCAACTTTCTATTTCTGAATCAGTCAAAATCTACTGATTATCAGTGAAATTTGACCGATTCAAATAGTTAAAAAGAGATTACTGTCAATCAGTCAAATTTTACTGATTACTTTAGTGAAAAGTAACTGATTTAAAGGTGGAAAATATTGTTTTCACTGATTAATTAGTAAAATTAACTGATTTAACAGTGTTAAATATTATTTCTGTGGATGAATCAATGAAAAGGCAAATCACTGATTCAATCAGTGAAAATTTGTTGATTCAGGTTTAGAGAGAACTCTTTTTTAAAAAGTAGTTTTCACGAAATTTTATGAAAGTAAATTTAGAAAAAATTTATATTCAAATGATGGAAATTGGTTAAGAATTGCACCTTCTAGTATAATTTTGTTTACGAAAATTTGATTTTACCCGAGATATATATTCTGCCGTATAAAGCATAAAGGTCGTTAATTGACATTTTTCGCGAAAATGACTTTTTTATATCATTCGATTCTTGAAGAAATTTTGCGTTTTACTGTGTTTGTCATTTCAAAAAAATCGCAATGGTTTTTTAATTTAAAAAATCTGCCCGCTTAGCGGGCACACTGAGAGAAATCGGCTTTGGTTCCTGTGCACATAGCACATAAATTTTTTGTACAGTAGTTGCCTTGACCAAAAAAGTTGAGAGAAGCTACTACTTTTATAGTTATCATGACAGTAATTTGGACTTTTTTGTGTATTCGGTTGTTGTGACCAAAGTTGATGATTAGAATGAGCTTTATACGTACCCCAACGGTTAGTACACATACATTTTCTTTATGTGTACTGCCAAGCTCCTTTGGTTACTACAACCGCAGCGTTCGCTGTTGCGCTAGACAAATCAAGTATAACTTTCATTGAAAGATATGCAGCCTAAGTTGAATCCTGCCAATTCTCGTTCTCGATTCCTGGACTATATTTCACCGTGCCAAGCATTATCAGGTAAATAATTCTATTATAAATATAGTTTGACAATTCTTTCTAAATGATAAACGATTTTGTTCGGGGACAATGCAATGCGTTCCAATGTTGCTGTCTCGTCGTATTTTGTCAAAACTATAGTCAGTCAAAAAAAGTTCATGGTCATGAAAAAAGTGACAATTTTTTAACTTAATCGACGAAAGTTATCATAAATATCATTATACCGGATTATTTTTCTTAGATCTTTTCGGTGAAACTTTATTTTTTCTAATCAAATTGAATTCGTATTTTAATAACTAAGAGAACCATACCTATAACCTCAAAAATAATTTTGGCTGGGTATTTACTGTCCGTAGACTTAGTCATTTTAACTAAACTCTATGCGCGGCTTTACGATGGACTTTGGTTCCTATAACCGCAGCGCTATGGTATTTCAAGTACCAGAATCGTGGTCTCAGTAACGTTCCTTCCAGTTGGAGTAAACACTTTTCCAATGTATGACAGCCACTACCATAATTGTCATGAGAACTTTAAAATTTTTGTAAAGACGATTTTAACAAAAAAACTTTGGTCAGTGAAACCTAAAATTTCTCTCTGTGCACATTCTTATCGCTCGCAAATTTGAGCGCGCCTAGGGCGCGCGATTTAATCGTCGCGCTTCGCGCACCGTTCTTTTTGGACATCGCGCTTAACGCTCGGTCTTATGCTCTTCGCATACATTTAGGTTTAATTCTAATAATTTGATACTGAAGCTCAAACCAATTTTATAATATTACAAATGATGTGAATTACACATTTTCTCAGTCACTAAATTTGTTTTTGAGTTTAAGTGAAACAAGAAATTCAATTTACTTAAGGCTCTATCAGCCTTAAGGAATTAAATAAAAGATTAAAAATTAACATTTCTAAAACATTGTTATGAAACTTACAAATGTAAAATAAAATAATAAATTAGCGAATTTTGACTATAAAAAACGAGTTAATTTGAAATTTTACCTTAGAAGATACATAGTTTTGCGAATTAAAACATTTTAAATTGCAAAAGTTTAAAATAGATTTCAATGATATTAAATTTAATACATTTTTTTGATAATTTTAAGATTTGGAACATTAGCGCCATCCATTTTCAGGGGTTGGAAACTCTAAGGGTAATTTATCGACTTTTCATGAAATAAGGGATGTTGAAAGCAATCCAGTCTTTCGTAAACTGTTTGACCGATTGTTGTTAAGCAAAAATTTCCTTAGTCTAATTTTGATAAACAAGATTTCTATTTTTCAATAATGTCTAGTCCTAGTAATGTATTGAGAGGTATTAGCAATAGATCAATTATATAACTAATGTTTTATTCATTACGAGGTACTAAAAATAATAAAAATAATTCTAGTCATTTGAAAGAAAATGAATGTTTTAAATATTGAAATCCATTGTTTCGATCTTTAGCTGAATATAAATGACGCTTCACAAATTAAGTCCTTTAAAAGTTCAATTAATGGCAATTGGATTTCTTGATAGTATTACGGCTTTTAAACGTTTATTATTTCTTAAAAATTGGTGTTGATAGACATTTCCACGAAGGCTCTGTCCGATTCGTTGACTCTGTGATAAGAAAGTATAATGAACCACTTACTTATTCACTCTATAATTTTAAAATGACAAATTTAATAAATTAATAAATTATACGTGTGATTACATAAAAATCATAAGAATTGTTTATTTTTTTAAATATTTACCGCAGATATAGGAGAATTCAAAAATTTTAATCAGTGTGTTTTTATTAATTAAAAATCATCTATTTAATTTCACATTTTAAATTCAGGTCACGTAGTAATGTATATTGTTAATTAGATGACTCTTTGAAATGGTTTAATATGTCTGAGATGTAGTATTCTTGAAACTCATTTAAGATTCTATTCTGACGCGGCAATAAAAAAACTACTTATATTAATTAAATTTGACTTCAGTATTTTAAAAGCTGAAAAAAATAAATAATTAAGTTCCATTTTACAGTCAAACTATACGAGATACGAAAAAATGTGATTCAGAATTGATTACTCGAAAAAATATCTATAAATTTCAAATGAAACATTTTTTCATAAGATTTATATTTTCCCTTTTGAATTTTAAAAATGCTATTGAAAATCAAACATTCCATTTTTCAACCAAAATATGCGATACGAAAAAAGGTCAGAATATAAAATTTTTCGCTTAAAAGAGATGTATGTAAATTTCCATGCATGCATTTTTTGGTAGGATGTATATTTTTCATTTTAATTTAAAAATCAACATTGAATATAAAAAAACGTATTTGTCAGTTAAACGATATGTGAGAAATGAAAAAATTTTGTAATACTAAATTATTTGCTCAAAAGGGGTCTATATATATTTGTCTACGCATTTTCTAAAAAGATTTATATCTTCCGACTTAAGGGGGTCTCCTCATCAGTCAGCTTCAAGGAATCGATTTTTTTTTGTTGCTCCAATCGTTAGAATTATTATCTGAGAATATTCTTGCAAAGTTTCATAGTCCAACTCAAAGCAGTTTATGAGTTACAGTACCTTTAATTTGATTTTTTTCCTTCGAAAAACTTAAAAGCCCATTTTATGAAAACCATGTTTTTTGAAATTCCGTGCACGATTACAAAAAAACTATAAAAGCTATGTATACAAGTAAAACCCTGTTTTTTAGATAATTTAATTGTGCACAGACTAAGTTAAAAAAATGTATTAATAAATCTCTTTTTACAATGTTATTAACGCACTTACTGCTAAAAAAAGGCCGAAAAATCGAGGACTTTATTAAAAAATGACTAAAATATTCAAATTTCAACTTTCAATCACCATAATAGACTATACTGTGCAGAAAAGCCTTCCGAATAAGGAAGTATTTTAATTTTTTGTTTCAGGTAAAAATTACGGGCTGAATTATTCACGGAGTTTGAGTTGTCCGCGGCGAGCTGCTGCGCGAGATTGTTTATAAATCCGCTATTTTTATTTATTTTGACATTCAAAAAACTTTTTATTGTTGAATAAATATATGTTCAAAGATACGCAAAAGATCATTTGTTTCTCTTGCTGTTTTCATGTTTAAAAAAAATCCTAAAAAACCACCTTTTTTATGAGCCACTGATGAGGAGACCCCCTTAATTTAAAAAATAACATTGAATGTAAAAAATCCTATTTTTCAGCTGAACTATGCGTGATATGGAAAAATGTCAGATTTGAAAATTTTTCGTTTAAAGGAGATTTTTAAATTTTTATTTACGCACTTTTTTATACGATGTATATTTTCCGTTTTGTTTTAAAAAAAAATACTATTGAAAATCAAACATCCAATTTTTTAACCAAAATATGCGATACGAAAAAACGTCAGAATATAAAATTTTTCGCTTAAAAGAGATGTGTATAAATTTCCATGCATGCATTTTTTGATAGGATGTATATTTTTCATTATAATTTGAAAATCAACATTGAAATTAAAAAAACTTATTTGTCAGTTAATTTATATGCGAGAAATGAACAAAATATAATACAAAATTGTTTTCTCAAAAGGGGTCTATATATATTTGTCTACGCAGTTTCTGATAAGATTAATTTTTTTCTTTTTAATTTAAAAAATAAAATTGAATGTAATAAATCCTATTTTACAGCTAAACTATGCGTAATACGAAAAAATGTCAAATTACAAAATTGTTTGTTTAAAGGAGACCTATAATTTAAAAATAAAAAATTCTATTTTTGTCCTTAAAATCGCAAGTCCTAGTTCTTTTCCTTTGATTGCAAGTAACGAGCGCCAAGCGCGGGTGTCAAGATGAGAATGTATTTCTCAAAATCGAAGTAACTTTGAAAAAGTAAATCCACATCAACAATATTATAAAATTTACTTGAGTTAAAATAATAAACCGTAAAGAATAAATTTTGATGCTCCTCAAAGGACACAAAACCGAGCGCGAAGCGCAAGGTCCACTCATACCGAAGCTCAAAGCGAGCTGCGTGCGACGAGAAAGTGCCCTCTTCCCTGAAGAGGGCCGAAAAAATTTTTTTATTAGTATTATTTTGTACTATTTAATTAATAAATAATAGTAAGCAGGGTCGGCTCTACCATATACAGTCCGCGCTCTCTATAGGACCGCTTCGGGCGGTTAGGAGAAGTGTTTTCTTAGAAAAAGCCTTCCCCCTCCACTCGACATAGCGAGCGTGCTCGAATCACTTTTTACCTTCCTCAATAGGGCCGCTCGAAACGTTGCACTATTAAATAACAAAGAATCTTGTTCAATAAACGAATAATTTTGGCTCTGAGTGACCATTTCCTTTTTACTTAACGAAGATAACGATGTATTTTACTTTCAAGAATTTATTAATAGTTAATATGATTACAATTTTATTCTAATTTATATTTATTTAGCCATATTCAACATGTTGTATATTTAATATATTCTTTTCTTAATGTATTGATCGCGCAACCCTATTGAGAACGGTGAAAATTAAATTATATTTAAAAATATTTGGTGTTACCGGTATTTGTATTTGGAACGTATAAATGGCCTTTCCGGTTTTGTAAAGATTTTATTGAAAATCGTCGACGTTTCGACCAAATTTTTAGTCCTTGTCAAGACTACAAAGGAATATTTTACATAATTATTAATCATAAAAATGAATAAAAGTTACATACATAAATTAAAAATAAAAGGTAAAAAGAGAAATACATACCAAAGATAAATTTTCAATCATATTTCTTTTTGAAACAATGACATGTTAAATTTCCATTGTGAGTAATTAATATGTTTGAAGTTGTTTATAAAACAAATTCATGTTAGATAATAAAAATCTGAAAAGTCCTGCTATCTTAATATAAACATTTCTGTTGCATAGGATTTTTAAGTTAAAAATTCATTTAAATTAATCGAAAGTAAACATTGCTTGTCAATAAATAATTGAGGTTAAATTGGTAAAAATGTGACCTATAATATAAAAGTAATATAAGAAGTGTATGTTTAACATAAAAAAGAACACAAGTATGAAAACTATTACTCACAAGCAATTCCTTTAATGAATAAATTACATTTTATAAGATGTTGTTAAAAACAAATTCTTTTTTAAAAAGTACGTTACATCTTTAGCGTCTACATAACCAATTTGATAATATAGCAATTATAAAGGTGTGTTCATAGCAATCATGACATGTATATAGTAAAGACGCGGTAAATTTGAAAAGTTAAATGAGAATATTTTATTAAAAAATTGTTGAAAGTTAGAAGAGAAAATTATTTTTCAATTCTTTTTTAAAAAAATATTTTTTATAATATAATTAACAGAAGTTAAAATAAAAGAAAAATAGAAAAATCATTTTTTTATACTTTTGATAATGTTATAGTAAATTGCACTAAGATTTTCTATATCTGTTTTGTAGTTAATACTGGAATTTTCTTTTTGAGTATAAATCATTTCTAAAATTAAACGTTTTTTAAGGTTATTTTCAAAATCTAAAATTTTAGTATTTTTAAAATCGAAAGAATGCTTATTTGTAATAGCATGTTCTGTAATTTATACCTTCAAAATCCAAAAAGGAGAAAGTTAAATTCAGCAGTGCACATAGTGGGGGAAGCGTCGAGTACAGGTTAGGGGTAGAGGCCCTATTGAGAGCGGGACTATAGAGAGCACGGACTGTAGGCGAAATAGGCAACCGCCTAGGGCGGCAAAGTCGGGAAGAAATTTTCATTTTTATAACTAAATATGGATGGAAATAGCTATTTTTTCCCACGAGTGAAACACGTTATTTTTCCCAACATTTCTAGTGAAAATTGTACTTTCACCGTCTGTTTTGAGACGGGAAAATGGCTATTTTCACCACATGTGGGAAAAATAGCAAATATAGAGATAGATTAATCTATCTTCAGGTTAAACGGGCGAAAATATTTATTCTCCCTAGGGCGCCAAATTTTCTTAAGCCGGCCCTGATAGTAAATGACAAATATAGTATTATATAGTATTATTTGACTAATTATTTGAAAATATCTTTATAGAATACAACTTATCAGGGTCGTACGATAATGAATAAATAAAATAAACAAATAATTTAATGTACAATAAAGCACGTCTGTTAGCTTCTATTTAGTAAAATTTTTTTAAAAAATTCGAAAACTTGTCGACAATTACACTACCGGTCAGAATTGTAGGACCACCTGTTATTCGATGATTGCTTAAATTATCTTAATTTAAATTCTGTGAGTGATGAAATTTGTACTCTTAATAATGTGAAACCCATCAAAATTATCTTTAAAATTAGTCAGGAATGATGTCTTTTCGTTAAAGTTTGAAGATGTTATTCCAAAAAAAGTCCAAATTTCGATGTTTTCTTAAATTTTAAATAACTTTCGAAACAATCAACATTTTTTAATGTTCTTAGGCTCATTTTAAATATAAGATTCTACAGAATCGCAGAAATTTGTCATTATAAATCTATAATCTTTTTTTTGCATAAGGTAAAAGCACCAATAGCCGGACAGTACCCAATAGCTGGACAGAGCCATGAATTTTTCTCAAAATTAGAGATTTATGAATCACTTATCGCTATTTTGGTGTACTGTATACAAATCTCAACACAAACACTTTGAAAAAGTGAAAAATTTGTTGAATTAGAAATTAAAACTTCGCCAAGAAAAAAAAATTTCTCTACTGAAGCACAAAGCTGTTCGAAATGTAGCGAAATCTGCTCTATAAACTGCGTTGTCTTTGTTAAGCAAATAACATTTACATTTACCTTCATTTGCCATTTTTATACGTGTTACACTAAAGTCAAATGCTTTATATAAACCATAATATTTTCCCAAATTAAAAAACATTTTCCTTTAATTAACAATTCTATTTGTAGAATCTTTTCAATATTTTTCTTTTATAAGCGTAGATCAAAAAATGTTTCCGTAAATATTTCACAGTGTTTATTATGCTTAGAAAATATGAAATCCATATCAATCAAATTATAATATTCTCTTGTCCGAGTATTGGTGCAGCGCTGTCCGGCTATTGGACCAATTCACTTTTCCCGTCCGGCAATTGGCTCCAGAGGATTATTTAATGAAGAGAATTATTAAAATGGATTATTCAGATTTTACACAACTCTGGACTTTTTGTTATAGTAGGGAGGACACATACATCAAAATAATCGCGGCAATTCTTGATTCCGCATCACATTTAGAACGATTAATACAAAAAATTGAATGATATTACCTTAGACGTCCGGCTATTGGTGCTTTTACCTTAATGCAAAGAGTTGAAATTGTAACAAAAAAGTAAGGAAATTTCGAAAACATTTCATCTGTAGGTAAATCATAATAAAGATCATATGAATATATATTTTAAGGGAATTCAATACAAAATTCATGATTATATGTTTTATATATCTTATAAAAATGTTCTTCTCAGAAAAAGCAATATTGGAATTTTTTCAATTTTTATATTTGAACATTAAACTCGAGCAGTATGTAAGGAAAAAATTACACATTAATTCTAAGAATTTGGTTCGATTTTGTAGAAATTTAGCTTTGAAATTAGTCCAAAAGCATTAAAAAATATTGATTATTTCGAAGGTTATTTAAAATTTAAGAAAACATTGAAATCTTGATTATTTCTGCAATAACTTCTTCAAAATTTAACAAAACGAATTCATGTTGGGCTCATTTTATAAAGAATTTTGATAGCTTTGAATTTAATTAAAAGAACAAATTTTTTCACTTGCATAATTGAAATTAGGATAATTTAAGCAATTATTGAAAAACAGGTGGTCCTACAATTCTGACGGGTACTGTATATTTAGAGCTTTTCAAATATACAATATGTTATTGAATATACGCTACTTTTTATTTTAATGAAGAAGAAACCAATCATTTAGTTTCAAAAAAAAATTTTTTTATCGTTCAATGAACGTTGAAAACTGTAAGTACATAAAATTTACCGATAATTTCAATACCAATTTTTTATTGCAATTACTATATATGTATATTGATGAACCTTTCAGATGCAGTTAATTACCAATTCAAGTGGTAATCTCAGACCTACTATTGTTCACCCCCGGATACAAGAAAAACGTGCTGCTTTGCTTAACTCTACAAATACTTGCAAGGACACACATCTTTTTAAAATATCTGGTATATGATTCATCCTAAAAATTGTGAAAAAATACGAGAAAATAATAAGCAATAATCTCTATCTACACAAAGATTATAAACTGTTTCTGCCAAATATGCAGTAAATTTAATGTGTCTTTGTTTACTTAGAGTTTTAGTATTAACTCACTCTGACGAGAATAAGTTGCACGTAAGCGTAGTTGATATTCTGATAAAGAAGTGAAGGCACGAAACGAAAGAAAGAGTTTTAATTTAAATAACCTTTCCCCATAGTATCCAGTTAATTCATCGCACGTTTAAAATCAATGTTGTTTAAGGTGTCATGCTTTTATTTTTGGTAGTACTTTTATTTCTAAGATCACGTGAGAAGTTTATTAAAATAAGGCATGTCTGCCCTTTTGGATTCTTTGATTGTGTTTCAAACTTGTCCATAGAAGATTTATCGAACAGTTCATTTCTTGATTGGTTTAATATATTATCCTACTCTCTAAATTTGAATCAGTCAAAATCTACTGATTATCAGTGAAAATTGACTGATTCATATAGCTAAAAAGAGGTTACTGTAAATCAGTCAAATTTGACTGATTATTTCAGTGAAAATTGACTGATTTGACAGTGAAAATTATTTTTTTCATTGATGAATCAGTGAAAGTTAACTGATTTAACAGTGAAAAATAGTTTTTCACTGATGAATCAGTAAAAAGGCAAATCACTGATTCAATCAGTGAAAATTTAACTGATTCAGATTTAGAGAGTATGGGATTTTATGCGACCAATAAATATTCACATGAATTAATATGAAGACTAATTTTAATTCAAGAGTTGTTAAATAATTTTCAGATAATAATGGTAAAAAAAAATTTCAAGAGAAATGAATAATTGAATTAAATAGTAAAAACCATAGCATAAGACATAAAATCTATTGATAATCAAGAGGGGAGAAAAAGTTAAGGAAGGGGAACGTGAGGTACAATGACTGTTTCTCTACGTACTACCAACCAACAATCAACTCAAATCACTCCCTCTTAGTTTGTTGTTGTGTAGCGATACTAGGCGATATTATTCAGTATCACTTTTCCCACCGAGTGCGTTGATTATATTCCCCTTTTCCACCATAGACACACCATAGACACTATTGAGTGAATATAAAGCCTTAAAAATGAGGCAGTTTCAAGCAAAAGTTAACTATTACAAAGCTCTTCATAAACTATTGTTTAAATACCGTTTATAAAAATCTTACTATATATATTCCTGTAATTTAACAATAATTATACAAAAAATTAATAAAAATGACACAAATATTTGAGAAAGTTCGCCCTAAACCGAAACCAAAAATGCTGACAGTGCTCGCTCAGTCCAAGATTTTAATTGAAAGAAGTTTCCAAAGAGATAAAAATATTAAAGACCAGAATGTGAGTGAAAGTTACCAAAAAAATAATTTTTATCAAAATAATAAATATCTTTCGATTCTAACTGATACAGTCTTAGGGGAGGATTATTACAAAAACATAAAAGAGTTCAGTGAATTAGATGATTTTGAGCCATTGCCCTTGGATAATTTAGAGATAATTATTCCGGAGGTTTCGAAAGTCGCAACTGGTTTTAATGATAAAGATACGTGTGATTTAGCGAGAGCTGAAGATAAATTTCAAGAACGTCTTGGCTGTGGATTATATATGAAAATCAAGAGGGAAATTTTGAAGAGTCTGAGAAGCCGGATTCACCCCAGTCAAAGGTAAATTCATATTTATAAAATCCATTACTTTATAGAGAGAAAAATATGTATCTTACGAATTTACTACCAAGATCAGCGTTTCCAGACTGTAACATAATTATGTAATCGTACCATAATTTTGACTCTTGTACCATGTACCATCCCTCGTGTATCATACCTCTTAAATGTACCATAATTTGAAAATATTTCTATTTTTTATTTTTCATTTAACCGAAATGAAATGAAGACAAAAGCAGAGTATCCATTATCTAATGAGAATTGTTTTTTGCCCTATATGAAGAATTTTTGACCAATCAATTATTTTTTTAAATGAAGGCTGAGTAGAGTTAATTTTCATGTGATTTACGTAAAGACATTCCAAAGACAATTACATATTATACTTACGCTTTATAGATTATAACTTGTTTTATAAAAAAAAATGTTCTTTAAAAAGAGTTACCTTAAGTAAATGTTACAAAATACAAAGGCTTGAAAAAGTCAAAACTGTATTATAATTATTATTAAAATAGTTTTATTAAAACATAATATTATTATATTTATTTACAAAATGTTATTAGCATTTTATTTATAAAAAATACTAAACTTTGAAGTATTTGAAGATATATTAATTTGAATTTCGCGCGGCGCATGCGTCTTGTAAACATGTCTGTATTTTTGTCAGTACAATACAGATGGTAACCAGTACATGAATATTGTAATGATCACCATCTACAGGCTGGGTCAAAAGTTACCGAGATTCTGTAACAAAAAATGGTTGATCCTATTTCAAAAAAATTTATTTGGGGTTCAAGTGCAAGAACCCGAATTTCTATTACAGATTTTAATTTTAAAGCTTAAGGGCACCTTATACATCGGGAATTAACAAATTTTATTGATTTCAGGTTTCTACATGTTTGTGTCTAACGTACATAAAATTTAGTTTCTAGAATTTGGGAAATGGTGGAGAAGATAAAAACGGACGTATATAGACTACTTTTGGTTTCAAAATTAAAAAAAGTTCAATTTTTGAAAATCTGTTATAAATTTTTTTATCCTCAAAACCAGGATTAGTCTATCTACGCCAGATTTTACCTTCTTTACCATTTCCCAAATTCTAGAAACTACATTTTATGTATTTTGACCACAAACATGTAGAAACTGGACCAAATTGTTCACATGAACTTTTTAATTTTCTCAAGTATCAAATGCCCTTGAGGCCATAGATCAACCAGATCATGTGACCAAATTCCTGTAAAAGTTCGTGTGAGACAATTTTTTCATTTTGAAAAATTTTTTCTGGAAATTTGGAAAATAGAACTGAAAACGATGAAGAACGTCTGTCAACTACGTTTGAGTGAAAATTTTGAAAAATAGTTTACAGTTAACTGTACACTACCAGTTAAAATTGTGAGACTAACTGTTTTTCGATGATTGTTTAAATCATCTTAATTTTAATTCTGCGAGTGATGAAATTTGTTCTCTTAATGAATTTAATGCCATCAAAATTCTCTGTAAAATGAGTCCAGAATGAAGTCGTTTCATTAAATTTTGAAGAAGGTATTGCAAAAAAGTCCAAATCTTAATGTTTTCTTAAATTTCAAGAAAGTTTTGAAATAATCAACATTTTTTAATGTTCTTGGGATTATTTTAAAGCTAAGATACTTCAAAATCGCGGTAAATTGTCATCATAAATGTATAATTTTATTCTTTCATAGTTCAAAGAGTTAAAATTGTAACAAAAAAGAAGGGAAAATTCGAAATCATTTCATTTGTAGAAAAATCATAAATATATATTTTAAGGTAATTCTATAGAGAATTCATAATTACATATTTTATATATGTATCTTATAAAAATGTTTTTCTCAACAAAAGTAATATTGGAATTTTACAAACTTTTTTATTTGAAATTTAACTTCGTTCACTATACAACAAAAAATTATACATTTATGATGACAATTTACTGCAATTTTGTAGAAATTTAGCTTTGAAATGAATCCAAGAACATTAAAAATGTTGATTATTTCGAAACTTACTTAAAATTTAAGAAAACTTTGAATTTGGACTTTTTTGCAATACCTTCTTCAAAGTGTAACGAAATGACTTCATCCTGGACTCATTTTATAGAGAATTTTAGTGGCATTCAATTCATTAAGAGAACAAATTTTATCACTCACAGAATTAAAATCAAGATAATCTAATCAATAATCGAAAAACAGTTAGTCTCACAATTTTGACCAGTAGTGTAATTGTCGATAAGTTTCCGAATTTTTAAAAAATTTTTTTACTAAATTGAAGATAATAACAGGCGTGCTTTATTTTCTTTTGTTACGTTTTCCAAATTTTCAGAAAGATAATTTGTAAATTAAAAAAGTTATCGTACATAAACGAATAAGTGTTAACTTATACAAGTCACGTGACCAATTCAATCACTGGCTATTAATTTTTTTTTCCATATATAAAATTTCAAATAAAAATAAATCGGTCAAAATTTGCGAAATGAAAAATATTAACATTTGGAAGGGATAGGGGAAGGCATAGTGCATTAAATAAATTATTTTTTAACTGTATTGATAATATCATTCAGTGTTTTGAATTCTGCTACACTGGTCTAACACTGTCGGTAATATACTCTGCAAATTTGTTAAAATTACTTATTTTTATCAAAAAATTGTTATATCAATATGAATATTCGACATATACCTAGAAAAAAGTTTCTTTGAATCAAACAAATTTGAGAATTGCTATGCGGTCAAAGAAAAGTTTCTTCGATTTAAATAAATTTCTTGATTGTTTTTTTTCTTTGAATTTAAGAAATGAATGCCTGCGCAGTCACATAAGTACAATATGTGTAATGTGATCAACAGAAATATTTTCTTTAATTTAAAGAAAAAATTGTCTTCGTTCAAGGTAATAAAATTAAATAAATCATTTCTTAAGTTTTCACCGGTATTGTATTTGAATCAAATAAGTATATTTTTTTACGTAAAATAAATAATGTTAAGAAAATAATTCCTTTTATTTAAAATAGGCTAAACAAGTGATTTCTTCAAATCAAATAACTTTAGATTTGTTCTAAAGGTCTTTTTACTTCGAATAGAAGAAATGCAGTTAAAAAACGATTTGTTAAATTAAAAAAAAACTTTTTTACAGATGTAGTAGACCTGTCTCAGTAATTTTTGATTCATTTCTAAAAATTTCAAGGCTATTGTTATTCTTCGTGGAAATCTAGCTACAGAACTGTAATTGCCAATAACAATTTAGTTTTATATTTTAAAATGAACAGAATTGCAGAATTTCCACTAAAACAAAGTTAACAGACGTTCCTTATTATCTTCTGATACATTTACCAAATTTCAGCAAAATAGTTTATAAACACAAAAAGCTATCTTACATGCTTGCACGCAAAAAAATGTGTAGCTGGTACAAAGATACAAATCGCTGTTCCAGCTATATTATTAACTATCCTAACCATAAATATGGCTGATATAACCTAAAAGACCCCTGTGACAGCTACACATTTTTTTCCGTGTGGATTAACATATCATTTTCGTCACGTGACCAGCTTGGCCCATAGCCTTAAAGTAAGATACTCATTTTTTCTTAAACCCCCTCTAACAGTCCAAAAATTTATTTATAAAAGTTAAGAAAATTTGAAGACTTTATTGAAGCAAGTAATTTTGCATTCTGAGGTTTTTTTTCGTATTTTTCATATTTTGCTTGGGAATTTGATTATTGATTTTTTTCAAGTTTTAAAATACTGTAACTTTCCTAATTTTTGTTTAATTAAGAAATTTAATTAGAACAATTTGTTAAATAAAGTGGATATCAAATTTTACACAAATCTAATTATCTTCAAATATGTAATGAAAATTTAAAAATTACGTGTGTCCAGTCAGGACCAAACTAAGGCCACGAAAGCGTAATTAAATTCATCAGCAAGTAGAACTTTTATTTTCTAAAAACTTCGATATGAAACATTTTTCTGTAATGTTCTTCGTATACTCTCTTTGAATCAATCAAAATCTACTGATTATCAGTGAATTTTGACTGATTCAAATAGGTAAAAAGAGGTTACTGTAAATCAATCAAATTTCACTGATTATTTCAGTGAAATTAGACTGATTTGACAGTGAAATTTATTTTTTCACTGATGAATCAGTGAAAATTAACTGATTTAACAGTGAAAATGTAAATCACTGATTCAATCAATGAAAATTTGACTGATTCAGATTTAGAGAGTAATCAATTTGTATAGTAAGAGAAAGTATATGAAATTTGAATAGTTTACTCTCAGTTTTATGCAAATAGGCCAAAAATGCATTCGTAGAATCGAATTATTATAATATTATTATAGTTATTAATCAATAATAAGTGGTTGTCAATAGAGACTGCTGCACTTAGAATTCACACACATCATCCTAATATTCGGAAAGTTCACACGTGACTCTCTCAACTAAAATGTACATAAAAACCCCCCGGAAATGTTAAAGGAAAACGAGACAGGTTCTACAGAGGGAAACATAAGCGGGTGACTCAGCCGGGCAAATGATAGGCACCGCGATTATATTGAGAACAGGACCGTAATTAGGCAGCATGTCATGGTTGCTTCTATTATTTTTTGTTAAAAGCTCCCTTTCGCATATTTTTTTCTTTCCTACTGAAAAAGATAATAATCTCTACTAACTTTTTTACTTTGGACTTTGATTCATTACTATTGTATAAATGTTTTTGATTATTTAAGGTCATGGATCAACTAGACCATGTGACCAAATTCCTATAAAAGTTTATATTGGATAAATTTTTTATTTTAAAAAATATCTTCCTGAGAATTTGGAGAATGCAACAGAAGACGTGCTTTATTGTCTTTTGGTACATTTCTTAAATTTTCAGAAAATTTTCAGAAAGTTATCTTACATGAACGAATTCATGTATAATTAATAAGGTGGTCCGATTGATCTATGACCTTGCTGGATAATAAAAATGTATCAAAGAATGCCCTTTAAAATGAAAAAAGTGTCCAAAAATCTGAAAAAGTTAAAGGACTATGAAAGGAAATTATTGTTTCATTAAAGGGATCTGCCACCTTTAATAATTTTATTTTTTGTGTTTAGAGCGTCCATATAATTTTATTTAATGTTTAGTGGCTTTTTTTAGAAAGTTTTTGTTTTAAATTCCAGCATCTTTATGTAATTTTAAACTAAAATTTTTGAATTTTTTGGGAATTTTTGGACTTTGAATAACTTTTTTGTTTTTAACCAATTGTCATGATTCTTTTTCTTTTGTTTCTTTACAGTGTGCAGCAACTTTTCGGGTACGGGAAGCACTCTAACTAAAAAAAATTACTACAACATTTTTTTTTTCATATTTTAGGATAATTTTATTTTCTTATTTTATTTGTCCTTTTTTTCCAGTCATGTTACCTTATTTTCCATACCCAAAAAGTTGCTACACATTTTAAGGAACAAAATAAAAAAATAATCATGACAATTGGTCAAAAAATAAAAAAAGTTATTCAAAGTCAAAAAATGTCAAAAAATTGCCCAAAAAACTCAAAATGTTTGGTTTAAAAATACATAAAGGTGCTAGAATTAAAAAAAAACAAAATGTTTCTAAACAAAGCTACTAAAGATAAAGAAAATTATATGGAAGGTCTAAAGTCAATAAATAAAAAAAAAATATGAAAGATGGTGGATCCCCTTACTACGAGGAAATTTCACAAAGGCACACGGCTTTTGCAATATTTCTGCTGTAA
Source organism: Diplolepis rosae (assembly GCA_030998225.1). Lineage (NCBI taxonomy): Eukaryota > Metazoa > Arthropoda > Insecta > Hymenoptera > Diplolepididae > Diplolepis > Diplolepis rosae. Next base: position 6,308,466 of record JAPYXD010000727.1, on the reverse strand, counting down.
TAAATATTCAAACCTCATGTTACAAAATACGGCACTGCAGGGCTTTGAATATGTACTTAAACATACAGTAAAAGTACATTTACGTGTGGCGCAGCACGTGTATTGTACTTCCCGCGTTCATCGGACCTGAACGTTGGAGGGACCACGCTTCGTGATTCGAATGCTGGTTCTTTTGTAACTCGTTTCCCGTAGATTCCTCTGAATTGTAGGAATTCAGATGAGCCTTATGATTTAATGTGCAACATATTTGGCAGGATATCAGATTTTGTAATCACTGAGCAATTACAATATCTAATAATGTCGTTTTATTTCTAAATTTTAAATTTTTATCTGAAACGAAAAATAGGGGGAATAATTTTATTGTACAGTTTCTTTTTTTTGAATTTTGTAAAAAATTTATATATGTGACGAGATCTGAGAAAAGGAACCTTAAGGTTCAAAAATTATTTTCGGGATTACAATTGTTTCATATTAATTCAATGTCGCTCTTTATAATTATAAAATCAGAATAATCTTTCAAGCAATATTTTTCTATTAGTAAGACTTTTTATTCCCTTCTGAAAAATCATGGCTGGGACGCTAAAGTCCATTTTCTCTGATCGCGTCACATATGTATTCGGATAAAAAGAATTTAATAGAATAATAATCAATTTAAAATACATAACTTTCTTAAGAATTATGATTTAATGTAATCCTCATTTTAATGATAATGTTTGCAAAGTGATGGGGCTGATAAATTTACCCTCTATAATATTCAGCTTGTCGCGTGGCACCCCCAGCAGGTGTCCTTATGTCCTTTAATGTAGTACGACCCTGCCTAATCACTCAAACAGCTTTCTCATATTCTATCCTTTATCATAAATCATAAATTATTGAATTTCAACCAATTTTAAAAACATTATAATTTTTTCTATGAATTGGATATTTTAATTTAAGGTAGTTTTCATCCACAAAAATTAGACCTTAGGCAAAAATGGATAATTTTGCTTTCAAGAATAGTAATATTATTATTGAAGGGCTATTTTGAAAGAGAAAAGATTATTTTACTTGAAAAAAATTTGAAACACAGAAAAATAATTTTATTAATACATTTTATTTTTGACCCAACTTTTTTTCTTATCGCTTCTTACGAAATTTTAAAAAATTATGCGATTCTAATAAATCATGAATCATTTCTTCAGAGTAAAGATTTCCCACAACTTCACCGTTTCTGATTTTCGAAAATAAATTCTTTAATGGCTGAAACTATTAAAAAAACAATTTCCAAAACGGAATTTTTATAAACAAATTGCTTTTTTTGATAATAATTTATTCATTTTTGAAAATTGGAAATGGTTAAGTTGTTGGGAATCTTTTTCTGGAAAAAGAGATTTGTAATTTATTAAAATCGCATAATTTTTTAAAATTCGGTAAGAAACGATAAAAAAAAGTTGGGTCAAAAATAAAATTTATTAATAAAATTATTTTTCTGTATTTCAAATTTTTTTCATAGAAATTAATCTTTTCTCTTCCAAAATAGCCCTTCAATAATAATATTGCTATACTTCAACCATCAGTAATAAAAATGATTAATATACAATGTGGAAGTTTCAATTTACTTGTACAGTTAAATATTGCAATTTGTAAATGGTGTATCGTATTTGACTTTTTAGGTTTCTAAAATCTATAACTTTTCACGTGACAAAAGCTCTACACGGAGAAAAAAAAACTGTTGAATCAACAGATGTCATCTGCTGGAATAGGGACAGCAGTTTTTTTTGGTAATATTTACAGATTTTTCTGTTGGATTCACAGATTGTTTGTAAACTCAACAGATGAACCTTTAAAATCTACAGATATGTCTGTTAGAATTGCAGATTTCAAGAAAAAAGAGAAATTCGTAATTCTAACAGACATTTCTGTAGATTTTACAGGTTCATCTGTTGAGTTTACAAACAATCTGTGAATCCAACAGAAAAATCTGTAAATATTACAAAAAAAAACTGCTGTCCCTATTCCAGCAGATGACATCTGTTGATTCAACAGTTTTTTTTTCTCCGTGTAGACATCAGACAAAACGATTTTTTGTAAATATTAAAGCTAAATCTCATTTTTTACAGAAATGGGGTTATTCTGGTAAGGTAGTCATGTGATCCGTTTGGTCCATGGCCTTAAATGAAAGAAATTATTTTTTAATATTATTTATTTGGTTTTAAAAAATATTTTTTCTATTCAAATACAGTACTGGAAAAAACTTAAGTAAACTTAAGTAAATTGATTTCTGTTTAAATTTGAAATAAAATATAAATTTAAGTTATTTTTATCAATTCTTGTGGTTTTTGTCCTCAACTATACTTCCTACATTAGTTTTAGGTATTAAACAGAAATCTGATTTTGAAATAACTACTTTCCTTCTTATCAGTACTGAAAACTACACCCAGAAATAAGTTTTATTTAAATTTAAGAAATCGCTTTTTAAATTAATTTCTTCAATTCGAAGTAAAAATACCTTCAGAACAAATATAAATTTATTTCATTTTAAGGAATCACATTCTTACCCTTTTTTGAATAAAAAAAATGGTTTTTTTAACGTTACTTATTTGATTTAAAAGAATTTTTTTTTTATTCAAATACTGTATTAGCAAAAACATGAAAAATAATTTATTTAATTTTCTTATCTATGAACGAAGACAATTTTTTCTTTAAATTAATGAAAATATTTCTATGAGTCATATTACGCATGTGTTATGCGACTGCGTATACATTTATTTCTTTAATTCAAAGAAAAAAACAATAAAGAAATTTCTTTAAATGAAAGAAACTTTTTTCAGACCGTATAGCAATGCACAAATTTGTTTATGTGCCTCCGTCGCGTAAACTCGTTTTTACGCTACAGTTGTGAGTAGCGTAATGTTGTATATTACGATACAGAGGAATTTCATGTAAAAATTGAACTGCGCATGCGTCTATTACGATACAGCGGAGCGTGATCTTCTTCTTCTTATTCTTCTTCTTCTTTGTACAGCGTTAGCACCGTACTGACAAAGCCTTGTACATTTGAACTGCGCATGCGTCTATTACCATACGCTACTACTACACAAGATCGAGAAAATCAAAATGACCGGAAGTATTCGCGAAATGTCAAATGAGATGGGCGATAATCACGGCAATTTCGACCTTTTCAGATTGGATTCGTGTATACGCAGAAAAACTCGTAAATGCGCTGAAGTCACATAAAATAGAATATGTGCCAACGCACACAATTCGGGTAATTACGAGACTCGCTTAAAATGCTCGCAGGACTGATCGCGCCTCGGCTTTGTCTCGGCTTCGTCTCGACTTTGCCTCAGCTACGATCTCCTGCGAGCATTGTCGCGTAATAACCCTCATTATGCGCCTAGGCACATAATATACTGTTAATTCAAAGAAATTTTTTTCCGGCTGTAGTTGAGGACAAATTCAACCATGTAAACTCTCAATGTAATAGAGTATCTAAATGTAAAACAAATTTTGTACATAATTTTATTTTCATGCATCATGTATTTCGAATAAAACAGCGTTAATGGTTTAGTTACAAGACAAAAGATAAAATAAATGTATACGCTAAATTGAAGATAAAACTATACGTTTCTTATTTCTTTTAATTGTTAATTATATATTCGTCATTTCCCTAATCCATGTTCTATAAGCTGATATTCGTGTGTATACCCCTGGAACATTAGGTTCTCCACAACCCTTTCCAAATGAAACAATTCCATAAACAGTAGTTCTGTCTCCAAGAGGACCTCCAGAATCACCTGTACATGCATCATGTCCAGCTCCTCCATAACAAGAGTGCAAATCATTTCTTAAAATGCCAGGATATATTTTGACACACTGTTCATAACTGATCAATGGCACTCGAGTTGCCATAAGATAAACCGACACTTCGGTTTTACCCTGGAAAAGATAGAATTAATATGCTAGTGATTATAAAATTTTTTATTCAGTAACAAGTTTATTTATTTGAAGGTGAATTTTTCACTAATAAATCAGCTATTAATTCGATTGCATTTCCTCTGAACTTCTGCAATTATATTTTATACACGGAAACATCTTTCCTCAAGGACATAGTCCAACTTACTTATCCGATCCCGCCTTACCAACACTTTTTTTTCGCCTTTCGGATTTCCACATTAATTGAGATATCGAGTTAAATCTTGAATAATTGAGTAAAAAGCACTAAGAATCGTTTATCTGTTCTTAAATATTTATAATTATGAATAAAATCTCCAAAAAGTTGTTTTTTTATAACTACACTCGAGATTCCCTATAACGAGAAGCTCGAGCATCGGAGACCTCTCTGTAACGAGCGCGAGAGGGATCCCCTCCATATCCTACTTATTGCTACGCGCTGTTATGCGCATTATATAATGCGCGCAGTCAGTCTGTCAGTGAGGCTATGTGAATAATTTATTTACATAGTTAAAAGCGTATAAAAAATATTTCTGTGAGTATTGAACATGGAATTAACTTATTTGACGGTATGTACTCAAAATACTAAAAATTTGTTATTAATTCATTAATTTGTGATAAAAGCCATCAAACTCATTGATTACTGTTTCAAATTCTAGCGCGCTTCATTCCGTACACAGAGAGAAATTTTAGGTTTCACTGACCAAAGTTTTTTTGTTAAAATCGTCTTTACAAAAATGTTAAAGTTCTCATGACAATCATGGTAGTGGCTGTCATACATGGGAAAAGTGTTTACTTCAACGACAAGGAACGTTACTGAGACCACGATTCTGGTACTTGAAATACCATAGCGCTGCGGTTATAGGAACCAAAGTCCATCGTAAAGCCGCGCATAGAGTTTAGTTAAAATGACTAAGTCTACGGACAGTAAATACCCAGCCAAAATTATTTTTGAGGTTATAGGTATGGTTCTCTTAGTTATCAAAATACGAATTCAATTTGATTAGAAAAAATAGAGTTTCACCGAAAAGATCTAAGAAAAATAATCCGGTATAATGATATTTATGATAACTTTCGTCGATTAAGTTAAAAAATTGTCACTTTTTTCATCACCATAAACTTTTTTTGAATGACTATAGTTTTGACAAAATACGACGAGACAGCAAAATTGGAACGCATTGCATTGTCCCCGAACAAAATCGTTTATCATTTAGAATGAATTGCCATACTATATTTATAATAGAATTATTTACCTGATAATGCTTGGCACGGTGAAATATAGTCCAGGAATCGAGAACGAGAATTGGCAGGATTCAACTTAGGCTGCATATCTTTTTGAAAGTAACTACTCATCTCCAGTGCAGTTCAAGTTAAATTGTGTGACTATTACAAGATTTAATAGTTGTCACGACAGGCTTACCTCGTTGTACAAAATGAAAGTTATACTTGATTTGTCTAGCGCAACAGCGAACGCTGCAGTTGTAGTAACCAAAGGAGCTTGGCAGTACACATAAAGAAAATGTACGTGTACTAACCGTTGGGATACGTATAAAGCTCATTCTAATCATCAACTTTGGTCACAACAACCGAATACACAAAAAAGTCCAAATTATTGTCATGATAACTATAAAAGTAGTAGCTTCTCTCAACTTTTTTGGTCAAGGCAACTACTGTACAACAAATTTATGTGCTATGTGCACAGGAACCAAAGCCGATTTCTCTCAGTGTAGTAGTGGGGGAAGAGGGGTCGATCGTCTGCTCGTTATAGGGAGGCGTGACGCGCTCGTAAAAGGGAGGCCTCGTTACGGAAAATCTCGTTATAGGGAATCTCGAGTGTATAAGAATTTTGGACGAGATAAACATTCTTTACTGTTTTTTACTTAATTACTCAAAGTTTTAACTTGATATCTCAATCGATGTGGAAGTGCGAAGGTTGAAAACAAACTGTCGGTAAGGTAGGGATCGGATAAGTAAGACATGGCCTTAATCGAACCAAATAACTTCTTTATAGTTTATATTCATCTAAGATAAGTATCTACGTACACAAAATATCTTTCTAAAAATTCAAGAATTATAAAAGAATACAATTAGGAAAATCTTTCTGCACGGAGAAAAATGGATTTTTGGATTTGGGATAGCCATTTTTAGATATTAGACCGTGGAATATAGGAAATTAAAATTTAATATCGAAGATATTAAAAATTATTATTTATAGATTGTATGGCTTAATATATAGATATTCAACTTTAATATCATAAGATGGCCATCCCATAGTGACATTTCCAAAATATTAAATAGTACTATCCATTTTTTTCAGTGTGGTTCATTTTGATGATAATTTTGCAAAAAATTTCACATTTACCTATAATTACTACTAAATTTTACACTTCTATGTTTTGAAATGAAATTTGTGCGTAAATTTTTACCAAACAAACCAGATAGACGTTCTTTATTGAATTGCATTATATTACTCAAATTTTCAGAAAGATATTTTGTGTAAATACAAAGTTATCTTACTCGAATATTTGGTCATAAATTAATTTGGTCACATGGTCCGCTTGATCCATATGCCTAAAGCCATGTTCATCTAAGATAACTTTTATTTAAAAAAATATCTTCCTGAAAATTTGGAAAATACAACTGAAAACGATAAAGAACGTGTGTGAACTTCGTTTGAGTGCAAATTTTGCAAGAAATTTTACAGTTAACTGTAATTATCGATGAGTTTTCGAATTTTTTTCTAAATTTTTACTAAATAGAAATTAACAGACGTGCTTTATTGTCATTTGTCACGTTTCTCAAATTTTCATAGAGATACTTTTTAGATTAAAAAAGTTATCTTACATGAACGAATAAATGTATAATTTAGTAAAAGTGATCCGATTGATCCATGGCCTTAAAAAAACACGTAATGCCAATAATAAAGACTAAAAAAAACTGAGTTTTTCCAAAAATGTATTTTTTAAAATAAAAGTGTGATTTTATTCAGTAAAGCTTCTCAAATTGGAAACGAGCTATTAAAATTTAGTATCCTCTTAACGTATCCTAAGTTGTCTATAAAAGATTTTAAGGCTATGGATCAATCGGACCACGTGACTAAATTATACAAATTATAAATTAAATTATTTTATTATACATTAAATTATATAAATTTACAAAGTATATTTCTGAAAATTTGGGAAACGTAACAAAAGACAATAAAGCACGTCTGTTAACTTCTATATGGTGAAAATTTACAAAGAAAGTCAAAAACTTATCGACAATTACAGTTAACTGTAAAATTGTTTGCATAATTTTCGCTCTAACGAAGTTAACAGACGTTATTTATCGTTTTCTGTTCTATATTCTAAATTTCCAGGAAGACATTTTGTGAAGTAAAAAAGTTATCTTACACGAACTTTTACAAGAATTTGGTCACGTGATCTGGTTGATCCATGGCCTTAAATCAAATAAATTTTTTTTCAAAACAAAGAAATTAATACATTGATATATGGTAAAAGATATAATTTGTTGGATTTAATGCAGAAATTTATTTGATTTGAACAAATTTTTAATTGGCTCACAGATTCTTTGAAAGAAACAAATTTTATTTAATCCAAATAAATCATTTCTTTAAATCAAAGAAAATCTTTCAAACAAATAATTTTATTCAATTGAAATAAATAATGTCTATAAATCAAAGAAAATATTTCAAACAAATAATTTTATTTAATTCAAATAAATCATTTCTTTAATTCAAAGAAAACCTTCCACACAAATAATTTTATGTGATTCAATCAAATCTTTTTTCTGAATGTATAGGTCGTGAAAGTAATTTTCTTAAATTATAAAAGACTCGTTATTTGTTTCACAAAATTCAAGAAAAAAAATCGATAACTTATCGACAATTACAGTGAACTGTAAAATTTTTTGCAAAATTTTCATTCAAGCGAAGTTGGCAGAGTTCTTTATCGTTTTTTGTTCTATTTTTCAAATTTCCAGGAAGACATTTTGTGAAATAAAAAAGTTATCTTACACGATCTTTTACAAGAATTTGGTCACATGATTTGGTTGATCCGTGGCCTTAAATCAAATAAATTTTTCCTCAAAACAAAGAAATTAATGCATTGATATATGGTAAAAGATTTAATGCAGAAATTTATTTGATTTGAACAAATTTTTATTTGGCTCACAGATACTTTTTTTGAATCAAACAAATTTTATTTAATTCAAATCAATCATTTATTTCATTCAAACAAATAATTTTCTGTGATTCAATCAAATCTTTTTTCTGAGTGTAAGTCGTGAAAGTAATTCCCTTAAATCCAAGGCCTTAATTAAAAAATCAAAATACATACGATTATTGCATTATGAACTGATTGTTTTCTCAAGCTCCCCCATCCAGAAACTACGAGGACTGGAGGTTCAGGAAACGATCCCTCAGCTGGTAATAAAGCTGGTTGTATTTTAGTTGAAAATATAAAGGGTTGTATGACTTTGAAAAGCGCAATATCAGAAATTGGAATTCGATTTTCATACAAATCCATATCATGAAATATAATTTCCTTCAAGCGATGGGCAGTTCCACCTTTTTGAAATTGATCAGATCCAGCTCGAACCGCATAAGATTGCGGATCTAGAACTTCACTATAAATAGACGTACATTAATTAAATTGTAAAATTGTAAAATTGTCATTTAGTAATATCGCAAGGAATTTCTTATGAGGAAAATGTTACGCATACAAACAATGTTGTGCAGTTAATCCCCATTCTGTTGATATGATAAAAGCCCCGCATTTAAATCCACCATTCCGTTTATGTAAAGAGAGCTGTAATGATGAAACAACCTTTATTATTAAAAATATCACTAAAAATTTATTTTGTGAATATCAAGTTTTACCATGTAGGGTCGTTCAGTGATATTTAATCTCTGTCCTTCGATGATTTTGGTTATTATGTTAAAAGACCCATCTTTTGGAACAGATTTTCCGTCCGAGGCAAAAATCGCGAACACTGATTTACAAATAAATTTTTAATTTAGTAAATAATCGTTTTTTTTCTTCACTTAACAGATACAATAACAACAATAAAGAATATGGAAGTCCGTAATGGATATTTTTTGAAGCTCTGATAATTAATCTTACTTGATAAAATATTCGTCAATTTGCATAAATTTCTACAAATTAAATATAATGAATTATTTTCTTGGAAAATTTTTTTTCCACTTATTAGAATTACAGTGGGTTGTTTTCGTCAATTTTTTAGGAAGATATTGTAATAATACTCAAAATTTCAAAGTTTTCTTAAACTATAAATATTTCCCGAAATACTTGATTTTTTTTAGATTTTCTTTGACTCATTTAAAATCTAAATTTGCCTCAAATTGAAAAAATTCTAACCCTCAAGAAAAGGATTTTAAAAATACATAAAAGTGGTGACCCACAAGAATTAATTAAATTTTCTTGAAAAATAGAATATAATTATTTTTAGTATTTTTTTATAAATTATTTTACAAGTTTGAATTTTCACGCATTTTTGTTCTTAGTTTAGACTTTTTCAGTATCTAGATAAATTAGTATAATTTTCCGCAAGTTTCAACTTTTAAAATGAGTGAAAGAACATTTAAAAACAATACTTATTTCGGGAATTATTTGTAATTTAAAAAAACTTCAAAATTTTGATTCTCCACAATATTTTCCTAAAAAATTGACAAATAAAACTGGTTCTTGAGGTTTCTTTATTCATAATTTTGACACTATTTTAAGAATAAGAATATCAGTACTTACAGGAAAAGCAGAGAACATGGATCACGCTGATCATTTTAGAGGCGACGTTTTACTTATGAGATTTTCAACGACTACTCGCTAAATAAATGCACGCTTTTATTCTTCAAAAGTGGGATATGTAGACAAAGAAGTACGTAGAGAATACTAAATGCCACTAACTAAAGGTTTATGTAAAATAATCTTTCGGAAGAGTCTTCCAGGTGACAATACTTTATGGGTCATGATATTCAATTTTTTATGATTCCTAAAATATGCGTTGACGAATGACAACTTTCAAATGAAGATTAGCTAATCGTCGTACTAGCGAAAAAGTGGATTATTGAAATATTGTATTCAATGTAGTCTATTTTAACCTATATTTATGTTTGTATTATTTAAATCTCAGATTTTCGTTTCCTCTCCAGATTAGTCCTTTTGACTTTTTTTTTAACATTCATTAAAATGAAATCATTGTTCTATTTAATTTCAGGGTCATTTATTTTAAAAGTTTAATAAATGTGTTATAAATTTAAAATTCTTACTTGATTATCAACTTTAAATTATTATATTTTAATTGGGTAGTTTTACGAAACATATAAGATTCTAAAAAGGAGTTACTTTTGTTTTTTAAAACTACAAATAATGGAAAATACAATAAAAACATATTTTCATTTTTTATTATGATAGATTTTGCAAATTTTCTCGTTAAGTATGAATTGAGAAGAAAAAATGTATTTTTTAAATAAATTTTCAAGGTCGAATCAAAGCGAGGGGCTGTTCACTTTCGAATGGATCCGATAATATCGGATAATTTTTTATAATTTGTAAAGATTGGCGATGATTTTGAGTACCTTGAATATTCGAGTAAATGACAAGTAATTATATCGACTCTGATTCGAGCGGACTTGCGTCGAATCTCTAAGACTCGTGTGGACTGGAGTTAATTTTCCATGACTCGTATGGACTCGCGTAGATTTGAGTACAAGGAAAGCTTTGGAACATTTAACTGAAAATAACTTCATGGCAATTTCATGATAAGATTATTTTTCGCACTTTTGGCATTGCATAATTTTTTTTTCACAATTTCTATTGAATACTTGATTTTTATTAATAAAAAAAATTATTGCCATCATAAAAAAATATTTAATTCGTAAGAAATCAAATTAATTTTATTGTAAATTCTACTCATTTGCAATAAATTTAATAGACTCACGCTACATTGTTCCGAATTTTGATAATTAATTAGTAGAAATTAAAGAAATTGTAATTTGTAATTATTAAAATTTCTATTTAAATTATCATATTTTTTTTGGAATTTGTTTTTTTTTTCTACTGTATAAGAGAAATTGTATCGTAAACTTTTTTTCAGGATTTTTAATGATATAAAAAAATTTTAAATTTTGTATTCATATACACTCGAGATTCCCTATAACGAGATTCCCTGTAACAAGGCCTCCCTTTTACGAGCGCGTCACGCCTCCCTATAACGAGCAGACGATCGACCCCTCTTCCCCCACTACTACGGAATGAAGCGCGCTCGAATTTGAAACGTATTTTTGGCAAATTTCCCAATTATTCATCCCGTTTTACAAATTTGTCAAAATTTCCATTTTTTTATTCATTGTCAAGACTTCTTTTTTTCTGAAAATATTCAAAAATGCACCTGATAAGCATAGATATTTTTATTATTATAGTATTATATTTTTAGTATTTTGAGTACATACCGTCAAATAAGTTAATTCCATGTTCAATACTCACAGAAATCTTTTTTATACGCTTTTAACTATGTAAATACATTATTCACATAGCTAGGATATGGAGGGGATCCCTCTAGCGCTGTTTGCAGAGAGGTCTCCGATACTGGAGCTTCTCGTTATAGGGAATCTCGAGTGTACAAAGAGTATCTCGTAAAATACAATAACATCAAAATTGGAATTATTTTTACTCATTATATTAATTCTTTTTTTTGTACTCAATACTTTTTACACTCCGTCAAAGTTTATACTTTCTTAAACGATCTTACAAAAAGAACTATTTGTTATTGAAAAATAAGATCCATAAGCTAAAATTCTACATAAGGGTATATGATTCGACTCATCTTCATCAATCAGACGCGAGTTTTCTACAACTGAATATATTTAAATTTTTTGTTCTATTCTCACTTATATTGGGTTGTCCCAGAAATGATTGCCCATTTTTTCATAAAAATTAAACACATTTTTTTAAATACAAGGAATGAACTTTAACCAATGATATATTTTCCATTTTGTTCAATGACCTTTTCCCATCTTTCTGGTAACTTCATGATTCCACGCTCATAGAACTTGTGGTCTTTACTGGCAAAAAATTGAACCGAGTGCGACTTCACAGCTTCATCATCATTGAAAATTTTACCATTTAAGGAGTCCTTTAAAGATCGAAATAAATAGTAATCTGATGATGCAAGATCAGGGCTATATGGTGGATGTAACATCACTTCCCAACCAAGCCTTAAGGTAGTTTTCATCCACGGAAATTAGACCTCAGGCAAAAATAGATAATTTTGCTTCCAAGAATAGCAATATTATTACTGAAGGAATGATTTGATAGAAAAAAGATTATTTTACATGAAAAAAATTTAAAACACAGAAAAATAATTTTATTAATAAATTTTATTTTTGACCCAAATTTTTTTCTTATCGCTTCTGACCAAATTTTAAAAAATTATGCGATTCTAATAAATCATGAATCATTTTTTTATAGAAAAGATTTCCCACAACTTCACCGTTTCTGATTTTTAAAAATAAATTCTTCAATGGCTGAAGCAATTAAAAAACATTTTCCAAAACTAAATTTTTATAAACAAATTGCTGAATCTGACAATAATTTATTCATTTTCGAAAATTAGAAATGGTTAAGTTGTAGGGGATCTGTTTCTTGAAAAAGTGATTTGTAATTTATTAAAATCGCGTAATTTTTTAAAATTTGGTAAGAAGCGATAAGGAAAAAAGTTGGGTCAAAGACAAAATTTATTAATAAAATTATTTTTCTGTATTTAAAATTTTTTTCATGGAAATTAATCTTTTTTATTCCAAAATAGCCCTTCAATAATAATATTGCTATTCTTGAAAGCAAAATTACCTATTTTTGCCTCAGGTCTAGTTTTTGTGGATCAACTACCTTAATGATTTTTGGCGAGTGGCGAAGGATGTGTGTGGTATAGCGTTGTCATGTTAAAAAATTACACCTTTACGATTGGCCAATTCTGGTCGTTTGGTTCCTTTGAAGCAGCTCGAAAAATACCACGCCCTTCCAATCCCACTAAACAGACAGTATAATCTTTTTTTTTATGCAATTCAACTTTCGATGTTGTTTGTCGTGGTTCATCACGCTTGGACCATGAGCGTTTTCGTACGACGTTATTCTAAACAATCCATTTTTCATCACCACTTATAATTAGTTTCAATAAAGCACTCATGGTAAATTTTTATATCAATAACTTCTGTTTTGTTGTTCTTGAATTATATACATGTATACAAAACAAAATAGTGGATTCACGTAATCGACACATTATTTTTTCTACTAGCGGACCATAAAGTGGACTTTATTGCCCCGTGCGGGGCAAACAAATCCACTTTCTGACCCGCTAGTAGAAAAAAAATCGTGTGCAACACGGGAAAAACATTTATTTTACTCGTGTGGTTGTTACCCTCGCTTTGCTCGGGCATCAAACTTCACACTCGCAAAATAAATTTTTTTTTCCCTAGTTGCACAATGTACTATTACACTCTCGTTATACACCTTTCTTAAACAACCAAACATTTTTCTAATAAAAAATGTTTACCAGCATTTACTAGTATTTACTTTAATTTGCGGTTATGTTAGAATATTTTGAGCGAACAGAAGGGAGCGGCCATTTTTTTACGCCACTTGGATTCTACGGCCCTGATTGAGGTTCATTTTTATGCATTTTTGTACTGAATTTTAACAATTTCAATGTGTTCTTGAAACGTGTATAGTTCCATTTTTATTAATCGCATAGTTTTTAGTTGTCATCTGTCAAAAATGACACCTCTTATTATGACATATAAGATTATTATAACATTTAAGACCAAAAAAAACGCACTTTTTTTAGTTTTTTGTTTATAACATTAAAGGTAACTATCCAATCTTTATGACATCCATTGAAAAGTTGTAGACAATTGAATTGCAAACAAAATTCGGAAAAACCGGGAAATTTAGCTTTTGTTAAACAAATTAATATCTCAGGTAATTTTTAACTTTTTAGGTTGAGGTTTGGTGGAAAATTGCAGACTTTATGCTCTTCAAATTCAATTAATTGTAAAATGTTTGCTTGCCGCAGAGGTGGTCTGATTTTTATTTTGAAAACGGCTTTTACAAATATAAATCAAGCACAACAGAACGTCAATCTTGGTTTTTCGCTAAAATGTTGCTTGGACTATTACTCCAATCGGATTCGACGAGATTTATAGACCCTCACATATTTTTTTTATTTTTAAAGATTCTTGGGAAGAATTGCGTAACTTGTAATACAATAGATTCGAGTAACTTAAAAATCATTCAGATGAGAGTGAACAGCCCCTCGGATCAAAGTTAATTAACAGATATAATGAAAAATAAATATAACTCGAATGAAATAATAATTATGCAAAGTAATTTTTCATTCTATTTATTTCATTTACAAAATATCTATTGTTTTGTAGAGACTACAAGCTTATTAACCCCAGATTACAACAGTGTCATAAAATTCACGATCTTATGATTCAAATAACGTAACTCACAGTAATGTATCATAATCTAGGATTAAATAACTACTCTCTAAATTTTAATCAGTCAAAATCTACTAATTATCAGTGAAATTTGACTGATTTAAATAGCTAAAAAGAAGTTACTGTAAATCAGTCAAATTTTACTGATTATTTCAGTGAAAATTAACTGATTTAACAGTGAAAAATATTTTTTCACTGATGAATCAGTGAAAAGGCAAATCACTGATTCAATCAGTGAAAATTTGACTGATTCAGATTTAGAGAGTATCACAAGCCAATGTTATACATTTCATAGAGTGTTTAAAATTGGTGTTCTATCTTTTAACACTCGATCATTAAATTTCCTATATTTGAAATTATCAAATTTTTCAGAATTTGTTAACGATACGATGTTATACTCATTCGTATAACGAGTTGATTTATTTAAGGGAAGTATATCTATGTCAGGAAGATCAGAAACAAATACTGTATCAGGAAGTAGATCAAGAGATCTTGTATGTCTTCCACCATAAACATTTTCGTTGAGTCTACCTTCAAAAATATTTTCCTGATCATCATGTTCTCCTGGCCCTAAAATCTGTCCTCCGTGTCCTCCTAGTTCTACCTGTCCACCTGGATAGGTATTAATGTTCATCGTCATTAGCAGTGTAACAGCAGAAAGAGTCTCAAGGAACATCAGTAATAACAAGACGTTATTAAGTCCATTCGTAAAAAATGATTTTTTATTTAGACTCCTATTTTCACTGCTGAGTTGATTCATCGTTCTCAGCAAATTATCAAATGCATCCTCTTTCGAGATGTGTTTTTTCAAATCTGGGAAACCTAAATTAGAAAAAAATTGTATTTATTTTTACCTACTTACGGTAAATTTCAATTTTGAGTATGAATAATAGAGTGTTGATTAAAAAATAGACTTAGTAAAATGAATCAATTACACAGGTCTACATGGTTTCGTTATGGAGAAGCTGAGGTACATTTCCGAAGTAATTTTTGGCGTAGAAACCGAATCCTGGCTCAGAATTGCTCCACGCGTCAGGTTTACGAGTAATCCTAACCTAAAAGTGCGAAAAACACGGTTTTTCGCTATATTTGAGCATCGATAACTTCGCACATTTTTATTATTTTTTAAATATGAGGAAACCATCAAAAAGAGCCACTTTTCAGCTTCTCATTTCACTATTTACATATATTATTTTAATTTTCCTAACTGGAGATATCGCCAATTGACAAAACAAATTTCACGTCCTATCATTTTTTCCCGCCATATATCGGTCATTACGAAACCTGTAATTTTTTTTTTCAATCAGCGATATCTCCGGTTAGAAAAATGAAAATAATACATGTAAATAGTGAAATGGAAAACTGAAAAGTGGCTTTTTTATGGTTTTCTCATATTTAAAAAATAATAAAAATTCGCGAAGTTATCGATGCTCAAATATAGCGAAAAATCGTGTTTTTCGCACTTTTAGGTTAGGATTACTCGAAAACCTGATGTGATAAAGCAATTCTGAGCCCGAATTCGGTTGCTACGCGAAAAATTACTTCGGAAACGGTATTTCTATAACAATCACAACCTCATACTTTGTAGACCTGTGTTATCACTCAGTATAAATTATAAGATAACATCTAACCTTCCTCGATTGCAATAATACCCTTGAAATTGTTCTCGTAAATGATCACATCTTGATCCATATTATTAAAATTTGAATTTTTTGACATTTTAGTATTGAAGAGTGAATAAAACCACACAACTAAGGACGCCAACACCGACGTAGGAATTTCCCATCCAAAAGCTTTTGGTGTTACTTTTGAAAATGATTTCTCTACGCGAATAGAAAACTTACTGGACTCGGCAATAAGAGTCAATAAATCTTCAACAACTCCCTTTTTAAATTCATCTAGTGTTCTCGAGATTTTCTTGAATTCCATCAATTCTTTAGGATTCCCTATTGATTTTTTATGAAGAGCTGCCTTTCTTCTCTTTCCTTCTTTGTAAATTGTTATAAATTCTGCGCAATCTTTAATCAGAGTTCTTGCCCATTTGTTTTTCAAGATCGAATTTGAAAATTTATCGATAACTTTTGATAGAGCAGATACATATGTCACAGGTTTACCAGTAACAAATTCGATAATAAATCGTATTTGTTCTTTTGTGTGTTCAGGACGCTTTCCTTTAAAACGACATTCGAATTCATGATTATTTTTCATTTTACAACTACGGTCCAAATTTAATATCTTTTGTACCCAACTGGGTAAAAAAATGTTAAAGGTTTTTAAAAATTCATGATTTTTCAAAGACGACTTCAAATTTCCGCCTTTGTCTGAAGTTCGAGACAAAAAACATGTTTGCAGATTTTCCCAGTTTGTAATGCAGTTTTCTTTACCACCTGGAATAATGTTTTCAAGAGCGAAACAAATACACTGCGTAATATTATGACTTGAACATGAATGAGGTTTTTGAATGTTCCCTTTGAGAAAATAAAAAACCTCATCTGTAGAATGAATCGATCCATATTCAATAGCTTTCATAATATCTTTAATTGATCTGTGAGGTATGCAATCAACATAAATTAGAAACTCATCTGCTAATGTAATAATGTTGAATCGTGAGTTTGTAAATTTCTTGCTTGGTAGCAGTTTCTCCACAAATGATGTGTAAGATGCCTTACTTCCTGATATGAATCCAAAACCTTCTTCGCAAACTGCGTTTCCAACATTAAAAACTTCTTGTAATATTATTAATATATTCTGAATAATATCTTCTATCCAAGTGTGATTTTTTCCAGCAAATAGTACTTCAGATTTATAAAAATTATCATGTTTCGTGAGTCCTAACTCTTTTTGGAACGAGTTCAGTTTTTCGATTATAATTTTCGTAACGATGCTGACTGCTTCTTTTGAATGTTCTCCTTCGAGTGAGATTTTTTCTAAAGCTTGGGCTAAAGGTATACTTATAGGATTGGCTAAAGTTTTTATAAAATTCTTTATAGTTTGATCCACTTCTTTTAAGGATTTTCCCCATAAGTAGGTTTTCAATCCAATTGTGGATTGACTTTCTAGCACAGAAAGTTCTCCATTTATGAAATTCTGGTCAGTACTAATGGTTAGCTGAACAAATGTACCTGTAAAGAATTTCTATTAATAGTAATAATAATTGAAGATATATATGTTGGTGTTAATAGTTGGCTTCAGGGTCCAAGGTTAATACGAAGTCAAAGTTTTACATAATCAAACTTTCGGCTCTGGTCGGAGCCTTCATCAGTCATTTATTTTGGATCTAAAAAATACATAAAACAATTCCGCTAACTAAGGGCTTCTTTGATGGAGAATTTTATTATTTACGTCTTTTTACATTCTCATCATGGATGAGAAGGTATTGGTTTTATGTGAAAAATGACTTTCGAAATTTTCATCAAATCTTTACGTTTTGAGACCCCCTGAGTCAGAAAAAAGGGTTCGTCGTGTGCGGCATAACTCTCGACAGAATTATCAGATTGAATTGAGCTTTGGTACACTTTATCGGAGCCGAAAAAGTAAGGACAAGTACGTTAACCAGCCACATCCAATTAAAATTGAGGGATTGAGCACTACTTTTGTGTTTTTGAAAATAATTTTTTGAAAAAATCAAAAATTTCAATACTGGTTTTTGATAGTGCTCATAAATCTCTACAAATTATCCTAATAACATTTTTTGATTAAATCAAAATTAGAAATGTTACAGCATATTCAAATTCGAAAAAAGTCAATATCAAAATTCCATTTTCACGTTAAATTATACGAGATACGAAAAAACGTTATGATACAATATTATTTTTTACATAAAGACCTACAAATTTGAATTGTAACATTTTTTCATAAGATGCATATTTTTCTTATTAAATTAAAAAAAAACCATTGAAAATCCAAAATTCAATTTTTTAACAATAATATGTGAAATACGAAAAAAACGTAAGAATACAAAGTTGTTCGTTTCAAAAATATCTACAAATTTTGTCTCACACAGTTTCTGATAAAAGATATATTTTTCGTTTCAATTCCAAAAAATACGATTAAAATTCAAAAATTACATTTTTTAGACAAAATATGTGAGATACAAAAAAAACTTTTAGATGAAAAATTGTTTGGTTAAATAAGGTCTACATATTCTTATCGAGAAATTTCTCGACAGGATGTATATTTTAATTTTTTGATTTTTAATATTGAAAAAATTCGATTCGATCTACGATTGTTTTTCCTTTTTGAGATATTTGGAAGAAAATAAATTTATCAATAATCATGTAATTTATTAAAAAGTTATACTGAAATGTATACAGAAAATCGAGCGCGAAGCGCGAGTGTCACGATGAGAATGTGTTCCTTAAGGCCGATAGAGCCTTAAGTAAATTGAATTTCCTGTTTGACTTAAACTGAAAAAGAAACTTTGTGAATTTGAGAAAATGACTAATTTACATCATCTTTAATATCATTAAATTGGCTTGAGCTTCAGTATTAAATTTTAAGAAATAAACTTAAACGTATTTATGCACCGAGAAAAGAGTTTCTTTTAATCAAAGAAACATTTCTGTGATATACGGTCAAAGAATAAATTTCATTGAATTAAAGAAAGTTTTGTTAAATAAAAAAATTTGCCTTTGATCCAAAGAAAAATCCAAAATTCCAATACTGGTTTCTGATAGATCTCATAAATTTCTACTAATTATCCTAATAACATTTTTCGATTAAACTAAAATTAGGCAAGTTACAATATGTTAAAACTTGAAAAAAGTCGATATCTTAATTTTATCTTTCAGTTAAATTATACGAAATACAAAAAAAAATCTGCCCGCTTCGCGGGCACATTCTCATCGCGCGCTTCGCGCGCAAGTTTGAGCGCGCCTAGAGCGCGCGATTCGATCATCGCGCTTCGCGCTCGGTCTTGTGCTCTTCGCATACATTTAAGTTTATTTCTTATATTTTGATACTGAAGCTCAAACCAATTTTATAATAATATTACAGATGATGTGAATTACACATTTTCTCAAAGTCACTGAATTTAAGTGAAACAGGAAATTCAATTTACTTAAGGCTCTATCGGCCTTAAGGAACACATTCTCATCGTGACACTCGCGCTTCGCGCTCGATTTTCTGTATACATTTCAGTATAACTTTTTAATAAATTACATGATTAAAAGAATTTACTTTCTTCCACATATCTAAAAAGGAAAAACAATCGTAGCTTTATTTGAGGAAACGATTTTGCAGAACAACGCTTATTTCGTATCTCACATATTTTGGTGAAAAAAATCGAATTTTTTTAATATTAAAAATCAAAACATAAAATATACATCCTGTCCCGAAATTTCTTTATCATAATTTGTAGACCTCATTTAGGCAAACAATTTTCCATCTAAATGTTTTTTTTGTATCTCACATATTTTGTCTATAAAATGGAATTTTTTCATTTTTATCGTATTTTTTGGAATTGAAACGAAAAATATATCTTTTATCAGAAACTGTGTCAGACAAAATTTTTAGATCTTTTTGAAACGAACAACTTTGTATTCTTACGTTTTTTTGGTATTTCCAATATTATTGTTAAAAAATTGAATTTTGGATTTTCAATAGTTTTTTTTTTAATTAAAAAGAAAAATATGCATCTTATGAAAAAATGTTACCATTCAAATTTGTAGGTCTTTATGTATTCAATAATATTGTATTATAACGTTTTTTCGTATCTCGTATAATTTAACTGGAAAATGGAATTTTGATATTGACGTTTTTCGAATTTGAATATGCTGTAACATTTCTAATTTTGATTTAATCAAAAAATGTTATAAGGATAATTTGTAGAGATTTATGAGCACTATCAAAAACCAGTATTGAAATTTTTTATTTTTTCAAAAAATTATTTTCAAAAACACAAAAGTAGTGCTCAATCCCTCAATTTTGATTGGATGTGGCTGGTTAACGAACTTGTCCTTACTTTTTCGGCTCCGATAAAGTGTATCAAAGCTCAATTCAATCTGATAATTCTATCGAGAGTTATGTCGCACACGACCTACAGACAGACAGACAGACAGACACTTTCGTAAAAACCATTTTTTCTGACTCAGGGGGTCTCAAAACGTAAAGATTCGATGAAAATTTCGAAAGTCATTTTTCACATAAAACCAGTACCTTCTCATCCATGATGAGAATGTAAAAAATTATGATACAAAATTGTCTGAAATTGTTTCTGATAAAACGTATATATATTTTTTCAATTTCAAAAAATACGATTAAAATTTAAAAATTCCATTAATTAAACAAAATATATTACACACGGAAAAAAGTTTAAGATGAAAAATGATTTGCCTAAATGAGGTCTACAAATTCTCAGTAGGACATTTTTTGACAAGATGTTTATTTAATGTTTTGATTAAAAATTTAAAGAATCAAAAATTGCGAACTCAAACACCTAATTTGATTTAAAATAAAAAATTCCGTTTTTTAACCAAAATATCTGAGATACAAAATAAGCGTTAAAAAAATGGTTTGTTTAAAAACAGTCTATGAATTTTTCTCTTATTTTAGATATTTGGAAGAAAATAGATTTTGTTAAATCATGCAAATTATTAGAAAGTTACAGAATTGTTTACAGAAAATCAAGCGCGAAGCGCGAGTGTCATGATAAGAATGTGTTCCCTAAGGCTGATAGAGACTTAAGCAAATTGAATTTCCTTTTTCATTTGAAATAAAAAATAAATTTAGTAGCTTTGAGAAAATGTAATTCACATTTACATTATTATAAAATTGATTTGAGCTTCAGTATCAAATGACAAGAAACATACATATATGTATGCGAAGAATATAAGACCGAGCGCAAAGCGCGGCAATCGAATGCCGCTAACTAAGGGCTTCTTTAATGAAGAATTTTATTATTTACTTCTTTTTTTAATGCATTGATAAAATCTTGGAATTGCTTCCGACTAAAATACTTTAAGGGGGACTTCCACCTTGTGCGTTCCAAAAAATCGAATTTTTTTTTTGCATTTTTCGAATCTATGAACTATTGAAAATGGATTCCCAAACAGATTTTATGAAAAAAATGCTGCTTCCAGAGTTGCAAAATTTTAAAGATGACTAGGCTTTAAACTTCAACTTTAAACGCGTTTTTCTCAAAACTATTTTTTTCGAAACTTTGACCACGATTACAAGAAAAGTATTTGGTAAATCAAGCTGATTTTTAGACTGAATATTCATTGAACATGTCATTTTTTTACAAATAGGTGCCATTTCGCTTCATTTCAAAATTTTGAAAAACGTATATCCAGAATGAAAGCCAAAACGCTACTGATTAAAACTGTGTTGCGCTTTTTTGTTTCAGTCGACCTGGAATGCTAAAATGATGGTCACATTTTGGCTCGAACTTTTCGACAAGGTCACGTTCGAGGACGACTATATCGCAAAAATTTTTTTTCGAACTTCTCAAGTAAATATATTTTTTATCTTGAGGAATAAACGAACAAAATTCAAAAAAAGCATTGTGATATCTTATGCCATTCTTTAGAAAAAAAATGTTGAATTTTGGCCCCAAAACCGAGTCACAAGATGGAAGTCCCCCTTAAAAAAGAAATTGAAAATTTGTTTACATTGAATTAGAAACTTTTTAAAAATGTTTAGTATCATACTAAATATTTTCCCGATTGTGGATAAAGACAATGAGACTGATTATTCAGAATGTACACGAAATGTACCCAAGTTTTCATATAATATTGAAGTGACATGTTTGATATCATGTCTGCTATTATATTGACCCAAAATTCATAGAATTTTTTTCATCCCCTGATTACCAATTCGGAATCGTTCTTTAATAAAAAAAAAAATTTTTTTTCAAATTGTGGTCGGTTCGTGTGAAAAATTTTTTCTATGTTTTCCGGTTTATTGGTTATCCGGTTTTTTATTCACAGTGAACTCTAAACATTTTTTCAATTCGTGATGCTGCATACTGGACTACTTCATTTTGAATTGCAAGCTATGAGATAAGTTTTTCAATTTTATGATAATTCTTATTTTAATTATCTACGTTTTACAAAAATTTTTGAATTAATCTTTGATTCCTTGGCACTGAAGAGGGCCCCCATATGTGGCAGAAACGTTTGCCTTGCTTTCTTTTTGAGTATTTTTATATCAAATAGTGACAATTTCAATCGAAGAAAATAAAGATAGTCTGATCCTATGCCAAAATAATGAGAAATGAAAAAAATTCTATGAATTTTGGGTCAATATAATAGCAGACATGTTATCAAACATGTCACTTCAAAATTTTTAAATGGCACATTTAGTATAAAGGTTGAATATATCATAGTTCTGACCATTTTCAGAACAAATTAAATTCAATAATACTTTTTAAAATGTGATACTGAATATCGCGAATACTAAAATTGCATTTTTGTTAATTTTTTAAAGATAAATGTTTTATTTTTCCAAACATCTCAGAATAAATCTGAATGCAGTAATAAAAAACCTTCAATTTTTTTATTTATTTCTTAACATACTCAAATAATTTCAAATTAATTAGTTGAGTTTGAAATTTTTGTCACTGCCTACATTATCGGAGGATCACTAGTCGCGTATCAGATAGGATACGTTGTCGACAGGTGTCCTCGTAGACAATTTCAAACTCTTATATCGCAAATAATGCAAATAAATTCAATATTTAAAGAATTTGAAAATCTTTCTGTGGAAAAAATGACGCTTTCGACTGCGCTGGGATTCGAGCCCAGGTCTTTCGATTGCCGGTCGACTGCTCTAACCACTGAGCTACACAGGCGTCCGACATCTCCTTCTCCACAGGAAGATCTCCTTATATCGCCTAGTGGCGCAGTCGAAAGCGTCATTTTTTCCACAGAAAGATTTTCAAATTCTTTAAATACTCAAATAATATTGAGTAAAACTACATGTATAGATATTATAATAAATTAGTTTTCTGTAATGCCTTGCTTGCAAATTCAATATTAAATGAATTGTCCGTGAAGCTGAAATATAAAAAAAAAATCGTTTCTTGAAAAATACACGCCTTCGTCCACTCGTGAAAATCAACATAAACGTTTCGAATTTCTTAACTAGGTATAGGACAATAGTCTTCTTCAAGGAGGAAAATAACCTCTCAGGATTGCTTATATAAAAAAATTTCCGTTCAGCAAAGCCATATGTCTCAAGACGGTTTTGAAAACAGTTCAGATCATTCTATAAGAGACTCCGGCGGTAACAAAGTCTTCACGCATAGTTTTTAAAAATGTAAACGTTGTTCGCGTTCTGCCCCTGATTACCAATTCGGAATCGTTCTTTAATAAAAAAAAAAATTTTTATTCAAATTGTGGTCGGTTCGTGTGAAAATTTTTTTTTATGTTTTCCGGTTTATTGGTTATCCGGTTTTTTATTCACAGTGAACTCTAAACATTTTTTCAATTTGTGATGCTGCATACTGGACTACTTCATTTTGAATTGCAAGCTATGAGATAAGTTTTTCAATTTTATGATAATTCTTATTTTAATTATCTACGTTTTACAAAAATTTTTGAATTAATCTTTGATTTCTTGGCACTGAAGAGGGCCCCCATATGTGGCCGAAACGTTTGCCTTGCTTTCTTTTTTTGCGTATTTTTATATCTAATAGTGATAATTTTAATCGAAGAAAATAAAAATAATCTGACCCTATGCCAAAATAATCAGAAATGAAAAAAATTCTTTTCATATAATATTATACATAAAGTTTTCTTTGGTTTGAGCCGAAACCTTTGATTATGTAAAACTTTGAGTTTTTATTAACGTTGGACCCCTAATTATTAATTAAGGATCAATGCAAGTCCAGAATATGAGTAATAATAATAATAGCAGATAAAACATTTAATTTAAAATAATTAGATTTTGTGAAAATCGAGTTGAAAAATTCAAATGAGTTTCTTACCAAACACCATGAAAGTGAAGAACTTTGCATTATACATGTTCGCTAGAATAAATTTTCGACCTGCAGTTTCATCTTATATAGATGAGGGTTTCTTTCTTTATCTTTATTCGTTTCGTTTTTCCTTCAGAATCCTTGAAAATGCCGGTTTAAACGTTCAAGATTCGACAGATCATTAATAGTAACAGATCCATAAATAACATATATCTTATCTTTAGCATGATGTTTAATGAAATTTTGTGTGTAAAGCATTTCTTAAATGTTTGTTTTATTACCTTCTTACGTGCATCCTTATTTTAAGTAAAGATTAAATTTTTGTGGTATGTAAACATTTAAGAAAAGTATTTCAAAAATCGTTTCCTTATTTGAAGTTTTTAAAAATCTATACTCTCTAATTCTGAATTAGTCAAATTTTCACTGATCGAATCAGTGATTTGCATTTTCACTGATACACCAGTGAAAAGGATATTTTCAACTGTTAAATCAGTTAATTTTGACTGATTCATCAGTGGAAAAAATATTTTTCACTGTTGAATCAGTTAATTTTCACTGAAGTAATCAGTGAAATTTGACTGATTCACAGTTACCTCTTTTTAACTATTTGAATCAGTTAAATTTCACTGATAATCAGTAGATTTTGACTGATTAAGATTTAGAGAGTAGTTTATTAAAAAGTTATTCGATTTTTAGATTTGTCATTTGAATCCTTTAAAAACTTTCACATTCCCTAAATCATTCAATCTCTTAATTTTCTATTATCGATTTTATTCTTATATTAGAAATAAATAATTAGCCATTTCGGTTATGTAAATGTTTATTAGTAATATAATAAACATGTTTGGGACGTTAGTTTACAAATCAACCTGGCAGTCTAAGTAATTAGACAAATTGATCAATTTGATATCTCATATTCTAACTTATTATCATCTTATACTCCTGTCTTAAAAGATCCAAAAGCACTGATGATGTCAGTGTATGAGTAGTATCTTTTGAAACCGTTATGAATCATAGTATACTTTTGAATCAACTTTCAATTACTTTGAACTGCTCAAGCGTGAAATTTATTGTGCAATTTTTAGAATAATGAACGTACCAAAATCTCTTATCTGCAGAGTATAAAACAGCTTTCATATATGTAAAAAAGAATTCAATCTGAAGACTCTATTGGAAACACAGTAGGTGTATTTATTATCTATGTATAATATTTATTTATGTTATATTATGTATAAATTATAACCATCGAAAAATTATATTGGTAGACAAAATATCAATATTCTTATTTTAATATTTCAATTGTCTCTTTTTTATCAAATAATAGAAAAAGAGAAATGACCAACCTCCGACCTTGTAGAATTGTACTCCTATTTATTATTCTTGATCGTTGGTATATTGATGCCACTTAAGCTGATAAAATTAATATTTTTCAACTTTTTTCTAAAATAGTAAAAAAAAATTTTTTTTAAGAAAAGTGTGTAAAATGAAACTTCCAAATTACAAATGTCACTTACAATTTATAAATTTAACTAAAATTTGTTTCTAATATTATTAATAGTGACATAATTTCCAGTTATGTTTCTTACTTCAAATTTTGAAACATTATGGAAAGTTTCTGACTACGTTTTTATTTGACATCTTCGAAAATTTTTTTGTGATGTTTCTGTGAAGGTTATTTTGTAATGACAGGTAATTTGAAAAAATTTTTATTTTTTGATTAACTTTATGTGTTTATTAATTTTAACATGTTTATAAATTTGTTTTGTTTTATATAGAGTAAAAAAATTTTCAAATCAAATAATTTTAATGATCTGAAGAGGTTGACATATTGTCTTCGAAACGTTATCAAGAATAATAAATGAGTACAATTCTACATAGTCCGAGGTTGGTCATTTCCCTTTTTCTAATGAAGAATTTCGTTCGGACGTTAAACCTTTTAAATTTTAATCAAATAATAGAAGTAAAAAATGTTGAATAACAGTGATTAGTGCTCGAAGATCGTAGATTGAATTCACCCCCTCCACTTTACCATTTTATTGAAAAAAAGCAATTTTTCAAGTACACGAAAAAAAAATTGACTAGGCGAGCGAACGAATCAAGAATTAAATGAACTTAAAGAATCTATATAACTAGATTATGAGTAACTTTTAGTTACATTGTAACAAATTATTATATTCACTTTGTTTATGTTAGTTGCATTAACCCTCCTAATATTAACAATACACATATTAAAATTTTCCCCTAAAAATAAAATGAAAAACGTCAAAATGATGTATAAAACGACCTTAAAATGAAGTGTTATTGTCAATTTTTGAGAAAGATATTGCGAAAAAAGTCAAAATTTCAATGTTTTCTTAAATTTTAAATAATTCCCGGAATTATTGATATGTTTCGACTTATTTTAAAGGTAAATTCACGTAGTATGTAATAAACGTGCCAAAAAAGTTATACTAATTTTCCCCTAGAGTCGTAAAATGTCTAAACTTAGAACAAAAGAGGTGTAATAATTCAAACATGCAAAATTATACATTAAAAAATACTAAAAATAATTATATTCAATTTTTCAATCAAATTTAAAAAATTCTTGTGGGTTATTACTTTTATGTATTTTTAAAATTCTTTTTATTGAGTATTATAATTTTTTGAATTATTACACCTCTTTTGTTCTAAGTTTAGACTTTTTACGACTCTAGGGGAAAACTAGTTTAACTTTTTTGGCAGTTTATTACATGCTGCGTGAATTTATTTTTAAAATAAGTCGAAAACGATCAATTATTCCGGGAATTATTTATAATTTAAGAAAAGTTTTGAAATTTAGACTTTTTTCGAAATATTTTTCTCAAAAATTGACAAAAACACTTCATCTGGAGGTCGTTTTATACATAATTTTGACGTTTTTCATTTTATTTTTAGGGGAAAATTTTAATATGTGCATTGTCAATATTAGGAGACTTTATGCAACTAAAAAAAACAAAGTGCGTATAATAATTTGGCAACCAACTGTATAAACTTTTAGACTAAAACAGGATTTGTCACAAAATTTTTAAATAAGAAAAATTTATTATTCCGCCAAATTGAGTATAGTTTGTATTCCTTAAAATTAACGAAAGATTAAGATGAAATGGGAATAAAAATTCTTATTGTTGATACTTGTTCGTCTGTTATCATGAAAGTGAATATCACTCTTTTAACTAAATTAAATATAGAAACCAGATTTGTCAATTGCTTATCTACTATTTCTCATTATTCGAATTAAGATATATTTTTGCACGCAATATTTCCAATTTATGGTCAGATAAACACAGTATTAGATTGAATTTTGGCATGAACGCACATATTATTCAGTACAGTACTTTTAAAGTGTTTAAAAGTCTAAATTAACCTCAAACCGTCATTTGACGTAACTTTTGCCATATTTGTTATCAGGTATTAGCAGTTATTTCTTATATCTCTGCTCCAGCTATATTATACACTGTAAAAAAATTATGTAGTTCGGTAGAATGACAAAAGCAGTTGTAAATGTATAAAGTGAGTGTAAAAAGTATACTATGTTGCACGGTATAAAATTATTTATATTCTGTGAAATTACAATTGAATAGCAATTATGCTACAAGACACGTTGTTTTTTTACAAGGCGAAATGTAATAATGCAACGTTACACGTTACTACGTTACGCGTAGAATTAAATATCTTTGGCAGAATTACAAGACGATTGTAAAATTACTACAACGTGTCACGGAACATAATTACTATTTAATTGTATTTTCACAAAATATAAATAATTATACAACGTGTGCAACATAGTATTTTTACAATCGCTTTATATACTGTAAAAAATATTCCTGCAGATTATTCGTCGTAGAATTAAATATCATTCGAAGAATTACAATACGATTGTAAAATTGCTATACGTATCAAGTAGGAAATAAATCGCTTCACGTAATACGTAGTAATTTTACAAACGTATTGTAATTCTGCCAAAGATATTTAATTCTACGACGTTAAACGTTACAATATTACGTTTTGCTTTGTATTTTAAACAACGTATCAGGTAGCATAATTAATATTTAATTGTAATTTCACAGAATACAAATAATTTCATAACGTGCAACGTAGTAATTTTACAATCGTATTGAAATTCTGCCAAAGATATTTAATTCTACGACGTGTAACTTTGCATTATTATATTTCGCCTTGTAAAAAAACTACGTGTAGCGGAACATAATTACTATTTAATTGTATTTTCACAAAACATAAATAATTATACAACGTGTACAACGTAGTATTTTTACAATTGCTTTATACACTGTAAAAAAATATTCCTGCAGATTATTCGTCGTAGAATTAAATATCATTGGAAGAATTACAATACGATTGTAAAATTACTATACGTATCAAGTAGGAAATAAATCGCTTCACGCGATGCGTAGTAATTTTACAATCGTATTGTAATTCTGCCAAAGATATTTAATTCTACGACGTTAAACGTTGCAATATTACGTTTCGATTTGTATTTTAAACTACATGCCAGAGAGCATAATTACTATTTAATTGTAATTTCACAGAATATAAATAATTTCATAACGTGCAACGTAGTAATTTTACAATCATATTGCAATTCTCTTAAAGATATTTAATTCTACTATGTGTGACGTTGCATAATTACTATTCAATTGTAATTTCACGGAATATAAATAATTCCATAACTTACAAGATAGTAATTTTACAATCGTATTGAAATTCTGCCAAAGATATTTAATTCTACGACGTTAAACGTTACAATATTACGTTTTGCTTTGTATTTTAAACAACGTATCAGGTAGCATAATTAATATTTAATTGTAATTTCACAGAATATAAATAATTTCATAACGTGCAACGTAGTAATTTTACAATCATATTGCAATTCTCTTAAAGATATTTAATTCTACTATGTGTAACGTTGCATAATTACTATTCAATTGTAATTTCACGGAATATAAATAATTCCATAACTTACAAGATAGTAATTTTACAATCGTATTGAAATTCTGCCAAAGATAATACTTATTATTGAATAAAATTTTCTTTGATCCAAAGAAATAGATTTGTTTAAATTAAAGAAATTTTTTTTAAATCAACAAAAATTTCTTCAATTCAAAGAAATTTTTTCTTCTACCGTATATCAAAGAAATGTTTCTTTGATTCGAAGAAACTGTTTTCTGGATGTTTCCTGTCACAGTTGCACTTTTTCCGTGTATAATTTGGAAAAACTTTTTAATATAATTAAAGAATAACTTCAAAAAGTTATATAATTAAAAAATTTCTTCAAGTTATACTTTAAAAATTATTTAAAAAAAAACAAGGAGGGAAATTCAATCCACACCCAGAAAACAGTTTCTTTGATAAACAGTAAAAGAAAAAATTTCTTTGAATTGAAGAAAGTTTTGTTAATTCAAAAACATTTTCTTTAATGTAAATAAATTTATTCCTTCGGACCAAAGAAATTTTTTTTTAATTAAGAAAACTTTCTTTAATTCAAAGCAATTTTTTTAAATTAAAAAAACTTTCTTTAATTCAAAGAAATTTTTTCGTTGACCGTATATCAAGATACTATTTTCTCAGTACACAATCTGAGAGCACTGACAAGGCTTTGCTTTATAATTAGTACTAGATTTTTATTTATTCTTGTAAAAATTTTCTCAAGAAATAAAAATAAATTTTTAATTTCTCATCGTTCCCAAAGATTTTTCTGACTGCAGAGCATCGGGAGGTGGCGCCCTCTCAGTGGAATGATCCAATCATATGAGTTCACCGACTCACGGATAAAGTAGTACCCACTAGTTTCGATTGGCCTAACGCTGGGTGTCAGCCGGTATCCTTGGCCTTAAATTTTTTCCGGTATTTTGAACCGGCCAACAGTCACTTTCTCCACTTAAGCAAATAATTTCACGAATCATTATATTAACTATTTCGAAAAGATTTGAGAAAATTAGCGACGAAAGTTAATAAGTGTGTTTTAGACAGAGACTTAAACATATTTAATAGACATGGATGGAGAAGGCAGTCACTGTGCAAAATAAGAACGTGACGTGAATGAAATATTGCGCTGGATACCGCGCGCGTAACTGTGTCAAAGTGTTTTTAATAATTTCAAAACTGTTCTGAATTCAATTTTTCTACGATGGATGAAGAGGCGATGTGGAGAGGTTTTTATCATAAAATCGTTGAGGAGAAAGAAGCAAAGGAAAGAGAAGAGAGAGAAAAATCAGATCATGAGTTGAGGTAATTAAAAATGAGAGAAAAATTAAAATAATTATTAAAACATTCGAAGATTTTTATGTATTTAGGTAAATTTAAAGCACATGTGTGTTTAGCCACGCATGTGGATTAAAAGTGGATATTAATAGAGTGATTGAGAAAACGAGCGTGGTACCTAAATATAACTTCCTTTGCAGCCAATTTCAATAACAAATATGCATTCAACTTAGTCAACTTATTTGAAAATAAGATGAAAGTCTTGCAGCAAATATTACATTAATATAATAATACAGTTAATATTACCACAATATTATGTGAAATTATAAACGGCCATCAAATGGTCATTCACTTCTTCCTTAATTATCAGATAAACTTCTACTAATGTTTTGTTCAAGCCGATAATAACTTTCTTTATTAATGGACTGATGATTATCTACAATTATTACATAGAATTGATACAATTGTAGAAATTCAATTCTAATTGTCAGGGCCGGCTTAAGAAAATTTATTGCCTTAGGCAGAATCATGATCATGTCATTTTAATGTCCCGGTAAGAAGAGAAGAATTCTGAAAAATTCAGAATCTGAATTCCCATTAATACGCGAATTTTCCTCCATCTAAAGTTCCACGAACGAGTAGAAAAAAAAACAAAGTCTATTCCTTTTAATCGACTTAGAAAAATGTAATGGAAGCGTATTGAGAGGAATTAAAAAATGGAAAAATACAAAGCAGAGATTAGAAAGGAATAGATTAATGTCACCTTGAAGACGCAACTGAGAATTAAATTAAGTGTATTTTTTAAAATCAATAAATATTGTATTAAATTTATAAATTAGAGATAAAAATAGAATTTGAGTAAATTATATTAAAAATTTTTTATTCATTTATTGAAAAGAGACATATTATGACCGATTTCATATGAAATCTGTCTTGGAACACATCTAAATGATATAATAAATAACGAAAAAAATGTTGATCGTGTTGTAAAATTATACTTTTATTGTTAATAACTTTTGCGAAAAAATTGTTTCTCGTGTCCAAAACTTGGGAAAATGTATTTTTACATAAAAGCTATAAAAAAACATATATATAATGGAAAATACAGCATGTAATTATGGAATTAAAAAAATTACCCTGACAAAAGTATTCAAATTTCCAAACTTATATTGCACAAAAAGGAATAGAAATCATATACGTGCACATATTCTGTGAGCAGATCAGAAAGAATTAAATTAATCGAAAATACAGCATGTAAGAATGGAATTAAAAATAACCATGAGAGGTGTGTCTATGCTCGAATTAAGAGGAATTTAAAAAATTGAAAAAATGTTCGTCTGCATGGAACACATCTTCCGTCGGAAAATTAGCACATTCAAAAAAATTAAATAATTCTCATTCTTTCATTTGAGTCTGGAAATACTAATTTTTCTGAATTCTTCTCTTCTTACCGGGGTATTATTTAAAACCATAGTTTTTACTATTTGACTTTTATTACCATAACTTAACCTGTTTTTATGAAGCCTGATGAAGTTGGTAAACCAATAGCCAACGAAACGTTACTAAAATTTCGTCATAACGAAGAATTTTCTTGTTTTTATTTTACCCTCATTGATCGCAAACCAACTTCTTTTATAATAATAACTATGGAGGGTGACATTAAAAATTCTTTAATGATTTTGACAGTATGTGGATGAAATTTTGGATATGCGTTGTTTGAAAATTCATTAATCAACGGCGAAAATTTCACTCCCTTTTACCGTGTAGATTTTGAAAAAAAAAATGTTGAAATTTCCATGGCTCTTATGAGGAATGGAATATTTTTTCTTGTAGATTCCAATTGCGTATCACGTTTTCGATGAAAAAATTAGTCCGCACAACTCTATTAGAATTAATATCTAATTTTTGTAGAATTTTTTTCTTTGCAGTTTTCTACAAAAATGCGATTATAATACAAAATTGCCAATTCCCTCTTAGAAACATCACTTGAGATTCAGGTTTGGCAACATCGCAAGCTCCATGTGTCTTCATCGACATACAGAATCATACTTTTGGAAAACTTTTGTTGTGGGTTTCAGTATTTCTTGGTTAGGTTAGATGCAGTTCATAAACACAAAAACATTTTGGAATACGCGATAGGCTACAATGGGCATATGCAGCATAAATAGCTCAAAGCTGTCTGCTATATGTGCCGACTATGCACGACGTTGCCAGATCTAAATATCACTAAACATTATCTGAGCGCTGTGACGTTAGTTGCACAAAGAACATACCTGCAGTTAACTTCAATTACTTTTCAAGTGTAAGTACACTCGAGATTTCCTGTAACAAGGCCTCCCTTTTACGAGCGCGTCACGCCTCCCTGTAACGAGCAGACGATCGACCTCTCTTCCCCCACTACTGAGGAATGAAGCGCGCTCGAATTTGTAACGCTGTATTTTTGGCAAATTTCCCAATTTTTCATCCCGTTTTCCAAATTTGTCAAAATTTCCATTTTTTTATTCATTGTCAAGACTTCTTTTTTTCTGAAAATATTCAAAAGTACACCTGATAAGCATAAATATTTTTATTATTATATTATTATATTTTTAGTATTTTGAGTACATACCGTCAAATAAGTTAATTCCATGTTCAATACTCACAGAAATCTTTTTTATACGCTTTTAACTACGTAAATAAATTATTCACATGGCCTCACTGACAGACTGGCTGCGCGCATTATATAATACACATAACAGCGCATAGCAGAAAGTAGGATATGGAGGGGATCCCTCTCGCGCTCGTTGCAGAGAGGTCTCCGATGCTCGAGCTTCTCGTTATAGGGAATCTCGAGTGTACTACCTTAAGCAATCTTGAAATAAATAGTACAGTAAAACCCCGTTTGTCGCGACACCTTCCAATCGAATGCCTTCCGTTTATCGTAAATACGGAGGGGCTCCCACTCCTCCACCACCAGCCTGACCAACTGGTTGTCGGCGCATGCGCCTCAACGATTAGTTTTGCGCGCGTTCGCTGCTTATCACTGTTTACAGTCGTGTTTCCATAACCTTGCATCACAAATTTAAAAGTTAGGTGTATTCCCGCCTATCCTTAAGAATCACGTGACCTCCCCTTCTACTAATAGGAGGGGGAAAAATGGTAGAGTTTATTGTGATAAACGGGAGAGGCAAGTTGCAATAAATGGGAGTTGCAATAAACGGGTGTTGCGAGAAACGGGGTTTTACTGTATTTTATTAATTGGTCACTAGGCAGCGCTTTCATTTTTGGCGGTAAATTTAAAATAAGAGATGGATATTTTATATTTTTTCCATTGATTTCTCGTTATAAAAATTAACATTTCACCCCGACTTTGACGCGCTAGGTGGTTGCCTATTTCGCCCATATGGTAGAGCCGGCCCTGCTAATTGTCATTGGCTGAAAGCGATGAATATACATTTCTTCACATTTTTTGACAAGATAATAATCTTCTTGTAGCAGGTGTTTGATATTCGTGCTTGTAAATAACATCAGAATAAATAAAACGTAACGTTTTCTTTAGTGCAATGATCGTAATTACAACGTGATGTACATTCTAATTATAAAACGGCCCAAGAGAGACTTGGTATGTCGATGAGATTCAGTTATATTCGAACCTAATTAAAGATTACAGAAAAATGTAAATATATTCCTACAACAAAGCGCTATGTATGTTGTAATATATTTAAATATCATGTTATTAAAAATGTATCATTCGAAAACTAATTTATTTTGCACTAAAAATAGTTGGTCCAAGTAATTAGTTTGTTTTGTGCGCAGGTGTATTATTTTTCTATTAACATTTTCTCAGTGGGTTCGGCCTGTGCAGGTCGTTATGTTATCTTATGATTCACAACCTTAAGAATACATTATATGTATATACTTCGTGTTCTCAACGTGGAACAAAAATTTGTCTTGCGGAAATTTTTTTCTGATGATCATTCTTGCATAAAATGTTAACCTTATGAAGTAATCGTTTTTTATTTAATAATAATTCTTTCCAAATAATCTGTTATGGTAAATTATTTAAAATTATTAAATCTTATGATTTAACAATCAATATATTACCATATAGTGACAACCATATTTTTATGAATTAAGTATAGTGATAAATGTATAAACTGAAAATAAATCATTTCTTTAAATCAAAGTAAGTCTTTCGAATAAATAATTTTATCTAATTCAAATAAATCAATTTTTAAATCAAAGAAAGTCTTTCAAATAAATAATTTTATTTATTTCAAATAAATCATTTCTTTAAATCAAAGAAGATCTTTCGAATAAATAATTTTATTTAATTCAAATAAATCATTTCTTTAAATCAAAGAAAGTCTTTCGAATAAATAATTTTATTTAATTCAAATAAATCATTTCTTTAAATCAAAGAAAGTTTTCGAACAAATAATTTTATTTAATTCAAATAAATCATTTCTTTAAATCAAAGAAAGTCTTTCGAATAAATTATTTTATTCAGTTCAAATAAACCATTTCTTTAAATCAAAGAAAGTTTTCAAACAAATAATTTTATTCAATTCAAATAAATCATTTCTTTAAATCAAAGAAAGTCTTTCGAATAAATAATTTTATTTAATTCAAATAAATCATTTCTTTAAATCAAAGAAAGTTTTCAAACAAATAATTTTATTTAATTCAAATAAATCATTTCTTTAAATCAAAGAAAGTCTTTCGAATAAATTATTTTATTCAATTCAAATAAACCATTTCTTTAAATCAAAGAAAGTTTTCGAACAAATAATTTTATTTAATTCAAATAAATCATTTCTTTAAATCAAAGAAAGTTTTCAATCAAATAATTTTATTTAATTCAAATAAATCATTTCTTTAAATCAAAGAAAGTCTTTCGAATAAATTATTTTATTCAATTCAAATAAACCATTTCTTTAAATCAAAGAAAGTTTTCGAACAAATAATTTTATTTAATTCAAATAAATCATTTCTTTAAATCAAAGAAAGTTTTCAATCAAATAATTTTATTTAATTCAAATAAATCATTTCTTTAAATCAAAGAAAGTCTTTCGAATAAATTATTTTATTCAATTCAAATAAACCATTTCTTTAAATCAAAGAAAGTTTTCGAACAAATAATTTTATTTAATTCAAATAAATTATCGCAATATTCACTAGTTATTTTTTTCATATTCTAGAAATAAAGATCGCTGATGAGGACTCCAATCAGAATCGAAACGTTTGATTAAAACTACTGTTTTTTTCATTTATGGACCCTAAAGCCAATTATCCAACATTACAAATATTGTTATTGTGGGTCGATATAATTCCTGTTCAAAATATAAAGAGTCTTTCAAACAAATAATTTTTTTTTATTTAATCAAATCTTTTTTCTGAGTGTAGGTCGTGAAAGTAATTTTCTTAAATTAGAAATAACTCATTATTTGTTTCACAAAATTCAAGAGTTTTTAACTTGAAACCAAGATGACGAGGTCACGTAAAATCTTATGTAAATACTCTTCATTAATTTTGCTGCTGATAATTATCGGTTGGTATCGAAATAATTATTACATCCTCCACTTGGGAAATTGCCTGACCAAGCAAATGCGGTATTTTCTGAACACGCAGATAGAAATTTCAGTGAGAAAGAGAGTTCTTTGGAGGAACAAAATAAAACATATATTATATTTGTCATATTTTCTTCGGTGCGTTTCATTTTGTTTTTTTGTTTTTATTGTTGCATTCCGAAATAAGAAACTTGATTCACTTTCTACGAATAACTATGTAATGCATTCCGTACATTATAAATGGTGCTAACAAAACAATTTATAACAAAGAAGATTCAAAGATTTACCAATCGATCATCATGCTCTAAATAAGGAAGAGTTATGTATGCTGAATTGATTAGAAGATGGCGTATCATTATATGAATCTGTTTAGTAATACTATCGATAATTGTATGAGAATTTTATTTGCAATGGAATCGTTTCATAAATTAAACCTCAAGTATTTTTTTTGCACTAATATTGGCCTTGTAATTTTTTTTCTTGGATGCTTTTTTACTTTGAACAAGTGCATCAAAAAAAGCATAAATAATAATACTAATTAAATATCAGAGCCAAGGAACTTCGTTTATTATATTTCCAAGGATATAGAGAAAAAATTCTTCATGGATACATTTTTCTACTTTTTAATTATAAATAAAGGCCTGTATAGTCAAGTTGTAAAATTGTGAGAACACAAAGAAATTCGAATTTTTGGAAATATATGGAATTGATTTGTAAATTTGAACGTTTTAAATATATTTAACACTAGAACACTAGACTGGTCCGTTTTTTTAAATTTTTACAGAAAATTATCCTCAGAAATTTTTTTGGAAAAATGTATCTATTATTTACAAACATTTAAAATTTTTATACTCTGAAACTTAAGACTGACGAATAAAATTAAGGGCTGCACGTTGAAATTCATTCAGTTTTAAGAAAGTTGCAAATATTTGAAAATGTGTGGAGTCTTAGTGACCTTTTTTCGTGTTTATAAAAGTCTTTTTGCATTTATGTTCCAGGATTAAAGTTTTATACTCAATCGGATTTCCATTAATTATTTTTCTAATGAAAGAAAAGATCATTTGTATAAAACAAATA
The DNA here is from genome assembly GCA_030998225.1 of Diplolepis rosae. Lineage (NCBI taxonomy): Eukaryota > Metazoa > Arthropoda > Insecta > Hymenoptera > Diplolepididae > Diplolepis > Diplolepis rosae. The sequence continues at coordinate 6,271,238 of JAPYXD010000727.1, read as the reverse complement.
TCTTAATCTGTAATTTTACAATTTTTTAAAAATCAGTATAAAATTTAAAAAATATATTTTTTTAAAAGAATAATAATTATTATGTTTATACATATATGTTAATACTTACAGAGTTTTTGAGTGTTTAGAAATTATAGAGAATTAATACTTATATATGCACTCAATAATCAGTGTTCTAAGAATTCGATGTGTCAAGGCGAAAGAGGCATTCATACATATTATCAGTAATTTTGCACTGTATGTGTGGCATTTGCATCAAATATATTAATTATTTTCATCTTATTTATTAATCATAAAATTAATTGAATCTCAAAAAAAATGGTAAAATTTTCCTTACTGTTTATTTTTTATCATATAATTAGTTTCTTACAAACAATAAATATCTCTTCGTGTTATTATTAAGTACTTCGTAACAAAAATTAATTATGAATAATTATTTAATAATTTGTATGGCCTACTCCTAGTGAATGTTCGTTGGGATTGCTTGGGAGCATTACGGGAAACCTGCCTACAGGGGCTACGAAAGAATTGGATACTAAAGATTCTCAGTTTATGGAAATGAAGATGAATAAAAAGGAAAATATCTATAAAATTAAGACTTGTATTTACATTCAGTTACAAATTTTCTCTAATTTATAATTTAAAATATAAATATTCTATTATTATATAGCACATAATTCAATTTAAAAAAACCATTATAATGTTTCAAAGTGCTACTGCAATATTACAACAAATTCGTTCACTTATTTGTAAAATTTGTGAAAATCAGTTCCAGATAATTTAGAGTCTATAAATCATAAATATCTATAGCCTACATTGTGATCTTTATTTCCTCTTACATTCTCCCACTAGTTATCTCTATTAGCACACTCTTGAAGGTAGTCCTGAATAGTATATGATTCAGATAGTTCAGTCTTCGAAATCTTTTTGCTTATCGTTAGTCGAAACCTGTGTTCGTTAAAACATTTATATTTGAAAAGAGTGACGTCATGAAGCAGAAAATTATAAAACAGTGCGAGTGAACTTGAAAACCAAAGGATTTTTAATATTTTTATGCAAAAAAAAACATATATATGTATATATTAGGGTGTGACAAAAAAACGCGATATTTTTTTTCTTTCACGAAAACTTGAATATATCGTACACTGAGAAAAAAGATTTGATTGAATCAAAGAAAATAATTTGTTTGAACGACTTTCTTTGATTTAAAGAAATGATTTGTTTAAATGAAATAAAATTTGTTTGATTCAAACAAAATATCTTTGAACCAAATAAATATTTGATTGAATCAAATTAATTTTTCTTCAAAACAAAGAAATTAATGCATTGATATATGGTCAAAGATATAATTTGTTTGATTTAAGGCAGAAATTTATTTGATTCGAACAAATATTTATTTGGGCCAAAGATATTTTGTTTGATTCAAACAAATTTTGTTGCATTTAAACAAATCATTTCTTTAAATCAAAGAAAGTCGTTCAAACAAATTACTTTCTTTGATTCAATCAAATCTTTTTTCTCAGTGTAGAACATGTCTAAACAAAAATTCTGTCCAAAGCACAGCTCGTAATTTCAATTTTAAGAGATTTCTCATCGTACCTAAAGTTTTTCCATCATTTAAATAACACAGATTATAGGTATTTTCTACATTATTTCCTTCCGCAAGCTATGATAAAATTGTTTTTTCATTAAATAAATGAGTAAACCTTATTTAGAATTAAATTCTCTAGAAAAAATTCTATTGAGTCGAATTCCTATCATCAATATTGCATTTTCTACCGAGCCTCAAAATTTTAATTTCTAAAAATTTTGAATTTTTCGGAATTTTTAAGCTAAACTATTTAAGATAGGTCAAAAAGTTAAACAGCAATTTTGTAGTACATTTAGTCCTGTACAAAAAAGTTTCTAATGAAGTTTTTGTATCATGAATATTTACTAAGTTACAGATTCTCAAATTTCTACTAAACTTTTCGTGCTACCATCAATAGTTTACTTGATTAAACTTAAAAATGAAAAAATTGATATGAATATTTGATGAAAAAATAATTTTATCATAGCTTGCGGAAAAAACTTTAGGTACGATGAGAAACCTCATAAAATTGATATTACGAGATGTGTTTGGACAGAATTTTTGTTTAGACATGTTCTACATTATTTTCAAGTTTTCGTGAAAGAAAAAAATATCGCGTTAATATTTTTCAACTATTTGCATAAATTAATATTTTTAAGCTTTCTTTTGGTTTTATTAAAAATTATCAATTTTATTTTGAACAAGGATTATACCTTAAAGATCCTCAATACTTTGTATATTCTGGCAATAAATTATCTCTCTAAATCTGAATCAGTCAAATTTTCACTGATTGAATCAGTGATTTGCCTTTTCACTGAATCATCACTGATGGAAACAATATTTTTCACTGTTAAATCAGTTAATTTTCATTGTTTCATTAGTGAAAACAATATTTTCTACTGTTAAATCACTTACTTTTCACTGAAGTAATCAGTGAAATTTGACTGATTTGCAGTAACCTCTTTTTAGCTATTTGAATCAGACAAATTTCACTGATAATCAGTAGATTTTGACTGATTCATATTTAGAGAGTACGTCACCAGAAACAGCGCTAATCTTTAAAATTGTTCCAGAAAGTTATTAGTTCGAGAAAAAATAACAGTATTATTACTAAAACGATTTAATTTAATTTTTCGCTAAAAGTTTCTTTTCGTCTAATAACTATTGCACACAGAAAAGATATTTGATTGAATCAAAAAAATTATTTGTTTGAAACACTTTCTTTGATGTAAAGAAATGTTTTGTTTTAATGAAATAAAATTTGTTTGATTCAAACAAAATATCTTTGGACCAAATAAATATTTTTTCGAATCAAATAAATTTCTGCCTTAAATCAAACAAATCATTTTCATTGATTCAATCAAATCTTTTTTCTGAGTGTGCGTTCTGAAATCTAGAGTGCGCTAGTGCCGCGAACTAACGCAAGAGGGTCGAATGTTTAAAATGAATTTTAATTTGTGCATAAAAGTGATTTTATGAATGTTCTGTGAAGTTCGGAACAATGAGTGAATAATAAATATGAGTATTTATTGAAAACAAAGTGTTTCAGATAGAATTTTCATCGTATACAGTGAAAAAACATGTTTCTGTTAAAACTGCTTTTCTCAACAAAAAAAAACAATTATTTTACCATGCCATGCAAATTTCAAGACATTGTAAGCTTGAATGAACTTACATTTGAGTATAATGAGAGAAATTTGGCCGAGAATGAGTAAAAAATATGTACTACTGCATCCAAATGAAACCAAGAATTTCAAATTTAAATTTAAAATCTCAAAAATATTTTTTTCCAAGTTGCCAGCATTGTGACAGACATCGGTGTCAAATTTCATGTCATTATCATCATTGGTTCAATAGTGACGCTCGTTTTTGTGAACAACATAAAGTGTTTTTTTCGATTTTTACCAATTTTTACAATGAAGATTTTAAAAGTTATAACACGATTCCCGGTTCAAATACGAATTCTAACCTAACTTTTAAGTTACACTTTTTTAGATAGTAACTATTTCATGTATAAAATGACAAAAAATTACTTAGAGTTTATATTTACGTCAAAATAAGTTCATATAAGCTTTTAATTTCTTGAAACTTACTTAATGTGGTGAAATAATTGTTCTTTTTTAGTAAAACAGTTTAAACAGAAAACGTGTTTTTTCTGTGTATACGATAAAAATCCTATCGGAAATATTTTGTGTGTGATAAATATTTATTTTTATCACTCACTTATTGTTCTGAACTTCACAGAACAATCATAAAACCACCTTTATACACAAAGTAAAATTCATTTCAAACATTCTACCCCCTTTCGTTAGTCCACATTTTAGCCGCATTAAAATTATAGATGGCGTCTTGCAGGTCTACGGGCCCCAATAACTTGTTAAAAAAGAGAATCAAAAATATACAACATTTTCAGACTAGAAGTCATTTTTTGACCTTTTATCAAACCTCTTCCCTCATCAAGAAGTGATATAATAAAGTGAAAGATAGTTGCGAAAGCAGTAAATATGACATGAAATCAATCAAAATGTTACATAGTCGGCAGATAACTCGACATAAGGATATGAAGCACACGACTAGTTTGTCGGAAGCGGCTAATATAATTACAAGAACAGAAATGTATATCACATATTTACAATGGGTAACCAAATTATTATACTCACTTTGTTTTTGTAAGCCGCATAAAATCTCCTTATATTGACAATACACATATTAACATTTTTCCCTGAACATATAAGGTGTCAAAATTATGCATAAAACGACCTCAAGATGAAGTGTTTTTGTCCATTTTTGAGGAAAATATTGTGGAAAAAGTAAAAATTTCAAACTTTTCATACATTATGAATAATTCCGGAAATAATTGATGTTTTTTAATGTTCTTCAACTCATTTTGAAGGTAAATTCACGCAGAATGTAAAAGCGTGCCAAAAAGGTTATAATAATTTTCCTTCAGATTCATAAAAAATCTAAACTTAAAACAAAAAAGGCATAATAGGGGAGAAGCGGCGAAATTGGCGCACCTAATAGAAAGTGCGAGTTTAAAAAGAAAGTATATGATTAAAAATTATGAAAAAATATTTATTTAATAGCTGGATATCTTTTCTATACTTTCCAATGGATAAAGATTGCATTGAAAATTATTAAAGCAGGTTTTTATTCAGATTTCCGAAGGACTGCACCTGCGTCAATTTACCCGCCATGTCGGGTAAATTGACGCACTAATATTATAATCTTCTCTTGTCACGTATTAGTTATATTTTCATAGATTTAGAATTACATTTCAGTAGCAAAGGTTGATGAAAAGAGGTAGTTATAATTTGAAACTAAATTTGAGATAGTATATCAAGATATGTGAAGTTTTTTATACCTTTATTCACATAAACCAGCCAAAGTTAAAATATATTTTATATTTTTACAATAAAATACTGGCAATTGTGGATATTTAAGTGAATATTCAAATGGAAATCATTTTTATAGAGAATTATTTGAATTTGTAATCAGAAGTATATACAATTATTAACTTTAGAAGACTCATAAATAATAGAAACAATCAATCAAAAATACAAATTTTTTACTCAGATTGCTTTCACATCTTAAAATCGAGAAAACTTTCAAAACACTGTCAGACTGCAAATTAATTATTAAAAATCGCGTTTAAAATGCCTTAATACCTCAAACTTAAAAAAAAAATTTAACCACAGATTGTTCAAATGAATATAACCTTACAAAGTCGTTACATCAGTTTTGCGAACCACATTACCTCCCATGTCACAAAAAATCTTAAGAAAAAGATTAGCAGAAAAGTCCAGCAACATTCAAATGTATATATCTATATATTAATAATTGTGTACTTACTATCTTCTTTATATTTTCAATCATAAACATCCGAGCACTTGACTTCAGTCACCGGTTTCCAGAAACACAACACGTGTGCCAACTTCGCCTCTGATTTGAATCTCGTATGCGCCAATTTTGCCGCAAGTGTATCGTTCATTAATTAAATACTTTTTACGTAAAATGCTTATTTTTTCATAAAAATATTCTATCCTAATCGTAAGATTAAATATCAAAGATTATAAAATCGTTGCATTAATCTAATTCACCTTGAATTACTATTATTTAACGATTTAACTCAATGGCTTCGAACATAACCATTATGCCAAAAAACGATTAATCGCAATAAAACTGTATTAAGCAATTAGATTTTTATAATGTTTTCTATCAAATACATATCATACAAGAATGCACACGATAGAACTATTTTTATTTTTTGTTATGTTATCATTTTCTGAAAAATAGGGTGCGCCAATTTTTACGAATCTAGGGGAAAATTTGTATAACTTTTTTAGCACATTTTTTACATGCTATTGGGTTGTCCCAGAAGTAAATGCCGATTTTTTCATACAAATTAAACACATTTTTTTAAATAGAAGGAATGAACTTTAATCAATGATATATTGTCCATTTTGTTCAATGATCTTTTGCCACCTTTCTGGTAACTTCATGATTCCAAGCTAATAGAACTTCTGGCCTTTATCGGCAAAAAACTGAACCGAGTGCGATTTCACAGCTTCATCATCATTGAAAATTTTACCATTCAAGGAGTTCTTTAAAGATCGAAATAAATAGTAATCTTATTGTGCAAGGTCAGGGCTATATGGTGCATGTAACATCACTTCTCAACTAAGCTTTAACCATTTTTGGCGAGTGGCTAAAGATGTGTTGTGTAGCGTTGTCATGTTGAAAAATTACACCTTTACGATTGACCATTGCTGGCCATTTTTCTTTGACAACTGCATTCAATTTGTTCAGCTGACGACAGTAGAAATAGAAATTAATTGTTTGGTTCCTTGGAAGCAGCTCAAAAAATACCACACCTTTCCAATCCCACCAAACAAACAGCATAATCTTTTTTTTTATGCAATTCAGTTTTCGATGTTGTTTGTAGTGGTTCATCACGCTTGGATCACGATCGTTTTCGAACGACGTTATTCTAAACAATCCACTTTTCATCACCAGTGATAATTAGTTTCGAAAAAGGATTGAATTCATTGCGTTCAAGGGGGGAGACTCATTTAGAGGGTAAAAAAATGCATATTTTGCAAATAGTCTTAATCGTTAGTAGGCATATCTAAAAATATTTTTATGAAGTTTTAGATCAAAATTTGAAATACTTCCTTAGCTATAGCCTTTGGCACACCGAGCGTACACAAGGCCAGGTGAACGCGCTTGGGATCTTTGAAGGCCCTTTTTCTCGAAACCGTATTTTTGAAAACTGCGGGCGTGATTAGAAAAATTTTTATCAACGGATTTAATCGAACCAGGACTTTTTTAAAAGCTTATCAATAGAGTTTCCGTTTGAACTAAAAAAATTACATCAAAAGTTATGATAAATAGTTTTTTAAAGTATATAAACTTTAAAATTTTGTTTAAAAAATGAAACTTTTATTTAAAAAACCACCAAATTTTCAAATTTTGAAAATTTCAATAATATTTTTAGTTCAAATAGGAGGTATTCTCATGTAGTTTCAGAGTTTTTTTGGTTTATGTGTTTCAGATCAAAATTGCGACCGCTATCACGCCCGCAATGGAGGTCGTCTGGCAGCGCAGTGCTGTAAACAAAAATGCTTTTGTATTATAAAGCATGATAATTTGACAGTAACAAATTTTTTTTTCATAGGTCTTCATCCTCTGGAATGTACCTGTAAAGTTGCTTTATCGATATTTGTAATATACTCATACACGCAAAATTTCTATTTGTCCTAAATTTAGGCGTCCTAAACGAGTCTCCCCCCTTAAGGTAGTTTTCATCCACGAAAATTAGACCTCAGGCAAAAATAGATAATTTTGCTTTCAAGAATAGCAATATTATTACTGAAGGAATGATTTGATAGAAAAAAGATTATTTTACATGAAAAAAATTTGAAACACAGAAAAATAATTTTATTAATAAATTTTACTTTTGACCCAACTTTTTTTCTTATTGCTTCTTACCAAATTTTAAAAAATTATGAGATTCTAATAAATCATGAATCATTTTTCCAGAGAAAAGATTTCCCACAACTTCACCGTTTCTGATTTTTATAAATAAATTCTTTAATGGCTGAAACCATTAAAAAAACATTTTCCAAATCGAAATTTTTATAAACAAATTGCTGAATTTGATAATAATTTATTCATGTTCGAAAATTCGAAATGGTTTAGTTGTAGGCAATCTTTTTCTGGAAAAAGTGATTTTTAATTTATTAAAATCGCATAATTTTTTAAAATTTTGGTAAGAAGCGATAAGAAAAAAAGTTGGGGCAAAAATAAAATTTATTAATAAAATTATTTTTCTGTATTTCAAATTTTTTTCATGGAAATCAATCTTTTCTCTTTCAAAATATCCCTTCAATAATAATATTGCTATTCTTGAAAGCAAAATTATCTATTTTTGCCTGAGGTCTAATTTTCGTGGATCAACTACCTTTAGAAGCAAATCACAAGCGTTGATGCGTTTTGTTAAATGAATTTCCTTCAATTCATGTGGAATCCAAATATCAAGTTTTTTAACGAGTCCAAGACATTGTATATGACGTTCGATTGTTGATTTTGATATTTTTAACATTTCTTTAATTTCTCGGACATCAGTTACATGACGACCCGAATCGATTATGGCTTTGATTTAGTCATCATCAACTTCATTTGGCCGACCTGAACGTTGCTCATCTTTGAGTGAAAAATCTCCAGAACGGAATTTATCAAATGAAATTCGACACTGTCTGTCTTTTAAGGCTTTCTCGCCATACATATCACGTAACCTTTTAGCAACTTATGCTGTGTTCTTTCCTTTACGCAAATAAAAAAGCAAAATATGACGAAAATTCTCGTTTTTACACTCTATCTTAAAGTTTATGCCAAACTAACAACAGCAAACGAAATTACGCGTAATTTGTTTGTAAAGCGAGCTAAGAGTGACAGCTGACAAATGGCAGAAGTAAAAAATCATGACATTGAAAGAAGCCATTCAAAAAGATGGTCAAAGACATCTATATGTGAAATCGGCAATTACTTCTGAGACAACCCAATACGTGAATTTATCTTTAAAATTAGTCGAAAAAGATCTACACGCAGAAAAAGAAATTGTAGAATCAAAAGATGTCATCTGCTGGAATAGGGACAGCAGATTTTTTTGTAATATTTACAGATTTCTCTGTTGGATTTACAGATTGTTTGTAAACTCAACAGAGTAATCTGTAAAATCTACAGACATGTCTGTTAGAATTACGGATTTCTCTTTTTTCTTGAAATCCGCAATTCTAACAGGCATGTCTGTAAATTTTACAGGTTCATCTGTTGAGTTTACAAACAATCTGTGAATCTAACAGAAATATCTCTAAATATTACAAAAAATCTGCTGTCCCTATTCCAGCAGATGTCATCTGCTGATTCTACAGTTTTTTTTTTCTGCGTGTAGAAACATCAATTATTTTGTGAATTATTTTTAATTTAAGAAAAGTTTTGAAATTTGTAATTTTTCCGCAATATCTTTCTCAAAAATTGACAAAAACACTTAATATTGAGGTCGGTTTATACATAATTTTGACGTCTTTCAATTTATTTTTAGGAGAAAATTTTACTATGTGTATTGTCAATATTAGAAGAGTTTATGCGACTAACAAAAACAAAGTGCGTTTAATAATTTGGCCGCCCACTATAGTTTCACAAACGTCTATTTGCTCATTAAACTTCCAATTAATATTTTTCGCAACATTTTCTTATAAATAATCTTATAAGTACTGTGTGTGAAAAACTTCTTTTATTTTTTCATTCATTAGACTTAAATTTTCTTTTAAAAAGCTTATTTCGCTTGGGTGAAAAATTACCTTTAATTTTAGTAAAAGACACGAGGCGAAAAAAATGGCTTATTTCCCAAAATTAGACGAGAAGCATCCATACTTGGCAATTGCAGCGCTTCGTATGTCCCAGAAACCACGAGAAATAAACATTACGGCTGGGAGAGTTTATTGGAAATTCGCTGCTTTCAATTTTATTCATAATAAAACCAGGTGATATGACAGAAATGTTATTTTTTTATGAGGAATGCGTAAAGGTTTTTGGTCCGAATGGTCTTGAATCGTGAATTCAAAATTAATATGGCTGTGATAAATAGCATGATGTTGAATTGTTTTTAATGCAAATAGTGAATGCTGGAAGATTTTTCAAATATAATGGATATGGTCGCAGGAATTTTATTAATTTCAAAAAATGTTATTTATGTATAAAAATGTGTATACAACAAATATATGAATTTTTATTATATATAATTCTATTAAATTATAGACTATACATTTATTTCCAATCCGAACTATTTTATTTTATAAAATGAGTAGAAAAATATCCATGTTTACGTAAAAATATTGGGATTGCAAAAAAAGTTTCATTTAATAAGACACACAATTTTAGGCAATTATATTTGATTGTTGGGAATTACTTTCAAGTTATGTATTATCATCCTGAAATGAAATTATTAATTCGCAATCTATCAACTTCTGCATGTTTTATCATTGGTATTCTGCATATAAAAGCATGATTCCAATATTTTTGGAGCTTTTCTTTGTTTCTGGCTCATAAAAATAATTAATTTATTGAATGTATTATATTAACATGGAAATTATTTTTTTTCAGAATTCAGGAGGAGGATGGAGGATTCTTTGAGAATTTGGGAACACTTCTTGCAGAAAAAGTACGAGTCCAACAGCTTGAAGAAGGACCAATTCCAGAAAAAATAAATCTTGCTGAACACAATGAAGATGAAAAAGAAGAAACAGTCAGTATTGCTGAAAGTATGGAGGAAACCTCTGAAGCTTTACTGGAAAGCGACAGCGATAGAGATGAAACGGAAATCGTTCAAAATTTCATGATTGAGTCCATCGGATGGAATGTAAGTACATAAATTTAAAATGAAAAGTTTACAATTTCTGTTTTTTTTTCTGTTTAAATCAGAAACCAAAAATAAACAAAAAAATTCGGCTCGCAATTTTTAAGTGAAAAAAATTTTATTTTCAAAGAATTTGAAAACCTGTAGAAAAAGAGACGCTTTCAATTTGACAAAAATTTCGAACTCAACCATCTAATTTGGAAAAAATTCTTTATCTTTAATATGTGTTTCAATTTTCATAATAAATATGGAATTATATAATAAACTTAAGCTATTCTTGGACACTTTTTGTGTCTGAGTAAATATATATTCAACATTAAAATCAGAAATTACATTGACCCACAATAATTTATGCATGTTTTATCAGATTGGCTTTAGGGTCATAAATAAAAAATTGGATGTCATTCAGAGGTTTCGGCTTTGATCGAAGCTCTCACCAGTGATTTGTTTTGAATCTAAAAAATACAAAAAAAGAAGTTGTTAACTTACGATTTCTTTGATAGAAAAATTAGGAATTAACACTTTTTCATATGAGTTGATAAAAAAATTTTTTTGTATATGAATCAAATAAACATTTTTTTGAATCAAATAAATAATGTTAATAAAATAATTTCTTTTATTTAAGAAAGGCTAAAAAGATGATTTCTTAATATAAAATAAATTTATATTTGTTCTAAAGGTGTTTTTACTTCGAATTGAAGAAATGAAGTTAAAAACACAATTTGTTAAATTTAAATAAAACTTTTTTCTAGGTGTATTTAATATTAATATATAAACTTATATTTTCTAAATCATTTAAATCAATTATGCCAATCATCAAAAGAGTGTTCCTTTTTGTCAGAATATATTTTCAAATTTAATATAAACGTATTTCTAATTTTACAATATCTATTTTTATACGAACAGTCGGAATTTTGACTAATTTTGGCGCGAAATTTTTAAATGACTATCTTTCCTTTTCTTATGTGTATATTCTTATGTATAGGGATTAATTTAACTCCGTGAAATTGTTAATGGCCTTTCGACTAGCATGTGATAATGAGGTGAGATTACAACCACGTTTCGTGGTCACAAATCAGAATCTACAAAAATATCAAGCGCAGACGAGTGCGCGAAGACAAGAAGTGATTTGTTTAAAATCGAAAGATCATTCCTAATGCTTCGATGCAATTAATCAGCTTCAATGCTTTTAATTCGATGCAGACATGATTTTTCATGGCACCGTGGGAAATTGATTTTACTGATTTATCAATCAATATTCATATTCTCGAATTGCATAGATCCTTAAGGGGATCCGACACCTTTAATATTTTTATTTTTTGAGTTCCGACCTTCCATATAATTTTTTTATGTTTAGTACCTTTATTAAGGAAGCTTTTGGAGTTTTCTAAAAATTTCACCTTTATGTATTTTTAAACTAAACATTTTGAGTTTTTTGGGCATTTTTGACATTTTTTTACCTTGAATAACTTTTTTCTTTTTTAACCAATTGTCATGATTCTTTTTATATTTTATTCCTTAGAATGTATAGCAAATTTTGGAGTATGGAAAGCACTCTACCTAAAAAAATAACTACACAATTTTTTATTCTTATAATTTGTGATTATTTATTTTTTTGTAACTTTTTCAGTCATGTTACCTTATTTTCCATAACGAAAAAGTTGCTGCACATTGTAAGGAAAAAAATAAAAAAAGAATCATGACAATTGGCTAAAAAAGAAAAAAGTTATTCAAAGTAAAAAATGTCCAAAAAAATGCCCCAAAAACGCAAAATTTTTAGTTTAAAAATACATAAAGGTACTGAAATTTTTGAAAACCCCCAAAATATTCAAAAATAAAGTTACTAAACATAAAAGAAATTATATGGAAAATCTAAACTCAACAAATAAAAATATTAAAGGTGTCGGATCCCCTTAATTATTAATTACAAATATATGTTGATGTTGATAGTTGGTTTTAGGGTCCAAAGTTGGGTACATTTCGTGTACATTCTGAATAATCAATTTTGACCAATCAATTATGAATTGTCCAGACATTGCGATATATCTTTTAAAGCCTTTAAAAAATGTATTCTGTTTATTGAATAATTTAGTTTATTAATTTAATTATTTATTCAATCTATTTACTATTTATTTTCTATTTAAATATAAGAAAGGGAGCAAATGTTTCTTCAGGTTTGCTTTGATTCTTTATTCTTTTATTGCAGGATACTTTTATTGATAGTTATATAATAGATTTGTTTTTCAAAAGATATTATTATATACAAAGGGAAATGCTTTGTCTATTATTTTGTAGTAATCTCTCTTGAGTTTGCACAGGCACGTGCAGAGGGGTCTGAAAAATAGTGCAAACGTAATCCATCATCGTGAAATCAAATGATGTGTTATCAGCACTTGAAGTGGAAATATTCACGTGCATCCCGTTGCGTGGGTTTTTGGTCTTGAACTTCATAGTTTTCACCTCAAAGATCTCAAGGCCATTCTATCAAATTTGCATCTCAATTAGTTTAAACAGATCATTTCATCCGACGAACAAATGAATTTCTCGAAATAAAATATTCATCTAGATCTTTAATTTAAATAAAAAGATCATATTATACATTAATGATAATATTGAGTCTGTCTCTAAATATAAAAGTTACTCAATTAATATAAGGGGCCATCCATGAATTAAGTAAGACATTTTTTGCCAATTTTGGACTCCTCTCTCCCTCCATCTAATAAATTGGAAACTAATAGTTTTGAACCCTCTTCCCAGTCCTACGTTATATAACTTAAAGAATATTCGCGTCAAATGATTCTCATTTTAAATGCATCAAATAACGGCTCCAATAATTTGAAATGTGACAAGAAAAGTTTAGCTATATTCTACATCTTTTTTCAGTACCTTTATTTTTAACAACTTTGGACTTTGATTTGAAAATTTCAAAGCATAATTATCTACTTTCTGTAGACGAAGAAACCTAAGTTTACAATTTTTGCTAAACTACGTTTCAATTTAGGGAAAAACGTGTGCTGAAATTAATACTGAACTTCAGATGAATTATATCATCATTTAGTATAGATTGTATCAAACTTTACTATAACCTACTTTAAAGTTTCATATCATTATTCGAACCTCTAGTATTTTGACTGCACTGCAAATCCAAGCGTGCTATTTTAACACACTTACGTGCTCTCTAAATCTGAAGCAGTCAAATTTTCACTGATTGAATCAGTGATTTGCCTTTTCACTGATTCATCAGTGAAAACCATATTTTTTACTGTTAAATCAGTTAATTTTCACTGTTTAATTAGTGAAAACAATATTTTCCACTGTTAAATCAGTTACTTTTCACTGAAGTAATCAGTGAAATTTGACTGATTCGCAGTAACCTCTTTTTAGCTATTTGGATCAGTGAAAATTCAGTGCTAAATGCTTGTCGACATTTTTACACGTTTTAGGACGTGTTATTTTTGTATTTTTACTCGTTTACTCGTTTAAAATGTGTATACAAAATGTGTTAAAATAACACGCTTGGATTTGCAGTGTGCGAAAAATTTCCAGTCCGCTAGGAATAATTACACTGAAAAAAATGGTTAGTAAAACCAACTACTTCGGTTTGTAAAATATGCCTCAGCTATTTTATTAGTTAGCACAACAATTTATTCTGTTGGTGTAGTAGTTGGTTTTACTAACCATTTTTTTCAGTGTACCATTACACCTCAATTTTCCCTAAATTCCTAATATTTTTAGAATTATTATAATAAAATAATACATATATTGCTATACAAAGTTTCTCCGCCTAGATAAATTACAAACTTCAGAAAATTGTCGAAAAAATAAGTTCATGTACCGATCCTTGGAAAACATTGATTATATCTTTACGTTAGTCGGAAAAAACGGTTTTTACGATAGTACTATAAATTAATTCCTGCGGTTTTTTTTTTCAAAATTTAAAGATTTATTTAAGAAAAACATGTACAATAGTATTATTCAAAGTATTGCCCATTTGAAGCTATGACTTTTTCCCATTTTTCTGGCAATTTGTGGATTCCATCCCAAAAGAACTGCGCCGGCTTGGCGGCCAAGAATGAATAAAGCCAATTTTTGATACCCTGTTTTGATATGAACCGTATTCCAGTGAGGGCGTTCTGCATCGACCGGAACAAATGCTAGTCAGAAGGGGCAAGGTCTGGGCTATAAGGCGGGTGGGGTAAAACTTCCCATCCACTGTTTTCCAAATAGTTCTTAACCGGAATAGCAACATGGGGCCAAGCGTTGTCATGATGGAAAATTATTGCCTCGTGTCTGTTCGCATATTCCGGGAGTTTTTCGGTTATTGCTTTCTTCAAACGGATTAATTGTGTTCGGTAGCGTTCTCCATTGATGGTTTTACCCGGTTTTAACAGCTCATAATACAGCACACCCTTCTGATCCCACCAAATACAGAGCATTACCTTCGCGCCATGGATATTCGGCTTTGCCGTTGATTTGGCTGGTTGGCCGGGTTTCACACATCATTTTTTGCGCTTGGGGTTGTCGTAATGGATCCATTTTTCATCACCAGTAACAATCCAATGCAAAAATGACTTCTTTTTGTGGCGTTCCAGCAGCATTTCGGACATGCAAAACCGCCTTTCAACGTTTCTCGGCTTGAGTTCATCTGGAACCCAATTTCCTTGCTTTTGAATGTATCTGGCTGCTTTTAAACGTTTTGAAATGGCTGCTTGAGTGACTCCCAAAGATTCTACGAGCTCTTCTTGTGTTTGGCAACAATCTTCATCGAGTAATGCTTCCAGTTCTTCATCTTCAAACTTTTTTGGCTGCCCAGGGCGTTCTTCGTCTTCCAAGCCAAAATCACCACTTTTAAATCGAGCAAACCACTTTTGGCACGTTCGCTCAGCTACAGCATGTTCACCATAAACTTCCACCAAAATACGATGACTTTCGGCAGCAGTTTTCTTCATATTAAAGTAATGACAAAGAACTCCCCGCAAAAACACTTTTTCAGGCACAAAGTTCGACATACTCGAGTGAAAAAAACTTATTGTTGTATACGCTTCAAATAAATGACATATACTGAAAAAGACGCACAATGACAGTAGCTTTCCAACGTATGTTGCTAAAAAGTTACGTGATGTGTCTGGTAAGGGAGCCTTAAAAGACAGACAGTGTCGAAATTGATTTGGTAAATTGCGTTCTGGGGATTTTTCACTCAAAGATGAGCAACGTTCAGGTCGGTCAAATGAAGGTGATGATGACCAATTAAAAGCCATAATCGATTGGGGTCGTCATGTAACTGTGCGAGGAATTGAAGAAATGTTAAAAATATCAAAATCAACAATCGAGCGTCATATACAACGTCTTGGACTCGTTAAAAAACTTGATATTTGGATTCCACATGAATTGAGGGAAATTGATTTAACAAAACGCATCAACGCTTGTGATTTGCATTTTAAACGCAATGAATTCGATCCTTTTTCGAAACGAATTATCACTGGTGATGAAAAGTGGATTGTTTAGAATAAGGTCGTTCGAAAACGATCGTTGTCCAAGCGTGATGAAACACCATAAACAACATCGAAAACTGGATTGCATCACAAAAAGATTATGTTGTTTGTTTGGTGGGATTAGAAAGGTGTTGTATTTTTTTAGCTGCTTTAAAGGAACCAAATGATTAATTTCGATGTCTACTGTCGTTAGCTGAAAAAATTGAACGCATCGGTCAAAGGAAAACGGCCAGCAATGGTCAATCGTAAAAGTGTAATTTTTCAACATGACAACGCTACACCACACACATCTTTAGCCACTTGCCAAAAATGGTTAAAGCTTAGTTGAGAAGTGATGTTATATCCACCATATAGTCCCGACCTTGCACCATCAGATTACTATTTATTTCGATTTATGCAGAACTCCTTGAATGGTAAAACTTTCAATGATGATGAAGCTGTGAAATTCCACTCGGTTCAGTTTGTTGCCGATAAAGACCAGAAGTTCTATGAGCGTGGAATCGCGAAGTTACCAGAAAGATGGCAAAAAGGTCATTGAAGAAAATCGAGAATATATCATTGATTAAAGTTCATTCCTTGTATTTAAAAAAATATGTTTAATTTGTATGAAGAAATCGGCAATTACATCTGGGACAACCCAATAGTAATAGTTCGACATTGGACCAAAATTGTTAAAATAGGAGCATTTTTTGTGTTTTTGAAAAAAACTTCATGAAAAAATCCGTGATTTCAATACTGGTTTCTGATAATGCTTATAAATCTCTACTAATTATCCTCATATCATTTTTCGATTAAACTAAAATTAGAAAAGTTAAAATATGTTAAAACATTAAAAACGTCAATATCTAAATTCGATTTTGCAGTTAAATTATACGAGATACGACAAACATTATTATACAAAAACATTTACTATAAAAAGATCTACAAATTTTAATCGACACATTTTTTTTATAAGATGTATATTTTTCTTTTTAATTTAAAAAAAAACTATTGACAATCGAAAATTTAAGTTTTTAACCATAATATATGAAATACGAAAAAAACATAAGAATGCAAAATTGTTCACTTCAATAAGGTCTACAAATTTTGTTTGACACAGTTTGTGATAAAATGCATATTTTTTGTTTCAATTTAAAAAAATACTATTGATAATCAAAAATTCCATTTTTCAAACAAAATATGTAGGGTACGGAAAAAAAGTTGAGATGGAAAATTATTTGCCTAAATAAGGTCTAAAAATTCTCAGTAGGAAATTTTTTGACAAGATGTATATTTTATGCATTGGTTTTAAAAAACTTTATTGAAAATAAAAAATTCCATTTTTTAACTAAAATATATGAGATACAAAATAAGCGTTAGATATATTTCTTTTAATCTTGTAAACTATTAGAAAGGTACAAAAATGTATACAGAAAATCGAGCGCGAAGCGCGAGTGTCATGATGAGAATGTGTTCCTTAAGGCTGATCGAGCCCTAAGTAAATTTAATTTCCTTTTTCATTTAAAATCAAAAACAAATTTAGTAACTGAGAAAATGTAATTCACATCTACAATATTTTAAAATTGATTTGAACTTCAGTATCAAATTACAAGAAATAAACTCATATGTATACGAAGAATATAAGACCGAGCGCGAAGCGAGAGATTCAAACACACGGAGAAACTTTTTATATCAATTTTTACTATAATATTTTTCAATTTAGGAAAAAACGTTTCACTTTGAGAATTTTTGTTAGTAAAGATATTAAACTTTATAATAATGATATGAAACTTTAGTATAAACTACAGTAAAATTTGCTATGAACTATGCTGAAGTTTCATATCATTATTATAAAGTTTAGTATTTTTACTAACAAAAATTCTCAAAGTGATACGTTTTTCCCTAAATTGAAAAATACTATAGTAAAAATTGATATAAAAAGTTTCTCCGTGCAGAACTGAGCACGAAGCGCGACGTTCAAATATTTCGGAACGCGATGATCGAATCGGGAAACGTAACAAAGGACAATAAAGCACGTCTGTTAACTTCTTTTTAGTAAAAATTTTGAAAAAAATCGAAAAATCATCGACAATTACAGTTAACTCTAAATTTGTTTGCAAAATTTTGACTCAAACGAAGTTCAGAAACGTTCTCTATCGTGTTTTCTAGTATTTTCCAAATTTTCAGGAAGATATTTTGTAAAATGAAAAAGTTATCTCACACAAACTTTTATAGGAATTTAATCACGTAATCTGGTTGATCCATGGCCTTAAGAACAAAAATTATTGCTATGAGTCCAGAGTAAAATATTAGAATTTCTTTCAGTGACAAGAGTGTTGAGTGCAAAGTCGAATTAAATTACTAATAAGAATTTCCATGAGTGCCCCACGTTGTATGATTGCTTGCATGTACCATCTTCTTGTCTAAGGACCAATAAATCTATGATTGTTAATGTAGAACTTATAGTTTAGTGCATGCGCGTTTGGATTGGTACAAATTCATGACGTGTGGATGAAATTCTACCACGAGGATTCCTCAACGTAGTCTTCATCGGACGGTCCATCTATTCCTGGCAGTGCAGAACTCGACGTCGTCAAGCAAATGTCTTGTTCTCTCGTGTTTTATTGATTGTTTCCGATCTCAAGTTGTCTTCTTTACTTTGTCCATTGACCTCCGTTAATCTCTATCCCATGAATAATGAAAATCACCCCTTTTGGTGCGGTTCCCATATCAAAAACTTTCTTCCATCACAGTGTTCTTGAGATTCTCATTTTACCGAACGTGTACTCTAAAAGTGAATAAAATCAAGTATTACATTTTGAGGATTATAAAATATGGTATTTTGCGTAACTTTTGCTAATCACAATGGCATTACGAGGATGAAATGTATTTTACCTAAAATTAGATGGTTGATTTCGAAATTTTTGCCACTCTACTTTATCTTGAAAACGTCTCTTTTTAACATAAAAATTTCAAATTCTATAAATGTATAATTTTATTTAAATATATATCAAAACATATTTTTATAATAAGTGGCAGAGTGTTATAATTAGTTTAACGCTGACACAGTTATCACAACATTGAAATCTTTGCCAAGAGGCAGCAGATATTTCCCAGTTTGTCAATAAATCATTACAAACCATTGATGACTTGAGTAATCTGGGTCTAAAACTTTGATCCTGACACAAATAATTTAAGTCAACATGGTAAAGTGGGCTGGCTACCTAGTTTTTTGGAATGCAAGAAAGCTGTCTTATCTCATACTAAAAATTGGCAAGTTGTCAGTATTGGTTTAAAAATGAAACGGTCTGTGAGGTTAAAGATATATAGAATCCAATAATGTACCAGATCAGTCGAATTGTATAAATCAGATAGTTAAATTAGTTAATTCCATTCATTAAACAGATGATAGTGAATAAAACTTAACTTTCTTTTACATTTAAGGGGATCCGCCACCTTTAATATTTTTATTTGTTAAGTATAGACTTTTTATTTAATCTTCTTATGTTTAGTACCTCTAAAAAGATTTTAGGGGTTTTTAAAAATTCCAGCACCTTTATGTATTTTAAAACTAACATTTTTGATTTTTTTGGACATTTTTTGACTTTGAATAACTTTTTTAACCAATTGTCATGATTCGTTTTTTATTTTGTTTCTTGAAATGTGTAGTAACTTTTTGGGTATGAAAAATAAGGTAACATAACTGAAAAAAAGTTACGAATAAAATAAAAATATCCCAAAATATAAAAAAAAAATTTGTAGTTAATTTTTTAGCTAGAGTACTTTCCATGTCCGAAAAACTGCTAGACATTGTAAGAAACAAAATAAATAAAGAATCATAACAATTGGTTAAAAAACAAAAAAGTTATTCAAAATCAAAAAATGTAAAAAAAATGCCCAAAAAACTAAAAAATTTTAGTTTAAAAATACATAAAGGTGCTGAAATTTTTAGAAAACCCCAAAAGTTTCCTACATAAAGATACTAAACAAAAAAATTATATGGAAGGTCTAAACTCAAAAAAAAGAAATTTTTTAAAGGTGGCGGAACCCCTTAAGCGAAAGATAAATAAATGGAACATTCAATTTTCATTTTATCTTTTACAAAGCAATTGATAATTGTTTAATAGATAAGAAGTTTTGAATATTATTTTCGTGATAAATATAAGACAAGATTGCGAAAAATAAGGGAAAAAGGGGATCATTTTTTTGTCATAGGGGAAATAAATTGAGTGTCATTGAAACTAGAGTGCTCTGCTTTTATGGCAGTCCATTCACACACACTAAAAAACCGAGATTTTCTGGATTAATGACGGATGTGCGAGTGAACAGGTGCAGAAATAGATAGCTGGAAATTGCATGATCATAAATGAAAAATATAAAATGTAGATGGGTGAGAATAAGATTGAAGAGACATGTACGGAATTTTCAGAGTGCTTCGTCTATGCCTTATTGTTCAATGAGTTAATTGTCATCGTATCAACTTTCATTGAACGCAATTGTTCGAATGTATGTACGCCTACCGTTTGCACTTGATTCGTGGGTCAGTTTAAACGGGATGCGGCCCAGATGTTCCAGATATACCTTCCATCTCACTCTCTCATTATGACACCTTCATTCCAATGTCATTCTGTAAATACATATCAATTAAGAAAGTATTCTTTTTTCTGAAAACAGCAAAAGTTCATTTTCAAAGTCGTTATAATTGTGTATGTGATATACTGTAACAATAAATGATGAAAGATAATTCAAGTGTTGCAATATCATTGATAGAGTCTTATGATTAAATAAAAACGTTGATACACTTTATATAAGAGACAACATTTATTAATATTGTAAACGTGAAAATCAGCGAAGATGATGATTCTATGTTGCATTTTTTGAATTTATGAAAATATGATTTAAAAAATAGTAGCAATTTAATAAATTTTTCTTCTGTTCTTTCACTCATTTGAGATAATTTTTTTTTTATCTATGAAATTGGGGCCCAGTTCAGTTAAATTTTTCTTCTCAAACTAGCGAAGATAATGATTCTGTTGTTACATTTTTGGAATTTATGAAAATATGATTTAAAAAATAGTAGCAAGCTGAAAAAAAAATTTTCTGTTCTTTCACTCGTTTGAGATAAATTTTCCTTTTATCTATGAAATTGGGGCCCAGTTTAGTTAAATTTTTCTTCTCAAATTAGCGAAGATGATGATTCTGTGTTGCATTTTTGGAATTTATGAAAATATGATTTAAAAAATAGTAGCAATTTAATAAATTTTTCTTCTGTTCTTTCACTCATTTGAGATAAGTTTTTCTTTTATCTATGAAATTGGGGCCCAGTTTAGTTGAATTTTTCTTCTCAAATGAGCGAAGATAACGATTCTGTTGTTGCATTTTTGGAATTTATGAAAATATGATTTAAAAAATAATAACAAGTTGAAAAAAATTTCTGTTCTTTCACTAGTTTGAGATAAGTTTTTCTTTTATCTATGAAATTGGGGCCCAGTTTAGTTGAATTTTTCTTCTCAAATGAGCGAAGATAACGATTCTGTTGTTGCATTTTTGGAATTTATGAAAATATGATTTAAAAAATCTGCCCGCTTTGCGGGCACATTCTCATCGCGCGCTTCGCGCGCAGCTCGCTTCGCTCGAAAGTTTGAGCGCGCCTAGAGCGCGCGATTCGATCATCGCGCTTCGCGCTCCGTTCTTTCTGGACCTTGCGCTTCGCGCTCGGTCTTGTGCTCTTCGCATACATTTAAGTTTATTTCTTATATTTTTATACTGAAGCTCAAACCAATTTTATAATAATATTACAGATGATGTGAATTACACATTTTCTCAAAGTCACTGAATTCCTTTTTGAATTTAAGTGAAACACATTCTCATCATGACACTCGCGCTTCGCGCTCGATTTTCTGTATACATTTTAGTATAACTTTTTAATAAATTACATGATTAAAAGAATTTACTTTCTTCTACATATCTAAAAAGGAAAAACAATCGTAGACTTTATTTACGGAAACGATTTTGCAGAACAACGTTTATTTCGTATCTCACATATTTTGGTGAAAAAAATCGAATTTTTTCAATATTAAAAATCAAAACATAAAATATACATCCTGTCCCGAAATTTCTTAATCAGAATTTGTAGACCTCATTTAGGCAAACAATTTTCCATCTATACGTTTTTTGTATCTCACATATTTTGTCTAAAAAATGGAATTTTTGAATTTTAATCGTATTTTTTGGAATTGAAACGAAAAATATATGTTTTATTAGAAACTGTGTGAGACAAAATTTGTAGATCTTTTTGAAACGAACAACTTTGTATTCTTACGTTTTTTTCGTATTTCACATATTATTGTTAAAAAATTGAATTTTGGATTTTCAATAGATTATTTTTGAATTAAAAAAAAAATATGCATCTTATGAAATAATGTTACAATTAAAATTTGTAGGTCTTTATGTAGAAAATAATATTGTATCATAACGTTTTTTCGTATCTCGTATAATTTAACTGGAAAAAGGAATTTTGATATTGACTTTTTTCGAATTTGAATATGCTGTAACATTTCTAATTTTGATTTAATCAAAAAATGTCATGAGGATAATTTGTAGAGATTTATGAGCACTATCAAAAACCAGGATTGGAATTTTTTATTTTTCCAAAAAATTATTTTCAAAAACACAAAAGTAGTGCTCCATCCCTCAATTTTGATTGGATGTGGCTGGTTAACGAACTTGTCCTTACTTTTTCGGCTCCGATAAAGTGTACCAAAGCTCAATTCAATCTGATAATTCTATCGAGAGTTATGCCGCACACGACCTACAGACAGACAGACAGACAGACACTTTCGTAAAAACCATTTTTTCTGACTCAGGGGGTCTCAAAACGTAAAGATTTGATGAAAATTTCGAAAGTCATTTTTCACATAAAACCAATACCTTCTCATCCATGATGAGAATGTAAAAATAGTAGCAATTTAATAAATTTTTTTCTGTTCTTTCACTCATTTAGGATGATATTTTTCTCTGGTCTATGAAATTAGGGCCCAGTTCAGTTAAATTTTTCTTCTTCACATGACAGACAACCAGTTCTATTTTGAGGAGAGCGCTGCTGACATTCTTAAGGCTCACTCCAATTGACGTGTTAAGTATTCGGAAGTTGTTTAGCATAGCGTGAAATTACGTCGGCTTGCCAATTGGATTGGATAAGAAGAATTTTTTAGGAAATCTTGAAAATTTTATTTCAACATTCAAAAATGATTTTTCTTTTAAAATCCCGCACGTAAACCACTGACTGTAAAAAACGTATATAATTTTGTTAAATTAAACATGATTTTCCAATTTTCTTGTATCTTTTTCATCGCCGTGAAATGTACATCTAACATTTTATTACCAGTTTTATGTAAATAATTTAAATCTTGTTAACTTGACGGATATAAGAAATTGAAAAATTGCAATGATAAATTAGATCAGCGCTAATTACGGTTATTAGAAAAAATGTAGTTTATTATCACTTCTGTTTCATTAACTCATTTTTTTCCTTTGTTCGACAAAATATGTATGAGATTAAGTATTTTGATAGCTTGTGTGTTGGTGATAAGAAAGGTTGTGGTCAGCTGTTTCGAAGTTCATCGTTGCCACTCCCGTCTAAAAAGCGTTCAAGGGGGAATTGGACTCCCACTTTCGAGATAATCCTCATAATAGTATTTAATAATGATAAATAAAAACAATATTTGTAAGAGAATCTTTATATAGATTCTTTGACTTTTTCAGTAAATTATCTTCACAATGAAATATATGTATCACAATTTATGTTTTAGTTTTAATTGATGTCATTTCAAGAAATTTAAGGCTATGGATCAATCGGATCACGTGACTAAATGATACATTTATTCGTTCATGTAACATAACTTTTTCAATTTACAAAGTATCTTTCTGAAAATTTGGAATACGTAACAAAAGACAATAAAGCACATTTGTTAACTTCCTTTTAGTAAAAATTTAGAAAAAAATTCAAAAACAGTTGACTGTAAAAATTTTTGCAAAATTTTCTTTCAAACGAAGTTGAAAGACGTTGTTTATCGTGTTTTGTAGTATTTTTCAAATTTCCAGGAAAATATTTTTTAAAATAAGAAAATTATCATACACGATCTTTCAGAGGAATTTGGTCACGTGATCTAGATGATCCGTGGCCTTAAAGCCATGAGCCATGCAAGTCACGTGATCACTTCAGTCCCTAGAAATCGATTTTTTTTCCATGTATAAAATTTGTAATTAAAATTGATCGGTCAAATCTAGGAAATGTTAAATAATAGCATTTGGAAGGAATATAAGAAGGCATAGTATATTAAAATGAAAACTAAACAATTTTTACTGTTGTATTTTCCAACTTTCCAAGAAAATATTTTGTAAAATAATAAAATTATCTTACACGAACTTTTACAGGAATTTGGTCACGTGATCTGGTTGATCAATGGCCTTAAATACAGACAATGAATAAGTGTTATAAAGTTCAAGGATCGAATTTTTTTCCAAATTAAAATGACCTTCTTTTAAAGTATTTTTGAAAAAAAATACACTTTTGAAAATTAAATAAAAACATATCTGATTAAACGCACACTGAGAAAGAAGATTTGATGAATAAAATTAAGTAATTTGTTTGAGAAGCTTATTTTGATTCAAACAAAATATTTATTTGAATTAAATAACATTTTCTTAATTCAAACAAAATATCTTCGGGAGAAATAAATATTTGTTTAAATCAAATAAATTTTTCTTCAAAGCAAAGAAAATAATGCATTAATATATGGTCAATGATATAAATTGTTTGAATTAAGGTAGTTAATGTGCGAAAATTAGACCTCAGGCAAAAATAGAAAATTTTACTATTAATAATAGCAATATTATTATTGAAGAGATCGTTTGGAAGAAAAGAGATTATTTTCCAAGAAAAAAACTCAGTGAAATTCAGAAGAATCACCGGGAATCATTCAGGATCGCCAAGAATCACTGCACGCTCGAACGTGATTCGATTTTGAGTGAACGGCCCCTCGATTGCTTCTCTCTAAACCTGAATCAGTGAACGGCCACTGATTCGCAGTGACTATTCACTGATGACAGTAGTTATAAGTCTTTCACTGAGAATCAGTGAAATTCGACTAATGAATCAGTGAAATAGATTGAATTCACTTATTGAATCAGTGAAATCTTAAGGTGGGAATAATAAAACCAGTAATATATTTTAACGATCGATAAACTCGTTTATTTTAGATCAAACAACCTAAAAAGAAATGACGTAATTATTATTATATATTGTAATTATTATTGTGTATAATTATATTATGTAACATGTAGATGAAACTTTTAAATTCGCCAATTCATAAGTTATGTTCACGTGGCGCGTTCACTGATTCCTCAGTGTAATCTAACCAGGGCACTGATTCATCAGTTGATATATTTTCACTGATATAATCAGTGACTGTTTCACTGATTTAGGTTTAGAGAGTTCATACGAAATTTAAAAAAATGATGTGATTCTAATAAATCACTGATCATTTTTTCAGGGAAAAGATTCTCTACACGTTTACCGTTTCCAATTTTTTAAAATGAATAAATTATTACTTAATTCAGCAATTTGTTTATAAGAATTTTTTTTTGAAAAATTGTTTTTTAATGGTTTTAGCCATTAAAGAATTTATTTTCAAAAATTGGAAACGGTAAAGTTGTGAAAATTCTTTTTCCTGAAAAAATGATTCATGATTTATTAGAATCGCATCATTTTCTAAAATTTGGTATGAAGCGATAACAAAACAAGTTCAGGAGTCATAGAATTTGTTAAATAGATTATTTTTCTGTATTTCGAATATTTTTCATACAATATAATCTTTTCTCTTTCAAATTAGCCCTTTAATAATAATATTGCTATTCTTGAAAACAACATTTTTTATTTTTGCCCGAAGTCTAATTTTCGTGGACGAACTGCCTTAAGACAGAAATTTATTCGATTTCAACACATTTTTATTCGGTTCAAAGATACTTTTTTTGCATACAATTTTAATTTATTCAAATAAATAATTTATTTAAATCAAAGAAACTCTTTCAAACAAATAATTTTCTTTGATTCAAACAAATTTTTTTTCGAGTGCATATTGTTATTTTAAATTTAATAAATGAATTTAAATCGTGGGAAAATATATTTAAAGATAATAAATGATAATTAGCCATAAGAAAATATTCTATATGTTTTGTCTGTGTGGGGCTTGAAATAGTGTTAATACAGACCTGTCGTTGTGCGATCGTGAGTTTGAAAAGTGCCGGTAATGTTGATTTTCTATTGAGACTAACGATTAGTATTCTAGCGATAAAGATAGAGGGTGAGGTAATTTCAAATCGGTCAAAGTTGAATTTCCAGTGCACTGAGCTGCTTGTATTTTAGTGTTTTAGTGTCTTATTGCAATAGAGATTGCAAGCACGGCCCATTCGTTTAAACACGTGCGCGTACTCGAAGTGAGAGAGAGAAAAAGAGGGATTAAAGCTTTGTCACTTCGTTATGACATATTGCTCGAATTAATACCGAGATCTCCGATCGTTTAGACTTTACTAGATCATCCTCGTGAAGCCATTTGTTCACTGCAAGTGCAGCTTGAAGTTAATAATAAAAACGTTATAAACCGTGTGAAATAATAATCATGCAGACAAAGTGTAACAGAAATTGGATAAAGATCTTCAGTTTTTATGATCTGTGTGTGATATAAACAGTTTAAAAAAAGTGAAAATGGTCAGGCCAAGTGCACTTGCGGGGGTTGAGATCCTCAATTGTCATAATAAAAAGATGAATACATTTCGAGGGGTTCCTAAGGCTGAACTTGAACACAGAACCCATGCTCTTCTCCAGTCAATGACGGTGAGTTTCGTCGAGTTTATGGAAAGAAACAAGAAACACTCAATTAATTTTATGATTATTTATTCCGATACATTGCCTTAATGTCGATTAGGTTTGCAGAATTGCGATAGAGGTCATCAAACTCACATTGGTAAAAAGCCTTTGTTTGACTTTAGACGCATTAGTGAGCGGATTTTCATTCAAATTATATTGACCATTTTTAATGGAAATATTTCTTTAAAGTAGTTGTGGCAAAAATCAAGTCTCTGGGTAAAAGTTTTTATATGATTTTAAAACTTGAAATTATAGTATCATTCGTGTTTTATGAAGGAAAAACATTATTTGTTATGAAAAAATTTAAAACTCACGAAAAATATTACTTTTTATAATGATTGGAATTTCATAAATTATGGATTATTTTTTTGAGTAAAATATTCTCTACTGCTCTACTGTTTCCAATTTTAAAAATAAAATTTTTAATGGCTCAAATCGTTATAAAAAATTTTGAACAAGAAATATTTGTTTTTGAAACTAACTATTTTAGAAGATTTTTTACTTGAATGTAAAATTCTAAACAGTAGAGTTATAGAGAATATTTTTCCCGAAAAAATAAACTGTGATTTATGAAAATCCAAAAGTTTTTCTAAGATTTAAAAACTTGAAATTATATTATCAGTCGTGTTTTATGAAGGAAAAACATTATTTGTTATGAAAAAATTTAAAACTCACGAAAAATATTACTTTTTATAATGATTGGAATTTCATAAATTATGGATTATTTGTTTGGCGAAAATATTCTCTACTGCTATACTGTTTCCAATTTTAAAAATAAAATTTTTAATGGCTCAAATCGTTATAAAAATTTTTGAACAAGAAATATTCGTTTTTGAAACTAACTATTTTTGAAGATTTTTTACTTGAATGTAAAATTCTAAAAAGTAGAGTTATAGAGAATATTTCCCGAAAAAATAAACTGTGATTTATGAAAATCCAAAAGTTTTTCTATGATTTAAAAACATGAAATTATATTATCAGTCGTGTATTATGAACGAAAAACATTATTTGTTATGAAAAAATTTAAAACTCACGAAAAATATTACTTTTTATAATGATTGGAATTTCATAAATTATGGATTATTTGTTTGGCGAAAATATTCTCTTCTGCTCTACTGTTTCCAATTTTAAAAATAAAATTTTTAATGGCTCAAATCGTTATAAAAAATTTTGAACAAGAAATATTCGTTTTTGAAACTACTATTTTTGAAGATTTTTTACTTGAATGTAAAATTCTAAACAGTAGAGTTGTAGAGAATATTTTTCCCGAAAAATTAAACTGTGATTTATGAAAATCCAAACATGTTTGAAAAATTGATAAAAAGCGATAGTAACGAACATTTTATAACAAAAAATATCATTACAAGTATTATTTTTCGTGAGTTTTGAATTTTTATATAGAAAATAATGTTTTCTTTTCTAAGTCATGACTAATTACATAATTTCAAGTCTTATAATCATAGAAAAACTTTTTTCCAGAGACTAGATTTTTGGCACGACTACCTTAACTTTAAAAAAGTTGAGAATTTCGATTTCAATTTCTAAATATTTTCAAAGTTCAAGTGTACTGGATTTTCTTTAATTTATATATTTTTAATATTGAATGCCAAAAAAATGTCTAAATATACCAAATTTGAAGGCTCTAAAATGTTTATGACTTTTTCAAATTCGTAATGGAATATAAATAGGCACTGAAAAAAAATACTCTTCAAAAACTAAACAACCTTTTTATTCGAATTCTGAAAAAATCCATCACTTTACAAATTGTAAATAGTTCGTTTAAATTGTAGTTTTCGCACGTGTTTAAAATAGTATAATAAAAATTTTTATGACACGTTTTGTGAAAATATCAGATGAAATTTTCTTTCATGAAAATTAAAGTCAGCAGTTATATGATGCAAAAATTTGTAAATTGAAAATTACAAATTATTACAAGCTTTGCTATTATTACTTTCTATGTTTTAATTAATATCTTTATAAGTACAATTTTTTGATCAAATTGTGGTTTTTTTATTTCGCTAGATAGTGGGGTCCGATGTGGCAATGAAATCTTAGTCTTGAAATAGGTGCATAGGATTTATTTTAATCCCTAGTAAATTAACCGGTTATAATTATCCACATGCGATTCGGCTGCCCCAGAATCGTTTGCAACTGGTAAACGCACTTGACATAGAAAAGCTGTTGGGCCAAAAATCCCAGAAAATGTGAATGGATTTATTTTTGTTTACTCTAAAAGATCTGTTGACAATAAAAAATGCTTATGAAAAAATATAATAATCTAAAAAACAAAATTAATAGAAATAATTATTTTCCAATTACACAGGCACACAAAAAAAGTGCTCTGAATTTTACATGTAACATGTAACCCTTATGGATTTTGAGCCGCTGAATCCGTATCCGGTCTCAGAATTTTCCCTAGACCCCACAATTTTCCCCAAACCCAGGGGAAAGAATAAATATCTTAGCAAAACTTGAGGTTACACGGAGGTTTTATTTTTGCACGAAAAAGCTGATTCCTTTACGAATTTTGAGTTGCTGAATTCATATCTAATATAAGGATTTTTCTACAGTCCTTTCTACTTTCCCTTAGGTTAGGGGAGTTCCGAGGTACTGTAAAAAAATTCTTATTTCAGATATGAACTCAGCAACTCAAAATATTGAATGATATCAGCTTTTTCGTGCAAAAATTAATCCTTAGTTAAACCTAAAGTTTTGCTAAGATATTTATTCTTTCCCCTGGTCTAGGGGAATTCTGAGCTACTGTAGAAAAATTCTTATTTCAGATATGAACCCAGCATCTCAAAATACGGAAAGATATCAGCTTTTCCGTGCAAAAATAAAACCCTCGTGAGACCTCAAGTTTTGCTAAGATATTTATTTTTTCCCCTATGGCTTGGGGAATTCTAAGCTACTGTAGAAAAATTCTAATTTCAGATATGAACTCAGCATCTCAAAATATTAAAAGATATCAGCTTTTTCGTGCAAAAATTAATCCTTAGTTAAACCAGAAGTTTTGCTAAGATATTTATTCTTTCCCCTAGGCTTGGGGAATTCTGAGCTACTGTAGAAAAATTCTTATTTCAGATATGAACTCAGCATCTCAAAATACGGAAAGATATCAGCTTTTCCGTGCAAAAATAAAACCCTCGTGAAACCTCAAGTTTTGCTAAGATATTTTTTTTTCCCTAGTCTAGGGGAATTCTGAGCTACTGTAGAAAAATTCTTATTTCAGATATGAACTCAGCAACTCAAAATATTAAAAGATATCAGCTTTTTCGTGCAAAAATTAATCCTTCGTGAAACCTCAAATTTTGCTAAGTTATACACTTTTTTCCCTAGTTTAGGGGAATTCTAAGGTACTGTAGAAAAATTCTAATGTCGGATTTGAACTTAACGACTCGAAATACCTAGGAACCACATTGTTTTATTAACATTCTCGTGGATAAAAATTACATCAACGGAGCCTGAAACTTCCAAAATTTCACACTTTTTCCCTGATCTAGGGGGAAATTTTTATGTTCTAGGGGAAATTCTGAGACCAGATTTTGATTCAGCAGCTCAAAATCCATAAGGGTTGCCTAATCACATGTAAAGTTCAGACCACTTTTTTTATGTCGGCCTGCGAATTATCTTTAAATCTGCGTCACTATTAGTACACACTCTTTAACTTTAAATGATCTCTAGCTGATGAGTTATTAAATTTGTATTTAGAAAATTGATATCAATTTCTCTTTTATGTGGAACTTCTTGAATTTCAGATAGAAGAACTTTACTCGGCTTTGGTATTCATGACACAACATCAAATTGGGTATGATGTGACCGACGAGTGCGGACAGGAAGCTTTGCTCAATCATTTGCAACAAGCGTTTAAAGTTGACAATGATACACATGAACGAGTTTTGGAGGAAACCCGAAATATGGAGGTCAGTCTAATTTATATAAACCATATCAAATCTAAATCTCACTTCTAAAAGTAGTTCCTCTATATTAATTATATGATACCTTATGTAATTACATTTTTATTACATACTATCAACTTTTGTATGGTAACATTTAGGCACCGGAAGTACATCTTAACGTGGAGGTGATAGAGGCTAAAGAGCTCGTTTCCAAGGATGCAAATGGCTCGAGTGACCCTTTCTGTGCACTTTATCTCGAGTCTGCTCCAACTCGTAGATATAACACTGCCGTTAAGACTGAAACCCTCTCTCCAATGTGGGAAGAGCATTTTGAATTGTGAGTTCTAAACTATTTATGTCTAAATTGCATGTTTCATCTAGCGTTCACTTCATTTATAAGCAATGATTTAATTATTTTCAAACAACCTAAATTCATTAACTTGGTTACATAAAACTGAGTTTGTGAAATAATTGTAAACTTGAGTAAGAATAATATATCAGAAACGGGATTAACATCGTCCTTTATTAGCAATAACCGTCAAATTAAACTGTTACTTTAACTGGCGATAAAACGAAAGTTATATTTTTTTATGACTCGAGGTATATCGATCTTTTAGACTTTGTAAAAATCTAGGCAGCATCATGAAAATTCGCACTTAACTTGCTACAATGTAAATAATGTTGCTGCGTGATAAACAAGATATTTTAGAAAAGGTGTTGTAATAATATTATTCTTGCCACAGTAACACGCATTTTATAACCTATAAAATATCTATTTCAATCTATTTAAAGATTTAGCAAACATACTGTTAACAATTAACTGAACAATTTTAATTCGCAGGCCTGTCGAGGATCCTGAAAATGATATTTTGGCCCTCGAAGTATGGTAACTATCAAGAAATCATTAGTCAATAAATCGTTTATAAATGACGGTTAAAATAAATGATAAATTTATTTATCACTTCCAAATACAGGGATTTTGACGCTGCAGAAACTGTGCCAGAAAAAATGAATAAAGTCAAAGACGTGAAGGGTGTACGTGGTTTGATGAAACTTGCCAAAGAAATTGCATTAACTGCAACAACTGGTAACCATGATAATGAGTTCATTGGACGTACCAGAATACCTCTAAAGGTAATGAATGTTAAATTAACTCAAATATAAATAATTCACAAAGTAGGAAACATCAGTTTCATTTTTCACCCCGAAGATACATTTTTATTGTTCTATAGTAAAACCCCGTTTATTGCAACACCCGTCTATTGCAACTCCCGTTTATTGCAACTTGTCTCTCCCGTTTATCATAATAAACTCTACCATTTTTTTCCCCCTTCTATTAGTAGAAGGAAAGGTCACGTGATTCGTGAGGATAGGCGGGAATACACCTCACTTTTAAATTTGTGTTGCGAGGTTATGGAAACACGTCTGTAAACAGTGATAAACAGCAAACGCGCGCAAAACTACTCGTTAAGGCGCATGCGCCGACAACCAGTTGGTCAGGCTGATGGCGGAGGAGTGGGAGCCCCTCCATATTTGCGATAAACGGGGTTTTACTGTAATAAAATATAATTATTTACATCCAGTATACACCTTCTTTAAGTGTTTGAGTTATCAATATTTCTAAATTACTCGAATAGATGTAATAAAATTTTTAATTAATTTTAAAATATTGCTTTTCAGGATATTCCAGTATCAGGAAACTGCATGTGGTACCCTTTAGAAAAAAAAAACAAATCAAAACGAAGAGGTGTGGTCAGATTGAGGATGGCTTTCAGTGCAGAGCACGACACTCAGGTTTCATTTCAAGAACACAGACATTTATTGAGAATATTACTGATGCATGAGATAGAGTCACAGAAAGTTGAAAAGTATTGTTGGGCTGGAAAATGGTCAGCAGCTGCAGAGGCACTAATTCTTCAGCATACTGCCCAACGAGGACTCTCGACCAGAAACGTTTCTTTGGCACAATGGGTCGAGTACTCAAGAGTTCATCAGGAACATCCACTCAGTTTTACCATATTCAACAAACTTGCCTTGGAATTGCTAAGACCTCTCGAAAGTACTTTATTCTCAAATGACGAGACTAGAATTTTTTGGGAAGCAACAAAAAGACTCATTTATTCATGTTTAAACTGCATTAGGAAGATTAGAAAGTTCCCTGTTGAAGGAAACAATGCTGCAATTCAACTCTCTGCTATTTTGGGGTGAGTTGTGTCTAAATATTTGGTCATTTGGATGCAAAGTTAGAGTATAATTATAAAAGATTTCCACTTTGTAGGATTTTATCATCAATATCATCTCTCAAAGTTCCGGATGATGTGGACCTCTTTCCGGCGAAAATGTATAGCTGGTTTCCAGAACCAGATGGTACACAAATCAGTGTTCTTCAGGCTTTAGAATACACTGTTATCCAGGGAGGAGCCGAATGGTACAAATAAGTTATTTTTCTACAATCAATAGATAGAAGATACAAAAAACTTTATTTCAATACTCAATCTTATTTGATTAATTCTTCTGCGTTAAAGGTTCGACTATATAATGGGCAATAATTCATTAGAGGACCATTCGGATGAACAGGCCTTACAATATCACATTAAAGTGATTCAGTTAATAAGGGCTGATTTACAGCGCGCTATCGAAAATCATGATAAAATCTTTATTAAGTAAGTGAAATTTATTTCAATAAATTTTAATGATAAAATGGTACGCTGTTGGAAAAAATTGGCTTTAGGGTCCAAAAATGATTAAGCCGATTCAATCATTTTTGGACCTTAAAGCCAATTTTTTCCAACAACTTACCATTTTATTAAAATTGAAGGTAAATACAACTTACACTACTTTTAATTCCAATAATCAAAAAAACAATTTTATTACGTATTTTATAATTTCTTATTAATTTTATTTTCTAGGAAAATTAATTTCCCATATGCGAGAACACTCTATATTATGTACGAAAAGAGAATCAGCGATATGTGTATGATTATTGTCGAGGACATCTGCGCAAGATTGAAGCGCATTGAGATCGAAAGTAGTGAGGATGCAGAATTGGGTCTTGGAACAACTTTGTTCGAACTTTATTTAGCCCTTCAGAGATATGCATCGTGAGTAATAAAATTCATGAATTTTTATATTCTGAATTCAATTTGAAATCTCAATTAATAATATAGATTATGCAATGTTTTGTTTATATTGTTATATTAACTTGCAGGTTAGGTCAGGTTCTTTGTGCAGAAGGTCTGGAGTATATGAAAATTCAAAATTACTACGACTGGTTTAGAGCTGGCGTCGCCCACTGGCTGGATATCGCTATTTATAAGGCTCTAAAGCGTATTGATAGAGCTGTAGACTTTGACACTTTACAGCCAGTCGATTCTAGTGTTCAATACAGTTCTAGTGCCGTCGATACATTGACGATCTTTTATCAGATCAAAGTCTTCTGGACTCAACTAGCCTGGCCTGATGTCGAAGGTTCTTACACCTTCATAGCAAAAATTATCGATGTAGGTTCTTCCGATAACAATACTATACATTTTCTATACATGGGAAAACATAACATAATCTATCATAACATTAATCTCATTGACATTTATAGGACATCTGTAAATGTTCAATTGTCTATGCTGATAAGATGGCGAAGAAAGCTGAGAAAGTGACCTTAATAGAGCAAAATTGCGAGAACAACAGCGTTTACGAAAGAAAATTTGAAGTCTCCAATGCCTGGTGTTACGCCATCAACAATATCGATTATATTAGAACATCTATTGCTCCTTTGGCAAACGACTTGGGAATGCAAGACATTGTTGACTCTCTGGGAGAGAACAAACCAGAACAGGAAGCTGAACGTTGCAGGCAAACTTTGCAGCTTATCATTGATAACGCGACTGACAGTGTTAAAGACAAAATTATTGACTTGCTGAAAATTGTTGCTAATAACATGGCTCCTGCTATCAGCAGGTAATTTATTTCATAATTACTCCAGGGGACCATTCAAAAATTACATGACACTCCTTTTCTTTTCTTAAGTTGCATTACTGTTAACTTATACACAGTGTGATTTGAAAATAACCGAACTTTTAATTTATATCAAGGAACGCGTAGCGCCATCTATTAAACGTTGGTAGCGTTAGAAAGGTACATTTTTCTTCTTTCAAGCAAATCAGTTAGCAGGTCACAAAATTACGCAGGTTTTAATGAGTAGTAATTGTGGTCATATCGTAAAAACATAATGGAACAAAGAGCAAATATTAAATTTTGTTTTAAACTCGGTAAAAAATTTACAATCTACACAATATTAACCGATGATTTGGGTAAAAGAAAGGTCTGTGCACGTTTTGTTTTACACCATTTAAATGCACCACCTCACAAGACCAAAAAAGTCAACGAATTTTTGATAAAAAAACAGATTTGTGTCATCGAACACCCTCCGTATTCGCCTGATCTAACACCGTAGACTATTTTCTGTTCCCAAAACTGAAAACTGCAATGAAAGGTGCTTTTTACGAGCACGTTCCAACAATTCAAGCAGCTGTGACACAGGTGCTAAAGAACATCCCAAAAACCAAGTTTAAAAAGTCTATGGATAAATTGGTTGATCGTTACAAACGTTGTATTGAGTTAAATGGATCCTATTTGGAATAAATATTAGCTTTGAAACATAATACCATGCTTGTTTCATTCTATAACTAAAAAGTTCGGTTATTTTTAGATCACATTGTGTATACATTAAAAATGATAATTTAAGGAAAATTTAATAGAAAATGTAATTGTGAAAAAGTTGATCAATAATGATTTTAAAAACGAAAACAATTATAAAGCACTGCGTAACAGATTTACAACCCCTCTTCCCTATTACATTACGTACTGTTGCATCTTAACTGATCCCTTCGTTCCCCCTAAAAGGATTATATAATTTTTGAACGACCCCAGAAAGATAAATTCGAATTACAGAATAACGAGATGAATATTATCTTTTAATTACACAGATATTTGATGGAAGGCGCTGAACTTATAGACACGACCAGCAACGCAATGGATCGATTATTACAGTATTTAGACTCTAATCTTACAACTCTTCATGATAATCTCAATCAAGAAAACTTCGATACCGTGTTGCTTGTGATCTGGGAAATTATATCTGAAACTCTTTGGCAATTGGTCAACAGTAATTTAGAGGTATTTTTAAGACAATCAAATATAATGTATTTTTAAAATTAAAGTACAGATGTAGAGGGGGATATGCTTTGCATATTATGTTCTCAACAACCCCTATTGTCTTTTATGCAGAAAAGAAGGCCACCATCCTTCTATTCGAACCTTCACCGTACACTTCACACCCTCATCCGGTTCTTCAACCTTGGAGCGGACGAGGCTGCAAACGTTCAAGTATTGGAGAAGATTGAGAGCCTCTTAAAGCTCCATGGGCTCGAAACTGCCGAGTTGATTCATCGATATAATCTCGAAAGGATTCGAGAGCAGAAGGAACTGGAGGACGCTGTATACGGTCACCTTACTGTCAGAGCACAGTTTATCGACAACTCGCTGAACATTCAGATACTCAATGCGCGAAATCTCAGAGCAACCGATAGTAATGGTAAGTCACCTTTGAATTTACAATATGTATGTAACTTACTCTGACCCTCATAGATTTATCTTCGGTCAGTTGCTTTTGTGAAAGGACCTTCAGCTGTGGCTTAAGAATTTTCTAAAACTCCTTTTAATAAATGAAAATCAAAGTTTTTTAATAATAAGAAAAAACTGTCTAATAATTAATTTTATTGATACTAGAATTGAGAGCTGAGAGCCCTTGGAATGATGTTTTATTTCGATTTTATAGGAGTTTTTATAGGAAAGCTGACTACTCTTGAACGAAAACTGCACTCAAAATCTAAACAAAGACTGACAGAAGGGAAGACAAGTATGTAATAAATAAAAAAATCAGAACACCTTTCGTCCTGGTCACTTCATGGTTGCCTTGCCCTTGTCTATTTGCATGGCACCAGATACTTGAACGATCACGTAGAGTAGAGAATGAATAAAGGAGATTCACATTTTAGATAGTAAATACAATTTAAGAAAGATACCGGTAACACCAAATTTACAAGATAGTAAATACATTTTCGCATTTTTAAGATCATGGTTGATTCCATTTCCAATTTGTTTTCTTTACCACTTGCACGATCCTGAACATGAACATTTTTCATTTGATTATGCATAATGTGGAAGAGGAACAAAGTCCTTTAGTTATTAGTATATATGGTGTGTTCCATGTCAAATCGGACGTGTTCAGGACTCCATGTTTCCGATTTACTTGAAATTTTAAGGATTGATAGACTAATATATTTAATGAAGGAACCCAAAATTTGAGATTTTTTCATGCATTATTTAAAAATTTATGGGATAAACAAAAAAAAACATGTTTTTGTTCTTTTTGAATTATTTAGAAACTGAAACTAGGAAAAATTCTGAAAAGAATTACACAAGCGTATCATTAGATGGCCGATGTAGTAGCATTTTTCGGAAAAATGTTTACTCCAAATTTAATAACAAAAAAATTTTTTTTTTAACAAATTGATTTTTTGAAAAAACGCGATTTTTGAAAATTAATTAAGAAAGAAAACACAAATTCTAGGTGAAATAAATCTTATTCTTTTCCATCCTTCTTCTAAAACTTCATCTTTCATAACTCTTATCCTGCATGGGTTGCAAAGGAGTGCATTTTTTTCAACATCTTTGAATTTACTGAGAAAATGCTCTGGGAATGCCCTCAAACTGCTTGCATTTGAATATGCGAGTACAATTTATTAAGAAGAAAATGAATTTTAAGTTGGGGCTTGATAAATTATTTATAGATTAGCACGTCATGATTTCACTATATTTTAATCTGTATCAAGCATTGAAAAATCACGAAATATTCACTTACGGTTTTTGTTTTTATATGGATTACAACAACGTTTCCTTTTTTGTCGAATCATGTCAACTGCTCTTCGAAAATAAACTTTCGTTGATTTTTTACAAACTAATTTATTTTTATGATAAAAAAAATTATTTTTTTGATAATTTATATATAATTATAAAACTCATTACAGTATTCATATGTTATGAGTATAAAGCATCACTTTACAAAAAAATTCATATTTCGCGCAATTTTCGAGTGCGCACCTTAATTATATACCTAAAATTTGCGTAATACTTGGGGCTATCACTATGAATTTTTTCAGATTTTTCAAAAAATAAATTTGTTTGAAAAAAAATCTTTTTTGTTATTAAATTGGGAGAAAAAATTTTGCCGAAAAATGCTTCTACATCGGCCATTTAATGATACGTTTGTGTAATTTTTTTTAGAATTTTTCCTAATTTCAGTTTTTAAATAATTGAAAAAGGACAAAAACATATATTTTTTTGTTTATCCCATAACTTTTTAAATAATGCATCAAAAAATCTCAAACTTGGGGTTTCTTCATTGTTTATGTTAGTCTATCAATCCTTAAAATTTCAAGTAAATCGGAAATATGGAGTCCTGAAGTCGTCCGATTTAGCATGGAACACACCATATATTCACTTTATTATAATTTATTTTTTATCCCAGATATCTATGAATTAGTTTTATTTTTGAGTTAAAATAATGGAGAAAAATTATATGGAAGGAAAAATGAGGATCCTTATTAAATATTAAAATTTGTACCTGTGTAAATATGAAACTACCTAGGCTACTATATAGGTTCCTATGTGAAAAGATATACAAGGGTTCCTGTGTGGAGATTTTAAATAGGGTTAGCATTAGATAATATAATAGGAACGTCTTTTTAATACATGATACTATCAGTCACTCTGCATGTTGCGTTTCTCAATTCAACCTGTTGTGAAACGAAAAAATAATCTGGATCAATTAAAAACAATTTTTCTTTTATTCGTAGGACAATGTGACGCTTATGTGAAAATTCGATTATTACCAGAGGAAAAATTCGTAGATATCAAATTACCCAAGACTCATGTTCATAAGGAGACTCTGTTTCCTTTGTTTGATGAAACATTTAACATGTAAGTATTAAGTGAATTAAAAACTGTCCACTGAATTAAAAAAAAAAGTAAATAAGTAATAACAAAGTTGAATAAAAAATATTACTGCTATAGTATATTCTTTAATTTTTGGATTACTAGAAAATCAAATTTCTCTGAAAGATGAAATGATAATTTGATTTCAGTCCTCTGACTACTGAGCAACGAGCCATAGAGGATGCAATCGTTGCTTTCGAAGTAAAAGATAAGGACTTCCTCAGGACGAAGTTCATGGCAGAGGCATTTTTAAGTTTCAATGAAATTCCTGAAACAGGGCCTGACCGACACATCGAGTCTCTCGAGCAAATCCACTTGAAACTTTCTCGACCAATTACGAAGAGTGAGTTTTACTTTTTCTTCTTTCATCGACTTCCTAGACAGTAGGATACAAAAATTTCATGAACTCGGTACTCCAAGTATTTTTGAAGTTATTTCAAATTTTATTTGAAATATTTATTTCAATGGAATAAATATATCATGGAAAATTTTGTGTTTAGACACTGATGCGATACGAGCATTGGAAAATAGGAAAGGCGACAGTCTGGCGATGGATTTCATATCGAGACTAAACGGAAAACTGAGTGCGAGATAATCATCGGCTGAGCGATATTCAACTTCGATTTTAAAACTGAACGCCCGTACACTTTTTCATTGTTCAGTAACGGTCAAAATCACCATCTGGCCTCCTAGAAAAATAGGAATTTATCCAGAAAAGCAAAAAGAATGGTAGTTTATATTCTTCTCTAACCATGTAATATCCGTAATTCCTATATTTGTTGTTTTTCAATGTTTTATATACACTGCGAAAAATACGAAAAATATTTTAAAAACTTTTTTTGACTTTAATAATATTTTTAAAAGAAACTCTTAAAAGAAGAATTTTTATAGATTTATAGAATGAGTCTGAGATTATTTTTTTAATTATTTAATACGATGAAAACAACGAAATGTATATTTAAAAAGAAAATTGATTCAGTTGTGGAAAATAGAGACTTTGACGGTCATCTCACTTTATAGGCTGTGCAAGATTTTTTAATATTGTGAGCGTTGTTCTGTCAGAGTCTCTAGAAAATCGCATTTTTAATATTTATTGCAAAATGCAAAAGCTGAATTGCGAGCAATAATATATCGCTACAGAAAAAAACACAAGTGTTTTGCATGAAAATTATGTAACAATGATTTCGAATGATGCAGAAATAAGTTAATTACTTTGC
Source organism: Diplolepis rosae (assembly GCA_030998225.1). NCBI lineage: Eukaryota > Metazoa > Arthropoda > Insecta > Hymenoptera > Diplolepididae > Diplolepis > Diplolepis rosae. Next base: position 6,231,185 of record JAPYXD010000727.1, on the reverse strand, counting down.
GAACAAATCGTTATTATATACAGTTAATTAAAATTTTTACGTATTTTTAGTTCTGCGTGTAATTGAGTAAAAATAGATCTGTACACGAACATTGATATTTGTCAAATGTAAATGTAAACTTAAAGTCGTAAGAATTTTAACAATTTTAAAATTAAAATTTATAATAAAATAGTTTTTTATTATCTATGAAATATGAACAATAACAATGTTAAAAAATACTTCAGACGTATTTCTGAGAAACTGACTTTCGAAAAAAATTAAGACGAATTTGATATGGAATAGAAACTTATTGCGAATCAAATACTTTTAAGTAATATACATCTAAATATATAATAAATATTTTTACATGTTTAGATGATAAAAACTCTATTCATTCTTATTATACATTTATTTATTCCTTAAAACGAATAATAAGCATTACAAATAGGTCAAATAAAAATCTAAAAATCAGCTGCTTCTTTTCTAATTTATTATTTAATACAATATACTAATTTTTCAACGTACTCTACATTATTTAGTGTGTATTTACATTTTTTGCCCAAGTTTAATGGGATGAGAAGAATAAATCCAATTTAGTCATCATTTCCGATTTTAAAATGTCATCATTATAGAAGTAAAGGGTTTCCCAATAGGGGTGATATGATTTTGAATGTCCCTATCGGGCTGATTTGAACTGAAATTTTTGACGTCTGCTGTCAGTTGTGATCAGTAAGGTTTGCCATTTAATCATGAGTAGTTTCACGCTTCCACAACGTTTGGAAATTGTCCAATTATTTTATCAAAATTCGAGAAGTTTTGTCGGTGTTCAAAGAGCATATCGTGCAAAATATGGTCGTCATTCTGCTCCATCCGCGCTCTCAATTCGTCGAATAATCGATAAGTTGGAGAGTGAATTTACTCTATTGGATACTAAGCCTAAAAATCGTATGCGTACCGCACGTTCTACACAGAATATAGCCGCCGTACCGTGAATTGTCCGTGCCACGCCGATCTCAGGAATTGGGCCTGTCCAGGATGACTACCTGGCGTATTTTGCGATTGGATCTTGGCCTGCATCCCTATAAGATCATTCTGGCCCAAGAACTGAAGCCTAATGACCATCGTTTGCGTCGGGAGTTCGCGGATTGGGCTCTGGAATCAATTGAAAATGATCCCAATTTTCATCAAAAAATCATCTTTTCTGATGAGGCGCATTTTTGGCTCAAGTCTCGGGGGACATTTGGCCGATATATTGTTTAAATCATAAATGGCATAGAATATCCAATATAATAAAAAAGATTTCGATCAATTCCGAATGAATATTCAGTGTTTTTTTTCAATTTCAAAACATATCACCCTTATTGGGAAACCCTTTACTACCGCTTTTGACAACTGTAGATCCTTATAACAAAAGAATTCTAAATGCAGCATAAATTCTAGTTCCAGGATATGTTCTAAAGGCTATACATATACTGTGATATAATCAAGAATGTCAATCGATACTGGATCCTCGACCGATGATAACTAATGTACGATGATGATGGCTTTTGTATAAAATCATTCAGTACTACTTCAAATTGCATTTGTGTCATAGTGCATGACAGTCAATGACCAATGAACCTGCAACAATGGATTCAGATAATTTTGACAAAACGTGAACCATAGAATTACGATTACCACAGAAGTACGATTTTCCTTCAAACTAACACTGAAAAATGATTTTTGACATATTAAAGGCTTATTAAATTACAATATGATTCTTTATTAAGGCCGTGTGGTAGGGTCTGACGTCATCAATTACTTACTAACACTTTATTAATGAAATAATAATTTTGACAAATTTTTCAAAGAAGACAGCAATGCGTAGCGTTTTTTCGCATTGCTGTCTTCTTTGGAAAATTTTTTAAAATTATTATTTCATTAATAAAGTGGTCGTATGTAATTGATGACGTCAGACCCTATCACACGGCCTTAAGGTAGTTCGATCACGAAAATTAGACCTCAGGCAAAAATAGATAATTTTACTTTCAAGAATAGCAATATTATTATTAAAGGGCTAATTTGAAAGAAAAATATTATTATTCATGAAAAAAATTTGAAACACAAAAAAATAATTTTATTAATAAATTTTATTTTTGACCCAACTTATTTTCTTATCGCTTCTAGAGAAATTTTTGAAAATGATGCGATTCTAATAAATCATGGTTCATTTTTTTAGGAAAAAGATTCTCTACAACATGACAGTTTCCTATTTTTGAAATTGAATTAATTATTATCAAATACAGCAATTTGTTTATAAAAATTTTGTTTTGAAAATTTTTTTTTTATAATTTCAGCCATTAAAGAATTCATTTTCAAAAATTGAAAACTGTCAAGTTGTAGAGAATCTTTTTCCTAAAAAAATGAACCGTGATTTATTAGAATCGCATCATTTTTAAAAATTGTGCTCGAAGCGATAATTTTTATGGTTTTATTATTATGATAATTTTTGTATGTAGTAGAAGATTGAACTCTCTAAATCTAAATCAGTCAAAATCTACTGATTATCAGTGAAATTTGACTGATTCAAATAGCTAAAAAGATGTTACTGCGAATTAGTCAAATTTCACTGATTACTTCAGTGGAAATTAACTGATTTAACAGTGAAAAATAACTGATCTAACAGTGGAAAATATTTTTTAACTGCTGAATCAGTGAAAAGGAAAATCACTGATACAATCAGTGAAATTTTGACTGATTCAGATTTAGAGAGAAGATTCGCAATTTGAAATCAGATAGATGTCCAGTATATGACAATTCGCAGATGTTGTAACGGGGTCCTTTTCGAAGTCCATTCTAGTTCTCATCGACACTCGTCAAGAGAACTATAGTGAATCAAAAACCGGATTTTAATCCCGGGTGACAGTGATGTGCCGCTGACACGGAGATTTGTACGTTTTGAAACGACCCCACGGCACGACTGTAAGTCTGAAAAGGTTGGCAATTAGCATATAAGCAGAGAGCCTGAGACTTAGATGGCATATAAATCTACGAGAGCGTGCCCCGTTCGCGTCAACTTTTATACAAAGAATCAGTTTGACAGGACATGCGGGAATATACACTGTACACATTAACAACTTTTTATATACACGTCTCCTTCATACGAAGATTATCCTCAACACTAAAATGAACCATTCAAAATATTTTTTTAAAATCACCCGTAATGAGCCGCTCATTGCTGTCAGATTATCTTTTCCATGACTTATTATCGTACAGGCTAAGTCAACGTATTTCCTTACTTTTTATTGATATTTTATCTTTGATTAGGTATTTTTGTAACTTTAAAAAGATACTTTTGATTTAACAATTCACTAAAACAAATAAAATAAACAATTCACTCTCCGCATTTAAAAATATTATTGATGTATGATGGAGAATTTTAATATATAATTCGTTAGAGACTATCCCATTTTTTTTATAAAATACATTTTTATTAAGATTTTGGGGAATCTTGCTAGAACATTGAATAATTTACTATTTAAACAATCGTAGCTAAACTGGGATTATGTTTCCTTGCAGTCATCAAAATTTCATCAAAATCGGTCAAGTTGTTCTTGCGCAATCCATCGCATCGTTTTGAAAAACCGGATTTTGGGAAAACGCGGTTAAAGTTTTTTTGGACAGAAAAGTATAAAAAAAGTAGTGTTTTTAATAACTTACATATTTGTCAATTTTCGGAATAATTACCTAAAACTTCACATACATTTTTTTGAATATGTGTAGAATGAATTTACTGAAGAAAAAAAAATCGATTTTTTCAACCCGAGACATGGATCGCTCCCCTTAATTCCGCAAGATTCAGAAAAATAGATATCTATACAAATTTCAGGAAATTTATTTTAAACTTTTAGTAATGTATTGGAAAATTTGGGGATATTGAGAAAATCTTGGAATAAATTCAAAATATTTTTGGTGAAATACTCCCCACAGGCGTATTTTGAGAACAATTTTTCCAAATTTTGGTAAAAAATCTGAGACTTTTGTGGATAATTAGCGTCCCAATATGTTTTTGATAACCACGAAAAATGTTTTACAATGTGATTGAAAATTATATCTCGATGTATATCCGCTTCTTTTTATCTACGATAATCCGAAAACAGATTACGCTATGAACATTCTATTTAAAAAAATTGTATTTCCTATGAGAATGCCGAATGAGATAAGTTTCCATCACTAGGAATAATTTTAGACTGCGCTTTAAATGTAAAATAGCCAAGAACAACTTATGAAATAGCAAAAAGTCAGTCTTTAATTCAAACAGGTATAATATTGACTAATTATCAGTCAATAATAAAACTAATTTATATTCAAATTTCTCAAATGTAGATTATTAAGAATCTTTTTTCTTATATTAACCAAATATGACTTTTTAATAGTCACTTTTTTACTGATAATTAGTGAAATTAATAGGTTTTAAACTTTTTTCAGAAAACTAAAATATTCCATTACAAATATCTTATAATATTAAACAATATTTCAATAAGTTTGAAGCGAAAAGTATCTCGAGTGTTTAGTTAATTTCGATGGACTTGAATATGAAAAATCGCATGCCAATCGAAAAATTTAAACAACACTGCAAAATTTTGTGGTATTTCCCACCCATTATTATTTTTTATTATTATTTTAGGGTAAACATGCTTTTCTCCAAGGAATTTTTCGGAAATATTTCCTAGAATATGATAGGGAAAATTCCCCAGTTTGTATGAAATATTCCCTGAAATATGTTGGGGAAAATTCCACAATAGTTTCGAGTTTCCAATGTTTGGGAAATAATTCTCAAAATATATGGAGGAAAGTTTCACATTATTTTTGGAAAATTTTCAATTTTTAGGAAATATTCCCCAGAACATGATGGGGAAAATTCCCCAGTTTGTATGAAATATTCCTTGAAATATGTTGGTGAAAATTCTACAATAGTTCCGGAGAGTTTCCAATGTTTGGAAAATATTCCCCAAAATATATGGTGGAAAGTTTCACAATAGTTTGGAAAATTCACAATTTTGTATGAAATATTCGCTGAAATATGTTGGGTAAAATTTCACAATAGTTTTAGAAAATTTTCAATGTTTGGGAAATAATTCTCGAGATATGTGGGGGGAAGTTCCACAATAGCTTTCGAAAATTTACAATTTTTGCTAAAAATTCCACAAAATATATGGTAAAAAATTCCACAATAGTTTTGGGAAATTCCGCATTTTGTATGAAATATTTCCTGAAATATGTTGGGGAAAATTCCACAATAGTTCCGGAGAGTTTCCAATGTTTGGAAAATATTCCCCAAAATATATGGTGAAAAGTTTCACAATAGTTTGGAAAATTCACAATTTTTGGGAAATTATTCCCCAACATATAATGCGGAAAAGTCCCAAGTTTGTATGAAATATTCCATGAAATATGTTGGGGGAAATTTCACCATTTTGTATGAAATATTCCCTGAAATATTTTGGGGAAAATTCCAAAATAGTTTCGGTAAATTTCCAATGTTTGGGAAATAATCCCCAAAATATGGTGGAAAATTTCCCGAGATTGTATGAAGTATTCCCTAAAATATATGGTCGAAAGTTACACAATAGTTTCGGAAAATTTCCAATTTTTGGGAAATATTCCCTAAAATATGTTAGGGGAATATTTCACATCGCTGCTTGAAATTTATCCGCAATATTTAGGTAAATTTCCCCGAATTTTAAGAAATATTCCCCAAGGTATTTTGGAAAAAATCTACTCACCATGTATTTTGGATAATCTTCACAAATTTTGGTGTAATTATCTCCACGAAAATTTTGGGGAAAATTCCCCAGAATTTAGTTTACAGACTAGACACAACTCCTATGAAACTAAACGACTCGACATTTTATAATCTGGAACGCTTTAACAAATTGATTCTAATATTTTTTCTACACAGAGTATTTTATATGAATTACAGGACATTTTTCATCTGATGCAAAAGTAAAAATTGATTTGATATCACATGTGAAGGAGCACACAGTACTTATGGAATGAGTAGAAACAAAAAAAAAAACCAGCACAAAATAATGTATACATATTCAGGAAAATTCGTACAAGTTCTAACTTCGTATTTAATAAAAACGAAAAAATATTTTTCTACAAAGTCCGTAAATGAAAAAGTCCCTCTATATTTAGACAGACATAGGAGTGGAAAAAATATGGGAAAAACAAACAAAGGGTGAGTCTGGTTGTAATAAAATGGGAATGTTTGTTACGTTTGCTAGCGAACAAGTTTCACACAAAAGTTGTAGAGCGACGTATGGCGTATATGCATTGCAGAGATCTATTAAATCTGAATGGATCCTAAAGAAATTTTAAGCTCTTGCCAAGGTGCAAGGGCACGCACGATGCTACTGGGACCATTTCCATTCTAATTTCAATTTAATGCCGATTTATTGTGATGATCTCGCGGAAATGGGCATAGGGTGAAACGTATAATGCAGAAACGAAGGGCAGTATAGGTCCATGTAATAGTGTCAACCCTGCTTCGAGCACGTTCGACATGAATGGCGTGCCCGGCGTGTCTTCGATTTGGTCGCGTTTTTCAGTCTGGCCACAAACCGAATCGTGACGCTCGCAACTTCACGCAGGATGAACGTTATGAATGTGTCAGTAAAATTTATGCGTCTCGCTCAAAACAGTTTCAAGGACCACAGGCGACGAGCTCCTACTCTTTTTCATTACTTTTTTATACCATTTTCTTCATTCACTGTATAAGCTCGCTCATTTTTTCCATTATCAAACTTGCTTTACATTTCGTTTTACGTAAAAAGATGATGAAACAAATTTTAATATTGATTAGCCGTCTTAGGTATGTGTTTCGAATTCTTTCACCTATCTTTATGTTTTAAGTAGTTTTTGTCGTTAGGAGTCTTTTTCTCTTATTTTTATGTCAGTAATGTACCGTCGGGGTTTTATATTGGAACTAGATAGTAATATAAAGATTAGTGAGCGGTAATTTTAAAGGTTGAAATCACTTAAATTCAAGTCTGTCAAATTCTTACGAGGCTTCCGAACTTTAACAAAATACTGAATTGATCTCTTCGGATGGGAATAAAGAAGAAGTTAATTTGCAAATTGGTTGCGGAGATTACGAGGCTTACGAGACAATAAAAATGACTTTTATTTGAAAATCTAAATATTTATCAAAGGTCAAGATCCGCAGTAAAGAAAAGTATTTGCCAGTCGTTAATTTTACAAAAATTCTAATGCAAAATCTCATATAGTCCTATATAATTTTGATACATAATTTAAAAATGTATATATGTACACTGCCGTGCAAAAGTATCCGGGCACCGATTTTTATTAATTTTATTAGAGATTATAATTTTAATAATAGATCAAATAAATTACATTTTCTGATTTTCACGTCAAAGGTAATAAAATTTTGCATTTAGTGTCCTGAAAACGAAGTGTTTTTGTGCAGTATTAACGAAAATATTGCAAAAAAGTCCAAATTTTATAATTATCACCATTTTTTAATAACACCTAAAGTATTGAACTTTTCAAAATTTTACATCATCTATCACAAAGGTTGATCAACGGCAAATATCCGACGTATAAGAAAGAATCTGTAATAGTTTTTACCTGTATGCTGTAAAAGTTAAAATTTAGGGAAAATTGTAAAGATTAAAATTCCTGAAATCATTGATTAAAAAAGTATAAACATACTTTTAATGTATTTATAAGTTTTTATATTTTTTTTCTAATAATTAATTTTTACAATGTGTAAGATCCACTTTTTAAGTATCAAAATACTTTGACTTTTTACAACTTTTACAGCATCCAGGTAAAAATTGAGCCCACGGAAAGAAGAACTCGCCGAGCGCTCGAAAAAGGGGAAAAGTATTGTTCACTTTCTAAAATTGAAGTAAAAAAAAAAGTTGTAAAATCTCAAAATAAAAAAATATAAGCTGTTAGACCTTATCAAAATACAACTTTTATTCCTCAAGTATTTTTAGTCCAACATGATTATTACGGAAAGAAAAATATAAATTGCTGATGCAGAATTGTCATTTAAAAACAATAAATACCATCAACATTTGATAATATTCGATAACAAATCAATACCTGTCAATTCTTTGTTTTTCTCGATTCGGAGTGAAAAAGTGCTGAATAAATTTTATGTTTCGAAAAATATAAAGCGACAAAGCTATTTATTTGTATTTAAGGAAGTTTTTCAGAAAATTTCAAATTATTCGTACTAAAAATAAAGAATTGAGAGGGTTGTTAATAAAAAGCGCGCGACGCACGAAGCGCTAAAGTTGAATTATTCAACAGAATTCCGCGGTTTTCTTAACTTATTTGTGAATTTGCTACTGAAAATCACGCGATTGTACATAATTTTTTCGTAAACAATTAATTGTGAAATTAAATTTGAAGTTTTGTATTTTTTATACAGATTTTATTATTATGAAAATGAAAATAATTTACAATTGTACACAATATATCTATTAAATACCATTCTATACTACCTCATTAATAATACCTTAATCTTGCATCTTAAAAAACCATTTCATTTGGATTTCTTCACTGGGACTTTCGTGAATATATCTTCGTAATATTTTTATTCACCTGGGCTCAAATATCTTAATAAGGCTCGAACACCTTTAATTTTTCCGCGCTTATTATTTCAATGGAATCGTCCTGAGGTGTTTCGCACAATTAATCATATATATAAGGTTTTGGAGGTGGGAGAAGTTTGAACATAAATTATTTTATTTTATTGTTACATATTATGAATTTTAATGATTTTCAGTGGCAAGTATTTGAACGAATATCCAAATAAACTAAGAAAACCGATGAATTTTGTTAAATAATTCAACTTTAGCGCTTCGTGCGTCGCGCGGTTTTTATTAAGAATGGGATTTATTGTTTTTAAATGACTATTCGGCATCAGCAATTAATACTGAATAAAAATACGCAAACTTTAATCCATTGCGTGCAGTACTTACCGAGAAATCGCAATTTATGCTTTTTGAAACATTGATTTTAGGTTATTCAAAAAATACCTTTTATATTTTTCATTTCGTATTAATCATGTTGGACTAAAAAATATTGGAGGAATAAAAGTTGTATTTTGACAAGCTCTATCAGCTTATATTTTTTTATTTTGAGATTTTACAACCTTTTTTTTACTTCAATTTTAGAAAGTGGACAATACTTTTCCCCTTTTTCGAGCGCTCGGCGAGTTCTTCTTCCCGTGGGCTCAATTATTAGTTTCTTTCTTATACATCGGATATTTTCCGTTAATCTACCTTTGTGATAGATGAAGAAAAATTTTGAAAAGTTCATTAGTTTAGGTGTTATTCAAAAATGGTGAAAATTATGAAATTTTGATTTTTTACAATATTTTTGTTAATACTGCGCAAAAACACTTAATTTTTAGGTCACTAAATGCAAAATTTCGGTACCTTTGACGTGAAAATCAGGAAAGGTAATTTATTTGATCTATTATTAAAATTATAAGCTTTAATATGATTGATGAAAAATCGGTTCACAGATACTTTTTCACGGCAGTATCTATCTATATATATAATCCATAGTAAGGATCACTTTCTAATTTGCAACTCATAAATTTAGACTTTGACAGCTTTAAAGGCATAAATAGTTTCTCTATGAAGTCAACACTCACTTAATCGGGAATAATACTGCACGTCACTGGGGTTAAGGTCAGCAATTCTAATAAGAAATTCGCTTAGGAGAGCCTTCACTGTCAAAAGGAGATCCTACTCGAATCATTTAACGTGATATCAAACTGGTATAATGGAACAATATTGTGTCGATTCCATTTACGAGCAGATCAATTAGATATGCGATGCTGCCTTTTACAACTCTCGTTTAAAAAATCAATCAGGATCGAGTAACGGAACCCGGAACTACAAAAAAGTTAAAAGTGAGCGAAGGAAAGTACTTCATATCCAGCCGATTTCAATAGGTCGCATTAATTATAATCGATCAAGTCTTACATTAACTTCTTTATTTTCGGCTTCCTTGACCATCTCTTTTCAAAAACATTTTTCATTGAAGAATTTAAATAAGGTAATAAACAAAAATCTGCCCACTTGGCGAGCACATTCTCATCGCGCGTAGCTCGCTTTGCTTGCAAGTTTGAGCGCACGATTCAATTGTCGCGCTTCGCGCTCCGTTCTGTTTGGATTTTGCGCTTTGCGCTCGATCTTATATTCTTTGCATACATATAAGTTTGTTTTTCCTTGTAATTTGATACTGAAGCTGAAGTTAATTTTTAATATTGTAGATGTGAATTACATTTTCTCAAAGTTACTAAATTTGTTTTTGATTTCAAATAAAAAAGGGAATTCAATTTACTTAAGGCTCTACCAGCCTTAAGGAATACATTCTCATCGTGACACTCGCGCTTCGCGCTCGATTTTCTGTATACATTTCTGTAATTTTCTAATAATTTACATGATTAAAAAAAATCTATTTTCTTTCGAATATTTTAAAAAGGAAAAAAATTACTTGACTGTTTTTAAGCAAACGATTTTTTATTTCAATTCTTATTTTATATCTGACATATTTTGGTTAAAAAATGGAATTTTGGATTCTCAATATTTAAAATCAAACCATAAAATATACATCTTGTCAAAAGATGTCCTACTAAGAATTTGTAGACCTCATTTAGGCAAATACTTTTCCATCTTAACGTTTTTTCCATATGTCACATTTTTTTTTTACATAATGGAATTTTTAAATATTAATCGCTTTCTAAAAAGTAAAATGAAAAATATACGTTTCACCAGAAATTATGTACAACAAAATTTGAAGATCTTATTGAAACGAATAATTTTGCAAACTTACATTTTTTTCGTATTTCACATATTATTGTTAAAAAATTTGAATTTTCGATTTTCAATAAAATTTTTTTAAATTAAAAAGAAAAATATTCATATTATGAAAAAATGTTGCGATTCAAACTTGTAAATATTGAAGATATATGTTGATGTTGATAGTTGGCTTTAGGGTCCAAGGTTAATAAAAACTCAGAGTTTTATATAATCAGACGTTTCGGCTCTGATCGGAACCCTTATCAGTGATTTATTTTAAATCTAAAAAATACAGAAAAAAGGGGGGTTGCTAAGATAGGATTTCTTCCATAAAAAATTTAAAGCAATTAACATTTTGTGTTTACATGTAGGTAAAGAAACTTTGAAATTACTTCAAGGCAAATATTTCTTTCACACACGCAGAGAAAAGATCAGTAAAATTTACAGGAAGTTCGGTACTTATTTGGACAACATGACTTTTCAGTAAATTTTACCAAAAACTGAGTTCAATTAACAGATTTTCTGTACGTTTCACTCAGCGTCCAGTAAAATCTACTGAATACGAAAAAATCCGAGTTAAGTTGATTGTACTGTACGCTAAGTGAATTGTACACAAAATCTGTTGATTCAACTCAACATCTTATAAAATTTACTAAAAAGTCATGTTGTGCAAATAAGTACCGAACTTCCTGTAAATTTTACTGATCTTTTTTCTGCGTGCATAACGTAAATCCCTGAATACCAGAAAAATATTTTCAAAAAGTTGGAATTAAATGTCTAAGTATAAAATTTTATTTGAAATTCGTGCATGAAATTGTAGATTGAAATTTTTTTGCTATAAAGTATAATTAAAATGGTAGATTGTATTGACCCTTGATTTAATTTATAATTTGAAAGAATATAAACAGTATTTCTGTATAAATAAAATGGAGAAGCCAAAAAATGTGACATGTTATCTGGATAATTAGTAGAGATTTATGAGAAATATCAGGAATAAGTATTATTATTTTGGAATTTTTCAAAACATTTTTTTCAAAAACACAAAAAATTCTCTTATTTTGATCATTTTTGTTGGATGTGGCTGGTGAACGAACTTTTCCTTACTTTTTCAGCTCCGATAAAGTATGCCAAAGCTCAATTCTTTCGAGAGTTATGCCGCACACAATCTACTACTACTGTACTAATACTAAAGACAGACACTTTCATGAAAACGGTTTTTTCTGACTCAGGGAGCCTCAAAACGTAAAGGTTTGATGAAAATTTCAAAAATGATTTTTCACATCAAAATAATACCTTCTCATTTATAATGAGAATGTAAAAATGCATTTGCTTAATTTTTTCTATTCATCTGGCTACTTAAACTGATAAGATTGACTGACAAAATTAAAAAAAGGAAACAGGAGATAACAAACAGTCCTTTCTAAATAATCGTGCCCTCTGCAAGTGGAAGATTATCCCAGAGTGGTAACCACATGGAACGGTAAATTAAACAGCTCCTGCAAATAGGATATATTCGATGGGGTGAATATAGATGTGGATAGTGAAAAGGGGAAAGACGGGGGAGACAGTAATGGATTATTCGGCTCGATGGATCGTAGCATTTTGTGTTATCCTCTTCGATTATAAAGCTTAGAGTTTTTTATTCCACGCAACACATTCAGCTTCTGCGGACTCTTGAGTAGAACTCGGCTCTAAATTATAAAGTAAGAACTCGAGAAATCCCCTTGTATATTTTCCTAATATTTTAACATAATACCTTCAAGCGTAAGTCTGGAATTTATTTCTCTAAGATTTTATGACTTTTTTTAAATCTCTTCACCATGTTTCTAATCTGAGTAAAGTAAGTACAGATAATTCTAGAGTAAATCACTTCAAACAAATGCATACATAAATTTGAAAAAGTTTATGTTTTTAATTCTACAAAATTTATTTCAGGAAAGTTTTTTTATTTGAATTTTGAAAATCTGAGTTTATGTACATGAAGGAACTTTTCATAGCATTATGTCTTATTTTATAATGATAATTCTATAAAATATTAGGAATCTAGGGAAAATCAAGGTTCAATGGTAATTATTCCTAGGGAACTGGAAATTTTTCGCAGTCAAAATACTAAAGATTCGAAAAACTGTATGAAACTTTAGTATAGGTTATAGAAAAGTTTTTAGTCGTTTTTCCCTAAATTAAAACGTAGTTTAGAAAAAATTGTAAACTTGGGTTTCTTCTTGTATGACATTTTCACAAAAGTGTCTCGCGTATTGTTTACCATTGAATTTTTTTATTTGTACATTTTCTTATATCGTCAAGGAGATTTGAAGCTTTGAAACGAATACCTGCCTAACCGCATCGCTCGAACCATTGAGAGCTTATGACAGTCCAAAGTCGCTAAACTGGGACAAGTGCCTCCCGACGCACTAGGGACGGTCCAGTGTCATCTATACTGGATATCGGACTCTAGTAAGTTTCAGATGCTTCTCGAGACACGGAGCTTTGAAACGAATACCTGACCAACGTCCTTGATCCAACCATTGAAAGCTTATGACAGTCCAAAGTCGCTAAACTGGGACAAGTGCCTCCCGACGCACTAGGGACGGTCCAGTGTCATCTATACTGGATATCGGACTCTAGTAAGTTTCAGATGCTTCTCGAGACACGGAGCTTTGAAACGAATACCTGCCTAACCGCATCGCTCGAACCATTGAGAGCTTATGACAGTCCAAAGTCGCTAAACTGGGACAAGTGCCTCCTGACGCACTAGGGACGGTCCAGTGTCATCTACACTAGATATCGGACTCTAGTAAGTTTCAGATGCTTCTCGAGACTCGGAGTTTTGAAACGAATACCTGCACAACCTCTTTGATCAATCCCTTGAAATCTTATGGCAGTCCAAAGTCGCTAAACTGGGACAAGTGCCTCCTGACGCACTAGGGACGGTCCTGAATCATCTATATTGGATATCGGACTCTAGTGAGTTTCAGATGCTTCTCGAGACACGGAGCTTTGAAACGAATACCTGCCTAACCGCATCGCTCGAACCATTGAGAGCTTATGACAGTCCAAAGTCGCTAAACTGGGACAAGTGCCTCCTGACGCACTAGGGACGGTCCAGTGTCATCTACACTAGATATCGGACTCTAGTAAGTTTCAGATGCTTCTCGAGACACGGGACTTCGAAACGAGTACCTGACCAACGTCCTTGATCCAACCATTGAAAGCTTACGACATTCCAAACTCGCTAAACTGGGACAAGTGCCTCCTGACGCACTAGGGACGGTCCTGAATCATCTATATTGGATATCGGACTCTAGTGAGTTTCAGATGCTTCTCGAGACACGGAGCTTTGAAACGAATACCTGCCTAACCGCATCGCTCGAACCATTGAGAGCTTATGACAGTCCAAAGTCGCTAAACTGGGACAAGTGCCTCCTGACGCACTAGGGACGGTCCAGTGTCATCTACACTAGATATCGGACTCTAGTAAGTTTCAGATGCTTCTCGAGACTTGGAGCTTTGAAACGAATACCTTCAAAACCCCCTTGATCCAACCATTGAAAGCTTACGACAGTCTAAAGTCGCCAAACCGGGACAAGTGCCTCCTGACCCTCTAGGGACGGTCCTGAATCATCTATATTGGATATCGGACTCTAGTGAGTTTCAGATGCTTCTCGAGACACGGAGCTTGAAAACGAATACCTGCCTAACCGCATCGCTCGAACCATTGAGAGCTTATGACAGTCCAAAGTCGCTAAACTGGGACAAGTGCCTCCTGACGCACTAGGGAAGGTCCAGTGTCATCTATACTAGATATCGGACTCTAGTAAGTTTCAGATGCTTCTCGAGACTCGGAGTTTTGAAACGAATACATGCACAACCTCTTTGATCAATCCCTTGAAATCTTATGGCAGTCCAAAGTCGCTAAACTGGGACAAGTGCCTCCCGACGCACTAGGGACGGTCCAGTGTCATCTATACTGGATATCGGACTCTAGTAAGTTTCAGATGCTTCTCGAGACACGGAGCTTTGAAACGAATACCTGCCTAACCGCATCGCTCGAACCATTGAGAGCTTATGACAGTCCAAAGTCGCTAAACTGGGACAAGTGCCTCCCGACGCACTAGGGACGGTCCAGTGTCATCTATACTGGATATCGGACTCTAGTAAGTTTCAGATGCTTCTCGAGACACGGAGCTTTGAAACGAATACCTGCCTAACCGCATCGCTCGAACCATTGAGAGCTTATGACAGTCCAAAGTCGCTAAACTGGGACAAGTGCCTCCTGACGCACTAGGGAAGGTCCAGTGTCATCTATACTAGATATCGGACTCTAGTAAGTTTCAGATGCTTCTCGAGACTCGGAGTTTTGAAACGAATACATGCACAACCTCTTTGATCAATCCCTTGAAATCTTATGGCAGTCCAAAGTCGCTAAACTGGGACAAGTGCCTCCCGACGCACTAGGGACGGTCCAGTGTCATCTATACTGGATATCGGACTCTAGTAAGTTTCAGATGCTTCTCGAGACACGGAGCTTTGAAACGAATACCTGCCTAACCGCATCGCTCGAACCATTGAGAGCTTATGACAGTCCAAAGTCGCTAAACTGGGACAAGTGCCTCCTGACGCACTAGGGACGGTCCAGTGTCATCTACACTAGATATCGGACTCTAGTAAGTTTCAGATGCTTCTCGAGACTCGGAGTTTTGAAACGAATACCTGCCCAACCGCATCGCTCGAACCATTGAGAGCTTATGACAGTCCAAAGTCGCTAAACTGGGACAAGTGCCTCCTGACGCACTAGGGAAGGTCCAGTGTCATCTATACTAGATATCGGACTCTAGTAAGTTTCAGATGCTTCTCGAGACTCGGAGTTTTGAAACGAATACATGCACAACCTCTTTGATCAATCCCTTGAAATCTTATGGCAGTCCAAAGTCGCTAAACTGGGACAAGTGCCTCCCGACGCACTAGGGACGGTCCAGTGTCATCTATACTGGATATCGGACTCTAGTAAGTTTCAGATGCTTCTCGAGACACGGAGCTTTGAAACGAATACCTGCCTAACCGCATCGCTCGAACCATTGAGAGCTTATGACAGTCCAAAGTCGCTAAACTGGGACAAGTGCCTCCTGACGCACTAGGGACGGTCCAGTGTCATCTACACTAGATATCGGACTCTAGTAAGTTTCAGATGCTTCTCGAGACTCGGAGTTTTGAAACGAATACCTGCACAACCTCTTTGATCAATCCCTTGAAATCTTATGGCAGTCCAAAGTCGCTAAACTGGGACAAGTGCCTCCTGACGCACTAGGGACGGTCCAGTGTCACCTATACTAGATATCGGACTCTAGTAAGTTTCAGATGCTTCTCGAGACTTGGAGCTTTGAAACGAATACCTTCAAAACCCCCTTGATCCAACCATTGAAAGCTTACGACAGTCTAAAGTCGCCAAACCGGGACAAGTGCCTCCTGACCCTCTAGGGACGGTCCTGAATCATCTATATTGGATATCGGACTCTAGTGAGTTTCAGATGCTTCTCGAGACTCGGAGCTTTGAAACGAATACCTGCCCAACCTCCTTGATCCAACCATTGAAAGCTTACGACATTCCAAACTCGCTAAACTGGGACAAGTGCCTCCTGACGCACTAGGGACGGTCCTGAATCATCTATATTGGATATCGGACTCTAGTAAGTTTCAGATGCTTCTCGAGACTCGGAGTTTTGAAACGAATACCTGCACAACCTCTTTGATCAATCCCTTGAAATCTTATGGCAGTCCAAAGTCGCTAAACTGGGACAAGTCAAGTGTGAGACTGGTGTTGTTTTTTAAATAAATCAGCACCAGTAGTTCGGTGTGAAACAGTATTCCAATCCAAATTCACGCCAGAATTTCACACGAACCGCTTACAACTGTACCCCATTGGTGTGAAGTTGCAGGAAAATTTTTTACAGTGTAGAATGTTTGAGAAATTGGATTGATAAATGAGCGAATAATTGTGAAAAACAGAGACCGCTATTTAGGGCTGTAACGAGGCTGGGGCAATCCAAAAACCTTTGCCCCGGGGCCCCCAAAACCGGCCCTATCGGTACTTTTTATTCGTGATAAGGAAAAGTAGGATGTGTATATATCAAAAAGCATGGCATTACAAGCAGGAAAAACTTTTTTCATAAACTTATTCCTGGAGTTTTATCAAAGTTATTTGATTCCTGAAGCATTCGAAATTCTTCACGCAGGATCGTACTATACATTCACGGTTAGTTTGAGAATAACCCTAACTTCTTTTTGGAAGATCAGATAACGAGAGGTAAAGTAGACAGTCTATCATTGACGCAGCATCCCGTCTGGACCATGCTACTGCGAGTTACTTATTAGCGAGAAACTCGCTGGATATAATAGGCTAGGCTCTCGTTAAAAACTTACTTAAATCCCACTTTAAAGAAACTGTTTTAGTAACTTCTTGAAATCGACTTTTGCTGCACGAATCTTCAGTAACATCAGGGGAGATATGTATATACAGAGTGAACTGAGGATAGATATCTACTTGAATTATGTAGGTATTAACTTCACTTAATAGGTTTCTAAAACATTTGGAAGTTTTCCTCGAAGTTTTTCCTATTTCCCAGAGGCTGGATTTCTAAAACTAATATTTATATTAAATGTTACGTTCTTCCAAGTATTGCTAGAAATATTTAGAAAATAATTTACATATGATTTCTTCCACTTTTGTAAAAAAAGATGCACATGGTGAAGCCCAAATTTACAATTTTTGCTAAACTATGTTTTATTTGGGGAAAAATTTGTCATACCCTATTGAATAACTTGACTTAAAAAAAAACATGAAAAAGGTCGTCAAAAAGGTGATAAAAAATGACTCAAAACATTATGTGAAAAAGGACGTCAAAAATGTTGTCAAGGATTGGGACAGTTTTTGGTGTGATTTTTGACATTATTTTTGACGTCCTTTTTCACGTAATTTTTTATCTCCTTTTTGACGACCTTTTTCGTGTTGTTTTTTATATGTTTCTTGAAGTAAAGTTTTTTAATTGGGAAGGGCACAAAATACATTTAAATAGTATTCATTTAAAACCGAAAAAACATAATACCTGTCTCCAACGTTAGAGTTGACTATTGGTTAAAGTGAGACACGACTACTTTCGTCTCACTCTACACGGAGAAACTTTTTATATCAATTTTTACTATAGTATTTTTCAATTTAGGGAAAAACGTACCACCTTCAGAATTTTTGTTAGTAAAAATACTAAACTTTATAATAATGATATGAAACTTTAGTATAAACTATAGTAAAATTTGCTATGAACTATACTAAAGTTTCATATCATTTTTTGAATCTTTGGTAGATGGAAAAAAATAGTTTAGTAAAGTTTATAAAATTGTTTCAGAATAAAATACGTAACATTCAGGAAAAATCATTGAAAGTTCTGCATTTTATTCTGAAAAGTTCTTTAAATTTTCTAAAACTTGGTTCCGTCAATGCCTGTATCCCCAACTCTTGAACAGTTCTACAAACTTTATTGAACTATTTTTACCGCAAATTTTGAATGCGGAAAATTTCCAGTCCACTAGGAATAATTACCATTAAACCTTGATTTTTTCTATATTCCTAATATATTATAGAATCATCAATATAATATAAAACAAATATTGCTATAAAAATTTTTTTTTCATAATATAAGAGATTATATCATGAAACTTTGGTAATTTTCATATAAAAATCGACGCCTAGAAAACTAGTAGTTTTGAATATAATTTTTTAAAATAAATTTTCTTTGTAATTACAGTACGAAAATTATGCAATTTCATTTTTTTGCATCAGTCTATATAATTAAAGATCATGATCAGTAAAGTTGAATTGTAAAAAAATATATGAATTTAGCTAAAATTGCAAAAATTATAAATTGATAGGATATTAGAATTAAAAAATAACTCTTTTTAACAAAATTCGCTATCAATTATTCAAATTTCTATCATGGAATTATAAATGGCACAAAATTTATTGACATTGCTATTATTATATGATTTTTGGTGACAATTTTTGAGCTTTCTGAGTAATAGTATATCTAAAAAACTATATTACCCAGGTGCAAAGAAGTGTCCCTCGTTATTTGCAGTCACGTATCTACCCTCCGACCCTATCGTCTCGAAAACTATAAACATTCAAGCCAGAAAAGTCTCACCAACGATCTTATATGATGTCCAGGTGCAAGCTACTAGAAATGATGTCTTAAGATGCATCAGTCACCCAAGCATGTCCATTTGTCTCATCCGATCTGACAGAAATCTTCTGAATATTCTGTGTACCTTTCCTCTTTGAATGAAAAGTATATATCATTAAAATATCAAGAGGATATGCAAAAATAATTCTCTGATAAAGAAATGTAAATATTTCTATTGATTTATATTAAAATGTTTCATAAATAGAAAAATCATTTTTTACTTCTTATGGCAATGTTTGATATATTGTTTGAAATATTTGAAGTAAAATTGTAAATATTATACCTTTTTCGAGTGTGAAATACCGAACGTTAATGCAGTTACAAGTTCAGAGTTCAAGCTTCGTTTGCAATTCCACAAGGGCAATTAAAGTTGATTATTAACAGGCAGAGTATTACACGTTGCAATTATATGCCCGTGTATTGATTGATACAATGGAAAAAAAAAATTAATCCTGAAACTCCGATTGGTAAGAGCTCTAATTAAATATAATACTAAAGCCATTTTATAATCCTGTAAAACTAGTTGAAACATTTAATTTAAATAATAAATTTCATACGATGTTGTTGTTGACTTTAGGGTTCAGAAATAATAACTCAGAAAAAAAAATTAAAAAATTATAATTGTCTGAGGGAATTCTCAGTTTTTTACCTACATCATACTGCATTACATAAGGATAGTTAATTTTATTTTAAAATTCCAAATTTTGATAAGACTGGAAAATTTAGATATCCCATTGTCAGAACACGTTTTTTCCATACAATTAATATTTGAACACTGGCATTCTTATGAGCAATTCATTTATATTATTTTTCGTTTATATTACAAGTTTGTGCACTACATTTCAATTTTTTACTCTAAATGATTTTTTATGTGTTTTTATCAGAAGTTTTTTTATTATTTAGTAGTATATTCCGTATCAAGTGCGGAAAGGCATATTTTAACGCTATACCGAAAGTTAGCTTTGTTGGTGTCGATTTGCGTGCGGAAAGTTGATTTTCCGCACACTTAACATTTTACCACACCAGTGCAAGAAAATTTCAGCTATTTTTTCATTCATAATCCTTTATAATTTTATACTATATATATACTTGTATCTATATCTTCAGTAATATTTAGACACAAATATATATTATAGGGTGGCCCATCTAGCATTCGGAATTTGAATTGGCTATAAAAAAAAACTTATGGATATTTTTTCAAAAGAATGATTTTATTAGAAAGATTGAACCTTTCCATTTAAGAATGAGACACATCATTCAAATGACTACTACGGCTGGCCTTACAGTTCCCCATTCGATGAACCCAATTTTTCAGTACATTTTCGATTGTTTGAGCTTCAATCTCGTGTGTGGCAACTTCGATTTCGTGTTTCAAGGCCTCAATCGTCTCTGGATGTTTGGCGTAATACTTATCTTTAACGGCTACCCACAAAAAATAGTCCAACGGGGTCAAATCACAGCTCCGAGGCGGCCAATTGATATCAGAGTTTCGGCTGATTATTCGATTTTCGAAAAATTAGTTGAGCATGGCACGGTAACGCTCGCCATTGACCATAACGGCGGCTCCTTGCTCATTTTCGAAGAAAAATGGCCCAATGATGCCATCGTATCAAAATCTGCACCAAATAGTCACTCGTTGTGCGTGCATCGGCTTCTCAATGATGGCGCTTGGATTTTCTAAGCCTCAAATGCGACAATTTTGTTTATTGATCTTTCTCCCAAACAATCAAAAATGTACTGAAAAATTGGGTTGATCGAATAGGGTACTATAAGGTCAGCCGTGGCAGTCATTTGAATAATCTTGTGTTTCATTCTCAAATGGAAAGGTTCGATCTTTCTAATAAAACCATACTTTTGAAAAAATATCCATAAGTTTTTTTTACAGCCAATTCAAATTCCGAATGCTAGATGGCCCACCCTGTATACGAAAGTCAATTGTTGATTTTGGTATTTTTAACATTTCTTCAATTTCTCGCACAGTTACGTAACGATCTGTTTCGATTATGGCTTTGATTTGGTCATCAGCAACTTCATTTGGCCGACATGAACGTTGCTCATCTTTGAGTGAAAAATTCCCAGAACGGAATTTACCAAACCAATTTCGACACTGTCTGTCTTTAAGGCTTCCTAACCATATACATAACGTAACTTTTTAGCAGCCTCTTCTGCGTTCTATCCTTGACGGAAATAAAAAATCAAAATATGACGAAAACGCTCGTTTTACACTCCATCTTAAAGTTGATGCCAAACTAACAACTGTAAACGAAATTACGAGCAATTTGTTTGTAAAGCAAGCTAAGAGTGACAGTCAACAAACACCAGAAGGAAAAAATCATGACATTGACGGAAGCCATTCAAAAAAATGGTCAAAGACCATTCCATAGGTGAAATCAGCAATTACTTCTGGAGCAACCTAATATTTTATGAAGTTAAATAATTATTTACGTTCTATACGAAATCGATTTTTTTATGAATTTCATTCTATATTTTTGATGCTCTACATTCCAGTCGGAGCTTTTAAATAAGTTGTGCAGTGCAACTATGTTCTGCATGGCCTGTCACACATATTGGATATAACTCCTCCTCGTTCAAAAGAGTTTTATCTCCTTGATACCAGTGGCTCGTGCCAGTTGGTTTGTTTTAACACCGTTCGTTGACGTACGTTCAACATACGCAGCATGTTCAGTTGTTCACTTTTTACCTCTATTTTTCTCTCGCTTCACTATTTTCTTCAGCTACTGGTTTTGAAACTTCGAACAAGTGCTTATCATTCAACCAAACAAAAAATTACGCTTGCACAACATTTGAAAAGAGGTATTTTATTTGTGGCGCTATGGAACTTGAGTTTGAAAATTGAAAACAATGTACAAAATACTTTATAAACGAAGCACAACTCCGATAGAAATTCATAACAAAAATACAGAATATCAAAAGACTTTGAAAAACGAAAGAAAACTACTAATAAATTGCGGCTTATCTATATGAGTTTTAAAAACCTTAATGACTACCAGACACTTTATGAATCTAAAAAGATTTATACCACATAAAAAAATAGTTCGAGAAATTTAACTCAAATTTTGAGCAAAGTTGGAACACATGGACAAGTTGGAGTTGAGCTTTTTATTAACCTTGGACCCTAAAGCCAACTACACTGCAAAAAGAAGTGTCTTACCTGGTATCTTACTGTAAGATATGAGATGGGAATTTGCTATCTTCTGTCTTAAAATAAGATGTCTCACGAAGTGTCTTATTCAAAATTAAGACGACTTATGTATCTTGGTACGAATAAAGATGTAATTTCCGTCTTACAAAATAAGATACTTGATTGAGTTAGATAATGTATCTTAGTTTAAGATGTTTAGGGTGTCATAAGATGGTTCTGGCATAAGATGTTTCTGAATTGTAAGATATAGCAGGTCAATAAGTTAGCAAAATCTAAGACGCGTAAAGTGTCAGAGAAGTAGTGGTCGAAAGATAGAATCTCTCAAAGGGTTATAATTACAGTTCATAACCTCAAAAATGGAGCGTTTTGAGTGTTGCATGTTTTTCTTCTGTGGTGTAATATCAACACATTTAGAGGAATATATTGTTCATTTTCATCGACACGATCCTTCATTTAAACTTTAGATATGACGGATGTGGAGCTACATATAAAAATTGGGAATCGTATCAGCAACACGTAACTCGATATCAGGTATACCTTCTGTTTTAACGTAGTGGATACGTTTGCTAAGTCGCTTATCTCCTTTCCCAATAGAGCATTTTCTTGAATTAATTTTTTTAAGAAGTACATATAGCCATGTAAACCACCACATGTATAACAGATACCGGTGTGCCGTAAGCATTTTCTCACAATGTAAAGGTTATAAGGAACATGAACTGTCGGTAACTTAAGTAACCTATGTTACCGATGGTTCAACTCAAGATATTTTACGTGTCTCCAATTAATATGCTTTAGGCAACTTGAATGTGACTACCGAAACATCTTAGAAATAACTACACAAGTATCTTATATTAAGACACTTCTTTTTGCAGTGTATTAATATATCTTCAGTTATTTAATATTATTTTAATAGTTTGAGAGGTAAATTTCAAACTTTACTTTACATTTTTAAAGTTTACCGAACTGTGATACATTCTTTAACATTCGGTACCTCACAAATTATTACAATAATATTAAATAATTTGGATATTTTGGTGTACTTAGTTGGCTTTAAGGTCCAGAAAAAATGTAAACTCATGGTTTGATATTTTCAAACGTTTCGACTCTGGTTGGAGTCCTCATCAGTGAAAATTTATTTCTATAAAAAATAAAAAGGAGGAAAACTTAAAAACTGCCCGTGCCACGGATAAACATTGTGGTAAAAATGATGTAAAAGAATTAAAAGTGTGAAAATATAAAATTGGACTAAATAACTAAATTTGTGATAAAGTAAAACTGTACAAAAAATTTTTTCCCTAAAAATACAAAGGGGAGAATCTTAAAAAATAGCACGTGTGACGGATAAAACATCGTGGTAAAACGATATAAATGAATTGTACAAGTGAACCTATAAAATTGCTCTAAACTAAATATAAAAAAAAAGAAATAAAACTGTATAGACAAATTTTTTCTCTAAAAATACAAAGGAAGAAACTTAAAAAATGTGTACGTGTCACCGATGAACATTTTGTTAAAAAATGATTTAAAAGATTTGCTATGAAATTGGTCTAAACTAAATTTACAAAAATTAAAAGAGTACCAAAAAAATTGTTTTCTATACAAATACAAAGGGAAAGAACTTAAAAATTTCTGATATGAAAGAATTGTAAGTATGAAACTATAAAACTGGTATAAATAACTAAATTTACAGAAAATAAAAACTGTAAAATAATAGTATATTACGTGCCTAGGCACACAATGGGAGTTATTGCGTGACGAGCGCATATATATCTCAACTTTGCTCAAAAGTTGAATAGAGTTACTTAACTGTAATAACAAGGAATTATTTGCTATAATTGCTTTCAAATTTTGAGGTCATAGATCAAAAGAAGCACGTAATGTCGATAATTGCAATTAAAGACAGTAAGGTTATTCAGAAATTGATAACTACACCGTTAGAAATTTCTACCGTAATTTCCCGAAAGACGTGACTAGAGTTTTATTCAGTAACAGTTTCGTAAAATTAAGACAGAATTTTTCAAAATTTAGTTAATTTTTAGTAATTTTGAGAAAAAGTTTCTTAATTTTCAGTTACAGTGTTGAATATTCTGATACTTGTATCTGCAAATTCTGAAACTTGTAACAGGAATAATTTTACGTTTTGGATAACTGAAGTTTTATGTTTTTAGATATAACTGAACATTTTGTTACAATTTCGTATTTTTATGAATTTTTTTTATAAAAATTCTGTTATAGTTTGGTAATTTTAAGATACACTTTATGAAAATTCCGTTGAGTTTCATAATATTAAGACAAATTTCAGAAAAGTCAGTTACCTTTGTAACATAAAATTTTTTTAAATTCCGAACATTTCTAACAGTGATATAAAATAGATTTTCTACACCAGATAGATCTTCTTTGCCGTTTTCTGTTACCTATGTTTGGTATAGGAAATCCATTTTAGTTATTAATTTGTGAATATCTTTACTGATTATAATTGCGATTACGTCACGTGGTTCGGTTGAATCACGATCTCAATTAGACTTCGCAACTAACACGTTATTTGTAAAAAAAATGTTGAGTAACGGAAAGTCACTCCCTTACTTTTTCTTACCCTTAAGTCCATGGATCAATCGGACCACGTGACTAAATTATAAATTTATTCGTTCATGTAAGATAAATTTCTTAATTTACAAAACATCTTTTTGAAAAATTTGGAAATGTAATGAAAGACAATAAAGCACATGTCAACTTCTTTTTAATAAGAATTTTAAAAAAAATTGGGAAACTTATCGATAATTACATTCATGGTTGATCCATGGCCTTAACTGTAGCTGTAATTCAGTTACAGTTTTTGGAGTTACGAGTATTAAAATACATATATGTGATGCAGTTACTTTTGTTTAGTGGTTATTAGAAAAATAACATTTATAATTTGTAAAATTAATAAGCATTTGAAGTAATTACTTCAACCATTCCATGTATTCGAATGAATATGATATATATATAATTTACGTTCTCTTGTCATCCGTTAATTCTGAATTAGTATCATGAAAAGTAATTGTAATGAAAAATTACTTCAAAAATAACTGTCACTGTGTAAGTTACTTTATTACAAAAGAGAATTGTCAAGAATTATATTATATATATTATAATTGTCGAATTATCGAGTGAACTATCCGTATCCTGGCCTTAATTACATATAATACTTCCTTCATGTGAATAACCAGAGATCCAGTTTACAAACGTTTATCTTAAAATAATCAAAATAATTAAATAATAGTTTGAGAAAAGCTACTTGCACATGCAAATGAACTATAATTTTCCAAGAATCAATAGGTGATGATTAACTATGAAAAATGAATGAAAACTAATATAAAGCCGTATTGTGTTGTTATAAAGGTGGATGAGAAAATTGATTTCACACCCTGTCACTTGCCTGTCATAGTTGGCACTGACCCCTTGCCACTCTCGGTATACTTGCATAATTTGGCTACTGGCCTACGTAACGTCCCGGTTGTTGTACTTACATTCACACCTCGCATACGACTGTTTGTCTCTTCCTAATATTTATACACAAGTATATTCTAGTTTTGTGTTTGAATAATTCAAGGTTTTTTTTGTTTTATATTTTAATTGGTCATTCCAAATAATCTTCATCGGAGTTTTTATCAAAATTTTTGGTTATTTATTCCAAGTTTTTATTTTTATGCTATCAGAAATTACTCCAAAATATGACTTGTTATGTATTTCTCGACCCTAAAGCAAATTTGTTAAGAACAACATCGTTTAAGGGGGGGGGGGGGGGGGGGGTAAGGTTAATTCGGTGAAAAAAGGCATGTTTTTAAGAATTTTTTTTGCGATACAGATAGCGTTAGTTCATTCAGTCAATTTCCATATAATAATGCAACATTTGAGCAATATTTGCCTAAATTTTCATCGCAAAAGATTGAAAATTGTGCGAGTGACAGTAAATCTCCGGAGGCGCCTCGACAAAAAGTTGTTTTGCTAATTTGTTATTATAAAATTAATAATTATTAAAATAAACAAAAAAGCACCCGAGGATACCTGGTGAATTATGTGAAGAAGTACTGTGTACTGTTTCAGAAAAACGCTTTAAAGTTTTGCTCTACAAATTCGCAACTCGTAAACTTGAATAAAAATCCGGCCTGGAGCAACGGACGCTCAAATACTCATAACTTCGTCAATTTTGCTCCGATCGACATGAAATTTTGACACAATATTCTTGAGATATTATGCATTCATTTGAAAAAAAGATTAAAAAAATGCAAAAATAAATGTTAAAAAACTTCCCCCCCCCCCCCCCCCAAATCTATTACTTGAGGGCTAATTCTTCTCCAAAAGTCTGTAATTTTTAATTGTACGGAGAAACCTTTCATAGCAATATATGTTTTATTTTATAATGATAATTCTAATAAATATTAGAAACTAAATAGTTAATTGAGTTTGAAATTTCTGCCACTGCCTACATTATAGGAGAATCACTTGTCACGTATCAGATAGGATACGTTGCCGATGGGTGTCCTCGTAGACAATTTTAAAAAATCTAGGGAAAATCGAGGTGCAATGGTAATTATTCCTTGCGAGCTGGAAATTTTTCCAAGTCAAAATACTAAAGATCCGAAAAATTATACGAAAATTTAGTATAGTTTATAGTAAAGTTTGATACAATCTATAGTAAATTGTCGCATGGTTAATATAAAGTTCAGTATTTTTTTTCCCTAAATTGAAAGAAAAAACATATTTTTTGTCCACATTTCAAATTAAAAGTTTATAAAGAAATCGAAAAAAAGTTGAGGAAATGATAATAAAGAAGAATGAAAATTCTGTGGCGAAGCGTGAATTCGTTCCAATTGTCTTGTACTAAATTTGATGAAATTTTAAATAAATAGTACAACTTGATTGAAACTCAGATTCAAACGATTCTTGAGTTCAAGAATCTAAACCTAACCTCAAAATTCTAAAATAATTTCATACTTTTTATGTGTCATTATTTTCAACAAAATGTGCGGATCCTAACGTCTGTAAAAGTTCTCTACTATCAAAATTAATAAATAGTTGCAGAGTTCTACAGCACAGTCGGTATTCCCACAAATAAGTTTATTTATTGAACATTTTCTTTACATTTACAAACATTTAGGACCATCTTAACCTTCTTCCGTCCTTTTTATTCAATTTCCTAAAGTTTTAAATCGATACTTCACTTTGCGTGCAAATGCGTCGGACAAAAAAATGCTCTATATTTAATACCATCAAATTCTTTTTTTCAATTTCATCCCAAATGAGGCAAATAAACGTAGTTCATTGTTTTCTCTTGCATTTCCAAAAGTTTCAGGGCACAATCCCATGTCTAAGAGAATGGGGTAATAGAGGAACAAGGCAACAGGATTTAACCAATAAAATAATCGCACAGACCCAAGGCGGATACCTTATTGGTTGAATGCTGTTCCTCTATTCCTCTATTAACCTATTCTCCTCGACGTGGAACTGCGCCCGGGTGATATTTAAATTACAATAAAAGTCATATGGACGAAAAAAAGAAATTAATAACTTGGTCACATGACTCACGTAGGATATGGCATGATGGGATATAAAGACAAACGTTCAGGAAGCATAAGTTCCGGCGACGGTATGGGGTCAAAAGCTAGTGCGCGAAGCGCACGATAAGCCACCTTCGGGCAGTTTTCTCAATAGGAATTCCTAGATTCTTTCACTAAAATCAGAATGACTAAAGATTCGCGTGATTGTCGTTGGCTCGAAAAGACCGGAAGTTCTTCGAAATTGAGTTAAAAAGGCAGGAAGATGAGGACAAAGATAAAAAATGTAAAGGAAGTAGAGGCAAGCAATGATAATCTTAAGATTCGTCTTGTACATGAAGGCTTCTACGCGCACTTGGAGTGATGCAACGAAACCTAAATTTCCATGAGAAAGGCGAATAGGCGTTGTCGCTGTTAGGGCCGCTAGCTCGCTCAATCCCTCTGAGGAGGGTTGACCGTAGACCGTACCTAGGGTGCATCTAGATATAGAGCAAAGACGTATATGTATACAAATTCCCCCGCATAAGCATCTCTCCACGTTTCCAGGGCGCGCGCCGCGCAGTCTCGACTCCTATTGGTTGACGGGGAATCCGCGCGAAGAGCCGGCGACCAGTTGAGCGCGAGTTCTCGAGCCGAATGGTTCTGATGAAGTGGAGTTCTCGTTCTTTTCTAACAGATTTATCTGACGAGAAGAGCAGGTTTCAAGTTTCTTATTTATCGTTATTAATTGTGCTGGTTCGGTTACTTTGGCGAATTGTTTTATGTGACTCAAGCTCGTTCTTTTTGGTGAACGTTTTTTAACGGTTTTTTTGGTTTGTGAACTTGACATTGGGAATTGTTTTCTGACTTGGATGCACTTCGGAGAAAGGAGAAACCGGTAAATTGGGTAAGTCTGCTTCCAACTTCTTCTTTTCATGATCATTTCTCCATTATTGTAATTTAAATTGTCGCTAATTTTTCCATAATAAATTCCATGTTTACTAGGTTAGTTCAGTTAACTAGCGGTACTTGATATTTTACAAAAATCGAGCCTTTTTTTCTCGTTGAAAAATTGTTCTGTTTTCAAATTAGATAGTTTTGTTAATTTGACAATGTTGATGGTCTTAAAAGTGAGAATCGTTATAAAAAGGGTTGGTTTTATAAAATTTACAATGAGAGTTTTTTTTGACAACAATATACATAACCATACTTTTAAGAAAATATATTCTATACAATTTTTTATTTTGTGGTCATCTCATTTTGACTGGTAAAATATTTAAAGTGCTTGATATACGTTTTTTTATGTTGTAAGTTATGTTTGTGAAATTAATTAGTGTTTTTGTTTCTTAATTGAATTACAAGTTACGAAATATAATTCGTTAGCTGGTTAAAAGAGTAGTTTATAACGTGCATGAGAGAAACACTTCATGTAGAGAATTAACTTTTTATTACTTTTTCTCGACATTTAAAAAATATTTCAGTAATGCAGAATAGACTACGGAGAAAAATTGTCCTTTTTGTTCTAATTTGCGTTTTCAAATTTATCAAAAGATTTTTTATACTTCAAAAAACTTTTGAAATTCCGAACTCAACCATCTAATTTGAAACTTTTTATAATTTTTAACGAGCAGTGAGAACATTTATAAATTTCTCTTAGAATAATTATTTCTGCAGTAAATCTAATTTTGAAAGTAGTCATTTGGATTTCCTTACTTAGAAAATCTGTATGATATACCGTGAAAATAAAACGATTACTTGATTTATGTTTCCTAATGAACAAAACTAGAGTATTCGTGGTCAAAACGATTTGTTCTATAATGATAATTGAATCCTCTGGCCTGCTTCTTGCAGACTGTTATGTCAAAATACAATAGTCACACCCTTTTTCTTGATACCAACCAGGATGTTAATCTCGTTTCGTAAAAATCATATTTGAAAATGATCTCTTGAATGGTACTGTTACTAACAGTAATCTTAAAATAAATAAAAATTAATAAAAATAAATAAATTGCCGTTGGAGTATTACTTAATTAATAAATTCAATGAACTTTTCTTTTTTTTTTGCGAAAGTAATCTGCAAGAGTCCGACGCTCGATCTGAATGCGTGCAAACATTTGCAGATCTCTGACGCATGATAATAAACCTGGATATCTAATTTCATTGTTTGAACTATTAATAATCTTACACCCACAATAGAAAAGACATCGTAATTCCTTTATAATGCAAGTTTTTAAACAAACTTATTTCTTGTAATAATTTTGTATCATTATAAGGTAAATTTAATCGGTAATCGGTATCTTAGTTTCAGTAATCGGCACACAAATAATCTTACATTTAATTGGATCATTATTGATTTTGACAATTTTTTATAATCCGTTACTAAATTATACTGTCAGTTGTAAAATACTTCAATTAAAATTGTTTTTCAGTACTTTGTCAAATTTCAAGAGTAAAATGATGATTACTGGGTCATTTACCTTAATAGTGTGATAAGAATAAATTAATTTTTCCAAGTCTTATTTTTCTATACAATTCAAATTTCGGGTATAGACGTCTCTTGTTGAACTCATTCCCTTTAACCCTTGTGTAAATAATGGTGCCCTCGAAAGGAAAGTAAACTGTGAAAGGCATATGCAAGTATCCCAAATATTATTTTGGCTAGTCTATTAAAGCCTATTAAATAAATTAAAACTTTTTGGGGCGATTTATATCCACATCGGCGAATTTATTTGCATCTTGATATGAGTTTATCGGTCCTTGGTTTATCAATTTATAATACCGTTGGTTCCGAGCAACTTTGACTTAACTCGCAAACAAGTGAACAAACTGTCCTAACTGAAAATCTCCATTCCATTTTGACTTAACTGAAATGACTCGTGATATTTTGTTGTAACTGTTTTTTTTGTGGTTTTTTGAAATTTGTGATAGAAATGATAATGAGGCAAAGCTATATCCTACATTAGAGTGTAAAGAAGCAAATTTCGCTTTTTTCATTCAGAAAAGGACATGTTCCCTTTTATTGTAACTGCAAATTATCATATAATTATGTCATATAATTTACATCAATTATAAGTTTTAAAAATGTTTCATTGTAATGTTGCATCACAATGTAACTTTTTAGTATTTGTTTTTGATTATTTTTCTGCATTCAAATAGACATCGATATTCTAGTTTGACATGATAATCTATTTATTTTTAGTAATGATTACAACAAGAGAAAATATAAAATAATTTTAGGTAAGTAACGAAAAAAAATTCAATTTTCACGAATTTTTGTTTTAAATGTAAATGACGGATTGGCAATCGATTTTTAATATTAGATTTTTAACACTTCACTTGTGTGTATTAAAGTCATTATTGTTTTTTCACAATCTCTAATGTATTATTTTGCACAATTATATTAAAATAAGGAAAATTTATAAGAGTAATACTTGATACAGCTTGTTCTCTAAAACTGTCAAATAAGAGTTACAACAAAATGTCACAACCGATTTCAATTAAGTCAAAATGGAACGGAGATTCTCAGTTACAGTTTGTTCACTTGTTTGTGAGTTAAGTTAAAGTCGCTTGGGACCATCGATATAATAGAAATTTTAATTACTCTGGTTAATTTATTTGCGATGTTACTCCAGTTGTAAGATAATTTGTAAAAAATCATTATTAATTTATTACTTCCTTCGAAAAAGTCAAATCTATTATAAAATTGCATAAACTCCAAGAGAAGACGTTAATTGGAATGTAATTTGAGTTTTAAAATGACGCGAAATTAGAGAAATTGAGTTTATTATTTTCCTCTTTTTAGTAAATTCGCTGCGGTTTCTTCTAGTTTCGTCGACGACGAAAGATTTTGCAGATTGAGGAAATAGCTCAGTGAGCTTACAGAGTCGCAATTAGGTTCAGTCCTACCGCATCATGTTGCCTCCAAATTCTAAGATCCCGGATTTGCTAGGGTGCGCTGAGCACTTTGATAAGATATTGGTTCCTAACCTTCTATCAAGGAAGAGTACATTGCAGAGATAGCGAAATGCCACTGACTCAAATTCTCAGCCCGCTTCCAAAAATAAGCAAGTTTTAAGAAAACGTGATATTAACTATTAAGTCCAATTGACTGAAGTTCAGGCTTGAGAAATATATCTCTATATCACTAGTCGATTTTAGTCTACAAATAATAATTAGATAAAGTCACGAGAGTAATGAGATTTTCATAAAATAAAAAAGGAAGCTTGCATAATTGTATACAAAAGTGCAGTGACGTAAATCTTCTACAGCAGCTCGAAGGGTTCTTGCTCTGGGCGTTGGAGTGCGAAAAAGCTACTCGAGCTTCTGTTACGTAACTTACGTTACACTCCAGTCAAGATCAAAAACGTTTTTTAATTAGATTCTGCGTTCTGGAAGTGTAAAATAAATGGAGGCAAATTATAAATAGGTTAATTAAAACAATTCTGAAGAATAAATTTAATTTAATATTTAAAGAATTTGAAAATCTTTCTGTGGAAAAAATGACGCTTTCGACTTGCGCTGGGATTCGAGCCCAGGTCATTCGATTGTCGGTCGACTGCTCTAACCACTGAGCTACACAGGCGTCCGACATCTCTTTCTCCACAGGAAGATCTCCTTATATCGCCTAGTGGCTCAGCCTTGCGGCTGTAAATGATTTCAAATTAATTAGTTGAGTTTGAAATTGGCAATCGAAAGACCTGGGCTCGAATCCCAGCGCAGTCGAAAGCGTCATTTTTTCCACAGAAAGATTTTCAAATTCTTTAAATATTGAATTTATTTGCATTATTTGCGATACAAGAGTTTGAAATTGTCTACGAGGACACCTGTCGACAACGTATCCTATCTGATACGCGACTAGTGATCCTCCGATAATGTAGGCAGTGATAAAAATTTCAAACTCAACTAATTAATTTGAAATAAATTTAATTATTCAAATTGAAAGTCTTATGTATAATTATCTGTAGTAGAAGACATCAGTGTTAGAAATTTCTACCGTTATTTCCCGAAACACTAGACTGGGGTTTTATTAAGTTACAGTTTCGCAAAATTAAGGGAGAATTTCAGAAAATTCAGTTGCTTTTTGATAAATTCAAGAAACAATTCAAAACTAAATTCGAACCCGTATCACTACAAACTCAAATTCATCTTAAGGTCCAAAATACAAAAAACGACCAAATTTGGAGCAAACAAATTTCCGAAAATGAACAATTGTGAGAAACCAACAAAAAAGAAGACGAGCTGCCTGAATCCCTTCCTTCTATTTCTTTCTTTGGTACTCTTTTGATAGATTATAAATACATTACATAGTTTTAAAGATGGTTACGGGTAATATAGACAAAAGAGGACGAAAGAAAGAAAAAGAAGGAAGGGGTTTTGGAAGGTTGCCTTCTTTTTTCTTTCCTCCTTTTTTGTTGGTTTCTCATAGTCGTTTATTTTGGGTGGTGATTTTAGTCCAAATTCGGCCGTGTGTTTTGTATTTTGACAGTTCGAACAGCTTCGAACCCTTGAAATTTTGAATAAAAGAAAATTTGTTAATTTTCAGTTACAACGTCTTAAATATTCTGATACTTGTATCTGGAAATTCTGAAACTTGTAACAGGAATAATTTTACGTTTTGTTTGACCGAAGTTTTTTTCAGTTACAGTTTTGTAAAAATAAGATAGAATTTCAGAAAATCCAGTCACCTAGTAATTTTGAGGAAAAATTTCTTAATTTTCAGTTATTAAGTGTTGAATATTCTGATACTCGTATCTGGAAATTGTAAAACTTGTAACATGAACAATTTTACACGGAGGAACTTTGTATAGTAATATATGTTTTTTAATAATAATAATTCTAAAAAATATTAGAAATCTGGGGAAAATCGAGATGCAGTCGTAATTATTCTTAGCGGACTAGGAATTTTTCGTAGTCAAAATACTAAAGATCCGAAAAATCATATGAAACTTCAGTATAGGTTATAGTAAAGTTCGATACAATCTATAGTAAATTATAATATAGATCATCTAAAATTCAGTATTTCACTGCGAAAAATTCTAACAATGACACGTTTAACCCTAAATAGAAACGTAGTTTAGCAAAAATTGTAAAATTGCACTGAGAAAACAGTTTCTTCGAATTAAAGAAAGTTTTGCAGTCGAAAGCGTCTTTTTTTCCACAGAAAGATTTCAAATTCTTTAAATAAATAAATTTTTTCATTGACCGCATATCAAAGAAACTGTTTACAGGATAATGTGCCTTTCTCCGTGTACGTTCTGCGTAACTGAAGTTTAATGCAGTCACATTTAACTGACATTTTTTTTAAGTTTCGTAATTTTATGATAAATTTTATGAAAATTGTATTACAGTTTGGTAGTTTTAAGATGAATTTTATGAAAATTCATTCGAGTTTCATAATAGCAAGAAGAATTTCCGAAAATTCAGTAAATTTTTCGCAATTTTAAGACAACTTTAATCAAAAACATAATAAATATTGTCAAATTGTACGTAACCTTTGTAGCATAAAAGTTTTGATAATTTCCGAACATTTCTAAGAGTGATTATAAAGAGATGGAAGGGAAAAAATAATTTGTTTGAGAACAATTTGTAATGAAAAATATTTATTTTTCATAAACGTTACGATTTTTCACAAGTCCTACACGCAGAGAAAAGATCAGTAAAATTTACAGGAAGTTCGGTACTTATTTGGACAACATGACTTTTCAGTAAATTTTACCAGAAGTTGAGTTCAATTAACAGATTTTCTGCACGTTTCACTCAACGTCCAGTAAAATCTACTGAATATGAAAAAATGCGAGTTAAGTTGATTGTACTGTACGCTAAGTGAATTGTACAGAAAATCTGCTGATTGAACTCAACTTCTTGTAAAATTTACTAAAAAGTCATGTTGTCCAAATAAGTACCGAACTTCCTGTAAATTTTACTGATCTTTTTTCTGCGCGTAGTCACATCTCAAGAAACCGTCTCATAGCTGCAAAGGCTCGAGACGATTGAAGAAATCTCAAGTGCACTTCCGAAAAGGGACTGGAGTTTCACTCCTTTTCCCCTTCCGTGGCTGAGGCCCTTAAACCAAGATTTGCGAATGGCGAGAGTGGAAGGATGTGGAAGAAAGAGGCATAGAGGAGCGTTCATCGAACCCAGACGAAGGGGTCGGTCCTGGGACACACCGGTGAAATGAACGAACGAAAAAGGAAATATCCAAGTAAAAACTCTCTGCCTCGCGAGAGGAACCTGCCCGACGACCTCTCTTGGATCTTCGAGTGTAGAGAAGTGAATGAGAGGTGGAGAACGAAGGGAAAAAAATATATCATTGGGGGAGAGATACAGACTCCGTTTGAGAATGGACCACTGCCTATAATGTATCCCAACTCAGGGATCAAAACATAAACAGAAGTGGTTCTCTTAAGTTCCTTCATCGGCATCTCACTTGAAAAGAATATATCTGATGGTAAGATTGTTAATAAGGAGAGTCACTGTTGTGATTATACTTCCTTGTGGGGAATGCGCCGAAGTATTTTATGAGATTTTTAGAGAATGCGAATTTTGAGGTTTATACTTTTAGGGGAAAAATTCTAAGTAGTTTAAATTTAAAGGAATCAAATTTTGTCAACTTTATTGAGAAACGAATGAAAAATTCCGAATCACAAAATTGTATGAAACTATTTGATATCTTTAGAAACTAATTAGGTATTTTCATATTTCATTAAGAATTGAATTCATTTCGTCGAACAGTGAGGAAATTGATTCTATTGGAAATGTATGGAAAGGGATCTTATTTTCGAATTTCTGCAGTAAAAAAGCATTTTTCGAACAAATTATAAAAGTGAAAATATGTTTTATTTTGCAAAAGGAATTGAACTAAATAATAAAATTATTGAAATGAAAAATTTGTCAAAATTGAATTTATTGTTTAGTTAAATTTCTTGTGTATTATAGAACATATTTTTACCAATAACATTTGTTTAAAAACGCTTCTTTGGTTAAAAAACTGAAAAATAAGAAACGTTCCTGTACATTCCCAATAAAAGCAATTCCCTTAGTGTTCGACGAAGTATAGTTAGCTGTTTATAGAAGTTAAAATGCCTGATATATTCAGAGAGATTAAGAAAAATTTAGAATTTCTTGAAAATTTGTTTATTTTTTTGAATACCAGAGATTCAATTGATTTATTTTCATATTAAATATGAGGCCACATTTGTCTACTTTCTTGGAGTTGGATTCCAGTTCAGAAATTTTTGCAGTAAATAAACCTGCAAGGGAATAATTTGAATTCCATTTCCTAGAAATGTCCAAGTTTACAAAGGTAGATAAATATCAACATTCCTTTTGTATTAAATTGAGAGAATTAAACGATTTAATTCAATTTGTTTTTATTCATCACATTTTTTTAATTGAACAAAAATAATTTAAATTAAATGGAATGAGAAATATCATTCAAAATTTCAAGAATTCGAAACTGTTCGAATCCTGAAAATATAAAAAACACGACCAAATTTGGACCAAAAATTCTTTGAAATAATGGACAATGAGAAACCAACAAAAATAGAGGAAAGAAAAAAAGAAGTTGAAAATTTATTAGACTTTTTACCTGGACAACCACAAAAACATGGTTTTTTATTTATATCAAAATATTGCTTGAAGAAAAATGTTTCGAGATGTTTCATTTAATTCATTGGCTCCGTTCAAGTACTCCACGTCTAATGATAAAATAAACAAACGATTTCATCAAAAATTGACCGAGTAATAGCAATTTATGTTTTGAAAAACACTGATTTTCGATCATTTTTGAATTCGAAAAATTGAGTATTTTTAATTGTCATCTAAAAAACTATTAAGGTTGCATGAATATTGTATTAAGATAAAAAATGCGTCATGACAAATTCTACAAAACGGTATTTTTGTTTTTGCGAATAATCGAAAAAAAAAAATGTTATCACGATTTTCGTGCGTGGACAATAGTTTTCGACTTCAAAATCTTTCATGACAGCATAAAATTTCTGTACATTTAATAGATATTTCAGTACAATTCGGCGCTTTTCTGTAAACATAACAGAGTTATCGATAAAATTTACAGAAAAGGGAATTTTTATAAAAGTCTTAATTGAACAGACATTCCTGTAATATTAATTGACAAATCTGTTAGGTTTACAAAGAAGCGATGAATTTTACTATAATATCTGTTCAATTTTAGAGAAAGTTTGTGCCATCACTATTGTAACTTATGGACTCAGCAAATGTGACTGATTTTTTTTTATCCGTGTAAAGCTAGACGAGGCGAACTTTTGCATAGTTATCCTTTGGGGAAGGTTCGAATCTAATCACACTACAGAGATCGTTCGAGTGATAAAACGAAATCCATTTGTCTCGTGAACTGGCTAGCTCTCGGCCACTGGCTTAAAAGCCCTTCTATCTTCTTCGAACGAGTGCCTGACGAAAATTACTCGTAACAAGATTTATTTCATTTAAATGAGGACGTATGTACATTCTAGACTCTCGACTAGAAACATACCGTCCCTTTAAACATACTCTTCAACGTCCGCATATTGACCCCCATAAATAAACTTCAGCCTGATGAGCTGTCTAGAATGCCACTATCGATTTTTAACGATCTCCTCCATTTTGTTTTATGCTTAGGATCGAAGATCATCCATTCATGAATGCTTGAATCATAAACTGATTGTGTGAAGTACTGTTATGAGAGATCAGAGTAAATAAATGGTATTCATATTTCTCCGATGGAAAATAGAAGTGTTCATATTATTTAAACTTCATTAATTGTCATTGGCTGCTGTCACTTGTGATATTCCGTTACTTTTATTTCTCTACAAATTCTCAAGTGTATTTTGTCTGGAGCTGTCGAATACGAATTTCTTATATTAACGACTTGAACGTGTTTCGTATTTTTTCTCAATACTTTCGTTTATAGTAGTTGGCATGTTCGTACAGTAAAGCATTCTTCTAACTACATCGGTAAAATTGGTGTAAAATCTTGTCCAAAACAAAATTCCAATTTTTATTAATTTCAAGTAATCCGAATCAATTCAAATTTTCAAATTATTAAAATGACGAAATTTGCTCTATTTTTTTTCTTTTTATGGTCAGACAGCACTTTATGATAGTTACAGTTTCTTCCGAGATTCCTTCATATAATTGTTTTTGAAATTTGGCCAAAATATCGAAGAAAAATTGTATTAAATTCATCAAAGACTTCATTTTGTGTGCCTAAGTCTACATTACTACTTTATCTTTTTTTTATTTGTTTAATTCTAATTTGCATATGCGTTTCAATCAAGACTTGTGGGCAATGATTCAAAAATAGCATTTTTCTAATAATATTTAGATTTTAAGAATCTAATTATTCATGCCAATCAGTTTTTTGGTAATAGTAATTTTGTTTTGGAAGCGATGAGTTAATAATATAATAATATTAATAAAATAAATATAATAATATTAATAAAATTAATAATAGTCATAATACTACATTTTTTTAAATTTGTTTTTGAAAATTGGTATTTTGAGTCAAGAGATTTTTTCGAAAATATTAATTAACAAAATATTATTTTGGCCGCCATTTTGAATTTCCAAAATCTGAATTTAGATTCGTAATCAGCGACCTCGAAAATATCATAATGCAATTTTCAGAAAAATCCAATAATATTTCAATTTATGGACGCCATATTGGATCCGCTATTTTGAATTATCAAAATCTGAGACTAGATTCGTGATCAGCGATCTCAAAAACCCTGGTACATAAATTTTCGTAAAAAAATTCCTAAAAGTTCCTCCAATAATGAATTCTTTTCAGAAAAAGGGTTTTTTTTCTGAATTTGTTTATTAAAGTTGACAAATTTTTACAAAATCTGGTACTTTTAAACGTGAATTTATATTCGATAAAATCCTAGGATCGTAAAATAACAAAAAACAGTTGGATAATCGGATAAAAATTACATTTAAATCGCGAAAATTTGTAAAAAAATAAGTGGCATCAGGTGATGCCACTGTGCCACAAAGCGTTAAGGCAATGGATCACCAGTACAGTTAATTAAAACATACTCAAAAGATTCATGATTTATTAGAATTGCATAATTTTTTAAAATTTGGTAAGAAGCGATAGGAAGAAAAGTTGGGTTAAAAATAAAATTTAATAAAATTATTTCTCTTTCAAAATAGCCCTTCAATAATAATATTGCTATTCTTCAAAGCAAAATTATCTATTTTTGCCTGAGCCCTAATTTTTGTGGATGAAAACTACCTTAAGGATAGTCAGTAGTTATCTTGATTTTGTTTCCTTCTGAATTCTAGACTCAACATTTTTTTGAAAGTCAAGGATTCACTAAATGGTTTTAACTGTATATTATAGATACCAGTCTGGCGATGAAATTGAGATATTTTTAATGGAAATTTTGTACATCGAAACAAGCAAGATACGAAATGAACGTGAAATGGATATAATCTTGCGTTGAGGTATTCTACTCAAGTCGCAGATCGAATCGTTGCGTGCCTTGCACACAGGAGCGTGTCGCATTGACAGGAAAGTGAAACGTGTCTGTGAATTTATGCTTCAGTTCCACGTTGTTAATGGCAACATTCTTTAGATAATTGTGTGTATTCAAGATTGATGTAATGCTTCAGATAATGTAACGTTACGTCCCGGATCATTTATCGGGTTATGCTTTAATTTCATGCTACCATGTTAGTCAAATCTAACGAGAGAGCTGAAAAGCCGATTATTGAAAATTACTGTCAGAGTCAATTTTTTATGAAACGATGTGACATTACCTAATCGATAATGGCTGATGATTTTCATATTTATCTCGTTAACATTCATTGCAGTATATCATTTACTTGTTATCGCTCTGATTTTATTTTCATATAGACTTTACATATATGATTGAGGGTTTTTTTTCTCCAGAAAGTGACTGTTTCGTTCTGTTTTCTAATTAAGTTTTTTAATTTCAATAAAATATGAGATTTGCGATTATATTTATAATTTCGCGCATGTTCCCCTGCGAAAAGCTCTTTCTTGCATTTTCCTCTCTCTGTTTTATGACTTTTTCCTTTTCGATTCTCATGCCGTAAATGCACCGCGACAGAGGAAGAAATCTGACGCAAAACCCTCTCGAGTTTTACGAGTCGATCTGAATTTTAAATTTTTCATAGCTCATGGCCGACTAATTTCAAACCTCAATCGGATGCCTGGAGGACGCGTGCTCCCCTTTTTGGAGAGAGGTCTTGACGGTAATGGTTTGCTCTCGATCATCTCACATAACGCATCCACTTCCCAATGAAAACTTTCTCGACAATTGAAAACCACTTTAATGGAAGTTTTCCAGTTCCCGGATATCTTTAAAGTCTAAGTTTCAAGAGAAACTATAGAGCCTTGGCTTTCGCAAATGGGTACTTATGTGAATAAATGAATATTGAAAAGGTTCATCTGTAAACATGTTTATTTGGATATGTACTTACAGTTTTGAACGATGACAAAAATTTTTCTTTTAAAACGAAATTAATTATTATGTCTATATTCAGAGCCTTTTAAATACACAATATTTTATTAAATTAATTAGGTGAGTTTGAAAGAAATTTTTGTCCTTTAAATATTTTATTAAATATATGCTATTTTTTAATTAAATGGGGATGAAATCAATCTGTTAATTTAAAAAAAATATATTTTTCATCGTTCAATAAACCTTCAAAACTGTAAGTTCATTATTTGAATTTGTATTCAATTTTTTATTAGCAGAATTTACAACTCAGAAGTCAAAAGTTTTCGAGGGATTGGTCATTCACATTTTGAGGGTAGATTGTATTTCAAGAGTAATAACTTCTCATAACTATTTCAATTATAACCAAATACATATTCGCTTTTAAATTTTCAAATCAAAAGCATTAAACTTTACTTTTGATTAAAGTAGATTGAATTTGATGCTTGTCAATTTTCACGCCTGAAAGTAATTATCGTTGCTTGAAAGGGGAGAGATTTAATTCTTCGCTGAAGTGATAACTTCAATTTTTCATCTCCCTTCATATTGCTGAAACGTCGATTAAAATTCGTTAAATATGAAAATGCTAATCGAGCTGCTGAAGTATTAAGGGAATAAGGTAACTGTGCGATAGTTGCTCTCTCTTTCTAATTCGTGTCAAGTTGCGCCTCGTGCGAGAAGAAGCGCCGTCGTCGTCGTTGTCGTTGATAAAGGAGCAACAAGAGTTCTTCGTCTCGGTAAATCTTTCCTCCCTGACGACGAGACGAGCTTATTTCTCGCTTTCCTCTCGGAGACCGCTTAACTTCACGCTACCGCGAACACTCGTTCAAAATAGAGCGAGGGAGTAAGAGAGGCCGCCAATGAGAATCAAAGTCAGCCAGGAAGCTAGAAATGGCAAGAGAGAGAGAGAGAGAGAGAGAGAGAGAGAGAGAGGGAGAGGGAGAGAGAGAGAGAGAGAGAGAGAGAGAGAGAGCGAGAGAGAGAGAGAGAGAGAGAGAGAGAGAGAGATCTTAGAAGACATACATACAAAGAGCAGATAAGGAAGTGAGAGAAGGACAGAAGACTAGGAGACAAACAGAAATAATAGCGTCAAAAAACCAAGAGAGGGAGAGAGGGAGAGAGAGAGAGAGAAGAGAAGAAGAAGAGTCTTAGGGGAGGAGGAATCAAGACAGCAAGTCGCGAGCTTTTGCTCGAGGCTAAGACGCTCCAGAGGCTTAAATCTGCAAAGTAAGATCCAAAAAGTGGCTTTCACGACAATTCCCTACGAAATCAGAAGAAGCACTTTTAAGCCTCTGCAATGTACGAACATTCATCGTTCTGCAGTGTTTTGCTGAAAGCTGAGTAATTCGGATCTTCTATACGAGACTGGCGTTACGTTTACAAAGAGATATCTACCACGGCCCAAAGGGGGTTGAATTATTCATGGGGGACCTTGCAAAGTCGGTGGTTAAATCTAGGGGTGCACACAACTCTGACGAAGGGCCGTAAATTTCAATTTATGAAACCGTTAAACATCCCGCATACTTCTGTCCAACACCTACTTGGGGTTTGCATTTATCAGTTATCTTCATCTATATTAACCTTGATTCTAATTTCCAAGTGATCGTTCCTCAAAACAAAGAACCATCACTTGTTTAATTCCCGTGTGGAAAAAATTCATGGCAGTCTATTGTCTGATCTGGCCCAGGTCTGGCAATGTCCAGACCGGCTAGTCTGGAAGTTCTGGTCTGGATCAGATCTGGCGCGGATAAGCATTCCATGACAAAAAAGTTTGTATGTGGCGAACGAAATTTTTTTTACAAGTTTCGAAAAAATGATAGGTTGGTAATAAGTTTTTAGAACAATTTATAACGCGACCGGAAACAAGTACCTCCTTTTTGCAAATATTGCTACTGCTTACTTTTTGATTCCAAAAATTGCGAATATTAAATTTAATATTTAAAGAATTTGAAAATCTTTCTGTGGAAAAAAAGACGCTTTCGACTGCGCTGGGATTCGAGCCCAGGTCTTTCGATTTCCGGTCGACTGCTAACTTTTCAATCAAATTATATTAAATAAAATAAACATTATTAAAATTTATACACATGTGTATTAAAATTTATAAAAAGTTTGTAGTGTTTGAGATGAAAGTATTTTAAATTTAATAAACTCTCTAAACTTGAATCAGTGAACGGCCACTGATTCGCAGTGACTATTCATTGATGGCAGCAGCTCTAAGTCTTTTCCTGAGAATCAGTGCAATTCGACTGATGAGGCAGTGAAATAAATTGAACTCACTTATTGAATCAGTGAAAACTTCAGGTGAGAATAATAAAACCAGCATTATACTTTAACTATTAATGAACTCGTTTATTTTAGGTTAAACAATACTAAAAAGAATGTAACCTCTTTTTAAAGATCGATAAACCAGTAACGTGTAGATGAAATTTTTTGAATTCGCGAATTAAAAAGTTATGCTCACGTGGCGCGTTCACTGATTCCTCAGTGAGATCAAAGCAGGGCACTTATTCATCAGTTGATAAATTTTCACTGATTCAGGTTTAGAGAGTACGTTAATGAAAAAAACTTCCATTACATGTTCATACAGAAATTTCTAACAGTGATAATATATTCTGACAATGTTTCTCAGAATCGGCTGTGATATATTTTCCATACATTAGAATTTGATCATTACTCATAAGCTCAAAGAGATTGAATAAAAAACACGCAAACGAAACATCCACCTGTCCGTTTCTTGACGCGTCTTACGCATACTATTCGTATAAAGCGACCTTCCCTCATCCCGAGGGAGCACGATAATGTTCGCCTGGAGTACGAAAAATATACTTGTGTATGCATACGTATACACATTCGGTCGTGCGTAAATGTCGACGCGGGTTAATGCGGGCAGCACTCGTGCGGGTGTTCGTGCCCCAACACACTCTATGGGGGGTAGTTCGCATACCTCAAGGGGTGGCTCTCCTTCCCACATTTCGTGGGGTGAAAATGTGCCCCTCGGCGTGCACGAAGGGCAGGGTAATTGTTTTGCACGGCGTATTTTCCCGGCACGATCATCCCCTTCCTTTCTTTTACCTTCTCTTCATTCTCCCTTGCCATCTTCTTTCTGTCTCCTTCCTTCATTTCAGCTTAAAGATTCATCCTCTTCTTCTGTCGCGACGCGTACTTCAAGATAAAGGAGAAAAGGGCACATTAGCTCGTTCTGTGGTTAAGTAAGCTGGCGATTCGCGCTCGCCTGGAGGCTGCTGTAAATAAGTACCCATGTGCGTGTACGCCCCTGGCTTTTGCTAAATTAAACTTGCGTTTTACACGCACTCACTAAGGACGATGCAAATCGAGGTTTCAGTAATATGACTCCAAGGACCCTAGAGGCCTAATT
Source organism: Diplolepis rosae (assembly GCA_030998225.1). Classification (NCBI taxonomy): domain Eukaryota; kingdom Metazoa; phylum Arthropoda; class Insecta; order Hymenoptera; family Diplolepididae; genus Diplolepis; species Diplolepis rosae. The sequence goes on along the minus strand of JAPYXD010000727.1, from coordinate 6,187,606 downwards.
AATTTGCGTTTTCTGCTTGAGAAATGTCTTTCTACTTCTCGTTATCTAACGGTTTACCTATACTACTTAGTCTACATGCTGAAAAATAAAAATATCAAATTATCCCAGTTTTTGTCTAGATTTGATATTTTGAACTGTTTTGTGTGAAGTTTGCAAGATATTAGATTATAAAAAAATGGGAATGCTGTAACGAATTAGATAAATTGTGCATTAATACTCATGAATTGCAAAATGCTCGATTTCGAATCTTATATTTGTTCGCGATGCTGCAAGGAAACTTTTCCATGATATTGAAATTCGATCTTATCATTTTTAGTTCTTTTGTTCACTTTGGCCATTAGTAATTCAAACTTTAAAGTTTCAATGCTTTTAGGTTGAAAGCATTTGAATTTGAACGTCTTCAATATGTCAGTTTGAAAGCATGGGAATTCAATTACACTCATAAGTCGGAAGTATTGATATTTAGAAGTCTTCCACTTAGAGTAATTGCAGTTTAACGTCCTTGAGTATAGAATGTTATACAATGTTAAAAATCTAATTAATTTTAATAGACTTTAATATACAAGTGGTTAATTAAAATTAATATACTTGTATATTATGAAAAATTAGTATACATTCATGTTAAATTTAATAACTTTTCAATAAAAATATATTTAAATTAACAAACATTATCACAATATATACATATGTGTATCAAAATTCAAATAAAATTTTGTTTTTTTTAAGATGGAAGTAGTTTGAATTTAATATATGTTAGTGAAAAAAACATACATTACATGCAATGGAAGTTTAGTACAGAAATTCCTACCAGTGTAGCTTTAATATTTAATTCAAAATATTTATATTTAGATTCAGTCCTCTTCTAAATAGAAGAGCAGCATTTGAAACACAGTTGTGCCATTCTCTCACAAATGGATATACGATTCCTACGTTTTGCATGCACGTTTTGCATTTATTCTAATAATATACCACGAAGAAAATTTTTCCTTAAATATCGGATATCTCATGGAGATTTTAAAGTCTGCGCCAGTGGAAGTTCCCATGTATCTACATACATGTAAAGACACGAGTCGTCCTTTTTCCCTGACCTGCGTGGTGAGGAAGCTCCTTTCGCCTGACCCTGATGTCAAATATACGTACATAGGGGAATACGCGATACGACAAATAAAAGGTAACGTCGATTATGGACAGTTCGTGTCTCTTGGTAGTAACGAGACTTCCTTTCGTACGCTATTGCCTTTAAATAAACATATCTAACGGAAAAGTCGAGTCTGACGGTTCAACACTCTTTCAATATTGCTCGGTAAATAGTACAACACATTTCCCTATTCAAGAGTATAACAGTACACAATTATATTTATTAACTGAAAACTGCAAAAAAGCACTGTTCGACTTTTGTTATACATTTTGTATATCTGATTGTTGGCATAATTACACTGTTAGAAATGTCCAGAAATTCACCAAATTTGTATGTTACAAAGGTAACGTAAAATTTGACGATATTTATGATGTTTTTGAGTAAAGTGTCTTAAAATTGCAAAAAATGTACTGAATTTTCTGAAATTTTTCTTAATATTATGAAGCTCAACTGAATTTTCATAAAATGTATGTTAAAACTACAAAGATGTAACAAAATGTTTATAAATCTTATCATAAAATTACGAATCTGTAACAAAATTTTCAATTATATGTAACTGCATAAAAATTGAGTTACCCAAAACGTAAAATTATTCTTGTTACAAGTTTAAGAATTTCCAGATACAAGTATCAGAATATTCAACACTTCGTAATTGAAATTTTCAAAATTGTTCCTAAAATTTACTAAAAAGTAACTGAATTTTCTGAAATTCTACCTTAATTCTACGAAACTGAAACTGAATAAAACTCCAGTCACGTGTTTCGGAAAATTACGGTAGAAATTTCTAACAGGGTATTTAAAAATACACTGAAAATTCCACGAGTTCGAATATACTTTAAACAAAATCTAAAACAGACGTGGCATTTAAAATTTGAATTTATAAAAAATTGTTTTAAGGCCGCATGTTAGGGTCTGATGTCACCAATTTCATTCGACCGCTTTATTGACAAAACAATAATTTTAACAAATTTTCTGGAGAAGACAGTAATGCGTTGCACTTTTCTGCATTGCTGTGTTTCCGATAAATTCGTATAAAATTATCATTTTATCAATAAAGCAGTTATACGTAATTGACAACGTCAGATCCTACTATTTTATATATTATGAAAAGTTTATATTAAATTTTATAACTTTTCAATCAAAATATATTAAAATTAATAAAAAAGTTTATAGTCTTTAAGATGAAAGTATTTTAAATTTAATATACGTTACTGAAAAAAACTCCAGTCACGTGTTTCGGAAAATTACGGTAGACATTTTTAAAACGTTACAAGAGATAAAATGTTAATTGAATTTAAACTGTATTACAATGTACTGTCCATTTTGTACCATTGAGTTGATGATTTCATTAGCTGATTCTCGTGTTCTATGTAAATAGAGCAAAAATCATAAACTTCTGAAAATTATACTTTATTGTATTTAATAATTATGAACAGAGTTACTTCATTAACTCGATTTCTAGGATTAAAATTCACGAAAATACCATCGAAATGTAGAACTTGTTAATGATGAAATTTGCATGAGCAATTCTATTATATAATACTCTATTAACGTTGTGGTAGTAAAACATACAGCAGAAATAATCACATTATGGATTACAATTTTCAGTGATATGCAGTTAATCTCCAAAACTGGCGAAATTGGAATTAACGTTGCTGCTTACACGGTTGATGTTATGATTACTGCAATGTTTGTCTATTTATGCGACAGTGCGTTAATTCAATTCACATCTAAAGACATATATTACCATAGTTTCTCTACTTCGATAAAATTTTCCAATTATTTATCAATTTCCACCCGAAAACTCCAATAACGCGTATTTATCATTAATGCCAATTGAATATCCACAATCTGATAATTTCCCTTTATTGAGTGAAAACGATAATGTTATCACATTACTACTCTCTTAATTTCGAACACTGCATAAATTCTAGTTATACACTGTAAAAAAAAGTTTTAATTCAAGTCTAAAAATCGGCTAACTTTAAGATGTAACAAAAACTAGACCATTAGAGAAGGACAGACTTATGCGCTTATACACAAGGTAGCTAAATTTAAGCCAAAATCTTCTGTTAGACGTAACAAATTTAAGACTTTTTTTGTTCTGTGTACAATCAGTTGTTTCAAGCTACATTACCTCAGAAGTCAGTCAAATTTAAGTGCTTTATTGCTAGTATAAAAACTTCTGTTTATACACGGAAAAATTTAGTCGCCTAAAGTTTAAGTTACTTTCGTAGACTCTTGGATATATAAATAATGTTCAATTTTTTCCACCATTCAATTAACTTCTTTTGTTGTTTAATAAAAAGTCACTGAAATTTTCCGCGACTGCGTCTTTTAAAACTCTATGTCCAAGAGTTTTCGAAAGTAACTTATAATATAAGTTTATTTTATAAAAATTCCTATACTTCCTTTCTAAATTTAAATTAGTTAGAATTCTTAAAAATTTCAATCAGTGACTGACTCTTTGCTTTACAATCAGTCATTTCTGATTGATAATCATTCATTGTTAATTGAAAATCAATCACTTGACTAATTGAGAAGCAAGAAGTCAGTCACTGAATGGAATTATAAAAAATTTCAACTGATTTAGATTTACAAAATAATTAATAATTTTAATATATTTTGATTGAAATTTATTAAATTTAATACGAATCTATATTAATTTTTCATAATCTAAAAATCTATTAATTTTAATTTACTACATGTATTGTATATAAAAGTGTATTAAAATTAATAAAATTTTTAACAGTGTATACATATAATTTTCACTAATGTAAAATGTTTGTAATGCTTTTGTACAAAACACATTCTCCATTGAATATTCAAATTTGTCTACCTTGGCAATTATTTTTGTAATTCCATTTTCGTTCTCAAATCATAAATCACTGTCTAAGAAAAACGAAACTAATTAGTCTCGGTCTTGTATCAATATAACTACATTAAATTCAAAAATAAAACTTGAGTTACTTTCACTCGCTTAATTAAAGTATAAAAACTGAAAAGGAAAGAGATTAATTTTAACGTCCATTCATTCGTTATTCTTCTCACGAGGAGCATCGTCCTCGAAAAAATCTCAAGCCACGTTGGGAGCATCATTCGCGTTCATTCAAGGGTTGAGTAGAGAGTTAGGGGATTTTATAGTGAGGATAAATCGAGCTGCAAAATCACAGGCTCTTATTTGCCAGATTTATCATAATGCAGAGGAGAAGACATGATTTTTCTGCTCATACTTCACGATACGAGGATCGCGTTGCTATTGGATTTGCTCTTTCGTGCTGGACCAGAGAAGCGGTCAACGGAGCTCCCTGTGTGGAATAAAGAATCCAGCTCGTGCCCGATCACTATCTCCCGTAAAAACATGTCCCCATGTATTCATCGTGCCTGCCTCTCTTCCGTACCTGTCCTGCACGTTTCCACACACTAATGCAATGGGGTTGCCCATTTTCGTACGCACACGCGTACATGCATATTGGGGTTGTGAAAAAAAGGTTAGATTTCTTTCATGAACTTCACAGCAGGTCGAGATCCTCAAGCTGATCCTGCTGCCTTGTTCGTAAGAGTGATTCCATTCGATAAATTTCATTGTTGTCTGCGACCCAAGGCCGAACGGAACTCCCGAGCCGTGTGAGGTGGATACGAGCATTGAGATGGGAAGATAATGTAATAAGTGCCGAAAGGGACAAAAAAAGTGAGAAATTTTGCATTCCTGGTCTCGAGTGGAAAGGTCGAGGTTCAGAGAGGTATTCGAGGGTGAATGATTTCAGGTCTGAAAGTATGCGAGTTTAAATCCTATGAGCCCTTGAAGTTACGCCGTTGAGAGTAAGATACACGTAAAGTAGTGGAGTCGGATTTCAATTATTAATTATTATTTTTTAAATTAATTACCATTAGTAGCTGTATTATATTTCACAATGAAACATTAAAATGAAGAAAAATGTTGTCCATTTAAACTTGAAAATAACACCATATCATTTATAATATAATAATCAGTATTTTTATGTTATAAACAATATTTTTGTATTATTCTTCAAGCTTAAATGGACAATATTTTCTTCTCTTTGGAGTTTGACTGTGAAGTTTATTACAGTACTAGTTATTCATTTTTCAATTAATTAAGAATTATTTAAAGAATTTTCTATGATTAAACTTGCTTAATAACATTCCCAAAATTTATAATATGGAGCTCACTCAGAATCTCATTCCTGGTTGCAGTTAAGGAATAAACGATCTTGTTTTTTATTTCAAGAGAAAAGCGTCGCAATTTCAGTTCATATGTAAAATAAAGTACTGTACAATACATTGTTGGAAATGTTCGGAAATTTACAAAATTGTTATGTTAAAAAGGTAACGTGAAATTTGACGATATTTATTAGGGTGGCCCTTATTTTGGCGATGTTGGAATTTTTTCGGTCTCAACACCTAAAAACCATCATGTTATAAAAAAAATACTCTAATATTTATGACGTTTTTGAGTAAAGATATCTTAAAATTGCGAATAGTGTACTGAATTTTCATAAAATGTATCTTAAAACAACCAAAGTGTAACAGAATTTTTATAAAATTTATCATATAATTATCATATAATTATCATATAATTATAATATAAACTGTAACAAAATTTGTTTTCTAAAGTTTGCAACGTTTTTTTCCTTAAAGAACAATTAAAATCAACTGTTTTTTAGCTATACAAAAAGGTAATAATTAAAAACAATTGAAATTGATAAAAAAATGTAAAGTTTGCTGTTAGTTTTTTTACATAAAACATTTTTTAGGAAATAAATAAGATATTTAATTTTTTGTTGCAGAAAAAACGTTGCAAACTTTAGTTACATTGTTGGAAATTCCTGTATTAACTTTCCATTACATGTAATGGAAGTTTTTTTCAGTAGCCTATATTAAATTTAAAATACTTTCATTTTGAAAAATACAAACCTTTACACTGCAAAAAGAAGTGTCTTACCTGGTATCTTACTGTAAGATATGAGATGGGAATTTGCTATCTTCTGTCTTAAAATAAGATGTCTCACGAAGTGTCTTATTCAAAATTAAGACGACTTACGTATCTTGGTACGAATAAAGATGTAATTTCCGTCTTACAAAATAAGATACTTGATTGAGTTAGATAATGTATCTTAGTTTAAGATGTTTAGGGTGTCATAAGATGGTTCTGGCATAAGATGTTTCTGAATTGTAAGATATAGCAGGTCAATAAGTTAGCAAAAACTAAGACGCGTAAAGTGTCAAAGAAGTAGTGGTCGAAAGATAGAATCTCTCAAAGGGTTATAGTTACTGTTCATAACCTCAAAAAATGGAGCGTTTTGAGTGTTGCATGTTTTTCTTCTGTGGTGTAATATCAACACATTTAGAGGAATATATTGTTCATTTTCATCGACACGATCCTTTATTTAAACTTTAGATATGACGGATGTGGAGCTACATATAAAAATTGGGAATCGTATCAGCAACACGTAACTCGATATCAAGTATACCTTCTGTTTTAACGTAGTGGATACGTTTGCTAAGTCGCTTATCTCCTTTCCCAATAGAGCATTTTCTTGAATTAATTTTTTTAAGAAGTACATACAGCCATGTAAACCACCACATGTGTAACAGATACCGGTGTGCCGTAAGCTTTTTCTCACAGTGTAGAGGTTATAAGGAACATGAACTGTCGGCAACTTAAGTAACCTGTGTTACCGATGGTTCAACTCAAGATATTTTACGCGTCTCCAATTAATATGCTTTAGGCAACTTCAATGTGACTACCGAAACATCTTAGAAATAACTACACAAGTATCTTATATTAAGACACTTCTTTTTGCAGTGTATTTGAATTTTAATACACATGTGCATATATTTTGAAAATGTTCGTTGATTTTAATATATCTTGATTGAAGAGTTATTAAATTTAATATAAATGTATATTTATTTTTCATAATATACAAATCTATGAATTTTAATTTACCACTTGTATATTAAAGTCTATTAAAATTAATACGATTTCTAACAGTATAGGTCCAAATTTCTAGTTACATGTTACCGCATAAAACTTCAGTTGCCCAAAACGTTAAATTATTCCTGTTACACGTTTCAGAATTTCCAGATACAAGTATCAGAATATTCCACACTTTGTAACTGAAAATTAGGAAATTGTTTCTTAAATTTACTAAAAAGTAACTGAATGTTTTGAAACTCTTTCTCAATTTTACGAAACTGTAACTGAATAAAACTTCAGTCATGTGTTTCGGGAAATTACGCTAGAAATTTATTACCATTTCTAAGATATATGAATTACAACATTTTTATTTAGAGTTCTGCACTACAAAATTTTTTGTAAAATTATTTTAAATGAATGTAGAAAATGTAGTTTGCAGATGATAAAGAAGTAAAATACTGAAAAACAATTATTGAAAGAATGTCGGCCAGTAAAAACTGAAAATATCCTGGACCTTTATGTAAGGGTTAAATATCCCGAGACAGATGATCGTAAAAGACAGTGTCCATACTGGAGACAATACTGTCGCTATTTTCTTCTACGTGGCTGAAAATATTGGAAGAAAGTGTACATTTTTCTCGGATGCTGGGTGAATTTCTCGAGGAGACTCCGATACATTATCTGCGGTGGTTGCCGCACTCCTGGCGATTGCAAACGTGTGGGTGGCGTTTAGAAATAATGTGGATCGCACTGAGCCTGCACGTATCTACGCTTGTAAAGGCAATTTCGAGAAGCGTTATTCGTAAAACGATAACAACTGCATACCTATCTCGACCACGAAATGTGGGGATAAGTCTCGAAGAGATAAGGGAACGACGCGAGACAGGTCTTCGGTTCAATGGCGCGTAATCGAAACTCAGTCAATCGTTTCGTTGATCCTTCCACCGTGTCAACAATTGGGAAAGCAACGAGATTCCTGTCAGGCGGTTCATTAAACTTTTTGTTGACGTTTATTATCTTTACGTTTATCATTTCTAACAGTATAGGTTAACTTGAATTACAAATTCAACTGTATTTATAAATAAATTGAATTTGAAACTATACTGTTAGAAATGTTATTAATTTTAAAACACTTCAATAAAAGAAATCTAATTTAAAAATAATTCTTATGAGAATTATTTTTAAAAATATACATTAATTTCCAATTCCAATCATTCATAATAAATAAACCGATGAAAGTTGATGAAAATCATCTAAATCAATATACAAGTGAATTGAACTTCATATAAAATGTTTATATTTCCTAATATGAAAGCGATATGCGTTATTGAAAAAAACTTCCATCAGTCTCATAATTTCAATCAATAAAAGTTCGTTTCAACGGATTTTTCAGCAAAAACTATGTACTTATAGTTTTGAATGTTCATTGAACGATGATAAAAAATTTTTTCATAAGGAAATTAATTATGTTTATATTTAGGGCCCTTCAAATATACAGTCGTTCATGAAAAATACATTATTTTTTCATTTTCTGGATCAAAAACTAATCATTTAGTTTTAAAAAAAAAATATTTTCCATCGTTTAATGAACATTCAGAACTGTAAGTACATCAAAAACTAACAATCGATTTTATAGCTAGAATTGGGTCGTTGATTGAAATTAAATGAGCACAAGACATTAAAGTTTAATGTGGGAATTTCTAACTTTCCAGATGACGAGTAATCTTGCTGAATATTATTTATTGAAAGGAAATATACAACTAATGTATCTTACACTTACCATTGCCATGCAAAAAATTTACGAGTTTTAAAATGAGTTTGAAATAGTCAAATAATTATATATATGAATGTGTGGGAAAATATGTGATGGAATAATTTTATGAATATAAATGCCTATTTATAGACATGTTTATTTATATTTATTTATGTTGCATATGTAATCATATATATAAATATTGAATAATAAAAACAGTGTTTTAATTAAAATAGTTTGAATAGGTTTGAACAAAGTTGTTTAATACAGCTTCGCATCAAATAAATCATCGTGTAGGTACAATAACCTCTGTTTCTGCTCAAATATCCAAATTTTCCATTTTCACTTATTAACATTGATATTACATTACATTAAATTTCACATAACATTTACCAAATTTGTATGTTAGAAAGGTAACGTAAAATTTGACGATATTTATGATGTTTTTGAATAAAGGTATCTTAAAATACCGAAAAATATAATGAATTTTTTTTAATGTTATCAATCGTAACTGGATTTTCATAAAATTTATCTTAAAGACAACCAAACTCCAACAGAATTTTTATGAAATTCATCATATAATTACGGAACTGTAACAAAATTTCCAGTTACATGTACTTGCATAAAATTACAGTTACCCAAAACGTAACATTTTTCCTGTTGCAAGTTTCAGAATTTCCAAATACAACTATTGGAATATTCAACACTTTCTAACTGAAAATTAAAAAAATTCTTTCTTAAATGTACTAAAAAGTAACTGAATTTTCTGAAATTCTATCTCAAGGGGATTTTTCCTAAAAAAACGCTCAAAAATCAGCTATTACACAGGTAAACCCCCTGAATTTTACGAAATTGTAACTGAGTAGAAATCCAGTTACGAGTTTCGGGAAATTACAGTAGAAATTCCTAACAATGTACCTGTCAATAATAGAAATCTAGCATCGCAAATCTATTTTGATGTTTTCACATTCCTAGATCAAAAATGTATCGACCTTATTTCTGTCTTAGACATAAAATGTGAAAGAAACGAGCCTTTCAGATCGTCTTACTATGCACTTTATCGTAAATTGTCTGACTACAGCAGAATCTGGAAAGAGTCTAAAAGTACGTATCTGTTCACCAATATTTGAACTACCCTATTGGTGACGTTATTGCCCTTTCCGATACATTTAGAGCGAATGCACCATCTGCAGTCTGCACTTACGATTGGTGTGATGCAGGTCGACAGTAAACCGAGGGACGAGTAGCTAAAAAAGAGGAAAGTAATTTTTCCGATTAATACACGGATGGCAGTTGGCACACCTACGCAAGAGTAATACACTCTGAAGATAAGTAGGTCTCTTCTTGAGTGCGTTGAAAGGTGCGAGTCTGCGGTATCAGCAGAGAAGTGCGGAATGAGGGTGGCGTTACAAGAGTATCCAGTGTGATTTCCCTGGGGCAAAGTCGCCCGATCGGTCGATCGAATGGGTAGTTGAAAACCGCACTGGGAAACCTAATATCGAAAGATTCTCCCTTTTCTGTCCATCCGAGGAAAGCATAGGCTAAGAGGGAAATCGATAACTCGAGATGCACAAAAATGAGTTTATCCAACCTTTCGACAGAAAGGACAATCTGTATGTTACTTAAGATACATTGGGTTTTTATCTTCTCAGAGTGACTAACTCATCAAGGCCGTAATCACGTAAATTTCTGATGAGACAGAGAGTTAGTCGCTTTAGCTTGGGCGTCGAGCTCAATTAATTGGTTAACCGCTCTGAGTGGACAACCTCGGATTGCAGATTGTTTCCGTAAACTCTCGATGCCAACCTCAGATTTGTTCCACCTCTCTTAACTTAATTTGTCTTACTTAGTTCAATCGCCTTTTCCGATTGAACTCCTACGAAATTCAATGGAAATGGGTAAAAGGATTATGTATGAACAGAATTCGATTCTCTAACTGCCACTAAAATATAGTCAAACTTTTTAATATGTTGAAAATTATTTTCATTTGTCTAGGAAACTTCAGTTCTTCAATAATTTCATATTTTGAGGTGTTTTTTTTATTCTTTAAACTAACTTTTAGTACTTTCAACTTATTTAACATTGAATTATTTAAATAAAGGTCTTTAAGGCCCTGAAAACTGTTAGAAATTTCTGTATTAAAATTCCATTATACGGAGAAAGCCAAGCTTACAATTTTTGCTAAACTACGTTTCAATTTAAGGAAAAACGTGTCATATTGAGAATTTTTCGTAGCGAATTATTGAACTTTAGATGAAATATATGATAAGTTACTATAGATTGTATCAAATTTTACTATAACCTATACTAAAATTTTATATCATTTTTCGAATCTTCAGTATTTAGACTGCGAAAAATTTCCAGTCCGCTATACGAATAATAACCATTGCACCTCGATTTTCCCTAGATTCCTAATATTTCTTATAATTATCATTATTAAATAAAACATATATTGCTATACAAAGTTTCTCCGCGTGTACATGCAATGGGTTTTTTTTCAGTAGCGTATATTAAATTTAAAATACTTTCATTTTTAAAAATACAAACTTTTATTTGATTCTTAATACACATGTGAATATATTTTAATCATGTTTGCTAATTTTAATATATTTTGATTGAAAAGTTATTAAATTTAATATAAACTTTGCACAATATACAAATAATATACAAAATAGTAGGATCTGACGCTGTCAATTACGTACAACCGCTTTATTGATAAAATAATAATTTTTACGAATTTATCGGAGAACACAGCAATGCAGAAAAGTGCAACGCATTACTGTCTTCTTCAGAAAATTTGTTAAAATTATTGTTTTGTCAATAAAGCGGTCGTATAAAACTGGTGACATCAAACTCTAACATGCAGCCTTAAAAAATTTTGTATAGCGTCAAATTTTAAATGCCATGCCTGTTTTAGATTTTGTTTAAAGTATATTCGAACTCATGGAATTTTTAGTGTATTTTTTAAATACTCTATTAGAAATTTCTACCGCAATTTTCCGAAACACGTGACTGGAGTTTTATTCAGTTACAGTTTCGTAAAATTAAGGTAGAATTTGAGAAAATTTATTTACTTTTTAGTAAATTTAAGAAATAATTTCTTAATTTACAGTTACGAAGTGTTGAATATTCTGATACTTGTATCTGGAAATTGTTAAACTTGTAACAGAAATAATTTGACGTCTTGAGTAACTGAAGTTTTTTGCAGTTATACATGTAAGTGAAAATTTTGTTACAGTTTCCTAATTTTATGATAAATTTTATAAAAATCCTGTTACAGTTTGGTAGCTTTAAGATACATTTTATGAAAATTTAAGATACATTTTCCAAAATTGTTATTTTTTTATTCTCTATATTTTCTGTACTTTCCGTGTTTGTTACAACATATGTTCAACTAAAATCTAAAGTATTAGACACAGGCCTTTTAAATTTTTACCATTTATTCTTTGTTATATTATCAATATTTTTGGATATGGAAAGCACTCTAGCTAAAAACATAACTACAAAATTTTTTTTTATATATTGGGATATTTTTATTTATTTATTTATTTTATTTGTAACTTTTTTTACTCATGTTACCTTATTTTCCAAATCCAAAAAGTTGCTACACGTTGTAAGGAGCAAAATAAAAAAAGAATCATGAGAATTGGTTGAAAAACAAAAAAGTTATTCAACGTCTAAAAAATGTCAAAAAAATTCCCAAAAAACTAAAAAAATTTAGTTTAAAAATACATAACGGTGCTGAAATTGCAAAAAAAGATACTAAACGTACTAAACATAAAAAAAAATTATATCGAAGGTCTACACTCAAAAAGTAAAAATATTAAAGGTGGCGGCGGATCCCATTAAAAGGTGAGTAAACAGCAGGATTAACATTTGGAATTTGATATGTTATTTGAATCCCTTGCTTTAGTCACAATGTAAAATGCTGGGTGTGATCTTCGAGAAAACGCATAATTATGCGATTCCATGAAATTGTATTGCGTTCTCTCGGCATTCTCGCGGCGCGCGAATATTTTGGTATTCCAGTAATAGGTGCTATTCTACATAGGACGTATGGGCTGTGCCAAAACGATTCAGGACACACAGACCACATTATACTTCCTTCTCGTCCCAAAACCTTCCTCTAACTTAATGTTATTTGCGTATATGTAGAAACTACAGAAACGTTTATTTTGCACTGTTTGCCACAATAAAGGTCTACTACCACAAAATCAGTTGTTATATTTAACTGTTGAATACGTTCGAAAGTTTTAAATAAACACGTTTCAATTTAACAACTTGATCTTTAAGTTTGCAAAATATTTTTCATTCCAATAATAATAATAATAATAAAAATCTGCCCGCTTTGCGGGTACATTCTCATCGCTCGCTTCGCGCGCAGCTCGCAAGTTTAGGCTCGCCTAGGGCGCGCGATTTAATCGTCGCGCTTCGCGCTCCGTTCTTTCTGGACCTCGCGCTTAGCGCTCGGTCTTATGCTCTTCGCATACATTTAAGTTTATTTCTTATAATTTGGTACTAAAGCTCAAATCAATTTTATAACATTACAGATGATGTGAATTACACATTTTCTCAAAGTCACTAAATTTGTTTTTGAGTTTAAGTGAAACAGGAAATTTAATTCACTTGAGACTCTATCGGACTTAAGGAACATATTCTCATCATGACACTCGCGCTTCGCGCTCGATTTTCTGTATACATTTCAGTAACTTTTTAATAAACATATCACATATTTAGGCTGAAGAATGGAATTTTTTCAATAGTGTTTCTTATAATCAAAATATAAAATATACATTCTGTCGAGAAGTGTCTTGATGAGAATTTGTAGACCTCATTTAGGCAAATAATTTTCCATCTAAACGCTTTTTTTGTATCTCACATATTTTTCTATAAATGGAATTTTTGGAATTAAAACGAAAAATATATGTTTTAGCAGAAACTGTGTGAGACAAAAATTGTAGGTCTTTTTAAAACAAACAACTTTGCATTTTTACGTTTTTTAGTATTTCACATATTATGGTTAAAAAAAATTGAATTTTGGATTTTCAATAGTATTTTTTTAAATTAAAAAGAAAAATATACATCTTATGAAAACATGTTGCAATTCAAATTTGTAGATCTTAATGTAGAAAATAATTTTTTCTACTAGCGGGCCATAAAGTGGACTTTATTGCCCCGTGCGGGGCAAACTAATCCACTTTCTGACCCGCTAGTAGAAAAAAAATCGTGTGCAACACGGGAAAAACATTTATTTTACTCGTGTGGTTGTTACCCTCGCTTTGCTTGGGCATCAAACTTCACACTCTCAAAATAAATTTTTTTTTCCCTAGTTGCACAATGTACTATTGTATGATACCTTTTTTTCATATCTCGTATAATTTAACATGAAAATGGGATTTGGATATTGACTTTTTTCACATTTTAACATGTAGCATTTCTAATTTTGGTTTAATCGAAAAATGTCATTAGGATAATCAGTAGAGATTTATGAGCACTATCAAAAACCAGTATTAGAATTTTTGATTTTTTCAAAAACACAAAAAATGGTCTAGTTTCCTCAATTTTGGTTGGATATGGCTGGTTAACGAACTTGTCCTTACTTTTTTGGCTCCGATAAAGTGTGCCCTATCTCAATTCAATCTGATAATTCTATCGAGAGTTATCGAGTATACGACCTACTACAGACAGACAGAAACTTTTGTAAAAACTTATTTTTCTGACTCAGGGGGTCTCATCAAAACGTAAAGATTTGATGAAAATTTCAAAAGTCATTTTTCACATAAAACTAATACCTTTTCATCCATGACGAGAATATAATGATAATGATAATAATAATTTATCGAGAAATTTCTAGTGGAAAATATATTCGCGTATATAACGCGCGTAGCGTCTATTATCGATTTTATAAAGCAGATAAAATGAGATTTAATATTATTTTCTGAAACTTCCTCGACGAAGAGTTGTAAGGCAAAGAAATTGAAGCGAAATATGTAAAAAGCGTACAGCTCGAAGGGTTGAAGAAAAACAGCAAAGACGGAAGGTGAAGCGTAACTGTCTCGTCTTTGACATTTAATAAAGTCATCCACCTGCGACGGACTAATGGTAAATCTATAATAGTTGCCTACCTTCTCGAATACCATTCTCGGGTCGTTCTAGTCATCGTTTTCCGTAATTCCCCTTCGTCTTTGACATTCTCATTTCTATCCCTTGCCTTTATTGCCTTTCTATAATGTCCCAAAGACTTTTTGTCTTGTATGCTCCTAGCTTTTATCACTGAATGGACTTTTTGCCGGAAACAATCCTGCGGACGATCTATTCAGTCTTCGAGCGGAACTGGATGGTCAATCGAAAGCACTGATATCCGTTTAGTTAGGGATGCAAGAAGAGAGAGGCGCCTATCTAATCTCTTTAAAGCGGACGTACATACGAGCACGGATATAGAAAATGCGTTTCAATGGGTCGTCTGGTTTCCTTCCACCAAATCTCATCTTATGATGACTCCGGCTTCTCTCTCTTTTCCGATCATCTTTTTCTTTAGTTGAATTAAAAAGGAATCCGGATGCTGCGTATATCTTCACCAAAGAACTTCAAGAGCCTTTCGGTAAATATAGGGACACTAGGCACCTTTAATGGGCGACTTAAAATCACCGTATTGACCTATTTCGATTCAAACAAGATTATGTGATTCACTTCTTTTGACAATCTGCTCTTTGAAATACTTCAATAAAAAGGGAGAAAAAGATTTGAAAAAATAAAATTGTAACTGCAGTAGAATTCTTAAATTCTCGGTAATTTAAAATCTGGTAACGTTACCGAAACTTATCAAAATTAGGAGAATTTATTCTTTTTAAAATTATTTTAGGTTTATGAATATTTAAACGTATAAAAATATCAACATTTACATCTATAAAGTAATTAAACATTTCCAAATTAGTTTTCTAACCTTTTTTCGCCTGATAAATTATTGTAAATTTATAAAATGTAGTATTTTCTTAATTATATAGAAATAACATTATTCATTGTTCAGTATATTGATAGCGTATTAAAAAAAAAATTAGATTTATTCATTATAATGTTTATTAATATAAATATAAATCAGGCGTAAATTTATTTTAAAGTTACCTTCTCGGTAATGTTCTCGAGAACGGGTAAATTACCGGGGTAATATTACCCACTAAGAACTCTAAACTGCAGTTCGCATCTATCTTAAAATCATGCCTCTCTGAACATTTTTAAAATCCAACGTTCCCATGTAATGAATTTTAAAATAACAACATCAAAATGAAAAGGTGAAATTTTGTTAAAATCCACATTTTATTATTAAACATTTTGTTCCGGAGAAAAATTCTATTTTCCTCCAACGTTATAACAGAATATTAAGCAGGCTTCAAGCATGAATCTATTCAAAGCAACTCCATGCGGGTTGAGTAGAGCTTTTTTCACCTTTTTTTTCGTCGATTCTTGTGTAAGAGTGAACGAGAAAGGAGAAACGAAAACAAAAGAAGAGTGGGAGTCTAGACCGATTAGTGTTTGGTCGCCGGAACTCGAAACGAGCGGGCGACGTTGTCCTTCGCGAAGGCCAGAACAACCGGAAGTGGCCGAACTTTCTTCAGGGCGGAAGAGATAGGAAGAGGGTGGAAAGACAAATAGAATTCGGAAGAAGTTTTTACCGGACAGAAGATTTAATAGCCCGTAGATTCCAACTGGTAGAAAATGCGAAGTGCAGTCAAGTCGAGTTGGGAGAACACGTCTGGCGGCGGAATTATACATGAATTCATGCATATACGTCCATGTGTTTGTTCAAATACGCTATTCTTGCTTGAATCTTCAATTTTTCCCCAAGAGAAAGATAGAAACACACTTCCGTGGTTTTATGCCCGTAATAACCTGGACTTTTTGGCTAGAAAAAGCCCTGTTTCCGTAATACTGATCTTGATTATGGTCGTGACAAGATTACGATCACCGTGAAAACTTTAGTTAGCTTTAGTAGATAGATAAAATCTTCATCTCTAAATCTCGTATATCGCAGAGGACATGAGAATTGTTTCAACACGAATGATATAAGAAAGTAGATTTATATGTTTTTTTCAGTTAGTGATTATGATTACTTTTGTCAGTACAAATATCTCTGCAAGTGGCTGAATTGAACAAATTTAATTGTCTTAATTATATTTTATGATTTCTCCATCGCCTATTCCTTCGCCTAATTAACCATAGCCTCTATAGTCCGTGGTCTTCAACTTAATTGCCGAGAACGAAATACGTTATTGCAGTATATAATTAAGTAGTCTGTATTAAATGCGTAATTACTCTCAAAAGCAATTAGTTCCATTTTATATCATTGGCAATCATAGCCATAAATCCTTTATCATTTTTTTCCGCATTCAATCACTGACTATATATTTCATTATTCAAGTTTGATCATACACGGAGAAAAATGGATATTGACCCAAAATATATAGATATTGAGACACAATGTCATTAACATTCAGTTATGTGACAAACGTCCAGATATTCTACTTTAATAACTGCAGATATTGAAAAACAGATATTATACAATAGTATTTGAGATATTGAGCTTGATTATCTCAGATATTAAAAATAAGTATTCCTGATACTAAACTCCTGAATATCTTCCTTAGCAAACCTGAATGTCTGAATGTCTCAAAAGGTAAGTTGTGGTCAATTTTAAAGGTTATAAAATAAAAACATATTCAGTTTTTAGGAAAAAGTCAAATTATATTTTACGATGCACATAAGTATATAGTAGATTTATACAATGCATGGCTTTCCGTTATTATGTACTGTATACCTATATATACTATAGTATATATATACATAAGCACTGGACAGTAATTGAATAACACTAATGAAAATTTTATGATATTCACTAATTTTTGACAGCAAAATTACTGGTATTATTTACTTTTTATCATCGTAGTATAAAATGAGTTTAAGAAAAATGTCCTCTCACTTTCTAGACAATATGTGTGTAATTTACTAGACTGTTTCTTATTTTTGGAGGTTAATTCAAATTTTTTAGACTTACAGTCCACGCTCTCCATAGGGCCGCTCTCAATAGGGCCTCTACTCCCAATCTATACTCGACGCTTCCCCCACCATGTGCATTGCTGAATTTAATTTCCACCGCTCTCAATAGGGCCGCGCGATCAATACACTAAGAGAAGATTATATCAAATATACATAGAGTTGATTTTGGAAAAATAAATGTAAATTAGAATGAAATTGTAATTCAAAATGATAATTATAAATTTATGTAACAGAATTCACAAATTATTAAATTACTATAAATTTGATTGCACAATATAATTGAAAATTGAAAAAAAAACGTCAAAATCTCGCAGCAACGTTTCGAGCGGCCCTATTGAGGAAGGTAAAAGGTGATTCGAGCGCGCTTTCTATGGCGAGTGGAGGGGGAAGGCTTTTTCTAAAAAACACTTCCCCTAACTGTCCGAGGCGGTTCTATAGAGAGCGCGAACTGTACTTAGATTTCGATGAACGCTTAAAAGTGTCCACGTGACCTTTATGTATATATATGTGCGCGCACTTGATGCTTCAATATTTAAAATATGAAACCTGAATATCAAATGTTACTTCTCGGCAGAATCTTATATATTGAAATACATTTTTTAAATACTGCGTCTCAATATCAAGATATTATGGATGAATATCTACTTTTCAATATCCGTTTTTCTCTTTGTATAAATACTGAAGAAGGATATTCTTTCTAAATTGAAGTTTTTTAAAATTTTTGTTCTATTTAATTTCTTTAATATTGTATTAGTTGCTAGCTAGCTCGACAGTGCCATTTGAAATACGAATCGTTTAGTTTGAATTATGCATTGGAGAATAATCTTGAAGCTTCTGATGAAACCATTCACACAAAATTCGAATCTCAATAAGACACCGAAGCCTGGCATTATAGGGTCTACACGTTATAAAACCACGTCACGAGTTGCAGTCACGTGCAATAATACGATCGAAAAAGGTTGGTCTAACTAAAAGCGAGCTGGAATTTCTTAGAGTCTCTAGGTTTGAATGCTTTTATCCTTCGCCATAAGTTTCAATACTTCTTCGCCTCACAAATAAGAGCCATTCGAGATAAAATGCGGTTAAAAAGTGATATCATCTTATACACTATCTGATTTTTGCAATTTAACCACTTTATTTGAAAACTTCTTCAACACAGATGCTAATTTCCGTCTCCACTCATTTATAGTCACACTCATGATATTAATTTCAAAATGAGGATTCTCACGAAAAGTTGAGAAATACCTTATTTTCTCCTCAACTTGAATATTCTGATTCAAAGCCCACACTGAAATAGCATTCACGATCCGAAATTTACGATTAACGTTTTGAAAGTATAGTCACAGCGGGTATCTGAATGTGCCCATTAACTTTAAAAACAACTGCCTTTTTTAATAAGAGAGATAAATGCTAATAAGCTAATGATGCCTGACGTTAAGGCATGCAAAGAAAAATTACGAAAATTTCATAATAACAGGAATTTAAAACAAAGAAAGAAATAAGTATTGACCCTAAATATAATTACAGGTTATCTCTAATTGAATTGCATTTTGCTCAGTTTATTTGTTTTCTTTATTAAGATTCAATCGTGCAGAGGCAATTGGACTGGGGTTTTATATCAATTAAAATTCAATGGCTTAACGTAGTAAAATAAATGGAGGCTCTGTGCAGTGAATAATGGCTACAAATTACCAACCCCAGGCATTTTCTGCATACTGAACTTTGCTCTGCGGTAGGTTATTCTTTAATCTTTTTTGCGTGAGCACTTTGTCAGGACGAGTGTAAAGTTACATTTGATTTATATGCTATCATCCTACAAAGATTGTGTAACTACATTCTACTTTTTTCTAAATCGAACGTCATCTACGAAGCAGGGTTAAAAATGTTATTTTGTGTTAAATACATGAAAACTTGGAAGTCAAGGTAGTTGTGCCAAAAATTAGGTCGCTGCAAAAAAATGATATCAATCGTGTCTCATGAAAGAAAAAACATCAACTTTTATGGAAAACTTTAAAACTTACGAAAAATAATACTTTTAATATTGTTTTTTGTAATAGAATTTTTCCTTAGTATCGCTTTTTACCAATTTTTTGAAATTATTGGTATTTCATAAATCGTAGCTTATTTTTTCGGGGAAAACATTCTCTACAACTCTAATGTTTATAATTTTAAGAGTAAAGTTTTCAGTGGCTAAGATCGGTAAAAGAATTTTTTCAAAAGCAACATTTATTTTTTTTAAGAAGATATTTGTAGATTCTTTGCTTAATAAAATGATACGTTGTTAGAAAAAATTGACTTCAGGGTTCAAAAATGATCAAGTCAATTTAATTAAATGTTTCGGCTCAGATCGAAGTCCTCATCAGTGATTTTTTTAAAATCTAGAAACTACAAAAAGGGGGTGGCGGTAATTTCACATTTTTAGGAATAATTATAGTAAACTTAAGGGGGTCTTCTGTAGTAACGGCCATTTTTCGAAGCGTTCTTTGGAATTTTACTGGGAAAAAAGTTATCAATATTTTTGAATGCGGTTTTTTTTTAAAGTTTGATCAAACCTTAAACAGTAAAATGAAGTGGTTCTCCTGGGAAAATGTCCATCGGTTTGTCGACTGCACTCTTGCAAAGAGAGGCCTTCCAAAAAATCGTCTCGTCTGACTACCCTTCAGATTTTTAACATAAAAATTTTCAAAATGGCGGAACTTTGAAAAAAATGATTTTTTTTGCCTTTTTTTCAATCTTAAAAAATTCATAAAACATTTGTTATAAATAATAGGGAGCCAAATGATAGTCAAACTGTACCGACAACAATGCTACACATTTAAAAAAAAGCGGATCCAAATTCGTCCGATCAGTCGTTAGGAATCGTGTGAACCAGTTTGAAAAACGTCGTAATTGGCACTTACAATTAATTTATATATATACAATTCATTAATATTTATAGTAACATTAACCGTCGAAAAATGCAAGAAAAACGACTTTTTGAAAATGTTACTATAGAAGACCCCCTTAATCATTTTTGAACCCTAACGCCGATTTTTTCCAAAAACGTAACATTTTATTTAAAATGGGGGTTAATACAAATTACACTACTTTTAATTATTTTTTGCTCATTTAAAAGATTGGGAACAGTATCAATTGAGTTCTAGTCAAAATATCCTTTTCAAAGACAACATTAAAGAAATTATTTGATTTTCAAAATTCTCACTTCTTTATTACAGACCACATTCATTTCCTGTCCATACAAACTAATTGCAACAAGAATCGTTTACTATAAAGTTGAGAATATGAGCATTTTCTACAAATTTATGCAAAATTCCCCTTGATTAATTATCGTGGTGAATATAATTTGACTCGATACTACTTCGTATTTGCTCTTAAAGGAAATTAAACACTTCCTCTGATGATAAATATCCATAAAAGCATTCTCATCAGACTTTAATTAATAGAAGGGTGAAAGCCGCAATTATTAAAAAACAATTAGCAGATAATCTCTCTTGAAATATACTCGACTCAGGCAAATACTCTTGAATCTCTCCGAGTTGTCAATCAACGCTATCGAACTTGAATCGATAGGAAATAACGCCTTCTGTCAACCTTCGATTCTGTCTTTTCTTAGGTGGAGAAATTTCTTTGGTGCGACGTCGAAGAAAGACCTTAAAAATCCATTTCGCATGGCCCATTAGGCGCACATGTTAACCAAACATCTCTGGTTCCAAAGCACATCTTACTTCTTTCGTGGTCTATATTAGGTACCTATTCGATGGATAGGAAAAGCCATCAAATTTTGCCTGCACTGCCTCGTGCCTCAGACCTCTAGGTCTTTCGAATCACTTCCATTCTCAGAAATTCAGAAGGAAAAAAGTGGTTGACGTGTGGGAGGGTGAGAAAAGAAAGGGGAGTGAGCGGATGCATGGAAAGCGTAGTAGGAGGGTCAGGAAAAGACTGATAGAAGGAGTGAGAAGGAAAAATACATGGAAAGAGAGGAAAGAGGGACATCGAGAGGGAGGAGCGGAACAAACGGAAAAAGAGAATTCTATGCTTGTTTTAGATCGTCTAGATTGCATGTGAGAGGGAGATGAAATATTTACATGAACTAATGCCACTCAAACGCTGGGAAATTTTTCCCTCGCTTATTTCTAGGGCAGCAATTGTATTTTTAATTAGAATTTTACTAACATGACGTGACATTTCTTACTTTTACTGCAATATGATTGCGGTTTCAATTTATTTTTATAACAGCAATTTTCAAGCAATAATTTTCACATAAATGATGAAAATTCATGAAAGCTTCTAAAGTATGTATTTTTGAAACGCAAACTAAAATAATGGATAATATTCCGGAATATTTGAATTGCATAAAACGAGTTTGGAAGTTTTGGCGAGTAATTAAGCAGTGGTTACGTAAACATCGTTTATTAAAAGAAGCTGTCAGATCCCCTACATATTTTTCGACTCGCGTCTCGTGTTTCACAAGGACTTGAGGACATCGTCGACAGCACTTGCACTTGTCCAACCAACACGAAAACCATAAACAACCACAAGCAGATGGTATGAGAATATCGATCTCTTTTTGGGGTTCACAAAATAGTTGCCGCTCGTAATCGTTTGGTATTTTTAGGTGACACCACTTCCTGCGGAAGGAGTTACGAAATTGATGGGAAAAGATTTTAGCTTGGATATAAATTCTCTAAACACACATTTCCTTAATACGTAAACCCACAAATTAGGTATAACTCATTTAAATAGATGGGAAAAATTAGTTCTTTGGAAATTACCGAATTTATTCTAGAGTTAAGGGGATGTGATACTTAGGAAATTAACCAATTTATTGATTTTAGGTTTCTAAATGTTTGTGTCCAAAATACAAAAGATTTTATTTTCAAAATTTAGGAAATGGCAGAGAACATGAAAACGGACGTAGAAAGACGAGTTTTAGTTTGGAAAATGAAAAAAAAGTTCAATTTTACAAAATCTATCGAAAATGTTTTTATTTTATTATCAAAACCAAAAGTAGTCTATCTACGTCCGTTTTGATCTTCTCTAACATTTTACAAATTTTGAAAATAAAGTTTTATGCATTTTGGACACGAACATGTAGAAACTTAAAATCAATAAAATTTGCTAATTTCCGAAGTATCAAATGTCCTTAAGGATATAGGAAAAAATAAATAAAAATTACAGACCTAATGGCTTGGAAATGTTACATACCTTTCTCCAGGGAAATTAAAGATAATTACATTAAATATTCTTAAATCCTGCAGTATACAACTTTTTAGATTATTATTATTATTAATGAAATTTAATGCAGGTTAAACTTTAATGCAGTTTTATCCATGGTCTCAACTTTTTTAATTAATAAAAAAAAATCTGATAAGTTGTTACAACAAATTGGCTTTAGGATTCATAAATAATTAAGTCTGTTTAATTTTGCACTCAAACTCAACCACCTAATTTTAAATTAATCTCTTATTTCCTAACTTTAGCTATCTGTTTATAAAACTTATTAAATTTTTCAATATTTGTGATTAGCAGTTAGAAAATAAGAGACTAATTAAAAAATTTAAAATGGTGGAGTTTTTTCACAGATGTTAAAAGAAGAAAATGAGTCATCATTCTTTCAAATCCACACGGAGAAACCCAAGTTTACAATTTTTGTTGAAAAACGTTTCAATTTAGGGAAAAACCTATCATAGTGAGAATTTTCCCCAGAGAAATACCAAACTTCAGATGAATTATATTATAATTTACTAAATATTGTAAACAATTTTACTATAACCTATACTAAAGTTTCATATAAGTTTTGAATCCTTCTCGAGTCGAAATTTCGAAGGCCTCATATGAGCCTCTTGGTGATTTTGAAGCTCATTTAAAACATTTTAAGCCTCTACAACCTCTTTAAAGCCTATTGATAATCGTTAAGTCATCATTTAACCCTCTTTAGCCTCTGTATTTTATTTTTCAACCTCCTTTAACGCTCAGGAACCTCTTCGATCGAGAAGAGCCTCACACCGTCGTAATGTATGCCTTCATTTGAACCTCTTGAGCCTAAAACGGACGTAAGTCAAGTCTGGAGGCTTAAAAGAGGTTCAAAAATACGAACAAGAACCTCTTTTACCCCTCTTCAGCCTCAAAATTATGTCGCAGAGGCTCAAATGAGGACTTCGATTTTTTGACTAGGGTTAGTATTTTTACTGTAAAAAATTTTTTGTTCGCTAGGAATAATTACCATGCACCTTGATTTTACCTAAATTCCTACACTGAAAAAATGGTTAGTAAAACCATCTACCTCGGTTTGTAAAATATGCCTCAGCTATTTTATTAGTTAGCACAACAATTTTTTTTGTTGGTGTTACTATCTCAATTGTTATCACAAGAACTTGGGTAGTAACACCAACGAACAAAATTGTTGTGCTAACTAATAAAATACCTGAGGCATATTTTACAAACCGAAGTAGTTGGTTTTACTAACCATTTTTTTCAGTGTAATATTTTTTAGAATTATCATTATAAAATAAAACATATATGTTGCTATACAAAGTTTCTCCGTGTAATCATTTTTAAAGAGGAAACTTGGAAAAAACTGCATGGAACTTTGACCTACAGTAATTGTTATAAAAAAGACATTCTTCGTATTTATAATTTTTTCCCCCATGAAATAAACATTTTTCTCTAATATCGTCTATAGAATAACAACACTAACATTTAATAAGTGGTAATTAATGAGGTTTTCAAAAGACTCCCTAGCTACAATTGAACCTCCTTAAACCTCGCGTATAGGAGCCATCCATGTACCACGTGTACAGTTGGGGGGGGGGGGGGGGGGGTAGAATCCACGTGGACATACGTTCCCCTAGATCTGCGAAAAATAAACCAAAATATCTATATTTTCATAAAATATGCCCACGTGGAAAGAGCGAGCGGGGGGGGGGGGTGTTAAAAAGTGGTGAAAAATTGTCCACGTGGTATATGGATGGTCCCATAACGATTGTTACAAACATTCTAACAAAATCTTGGACTTAATTTATCACGACTGTCTTCCGATGGTCATTTTTCTGCCAAGTTCGGTAATTTTCACGGACCGAGAATCAGAGTTTTTATCATTGGGCATTTATATTTTTCGACTTTTCCTCCTGTATCCCCAACTTGGGAACAAATTCAGTAATTTTGAAAGAATAAATTTTGTTCCTGTAAAACCAGAAAGTATCTAAAAACGTTTGTATCAGACAATCGGTGTTGAAGTTACAAAAAATTCTTTTGTTATCAAATTCAACTGCAACCGTCTAAAATAGGAAAAAGTTGTTGTCATTGATATGTTGAGTGTAATTTATCGATAATGAGTCCATTTAAAAGTCCCTTCGGATTTTTTTGCCTTTTTTTCGATCTTAAAAAATTCATAAAACATTTGTTATAAACAATAGGGAGCCAAATGATAGTCAAACTGTACCGACAACAATGCTACACATTTTTAAAAAAAGCGGACCCAAATTCGTCCGATCAGTCGTTAGGAATCGTGTGAACCAGTTTGAAAAACGTCGTAATTGGCACTTACAATTAATTTATATATATACAATTAATTAATATTTATAGTAACATAAACCATTGAAAAATGCAGAAAAATCGATTTTTTGAAAATGTTACTATAGAAGACCCCCTTAATCATTTTTGAACCCTAACGCCAATTTTTTCCAAAAACGTAACATTTTATTTAAAATGGGGGTTAATACAAATTACAAACATTCTAACAAAATCTTGGACCTAATTTATCACGACTGTCTTCCGATGGTCATTTTTCTGCCAAGTTCGGTAATTTTCACGGACCAAGAATCAGAGTTTTTATCATTGGGCATTTATATTTTTCGACTTTTCCTCCTGTATCCCCAACTTGGGAACAAATTCAGTAATTTTGAAAGAATAAATTTTGTTCCTGTAAAACCAGAAAGTATCTAAAAACGTTTGTATCAGACAATCGGTGTTGAAGTTACAAAAAATTCTTTTGTTATCAAATTCAACTGCAACCGTCTAAAATAGGAAAAAGTTGTTGTCATTGATATGTTGAGTGTAATTTATCGATAATGAGTCCATTTAAAAGTCCCTTCGGATAAAGCATTCTTATCTGGAAGCTTTTTCATATCGTCAGCAGAGCACTTTGGTATTTTTAATGACTCACTATCCAGGGTAGGTATGCCATAAACTAAAGATAGTTCACAAATCATTCAACCTTTTTCCCATAAATCTGTATTTGGCCTTTAACAAAAAAATTTCGCTCCCAACTAACTCAGAAATGTAGAATTGTAGGCAATAATATACCAAGAGGCGTACAGTATGACTCCGTTATTGACTGTATTCGATTTTCGAGACTAGTACCTACATAAATACAAGCTGCTTTTACTATTGTCATGGATGCTAGCTGAATTCAGCCACGCAATACGGTACCTTCGTGAGTAGAAACACTTTATTAGGTTCTCGGGTTCGACGTGTACGCTATGCTCTGGATATTGGCAGTAAAACGGAAAAGCTGGTAAAGTAAATTCGCGTATATAAACTTTTGGCTTTGCATGGCACGTAAAATTCTTAAATGACTCGTTTCAACGCCCAACGCATCTGCGAGGATGCGGAAAACCTTTCGTTTAATCGATAATCCGAATGACTGTTGTCGGCTAATTGAATTTTTCAAGGCATATGCCGCTTGAACAGTTGACTTAACGTATTCAGAATAGACTATTAAAGTCCCACTCTGTAAAGTTAAATAGAGTTCGCCATATGGGAATAGAGAAACTGAGTCCAGACCTAATAAAAATAGTTTTTTACTCTGAACTAACTCATTTTTACTACGAAGTGACAAAAATAGCTCCGGAGTTTAGACCCTATATGTGTTCAAGCCATTTACTTCATAAATTTTTTACAGTATGACAATTTTATGGGTTCAATGCTTGAGAACGTTTTTATATTCTCATCATAAGTGAGAAGGTATTATTTTTATGTGAAAAATGACTTTCGAAATTTTTATCAAATCTTTACGTTTTAAGACCCTCTGAGCCAGAAAAAAACGGGTTTTACAAAAATGTCTGTCTGAAGTAGTAGTTAAATTATACGAGATACGAAAAAAAAGCTAAATACAATATTTTTTACTACATAAAGATCTACAAGTTTGAACGGCAATAATTTTTCATAAGATGTATATTTTTCTTTTTAATTTAAAAAAATACTATTGGAAATCCTAAATTCAACTTATTAACAATAATATGTGAAATACGAAATAGACGTAAGTTTGCAAAATTATTCGTTTCAATAAGATCTAAAAATTTTGTTCGATATACTTTCTAGTAAGACGTATATTTTTCATTTTAATTTCAAAAAATACGATTAAAATTCAAAAATTCCGTTATTCAAACAAAATATGTGAGATACGAAAATAACGTTGAGATGGAAAATTATTCACCTTAAGAAGATTTACCAATTCTCAGCAGGATATTTTTTGACAAGATCTATATTTTATGTTTTGGTTTGAAAAAAAAATTATTGAAAATGCAAAATTCGACTTTTTAACAATAATATGTGAGATACGAAATATGTATGGAAATGCAAAATCGTTTGTTCGATTAAAATCTATGATTGTTTTTCCTTTTAGAGATATTTGGAAGAAAATAAATTATTCTAATCATGTAAATTATTAGAAAATTACAGAAATGTATACAGAAAATCGAGCGCGAAGCGCGAGTATCATGATGAAAATGTGTTCCTTAAGGCCGATAGAGCCTTAAGTAAATTGAATTTCCTTTTTGATTTGAAATCAAAAACAAATTTAGTAACTTTCAGAAAATGTGATTCACATCTACAGTTTTAAAAAATTGACTTGAGCTTCAGTATTAAATTACAAGAAATAAACTTGAATATATGGGGAAAATAAAAGACCGAGCGCGAAGCGCACGCTCTAGGCGCACTCAAATTTGCGAGCTGCGTGCGATGAGAATGTGCCTGCGAAGCGGACAGATTTTTTATTATATAATGCGGCTTATTTTTAATTTATCTTCATTTCGTAAGCAGTAGTCTAGCTTATTAATCAATTCTACACATCCACAATCTAGTATTATACTTGAAAAAAATGGTGATAATTCTGAATACATATACGTTAAGAATAATTTCACATAATTTACTATAGAAAGAATATTTAAGTTTTTGAAAGTTCAATTTTTTCGTACTATGATTTATACAAACCAATCACTTTTTCATATTCTAATTTCACCAATTCAAATTTCTGGAAAGCAAACAGAAATACATGGAGCATAATTTTCGAATAAAAAAGTATACCAAGAAATCTGAACAAAACATCGAGGACTCGGTTGAAAGCTACAGTCGATGAAAAATGTATTTGTTTCTCGGTTTTCATCTAACGTAATGAAAAACGATCGTTTTGCCAAAGTATGATACGTGCAGTGCTTTCGAAACTTTCCGCCGATTGTTCCTGTAGAAAGCAAGTGAAAAGGAAGTCGACGAGTGTTCGAATGCACAGAACCTGAGATCCATTACGTTTAGGTTTTCCGCAGTATCCCGCGATGTATCCGACGGAAATTGGAAAAATAAATGAAAATCGATTTTTCTGTCCGCTGCCTATATCCGCGCTTATCGTCTCTCCATAACCTACATCGCGATCACTCTTACCCTATCAACTCTCACAGTTTCCTTTCCCTAATCCAGACCCTTTTAACTTCCCTCGATATCTTAACTGGCAAAATAGTATATTTCGTATCAAGTGCGGAAAGGCGTATTTTAACGCAAAAGCGAGTCGCGAACGATATTTTTTGTTCGCTGTACACCGAAAGTTAGCCGAGTCGGTGTCGCTTTGCGTGCGGAAAGTTGATTTTCCCGCACTAGTGCCGTAAAATTTTAAGTGTGCGGAAAATCAACTTTCCGTGCGAAAAACGACGCCGACAAGGCTAACTTTCGGTGTACGGCGGAGAAAAAAATTTTAGCAAAAGGAGAAGACTCCTTACTTTAGCAGCTACTTTGATCCAATTAAAGTACGCTAAAGTCGTTAACTAATGTAGAAGGTTTCAGAGGGCAGGGTTGAGTGTGATCAGAGTTTTAGTAGAGGGGATGGACAGCTGAGGTAAGGGTCGTATCCCTTTCTCTCTTGTCTCTTGATGTTGCCTCTGTAGCATTCTGTGCAAACCATTTCATCCCCATTTTCCTGTTTCTCTCCCCCTATTTTCTTGCCAGACTACTTTGAACCATGCCACCTTAAGTTCGACATCAGAGGCAGGCAGTGCGATATTATCCGTTCTAGAGTGCTCGAGAATACATATTACGTGCGTGGTGTGTACCCCACACCCGTGGGGCACCCTTCCATGCCCACCTATTTACCCAGCCTGCTTTTCGAGCACCAACGTCGATGGCGACTGCTAATCGAGTTATCGATTCTCGACTCGTCACCGCCAGCGAGCGAATATTAGATTCTTGACAATTTTTAATATCCATTGGATCTGACGGAAACGCGCGGAACGGATGCGGAAAAAAGTCCAAAACGAAATAGTTTTGACTTCTGTGCTCGCCGTCCAACCCAATCGCTGCCAGCGGTGCAGTGCATTCCACAAAAAAACGTATTTGCATTTCTTTCAAGGGAATTGAATTTTTTATTTAATTTAAAAAATTTTAAGGTCATGTGATAATTAATGAGTTAGCAACTTCAAAAATAAAAACTATGTTTAATTTCTATGAGTTTACAATCGAAATAATTTAAATTATTTTATAGGAATTTTTAAAAAACTGATTCGTGAAAATGGATCTATCTACCCGAGTCAAAATTTCAGCCCTATTTTAGATCTCTAAATTGGAGGGCTAAATAGGTCTTAGAAAGGTTTGCAGAGGATTTAATTTTAAATAGATTAGGCCCTCTTTAAGGGGAGCGATACATGTCTCGGGTTGAAAAAACCTATTTTTTTTTTTCAATAAATTACACATATTTAAAAATGTGTCCGTGAAGTTTTTGGTCAATATTCTAAAAATTGACAAATATGTAAGTTATTAAAAATACAACTTTTTT
The DNA here is from genome assembly GCA_030998225.1 of Diplolepis rosae. Lineage (NCBI taxonomy): Eukaryota > Metazoa > Arthropoda > Insecta > Hymenoptera > Diplolepididae > Diplolepis > Diplolepis rosae. The sequence continues at coordinate 6,157,689 of JAPYXD010000727.1, read as the reverse complement.
GATACTTTTCTGTCTACAAAAACCTTAACTGCGTTTTCCCCAAATCTGGTTTTTCAAATCGATGTGACGGAGTGCGCAAGAATGACTTAACCGATTATGATGAAATTTTGAGGACTTCAAGAAATCATAATCCCGCTGGGATTGAATGTACGCGTTTGTAAAAAAAAATTTTTTTAAAAATATTTGTTTATAAAAAAACAATTGCAAAAAATCGAACTCTTTCACATATACTGATGTATTATAATAATTAATAATATATAAAAAAAATCCAAAAATTAATTCATTCCCAGGTAAATGTGATAATTTAACTTTTTACATTCTCATCATGGATGAGAAGGTATTGGTTTTATGTGAAAAATGACTTTCGAAATTTTCATCAAATCTTTACATTTTGAGACCCCCTGAGTCAGAAAAAAACGGGTTTTACAAAAATGTCTGTCTCTCTGTGTGTCTGTAGGTCGTGTGCGACATAACTCTCGATAGAATTATCAGATTGAATTGAGCTTTGGTACACTTTATCAGAGCCGAAAAAGTAAGGACAAGTTCGTTAACCAGCCACATCCAATCAAAATTGAGGGATTGAGCACTACTTTTGTGTTTTTGAAAATAAATTTTTCAAAAAATCAAAAATTTCAACACTGGGTTTTGATAGTGCTCATAAATCTCTACAAATTATTCTGATAACATTTTTTGATTCAATCAAAATTAGAAATGTTACAGCATATTCAAATTTGAAAAAAGTCAATATCAAAATTCTATTTTCCAGTTAAATTATACGAGATACGAAAAAACGTTATAATACGAATCCAATATGAATCCAAAATTCAATTTTTTAACAATAATATGTAAAATACAAAAAAAAACTTAAAAATACAAAGTTGTTCGTTTCAAAAAGATCTACAAATTTTGTCTCACACAGTTTCTAATAAAACATATATTTTTCGTTTCAATTCCAAAAAATACGATTAAAATTCAAAAATTCCATTTTTTAGACAAAATATGTGTAATACAAAAGAAACGTTTAGATGGAAAATTGTTTGCCTAAATGAGGTTTACAAATTCTCATCAAGACATTTCGGGACAGGATATATATTTTATATTTAAAGAATTTGAAAATCTTTCTGTGGAAAAAATGACGCTTTCGACTGCGCTGGGATTCGAGCCCAGGTCTTTCGATTGCCGGTCGAACCCCTGGGCTCGAATCCCAGCGCAATCGAAAGCGTCTTTTTTTCCACAGAAAGATTTTCAAATTCTTTAAATATTGAATTTATTTGCATTATTTGCGATATAAGAGTTTGAAATTGTCTACAAGGACACCTGTCGACAACGTATCCTATCTGATACGCGACTAGTGATCCTCCGATAATGTAGGCAGTGACAAAAATTTCAAACTCAACTAATTTATTTTTTGATTTTTAATATTAAATAAATTCGATTTTTTTCACCAAAATATGTGAGATACGAAATAAGCGTTGTTCTGCAAAATCGTTTCCTTAAATAAAGTCTACGATTGTTTTTCCTTTTTGAGAGATATGAAAGAAAATAAATTCTTTTAATCATGTAATTTATTAAAAAGTTACTGAAATGTATACAGAAAATCGAGCGCGAAGCGCACGCGCTATGATGAGAATGTGTTCCTTAAGGCTGATAGAGTCTTAAGTAAATTGAATTTCCTGTTTCACTTAATTTCAAAAAAAAATTGAGTGACTTTGAGAAAATGTGTAATTCACATCATCCGTAATATTATTATAAAATTAGTTTGAGCTTCAGTATCAAATTATAATAAATAAACTTGAATGTATGTGAAGAGCACAAGACCGAGCGCGAAGCGCGAGGTCCAGAAAATTGTTTTCAAAAAGTATCGCTTTTACTGAAAATATTGAAGTTCTAAAATCTGGCCCTACACGGAAAAATGTAGTTCCTTAAAATTAAAGTTACTTTAGAAGACTCTTGGACGTAGAATTTTATAAAACGTAGTCGCAGAAAATTTCAGTGACTTTTTATTGAATAACAGAAGACGTTCATTACATAGTAGAAAAATTTGAACACTATTTAATGAAAGTGACTGAAATTTTCGGCGATTGCGTCTCGGAAAACGCTATACTGTTGAAAATCTTATTGATTTAAATACACTTTAATATACAAGTGATGAATGAAAATTAATAGATTTGTATATTATGAAAAATTAATATACATTCATATTAAATTCAATAACTAGGTTTCGAGAAAATTGCATTTAAAGTTTTAAGTATAATTTACATGTGAATAAAATTTTTGTTTGCCTATTAACATAACTCAGTCAATTTTGCTTGGATCGACTTCAAATTTGGAGAGCATATTTTAAAGATGTTACGCTATGAGAATATGCAAAAAAACTCAAAAAACGATTTTTTGAAAATTCTGACTGCGGCTAACTCCTTAAAGAGATTTTAACAAATATAGGTGTAGGAATTATAGTAAAAAAGGTTTGCGAAAGATTTTTCTAAAATAAAATATTTTTTAATTATCCAAACGATAAATAGTCTATCTACGTAAGTTTTGATGTATCATATTCGTACTCGAATTCAATCACCTCCAGATATTCATCATGGCGATCTTTCTTTAGTAAAATTAATGAATATTATTACCAGCTAAATTATTATCCTACCTCCGTATGCTTTTCTTCATTCATCACTGTCGCAGTTTATTTCGCGTTACGAATTAGGGTCTCAGGTCGTAATTAATATTTAAACGCGAGAAATTCTTCACAGCGGTCGTATTCAGAAATAATATTTTTCTATCAAAAAGTAATTCCAAGTTTCTAAATTATCCTTCTATCAATTATTCATACCTCTTTTCCAAGATTTTTGTAATACAGATCGAATAAGTTTAATTACTGGTCTAACATCAATTCATCAACATTTGGATTTTTTATTTATTCTGAAATTGAATCGGAATGTTCTTGAAATAAATATTCGACCTTAGATTAACATTGAAAAAGCTCATTTCTACCATCATATGCATTTTTTGAGGTAGAAATCGAGCATGTTGTGAGGAATGGGGGAGACATGTACAGACAGAATCATACGCAGTTGTAAGAAGTTGGTGTCTGCGCCAATATCGGAAGCACGAAGAAAATATGCTTCCAAGGCACAATCAAAGCCCGAATGCATTCTATGCACGGCCAGGGGAGTTTCAATGCATATTGGAATTTTCTTCGGTATCCCCTCGTCTCTATTCTTCTGCTTGCCTTCTTTTCGCGAGACGTGCTGTGAACAAATCTACGTACGATCAATGTACACACGTATCTCCTCGTTCTTGACATTCATATATAGAAATAGATTTGCCCGTGATATCTACCCTTCTCGAATACAATACTCCTCTTGGAGTCCATCTCTTTTTCACTCGTATGAAACGACTGAATTATTTGTATACAGGTGTATCAGGAAACTCGAGAACCGTAGACAACACTGGATTTACATCGCGTATCCGATTTTCTGAAGGCTAGATATTGAAATCACGTCTCTATCCAGAGAACCGTGTCATTCATACTTTCTTTTTTTACTCTAGAGTATTGTTTAACACGCTGTGTCATGCTTTTCTTTAGTACCGCTCACATACATGAGAGCTCTTCCTTCTTGAACAATTTTTTGATGAATAAAGTTTGCGTTGAGTGAATCCAGGTATGAAAAATGACGTCAACTCCGAGGTCAACTCTGCATAGGAAGATTTTCCATGAAAGATGGTAATTGCACTACTCTCTAAATCTGAATCAGTCAAATTTTCACTGATTGAATCAGTGATTTTTCTTTTCACTGAATCATCAGTGGAAAAAATATTTTTCACTGTTGAATCAGTTAATTTTCACTGTTTAATTAGTGAAAACAATATTTTCCACTGTTAAATCAGTTACTTTTCACTGAAGTAATCAGTGAAATTTGACTGATTTGCAGTAACCTCTTTTTAGCTATTTAAATCAGTCAAATTTCACTGATAATCAGTAGATTTTGACTGATTCATATTCAGAGAGTATATTTTTGAATCATTATCTTCACTAATAAATCATTTTTTAAGGCTCTTGAGCTTATTTTGAAGTTAAGACTACGCATTATTTTCCTGATTTATTATTTAAAATGGTTTTTGTAACAATACTAGACTGATACACAATATCTGGGAATTTTGAAAATCTTATTTCGATTCGTTCCAAAAAATAGGAAAATTAGTCGTGAGATATATAAGCCGTATTTAAAAGTATTTTAAGCTATTATTTAATGAGGTTCGACCGTGTCTGGAAGTTCTTGGAAAAATTGATTAATTACGACTTCAAAAAATTTCAGTGCTCTTATTTAATAGATAATATTAGAGAAAAATGTTCGCTTTTAAAAAGTTGAATACATGTACAATATTTTAGCTAACTTCTTTTTCATATTTTAGAAATGAAGATTATGCAATCCTAAATTTCACCCATTTTTATCATTTTAGTGAATCGTGTACGTCCTGAATAATTAATCTCATTATCCATACCCACAATTGGGAAAATCTTTAGTATGATACCATGCATTTGTTAAAGTTTCTAATGCATTGTAAAAAATTGTCATTTTTTCAATCTCTTTTTAAAAGTATTTTATTCGGAAGCAATCCCAAGTTTTTATCGATGCATAATAAAAGACATAATAAATAATGCATAATAAAAAGACGTAAATAATAAAATTCTCCATCAAAGAAGCCCTATGTTAGCAAAATTGTTTTATGTATTTTTTAGATCCAAAATAAATCACTAATGAAGGAACCGACCAGAGCCGAAACGTTTGATTACGTAAAACTCTGAGTTTTTATTAACTTTGGACCCTAAAGCCAACTATCAACATCAATATATATTTTCAATTATTAATTAAGGGTCAATGCAAGTCTAGAATATGAATATGTAATTTAGCATCTATTAATAAAGAATTTACAGGAAGAAAGAAAAACGCTTTCTTTGATAAAGTCAAATTATCATAAAATAGGGAAAAGTTTTCAGTAATTGAAGTTAGCAGCAGCGTTTCAAGACAATCATTAATCTACGAAAATCAGACCTCAGATAAAAATAGATAATTTTGCTTTTAAGAATAGCAATATTATTATTGAAGGGCTAATTTGAAAGAGAAAATATTATTCTCCATGGAAAAAATTTGAAATGCAGAAAAATAATGTATTTAACCAATTTTTATTTTTGCCGAACTTTTTTCTTTATTGCTTCATACAAAATTTTACAAAATTATGCGATTCTAATAAATCCCGAATAATTTTTTCAGGAAAAAGAATCTTCAAAACTTTACCGTTCCCAATTTTTGGAAATAAATTCTTTAAAGGCTGTAGCCATTAAAAATCAATTTTCGAAAACAAAATTATTATAAACAAATTACTGAATTTGGTAATAATTTAATTATTTTAGAAAGTTGAAAACGGTTAAGTTGTAGATAATTTTTTTTCTGAAAAAATGATCCGTGATTTATTAGGATCACAGCATTTTCTAAAATTTGGTATGAAGCGATAAGAACAAAAAACTAAGGTAAAAATAAAATTTGTTGAGCATTGCTTTTTTATGTTACAAATTTTTTTCTTGGGAATTAAACTCTTTTCTTTCAAATGATCCCTTCAATAATAATATTGCTATTCTTGAAAGCAAAATTATCTACTTTTACCTGAGGTTTAATTTTCGTGGATGGACTACATACTCTCTAAATTTAAATCAGTCAAAATCTACTGGTGATCAGTGAAATTTGACTGATTCAAATAGCTAAAAAGAAATATTTTTTTCACTGATGAATTAGTGAAAATTAAATGATTTAACAGTGAAAAATATTTTTTCAATGATGAATCAGTGAAAAGGCAAATCGCTGATTCAATCAGTGAAAATTTGACTGATTCAGATTTAGAGTGTACCTTAAGGGGTTCATCATCTTTGCATTTTCAAAAAATAATATTTTTTTTATTGCATAAGAAGGTCCCTTAGGGTCCTGAGAATAATGCCCAATAGGTAGGTAGTTATGTCGCAGACATAGTAGATTAGAGGTATTACAAAATTATAGTACTTTTTTACGTTATGAATACTTTATACGCGTTTTTCTCGAAATTGACTTTTTCAAATTGGCAAGACACGTAATTTCAACAATTTTCAACCGATTGTTACAAGTCTTGTTTTAAATAAAAGATTAATTAATTATCTAGTGAAGTACCTGCAATTTTTAAGATTGGTTGACAATTTTTTATGTCTTAATCAAATTAAGGTCGCTTTTTTGGGTGAAAATCGAGTGTTACATTCAAACGCTCATCATTTTTGCAAAAATGAATATTTTTTATAAGCATGGGTAATAAACTGGGCAATCTTATAAGCATTAGGAAAAAATTTGTTCTTTTGTTTCAGGTACAAATTTCAATTTTTAGAATTTCTTGCCGCGGATGACCTTCGAATTTTATTTTTTTTTGGACATGGCAATACTCAGCCGCAATTTTTTTATTTATTGACAAAAAATTTTTTTTATAAAGTCAATATATTATTTAATAAGCTATAAATTTTAATTGCTTTTTGTTTTGTTATCTGCCTCAAAATAAATCATAAAAGTGAAACTATTTTTGGAGGCTCAATTGTGATGAAACCCCTCAATATAGATTTAGAAAATGTACAGAAAATTTGCACTAATACTTGTCAACAATGCAGGCTTTCCTCAAAATGAATTTCCCATTTAAGAAACTAATTTTTTTTCTCCTTGTTGCAGGTAACGTTCTTTCTCTGAAGGATCAAGAAATCCCATTGAACAAACAGCAGAACTGAGCTTTCAAAAGTTCTGCAATTCCAGCGTGAATAAAAATCACGCTATCAAGAAAAATCAAGGAAATCGAAAGACTAAAAAATTGAAAAAGTGAAACACTTGGTAGTGTTGACTTGGAAATAGATGAGCAATCCCGAATCTGTTCTTGGAGCTGTGAATCGGTGCAGCAGTTTCGTACCCTCGGGGGTACGATAGATCAGTGCATAAAACCAGCATCAAGATAAAGTCAGTGACGTTGCTGCCGCAGAATGAGCAGGATCGGGTCTTGCCGTTAGTGGTGGAAACCACTGTCGCCGTACAAGGGCCTCCCCGACAAGAAGGGGGCCCAAAATACGGCCCCCCAACGGGCCCGGCAGATGCTCTAGTCGTCGAGCCGCCATTGCGGGCCAGCAGTTCCGATCGAAGGGACTTGCTCGATCCGGACAATCAGGCTAAAAGGGATACTTCAGCAAAGTTCGAGGACCGACGTCCTGATCTTGCCTCGGTCTACCATCGATCCTCGAAACATTTTCGAGATCGATCAGCAGACATTCAACCCGAAGAGGACAGAGTTCAGACAACCAGAAATCTTCCTAAAACTGAGTCAGAACTTTGTCCAAGAAGAAGACGTGGTCATCCGTGTTGTAGAAGACATAAGGGCAAATGTTGTAACAAAAATAGGTCTCCAATTCGTGTCCATGCTTTTGGGGCTGAAGATTCAAGAAGAAAACCGACGGAGAGACTATCAAGAGAGAATATAGAACCGCGAGAAACTAGAAATCCTCGCGAGTGTTGCGTTCCAGTGAATCAGGAAGAACCAAGTGAAAATCGCGTGACCGAAAATAATTTATCTTGGTCTAGTTCCGTTTCGTGGACAAATAACATTGTGTGGTCGAATAACGTTGCTAGTGTTGAACCTGTGTTGTTAAATCAAGGTGAATGGATTGTGAGGTGTCCACCATATCCTGGGAATAATAATATAATTGCGCCCAAGCCCCATCGGAAAATCACTAAAATTATAGACAACTCGAACGAAGCCATAAAGGGCGTGAATAAAAAGGTTCTAGCGATGGCTAAGGCGATGACACCCACGTGGTCGCTTAGACTCCTTGGTGTGAGCTGCGGTTCAGTAGTTTGCGCCTGGGGACTCCTGCTGATCCTCTCGGTTCTGGGTGGCGCGACTCACAACACAGGAATCGATAACTTTGCTCTTGGCACCTTGACTGAGGATAACATCAATGGGGCGAGATGTCCTTGGGCGTGCACCTGCAGAGGACAGGAACTCGAATGCTCTCATCGTGGACTCACGCAAGTTCCGGGGGACCTGGCTAATTTACTTCTTGCAGAAAAATTGTAAGTTTCATTTTTCTCCATAAACACATTTAATATACACTGTGAACAAATTTCTGGGGAATTTTCCCCAAATCTTTAGTAACACAAATTATACCAAAATTTGTGAATTTTCTCCGAATATTTTGGGGAATATTTTCCAAAACTGTTAACTGTATTTTTCAATGGTTAAAATTAAAAATTTGGTTTTTTTCCACGTTTAAACTGCCCCTACATTTGCCAAGAGCCGATTAAAAATTGAGCAGAACTTAATAAGATGCCACGTTTTTTTGATAAGAAAATTTTTTGACCTTTTTTCTCAGCTTCAATCGAAATGCAGTTAATGGTTCTTTTACTTTGGACGTCAGTTATTATACACCCAAAAAAAGCTTTATTTAAATTTAAGAAATCGTTTTTTTAACTTTACTTCTTCAATTCGAAGTAAAAACACCTTTAGAACAAATATAAATTTATTTGATTTTAAAAAATCACGTTTTTAGCCTTTCTAATGAAAGTAATTATTTTTTCAACATTATTTATTTGTTTTTTTTATTTTTTTAAAGAATTTCACTCAGAAAAAAATTTGATCTAATTGAAGAAAATTATTTGTTTGAAAGACCTTCTTTGATTTAAAGAAATTATTTTTTTAAATTAAATAAAATTTTTTTGATTCAAACATAGTATCTTCGAACCAAATAAAAATTTGTTTAAATCAAATAAAATTCTGCCTTAAATCAAACAAATGATATCTTCGACCATATATCATTGAATTAATTTCTTTATTTTTAAGAAAAATTTGATTTAAAAAAATATTTATTTTGCCCACAGAACTCATCCATCTAATTTGAAATTATTTATTTGATTTAAAAAAATATTTTTTTCATTCAAGTACAGTACTGAGAAAAACTTAAGAAATATTTTCATTAATTTTATTACATTGAACGGAGAAAAGTTTTTTTTAAATTAAATAAAATGTTTCGGTAGAAATAAATTATGTATGTACTATTCGACTGCCCAGACGTTCATTTTTTTAATTCAAAGAAAAAAAGGAATCAAGAAATTTCTTCAAATCAAAGAAAATTTTCTTTAGCCGTATAGCAATGTCCAAATTTGTTTAATTCAAAAAAAATTTTTTTAATCAAAGAAACTTTTTCCTGGGTGTAAACAAATATTTTGAAAATTTAGGCTATAAAAACAAGTTTATGGACAAAAAAGTTGTGATGACGAAAGAATGGAAGATTTGCTGACCGGAATAATATGCTTGTGATGTGAGTCGATATATTCACAGTACGAGTATAGAAACTTGATATTTTTGTGGAAGAAAGATTATTCTATCACGTAATTATGAAAATTAGGCTTGATTCGAGTCCAAACTATCTTAAATGTAGAGAATAACTGAGGTTTCACAGTTATAGCAAAGTTATCAAAAAGAAATATTTGACAAATCCTTGAATCATAACTGGAATTAATAAATCATTTATGTTTTTATGAAAAATAAAGCGGATATTTCCTACTGGTACGGCATATATCTACGCTTCTAATCCGTATTTAGTAGAATGTCAGTGAATAAGAAATCCTACTACAGATACAACTATTTTTATTTCTTGTTGCATATAATTAATCGTTACTTTTAAAGTCCATAAAATGGCAATAAATAAAACTATAAAATATTTCAATTCTAACTTATTTCTATAAAAATACCTGCGAACAACACTGCCCTGGTAACTGGAGCGAAGTTGTTTGCATGCAGCTGGCTGTGATTAACTAAGTTATTAATTAGTCGTCTGATTGAAATAATAATTGCACACAAAAATATCTTGTATAATAATTCAGAACTCAGAATAAGAATAAAACGCATCATTAACAGGTTCTTTTTTGGGAACAATGAATGTTAACCCGACAAGTTTGACCCCGTTTACACTATTGGGTACAAAAAATAGGTATTAATTTGTACAATAACCCTATAAATTAATCTATGGAATTTAATTAAATTTTAGATCGGTTTTTTTGGTTTTACATTATCTGTGAATAACTATTTAATAATTTATAAATATCAACGTAAACGAATACACGCTTCCATAAATTAAATATTTCTCACATGAATAATTAAAGTCTCTGCAACAGCTGAACAGAACCAAACTTGATTTTATCGTACACCTGGACATAAATCTTACCATTATCAGTACTATCTGCGTTAAAAAACAATTATGAGTAGAATATTCACCCCCTGGAGCGTTAATTGCTCGGAAAATAAATTCTCAGGAAACTTATTGAAGCAAAATGTTCATAAAAGCCCACAGAGTGGAATTTATTGTTTATAATTCCTGTACCAAAGATTAGTTTTGCTTAAAGGAATCTAAAGCGTGGGTTGTCTGCTTCTTGGAATTTTCTTTTACGGGAAAACACAAACGACGAAATTGCGGGATTCCTATTTCTGTAGGAATGACCTGCCTAACACTGGACATTCTATCTTCTTATTTCATTCATTTTATCACACAGGATTAGTACGAGCTTCGTACTGGATGGTTCAGTATTACTTTTTTTTTATGAGGCTAATATAAGATTTATAAGAGAATATGTGTAGTTGATACGAACAGAAGAAGCGTTTAACTTTTTTTCGAATTAACTGCATTTTTGAACTGTGCTCAGAGTATTGCTAAAACCAACTGGTTCCTTACATTCTAATTTTATCTCTGACATTGTGTTTTTTAATGTTTATTTTTAGTATTTATTCCACCTTTATAAATCTGCAGATATCACGGAATTTTATTAAGATTCGTATAAATATTTTGGATTAGCCACTTTGTCTCGGAATAATCGAGTTGAATTATGTAATTCAAAGGGTACCAAGGCGAGCAGGTTTGAACAACATGATGTATTATTTGTCTTCGTTATACGCTTCATTTCCTGTAAAAACAGCTTGTCGACAGGCCGCAGCGAAGGGTCTACGAAACGCATGTTGTTTTCACGTGAAACGAACTGCATAATAAGGCGGTGCCCAGTGGCACCCAGTCGGCCTGCTTCTTTTCACAGTATTTACCATTCTTGCTATGGTACGTGAAAAACGTGCGTTGAAAGTCAAAAGTATGAAACCCTTTCATTACTTTTTACCTCTTCTTCAAAAAATTCCTCTTCCGCTTTCTTCTCCAGTGCACTTTCAAGTGGCAGACCATCAATCTTTTCATCAAAGTACGAACTTCACAAGCAATATTCTCCAATTGCTTTCAGCTAACGCATTTTAAAAAGATCGATAGAATGCATGCATTTCCCATTTTATGATTTTCTAATCTCTCAGATTTTGAATTTCCAATTTCACGCTTTTCAAATTTTTTTAATTTACTTACAGTTCTGAATGTTCATTGAACGATAACAAAATTATTTTTCCAAAACAAAATTAACTATTCTGTTTATATTTAGAATCCTTTAAAAATACAATCTGTCGTGAAATTCGCGCTACTTTTTAATTTACTGCGGAAAAAACTTATCATTTAGTTTAAAAAAAAAAAAAAATTCTATCGTTCAATGAACGTTCAGAACTGTAAGTACATATTTTTTGACCTATCAAAAATTTAGTTTTATTTTTATACTTTCTAATTTTTCAAATTAAAAAGTGTATCTCGTTTGATTCAAATAATTATGTTCTGTAATGTTGGGAATTTAACGATAAATAAATAGTTTTATTATTTATGACGAGATAAAATATTATTTATTTATAAACACCACACAGAGGATTAAACGTAGTTAGTATACATTAATTAATATGAATTGATTTAAAGTCAATCACAGCAGTCCTTTAAATTAAATAGCACAAATGAAACTGAAACTGTGGGTGTATCCGCAAGTGGTTGTAGACAGACTGACTGTAGCTGCATTTTGAATTGTACAGCCTGTGCCTGCATCGATAGATGTCATAAAAACTGCAGGTCAAAATTGTTGAGTCCTGGAAAGTCCATTATATTTGATGCATATATCGTTGCACACCAACATGTAAGCAACGTGATTTTTGCATTTCGAACGTAAAGAGTCAAAAATATAGTTAGAGACAGAAAATGATATATTCTTTTTAATAAATTTTGTACGGTGCTGAAATTGAAAAATAGAAAAGGGAAATATGTAAATAGTGCAATATTACAATAATAAGGAGATCCACCACCTTCAATTGGTATATTTTTGATTTTTTTTACATTTTCCAAACATATGTTTGAATAAAATCTAAAGTATTAGAGACGGGCCTTTAAAATTTGTAACACTTATTCTTTGTTATATTATCAATATTTTTAGGTATGGAAAGCACTCTAGCTAAAGAAATAACTACAACATTTTTACATTTTCATCATGGATGAGAAGGTATTGGTTTTATGTGAAAACTGACTTTCGAAATTTTCATCAAATCTTTACGTTTTGAGACCCCCTGAGTCAGAAAAAATGGTTTTTACGAAAGTGTCTGTCTGTCTGTCTGTCTGTGGTCGTGTGCGGCATAACTCTCGATAGAATTATCAGATTGAATTGAGCTTTGGTACACTTTATCGGAGCCGAAAAAGTAAGGACAAGTTCGTTAACCAGCCACATCCAATCAAAATTGAGGTGTTGAGCACTACTTTTGTGTTTTTGAAAATAATTTTTTGAAAAAATAAAAAATTTCAATACTGGTTTTAGATAGTGCTCATAAATCTCTAAAAATTATCCTAATAACATTTTTTGATTAAATCAAAATTAGAAATATTACAGCATATTCAAATTCGAAAAAAGTCAATATCAAAATTCCATTTTCCAGTTAAATTATACGAGATACGAAAAAACATTATGATACAATATTATTGAATAAATAAAGACCTACAAATTTGCATCATATCATTTTTTCATAAGATGCATATTTTTCTTTTTAATTGAAAAAAAACTATTGAAAATCCAAAATTCAATTTTTTAACAATAATATGTAAAATAAGAAAAAAACGTAAGAATACAAAGTTGTTAGTTTCAAAAAGATCTACAAGTTTTGTCTCACACAGTTTCTGATGAAACATATATTTTTCGTTTCAATTCCAAAAAATACGATTAAAATTCAAAAATTCAATTTTTTAGACAAAATATGTGAGATACAAAAAAAACTTTGAGATGAAAAATTGTTTGGCTAAATAAGGTCTACACATTCTTATCAAGAAATTTCTCGACAGGATGTAAAGGGTTTCCCAATAAGGGTGATATGTTTTGAAATTGAAAAAAAACACTGAATATTCATTCGGAATTGATCGAAATCTTTTTTATTATATTGGATATTCTATGCCATTTATGATTTAAAGAATATATCGGCCAAATGTCCCCCGAGACTTGAGCCAAAAATGCGCCTCATCAGAAAAGATGATTTTTTGATGAAAATTGGGATCATTTTCAATTGATTCCAGAGCCCAATCCGCGAACTCCCGACGCAAACGATGGTCATTAGGCTTCAGTTCTTGGGCCAGAATGATCTTATAGGGATGCAGGCCAAGATCCAATCGCAAAATACGCCAGGTAGTCATCCTGGACAGGCCCAATTCCTGAGATCGGCGTGGCACGGACAATTCACGGTACGGCGGCTATATTCTGTGTAGAACGTGCGGTACGCATACGATTTTTAGGCTTAGTATCCAATAGAGTAAATTCACTCTCCAACTTATCGATTATTCGACGAATTGAGAGCGCGGATGGAGCAGAATGACGAGCATATTTTGCACGATATGCTCTTTGAACACCGACAAAACTTCTCGAATTTTGATAAAATAATTGGACAATTTCCAAACGTTGTGGAAGCGTGAAACTACTCATGATTAAATGGCAAACCTTACTGATGACAACTGACAGCAGACGTCAAAAATTTCAGTTCAAATCAGCCCGATAGGGACATTCAAAATCATATCATCCCTATTGGGAAACCCTTTATATTTTAATTTTTTGATTTTTAATATTGAAAAAATTCGATTTTTTTCACCAAAATATGTGAGATACGAAATAAGCGTTGTTCTGCAAAATCATTTCCTTAAATAAAGTCTACGATTGTTTTTTCTTTTTGAGAGATTTGGAAGAAAATAAATTATTATTTTAGTCATGTAATTTATTAAAAAGTTACAAAAATGCATACAGAAAATCGAGCGCGAAGCGCGAGTGTCATGATGAGAATGTGTTCCTTAAGGCCGATAGAGCCTTAAGTAAATTGAATTTCCTGTTTCACTTAAACTGAAAAAGAAACTTAGTGAATTTGAGAAAATGACTAATTTACATTATCTTTAATATCATTAAATTGCATTGAGCTTTAGTATTAAATTATAAGAAATAAACTTAAACGTATGCGAAGAGCACAAGACCGAGCGCGAAGCGCGAGGTCCAGAAAGAACGGAGCGCGAAGCGCGACGTTCAAAAATTCCGGAGCGCGCAGCGCGACGATCGAGTATTACGGAGCGCGAAGCGCGACGATCGAATCGCGCGCCCTAGGCGCGCTCAAACTTGCGAGCGAAGCGAGCTGCGCGCAATGAGAATGTGCCCGCAAAGCGGGCAGATTTTTTTTTAATATTTTGGGATATTTTTATTTATTCTTTTATTTTATTTGTAACTTCTTTTTCATTCACGTTACTTTATTTTCCATACCAAAAAAAGTTGCTACACATTGTAAAGAACAAAATAAAAATAGAATCATGACAATTGGTTAAAAAACAAAAAATTTATTAAATGTCAAAAAATGCTCAAAAAAGTCAAAAATTTTAATTTAAAAATACATAAAGGTGCTGGAATTTAAGAAAAAACCTCAAAAACTTTCTAAATAAAGGTAATAAACATAAAAAAATTATATGGAAAGTCTAAACTCAAAAAATAAAAATTTCAAAGCTGGCGGATCTCCTTAAGTATCTAATGATGAAAGGTTAAAAAACAAAGTGAAATAAGATAAATAATCGATGTTCGATTGCGCATCGATAAATTTGCGGTACGTAGTTGGATTATTAACGGTCAAAATTAGCATACAGTTATTATACAAACCGCAACCCAGAAAAAAGGAAGGAATAATTAAATGGTCGAAATACATTAGCCGGACGCGGTTCGGACACGGTTTGTATAGCGTGAAAAACCGGCTTGTACCATTCTGTGCACGAGTGACACGCGGGACCTCCTACTATTAATATCTAATGCCTTATTAAGCAGGATTATGAATATTTAAATCCATCCTGGCGATTGCGCGCAACCCCTCGTCCCCGAGCGAGCCAAGCATGAACTTACTATGTCGGTTTTGAATTTCATGGGATTTGCATCTCCGATCGACGCTGCTTCATTTTCGGGGAGCAACTCTCGTTTCGAATCGTTTTGATCTTCTAGAAACTTCACTAGAAGTCAAACGAGGGCTTATTGCATTAAAATTCATTGGAATATTTACTTAACAAGTACCTTTGGGAATATTCAAATTCCATCCACACCTATTAAAACATTTTCTTTATTACCTTCCACGATAATCTTCTTTTATTCCTTTGAATTATAGCTAAATTTAATTATTCTTTCTGTATTTTACATTCAGAATTTAAACAGGGCCGTATTTATATTCACTATGGTACGTGGTATCGAATACATTTAGCTTTATTATCATCTCTATACAAAGAATAAAAAACATTTTATACGCTACCGTGAGTGTAATATGAGTTAGCATTTGTATTTTATCGGATACTATAGTTTCGATAATTGAATAATCGATATAATGAAATGGTATACAAAGCATGTAATGTTAGAATTTAACTTAACTTTCGAGCACTTTATACAGGGTGTATCGTAATTTAAGGAGTTGCATCACCTTCGAACCTCCAAAAATAGTGTCATTTTTATGATTTCTTTTCAAGCAGATAGCAGAACGTAAAATAATTAAGATTTATAGAGTTTATTAACTTATATATTGACTTTCTAAACAAAAATTTTTTTCAAGAAATACAAAATGGTGGCTGAGTATTGCCGTGTACAAAAAAAAATTTGTTTAGAGGTCTTCCGTGGTAAGAAATTCTAAAAATTGAGATTTGCACCTAAAACAAAAAAATAAATTTTTGCATAATGTTCATAAGATTGCCCAGTGAAGTACCCAAGATTATAAAAAAATATTCATTTTTTGCAAAAATGGTGAGCATTTGAATGTAACACTTGATTTTTGCCCAAAAAAGCGACCAAAATTTGTTAAACAAATAAACAATTGTCAACCAGTCTTAAAAATCGTAGGTACTCCAATAGATAAATAAATAATCTTTTATTTAAAACAAGATTCGTATCCATCGGTTGAAAATTGTTCAAAAAGCGTGTCTTGACGATTTAAAAAAGACAGTTTCGAGAGAAACGCGTTTAAAGTTTTCATAACATAAAAAAGTTCTATAATTTTGATATACCTCTAATCTACTATGCCCTGCCCTCATAAAAAACCCATTGGGCATCATTCTTAGGACTCTAAAGGACCTTTTTATGCAATAAAAAAACATTATTTTTTGAAAAAGCAAAGGTGCTGAAACACCTTAAGGATAAAAACTATACCACGCTCTTCCTCATTAAGAACAAAAATTATATAGTGGAGTCCAAAATGTTTTGGAGCGATGATTACTTTGCTAAATTCAATCAGATCTGATGAATCAGAAAGCACTTTTAAAAAGCGAGAAAGTAGTGTCTTCAATCTTTAAGGTACTTCATCCACGAAGATTAGACCTCAGGTAAAAATATATGGTTTTACTTTCAAGAATAGCAATATTATTATTGAAGAGATCACTTGAAAGAAAAAAGATTAATTCGCAAGAAAAAAATTTGAAACAAAAAAATAATGCATTCAACAAATTTTATTTTTACTCGAAGTTTTTTTCTTATGGCTTCATATACCAAATTTTAAAAAATGATCTGATTTTAATAAATCACGGATCATTTTTTCAGTAAAAAAAAATTCTCTGCAACTCAACCGTTTCCAATTTTCTAAAATAAATAAATTATTACCAAATTCAGCTATTTTTTTATGAGAATTTTGTTTTGGAAAATTGATTTTTAATGGTTTCAGCCATTAAAGAATTTATTTCCAAAAATTGGGAACGGTTAGGTTATGAAGATTTTTTTTCTGAAAAAAGCGCTCACTAGTTGGTCAGATCTAATTGATTACAGCAAAGTATTCATCGCTCTAAAAAATGTTTCAATTTTACAATATAATTTTACCTTTTTGGAAAGAACAACGTAGTATAGTTCTTTCCTTGAGTTACGATACACTCTATATGAAAAATATAACTATTGGTTGAATGAAAATCATTACTGAAGTGTTTGTAACTGGTTTAGGCACTAGGCTAATGTAGTTTCGAAGATGAATATTTGTTCTCATGAACTAAACTGATATATCTCGTTCGTGACTCGTATCAAATGACGGATGTAAAATGAGAGCCACTGTCATGTACCTGTTTGCCTCGACGTTTATAGTTTACCTGATTCAGAGATAACGAGCGACAGCGTTAAACAGACTAGATGAGCAGAAGCCTAACTTCCCCCTTCTATCTGGTCCATCTGAATCTAAGAAACAGGCCAACAAATGTATGCACGTTTACATTTACACGCAGAGAGATCGTTGATAAGAAGTAAATTTGAATGGATTCCTAGTCGCCTCTTGATTTTTAGTGAAAGATTCGTGAGTGGCCTTGCCTAGGGATATTAAAATTTTCAAGAAATTACCCACGTGCTATCTGCTTTTACGATTTGTGAACGAGCATAATTGATCCTTTGTCCGATAATCTAATTGAGATTTTTATTCAATAATTTTATTTCCTTTTTATTTATTTAATTCCCTTCTATTAACTCGTAGATTCGAGTAGTCATTTCAAAAGTATAATATTATATTAAGTGATGTTATTGCTTGTTTGTTTAGGAATGTCGAATCGGTGGCAGGGATACTACAAATTTTAAAAACATGTCAGACAGCATGTTTCTCCTGGTCGAGCAACACACTAATGGAACCATTAGATTTACGACCGTTAACTTTAGTCGTCGAAAGCGATAACCGTTTTGAGATCGACGTAGACTTCTTACTTAGGGTGGCGCCTGGGCTTAAATTAGCTCCTTTTTAATACATAGTTCAAATACAAAGTCTCCTATCTCAAGCAAATAACCCACTTGAGTCATCAGGCTCCTTAAAAGTTATCGCTTTTCAAAAACTTGATTCTTATTCAAGTTTAGAAGTTTTCTACATTTTTAAATTGGCTCATTTTCAACTTGAGTTTTGCAGTTTCTAGTTCGCTACTTCATACTTTATATGAAATTCTGGGTATTTAATGAGGAAAGATGGAAGTAATTGTTGCGACTTTGGTATTTACCTTCTTGGACAATTAGCTGAAAGGTCAAAGTTTGCTACAGTGAATTAGTGAGTTAGTTTCAACTTCCGTTTCCGTTTGGGAGTCTCGTGCCGTCTCCCTGGGGTGTATTGTCTTCAGCAAAGTATGAGAAAGGGCACTTATGATTTTTCGATTAAGCTACGTAAACAGTACTTGGAAAGCTAAACACCCCACGAAGATAGAGTGTTTGACTAGTGCCCGATACGATGTTTTTCCCAAGTAACATTCCTTTGCTGTAACCTGACGCGTCGTGTATATTCCATATTATGTGTTACATCCACACTCTTGTGTGTTAAGATGTTAAAAGCTACCGGATATGTAGTAAATAAAGCACGCCTAAAAACTCCATAGGAAAATCTATCATAAAACGTCTTGCAAATGTAACTTAATCCTTGTGGTGCATGAAAATAACCTGTGTAGGGCCCTTAAAAAACGATGTGAAGCTCGTTTTAATTTACTTTAAGGTAGTTCATCCACAAAAATTAGAAATCGGGCAAAAATAGATAATTTTGCTTTCAAGAATAGCAATATTATTATTGAAGGGATTATTTGAAAGAGAAAGGATGATTTTTTATGAAAAAAATTTGAAACCCAAAAAAATAATGTTATTAATCAATTTTATCTTTGTTGAACGAATTCTTTAAATATTTTTTCCTTATTGCCTGTTACCAAATTTTACAAAATTATGCGATTCTAATAAATCACGAATCATTTTTTTTTAGGAAAAAGAATCTTCACAACTTTACTGTTCCCAATTTTTGGGAATAAACTCTTTAATAGCTAAAACCATTAAAAATCAATTTTCCAAAACAAAATTCTTATAAACAAATTGCTGAATTTGGTAGTAATTTATTCATTTAAAAAAATAGGATACGGTTAAGTTGTAGAGAATTTTTTTCCTGAAAAAATGATCCGTGATTTATGGTTTTGTTGATTCAACACAATTTTCTTTAATGTAAACAAATCTATTTCTTCGGATTAAAGAAATTTTTTCTTTGACCATGTCAAAGAAATGCTTCTTTGATTCAAAGAAACTGTTTTTTCAGTGTAAAATCACACCATTTTTTAAAATTTGCTATGAAGCGATAAGAAAAAATCTGCCCGCTTCGCGGGCACATTCTCATCGCGCGCTTCACGCTCGGTCTTGTGCTCTTCGCATACATTTAAGTTTATTTCTTATAATTTGATACTGAAGCTCAAACCAATTTTATAATAATATTACAGATGATGTGAATTACAAATTTTCTCAAAGTCACTCTATTCCTTTTTGAATTTAAGTGAAACAGGAGATTCAATTTACTTAAGGCTCTATCAGCCTTAAGGAACACATTCTCATCATGACGCTCGCGCTTCGCGCTCGATTTTCTGTATACATTTCAGTAACTTTTTAATAAATTAGATGATTAAAATAATTTGTTTTCTTCCAAATCTCTCAAAAAGAATAAACAATCGTAGA
This sequence comes from Diplolepis rosae, assembly GCA_030998225.1. NCBI lineage: Eukaryota > Metazoa > Arthropoda > Insecta > Hymenoptera > Diplolepididae > Diplolepis > Diplolepis rosae. The sequence goes on along the minus strand of JAPYXD010000727.1, from coordinate 6,137,788 downwards.
TTTTATTTAAGGAAACGATTTTGCAGAACAACGCTTATTTCGTATCTCACATATTTTGGTGAAAAAAATGGAATTTTTTTAATATTAAAAATCAAAACATAAAATATACATCCTGTCCCGAAATGTCTTAATGAGAATTTGTAGACCTCATTTAGGCAAACAATTTTCCATATAAACGCTTTTTTTGTATCTCACATATTTTGTCTAAAAAATGTAATTTTTGAATTTTAAACGTATTTTTTGGAATTGAAACGAAAAATATATGTTTTATCAGAAACTGCGTCAGACAAAATTTATAGATCTTTTTGAAACGAACAACTTTGTATTCATACGTTTTTTTCGTATTTTACATATTATTGTTAAAAAATTGAATTTTGGATTTTCAATAGTTTTTTTTTTAATTAAAAAGAAAAATATGCATCTTATGAAAAAATGTTACAATTCAAATTTGTAGGTCTTTATGTAGAAAATAATATTGTATCATAACGTTTTTTCGTATCTCGTATAATTTAACTGGAAAATGGAATTTTGATATTGACTTTTTTCGAATTTGAATATGCTGTAACATTTCTAATTTTGATTTAATCAAAAAATGTTATCAGGATAATTTGTAGAGATTTATGAGCACTATCAAAAACCAGTATTGAAATTTTTGATTTTTTCAAAAAATTATTTTCAAAAACACAAAAGTAGTGCTCAATCCCTCAATTTTGATTGGATGTGGCTGGTTAACGAACTTGTCCTTACTTTTTCGGCTCCGATAAAGTGTGCCAAAGCTCAATTCAATCTTATAATTCTATCGAGAGTTATGCCGCACACGACCTACAGACAGACAGACAGACAGACAGACACTTTCGTAAAAACCGTTTTTTCTGACTCAGGGGGTCTCAAAACGTAAAGATTTGATGAAAATTTCGAAAGTCATTTTTCACATAAAACCAATACCTTCTCATCCATGATGAGAATGTAAAAAAAGCTTGGGTGAAACAAAATTTGTTGAATGCATTATTTTTCTGCATTTCAAATTTTTTTCACGGAAAATAATCTTTTCTTTTTCAAATGATTCCTTCAATAATAATTTTGCTATTCTTGAAAGCAAAATTATCTATTTTTGCCTGAGGTCTAATTTTTGTGGATGAACTACCTTAAACGTGAAATTTTACATATTTTTTCACTTTTATTTCATATGGATGAAGCACTGCCATCATAAAAAATTAAATCCACAGTCAGAAAAAAGATTTGATTGAATCAAAGAAAATGTTTTTATTTAAAAGGCTTTTTTTGAATTTAATAAAAGATTTATTTGAATCAAATAAAATTTGTTTAATTCAATCAAAATATCTTTGGGCCAAATAAATATTTTTTTAAATCAAATAAATTACTGTCCTGAATTAAACAAATTATATCTTTGGCTATATACGAGTGCAATAATTTGATTGTTTTGAAGAAAAAAATATTTAATTCAGACAAATATTTATTTAGCCCATAGATATTTTGTTTCAAATCAATAAATTTTATTTAATTCAAATAAATCTTTTTAAAGATTTAAAAAAAGCCTTTCAAACAAATTGTTTTTTTTCATTCGATCAAATTTTATTTCTCAGTTGCAATAAAGTTTATTGTTTTTATTAAAAAATCTATCTATATAAATTGGTTATTAATCATCTTGGAAAAAGTAAAAATATTGCAACTCGAGGTAAAGACTATAAAATAAATTATTTTAAAAATATTACAATCATTGTAAGTTTTGGTCTCAGTAAATTAAAAAGTAGTGTACATTTTGTGAAAGATTTTATATTTAAAGAGCCTTGAATATGGATTTAATAAAATATTTCGTTTTGAAAAGAATTAAAAATCGTTCTTCACTGAACGTTCAGAACTGCAAGTACATGAAAAAAGGCAAGGAATATATCAAAATAAGTAAAGAAAATGATTCTTCGGACCTCGTTGAATTTTCAAAATAGAAATTTAAAGCAGAAATTTGAGTTTTTATTTCAAAATTTCAATATCCAGATATTAAAGTTCTTGGATAAAATACAAAGTGAAAAGCAAATAGTTCAACTACTAATATCAATATCCAGTAGATTACTTTATCCGATTTATTTACCAGGGAATAAGAATATGTTTGTTCTGTATTAGTTTATTTTTCTCTCAGTTTCAGAAGGAAAAGTTATTCCCGTGAACTTCAGGGCCGTTATTAGCGGACCCTAAGCATTTATTAGTCAGCCCTAAGGCACTCATTAGTCAACCCTAACTTATTAAAACTGTTTTCCCTGTTTTTATCTCTTGAAAATGCAGTATTTGCAACTTATATCACTGGGAAGGGTGAATGTTGCGAGTTCTTGAACTATACTTTTTCCCAATTTCATCACCTTAGCTAAAAGAAAAGAAAGAAAGGTGCAGACGCGTCGAATCGCATTAAATATTGATGCCACATTCGACGAAGCAAATACCTGAGTCTTGACTTTGCCGACAAATCGTTATCGTCAGACCTTTATTCTTCTGAACGCGTTTCACATAGAAAAGACGTACTTAGAGTCTAGACTTCGCAGCAGCCAGTCTATAATTAAGTTACGAGACTGATTGGAATCATATACTTCCAATATCAACTTAGGTGAGCTTCTCTAAAGCAACTCTAATCACATCTTAATGAGAAATAACATCAGCTTTTACTTCACATAAAAGTGTCAATTATGAGCCATGACGTTTGAAATATTTCCCCTTTTATTGGCTCTAAACAAACTTCACCATAAAACTGAAAAATTTAGGGTTTTTCCCTGAACGATTCTTATTGTAGTAGATTCAGTCTGGAAAGGAATTCATTCACAAGGCCTGGACAGAACAAAGAGTCTACCATATGTCGGGGAAGTTGGCACTGCCATTCTTATTTCTCGAAAAAATAAAAGTTGTCTGAGATTTGGCATCCATTGTGTCGTAAATTTTTTTTCAAAAATTTAAAACTTGAGCAAAAAGATTTGAGAAAAAAGATTTTTTTATTATAATCGTTCTTTTGTTTTTCAAAATAAAAAAAGTTGTACCAGGAAAATTGAATACGAAATACACTGAGAAAACAGTTTCTTTGAATCAAAGAAACATTTCTTTGATTTACGGTCATAGAAAAAATTCCTTTTTGAATTAAAGAGTTTTGTTAATTCAAAACATATTTCTTCGATCCAAAGAAACAGATTTGTTTAGATTAAAAAAAAATTTGTTGAATCAACTAAACTTTCTTCAATTCAAAGAGATCTTTTCTTTTACCGTATATCGAAGAAATGTTTTTTTGATTCAAAGAAACTGTTTTCTGGGTGTAACGTGCTATAAACAAAATTTTGGTATCACGAACCTTTTTTAAAAACAATTCAGCCCCATTGTTTTCTTTTTCCGAAAAAACTCAATCCAAAACGACACAAAATTAAAAAAAAAATTGTCTATTTAAAACTGCATAGTGAAGTGATCTTTTTTCGAAAAAAAATGACGATGCTGTAATTTTGTTCACAATTTCCTTTTTTTTTTTTTCAAAAACGGTTTGTGATATCTAAATTTGGTCTATGGCTCGTTATTTTGTAATTTATGGAATACTAGCCTATTTTTTTTATTTAAAATGAAAAAAGCAAAAGATCGTTGATTGTAAAAAATCGTTTTTTGAACATTTTGTTCCAAATTTTGATTTTCCGAAAAAAAATTTATGGCACAATGGAGCATAATTCAGCACAAGTTAAATTTGTTCGAATATTCAAAATGTCGATCCCAATTTCTCGGGCACGTGTTCTGTATTGGCCTAAAACTTCTCAGCAGAGTATTTGCTTTTTTGAATTTTTGACTAAACCTAAAGCACCTTGTGCGTTCCGAAGCAGGGCGTGGTTAACCCCGGGGGTTCACATGGGACCATAACATTATTTCTGGGGGGTAGTAGCCTTTAAAATCAATTTCAGGCAGGTAGGGTGCCGGTTCCTAACTGACGACACGAGTACGTGATCTTGCATCATGTTTCCACATTCCCAAATTTTGAAAATTATTGCCGACCGGTGCAACACTGTCGCGTCCCCACGATAATATTTATGCGTCGGCACGTTCCGAAACTTTGAAACTAAAATTGAGTATGTTTTAACAAACATTTGTTTACAATTATCAATTAAATATTTTCCTTTTTATTCTTCGTAATTTGTATTTAAAGACTGATTTGAACCACAGGTTTCACTTTAATTATTCTATAAAATTTCTCCTAGAAGGGTGACTTCTGATTATTCTTGGTATTTTTTAAGGGTGGATTATTGAATTTAATCAGGCTTTTTGGGGATTTCCTGATTATGGTGATTATGCCTCAATTAAGTTTTTAATTATGCCGAGCGAACAATTCTATTAATATAACTTGAGATCACCGTTTCAAGAAGGGGTGGAATTAATATTCGACCGGATTTTATAAAAACCTCTGACACAGAAGCAGAAGCTCACGCCTCATATAAATCAGAATTAGGCTTAGCTGCCCTATGTCTATGGTTTGCCAAATGACACGTAATTTTGGCCTTTCTCGTTTACCTACAAATTGTCGTTAGTCAGTCTCGGTTCTGCTATTGTCGTCGGATTATAACCACCGACAAATCACGTATGGCCCCTTTCCTGATGAAAAGCGGGCCAGAACAGGTTTAACCTGTCACCTTCAATGTGTTCGATTCCCATTCAGAAGAAAAACGGATCATGCTAAAGAGGAAACATTTCAATTCAGTAATGTGACTTTGCCAAAAAAAGGGAAGATTATAGGGATTTGCATTCTATACTCAAAATTTCTCTTATAATTCATTTAAACATATAGCAGCGCTTTTTCAAGTTTCATTTTATAAAGAAAGTTATTTTTAAAAAATTTATAAAAATTAATAACAATTAATTGAATTTAATATTTTAAAAAGTTGAGATTCCATAGCTCTTTATTCCTGAATCTTTTCTGAATGAATAAAGTAAACATTTGTCCTCCTTATGACGAAATCAGTAAGAATAATCTTTCTCTGTTTTTCTTCTTTCCCCTTCGCCAGGAATTCTCCAAAATAGTTAAACAGCCAGAGCAACTGGTTTGAGCGCATGAAATACGTGTTCGCAATGTATCAAATAACAGAGATTTTCACGCTATTCGCGGTTGTTTCACTCACTTCAACACTAGTGTGTACACAACGAGGCGTAAAGACAAATCGATGGAAATCTGCCCGGGCGTTGTTCCCAAAACAAGAATCGTTCCCTGAAGTCAAAGCAGACAAGATACGGAAAAGTGAAGACTGAAGAAGTATGCCAGGATGATTCCTTACGATGCAACGGAGCGTGTTTTGACAGATGTCACCAGAACTAGAGACGTATACACTCTGTTTCTTCAACTTCTCAGGGGAGCCGACCCATTTATTCCTTTTCTTCTTCTTCTCCATCCTTTATCGTTTATCCGCCTGCGCCTTCTCATTTCCCTCCTCTCACATTTTCTTCCTCACCCTTTACCACCCTAATGCGCATAATATGCGGATATTTCTAGCCTTTTGCACTCGGCGTAGCTGACACGACGAAGATCTTTTCGTGAGGTCAAAGTTACGTTGTCGTGTCTACGCTTTGTCATCAGACTCAAAACTTTCAGACATTTACAAGCCCTTCTTGTATGGAACAATTCTTGTAAAACTTTGCAAAACGAAATATAAAGCGAGAAAAGAGTAATTATAAACTGGAGAGAATGAGGTTTCTCTTTCTTTGAATAACAATAAAGGGTGGAAGTGAACGCATTACGGCAAAACTTTAATGTCATTTTCTATAGGCGTTTCTACTTTTCTAATTGAAGGAAATATGGATGTATAATTTGAGGCAATGTGATAACGAAGATGTAACGGAGAATAAAGAGTAACAATTCACAAAAGGCAATTGAGATGATTGAGTTAACTTCTATTCTTTAGAAATGCATTCATCTCTTTGAGCATGATTACCTATATTCTCCCTTAAATAGGGCACTTTTATATAATTTCGAATATTAAGGAATTAAGATTTATTATAATTCTTTTGCTTTTATGTTTAAATTGGGGAAGTTATTTGTGCTCTATGATCTAAGACTCATTTATCTCCCTTGTACTTCTTCAGGAAGTCTATAAAAACAGACATAAGGTAATTGTACGAATGTTAATGGCAAGATAAGTGCTATATGTATGTGAGCATGGCAAATTGAGAATAAAGTGTTGGGAACACGTTTTGGATACAAGAAAGGCAATAAATCAAAAAGTCATTTTTTGTAAGCGCAATCAGTAGAGCTGAACTACTTGTAGAGTAGAAGATATTTCATGACAAAATATGAGGTAATTTGTATGAAAAGAAGTCTCTAATTATATAGTTCGAATTAAGGTGTAAGATAAACCTGTTAACTTTCCACTTCCTTTCACACACTTACAGTACCGTTTAAAATTATAGGTTCACCTGTTGTTAAAACCATTGTCAAAGTGTTTTAAATTTTGTAAAAACTAGTTGAAATTTTTTTGTCCATAATAGCAGGAATGTTAATACATTTTTGCGTCTATGATCCCAAGTTGGAGGCAAAATGTTAATTTTATAAAAATATATTACAAGAAACGTCAAATTACGATCTTTTGGGAAAATTTGATATTTTTTTAAAAATTTGGTCTCATTTTAAAAGTGCATCAGTTAGCAAATTACTATAAAGACTCACTTTTAAAATGAGACCAAGAAATTGTAAAAATATTAATTATTTTTAGAGGCATAGAATTAATTAGAAAAATATAGATAGAATTCAGAGAAAAATTGCAAAAATATCTTGAACAGTTAGAAAATTACTATGAAGATTTACCTTTAAAATGAGTCCAAAAACTTTTAAAACCATTAATTACTTTTGAAATTATTAACATTTTCCCAAAAGATCGGAATTTGACGTTTTTTGTAATATATTTTTATAAGATTAATATTTTTCCTCCAACTTGGGATCATAAGATGCAAAATTTTATTAAAATTTATGTTATTATCAGAAAAAAAATATTAAGTAGTATTTATAAAAGTTAAAATCGAAAAAATATTTATTTTAATCAAATAAATAATATTAAGAAAATAATTTCTACCATTTAAGAAAGGCTAAAAACGTGATTTCTTAAGATCAAATAAATTTATATTTGTACTAAAGGTGTTTTTACTTCGAAATGAAGAAATGGTGTTAAAAAACAATTTCTTAAATTTAAATAAACCTTTTTCTGGATGCAGTAAAATCTACAAAATACGGAAAAAATCCGAGATTTTTAGATTTTACTGAAAAATAGGTAAGAAGTACAAACAATCTATTGATTAAACTATAATTCTTGCAAAATCTACTAAAAAGGAATGTTGTAAAAATAAGTACCAAACTTTCTGTAAATTCAAAAAAAATTGTTTCTGCTTGTAGAATTAAATGTAAATTTGATTTAATACAGAAAAGCATTTTTCAGAAACTGAAAGTATTTTTGCGGAATCGCATTAAATTATCATTATAAATCTATAAATTTTTTCTTGCATAATGCAAAGAGTTAAAATTGTAACAAAAAAGTAGGGAAATTTCGAAAACATTTCATCTGTAGGTAAATCTTAATAGAGATCATATGAATATATATTTTTAGGGGATTCGATACAAAATTCATGATTATATGTTTTATAGATCTTATAAAAATGTTTTTCTAAGCAAAAGCAATATTGGAATTTATCCAACTTTTTTATTTGAACTTTAACCTCGTGCAGTATGTAAGAAAAAAAATTACACATCAATTCCAAGAATTTTGATCGATTTTGTAGAAATTTAGCTTTAAAATTAGTCCAAGAACATTAAAAAATGTTGATTACTTGGAAAATTATTTAAAATTTAAGAAAGCATTCAAATCTTGATTATTTCTGTAATACTTCTTCAAAATTTAGCAAAACGAATTTTGATAGCTTTAAATTTGATTAAGAGAACAAATTTTTTCAATTATATAATTCAAATTAGGATAATTTAAGCAATTATCGAAAAACAGGTGGCCGGACAATTCTGACCGGTACTGTATATATAGAAATGAAGTTAAAAAAACGATTTCTTTAACTTAAATTTATTTAAGTTAAAGTTATTTTATTTATTAAATATTACAATCTACATATTTATTTTCTCCAAGTATCAATTACATAAAATTGACCTTCATCATTAACTAGAAACAAGAAACTGCTCGAATTTCGACTGTGGTTACGTCGAAAAATCATTTATTTTCTGAAATGAACCCATTACAATCTGGAATCACTTATGGGGTTTCTGACACGAGGCAGAGGAGCCACAAAGCGCCACTTGTTTGTCGACTCGAAGTCGTTGGGTGTCAGAATCCGGGGTCGACGTGTGTTTCCAGATCAGATTCTGAAGAGGAAGAAGGGAGGGTCGAGAGGCGAAACGCCACCTCGGAAAAGGTGGACCCTCCCGGCGGTCAAACTTTCACAGCAGGGACTCACATTGTCCGAAAATTTAAAGCGTAGTCCAGCTCGGAAAAGAGGCAGTGGGTGAGATGAAAGATGAAAAAAACCGCCGTAATATGAATGTTAATGACCAACTTCTAGATGCACAAAGCAATGCTCGTCCCAAAGGGGTGGGGCATTCAACAAACGTCCACTTTCATTCAGATTTATTTATTTTGGTTACAAAGCTAAAATTGAAATCCTGACCCTCCCAATCCTCATATTCTATTAATTATTTTTTCAAGAATTCAACATTTTAGTGTCTTTTTCAATATAATTGGTATATAATGGTTTTAAGCTTTTGAAAATAACTGCTGTTGAATAGATGATAAAATTTAGTGACTTGCGCATCTGAGGAATGGGAGAATCTTAAATGAAGAAGAGTGTCGTGAAAAACAGAGGAAAATGCACGGAAATGGTATCCTGCGGCCATTTATTTTTTATCCTGGGAATGGGCACACATACTAAAATACAAACGGCACAAACAAAAAGGGTCGCTTCTTTTATGTAAGCTTCTTGCGTGAGCTTGTAACCAACGGGCAATAAATTTAGAGACTGAAGGTGCGACGTTTTCTCGCATCCAGAATCTAGACTTTATGGCGTTTATATACGAAGGGCAACCCTAACTTTTCACCGAGCTTTCTGAGACGAATAGACTTCAGGCGATAAGACACTCTGAATAATATATTGAAAATAGACTTGAAAATTTACAGCCTCTACTATGTAAGTTATGATACGCATCCTAGATGTTAAAATACGAGTCCGACTCGCGATTGGCGGTCAGCCAACGAACGACCGAAAACATAATCACCCGTTAAGCTTCCAATTAGGGTCCCCTTTGTCATGACAGACGCTATATTTCCAATTCTGCTTAATTTATATCCATTAAGTTATTCAGCAAGTTTATCATATTACAATTAAAAATAAAGGGATAGGAAATAATTGAAAAAGCATTTTGTCATAGATGGAGCTATTCACTAATTCAAATTAAGAGAGCAGCTGGAGTACTTGGCATAAGAAAATAACTTTTCATTTCCATGAGTCATACTTATAAAATGTTGAGAAATTCAATCTGGATTATTAATTATATCTGTAGTTTATGTCACATTTTAATCCAGATTATACTCTCTAGAAACATTCCCGCCAGATGTGGGGATGAAAATTTTTTTGTAGGTAATTGACACTAAATGCTAGGATATCCAGTTTTTAAATTTTAGGTGTCGAGCTTAGTTCGGTTTTTTGTATGATTTTCGGTATTTAAGGTAGTACGATCACGAAAATTAGACCTCGGGCAAAAATAGATAATTTTGCTTTCAAGAATAGCAATATTATTATTGAAGGGCTAATTTGAAAGAGAAAAGATGATTTTTTATGAAAAAAAATTGAAACACAAAAAAATAATGTTATTAATCAATTTTATTTTTGCCCAAACTTATTTTCTTATCGCTTCGAGCCAAATTTTTAAAAATGATGCGATTCTAATAAATCACGGTTCATTTTTTTAGAAAAAAGATTCTCTACAACTTGACAGTTTCCTATTTTTGAAATTGAATTAATTATTATCAAATACAGCAATTTGTTTATAAAAATTTTGTTTTGAAAAATTGATTTTTTATAATTTCAGCCATTAAAGAATTCATTTTCAAAAATCGGAAACGGTCAAGGTGTAGAGAATCTTTTTCCTAAAAAAATGAACCGTGATTTATTAGAATCGCATCATTTTTAAAAATTTGGCTCGAAGCGATAAGAAAATAAGTTTGGGCAAAAATAAAATTTATTAATAACATTATTTTTTTGTGTTTCAAATTTTTTTGATAAAAAATAATCTTTTCTCTTTCAAATTAGCCCTTCAGTAACAATATTGCTATTCTTGAAAGCAAAATTATCTATTTTTGCCTGAGGTATAATTTTCGTGATCGTACTACCTTAAGGGATGAGATGCATACGTTTTTGAGTAAAAGTATCTCAAAATGTCTAAAGTTATACTGAATTTTGTGAAATTTTTCTTAATATTATGAAATTCAACTGAATTTTTATAAAATTTATCTTAAAACTACCAAATCGTAACAACATTTTTATAAAATTCATCATAAAATCACAAAAATATGACAAAATTTTCAGATACATGTAGCTGTACCAAATTTTAGTTAGCCAAAAAATAAAAAAATTTCTGTTGCAAGATTCAGAATTTTCAGATACAAGTATATCGGGGAATTCAATACTTTCTAATTGAAAATTCAAAAATCGTTTCTTAAATTTACTAAAAAGTAACTGGATTTTCAGAAATCCTATCCTGTTTTTGTCGTAATTTTAAAATATATATATCGGTTCAGTTTACTATTTTACATAAATGCACAGTGCTTTTTTACAGCTAGAAATCAAAAAAAGGATCAAAATTTTAAATTTAGTATGTTTCCGCAAAAATACTTTCAGTTTCTGAAAAATGCTTTTCTGTATTAAATCAAATTGACATTTAATTCTACAGGCAGAAGCAAATTTTTTTCAATTTACAGTAAGTTTGGTACTTATTTTGATAACTCGACTTTGTAGTAGATTTTGCAAAAATTTAGTGTAGTCAATAGATTTTCTGTACGTCTTACCTATTTTCTAGTCAAATCTAAAAATCTCGGATTTTTTTCCGTATTTTGTAGATTTTACTGCATCCAGAAAAAAAGTTGTATATAAATTTAAGAAATTGTTCTTTAACACCATATCGAAGTGAAAACACCTTTAATACAAATATAAATTTATTTGATTTTAAGAAATCATATTTTTAGCCTTTTTTAAATGAAAGAAATGAATTTTTTAACATTATTAATTGATTTAAAAAAAAATTTGATTCAAATACAGTACTAGCAAAAACTTAATAAGAATTTATTTAATTTTATTATTTTTGAACGAAGACAATTTTTCTCTAAATTAAAGAAAATATTTCTGCGAGTCACATTAAGTATCTATTATGCGACTGTGCTGACATTTATTTCTTTACTTAAAAGAAAAAACTAATCAAGAAATTTATTTAAATCAAAGAAACTTTTCTCTGACCGTATAGCAATGCACAAATGTGTTTGATTCAAATAAATTTTGTTTAAATTAAAGAAAGTTTTTTCCGGGTGTGGACGCTAACTGAAACTTACACAAAACCTGTAAAAATAAGTACCAAACTTCATGAAAATTTGTCACGAATTGTTTTTCGCGTCTAGCTAAGAAGATATTTCGCAGTCTAAAATGTACGTACAGGTTTGTAACTGGTAGACAAACGATACGCCGGAAACGATTCATACCACTAAGTTCTATCAGTGGAGGGTAACTGGTGCACAGAAGTGAACAAAATGAGTTCCTCTACCGGCCAGGGTTGTTATTGTTTCTCTTGCCGACGCGTGCTGGATAGGCAGAGGGAAAAAGCTCAGCAAGGAAGCGAATAAAAGAAAAGAACCTGTAAGGGTGAGAAAAAGGGGCGGCGTGGTGAGGAGACAGTTGGGAGAGAAGAGATAGAGTATCTTGAAATAATGGAATAACGGGAAAGACGAGAGGAGAGTAAGGGAGGAAATAAAACGCATCCGTGGTGCATTAAAGCTTGCTGTCTGACCATTAAGCTTGCCTTCTCAGCATCCTGGGTTATTCGTCTTTCTGTACAGATTCCAATAACCACCGCATCAGAAATAAAATAACCAATTTCTTTCATAAAGTGACTCATCAATTCTTTCTTTTTAGACTGGACACTTTTACTAAAACAATATAAGAAGAATGATTTGTAGTCCATTATCAGCGGGAAAATTTTGTTCAGTCTTCCTTAAGGCCATGTCCTAAGTGGACCACGTGACCAAGTAATCAATTTTTTTTCGCCCATATAACTTTTTTTGTAATGAAAATACCATTCTAAAACTTTGGAAAATGGTAGAGAAAATAATAAACTACGTTTATCTGTTTCATTTAGGTAAAAATTCTAACAAACAAAAATTTCTGAAGAAATTTAAAATGAATAATTTTTGTATGTAAAGGGTTTCCCAATAAGGGTGATATGTTTTGAAATTGAAAAAAAAACACTGAATATTCATTCGGAATTGATCGAAATCTTTTTTATTATATTGGATATTCTATGCCATTTATGATTTAAACAATATATCGGCCAAATGTCCCCCGAGACTTGAGCCAAAAATGCGCCTCATCAGAAAAGATGATTTTTTGATGAAAATTGGGATCATTTTCAATTGATTCCAGAGCCCAATCCGCGAACTCCCGACGCAAACGATGGTCATTAGGCTTCAGTTCTTGGGCCAGAATCATCTTATAGGGATGCAGGCCAAGATCCAATCGCAAAATACGCCAGGTAGTCATCCTGGACAGGCCCAATTCCTGAGATCGGCGTGGCACGGACAATTCACGGTTTTCCTCGATACTGGCCTGTACGGCGGCTATATTCTGTGTAGAACGTGCGGTACGCATACGATTTTTAGGCTTAGTATCCAATAGAGTAAATTCACTCTCCAACTTATCGATTATTCGACGAATTGAGAGCACGGATGGAGCAGAATGACGGCCATATTTTGCACGATATGCTCTTTCAACACCGACAAAACTTCTCGAATTTTGATAAAATAATTGGACAATTTCCAAACGTTGTGGAAGCGTGAAACTACTCATGATTAAATGGCAAACCTTACTGATCACAACTGACAGCAGACGTCAAAAATTTCAGTTCAAATCAGCCCGATAGGGACATTCAAAATCATATCACCCCTATTGGGAAACCCTTTACTTATAGTTTTGAATGTTCATTGAACGATGGAAAATTTTTTTTAAACTAAATGATTAGTTTCTGGTCCAGAAAATTAAAAAATAGTGTATTGTTCATGAACGATTGTATATTTGAAGGGCCCTAAATATAAATATAATAAATAATATAATGGAATATTGTTGGAAAATGGTTTTAGGGTCCATAAAATGATTAAGTCAATTTAATCAAACGTTTCGGCTCTGAATTGAGGGCCAATATAAAGTACACTACTTTTAGTTATTATAATAAATAATTTTTTTATGGAAAAAAAATGTTTGTCATCGTTCAAAACTGTAAGTACATAATTTTTGTCGCATGTCGCATTTCCACATGCAATGAGATATTGATTTGAAACTTGGGGAAATTGAATAAAAGATAATAAAGAAGGTTTATCTCGTCCTAAATATCGATATAGCAAGATCTGTCATGGTAATGCAGATTGCCTGATTAAATATTTTATAACAAACTTTTTTTGTTTCCCAAAATGTGCGCTTCACTCACACTTTCAATTCTACTTTATTATCCTTTTCCCAATTTCTTTCCAATTTCTTTTAAATTTTAATTTTAAATGTGGACCAAAAAAATTTCGATCCGAGGACTGACTTGGTCACGTGGCCCACCTGGGACATGGCCTTAAAGGTGCAAATGTAAACCAAGTTCAAATTCTGTACCATTTTTTATGGCACTTTATTATTATTTTTACTGAAGGTTGGTTATGCGTTTAGATCCAACACGAAAGTTTGAAAGAAAAGTTAGGTGTTTTACGCGAAAAGCAAGCGAAGTTGATATATTGTAAAAACGCTCATGAAAACTTCCAAAACTTGGGAAGTTTGAAAGTTTGCTTGAAACAAATGCAGCCTTCTTCTGATTGAGAAAAAACCTTGAACTGAGTTCGGTGTTTGCGATTCTTTTTTGAAATTCTGACCAAAATGAGCTCAGACTAAGACCTCTGATGAGATGATGGTGCAAAGATTTTATTTTCTCACATTCCCTGTTTCTTTTATGCAAGCGGTTGGACAAACGAGTTTATAGCTTTGGATTTATGCACGTGAAACGACCCGGGCGGGATTATGAAAGTGACCAGTCACTCTGCGAATGAGAACATCGATCGCGATTATTGTTAGGTAACAAACTGCGTCCATTATCGTATATAGGGATTTGTTATTTGCAGTTTATACAGGGTTTGGCTTAATTCAATGATTTCTCATCTTGCTTTTTTTGTACGGTCTTATTTTCTTGCAGTTTCTTCCTCATGGTATCTTTATTTTTGAAATGCAATTTGTTTGAAAAGTTTAAAGCAATAAGTTTGTGTCTGGCATTCTTTTGGGGTCGTAAATGCAAATGCAGGTTTGATCTGCTATCGGTGAATCCAGTCTGTGAATTCACAATTATAATTGCTAAGTAAATTCTGCTGGATTTGTTTACTTTGTTTATTGGTCGAGCACATAAATGCATTTCAGTAGAGATTACAGACTTGATTTTCGCTGGATTGGCATTTAAAAGCAGACTAAGTTTTTAGGGTCTAGGTATGTAAATTTAATTTATATATTTATATTACTACATACTTATGTATTTAGTATTTGTTTCTGGTAAACAAATAATTAAAAATCTGTTTACAGTTGACAAATTTCTCATAATTTCTTTGAAAAAATTAGAATTTATTCATTTTTTCAACATTCACACTTTTAATTCACATTTTAAAATCTTTTCAAATTAAAGTTGTGTACGTAAATCAGATAGAATGTTTGTATATTATCAAATCCCTCTATTCAATGTGTTTTATTTGACAAAATTCTGTTGATTGAATTCATGAGTTATTTACTTAACCGAATGAAAATCCATAAGGACAATACATGTGTTTAATTTTGGTATAAATAAATAGGCAGGAACAACGTCTTCGGACAATTAATAAACAATTTGTCAGAAAATTAATAAAATTTTAATCAAAAAACAATTTTCATTCCACTTGCTCAACGTCTCGAAATTTCAAAATAATCACCATTTTTTAATGTTCTTGGATTCATTTTAAAGCTAAATTTCTACAAAATCGCAGTAAATTGTCATCATAAATGTATAATTTTGTCTTGTATAGTGCAAAGAGTTTAATTTGTAACAAAAAGGAAGGGAAAATTCGCAAACATTTTATCTGTAGGAAAATCGTAATAAAAATCATATAAATATATATTTTAAGGGGATTCTATAGAAAATTCATAATTTTAAATTTTATATATCTTATAAAAATGTTTTTCTCAGCA
The DNA here is from genome assembly GCA_030998225.1 of Diplolepis rosae. Lineage (NCBI taxonomy): Eukaryota > Metazoa > Arthropoda > Insecta > Hymenoptera > Diplolepididae > Diplolepis > Diplolepis rosae. The sequence goes on along the minus strand of JAPYXD010000727.1, from coordinate 6,122,293 downwards.
AAAGCAATATTGGAATTTTTCCAACTTTTTTATTTGAACTTTAACCTCGTGCACTATACAAAAAGAAATTATACATTTATGATGACAATTTACTGCGATTTTGTAGAAATTTAGCTTTAAAATGAATCCAAGAACATTAAAAAATGTTGATTATTTCGAAAGTTATTTAAAATTTAAGAAAACATTGAAATTTTGACTTTTTTGCAATATCTTCTTCAAAATTTAACGAAACGACTTCATTCTGGACTCATTTTTTCGAAAATATTTATGGCATTCAATTCATGAAGAGAACAAATTTTATCACTTACAGAATTAAAACTATTATAATTTAACCCTTAGCTGCCACACTGGCGTCTTTCGTGGAAAGGCCTCAAACTTTTGGAAATTCTCCCGCTTAATGCCCGAAAATCGAATTTGTGTTCCTATTTTGTTTTGAAATGATATTTATAAAATATCTGATGTATTTTTGTTTAATAAAGTCTCTTTTGTTCATAACTAAACTATTTTTATTGATCTATGTTAAAAAATAATGTTTATTTCCTAAAAATGCAGTTTCGAAAAACAACTAAAAATCTCACTTTAATTTCGCAAAATAAATACGTTTTTTTAAGCAGACACTATTCTACTATTTTTTCATTCAAAGTACTATATTTTAACAATAAGTAACGAAAATTGTAGCTTCCAATTCTAAAAATTGATAAAGTTATGAATTTTTAAGTAAAAACAGTAATTTTTCGGTGTTTTTTGAAAATCATATTTTTTTAAGCGTATTAAATAATAAAAATTTTGCAAGCCACATAAATTACCTTACAAATTAATTGTTAAAGACCAGCTATGAATTTTTTCATCTTAAATAACTAATTAGTTTGCTCAAAATTCATGATTATGTGGTTGGGGTCATGGACGACCCAGTGTGGCCGCTATGATTGGCGCCAGAAGTGTGGCAGTTAAGGGTTAAGCAAATATTGAAAAACACGTGGTCTCGCAATTTTGACCGGTTGATTAATTTGAAAAACCAAACCATGTAATTATATCATATTTGAGTTCACATTCTAAAATCATATTTATCTTAAAAATTGCATATAATCAATGTACAATACTGCGAAATCTTGAGTAAATTATTTATCGAGAAATGTTTTTTCTTATAAGAAAATTGGATAAATTAGAATCTTTTTACCTGTTTTCAAATTTAAATCATCTAAAACTGAAAATACCTATAACTTCATCTTACCACAAATTTATCATGTTCCCAGGCGAAAACTCAGAAAACTTTTGACCTTTGATCGATACGTATGCAACTTTGGGTAGATGCACTCGTTATACTTTAATGTGTACATATCTCGAAAGTTCAACCAGGAATACGTACAGGTGAAAGGAGGTCTGCTCTCGTCGAGAAACTCAAACGTCAAGTTTCTTATTTAACGGTTAAATTCATTAAGAGGAGTCGTAATAAGGTTGGGACAAAATTTATGCATTGCTTGCATGGTAAGGCAGCTTTTCGATTCCCCCCTCTATTCCACTCCCCCATCTCTTGCTACGATTTTGATTACATAGTTACAGGTACCTTACATTTGCTTACCTACCCGAATCCCCTCGACGCTGATTTCCCACCTCCGCCTCGCTCGAGCTTTGCAGACTCGGAAATTTGCTTATAGAAACGTCCGTGCCTTTTCTCAATTTGAAATCCGATTAGGTGCCGGCGCAACTGGAAGTATGAAAACGCTTGAAACGGTGGTCTCTATGTTTATATTACTCGCGATGATGAATTACTCGTACTTTGTCATGTCCCTGGTATCCGTTTGGTTGGCAACGTGATATAGGGCTTGCTTCTTAAACAATTGCGTTTTATGTTCCGGAATGAAAAAAGTGAATTATTATGTGACAAATGACAATCGTTGTATAACTGAATTTAAGGTTTACATTTTATTAAATATCTGCAGTATATTCTGAATAATTTTTTTGGAAAGTATCATGATTTATTAGCGAGAATCGCAAATGAAAAACCTGAGCTTGAAAAAATCAGTATTTCATTCTGAGAAAAATGGTCATATTTAACCCTTCGTAGGTACACGTATTTTTACTGGCACCGTGGGTACACGTGGCCCAAAAAGTCAAGGCACTTATTTTTTCATGAAAAAGGTCTTCAAATAATCTCTCAATATTCTGAAATACTCTTTGGGGATCCTATTTTATGTTCCAATAGGTTTTATTTATTTATAAATATATTATTTATTATTAAATATTATTTATAACAATTTATTCCGATGAAAATATTTCACTTGAAAATTTCGTCATGTCCCTTTTGGGACACGTGTACCTAATAAGGGTTACTATCGAGGCAACACTGAAGATCCAGTTATAAAAATGCACCCGGAAGAAAGTTTCTTTGATCAAAAAAAAATTCCTTTGAATCAAAGAAATTTCTGCATTGCTATACGGTCAAAGAAAAATTTCTTTGAATTAAAGAAATATCTCAATTATTTTTTTAAATATTAAGGTAGTTCATCAGCAAAAATTAAATCTCAGGTAAAAATAGATAATTTTGTTAAATGCATTATTTTTTCAAAATTTGTCCGGCTTATATAAATATTAAAATTAGTAATTTCTATATATTTTTTACAAAACCTAACTAATTATTTTTTTATGTTTCAAATTTTTTTCCTGGAAAATAATCTTTTTGCGTTCAAATTAGCCCTTCAATAATAATATTGCTATTCTTGAAAGCAAAATTATCTTAAAGAAATGAATGTATTCGAGGTCGCATAGTACATACGCACGGAGAAAAAAAAATTGTTGTATTAACTAACCAGATTGTTGATATAGAACTGACAAAACTTTTTTCCTTTCCCAACAAATTTTCAGTTTTCTCAACAAACCTATTTGTTGAACTAACAAAAGAGTTTGTTATTGATTTTTGCATTGACAAAACTTTTTGTAAAAAGAACTGAAATTTTCTTGAAACCGCAAAAACAAGTTTGTGAGTTCTATATATTTCTCCGTGCGTAAAGTAATCCACATAAATATTTTCTTTAATTCAAAGAAAAAAATTTCTTCGTTCAAGGTAATAAAATTAATTATTTCTTAAGTTTTTGCCAGTATTGTATTTTAATCAAAAAAATATTTTTTTTAACGCAAGAGCGAGTCTCGCTTTAAAATACGTTCCGTACGTGATATGATCGATGTTTTTTGTTCGCTTTATACCAAAAGTTAGTCGAGTCGGTGTCTTTTTAGTGCGGAAAGTTTATTTTCCCGCACTAGTGCGGGAAAATTTTAAGTGTGCGGAAAATCAACTTTCCGCACGAAAAAGACACCGAAAAGGCTAAATTTCGGTTTACGGCCGACAAAAAATTCCTTTTATTCAAAAAAGCTTGAAAACGTAAGTTCTCAAAGTCAAATAAAACTTTTTTCTGGGTGTGTCAGATCAAGACACTTTGCATAATTCTCATAAGCAGATAAAGAAGTAAAAATGATGGAATAAAAATAGTGTATGTAAACTAGCCTGATGTGAGATGAAAATTTGCTCTCATCAGAGTTTCGACTGGTAAAGGGAGCTTTTTAATTGACATTTACAGTAAACTTAAGATTGAGAGTTTGGACTAATCATGTCAGAGTAGTGCAAGCTGTTAGAGAAGGCTTTGAGCTACGTCTGGCTTCTGCTTTTACTAAAGGGGGAGAGCGACGAGTGATTAACAGTACAAACATTTATTTCTCGCCAAGCAATTTGTCGCTTTAATTAGGCGTGTAACGAGCGCGGGCACATGCTAGCTGCGCCCTTGACTACTTCGTGTTCGAGAGTGTGCCTCGATTCGCTGTCGTTACATATATAAAATAAAAGTACTCATTATCTCATTAAGGACGCATTCTTAAGCACGACTGTCGAGAAGAACGCGGGAGTCGATACAAGAAACGTATGCGCCCTCGTAAATTATTCCAGAGCACACTGAGACAAGTTGCATGAAGATGTGGCCACTCGCGTGCTCCTACATCAACCATACTTCAGTCAGGAAAAATATTGTTCGATCAACCAAGAATTGCTAAACAGTAATTATATTTCCTCCTGACTACTCGTAGAATCTTGCGTTCATAATACCGTTTACATTCGGCGAAATCAAAATATACGTCGAAATAATAGCAGAGGTTTTATCTTCGACATGCAGATTCTCCATTTGCGGCTGCAGGCAAATTCTTTCGACACGACGCTGCATGAAACTCAGAACTCAGCATTGCTCTTCTCCAGGTGGAAAAGTCGGATTCATGTCAGTATTTATAAACGGCAGAGTACCGCGTCAGTTGTAAAGAAGGACCAATGCCTGTACTGGAGAGTTGGGTACCGGGCCGAGGGTTGGCGCGGTACTGGCATGGTACAGCCCCAGTCCTGAGACCAAATGTCGGCTAACAACCGACTTCGGAGTAATGCCAGTACTGAACCAGTACAGACTTCAGTGCTGGAATGGTACCCTCGGCATGGTACCGGTGTCCAGTACCGCGCCAGTACAAATGGACGATTTCCAACCAAGTTACCTTCAGGAGCCGCGCCGGTGGTAGGCCGTGCTTATGCCAGCACTATGCCAGTACCGCGCCAGTACTGCAAATTCTTCTGCGGTACTGGCGCGATACCAAGCTGGTTGTAAATTTCCACCCGGGTCAACGAACTTACTGCCAACTCAAACACTTGGAATTTCATTTGTTAGTATTCTAAACCGGAAAGACCAATTATTACTTCTAGCCTTCTATTTTTAAATTAAGGGCATGTGATACTTAGCAAATTAGCGAATATTAAAGATTTTAGGTTTCTACATGTTTGTTCCAAAATTCATAAAAAATTTTTTTCCAAATTTTGGGAAATGGCAGAGAAGATGAAATTGGACGTAGATAGACTACTTTTGGGTTGAAAAATGAAAAAAGATTCAATTTTAGCAAAATATATCGACATTTTTTTTACATTCTTATTATATGAGAAGGTATTGGTTTTATGTGATAAATCACTTTTGGAATTTTCATCAAATCTTTGCGTTTTGAAACCCCCTGAGTCAGAAAAAAGTCAATATTTAAATTCCAATTTCCAGTTAAATTATACAAAATATGAAAAAAAAGTTGTAATACGAAATTGTTTACTACATAAAGATCCACAAGTTTTATTCGCAATATTTTTTTATAAGATGTATATTTTTCTTCTTAATTTGAAAAAATACTATTAAAAATCCAAAATTCAATTCTTTAACAATAATATGTGAAATACGAAAAAAACGTAAGTTTGCAAAATTTTTTGTTTCAATAAGATCTACAAATTTTATCTGACATAGTTTCTGATAAAACGTATATTTTTCATTTTAATTTCAAAAAATACGATTAAATTCAAATTCTATATGCAACATTATTGGACAAGATGTATATTTTATGTTTTGATTTAAAAAAACACTATTGAAAATAAAAAAATTCGATTTTTTAACCAAAATATGTATAATTGTTTTTCCTTTTAGAGATATTTGTAAGAAAATAAATTATTTTATTCTTGTAAATTATTAGAAAATTATAGAAAATCGAGCGCGAAGCGCGAGTGTCTTAAGGCTGATAAAGCCTTAAGTTAATTGAATTTCCTTTTTCATTTGAAATCAAAAGATGTAGTAACTTTGTGAAAATGCAAATCAGATCTACAATATTATAAAATTGACTTAAGCTTCAATATCAAATAGAATATAAGACCGAGCTCAAACTTAGGAGCTAAGCGCGCGGTGAGAATGTGCCCACAAAACAGGCAGATTTTTTCATTGTCTAAACCAAAAGTAATCTATATTTTTTATTTTATTTTAAACATTTTTCGTTGTAGAAAAGTAAATTTTGTTATTTTTATCAAGAGCCATTAAAGTTTCTAATATACAACTGACATTTCAAACGGTGTATAATTATTCCAAATCAAATATTGTGTAATTGCCTGTTAACTAATGTGACTAATTATTTCTGGCCTAATGTTTAATAGTTTAGAAATCTTCCGTTATGACTTGTAAAAAAAATGGAATAAATTATGAAAATGAAAGAGTTTATTATTGGTTGTCTCGACGTTACACCTGAGGGCAGGAGAAGAATTTGGAGGTTGCACCAGCCCTTTTCTGTTGATCGATCGATCGATCTGTCCAAAAGATTAGATTTTTACGATACGGATGGTGTTATACTCAGGGATAACATTCCTGTGGTGGACATCAGCATCATGTTCAGTTTTGTGAATGAATGAGTGATTCGAGAAACGCGTACATACCAACAATGTTAATGCACTCGTATATATATGTAGACTTAACCATGTGCGATCACGCTTCCGATCAAACTATTGGGGATGTGTGCGTGACTCACGAATAAATATATACGTGTGCGTGTGTGCCAATTTGCGGTGTGTGGGAAAGTGCGTGCATATAAATGGGACGCGTGGTGAACCTTAATTTCAACGAGGCGATAACGCAAAATGAACCCATAACACATCCTGGCGGCCGTTCGTTGCAACTGACTTGTACAAAATGCCTACCAATTTACACTGCAAAATTAAACGGATATCATCCATTCTTGACTGTCAGCGATTTTCGTTTCATTACGAAATGGCGATCTATAATTGAATTTCGGTAGTGTCCTTTTATCAGTCTAACATTTTAAAATCAATTTATTATCAAATCTAATTATCAATAATTTCAAAATTCATATCTATTGCCTCTGTTATTAACCAAAATTTTTTTCTGTGTTTCAGGTAAGCATCCAAGTTATCTTTAATCATTTCAAACTGGAATGTTGACCACGGTTGTGAGTTTAAAAAATATCTTTATACAAAAATTCTAATATTTGTTGAAAAAATATATGATTGCTAGAAAAGAACTCAGTTTTAGAGAAAAATTATTTCCAAGCTTGAAAATGTGCTAATTTAAGTAATTTAGGTAAATAAAAGCAGGGGTATAAAAACTATTAAAAATATTTACAGAGTAAATTCTTTTTCTTCTAAATTATTTTAAAATGATTCTTCATGTCCTGTTTACTGGTTCTAACAGAAAAAACAAATAAGTCATTTTGGGATCGAGATTTCAGGTCTTGAGCAAACAAAACGCTGGACTGAATGCACTTTGAGCAGGAGTTGAGTTTTTCTTCCGAATCAACATTGTTATCTCCATTCTAGGGAATAGAGAGTTTATTAAGTCTTGCTATCAGCCTTGAATAATTGTAGAATGTAAAGGCTTGTTATCTTGAGTTTTCAAAAAATATTTGCTGCTACTTCAAGATCTTAAAAAAAGATAATTATGACCGGTCCTTTTACCTTGTCATTCTATGCTTACTGCATCCGTTACATTCTTCTTTCTTTCTCTTTCGCGAAGAGCGTACCGCCCACTCATATTACGTGCAAGACATGTGGTAATTATACACCCATGGGCCGTTTCTTAAATTCAAGGAACGTTAGAACGTATCGAATCGCAAGAAGCAAGAGAAAGAACCGCCCACGGTAGACATTTATTTCATTAGTACTCGCTTTCCAATACGTGTGGCCTTTTTGTAATTAGTTTACACATGACTACTTGAAATGAAAATTTCCTAAGGGGATTCGCCACCTTTAATTGGTATTTCTTTTATTTTTTTTTTCAATTTCCAAAATTGTTATTTTTTTATTCTCTATAATTTTCTCAGCATGTGTGTAATTTTTCACACCAATCTCATTTTTTCCTTGGAAAAATATAAATTACTATTAAAATTATTTACTAATATTTCTGAATTGTATAGAAAATAGTATATAACAGGTATCCCTATAAAAACACAATATATATATATTGCCTTTATGTATATAGATATATGATTTAGTAACAGAATGTTGCTGCCTGATACTAGGTGTATTAAGGCTTCACTACAAGACTTTTCTTCAAATTCCGTTTCACGTAAGTTGTGGTTTTCCGTGTTTGTTGCAACATATGTTTCAATACAATCTAAATTATTAGACACAAGCGTTTGAAATTTTTAGCTCTTATTCTTTCTTTGTTATACTATCAATATTTTTAGGTATGGGAAGTATTCTAGTTGAAAAATTAACTACAAACATTTTTATATTTCGGGATATTTTTATTATTTTTTAATTTTATGTTGTTTGTAACTTTTTTTCAGTCATGTTACTCTTTAAATTTGAATCAGTCAAAATCTACTGATTATCACTGCAATTTGACTGATTATTTCAGTGAAAATTGACTGATTTGACAGTGAAAAGGCAAATCACTAATTCAATCAGTGAAAATTTGACTGATTCAGATTTAGAGAGTACCTTTTTTCAAAAGCCAGAAAGTTGACACATATTGTAAAGAACAAAATTAAAAAATAATTATGTCATCAATGGTTAAAAAACAAAAAAGTTATTCAAAGTAAAAAAATGTCAAAAAATGCCCAAAACACTCAAAATTGTTACTTTAAAAATACATAAAGGTGCTGGAATTTAAAATAAAAACTTAAAACTTTTATAAATAAAGGTACTAAATTTCTGTGGAAAAAAAAACGCTTTCGACTGCGCTGGGATTTGAGCCCAGGTCTCTCGATTGCCGGCAACGTATCCTATCTGATACACGACTAGTGATTCTCCGATAATGAAAGCAGTGGCAGAAATTTCAAACTCAACTAATTAATTTGAAATAATATATAATAATAATCTCAAAGACAATTTGGAAATTTTAATAAAAAGCATAATAATCCTTAACTTTGCCAGATTTTATCTTAAAAATGCTTATTCCGATTAAAAATTATTTTCGAGCTACGAGAGAAAGATATTCCATATGAGAGTGGAGTCGGGATGAACAAAAGGGAAATAGGACGGGAATGAGAGTAAACGAAAGGAATATAGGAAAACTAAATTACGACCTACGTGAGGCGAAATCCTAATTGCAGTTAGCGTGTAAGAAGTGATTATATTTTTAATTGCCGAGATTAAAAGAATGAAATTCTGAGCGTGTGAATCGTTTGACGTTCGGTGAATTAATATCCAGAAAGGAATGCTGAACGGGAACACGGTGTTGTCCACATCTGAAATCTCGAACTTACAATGAGTCCACATCTCTACACTTTTCAGTTCTGCATCTATAATCTCTTTTTTTTAATTAGAGAACGCGTGTCCTGCGATACGCTCTCCTCGCATATTATCGCAAACTCGATCCGGATCCTGATACGGACTTAATGAATTCTGTAATTAATAGCTAGAATTCGATCGTAGCTAATCGGATTTTCCAAGAAATCAGATTCGGGCCATAAAAACTTCACGAAAGGTGTAAAAAATTGCGAGAATTATTGCGCAATAAAATTAAACGATAGAGTGATAAAAATACTTCAGTCATGTACTAATTTAAATTTTTACCTGCTTTCATGTTCACATCACCATAAAACTAACCATACTTCAACTAACAGTTTTTATTCTCTCTTCCTACTTTCAAGAGTCTTAAATCTAAGTTTCCATTTCTGATTGAAGAGATCCCCTTGATATTTTGGAGTTCCGCAAAGAGCTCTTTTCAGAATTAGAGTCCGCGATTCAAGAGAATAAAAAAGTAGTAGACAGTGGAGAGCGATGAAGGGAGGGTCCGATAATAGTTTAGAGTGGTCGCTGTCTGTTACGAGTCCCCTGCCGTGTCCCAAATGAGCATTCCTTCTCGTAATTGGAGCACAGGGGGATACTGTCCCATCGAATAGACTGTGTGTAGGACAGGAAAGAGGGATGTTGCGAGGTGAGGCAGGAGATCTAACCAAGAGGGATAGAGAGGATTGAGGGTACGCGGATCCCTAAGCGCTCTTGGACAGTCTGAGTGCAGGAGAAGTTGCAAAACCAGAAAGATAGAAAGGGATGAAATAGTGAGTAGGAAGAGAGACTTTGGACCTCCCAAAGCGACTCCCAAACCCCTGCAAAAGGGAAGACTTCTTGCAAAGGACATAAAAAGCTTTCGACTAAATCGTGCCCCTTTACTTGCAGACGATAAGCTCGAATTAGTTTCTATGTCTCCCTTCACATTAATGTGCTTCTTACATGCTCCAGTCCACATTAATTGACTCCTTTTTTTCGTTCACGTCTTTTTCGTTGTTTGCACTGGCACATGGAGAAACTTTTCATAGCAATATATTTTTTATTTTGTAATGATCATTCTAAAAAATATTAGGAATTTAGGGAAAATCAAGGTGCATTGGTAAAGTGTTAAAAATGTTCGGAATTAAAAAAAAAAAAAATTATGTTGTAAGGGTATCGTAAAATTTGACGATATTTATGGTTTTGAGTAAAAGTATCTTAAAATTGCGAAAAATGTACTGAAATTTCTGACATTTTTCTTAATATTGTGCAACTCAACTGAATTTTCATAAAATTTATCTTTAAACTACCAAATTATAAAATAATTTTTATTAAAGATATCATAAAATTACGAAACTAACAAAAGTTTCAGTTACATGTAACTGCATAAAACTTCAGTTTCCCAAAACGTAAAATTATTCTTGTTACAAGTTTCAGAATTTCCAGATACAAGTTTCAGAGTATTTAATACTGTAACTAAAAATTAAGAAATTGTTTCTGAAATTTAATAAAAAGTAACTGAATTTTCTAAAATGTTATCTTGATTTTACGAAACTGTAACGGAATAAAACTTCAGTCACGTGCTTCGGGAAATTACGCTAGAAATTTCTAACAGTGCAATTATTCCTAGCGGACTGGAAATTTTTCGCAATCAAAATACTAACAATTCGAAAAATGATATAAAACGTTAGTCCAATATTACGCGGCGAAAAATTCTTAATATTAAAGGTTTTCCCAAAATTGAAACGTAGTTTAACAAAAATTCTTAACTCATACGCTCATAATTTTAATAATATATCAAATTAATTACCTTTCCTGATTTTCACGTCAAAGGTAATGAAATTTTTGCATTTAGTAACCCAAAAACGAACTATTTTTGTGCAATATTAGCAAAAATATTGCAAACAAAGTCAAAATTTCATAGTTTTTACCATTTTTGAATAATACCTAAAGTAATGAACTTTTCAAAATTTTTCTCCATCTATCACAAAGGTAGGTTTACGGAAAATATCCGAGGTATATGAAAAAAACTGTAATAATTTTTACCTGGATGCTGTAAAAGTTGTAATTTAGGGAAACAAAGTTGTAAAAATTCAAAGTATTCTTATACCTAAAAAGCGGATTTTACAAATTGTGAAAATTAATTATTAGAAACAAAATATAAAATATGCAATTTAGAAATACATTGAAAGTATTTTTTTATTTTTTTAATCAATGATTTCACGAATTTGAATTTTTACAACTTTCCCTAAATTTCAACTTTTACAGCATCCAGGTAAAAATTACTACAGTTTATTTCTTATGTATTGGGTATTTTCCGTAAATCTACCTTTGTGATAGATAAAAAACTTTGAAAAGTTTATTATTCTCTAAATCTGAACTAGTGAGAGGTCGGTCACTAATTTGCTTTAGTGAAAAATCCTACTAATCATTAGTCACTTTTCACTACAGCTTTAGTGAAAAATTGAAAATTACTAAAAGAAATAGTGAACAATAACTAATGATTAGTAGAGATTTTCACTAAGGCAAATTAGTGACCGACTTCTCACTAATTCAGAGTTAAAGAGTACTTTAAATGTTATTCAAAAATGGTAAAAACTATGAAATTTTGACTTTTTTGAAATATTTTTGTTAACACTGCACAAAAACACTTCGTTTTTAAGTCACTGAATGAAAAATTTCATTACCTTTCACGTGATTCGAAGAAAAGTTATTTATTTGATCTATTATATATTAAGATTATGAGCTTTAATGTGATTGATGAAAAATTGGCGCTCGGATACTTTTGCACAACAGTATATATATATATATATATATGATGATATCTGGATAAAGGGTCAAACAAAATTCAACACCCGAACCAAGCGTGAAAATTGAAATAATGATTTTAATAGGTTAATAGAAGGATATAACGCAAGTCAATGAGTGTGAGAGAGTCTAAAAGACCTTTCTGAGAGTTCTCTCGTTAAAACTGAAGGCGGCATGGTTTTGAGAGAGTTTACTTGAACAGTAGCTAGGGCACGCGTCACACCAATGTGCGTAACACGTGCACCAGCAGAAGCTACAGATGCAGACAGAGATGCGCTCATAACGACGTCGTTAAGACGGCAAACCGCCGAAACGTCTTCTAATGCCGCACCAACTCCCCGAAAAGACTGAGGAAGCTTTCCACCCGACCGGAAAATGGAAAGCCATATGTGTTACGGGAGCGAGATTTAAACGGTGTTAACCGTCTGGAAGGAACTGATTTTAACTGCTACCGATTCTGGGATTAACGCAACAGCTTTTTCTAGTTAGAGACATTTTTTGTCTTGTTAAGGTAGTTCATCCACGAAAATTAGACCTCAGGAAAAAATAGATAATGTTGCTATCAAGAATGGCTATATTATTATTTATTTTTGCTGAACTTTTTTCCTTATCGCTTCATACCAAATTTTACAAAATTATGCGATTGTAATAAATCACGAATTATTTTTTTATAAAAAAGAATATTCACAACTTTACCGTTCCAAATGTTTGGAAATAAATTCTTTCATAGCTAAAGTCATTAAAAATCAATTTTCTGAAACAGAATTCTTATAAACAAATTGCTGAATTTGGTAATAGTTTATTCATTTTAGAAAATTGGAAACGGTTGAGTTGTAGAGAATCTTTTTCCTGAAAAAATGATACGTGATTTATTAGAATCACATCATTTTTTTAAAATTTGGTATGAAGCGATAAGAAAAAAGTTCGGGTAAAAATAAAATTGGTTAAATGCATTACATTTTGATGTTTCAAATTTTTTTATTGGAAAATAATCTCTTCTCTTTCAAATGATCCCTTCAATATTAATATTCATGAAAGCAAAATTATCTATTTTTGCCTGAGGCCTAATTTTCGTGGATCAACTACCTTAATTCTAATTCATTTATAAAGATAGCCTCATACCTCTCATTGTAGGAGGATATAATACTATAATTTGTCAGAGTTTCTAACTTGTTTTTTGAATTAATAAATAATAACGGTAGAAATTCGAATCTTCTGAAAAATCAAATATTTGAAACACGTGGCATACATACTCAGAATACTTTAAATATTAATTCTTGCTTTTAATTCAGAATGTTAACTTTTTATGAATAAAGTCTTCTAAACTCTCTTCACTAGAAAAATACAGTGTCAGAACTTCATAACAGCATTGTGAACTCGTAAATTTTCAAGAAAGTAAGGAATATTCTTAAGAAATCTAATACTTTTACCATGTAATCAAGAAGTTTTTACTGTACATTTTTCTCCGGACAGATCTAAAATCTGGAACTGAAAACATCCAACTTTTTGAAGGTGTAATTTAAAAGTTCCTCAATTTGAAAAACTTAAAATGAAAAGCTGTTTAAAACTCATAGACTTTTAAAGAGATTTGAATTTCAAGCATATTAAATTCGAGAAGTTTATGGTATAAAATCTTCAAAGATAAATTTTGTGTCTATTAAAAAATTCTTATAGTAACTAAAATTGGAAGCATCTAAAGTTTTATCGATCACTCTGATGCCTATAAATTCAAACGTTTACAGAAGTTAAAGTCTTTAAAATTAAAAAATTTCTCGATTTTCTAGACCCTTTACTCGACAAGGTCTTACTTTATCAAGTTTAATTAGATACCCTGGATGAGCTTTAAGGGACACATAGTTTCAGAGTTTCTCTCCTTGCCTGATTAGTTGCAACTTTGATAACTGGGTCATGAGATCAAGTTATTCAATTGACCTAACTTATAGGATTCCCAGAATGGTGACTCTATTCAAAAGCAATTAACTTCTAACCTAATCAACTTTTTTGTATCTGCTCATGTCCATTTTGGAAATGATGTACCTTGAAAGGGTTATTAGTTTCTTGGTACAGATTTCTAATAGAATAATGCAATATCTAAGATTGTTTGCACTCCATCAGGTCTTTGGTGCTTCCTTGGGCACTTGCACCTGCCGAGAGCTCAGATACAGTTGACTTCAAAGTAACTTCGCCATTAATTATTAGTATCGCCTTTCCCCTCTTGCCTCTTGCATATAGGTACAATTCTGAGCTCGTGACATGCATGAAGTAGTAGTAGAGACACTAATGTCGTCAAAGCGACCGACTCATTAGCCAGCAAGCAGTACTTGAAGAGGGCATACAGTATAGTATACATAGGTACACTGCTGAGCAAAAGTCGCCAGGAACTTGTTTTTAACCATTCACATAAAAGTATCTAATCAAAAAAATACCTAACAATGCATTTTTTCCTTAGAATAACATAGAAGGTAACAAAATTCTGCATTTAATGACCCCAAAATGAAATGTTTTAGTCAATTATTAACGAAGATATTGCGAAAATAAGTCAAGATTTTAAAGTTTTCGAGAATTTTAAACAACTCTTGAAACAATGGGCATTTTTGAACTTTTCTCAGCTTATTGTAAAGGTAAATTTACACAGACTATTAGCAACGTATCAAATATATTTTGATAGATTTTTTCTTGATATTATTGAAGTTAAAATTGAAAAAAAACAAAGTTTTGAGAATACAAAGAATTTTTATACTTAAAAAATCGATTTTAAAAATGATAAAAATTGATAATATAAAATAAATAAATAATTTCACTTTTATCCGTCACACGTGCTATTCTTTAAGGTTCTCTTTAGTAATTTTACAGAAAAATTTTTTGTACAGTTTTGTTACAGTTTTACTGTATCGCAAATTTATTTATTTAGTCCAATTTTATATTTTCACACCTGTAATTCTTTTATATCACTTTTTTACTACAATGTTTATCCGTCACAGGGGCAATTTTTAAGATTCCTCCTTTGTATTTTTTATAGAAATAAATTCTCACTGATGAGGACTCCAACCTGAGTCGAAACGTTTGAAAATATGAAACCTTGAGTTTACATTTTTTCTGGACCCTAAAGCCAACTAAGTACACCATAAATATTCAAATTTACATAATTTCACAAATTTGAAGTTTTACAACTTTTTTGTTCTGAGCTTCGATTTCGGCTGCATTCAAGAAAAAATGATTAAAATTTTCTTCTTACATTCTACTTAAATCTCATTTTGAAATGAGTCAAGAAAAGTTGAAAAATATTCATTATTTCATGTACTTACAGTTTTAAACATTCATTGAACGATGAAAAATTTTTTTGTTAAACTAAATGATTAGTTTTTGGTCCAGAAAATTAAAAAATAGTGTATTGTTCATGAACGATTTTATATTTGGAGGGCCCTGAATATAAATATAATAATTAATTTTTTATGGAAAAAAAATTTTTTTCATCGTTCAATGAACGTTCAAAACTGTAAGTACATCATTATTTCAAGAGTTATTCGAAATTTTAAAAGGCTTTGAATTTTTCCTCTTTTTGGCAAAATCTTCGTTAATAATGGCCCAAAACATTTCGTTTTATTGAAGGCAGAATTTTGTTACCTTCCATGTTATTCTAAAGAAGAAATTCATTGTTAGGTATTTTATAAATTAGAAGCTTTTATGTGAATGGTTAAAAACAAGTGCTTTTGCACAGCAGTATATGGTGTAGTTGTATTATATATATACTATATAGTAGTAGGTAGTATTGTAGAACCTATAGTTAAATGAGATGTAGATATTCACCATTTCCGTGACTCACTTCCCCATCCCTGGTGGAGTCATAACTAGAATCTGTATATGAATTATATAGGTGTGCTCTATGCTTGATTCTACTCTAGTTGATAGGAGTAAAGGTCTCTACAGATTCATAGCACGTGTATTTTCTAGCTTTGATTTCATACCGGATATAGATTTGATACAGAAACGCATTTGAGCGTCAGTCGACGATAATGTAATTTACTCTGTCGTGCCTCTTCGCACGTCTTGACGCAGCCTCCGCCGCATTTGACAAATACCACCAAGCAACCTGGGGTGCTGAATAGCGAATTTCGCGAGTGCGTTGATTTAACCCTTCCAAATTGGATTGCATACTCCGAAATCCTCAGTGAAGAATGCCTAGAATCGTCTAACTGGCCTTTTAATTCCATAGTTAATCAAAGAAGTTTATTCGGCTATTGTTAATTATCAATAATTTATTTATCTACTGGTTGAAGAAAAAATAATATACTAAAAGCAAACT
Organism: Diplolepis rosae; assembly: GCA_030998225.1. NCBI lineage: Eukaryota > Metazoa > Arthropoda > Insecta > Hymenoptera > Diplolepididae > Diplolepis > Diplolepis rosae. The sequence goes on along the minus strand of JAPYXD010000727.1, from coordinate 6,106,133 downwards.
CAATGGAATCAATGTATTTTCCAGAGAATTCATTAGAAGATTGATGTGATGAAACATCGAACGAGAAAAAGGCAAATTCAGCGTTTAATTTAGTGATTCACTTTCGTCAATGACGTTAGAATAAGTAATCCTCGTGATCCCGAATTAAGTCGGCTACAATGGCATTCGAACGTCGTGACCCGTTTCGACAACAGGAAGGGCTAAATTGTCAATGAACCGAACGATGAGGTCGGAGGTGGTCTAACTCATAGGCGTCGAATGCTTTGAATCTGACTGATAAATGACATAGACTCATATATAAAATATTTCTTATGTCAATTTGACATATTTATTCATTTTCTTATTATTATATACTTGCGTCGAGTTCGTCACTTTTGGAAGTTTTTATCTTTTTCTATTGTATCGTTCGGACACGCGAGCTTTCGTTGCATACGAATGACTGAAGTTTCGCCATGCTCGATTTGGCGTAACGTACTTTTATATAATTTGCATTAGGCAACGTAATAAGCGCTCCTTTGCGTGCAAATAGAGTATATACTAAAGCGAAACTGTTGATAAAAGATAATGTCAAACCACATTTTACAGTCATATCGAGAAAAATGAGTTGGAATCTTTACCCCCGCAGTGATACGAATTTCATGCGTTATGTCACTTGCTTTCCTAACCCAGATAGAGTTGAAGCATTATCGACTAAATAGATAATAGTGTCTCTAAGATAATATCTAATAGAAATTGATTTCTACAGCAATCTGCAGCCTTTACCTTATCAGTTTTAGGTCAAATCATAAAATAATAAAAGAAGGAAAAAGATAAATATGAGAATAAAGTAACAACAAATAACAAAAGTTCATATGATGAAACCTTGGTACAGTCCGCGCTCTCTATAGGGCCGCCTCTGGTGGTTAGGGAAAGTGTTTTCTTAGAAAAAGCCTTCCCCCTCCACTCGCCATAGCGAGCGCGCTCGAATAACTTTTTACCTTCCTCAATAGGGCCGCTCGAAACGTTGCTGCGAGACAAACCAAAACTCATTAACAATTGTAATCGAATTTGCTTTGTGCACCTACGTAAATGTAATATTTAAGTACCAAAATTTTGGTACTATTAAATAATAAAGGATCTTGTTCAAGAAACGAATAATTTTGGTTCTGAGTGACCATTTCCTTTTTAATTAGCAAAGATAACGGAGCATTTACTTTCAAAAATTTATTAATAGTTAATATGATTGCAATTTCATTCTAATTTACAATTATTTCGCCATAATCAACTTTATGTATACTTGATATATTCTTCTCTTAGTGTATTGATCGCGCAGCCCTATTGAGAACGGTGGAAATTAATTTAAGCAGTGCACATGGTGGGGGAAGCGTCGAGTACAGATTAGGGGTAGAGGCCCTATTGAGAGTGGCCCTATAGAGAGCGCGGACTGTATAATAAATCGTTCAAACTCTCTAAATCCGAAACAGTGAGAAACCACTGTTTCGAATGTTATAAGTCTTTCACATAGAATCAGTGAAATTTAACTGATATCACTAGGGAAACTCACTGGTTGACCAGCGAATTTCACTGTTGACCAGTATATTTTACTGATCAACCAGACAGTTTCCCTGGTGGAATCAGGTAAATTCTACTGATTTCTATGTGGAAGACTTGTAACATTCGAAACAGTGGTATTTCACTCTCAATCAGTGAGTTTTTACTATTTCGTATTTAGGGTGAAGAGTATGATAATAATAAAATACATTTTTAATGCTCATTAATGATGCTATTCATTCATTAAAATTTTTCTTCAATATCGCATTCTCTTAGATAGATTGGGGCCCCTTTTAACGTCCTTTTTCCCTCTTTGTCTCTCCACTCATTTCTTCCTATCTCGACAGTTTAGGCCCTCTTGAGGTCTTTAAGCACTTGCCACATATAAGAGCACGTACTTCCATTTTTACACGCACAAAGCAATGTGTGACGCGTCACAACTGCGTATGCACAATCAGCCCGCAGTGAGTGCGACATTCAGGGCGTGGGGGCACGCACTCAAACTCACACTTATGCCCACTGTCGGATTCTCACGCTCTTTTCGGACTCGGAAAAAGACCAAAGAGCGAGTGCCAAGGGAAACCTTGAGTGCTGCAAATCAAAATCGAAAAATCTTTTCTTATCCACTGAATCGTAATCTTTTGTCAAGTCGCGATCTTATGGCTTTACAATTCACTTCTTTTATTTCTTTTCTTTTCTACTATGCAGCCAATGTATATTTGCTATAAGTACATACACTACGGTTGGGAATTATAGGTTCATCTGTTGTTTCAGCTATTGTCAAAGTGTCTTAAGGGGATCCGCCATCTTTAATATTTTTATAGTTATTTTTTGAGTTTAGACCTTCCATATAATTTTTTTTATGTTTAGTACCTTTATTTTTAAAATTCCAGCACCTTTACGTGTTTTTAAACTAAATTTTTTGGACATTTGTTTGACATTTTTTGACTTTGAATCACTTTTTTGTTTTTTAACCACTTTTCATGATTCTTTTTTTATTTTGTTCCTTACAATGCGTAGCAACTTCTTGGGTACACTGAGAGACTTTTCGTTAGAATAAATCGTAAAAGTGAATCATATTTTAGTATAATATCGTTTCAAAGTGAGGCAAACGGGGTTTACGTATCAGAAATTAATATAGTGGTTTTCAAGCGGCGAAATTAATATTTTCGTTTGAATAAATGGAATATATGTTTTACTAACTGCTATAAAACCTACGAGAATTTGAAATTTACTATATCAAAGTTTCGAAGCGAAACAAAGAATATGTGAATCTGAAAACCACTATATGAAAAATCACTCACTCCACCAAAAAGTTTGACCTTCAGAAGGGACGTCTCCGGGTTATGGATTGTGGTGTCTTTTTCTAACGCGTGCGAAGCAAGAGGAAGATAGAGGGGAGAGCTTTGGGCACTCAGAAGAGGGGAGGTTTCAGTGGAAACACATACACAAATATTATTATCATACCTTAGTTATGTTCATATATTTAAGTACACAATGCTACGCTATTTATATTCGCATACGCTTGAAATTAAAATTTCAGAATCGCTTTTGGGTTCGAACCCCCTAAAAAAAACTGTACCTATATCGACGTAACTAAACGCATTCCTAACGCCTAAAGCCTCTCGGCTATTCTCGCTTGCCATATTCCGAAATAAATGTCGCTTATAAGCCACTACTGAGTTGGGGGTTGGGCAGACTTGGATTCGAGTCTACGAAGCTATTCGGATAACGTCGGAAGTACTCGGACGACATTCTCAAACAAATTATATGAAAAACCGAGAATGAATGTTTTGATTTTTGCTGCGCATCGTGAGGTTTCTGGCAAGTTCATATTCATAATATGAATTTCTCAAACATGCTTTCCAAAATGTGATATTCATTATTTATCTTACTCAAATTATTTTTAGACAACTTAGTAATCATAATATCATTTTCTCGTACTTTCAATTTCTCTAATAGAGATTCATAATATTTAGTATATAAAATACTACTTTATCTTCTTCATATATTAAAGACCGTTATGACTATATCAAACTTCGATGTCATAATATGAATAAGTATAATAAAGCCTCGGCTTGCCCCATTTTGAAACAATATTATACTAAATTTTGATTCATCTTTATCATTTACTCTAACGAAAAGTCTCTCAGTGTATGGAAAGCACTCTAGCTAAAAAAATAACTAGATAAATTTTTACATTTCGGGATATTTTTATTTCTTTTTCAATTTTATTTTATTTGTAACTTTTTTTTCAGTCATGTTACCTTATTTTCAATATCCGAAAAGTTGCCACACATTGTAAGGAACGAAATAAACAAATAATCATGACATCAATTGGTTAAAAAAAAAAAAACGTTAAATCTTCCTAAATAAAGATACTAATCATAAAAAAAATTATATGGAAGGTCTGAAGTAAAAAAATATTAAAGGTGGCGAATCCCCTTAAGTTGTAAACTATTAAATTCCAAGCTAATATAACGGTACGTTATGAAAAAGTCCCAAGATGGTGTTAATGAAATTTTGCATCTAATGAATACAAGTTAAAGGCAAAATTTTAATTTTTAAAAATATTAATAACTCTGATAATAATTGGCATTTAAAAAAGGTTTTGGTCTAATTTTGAAGGCAAGTCTAGTTTCGAAATTTTTGAAAAAAGTGTTTCAAGTTCCAAGACCTTTGAAATTAATAAGGATTTGTTGATCATAAAAAAAAAAGAATCCTTGTAACTATGGCATATTTTGAAAAACTTATTAAAACGAACTAATTCTCAAAACTCGTACAATATTGATGTAATTTGTATGCATGGATTTTATCCACATCTGATAACAAAGAGCGAGATTTTAATATGCATATTTTTTAACAGCTATTCCTCCCAACGTAGCTTTATCACTTTTCTTTTCCCCAGATGAAAGATGGTCCTTCTTCACGGGCGAAAAGGACTGTGCTCGTTTTCTTCTGTAACGTGCGAGCCGTAATATAAACCTAATGCCCATAACTGATGTCCCGAGACAAACATAGCGCGTATCCTTCGAGATCATCCACTCTTAAGAAATACGTACCCTCTATTTTTCTTTTCTCTTTTTATCTGACTTTTTCATCTTTTTTATTAGAATTGGTGCACCGGAATCACCTCATTACTGGTTGGTTATAAATTTCCAGTACCTAACTATAAAAATTCAAAACCTATAAAATTTCAGAGGATATAAAGGTTTATTAACTATAAAGATTAAGTAACTATCTACCATATTTAAACACACACTTGTCAGTGTAAAAGTGTTATGTGTGGTCCTTCTTTACATTGTCGGTTGTTTTTCAACATTGTGGGTTGCTTCTCAAATTACATCGTTTTAGTATAAATGACAGACCATCTCCTCGCGTGTTATTCCTCGAAGAAGTGAATACACGAGTTAGACGAGATAAACGCTCTCCTGTCAATATAATCTTTCCTCTATGTTCTCAACGTAATATCTGAAATAATTATATGGTGAACGAAGAAGATTAGGCACGCTTGGGCCACCCGAGAAATTCGTAAAGAAATTTTCGGTGGCGTGTTAGGTTACTTGTTATTTGTTACGGTTATGGCTTTAGCTGCCGACCCTTTATAAAAACCGTAGTTACGTTTTTTTATCGGATGGATTTCAGTACTCAAGTGACTTTTGAAACGGTACTTAATATTTAATTATTAAACCAGGATTCTTTGAAGAAAGGACACATTTTTCCAGATTCCCATGACCTCTCGATTTTTATTCTCATACGTGTGGGTGTGTAAATTGTACGTTAAGTTTCCCACGCAATTAGTCGATTGTCGAAAGGGAACGGGTCCTTTTATTGAAAAAAAGTATAAATATTTTAAATATAATACATTTTTTGAACGCGTTAGTTTCAAAGTCAGTTTTGCTTTCTTTAAAATTTGCAATTGAATACACTGTTAGCAATTTACGCCGAAATTTTCCGATACACATAACTGAAGCTTTATACAGTTACAATTTCATAAAGTTAGGATAGATTTAAGAAAAAAATTTAAGTTCTAAGTAACTGAAGTTTTATACATTTTGGATATTATCGATTTTTTAAGTGTCGTCCACATTTTTTAAAAGTCTGGAAAAATTATGACATACGCGTCTTAAGTAGACAGATTATTGACGAAAAACTCAACTTTGTTTTCAAATTTTTTAATCAAAAAAATTGAATGCAAAAATTTTGCAATTTTTTTCTTTGTGAATTTTACACGCAAAAATTCACGAAAAATGTACAGAAGTTTCTCTTGAAAAGACTAAATGCTGTGAATTTTTTCAGATTTTCTCAAGTATTAGTTGAGGTAAAAAATGCAAATAACGAAATTTGCATAATCAGTGATAACTCATCCAATATGGCGGCTATAGGGTTGAAATTTGTACAAAACAATCTTAGGGCAAAGGCCTTCGAATACTTAATACTAGATCTCATTTGGGCTGGGGGCCTTTTTTACATGGAAATCCGGCTAGGCCCTTTAAGATACGTTTTCTTAAAAGTTTTGTCAATTTCATATTATTAATTTAATTATAATTATATATTAATTATTCAATTTAATTTAAATTTAAAAATTTCGAAATTTCAGAAAATTTGCAACAGTATAAGTTCGTTGCTGCACGGAGAAACTCAAGTTTAAAATTGTTGCTAAACTACGTTTCAAGTTAGGGAAAAACGTGTCATAGTGAGAATTCTTCTCAGCGAAATATTAAATTTTAGATGAATTATATTATAATTTACTATAGATTGTATCAAACTTTACTATAACCTATATACTAAAGTTTAATATCATTTTTCGAAACTTTAGTATTTTGACTGCGAAAAATTTCTAGCCTGATAGGAATAATTACCATTGCACCTCGATTTCCCCTAAATCGCTAATATTTTAAAAATTTTAATAATTATCCTAATAACATTTTTTAACAATAATATGTAAAATACGAAAAAAATGTAAGTTTGCAGAATTATTCGTTTCAATAAGATCTACAGATTTTGTCTTGCATAGTTTCTGATAAAACGTATATTTTTCATTTTAATTTAAAAAAATACGATTAAAATTCAAAAATTCCATTATTTAAACAAAATATGTGACATACGAGAAAAACGTTGAGATGGAAAATGATTTGCCCAAATGAGGTCTACAAATTCTTATTAGGACATTTTTCGACAGGATGTATATTTTATGTTTTGGTTTTAAAAAAACACTATTGCAAAACAAAAATTCATTTTCTTAACCAAAATATGTGAGATACAAAATAAGCGTTAAAATAAAAAATCGTTTCCTTAAAAACAGTATACAAATTTTTTTCCTTTTTGAGATATATGGAAGATACATTTTATTTAATCATCAAAATTATTAGAAAGTTACAGAAATATTTCGGAGCGTGAAGCGCGACAATTAAAAAGCGTGCCCTAGGCGCGCCCAAACTTATTTTGACTCGTGAGATTTTAAATCAAACTCCAATTGATTTTAATTCGTCCGTACAAATGCGGTTAAAATTTGGTTAATTCACCTGGATTCGTTTCAATCCGTTTTCTCTTCAGTCTATGACAATTACCCAGTATATCTGTTTATCTAACAGGATTAAATCCCTTTTTCTTGAAGCTTGCGAATTTATTTCTGTTTCTGGGTGAGGAACATTGCTCCCTTGCCAGTTTCCGAAGGTGTTGACTGAAATCTCCGGAGGGCTCAACGGAACTAGCAAATTCTCTTGCGGTGAAGACGTAAACAAATTAAACTGCTTACCTTGCCCCAAAAGATGTCTGCTGAACTACCTTTCCGTGAACCTCGAGTTTCTCTCTTGTTAAAGACAAAACCGTAAGTTCCTCCATTGTCTCAGTTTTCGAACATTCAGTCTTGTCCAAAGAGTTTCTTGCTAATTTCTCAGCACGTCTCGCTTTCTTCCATAAAAAGAAGCGAGGCGAAAAACAAGCTGACAAGGAAGTCGAGGGAGGAACTTACTAAAGGGAAATAGAGGACGCCTGAGGAAGGATAAGGTCGATGGTAATCAAACTCTCTCTTGCACCGGCTGTTAATTGCTATTCCCGAGGACTCCAGCTGAATTCCGAACCTCACGTAGACGTTGGACGGAAGCTACTTCAGACTGCTCAAGATCCTGAAACTTTAGCCATGGCGGGAAACTAATTTGTTATCCCCGCATCCTTTCTGAAAAGAATGCGCCATCCAGGAAACTTTCCCAGCTATAGGGCGGAAAAATTAATCGAGCTTTCTTCGATCTCTGAACTTGCGCGAATTTTTATAATTCACTCCATCGACAGAATAAAAAGTTACCGCGAACTCTTCACAATCAATTTTTCGCTTCAATTTCATTTCATCGTTTATTAATTCGGTAATATGAAACCAGTGCTGCAAGGTCTAAGGATTTTTCTTCAAATTTGAAGAAATTTGACCAAAATCTGAAGATTTTTATAAGGTAGTTTTCATCCACGAAAATTAGACCTCAGGCAAAAATAGATAATTTTGCTTTCAAGAATAACAATATTATTATTGAAGGGCTATTTTGAAAGAGATAAGATTATTTTACATGAAAAAAACTTGAAACACAGAAAACAAATTTTATTAATAAATTTTATTTTTGACCCAACTTTTTTTCTTATCACTTCTTACCAAATTTTTAAAAAATTATGCGATTCTAATAAATCATGAATCATTTTTTCAGAGAAAAGATTTCTCACAACTTCACCGTTTCTGATTTTTAAAAATAAATTCTTTAATGGCTGAAACCATTAAAAATACATTTTCCGAAACGAAATTTTTATAAGCAAATTGCTATTCCCTAAACCTTCGAATGTTTTTCGTATGCGAATCGATAGTTCTATCTTTTTTAAATGACGGGAGTAAGATAGAGATAGAACTATCGATTCGCATAATATAATTTACTCTCTAAATCTAAATCAGTCAAATTTTCACTGATTGAATCAGTATAAAAAATGTTTTTCACTGATTGAATCAATATAAAAAATGGTTTTCACTGTTAAATCAGTTGATTTCCACTGCAGTAATCAGTGAAATTTGACTGATTTACAGTAACCTCTTTTTAGCTATTTGAATTAGTCAAATTTCACTGATAATCAGTAGATTTTGACTGATTCAGATTAAGAGAGTATATTTTACAATTAGGCACCTTATTGATATCATAAAAATGTAACTAGTACTTCGCACCTGATGTGATTTCAAATTAAGAAGAAACTTGAAACTTACTCTAGCATTTCTTCTAACACGTTTTTGCAAAATCATTCAATTATTTTGTGGTTAAATTCATCTAAAATATAAGTGATATTATCAACTTAAATAACCATTGCGCCTAATAATATTGCTAATTATTTAAAAATAAGCTTTGAAAATTTAAAGATTTTTTTCAGAAATCTGAAGAAATTTTTCAAAATTGTCTACGAATTTCTGAAGAAAAATGGGGGAAAGCTAAAGATTTATATTTTCGACACCTGGCAGCACTGTATGAAACTCAAAAGTAAAAAATATGAAGCATTAATAATAACTAAAATTAAGCTTCAAGGATTACCATAAAGAAAATTGAGACTGAGGAATGAAAGTTAATTCTCGAAACACATAAAGTTTCTAGAAGGATTAGCAATAAAGAAGTAAAGTCCTGCGATAAATTGCGAATGTGAATCGTAGATAGAATGAAGACTCTTTCTCCAATTCTTAACTGCATCCCTGTTCGATCAAGCGAAAAGTCGTAAATTTTTGCAGAATCGTGTATATATATACATAGAATTAAAAAAAAAAAAAAACAGAATACGATCTGAACGAATATAACGATAAAATATAAGAATTTCTTTATGATGATTCGATGTGCAGTAATCGCACATCGTTGTCCATATTTGGAGTCGAGCGTCGCACGAGGATAATGAGGGTATGTCTTTAATGGTGACCTTCTAATTTCGAAGCGGCAAATTACCGTAATGGCAAAATCATGAGGGGGTAATGACACAAGATTATGCGGGAGTGTCCTAACAACGTCTTACGCTATGTAATGACGTTTTCATTACGTTCGTTCGCGACCCTTTCGAATTAAAACCATTTTTAAGACTGTCTGATTACTGACTGTGAGTTCTTCCCTTGTGAATCGCGTGTCGGTATATACTCGCAGACGCTCAAATGAAAGAGAGAAATAGAGAGCGGAAATAAGCCTTTGTAAGAAGAAAGAAAGATAGTCTTGTTGTTTTAACGATCGGTCTCGAGCTCGTCGGCGTCGAATGACGACACGATACTATATTGCCAAGGTTTCATGAACCTAAGGCAGAGTTCTCACCTTAAGTTGCGAGGAAGTCCCAAGAAGTTTTTTTTTCTTCAAAGTCGCAAGCCATAGAAAGTACGGAAGGAGAATAAGCAGTTTATCTCCAAGCATATGCGGACAATACGCTAAACATTGATTTTAAACAGTTTTAGAAAAAAGAACAATTTCAATATTACCGTTTGCTATTGATTTCTAACTGGATGTCCGCGTGAACCAAATACATAATATTGAATAGTTTTCTCCGTTCATTTATTCAAAAAAATATAATTTTTTCTATGTTTAGTACCTTTATTTAGAAATGTTTTGGGCTTTTTTTAAATTCTGGCACCTTTATGTATTTTTAAACTAAAAATTTTGAATTTTTTTGACATTTTTTTACTTTGAATAAGTTTTTTGCTTTTTAACCAATTGTCATGATTCTTTTTTTATTTTGTTCCTCACAATGTGTAGCAACTTTTTGGATATGTAAAATGAGGTAACATGATTGGAAAAAAAGTTACAAATCAAATTGAAAAAATATCCCAAAATATAAATAAAAAAAATTTTGTAGTTATATGTATATTTTTTTAGTTAGGGTACTTTCCATGCCCAAAAATATTGATAATATAATAAAGAATGAGTGGTAAAAATTTCAAAGGTCTGTGTCTAATACTTTAGACTTTATTCAAACATATGTTGCAACAAACACGGAAAATCACAACTCGCGGAAAACGGAGTTTAAGGTAAAAAATAATGTATATACCTAAAGGCAATATATATATTGTGTTTTTATAGGGATACCTGTTATATACTATTTTCTATATAATTCAGAAATATTAGTAAATAAATAAACAAATTATTTTGTGTAAAAAGCTAATTCCATAGTAGTTCAAAAATTTCAAATATGCCAGAGTCAAATATTAAATGTAATAAAGATGGAAATTTAAGTAAAAAAGGTAATTAATGGAAACGAAGTGAATAAATTTGTCGAGAAAATAATTGGCAACTTTGAAAGGGGAAAATTGACAGAATCCGAGATCCTTAACCTTGAATCTGCAACTGGAAACCTTATCTCATATAATCGAATCCCAGTGAAGCGAGACGACCCTCACCATTTGGTTGTTGGCCAAATCCCCGAGGTCGTTATTCGCCAGCCTGTGTCATATTGGGATAGGGACCTCCCTGATATCAAGGTCCGGAAGTCCAGACCAGTAAATGTTGCTGTCATGGTTCGCTAATTCATAGACGACACATTGTGGCATCGAAACTCTAGAGAAGTCTGCACATTTTTCGTGGCATTATACTGTAAAGTTTAGCTTTGCAAACGTCAGCGAGATGACATCGTTGTACTAAACTCGATGAACTTATGTCGACGCTATACGTTTGAAGGATGCGATGCGTGCAGTTCGTTACACCGGAACTCAACGTCGTGGTCTCTTCGCTCCTTCATATCATTCGCGTTTACGAGGTGAAACTCATTTTTGCGTCTGGATGTTAACGTAAAGTACCGTGAAAACACCTAAACTTTCCACGTTCCCATGATCTTCAGCATATGAGAGGTCTGCACGTTTCTCCGCAAACGGCCGTTATTTAACTCATAATTAAAACGAAATGTTTGCTGGATGTGGCGTTTCAAGAGGCTACGATAACATGTTTTAATTTTCTTTAATAGATTTGAATTTATCTGTCGGAATAGTATTCTCACACTGTTGAAAAAGTTCGGAAATTTAGAAAATTTGTATATTACAACGGTAACATGAAATTTGACGATATTCATAATATTTTTGTTCATTTCTTTGGCATAGGGTCAGTTTCTTCTTATTATCTTTGATTAAAATTATTATTATTAGATTTAAAAATGCACAAAAAAGAAAAGAAAGGAAGGCAAACGTTTCGGCCACATATGGGGGCCCTCTTCGGTGCCATAAATTCAAAGATTCATTCAAAATTTCAGTAAAGGATTAGAATATAGAAGATAAGTAAAAAAAAAAAAGTAATTATCATAGACATTAAAAACTTATCTCATAGCTTGCAATTCAAAATGAAGTAGTCCAGTATGCAACATCACGAATGGAAAAAAATTTGAAGTTCATATATTCAAAATCGTTTTCTTGAAAAATAAACGCCTTCGTCCACTCGTGAAAATCATCATAAACGTCTCGAATTACTTAACTAGATACAGGACAATAGTCTTCTTCAAGGAGGAAAAGAACCTCTCAGGATTGCTAATAGGAAAAAAAATTTCGGTCAGCAAAGCCACATGTCCCTAGTCGGTTTTTAAAACAGTTCAGATCATTCTGTGAGAGACGCCGGTAATAACGTCTTCACGAGCAGGTTTCATAAATGTCAAACTTGTTCGCGTTTTGCCATTTAGAATCAATTTGGCATCTTTCTTTAATAATAAACATTTTTTGGAAAAAAATTCCGGTCGGTTCGTGTACAAAATCTTTTATACTTTTTCATTTTATCCGGTTTTTATTCATAGTGAACTTCAAATTTTTTTCCATTCGTGATGTTGCATACTGGACTACTTCATTTTGAATTGCAAGCTATGAGATAAGTTTTTAATGTCTATGATAATTACTTTTTTTTTTTACTTATCTTCTATATTCTAATCCTTTACTGAAATTTTGAATGAATCTTTGAATTTATGGCACTGAAGAGGGCCCCCATATGTGGCCGAAACGTTTGCCTTCCTTTCTTTTCTTTTTTGTGCATTTTTAAATCTAATAATAATAATTTTAATCAAAGATAATAAGAAACTGACCCTATGCCAAAGAAATGAACAAAAATTTTATGAATATGGGTCAATACAATAATAGACATGTTATCAAGCATGTCACTTTGATATTCATAATCTTTTTGAGTAAATGTATTTTATAATTTGCGAAAAAAGGACTGAAATTTTTCTTAATATTATGAAACTGAACTGAATTGTCATAAAATGTGTCTCAAAACTACTAAATTGTAACAAAATTTTTATAAAATTTATAAAATTACAAAACTGTAACAAAATTTTCAGTTATATGTAACTGCATATAACTTCAGTTAACTAAAACGTAAAATTATTCCTGTTACAAGTTTCAGAATTTCCAGACACAACTTTCAGAACATTCAACGCTTTGTAAGTGAAAATAAAGAAATTGTTTCATAAATTTACTGAAAACTAACTAACTTTTCTTAAGTTCTATCTTATTTTACGAAACTGTAACTGAATAAAACACCAGTCACGTGTTTCAGGAAATTACGGTAGAAATTTCTAACAGTGTAGCTATTGTAGATTTATGTACGATTAGAACTTTACTACGTCAAATTTAGCTATTCTTGTAAATTATAATCAAAACTAAATACAATAAAATAAAACATTCAGGGGCAAGTAAAAATAAGCATTTCATTTATGGACGTGTCTCCCTATCAAGAATAATGGTAAGGGATAAGTTTCCAGGTTTCATAATGATTCTAAATAAAATTTATGAGATTACTGTAAGTCCTCGCGCTTTGATCGTTAATGGGTTAATATCGGAGTGCAAACGTTCGTGCTCGGCAAATCGTGTGGGTTGCCTAGTTGGCCAACTGGCAAAAGAAAGCAAGACTCTCTGCACGCACGTTACATATAACACGTGAGATCATAATGCGCGATGGATAAAGGTACGGTTGCATTCATAGGGGTCTAGACTATAATGTAGATTGTAGGAACCGTGGGTGGAATAGATGAAATACAGCGGGAAACATCGGCGGGAAGTAACCTAACGCCATAAGATTTCCGCCACGAAACAACAAACAAGCGTCTTTGACCAAAGTGTTGGGGCTCGGTTTGGAACTTTAACCCTCCTTTCATCCGATCTCAGTTGCACCTCCTCCAAATTGGAAATGTGTCAAACCTAATTTCAAGAATCATTTCTTCCTGTGTGTCCTGATCCCTTGGGGAAAAGTGAAATACGATTCGTTCCTATTTTTTCTGAATGATCCACCAAAAAAGAAATATGGAACTTGTAATGCCATTATAAAGGATTCTAATATCACTTTGTATGATTGCACCAGTCTCTTCACAAAGAACATGATTTATAAAACTTATCAGCAAACTACTATTTTTACATTCTCATCATATGAGAAGGTATTGGTTTTATTTGAAAAATTACTTTCGGAATTTCCATCAAATCTTTAAGTTTTGAGACCACCTGAGTCAGACAAAACGGTTTTTATGAAAGTGTCTGTCTGTCCGTCTGTGGGTCGTACATTCGATGACTTTCGATACAATTATCGGATTTGAATTGAGCTTTGTCATACTTTATCGGATATGAAATTTTTTTGTGTTTTTTAAAAAAACTTTATGGAAAAATTAATAATTCCAATACTGGTTTCTGATAGTTCTCATAAATCTCTACTAATTATTCTAATAACATTTTTTAATAAAACCAAAATTAGGAAAGTTACAGTATGTTAAAACTTGAAAAAAGTCAACACCTAAATTCCATTTTTCAGATAAATTATACGAAATCCGAAAAAAAGTTATGATACAAAATTTGTTACTAATACATAAAGATCTACAAGTTTAAATAGCAACATTTTTTCATAAGATGTATACTTTTCTTTTTAATTTAAAAAAATACTAATACTGAACAAAATAACAGGTTAGTATTTGTTTGGTAATATTTTAATGTGATGAGATCGTAGTTTATTAGACCGATTCAGATCGATTTTATAGTTTTCGCACGTGCAATACATTTATATCGTTTGTTACCACAATTTTTTATCCGTCACACGTACCATTTTTTAAGTTTGCTCCTTTTGTATTTTTTATAGAAATAAATTCTCACTGATAAGGACCCCAATCTGAGTCGAAACGTTTGCAAACATGAAAGCTTGAGTTACATTTTTTCTGGACCCTAAAGCCAACTAAGAACATCAACAATATTTAATATTGAAAATCCAAAATTCAATTTTTTAACAATAATGTGTAAAACTAGGGGGCTTTGCCCTCTGCTCGCTTCGCTCGCCAACCCCTTCTGGTCGCTTCACTTCGTTGGCGCTTAGCGCGAACTCGCTTCGCTCCCCGGTGCACAGAGTTCACTTCGCTCGCCATCCCTCTCCGGGTCGCTACGCTTCGATCGCGCGACCTCGAACCAGTGCCTCCTGACACTCTAGGGACAGTCCTGGGTCATCTATCCTAGATATCGGACTCTAGTAAATTTCAAATGCTTCTCGAGACTTGGAGCTTTGAAACGAATATCTGCCTAACCTCCTTGATCCAACCATTGAAATCTTACGACCATCCAAAGTCGCTAAACTGGGACATGTGACTCCTGACGCTCTAGGGACGGTCCTGTGTCACATATACTTGATATCGGACTCTAGTAAGTTTCAGATGCTTCTCGAGACTTGGAGCTTTGGAACGAATACGTCCCCAACCCCCTTAATCCAACCATTGAAATCTTACGACAGTCCAAAGTCGCCAAACTGGGAAAAGTGCCTCCTGACGCTTTAGGGACGGTCCTGTGTCATCTATACTGGATATCGGACTCTAGTAAGTTTCAGATGCTTCTCGAGACTCGGAGCTTTGAAACAAATATCTGCCTAACCTCCTTGCTCCAACCATTGAAAGCTTACGACAGTCCAAAGTCGCCAAACTGGGACAAGTGCCTCCTGACGCTCTAGGGACGGTTCTGTGTCATCTATACTGGATATCGGACTCTAGTAAATTTCAAATGCTTCTCGAGACTTGGAACTTTAAAAAGAATACCTCCCCAATCCCCTTGATCCAACCATTGAGAGCTTATGACAGTCCAAAGTCGCCAAACTGGGACAAGTGCCTCCTGACGCTCTAGGGATGGTCCTGTGTCATCTATACTAGATATCGGACTCTAGTAAGTTTCAGATGCTTCTCGAGACTTGGAACTTTGAAACGAATACCTCCCCAATCCCCTTGATCCAACCATTGAGAGCTTACGACAGTCCAAAGTCGCCAAACTGGGACAAGTGCCTCCTGACGCTCTAGGGACGGTCCTGTGTCATCTATACTGGATATCGGACTCTAGTAAGTTTCAGATGCTTCTCGAGACTAGGAGCTTTGAAACGAATACCTCCCCAACCTCCATGATCCAACCATTGAAAGCTTACGACAGTCCAAAGTCGCCAAACCGGGACAAGTGCCTCCTGACGCTCTAGGGACTGTCCTGTGTCATCTATACTGGATATCGGACTCTAGTAAATTTCAAATGCTTCTCGAGACTTGGAACTTTAAAAAGAATACCTCCCCAATCCCCTTGATCCAACCATTGAGAGCTTATGACAGTCCAAAGTCGCCAAACTGGGACAAGTGCCTCCTGACGCTCTAGGGATGGTCCTGTGTCATCTATACTAGATATCGGACTCTAGTAAGTTTCAGATGCTTCTCGAGACTCGGAGCTTTGAAACAAATATCTGCCTAACCTCCTTGCTCCAACCATTGAAAGCTTACGACAGTCCAAAGTCGCCAAACTGGGACAAGTGCCTCCTGACGCTCTAGGGATGGTCCTGTGTCATCTATACTAGATATCGGACTCTAGTAAGTTTCAGATGCTTCTCGAGACTTGGAACTTTGAAACGAATACCTCCTCAACCCCCTTGATCCAACCATTGAAAGCTTAGGACAGTCTAAATTCGCCAAACCGGGACAAGTGCCTCCTGACGCTCTAGGGACTGTCCTGTGTCATCTATACTGGATATCGGACTCTAGTAAGTTTCAGATGCTTCTCGAGACTCAGAGCTTTGAAACGAATATCTGCCTAACCTCCTTGCTCCAACCATTGAAAGCTTACGACAGTCCAAAGTCGCCAAACTGGGACAAGTGCCTCCTGACGCTCTAGGGACGGTCCTGTGTCATCTATACTAGATATCGGACTCCAGTAAGTTTTAAATGCTTCTCGAGACTTGGAGCTTTGAAACGAATACCTTCAATGGTTGGACGAGGGGGTTGAGGAGGTATTCGTTTCAAAGCTCCAAGTCTCGAGAAGCATCTGGAACTTACTAGAGTCCGATATCTAGTACAGATGACTCAGGATCGTCCCTAGAGCATCAGGAGGCACTTGTCCCAGTTTGGCGACTTTGAACTGTCGTAAGATTGCAAAGGTTGGATCAAGGGGGTTGGGGAGGTATTTGTTTCAAAGCTCCAAGTCTCGAGAAGCATCTGAAACTTACTTGAGTCCGATATCTAGGATAGATGACCCAGGACCGTCCTTAGAGCGTCAAAAGACACTTGTCTCAGTTTAGCAACTTTGGCCACTCTGCCGACTGTGACGATCGGTTAAATGTTCGCCAATCGAGGAGATTGACTCTTGATTGCCAATGATGGTACAATGATTGGCAACAATTGGCCCAACCTTATCCCGACTGTGGAAAAAGTCATTTTCCGACGGTGAATGTACAAGGTCCATTCAGTGTCTATTCAGCCCCGCTAGCCGACTGTGAAATATCAGTGTTTGTGTAACGTTGGGTCTACAACAGGCCCAGCCTTCTTCCGACTGTGAAAAAAGTAATTTTCCGACACTTTTTAAAATAAAAAATTCCATTTTTTAACCAAAATCAATATATGAGATACAAAATAAGCGTTAAAATAAAAAATCGTTTGCTTAAAAACAGTCTACGAATTTTTTTCCTTTTTGAGATATTTGGAAGAAGATAAAATCTTCTTAATTATGTGAATTATTAGAATGTTACAGAAATGAATACAGAAAATCGAGCGCGAATTGCGAGTGTCGTGATGAGAATGTGTTCCTTAAGGCTGATTGAACCATAAGCAAATTGAATTTCCTTTTTAATTTGAAATCAAAAAATTTAGTAACTTTGTGAAAATGTGATTTACATCTACAATATTATAAAATTGACTCGAGCTTCAGTATTAAATTACAGAAAATAAATTATATATATGCGATGAATATATGTAAGACCGAGCGCGAAGCGCGACGACCGAATTGCGCGCCCCAAGCGCATTCAAAAATGCGCGCATTTCATTTTTATTTATTCTAATAAACTTATACTTATCGGCTTTATTTCTTATATTATATATCATTTTCTCTTTCTTTGGGGATTCTTCCCTTTTTCTTCAGCCACAATAATAGAATCGATGACATTTATGTGCGATGAAAATTTGATTTCTTCTCAAAGAATGTGCCATGAACTATAAAATTACGGAGCGGAAATCATCATGTGCATACAACAGCTGGATATTTTTGATTTCTGAAGGAAATGTGTTTCCATAATGGAAGAGGCAAGACTTTTAAAGCCCAGTGGCACGAGAGAATCCAATCCGAGCATTGCGATACAAATTAAAGAGGACGTGTGTCGTATCGAGCAGTATTCGGAAGCTGTCACCTTTATTTCTCTCCAGGATTCATCGGACAATACAATACGACAGTCTAGCTAGACGTATAAAAAGCTAGTTCACCTCAAACGACCCAACCTTTTCGGCTTTCGTCTGCAGTTACACATCTGTTGTATCTCTAGCATTAATCATAGGATAATCCTTTTCATGTAAACCCTCCCTTATACTGCTACGCTGTAATTTTCTTTCTTCCTTGAGAAATACCTGTATGTGGTCTCGAAAGGGGAATCTTCAAGATTTTTCATGAGAAATCGAAACTAATAAAAATACGTATGATTCAAATTCAAGTAATTTAAATTACAGAGATGTAAGTGATACAGTGGTACTTTCATTAAATGAATAAAAATGATGCATAAAATAGCTGTAATCTAATTTCCTTCAATTATTGAGAAAATCGAGAACGGAGTTCTCTGTGAACCAAGAATGGCAATAAATAATCCGGAAAGAGTATGAATAGACGAGAAATAGATATACATTGCTTTCTACTTTTACTTGGAAGGCGGTACAACGTAACCGAATCTTGTTCTATCGAATTACCCATAAGTAATTGGAGACCGAACATTTTTCCTACTACTTGAAATCTTAAACAAATTAGAATTCAGCTGCTTTTATTTTTGCCAGAATTGAGTTTTAATCAGCTTAGTTCACAATGGCACTGAATTAAATAGAGAAAAATGTCACAAATTCGTTACCCGTATGTTGAATTGAAATTATTTTACATACTAAGTAACATACAGAAGCTAGTCCATGGATTTTAATCTTTTTTGCGAGAAATAATATATTGGAATTATATATATTTAAAATTACAAATTACATCATTTTTATTCGCAATGAAAAGGGGGATTTGCCATCTTTAATATTTTTATTTTTTGAGTTTAGACCTTCTATATAGTTTTTTTTTATGTTTAGTACCTTTATTTAGAAAGATTTTGGGTTTTCTTTATGCATTTTTAAACTAAATATTTTGAGTTTTTTGGGCATTTTTTTGACATTTTTTTACTTTGAATAACTTTTTTCTTTTTTAACCAATTTTTTTTTATGTTAGGATACTTTTATTAATTTCTTTATTTTATTTGTAACTTTTTTCAGCCATTTTTACCTTATTTTTCATACCCAAAAAGCTGCTAAACATTTTAAGGAACAAAATATAAAAATAATCATGAAAATTTGTTAAAAAACAGAAAAGTTATTCAAAGTCAAAAAATATAAAAAAAATGCCCAAAAACTGAAAATATTTAGTTTAAAAATACATAAAGGTGATAAAATTAAAAGAAACCCAAAACCTTTCTAAAAATTTGGAAAACGTGAAAAAAGACAAAGCACGTCTATTAAATTCTCTTTATTAAAAAATTCGAAAAAAATTCAAAAACTTATCGACAATTAAAGTTAAGTGTAAATTTTTCTGCAAAATCATGACTCAAACGAGGTTGACAGACCTTTCATCGTCGTTTTCTGTTGTATTTTCCAAATTTGCAGGAAGATATTTTGTAAAATAAAAAATTTATCGTACACAAACTTTTACGGGAATTTGGTCACCTGATCTAGTTCATCAATGGCCTTAATGAATTTTTTGGTTGACGGAAGATGTTACTTCTGATGATCCACTTGTGAATAGAAGTATCATTAAAACAATAGATTTTGAAACTGCAGTCAGCCAGGTTTGGGAGCATCGAGGCCGAAAAAATCGTGGGATTTATCGCGGTAATTAGAACCCAATTAACAGCCACCTGCATCGCTTCGCAATCGTTCTCTAATTGCCTACCTTTGTCGAGCAAAGGCTTCTTGATTATCTTTAGAATTATAACTCGTGTAGATTATGCTTGTTTACTGTACTTGTGATATTCCAATAATACTACATTTTCTACTCTTAGAATTCTTATTTCTAATGTTCCGAGGGAATTTATTGGTACTAATTATTAGTCACTATCACTATATTATTAATTATAAAGATTATGGTAAAATTATTCAGATAATAAACACAAAATTATCAATAATATATCTAAATACTTGTAGTTATAATATCCTTCAACATTTGCACAAAAAATCACAACTAATTATTTGTAAATTTTTGTCATATTTTAGTCAAAATAAAAATCAAATTTTGGTCCATAAATTATATATATATATATATATTGACCAAAATTTGATTTTCATTTTGACTAAAATATGTCGAAAATCTACAAATAATTACTTGTGATGTTATGTGCAAATCTTGAAGGATATTACGACTACTCTCTGAATCTGAATCAGTCAATATCTATTGATTGTCAGTGAAATGTGACTGATTCTTCAATGATTACTTCAGTGAAAATTAAGTAATCTAACAGTGAAACATATTTTTTCACTTATTCAATTGGTGAAAATTAACTGGTTAAGCAGTGAAAAATATTTTTTCGCTAATATATCAGTGAAAAGGCAAGTCACTGATTCGAGCAGTGAAAATATGACTGATCCAGATGTAGAGAGTACAGGTATTTAGATGCATTCAAATTTAAAGAATTTAAAATCTTACTCTGGAAAAAGAGACGCTTTCGACTTTGCCGAGATTCGAGCCCCGGTCTTTCGAATATTATTGATAATTTTGTATTCATTATATTAATAATTTTACCACAATCTTTATACTTATTATAGAGTAATTACTGAAACAAATTTTGTTCTATCTGAAGAAGATGATACAATGTCATCAAAACGTCGTCATTTAAAAAGAAAATAAATCTTCTGTATTCCGAAATGATTAAAAATGTTTAGTATCAATTTACTGATACAGAACACGAATTGGAAGTAAAGGATATAAAAAGGAAAACGCTATAGTAAATAAAATAAAAATAGGATAGGATGGATGGAGGAAAGTGAACTTGAATCGACACGTGGATACGAAAAAAAGGAAAAAAGAAGGTGAATGTGGATGAGAGCAGGTGGGATGGGGGCGGGAGGGTGAGGCGTCCCGACGAGCCGATAATTGGACGCCTCGTTACTTGGGGTTACTCTACCAGCGTCGGAACGCTCGAAACATCGCGCCTTGCTCTTGTTGTCGGTGCTTTAAGTCCTGATTCTGCGCGTTGATACTACCTCCAATCTACATTCTAGATACTTAGGTATACCTACCTACCTAGATTTAACCACCTTTCCCAGTACAGTGTACCTTCCATCCCTGTGAGTTTGAGTCTGAATATAGAGGGCACTTCATTAAGAGGAAAATGCGGAGAACCTTGACGCTGCTTTCTCAGCGTCAAACTGAATGCAACCCCTTCGTCTTCTCTGTCCACTGATTTATCTCCTCCTTTTCTCTTTTTGAGTCCATCCTTATCTGTTTTCTAACTCTGAGTATCAGACCCTCAATTGTGGAAATGAGATAGAGACTAGTGTTTTTTAATTCCTTTGAATCTAAAGCTTTTGATAATTTAAGAGAGTGCGGTTGGTTAATGTTAGTACGGGAGATTTCATCTTGAAAGGATCAGATGAAAAAATATTTATAGAAGCGATGAAAACTCTTCTGGTAAATATCGTTGGGAAAAAACAACGCTAGTATTCAGAGAAAATATTTATTCGCGACTTCAAGAAGCTTTATTGAGTTGTTTCAGTTTTAATTTGTATTTTATAAATATTATCGAGAATTTATAATAATTGTTACGTTTCCATTGGCTTTAGGATTCATCAATAAAATAGTTTTAGGTAAAATAGTTCAAACAAAGCCCTAATAGCCTTAACCAAACTTTTTCAATTCAGCTTCGTACCAAAGAATTTGTTGTGGATAGTCATGGATAAGACATTCAAAAATATAAATAATTTTTTAGAAATAGTTCAAAAATTGTTTGTTCAGTCAAAATAGTTCAAAATAGCATTAATGTTCTAAATTAAACTCATTCCATTCAACCTCTCACGAAAGAATTTATTTGTAGATATCGTTATGGATAAGACATTCAAAAAAGTAAATAAGTTTTTATAAATAGTTTTAAAATAGTTTTCAGAAAAAATAGTTTTAAAAAATAGCCTTAATGGTCTAGATCAAGCTATTCACCTACAGCTTCGCACCAAAGAATTTATTTGGGTTCAAACTTAAGTATATAATTTTTTAGTTTTTCAAGGAATCCCTGCAAACTATTCTAAGAAATGTAGCACATCTATGTAAAGTGTTTTAATAGGGAAGATCAAAGTTAACAACTCTTGTCCTGATCGAAAACCAAACCTTCCATTTTCAATTACAAATTTAATTTAACACTTCAAGTATGCCTTTTTGTATCATATGTCAAGTACTCTAGTTATTCCACAAAAAATATGTGAAATTAGCGACACCATCTTTTTTGTATTTTCTAGATTTTAATAAATATCACTGATGAGGGGTCCGTTCAGAACCGAAACATCTGATTGAATAGACTTCTTCATTTATGGACCCCAAAGCCAATGCAAACGTACCAAATATTATAAATTTAATCAAGGGTCAATACAACCTACCATTTTAAGGTAGTTGATCCACGAAAATTAGACCTCAGGCAAAAATAGGTAATTTTGCTTTCAAGAATAGCAATATTATTATTGAAGGGCTATTTTCGAAAAGAAAAGATTGGTTTCCATGAAACAAATTTGAAATACAGAAAAATAATTTTATTAATAAATTTTATTTTTCCCCAACCTTTTTTCTTATCGCTTCTTACCAAATTTTAAAAAATTATGCGATTTTAATAAATTACAAATCACTTTTTCAAGAAAAAGGATTCCCTACAACTTAACCATTTCCAATTTTCGAAAATGAATAAATTATTATCCAATTCAGCAATTTGTTTATAAAAATTTCGTTTTGGAAAATGTTTTTTTTAATGGTTTCAGCCATTAAAGAATTTATTTTTAAAAATCAGAAACGGTGAAGTTGTGGGAAATATTTTCTCTGAAAAAATGATTCATGATTTATTAGAATCGCATAATTTTTTAAAATTTGGTAAGAAGCGATAAGAAAAAAAGTTGGGTCAAAAATAAAATTTATTAATAAAATCATTTTTCCGTGTTTCAAATTTTTTTCTTGTAAAATAATCTTTTCTTTTTCAAAATAGCCCTTCAATAATAATATTACTATTCTTAAGGTAGTTATCGAGCCAAAAATCAGTCTCTGGAAAAATAAGTTTTTCTATGATTTCAAGACTGGAAATTATATCATCAGCCGTGTCATATGTAAGGAAAGACACTCTTTTTAATGAAAAAATTTAAAAATTACGAAAACTACCTTAATTATCGAGAATTTTTAAAAGTCACTTTAGAATGTTAAATTAGCTCTAGTAAAAACAATTGGTTTTTATGTAATTGGATCACCTGTTCTGGATCTTTATTTCTCCTTGAAAATTGCGTGTCTTATCAAGAATCGAGTAACTCTCCCACAAGTTTCTCAAGTTCCAAAAGGGGTCGATCAAAAGATTCGCGAGGGTCTATTGCGCGAAGCAGACAGCATCAAAAGCAAGTTCATCATCTGGCGAAGACAGAGAGTGGTGCTCAATTAAAGATCGGAAGTAGTCAAGTCTGGCCACTTCTCTTTGTCCCCTTTTTCCTCTCAACACTCTTCTTCCGGTATCTAGATCTAGTATCGTATGTCAGGAGGGTTGTGTCCAAAGGGTCTCCTCTCGATACAAGGGAACCTAACCTACTCTTTTAAATCTAGGGGATGACTCAAACAACCCTCGTTAAGAAGCTTCCAAGTTCCTTTCGATCTGTGATATTTCATTCACAGCTCGGCAGTTTCTTCGCACGTGCCTTAGTTACACCTTTCTCAAAGGTGTCATGTCACGCGAAATTACAAAGGCTGACGCTGCCATGAACTTCTAACTTCGATTCGTCTGTCGATTCGATTCGAGGTATGAATGTCAGATTTTGATATCCCCAAAAGGATGGACCCTTCCTGAGATGGTCCACACTGGGAAAATAGTTTCTAGTAACGAGGTGAGTTATTGGACGTCTTGACAATCCACCTTCTACTTCTTTTCTATATCTTATACTTTATATTGTCTAGCCCTTTCCTATTTTCTTGATAGTCTGACATGACAGATTATTGTGGAAGAATGATACTAATTAAATGAATTCTTTTTTGTTTCAGGTAAGCATCCCAACCAATTCATCTTATTCTTGTTTGTCAGTATTCTCAAGTCGTAAGTTTTTAACCTATTGTTTATACTATTTTCGAAAAAATTAATTCAAAAACGAAATTATAAAATGCAAGTCAGACTTTGAGGTAGTTTTTGTGCCGAAAATTAGGTCTCTGGAAAAAAACGTTTTTCTGTGATTTTAAGATTGTAATATTTCAAATTCTTTAAATTTGAAAGAAAGAAAAAGAAGGAAGGGGTTTTGAAAGGTTGCCTACTTTTTTCTTTCTTCCTTTTTTGTTGGTTTTCTCATAATTGTTTATTTAAAAAAATAATTTTTTGTCCAAATTTGGTTGTGTTTTTTGTATTTTAAGGCTTTGAACGATTTCAAATTCTTGAAATTTTGAATTATATTTTTGTTTGGACGTTGAGGGGAATTTGAGTTTGTAGTGATACGGGCTCGAATTCATTTTTTAATATTATCAGTTATGTCTTGCAAAATAAACGTTATTTTTTTTAATAATTTTTTTTGTAATATAACTTTTCCTTACTATCGCTTCTTATACCAATTTTTAAAAAGTGATTGGATTTTCATAAATCATGATTTATTTTTCCGGGGGAAATGTTCTCTCCAACTCTACTGTTTTCAATTTCAGAAGTTAAGTTTTCAGTAGCTGAATTGTTAAAAGAATTTTAATAAGAAACATTTTTCAAAAATAGCTGTATTTGAAAATTCTTTTACTTGTTTTCAGAATTGGAAACAGTAGAGCTGTAGAAAATACTTTTCCCAAAATAACCCACTAATTTATGATAATCCAACAATTTGAAAAACAATTGGTAAAATGCAATAATAAGGAGCAATTTTATTTTAAAAATCATTGTTAAAAGTATTGTTTTCCGTAAACTATAAATTTAAAAAAAAAATAATGTTATATAATTTCAAGTCTCAAATCGTAGGAAAACTTTTTTTCAGAGACCCGATTTTCGTCTTTAATATTAAAAATTGACGATGCAAAGTATACCATCATTACACTAATTTGCGTGTCGATACACGCCTGACTGAAATATTAAATGATTCCTCGTGGGATGAAATGAATAATTTGTTGGGAAATGTTAGTAACAGGTCATTACGTGCGTTTCGCTTCCACCTATGCAATTCTCTCCCCTTTGGCTCGTACCCTCTTCTTATCCGCGTTGCAAATCGATTTCAGCGTTCTCGTTAGTTCGTTCAGTCGTGACATTTCGTCGAGTGGCTTTTCGAACTAGGGCAATTCGGATTATTATGAGGCGCGCCCCCTTGGTACCAAAGGATATTGCGAAAGAAGAATCAAGAAGAAATGGAGAGTCACTACCCGATTTTTACCCCTGACGATGACTTTATCGACGTCACTGGCACGCCATAGTCGATAAGATTGGCCTGTTCGAGTTATTTAATTTCGTCATCGTAACTCTTGATCAAAATCAAATGCATCTTATGTTCACTCGCGTGGCAAGAATATCTTCAATCCCGTTAAATTCGTTTTCGCTCAGGGAAACCAGGAAATATCCTAGAATATCAGAAAGACCGGTAAAATCGGGAATCGACGGAGAATTCTTAATCGATTCGGGAAATCGTTTCTTTAGCTACATTTAGTTAGTTTCCTAAAACAATTTGGGTGAGTCAAGCAACTTTTGGGTAAATTAATAGCCAGAATGTAACATACTTCGAAAAGTTGTGAAATTCTTAAGACTAATTTCGTATTTCTATAAAATTTACAAACTCACAGGGTTTGTAAGAAGTTTAAATTATACAAAAAGTATGATATCATAATTTGCATCAGAATAAAAATAAGAGCAACAGATAATTTTAAAATTATTATTAATATTTCTAATTTCATTTCTTTCTTTATGTGATTTCTCCTTTTTCGCAATTATTTTTTCAAAAAAATCTTCTTTGTTTCGCATCACAGTCTTTTGAGCCTCTCAGCAAAAAATCGAATTTTTGTAACTTCATTATCTGTCCTCTGCAAAGGAACCTACACTGAGAAAACAGTTTTGTCGAATAAACAAAAATATTTTGTTCGTATTTATGCAACTAAATTCTTTTGTTGTTCCAACAAAACATTTTGTTATATCAATCAAATTTTGGTTACACAAAAAAAGTTTTGTTCCATAATTTTGGTCAATTTTCTACAACAATTTGTATGAGTCAAGACATTTTTGGGTAAATTAATAGGAAAAATGTACTTGGGTTTATCGAATTTCTAAGACTCTAATTTCGTGTTTCTATAAAGTTTACAAACTCAAAGGGTGTAAATTTTTATATCAACCTAATCTGTTTAGCGTTAAAGAACTTGATACAGTTTTCCCTTAAAGTACAACTTATCTTTCTATATAAAGACATTAATTACGACGTGGTTTGAGGTCTTGAAAATCTCTCAGAGTATTATGCAGCTCGACGCTGTCTTGGCTAATCCTGGCGGTTCTTGCAATATATAGTACATAAACACGCGTATATAAAAAGAAGAATGAGGCTAAGGGTGGAAGTAAGTGCGCGGGAGGGGAAAAATAAAAAATACACGAAACTCACATTTCCCTAAGTATAACGTATGCTCTTAATCCGGGAATTTATGCGAGCGGAATTAACACGCGCGGTCGACTGGGCGTGGTTTTGGAGCAACAAGCACGAGCTTACACTGCATCTACAAAGTCTACGTTCCTACGCACATTCACTCGCACATTGCACGTTTTACGCAAAGTTGTGTGAGCAAATCGTGTTCGGTACCCTCGACGAACTGTGAATTGAGGCATAAACGCACAAACGCATGAGCGCATATAAGCGAGGTCGCCTTGCTGCATTAAGCACTTTTCAAGGGAGAGATTCGAGAACGGGGTGCAGACTAAATACGTCCCGTCGAACCTTGTCAAAAGCGCATATTAAACATCGCAATGCAAAAGGTCCATTCACGCGACAAGTCGCTTACGTCGCGATGCTTTTCCCGCACCGAGACGTAATTTTACGGACCAAAAACACTTTGTGAATCGGCAAACTCGCCTTATCATCTTGCCTCTTAGATCGTCCGTCAACTGCAGAACATGGTTTTCAACAAAAGCACCGATCCGGAAATCGAATCTTTAAAAAAATTTTAATAAAACGGAGAATTTTAATTCTGGAAAAAGTTTTAGGAATGTTAGGTATGTACATTTTTATGCCATAGGAATAAATATAAAATTATTGATGAATTTGAAAAAAATAAACATTTATGTTAAAGTGTACACTGTAAAAAAAATCGTGATTTTCCAATACATAGGTGATGGAATTTTTCAATAATAAATTGAAAAAATAATCTTCTATCGAATTATTTCAATAATTTACAAGAAATATTCGAATCCCTATTGGATTTTTTTTTTACTATTGAAATTTTTCAAGTGTAGTCTTAGAATTTTCCGAAGTCAGACACGAAATAATCGGCATGTCATTGAATATTTCCTACATGATTTATATAAAAATTTCAAAACATATATTGGTTAATTACTTCCAATACTTTATGTGAAGTTTCAAAAAAAATGTTTAGATTGTATAGATCAATATTCTTCGCTTCTGTGTTCCTATTTATTTACAATATACATGGTAGAGAATTTTTTATGTAAATTGAGAGTAGACCGACCGAAAGTTTCAGAAAAGCCAGCATACTAAAAAAATGTTTGTTTGAATGCCATGAATGTTTTGATTGTGATTCAACTAGGGCTTCATTTAGATGTTCAGTAAAACTGACGAAGCTTTTTTTAATTCAGGCTTTTCTTAAAAGGCTTTAATATTCACTCTCTGGAAGAAATTGAGAGAATTATTGAATTTTGTTGCATTTGAGAAAAATATATAGTGTTTCTAAAGTTCAGTATTTTGCTGCAAACAAATTCTCACTATGTGACGTTATTTACTGAATTCATTCGGGAAATCGTTTCTTTAAGTCAATTTGGTTAATTTTCTACAATAATTTGGGCGAATCAAGCCACTTTTGGATAAATCAATAGGAAGAATGCACTTAGGTAATTTATCGAATTTCTAAAACTCTAATTTCGTTTTTATTTTAGGTTTTCAAAATTGAAAGATTTGAAAGGAGTTTAAATTATACAAAAATTGCAATATCATAATGTGCATCAAAATTTTGTTAGTGATTCAGCTAAGGCTGCAATTAGATGTTCATTAAAACTAACGAAACTTTTTGTTAATTCACGTGTTTCTCGAAAGGCTTTAATTTTCACTTCCGGGAAGAAATTGAGAGAATTATTTAATTTTGTACGCAATATTCAGCAGACAATGGAGAAACTTCACTGTCAAAAATTTTCGGAAATTTACAAAAATTTTTGACGTCTGCACACAGTTTAACGACATCGATGTTTTTGAGTAAAGGTATCTTAAAATTCCGAGAAATGTACTGAATTTACTGAAATTTTTCTTAGTATTACAAAATTTAACTAAATTTTCATAAAAATTATCTTAAGACTAGCAAACTGCACTGTTAAAAATCTTATTAATTTTAAAAGATTTTAATATACATACAAGTGGTAAATTAAAATTAATAAACTTGTATATTATAAAAAATTCATATTAAATTTAATAACTTTTCATTCAAAATATATCAAAATAACCAAACATTATTAAAATATACACACATATGTGTACATGGAAAAAATTAGTTCAATATAGTTTATAGAACTGTTCAGGAGTTGGAGATACAGGCATTTACGGAACAAAATTCTGGAAAATGTACAGAACTGTTCAGAATAAAATGCAGAACATTGAATAATGTTTCTGAATGTTTCACATTTTATTCTGAAAAGTTCTGTAAACTTTCCAGAACTTTGTTCCGTAAATTCCTGTATCTCCAACTCCTGAACAGTTCTATAAACTTCACTGAACTAATTTTTTCTATGTATTAAAATTCAAATAAAATTTTCTATTTTTGAAGATGAAAGTATTTTAAATTTAATATACGTTACTGAAAGAAACTTCCGTTACATATAATGGAAGTTTAATACAGAAATTTCTAACAGAATTTTTATGAAATTTATCATAAAATTCCTTTTAGAAGTTTCAGAATTTCCAGACACAATTATCAGAATATTCAGCACTTTGTAAGTGAAAATTAAGAAATTGCTTCTTAATTATACTAAAAAATAATTGAATTACGGTAGAAATTTCTAACAGTGTATTTTAGAAATAAATTGGAAAATTTTTTAAAGAAAGTTTATCTGTAATGATAATTTTTCTTGTGGACAAGAAATTTTTCGAAGTCAAAACAGTAAAATTTCTAAAAATTATATAGTGCTTCTTAAGTTTAGTATTTTGCTGCAAATAACACTCAGAAAAAAGATTTGATTGACTGAGAGAAAATAATATGTTTGAAAGTCTTTTTTTTGTTTAAATAAAAGATTTGTTTGAATTAAATGATATTTGTTTGATTAAAAAAAATATATAATTAAGGAAAATAAATATTTGTTTGAATCAAATAAATTTTTCTTCAAAACAAAAAAATAATTGCATACATATAATTTGTTTCATTTAAGGCAGACATTTATTTCATTTGAACAAATTTTTATTTGGTTCAAAGATACTTTCTTTGAATCAAAAAAATTTTATTTAATTCAAACAAATCATTTTTATTAATCAAAGAAAGTCTTTCAAACAAATAATTTTCTTTCATTCAATCACATCTTTTTTCTAACTGAAATTTAAAAGTTTTTATTAAAAATTCTGAACTTTAATCGATCCATCTAGTAAAATACTTAATAAGCAACTGTTTTCTTTTTTCATTAAAAATCTCAGATCTAATGTATCCTTTCTCTGAAATTTAATCCTTTTTCATAAAAGAGAAAAAATTGTGAATAAATTTAAAATACAATGAGGTTTTTGCATTGAACGCAGCAACGCCTTAAGGGGTGCTTTGTGTCAAGAAGGTTAGTAAATTCCGTAATCCTTCTTCGTCAATACGTCGTATGCCAGAACATCCACCACGCCCGACATAAGAAAAGATGGTAAGACGGTCTGCGATTAATGAGGCACTTTGAGAATGTGCCGGATGCAGACTGGTTAACCCGGTTGCTACGGTAACAATTAATTTACTCCGTGTGCGCTCGGATAATTGAAAAATTGTCGATAGTCCGAGAGGAAGAAGGTCGGGGATGTATACAGTAGTGAGTAAAGACTGATACGAAGACCAGTTACTCGATATATGTATAAGAAGCGAGAAAACAGAGTTAATTAAATGACTGAATCGAACCCAGAAAAGGGGATGAGTAGGGCGAGAGGTGGGGCAATAAGAAATGGGTGGGGCAATCGAGAGAGACGGAAATTAAAAATGTAAATCTCCGTGATTGGAAACCGCGAACCATGGACTCTGTAGATAACCGACTATGACGTTCGTCCTCCTGTTACTGACGTCCTTCCAATCTCTGTTTTTTTAATTATAAATTGCTCTCCTTTTCGGAAAAGATGCTCTACCAAGTAACCCAAGAACTTGCGCTACCTATACTAATTCATTCTTTATTCATTCTCAGGTATAGCATAATTACTACTTTTTTATGAAGATTTAATTATGCAAAAGAGATAATTGGCTCTGTGAGAAAAAAGGGGCTCTCTTAAATCTAATCGTTAATGAAAATGAAGTGTAGTAAACTATAAGGTCGGAAATATTATACATAGATTGCTCGGTAAGTTTTGATATTCTTCCGCATAAGTTATAGGGCATATCATTAAAGAAGATTTTTATGGTCATCTGGAAACTTTGTCCTAAAGTAGTTGAGTAGAATTTTAAAAGTAATATCGCTCTTAGGATTATCGTAAAATAGCGCCATATGTTGCATTCGCTGAATTTATTTTACACAACTTTTTTACTTTATTTGACAATAGAATCTGATACATTCATTTTAATCGTAAATAACATATAATACTTTTTAGGTAATGGAATCGAAATGATAAAATATTAAATGGGTAATAGTTAAGCAGGAACGAGAAGGAACATTTAATGGATCTGTAGTAGTGAATCGATAGATGGGGTTTGTTTTAATCAAACTGGATAAAATGAAATCGAGATGGTTTCGTATTCAGTGCGACTGGCTAGTATTATAGGTAAACATTTGGTTGTCCAGAGTGCGTCAATTTCCGCCGTTAATGCGATATCCGTGCGATCGATCGATCGACCTTCCCCTCGGTTAAGCAATTAGTCCACCGATGTAGTCTTCGTACTGTCGAGTCGTGCGGTAAATTACAAGTTAAAGGGTAGATATATCTCGCATCAAATTAGAACCATGTATTTCACTCGCCACTGTGCACCAATCTTTTTTTCCGCACGCTCCTCTCGATCCTACAAATAAGCTCCAAGATACACTGCTTCATTCCCAAAACTCCGAACCATCTCTGAAGAAACAATTCTAAGCAATGCTCTGAAAAAGGTAGAAAATATTTATAAATTAATCATTACCAACAGATAAAAAATTATTTTGTAGTTTTGCTTTAACTTTCCCATATATTCAAAATTTCCAAGAACAATTATGCAGAATTTTCAAAAAATCTTAATTAAAAATAATTTTCACTATTGAAAATACTTTCCAAAAAAAAAATTTTCCAACACTTACAGATAGAACCCAAAAAAAATTTAAATATAATGCTATTTACGAAATTAACTGCATCTAATGTAATAAAAAATATATTGGACAAACTTGTCGATTCTTACACAATAGATTGCTTGAACATGCTAGATCAGTTAAAAATAAAGAAAATAAAACCGCACTTGCAGAACATGCTACTTCCTATAAGCATTCCTTTGATTTTAAAAATACAAAAATTTTAGATATTGAAAATAACACAGGTCTGCAAATAATGGGTTTGTATTTGTTGTTGGAAAACGAAAGATCATTTCCCGGGTAATTTTTGATTCAAAATGGCGGATCGAAATTTACGAAATTAAACGATTTCGCTCTCTAATGTCAATTTTCTGACTGTAAATTCTTATTCACAGACCATCAAAACCCGCAAGCACAAATTTTCAAGATAAATTTTCGAATGCAGAATGGTATGCACCGAAGAGTCAATGTGAATGCTCATAAGGTTGTTTGGATAAATGTCAAAACTTGATATGGCCGTATCTTTGTGAAAAAAAATCGCTCGTGACTGTTTAATAGCTCATTTTGAAGGGAAAGAGTAGTGCTAAATGATGGTATTTGAGAAAAAAACCAAAAAAATTTCTTGCGCCCTGTACATAACTTCAAAAGTAGCGAAAACCCCCATTTTTCGAGCACATAACCTCAAATATCTCAAAATCCTGACGTGATAGGCTGATTCTGATTCCAGATTCGGATTCTATGTCAAGAATTACTCCGGAAACGACCCATAGCTTTTTAACAACAAAACCTTGCAGACCTGTGTAATTTAAAAAAAAAGATTATTTCTAGAAATGATTTATATTCAAAAAGAAAATTCCGCAATTAATTATAAAACAGACAAAGAAAATCTTAGTGCTATTTACAATAACATTATAAAATCGATAAAATGACTTCTCTGCTTTCTTGTTAATTTCATAAGTTTCATAAAATACCTTTCAATTTTACCACTGTTTCACGTATATTACACATCAAAAGTGCTATGAATGCACCTTTAAAGTAACAACGCTACTATAGCCAAAGCATCCTGGAAAAAATTTCTTTCCGATTTTTAATATAAATTAAGGTAGTTGTCGCGCCAAAAATCAGTCTCTGGAAAAAGAAGTTTTTCTATAATTTCAAGACTGGTAATTATATCATCAGCCGTGTTATATGTAAGGAAAGACACTGTTTTTAATAAAAAAAAATTTTAAAATTACGAAAAATAATATTTTAATAATGTTTTTTGTAATAGGATATTTCCTTATTATCGCTTCTTACCAATTTTTTGAAAATGATTGAAGTTTCTTAAATCATAGCTTATTTTTTCGATGAAAATATTCTCTAAAACTTAACCGTTTCCAATTTTTGAAAAAAAATCAATTATTATCAAATTCAGCAATTTGTTTATAAAAATTTCGTTTTGGAAAACTGTTTTTTAATGATTTCAACCATTGAAGAATTTATTTTCAAAAATCGGAAACGGTAAAGTTGTAGAGAATCCTTTTCCTAAAAAAATGATTCATGATTTATCAGAATCGCACCATTTTTGAAAATTTGGTATGGAGCGATAATAAGGAAATATCCTATTACAAAAAACATTATTAAAATATTATTTTTCGCAATTTTAAAATTTTTTTCATTAAAAAGAGTGTCTTTCCTTACATATGAAACGGCTGATGATATAATTACCAATCTTGAAATCATAGAAAAACTTCTTTTTCCAGAGACTGATTTTTGGCGCAACAACTACCTTAACCAAGAAAATGTAAAAACTTATTCAAAAAAGGAATTGCTTGTAAGTAATCAATATTTTTAAATCTTTCATTTTAACCTCAAAATGAACAAACAAGCAATCCGAAACTTTTAAATTTTAACGAATTTCTCACAATGAAGAACTTTTATATTATAAACATTTTTATTGATTTTTCCATAAAAACTTTATATTATTACATCGATTTTTGAAAACAAATTTAATAACTAAAAAATTATGACTTCATCAACTTGTGAAATTTGTCTGATGTAAGGAAATTATCTTGGAAATTTATCCACGGTATGTCTTTCTCTCTTTTCTTATTTTTTAAACTTATCATCTAATATCTAAAGGGTTTCCCAATAGGGGTGATATGATTTTGAATGTCCCTATCGGGCTGATTTGAACTGAAATTTTTGACGTCTGCTGTCAGTTGTGATCAGTAAGGTTTGCCATTTAATCATGAGTAGTTTCACGCTTCCACAACGTTTGGAAATTGTCCAATTATTTTATCAAAATTCGAGAAGTTTTGTCGGTGTTCAAAGAGCATATCGTGCAAAATATGGTCGTCATTCTGCTCCATCCGCGCTCTCAATTCGTCGAATAATCGATAAGTTGGAGAGTGAATTTACTCTATTGGATACTAAGCCTAAAAATGGTATGCGTACCGCACGTTCTACACAGAATATAGCCGCCGTACCGTGAATTGTCCGTGCCACGCCGATCTCAGGAATTGGGCTTGTCCAGGATGACTACCTGGCGTAATTTGCGATTGGATCTTGGCCTGCATCCCTATAAGATGATTCTGGCCCAAGAACTGAAGCCTAATGACAATCGTTTGCGTCGGGAGTTCGCGGATTGGGCTCTGGAATCAATTGAAAATGATCCCAATTTTCATCAAAAAATCATCTTTTCTGATGAGGCGCATTTTTGGCTCAAGTCTCGGGGGACATTTGGCCGATATATTCTTTAAATCATAAATGGCATAGAATATCCAATATAATAAAAAAGATTTCGATCAATTCCGAATGAATATTCAGTGTTTTTTTTCAATTTCAAAACATATCACCCTTATTGGGAAACCCTTTATATTATTAACATATTTATACTGATATTTGTAATTTCATTTTTATACTCATGTTGTTTATTTCCTTTATAGTCTTGATAAGGACCAAAACTTTGGTCGAAACGTTGACGCCTAATAAACAACTGTACAAGACCGGAAAGGCCACCTATTTTCTTCTCTAAATGATAAAAAATTATTTTCCAATGAAAATTAAAAGATTGACAAAATCTCGAATAGCTTGAATCAAGAGAGAGAAAAAGGAAAGAACCCTAAAAAAAAGAACCTTAAAAAAGAAAGTTACTTTATAACAAACTGATACGTTCATAAAGTACATAAATCATTTATAAAATACTTTGCAAGAATGATCCGTCAATTTTGAAAGTAATGCCATCCTTTATCGCATCAGAGGCTCAAGTAAATCGAGGATATAAAAACTCGGGACGCTGGCCGTTCAGAAAACGATGCGTCAACGTGAATCATCATTTTTGCTTAAATCCTCTCGAAATCGTTTGCCGAACGTGTATTTGTAATTCTAACAAATTCTCTTGAGTGTGGGGCAAGTTAACAAGCAGTGGGCTTGTGGAACTCAAAAGCTCGCGTGAAAGTCGAAGGGTGCATAACCATCAGGCAGACATGAACCCGAACTCTGAGAGTTTGATCGATTAGCCTAACTGAGCCTACATCGGTTTTATATTGGCCACGTATTGCCTCCACCTGCTACCATCCCAGCAAGAGAAGTACATTCTCTCCTCTTTTTATCCGCGTCTCCTGTCAACCACGTTTTATGCATGATCGACGATCTTTCTCTTGTCTCTGATTCTCAAATTCCATTTTCCTCAAATAATAATCTTACACAAAAATTGTTTCTTTTCCTGATTAAGGTTTTGGTTATTAATACCAGCCGCGGGTCAGAGGAAGAGATTACCTGCTTTTGAAATTGAATTTGCACTCTAAAGAGATTAACCACTAATCTGGGTTGAACACGAAAGGGCAATTGTCTAAAATCTGGCCAACGGGGTGATGGTTTAACGAAAGATCGCGGCTCGTGTTTAAATGGGAGGCTTGATAAGCTCCATTGCCCTTCGCGTCACCAGATCACGTCCGATCCGAAAACAAAACGAATAACAGAAAAACTGAAAAGCCAGACGTGTGCTGTGTAAATACGAACGATTAGCGTGCCATCTATCATTTCGAGTGACGCGGGGTTGGATTGCCAGACTCATACGCATGCACGCACGTCAAGAGGGTGTCGCTTTTTTAAACGATATCCTCTTGCCGAGCAT
The DNA here is from genome assembly GCA_030998225.1 of Diplolepis rosae. Classification (NCBI taxonomy): domain Eukaryota; kingdom Metazoa; phylum Arthropoda; class Insecta; order Hymenoptera; family Diplolepididae; genus Diplolepis; species Diplolepis rosae. Next base: position 6,070,193 of record JAPYXD010000727.1, on the reverse strand, counting down.
GAGGGTTCGCAGAAATCCTGTTTATTACACTCAAAATATATTATATGCGTTAGATTCACTGATAAAAATATAATGCTACACGGAGGAACCCAAATTTACTAATTTTTCTAAACTACGTTTCAATTTAAGGAAAAACGTGTCATAGTGAGGATTTTTCGCAGCGTAATACCGAACCTTAGATGAGTTATATTATAACTTACTATAGATTATATCAAACTTTACTATAACCTATACTAAAGTTTCATATCATTTTTCGAATCTTTAGTATTTGGACTGCGAAGAATGTCTAGTCCGCTAGGAATAATTACCATTGCACCTCGATTTTCCCCAAATTCCTAATATTTTTTAGAATTATCATTATAAAATAAAACATATATATATTTCGGCCACATATGGGGGCCCTCTTCAGTGCCATAAATTCAAAGATTAATTCAAAAATTTTTGTAAAACGTAGATAATTAAAATAAGAATTATCATAAAATTGAAAAACTTATCTCATAGCTTGCAATTCAAAATGAAGTAGTCCAGTATGCAGCATCACGAATTGAAAAAATGTTTAGAGTTCACTGTGAATAAAAAACTGGATAACCAATAAACCGGAAAACATAAAAAAATTTCTTTTTGCACACAAACCGACCGCAATTTGAAAAAAATTTTTTTATTAAAGAACGATGCCGAATTGGTAATCAAGTGCAGAACGCGAACAAGGTTTACATTTTTTAAAACTTTGCGTGAAGACTTTGTTACCGGAGTCTCTTATAGAATGATCTGAACTGATTTTCAAAACCGACTCGAGACATGTGGCTTTGCTGACCGAAAATTTTTTTATATAAGCAATCCTGAGAGGTTCTTTTTCTCCTTGAAGAAGACTATTGTCCTATACCTAGTTAAGAAATTCGAGACGTTTATGTCGATTTTCATGAGTTGACGAAGGCGTGTATTTTTCAAGAAACGATTTTTTTATATCAGCTTCACGGACAATCCATTTAATATTGAATTTGCAAGCAAGGTATTACAGAAACATAAATTATTATAATATCTATACATGTAGTTTTACTCAATATTATTTGAGTATGTTAAAAAATAAATAAAAAAATTGAAGGTTGTTTATTACTGCATTCAGATTTATTCTGAGATGTTTGGAAAAATAATACATTTATCTTTAAAAAATTAACAAAAATGCAATTTTAGTATTCGTGATATTCAGTATCACATTTTAAAAATTATTATTAAATTTAATTTGTTCTGAGAATGGTCAGAACTATGATATATTCAACCTTTATACTAAATGTGCCATTTAAAAATTTTTAAGTGACATGTTTGATAACATGTCTGCTATTATATTGACCCAAAATTCATAGAATTTTTTTCATTTCTCATTATTTTGGCATAAGGTCAGATTCTTTTTATTTTCTTCGATTGAAATTTTCACTATTCGATATGAAAATACTCAAAAAGAAAGCAAGGCAAACGTTTCGGCCACATATGGGGGCCCTCTTCAGTGCCATAAATTCAAAGATTATCGAAGAAAATAAAAAGAATACGAATACGAAAAAAACGTAAGTTTGCAAAATTCTTCGTTTCAATAAGATCTACAAATTTTTTCTGCCATAGTTTTTGATGAAACGTATATTTTTCATTTTAGTTCCTAAAAATACTATTAAAATTAAAAAATTCCATTATTTAAACAAAATATGTGACATACGAAAAATACGTTTCAATGAAAAATTTGTTCCTAAATAAATTCTACAAATTCTCAGTAGGACATTTTTTGATAAGATGTACATTTCATGTTTTGGTTTAAAAAAACGCTATTAAAAGTCAAAAATTCCAATGTTGTAACCAAAATATGTTAAATACAAAATAAGTGCTAAAATAAAAAATCGATTGCTTAAAAACATTTTACGAATTTTTTTCCTTTTTGAGATATTTGGTAGAAGATAATTTTTTTTTTAATTATGGAAATTATTAGAAAGTTACAGAAATGTTTACAGAAAATCAAGCGCGAAGCGCGAGTGTCATGATAAGAACGTGTTCCTTAAGGCTGATAAAGCCTTAAGGTAGTTGATCCACAAAAATTAGACCTCAGACAAAAATAGATAATTTTGCTTTAAAGAATAACAATATTATTATTGAAGAGCTATTTTGGAAGAGATAAGATTGTTTTACATGAAAAAAACTTGAAACACAGAAAAAAAATTTTATTAATAAATTTTATTTTTGACCCAACTTTTTTTCTTATCACTTCTTACCAAATTTTAAAAAACTATGCCATCTTAATAAATTACAAATCATTTTTTCATGAAAAAGATCCCCTACAACTTAACCATTTCCAATTTTCGAAAATGAATTAATTATTATCAAATTCAGCAATTTGTTTATAAAAATTTCGTTTTGAAAATGTTTTTTTAATGGTTTTAGCCATTTAAGAATTTATTTTTGAAAATCAGAAACGGTGAAGTTGTGGGAAATCTTTTCTCTGAAAAAATGATTGTTGATTTATTAGAATCGCATAATTTTTTAAAATTTGCTAAGAAGCGATAAGAAAAAAAGTTGGGTCAACAATAAAATTTATTAATAAAATTATTTTTCTGTGTTTCAAATATTTTTCATGTAAATTAATCTTTTCTCTTTCAAAATAGCCCTTCAGTAATAATATTGCTAATTTTAAAAGCAAAATTATCTATTTTTGCCTGAGGTCTAATTTTCTTGGATGAAAACTACCTTAAGTAAATTGAATGTCCTTTTTCATTTGAAATCAAAAAATTTAGTAACTTTGAGAAAATTTAATTAACATCTACAATATTATAAAATTGACGTGAGCTTCAGTATCAAATTATAAGAAATAAACTTATATGTATGCGAAGAATATAAGACCGAGCGCGAAGCGAGAGCCAAAAAGAACGGAATGAGAAGTGCGACGATTTAATCGCGTGCCCTAGACATACTTAAACGTGCGCGTGATGAGAATGTGCCCGCGAGGCGGTCAGATTTTTAATAATAAAAAACTTCTCATAAAAACACATAAAAAATCATTTAGAATGAAAAATTGAAATGTATCGCACAAACTTGAAATATAAACGTGAAAATAATATAAATGAATTGCTCATAAGAATGCCAGTGTTCAAAGATCAATTCTATGGAAAAAACATGTGTTCTAACAATGGGACATCTAAATTTTCCAATCTCATAAAAATCTGGAATTTAAAAAAAAATGAACTAACCTTAATATTTGAGGGTCGATACAAGTCCTATTTTATGAATATCGATTTTAATTTTTAAAGAATTTGAAATCTTTCTGTGGAGAAAAAGATGATTTAGACTGCGCTGGGATTCGAGCCCAGGTCTTTCGATTGCCGGTCGACCAACTAATTAAATTGATTTTAATCTTCTCTAATATTTTCAACCTCCTCTTCAAATAATAATTAGTTAAAATTAATTTTCTCTAGAAAAGAGAATATCTAAAGATATTAATATTGATTAGGTACTTATGATTTGAATATTAATTTATGTTGCCAAAGTCGTTAACCATTCAATCATTAAACATGGAGGGAAGAGGACAGTAGATAATGTATTGTTCTGGGAGACAAAAGGTATTGAGTATGCTCTACATATCAGAGCTTTCTCTATAGTTTTGCTACTCATTCACGACAGGCTATTAAATTCGCCATTTTGTTCAACAGAAATGTGGAGTCTAGACAAGACACTGTGGAGATACTGTTATGAAGTTCTTCACGGGGAAAATACTTAAGCCTATAAGTAGAGCGCAACTAGAGCGACTTACTGCCTTACCCTCGACTTACTGCCAAGTCATCTTTAACTAGTCCTTTCGAGAAATATTTATTTCAAAAAAACTCCCTTTTCTTGGAAATAAAATGTATTAAACGTCAAGAGGAAGTAACTTCTTTGTACATAACTTTACTTGAATATACAAGAAACAATTAAATAATTAAATTCGAGTCACATTCATTTCTTTTCAACCCGATTCATGGGATTAGAAACGAATCAAGATTTTTTTATTCTTGCTGAAGATTTAACTACTTTTTTCTGAATCACGTGACTGCGTACAAGATTCTTACGTAAGTAATAAATTTGCATTTATTAGAGTCTTCATTTGAATTTCTATAAATGACAAAACTGCCGCGATAAGATCTTGAAATTTCACACTTTAAAGCATACACAGGTCTAATAAAGTTTAATTAATTTTCAAGAGAGGTGAGTAACGTGAATGTGACAAATAATTGTTCTTTTGTTGAAAATACAGAACCTTACAACACAGAAGCTGAAAAATTTTCCTGTAACCTTCAGCCTGGCGTTAATTATTCAAGGGAGAAGAACAACGCTTATTCACTAATTGCTCTGAGTACAGTTACAAATCGTACACCCACAGTAACGCATGTCCTGGGAAATTTACGAACCAACATATATTTATAAATATATATATATAATATGTGTGTAAAAAAATAATGTAACGATTTGGACAAACTATGATTCAAGGACCTGAAGTTTATACAAATCCTCTACACCAAGAGATTGAATTTTTTATTTCAATTAGTTTAAAGGAAGGATAAATCAGAAATTACGGGAATTATGAAGATGAAGAATGTTATGTAAATTTGCAAAATTTGAGGATAATGTGAGAAATTATATTCACCGTAAATCATCTCTACTTTTTATTAACTAACAGTTTTATGCAACTTTAATTGTTATTAAGGTGATTTTTTAATGAAAAATCGAAATTATGAAGTTGAAACCGAGTAACCGAGTACAGGGTATCGATTTTTCCCGCCAAAGTGGTGCTTATCGTGGGCCAAGATCTGCGAACAATAAAAGCCTCTGCAAATCATGCGACACGCTATCGGGCACGAAACGGGATTTCGTTTCGCTTTCCACCTTCCGGCACTTTCCATCGCTGCGATAATTAGCGTCGGGTGTTCATTATGCCACCCTTTGGTTTAATTCGATCGATCCCACTTGGCTAGAATGGCTCTTTTTCTCCTTGATAGAACTCGTTCTTTGCTTCGTCGAACTACTTCCTTCTGTCATTATTAAAATGAGAACAGAAATTAAAAAGCCAATAGGTTGTAATAGAAATAGCTCGTTTTTGTAACTTCATTTGAAGTCTCTCTATAATAAAAGGATGCTATTTACATTCATTCTCGTTCTAAAATTTACTTATAAGGGAAAATTATACATTCAAAATTCAACAGTAATTTGCTAATTTCATCTCTAGAGGAATAACTCAGTAAGAATTCTGTTCTCTGGAGCTTATAGATCTTCAGAAATGAAGCGCAATATTTCAATTTATTATCAATTGAAAAACATATTTAATCCAAAACATTTGCCACTATAATTCAATCAAAATATCTAATCCTAAATCCTAAAAATTTTTTAATCTTTAAACATCAAAGTGTTCTTTCTGTTTTTGTGTGTTCTTGAAATTTGAAAACTACCAACTTTTAAAAAACAAAATTACAATAATAAACAACTACAACATCTGTATATTTAGTGCAGCTCGGTCATTTTCCTTATTTTCATGAAGAAAGGAAAAATTCAATGTGTAGATATTGAATGAAATGATTATTTACATTTCTACTACATTTCCCATACACAATCCTGTGGGCGAAACTGCGTGACAATTTACCGTAATATTTCCACTGAAAATTAAAGTTGCATCGATGCTTATTCGGTCAGTCACACGAATTAGGTTGAAAACAAGCTGCGTTCATTATGCGTCTTTGTTCATAGCTGACAGTATCCGAAGTGACTGCGCACGATAATTAGCGTTTGTTTTCTATATACTCTTATAATTAAAACCAATTCGGGTGCAAATTGTGAATCTGCTCATTCCCAGTGCGACGCGTCTCGTCTTTTGTTAATCTCTCGCACATCAGTTGGGTCGAGATCGTTAATAAATCTCGTTTCGGTCGAATAAGCGAAACCATAAAAGGTGTCGTGCAACGTTATTAACAGCAAGTAGAAGCGTATGATAGGACAGGATATTAGCAGGGATAAAGAGAGATGGCTTGCATTAATTATACGCATAGAGATTCACCAAGGATCAGAGTCGAGAGGAGAGAGAGGAGACGTTAATTACGATTGCCTGTCATCTCCCAGCAATGACAGGAGTTCCCAAAAGTGACGCAAAATAGGCTGCTTACAAAGTATGAGTATTGCTTTACAACAGTTGCGTAACTGGCGTAGTCAAGAGAAACACAAAGCACACTCGCCCTTACTCCTTTCATCATCGCGATAACTTATCTACCCAGGTGGAAATTTACAACCGGCTTGGTACCGCGCCAGTACCGTAAAAGGATATGCAGTACTGGCGCGGTACTGGCATAAGCACGGCCTACCACCGGTGCGGCTCCGAAAGGTAACTTAGCTGGAAGTTGTCCATCGGTACAATGTCAGCACTTAAATTTGTACTGGCTCAGTGCTGGCATTACTCCGAAGACGGTTGTTAGCCGACACTTGGTCTCAGGACTGGGGCTGTACTATGGCAGTACCACGCCAACCCTTGGCTCGATACCAACTGACCAATAGAGGCATCGCTTTTTGTTTACAACTGGCGCGGTATTGTGCCGTTTGTAAGTACTGTAAGTACTGTAAAAAAATTTTCGGAAATTTTTCTGAAAATTCGGACAGCTTAAAATACAAATGGGTCGTAAATTTTGCCAAAGATATAGTCGGAAATATTTCCGACATAGAACTAGAAGTAGTTCCTACTGTTTGGTGGGAGAAATATCCGGTTTATTAGGAAAAATTGATATATTTCATAATTCAAGTGGTAAAAAATCCAATAAAAGTTAACAAATTTCCGTTTTTGAGGAATAATTTCCGCTTTTCATGGGAAACATTTCCTACAACTTAGGAGATTTGTGATCCGAAAATTCGGTAAATTTTCTTCAAATCTATGAAATATTTCCACTTTCTGTAGAAAAATCTATACTTTCTAAGGATTTAGGAAAAATTTTCAAATACATAGTAGGAAAATTTACCGATATTTTTTACAGTGTGGCATGGACCTGACTATTCCACGTGGGTAATTTAAGTTTCCAGCTTTAGGCCGTGTATAAGGGTCTGACCTAACCAATTACATACGATCACTTTATTAATGAAATAATAATTTTAATAAATTTTCCGTAGAAGAGAGCAATGCTGAAAAATGTAATGCATTACTGTCTTCTCCGGAATATTTGTTAAGATTACTATTTCATTAAGGGGCTAGCCCAAAAATAATGACCTTTTTTCATTAGTTTTTTTCGACAGCAGATTTTATTAGATAATTCTGGATTTTACACGTATTATAAAAGACGTTCCAAAGTATATAAATTTTTTTTTTTTTTGTAATGACATCCGGCGGAGATACGGCGGCCTGAAGAGGACCATCTTTTTTTTGGTACCCATGATTTCTCAATTTTGGCTCATCTGAAACAAAAAATCCAAAAAGATTCTTAAAGAATAAATGTCTGGGTATCGCATTTACCTCAATCATCTAAAAATATTAACAAATAAACAAATAGTGAAATTTTAAATTTTTTACTGGTTTCTAACAGGTTTTTGTAATATAAATTGTTTAAAAATGTTGTTAAATGTAAATGAAAAATTATAATCAAGTTCATGCTATAGCTATGCATCTTATGAACATCTCTGCAAAATTTGAGACAAATCGGCCCAGCGGAACGGCCGGAAATGTGGCGACCAGCTTAAAAAATACTGTTTCGAGAAAAACGCGTTTAAAGTTTTAAGTAGTAAAAATTCATGATTATCATAATTATTTTGTACAGTCTATTACGTGTATAATAAAAACCCTATTTTGTAATCTCGAATTTTTCATAGTTTCGCTAAAAAAAAAAATCACAAAATATGCCTATTTTTGTCTGCCTCTAGAGTAGCTTATCCCTTTAACCCTTTATCCACTAAGACCGTCCACAAAAGGTCATCACTAAAATCCAATTATATTTGAACTCAAAAAAAATTTCACTCTGATTGCCAAAGGCTTCTTTCGCAGTACAAAATTTTTTTTGACAAAGTGTAATCAAATTCGTGTTTTTCAGCCCAAAATCATGCTAGAACCACAATTCTCATAAGAAAGTACTTCGTATTTCGATTCCAGTGGTTAAAGGGTTAATAAAGTGGTCGTGTGTAATTGTTGACGTCAGACCCTAGTGCACAGCCTTAAAGCCATAGATCAACCAGTACAGTTGACTAAATCAATAAAATCAGTTTCCCGGTTTCCAGCAAGATTTTTCCACAATAATGAATTTTTTTAGCTGAAACTTTAGGACATAATAAAGGACATATTAACCGATGAATCTAGAGTTTAATTAGTTTTTAGCAATTATAAAAATGTAAGTGTCGGTAAATAAGGAATTATTATTTTTTATTATTCAAAACTAATTGAAGTCTACAGCCATCCGCTAATATGTCCTTTATTATGTCCTAAAGTTTCAGCTAAAAAAATTCATTATTTTGGAAAAATCTTGCTGGAAACCGGGAAATCGATTTTATTGATTCAGTCAACTGTACTGGTTGATCCATGGCCTTAAACTCAATAGATTGTGAAAATACCATTTTCTATGGTAATTTCAATGACTGTAAATGTTTGTCAAAATGACAAATTTATGCAAATTTCTAATTGAAGGAAATAAATTTTTTCTGATATAAATTCAAATTTACAATTCTAGTAATAAACATTATAGTTTATCTTAAAGGCATTTCGTCAGCAACACACTCGAGAATATCGCATTGTAAATGTTTGAAAGCATTTAATTCACGTTGAGCCTTGTTATGCTGTAGTTTGCAAGGAGTTTGTTGGTGGTTAGGGAGAAGGTGTCATACCGACAAACCTGTAAGCTACCTAGACTTCCAAGTGTGTTTTCTCGTTACGCCATTGCTCCTCGGCAAACTTGATTAACACTATGCCACGCGCTGTCACCAGAGCCAAAATGAGCCGTTGAAACTGTCGTAGCTCCTGAATCTTGCTAAAAGCGGAGAGACCGTATAAAAACAAGTCTCGGAAAAGAAAATAGAGTTCTCACTCTGATATAACTTAACTCAAATCCAATTTTTCATCTTTCAGTGAAACGACATTAGAAGAAGAAAAAGTTCAATTAGGTCGTCCAAAAGTGCCATATAAAACTTCTATTTCAAGAAATGTCACTTTGTATGACATTGTTTTATTGCCCGAGTAAAATAATAGTAAAAAATAAAGCTACTTGTGAGGTGTAAGTATATTACAAGCGATTTATTGAGGTTGAACCGCAGAAAGGTGAGCGTGACCGAGACTCGTAATTTTTTCGCATTTTCGCGATGTGGTTGATGTTATCTTCGCCCACGATTCTCACCAAGATCGTCGTGGATGGCTGATTCCATATTTCAGGGGACCCTATAAATTATTAATGCTTCCTGTCCACGACTCGCCAAGTTCGTGAAATTGTACAAGTGCCACTTTTTGATACATAATTGAAGAAACGGGAAATCAGATGATAATGAAAGGAGCGACAGCTTATTTAAGAATAACTTTCTTAATGTTCGTGTCTCAACGGCTGTCGCCAAGTGTCTACGAAAGCAAGTCACGATTGGCTCTTCAAAAATGCATGTAGATGGGGTTTATGCATTTTCCGAGATTTCTTACGCCAAGCCAACTCCTTCTGCGCCAAATATAATATTATGCGACGAGAATTATGCATTTATTGGATTCTTAGAGTACATACTGCTTTTATAATGTATAATGTCATAAGTTTCAAGAAAGTCTACTACTGAAAAGGTCTTTTTTAATATATATGTATTCTCATGCGTACGAAGGAAAGTTTCACAGTCACAAACATTCGTCAAAAGCGTCAGAAACTTTCAATGAAGTTCCCATCCAATGTATTTGAATTTCACATGTAACTTTGTGAATCTACTCTTTAAATCTGAATCAGTGAGATTCTCACTAAATTGAAATCAGTGACCCAATTCTGACTGGACAATCAGTGGTCTTTCATTGGTTTTCAGTGAAAATGACTGATTGACCAGCCAAAAGTGGGTCACTGATTATAATGCAGATTTAGAGAGTACAATAAGATTGTGAAAATTAGAATAAAAATTGTGGCTCATGTTTCAAATTACTCGCAATCAATACATAAAATCTAAGAGAGTTTAAAAATTTTTTATAATATTTAATTAAATACATTTTTTTCTCAAAAGCACGATTTAACACGAAAACTAATAACATTTTCATTCTAAAAGGCTCAAGCTAAGGGTATAATGTCAATTTTGTAAAACGATATTTTAAAAATAAATGTGAAACTTTGTTTTTATAGTCCATTAACACATTTTTAGAAACTTTTCCTTAGATTTTAAAATGAAGTCAAATTCGGTAGAAAAATTTCGTAAAATTTAAAATAGGAGACTGTACTCCAAAAAGTAATTTGATAACTCAAATTTTAAAGAATTTGAAATCGTTCTGTGGAAAAAGAGACGCACACGACTGTGCCGGGATTCGAGCCCGGGACTTTCGATTGCCAGTGACAAAAATTTTGAATTCAACCATCTAATTAAAAACTCAAATACTAATATTTTTCAAATTAAGTGGTTGAGTTCAAAATTTTTGCCACTGCCAATCGAAAGACCCAGACTCGAATCCGAGCACAGTCGGAAGCGTCTCTTTTTCCACAGAAAAATTTCAAATTCCTCAAATTAATATTTTTCTAATTGTTACTAAATTTTATTAGATTACACTCAGAAAAAAGATTTGATTGAATCAAAGACAATTATTTGTTTGAAAGACTTTCTTTGATTTGAAGAAATGATTTATTTGAATTAAATAACATTTGTTTAATTCAAACAAAATATTTTTGAGTGAAATAAATATTTGTTTGAATGAAATAAATTTGTCTTCAAAACAAATAAATTAATGCATTGATATATGGTCAAAGATATAATTTGTTTGATTTGCGGCAGAAATTTAATTGATTTAAACAAATTTTTATTTTTTTTTTAAAATACTTTGTTTGAATCAAACAAATTATATTTAATTCAAATAAATTATTTCTTTAAATCAAAGAAAGTCTTTCAAACAAATAATTTTCTTTGATCCAATCAAATATTTTTTCTGAGTGTAAGATGCTAATTTTTTATTTTATTAATTTTATTTTAATTAATTATTACTGAGCGGTAAAGAAAATGAGAGTATTACCAAGAATATAACCGGCAGATATATACTTTTAGAATTTATGAGAATTTTCTTATTTTGGGATATTAAACGTATTAAACAATGAAAATGAATTAATACTGCAATATGAAATTATCTCTTAAACTTTGTATGAGATGCATTTTATTTGTGCGGAAGAAAGTGAAGAACGTGAACTAAAAGGGTGTAATCTCACATTTTTGTACTAAAATTGGAATTACTTTACTTCAGTGGGAGCTAATAATGGAATTTATATGGTTAATTATAATTATAATGGTTGAATGAAAAAAATTAATTCCGTGACCTGCAGCGACCCCGGAAAATGCAAAAAAAATAAAAACTGTTTGTTCCTTAAAAATTTGAATTTTAATAAATTAATATATGATTTAATATGATTATTATATACATTTTATTGTATAATAAAGGATTTTATATATAGTCTATAATTATATAGATAATATAAATTCAAGTATAATATTAATTTAAGATTTTTAGTATTCAGTGTATTAAATTCAAAATGAACCTATCTTCAAATTTCAACAGTATATGATTTTAAAATATTTAACAGTGAAAATTTTCTTAGGTTCTCCTTTATACAAATATATTTATATAAGTGAATTCCTCTTATTTAACTATAAAGGTACTCAAAATATTAATAAATTATTATTTAAACCCCAAATTCTCTAGATTCCCTTTATATTCTGTAATATTCTCGGTTATATTACTTGAGCATATATTCTCGAGAATTTAAGAATTCTACACTCAGCCAATATTAAAATAAGATAATTCTTAGAGTGATCGATTTTATCAGGAAGGCTTTTGAAAACTGTAATTAAAAAAATCTGCCCGCTTTGCGGGCACATTCTCATCGCGCGCTTCGCGCGCATCTCGCAAATTTGAGCGCGCCTAAAGCGCGCGATTTGATCGTCGCGCTGCGCGCTCCGTTCTTCCTGGACCTCGCGCTTCGCGCTCGGTCTTGTGCTCTTCGCATACGTTTAAGTTTATTTCTTATAATTTAATACTGAAGCTCAAACCAATTTAATGATATTAAAGATAATGTAAATTAGTCATTTTCTCAAATTCACTAAGTTTCTTTTTCAGTTTAAGTGAAACAGGAAATTCAATTTACTTAAGGCTCTATCGGCCTTAAGGAACACATTCTCATCATGACACTCGCGCTTCGCGCTCGATTTTTCTGTATGCATTTTTGTAACTTTTTAATAAATTACATGATTATTAATAAATCTATTTTCTTCCAAATCTCTCAAAAAGGATAAACAATCGTAGACTTTATTTAAAGAAACGATTTTGCAGAACAACGCTTATTTCATATCTCACATATTTTGGTGAAAAAAATCGAATTTTTTCAATAATAAAAATCAAAAAATTAAAATATACATCCTGTCGAGAAATTTCTCGATAAGAATGTGTAGACCTTATTTAGCCAAACAATTTTTCATCTAAAAGTTTTTTTTGTATCTCACATATTTTGTCTAAAAAATGGAATTTTTGAATTTTAATCGTATTTTTTGGAATTGAAACGAAAAATATATCTTTTATCAGAAACTGTGTGAGACAAAATTTGTAGATCTTTTTGAAACGAACAACTTTGTATTCTTACGTTTTTTTCGTATTTCACATATTATTGTTAAAAAATTGAATTTTGGATTTTCAATGGTTTTTTTTTAAATTAATAAGAAAAATATGCATCTTATGAAAAAATGTTACAATTCAAATTTGTAGGACTTTATGTAGAAAATAATATTGTATCATAATGTTTTTTCGTATCTCGTATAATTTAACTTGAAAATGGAATTTTGATATTGACTTTTTTCGAATTTGAATATGCTGTAACATTTCTAATTTTGATTTAATCAAAAAATGTTATCAGGATAATTTGTAGAGATTTATGAGCACTATCAAAAACCAGTATTGAAATTTTTTATTTTTTTAAAAAATTATTTTCAAAAACACAAAAGTAGTGCTCAATCCCTCAATTTTGATTGGATGTGGCTGGTTAACAAACTTGTCCTTACTTTTTCGGCTCCGATAAAGTGTACCAAAGCTCAATTCAATCTGATAATTCTGTCGAGAGTTATGCCGCACACGACCTACAGACGACAGACGGACAGACAGACAGACACTTTCGTAAAAACCGTTTTTTCTGACTCAGGGGATCTCAAAACGTAAAGATTTGATGAAAATTTCGAAAGTCATTTTTCACATAAAACCAATACCTTCTCATCCATGATGAGAATGTAAAAAATAAAAAGTTAATTGAGTATGACAGGGGACACTAACAAGTTTGATAATGAGGAGGCAAGTGTATGGAATTTATCAGCAGCCAAATAAAAGCGCCAAGGGAAAGGTGACATTAGTTAATACCGCCAAAGTGCCCACGCTTTTCTCAATAATCGGGGAAGGGCATTGTTGGGCCAAACGATAAATACGAGGTGTGGCAATGAATCGGCTTGTAAGCTGGATTAGCACAAGTGCAACCAGGTTCGCACCTTCGTCGCGTAAATGGGATTACTCGTTCACGGATGATCGCCCCCCAGATTCGTAACCGTATGACGAGGTTTGCACTTTGATTGCAACGTATGGCCTTTTATGGCTCAACTATAATTCAGAATATCTTCGGATCATGGATGCCTAAAGCCCACGCCATTTGGGCTGTTTAATCTGCGAGACGCCCGAATATCCATCGCAATTAACCAATGAATGCCCGGGGCCCGTCGTTCGATTAGAATCGGACAATGCTTAAAACTTGGGAAGAGGAAAGGTTTTCTAAAGGTTACTTTGTCGTTACGATCAAATCGCTCCTAAGTACCAAATGCTTCCCAATGGAGGATGGAGAAACAATGAATTATGGCCGCCTACATGCCGTAAAACAATTCGGTTTCAGATACATCTTTCAGATAGCGTAGACTTTATTTCCACTCTACTTGCTCGATTTTAGAGATTCCGAAAGTATAATAAATTTAGTTGAGCAATGCTCTGAACCTGGGCTTGTCTCGATTTCATTCCTACACATTTTACTTAAATATTATTATTGCTGCGCTTTCTTAAATAAAAATATTCATTTAAATTTCAAACTGAACAAATGTAGCAACAGGAGAAAACTATTAGTCAAAGAAATCGGGCTGGTGATTATGGAAATGTTTACAGTTCATTTATCATATTTAATTTTCTGTGAATTTATCCTCTTTGTGACATTAATTATATAATGGATTGTAAAAATTTTAATAGCAGTGTAAAAAACTTATATATGTTATACTAATTTTTGTCAATAAACGTATCTATCTTTATTCTCTACTTATTTTTCCACTTCATTTTTAAACTTCAAGGATTACTTTAAAATAGTCAACGGTAACAGATGTCAGTCAAAGAAAAAAAAAGTATATGTGAAATATGGAGAGTTGCGTAATTGTCCCTTGGAACTCAGTTAAAAGTCCAGAGAGTTTAAAACAATGTCACTGCTTCAAATAAATATAGGTCCCTTTTTTCTCGAGCAGCTACAACGTCAAGCTCGTAATAACGAGAAGAAAACCGCGTTAAAATACGAACAAAAGTCGCTTATGAATTCAGAGCTTAATTTTCGTCGTATAACTGAAATCGTAAAAAAAGAAATCTCAACTACAATTTGCGAAGCATATAATTTAATCCGATAATCGAGTTGACAATTGATTCAACTTTATTGTCAAGATAAAAACGTTTTTTCATCATCTTTATTTATTATAATTTAAAAGAATAAGGCGAAATCTGTTGTTAATATCGTTAAAAGTAGAATTTTTCCGGCTTCCTCAACTTTAATCGATTGATCCCATTTAGTCTGAAGGAATTGATGCCATAGGTGGCCGCCGATCTCACTTATCATAGAAAACCTACAACTAACAGTGAAAAGTTATTATACAAAAAGGGTTAATGAACTTTTTCAAGACTTACAAAGCGACAAAATGGTGGAATTTTATCTGTCATGAAATAAAACCGGAAATGCCTCAAAGGTCGTTTTACACATCGTCTCACGTAATGCCGATTCTGATCGATCTTTTACGTGTGACGTTTTTTTGCCCTTTCGGATACGTACAGAGCTCGTAAATCCCACAATCGAATCATTCCCCTTTCTCTATGGAGGTACGTGATTTTCTACGCTTACGTTCATTGTTACCCCGACCAAGACATATCACGTTTCTGTCTTTGAAAGCTCTTGTGTCATCAGGAAAGCGTTAAGCAACCCTGACCTATGCAAATATTTCCTGGGAAATTTAACATGAAAATGTTATTTTCATAAAATATGAACTCAGTGAAATGACTTTTAAATTACTTTCTTAATTCTAAAAATTGTTCAACAACATTTCTGGATAACGAGGAGCAAACAAGCCAGGAGCCTTTTGAACTTGCAAGCACAAAACGAGTCTTACTATTGTCAAAGGATTCAGGGATTGTAACTATACTGAAAAGTTATGATGAAACTTGGAAATTGTACAATTAAGGCCCTAAAGCTTTTAATTGAAAGAGAATGACAGAAGTAAAAAAAATGTAAAAAGAAGAGCAGAAAGGAGAGAAAACAGTGGCGGTATTTCCGTATTGCCGTGCAAGAGAATCGCCGTAATTCTCTGGATCTCCACCCCGACAGAATAGGATGGCAGTTTTCATTAGTACTCATCGCGTTCGACAAACATTAATTAAAGCGTAGATTAAACTTCCTTTTTCCTGGAAAAGAAACTCTTAAAAAATAATTTGTACTCTTTTATGTATTATACATTTTATGCTGTTTTTTAAATGAAAATACTTCTGAAAAATAATAAACTGTTAAAAATCTTATTAATTTTAATAGACTCTAATATACAAGTGGTAAATTAGAATTTAATCAAAAGATTTGTATATTATGAAAAATTAATATACGTTCATATTAAGTTTAATTTAAAGAATTTGAAATCTTTCTGTGGAAAAAGAGACGCTTTCGACTTAGACAGTGGCAAAAATTTCGAACTCAACCACCTAATTAAATTTAATAAATGTTCAATCAAAATGTATTAAAATTATCAAATATTATTAAAATATGTACACATGTGTATTAAAATTTAAATAAAAGGTGGTATTTTTTAAGCTGGAAATATTTCAAATTTACACCCAGAAAACAATTTCTTTGATATACAGTAAAAGAAAAAATTTATTTGATTTAAAGAAAGCTTTGTTGATTCAAAAAAATTTTCCTTAATGTAAACAAATCTATTTCTTTGGATAAAAGTGAATTTTTTTTAATTAACAAAACTGTTTCTTTAACATAAAGCAAATCTCTGAATAATAAAAAATTTCTTTGCTATAAAGCAAATTCAAAATGACATTGCTTTAGAATAAATACCTAAATAACTTGAAGAAGTTAACAGTTTTGGATTTATTCTTAAACAATGTCATTTTGAATTTGTTTTATACCAAATAAATATTTACTGACACATATTTGAGCAAAAATTGTTTATTTTCTTCCAACTTCTTTTGTAAAAATGTTTTTTTATTATTCAGAAATTTACTTTATGTATAAGAAATATTTACTTTGAAGTAATTTCAAAGTTATTTTTATCAACTTGTAGAAAAAGAATGTTAATTACTTGAATTTTTTATCAAAGAAATCCTATGTTAGCAACTTTTTTCTGTATTTTTTATGCACAAAATAAATAACTGATGAGGGCTCCGATCAGAGCCAAAACGTCTGATTATGTAAAACTTTGAGTTTTTATTAACCTTTGACTCTAAAGCCAACTATCAACGTCAACATATATTCATATTCTGGACTTGCATTGACTTTTAGTTAATAATTGAAGTTATATGTTGATGTTAATAGTTGGCTTTTATGGTCCCAGGTTAATAAAAAATCAAAGTTTTACATAATCAGACATTCCGGCTCTGATCTGACTTTCGTGTTTAGTCGGCCAAAATACATACAAAAATCATATTAAGATGTGGTAGGCAAAAAAAAAAAAAATTTAATTTTGTAAACTAATGTTACTAATTAAGCGTCAATGCAATTCCAGAATATGAATATCTTAAATTTAATATATGTTACTGAAAAAAACTTCCATTAAATGCAATGGAAGTTTTACAAAAATTTCTAAAAGTGTATACACTTCTGTTTTCACATCCATTTTGTTTTTTTTACTTTATTCTTTCTTAACAGAAAGTCAAAAGAAAATCTGTCATATATTTTTCTTTTTATTGCCAAAGAATGATTGGGAAACCATAAGGCAAAGGAATAGAAGTTTGCCACCTGATATCGCAGAAATTCAGACGTTATAGGTTTTCTGCAAGCCGCGAGAAACGAGAGAATAGGATTGAGGAATAACCGAGACTTTCAGGATGTTTGCTCGAGATCTGTTGCTACTGCTTCACTGCTTGGCTGACCATCGATTCTCCACTCGTTCCCCACCTTCATCCTCCTCAAGTATAGCCCTTTGGGATTAGCTCTTAGGAACATTGATTGAAATATGTTTTGCCACTGTTTACCGTCGCCTCTACGGCTGAAGATTTATCCCGGCGGCCGTTATTACGATAGGTTTGGGATATAATGCTGAAAGGAAATAGATGTGGGGGTGATGCGGACTAGCCAATCACGATCTTTAGTGAGGCAAGGATTCCATCTCGATCCCACATTGTGGCCAAGTGGTGGCTTACCAGCTCAAGAGGATGGGAATTCAGAGCCAAGGGTGGCTCTTTTCATGTCCAGGGATCAACTTCTCGCAAATAATCGACGGGAATCAGTTCTCCCAACAACAATAGATTGACCTTCTATTAGTAGCTTTCAGGAAACATTCTCAAGAATAAAGCATTGTTTGAGTGCCATTTTGGACCTTAGGGGTCAAGACTCATTGGTTTCACTAAAAAACCTTTCTTTTCTCCTGGAAATTTAATTTTTCCTTTTTTATTATTATTTCGAGTGAAGGTAGTAAGTTTTAGATTTTGAAAAGATAATTCTGTCAGTAGAAAGCTGAAATTATGTGTTGAAGTACGTCAGATTTGTTACGTTTTATTTGCCGCTTCAAGGCTTGACCGCTTCTGGAATCCAGTATACACATTCCAAGAAATTCTCGGAATCCCTTTAAATCCCTTGAAATAGCACGAGATCCTTTCAAACCTCATGAAACTCCTTTAAAGTCCGTGAAATTTCATATTCTCATTTCAAAGGGATGACATGATAAAATACTTTTTTCACGCCTGCGAATATTAATAAAGTTATATTCGTCTAGAAACTTTTTTATAAATAAACGGAAGTTAGATAAAGTATTTTTTTTTCAATTAAAACTTGAAGCAAAATTATTAAGGAAGAATTTTACTATTTATGGTATTTTTTTCTTAATGAAAAGTTTCAGAATTACCCATTTCAAGTTTTTAGCACTGATGGTGACAAAGACGAGGGCAAAAGTATTGCTAGAGTTTCGCGACGGAACGGGAGTCGTGTCGGCGCATCCGCCATGAGAAAATATCGTTTCAAAAGATACCCCCGAGGGGCCTAGCCACCCCCAACCCTCCGTCATACCCCGTTATTCTCAGAGGGGTCTATCGACTCGTTCGCGCGGAATTCAATTGTTTTATTATACGATCTCTTTCGAAGTTCTCTAGTTCCTTTTCCGTACTGTCGTTTACGCGCCATGGTGTTTTTCGTAGACTGGGAAAAAAAAGGAAAATTATACAACAAGCGCCTTTCTACACTCGCCATTCTTTTTTATGAAATCCGCATCAAAGGCAAACAAGTTTCATGATATGAGATGACGTCAACAAGTAGAGACAGTGGCTTTTCATTCCATGAAAATTTGTTCGGATGATGGTATGCATTTTTATGGTAGAAATTCTAGAAATAAAATATTCAGGATTCAATAAAAAGAGTTTCATTTCACAATTCTTAAAATTTAGTTGTTCTATTCCTACAATATCAAATTCCACGTTCATTCTTCAGTTTTACAATATTTGTATCTTGAAATATTATAATTTTCGAATTTTATATACTTACTAACTTTCAAATTTTCTAGTTAGTAAACTTAATATTCCTGTATGAAAGTTTTCAATTTTCCTTCTAGAGTTTGGAAATGAGAAAATATGTAAAATGCAAAGTTTTAAAATTAAAAAGTTAGGAAAATTGATAGTGTAGAAAATGAAAAAATTGTTGAATTAGATCATGTAAAATTTAAATACAAAAGGATCACTGGATATTAAATTCAACAAAATTTTATCTTTAAAACTTCAAGAAGGTTTTATCAGCAATTATTTTGATTTAAACGTTTTAAATACAAATTTAAAGTTTATCTACTTTAAACTTTACATTAAATCATTTTTCACAATATTTTAGCAGAAGGACTGTAGGTGGCAATTACAATATTAGTTATTAGTTCAGGATTTACACGCAACTCCTTTCCGAATAGGCTACCAGGCTAGATATTAAGAACCGGAAGTGAAGGGCTCACAGTGTCTTCCGTTGCCGAAGATCCACTTCCGGCCCGGAGGGAATGAAACTTTGTTTCCTCGAGATAATATGACGATCGCTGGTACTACCACCAATGAAAATCATTTCTGCAACACTAGTTTTCCTTTCCTCTTCATCGCTTATTCTCTTCTAACTTACGACGATCTTAGCTTTTGTCGTCAAAAGCTAGTTGGTATATCGTGCTTCCTCCCTTTCTTCAGTCGACGAAAGATCCCGCTATGTGAAAGTCTATCTAATTACACGATAACTTGAATGAAAATGGTAACGATCTAACGGCATTCGATCAGTACATCAATACCCGATGTAATCGATTACCATCGACGCTCGATTTAAATATATATACAAGCTCTTTCGATAAGCTAGAAGTGTCAGTTGAAGTAAAACGAAGGTAATTTATATGCTTGCACGTGTTTCATCTTCTTGTCTCACATAGCTCTGATGAAATACGAGCATCTAATCGAAGTATTGATGGGATTCACTCTCTAAACATCATATAAATCTCAATTTTCCCCATTAAGGGCATGTGATACTTGAGAAAGGTAGCAAGATCATGTGAACAACTTGGTCCAGGTTCTACATGTTTATGTCCAAAATATATATAGTATATTGTGCAAATAGGGAAAAAAAAAATTATTTTGTGAGTGTGAAGTTTGATGCCCGAGCAGAGGGAGGGTAACAACGACACGAGTAAATAAATGTTTTTCCCGTGTTGCACACGATTTTATTATACTATGAGGTCAGAAAAGGAACTTTATGGCCCGCTAGTAAAAAAAATATTTATATTAAAAAATTTGTGTTACCGGTATTTCTACTTTGAAAGACATAAGTGGCCTTTCCGGAAAGGCCACTTATACCTTCCAAAATACATAAAATATTGTTTTCAAAATTTGGAAAATTGTAGAAAAAATAAAAACAGAAGCAGATAGACTACTTTGGGTTTTAACCCCTTGTCCTACCATTTAGCTTAAGAAACTTTGAGCCTGAGTGACGCACGGAATTGATTTATATATTTAATAATTTATTTCATACACGCAGAAAAAAGAAAGGCAAAATTTACTAACCAGGAACAGTAAATGATTTTAAGTAAGTGTAACAGTCAAAACTGTTAACATAGCTGAAAATAAATGTCGGAATTACTGAGCGTTTCGTAAATCTCATAGTAAAATCAAAGTAAATCTAACTGTGTCACTTGTGAGTTAAAAATACCTTTATCATATGTATTAAATACAGGATGATAAGTACCGTTCACTGGAACTGAATTACAATACTAGTATAGTACACATTAACGAAAGATCAGTAGATTTTACCGATCTGGTTGTTTCGCTTAACTCGCGCACATGTAACGAAAACATAACCTTCATGTGTAAATCACGTGTGCCGGCAGCGCTGGGTGTAAACAAAGGAATTTCCAACTGCAGTAAGAAAATGGATCATAAAACCTGAATGTTAAAAGTAAGGATAGCATTCAGTAAATTCAAAACATTCATTCTCGGTTTTTCATATAATTCCTTTCAGAATGTCGTCCGAGTGCTTCCGACGTTATCCGAATAGCTTCGTAGACTCGAATCCAAGTCTGGCCAACTCAGTAGTGGCTTATAAGCGATATTTATTTCGGAATATGGCAAGCGAGAATAGCCGAGAGGCTTCAGGCGTTAGGAATGCGTTTAGTTAATGTAGATATAGGTAGAGTTAGAGGGTTCGAACCCAAAAGCGATTCTGAAATTTAATTTCAAGCGTATGCGATCATAAATAGTGTAGTATTGTGTACTTAAATATGTAAACATGAATGAGGTATGATAATAATATTTGTGTATGTGTTCCCACTGAAACCTCCCCTCTTCTGAGTGCCAAAGCTCTCCCCTCTATCTTTCTTTTGTTTTGCACGCGTTAAATCTGTTATGTTTCAGTTTATAATCCAAGATATTATCCGATACTATCTTTTTTTTAACATCTACAGTTTATGGTTTTAATAATTTTATATTTATTATTTATTAATTTTTCTCAGTGTGTAAAGAAAGTAGCCAAAACAAAAAAACTGTGTTATCCGAAACGAATATGCTACTTTCACTAAGAAAAATCGGTAAAGCTACTGTCTTATAAGTAATTCTGACATTCGACAAACGTAAAGAGCACTAACATTTCGGTAAACTATACCGTTACAGTAAGTTACATTCTCTTACACGCTATGGAAATGTAACAGAACAATAAGCATTTGTAGCATCTAGAAACAGTGTAGGATAGCAATTGGCTCGGTGAAATTTACTGATCCGTAAGTCAGTACCACTTATGTATTCGTATTTGTAACTACCAAATCTGATAACAGTTACTTGTTCAGCCTAGTAACATTCAGTTAACTGACCAGTTGTCCATATAAGTACTTGGAAATTAAGTAAAATTTACCGGATTTTCAGTATATTATACGGAACTTTTTTCTGCGTGTACGACGTTATTCTTGTGGAATACAAATGGACGTAAACTAAAAACTTTTAAACAATAATTTTATTTGGCATGAAATTCTAATCGCAAGTTCGACTCGCGATGCTCATATTTGGTTCGAAATTTTGATCACGAGTCCATCTTGTCAAAGTACGGCAAGGGGTTAATAATGAAAACAAAAATTCCGATATATTTTGCTTAAATTGAACTTTTTTCATTTTCGAAAACAAAAGTAGTCTATCTTCGTCCGTTTCTATCTTCCCTACTATTTCTCGAATTTCGAAAACAAAATTTCATCTATTTTGGACACAAACATGTAGAAAGCTAGGATCAATCAAATTTGCTAATTTCTTAAGTATCACATGCCCTTAAGGTAGTTCGTCCACAAAAATTAGGCCTCAAGCAAAAATAGATAATTTTGGTTTCAAGAATAGCAATATTATTATTCAAGAGATTATTTAAAAGAGGAAAGATTATTTTCCAAGAAAAAAATTTAGAACACAAAAAAATAATTTGATTAAAACATTTTGTTTTTGCCCAAATTACTTTTCTTATTGCTTTGAGCCAAATTTTTAAAAATAATGCGATTCTAACAAATCACGGACCATTTTTTAGGAAGAAGATCATTTACAACTTGACTATTTCCAATTTTTTTAAATAATTTTTTTATTGACTGCAACCATTATAAAACATTTTTCCAAAACAAGATTTTTTTGAACAAATTACTAAATTTGATAATAATTGATATTTTTTCAAAAATTGGGAACGATCAAGTTGTAGAGAATCTTTTCCCTAAAAAATGATCCGTGATTTATTAGAATCGCATTATTTATAAAAATTTGGCTCGAAGCAATAAGAAAATAAGTTCAGGCAAAAATAAAAATAATATTACTTTTATTGAAAGCAAAATTATCTATTTTTGCCTGAGGCCTACTTTTTGTAGACGAACTACTTTAAAAGACGGTTCTGATTTATTTATATTTATTCTATTTATGGCAAATAGTAATGATTAAACAATTCTTTAAAATGTAAATATGTGATATGAGTAGTTCACTCATTTTCAAGACCAGATGAATCATCGCATTTTCCTTCTCTCCCCCATTTTTTTCAATCATAATCTTCAAATCTTCGCATCAGTGAGATTCTGCGAGACTAAAAATCCCATTTCTTCTTGATTGCTCACAGAATATCTCGAAAGAAGCTCGAAACTTTTACATCATCCTCCCCGCCCTCCATAATTTGCACCACAAGTAACTGGAGCTACACCTCGAGTCGGAAATTATTTTCATTGCCCCCGGCGTGAATATCAGTTGGCGAAATCAAGATCCGACATTTTACGTCAGAGATAAAAAAAATAGAGGGAAAAATCTGGCTCGGAAAATTTCGAATGTTCACAACGACAGGAGTAAAACAGTCTAGGAGGAAAAAGCGTGGGCTGAGAAGAGTTCATAGTGAATTCTGTTCTTTTGGGAGAGAGTGATCATTTGTGCTTTTTACGGGACCTGTCGGGAAAAAATGATGAAACTCATTCTGGCTCTCGCGCATGATCGAGGAATGCCGTTTTTCATCAACCGGCGACGGTGGCAATTCGTTTCGGTTTTGCGCTTGTCCGCAAACCGCAGGAAGAACGAAGACAATCTAAGGATGTGCTGCATGCCAACGGGATTCGATGTGGTTCTTACTTATTTACAAAATGTTAATTGCACAAAAACCATTCTTAGTGACCGATAACATCCAGAGTTTGTAACTAACTTCAAATGTATTCATATTGTCTGAAGTAAAAAATTGCAACATTTGTTATTGTATGTGATAAACATTCATTTTTACGTTTAGCGAGAATATTGTCATTATGGAAATATTGATATCAAAAATGATATATTTCCTCAAATACTGGGAACATTTCTGATTACATTGTATAATCAATTTTTCTACTAAAGAAAGGAAAGTTTACTCACAAATTATTAAGTAAATTAGGGATAGTTTTTACAGTCTATATATCTGCCTAAACATCTGTACATTTTATTAAATCCTTAAAGAATTCTATAAATAATTTGTAATTTTATAAGAAATTGTGTGAATCATGAAATCTATAACTATCATCAAAACGTTTCTTAAGCGGATCCGCCATCTTTAATATTCTTATTTTTTGAGTTTATACCTTCTATATAAAATTTTTTTTAATGTTTAGTACCTTCATTTAGAAAGCTTTTGGGTTTTTTTTTAAATTCTAGCACCTTTATGTATTTTTAAACTAAAAATTTTGAGTTTTTTTTGACATTTTTTGACTTTAAATAACTTTTTTTGTTTTGAACCAATTCTTATGATTCTTCTTTTATTTTGTACCTTAAAATGGGTTAGGATATTTATTTTATTTGTAACTTTTTTTCAGTAATGTTACCTTATTTTCCATACCCAAAAAGTTGTTACACATTGTGAAGAACAAAATAAAGAAAGATAAATGCCAATTGGTTAAGAAACAAAAAAAGTAACTTTTTGATGATAAAGTTATATTAATAGATTATTTATTTTATTAATTATTATTAGTTTTAATTGTTGAAATTAAATAATCCAAATTAATAAATTTTATTATAATTATTAATATTTATATATTTAAAGAATTTGAAAATCTTGCAGTGAAAAAAATTTCAAACTCACCTCATTAATTTGAAATTAATATTTATTATTATTATTTCATTAATTATTATTATAATAGATTTCATGATTAACACTATTTCTTATAAAATTACAAATTATTTATAGAATTCTTCAAAGATTTTATAAAATGTACAGATGTTGAGGCAGGTATAAAAAAAATCCCTAATTTTCTTAATAATTTTTGGGTAAACTTTCCTGTTTTTAGTAGCAAAGTTGATTTTACATTGTAATCAGAAATGTTCCCAGTATTTAAGAAAAGATGTAATTTTTTATGTCAATATTTCTATACTAACAATATTCTCGCAAAACGTAAAAACGAATGTTCATCACATGCAATAACAAATGTTGCAATTTTTTACTTCAGACAATATGAATACATTTGAAGTTAGTTACAAACTCTGGATGTAATAGGCCACTAAAAATGGTTTCTCATGCAATTGGTTAAAAAACAAAAAAGTTATTTAAAGCCAAAAAATGTCAAAAAAATGCTGAAAAAACTAAAAAAATTTAGTGTAAAAATACATAAAGATGCTGGAATTTTTTAAAAAACAAACTAAAACCTTACTATTTAAGGGTATTAAACATAAAAAAATGTATATGGAGGGTCTAAATAGAAAAATAAAAATATTAAGAGTGGCGGATCCCCTTAAGATTCTATATAAACTGGAAGAAGTTTTTGGGAAATTTTCATAACATGTTTGAGATGCAATATAAACATAAATATGTGTAATTTTTCCAAATAATGAAAATATTTCTAGTCAAGCCTGAAATCAAGTTATCTAACCCAAAATCGGGAATTTTGCCTACAACGTTTTAGGGAAAATTCTAGATAATTTCCATACTGATGTCTAGAAAAAGTAGAATTTCTATAGAGACTTTATGCTTTGGATAAATTCTTCGTAATGCTTTAATCTGAATATCCGCAATGAAAGAAAGTGATGAAATTAATCAAATGGATTATACAACTGAAAGCGAATGAAAATTCCAAATTGATTGGTTGATACCCAACGCCAGTAGAGCAGATCGATCGATATCCAAATGCAAAACGTGTCCAGTTTCTACTATTACTTTGCAAAAGAGACAGCAGTCTGTCTCGATGGTAATAGTATGATTTGCATTCGCAGCAATTCCCGTCTCAAGAGAAAATACATTCCGAATTCTCTCTTTGAGTCTAGAAAATTTGCCATGGTATTCCTTTGTGTCTTGGTCGGTCTTATTAAGACCATGCCAAGCTCGATGCTCCAGATCATCAAAGATGATGCCTCAAAGTTGCACCAGCAAAATCTTGATGGTAACTTTATCCATATTCGCCAACATACGATCGTCTCAAGCTAAAGGAAAGGACAGAAACGGAAGTTGCCGCGGAAACTACGCCGAGCCATGAATCACGTGTGGTTGGCCAGTTACTAATCCACGTTCTCGCGTTTAATTATAGTCGACATCACGATATAATTAAACTAAATTTAGTCGCTGGTTATTTCCAACTTGAGACTTTCACGTAGAAACTCCCTCGAATGAGAAGATCAAAAAGTCAACTGCCTGCGGTTTCAACGGGGAAGTTTATTTCTGCGGATTTTGTTTAGATTTAATCGGATTCAAACACAAAATCCAGACTCACAATTTGTTTTTGTTGCCAAGTTTCTGAAATTTAGAATCCTCGTGCTATAATTTCATTAAATTAGTAGAGCCACTAAAATTTTAATGGGTTAAAAAATAAAGAAAATTTTTGACAAGGTTATTTTAAAATTAGAGGCGAAGCGTGTTAATCAAAAATTGAAGAAAATCAAGTATCAGGTGCGTGCAGGATCGTAAAAAGGTAGTTAAACTTTAGGGCATAAATAAGATGTGACTTTGATAGCGGATGGCAGTCTAATCCAGGTTTAGAACGGGGTTCCTGACCCGCCCATGTAATTGATTTCGTTACTACTCTCTTTACTTACGTGCGACGAGCGTCGTTAACTCACATCTTATATACGTTCTTGAGCCTCCAATGCATCGTTGGACATCTTTACGGTCGCGACGACGCCATTACCGTGTGAACAAATTCTCAGCTCTCTTTTTCAAGAGACGTCCGTCCTTCAGTCTCCATTTCAGCATTATAGTGGTGTAAATACAACATATGTGTTTACACGACACTAAACCGTGTGGTTTGCAAAGTAAAAGCCTAAGTACGCGAGCCAATACGCCACCGACGACAAAGTGTGCCATCGTCGCCAACATTACCGTCCAAATGGCGCCTCTAAAGAAGTGATGAAACTCGACTTAAAACTAGTTTATGAATACTTGAATTTTATTAATCGTATAGCTGAGAAATTTTAGACAGACAAGATAACACATCACTCAATAAGTTTCCGGTCTAACTAAGAAAAAGACAGTTTTTTCGAGAAATTCGACTTTATTCATCAACATAGTTTCCGTTAAGTTTTTCCTTCATATATAAATATATTCATTTCAATGCTTCTTTGACTTTTCGATGCCTTTTTTGTATAATGATTCGTCTTTGCTCTCAAAATAGGACTCAGTTTCGGCAATCACTTCTTCATTGGAGCCGTATCTCTTTCCCTGGAGCATTTTTTTCAGGTCAGAAAAGAGCCATTAGTGGCTCTACATACCAGGTGTACAAGTATGAAACCGGTAATGACATCTATGTGTCGCTAGGTAAAACTATACGCTCTGTCAAACCAAATCATTGACGCCATTTCTTCGCATTGAGTTCTGTCAACAATATTCAGTTCATAAACAATCAAGTTTCATACAACAACTAATTTTTTTTCGCTAGTAAAAATGTCGATTTTTGTGCCTTCAAACTACGATTTGCGGACATCATTGATTTTCTGATACCAATTGAAGAAATCTGCTTTGGAAGCCCATCGAATGCTTGTGGAAGTTTACGGCCAGCATGTTCTAGGCAAAACACAGTGTTTCGAGTGGTTTAAAAAATTCAAAAGTGGTAATTTTGATGTGAGAAACGAAGATCGTGGAAAACCACCAAAAAAGTTCGAAGATTGGGATCAGAAGGGTGTTATCTGGTTTGACCTTCTGAAACCAGGTGAAACAGTTACTGGTCAACGCTACCAACAACAATTTGCCGATTTGAATCGTGCTTTGCGCCAAAAACGTCCAGAATCTCAAAGTAGGCAACACAAAGTGATTTTTCTTGATGACAATGCACCAGCACATCGAACAAAAAAGACTCGGGAATTGGTAAATTCGTACAGCTGGGAAGCCCTCCCCCATGCGGCTTATTCCCCAGACTTGGCTCCATCTGACTATCACTTATTTTCATCAATGGGGCACGAACTTGCTGAACAGCGCTTCGATTCGTACGAAAATGTGAAAAAATGGCTCGATGACTGGTTTGACTCAAAAAACGAACAATTTTTTTGGCGAGGCATACACAAATTGCCAGAGAGATGGGAAAAATGTGTGGCTAGCAATGGCCATTACTTTGAAGATTGAATGTATAACCATTTATATTAAATAAACGTGTATTTTCTCAAAAAAATTACCGGTTTCATACTTGTACACCTGGTAGCGTAACTTATAATAGTAATTGTCTCTTAATGCTCCACCCAAACATGTGCCTTTGAATTTATTTAGAATAGGCAGTTTTTTATTCTGTTCAGTCAACAGCAATTGTCTTGATTGTAGGCCCAGCTTAGGACAACCTCGTTCACTGAAACTTCACTATTAGTCGTTGTCGTTCTGACCTAGGGCCCTTTCTTTATAACTTCACATTTAATGTATTTTTGACCGAGGATCAACCTCTTAAAACTCAGATTCGGGCATTTTCCAAATTTTGTAACGTCAAACAAGGGACTGTATTGGCATTTCCCACTTCTTCTTATTCTGACCAATTATTGTACTTTCATCACTCTCCACTCTTATTTTGACCCTCAAGTTTTCTCGGTCGACAACGAACAGAAGGGGCAAGAGTTAGTATACAAAAAATCTGACGACAAGACAGCTTGGTCCGCAGACACATTCAAATAATTTTATTCTATCTCCTCCGTGAATCCTCACAATGTATATTTAAGTGTAGTACCTCGAAAACATATATGTAATTCAACACGTACATATTTATTTGTTCTCAACCCCGCTACATTTAAAACATAATCCAAAACACGAAGCTTCATTCAATTTGACCATCGTTTTCATGAATTTGTGGCATGGTGTATTGTCTTGGTGGAACAGCACTTTTTTCTTTTGCATGTGAGGACGTTTTTTCTTGATTTCTGCGCTCAATCGATCCAGTAATGCCATGCAATAGTTGCTGTTAATGGTTTTACCCTTCTTAAGATAGTCAATAAACAAAATACTATGTGCGTCCCAAAATACGGTTGCCATAATCTTGCCAGCCCATAGTTGAGTTTTTCGTCGCTTTGGAAGGCTTTCACTAGCTGTTGTCCACTCAGCTGACGATCTTTATGTTTCAGGTGTGTAGTGGTGGATCCATGTTTCGTCCATTGTCACATACCGATGCAGAAAATCTTTTTTACCTGGCTTGAATAGCTCAAAACAGCGCTCTGAATCCTCGACGCGTTGTTGTTTTTGGTCGGGTGTGAGCAAACGCGGCACCCGCTTCGAAAACTACTTACGCATCCCTAAAGATTCGTGCAAAATTGTGAACATACTACCTTCATTAAACCTGAACCCGTATCACCACTAACCCGGATTCCTCTCAGCGTCCAAACAAAAGCACAATTAAAAACTTCAAGGACTCGAAACTAATCGAATCCTCAAAACACAAAAAACACAACTAAATTTGGACCAAAATCACCACACCGCAATAGAACCATTAGAAAACAAACCGTGAGAAAAAAAACCTCTTTCTTTCGTCCTCTTTTGGTTTTATTACCCACCGCCATTTACATAAATAAAAATTTTAATTTGGTTGTGTTTTTTGTGTTTTGAGGATTCGATTAATTTCGAGTCCTTGAAGTTTTTAAACACTACCTTCTGATATCTTTAAGGTGTTAACTATCTCATGCAACTTTAATTTAAGATCGCCCAAAAATATTTTGTGGACTTTTGTTATGCTTGCCGGAACAACTGCTGATTTTAGGCGAACAGAGCCTTCAGCGTCATCGGTGTTTGTAAAGGGTTTCCCAATAGGGGTGATATGATTTTGAATGTCCCTATCGGGCTCATTTGAACTGAAATTTTTGACGTCTGCTGTCAGTTGTGATCAGTAAGGTTTGCCATTTAATCATGAGTAGTTTCACGCTTCCACAACGTTTGGAAATTGTCCAATTATTTTATCAAAATTCGAGAAGTTTTGTCGGTGTTCAAAGAGCATATCGTGCAAAATATGGTCGTCATTCTGCTCCATCCGCGCTCTCAATTCGTCGAATAATCGATAAGTTGGAGAGTGAATTTACTCTATTGGATACTAAGCCTAAAAATCGTATGCGTACCGCACGTTCTACACAGAATATAGCCGCCGTACCGTGAATTGTCCGTGCCACGCCGATCTCAGGAATTGGGCCTGTCCAGGATGACTACCTGGCGTATTTTGCGATTGGATCTTGGCCTGAATCCCTATAAGATGATTCTGGCCCAAGAACTGAAGCCTAATGACCATCGTTTGCGTCGGGAGTTCGCGGATTGGGCTCTGGAATCAATTGAAAATCATCCCAATTTTCATCAAAAAATCATCTTTTCTGATGAGGCGCATTTTTGGCTCAAGTCTCGGGGGACATTTGGCCGATATATTCTTTAAATCATAAATGGCATAGAATATCCAATATAATAAAAAAGATTTCGATCAATTCCGAATGAATATTCAGTGTACAAAGTTCCCATAAAGCTTATCAAGCCACTGCTTTGCTTCAACTGTATTTTTTCCTATGGAAAAACAATGTTTGATTAACACTCGAAACTCTTTTTTATCCATTGTTTTAAAAATGGCAAAAGTTGCTTCACCAAAACCTCTGTAACTTCTGAACTAGTCGTCAGATTGTCATGAAATTTTGACACTTAACTAATCTAACACTAACTAAATCATAGATTTACCAACAGTGATGCTATCTATATGTCAGACCGGAAACTTATTGAGTGATGTGTTATATTAAATATATGACAATATAAAGTGGTAGGCTACCAGTTGCAATCTCGCAAAAAGTCAAGAGCTATCGACGTCTCCATTTTCCATTCAAGATTCCACGCACTCACAATCTTGATTTCATTCGGCACGTGGTAGAACGCGAGCACATTTTTTGCTAACTCAGCGAAGTGTTTTCTCGTGGTGTATGACTCGCAAGTCATGAGTTTTTTATCGAGGAAACCTAAAAAAGAGAAAGGGTCGGAGTGAATTGCACGGCAGGTAGTGCACGTGAACATGTCGAGGATAAGAAAGTACGCGTATTCCTTGACACCAGCCTGAGGATATTAAATAAAGAGTCCCCTTCGTCTCTTGGGATGCCCCGAGCCACGTTTCCCCCATTACCGTTTCCATCCCGTAGGATACGCTTCTTCGAACGTATCCAGCCAAAACTACGTATTAGGGCTCCATTCATGCCAAGTTACCCAATATTTAGTCCTATATTACACAAACCATACCATAGTAGCATAGTCAACTCTGTATCCGCTCAAGTATGTACTACCTGATATATTCAACCCCCTGCGGGGATTTAGGGTATCACGATTTTAATAATGTTTAAGTTTGTCCGCCTATCGCCTATTGTCTCCTGTACAAAGTCCTTCAATTATGAATTTCCAGTTTCTGGCGGACTTTTATTCTTTATGATATTTTTTACACCCTTTCTGCAAACAATACAAAGTGTATTAATTTGTGAAATCAAAGTTGCCTCGATTGGGAAATGAGTTTGAATTTTTTATATTGACTTTAGTTTTTAAATAACTAAAAGCAGTATAAGTTGTATTGAACCCTAGGAAATCACTTTAAGCACACCTTTTGTTCTGGTCGAATAGCGAAAACTTCCATTTTCACTTACAAATGAAATTTAACACATAGAGTATTCATTTCTTGTGATACACTTTTTAAAACTATAGTTACTTTTAAAATTGTCTAATTAGTGCCCCCGTTTTTTTTGAATTTTCTAGAGATTAATAAATATCACTGATGAGGGCTGCGATCTGAGCCGAAACGTCTGATTGAATCGACTTAATGTTTTTCGGTCCCTAAAGCCAATTTTTCTAATAACGTGCCATTTTTTTAAATAAGAGTACCTTTTTATAACTTGATTAAAATCGACTGTCTCGCCCTATTTGGTCCGGATATCCAATTCTTCGTTAGTGCTCACTATTTTTTCTTGAGATTTGTATTTATCAGGGGCAGTCACTTTTCAAAAACTCTGAAATATCTCATTTTCAAAGTCACTACTATCTCAGTGTTTAAGAGGATCAGCTGCCTATAATATTTTAATTTTTTGTGTTTAGACCTTCCATATAACTTTTTTTATCTTAATACCTTTCTTTAGAAAGGTTTTGTGGTTTTTCAAAAATTCCAGCACCTTTATGTGATTTCAAACTAAAAAGTTTTAGTTTTTCTTGGGCATTTTTTGACTTTAAATGACTTTTTTGTTTCTTAACCAATTGTCATAATTCTTTTTTTATTTTGTTCCTTACAATGTGTAGCAACGTTTTGGCTATGAAAAACAAGGTAACATGACTGAGAAAAGGTTGCAAATAAAAAAAAAATAAAAAAAGTATTCCAAAATTTTATTTTATTTTTAAGAAACCCCGAAACCTTTCTAAATAAAGGTACTAAACATAAAGAAAATTATATGGAAGGTCTAAACTCAGTCAAATAAAAATATTAAAGATGGCGGACCCCCTTAAATTCAATAGTCACACTGAAATTATTTCAATTGCACTAATATAAATGGCTCGGGAGTTTAAGGCATTCGGTTGTAGGTTGGTAACGTATAATTGTATTTATAATATATGTTTCTCTGAACAATGCTATTCTTCCATAATTATTTACTAACAATCGGATGGTCAAAATACACATCCCATATTGCTGTATCTATGCCAGCAATAAAGTGAGGTTAAATTAATCATAAATATGGTTGTAACGGCCATTCCTGTCTATCAGTGTGAGCAGTAAATTCATAATGTAGTTTCCTAAAAAGTGGAAAATTAAGAGAAAACTTGATATTATTCAACCGTATTGAAGTGTATTTGCGAAAGGGTTATTGTAAATACCTTATCATTCAAAAATATATAGAATTATTTAAATGAAAACTAGTGAAAAAGACTTTTGTTTCATAAAAATTGAAGTATGTATCTGCCAACGCATCCACTGAATACATTTTATTACTATCATATATTTTATAATTCTTTTTATGTTTAATGTTGCATTTATGTTTTGAACAAAATGGTGTGAGGAAATATATGCTGTAACAAATGAATTCTTCACCCACGTCAGTCAATGTCTAGATGCACGTTATTTTCCACACAAATATATCTCTCTGCTAATGCTTCTCATGAATATTCTACAATAAAAACTTTTACATAATATCTCATTTTAAAATGATTATAGTGCTACATTAGATTAACTAAAATGCCAAGTATGAATTTATTAAGAATTCAAAGTTAAGTATATGTTTTACGGATACAAGAAACAAATCCTTTTCTTCCCATATAAAATGAACTGTTTGGCCAATCTTTCAGTGAAGAATATAAAGTGACTTTTTTTATCCATTGCAGTATACATTTGCTTCTGTTTCATGCACATTCGTCTCCTGAGATCTTTTCTAAAGCATGAATTCCTGCAAAGTTTCAGAGCGGACCATTTTTATTTGAGAATATTTTCGCAGTCTCGTTTAATTTTCATTTTGCACAAAATCTACAGTTTATTTTCCTCTAAAAAGAAAGAGCAGGTTACGTAAACTGTCTAAAAAACTGCCGTTTGACGTCATCTCATTTGGGTCAGGCTTTTCAAAACTGGAATAAGCATAACATGGCTTCCGCGTTCCCCTTTTCTACGAAAGATGCATCTCAAGTGTGTAGGGTCAGAAGTAATTCTTTGCGAATTATAAAAGCCGTGCAACAACGTCAAAGGCTACGCTACCAGTAATTGGTTCGGAGTACCTTTTGCGTAGGTAAATTGTATTAATAAATTGCAAAGAATAATGTTTCTCATTATTCACAAGAGACAGGGGTAAGGTAATTAATTTATAAGTCTTGGTCATTATTGTCGGGCTAGGAAGAGGGAACGAGAGAGAGAGAAAGAGAAGGAGATTGATGTTAAGCTGAAGATACATTTATTTTGTATACAATCGAGGTTGAATGGAAATGAACGATATCTAGGCCGCTTATACATTGCTCCAGTCACGCGATTATTTCAAATATTCATACTTCATCGAGTACCAGCTGTATCTCTATTGAAAAAAGTAAACGAATGATAGACGCAACGTCTATTAAACACGAAAGATTGCTGTCGCTCTTTAATTTCACTTAAGCCTGATCAACCCGATCAAAGCGGATGATAGTTAAATAACGACAAATGAACAGTGTCGTAAAAAAAGTCCCATTAGTTTTCATCAGCCATGTTGCTACTTGATCGATTTTCGGAATTATAGGACATCTGATCCCATTTTATCAAAATGACCAAACTACTTTTTTTAGATTATTAATTTCTTATGTATAAAAGGCTTTCTAACTTCTTAAAAAGTTATATTTATATTTTTGGCATTTTTTCTTCTCTGTACCAACTACCTTAAGGCCATGGATCAACCAGATCACGTAACCAAATTCCTGTAAAAGTTCGTGTGAGATAACATTTTTATTTTAAAAAATATCTTCCTGAAACTTTGGGAAATAGCAAAAAACATGATAAAGTCAGTCAGTCAACTTTGAGTGAAAATTTTGCAATCAATTTTATGGTTAACTATAATTGTCGATAAGTTATCGGATTTTTTTCAAAAATTTTACTAAAAATAAGTCAACAGACATGCTTTATTGTCTTTTATTCCGTTTCCAAAATTTTCAGAAAGGGGCCGTTCACATAATACGTCACACAGTTTATGGGAGGGGGGGTCTGCAAATTGTGACGTGGTGTGACATGTTGGGAGGGGGGTCTGCCCTCTGCGTTACGTTACACATTAAATGTGTACCCACGAAATTTGAAAAAAAGTTCTGAAAAGATTATCTACAATAATAATTAATAGCTTCTTCTTTTACTGAATTTTGTACGCGTTAACGAAAAATGTTTTATAAATTTAAGAGGTGTGACGTGACATCGAAAGGGGGGGGGGGGCTGAGGTTTGCGACCATGTGTGACATGGGGGTCGGGGGGGTAAAAAATAGCTAAAAATCGCGTGACGTATTATGTGAACGGCCCCATAGATATTTTGTGAATCGAAAAAGTTATCTTATATGAACGAATTAATGTTTAATTTTGTCTCGTGGTGTAATTGATGTATGGACTTAACCCGGGATAAAATTTTCAAGTATACGGTTAGTCTACCGAGTCTCCCGAGTATACGAAACAGTATACCTCTGTGCCAAAAGGTAGACTCCCGTATACTCCGGGAAAATACGGAAAGTCTACTAACGGTATACTCCGGTATACTAACGAAATGTTTAGTATACGGTTGGTATACTTTAGAATACTCCACGAAAGGTACGGAAAGTCTACCAACGGTATACTCCAGTATACTAACAGAATGTTTGGTATACGGTTGGTATATTTTAAAATACTTCCATAAAAAGTGCTGAAAGTTTACCAATGGTATATTTTCAGTGTACTCATCCACTCATGGCGTAGTCTTGCGTTGTGTAATGCACCTAAAAAAAATTTTTCGACCAGAATTTCATTAAATTGTTTTTATTTCTGTTTAAAAATTTTAAAAAGTACATTTACTGCTTCATATATGTATTTTAAGTATATGTTTTATTCTACTACTGATGTGGATAAGAATTTGGTGCTGATGCTTCAAAAGAGTGAAAGGGAAAACTGCAATCATCGTAATTAATAGATATAAAACTACCAACCCAGCTTGGAACTTTTCACGTACTCTGAAAAAAAAATTTTTGGCATTAATCTACACGAACACTGTATAAATTTAATTCGATTTTATAAAAAACACGATCGAGGTACCACATTTTGACAGACTATATGTATTTACAGACAAAAAATGACAGCGTTCTACGCTCTAAAGCTCTTACCACTGCACTGTTGTCTGTTTCTCATTGAAAAGGCGTTTGGGATTTTCCCGGCAATTAGGACTGAAATTGTCATAACCTATTGTGTATATAGAGTTCGGTGCTCAAAGTATACGAGTGGAATATTCCAAGCAATCGTATACTATCGTATACCTTTCTTATACTTTTTGTATACTCCAAGGGATCAATCGGTGTACTTTGGAGACTGGGTAGACTGTTTGGTATATCGTGTAGATTGAGTATACATTTGGTGGACTTTGGGAAACCGTTCAGTATACTTAGGAGATCGCGGAGACTAATTGGTATACTACTGCAGTATACCCTAACTAATTTGGTTGACTGCAGTATCTTTTTGGGTGACCCTTGGGTGACTCTTTGGTATACTTGGGAGACTCCGTATACTCATTCGTATACTTTTTGTATACTCGGGAGACTCCGTATACTCATTCGTATACTGAAAAATTTCATCTCGGGTAAGGCCATCGATTATCTAGATCACGTGTCCAAATTCCTGTAAAAGTTCGTGTAAGATAGCTTTTTTACTTTACAAAATATCTTCCTGAAAATTTGGAAAATACTACAAAACACTATAAAGAACGTCAGTCAACGTTGAATGAAAATTTTACAATAAATTTTACAGTTAACTGTAATTGTCGATAAGTTTCCAAATTTTTTTTTTAATTTTTACTAAAAACAAGTTAACAGCCGTGCTTTATTGTCTTTTGTTACATTTTCAAAATTTTAAGAAAGTAACTATGTAAATTCAAAAATTTATCTTACATTAACGAATAAATATATAATTTAGTCACGTTGTCCTATTAATCCATGGCCTCAATTCAAACTTCTATATTAAAAAAGAATTAGTTTTCATTTTCAATCTATAACAATTAATTTTTTAAATCTCTGAATCAAAATTTCAAATGTCACTTAGAGAAACTTATCGAAAATGATAAAAATAAAATCTTGAAAAATCTCTTGTCAGCCTACATTTCGGTTGCAAAGCGACTTCAGAAACCCTGTATATTTCATTAAAATGGAGTTTATTGTTTGAAGTTGTCAACAGTTGAATTTTATTTGTGAAGCAAAATCTGAATTCATACATATAATTAGTGATTCTAAATTGCGCGAAGTGATGTTCAGGTTGCTTTTATTATGACGGTCTGTAACAAAACGAGGAAGTTGTGGGTGCGAGTCGCGTTGCCTACTTGTAATTCATATACGCCCTTTATAATTAGGATAGCGCGGAACCGAGTTGGGGTTTGGATAACATTTCTACCCCTCTAACTTCGGCCCGATGAACTGTACGAGCAGCACATAATTGGTATTTATGCTCGCGGCTCTTGTGCTCCGTGATTTGTGGCTTAAATTCTGTTAATGAGACGCACGTGTCCATTAATTAAGCGAAATACTGACAAAATTCAGATATCTGGGTCGACTTCTTACTCCAAGATTTATTAAAAATGCTTTGTCACATAAGTGACATCCACGTTACGTTACACGACATTCCTCGAATTCTGCAGCATCCAGACTAAAAGCCATTAAAATTTTTTTTTCGGATTGGTCTGAAGTACATTTTTTTAAGCCGGTATAATTAACCCATTGTTACCCAAGCGAAATCCAGACTAGATAGCACCAAACTAACTATTGGATCACTGTCCAAATGAAAAAAAAATTTACCCGTATTTTTTCTTTTTGCGATTCCAATTGTTTATGCGAAATTATTTAAACAAATTAACAAAAATTTTGCAATTTCAAAAAACTGATAATGCCAATCGATTCTACAGGAAAAAGCAAGTCTAAAACCTCTCTACCATTTTTTTGGCAGATTCTATTTTCTTAGTGTATTATCGTTATAAAATAAAATACTTAGGTTTATCCGGAAATCAAGATTTTATTCGAACCGATTGTACAAGACATTTAAGCATGATTTTTTCTGTGTTCTTTGCAGAGAGAGATTTTACATAGCGAACAATAACTTTCAGTGTATACAGAGCAGTTTTCTGCTTCGTCATTGTTTATAACGATAATACACTGACAAAATAGAATCTGGCAAAAAAATGGTATAGAGGTTTTCGACTTGTTTTTCCCGTAGAATCGATTGGCACTATCAGTTTTTTGAAATTGCGAAATTTTTGTTAATTTGTTTAAATAATTTCGCATAAACGATTAGAATTGCAAAAAGAAAAAATACGGGTAAATTTTTTTTTCATTTGGACAGTGATCCAATAGTTAGTTTGGTGCTATCTAGTCTGGATTTCGCTTGGGAAATAATGGGTTAACATCTTTATTGTCTGAAAAATCCAATCTCAGTTTCATCAGTTTCAATTGGATATTATTTAACGGAGAAACTAAGAGTTTGATTAAATATTTTCTGATTTTACATCTACGTTACTGTTGGAAATTTTGAGACTGCGTGTTTTTTGAACAATTTTTAATATTTAATTTGTGTAACGTTTAAGTGACAAGTTTTTTTTTCGGTATTGAAACAAAAGCTGATGAGATTCTGTGCCTGAAAAGTTTAAGCTAAAATCTAGGAAAAATTTTCCAAAAAAGTGTTGATAGGCTAGATTGGCTAGAAACATACTTCAGAGGTTCATTTTCAAAATAAAATAATATCTTTTAAAAAAATTGACATTTTGCTTTTGTATTAGTTTGTGATCATTAGACACTGAATTATATCAGCTCTCGTGCTCTTAACCTAAAATGAATTTACAATTAGATATTATAAAAATAAGAATACTTTAAAAACTCTTGAAAAAACAGGCACCAGTACCATATCTCCCAATGCTAGGTATACTATATATGCTCGAGTAAATTTATTCCGCAGAAAAATGTCTCTATTTCAATTTTGCCGAAAAAAAGAACCCTTCAGAATGAAAAATGCGGACATAATTCTTTTCGCAGCAATTGACAATTTTTCATATTTTAAGACAATCTGGACGTTTTTGTAATGTTAAAAAAGCAAAAGTCGTGAAGGTCTCGGAAGAGAGAATAGAGTACATTGAGAAACGAATGCTCTTGGTGGGCCATTGTGCGAAGTTAATAAAGAAATATACAAGGTGACCAGCCTCGGCATTTAATATCAATTTGCCGTACTCGGCTCGTTTCTTCCCGAAGCAGAAGTGCGGTGAAGGGTCGGAACCACGACGTCGAGTCGTAGGGTACAAAGAGCCTGGAATAAAAAGGGAAAGTATGAGGGAAAGGACTTTTATAGAAAGCAGGAACACCGTCAGAAAATAGAGGGAATAAAGAGAAGAAAGAACGACAAAAAAGGGGAAAAATCCATGGCGTATGTGTATTAGGGGGTTCTCTCAGAGTGAAATTTTGAGGTTGATTTTCACAGAGACGAAGACGAAATAGCATGCAATGTTACTTTCCCTATATCGAGAACGAAACTGTTAAACAGCTCCTCCTACTGTGCGAACTGTCGATAGACTTTGATCGCCTTCCGGGGGAAAACCCACCCCATAGCAGGTCGCACATAATCAGCAGCTTCGGTGTTTCCTACTCCCCTTTACAAGCCTACCCTTTGTACAAACAAGAAATGTACTCTCAGGGAGAATATTTTAACCTTGGGTTTATAATGTATGAACTTTGGGGTATTCTTGACATTCATTTACGAGAAAGAAAATATTTCTTAAGAAATGAATTTAGTTTCAAGAATAAAATAGGAAATCCCGTCAGAGTAATATGAATACACGTAGAAACTTTTCATAGCAAAATATGTTTTATTTTATAATGATGATTCTAAAAAATATTAGGAATCTAGGGAAAATCTAAGTGCAATGATAGTTATTTCTAGCGGACTGAAAATTTTTGGCAATTAAAATACTAAAGATTCAAAAAATTATATGAAACTTTGGTATAGGTTATAGTCATGTTTGATACAATCTATAGTAAATTATCATATAGATCATCCAAAATTCAATATTTCACTGCGAAAAATTCTCACTATTACACGTTTTACCCTAAATTGATACGTACACGGAAAAAATTTCATAAAAATGTATGTTTTTTTTTTATAATAATAATTTTAAAGTAGTGTAAGTTGTATTGACCCTCAAAATTAATAAAATGGTAAGTTATTGGGAAAATTGGATTTAGGGACCTTCAACACATTAAGTATTCGTTTTTCATGTTACACTTTTTAACACTATAGTTACTAATAACTGGGAATTTTTCGCAGTCAAAATACTAAAGGTTCGAAAAATTATATGAAACTTTAGTATAGGTTACAGTAAAGTTTGATACAATCTATAGTAAATTATCGTATAATTTATCTAAAGTTCAGTATTTTCCTGCGAAAAATTCTCACTATTACACGTTTATCCCTAAATTGAAACTTACACGGAGAATATTTTTATAGTAATATATGTTTTATTTTATATTGATATTAGAAATCTAGGGATTCTTATAGTTATAGTAATGTTTGATACAATCTGTAGTAAATTATCATATAGATCATTCAAAATTCAGTATTTCGCTGCGACAAATTCTCACTATTACACGTTTTTCCTAAATTGAAACGTACACGAAGAAACTTTTTATAGCAATATATGTTTTATTTTATAATGATAATTCTAAGAAATATTAGAAATCTAGGGAAAATTGAGGTGCAATGGTAATTATTTCAAAGCGAACTGGGAATTTTTCGCAGTCAGAATACTAAAGATTCGAAAAATTATATGAAACTTTAGTATAGGTTATAGTAAAGTTTGATACAATCTATGGTAAATTATCGTATAGTTCATCTAAAGTTCAGTATTTCCCTGCGAAAAATGCTCACTATTACACGGTTTTCCCTAAATTGAAACATAGTTTAGTAAAAATTGTAAACTTGGGTTTCTTCATGTATAAGTATTTAATTCCTTTGCAGATTTTAAAAATTTTTATTTCTTAAAAAAAATTTGTTTATGGAAAGATTTTATATCTTTTTTTGTGTACAAACTCAATGAAATATAGCAAAAATGCAAGTTATATGTACATATCTTTTAAAAATAGAAAGAAAGTCTACATATAATTGTATTCTTCATATTTACATTGTTGTCATTGAAGATATACAATATCTATCAAGTGATAT
This sequence comes from Diplolepis rosae, assembly GCA_030998225.1. Taxonomy (NCBI): domain Eukaryota; kingdom Metazoa; phylum Arthropoda; class Insecta; order Hymenoptera; family Diplolepididae; genus Diplolepis; species Diplolepis rosae. Next base: position 6,029,237 of record JAPYXD010000727.1, on the reverse strand, counting down.
TGAATTTTATTGAGTTATGGTGGATTCTGAGATTATATTTATTTATTTGGAACGGGAATTTTGTAAAGGCCAATTTATATTTATAATATAAATTAAATTGATTTCGTGGATTTGAAATTAGTATTTATTCAGAGCTCTTTGTATTCGTAGCCACATGCATAGCAGAGGTCTTTGCAAACTCCAGACTCATTTTCATTATTGGACTGCGCACCAAGGTTCAAAGTGTACTGAAACTTTCAATTACGTTTCAGTAAACCTCAAACAGATATATCGCTACCACAAACTGATTTTCAATCGTTCCAAATGTTGAGTCAGATTGTCTTAAAGCATAGTGCGTGGTATCGAGTTCATTATCCGATTTCAATAAATTTTTGCTGGACCAGATTTAGATTATTGGGAAATTGAATAATTAGCTTAAATAGGAATTAGGGACCAAAAATATAAAAAACACAAATTGATATTATTCCAAAAATAAATAGAAAAATTCCTCGATTCAGAGAAGCAATTTTCACTCTTTCCTTTCTTGTGTGTTGAATTTTATTCTTTGCTCACTAATAATTTAAAAAATTTACGATAGAAGCGAGTAATACCTGGTCACTAAAGAAGAAAGAAGTTAATAATCGGTCGCAAGAAGTTAATAACGATATTAACTTACTCTCGAGAACTTTTAATCAACTTCGAAGATATTCTAGCTAGAAAAAATCAAAACTTTTATCGAAAATGGGGTTTCTGGAAGGAACTAAATGATGTGATTCTGATATAAAACAAAGTTGAGAATGACTCTTTTCCAAGTTTCTAAACTCCATGACCTAATTACTTAATCTTCTTAAAGATTTCTCGTCCTGTTAAACAATACAGGTACAAATTTACAACCATTGATTTCTAAGCACAAAATACTGAATTCTCGAACTTAACTAATTATTCCTTTTTATCTTTGAATACTATGCTCAGAAAATAATTTCATTAACTTTTAAAAATACAATATTTAAAGACTCAATTCAACTAGAAGGTCTCTAATTATATTTCATCAAATATATTTCCTTTCTTCAGATTTTTCAAAGCACGCATCCCATGACTTTTAAGTAATTCTTAGTTCAGTTGGTTAGACACACCTTCAAATCGTTACTGCGTTTGCTCAAGCGGAATACAGATTTCTTTGATAATTTGAAATCTTTTCCCACGGTGACTTTATTTTTACTGACTGAGATTGAAGTGATTTCAAAATTTTTATTTTATTCTCTTTATCAAAAACTTAACATGATTGAATCAAGACGAAACATATATTATAAATTGACTAGATTATTTTTTATGTTACAAGAGTTTTCATTAATTTCGGAAAATAATAAGAAAATAAAAGCTTGCTTGATGAAATAGTGTCTCTTCTTATTCGTTCTCGCTGGAATTCTTAACGAACATCGTCTTGTGCAGGCGAGAGGAAGATGTCGCAGCTAGTCTATCTGGATGAAATGCAAATAAACTCAACTAACTGACGGGTGAGTGGACACAGGCAAAACTTTATGGTGCTTTTATACTCAAGAAATCATCCCGGAAGCGCCTCTATTCATCTTCGAAGTAACTTCATACTCTCTTCTCGAAACGTGACAACACTTTAATCCCAATTAGCAGTATTGTATGGATATATGCATGTACATCATATTCATCTACATTACCATAAATGGAGGTTTACAAGTAAAATCACAATGTGCGACTATTCTAAAGCTTAACCTTACGGCGCAATAAACATAACACGTGTTACGCACCTTTTACTGTTATATGCTTGCATTTTCAACGCAGTCATTGAAACGAAAACCAAACAAATTACGATGCTGCTAATATTCCATGAGAGGCATCCAAATTTACCTCCATGTGAATCCCTTTAGGCTAGATGATAGAGTTTAATTTATTCATACAACGGCTACAGTCAAAATATTTAAAATTATATATAAATATTCGAATTTTGAAATTTTTGATTATTCATTTTTATTACATCTTTACATGGAAAAAAGTGGATATTGACCTGTAATATCTAGATATTTAGGCACAATGTCAGTAAAATTCAACTATGTGACAAATTTAACATCTAGATATTCTATTTTGATATTAAAGAATTTTGAAAATCTTTCTGTGGAAAAAAAGACGCTTTCGACTGCACTGGGATTCGAGCCCAGGTCTTTCGATTGCCGGTCGACTGCTCTAACCACTAAGCTACACAGGCGTCCGACATCTCCTTCAATTCTATTATAATAACTGGAGATATTGAAAGAAAAAATATTAAAAATTAGTGTCTGAGATATTGAGCTTGATTATCTCAGATATTAAAAACAAGTATTCAAAATATTGAACTACTGAATATCCTTGTCAGTAAACTTGAATATGTGAGATACTAAAGTTGAATATCCCAGATATTTAACTTCTATATCAGAAATACTCAAAATGTAAGTTGTGGATGACAGCTCAATATCTAAGATACTTGAAAAATTATTTCAAAAGTTTTTTTTCATTCAGTTTTTAGAAAAAGTCAAATTATATTTTATTATAGAGAGGAAAATGGATGTGTAGAATTAATATCTAGATGTTTAACTATGGGACAGCCATTGTATATGTTTACTTATAATATCTATATATTCAGCTGTAATATCTAAGATATTGAAATATGCACAGAATAATATCTTGGAAATTAGAGTTGAACATCTAAATATTGCAATTGAACATATAAGATGGCTGTCCCATAGTTGAACATCCATTTTTCCCCGTGCGAAAGGACGAAACACGTATTCAATATCACCGAGGGGTAAATAACTTCGATATCATGATTTTCCGAGATTAAAAATCATTCGAATAATGTTATAATAAACTTAGCTTTAACTATTACGTTCTACTTAGCGTTATACAGTGTCACTTTACACGGAGAAAAATGGATATTGACCCGTAATATCTAGATATTGAGGCAAAATGTCAGTAAAATTCAACTATGTATACTTGTATACTCGAAAATGTCAAGTTTAATGCGAAAATGAGAAGACCAGTGAGAAACAAGAAAACAAATACCAAAAGCACATCCAAACAACATTCAGCATTTAGCTCGAGGTTAATAAACAATAAGTCACGCAACACATGCGTGTTTGGTATTAGTTTGTCGATTGTACGAGATTAAAACGGGATGTGCAAATAAATAGCGTCTTCTTTCGTGAAAGAACTCTTGACAAATAAAGACACCCTCGCGACGTGACTATGGTACTTCCGGCAAGCTCTCGTATATCCATCCAGCGTCCCTTGCAGAAAGCTCACCCGTATGTTTCGTACACACATCGTATCGACAGTACAGGAACGAAATACGGGTGAGATCACCTGACGCGTGTAATACGGTTTTTATTAAACTCCCTAATGCCATTGGAGACACGCAAGTTCTCCCTCCTTCCCCTTCGTCTTCTCTTCTAGCTACGACGACTTTTTATTGGTTTCATTCTACTTTAGATTTTTACGAGCTTTCCTCGAGCCAACTAACGGCTTCTTTTCTTTTTCTGTTTCAGGTAAGTTCACGCACATGCAGCTTCAAGCTATATATCTTTTGGTCGACTTGGTACATGCGCACTCGCTAACTCGAGCGCGAAAAACACATGTCTCCTCTTGTGCGGCTAACGAGTTGGTAGGAATATTAAAATTTCCGAACAGGCTTCTTGCATGTCGAGCCAATCCTCTTCAGTAAACGATACTTCCAAGTGGTTTCTTTTTTATTTACATATTTATAGAAGTAACATTTACTGCTGAGCACTTTCTTCTTGAGCTTTTGAAACATCCTAAATAGATTTAAGAATTTAAGCTATATTTTATTTTCCTAATTCAAAGTCAAGATCTTATTCCAAAAAGTACATTTTTAGAAATATTCGGAATATTAGAAAAATTTTTATGTTTATTTATCTTAAAATTGCAAAAAATTTACTGAAATTTCTGACATTTATTTTGATATTATGATTTACCCAAAACGTCAAATTATTCCTGTTACAAGTTTTAGAATATTCAACGCTTTCTAACTGAAAATGAGGAAATTGTTTCTTAAATTCACTAAAAAGTAATTGAATTTTCTAAAATTCTATCTTTATTTTACGAAACTGTAAAAAAATTCCAGTCACGTGTTTCGGAAAATTACGATAGATATTTCTAACAATGTTCTAGACGAAGAAAAATAGTTCGAGAAAATTTACTCAACTTTGATCAAAGTTAGAACAAATGGAAAAGTTTAATCGAAGTTTGGTAAATTTTAAAAATGTTGAGTAAAGTTTGAAAATGTACTTCATGAATGATTACAATAATATTAAATATTCTTTAACTTGTCCATATTTACTGATAGAAATGGTTCGGGAGTTTTAGCCATTCGGTTGTAGACTGGGAATTTATAATTGTATTTATAATATAGTATGTTTCTCTGAACAATGCAGCATGTTAAATTGTTTCATCCACGAAAATGCAGAAAAATAATGTATTTAACAAATTTTATTTTTGCCGAATTTTTTTCCTCGTCGCTTCATACCAAATTTTACAAAATGATGCGATTTTAATAAATCACAAGTCATTTTTTCAGGAAAAAAATTTTCACAACTTTACCGTTCCCAATTTTTGGAAATAAATTCTTTAATGGCTGAAACAATTAAAAATCAATTTTCAAAAACAAAATTCTTATAAACAAATTGCTGAAATTGGTAATAAGTTATTAATTTTAGAAAATTGGAAACTGTTCAGTTGATGAGAATCATTTTCCTGAAAAAATGATTCGTGATTTATTAGAATCACATAATTATTTAAAATTTGGTATGAAGCGTTAAGAAAAAAAGTCCGGGTAAAAATAAAATTTGTTAAATGCATTATTTTTTATGTTTCAAATTTTTTTCTTGGAAAATGAGCTTATCTATTTCGAATAATCCCTTTAATAAATAATATTGCTATTCTTGAAAGTAAAATTATCTATTTTTACTTGAGGTCTAATTTTTGCGAATAAACTACCTCAAACACAGAAATCGAAATATTGTAAGTGAATAATAGGGTTGATTCTTTCATATTTATTCAGTTATAATCGCATTGTCAAAATACACATCCTATATTGCTGTATCTACGCCAGCAATAAAGTATGATTAAATTAATCATAAATATGGTTTTAACGGCCATTCCTTTCTATTAGTGTGTCCCAACTTTGCTCAAAAGTTAAGTAAAGTTTCTCAAACTATTTTTATCCGTTAGTTATATACTGCAATGAAAATTGTGCAGAAAAAATAGTTAATGACTCGTTAAGTTTTACCAAACTGACGATAAATCATTCTGTAAAATTCAGTTGTAAGGTCTTTCAACAAATTCAGTAATTAATGAGGATAGGAAGTTTCCCGGAGACGAGAAATTACATTTATCGGAAATTTCGTCGGAAATCGAAGACACTGTCTATTCAATAAAAGTGCAAAGTCAGCTCTGACTGCTCAATTCTAAATAAAGTGGCTTATCACATATTGTAGTAAAAATATGTACTTACAGTTCTGAACGTTCATTGAACGATGGAAAATATTTTTTTTGAAAACTGAATGATTAGTTAATGTCCCAGAAAATTAAAAACATAGTGTATTGTTGATGAACGATTGTATATTTAAAGGGCCCTGAATATAAACATGATAATTAATATTTGAAGAATTTGAAAATCTTTCTGTGGAAAAAAAGACGCTTTCGCCTGCGCTGGGATTCGAGCCCAGGTCTTTCGATTGCCTAGAGCAGTCGACCGGCAATCGAAAGACCTGGGCTCGAATCCCAGCGCAGTCGAAAGCGTCTTTTTTCCACAGAAAGATTTTCAAATTCTTTAAATATTGAATTCATTTGCATTATTTGCAATATAAGAGTTTGAAATTGTCTACGAGGACACCTGTCGACAACGTATCCTATCTGATACGCGACTAGTGTTCCTCCGATAATGTAGGCAGTGGCAGAAATATCAAACTCAACTAATTAATAATAATTAATTTTCTCCTAGAAAAAAAAGTTTGTTATCGTTCAATGAACGTTCAAAACTGTAAGTACATAGTAAAAAGTACCTAAGTTTCGTGTATAAGGACCAAAATATATTTAGGTTTCTACCGTTAAAAGGATATTGAACTAATCAAATTTTGCTAAAGATGTAAAATTATAAGCGTCAATTTGTATTTTTAAAAGGGAATCATTTAACTACAGAAAATTATTTAAAAAATTAAAAGGTAATATTTTTGATTTTAAAATAATTTCAAACCCCCTACTGTTCAAGGTTGCAGGTATCAAGAGTCTTGGGTCGTGTCTCGGCTTGAGCTGAAAGACGCGGCTTTGCCATTAGCCGACACCCGTCGTGCACTGTAAATGTAGACGAATGCAGTAGTCGCTAATTGGCAAACATCGGACCGCCGCTTATCGCGATTGACATACGATTTTTGCGAATTATAACTGGGCTTGGCTCTTGGGCCCTTGTATCTCATGTATGACCGCCTTCGTAATATGCTACCGCATCGATAAGATAGATCTGATGAAAAAGGGTTCCTACGAATCGATCTTCATACATTAAACATCCACTTCGCATTTTTCTATACAAAAATCACCCTTTTCTTTTTTCCATAAATCTGAATTTGTATTTAATCTCCTCAGATATTTCCCTACAAGAAATAATCCGGTTCTTTTGAGCTTCTTTAATATTAATTTTCGTTGTATTCAAAATTTGAATTCAAATATTTGAAAAAAATTAATTTTTGACAATTAAGGTGATCCGCCGACTTTAATTGGTATATTTTTGATTATTTTTTTTTACATTTTCCAAAAATGTTATTTTTATATTCTCTATACTTTTCTGAGTATGTGTGTAAATTTTTATGGCAATCTGATTTTTTTTCATGGACAAATAAATAAAATTAAAAGTTATTACGATTTACGAATAATGCGTTTTTAGGGAAAATTAGCTTTTTACATAAACATTACTTATATTTCTGAATTATATGGAAAATAGTATATACACTGTTAGAAATTTTTACCATAATTTTCCGAAATACGTGACTGGAGTTTTATTCAGTCACAGTTTTGTAATATTATGATAAATTTCATACAAATTCTGTTAGAGTTTGGTAGTTTTAAGATACATATTATGAAAATTCAGTTGTGTTTCATAATATTAAGAAAAATGTCAGAAATGTCAGTACATTTTTTGCAATTTTAAGATATCGTTACTCAAAAAAATCATAAATATCGTCAAATTTTACGTTACCTGTGTAACATAAAAATTTTCTAAACTTCTGGACATTTCTAACAGTGTAGAACAAAATAGAACAAAATTTCTGAAGAAGGAACCATGTATGGAGCAGGGGAGATTTGATAGTGAGTATTAAGGGGCTTCACTACTTTACTTTAAACTCCGTTTTCCTCAATTGTGATTTCCCGTGTTTGTTGCAACACATCATTGAAGAAAATCTAAAGTAATAGACACAGGCCTTTGAAATTTTTACCACTTATTCTTTGTTATATTATCAACATTTTTGAGTATGGAAAGCACTCTAGCTAAAAAAATAACAACAAACAATTTTTTTTATTTTGGGATATTTTTATTGATTATTTTATTTATAACTTTTTTTCCAGTAATTTTACCTTATTATCCATACCGATAAAATTTCTATACATTATAGGGAACAAAATAAAAAAAATAATCATAACAATTGGTTAAAAAACAAAAAAGTTATTCAATGTCAAAAAATGCCCAAAAAGATCAAAATTTTTAGTTTAGAAACACATAAAGGTTCTGGAATTTTAGAAAAATCCCAAAACCTTTCTAAATAAAGTTACTAAATAAAAAAAAAAATTATATGGAAAGTCTAAACGTAAAAAATAAAAATATTAAAGATGGCGGATCCCCTTAAAGTTATGGAATTCACTGCGACTCTTATACGCTCTTATTTCTAGAATTTTAAAATCGCAAAATATTGTCAATGTGGATTGAATTTATAATAGAATGGTCCCTTATTCTGTCACTAAGTTGTCACCTCGTTAAAAAAACATTGAGGCATTTTTAGTTGAAAGTTGACGTTACGAAATTACGTATATTTTATCTCTGAGCACGTTTTTCTTGGGAATTATTTTTGAGCGTGGTGTCAACTTCTCACCGCCGGTGTAGAGTATTTGGCACGTAAAAAATGTCGTTGGTTGAAATGCGTAAGCGGGTAGACGAATGCGCGTTTTCGGTACACACACGTCCAGGGTGAAGAGGCGCACGTACACCAACTACGAAAACTCGCAAAGCTGAAGGCCAGAAGGAGGTATAATTACGTAGGTGCGTTTAAGGCCAGGCAAGGCCCTGCTTACTAAATTGATTCTCATGCTGTACGACAAGAGGTCGAGTCGGGTCAAAAGCCTTTTGTAAATTGTATTAATGCCCCCCCCCCCCCCTCCACACTCCCTAGCATCAAGTTGCTTTGGATCCTCTCCTCACCCTCTTATCATCTATATCTACATATTCTCCTCTCAGCTGGAGCAATTAGTCCATTACTTCAATTATGCCTCTTATTATTAAACCTAGCGACAGATTTCCCAGACTACTCAACCTTTTAGCTCTCGTTCTACCGGATGCTCCACTTTTTAATCCTTCTATTCTATTATTATTCAAATGAAGAATGCATTAATAACAACAGTTTTTACCACTAATTGTATTCTTATTAAGGCCTGTTGCAAATTTTAATATACTTCAATAATCAGATTTTACTGATGGGTCATTTCATTCAACAATGTTAGAAATTTCTACCGTGATTTCCTGAAACACGTGACTGGAGTTTTATTCAGTTAGAATTTCGTAAAATTAAGAAAGAATTTCAGAAAAATCAGTTACTTTTTAGTAAATGTAGGGAAAAATTGTTTTCTTAATTTCCAGTTACAAAGTGTTGAATATTCTGATATTTGTATCTGGAAATTCTGAAACTTGTAACAGGAATAATTTTACGTTTTTGGTAAATTGGGCTGAAGTTTCAGACGTCTACGAATTTCGAAATATTTTGAAAAATTGAAAAATGTTAGGAAACAAAAAACTAATAGTTTTCAAGACTTTATAAATAATAAAACATTTTTAAATTAGAAAACAATTTTTATTTTATTTTGATTTTTCAACAAGCAAATCGTAATTAAACGGTAAATTTTCGCTTAAAACGAAAAAAGTGTTATACCTAAGAATGTTATATACCGATGTAACACATTCAGAGTTACACAGATAAAAAAATCTGCCCGCTTCGCGGGCACATTCTCATTGCGCGCAGCTCGCTTCGCTCGCAAGTTTGAGCGCGCCTGGGGCGCGCGATTCGATCGTCGCGCTTCGCGCTCCGTTCTTTCTGGACCTCGCGCTTCGCGCTTGGTCTTGTGCTCTTTGCATACGTTTAAGTTTATTTCTTATAATTTAATACTGAAGCTCAAACCAATTTAATGATATTGAAGATGATGTAAATTAGTCATTTTCTCAAAGTCACTCTATTTCTTTTTGAATTTAAGTGAAACAGGAAATTCAATTTACTTAAGGCTCTATCGGCCTTAAGGAAAACATTCTCATCATGACACTCGCGCTTCGCGCTCGATTTTCTGTATGCATTTTTGTAACTTTTTAATAAATTACATGATTATTGATAAATTTATTTTCTTCCAAATATCTCAAAAAGGAAAAACAATCGTAGACTTTATTTAAGGAAACGATTTTGCAGAACAACGCTTATTTCGTATCTCACATATTTTGGTGAAACAAATCGAATTTTTTCAATATTAAAAATCAAAAAATTAAAATATACATCCTGTCGAGAAATTTCTCGATAAGAATGTGTAGACCTTATTTAGCCAAACAATTTTTCATCTCAAAGTTTTTTTTGTATCCTACATATTTTGTCTAAAAAATGGAATTTTTGAATTTTAATCGTATTTTTGGAATTGAAACGAAAAATATATCTTTATCAGAAACTGTGTGAGACAAAATTTGTATATCTTTTTGAAACTAACAACATTGTATTCTTACGTTTTTTTCTTAATTTACATATTATTGTTAAAAAATTGAATTTTGGATTTTCAATAGTTTTTTTTTAATTAAAAAGAAAAATATGCATCTTATGAAAAAATGTTACAATTCAAATTTGTAGGTCTTTATTTATTCAATAATATTGTATCATAACGTTTTTTCGTATCTCGTATAATTTAACTGGAAAATGGAATTTTGATATTGACTTTTTTCGAATTTGAATATGCTGTAACATTTCTAATTTTGATTTAATCAAAAAATGTTATTAGGATAATTTTTAGAGATTTATGAGCACTATCAAAAACCAGGATTGGAATTTTTGATTTTTTCAAAAAATTATTTTCAAAAACACAAAAGTAGTGCTCAATCCCTCAATTTTGATTGGATGTGGCTGGTTAACGAACTTGTCCTTACTTTTTCGGCTCCGATAAAGTGTACCAAAGCTCAATTCAATCTGATAATTCTATCGAGAGTTATGCCGCACACGACCTACAGACAGACAGACAGACAGACAGACACTTTCGTAAAAACCATTTTTTCTGACTCAGGGGGTCTCAAAACGTAAAGATTTGATGAAAATTCCGAAAGTCATTTTTCACATAAAACCAATACCTTCTCATCCATGATGAGAATGTAAAAAACTAAAGTTTTCTAGAGCGGACAGCCCTCAAACGGGGCAAAAACTGCACATAAGCGTATAAAAACGGACGGACGAATTTAGACGATAAATTGTCGCATGAAACGAAAAAAGTGTTTTTCAGAGTGTGTTACATCGGAATATTACATTCTTAAGTATAACACTTTTTTCGTTTTCTGCGAAAATTTGCCGTCTAATTACGATTTGCCTGTTGAAAAATCGATATTATAAAAAATTTGTATTCTCATTTTGAAATTTTTTATTGTTTATAGAGTCTTGAAAACTATTAGTTTTTTGTTTCCTAACGTTGTTCAATTGTTTCTAGTGAAAACAAAAATATTTCAAAATTCAACTGACTAAACGTCTGAAACTTCGACCCAATTTTAGGTAACTACAGTTTTATGCAGTTACATGTAACTGAACATTTTGTTACAGTTAAATTAAAAAAAATAATAATAATAATTTTAAAAAACTATGCGATTTTAATAAATTACAAATCACTTTTTCAAGAAAATGATTGCCTACAGCTTAACCACTTCCAATTTTCGAAAATGAATAAATTATTATCAAATTCAGCAATTTGTTTATAAAAATTTCGTTTTGGAAAATGTTTTTTTAATGGTTTCAGCCATTAAAGAATCTGTTCTTAAAAATCAGAAACGGTGAAGTTGTGGGAAATCTTTCCTCTGAAAAAATAATTCATGATTTATTAGAATCGCATAATTTTTTAAAATTTGCTAAGAAGCGATAAGAAAAAAAGTTGGGTCAAAAATAAAATTTATTAATAAAATTATTTTTCTGTGTTTCAAACTTTTTTCATGTAAAATAATCTTTTTTCTATCAAATCATTCCTTCAGTAATAATATTGCTATTCTTGAAAGCAAAATTATCTATTTTTGCCTGAGGTCTAATTTTCGTGGATGAAAACTACCGCAAGAAAAATTTCAGTAAATTTAGTACATTTTTCGCAATTTTAAGATACCTTTACTCAAAAGATCCTAAACTTCCTTAAATTTAACGTTACCTTTGTAGCATAAAAATTTTGTAACTGTCAAACTGACTATTTTGATTTTCTTCTGGTCTCTAAGAAAAAACATTTTTTATAGTTTTACCTGAGTTATTGTTCTTTCAACTTGCTTTGTTCCGGTAAAAATTGAAAGTCCAATTAAGAAAGTCGCGAATTCTTTTCATAGCTAATATAATGTCATCGCATGCTTTACTTAGGGGTTTGAAATGCCACTTGAAGTAATTAAATAAGAGCGCAACTTCTTATCGGTAAATCAGTTTCGGTATATAAAACAGGTTCCAACTTAATCATAAAAACGATAATTATACCTGAGATATCGAATTACAATGATTGCAAGGAAGTGATAAACGTAAGGAACCAACTGCCATTAATTTTCACAGCTGCGACCATTAATAACTATGACCCATTACGAGAACTCTGTTTCAGAAATCAAAACGCACATAACATTGACGCACTCGAGCAATTTATTGCGGTATTGGTGCAAACTCGCTCTGGTAACTGGTCAAAAAAATGTTCATTGCGCGCCTCAAGATTGTTTTAGTGACGTAAGGTCGTTTTACGATGAACGTTTTTGTGGGCGGAAGGAGGGAAATCGACAAGAATCGTGATCGATGCGTCTCGTCGTATCCGTTGTGGCGCGAGCGGAATGTGGAGTCTTATAAGCATTATTCGCATATTACGACTTATTTATTCGATCGCCTTGCATATAAGTGCCTCCCGCCCAGACGTCGTAAAGAAGATGCGTTTCTTGCGTAATAAGAGCAACGCGTTCTATAGCGAGGCAATTTTACGAGTCTCGGTAGCACAAACCATTTTCATTTTCTCCCCATGCTATTCTAGCTCCGGATGCATTTTTTTAATTTCCCTAATGCTCAAGAGCTGCCTACATTTTTTATCTCAGCGTGTGAAAGTCCAGATAAAATTCCACTTTTTTCTCAATGGAGACAAATATTAGTCGGCAACCTGGAAAGATTCATTTGTTGGGTCGCATTCCGTATAGAGATATTCTACTTTCAATTAGTTTTATAATTAACCCTTTTTACTGCGGTATTGATGAAAAGTGAACACGTACTTGGCCCTTGATGTTTGAATTGACTGACTGTAATTAGAGTCCAATTGAAGAATTGAATTGCCAATTAAGGGTTTACAAAGAGATTATCAACTGCAAATAAGATTTAAGGCCGCGTGTGGTATAGGATCTGACATACATACGACCACTTTATCCATAATATAATAATTTAAATAAATTAAAATATTATTTTAATTTTAAAGCGGTCGTATGTAATTGGTGACGTCAGAGCCTACACTGAGAAAAAAGATTTGATTGAATCAAAGAAAATAATTTGTTTGAACGACTTTCTTTGATTTAAAGAAATGATATGTTTAAATAAAATAAAATTTGTTTGATTCAAACAAAATATCTTTGAACCAAATAAATATTTGTTTAAATCAAATTAATTTTTCTTCAAAACAAAGAAATTAATGCATTGATATATGGTCAAAGATATAATTTGTTTGATTTAAGGCAGAAATTTATTTGACTCGAACAAATATTTATTTGGTGCAAAGATATTTTGTTTGAATCAAACAAATTTTGTTTCATTTAAACAAATCATTTCTTTAAATCAAAGAAAGTCGTTCAAACAAATTATTTTCTTTGATTCAATCAAATCTTTTTTCTCAGTATACCATACGGCCTTAAGAAATTTTGAATTAAAATATGTATGGCGAGGAATGGAATTCGTTGATGTGCTTCAATCTCTATTAAAAAAATACCTTGGGGAATTTCCATCAAATTATTGACACATCAATTTTCCAAAATATTTCGCATTCTTTGGAAAAGTTTCCTAAAATTTTATGGGAAATCCGCGTGAAAATTGTAGTTATTATTATGTTTCTTAGAGCTTTAGTAAATATACATTTTCTCAACACACCGAGAAAACAGTTTCTTTGAATCAAAGAAACATTCCTTTGATATGCGGTCAAAGAAAAAATTTCTTTGAATTGAAGAAAGTTTTATTGATTCAAAAATTTTTTATTTAATGTAAACAAATCTATTTCTTTGATCAAAGACATTTTTTCTTTGACCGTATATCAAAGAAACTATTTTCTCAGTGCAAAAATGTGAAATAATCTCCAAAAAAAATTGTAGAGAAATTTTCCAAAAATTCGTATAGCGTACATTCTAATTTGATAAACTCATAAATCTTTCAACTTTCTCAAAAAAATTATTGTCGATTCCCCAGAGAAAATTTTTAGAGTATGAAAATATTCTTAATAAGTCATGAGATTATTAAAATTGACCCTAGCGTTAGAAAAAGTAAATCGTAATTGTTTCCGAAAAATGGTCGAACTAATTTCTACAATGTGTATATGACACTTTGGATGCTTGAAATATTCTTTGTGAACCTTGTCAAATTAAAGATTCAAATTGTCCATATTGAACTAAATCGACCAAGCACATTTCCGATGCGTCTCTTGAATCTAATCGTCTGCACGGATGGTTGCATGAAGTTAGGGTGCGATAGTAGCGAATCACAGAAGGCCGTAACGGCACGACTCGTTGGCGCGACGACCAATTTCAAGGCGAGATAACCCGATTGAGAACCCAGAAGGCGTAGGAGGACCGCAGAGCCGACTCTAACCTCTAACGAGATAAATATACGTGATTCAACGTGGCGCACGTCGCACTTTGTACATGAAACTGGGCAGGAACTAGATACGAGAAAGATTTGCCGTCTCGAAGGAAAGAAAGATTCCGGGTCGTTGGATGTGTACACCCACGCGAATGAAAGCACCTTTGCGCAGGTAGAATAGGATATGTCGAGCTAACGGACCGGAACGAATAAATGTGTAAAGGGAGCCAAGGGAGGGAGAAAACAGGGGTTCGCTTAAATTTATCACGGCACCCCGGTTACAGACCTAGGCCACTACGGAAAACGCTTCGTTCGCGATCTTCCCGACCTAGGGTACAAACCTTCGATATTAATTCTCTTTTTCTCAAGACTATTATTTTATTCCGAAAAATAAATTATTTTCCAAGATGCTTATATATATTTTGCCAATTGATGGTATTTCGAACTTATAATTATTTATTCGTTCATGTAAGATGACTTTTTTAATTTACTAAGTATCTTTTTTAAAATTTGGGAAACGTAACAAAAGACAGTAAAGCACGTCTCTTGACTTCTTTTTAGTAAAAAATTTGAAAAAAATTCGAAAACATCGATAATTAAAGTTACAGCTCAAGTCAGTTTTATAATATCTTTTTCGTATGCCACATATTTTGTTTGAAAAAATTGAATTTTTGAAATTTAATCGTATTTTTTAAAATTAAAATGAAAAATATACGTTTTATTAGAAACTATGTCAGAAAAAATTTGTAGATCTTATTGAAACGACCAATTTTGCAAACTTACGTATTTTTCCCATTGCACATATTATTATTAAAATATTGAATTTTAGATTTTCAATAGTATTTTTTGCAATCAAAAGACTTGGGCTTGAATCCCAGGGCAGTCGAAAGCGTCTTTTTTCCACAGAAAGATTTTCATGTTCTTTAAGTATTTTTTTATATTAATATTAAATATTGTTGATGTTCTTAAACTAAGAAGAAAAATATACATCTTATAAAAAAAAGGTGCGATTCTTTGTAGATCTTCATGTAATAAACCATTTTCCATCTCAACGTTTTTTTCGCATGTCACATATTTTGTTTAAAAAATTGAATTTTAGAATTTTAATCGTATTTTTTGAAATGAAAAATATACCTTTTTTCAGAATAAAAACAATTTCAAATTAATTAGTTGAGTTTGAAATTTTTGTGACTGCCTACATTATCAGAGGATGACTAGTCGCGAATTAGATAGGATACGTTGTCGAACAATCGAAAGACCTGGGCTCGAATCCCAGCGCAGTCGAAAACGTCTTTTTTTCCACAGAAAGATTTTCAAATTCTTTAAATATTTAGAACAATATTTGTAGATCTTATTGAAACGACCAATTTAGCAAAATAACGTTTTTTTTCCCATTTCACATATTATTATTAAAAAATTAAATTTTAGATTTTCAATATTATTTTTTAAATTAAAAAGTAAAATATACATCTTATAAAAATATGATGCGATTCAAATTTGTAAACAATTTTGTATCATAACTTTTTTTCGTATATCATATAATTTAAATGGAAAATGGAATTTAAATAATATCTTTTTTCAAGTTCTAACATACTGTAACTGTCTTAAATTTAGTTAAATCGAACAATGTAATTAGAATAATTAGTAGAGATTCATGAGCACTGTCAGAAACCAGTATTGGAATTTTGGATTTTTTCATATAAAGTTTTTTTCAAAAACACAAAAAATGCTCCTATTTTGACAATTTTGGCTGAATGTGGCTGGTGAACGAACTCAAAACATAAAGATTTTATGAAAATTTCGAAAGTCATTTTCCGCATAAAACTAATACCTTCTCATTTATGATGAAAATGTAAAAATAAAAAAGTTATCTTACACGAACTTCTACAGGAATTTGGTCACGTGATCTGGTTGATCCATGGCCTTGAAGAATAGTTTTAAAACCTGTAAATATGGTTTTTTTAGTATACTTGATCATTTTTAGACTTTTGTAAATTCTGCCATATATTTAAAAATATGTGGTTCTCATCTCCTTTTATAGAATCAGTTTCCTGTCAAGCAAAGCGAAGCACTACAGGTGTATAAGCTTTTTAGAACTTTGGTATACCAAAACTTTCAAAGACTGTTCTAACTTTGCTTTTCCCATCTTGAGAAAAGTTCATGGAATGTCATGCAAGATTGTATCTTTCGCCCTGTTAGGAATTTGCCCTTATTTGAATCAAAAGAGACTTTCGACCCCATTTACGTGATTTTCACTCTACTTCCTCAGTTTTTCAGGAAATAAACATTTCATTATATATTTTTCGCACCATTTTAAACAACCTTCTCAGAATTTCCAGTCTCTTCTTTTCATCCCATAAATTGATTAATTAACCAAATTAACTCTCTAAATCTGAATCAGTCAAATTTTCACTGATTGAATCAGTGATTTACCTTTTCACTGTTAAATCAGTTAATTTTCACTGATTCATCAGTGAAAAAAATATTTATCACTGTCAAAACTGTCAATTTTCACTGAAATAATCAGTGAAATTTGACTGATTTACAGTAACCTCTTTTTAGCTATTTGAATTAGTCAAATTTCACTGATAATCAGTAGATTTTGACTGATTCAAATTTAGAGAGAATATAATAGAAAAAGTCTTTTGGATGAATAATTATTTTGATATGCTAAAACTTTATATCTCTTTTTTCTTTAATAATTTTGTTTAAATCATTTTATCTTCTCTGCAAGATAAAGTGGGAATGAGAATCTTCTGCAAAGACTCAAGTATACGTCTATAAGGAAGAGATTCTTGTAAAAAACGACTGGCTCACGTTTTTCTTAAGTAAAATCCTGTTCAAGAAATTGATGTCGAAGTAAGTAGGTTCGCGGTCATTTACTGGGAGATTTAATAAGTTTGTGGGCCGAGTAACGAGTTCGATCGTTGGTCTCGGGCAGGTGTGTTTTACCGCAGTTGAGCCACGACGAGTCCAGGACCCGAAGAAGGGAGGCACGTACCCGACCTCCGACCCCGGTAGACTCCCTGCTATTTTCTTTCCTCTCGTTTGTCTTCTTGCCTCGGTGGTACATCCTCGTTCCAGGAGTTTGACTGCATCTTTTCATCCATCTTCGTGCGCGCTCACTAGATGCCACGCAACAACTTGGATACCATCGCGTATCTCCAACTAGATCAATTTTCTTTCTTGTTACAAAATCCACGATTTGTCGATTTTTATATTAAAAAAAGTCGATATTTTTCCTTCCACCAACGACCAATTCCTTGATTAAATATATTTCTTTCCTAAACTAAAATTCAAACCATTTATCATTTTTCTTTTCATCATCGTTAAATTGTTTCTTTTGGTAATTTTCATCCTAGTCATAAATATTTCCTTTGAAAGATAACGAGGTATTGAATGAATTCCGTAGCTACGATAATGAAGAATGGGAAACCGTTTCCCTAAATACTGAAGGCTAGAGGATTTGATATTATTTGATCGTTCTGAACTCTGAGAGAAATCAGGAGATAATTTGTTAGAGAAGAAATATTGACGTTTGTCACCCCATTGCGTTTCAATTTCTTTGATAATGTTGCCGGCTTTAATATGAGACGGAGGACGGTACACTTAAGAAATATAGGAGGGTCGAGGGTTCGATCGAGCGCTAGGCTTCTAACATCCTTTATCGTCGTATTGTAGCCACGAGGATCCTATTTGGGGTTCCTTTACGGACGATCCTATCTGCTCTCTAAATGCCGGTAGAGTCCTCGTCATACACTAGAAAAAGCTCCCTACTCGACATCATACACTTTCTTTCATAAAGAGGATTGAAATCGTAGAAAATCTTAATTATCAATATTCTATGGTGTCTTTTTTTATTAATTTGTATTGATTAATGAAGATATGTGTTGATCTTGATAGTTGACTTTAGGGTCCAAGGTTAATAAAAAACTCAAAGTTTTACATAATCAAGCGAAAAATTTCGCTAATGGCTTCTTTGATAGGGAATTTTATTATTTACATCTTTTTTTATGCATTGATAAAAAATTGGAAATGCTTACGACTAAAACACTTTAAAAACTTTAAAGAGAGATTGAAAAAATTCACAATTTTTTTACAATAAATTACAAAACTTTAAAAAATTCGTAATATGATAGTAAATATTTTCTCAATCGTGGGTATGGATAATGAGATTGATTATTCAGAATGTACACGAAATCATATGTAATTTTTAATTGTTCTCTTTTAATGGAAATATATTGATAAAGATTTTTTTTCATTTTAGGTGAGAAAAAATTGGATTTATAATAAAAATGAAGAATGACAGGAGTGACATTTTTAGAGATTTAGTGTTATCTTTGTCTGTCTATATATCGCTCTATATAACATGAAACGTAGGCGTTCGAGTGTTTTCTTTAGCAACGGTTCGATAACATGGCGGAAAGTGATCAACAAGCCAAATGGTTCTTTTTTACTTTCCGTTTAGGTTGCCACGTCAGTTGTCACTGTCAGTGGAAACACCGATAGAATAAAATAGGGCAAGTATTGTGACTGGATAGCATTTTTTTTAAAAAGAGACTAAAAAACGTCCCCTTTTCAAAACAAACTGTCTTGCCGGTTTTGCCATTTCCAGCTACGGGACTACCGTTTACACGCCGCCTGACAAAACATTTTTTTATGCGTTTTCACACTTCACAAGCAGAAACTTTAAACCAAGAATAGGAAGCTGGAAACTTTTTCAAACATAAATAAGAGAACAAATTTCCAGACTAATATATACGTATTATTTTTTCAAATTATTTTAAAATGAAGTGTATGAACATCATAAGAAAATGTTGTATCTTTTTTTGCTGTTAATTTCTCAATATAGGAACCTTGACTTTAAACACTAAAAAAAGGTTTCAAGTACACAGAAATAAATTCAAAGAAGCAAGTCCATCAATACGGTGCTCTATTTTCCTGGCGATTCCGTTCCCTATTGTATTTGATATTGCAAAGGCATATTCGAAATCCTACAAGGATTCAGGCTACTTTCATCTCACCGCGCTGCCTCGAAAGGAAGGTTTTAGTAAGACGATCAAAGAATCTTTCAACTGTACAGATTTCTAAGGGGAGGCACAGGGATATTTCAGAAAGAGGGGAATTTATGCGAACTTTAGCCCCTCTTTCTATTCGTCCCATGACCTGGTTCGATACACCAAATCTAGATATATCAATAGTAAGCAGTGGTATCAATACTTTCCGCAATTCCAAAATACAAATTGCAAAACGGAAAAGTTATCGATAATTACAGCTCTGTAACTACATTTTCATGGAGAATGAAATATCGTCTTGAAATTTTGGGAAATAAATAAAAAATTATTGAGACAGGTCTGTTATGTCTTGAATATTCATAATTCAAAATTTCAAGAATTCGAAACCATTTGAACTCTCAAAATTAAAAAAAAATATCAAATTTGGACCACAAAAATTTCTTAGGATAAAACGATAATGAGAAACTAAGAAAAAATAATGCAAACTTCCAAAACCCCTTCCTTCTTTCGTCCTTTTTTGTCTTTACTACCCACAACCATCTACATAAAAAAATCACACATGAAGATGGTATTGTTTATCATTTCTTAAATTTCAGCCGATTTATTATTATTATTTTTATTATTTCATTGATTTCAGGTTTCTACATGTTTGTGTCTAAAGTACATAAAAAAATTTTTTCAAAATTTTGATAATGGTACAGAATATAAAAACGGACGTAGACTACTTTTGGTTCCAAATTGGAAGAAAGGTTCAATTTTGGCAATATATATCAGAATATTTAATTTTATTATCAAAACAAAAAATAGTTTATCTGCGTCCGTTTCTATCTTTTCGACCATTTCTCAAATTTTGAAAAGAACATTTTATGTACATTAGACACAACACGTAGAAACCTAAAATGAATAATATTTCCTAATCTCTTAAGTATCACATGCCCTTAATTGAGAATTTTAGAATGCCTAAAATGAAAAGTTGTACAAATACTAGAGTTTTGTTTAGAAAGTTTTTGTGCACTTTTCTCATATAAGAATTGAAAAATGAAACTCGGAACGTCTTTCAAGCCGACGTGGCAATGAAAACAGTACACACATAATATGAATGAAGCTCAAAAATGTAGAACATTAAAAGTTTTACTGCACCATAAAACAAGTGATATTTCGATTTTCATTGGTTCCGCGCCATTGGGAGGAGGCATAAAATACACATGTAAACTCAAAGCGTGAAGTACAATAGGCAAAGAGTTGTTAGACGTTTATATATTTATATCCAACAGTCTGTTGGTATCTTCTTTCTCTCAATTCTCATTGGTGATCTCACTTTACCCTGTATTGGGTATATGGTACGTACGTAAATCCTACAAGGAGATACACGCGGGGCAAGGCACGTTTGCTTGGGTGTATACGAACGTACACATAGGGTCAAGACTCTCCATCAGCACTCATCGAGGAGAGAAGCGGCTTGAGCGCGAGGTATGTACTGTTAATGCAACCTCACGATCGCGAGATCGAGATGAGGTACGAGGAAACACTAAGGTGAGGTGAGGCAAGGATAGAGAATTCTGTAGGTTCGCGTAGTGGAGCTTCGTTTAGCACCGTCACGAGTTGGCTCAAAAGCTGTTTCTAAGACACTTCAGACAACCACGAACCACCAATTCACTCTTCTGAACTGATAACACTTCGTGTCAGGGTCGGATAGGTGCTGAGGTTAATAACTGTTTGCTTTCTAAACGCACTTGATAATCACCTCCGCCTTCAACTAATTAGTCTCAGGATAATTTCAGTGGTTCTAGGTTCAATATTATGCTTTTTTTATTTCCTTAGCATCTTGATGGCTGCAAACGTCTATGATTTGTGTAATTCGAGGTTAGGATTGGAAGTTATAGGAGATGAATGTACCAATTTATGGATCAATTGCTTCTTCATTTGTTTTGTGTATTGAAGAAATAGTATATTGTGCGCCAAGAGACAAAAAGCCTATTGTCTCGTGGCACACACGATATTTTTTTTATGCAGGTATGAATTGAGCGATTGTGTCATGCTTGTAAGAAAGGGTCAAACTGTGCGTGGAAAACGAAAAAAAATTGTCAATAATCAGATATTGTCTCTGTTTTATATCTCTGTCACTATTTCTACTCCCTAGGGACTGTTTTAACTCCCCACTGAGGAAAAACTGCCATTTTTGCCTGCCTTATCAGCACAAAAAAGAGCTAAATTCATGCCTGCTTGGAAGAATGGTATATTGTGCAACTAAGAAAAAAAAATTTATTTTACGAGTGTGGAGTTTGATGCCAGAGAAAAGCGAGAGTATCAACCACACAAATAAAATTAATTTTTTTTTTCTTAGTTACACACGATTTTTTTTCTACTAAAGGGTCAGAAATACATTTTTTACCTTGCACAGGGAAATAAAATCCACTTTATAACCCGCTAGGGGAAAAAATGGATTTTTTTTTTTGCCCTGCACAGAGAAATAAAATCCACTTTATAAACCGCTAGGAGAAAAAATGGATTTTTTGTGCCCTGCACAGGAAAATAAAATCCACTTTATAACTCGCTAATAGAAAAAATCAATTTTTTCTTTATGAAACAGAGATTTGATTGTGTCATTTTGTACCTTGTATATTGCATTTTTGGTATTACACTTTATATTCTTGATTTTTGGCATGAAGGTAATGGATGTTATTTAATTTACTAGAAGAACTAGGTCAATAATTTAAACTTTTTAAATAATTGAGCCTATTCAATTTTTTTATTCAAACAAATAGTTTTAAAAACTGCCATGTAAAATAAAAAAGTAAAATTTGAGAAGTGCAATGTAAATAAAAGTAAGAATGGTAATTTTTTAAGATTACATTATGTTATTTCTGGATTTATTTTTATGTTCATAGAATTCTCAATGTTAATTAAAGTTTAGAAGTCGAAAAATTCTTGTGTTCCCAGGTGTGATAAATTCCCGAAACTATTGATTTTCTGATTTGCATTCTCAAAGTGACTTTTATTTACCTAAAACATAGCTACTTTAAAGTTAGAAGTAATCCTAAATTCCCAACTCCATAAAATCCTTATGCAACAGTTCCGAAGTCTCGTGAAGGTCTTTCCCGTGGTTTCCCGGTGCGATCACATAAATCGGTTCCGAGTCGCCTACGCAGCACCTGTGGTTTGTGCATAATAAGCGTCTGAGCCGTGTATCGACTCGACTCAACTCTTTCAAACGTAAAGGTAAGAAAGATGGGATGTAGAGATTGAGAGTGAAAAAAGAAGCATAATATTTGGCATCGCGAGCAATTTGTCTTTTTTGAAAGGTGGTCGTTTCATTCGCTCACCAATCGGGATTGTCGCGTGTAGCACTCACCCCCTTCAAGGACCGTCATGCTAACCTTTAAATCGATCTACAACCCTGATGGAAATCGCTTAAGCGAGAAACATTTATTTGGGTCATGTCCGTTCGGAACACGAGCACGTTCGCTATACTTTTAACTTCCGGCCATAAGCTACGAATGGCTTTTGGGAAATATTCGCGCGGAACTCACGATTAAACGACTAGTTCCTGTTTACTGTTATTTCCAGCAAAATTCTAAGCACAGGCTACTCTGAACCTTTTTACCCAATTTCATAAATAATCCCCTCTAATCTCCTTTATCTGCGTCGCTGACGCGAATGACCCTGATACTCACAATGCTAGAGGAAGAGGAAAATAGCTAAAGGCAAAAAGGAAAACGAATTCTTGTGAAGCGAGCTGCTTACCGAGATTAGGAGTTGCTTTAAAGCAAAGGAGAAATACTGGGTAAACGGCATCAGGAGTCTCGTTAGAGGAAGAAACGAGAGGTTGAGATGACTTGAGAGATAGAGGATAAAAAAAGGAGAAAATGAAAAAAAGAAAAGGGTAGAATGAGAAGAAGACAACTGTAGAAAGGATGTCTTCCTCCTGGAGGATCGACTCTTCGGATGATTCTACTCTGAGACAACACTCGAACAACTTGAAGGATGAAGAAAGACCAAGTTGGGAGCATTCGAGGAAACAAAAAAGAAGAGCCTGGTGAATGAGAGCTTCAAGGGTCATGAAGATTAGAGTCAATTCATCAGAGTAGACTCTGCTTTCATGTATTTGAAGGGAATCGAACAAAATCCCATTTGTCTTAAGTCGAAACTACATTCATGACTTTTCCGATTCTGCAATCTATTCAAAATTTATTTAATTTATTATTTATTACACTTGTTATAAAACCTTCAACGTACCATAAATCCTTACATTTTTGGTATAATACACTGTTAGAAATGTTCGGAAATTTACAAAATTTTTATGTTACAAAGGTAACGTAAAATTTAACGATATTTATGATGTTTTTGAGGAAAGGTATCTTAAAATTGAGAAAATTATACTGAATTTCCTGAGATTTTTCTCCATATAACAAAACTTAACTGCTGATAAACTTAAAGTTAACTGACTTAACAGTGATAAACCACTGTTTCGAATGTTATGAGTCTTCCACTTGGAATCAGTAAAATATAACTGATATCACTGGGAAACTCAATGCTTGACCAGCGAATTTTACTGCTGACCAGTATATTTTACTGGTCAACCAGTGAGTCTTTCTGGTGCAATCAGGTAAATTCCACTGGCTTCTATGTGGAAGACCTATAGCATTCGAAACAGCGGTTTTTAACGGTGAATCAGTGAGTTTTTACTGTTTTTCTGTTCAAATATTGAAATTGGCATTTTAGCTTCATTTAGTGAATTTTGCCATCTCTGGTTCCCAGGGTTGTTAAATGACAGTTACCGCATATCATCATTTATAATTCAGGTAGCAAAGCGTCCTCAATTGAGCCATACATAATTTATGCAAACATCGGTTCAACCGCATGATCAGTACAAATTACAGCTCTGTAACTACATTTCCACGAAGAATCAAATATCGTCTTGAAATTTTGGGTTATTATTATTATTAATACAAAATAAGAAAAAAAAGTATTATAATACACACAAAAAAAAGTCTAGTTAAAGCAACCGGAATTCCGGTTAGGGCACATTTAATATTATTTTCTGGTTATTTCAAACAAATTTTCTAGTAATTCTTTTTAAAAATTTTAAAAATTCCTTACAAATGCTATTGTTTACCATTTCCTAAATTTCGACCGATTTATTTTGATTTAAAATTGCATATGATATTTAGAAGATTAGCAAATTTAATTTCGATGGTTCAAATATTGAAATTGGCATTTTAGCTTGATCTAGTGAATGTTGCCATCTCTGGTTCCCAGGGTTGTAAAATGACAGTTACCGCACATCATCATTTGTGATTCAGGTAGCAAAGTGTCCTCGATTGAACCATAAATAATTTATGCAAACATCAGTTCAGCCACATGATCAGTACAAATGGTTTCTCTGTCTCGTCGATATTCAAGAGATCCGATGTAATCGGATCAAACACACGTTTGACGAAAAGCAACGTTTCTGAAATTCCGCTCACGGCGTTGATTATTTTCCCAGCTTGTTTCTCGGACGGGTCATGTTCTTACGCACCTGCAAACGAATTTATGCACCGAATGTAGGCAGGAGGTACTTCGTGTCTCGCCACAGTCAAATAAAGCCGGAAATCCATTAATTGGAAAACGCTCGTGTGCCGAACGACTCGTATATATATTCACCTGAACGTTTATCATCGGTTCTCTGAAATGCTAGGTCATTTGTTATTTACATATAATTCGTAGCCGGTCGTGTTAGTCGGTCCAGCGAACCACGTTGCAATTAACGTCCGATCGATTATTTTCTCAGTGATGGGTTGTCGCCAATGTAGACCCCCGCGTCATCGAATCGCCGCCGCGTACAGGTTGCGACATTAATGATCTATTCTCCAGCTTATCGGAAATATCATTTATGCCGGCGCTTGCTTACTTCACCCAACAATCCTGCCACTACAATAACCCACTCGATTTTCACCCAACCGACACTTACGAGTGGTGATAAATCACTCGCATGCAAAAATAGGACTCTGTACGTGAATGTGATGAAATTTCCAACACAATGGATTCAAATTGAATAAAACCATAGAAATAATTCATTCAATGAATCCTTTCACAATGGGGAAAGTCAATTTTAAAAGTTACTATCTCAACTTTCAAGATTGATCCATTTTGATAAATTATAATTGAATTGATTAATATACATTTTTATTTATTTTGAGGTAATATAATTTACTTAATTGTGAAAAATGATGTGACAGGGTACAGTATACGATTTATAAGAGAAACTGATCAGGTTTAAAATTTTATTACAACGAATAATAAAACCGTCTGCTTTTAAATACCCAACATGCACGCCAAAATGTTTCTAAAAAGTAGTACGTGATACATTTTTGGTTTGGTCGAGAGAACATTAGTGATACGTCACTTTTTTATGAAAATTGTCACCAACCGAAATACTTGGCGAATTTTTTTGTCCACTGAAACAACCTTTCCAGTTCTGCTGTAGTTAGCACCATTAAAAAATATATTCTCTCTTCCAACGAGCAGACATGTTTTCACAGTTTTGAGAGTGCAGCTGGTTGAAAAGAACATCAAATGAAGTGCAATTGCATAAATTGGAAAGCAGGAATATTTTTTTAACTTTATATCCCGATCCAGAGATAAAAGTATTTTTTTCCAGTATCAGATTAATTCTGAAGGAGAATTGAATTTCGCAAAGCGTACTGTTACTGAATCTGTGATAAGAAAAATTCCTGGAGTAATACGCAATGAACTCGAGTACGCAGAGCTCTGATGGTGACTAGTAACACTGCTGGTATTGTCAGTGCTTCATCCTGGCTTGACGTTCTATACAAACAAACACCATTACACCATTCCACTCTCTGCTTTTACAGACCACAAGACCTGCCTCGAGTTGATAACGTCTCGGATGATCGGGGATCGATGGATCACTAGGGATCCACTACCTCTAGTATAAATTCCAAATCTCGGTGTTAGCAGAGGGATACAAGTAACATATTATACGAGGGGCACTATTTATATTTTGAGCCTAATAATGAAAAACAGTAATTTGTCATCAAAAATAGCTTTATTGTTTTTCAAAGTATTCTCCTTTATGATCT
Source organism: Diplolepis rosae (assembly GCA_030998225.1). Taxonomy (NCBI): domain Eukaryota; kingdom Metazoa; phylum Arthropoda; class Insecta; order Hymenoptera; family Diplolepididae; genus Diplolepis; species Diplolepis rosae. The sequence goes on along the minus strand of JAPYXD010000727.1, from coordinate 6,002,816 downwards.
ATATACTTTTGCATGCGTTGTATGAATTTGTTTGCATCAATCGACTCTTGTATCTTTTTGAAATTTTGTCAAATTATGAGGGATCCAACGAGAAGAAATTTTTTTTCACGGCTAAATGTTCATGCAATATTTTATATATGCTAGTGGAACTAATGCCAAAGGTTGCCTCAATCTCACACTATTTCACATGACGATCTTACATTATCATTTTTTGCACAGCATTAATGTTTTCTAACTGAACAACTGATTTTGGATGACCTTTACGAAATTCGTCGGTGAGCGAATGGCGGCCACGATTAAACTCGTTATACCAGCGCACAGTGGTCGAAAATTCGGAAAACATGACCAAAATTCGAAATTTTATTTTTTATTTTTGTAATTCAAAATGTAGCAGTCGATAGAGTAGGATCCTTTGCGTATATTCCGGAGACCAGAGAAATCTCGGAACTCAATATTAACATCCGGTTCCAGTGCCAAGTTCGCTTATTCTCGCGCTGCATCATATAGCTCAAGCGATAGATACAGTGGGTCTCAGTGAACAAGTGAAGAAAATAACTTCGATTGGTCTGTTTGGAATGCAATAAAATGGATTCTACCAGTCAAGCTATGTATAATCTAATTTTGCAACTTGGGACATTTTATCTCATTGACACTTTTTTATAAACATACAATCATTTTTTGGAAAAATATGGAAACAAAATTCACCAAATCGGTTTAACATATGACAAAAGTTAATTATTTTGTAGTATTCTGTGTAATATAAACCTGCATATTATTCGAAATACGTTTTTCCACAAATCTGTAAAGAATCAGCTGCGGATAGCTGCGGATGAATAAGTTAATAGAATTTTTGTATAGGACGGCAAACATATTCATACTCAGTATTGAAAAGATAGAATGACCTTTTCTTCAATTTATCCACGATATTGTATCCGCCATTTTGAATTTCAAGAATCTAAATTCTATTTCGTAATCAGCGACATTCAATACTCCTGAAAACCAAGTTTCAGAAAAATTAAATGACTTTTCAAAATCTGTCCGCCTTATTGGATCCGCCATTTCGAATATTCAAAATCTTAATTCACTATCGTAATCAGTGACCTCAAAAACTTTTAGCTGTCGAGTTTCGAAAAGATTGGATGACTTTTTATAAAATTTGTGCACCATATTGTATCCGCCATTTTGATTTTTGAAAATTTGAGTTCAGTATCGTTATCAGGGATATGGAAAACTTAGGAATACTGTGCAGCATTTCAAAGTGGCCAAGACTCAACATATAAATAGTGACCCTTGTACAATCCTATACGCTGAGGTAGATGGACGGTGATTTGGAGCCTGCTAATAAAAAAGAACGTGGGATAAAAAAGAAACAAGCGCACACGTCTCTCGGATTGGCAAAAAGTGATGAATGAATTTAAACGTCCTTGCTCTAGGGCCTCTAGGCAATACAGGAGTTCCCGATATCAATGTCTTCATGTGGCTATTATCGACTTCGATAGGCCCTGTCTATGAGCAACAACGATAGTGCAGTTTATCATTAATCAACCTATGAACTGCATCAGACATCACGTGTCGTTGCTCCTCGAACGCTTCCCTTCCTCAGTATCGCATTTTTCACTTGCTATATTGCTTCTCTGCAAACTCAGGGAAGCTTTGCTTTGTTGGTATAAAGTTAGGTAGTGAGGTAAAAAAACACTTTGTAAAACCTGCTTTAAAGGGACATAGTCAGGAGGGCACGAAAATAGGACTTTTCTCGAATTTTTTGTAAAAAAATTAATGAATTTATTGATTTAAAAACTTTTGCTTGTCATTAGGTCACATTTAAACATTATGCAGAAATTTTTTCATTAAAAGAAATAATTATTATAATAACTATGCATATTTTACGAAGGCTCTTTGAAAATGTGTCTATCTTGTGGATATAACTCGAGACAGGATCTTCTGATATCAAAAAACCAAAAAGATTTCGTTATTAGATGACTTTGAATAAAATAAAATTTTGAATTTTTAAAGCACAGGCTAAATATGTATAAAATAAGTCTGAAAAATTTCAAACAGATTGGTGCATTAGTTTTTGAGGAATTGTATCCACCGACTTTGAAAATGTAGTTTTGAGATAAACGCGTTTCAAGTCTTCAATAAGAATAAAATCTTGCTAAAAAAAGATCAAAACGCTCTATTTATTTCCGTTTTTTCTCTAATCGTCTTGAAATTTTTTAATTATGAAATGGTGAAAATTTCCGATCAGTGGTCATATTTTCATGACATTTTTTTCTTCCATTGTATCAGATTACCTGAAAGAATCCTTACACGGTAGGGCTAACGATCGTCTCGACCTGGACTGTAATTCTCAGTCTGGACAGAAAGTATTACACCGAAACCGCGAAGGAAAGAAAAGAAAAAGCTAAAGCGGAAAGAATTTAAAAAAAATAAAAGGATCATCGAAGTTTACTTGAGTTTGAAACGAATGAGATTGCTTTAAGAGAAAATAATTTAAATCCCTTATACCAGTAAGTTAGAAACGAGCCTTGAGCCAAAGTTTTATTCTACTTGAAAGTACCTTCCTTGAACATGCCTCGCTTTTTGCAACTTTCACTGTACTTCCGTAACTTTTATACCACTTGACGTTAATTTATCGGCCTTTTTCATACAATTGAAAACATATGCACAGTTTTTGAGAATATTTCCATTTAGTTCAAACAAATCAATTTTTTGAAGTAGTAGTATTTTTTTTCCGTTACGCACATATAGGGTGAGGCTAACCCCATCGAACTTTGATTGTTTGTCTTTTGTTCTAATTGGTCAATTTACTTGGTTTTTTCAAATGAAGGAAAATTTTATCAGGAATATGATGATTACTGTTAAATCATTGTTTTTTTTGGATTATGTAAGTTCTTTGTCAAAGTTTGGAGACACCTTTCACCATTTTTTGTGAAAAAACAAAAGGTTGTGCACTCAGAAAAAAGGTTCGATTAAATTTACTGAAGTTAATCGGCTAAAAACTTTCCGGTTAAAATGACTAAACTTTCAGTTAATTTCACCAGAAAACTTGTTTACTTATTATGATTACAAAATTCTGGTTTATACATATATAACTAACAGGAAACCGATATCAACATGTATACAAGCCTCTGCATTTTGACTCTCGAGGGGCAGCCCCCACCACGCCACCTTACCACTGACTTAGCGGGACGGTGGCGTGCCCTTCAAGAGTGAAAATGCCGAGGCTTGTATACATGTTGATACCGGTTTCCTGTTAGTTATGTTGTGTATTAGGCCGTTTCCAAAAACAAGTGACAACGAAAACAAGGTAGAGTCCAAAGGAATCTTAAAGATCTCTAGTCTCGAATTATTTTTACAAAGTTTCAAAGAAATGGAGAGTAAAGTGTACAAGGTGTTAAGTGAGTGGAAGTTAGATAACTTAAAGGTAAATTTCAAAGGTAAATAAATTTATAGATTGTAGATTCATATGTATTCAAATGTACGTTTTTAATAACAAACAAAATAAAACAATTCAACAAATAAATATATATTTTTTTATTTTTAAGGTTATGTTAGCATTCAACCGGGAAATTTTGCTTTTAACTAGAAATATGGTAATGTTAAATTGACTAAATTGATTAAATTTATCGGAATATAAAACTATGAATGTAACGAGAAATTTGTTACTAAAAAAATTACGGTGATATCAACTAGAAAATTTTACTACATTAGCTGGAATAAAAGATCAAAACAACCGAAAAGTGTTTACTAGAATCTCTAGCACGGCTCTCCGTTACATTTTTTCCTGTCGAAATAACCGGAATTTTGATTGTTACAACCAGAATTTTTTTTAAGTCTGGGGTTAGCGTAACCCCAATTGTACGATGAGGGTTGAAAAATTCGATGTGAGGATTAAAATATTATTGTATATCTTGTAATCAGTTTAATTGTTTTTCTTGATTGAAACAGTTTATTTCATTTTAAAAATGTAATTTAAAGAGTTTCTCATCGACTCTGTAGTCTTTATTAATTGATAGTAGGGAGCCTTTTTAGTTTTATTAACCGTTAATTTCGAGCTCTTGAAGCCGGTAAAGGTTGCAACAATACAGTGGCCATAAATTTTGGGTACCCCGTTTTGCCTCATCTGAAGTGGTGAAGACGTTCGTAAATAAGAAAAGACACCGCAGTTAATGTCATCGCAGCAACGATACCCCTATTAGTCGCTTTATTAGACGCCCTGTGTATTTTTATTGACGTTGCAATGACCGCACGCAACCCGAGCGAGGGAGTTATGCTTCTGTTTTGACGGCTCGTATTTTTCGGTGCTTCGGGAGCAGGGCCAAAAGTTTAGAGGAGGATTTCTAAGTATAGCAAACTCGAGCTAGCGAAACCGCCTTCGCTTTGCAAGCCATGAAATGTTCGCTCGTTTCGCCTCGACTCAAATCCTCACGTGGAAATCGCAATAACAGTTCTTTCTTTCGCAAGAAGAATAAAAATTGTCACCACTGCTAATAAAATTCACCGACACCTATTCACCAATGAAACTTCCTTTATGATTTCTCACTTTCTGCGAAAGATGAAGTGGGTTATCGGCCAGCAATGTTTCATGCGGATTATTTCATTCGTGATAAGATAAGATTTCGGCATGACTCACATTTAATGCACTTTTCCTGTTCGTGTGTGCAGAATAAAGGGTTTGTGATTTTATCGGAAATTTCTGCCAACGACGGGGAAATAAATACATTAAAGAATACATAATAATTTCATTATTACTCAGAATCGCCATAGCTTGGGGATAATTATGTTATTTTTTATTTATTGCAAGGGCTGCAACTCTCATTTTCTCAGGTGTAGATGAATATTTTGAAAATTAAATTTCGAAATTACTTGGATATTTTCTTATTATTTAACCCATTGGCCTGTTTTGCTTGCCATCTAAAAGATGATCACTGCATGGTTCCTGTTCAAAAATCGCTGTTTGTAGCTGCAGTTTTTTAAATTTAAAAGAAATCAATAAATTCCATGAGATTCTCTTGCATTAATGAGGTTTTTGTCCACCGTCATGTATTTCCTGTTAATATGAAAATTAAATCATATTTCTAGACAAGTTTTTCCACAGAAAAATCATAGACCAATGGGTTAATATTTAATTTGAAAAAGAAACAGACGATATTAAATTCCAAAAAATATTCATATAAGATTCAAAGAAGATTTAGTAAATATAAGGAATAATTTATAAATTCAGTTAAGATCTACAAAAGCTTAAAAATTCTATAGAAGTGAGAAAAAAATTCTTTTAAAAAAGTTAAAGGAAGGAAAGTGAAGTTCAAATTCATTGTTAAATGACTTTTGTCCAGAAAAGGAAAAGTTATGTTCGTGTTTGAGCTCGAAGATTAAATAACCCGCATATAAATAGAAATATATGACCTGTGAATTGAACTTGGCAGGACAGTTATCATAATAAATAATAGATCAACCCTAATTCCGGAGTCAGGCGCTGAGCTGCTGAATTATAAGCCCTGATAAGGGGCTAATTTTTTGTATCCTTCAAGAAACATGGTTATGGTTGTATATCTTGTAAATTGTTACTGAAAAGGAGCTTAAAAGATTATCATTTATGTTGAAATTTGAACACTTAACGAAGGTAACGTTAAACGCGATGTCCATTTCACTTTAAACGTCGCTTTCGAAGTACTCCCACGTGAAACGCCAGGGTATGAATCGGGTATTGTTCCTACATATCCAACCGATGCATTATCATTATTCATAAGCAGTATGTACGCGATTCAAGTCGAGTTATTGTCGAACAGACCGAACACATAACCATTGTTGTTTGTGTGCTTGCAGTCCGTTTTACCACAAAACAATACAAACGTTATCTTACTATTCAGTGACAAAGAGAACGATATCATTTGAGATCATTAACCATATAATCTAGTTCCCCTTCACGTTTTTTCATCTTTTATGACAGGGCATTACATTCTCTTGTAACTGAAGCTAACTCAAAAATTTTCTACACATTAAAAGTTGTAACTCAGAATCTACAAAAGGTAATTTACGATTAAAGTTTAATTTATACATACCTATGTTACAATTTCATCAGTATAGAAATTTCAATATTCACATACATGAGGAATTCTCATAATGAATGTTAAATTAAAATATCCGCATGAATTGTATAATGCACTTGGACCTACAGATTAACTTTGATAATGATAATATCAGAAATAAAGCTCCCGTTAATATCAATTCCAGTTGGCTAACTAGTTACAGCATTCATGGAACTTGATGTGTATAATTAATCTGATATAGGAAATTGAAATTGTTTATTCATCGTATTTTCCTCCCTCGTTTTAATTGTTCAAAATTTATATTAGTATCTGGTAAATCTGTTCATTATACAGGGTGGGCCACCTAACATTTAGAATTTGAATCGGCTATAAAAAAAACTTATGTATATTTTGCAAAAGTATGGTTTTATTAGAAAGATTGAACCTTTCCATTTAAGAATAAAATACAACATCATTCACATGACTGCCACGACTGGCCTTACAGTACCCCATTCGATCAACCCAATTTTTCTGTACATTTTTGATTGTTTGGGCGAAAAGTCAATAAGGTCAATAAGCAAAATTGTCGCATTTGGGGCTTAGAAAATCCAAACGTCATCATTGAAAAGCCGATGCACTCACAACGAAGGACTGTTTGTTGCAGTTTTTGGTACGGTGGCATCATTGGGCCATTTTCCGAAAATGAGCAAAAAGCCGCCATTACAGTCAATGGCAAGCGTTACCGTGCCATGCTCAACGAATTTTTGTTTCCAAAAATTGAAGAGGATGACATGGACATCATTAGGTTTCAACAGGACGAGGCCATTTGTCACACAGCCAACGTAACAATCGATCTTTTGCGCACCGCTTTCGAAAATAGAATAATCAGCCGAAATTCTGTTGTCAATTGGCCGCCTTGGAGCAGTGATTTGACCCCGTTGGACTATTTTATGAGGGGAGCCGTTAAGGATAAGTGTTACGCTAACCATCTACAGACGATTGAGGCCTTAAAACACGAAATCGAAGGTGCCATTCATGGGATTGAAGCCCAAACAATCGAAAATATACAGAAAAATTGGGTTGATCGAATGGGGTACTGTAAGGCCAGTCGTGGCAGTCATGTGAGTGATGTTGTGTTTTTATAGCCGATTCGAATTCCAAATGTTAGATGGCCCACCCTATATATGATTATCACGATTCCCCTTTTATTGAGAAAGGAAGACACCTGAGGACCCAGGAAGTCACAGTGCGCCAACTTCTTTATATCACAAAGAATTATTGACTTCTGCCATTTGTTGGCGTATTCTCGCAAATCTTACCTTTTCCCAACTGGCAGATCCGCACAATAACGACTCTCGGCGATACGGAGTAGCGCCCTTCAGCACACCGTCGACACCGAGAGCCCATCTTGATAGAGAGAATTTATTGCGAGGTCGAGATGTCCATTCTGGCTTAAAGCCACTTACTTTATCCTTCATTTTTTATCCCCAGATGAGAAACGCTAGCCGCAGAAACGCGCGCTCGTGATCGCGGTTCCGAAGATTTGCCGAGGTCATTTTCGTCGACCGCAAAACGTAAACGCGAATGTAGAGACAGGACTCGAGTGTAAAAGTTCGAAAACCACAGAAAAGTAAGGGTTCTGTATAGAAGCATCTATATATTATTATTATTGCCACGTGTGCTTCTCTTCTCGATCCTGCTGACCATTCATTCAAAACCTCTCAATTATTTTGCCTCTTTATTTTATTATCATACACTCTTTCCTTCTTTATTTTATTTTGGTTAAGAACTGTAGAAACACCTAATGCTCAGGTAGTGCTTCGCTTATCTTGTACTTTGTCCTATCTTGACGCGTCCGTGTACCCATGTCAATAGTAAAAACACCACCTAAATGCAGATCGATAAGCCAATTGACAAGAACTTGAAATCGTCAGCTCCATTTAACTGATATCGACGCCTCTTCGACTTCGAGGAATGTTGAGTTCTACACTTCGGCCTACACTCTACATTTCTCCATTTAGTTTCGAATCTTATTTGAATATTGGTCCACACTATCAAAAACTTAAGCTTCCTCTAGAGGTATATAAGAATAACTTTATAGTTATACACTTTGTATAGACACGCATACTAACATTGATAATATAAATATGTTTATACAGAAATCAATAAAAATATTATCTTCAAGATATATTTCTAATATTGAATTTGATAAAAACTCTATATAAAGTTTTTGTCCACCGTATACCGAAAGTTAGCTTTGTTGATGTTGTTTTGCGTGCAGAAAGTTGATTTTCTGCACACTTGAAATTTTACCGCACTAGTGCGTGAAAATAGACTTTTCGCACGCAAAACGACACCGACTCGGCTAATTTTCTATTAAATGTTTTTTAAACCTTAGATCCTTAGTTAGTCAGTGAACCAAGAAAATTTCCAAAAATATTAATATTTCATAAAATGGCGGCAATTTGAAAAAAAAATCCTATTCTTTGATCCAATAAAATCTTTTTTCTGAGTGTAGCAAACGAAGCTTAAAATAGATTTGTTTAACGCTACGAATTTTGTTCGCAGCTTGTTTTTTGTTTTCAATGTACTGTCAAGTTTGAATAAAAAGCGTTCCGCGGCTACGGAGGTTTGGGACAAATAGTTTTAGCGGGCGAAAGGACAAAGTAGAACAAGGCAGTGCGCATAAATTCCGGGAGTTCCAATGGAACCGCGACAGTTGGCCAGCCTGGTGTAAAACACTGAACAGAGACAGCGCCGAGCAACGGCCAATTAATAATAACGAGGAGGGCAGTTTTGGCGTTACGGAAAATTATCGCTTTTAATGCTGCATAAGCTTGGGCAACATCGTCCCTCGACCATTAATCGGCACCACTCTGAACCGGTCAAACATCGCGTTACCGAATATACGCACTTCTATCCATATAGATATATCTGAATAAACATATACGCATACGCATCTATTCTGCTCAATTGTACTTGCTCTCGGGTCATTCTCGTTTTATTTGCGAAATACGCGAGTCAGTCACAAAATTTCCAAAACAAACGGTAAATTCGCTGGACATCCTCTGAATAATTAGTGCGTGGAAAATGAAAGTACTCTGGCGATATTCGTGATCCCAGGCGGAACGCTCAAATACCTCTCTTCAACACAACTGTTTGTTCTAACAAGTTTTTTATTCGTCGCTTTTCCCCCATAAAATACTGTTCTCTGGAAACCTTCAATTTTTGTGAATCATTCCCTACGATTATTTCGCTTTCTCCCCTCTTATATTTCACAATTTGTTTTTAAATCGTTTGAAAATTACTAGAATTTTGTTTTTTACACTTTTTTTTTATTACGATTTTGGACATTTTGCAATTTTCATTTACTAAGGTATACTAAAGGTACAAAATATGAAGCAGAACTTATGTATGGGGCAAACATACAGGGGCTCAAATTTTCGAAGTTTTAACACGTGCGCCGTTATTCAATCAATCATAACTTCTGCTAAAGTTGATCACACTCAGAAAGCAGTTTCTTTGAATCAAAGAAATATTTCTTTGATATACGGTCAAAAAAAAATTTCTTTGGATTAAAGAAAGTTACTTTTCCGTTGATGCTTAAACGGGCGGTAAGTTTTCTCGTACATGATGACCTCAAAAACGAATCCATGATATACATGCTTTTGGAAAGAAATGCTTTTCATTCAATAGCATTTTTTTCTCACTGTAGGCGTGGTATAACATAGGAATTTTGTTTTAAATCAAAATCCTAAAAAATGGTGAAAATTTGAAAAAAAAGTTTCGATTTTGAAAAAAAATGGCAGTAAATTGTTTATAAAATTCTAAATTTTAAATATTTAAATTCTAAATATACAGTTGAAATTTCAAATGAATCGATTGAAATTTGTTCGAGTAATGTGTCCGGCGGACTTAAAAATTGCAGTCATCGGAAAAATGCTGCACACTCGCCATATTGACATCTATTGCTTTAAAAAAATTATTTTGTACACTCAATTACATGTATAATAAAAACCCTATTTTATAATCTCGATTTATTCCATGGTTTTGCTGAAAAAAAATTGCAAAATATGCCTAGTTTTGTTTGCCTCTAGAGTGACCTAACCCCTTGCATAAAAAGCTTCATTTTTTCCCTTCAAAATCATCCAAAGTAGAAAGTGGGGCAAAAATTGCTATTAGATTTATAAGAGGATTCTTGCGCTCGGCTGCTGCGCCGCGAGCCGGTATACAGTGTAAGTAAACACTTCGTAGGTCTTATTGTTTGTTGTGCCCATTAATATTATTATAATATAACTATAGTTATTGTACATTTTTTAAACATGTTTTTTAATTTTTACATATATTTTCTTAATTTTGTATTGTTTAAAATTGTTAAAACTCATATTCAGCTTTAAATCATTTGTTTCGTAAACAAAATATATATAATAAGGAACATCTCTCAACTTTTTTTGTAAAAATTAAAAAAATGTATTTTTAGAAAAAATAAACCTGAAGACATCAAAAATTATAGTGGATTGTAAAATTGTTTGCACAATTTTCACAAAAAGGAAGTTGACAAAAGTTCTCTATTGTCTTCTTTTGTATTTCCTTAATTACCAGAAAAATATTTTGTAAACTAAAAAAATTATCTCATAGGAACTTTTATACGGGAATTTGATCACGTGGCCTGGTTGATCTATGGCCTTGTTAATCTATGGCCTTAACGTCAATAGACTTCTAAAACATCTCATTTTTCAAGAACCTAGTGAATTATTCGCTCCTAACAGTTTAAACTACAATTTTATTTAGTAATATTATAATACAGCTGATATATGAAAGGTAAATTATAAAGTAATGTCCATACTCATTAAGTTCTAAATTAAAACGTGCTCTGTAGACGAAAAGAAAGACGGAGGATATAACAAATTACAAGTATAATTAATGACTACCCCTGAAAAAAGGAATGTTAAAGAGAGATCCAGAAATAGATTCCGCGGAAGAAATGTCGAGTTTACATAGGGTGATCTCTGCCCAATCCAATGAGACTTTTGTATGCCTCAATCGCGTTACTCGAAATTCACGACGATACAACGACATTCGTATGAACGTTTATCATGTAGACTTGCATACGACTCGGTCCGATGACTTTTCCGCCGTAATTTGTGTCACTTATGCTCCCGCGAAAACCTGTTGTGCATGTTACTTTGCTCAAGTCTCAGCATTTATTGTGGTAGCTCGTATTTTTACTCAAAATTAGGAATTTCCTTTAAACGTATCGTATATTGTTAAAAGTAGAATTTCAGCTGGAGCTGTTCCTGATTAAATTAAAATTCACTTTGTCTTTGGCTATCAGTGCTTTTATTAATTGATAAAAAACATCATTTTACTTTTTGTAAATATCTTAAATTTTCTTATTTTTTCCTGCTAAATGGCAATGCTTGAAGATATATTTGGAAAACAGAAAGCTGGTTTCATTATGTTTAATTCATTTAGATATTTTGCATAAAGCATTAAGTGCGAAACGATTTATCCGATATTCATCCTCAGCATCTTTCCTTATTTGTTCATGTATATTTGTAGTATCAAGTGGATGTGACTTAGCTTCTTCGATGAAAGTAAGGAAGTCGACTACTCTCGTAATGACACTGAAAACATTTCCATAAAAGTCCGTAATAGTACCCGACTGAACACCTATAATTGTATTTCCTTGAACAACAGGACCACCACTATCTCCCTAAAAACAGAAAATATGATGTTTTCGTAATTAACTAAAAGATAATTGAGATAAACGTCAGATAAAGACAGATATATACCTTATTTAAGTAAAAGATTTTGCATTTCAACGCTTTTTTCGTCACTTACATATTTAATTTAAAAATGGAATTTTTTAATTTCAATCGTATTTTTTGTAATTGAATCGAAAAATATACATTTTATCAGAAACTGTGTCAAAAAAAATTTGTAAACCTTATTGAAGTGAATAATTTTGCATTCTTGCGTTTTTTTAGTATCTCACATATTATAATTAAAAACTTGAATTTTCGATTTTCAATACTATTTTTTTAAATGTATCGATTTAAATTTGTAGGTATTTTTGCAGTAAACAATTTTGTGTCACAACTTTTTCCGTATCTCCTATAGTTTAACCGGAAAATGGAATTTCGGGATTCACCTTTTTTAAGTTTTAATATACTATAACTTTCCTAATTTTGGTTTAATCGAAAAATGTTATGGCGATAATTAGTAGATTTATATAAGCATTATCAGAAGCCAATATTGAAATTTTTGATTTTTTCGAAGAAAAAATCGAGAGTTATGCCTCACGCGATCTGCTATTACTACTAATACTGCAGACAGACACTTTCGTAAAAACCTTTTATTCTGACTCAGGGGTTCTCAAAACATAAATATTTGATGGAAATTCAAAAGTGATTTTTTTCATAAAACCAATACCTTCTCATTTATGATGAGAATGTAATGGTATATTATGTGCCTAGGCACATAATGAGGGTTATTATGCGACGAGCGACAATGCTCGCAGGAGATCAAAGTCGAGACGAAGCCGAGGCGCGATCAGTCCTGCGAGCATTTTAAGCAAGTCTCGTAATTACCTAAATTGTGTGCATTGGCACATATTCTATGTTATGTGACTTCGGCGCATATATGAGTTTTTATGCGTACACTCGAATTCAATCTGAAAAGGTCGAAATTGCCGTGATTATCGCCCATCTTACTTGACATTTCGCGAATACTTCCGGCCATTTTGATTTTCTCGATCTTGTGTAGTAGTAGCGTATTGTAATAGACGCATGCGCAGTTCAAATGTACAAGGCTTTGTCAGTACGGTGCCAACGCTGTACGAAGAAGAAGAAGAATAAGAAAAAAATTACGCTCTGCTGTACCGTGATAGGCGCATGCGCAGTTCAATTTTTACATTACATTCATCTGTATCGTAATATACAACATCACGCTCCTCTCAACTATAGCGTAAAAACGAGTTTACGCGCCGGAGGCACATAAAAATAAATACAGTCGTTGAATCGTTCAAGTTCATGTCGGTTGCTATTGATTAGTCCCAACAGGGACGACGCCGTATTGAATGAGTTCAATGATTATTTATTTAAGACGCCAATGTGCAGCGACAACACTCATCAATTTTTCGTGACAGTCTCTCTTGGAAGCAATTACTGCTTCCAGTGATCCGTTTACACAAGCCTTTGATGTATCAAGTGTCAGCCTTTCGACATGTGAATGATTTCTTACTTATATTCACTCTAATTAATTGCACGTTTCCTGCATAAAAGTATAATTCGATAAAATATTGTCACGTCAAAAAAGAAATATACTTATGCATTGACTGAGATGTGACAAAGTTAAATCCTTAACAAAATCATCATCTACTGTAAATTTAGATTTGATACAGACGCACATTAAGTCATGATGGCATTTATTTATGGCGCGTTTAACGATCATCAGCTGAGGTTGGATAGGTAGTGGAGAATGCGAGGGTTTCTTGGTGCGGATGTCGATTGAAAATCAAAGAATAAAACGTCGCTGAGCGTTGCGTCGAGTCGCCTCGCGTCGGTTGCACTAGGCGAAATGTGAGCAGACGCGGTCGACGTCAAGCGCCTACGAATCGTTGAGATTTACCACCCATAGAGTGTTTAAGGGGGAATAAACGTGCAGAACCAGTCGCTGCCTCTTTCAAGGCTGGCACCTGGAACGCGTTTATCGAATGGGGCCATAAATATAAGTATTTGGAAAATTTCTCAGTTAAGAGACCGGATCAGGCCCAGAACTGCAAATGTAAATGTAAATGATTATCAGAATAGAATTTAAGTCGGGCGCTTGTAAAGATGCTATGTTATTGCTTTACTATTTTTGAGACACCTCATTCTGTCCACTTAATCCTTTACTTTATGTCCTCAGAATTATCATTTTAACTTGTGATTGAAAGCAAAGGCGATTTAAAATAAATTATTGGTAGCTTTCCTTGTTGGCTTGAATTATGGCCCTTGGGACAATTTTTAGTCGACTGTTTTGCAATTTATAGTAAGAAACACCCAGGCTTCAAACTTATACAATTCATTCATTTTAAAGGCCATGGATCAACCAAATCACGTGACAAAATTCTTGTAAAAGTTCGTATAAGATAACTTTTTTATTTTACAAAATATCTTCCTGAAAATTTGGAAAATACTAGGGAACACAATAGCCAGTCGGAGCAATGCGTATTGTGACGACGTTCACAAAAAAATCAGTACTGCGGCAGTACTGGTCAGCCGCTACTGACTTGCTATTACTGGGGCGGTAATGGCTATCATGAATATTTAGTACTGAGCTAGTACTGGTTAGCCGCTACTGACTTGTCATTAATGGCGTAGTACTAAAGTATTATTTTACACTGAAAATAGAATTCAAACTATAATTTTATTAAAAAAGCAAAGGTATTGAAATATTGATTATTACATCCAATTCGAAGAAATAATTATTTCCATGATTTATTAATAAAATAATATTTATTATTTTTATATTATATAATATTTAATTCATAATACAATCTACTATTTTAATTATAATATTTAATATTTTTAGATAAAATATAATAAATGTTTAATTTCAAAATATGAAGTATAATTTTAAAATAAAATAAAATTGATAAAATTCCGAGTTATAGTGATCAGTACTATACCAGTACTGGTTGCCAGTACAGTTCAATTATTCGTTAGCCAGTAATGACATTCCCGTATAATCTCAGTACTGACGGATACTGACAGGCATTACTCAGCCAGTACTGGTAAAGTGCTATCTCCGTATTATGCCAGTACAGGCACCAGTATTGATTGTCACTACCGCTCCTGTGTCCGTCAGTACGGGCGTAATACTGTGCCCGTTGTTAAAGTCTGATTGGGTCATCAGGTTTGGGCAAATTTCAGTTGGGATTTTCCCGAAGTTTTGTTGCATTATTTGTTGCAATTTGTACGAGTTATGTTGAAACCTGTTCTATTTCTTACAGCGGAAGCGTGAGAAAGAGGCGGAGAAAAAAGCAAGGAGTAAATCATATTATTTGGCGGATTTATTCTAAATTCTTAAAATGACTAAAATTGATTATTAATAAAATAATAATCATTATTCTTCAAATTTTTTATTTGAATTTTTCTACTTTTTATGTAAAGAATAATATTTTTTAATGATTATAATAATTTTTACTTTGCTAGTTATCAATTTTACGTATTTTTAGAATTTTCAATCAGCTCGCCAAATAATATGATTTCCTTCTTTACTCCTCCTCTTTCTCACACTTGCGCAGTAAGAAATGGAACAGATTTCAACATCACTAAATTGTACTTCCAAATATTCTAAATATACATACAACTACATACAAAGGTTCTCGTTATTCTCTGAATCCATATAAATTATTTTTTCATATAACTCTTTGGCGCCTTCTCATTAATTTTAACTTCCGTGTAAGCACTAGATACTAACAATTTTTTTGCATCAGTTCCACTCTACAATTTTTGTCGAAATTTTACTAAAAATCTTGCCTTTTTACATAAGATAAACAAGTTCTTGGTTTTAATGAATGATACTGCGCAGTTTGAGTTCAACATCTTCAAACAGAGTGATTTAATAAATACACTGTTAGCAGGCCCGCGGAGAGTGAGGGGAGGGTGAATCCCCCCCGGGCCCGGAACGTTGTTAACCCGGAAAATTTCACGGTAAGCGTAGTATATAATTTATAATAGCTTAGAGGTCAAGAAGTTTTGACAAAAAACAAGGCTTTCAAAAAAAAAAAAACAGAAAGGGGAGGGAGGGCCCGATGAATCCCCCCCCAGGCCCGGATTTTCTCTCCACGGCCTTGACTGTTAGAAATGTCTACCGTAATGTTCCCAAACACGTGACTCGAGTTTTATTCAGTTATGAAAATTTTGTTACAGTTTAGTAATTTTATGATAAATTTTATAAAAATTCTGTTGCAGTTTGGTAGTTTCAAGATACATATTATGAAAATTCAGTTGAGTTTCATAATATTATGAAAAATGTCAGAAAGTTCAGTACATGTTTTGCAATTTTAAGATACCGTTACTCAAAAATATCATAAATATCTTCAAATTTTACGTTACACTGAAAAAACAGTATAGCTAAGAGAACTATATTTTGGTCCTCAGAACAAGAAAATATTGCTATCAGACCAATGCTACGGTATGGTCCTCAAAACTATACGAGTATAGGTGAGACAGCTATACAAGTTCGTTGATAAGACAATACCATGTATAGCGAAATAATGTAAATCTGAACTAACAAGTTTATTAAAATAAGTAATAATTTTAAACAAAATATTATGCCATCGTTATCGCTCTTGTGAATTTTGCCGTGTGATAAAACAATACGCGATACGCAAAAATGATCTTTCAAAGAAAGAAAAAATGCTTCAAACAAATCGACAAACGCTTCGAAAAATGACACTTCTTTCTCATTTCGATGTTAGAATCGCGTGCATGCGAAGCAATGTATAGGTCGCGCGGCAAACCAGTATAGTTGTCTCACCTATACCGCATGGGTCGAGACACTATATACCGGTATAGGTCGAACAGCTATACTGTTTTTTCCGTGTACCTTTGTAGCATAAAAATTTTGTAAATTTACGAATATTTCTAAAAGTGTAATAAATGTTTGAAACTGAAGTAATTTATCATCTTCCCAGGAAGAGAACCAAAAAGAGTGGGTAATTTTGGCCAGGTGTTGTAGCGAAAGGTGAGAATCACGACAGATAGACAAAGGTGAGGTACTTTCAGGATTGTAAGGAAGACGTGACTTGGTTAAGGTGGGAGAAAGGACGAGTACGAAGATACCGTGGACCGTTAAACATAAGGGAGTATCTCCCGCATCCTTAATTAAGCCGTCAAATTTAACGTTCCGTATCCTTGAACTCAAACGCATGCGAGCGTACCTATGTTCATTATACACCCGTGTACTTGAGTCGGAATTTACTAAAATTCTCGAGTAAGGGCAGCCAGAAATTAAAGAGGTCTTGAAACACCACTTTATTTTATTTTCCATAAGCATCAAGAGAACTGAATTGAGAAAAATCTTGGATAATATTTAAAATAAGATTTTTTCATTATATGGCAAATAATATAAATCTGAACTAACAAGGTTATTAAAATAAGTAATAATTTTATTATGAATTACACAGAGATGAAAATTCTAGAAACTTATCCCGAGTACAGAGTCGTTCGATCTGCAAATTTATTCGCCATGTTATTAAACGCCTCTTATCATCGTCGATTTTCTTGTTTATAAATATATTTTCTTCGCAATTTTTATTATTATTCAAAGTTAGAAATTCAAGGAGACTTCTGCTCTGAATATGAAAATTTTCTTCGTAAAATCGATTCACGTCATCCTATTGGTAGTAAAACCGATTTCTAAGGTGCATGATCCTTTTCAGCCTCACTTAAAGCGCCTTAGCGAGTCGCACGCTCCATTACTCCGATTTCCTTAGCGAATCGATTCTCGAATGTCGGCTCTACGACCTGCGAAATCACTTGTTGTTCTACCACAATCGTTTGCGTTTGGAAAATGCAAAACGTCATACTGATTTTACCTACATCTTATCTATATGTATTTCGAAATTTAAAGGCATGGTCTTCGAACTAAATATAATTTTTTATGTCATGAACACAACAGTGGAAATGTGGAATAAACAGGTTTTTGTTCTCTATTTTTACTTGAATTTTATATTTCATTGCGACCTTTGGTAATTTTTATTGAAAAGCGAATATCGATACGCTTATGACTAAAACGTGTTATTTTTTAGTGGTTTAACTCTACGTTATGAATATTCTTTTTATTTTGTGGGACTCAAAACTGGAAGTATTTATATTACTTTTTCTGTTCAAAATATAAAGTGATCTGATACATTCAATAGATAAAGGCAATTTAAAAATTAGTTTAAAAAATACTTTTATTCAAAACGAAAACAAGATTATAAATTAAATCAATTACTTGAGTTTGAAAGAAAGATTTCAAATTCTTTAAATTATGAATTAAACATGGAAAATTATTTAAAAATTATTGAAATTTGTAAAACGTGCGCTATTTATCTTAAATAAACATTTAATGAGAGAAATTGAATATCTATTCATATAAGACAGAAAACTAATCTGAAATAATTTTTCCTAACACGTCTAGTGAAAATTGATGCACTTACAGTTTTGAACGTTCATTGAACGATGACAAAAATTTTTCTTTTAAAACAAAATTAATTTTTATGTCTATATTCAGAGTCTTTGAAACATACAATCTGTTATTAAATATAACCTACTTTTTAATTTAATAGAGGAAGAAATCAATAATTTGGTTTCCAAAAAAAATATTTTTCACCGTTCAATGAACATTCCAAACCTTAAGTACATTGAAAATTGTATTTTCACCGTCTGTTTTAAGATGAGAAAATGACTGATTTCACAACTGTTGCAATTTTCCCCATTAGTGGGAAAAATAGCCATTTTACCGTCTCAAAAGAGACAGTGAAAGTACAAATTGTCAATATACGTATTAGGAAAAATCTGTTGAAATTATATTGAGAACAATTCTTTAATGTGATTCTTTTAAATTTTTGTAATTCCAGAATAGAATTAAATTGATTCTTTTGAAACTGTTTATTATTACAAGATCATAAATTGTATAAATAGTCAGGGTAGCAAATGATTTACAACCATTTACAGATGGATTAATGAAACTTTCCATACGCAATATTCTGAAAAATTCGTGAAACAATTCACGATAAACCCCAAAATAAAACTTTTATTATTTTTCGAAACAAACAATTAAAACTCGTTATTGTGCTGCCAGTCCAAGAGCATTATTAAACGTAGTCTCTATAGAAATTCTATTTTCAGATATTGAAATTGATAAATTGATCTCGAGTTGAACTGGGTAAAAAAATGCATTTTTTATTCTTTCCATTCCCGCATTTTTCAAATCTTTCAGGAATATCAGCAACTGTAAAACTCTTCTATAATCTACTCAGATCTCCAAAATCAATCGAGTTTCCTCAACTTTAGAGGATAGGATATGAAAATAATACTCGATAGAAATATATATATAAAGGGTTTCCCAATAAGGGTGATATGTTTTGAAATTGAAAAAAAAACACTGAATATTCATTCGGAATTGATCGAAATGTTTTTTATTATATTGGATATTCTATGCCATTTATGATTTAAAGAATATATCGGCCAAATGTCCCCCGAGACTTGAGCCAAAAATGCGCCTCATCAGAAAAGATGATTTTTTGATGAAAATTGGGATCATTTTCAATTGATTCCAGAGCCCAATCCGCGAACTCCCGACGCAAACGATGGTCATTAGGCTTCAGTTCTGGGGCCAGAATCATGTTATAGGGATGCAGGCCAAGATCCAATCGCAAAATACGCCAGGTAGTCATCCTGGACAGGCCCAATTCCTGAGATCGGCGTGGCACGGACAATTCACGGTTTTCCTCGATACTGGCCTGTACGGCGGCTATATTCTGTGTAGAACGTGCGGTACGCATACGATTTTTAGGCTTAGTATCCAATAGAGTAAATTCACTCTCCAACTTATCGATTATTCGACGAATTGAGAGCGCGGATGGAGCAGAATGACGACCATATTTTGCACGATATGCTCTTTGAACACCGACAAAACTTCTCGAATTTTGATAAAATAATTGGACAATTTCGAAACGTTGTGGAAGCGTGAAACTACTCATGATTAAATGGCAAACCTTACTGATCACAACTGACAGCAGACGTCAAAAATTTCAGTTCAAATCAGCCCGATAGGGACATTCAAAATCATATCACCCCTATTGGGAAACCCTGTATATATATATATGGGACATTCCACGCGTAATTTACACTCCAAAAATTTTTTTCGAAAAAATATGTTTTGTCGCGTTCTATGTTAAAAAATAATCGACCCTTTTTTTTCAATATGATATTTGAAAATTTCGAGAAATGAATCTTCAAAATTTTGAAATCGGAAAAATTAATGTTTTTTCAATAGGATACAGTAAAAAAAGTTATGGATGTAAAAAATTGTTCTCATACGGAAAATGTGGCTAGCCCTCCAAGCTTTTCAAAGTGAAGTACTGCCAAAATTACATAATTGTCAGCTTTGTGACACCTAATCGCCAATCAAAACGAAAATAAATAATATGCTCTTATTTTCTTGTGCATACAATTTAATTACGTAACAATTCAATAATATCAATTATTATGCTAAACTATGGAGCTTTAGCTGTATATTAATAATCTTAGTAAAGAATTAATTGATGATAAAAGCACCAAACAGTATTTCAACGTACACATTGATCATAAAACAAAGGAATCAAGAGATAATTAGGGGCGGCAACAGCAACTAAGAACCTTATACAAATATTTTAGAATTGAAAAAACGAAAAAAAAACTGTTCCAAATTTTAAAACAAGATAATAGTTTATAAAACTTCACTATTTTGTTATTAAAAAAAAATTAACAGGATGCGCAGTACATCACTTTGAAAAGCTTGGGTGACTAGCCACATTTTCCGTATAACAACAATTTTTATATCAAAAACTTTTTTTACTGTATCTTATTGAGAATACATCAATTTTTTGGATTCCAAAATTTTGAAGATTCATTTCTCGAAATTTTCAAATATCATAATGAAAAAAAAAAGTGTCGATTATTTTTTAACATAGAACGCGACAAAACATATTTTTTTAAAAATAAAATTTATGGGTGTAAATTATGCATGGAATGACCCATATATTCTTTTTATCATTAAATTGATGGAATCAAAAAAATAAGAAAATCGAAGAATTTTAATGATGGGAGGGTCATTCTCAGGCATTAAATATAGTATAAAGGAAGAGTAATGAAATATTTGTCAAAGGATTTGTTGTAAGTCGAGTTCTTTTAATCTTTTGAAGAGGTCGTCATTTGAAGCAATGCTGCGTTAAGTCGGGCGTATAATCGTTCCTTCTTGCGTCAAGCGGAAGCGGTACGAAACAATGGGGATGTCGGATTTTCAACGGTGGTTTCTAGCCACGTCAAGTGCGAGTGACTCCGTACGTACTTTGTGCTTCCTTCGGGATCCATTGCTTCTAGGGTGTTAATGGTACTTGAGGCCGCGGGCCATCCATCACTGTGGAATCTCTATACGCGGTTCTACATAATCTATGGTGTCTCTATACCCGTCCAGAGTACAATGCCGTGCACTGTTCGTGATGCACTCGTGAATCTCTCAGTCGAAGCGATAGGTTATTTTCGATCTATAGTACTTCCGCGGAAACCTTTCAGAAATATTTGCTTTTCCTGAACTCACTTGTCAGGATGTCTAGAATCTACTCAGATTCCTCAAAAAACTCCCTGATTGTTCTAAGTATCCCCAATTTTAATTATTTTTCGAATTTTACCCTCGTAAATAAATAAATCGTCATTAAAATTTATTTATAAACATACGGAATGGATCGATTTTGAATTTACAGAGTTCTGGAAAATTCACAGAACTTTTTAGAATAAAATTTGAATCTTTCAATCATTTTTCCTGAATGTTCCGCATTATTTTCGGAAAAGTTTTCTAAATTTTCCAAAACTCTGTTCCGTAAATGCCTGTATCCCCAACTCTTGAATACTTTTGGGATTATAAAAAGATATCAGTAACTCTAAAATTTTTTTAAATTGTCTTATGATTTTAAAAAAATATACTGTTGAGATATTATTGATTCTGATACACTTGAGTTTACAAGGAGAAAATCAAATTGATACTTTTCTGAATTGAAAAACTTTAGAAAGATTTGTCTTAAATTTCTTTAACACTTATAATGAATATATTTGAATCAATGCGAATGTATATTAACTCGAGATAAAATATGCGACTCTCCATTTGAGAGAACTATTTATGTAATTTTTTATTTATATTTTATAATTATTTCATATGCAGAGAAAAATATTTGTCTAATATCACCAAATTATTTGGAAACGCATGATAAAATTTTAAAGCGACGTACCTACTTTTTTCTAATAATTCACATTTTTTAGAATTTCTATTACAGAATACGCTAAATTAACTATGACAATTGCCATCTAGATGGTAAAATAAATTGAATTTTCAGAAAATATCACCATGCAAATCAGAATTTTCACCGGTTATTTAGCCTATTTTATAATAGAGTAATAAATAAAAATAAATAAATAAAAAAAATAATAAATGTGAATTATTAAAAATAAGTACGTTCCCTTGCGAAAGTATCGGATAGGAATTCATTCCAGGCCAACCAGAACTATTCCGATTCATTCCGATATATGTATCCGAACCAATGTGAATCAATCCGAACCAATCCGAAAAACGTTTTGTATCGTTTGATGAAAAACAGTAAAAAATCGATCCGACCTAATCCGATTTAATCCGAGACATCAATCCGAATGAACCCGAACCAATCCAAAACCAAGTTTTCAATCCAGATCAATGGATCAACCCGAGCCGGATCGATTTTCTACCGTTTTTCATCAAACGAGTTACAAAACGTTTTTCTGATTGGCTCGGAATGAATTCCTAACCGATACTTTCGCTAGGGTCGCTTTAGAATTTTGTCATGCGTTTCCAGTTTGATAATTTTAGACAAATATTTATCTCCGCGTATGTTATGTTAGAGAGCAGTCGACCGGCAATCGAAAGACCTGGGCTCGAATCCCAGCGCAGTCGAAAGCGTCTTTTTTCCACAGAAAGATTTCAAATTCTTTAAATTTGAATTATTTATAAGATTGAATGATGAACAAGCCGCAATTACTAATTATAATATTTTTATATGTTTCAGGTAAGAAATTTCAACTTAATAATTGACTTCTGAAGTGGTGTAAAATTGTAAGTTATCAGTTGAAGTCGATACGAGGATTTAACATTCTTATGCTTAATAATTGCTTGAATTGACCATAAAATTAAACTCTAAGTATCTAGAATCTTTGAATTTTCTCGACAACACGACGAATGGTTGAGATTCCCTAGCAAGTTAAGCTTTGCATTCACTACTTTGTAAAACTGGCTTTACGTCGTAAATACTTCTCAAAATTCTTAGCATCTATAGGAATATTAATCAAACGAAGATTTTCCTACGCTTTCAACGTTGAATATATGTGTAATTACATCCAAGCGATTATTTATGTCCGGAACAACGCGGAACCACGAACGGTCGGGTCTATAGAACGCCCCCTCTGTCTTCTCCAACGTCTCACTATAACAGCAATTTTTTTAAGCAACAATGCATACTTAATGTCCGCACCAGCACGGAGAGAATTAACATTTCCGAGACGGCAATTCACACTCTCTAAAAATCAACCGTAAAATCGTCTTGGAATTTCTGTCCCAGATTTTGCTTTATAGAGATTATGATCGCTCAGCTTTATCGTTTTCGGTTTTCCTTATATCTTAAAATCTCAATAATTTCTAAATTTTTAAATCACTTGTTACATGAATCACTTAAAATTCATGGTAGAGATAAGAATATAAAGGCGGAGTTATTCAGTTTTAAAAATTAAAGATGACGGATCCAATAAGATATGGTAGACCTAAATTGCATGTCATTAGTGGTTGTTTTTTCAAAATAAGGTAGTTCTTATGGCAACATGTGACCATCTTTACATTCTTGATTATTTTTATTTCATTTTGTGAGTTTTCTTATGTGTTTTGGAGACGCATTGTAGAAAAAATATTTTTTTGCAAAACAGGAACTAAAGTAGTACTTCGTGCCCCCATAGAGCGGCTCTAAGGACGCCCATTTACGACTAGCATGTTCATATTGTATCTGTTTTTTTTCCATAAATCCTACTTTCGTTCCTTATGTCCTACTTTTGTTCTTTACGTCCTCTGGATAGTTGCGAGAAATGGATTATATTTCCCCAATCAAATTTGCTACTTAAAATTCGGAGGGCGTAGCCCCCCGGTCCCCCTGGCAAGAACTTTGCCCCATGCAACCCCACCGGGGCTCTGCCCCTGGACCCCCCCCCCCCCCCCCTGCAACCCTTTCCAGCACCTTTCGTACCATATTTATCAATATTATTGTTATAACATGTTCCTATTCCACCGACTTGTAATTGGACACTCTCAGTACCACTCTACAGACACTCGAAATACTTCTTTAGGACGTATTTTGCAAAAATATCGTGTGTTCCACGGAGGTCGGCCATTTTGGGACTCGACAGATGTATTCAGTCTTAACCCCAAAAGACCTATCTTACCTCCTAGATACACAATATACTATTTATTCTGAGTACCTGCCCCTTGATTAATAAATATACTTACAATTAATAAAATAAATGCCACCCAGAAAACAGTTTCTTTGAATCAAAGAAACATTTCTTTGATATATACGATCAAAGAAAAAATTGCTGTGAATTAAAGAATGTTCTATTGATTTAAAAAATTTTTCTTTAATGTAAACAAATCTATTTCTTTGGATCAAAGAAAATTTGTTTGATTCAACAACTTTCTTTAATTCAAAGAAATTTTTTCTTTGACCGTATATCAAAGAAATGTTTCTTTGATTCAAAGAAACTGTTTTCTCAGTACGAAGGAACTAATAATCAAAATCTTATGTTATTTAATCGAGGAAATGATATATCAGGAGAAGATAATATTAAAGGAATTAAATAATTACCAAAATCTCCTAATAATAAAAGTATAACTATAAAAAAATAATAATAACAATTATAGTAACAATAGAATTGTAAACCGAAGGCGGTTTTCATTGAAAAGGGTTTTTTAAAGGCTTTTAAACAATGTTGAAGCTCCTTTTTTAAAATTTCTATATTTTATACTTTGGCATCAATATCTGGTTTGTGATTATCATCGAAAAAGTCATGCCCGAAAGGATTAAATTTAAATACCTAAAAGTTTTTCTCCTTGTGAAACTGAGGAATATTCATACCTAAGTTAATTTTATAATTAATAGTTTGAAAAGGTTCAAGGCTTGAATATAAAATAAATAAACGGTAAAAATCTCTTTAACTTAATTTTAAATCAAAAGTTATGCGTCGGAGACTATAAAATTCATAAATTGGCTGAGCTTTCTTAAGTCTGTCTGGACAGTCCCACAAATGATAGATAAGATCTCCTTCCTGCGAGTGTCAATAAAGATACATTATGACAACATTTGAATGAGACACGAAAGCTCTGAGAGGAGGAGGAGGAGGTTCGAAGATCATATTCGAGACGAGGATTGCCAAGTGGGTGGTGAAGAAGGTGTGCAAGGTATGATAAATTCACGAGTACCGATCGAAAAAACGAATTCTTCAAATACTTGTTATGTAAAATTGTAATAAAACATCAATATCCAATTTCATCTCCTCAGCATATTGAGTATGCAGAACAAATTTCAACAAAAACTGTAATGAAATATAAGTTTAATTTGCATAATTTTTACAAGGAAGTGTGCAACAGAATTTGTCATAAGCCTGTCGTTTTTGAAAAATATGATACGTAAATTAAGAGTGTCATGTAGGTAATAACGAATATTTCAAGCTGAGGTACACGTTATACGAGCCTGACGAGTGCGAAAATGGATTCGTGATGAACGGTCGGATGGTGCAGACTTTACGAGCGAGGGTGGACAGAAAGTAGAAATTGAAAGACCGCTGGTCTTAAAAAGTTACCAGCAAAGCCGCAATGTTCGACGAAAGGCTATGCGGTCGCGTGACCTAAGGGCATTACATATAGAGTGTAATTCTGTCATTTTTTAATATGCGAATATCCTGGCGCCAATGGGGTGCCTCGGCATTACCCCAGGTATTTATCTTTTCAAACTTTACGGTTTCCTCTAACTATTATATGCTTTCTTTTATTAGTTTCGACATAAAGGGTTAAATACTAATGGGAACACATCGTAAAGGCAACATCTTAAACTTTTCTTTAATCTTTTCTGCTTAACCCTTTGGAACATAAAGTTTTCCTGAAAATACGCAATTTTTTCGCATTTATTTTAGCCCATTTAACACGAAAGTAACACTCAAACACTTTTTTATGGAAGTATTTTCTAAATATCAATGTTCGAAATTTTGTTTTTCAATTATCGGAGTTGTTCCGACGTTTTTGAGTATATTTCGAGTTCTAATTGACCGATTGACCTAAACAAGCACTCAAATTGAAGGCAACTAGATTATCTACAACTTTCTACCCTAAAGTTTTCAGTTTGGCCCAGTAGTTCAGATGCTAGAGATTTTAATAAGTTGGAAAAGTTGGCTAATATTTACGATTTGTATTTTTCCTAGGACGACCTCGATTTTTTACAAAAAATCCAACTTATTAAAATCGCTAGCATCTGAACTACTGGACCAATCTGAAAACTTTAGGATATAAAGTTGTAGAGGATTCAGCTGCCTTCAATTTGAGTGTTTCTTTAGGCAAATTGGTAAATTAGAAGTCGAAATAATACTCAAAAACGTCAGAACAATTCTGGAAATTGAAAAAAAATCCGAACATTGATATCGCAAAAACGCTTCCATAAAAAAACTGTTGAGTCTGACTTTTGTGTTCAGTGGGTCAAAATGCATGAAAAAATCATATTAAGATGTGGTGTTCAAAAAATTTTTTTAATTTTGTAAACTAGTGTCATCAACAATATTTAATATTTCAAATTAATTTCGACCGGCAATCGAAAGATCTGGGCTCGAATCCCAGCGCAGTCGAAAGCGTCATTTTTTTCCACAGAAAGATTTTCAAATTCTTTAAATATTTAATATTATCTAAAGAATTTGAAAATCTTTCTGTGGAAAAAATGACGCTTTCGACTGCACTAGGATTCGAGCCCAGGTCTTTCGATTGCCGGTCGACTGCAATTTAATATTATAAACAAATTTATAATATGAGAAACATATTTTTTATGCGTACAAACATCTTAGTAAAGTACATGGAGAAACTTTTTATAGAAATGTATGTTTTATTTTATAATGATAATTCTAAAAAATATTAGGATTCTAGGGAAAATCGAGGTTCAATGGCAATCATTCCTAGCGGACTGGAAATATTTCGGAGTTTAAATACTAAAGATTCGAAAAATTATATAGAACTTTGTTATAAGTTATAGTAAAGTTTGATATACACTACCGTCTAAAAGTTTGAGTTCACCTGTTGTTTAAACCATTGTCGAAGTGTCTTAACCCTCATCGTACAACTTTGATTGTTTATGTCTTTTGTTCTAATTGGTTAATCTACTTGGTTTTTTTAAAATGAAGGTAAATTTTATCAGTAATACGATGATCACTGTTGAATCATTATTTTTTCTAGGATTATATAAGTTCTATGTCGAAGTTTGGAGACACCTTTGAAAATTTTATGTGAAAAACAAAAGGTCGTGGGGTTAGCGTAACCCCATTTGTACGATGAGGGTTAATCTTAATGAAAACAAGTTGAACATCTTTTTTCGATAATGGCTTAAATGTTAATAACATTTTTTATCTAATGATCCGAAGTTAAGGCAAAATGTTAATTTCATAGGAGTGTATTACAAGAAACGTCAAATTTCGATCTTTTTGGAAAATGTTAGTAACTCTAAAAAAACTTTTGAAAATCTTAATTATTTTTAGAGTTATTAACATTCTCCAAAAAGAGCGAAATTTGGCCTTTTTTGTAATATATTCTTATAAAACTAACATTTTGCCTTCAGCTTGGGATCATTAGATGCAAAATTTTATTAAAATTCATGCCATTATCGAAAAAAAAATGTTTAACTTGTTTTTATTAATATTAAGACACTTTGACAATGGCTCAAACAACAGGTGAACTTAAACTTTTGACCGATAGTGTAATCTATACTTAATTATCATACAGTGCTTCTAAAATTCAGTATTTCGCTGAGGAAAATTTGCACTATGACACTTTTGTCCCTAAATTAAAACATAGTTTAACAGAAAATTGTAAACTTGTGTTTCTCCGTAAAAAAACGAAAAAAGAGTAGAAAATAAAGAGACAAGAGAATCCTTGTAAAATATATTTTCAATAATTGGCAGTAGATGAAAATTTATCATTTTTTTGCAGATGCTAAAAGTACAATTCTGCTTAGTTTAAGATTTGTTATGAAGTTTGCGAAACTGACCAATCGAAAAACACAAACTGCGGAATCTTCAGTGGAAGCCGGTTGAGTTTCATTAAAATCGACGGCAGAATGATGCTCGCAGAAATAAGATCAAAAGCAGTAGCATATACTGTTATAGTCCAATGTAAATGGAAATACAGAAGATCCCTCGAAGGACGATCAAAGACAGCGCAAGTCAATTTAACGAAGTTTTCTTTCCCAAAAATGCATGGCCCAAGGAATTTAATTCTTAATCCCACAAGGGAATTGACGATCAGTTTCCTTTTCATCGCAACTTTTTCTCAATCTCCAGTTGTCTATATTTTATGAAAAAACAACCATTTCTATTTCCAACTATCGCATTTTTTAGAAAATAGAAAATATTCCAAACTTTATTACCTTGTTAAAGAATCATATTTATAGTTATTTCCAATATAACATGCAATCAAATAAATTCTTATAAAAGAAACAACAAATTTAGTATTTCCATTTCTTCTCAGTTTTACTTCAAGAGCAATTTAATATCATTCGAGCAGTCAAATATTAATATAAGATTTATTATATTTATTGAGCAGAAGTTGCACTAACCATTATTCAATTTTAATTACGTAATATTTACAAATATGTCATAACTTTCCTGACAATATTACAAGTTAAGAAAGGATTAATTGGTTTTGAATATGTGAGAGCATTCTTGCTGAGAGGCATCATGCGTTATTATGCTTCATTGTGTTCAACGCTTTTAAAAGGATCTAGAAGTGCTTCAGAAAGTCTGCGAGCTCGAGAAAGACGAAAACAAGTTTGCTGCGTCCAAACAGTCTTTTCGTCTCAACAATTGCATCTATCTGCATCTCTTCTTGCTTTTACGTTTGTTCACAAACGGAACTTTACTTCACTGTCCTCACCTACGTTTGCCTGCAACTCAAACGTGCCAGGTATCTTTTTGAAATTCCATTAAGCATATCCGGGATTGGAGATTTTAAATTCCATTCATAATTTTATCCATCGCACTACACTGTTAAATCACATTACTGATTTTTCTTCTAAACACGTACATTATAGATGCGTGTAATGCATAGAAAATTTGAGAAACTTGGAATTATTAGAAAATATTTTGAATAAGTGTTGTTAAGCCATGGACCAACCGGATCACGTGACTACACTGAGAAAACAATTTTGTCGAATCGACAAAAATATTTTGTTGGTATTTATGCAACAAAATTCTTTTGTTGTGCCAACAAAACATTTTGCTGTATCAATCAAATTTTGGTTGCTTAAACAAATTGTTTTTTAGGACAACAAAACAAGTTTTGTTGCATACATTTTTTCGCAGTGTAGGTTCCTACCTTACCAGTATTTTCAATTCGTGTAATCCCATTTCTGTAAAAAATGAAATAAGTTGAAAATTTGTGAGAGTAAATCAAATGCACTGAGTTAAGTCTGTCTGGTCATAAATGTTTATAATTATAAAAAAATTTATATTTATAATTCTAAACATATGTGACTGGTCATAAATGTTTTTATAAATAAATATAAACTTTTTTATACTTATAAACATTTATGACCAGACAGACTTGATTCATTGCATTTCATAAATGTTTATAATTATAAACAAATTTCTTTTTATAATTATAAACATTTATGACCAGACAGACCTGTATTAATGTATTTTATTTAATTCTACAAATTTTTAATTACCTGTCTTATTTTTTATGGAAATGGGGTTACACAAACTGAAATGCCGGTAAAGTAGGAATCTAGTCACGTGACATGTGAGACTTAGCAAATTACCAAAGTTTATTGATTTCAGGTTTCTACATGTTTATGGCCAAAATAGCAAAACCTATCAGAAATTTTTTTTTTCATTCTCGAAACTAAAAGTAGTCCATCTACCTTCGTTTTTATCTTTTCTACCATTTCCCAAATTTGGAAAACAAAATTTTATGAATTTTGGACACAAACATATAGAAACTGGACCAAGTTGTTCACATAACCTGTCACTTTCTTCAATTATCACATGCCCTTAAGAAAATTTAATAAAAACTGCTAACGTGAGAATTCAAATTGAATTTTTAAATTGAAATTATCAGTATATAAAAATCAGTATCATTATATTAATTTTATTCTGTTTAATTCAGCAAACGTATCTGAAATTAAATTTATATTTTTTAATAGTTTGAAAAAAAGCTCGATTCAAGAAAGAATTTCTCTTCAAAGCTTAGGTAAACATTCTACCTTTTTATATTTAATTCTTCGTAACATTTCCTCATAACAGGAAGAAAGCGATAGATTAAAAAGCGCTCGTTTGGTTTTTTGTACTATTTTTAGAAAATATTTATTAACTGTTATTTTTTTTTCTTAAAAAGTGAATATTGCAGTAAAACAGCATGCGCTTGACAGAATCTAATTAAGGTTTGGTGGTAAATGGGAATTTCAGTATTTTAAAAATAGTGTAGTATAGTGTAGAAGCAGAGTTTTATGGACCAATCGTTTCCCTTGCTTTACAGTAAACGTGTAAACGGCTACTCGGAACTCAGGTGTGTATAGTAGGAAGAGATGCTTTCCCGAGGCTAGAAAATCACTTATTTCCCATTTTCTACCTTGCTCCCTGGTATTGTGGTTGCGAATCGCAGTAAAAGAAGCCATCAGCTTATTTACTGCCATTTTTAAGGCAGTGCTCGTGTGATATATAAAGCGACTTAAAGTATTCCCATTATGCGATCATGCATTTTTTTTCACGCTTTTACTTCGCCACTGATTTCGCTCCATTTGAATTGTAAACTTCAGTAGTATATTTCACCCTCTCCTAGTTTTCATTACTCATCCTTAAAGTAACTTCCATCAAATTTCGATTCCTAGCAAAATGTTTCGTAGCTTATATTCAGAAACAAATAAACTTTTATGATTTAAATCTTGTTTAGTTTGTATAAACAGTTTTTCAATGGTTTTGATTTTATAATTTTACAAATTAATTTTGAGAAAATGCTTCTTCTGATGAAGCGAATATCATTGAGAGGAAGGAAGTTAGATTGTTAATAATATTTGTATTAAATTTAATATAAAAGGATATAAAGTAATTTGCATATACAGCATATGAAATATTTAGATTCTTTGATAACTTGTAAATCATTAACACTGGTTAATAATGTTTCAAATCAATTTAATCATCAATATTACTTAATTTTTTTTTTGATTGTGTCTGAAGATGATAATTCATGACCTGTTTAAAAACTTATGGATTAAGCAAACTAATTTTTTAAATACCTGGATATCTTATATAGATAATTTAAAAATGAATTTGGATCTATATGAAAGACAATTTCTTAGACTTTCTTATCAACATTCCTCGATTTACTGCAAAAGTAATTTTATAATTGCGTGAAATAAAATTATGTGAGTTGTTAATTTTGGTATATCAAATTTAATACCTCGGCAGGGTTCATACAAAATCAGGACGACCTGGAAGACATGAGAAAGTCATTGAATTTTGAAAAACTTCTGGAAAAGTCATGGAGTAATGGAGCAAAAAGAACTTGAAGGCATTGAAGAAGAAATTCATGAACTGATTAAAACTCGATGAATTTATATATAGACGAAATTAATTGCTTATGCAATTAAAAATTTTCATTTTAACATTTTTTTAAATTTTAAAGTTTTTTAGATTACTATTGTTTCCAACTGTAATCCTAACTTTAAAATAAATAGTCGGACTATCATTGTTCTTTAAGTGTTCTATTTGTAATAGTAATACAAATATAATAATAATTACAGAATTATTTTTCACTTTCATACAAATATTTTTGAAAAATGTACAATTCAATAACTTATCGTTAAAAAGTCGTTTTCACTCTAATAGAATGAGTAAAAATGAAGCTTGATTGGATTTGTAAAAAAAGTAGACCTGGGATTTTTTTTCAAAATTGGACCTGGAAAACCTGGAAAAGTCATGGAATTTTGAAACCAGACTTGTGTAGCAACTTTACCCAGTTCATTGAATCTAGTACATTAATGTATTGTTTCACAAAAAATATACTCAGATATTAATTTCATAAACAAATCTATATGAAAATCCAATAATATTAACGAATTTTTCAAGTGTAAAAGCCACGATGAGCAACGAATTTCTAGTATTATCCTAAATTAAAATCTGATCTATTTACATGATTACATTTACATTAATTTGCACGATTTTAAAAAATGTAAATTTCTAATTCTCTATTTAAATAGAACCACCTTGAACCCCCTAAAAATCAACGCCACTCACCCTCTTGAAACTCAGCGTTTAAAATTCTTTCATACACGTACAGTGTCGGTTTAACAAGTAGGATAGCTAATCGATGATAGAGCGGAAGTGGTATGCACGCGAATGTTCCGTCCCAGGCACTATCGTTGGCCCCACTTAGTGGTAGATCGTCTAGTTGATAGAGAAAGTTTTGCGAAATGAGCACCCCTGAAAGTTGCCCCGCGGGAGGACATTAGTTATATACAAGACTGGACTTTGGTCAGAGAGTCGGGCTCAAACACTCTTGCTTCGCTTCTCTAAAGGGTCGTTGCACATATATAGATATACAAACTCTTACCACCCAAGGGTAGTAAAGGTAACATCGTTGACTGCACGCCTCGCAATTTCGAAATGGAGTGAATTACAAGTAAAGAGAACAAATAAATGAACGTGAATGTTAGTAGGCTAAGATGCTTCCAACATGAAAGTTTTTTTTCCCACACGGAGAAAAGTGGATATTCAGGATCAATATCTAGATATTCAAATATGTGACAAACATCTCATATATTCAATTGAAATATCTAAATATTCAGCTGTAATATCAGAGATATTCATATTAACCTATTAAGATATTTAAGATAGTGAAGCTGAATATTTAGATATTAGAGTTTAATATCTAGATATTAGGACTGAATATAAAAAGTGCTTGTCATATAGTTGAATATCCATTTTTCTCAGTGCACGCTGAATTTCTTCAATTCGCTATCCGTACTCGCTTCATCGAGAAGTCATAATACTGATTTAAATCTCCACTTCTGAGTAGCACAGCAGCCAAGGTGTCGCTCTTCAATCTGCATGTCATTCTGAGAAATAGGCCTGCATTCAACTTGCCCCGTCACGATTATTAATTAAAATAATTACTCAAAACTCTTGGCTTCTAGTGTAAATACCCATCAGAAAAATTTCATATCAATTTATCACTTTCACGATACAAGTACACTTCATCCTTTACTGCTATGAGCAACAATCAACGTCTTCTAACAAAAGAGAGAACCTCCTTCAAGTAACACGGAGAAAAATGGATATTGACCCATAATATCTAGATATTGAGGCACAATGTTGGTAATACAATGTAATCTCATATATAAAATTATGTTATTAGAATTTAAGGAAACTTTAAATAAAATTTTTAAATGAATTTTCCGGCGAGCTGCGAGCACGTCAATCTTAGGCTTACTTACACAGAGAAAAGTGGATGTTTAGAATTAACATCTAGATGTTTAACTATGGGACAGCCATTTTATATATTTAGTTTTAATATATGGATATTCAGCTGTATTATATAAGATGTTAAAATATGCAGAGATTAATATCTTGGATATTATAGTTGAACATCTAGATAATACAATTGAACATATAAGATGGCTGTCCCATAGTTGAACATCCATTTTTCTCCGTGTAGATTTCGATGAAAGCGAAAAAGTGACCACATGACCTTTATATATATATATATATATATATATGTGTGCGCACACTTAATGCTTCAATATCTAAAGCATTAAACTTAAATATCAAATGATACTTCTCGGCAAAATCTTATATATTGAAAAAGAATTGAACATGGAAAAAAATGGTTGTCCAACTGTGGGAGAGCCATCTTACATGTTTAATTGGAATATCTAGATGTTCGACTGTTATATCACAGTAATTAAAACATAAGTTATATGTTTTCACTAAATGTTGTTTATCTCCATGAATGAATTCTAACCTTACACGGAGAAAAATGGATGTTTAGAATTAACATCTAGATGCTTAACTATGGGACAGCCATCTTATATGTTTAGTTGTAATATCTAGATATTCAGCTGTAATATCTAAGATCTCAAATTATGTAGAGATTATTATCTTGGATATTACAGTTGAACATCTAGATATTACAATTGAACATATAAGATGGCTGACCCATAATTGAAGATCCATTTTTCTCCGTGTAATCATACACTAAGAAAAAAATGCTATTGAATCAAAAGCATATTTCTTTCCAAAAGCATGTATATCATGGATTCAAATCAATATGCTATAGAATAAGTAACATATTTATTGGTTCTCGTAGTATATTTTTATGAATTCATAGTATACATACTTTTGGAAAGAAATGCTATTGATTCAATAGCATTTTTTTCTCAGTGTAGATTATAATGGAAAGCGCACAGAGGAAAATAGATGTTTAGAATTAATATCTAGATGTTCAACTATGGGACGCATCTTACATGTTTAGTTGTATTATCTAGCTATTCAGCTGTATTATCCAAGATGTTAAAACATGCAGAAAGTAATTTCTTGGATATTACAGTTGAACATCTCGATATTACAATTGAACATATAAGATCGCTGTTTTATAGTTGAACATACATTTTTCTCCGTGTATCTGAGATAATCAAGCCTAATATCTCAAACACTAATGTTTCATATTTTTTTCAATATCTCCAGTTATTAAAGTAGAATATCTAAATGTTTGTTACAGAGTTGCATTTTTCTCCGTGTGAAGTGACACTGTATAACGCTAAGTGCATGGAACGTAAAAGTTAAAGCTAAATTTATTATAACACTATTCGAGTGATTTTTAATCTCGGAAAATCATGATATCGAAGTAATTTACCCCTCGGTAATATTGAATACGTGTTTTGTCCTCTAGTACGGATAAAAATGGATGTTTAACTATGGGACAGCCATCTTGTATGATCAATTGTAATATCTAGATGTTCAACTGTAATATCCAAGATAATAATCTCTGCATGTTTCAATATCTTAGATATTACTGCTGAATATCTAGATATTACAACTAAACATATAAGATCACTGTCCCATAGTTAAACATCTAAATGTTGATTCTAAACATCCATTTTTCTCTGTGTATTGACCCATTATATCTAGATATTGAGGCACAATGTCAGTAATATTCAGCTATGTTACAAACATTTAGATATTCTACTTTAATAACTGTAGACATTGAAAAACAGATATTAACCATTAGTATTTGAGATATTGAATAGAATATCCTCATCAGTTAACTTGAATGTCTGAGATACAAAAGTTGAATATTCCAGATATTTAACTTCAATATCAGAGATATTCAAAAGGTAAGTTGTTGTCAATTTTAAAGGTTATAAAATAAAAACATATTCAGTTTTTAGGAAAAAGTCAACTTATATTTTACGATGCACATACATTTCATACAATGCATCGCTTTCTGTTATTATGTATGTTTTACTATTATAGTGTTTATACATAAGTACTGGACGCTAATTGAATAACACTATAAGGTTAGATTTCATTTACGGCTATAAACGACATTTAGTAAAAATATATAATATATAGAATATAGAATTTAAGGAAACTTTAAATGAAATTTTAAAATGAATTTTTCCGGTTTGCTGCGAGCATGTCAATCTTAGACTTACTTAGATTTCGATTAATCGCGAAAAATAATTTTAAATACTGCGTCTCTATATCTAGATATTATGGATGAATGTTTTCTATTTGAATATCTACCTTTTAATATCTATTTTTCTGCGTGTGATTAATTTCCTCCTTATGTTAAAAAACATATTTTCGATCGTTGCATTATATTTACTTGTAATTGCTTGATAAATAAAAAGTGGATGAATTATTGCAGATGAAAAATAAAAATGCAAATAAAAGAGAAAGCATGGGAAATATGTATTATTCATGTATTTGAAATTGTAGTCAGTCTCTGTGGTGAATTTTCTTCCAACTGGAATCGAACAACCGACAAACATGATTCGAAAAATGTGAGCCGTAATTTACTGCAAAAAATGTCATATGTTAAACGGGGATGCCTTTTTCCATATGCAAATAAAATCTTTCTAGACAGATAGGATCTCTCGCACAGGAAATCGAGCCGTCGCTGATGGTTTCTAGATGATAACAATTGACATTGGATGCATGTGAGTTCTATCAGCAATGTATATAGTATAATGTTTCATAGAAAGTTCGTTTTGAAGGGTCGCTTTTACCTCACCCTTCGTCTCTATTCTCGCGTATCAGTTTACTTCATTCGTATGCACAGATTAGATGTAGACGTACTGAGTGAGCGTGCTAGCTAATCAACGCCTTAACAAACCCCATAAAACGTCTAAGCCATTATGGACTAAATGCATACAAAGCTTTTATATTCTCAAATGTCAACGACCCTGTGTAGACCTAGCATAGAAAACAATTTTGAAAATGCACAGGGAGTATTTTTGTTCTCAGTTGTGCTTAGTTTTTACTCTTATTTTAAAACCGAGTTATCACACGAGCGAATGGAAACCGACGCGGTTTGGAACTCTGCTCTTTTAAAACAAATTAAACTCGGAATGTGAAAAATTGGATTCTAGGAAGAGAATTGTTCTAGAAATAAAAGTATTTATCGTAGAGTAACAGGGAATGGAGAAAAATATCAGAATTTCTATACGCGAGAGGTTTATAAAATTTATCAAATTTATCCAATTTTTAATTAAAGTATATCTAAATTACTTAATTATTTGATGAGGAAACCTGTTTCAAACAAATTTCCTAATTAGTCGAGAAATTTTCTTTAACACGTAAAGTCTCGTCAAACTTTTGAATTTCACATTTCATTTTTACGCACCTCTCTGAGGTTTCCTTTGTCCGTATAACGTCAAATGAAATTTTGTCGAGTTACGCTGTAATTTTCATTAAATCTTCGCCACAGAGGCTCTTGACCGCCAGCGGAACGCCTCTTTGAAAACTCGACAAATGTTTTTGTAATAACGGATTAACGAATCTCCAATTCGAGTGGAAAAGTGTTTGTCGTTCTTTCGCGTGGAATGAAACATTTCAGTAATTTAACATGAAATGTTGTACACGCATTGCTAATAAAATTGTGCTCATTAACACTATCCATATCAAATAAGCGATCCAAAACATTCTATTAAAATTTAATAAGAATTAATGAAATTCAGAGAAACGGAAAGAGCTATATTGAATTGCACAACTTTTTTAATCAGTAAGCAGTGTAGACTTTCTTGTTCGCAAAAGAGTAAATAAATCCACCATTGCAAATCAAGTGAAACTTTCTCCGGGCTTTAACTTATGGCAAGCGCACTATCGATCATCTTTACACATTGTAACGAACCAAGAGTTCGAAAGTACCGTTAGACAAATCGACCATTGTCTTACATTCTTAAAAACAAACTTTTCTAGCTTTTGAATTCGTAAATATTTCACTGATTTAAATTGCAAATTAGACATTTCAGAATTACGGGTTCAGTACCAGTGAACGCTATTTTATAAAGGCATACAATTCAGAAAATTGACTTACTTAAGTTTGCAAAATTACAAGCAAACCCTGACAGAGTGATAAACTAATTTGCAAATTCAAACTAGTTCAACGATGGAAAGAAAACAACAATTTAACAGCTAGTTTAACTAAAATGCAAAATTAACTATTATAATTTCTTACTCTGAAAACTACAGTGTAGATATCATAACTGCTGATCAAGTTAAGGAATTCGTTTGCAATTTTATCAAAATTGTTATTACACTTGTTTATTTGTTGTGAAATTTGTGGGATGCAAATCGAAACAAGAATATTAAATTACCTATCCTGAGAACAATTTTCATTATATCTCACGTTGAAGAATGAATGTTCGCAGTTTGCCTTGAATGAATCGATCGTTTGAAAGCGCGTTTTTCTTGAAGAATAAGTAATTCTTACGAGCATGTGATTTCGATAGAATCAACTCGCATTAGCATCGAAAGAAAGGTCGTTCTAAGGGAATTGTTTTCCATTGATGCAATAGAGGATATTTATTATTAGTGGCACTAACAGAACTGGAACTTCGAGAGATTGTAAATGCTTCCACGGACCGGTTACTATCATCAATGCTCCTCCCATTTCCCTCCCCTTAATTTCCATTCATTTCAATCCTCCTTCGCTAAATCAATCACTCTTTCAGCTTATAAGCTTTACTGGGACAAAGCTGTTTGAAACATGTGACTTTAAATTGTCCTGAATCGGTTACGCGACTTGTCAAACCCTCTCTTTTCAGCTTAACTGTGAATGGGTCTAGAAAACAATACTTTCCCGAAGAAAGCACAATTTCTGAAATTAAATTGTTTATCTCATAACCCTGATTTTATGCAATGCATTTTTTTCTACTATACACGGAAAAAATAGTTCAATTATGTTTATGGAACTGTTCAAGAGTTAAAGATACAGACATTTACGGAACAGAGTTCTAGAAAATTTTCAGAACTTTTAAGAATAAAATATGGAATTTTCAATCATTTTTCCTAAATGTTCCGCATTTTATTCGGAAAATTTTTGTGAATTTTCCAAAACTCTGTTCCGTGAATACCTTTATCCCCAACTCTTGCACAGTTCTGTAAACTTTATTGAACTATTTTTTTTAAATATTTATGTTTTATATTTATGAATGTTATTTAAATTCACAAAAAGTAAACAAAATTCACGGAGAAAATTTATTTATGAAATATTGACGAATAGTTTGATAAAACGAGGACAAAATGAAATTTAATCTTAAAGCACTTAAATATATGAAATACAGAAATGTTCGGTATATTATCATTTTTTGAAATCCTAACAATTGAAGACATAAGATTTCACTGAACCTTTAGCAGATATATACATCCTAATGCTTTAAAGAATAACAAAATGTCATTCTGTCACTATTTGACTAAACTATTGGTTAATATTTTCAAAATCATTTTTCTTCGTGTCAATTTCGCTCTTTGTCATTTCTTCCAATTTATAACTTTAACATAACGGTGTCTATATGCGACCACAGAAGAACCACAAAGTCATCTAAACTCATGACAAAAGACAGGAAATGTAGTTAAGGAACTGGAAATCATTTGAAGCGCAAAAATAGCAATATGCACAGTATAATACAATCGTTTGTGGTTGATGCTATCGTGGTTTTCAGACTCATTACTAGGGGTTCAAATTTAATTACAA
The DNA here is from genome assembly GCA_030998225.1 of Diplolepis rosae. Lineage (NCBI taxonomy): Eukaryota > Metazoa > Arthropoda > Insecta > Hymenoptera > Diplolepididae > Diplolepis > Diplolepis rosae. Next base: position 5,963,478 of record JAPYXD010000727.1, on the reverse strand, counting down.
AATTTTCTATGTGGCTAAAAAGAATATCAATGAAAAACTCTGTTTATTTATACACTTTCCTTTATAATCAAAAAAAATTATATGACAATAGTTTACATGTTAAAAATCATTCGAAATAAGTCTTATTTCACAAAGAACAAATTTCTTCTTGTTAATCTAATGTAACTGCCGTTTGCAACGTTTTTGAACGAAAATACAAAACAAAACTTCCATCATCTGCAAAAAAAATTAAAAATAATTTACGAACAGTTTATATTTTCGTATATAAATGTTCAAAAAGACATTAAAAGTAATTATCAGTCAATCATTTAATAACCAACAAATGATAATTGAAAACAAATTTTATCTTTTGGCTATAAACGTTGCAAACGGCAGTTACATGTTAATCTAAACGTAAAAAATAAAACATAAATTTTTATTTTAATAACACAAATAATTTTATGTATCAAAACAAAATAAAATCAAGCAATTGCAGATTGTAAAGTTATCCAAAAACTATATAAATAACTAAAATGTATTTTCTGTACTAGCTAGACATTCTTTGGCAGTTCAATCCGTTCAAATTAATAGTTTTTATATAACCTTCCAGAATCTAATTGAAATCATCGAAGTCATTTGGTACAGTTCACAGTATTTTTTCAATTACAAAAATAAGTAATAACAAGAGTGTATTTAATTTAAATACAAATTCTTCAAACATAATTTTAGCACGGAGAAAAATGGATATTCAACTTTAGTGTCTCAGACATTCAAGTTCACTGATGAGGATATTCAGGAGTTTGGTATCTTCAATACTAATTTTTAATATCTGAGGTAATTAAGCTCAATATCTCAAATACTAATGGTTAATATCTGCAGTTATTAAAGTAGAATATCTCGATGTTTGTCGCATAGTTGAATTTTACTGACATTGTGTCTTAATATCTAGATATTACGTATGAAAATACATTTTTCTTCTTGCATAAGTACATAGAGAAAAATGGATATTCAATTATGGGAGAGCCATCTTATATGTTCAATTGCAACATCTAGATATTAATTCTAAACATCCATTTTTCTCTGTGTATAACTTATATTTTTTACTTACTGATACGTCTCAACTTAAAGGCCAGATCACTCCTATTGCATATATAAGATCTTATTAGAATCTAAGGAAGCTTTAAATAAAATTAAAAAATGAATCTTTTTAGCATGCTGCGAGCATGTCAATCTTAGACTTACTTAAACAGTGAACTCGAAAAAGTGACCACATGACCTTTATACCTTCAATATTTAATCTTACTTCTCGGAAAAATCTTACATATTGAAAGAAATTGTTAAATACTGCATCTCAATATCTAGATATTATGGATGAATATCTTATATTTGAATATCTACTTTTCAATATCCTTTTTTCTCCGTGAGTGTAAATCAATAGAAATGTTCTCTACATGAGTTAAAAAATTTCCAACGTCGAGTGCGTTTCTAGATATTTAGTTGCCACTGTTCACCTCTGACAGACAAGTGAGTCTATGTCATGATGTCTTGTAGATTTGGTGGAGGTGCTGTCCTATGCAGGTCGTGAATATTATATCCGAGTAATATCTCTCGGATGTTGGGGTTGGCGTGGGACGCGTCGTAGTAATATCGGTAGCAGTGAGTGGTTCTGGCAATAAGGGTGAGAACTAGCATGTGCTAGTATCATAAGTACCAGAGTACTATATGATACTACTATATGATACACGTTTACTGAGAGCGACGAGATACGATGCGATATGACGAGAAATACAAGGAGCTACTGAGTTCGCCAATTGCATTCCACTACCAGTAGATACTATACGGCATTCGATGCTAAGACAAAAAAAGAAACAGTACTCCATTTGTATCCTTTCTTTTTCCCCCGTTTTTATTTGCTTTTTCTACTCATCCCCCTCCCCCCTGCTGTGATAAGGGGGCTCGATCGCTCTTAGGTAAAACGAACAACCCAGTATACCAAGACGAGCATCTAATTTAAACTGCGACGAGTGCAGGATTATCGATGAGAGTCAATTTATATCAGCCTCGATTGGCTGCAAAATGCTTTAATCGCGATCCAAGATCGAGCTGTATGTAACGATTTCCGGATACTCTTTTTAACATTCTTTAATCTTCTTTCGACAAAAAAAACAGAAGGTTCTTGAAGACGGGCTATAAATATTATATTCAGGGGGTTATTAAGTTTGAAAAAAGTCATATGCATTTACTTGAAAAGAATATGGCTATAGTAATTTAAATTCCCTTGGAATTACTTTGTAGTTGTGTAGTTTTGTTACTCTTGATAATCTTTAAGGCAGATGGTTGGGATTCAGATTTAAAGCATTCAACTAAGATTCTGCTACTGTGCCGAATCATCCCCCTATGTGTAAATTGAAAAGGGAGATTCTTCGAGACGCGGATCAAAGAGATCGGATCGCTGACAGGCGCACAATAAATCCTCGACCCCGAGTAATAAGCGATGCCTCGTGGATCGCTCTCGTAGCTTCGGGCAAAACATATATTAGAACTATCGATACCATAAATTCAGCGAAAAACACCCGGCAATTTCGGCACCTCGTAAATCCACAACAGTCAATTTTTGCCTCTAATGTCAAACTGCATTTATTTCGATTTTTAGAAAGTTACAAATCACAGCAAAAACTAAAGTTACGGTTATGTTAGACGATTATTCGTCATGCAGTTACTTTCGGAAATTACAGAATCTTTTCCCTTGTTGAACTCTGTCGAATAAGAATTCACTCAAATGGATGATTTCATTCTATTTTTTTGCAAAAAAGGAGACGACATTTTATAACTTTTAACATGGAATAAAAATTAACTCGAAACCGGAAAAAATTTAACCCACCAAAGATTATTTGTGTTTTAGGTTAAATTTCTATTGAAATTGGAATTGAAATTAGACGGGGAAATTTAAAATTTCAAGAATTCAAAACTGTTTGAACTCTTGAAATACAAAAAAGGACCAAATTTGTACTAAAAAGATTTCCTAGGATCAACGATTATGAGGAACTAACAAAAAAGGAGGAAAGAAAATAGAAGGCAACCTTCCAAAAACCCTTTCTTCTTTTTCATTCTTTTGTCCTTTTTTGTTGGTTTCTCATAATCGTTGATCCTAGGACATTTTTTTGGTCCACATTTGATGGTTTTTTGTATTTTGAGAGTTTGAAAGGTTTCGAATTGTTGAAATTTTGGATTATACTTTTGTTTGGACGTTAAGATGAATTTGTGTTCGTAGAGATACGGGTTTGAATTTAGTTTCTCACTCTCTTTATATTCACTATAAAAAATTTCTTCGGGAATTTTCCCTAAAATTTTGGGACGATAATTTCTGCAAGGTTCCGGATTTTTCTCAAACATTTCTTAGGGAAAATTCTCAAAACTGCCTAAATTTTAAGCAATTTTCCAAAAAAATTTACTAAATATCCAGACGTTTTAAGGAAATTGCCTAAAATGTTGGTGAAAATCATATTCCTAAAGAAAAATTTTGAATAATCTCTAAGAAATTATAGGGGAATTTCCCGAAATTTTTTACAATGCTGTTCAATCCAATTTAGAAACTGAAGTCTTACTTTTTTTATTTTTTCTATATGAAAGATCTTTCTCATTGGAAAGTTTACTAAATTTTGATGAGCTCTACATTCCAATAGAATTTTTATGTTAAATTTATTTAAACTCGAAACCTAATTTTCTTCACCTGTGGAAAATTTATAATTTGGAGAAATTCTAAGAGTTTCTAGAGGAGGAATGTGAGCAAGATTCAAATCCTGCCCGAGGAAAGGTTGACGTGACACGCTTGTTCCGAAAATTGAAACCTAATTAACCACGATGTTTAGTCATTCTAGTCACAGCTACCGAGTACACCACGGTGTCAACGAGCTGTCACGAGGTGAAATTTAATTTCGTTGAGCGAGTCCGATGAATGACGCGAGGAATGTGACGTCGTAACTGCTGAAAAATGCCCTCGTTTCCAATCTCGCATCCTCACTCCGGCAAAACGTGTTGAATTCATTTTCTTCCAAAGTCGAAATTTCACTTTTCCTGGCAATTTTCTCCCACAACTTATTAATAACTTTTCCTGCAAACTGCCGGTGATAAACAAACGTACTATAATTTTGTTTTAAAATATTTCAACTCACAAAACCTTTTTATTAAAGAAGGTAAATTTTTAGAGCGATAAGTTACACTGTTAGAAATTTCTATATCTAACTTCCATTAAATGCAATGAAAGTTTTTTTCACTAACTATTAATTTGAAAATACTTTCATCTTATAAAATACAAACTTTTATTTGAATTTAATTACACATGTCTATATATTTTAATAAAGTTTGTTAATTTTAATATATTTTGATTGAAAAGTTATTATATTTAATATGAATGTATATTAATTTTCCATAATATACAAATAAATTAATTTTAATTTACCACTTGTATATCAAAGTCTATTAAATTAATAAGATTTTTAACAATGTACACTGCTTTTAATATAAAAATGGTAAATTGAAATTAATAGATTTGTATATTATGAAAAATTAATATACATTCATGTTAAATTAACTAACTTTTCAATAAAACTTTATTAAAATATATACATATGTGTATTATAATTCAAATAAAAGTTTGTATTTTTTAAGATGAAAGTATTTCAAAATTAACGTACGTTACTGAAAAAAACTTTCATTACATTTAATGAAAGTTTATTACAGAAATTTCAAACAGTGTGTGCCAGCACTAAAGTAAAGTTAAATTAGTCATAACTATGGCTGTAACGCAAGGAGCTCTTCACTCTCGAATCGATCCGATAATATCGGATAATTTTTTATAGTTTGTAAAGATTGGTGATGATTTTGAGCAACTCGAATATTCTAGTAAATGACAAATAATCGAGGGACTGTTCACTCTCATCTGAATGATTTTTAAGTTACTCGAAACTATTACGAGTTACGCAATTCTTTCCAAGAAAAATAAATGAATGAACTTATTATGAAATCGTCATGAAGTTATTTTCTGTTAAATTTTCTAAAGCTTTCAGTGTACTCAAATCTACGCGAGTCCATACGAGTCATGGAAAATCAACGCGAGTCCACACGAGTCTTAGAGATTCGACGCGAGTCCGCTGGAATCTTATGGAAAGTCGACGCGAGTTTCACTCTTTGCATTCCGATTTACTCAAGTATGTCCGAGTCGATAGAATTATTATTCATTTACTCGAATATTCGAGTTACTCAAAATCATCACCAATCTATACAAATTATAAAAAATTATCCGATATTATCGGATAGATTCGAGAGTGAAAAATCGCCCGCAAATAATTCCATCGACTCTGATTTACTTGAGTAGATCGGAATGTAAAGAGTGGGACTCGCGTCGACTCACCATAAGATTCTAGCGGACTCGCGTTGATTTTCCATGACTCGCATGGACTTGCGTAGATTTGAGTACACGGAAAGCTTCGGAGCATTAAACAGAAAATAACTTCATAGCGATTTCATTATAAGTTTATTCATTTATTTTTCTTGGAAAGAATTGCGTAACTCGTAATAGATTCAAGTAATTTAAAAATCATTCAGATGAGAGTGAAAGCCCCTCACTGTAATGGCCATTCCTTTCTATCAGCGTAGAAAACGAAAGCTCTATGAATCCAGAAAGTTCCATGAATCGGGAAATCTATTTGCAGACTGCATAGAGACACTTATTAAATTAAAGAAGAAAATAGAGAACGGAAGGCTCTGCTTGAATTTGATATTCCTTGAGAGAAGTTATTCAAGCAGTTTAAATGAGGCTGAAAAAAACTTTCATTACATCTAATGGAAATTTAATATAGAAATTTCTAACAGTGTAGAAAATGCAAAAACACTCGTATTTTGTTGAAAAAGCCGACAGCCATCTAAATCAAATTGAATTATTCCAATCAAATTTATCTAAATCCTGCTGAAAATTTGATATAAAATATCTCAAAGTGAGTACTTTAATTCAACATTCCAAAATTTCGCGCTTTTAACAATCAGAAATTTTCCATCAACTGAGTAATTATCGAGTGAAATTCACTTGACAGGGCATTTAGATTACGAGATTTACAATAATAATACACATAAAATCATAAATCCGTATAAATATCGTTTCAGTACTCAGATGAGAGTGGACTCGGAACGTATCGAGGGGAAAGGGATTAATCGTTTTTGAAAATTTAGCTCGCTGAATACGCTTTGTCAGTAATATTTACCGTCAAACGTTTCGCGTTTTACCCAGATCGGTGGCAACATACACATTTTCGAGTACCCGTCAGTCGCAATGACACTCGACTTTCAACCAAGTAGCAGATTTTTCATTAAAACAAAATAAATAATGATATACTTTTCCAGTAATTCAGAACTGACTAAAATTTTAATAAAAATCGCATATTCTTCTTTGAATCTCTATTTCTACTTACACAAATGTTTTGAACATTGAAGGTGCTTTTGTGTAGTGCCATGTTGTTTATTTTTCTTAAAAACTATTGAAGTATCGAGATTTAAATGTGCAGTGGCGAGTCGGGTAGGCGTTTTCAGTTTCTCTGGTTTTGAAAACCCTCATTTTCACTAGCCGGTGAAACGCCCTCCGGTTTCCTACTGGCAGCATTGTCGTAAACACAATGCTATTGTTTTTCCGGCGAGCGTAAAACTTGCAAACCTCCATCCCAAGTTAAACATAACTATAGGGTCTTGACTCTTGAATGTCCTACCCTTAACGGTCTGAATTCTCTGGAATAACACGTCGCTCAAATGAATCATAAAATGTACCACAAATCGTAAAACAATTCATATTTTTCATAACAAAACTTTTAAAACTTGCAAACCCAGCTGTACATTAGAGCGTATTACTTTACGCTGTTTGAAGTGAATTCATCCACAGTACACAATAAATGCGACCCTGTTTTGTCATTTGAAGGTCCAGAATGTTCATTGAAATGAACCTGGTCTCGACATGAAACACCCGCTTCGTGCTCAGGAACGTGAGTATTCATGGGTATTCTGCGGGATACCCGTTTATGCACCAGGTGTCGTGCGGCAGTTACGCGGTACGTGTCTTGTCTTCAAGTGTCTCGTTCTCGTGCAAGACAAACATATATATATATATATATATATATATGTTTTTGTATGTGTGACTTATATGTGGAGGAAGGTTTGTCCAGCACGAGAACGAGACACTTGAAGATTGATATATATATATATATATATATATATATATATATTTGTGCACTTACTTATTACCAATACAAATGCACACATGTCTTGGGTATAGAGGCAGTAGCCATGTTCTCTTTTCATGAGCGCCTGACGTCGCACAAACGAGAAAATAAAAAAGATACAGGTGCAAATATTGGTTTCTGCGGCGCGAGGCCTCGTTTCGTATTCCCAACTTTACTTATGGGGCTTCCTCCACCTCGTAGTTTGCAGCCATAGACTCAAGTCGTGAACTAGGTTTTCCTGCAGCCAATTTCAGACTGCAGCGCACTTAGCCAGACCGATTTGCATAACAATTCTTTTTATTTCCGTGAAATTTAAACACGCCGATTTCGCTCCACATCGATTTTCCAAGGAAACGGTTTAAATAGCCAGTTTAAACGCAAAACCGCATTTATCTTTATGTAAAAAGTCTCGGAAATTGTAAGTGCGATGCCTTTTAGCTTTATGCGAACAATGTATTTGTCGCTATTAACGTCCCCGTTTCACTTTTAAATAAACTGCTTCTGGTTTTTAGAGAGGAGTTAAACGTCCGGGATATTCGAAATTTAAAAATGTCTACTTCACTAGTAAATTTGTTTCGATAGTGAATGAAGCGTATAGAATGTCTTCTGAAAGTTGATGAATAAAACCTTTTTATAACTTGGAGTTGTATATCCAGTGAGATGAATACAGAGTGAAACTGAATGAACATTTTACCAAACAAGAATATTAAGAACGAACCGAAGTGATTTTCTCGAATGAAATCTTTATTGCAAAGATTGTGCCTCTTTTCGATGCAAACTTATCCACATAGAATGTCAGAATATAATGCCCTCGTGAAGCCGAGGCTCGATCCGCATCCTCGTAAACTACAACATAATACCGAAGGTGAAATAGTAACGTAAAAGGAAATGCATTTTTGATAAGACATTATTCAACACAGCATGGAAATCAGACGTAATATAATTATGAAGAACATCCTCATTTCATCACTGGCCTCATGACTAAATATGTAATCCTCCATTTTAATTACAAAATATAATAAAGATGTCCATTCATAAATGAAATCTTCCCTTTGCTAACTTCCCACACTCATAATTTCCAAATTAAAAATTTCAAGAATTCAAATATACAAAAAAAAGAACAAATTTGGAAAAAAGAAGGCAACCTTCCAAAACCCCTTCCTTTTTATTCTTTCTTTCGTCCTTTTTTGTCTTTACTACCTATAACCATCTACATAAAAAATAACACGCCAACAGTTCGGTGCTCTTTCAGCACCTTCTTCAAAGCTTTTTTTTTTTGTTCAAATTGGGTCGTTTTTTTGTATTTTGAGAGTTCGAAGGGTTTCGAATTCTTGAAATTTTGAATTTTTAAATTATAAGTGTGGAAAGTTAGTAAACGGAAGATTTCATTTAAGAATGAACATTTATATCATATTTTGTAATTAAGCATTTTGAGAGTTTGAACGGTTATAAATTCTTGAAATTTTGAATTATATATATAATATATATATATATATCCATATAATATTGTTGATGTTCTCAGTTGACTTTAGGGTTCCAGAAAAAATGTAACTCAAAGTTTCATATTTTCAAACGTTTCGACTCAGATTGGAGTCCTCATCAGTGAGAATTTATTTCCATAAAAATACAAAAGGAAGAAACTTAAAAAATTGCACATGTGACGGATAATCATTGTAATGATAAACGATATAAATGTATTGCACGAATGAAACTAAACAAGTGGTCCAAATAACTAAAAACACAAAAAAAAAACAGTGCAAAAAAAAAAGTTTTCATAAAAATACAAAAGGAAAAAACTTAAAAAATTGCACATGTGCAACATTGTGGCGATAGATTATATAAATGAATTCCACGTTTGAAACTATAAAATTGGTTTAAATAACTAAATTCACAAAAAGTTCTCACCGATGAGGACTTCAATCTGAGTCGAAATGTTTGAAAATATGAAACTTTGAGTTACATTTTTTCTGGACTCTAAAGCCAACTAAAAACACCAACAATATTATATATATATATATATATATATAATTAAAAAATTTCAAGAATTCGAAACCGTTCGAACTCTCAAAATACAAAAAAACGACCCAATTTGAACAAACAAAAAAAAATTCTTAGGATCAACGATTATGAAAAACTAACAAAAAAGAAGGAAAGAAATTTTTTTTTTGTTTAGCTTTAAAAAAGGTGCTGAAAGAGCACCGAAATGTCGGCGTGTTATTTTTTATGTAGATGGTTATGGGTAGTAAAGACAAAAGAGGACGGAAGAAAGAAAAAGAAGAAAGGGCTTTTGGAAGATTGTCTTCTTCTTTCTTTCCTCCTTTTTTATTGGTTTCTCATAAGAAATTTTGTTGGTCAAATTTGGTCGTTTTTGTATTTTGAGAGTTGGAACGGTTTGGAATTATTGAATTTGAGTTATACTTTTGTTTAGACGTTAAGATGAATTTGAGTTTCTAGTGATATGGGGGTTCGAATTTAGTTTTGAATTTTCAAATATTAGAAATTTTTAATTTACTATTTCTTCAAATGATGTTGTGTTATAAGCGCCGCGCTTGATATGGGCCAAGTCTGGTGGGAGGATGATTGCAACGCTCACTATCGAATTTTTATATTTCATATATTTACTTATATATATATATATATATTTTTATATTATAACTTTAGCAAATGAAAGATATTGCATTCAGTGAATGTATCATAAAATTGGATGTTCTCTCTTAACTTCAATTAGTTACTTGAATTCTAGTCATGTTACTCAAGAAGTTACGACCCATTGACGTGATCTCAAACTAAAGAACGGTTTTTAGAACCAATAAAAATAAGATCAGAATGAATTTTATTCTTTTAACCTTTCGAAGCAATTCTACCTTTTATTCATTCATTCTCTACAATGTTGTTTATGAAATTTTATTAAAAATTATTTATTCCAGTGAATAAAATGGGCTCTTGTTTATTAGAATTGAATAGAAATGACGATCGTTTCGAAAAATCGAATAAAAAACAATAAGGGCACATCTTATGAATATATAAGCAAAAAATTATGAATAAAATAAAAAGAATTATAAAATTCCTTCTCGATGGGAAAATCAAGAAAGAATTTTCCCATTGGTAGTTCTTCGATTTCTCCCAATTTCCAATAGAGGAAAAAGTTCTTCGAACGCGCGTTGCGGTGAACATGTAATTCAGGAAAAGGTTTTTCCAACTGCTTATTACCCTCCGTGGACGTTAAGGAAAAACGGAACGAAAGGCAAGTACGATAGGTCTGTGCAGTTCGTTTTCATTAGTGATACTGTTCTTTTCGCAAGGAGAAGCACGTATCAAGTTTTGTTGCTTTCGCAGTGAAGGCACAAGAGAGAAAGAGTGAGAAAGGGGGGTAAGAAGTAGAGAGCAGGAAAGTAGGTTGAAGTTTGCTTCCTTTATTCTTTCGACTCACGGATCGCAGCATTGGAACGGGAAAAGAGAACGAAATAACAAATAACCGTCGTCCAATGATTGCCGGGTAGTTCACATACTACAACACTTACTGCACAGAATACTTCTATCTGTACCCCTTTACGTTAGTGTATTTTCCGACGGATAACACTAAGAGATATTAAGAAACAGACTTAATGTGTAAGCCTTGGACTGAATCGGAGAACCTCAAACCCCTCTTCCAAGACAAATTCATATTTCAGAGAGAAAGGACAGTACTGAATATATTCGCAGAGGGAAGTCAGAGGCAGAGATAAAAGTGAAATACATGAGTCTGCATTGAAAACGAGGAAGTCAACCGTGACTCGCGATAAACCTGGAAATCTATGATGTACATTATATAACTAATATTGTGTTCACTACTAAAATCTAAAGAAACAAATAATTATCTTAGTCATAATTACTACTGGTTTCCTACTAATCTATTGATTTGAACTTATTATTTTTTATTAAATAATTTATTTATACTAAATGAAATTATATATTTCATAAATTAAAAATGTTTTTATGGTATTCAGAGATTTGCGTTATGTGAAAAAAATATTTACTGTCAAGTAATTTCATTTTTTTTACCAAGTTGTAAAAAAGAAGTGTTAATTACTTTAAATTTTTTATGAAAGAAATCCTATGTTAGCAACCCTTTTTCTGTATTTTTTAGATTCAAAATAAATCACTGATGAGGGCTCCAATCAGGGCCGAAACGTCTGATTATGTAAAACTTTGAGTTTTTTATTAACGTTATTGGGAAAAATTGGCTTTAGGGTCATAAAATGGTTAAGTCGATTTAAACAGACGTTTCGGCTCAGATCGAAGTCCTCATCAGTGATATTTATTAAAATCTAGAAAATACAAAAAAGGGGCGGCGCTAATTTCACATTTTTAGGAATAACTATAGTACTCAAACTACTTTTAATTATAATTTTTATTAAATAGAATACAATTCTTTTAAAAATAGTTAAATTTGATTTAATTTAAACAAATAAACTTCTGTTTAGTTTACTCACTGAAATGAGTTTTAATAATATTATATATTAACTAAGTTATTTCTTAGCCATATTTGCTAATATACAAACATCTTCAAACCTGTTTTATATTAATGTAAAATAAAGTAAATAAAGAAAATTCATTGCTTTTTGCTAGGAAAATACGAAAAGTGTTTCATAAAAGATATTTTCACTGTAACTAACTTTCTTAATTATTTAAACCTTTTTATCGACAGGGAAAACTAAGAAAGGTAATAAAAATATGGCAATTGTTTGCTAAGAAAGAAGATAATATTAATCTATTTTTCTTAGTTCCTTGAAGCCGATTTGGTACAGAAGAACGAATGTTTTAACCTAATTCTGTTAGTTCCTTGACGCCAATAACATTTCTTTTGTCAACTAAAACGACCCTTTTTCCTCAACTACACTTTTAGAAATTTGTGCATTAAACTTCCATTAAATGTAATGGAAGATTTGTTCAGTAACGTATATTCATTTTAAAATACTTTCATCTTAAAAAATACAAACTTTTATTCAAATTTTGATATCCATATATTTTGATAATGTTTATTAATTTTAATATATTTTGATTCAAATGTTATTAAATTTAATATAAGTGTGTATTAATTTTAATTCCCCACTTGTATATTAAAGTCTATTAAAATTAATAAGATTTTCGACAGTTCAAAATTAAATTCAAACCTGTATCACTATGGACTCAAATTCATCTTAACGTCCAAACAATAGTATAATTAAAAATTTCAAGAATTCCAAACCTTTCCAACTCTCATAATACAAAAAAGGACCAAATTTGACCAAAAAACCTTCTTATTATGACAAACCAATAAAAAAGGAGGAAAGAAAGAAGAAGACTATCTTCCAAAACCCCTTCCTTCTTTTTCTTTCTTCCGTCCTCTTTTGTCTTTATTAACCATAACCATCTACATATAAAATAATACGCCTATAAATCAAAATTCCAAGAATTCGAAACTGTTCGAATCCTCAAAATACAAAAAAGCGATCAAATTTGGACCAATAAATTTTTTTAAATAAACGGTTATGAGAAACCAATAAAAAAGGAGGAAAGAAAGAAGAAGACAATCTTCCAAAACCCCTTTCATCTTTTTCTTTCTTTGGTCCTATTTTGTCTTTGTTAACCACAATAATTTACATAAAAAATAATACGTCTATAAATCAAAATTTCAAGAATTCGAAACTGTTCCAATTCTCAAAATACAAAAAAAAGGACCAAATTTGGACTAACAAATTTCTTAAAATAAACGATTATGAGAAACCAATACAAAAAGAGGAAAGAAAGAAGAAGGCAATCTTCCAAAACCCCTTCCTACTTTTTCTTCCTTTCGTCCATTTTTGTCATTACTACCCACAACCATCTACATAAAAAATAATACGCCTAAATTCATAATTTCAAGCATTCGAAACTGTTCGAACTTTCAAAATACAAAGAAAGGACCAAATTTGGACTAACAAATTTCTTAAAATATACGATTATGAGAAATCAACAAAAAAGGACGAAAGAAGAAGGCAACCTTCCAAAACCCCTGCCTTTTTTCTTTCTTTCGTCCTTTTTTGTCCTTACTTCCCACAAAGAAAAAGAAAGATGAAGGGGTTCTGAAAGGTTGTTTTCTTTTTTCTTTCGTCCCTTTTTGTTGATTTCTCATAATCGTTTATTTTAAGAAATTTATTAGTCCAAATTTGGTCCTTTTTTTGTATTTTGAATGTTCGAACGGTTTCGAATTCTTGAAATTCTGAATTATTTTTAACAATGTAACAATTATATTTCCCACGTGACCCAATATTCTATTACTTACCCTGGAATAATTTGAGAAAATTGTACTGAAGGTTCTACTCATCCAATAATCTCATAAGTATCGATACCGATAGTATTTATTCTGATCTCGAATGAGGCTCTTGCATGATTTTCAAAAGGAGACAAACATTCCAATATGCATCATATGTATTGAAAGCATTCGAAATCTTATCTTTATTAGCTTCCGGGTAAATAAGACCTAGTGTGTAAATCTGACGTTTTTCGATGGGATTGATCGTGATTAGAAGAAAATGCATTAACACCCAGTATCATGAATGAGAGGGTGTAGCGGCTATTCAAACGAAAGAGGATTGACGGTTAGAGTGCACGTACGTCTGTTCTAGTGTGGATAACGTTTCTCGCTAAAGGTTTATTTCATCGTTATCCCTGCACGTCTGTCCATTATTGCGATAGCAGCCTGCGTCAATATTAGCCCAAAGGGTTTCGCTATGATTGTCTTTTGTCCAACGTAGGTGAAGACCTCTGAATGTTGTATACGACGGTACATGCTCACGGGACGAAGTCTAGAATAGGCACCAGTGCCAATGCGAACCAACATGGTCTGCTTATCCTCTTCAACGGTTTACCCAGCTTTTCGACGGTATTAGATTGCCGACACGAGTAGATGATTTAGAAGCCCGCCTCATTTAAACAGCTCAAATAACTTCTCCAAAGGAACATCAGATTCAAGCAGAGCCTTCCGTTCTATATTTTCTTCTTCTTTAATTTAATAAGTGCCTATGCAGTCTGCAAATAGATTTCCAAATTCATAGAAATTTCTAAAGCCCTTTCGCAGGTTTGAGCGCGCGATTCGATCGTCGCGCTTTGCGCTCCAAAATATTCTTGGTCTTATATTTTTTGCTTGGATATAAGATTATTTCTTGTAATTTGATACTGAAGCTCGAGTCAATTTTATAATAATGCAGATGTTAATTACATTTTCACAAAGTTACTATATTTTTTGATTTCAAATGAAAAAGGACATTCAATTTACTTAAGGTAGTTTCCATCCACGAAAATTAGACCTCAGGCAAAAATAGATAATTTTGCTTTCAAGAATAGCAATATTAATATTGAAGGGCTATTTTCAAAGAGAAAAGATTATTTTACATCAATAAAATTTGAAACACAGAAAAATAATTTTATTAATAAATTTTATTTTTGACCCAACTTTTTTTCTTATCGCTTTTTACCAAATTTTAAAAAATTATGCGATTCTAATAAATCATGAATCATTTTTTCAGAGAAAAGATTTCCCACAACTTCACCGTTTCTGATTTTTAAAAATAAATTCTTTAATGGCTGAAACCGTTAAAAAAACATTTTCCAAAACGAAATTTTTGTAAACAAATTGCTGAATTTGATAATAATTTATTCATTTTCGAAAATTGGAAATGGTTAAGTTGTAGGGAATCTTTTTTTTGAAAAAGTGATTTGTAATTTATTAAAATCGCATAATTCTTTAAAATTTGGTAAGAAGCAATAAGAAAAAAAGGTGGGGCAAAAATAAAATTTATTAATAAAATTATTTTTTTGTATTTCAAATTTTTTTCATGGAAATTAATCTTTTCTCTTCCAAAATATCCCTTCAATAATAATATTGCTATTCTTGAAAGCAAAATTGTCTACTTTTGCCTGAAGTAATACAACTGCGAACTTTTCAGCACATATTTATTCATATTTGGAGCAGATTATTCTAATAAAATTGATTTTTGGATTTTTAATAGTACTTTTTTAAGTTAATAAGAATAATATACATCTTATGAAAAAATGTTGCTTTTTTCAAGTTTTAATACATAATACATAATACATTCATATTAAATCTAATAGCTTTTTAATCAAAATTATCAAAAATTATTAAAATATATATACATTTATATTAAAATTTAAATAAAAGTTTGTATTTTTTAAGATGAAAGTATTTTAAATTTAATATACGGTACTGAAAAAACATCCATTACATTTCATGGAAGTATAATACATAAATTTTTAACAGTGTAACTTCCATAAAAATGAAGATATAACCTTTGCCAAAATTGAGAATCATGCATAATTTCCAGGTTGATATTTTAAAATCATTTTTTGGTACATGAATCACTTAAAATTGATTGTAGCAATAAGAATATAAAGTCTAAGTTATCCAGTTTTAAAAATTCAAAGTAGCGAATCCAATATGACGGACCTAAATTACATTGAATTGGGGGTTGTTTTTTCACAATACTGTAGTTTTTATGTCAACATGTGACAATGTTCACATTCTCAATAATTTTCCTTTTATTTTGTAAGTTATCTTGTAAATCCTGAAGACGCATTATAGAAAATAGATTTTTTATTCTATAGGGGTGGTTTTCATGCAAAGAAGGTTGTTTTAAGGTTTTTAAAAAATGTTGAAGATTCTTTTGCAAAATTTGCATATTTTATACTTTAACATAATTGTCTCGTTTTTGTTTATGGTAAAAAAAATGCATGCACGAATTAATTTTGTTAAAGTATATAAAATTGAAAGAGTTATTGATAATTATAGTCAACTGTAAAAAAATTTCAAAATTTTTAATAGACCAAAGTTGGCAATCTTTTTCTCCTCTTGTATTTTCTAAATTTTAAAAAAGATATTTTGTAAACTAAACAAATTATCTGACAAGAAAATGTTCACGTGGTTATTTTTATACTACAGAAGCAATTTGCAACTTTTCCTTATTCTCTTTATATGATCTGAGATTTTCCTAGTTTGTAGAATCTTTCTATAAGGATCTTAGACGAAAGCAAACGCATGTTTTGCGACATGAGCACGTGTTTTTCTCGCATATTGTCCTCATCTTAGCTCCGTCGTGCAGAAGTCGTGATGGCATTCTCTTCTCTGGTAAATATTAGCATAATATTGGATCCAAAATATAAGAATAAGGATATGACAGTCTCGGGAAGGACCACAATCCCGATAATGCATAAAAGATAAGAAGGAGCTCGACGCTCGATCGGTCTGAGGCTGAAAGTTATACTCACTTTTCTTCTTGTTTCTCTTCTCCACTTTCTTGTATCGTCTTTTGGTACCGTAGGATCTACAAAAAAACATCTATAATCATACTACCAAATTTGATTTACATCCATGATAATAGTTTAATATGTACTTACAGTTCTGAACGTTCATTGAACGATTAAAAATATATTTTTTTGAAAAGTAAATAATTAGTTTTTGCCGTAGAAAATTAAAAAATAGTTTATTATTCATGACAGGTTGTATATTTAAATGACCCTAAATATAAGTATAATAATTAATTTTTATTTGAAAGAAAAATCTTTGTCATCGTCCAATGAACGTTCAAAGCTGTAAGTACATTAGTTTAATCTTAGTTTTGAGTGAATAATCAAATATTTTCCATTTCGAATTTTCGCAACTGATACTCTATGTTAATCTCACGCCTCTACCTTCGTTACGGATCCCAAGTTGTTTATTTTCGTAGTTACTCCCGTGACCTGAAAATCATATAATGCAATAAGGTCATACCCTCTGCGACAGATAATCATGCACTTTTCTGCATCGTTGCCTCCTCCCTTTTCAGATGTCAGCGATTTACTCCTCGCCACTGTAATTTGGTTTCTGTTTTTCCTCCGCTCTCATTACCTGCTGTGAATTTATTAGCATGCAGTACGTTTGAAAATTTTCCTCTGAGAACGCATATAATATATACATGTACATTCTGGTCCCAAGCATTTTCCAGTTATATGACAAAGTATGAAAGAATATAAAAATGCACTTCATGCATTCAAATTGTGTTCTTTGAAGATGGGTTGATGAAAAAACTAAATTGTTTGCTTTTGATATTATGAAAAGAATAAAATCGAGATTACTGTATTTATTTATGAGACTACTAAGGGCATCTGGGATAAAATAATAGATAATCGATAATCAAAATATGTTTCATTAAGAACTAATGGAAATGCTTCACATATCATATTTTCGGTGGTGAAATTCCTTGGTTTCACTCTGCGAATGGACGAAATTCACAGATAATAAAAGGTCCTTTTCCTCTATAAACGTGATCCTCTGCGCCCTTTGTTTGATTTGCACATTTCAGGGAGCTCTTTCTATGGCACAAGACCATATACACTCTTATCCGAGACGGGTTTATAAATGAGAGATATATACATATAGATATATGGCCTCGTGCCAATAAATACGAAAACTTTTCGCCTCCTAAGATTCTCGTATCTCGTGCGACACTTCGATTGACGGTTTCGTTCGCTTAGCTATGAAATTACGAAGAGGGTTGAGTTCATATGGGGTGGCACTGAATACACCACCCTAACTAAATTCGGAGGGACGGATCGGTAAAATCGGTGTCGTGTTCGTAAACAACGGGTGCAAAGTGTCATCGTCCGACGTTTACATATTCGAACCTCTTGGACGGAAACGTCCAGTTTGCCAACTGCCCTCCATTATGCAGGACAGTCCTCGATCCTCTTCTATATGTCCACTTTGTTTCCATTCAACGAGACAACTCTTGCGATTACGTCACTTTTGTTAATTAAGCACCACACTGTGGAAATCCATTTGAATACGTCCTTGGAATAAGGGTCGTAAGCTTAAGGTAGTTTTCATCCACAAAAATTAGACCTCAGGCAAAAATACATCATTTTGCTTTCAAGGATAGCAATATTATTATTGAAGGGCTATTTTGAAAGAGAAAAGACTATTTTACATGAAAAAAATTTGAAACAGAGAAAAATAATTTTATTTTTGACCCAACTTTTTTTCTTATTGCTTCTTACCAAATCTTAAAAAATTATGCGATTCTAATAAATCATGAATCATTTTTTTAGAGAAAAGATTTCCCACAACTTCACCGTTTCTGATTTTTAAAAATAAATTCCTTAATGGCTGAAACCATTAAAAAAACATTTTCCAAAACGAAATTTTTATAAACAAATTGCTGAATTTGATAATAATTTATTCATTTTCGAAAATTGGAAATGGTTAAGTTGTAGGGAATCTTTTTCTTGAAAATAATAATAATATTGCTATTCTTGAAAGCAAAATTATCTATTTTTGTCTGAGGTCTAATTTTTTAGGATCAGCTACCCTAAGCGTCTCTCTATCTTAAATTTTGAATCGCTTTGACTCATTAATTCCGGCTAGGGTGATCCTTATTTACTCTTGGTGGATTTTTTTTCGCATTTCTTTGGTCTCACTCACATTTTTTGTTGGAATGACCAAAAAAATGATCCCCACCAAATTTAAGCGAATTCGGTTAATTTTAACATAAGGCCCAAAGCACTCAAAGTTTCTCATGTGATTAAAAATCTTATTAATTTTAATAGTCTTTAATAAACAAGTGGTAAATTAAAATTAATAGATTTGTATATCATGTAAAATTAATATAATTTCCTATTAAATTTAATAATTTTCAATCAAAATATATTCAAATTCAAATTTAAAGAATTTGAAATCTTTCTAACATACATTATTAAAATATATACAGATGTGTATTGAAACTCAAATAAAAATTTGTATTTTTTAAGATTAAAGTATTTTAAATTTAATATACGTTACTGAAAAAACTTCCATTGCATGTAATGGAAGTTTAATACAGAAATTTCTAACAGTGTAGGGAAAAGTACAGTAAAATTTCAAATGCAGGTAATTTTTCATATTTTATCGGAATCCTTTGACTTTTTACACTGTTAAAAACCTTATTAATTTTAATAGGCTTTAATATACAACTGTTAAATTAAAATTAATAGATTTGAATATGTGACCAGGACAATTAAAATGGACCTATCGTTCGAAAAAATCGATTTTCACTTTTTTGTCGATTCTGGTAGTAAAAAGTAAGCTCTTTTTATGAAAAATTAATATGCTTTCATATTAAATTAAATAATTTTTTAATCAAAATATATTAAAATTAACCAACATTATTAAAATATATACATGTGTATATTAAAATTCAAAGAAAAGTTTGTATTTTTTAAGGTGAAAGTATTATAATCTTTAGACTATTTCGAAAAAATATCTCTAAACGAAAATTGTACCTCTGAATTTGAACCAAAATTACAATTTCCACAATTAATAACAAAATCTCGTCAAATTTTTACAAGAAGCAGATTTATTTATTTGAAATTTGAATTGCATGAGAAACTTTGAGTGCTTGAGGCCACATGTTAATATTAACCGATTTTGCTCAAATTTGGTGGAAATTACATGGAGAAAAATGAATATATATAAAAATAGCAAAGAAAATCTTATGTGATAATAGCCAGATTTCAGGAAAATTAGATTTCCTAAAAACTTAATTTCAAATCAATTGCAGCGAATAAAAATGAATTTATAATTATGTTTAACTGATTTCAAAAAGATTCGTAAGGGAAATGAATTCAATTGGATTCCTGTTAAATAACCAGGATTCTGAAGAGAACTTTAGTGAAATTAACTGGCATTGAGTAAATTTGCATCTGATTTCTTCTCTATTTAAAATAATTCAAACATATTGTATAATTCAGTTTAATTTGATCTTGAATGATATTGATTTTCAAATTAACTGAATTGATTTATTTTCAGTTGTAAAAATCGGGAATGTATAACATAATAACTAGATTAAGATTATTTCAAAATGAGAAAATACCGAAATTAAATTTTTAAAATAATGATTTAAAGAACCCCTTGATATGATGCCTGTGAAGCTGTACCCACACTATTAAAAAACCAACTTTTTTTTTAGAGTTCTGAGCTCCTTTAGAATAGTTCTAGAGTTCCTGATAGTTTTTAAGAATAGTTCCGGGGTTTACATGCCTCAAAAATCATATTTTCAAAATGGGGGGCTAAGTTCACGCTCCCCCCCACTTTCGAAAAATTTCAATTTTTTTCAGAGTTCTGGGAAGATTTAACATAGTTCTAGAGTTCCTGACGCTTTTCGACAATAGTTCCGTGAATTTCCGGGCACAGTGAACTTTCAAAAAAAAAATTCCAGCCCCCCACTTTTTACATATTCACTTTTTATCGATATATTTCTGTAGTACTCCAAGAGTTCTAGAGTTCTGTGTAACTAAAATTTTGAAAATTTTTATTCCCAAAAAGTTGTGGGACTTCAAAGTTACCAAAAAATTTTGAAAATCAATTTTTGAAAAGTTCCAAGAGTTCTGGTCAGAGTTCTGTTCCCCCCCGGAATAGTTCTACAAAAAAGCTCTATAACATTTTTCTCTCAAATGAAAATCCAAAAAGTTGTGGGACTTCAAAGTTACCAAAAAATTTTGAAAACCAAATTTTGAAAAGTTCCAAGAGTTCTGGTCAGAGTTCTGTTCCCCCCCGGAATAGTTCTACAAAAAAGCCCCATAACATTTTTCTCTCAGATCAAAGTCCAAAAAGTTGTGGGACTTCAAAGTTACCAAAAAATTTTGAAAACCAAATTTTGAAAAGTTCCAAGAGTTCTGGTCAGAGTTCTGTTCCCTCCCGGAATAGTTCTACAAGAAAGCCCCATAACATTTTTCTTTCAAGTCAAAATCCAAAAAGCTATGACACTTCAAAGTTACCAAAAAATTTTGAAAACCAAATTTTGAAAAGTTCCAATAGTTCTGGTCAGAGTTCTGTTCCCCCCCGGAATAGTTCTACAAAAAAGCTCTATAACATTTTTCTCTCAAATGAAAATCCAAAAAGCTATGACACTTCAAAGTTACCAAAAAATTTTGAAAATCAATTTTTGAAAAGTTCCAAGAGTTCTGGTCAGAGTTCTGTTCCCCCCCGGAATAGTTCTACAAAAAAGCCCTATAACATTTTTCTCTCAAGTCAAAATCCAAAAAGCTATGACACTTCAAAGTTACCAAAAAATTTTGAAAACCAAATTTTGAAAAGTTCCAAGAGTTCTGGTCAGAGTTCTGTTCCCCCCCGGAATAGTTCTACAAAAAAGCTCTATAACATTTTTCTCTCAAATGAAAATCCAAAAAGCTATGACACTTCAAAGTTACCAAAAAATTTTGAAAATCAATTTTTGAAAAGTTCCAAGAGTTCTGGTCAGAGTTCTGTTCCCCCCCGGAATAGTTCTACAAAAAAGCCCTATAACATTTTTCTCTCAGATCAAAGTCCAAAAAGTTGTGGGACTTCAAAGTTACCAAAAAATTTTGAAAATCAATTTTTGAAAAGTTCCAAGAGTTCTGGTCAGAGTTCTGTTCCCCCCGGAATAGTTCTACAAAAAAGCCCTATAACATTTTTCTCTCAAATCAAAATCCAAAAAGCTATGACACTTCAAAGTTACCAAAAAATTTTGAAAACCAAATTTTGAAAAGTTCCAAGAGTTCTGGTCAGAGTTCTGTTCCCCCCCGGAATAGTTCTACAAAAATGCCCTATAACATTTTTCTCTCAAATCAAAATCCAAAAAGTTGTGGGACTTCAAAGTTACCAAAAAATTTTGAAAATCAATTTTTGAAAAGTTCCAAGAGTTCTGGTCAGAGTTCTGTTCCCCCCCGGAATAGTTCTATAAAAAAGCCCTATAACATTTTTCTCTCAAATCAAAATCCAAAAAGCTATGACACTTCAAAGTTACCAAAAAATTTTGAAAACCAATTTTTGAAAAGTTCCAAGAGTTCTGGTCAGAGTTCTGTTCCCCCCCGGAATAGTTCTACAAGAAAGCCCTATAACATTTTTCTCTCAAATCAAAATCCAAAAAGCTATGACACTTCAAAGGAACCAAAAAATTTTGAAAATCAATTTTTGAAAAGTTCGAAGAGTTCTGGTCAGAGTTCTGTTCCCCCCGGAATAGTTCTACAAAAAAGCCCTGTAACATTTTTCTCTCAGATCAAAATCCAAAAAGTTGTGGGACTTCAAAGTTACCAAAAAATTTTGAAAACCAAATTTTGAAAAGTTCCAAGAGTTCTGGTCAGAGTTCTGTTCCCCCCGGAATAGTTCTACAAAAAGCCCTATAACATTTTTCTCTCAGATCAAAGTCCAAAAAGTTGTGGGACTTCAAAGTTACCAACAAATTTTGAAAATCAATTTTTGAAAAGTTCCAAGAGTTCTGGTCAGAGTTCTGTTCCCCCCGGAATAGTTCTACAAAAAAGCTCTATAACATTTTTCTCTCAAATGAAAATCCAAAAAGCTATGACACTTCAAAGTTACCAAAAAATTTTGAAAATCAATTTTTGAAAAGTTTCAAGAGTTCTGGTCAGAGTTCTGTTCCCCCCCGGAATAGTTCTACAAAAAAGCCCTATAACATTTTTCTCTCAAATCAAAATCCAAAAAGCTATGACACTTCAAAGTTACCAAAAAATTTTGAAAATCAATTTTTGAAAAGTTCCAAGAGTTCTGGTCAGAGTTCTGTTCCCCCCCGAATAGTTCTACAAAAAAGCCCAATAACATTTTTCTCTCAAATCAAAATCCAAAAAGCTATGACACTTCAAAGTTACCAAAAAATTTTGAAAACCAAATTTTGAAAAGTTCCAAGAGTTCTGGTCGGAGTTCTGTTCCCCCCGGAATAGTTCTACAAAAGTGGCCTGTAACATTTTTCTCTCAGATCACAATCCAAAACGTTGTGGGACTTCAAAGTTACCAAAAAATTTTGAAAATCAATTTTTGAAAAGTTTCAAGAGTTCTGGTCAGAGTTCTGTTCCCCCCCGGAATAGTTCTACAAAAAAGCCCTATAACATTTTTCTCTCAAATGAAAATCCAAAAAGCTATGACACTTCAAAGTTACCAAAAAATTTTGAAAATAATTTTTTGAAAAGTTCCAAGAGTTCTGGTCAGAGTTCTGTTCCCCCCCGGAATAGTTCTACAAAAAAGCCCTATAACATTTTTCTCTCAGATCAAAATCCAAAAAGATGTGGGACTTCAAAGTTACCAAAAAATTTTGAAAATCAATTTTTGAAAAGTTCCAAGAGTTCTGGTCAGAGTTCTGTTCCCCCCCGGAATAGTTCTACAAAAAAGCCCTATAACATTTTTCTCTCAAATCAAAATCCAAAAAGCTGTGGGACTTCGAAGTTACCAACAAATTTTGAAAATCAAGTGTTCTGTTATGATTTAGTTTTTCCAAAGTAAACTTTATTCCTAAAAATCATCCTGTTTTATTTATCGATACCTTTTTCTTAAAAAAATTGTGATTATCACGGATATATTTTACCAGTTATTCGAAATAGTAATTCAAAGTTGATCAATTGCAGAGTATTTGCTTCACCTCAGTCCCCTCAGTTTCAATGAACCCCTCATGGACTGAAAGAAGCTACTTTCAAAAAATTCAAAAAATCTCAGGTATTTTTGTTTCTTGAACAAAACCAAATTTACACATTTTTTATAAAAAAAATATGTTTGCGCCAGCTTAACGTTAAGCTGGCACTACACACCATAAAACATGTTTATAAAATGATTGAACCAATTTATTTATATACCATAATTTAAGGCTTATTTAGGGCTCCCGAAATATCATGGACCGAAAGTCGTAACATTACTTTTTTTCAACATATGTGTTGTGCTAGCTTAACCTTATGAAATATTCGGAAATCAATAGAACAAAATGATTAAACCAATCCATTCTTGTAGTATAATTTAAGGCTCATTTTAGGCTCTCGAAATACGATAAACCGGAAGTCGTAACATTTTTTTATTTTTTTAAGATATGTGCTGTGCTATCTTAAGTTATGAAATATTGGAAAATCAATAGAACAAACTGATTAAGGCAATTCATTCTCATATCATAATTTAAGGAGGTCCTATCAGCTGGCACCTTCACAACTGAATAAAAATATTTATTTCATGTGCCTCCGGCGCGTAAACTCGTTTTTACGCTACACCTGAGAGTAGCGTAATGTTGTGTAAATATTACGATACAGAGGAATGTACTGTAAAAATTGAACTGCGCATGCGCCTATTACGATACAGCGGAGCGTAATACTCTTATTCTTCTTCTACTTCTTCGTACAGCGTTGGCACCGTACTGACAAAGCCTTGTACATTTGAACTGCGCATGCGTCTATTGAAATCCATTACTACTACACAAAATCGAGAAAATCAAAATGACCGTAAGTATTCGCGAAATGTCAAGTGAGATAATCACGGCAATTTCGACCTTTTCAGATTGGATTCGAGTGTACGCATAAAAACTCGTATATGCGCCGAAGTCACATAAAATAGAATATATGCCAATGCACACAATTCGGGTAATTACGAGACTCGCTTAAAATGCTCGCAGGACTGATCGCGCCTCGGCTTCGATCTCCTGCGAGCATTGTCGCTCGTCGCGTAATAAGCCTCATTATGCGCCTAGGAACATAATATACTATTATGCCACATTTTTGGGCTAATTTTGGGCGGTAATGCTGATTTTTGGACTCTTGTATTTTCCTCAAAAAATCAAATTTTAGGTGGAGGTGTTGACTGCCGTATCAGCTAGCACCTCCATTAAATAAAAACCTTAAAGTTCAAAAAACTAACTATACCCGAATTTCGGGATATCTTCGGACTCTTGAAATATCCAAAAATCAATTTCGAACAAACAACCCCTATCACTGACAAGCAACCCTTAATTTTGAAAAAATACTTTTTGAGCAAAATAAACTACTCCAGAACTTCGGGCTCTTTTTGGGCTCTTGAAATACCCAATAGTACATTGTGCAACTAGGGAAAAAAAATTTATTTTGCGAGTGTGAAGTTTGATGCCCGAGCAAAGCGAGGGTAACAACCACACGAGTAAAATAAATGTTTTTCCCGTGTTGCACACGATTTTTTTTTTACTAGCGAGCCAGAAAGTGGATTTGTTTGCCCCGCACGGGGCAATAAAGTCCACTTTATGGCCCGCTAGTAGAAAAAAATAATTTTTGAAAAAACAATCCCCATCACTGAAAAGCAACCTTTCATTTTAAATAATACATTTTGGACAAAAAAAATCTGCCCGCTTCGCGGGCACATTCTCATCGCGCGCGGAGCGCGCAGCTCGCTTCGCTCGCAAGTTTGAGCGCGCCTAGGGCGCGCGATTTGATCGTCGCGCTCGGTCTTATGCTCTTCGCATACATTTAAGTTTATTTCTTATAATTTGATACTGAAGCTCAAACCAATTTTATAATAATATTACAGATGATGTGAATTACACATTTTCTCAAAGTCACTCAATTTCTTTTTTGAATTTAAGTGAAACAGGAAATTCAATTTACTTAAGGCTCTATCAGCCTTAAGGAACACATTCTCATCATGATGCTCGCGCTCTATTATCTGTATACATTTCAGTAACTTTTTAATAAATTACATGATTAAAATAATTTATTTTCTTCCAAATATCTAAAAAAGGAAAAACAATCGTAGAGTTTATTTGAGACAAAATTTGTAGATCTTTTGAAGCGAACAACTTTGTATTCTTACGTTTTTTTCGTATTTTACATATTATTGTTAAAAAATTGAATTTTTGGATTTTCAATAGTTTTTTTTTAATTAATAAGAAAAATATGCATCTTATGAAAAAATGTTACAATTCAAATTTGTAGGTCTTTATGTAGAAAATAATATTGTATCATAACGTTTTTACGTATCTCTTATAATTTAACTGGAAAATGGAATTTTGATATTGACTTTTTTCGAATTTGAATATGCTGTAACATTTCTAATTTTGATTTAATCAAAAAATGTTATTAGGATAATTTGTAGAGATTTATGAGCACTATCAAAAACCAGTATTGAAATTTTTTTATTCTTTCAAAAAATTATTTTCAAAAACAGAAAAGTAGTGCTCAATCCCTCAATTTTGATTGGATGTGGCTGGTTAACGAACTTGTCGTTACTTTTTCGGCTCCGATAAAGTGTACCAAAGCTCAATTCAATCTGATAATTCTATCGAGAGTTATGCCGCACACGACCTACTACAGACAGACAGACACTTTCGTAAAAACCATTTTTTCTGACTCAGGGGGTCTCAAAACGTAAAGATTTGATGAAAATTTCGAAAGTCATTTTTCACATAAAACCAATACCTTCTCATCCATGATGAGAATGTAAAAATGCGCCCCTGCATGGCCATATGTAGAGACGACTTTGGATAAAAATCGTCTTCTTGGGAACTTCATGGTCTAAGAATACACTGATTTTCCGGCTCATCAAAAATGTCTATCGATTTTTGGGCTACAACCGTTAACATTAAAATTCACCCCTGCATGGTCATGTAGAGGCGTCTTTGAACAAAAATTATCTTTTTGCAAACTTTATGGTCTAGGAATAGGTTATTGCCAGAGCCCAAAAAAGCCCAAAATTCTGATGCAGTTTACTTTTAATTTATTTAAATTTTTGTTTAGCTGAGGTGATGTCTAGATTCAAGCTAGCACCTCCACACGAAATTTGATTTTTCTGGAAAGAGTATTGGAGCCCAAAAAAAGCCTAAAATTTTAATGTCCGAAAAGTTGGCACCACCATTTTTAATTTTAAAAAAATAAAAGTTTTGCTAAATTGTGCTGAATTTGGGCTACATTGTACATTTTCGATATCACAAACCGTTTTTGAGAAAAACAAAATTTTGAAAAATGTAAATTTCGAAAAAATAAATGTTGTGCTGAGTTGTGATAGGCGAGCACAATAAATGTCTCGCTGAACGATTTTGTCTCGGATGTTTATTTTCCAAAATAGGTTCATTTTTATGAACTTGGGGATTTGTTTGGACATATAATTTTCAAATATGTGAATTTCGGAAAAGTGAAAGTTGCACTTTCATGAACTTGTAAATTAGTTTAAATACTAAATTTTTGAAATTTTTAGAGATATTTGGTGATATTTATTTCCCAAATAAGTTTACAGGAGTTCGCCATTGTTGAGTTTTTGTTATAAATTATTTTTGAGCTTTGTTCCCAGAATTTAAATCGAAATTGAACTTTGACGTTATTTTTTATATATTCAAACATCAGTTTTCATTTAGTATCAGTATGTAGGGGAGAAGCGGCGAAATTGGCGCACCTAATAGAAAGTGCGAGTTTAAAAAGAAAGTATATGACTAAAAATTATGAAAAAATATTTATTTAATAGCTGGATATCTTTTCTATACTTTCCAATGGATAAAGATTGCATTGAAAATTATTAAAGCAGGTTTTTATTCAGATTTCCGAATGACTGCACCTGCGTCAATTTACCCGCCATGTCGGGTAAATTGACGCACTAATATTATAATCTTCTCTTGCCACGTATTAGTTATATTTTCATAGATTTAGAATTACACTTCAGTAGCAAAGGTTGATGAAAAGAGGTAGTTATAATTTGAAACTAAATTGGAGATAGTATATTAAGATATGTGAAGTTTTTTATACCTTATTTATTCACATAAACCAGCCAAAGTAAAAATATATTTTATATTTGTACAATAAAATACTGGCAATTGTGGATATTTAAGTGAATATTCAAATTGAAATCATTTTTATAGAGAATTATTTGAATTTGTAATCAGAAGTATATACAATTATTAACTTTAGAAGACTTATAAATAATAGAAACAATCAATCAAAAATACAAATTTTTTACTTACATTCCTTTCACATCTTAAAATCGAGAAAACTTTCAAAACACTGTCAGACTGCAAATTAATTATTAAAAATCGCTTTTAAAATGCCTTAATACCTCAAACTTAAAAAAAAAATTTAACCACTGATTGTTCAAATGAATATAACCTTACAAAGTCGTTACATCAGTTTTGCGAACCACATTACCTCCCATGTCACAAAAAATCTTAAGAAAAAGATTAGCAGAAAAGTCCAGCAACATTCAAATGTATATATCTATATATTAATAATTGAGTACTTGACTTCAGTTACCGGTTTCCAGAAACACAACACGTGTGCCAACTTCGCCTCTGATTTGAATCTCGTATGCGCCAATTTTGCCGCAAGTGTATCGTTCATTAATTAAATACTTTTTACGTAAAATGCTTATTTTTTCATACAAATATTCTATCCTAATCGTAAGATTAAATATCAAAGATTATAAAATCGTTGCATTAATCTAATTCACCTTGAATTACTATTATTTAACGATTTAACTCAATGGCTTCGAACATAACCATTATGCCAAAAAAACGATTAATCGCAATAAAACTGTATTAAGCAATTAGATTTTTATAATGTTTTCTATCAAATACATATCATACAAGAATGCACACGATAGAAATATTTTTTTTTTGTTATGTTATCATTTTCTGAAAAATAGCGTGCGCCAATTTAGACGACGCGCCAATTTCGCCGCTTCTCCCCTACCCTTCAAACCTGTAAAAAAATCGATCCGATCTAATCCGATTTAATCCGAGGCAACTAACCGAATGAATCCGAAACCAAGTTTTCAATCCGAATTAATCCGAGCTTGGATATAAATATCGGAATGAATCGGAATATTTCTGATTGGCTCGAAATGAATTCCTATCCGATACTTTCGCCAGGGAAAAAGACATTATGCATCTTCGCCCAAAAGGACACTGCTTCAAGAGCTAAGTTGACAGCACTATAACATCAAATCATAATGTCTATTATTTTATATAATAAATGGCTCATTTTATGGCCTATTGCCGAATTTTCGGTTTATCACTTTTTTAGAAACAAGTATAGTGTTTGTTACTTCAAGCCAGCAGTGCCACTCCAGGAAACGAACTAAAAATGTTCACTACAAATTACACCATTTACAGAATTTCAGGCACATTTACGGTTCGAAATAATCCTTTGAAACATTGTCTTACATTCAAAATTAAAAAAGGGTAGTTAAGAGCAAAGGGCCAGAACGTTAATTATTTTTGCTACTTCATTCATAGACGAATATACGAAATAAACGAAAAAGATAGATCAAGATACAACTTTGAAGTCCCACAACTTTTTGGATTTTGATTTGAGAGAAAAATGTTACAGGGCTCTTTTGTAGAA
This sequence comes from Diplolepis rosae, assembly GCA_030998225.1. Lineage (NCBI taxonomy): Eukaryota > Metazoa > Arthropoda > Insecta > Hymenoptera > Diplolepididae > Diplolepis > Diplolepis rosae. The sequence goes on along the minus strand of JAPYXD010000727.1, from coordinate 5,934,115 downwards.
CTATTCCGGGGGGAACAGAACTCTGACCAGAACTCTTGTAACTTTTCAAAATTTGATTTCAAAATTTTTTGGTAACTTTGAAGTGTCATAGCTTTTTGGATTTTCATTTGAGAGAAAAATGTTATAGAGCTTTTTTGTAGAACTATTCCGGGGGGGAACAGAACTCTGACCAGAACTCTTGGAACTTTTCAAAAATTGATTTTCAAAATTTTTGGTAACTTTGAAGTGTCATAGCTTTTTGGATTTTCATTTGAGAGAAAAATGTTATAGAGCTTTTTTGTAGAACTATTCCGGGGGGAACAGAACTCTGAACAGAACTCTTGGAACTTTTCAAAAATTGATTTTCAAAATTTTTTGGTAACTTTGAAGTGTCATAGCTTTTTGGATTTTCATTTGAGAGAAAAATGTTATAGGGCTTTTTTGTAGAACTATTCCGGGGGGGAACAGAACTCTGACCAGAACTCTTGGAACTTTTCAAAAATTGATTTTCAAAACTTTTGGTAACTTTGAAGTGTCATAGCTTTTTGGAGTTTGACTTGAGAGTAAAATGTTATGGGGCTTTTTTGTAGAACTATGCCGGAGGGGAACAGAACTCTGACCAGAACTCTTGGAACTTTTCAAAATTTGGTTTTCAAAATTTTTTGGTAACTTTGAAGTCCCACAACTTTTTGGACTTTGATCTGAGAGAAAAATGTTATAGCGCTTTTTTGTAGAACTATTCCGGGGGGAACAGAACTCTGACCAGAACTCTTGGAACTTTTCAAAAATTGATTTTCAAAATTTTTTGGTAACTTTGAAGTGTCATAGCTTTTTGGATTTTGACTTGAGAGAAAAATGTTATGGGGCTTTCTTGTAGAACTATTCCGGGGGGGAACAGAACTCTGACCAGAACTCTTGGAACTTTTCAAAAATTGATTTTCAAAATTTTTTGGTAACTTTGAAGTCCCACAACTTTTTGGATTTTGATCTGAGAGAAAAATGTTATAGGGCTTTTTTGTAGAACTATTCCGGGGGGGAACAGAACTCTGACCAGAACTCTTGAAACTTTTCAAAAATTGATTTTCAAAATTTTTTGGTAACTTTGAAGTCCCACAACTTTTTGGATTTTGATCTGAGAGAAAAATGTTACAGGGCTTTTTTGTAGAACTATTCCGGGGGGGAACAGAACTCTGACCAGAACTCTTGGAACTTTTCAAAATTTGGTTTTCAAAATTTTTTGGTAACTTTGAAGTGTCATAGCTTTTTGGATTTTGACTTGAGAGAAAAATGTTATGGGGCTTTTTTGTAGAACTATGCCGGAGGGGAACAGAACTCTGACCAGAACTCTTGGAACTTTTCAAAATTTGGTTTTCAAAATTTTTTGGTAACTTTGAAGTGTCATAGCTTTTTGGATTTTGACTTGAGAGAAAAATGTTATGGGGCTTTTTTGTAGAACTATTCCGGGGGGGGAACAGAACTCTGACCAGAACTCTTGGAACTTTTCAAAAATTGATTTACAAAACTTTTGGTAACTTTGAAGTGTCATAGCTTTTTGGATTTTGACTTGAGAGAAAAATGTTATGGGGCTTTTTTGTAGAACTATGCCGGAGGGGAACAGAACTCTGACCAGAACTCTTGGAACTTTTCAAAATTTGGTTTTCAAAATTTTTTGGTAACTTTGAAGTCCCACAACTTTTTGGACTTTGATCTGAGAGAAAAATGTTATAGCGCTTTTTTGTAGAACTATTCCGGGGGGGAACAGAACTCTGACCAGAACTCTTGGAACTTTTCAAAAATTGATTTTCAAAATTTTTTGGTAACTTTGAAGTGTCATAGCTTTTTGGATTTTGACTTGAGAGAAAAATGTTATGGGGCTTTCTTGTAGAACTATTCCGGGGGGGAACAGAACTCTGACCAGAACTCTTGGAACTTTTCAAAAAATTATTTTCAAAATTTTTTGGTAACTTTGAAGTCCCACATCTTTTTGGATTTTGATCTGAGAGAAAAATGTTATAGGGCTTTTTTGTAGAACTATTCCGGGGGGGAACAGAACTCTGACCAGAACTCTTGGAACTTTTCAAAATTTGGTTTTCAAAATTTTTTGGTAACTTTGAAGTGTCATAGCTTTTTGGATTTTGACTTGAGAGAAAAATGTTATGGGGCTTTTTTGTAGAACTATGCCGGAGGGGAACAGAACTCTGACCAGAACTCTTGGAACTTTTCAAAATTTGGTTTTCAAAATTTTTTGGTAACTTTGAAGTGTCATAGCTTATTGGATTTTCATTTGAGAGAAAAATCTTATAGAGCTTTTTTGTAGAACTATTCCGGGGGGGAACATAACTCTAACCAGAACTCTTGGAACTTTTCAAAAATTTTTTGGTAACTTTGAAGTGTCATAGCTTTTTGGATTTTGACTTGAGAGAAAAATGTTATGGGGCTTTTTTGTAGAACTATGCCGGGGGGTAACTTACCTCTGACCAGAACTCTTGGAACTTTTCAAAATTTGGTTTTCAAAATTTTTTGGTAACTTTGAAGTCCCACAACTTTTTGGACTTTGATCTGAGAGAAAAATGTTATAGGGCTTTTTTGTAGAACTATTCCGGGGGGGAACAGAACTCTGACCAGAACTCTTGGAACTTTTCAAAAATTGATTTTCAAAATTTTTTGGTAACTTTGAAGTCCCACAACTTTTTGGGAATAAAAATTTTCAAAATTTTAGTTACACAGAACTCTAGAACTCTTGGAGTACTACAGAAATATATCGATAAAAAGTGAATATGTAAAAAGTGGGGGGCTGGAATTTTTTTTTTGAAAGTTCACTGTGCCCGGAAATTCACGGAACTATTGTCGAAAAGCGTCAGGAACTCTAGAACTATGTTAAATCTTCCCAGAACTCTGAAAAATTGAAATTTTTCGAAAGTGGGGGGGAGCGTGAACTTAGCCCCCCATTTTGAAAATCTGATTTTTGAGGCATGTAAACCCCGGAACTATTCTTAAAAACTATCAGGAACTCTAGAACTATTCTAAAGGAGCTCAGAACTCTAAAAAAAAAGTTGGTTTTTTAATAGTGTGGGTACAGCTTCACAGGCATCTTGATATGTTATCCCCGCTGAAAGAAATTTCGCGGTTGAGTGTGAACGTATAATCGTTCACCTTTAATCACCTTTGAAGTGAACGTGCTAACTGAATAGGATTGTACATTGCGGAGGACAGAACGTGAATCGAGTCCGATGCTGTATCCACCACCGGGGAAAACAAGGGTTGAACAGACGCCGTGTGGGTTCCCATACTCTCATATAACCTGTACGACGCAATGAGGGAATGACGCGGCAAAAAGGCCAAAGAGAGAAAGAAGCAAAATTATAGAGATATAGACAGAGAGGGGAGGATTAAAAAATATAATTGAACAATTGAATCTGGGCACAGCAACTCACGTAGTCGATTTATATACGCGTTTTTTTTTACAAGATTTTATGCGAACCCTTTCACGTATATAGAGTTTCTGATTCTGAACGCCCGTCATATCCTTTTTGTCACATTCGAGCTTGCAATCTATATTTATTATAGGATGAGGAATGCATTGGTGTCTATAAAATAATTTAAATTAGCCACCCTATAAAATATAATCATTTAAATATCTTTATATTCATGTACGTGGATTTATCTCGCGAAAAAAATTTGAATTTGGAAAGAATGTCTTGTCCAAAAAAATGAAATATTATATCCAGAATTTTTGTGGAACTATTTTCCTATCCCAACATGATTTCAATGGGATACTCTTTTTATTCGGAAACGTGCCCTTGCAATGCAGTATTACTCCCTCAAAGAGAAGTTTACTGAATCAAATAAATGATCGGATACTGGATGCGATTTACGAACCACCTAGTCCTTTGATTTGCAGAATTCTTTACTTAGGCAAAATTAAACTTAAAAGTAGATTAACGGATATGATCGACTTGAAAGCAGAAAGACTCTTTTTATGTGCTTTCTAAGTTTCATTGGAATTTCAAAATGATTAAACTTCACTAAAAAAAAAGTCCAGTTGAAACAACCGGAATTCCGGTTAGGCCTTATTTAACATTATTTTCTGGTTAAGGTAGTTGATCCACAAAAATTAGACCTCAGGCAAAAATAGATAATTTTGCTTTGAAGAATAGCGATATTATTATTGAAGGGCTATTTTGAAAGAGAAAAGATTATTTTACATGAAAAAAATTTGAAACACAGAAAAATAATTTTATTAATAAATTTTATTTTTGACCTAACTTTTTTTCTTATCGCTTCATACCAAATTTTAAAAAATTATGCGATTCTAATAAATCATGAATCATTTTTTCAGAGAAAAGATTTCCCACAACTTCACCGTTTCTGATTTTTAAAAATAAATTCCTTAATGGCTGAAACCATTAAAAAAACAATTGTTCAAAACAAAAATTTTTATAAACAAATGGCTGAATTTGATAATAATTTATTCACTTTCGAAAATTGGAAATGGTTAAGTTGTAGGGAATCTTTTTCTTGAAAAAGTGATTTGTAATTTATTAAAATCGCATAATTTTTAAATTTTTTAAAGACTTGATTAGAAAAAAAGTTGGGATAAAAATAAAATTATTTTTCTGTATTTCAAATTTTTTTCAAGGAAAATAATCTTTTCTATTCCAAAATATCCCTTTAATAATCATATTGCTTTTCTTGAAGACAAAAGTATCTATTTTTGCCTGAGGTCTAATTTTCGTGGATCAACTACCTTAAAACAACCAGAAATTCAGGTTATTTTTACTCGATTTTGTAGGAATTACTAGAAAATCTACTTGAAATAACCAGAAAATAATGTTAAATATGGCCTAACCGGAATTCCGGTTGTTTTAACCGCACTTTTTTTATGTCTTGAAATTCTTCAATCTTGAATATTTTTTCTACTTGAACAATTAAAGTTTAGAAGTTTTGGTAATTAAAATAAAGTAGCACGAAATTTCAATTAAAACTGTCTACTCACAAATAAAATCTGTTATAAACAGAGCTTGTGACAAATTTGGTGGCTTGGTGCGAGTATCTTAAATCATCCAATATTATTCAGTCTGCATCGGTCGAGAAGTAAAGCCGCGGAAACCCCTAGCGTTTATTATGGGCAAGGTTGTTGGAAGCAGACCCTACCTCGTCTCGGTAATTAATCGAAGAAACTTGGATCGTAAACAAGGCGCCGTCCATTAAGGTCCCATTCATTAGACCGGAAGTGGTGTTGCAGCCAGGTACGGCGCGGCGCGGCGATTCGTAGCGGGTACTGGTTCTCTGGCTCGACGAACCAAAACAGGTGGGCGAGACTTTGCAAAATAAAAAGAGATTCTAAATGCCATATCATGAGTAGAGAGGAAGAGAGTGAGGAGATCCAAAGTCCTTTAATAATTCTTCGGAATAACTTTGAAGAGCAGACGAACCAGTTAAGGACTTTTCGGAAAGTTTTCACTGCGATTCCTGCTTCTTGCGGACACCCTTTCCCATTTCACTCGACCCTTTCTTTATTTTCTCTCCTCATGTAATACGCGCCAAATAAAAGAGAGATAGAGACCAAGAGCAAGACGACCATAGAAATATTTGAGAGGGAACATCAAATGGAATAGAATTTCTCCAGTTCGCGAAAGTATTTTCATTGTGTTTGAGAAGTTAAAATCTTAAAAATTTTCAAATTTAGAATCTTGGAATGTAATTTACTTCTTTCGATAAAAATCAAATGATTTTTAAACTAGATTATTATTCCCGAAACATTGAAAAAACTTGCTTATTTACTTGGGTGGTTTTTAATTAAAAAAGTTAAATTTCTTTAAAAAGGATTATCAAGCTTTTGTGTGCAAATTATTTAAAAAATTACTTCTGTATTTATTATAATTTAATTTGTTTAAAAACTAGGATTTTGTGACTTAAATACCTATAAAAATTTGACAAACTTCTAGTATGAATATTTCTTGCAAGTGATAAGTAAAGTGGTCCATCCCCTTGAAGACTAACAGCTTTAAGGAGACTCCAAACTAAAATCTCAGCCTTATAACATGGCTATCCTATGAAGATGGCAATTTCTATTCTTATGATTTTTTCTATTTGGGTATCATGAAGGGCCCCCAAAATACTCTAAAAAATTTTTCCTCATTTAAAAAATAGTCATAGTGCATATTTTAAGGTTGCTTATCGTTTATAATATTTAAAATTTTGAGTGTGGAGCTACTTAAGGTAGTTCAGGCACGAAAAATTAGGCCTCAAGCAAAAATAAATAATTTTGCTTTCAAGAATAACAATATTGTTATTGAAGGGATTATTCAAAAGAGAAAAGATTGCTTTCCATAAAAAAACTTGAAACGTAAAAATAACATATTTAACAAATTTTATTTTCAAGTGCTGTTTTTTCATATCGCTTCTTACCAAATTTTTAAAAATGGTGCGATTCTGATAAATTATGGATCATTTTTTTTAGGGAAAAGATTCTCCATAACTTAACCGATTCCAATTTTTGAAAATAAATTCTTTAATGGCTGAAAATATTGAAAAACAATTGTTCAAAACAAAAATTGTTATAAACAAATTGCTAAATTTGATAATAATTGATTGATTTTCAGAAATTAGAAATGGCCGAGTTGTAGAGAATCTTTTTCCTGAAAAAATGATCCATGATTAATCAGAAATGCACGATTTTTAAAAAGTTGGTAAGAAGCGATATGAAAAATAAGCCTTGAAAATAAAATTTCTTAAATACATTACTTTTCTATGTTGAAATTTTTTTTATAGAGGATAATCTTTTCTCTTTTGAATAATCCCTTCATTAACAATATTGCTATTTTTGAAAGCAAAATTATTTATTTTTGCCTGAGGCCTAATTTTTTGTGCCTGAACTAAAATTAAGGGGATGCGCCACCCTTAATATTATTATTTTTTGAGTTTAGACCTTTCATATAATTTATTTTATGTTTAGTACCTTTTTTTAGAAAGGTTTTGGTTTTTTTTTAATGTTTCAGCACCTTCATGTATTTTTTAACTAAAAATTTTTGAGTTTTTTGGGCATTTTTTTGACATTGAATATATTGATGTTTTTTAACCAATTGTCATGATTCTTTTTTATTTTGTTCCTTGAAATATGTAGCAACTTTTTGGGTATAGAAAATAGGGTAACATGATTTTAAAAAAAGTTAAAAATAAAATAAAAAAATAAATAAAAATGTTATAGTTATTTTTTAGTTGCCACACAGTGTAAGGGACAAAATAAAAAAAGAATCAGGACAATTGGTTAAAAAACAAAAAAATCATTCAATGTCAAAAAATGTAATAAAAAATGTCAAAAAAACTAAAAATTTTTAATTTAAAAATACATAAAGTCGCTAGAATTTCTTTAAAAAACCCAATTTTTTTTCTAAATAAAAATACTAAACATAAAAAAAATTATATGGAAGGTCTAAATTCAAAAAATAAAAATATTAAAGGTGCCGGATCCCCTTAATGATCCACTTTAAATATAAACTTGCGTAATATTGGTACCACAAGAGATTTGAATTTTTTATCATTTTACACCCTTATCGTGACCTAGACTATATTACCCGAATGAAATATTAATAAAAGAATTTTAGTGCCACTATATCAATGTTTTTATGAGTTTTCTGTCCAAATGTAAAAATGTATAAATTTGTTGATTTTTGTAATACATTTGAAGTATTTCAAACATAAACAAAATTTAAATTTGAGAGGAAATTGTCATTCATGAAATTTGACATTTTACAAATCTAGAATATAAAAAACTTGTTTTCTCCAAGTATATGTCTCAAGCACAAAAAACGCTTTTCCTATTCCACTTAAAAATTCTCTTTTTTCACTGAACAAACGTGAGGAAACTGACTTATCAAGGAATCTCTCATCTTACACGATTTTGTATATTTTCGACAGGAATATAAAAGCAATCATGAACAAAGAATACATAATAACAATATAAAAATAATAAAAAGTAATAGTTGTTCAGTCAGCCTTTAATTCACGAATGGAAATTTCGTCCAGATAAGAGAGTGAAAAGAGTCTCGTGTAGCTATCTTTGTCAGAAATCAAATTAGCATCTCTTTTGTCGAACACTTATTCAAAGTGTACATAATGTGAAGGGTAAGAAAAAGGTTGAGATGAGAAAGGCAGGAAGGAGTGGCCATCGCATAAAATTTGAGTATGTTCAAGCGTCAGACGAACGGACAGGTGGAGTTCGGTGAGCTTTTTTATCGCAAGTTTGGTTACGAGTGGTGAATGGAAAAGGCAGGGCTGCTGCATTCTCGGACAACGGTAGTATGGCAGAACGTAAAGAGAAAATAAACGTAGGAGATTACAACAGAAGGGAAGTAAAAGGGAAGCAAGCCCCCGTCCATCCGCGTGTGCGTATCTCATCTGCATAGAAACAAGCTCGCCAGGACAATAGGATCTCTCGTCCATTCTGAACACTGCAAACAAGCTGCATCCATGTTTCCTCGACCAATAGGAAACCACTTCATCGTGCATCGCTAACCCTTTCGACCGTTGAGAGTATCGACGGTCAATATTTAGCTAGCTACGTGTCTTTTGTGTAAACTAATATACCTTGTCCAACTTCATCAGCTCAATTGATCCCCGATTCACCAATCAAGTTATCTTTTATAATATAGTTTCTCCAATTTTTATTCACTTTTGTATTTTTAATTGGACGAATGCTTTTATCGATGGAATTCTTTATTAAATTTAATTGGATGCAAATTAATGTTCGACGTAAAAGAATGGACCAATTTAAAATTATGAGGGATAATACTTATTTTAATGGTGTAAACTTCTCAAATTTTTTTCGTAATTGTTAAAATTATCAGAAATCGGCAAATGACTCACAAAATCTCCCTTTTCATGGCTTCCGGGTAGACTCAAAAAAATTATTTCTTTGTTTTGAAGAAAAATTAATTTGATTCAAATAAATATTTATTTCGTTCAAAGATATTTTGTTTGAATCAAACAAATTTTATTTCATTTAAACGAATCATTTCTTTAAATCAAAGAAAGTCATTCAAACAAATCATTTTCTTTGATTTAATCAAATATTTTTTCTGGGTGTACCTTCCGATTCCAAGAATCCCACGGAGACAATAATATTGACGAAAAATCGGAGTCCTTGCAAATTTACTTTTATGATAATAAAAAAAAATTATTTTTTTTTGATAATTTATATATAATCATAAAACTCATTACAGTATTCATATGTTATGAGTATAAAGCGATCATAAAATAATAAATAATCACTCCCCATCACTTTTTGATAATGACGTTCTCGAGAAAGTAGACAGTATTCAGCACAAGTGGAAGTTGCGCTCGACGCCGTCGATCGAAGATCGTGATTCCACGCGCATCACTTTACAAAAAAATTCATATTTCGAGAAATTTTCGAGAGCGCATCTTAATTATATACCTAAAATTCGCGTGATACTTGGGGCTATCACTATGAATGTTTTCAGATTTTTCAAAAATGGCGTTTTTTCAAAAAATCAATTTGTTTAAAAAAAAAATTTCTTGTTATTAACTTTGGAGTAGAAAATTTTTCCGAAAAATGTTACTACATCAGCTATATAATTATACGTTTGTGTAATTTTTTCAGAATTTATCCTAGTTTCAGTTTTAAATAATTGAAAAACAAAAAAACGTAATTTTTTTTTGTTTATTCCAAAACTTTTCAAATAATACATGAAAATTTTTGAAATTTTGGGTTTCTTCATTATTTATGTTATTCTATAAACCCTTAGAATTTCAAGTAAATCGGAAACATGAATGAAGTCTTAATCCCGTTCGATTTTACATGGAACGCCCCATATACTGTTGAAAATGTATTTATTAAATTTAATATAAAAGTATATGAAGTCATTTACATTTATAGTATATGGAATTTAATATACGCAATTATGGATTTGAAATGCATTAAAGTGTCAATAAGACAGAGTATTTTCTAGCTTCATTGATAAATCGTAAATCATTAAAATATGATTGATTATTATTATAGGTTAAGGGGATCCGCCACCTTTAATATATTTTTTTTTGAGTTTACTTTTCATATAATTTTTTTTATCTTTAGTACCTTTATTTAGAAAATTTTGGGTTTACTTTTTAAATATTCCAGCACCTCTATGTATTTTTAAATTAAAATTTTTGACTTTTTTGGGCATTTTTTGACATTGAATAAATTTTTTGTTTTTTAACCAATTATCATGATTCTATTTTTATTTTGTTCCTTACAATGTGTAGCAGCATTATGAGTATGGAAAATAAGGTAACATGAGTGAAAAAAAGTTACAAATAAAATTAAAAAATAAATAAAAATATCCCAAAATATAACAAAAAAATGTTGTAGTTATTTATTAGCTAGAGTGCTTTCCATATCCAAAAATATTGAGAATATAACATAAAGGCAATATGTATATTGTCTTTTTATAGAGATACCTGTTATATACTATTTTCCATATAATTCAGAAATATTAGTAAATAAACAAACTATTTTGTGTAAAAAGCTAATTTTCGTTAAAAACGCGTTATTCGTAAATCATAGTAACTTCTAATTTTATTTATTTTTCCAAGAATAAAAATCAGATTGCTCGGAAAATTTACACACATACTCAAAAGAGTATAGAGAATAAAAAAATAACATTTTCGGAAAATATCAAAAGGATAAAAAATAATTTAAAAGTGAATTTGGATCTATATGAAAGAAAATAATCTACATTGTTATTTGCACCCTAAATTCAGTGCAGAAATAATTTCATAATTGCGTAAAATACAATTATATGAGTTAGTAATTTCGGTATATTAAATTTAATACCTCACTATATTAAATCTAATACACCAGTGTATTGTTTCACTAATAATATACAGAGATATTAAACTTCAAATGGAAATGTACATAAAATTTATTAATATTTCTATATTATATATATATATATATATTCTATATTACTATTTTGCAATAGTAGAAATATTTGAGGATGTCTTTTGATTCGTTGGAATGCATTGAAATGATCGTGAAAATTGGTATTGAAGACGAAGTTCGAGATATATTGAAACTTGGTTCAAAAGGTTTAAGAAAGCAGTTGGAAGAGATTCCCTGACATTAGCCAATATCGGCTTTGTTCGCCTTCTCCTGTCCTGGCGCGGGAAATAAGTAGAGAATGCCCAGTCTCGCCACTTTGCTCCGCGCGATATCCTTCCTCTGTACTTTGCCGGATATCGTTATCTCTGACTCGACGAGATTACGATCTTTGTAGCTAGTTACACCTTTAAAGACTCGACTTTTCGAGTGAGTTTCCGTTAAAACTTACTCAGCTAACAATGATTTTAAATATTTCTCAATTATATAGGACTTTTCATGCTACAGAAAGCTTGAAGGATTTAAATCTTCAGAACTGAAATTTTGCAAAACATAAATCTTTCATTATGTGACATGTTTGTATTCATGTCTTTGTTTTTCATCTTGACCCAAAATTCTATATTTTCTATAATTCTATTCAAAACTTCTATAGCCTTTAAGGTACACTGAGAAAAAAATTTATGCAACAAAACTTTTTTTGTTGACCTGACAAAACATTTTGTTTAAGTAACCAAAATTTGATTGATATAGCAAAATATTTCGTTGGCACAACAAAATAATTTCGTTACATAAATACCAACAAAATATTTTTGTTGATTTGACTAAACTATTTTCTCAGTACACCGAAAAATTTTTTTTCCGAGAGTCAACTATCACCCATAGTTAAGTCTAACCTAGTTGAAATAACACGGTTTCCTGTTTAAGAGAATCACGTACATACAGTTAAACAAACAAATACAAACCTTGTTACAGAGAAATAAATAATTCTACTTCTATTAACAATTAAATTGAATTAATATTGCTATGCTGTTATTACAAAACTCCGCTGTAAAAAGAATATCTTCTATATTTATTACTTTTTCACTGTGTAAACAAAAATTTATTTTTGTCAATAATTCTTTAAGACCCACTTTTATCAATATAAATTTTACTCTAGTAGATCATAAACGTAAAGTTGTTTTTTGGTTATGTTTAATACATGCGCCTGAAAGGATCTGTCCGTCAAATCAACCTGCTTTCTTTGTTTTTCTTACTAAACTTGAACTTTGTCATTTCAACTAGGATTGCAAAGTTGGCGACTGTCCTAACTAGGCAAAATAGTTGATTCCTTGTACACGGGTACAAGGAATTTTTTTCGGTGTGTAGTTAATCCACGAAAATTAGACCTCAGGCAAAAATAGGTAATTTTGCTCTCAAGAATAGCAATATTATTATTGAAGGGCTATTTTGGAAGAGAAAAGATTAATTTCCATGAAAAAAATTTGAAATACAAAAAAATAATTTTATTAATAAATTTTATTTTTATCCCAACTTTTTTCTTATCGCTTCTTACCAAATTTTAAAAAATTATGCGATTTTTATAAATTACAAATCACTTTTTCAAGAAAAAGATTTCCTACAACTTAACCATTTCCGATTTTCGAAAATAAATAAATTATTATCAAATTCAGCAAATTGTTTATAAAAATTTCGTTTTGGAAAATGTTTTTTTAATGGTTTTAGCCATTAAAGAATTTATTTTTGAAAATCAGAAACAGTGAAGTTGTGGGAAATATTTTCTCTGAAAAAATGATTCATGATTTATTAGAATTGCATAATTTTTTTAAATTTGGTAAGAAGCGATAAAAAAAAAAGTTAGGTCAAAAATAAAATTTATTAATAAAATTATTTTTCTGTGTTTTAAATTTTTTTCTTGTTAAATAATCTTTTCTCTTTCAAAATAGCCCTTCAATAATAATATTGCTATTCTTGAAAGCATAATTATCTATTTTTGCCTGAGGTCTAATTTTCGTGGATGAAAACTACCTTAAAATGTATAATCTTCTGAAGCACGTGATACTTGAGAAAAGTATCGAGTTCGTTTGAAGAACCTGGTCCAGTTTCAAAATGTTTACGTACAAAATACAGAAAATTCCGTTTTCAAAATATGGGAAATTATAGATTAAATTAAAATAGAAGCAGATAGACTACTTTTGGTATTTGATGATAAAAAAAACTTTTCCGTTAAATTTAATCAGAATTAATTTTTGCATTTGATATATTTTGCACACAAACATGTAAATATGCCTAACATTAGTCAAATTTGCTAATTTCCTAAGTATTTTGTACTTTTATGTACTTTGTGATCAATTTAGGTTTTTTATTTTGAGGTAGTCGACAATACTAGTACTAACTTCACGGAAATGAAAATATCTTACCCGATGTAAATATTGTCCAAGTTACGATCTGTATTGTAATGCACTGTTAGAAATATTATTAAATTTCATGTACATTTGTATGTGAAATTTAATATTTCTGTATATCATTTGTGAAACATTACACTGTAAATAAATATGTAAATTATTTTCTTTCATATAAATGCAAATTCATTTTTAAATTATTTAAAATATACAAGTATGAGAAAAATTCCTTTGCTTGTCTTGTAAGCATTCAAACACGTCATTAATTTTCATGTTTAGAGAAATTTTCAGCTCAAGTCTACCTCTATAGGTCGCATTTCTGACTCATTTGAAAAAAATATTAATGATTAAATTGATTTGAAATATTATCAACCAGTTTTTAATGATTTTCCAGTTATCAAAGAATCTAGAAAATAATTAAATGATACATTGTTGGAAAAAAATGGCTTTAGGGTAATTCAGTTTTATCGACACCTCGTTGCATATTGAAATTGATAATTGTGTATATTAAATTTCATTTACTGCATATGCATATGAATCGAAAATTTGGAACAGTATGAGTATAATACAGATGTATAATCCTTACAATATTTACCTACGGGTTACAATCTTTGTTGTACTGAGTACAATTTATATGGTAACACTTACGATATTTTACTCTGCAAATAGCGATAAAAGCATCTGGGTAATAAATTGTTAGCATATTTTTCTTAACACGTTAGAGTTTCACTTCTAGAGATTTTCGCACGCCAATACAAAATATGTATCTGTGACGGGTTGAAATTCACGAAATGTAGAGCGTAACTTAGATAATCGGTGTTAAAAATTGAAATTTATTTGCAACTACCCCATATATCACTGTGCGTAACGACGTATACATCTTCTTTCCGGAAAGAGAAGTGTGGGTGTATCCGCGAATACTTTGTTCCCCGGGGAGTTAGTAGAAGTGTACACTGTATTATGAATGCGTCTACGTGGGTATATATTTATATAAGCAGAACTCTATTATATCGATGCGTTAAATGTACGTTGACAGCGTTAACAATTATGACAAAGTTGAGTACGTGGTGAAATGTAAGGACCATCGATCGCACAATAGTCAACTTGGTGAGCTGATAAGTAAGCAGAAAGGTAGATGCATATAACTTCCCTTCGCCATGGCGATTTGCTGCCTTGTTCGACCATCCGCTTCGGAACCTTAGCTTCGTCTCGCTCCATCACGTTTGTCATATCCATAAATTTGCATTCTATGAACAGGTATCCGCAAAAATTCACATTATGTCTCGTGCCTGGGAACAAAACTGAGAATCCGAATTCTAGGACGTAATAAAACTTATCTTATTTCCCATGGGAGGCAACACGTAAAACCCGGAAGCACAATTCAAATTTGTGTGTATATTATTTTGTACTCTCTTTCAAATTGTGCATTGTTAGAAATCTTATTAATTTAAATAGACTTTAATATACAAGTGGTAAATTAAAATTAATAGATTTGTATATGTGACCGGGACAATTAAAAAGGACCTATCGTTCGAAAAAATCGATTTTCACTTTTTTGTTGATTCTGATAGAAAAAATTAGGCTCTTTTTAATGAAAAAAACTGTATATTTTGAACTACATTATTTATTTTACAAATGCACTTCAGAGAAGAATATAAATAAATGTTTAGAAATAAATAACTTTATGAAATCTCTAGAATACTTTTAATTACCAATTAATATGATAAATATTCATATTCTGGACTTACATTAACTGTATGTATATTAAAAACTACACCACAAAAATTTCAATCTACAATTCCATGCACGAATGTCAATTAAAAATATTTTTTATATTTAGACACTTAATTCCAACCTTCCAAAAAATGCTTTCTGGTATCTAGTTTGTTAGGTTATGTGAATGAAATATTTACCTCAAAGTAATATCAAAATTTATTTACCTACATGTAAAAACATAATTATAATTACTTGTTAAATTTTTACAAAAAATTTTGTATGCAAAATATCCTATGTTAGCAAAACCCTTTTTCTGTATTTTTAGATTTGAATAAATCACTGATGAGGGCTCCGATCAGAGCCGAAACGTCTGATTATGTAAAACTCTGAGTTTTTATCAACCTTGGACCCTAAAGCCAATTACCAACATCAACATATATCTTCAATATGATAAATACCAATTTATATAAAAATATGATAATTTTTTCAAAATGGTCCACCATATTGGATCAGCCATTTTGAATTTTTGAAAATTAACTTCAGATTCGTGATCAGCGACCCTAAAGTCCTCCGGGTAACAAAATTATAGAAAATTTGGCGAATTTTTCCAAACCTCGTCCGCCATATTGGATCCGCCATTTTAATAAAATTGTACGATGTTGGAAAAAATTGGCTTTAGGGTCTAAAAAAGATTAAGTCGCTTTAATCAGACGTTTCGGCTCGTATCAATTTTGTAGTTTTTAGATTTTAATAAATATCACTGATTTGTGTCTTTTAAAATTTAATATACGTTACTGAAAAAAACTTCCGTTACATTTAATGGAATTTTAATACAGAAATTCCTAACAGTGTGGTACACTGATCCTGGTAAAGATTATGAATTTTTAAAAAACAGGAATTAGATACATTTTATGGAAATTCAGTTGAGTTTCACAATATTAAGAAAAAATTCACAAAATTCAGTAATTTTTTAGCAAATTTATGATGCCTTTACTCAGAAACATCATAAATATCGTCAAATTTTACATTACCTTTGTAATATAAAAATTTTGTAAATTTCTTTACATTTCTAATAGTGTATAGTTTTTCACGTTTTTCTCACATTACCAAAGATTATTTCTAATTTAAGAATTTTCATGTTTCTCATTTATCTGTATAATATTATGCGAATTTTCTCATGTTTTTATTTTTTTCACAATGCCAAAGTTGTATTCCAAAATAAGACATATATGTGCAATATTTACTAGTTACCGTTTTTTCATATTTTAGAAATAAATATCACTGATGAGGACTCCAATCCGAGTCGAAACGTTTTATTAAGGCAGTTCATCCACGAAAATTAGACCTCAGGAAAAAATAGATATTTTTGTTTTCAAGATTAGCAATATTATTATTGAAAGGTTAATTTGAAAGAGAAAAGATTATTTTCCATGAACAAAATTTGAAACAGGAAAAAATGATGCCTTTAACAAATTTTATTTATACCCGAACTTTTTTTCTCATCGCTTCATACTAAATTTAAAAAAATGATGTGATTCTAATAAATCACGAATCATTTCTTCAGAGAAAAGATTTCTCACAACTTCACCGTTTCTGATTTTTAAAAATAAATTCTTTAATGGCTGAAACCATTAAAAAACATTTTTCAAAACGAAATTTTTATAAACAAATTGCTGAATTTGATATTAATTTATTCATTTTCGAAAATTGGAAATGGTTAAGTTGTAGAGAATCTTTTCCTTGGAAAAGTGATTCGTAATTTATTAGAATCGCATAATTTTTTAAAGTTTGGTAAGAAGTGATAGGAAAAAAATTTGGGGCAAAAGTAAAATTGATTAATAAAATTATTTTTTTCTGTTTCAAATTTTTTTCATTGAAAATAATCTTTCCTCTTTCAAATTAGCCCTATAATAATAATATTGCTATTCTTGAAACCAAAATTATCTATTTTTGTCTGAGGTTTAATTTTCGTCGTTGAACAACCTTAAAACTACAGTTTTTTTGCATTTATCGACCCTAAAGCCAATAAGCCAACATAGCAAATATTATGAATATTTTTAGTCTGTTATACGTACGACTCAAATTGGATATTTGGAAAAAAATATTCAAACCTTGACTTTAGTAACATGCAAATTAGTTAGCTTTCGATTTGAAAAGCCATAAAGCTCAAATTTTAGGATTAATATGAAACTGGTTAACTTTTTCCTCTGGTAATATGAAAAATTGTCATGCAAAGTTATGTAAAAGTAATTAAAGCCGGGGTATGCAGGAAATATTGATGAAGAGAGGAGAATTAACCTCAATGCTGTTTTTACATCCAGCGATGCAAAAATATGTTTTTTATTTTTTCTCATATTTTGATAAATATTTTGAAAATAATGTTACACTCTGTAAATAAAATTGAAAGCTTCTTCTCATTCGAGAGCTGCTTATATATTTTATCATATATGTATGTTCTTAAGTCAAGAGTTTTTGGCCACGGCTCTAATAAATGTAAACCATAGATCTATTGTAAGGAAGGTCTATTGTAAAGTTTCGTACAGGAACCCCACTAAGCCTCAGGGAGTTGACCGAACAGTTGTTGTATAAGGTACTTCAAGTTTCCAATTTGTTCTCTCCTCGTCACTCTACGAAAACTTTACCTCCTTTTTTATAATTGATTTCAAGCATCACAAAAAGATCTGCGAGAGATTCCTAGAAATTAATTAAATCAACCAATAAGAAGTAACCTTTTCAAATATCTTCAGAGGCTAAATTAATTCTATTATGTATTTAAAAAATGGTTGCTTTGATAACAATTGAAATCAAGTAATGTATTCGCTTCAACTGATAAACTTCTTTGTTTTATAATGCCAAGTCAATTCTCTGCATGTTTTGTCTACTCGATCGCTTATTGACCCAACTGATATTTTTTATTTTTCTTCTTTGTTCCAGGTAAGTTTTAAACTAGATATGAATAACTTCCGGCAGCTGGATTGGAGTATATGCATGAAGCCTTCCAAAGCAAGTATCAAAAATACAAGTATTAAAACCAAATTTCGAAAAGGTGGTAAAAGTCCCATTTTATTAATGAAAAAAAGACAGTTAGATCGTGAAATGCACTCTAAACCACGTGACCTGGAAGGAGAAAGTCGTAAATTTTTCAACGTTGTTCGTGCGAGAAATATTGCTAGAATGACATTCATTGCCATTTTTGAAAGCATTTTTATTACCTCAAAAATTTAATTTGACAGTTTCGAAGGATTTAGATTTGTAGATGATGGTAAATTGCAGAATTGAGAACCGAAATTATTTCTGTCCCGGTTCCTGCTTTTTCTTGCAACCAGTCAATAAAAATGATTAACGAATCATAATTATACACTGTTAGAAATTTCGACCGTAGTTTCTCGAAACACGTGACTGGAGTTTTATTTAGTTACAGTTTCGTAAAATTAAGATAGAATTACAGAAAAATTATTTTACACTTTGATAGTTTAAAGATAAATTTTATGAAAATTCAGTTAAGTTGCATAATACCAAGAAAAATTTCAGAAAATTCAGGTACTTCCTAGTATATTTAAGAAACAATTTCCGAATTTTCAGTTACAAAGCTTTAAATATTTCGATACTTGTACCTGAAAATTGGGAAACTTGTAACAGGAATCATTTTACGTTTTGGGTAACTGAAGTTTTATGCAGTTAAATGTAACTGAAAATTTTGTTACAGTTTCATAATTTCATGATATCTTTAATAAAAATTATTTTTTAGTTTGGTAGTTTAAAAATAAATTTTATGAAAATTCAGTTAAGTTGCATAATACCCAGAAAAACTTTAGAAAATTCAGGTACTTTTAGTAAATTTTAGAAACAATTTTATGCAGTTACATGTAACTGAAAATTTCGTTTCAGCTTCGTAACTTCATGATAAATTTTATAAAAATTCTATTACAGTTTGGTACTCTCTAAATCTGAATTAGTGAAAAGTGAGCCACGAATTCAATTTAGTGACAATTTCCACTAATTATTAGTCATTTTTTTACTAATTACTTTTCAAAATCCATATAACTATTAATGGAGTTACTAGAAGATTACTAATATTTAGTAATAAAATTTACTAAAGTAAATTAGTGGCTCACTTTTCACTAATTCAGATTTAGAAAGAAGTTTTAAGATACGTTTTATAAAAACTCTGTTGTTTCCTAATATTAAGGTAATTGATCTACGAAAATTAGACCTCAGGCAAAAATAGATAATTTTGCTTTCAAGACTAGCAATATTATTATTGAAGGGCTATTTTGGAAGAGAAAAGATTATTTTCCACAAAAAAAATTTGAAATACAGAAAAATAATTTCATTAATAAATTTTATTTTTGCCCCAACTTTTTTTCTTATCGCTTCTTACCAAATTTTAGAAAATTATGCGATTTTAATAAATTACAAATCACTTTTTCAAGAAAAAGATTCCCTACAACTCAATCATTTCCAATTTTCGAAAATGAATAAATTATTATCAAATTCAGCAATTTGTTTATAAAAATTTCGTTTTGGAAAATGTTTTTTCTATGGTTTCAGCCATTAAAGAATTTATTTTTAAAAATCAGAAACGGTGAAGTTGTGGGAAATCTTTTCTCTGAAAAAATTATTCTTAATTTATTAGAATCGCATAATTTTTTGAAATTTGGCTCGAAGCGATAAGAAAATAATTTTGGGCAAAAACAAAATTTATTAATAAAATTATTTTTCTGTGTTTCAAATTTTTTTCATGTAAAATAATCTTTTCTCTTTCAAAATAGCACTTCAATAATAATATTGCTATTCTTGAAAGCAAAATTATCTATTTTTGCCTGAGGTCTAATTTTCGTGGATGGAAATTACCTTAAGAAAAATTTCAGAAAATTCAGTACACTTTTTCGCAATTTATATGATACTTTTACTCAAAATATCACAAATATCGTAAAATTTTACGTAACCTTTGTAATATTCAAATTTTATAAATTTCCGAACATTTCTAACAGTGTATTGTTACATAAATATTTTTATTTCAACGATTCTTTATTCTCTCTTGACGGTGAATTATATTTTGTTAAAATTGAAGTAATCAGATCTTGACCAATCTGATATTGTAAAGAAACATAACAGGGTTAAGTTACCTATGATATGAAATAAAATCCGAGTACGAGTAGATGCAGGTATATAGATTGCGTGCATGGATCATCGCTCGGGGCAAATCTTGATTCTTAAGAGGAATGGTCTGTTAGTAGTAGACTAACTAAATTACTAATGCACACCTTGCTGTTAACAGTTTCATACATTATTACACTAGTAACCCCCAACTTGTTCCAGTGGTAGTGCACTTAACGCGCTCCAGTTACTGCTTAAGCTAATTACTTGATACTACAGTTTCCATACTATATGATCTACACTTTCTGCATTACTATCATTGTAATCAATTGCAGGCTAAACTTGAGGTTTATTACTTTCTCTTGAATACATCTCAATATGATTTGCTTACGTTTTATAGAATCCAAAAAATTGCGGTTTTTTATTTGTTAAAATGGTACAAGAACCTTGTTACCTAAATTCTTGACGAAACTGAGAAAATCAAAAAAAACTATCGCTTATTGATATTGAATGGAAGAATAAATCTTTTATCAGTATTTGCTCAATTATGGAGTAAAAAGGGTCCGTTTGATTTGATTCCGCGAACTATCTAAATCTGAGTCGGGGATAAGTATACCACTGATTATAATCATACGTTGATTATAATCAGTGGTATACTTATAGCTGATAATCAGCAGAATTTCACTGATTCAGATTAAGAGAGAAGAAAAATCATTCTTTCTATTTCGAATTTCTTAATAAAATTTTAGGGCAGTATTTCTATGATATTAAGGAACATTTTTACGTAAAACAAATCGATTTTTTGAAAATTTAGAAAGTAAAAGTCCCCTTAAGGAAGCGGTAACCGCCTCAATTTTCTACTGTTACGTCAAAAAAAAATTATTACAAAAAAACTATAATAGCCGTACTTTCTCAATCTGAATCAACGAAATTCTGCTGACTATCAGCTATAAGTATACCACTGATTATAATCAGCGTATATACAATCAACGTATATACCATAATAAATCAGTTGAATTTCACTGATTCATTAGTGTATATACGCTGATTATAATCAGTGGTATACTTATCGCTGATTTAGATTTAGAGAGTATATTAATTTCGAAAATGCACGGAAATGCAGTTTTTTCCGATAAATTAGAAATAAATAAAAACTCAATTCCGTCAAAAATTGAGTTAACCAAGTTCTTGACTGGAACGGCAGTATAGTTATTTCTAAAAATGTAAAATTACTCCCTGAATACGAAACAGTGAAAAATCATTGTTTCGAATGTTATAAGTCTTCCACATAGAACCAGTGAAGTTTAACTGATATCACTAGGGAAACTCACTGGTTGACCACCGAATTTTGCTGTTGACCAGTATATTTTACTGATTAACCAGTGAGTTTCATTGTGAATCAGTAAGTTTTTACTGTTTCGGATTTAGAGGAAAGCGCCACCTTTTTTCTATTATTTATAGTTTTATAAATATCACTAATGAGGGCTCCGATCTGAGCCGAAACGTCTGATTAAATCGACTTAATCATTTTTGGACCCTAAAGCCAATTTTATCCAACAATGTACCATTTTATTAAAAATGAGGGTCAATACAACCTGTACTACTTTTAATTATTTTATTTATCCACACTTAACCTTTTCTCAATTTATAAACACCATTAAATCTTATTCCATCTTCTTTTATTAGTACGATGAGGCATAAAATAGAAAGTTAAGGATAATTATCAATATTGGAACGTTCACAACTAAATGTCAATTAAAATGATAGACGGAATGAAGATATCTGAATCTTGATAAAATATAAAGGTCATAAAATACTTTGTTTATTAACACTTGTTTCATATATGAATAACTTATATATCAGAATATTTCAATAAGTTTTCTCTCACAATGACTCATTTAAAAGGAGTGGTAACCAATTTGAGTAATGACTCTATTAAGTATACAGAGTGCAGTTGTAAGATTTTGCAGACGCTTGAACGTGGCGGGAAACGGGTACTAAACTTATAACGTAATTAACGCACCCCATTATAGGATAATACAATTTATAGCGCTTTTATAATCACTTTTAATAAGCTTTTTTCCCCTTATCTACAAGGAGCAGCTCGATTTCTCTCTACGAGTTTTAATAGCAAAACTATGTGGAAGTCAAAGCTCGTCTGTTGGTAGAATGACACACTTTACGACGAACTTGCGTCAAAAAGGAGAGTCGAGAAGTCGTAAACACAATTAGTGTCTTGTTAGTTAAAACCTCACGGGTCCTATGTTTTTTGGTGGTATTTAGAGAAATTTAAGGCCCATAATGCCATGCTTAATTCCTTTAATTAAAATTCTCAATGGTCACAGCCACACACGAAGGAAAGCATTAAAAATAAAACAAGCTACGTACATCTTTATTATGTTTTACCTTTTCGCATCGTGCAACATTTTCAACTTTTCAGGACAAAAATACCAGAGGTTTATGACCAATAAAATGCAAATTTTTCAAATAGCTTATTATATTGCACAAGTTCTTATTAAAACTTTATTTTTGATGAATAATTGAAATACCGAGAGGGAACTCTTTGTCTCGATTCAAAAAAGTGGTGGGCACTTTTTTAGCTCATCATTAAAAGCAGAAGCTCTTCATTCGACGTTTGGCTTTATCTACATATCTCGACTGGTTTACATGTACTAACAGGTCCAAAGCAATCGAAAGTGTCAAATTTATCTGGGATGCCTTACATGACGTAAAAGCTTTGAGTTTACTTTTTTTTAGAAGGGGTCTCAACGATCGTCCGATAAGCCTTCCGGCCTGTATAACGTTTTGTATCAGTGGCTGTTTTGGTAGCCCGAAACAACGAGTCTATAGTTATATCGTGGCCGCGAAAGCCGATTAGCCTCGAGTATTCCAGCTTTTGCATGGCTCCAGTTCCATTCTCCGTTAATCGCATTCGAATTCAATGAAACAATCCAGAATATTTATACTATTTTGAGATCATCGGTATCATTATTCACTCAACTGAAAATAAATAATTAAAACGTCAAAATTGGTTTTGCTAGTTTGAATGATTAAAATTCGATTTCAGAAATTTTAATTATATGTTCTTCATTTTCACATCCAATATCCCTATTGAAAATTCCAACGTAGTAAACTATGTCGTAAGTTACGTTGTAAACTACGTGTCAAACCACGTAGTAAACCGCGTCGTATAATAAGTCCGAAATTGGGATAGTAAACTGCGTAGTATATGACGTGGTTTACTACGTTGTTTACTACGTCGTTTTCTACGTGGTTTACTACGTTGTTTACTACGTCGTTTTCTACGTGGTTTACAACGTAGTTTACCACGTGTTTCACTACGTGGTTCACGACTTAATTTACTACGCGCCTTACGACGTAGTTTACGACGTGTTTTTCTACGCAGCTTAATTTTTTATGTAAAAAGTTATTCCTCAATTAGTACAATCTATGCATAGAGATTAAACAAATTATACTTAACAACATTAAGAATTTATAGTTGAAGAACTGAATTTAGGGACACTGAGATTCGTTTGCAATGAAACAAGACAATGTTTTAAATAGTTATGTATTTTTGATTTAGCTAAATTCCTCGTTCACACTTGCAAACTTTGTATGTTTTTCTCTTTGTATTTTTTATAGGAAAAAATTTTTTGTACATTTTTTTACTAATTTAGTTATTTAGACCAATTTTAAAGTTTTACCCCAATGTTCATCGGTGATATGTGCTAACTTTTTTATGTTTTTTCCCTTTGTATTCTTTATATCATTTTTCACCACAATGTTTATCCGTCACACGGGCAATTTTTTTAAGTTTCTTCCTTCAGTAATTTCTTATAGAAATAAATTCTCACTGATGAGGTCTCCAATCTGAGTCGAAACGTTCGAAAACATGAAACCTTGAGTTACATTTTTTCTGGACCCTAAAGCCAACTAAGAACATCAACAATATTTGAATATTATTGAAAACAGTATTTTTGAATATCGGAAAGAATATTACGTAATAAACCACGGCGTAAACTACGCCCCAAGCTACGTCGAAAACTACGCGGTAAAACACGTCGTAAACTACGCAGTAAACAATGTAAGATTCAATCTCGTAAACTACGTGGGAAATTGGGATAATAAACTGCGAAATATACGACGTGGTTTACTACGTAGTTCCCGTTGTAGCTTGCGATGTAGTTCACCACATAGTTTAAGATGTAGCTTACGAGGTGGTTTACTACGTCTTATTTATTTATATTTTCATAAACACTGCTTTCAATATCGGAAGAAATAATGCGTAGTAAACCACGCGGTAAACTACGTCGTAAACTACGTGGTAAACCACGTCGTAAACTACGTAATAAACTACGTGTCAAACCACGTCGTAAACTACGTCATAAAGTACGTGGTAAACCACGTCATTAACTACGTAATAAACTACGTCATAAACTGCGTGGTAAACCACGTTGTAAACTACGTCGTATACTACGCACTTTACTGTCCTAATTTCTGACGTATTTTATGACGTCGGATCTGACGTTATTTACTACGTCGTATACGAGGTAGCTTACTACATGGCTTACGACATGGTTTACGACGTAGTTCACGTCGGAATTTTCAATAGGAAAGCGAAATAGAAGTTGCAACACTGGAAGGAAGAAAAGACGTCGGTCATACGATAGAGTACTATAATCGTTTGCTTGAAGAGTAATCGCGATCGTTTTTTGCAAAAACGCTTAAATAACCCTTCAAATTGCTCCCCCTTGAGAAAACAACACAGAGGAATAAGGGACGCGTTTCTTTTAATGCACACGAGAGGGATGCGTTGTTCTTCCATTCCATGTTCTTAGTCGTCACGATAAACTCTACTGTAATGTTGGGGTTATTTCTATATCCTCTTTCGCATTCTCTCCTTGTTAAATGCTTTTACCAAGCGTCTCTTGAGAGCCAGGAAATCTTTGTATTTTGTCTACTAAGAAAAATCGTCTCCTTTCCTTCTGCTCTTTTTTTTACCTCATTTTAATAGGCCAGAAAAATAGGCAACAATAAGAAACGTTTCAGAGAGTGATTACTTTGCCGCAGACTCTGATTAAATATTTATACTGCCATTTTGTGATTGGCTATTTTATAAGTTTCTTGTTAAATGCTCAGAGTGATTACACTGAGAGACTTTTCGTTATGTAAATGATAAAGATGAATCAAAATTTAGTATAATATCGTTTCAAAATGGGGCAAGCCGAGGCTTTATTATACTTATTCATATTATGACATCGAAGTTTGATATAGTCATAACGGTCTTTAATATATGAAGAAGATAAAGTAGTATTTTATATACTAAATATTATGAATCTCTATTAGAGAAATTGAAAGTACGAGAAAATGATATTATGATTACTAAGTTGTCTAAAAATAATTTGAGTAAGATAAATAATGAATATCACATTTTGGAAAGCATGTTTGAGAAATTCATATTATGAATATGAACTTGCCAGAAACCTCACGATGCGCAGCAAAAATCAAAACATTCATTCTCGGTTTTTCATATAATTTGTTTGAGAATGTCGTCCGAGTACTTCCGACGTTATCCGAATAGCTTCGTAGACTCGAATCCAAGTCTGCCCAACCCCCAACTCAGTAGTGGCTTATAAGCGACATTTATTTCGGAATATGGCAAGCGAGAATAGCCGAGAGGCTTTAGGCGTTAGGAATGCGTTTAGTTACGTCGATATAGGTACAGTTTTTTTTAGGGGGTTCGAACCCAAAAGCGATTCTGAAATTTTAATTTCAAGCGTATGCGAATATAAATAGCGTAGCATTGTGTACTTAAATATATGAACATAACTAAGGTATGATAATAATATTTGTGTATGTGTTTCCACTGAAACCTCCCCTCTTCTGAGTGCCCAAAGCTCTCCCCTCTATCTTCCTCTTGCTTCGCACGCGTTAGAAAAAGACACCACAATCCATAACCCGGAGACGTCCCTTCTGAAGGTCAAACTTTTTGGTGGAGTGAGTGATTTTTCATATAGTGGTTTTCAGATTCACATATTCTTTGTTTCGCTTCGAAACTTTGATATAGTAAATTTCAAATTCTCGTAGGTTTTATAGCAGTTAGTAAAACATATATTCCATTTATTCAAACGAAAATATTAATTTCGCCGCTTGAAAACCACTATATTAATTTCTGATACGTAAACCCCGTTTGCCTCACTTTGAAACGATATTATACTAAAATATGATTCACTTTTACGATTTATTCTAACGAAAAGTCTCTCAGTGTAATAATAAATTTAACGTTTGCAACAACTTTTCAAAAAATACTTAATTTTCAAGTTTTTAATTAAATTGTGAACTGACTTTTTTAATGAACGTTCCTCATATCTAATGAGATCTAACAAGGGATCACATCTCTTTAGAGGAAAGTAAATTCGGCTTGGGAAATTCTTGGATCTTTTGAAATTAAGAGAAAACCACTTTATGTTATCACAGAAGCGAATCACTTTTAGTTTACATTTTATCAACATTGATAATCTATACGTATTTGTATGTGTATATATAAAAGATATATACATAATTTTATGTTTAAACATTTACGCTGTTAAAAATATTACAATTTTAAATTACATCTGTATAATAAATCTAAAACCTTGAATGTGTTTACTTGCACATAGATTCATGTTGATTGATTTTTTTGAAAGATATAAAATTCAACGTCATACTAATTAAAAATGAGTTTGTTGATAATTTTTCATTTTAAATAATGAGACACGATATTCTTTTTTTAATCCATTTTAATGTAACTGAACTCTAAGTGTGATATTCTAGGATTTCAAATAAATTTCTGATATAATTTCTACCCGTACATAATACATTGATAATAAATAAGAATTGAGTAAACAAATTACAGATTATACTTTTCATTTCAAATATTCAATAAAATGCAAATACAATATTGAATAAAAATAAAGCACTTTAATTTTCCACACATTATGCTTTATTGACATATATATTAAGTTCAGTTCAAAATTTCAAAGATTTCGAAACTGTTTGAACCCTCAAAATACAAAAAAATGACCAAATTTGGACCAAAAAAATGTCTTTAAATAAATAGTTATGAGAAACCAATAAAAAAGGAGGTAAAAAAGAAGAAGGCAAGGTTCCAAAACCCCTTTCATCTTTTTCTTTCTTTAATCCTCTTTTGTCTTTTTTACCCACAACTATCTGCTTAAAAAATAATTTGGTCGTGTTATTTTTTATGTAGACGGTTGTCGTTAATAAAGACAAAAGAGTACGAAAGAATGAAAAAGAAGGAAGGGGTTTTGGAAGGTTGATTTTTTTTGCTTTCCTCCTTTTTTATTGCTTTCTCATAACCGATTATTTTAAGAAATTTTTTTGGTCCAAATTTCGTCGTTATTTTGTATTTAGAGGTTTCGAACAATTAAAATACTTGAAATTTTGAAATATAGGCGTGTCATTTTTTATGCAGATGGTTATGGGTAATAAAGACAAAGGAGGACGAAAAAAAGAAAAATAAGGAAGGAGGTTTTGGAAAATTGCCTTTTTTTCTTTTTTCTTGTTGGTTTCTCATAATCGTTTATCTTAAGAAATTTTTTGGTCCAAATTTGGTCGTTTTTTTTGTATTTTGACGGTTCGAACAGTTAGAATTCTTGAAATTTTGATTTATAGGCATGTTATTTTTTATGCAGATGGTTGTGTGTAATAAAGACAAAAGAGGACAAATAAAATAAAAAAGAAGGATTGCTTTTTTTCTTTCCTTCTTTTTTATTGGTTTCTCATAATCGTTTATCTTAAGAAATTTTTTGGTCCAAATTTGGTCGTTCTTTTTTGTATTTTGAGGGTTCGAACAGTTAGAATTCTTGAAATTTTAAATTATAAATGTATTATTTTTTATGTAAATGGTTGTGGTTAACAAAGACAAAAGAGGACCAAAGAAAGAAAAAGATGAAAGGGGTTTTGGAAGGTTGCCTTCTTCTTTCTTTCCTCATTTTTTATTGGTTTCTCATAACCGTTTATTTTAAGAAATTTTTTTGGTCCAAATTTGGTCACTTTTTTGTATTTTGAAGGTTCGAACAGTTTCGAATTCTTGAAATGTTGAATTATACTTTTGTTTGAACTAATGTATATTAAATTTGTGTATACATTGGCATACAGAGTTTATAATACAGACATATATATATATATATGGCTACGTTTTCGATACTAAATGTTTACTAAAAATTTTCTACAGGAAATGCCAGCAGTATAAATGATTTTCGTAGATTGCATTTTATAGATTAAATTTCTGTGGTTGGAAGGGTTTTTGTCTTTCTCTTGACACTGTCATCAGAGACTTTAACTAGCCAATTAAATGAAGAACGGTTAGCTTCACGTGTGGACGCTAACTACCGACTATCCTTTGCAATTACCACGAAAAGGCAAGGTGTTAAAAGATTCATAGACACACTTGGTCTTGAGAGCTTCCGCCGTCTCCAAATATATATATATCGCATCTTTTGGTACTTTAAGACCGGAGATGTCTTGTATGTCTCCATGAGTACGAACGAGTGGAAGCCAAGCTCAGTGAGAAAGTAAATCGCCCTTCCTAATCTTATGGTAATTTACTACAGGTGCTTTATTGTCTTTAAAATATCTAAAGCTCCGGAAAACGCCCTCTAAAATTTCAGTAAACATCTGCAACCCAAAAATAAAAGAAATCACGAACTTTTGGTAAACAATTGAAAAGCTAAGAAGTATTTTAGGTTGTGTTTGCCTTTTTAACTACATATTTAAGTAGGGTTCTAGAATTACAAGAGCATCTAATCGATTAAATCCATATTTAATCCATTTGTAAGCAGGAAGGATTGAAAAGGGGTGAGGAGAAATCTAGTAGGATTCCGAGTCGGGATTCGGTTAATTCGAATCTGTCCGAGTATTGAATTTCGCAGTGCATTCCTTTTACAAGAGTCGCCATCTCCAGTTACCGATGGAAAGAGGCTTTTAGAATGAAAACAGAAGCAATTCAGGTTCCACTCTCAGGGAACCCGTTACCAAACGAAGTCTATAACCCTCGCCTCGTTATCGGATGAATAATACCGGTAAGTCGAGATGACGATTTACGGCGCTGCACCCCATTATCGTTTGGTCCATCCTACAATTTCTTTGTAATTATTTCCATGCGGAATTGCAGGACTGTCGAACCCAAAGCTGAGTCGACGAACCGATTAAGTGCAAACCATGAAGAACGCAGCCGCCGCAAGTTACTTCATCTTCTTGGCTTGCGAATCGGTTAGACACACACTCAAAAATATCTCTTTTTATTTGAAGAGAGATTATGATGCATGCTTTACGACCTCAAATAAGCGCATTCGCGTTAACTGGAAATTAATGGCACCTCTGGGCTACAACTCTATGTATAATTATTGTTCAAGAAATGAGAGGAAAAGATTTTGCTAAATGCACCTGTTTCTTCCTCATTACAAACAACAATTCATGTACTTACTCTCCAAAATCTGAATCAGTCAAATCTTCACTGAAATACACTCTAAAAACGGAATATTGACTGTCGAACAATTCCGTTCACTATGAATGGATTTTCTACTCAAAATTGGCATAAGAGGAAATCCTCTAACAGTTGAAGTATTTTCGTTTCAAGTGCTATCATTTTATTGCCAAAGTTTTTCCTTTGGTCTGGAAATAAAATCCTTTGTCATGTGAAGGAAGTATAATTTCGATGTTAAAATAAAACAAATTCTATGATATAACTGATAAGAAATATACACAAGCAAAACTTTGACAAATCCCAATATTCAATCGATCATTTTCAATAAATAATAACGAACCGTCTTAGATTTCAGCTTAAAGAAATTTTAAGATATAACTTTGCTTACATTTCAAATTTTCCAATACGTGTAAAATTGAAAGTCCATAATCTATTAAATATATAATGTTGGAAAAGTGTTACAAAATTATTTTTAAACTTTGTTACATTTTAAATTTCACAATAAATTCTATAGTAAACATTTTACTAATAATTTCGAATCAAAATATTTTTTTACAAATAAAAAAGTTGGCACCGTACTGACAAAATATCTCTGAACAGATTTGCATCAGACGATGTACACTCACTAATGCGCAGGCGCACTTCGTCTCCTAGTCTAGAAATGCAATCCTTACATAATTAGAGGATTTCTTTTCAGAGTAAAAAAAAATCGTTCATTGCTAAAAATATTTTCTTTTTGCATCTCACAGATGAGTTTTGTATCAGGAAAAAGATTCTGTTGGTAGACAAAAGGAATATGCTTAATTTCAATGGATGCATTCTGAAAAGAACGTAATTTCACTATGGATAGACTTTTTTTTAGAGTGTAATCAGTGAAATTTGACTGATTTACAGTAACCTCTTTTTAGCTATTTGAATCAGTCAAATTTCACTGATAATCAGTAGATTTTGACTGATTCAAATTTAGAGAGTACAGTTTTGAACGTTCATTGAACGATGACAAAAATTTTGTTTTTATAAGAAAATTAATTATTATGTTTATATTTAGGGCCATTTAAATATACAATCGGTCATGAACAATACACTATTTTTTCATTTTCTAGGTCGAAAACTAATCATTTAGTTTTCAAAAAAAAATCTTTTCCTTCGTTCAATGAACGTTCAGAACTGTAAGTACATCAACAATTCAAGAGATTCATTTACTTTTAAGGAGGGAGCCTCATGTAAAATTAATTTTTTTTGCATTTTTTTTATTACTTCAAAAATTCATTTGGTATCTCAAGAATTTATCCCCAAAGATGCGCTCCAAAGGTACTTTCCATGACCATAAACTTTTAAAGCGTTTTCCTCAAAACGTTAACTTTTTCGCGCCGGGGAATGTAGCTCAAAAATTAATAAATCGATCGACTTGAAATTTTGTAGATATATTTTTTAACTTACTGGCCATCGAATAAATCTAAATATACATTAAAATTGTTATAATAAATATTGTTTTTATCGATTTATTTATAATAGAAAAAGGTCATTTTTTTAAATGTCCCTAAATTTTGAATTATTTTTTTTATGCTATATTTAGGTTCATTTGAAGCGGAAAGACTAACTTTTATAAAAAAAATTGGATTCATTGATTTTAGTCAATTATAAGGACCTGGGCATTCCCAGGCGCAAATTGAAGGAGCTGACTTCGAGCAGCTGTAGCGCCGCCATTTTGGACTTTTTCAACTATAAAAAAAAAAATTCAAATATATTGTATAGTCAATATTATCATGTACTTTATTCCGATTTGATAAATGTTTTCAATTTTCTAGAAAAAATTCTCAAATATGATGACCCGTCAAACTTGGACGTCCGATTTTTACCAAAAAAATTACCCGTTTTTTGTTAATTAATCTTTTATTACCCAAGCGAAATCCAGGCTAGATAGCATCAAACTAACTATTGTATCACTGTCCAAATGAAAAAAAAATTTACCCGTGTTTTTTCTTTTTGCGATTCCAATTGTTTATGCGAAATTATTTAAACAAATTAACAAAAATTTTGCAATCTCAAAAAACTGATAATGCCAATCAATTCTACGGAAAACAACAAGTCGAAAACCTCTATACCATTTTTTTGTCAGATTCTATTTTGTTAGTGTATTAACGTTAGAAAATAAAATACTCAGGTTTAGCCGGAAATCAAGATTTTATTCGAACTGATTAGGGTTTAGGGTTGCTTTTAGGTAACAGATTACATGTGTACAAAAAAATGGTATAGAGGTTTTCGACTTGTTTTTTCCCGTAGAATCGATTGGCATTATCAGTTTTTTGAAATTGCAAAATTTTTCTTAATTTGTTTAAATAATTTCGCATAAACAATTGGAATCGCAAAAAGAAAAAACACGGGTAAATTGTTTTTTCATTTGGACAGTGATACAATAGTTAGTTTGGTGCTATCTAGCCTGGATTCCGCTTGGGTAATAATGGGTTAAAAAAAAAGTTTTGAATGAAAAAAAAAAATTTACGATCAAGCATTGTACTTTTATATATCAAAGAAGCCTGTCAAGTTTGAAGTGAATCGTTAAGCTATTCTTAAGTCAATTTTGTTTGGGTCGACTTCAAATTTGGAGAGCATATTTTCAAAGTGTTACACTATAAGAATATGCAAAACCCCAAAATTTGGTTTTTGAAAATTCTGACTGCTACTAACCTCTTAATTATAGCATTTCAGAAGTTTCATCTCCGAAATTTTCGCACGTAAAATACAATCATCTCAGTTTTTTGAACATTCTTTTTCAGTTCAGTTTTAATTAATAAACTTTGACTTTCAAATTAAATTAATGTTTTCTATAGCAAAAAGTTCAATGAAATAGGTCAGATGCCCACTTTAAAATATTCTTCTTGCAGGAAGCCATTTCAGGTTAATGAGATTTAAATCGATTACAGAAAAAGCAAGGGATGAAGTAAATAACTTTCAACCACCTTTATCGTTGTACTAACATTAAAATTCAATAGGATGGTTATTTTTTAAAATGTATTTCACGCAGGTGGGGAAACTCTAATAGCTCTTCTACTCTCAAATCAATCCAAACTCTCCCTCGACATCCGGAAAGTCGATCGTTTCATGATTACAAGGTTCTTCTATCGATACCAGCTTGCCACTTATTCTGGGAAATGATAACGTGCTATTGAAAATAAACTTGCACCCATTCTAGTTTGAACTGTACTTTACGTCTTGATATTATTTTTACAGAACTTGTACTCCGAAGATAAATTTAATAAAATAAAAAGAAATTTAAAAATTGTTGATACTTGTTTCTTTATAAATTGCTAATTGGAATATCGAGAATATTTTTAAAAATGTTATCAACGTTGAAGTGAAAGCATATACAAGTTTAATTAAATTACATTTGAAATTCGAAAGTTTGATTTCAAATATAATTGGCATTAAATGCGTGTTCGGAATGGAATGCGTGGGTGGAAGAGAAAATAATGAAACCTAATCAAAAATGGGTGGCAACAAAAGTGTTTCGTTGGCGTCTTTTAGCTCGAGCATTCATTGGTCGGAACCAATCTGAGATAATTAATAGCTTCCTCTGGATCGATCCATCGACCGATGGCATCGACACCGCACGAACTTTAAGCAACGAGTACAATACCACGATAATTGCTTTATACTTATTACTGCGAAACGAAACCGCTACCCCATCGAGCATATTGCCATATTGTGTTTTGTAAACTGCGAGGAGAGTCGATAGTAAAACGTTCGTGAGGCTTCGAACGATACACATGAGTCACTGCGAAAATACTCCTTTTATGGTGATTTCATTTTCTAACAATTTTGCCCTGATAATATTGTTTTCAATCGCTTTTTCCGGCATTCTACATATTAAAAAGAGCTTTGATCCACACGTTTATAAAAAATCAATTTAAACTTCGATACTGTAGATAAAAAACTTATATTTCGTTTTTTCAATTTATTTCATTTCTTTATTTTTCCACTAAAAAAGAAGTATCGACTCCTCCATATGGAAATTTTAATAAGTATTTTTAAAAATATAGCTACAGGAAAATTTTATTGATTTCAAATAAAAATCTAATTGTAATTTTATCCCTTTCCAATGAATTTTATTTCCCTTAGACAGCAAGTTTATTTAACGTTAATATATTTGAAGCAAATTAATTTTTATTTCTTCAGTATAAAAATTAGTTTTATTTAATTAAAATTTAATTTAATTTAATTAAAAGTAGTGTAAGTTGTATTGACCCTCAATTTTAATAAAATGGTACGTTGTTGGAAAAAATTGGCTTTAGGGTCTAAAAATGATTAAGTCGATTTAATCAGACGTTTCGGCTCAGATCGAAGCCTTTATCAGTAATATTTATCAAAATTTAGAAAAAACAAAAAGGTGGGGCGCTAATTTCCTATTATCAGGAATAACTATAGTACTTAAACATATATTACAAAAAACGAGTACTTAACGTGTTAAATTAACTTTATGTCCAAAAATGGAAGGTTTGGATATTCGACTAAAACAAAAGGTGTACTCATAATGATTTCAAATTAATTAGTTGAGTTTGAAATTTTTGTCACTGCCTACATTATCGGATTTCTTTGGTGCGAAGCTGAATTGAACGAGCTTGATTGAGGTCATTAGGCCTTTTTTCGAACTATTATACCGAAAAAACTATTTTGAAATGTGTATATGGCATATATATATATATATATATTTGTATGTCCAATCCATACCTGAATCTACAAATACATTTTTTGGTGAAATGCTGAATTGAAAGAGCTTGATTAGGGCTATTAGGGCTATTTTTGAACTATCCCGTGTGGAAAAGTCGACTGGGGCCAGACTGGGTCCTAGCCAGAATGCCCAAGTTTGAGGTGGCCCCCAATTGGGAACCCCAGTCTCGCCCCGATGGGCTGTTGTCTGGGCTGTAACGCTTAGACCAACTAACGCCCAGATTGGGGGTAACTGCCTGGGCCCCAGATGGGCGATTTTTTTTACGCCCGACTAACAAAAATCGGGTTTAGTTATTTAATCAGTAGAAAAAACGAATTAAGGATTGAACGAGATGTTTATTTTCATACACTATAATTGTGTTTTATTTGTTAATTATTTATTCACTTGTAGCAGCTTGACGTTCTTTACGTCCTTTATCCCAATCTCTTACATTGCTGAGAACAATTCCAATAGCATCTGATGCACTTTTTTTCAAAAAGTTAAATTTAGTTCCTTCTCTGCTAATCGAGCCGTGTGTTTCAATTACAGCATCTAATTAGATAATAATAAAGTGATTGTTTAGAGTAATTAAAATATCTCTTCTCAAATTAAGAAGCGTAGTTACTTTCAAATAAGTCTTGTTTGTCAAAAAAAACTAAAATGCATATAAATTTTGTAAATAAAACAAAATCTGTATTACAATGCAATAATTTGCAATACATACCTAGAATACATTGATGGATTTTATAATCTTTTAGTAAGAGCTTGTTCGGCATTTTTCTGACGTTTGTGAATTTGCTTTAGAATTTGATGTCCTTTTTACTGCCCTTTTTAGTTGCCTTTTTTTTAGTATTTGCTGAGTCAAGAAGCGATCTTAGTTCTTTTGCCTTCCACCAAGAGTCAGTGTCATTGGAAGATGACGATGATAGTTTGCTGTTTGGCACAGGGATTTTTGCAAATGCACCCTACTTTGCTCTTTCTTTATATTTATTTTTAAGATAACATGCTTTTTCTTCTGGATTGAAATCTGAATCAGCCGTATACACAACATTGTCATTGTTTTGTAGCAGTAGAAGCTTTATGGTTCCTTCAACAAACGTCTCTAAAACAGTAAATTTTGAATGCTTTATAACAATCCGAATTATTCCCATCTCGTATTTATTCAGATTAAAAATTTAGTTCGCATTAATCGAAACTCGGATTGATTTAGATTATTTCAGATTGAAAACTTGGTTCGGATTCATTCGGATTGATGCCTCGGATTTAACCAGATTAGGTCGAATTGATTTCTGGCCGTTTTTCATCAAATGAGATACAAAACGTTTTTCGGATTGGCTCGAAATGACTGAATAGTTCGGAAACAGATTCCGGAATGGCTCGGAAAAGCTCTGATTTGCTCGGAATGAAATTCAATTTGATACTTTCGCCAGGGTATATTACATTTTTGCGTTACTTGTATTATAGTAAATTCTAGTTCGAACTCTTCCCGTGCGCCATCAATCGGTACTTCAATTTTAGGTAAAAGAACTTTTGAAACATAATTGATGACAAAATTTTTCCTTCATAAGTACGTAGTGATTGTTTACAAAAAATGATGTTCCCAAAAAGAAGTAAAATGAATCTTTTGAATAAATTTCCAATCACAGAACTTTTGGTCTAGACTGATTTTATTTATTAAATAAATTCTAAAATGAAAAAAAATTCTTGTGTAAGAGAAAGTTTCGAAACTTTCTTGTCTCTTGGATATTTTTTAAAATTAATTAGTTGAGATTAAAAATTTTGGTTCTTTAAATTTGAGTTTTTTAAAATCTTTAAAACATTATAAAGTTCATATTTCGAAGAAACAATCTCGCATTTACAGTATTGTACTTACTTGCTCGTCCTACTAATTTTACTGTATATACTGGCCAACTTTACAAAGGAGCAAGTTTGTCCCGAACAAATTAAGTAAACATTTCGGAAGTCTCTTGAGTGTATGGTGGTGGTAAGAATGGGGACTCTATTCTACCTTTTTGAGCATTGTATTTAGGCCAAGTGGATGGAACAATGTCAACTTTTCTTTGACCTTTCGGTCCACGAGTAATAAATTCTATTAATTGGTAGTCGTAGAATTCATTCTCGACGTCGTTAACCTCTGTATTCAAATTCATATCTATGAAACAAAAAATATGAACAAAATAGCTCAATTCATCAATTCTTAAAAACGTACATGCAGCACAAGAAATACATTTCTGTTTGTAACTACATTGCACAAATAGAGAAAAAACCACTGAAGTCTGATGTAAAATAGTTAATAATTTTTATTTTAAAACTATAGAAGGTAAATATACTTACTCAATCGTAATTCGAAATGCAAAAATCCTCCAGATTTATATATTTTTGTTTCACGCCTATTCTAATAAAAGCTAACCTCTACATACATACGTTTGTATGCGGTTCGACATAAAACTAATTTCCTATTATTGTCACTGGATAAATCAAAATCAAGTAATACCAAATGCTAAACTGAGAAAAAACGCAAGTCGACCTTTTCTTTTCTTTATTATTGTCCTGCAAAAAATTCAATAGAAACGATGAACACGACGGACTCGAAAGCCACCAAGCAATATAAAATGGCATCGAGGCACCGGCCGGTGCCCGGGTAACCAACAAAGGCGGGCTCTTCAAAATTATAGAATGCTAAAAGTTTTAAAATATCTTAATTATAGAAAGGAAGTTTTTGAGTTTATTCTAAAGCGGAGTGTAGTTAAAAGTTTGTAATTTGCATACCACTTAGAGTATTATTTCTGATAAAGTTTCTCACATAAATATGAAGTATTACTATAAAGTTTATAATATTAATATACTTTGTACTTTGCATATCACTTAAAGTATTATTCATGATAAAATTTCTGGTATAAATATGAAGTATTACTATAAAGTTTATAATATTAATATACTTTGTATATCACATTAAGGATATTCTCGTGGTCGACCCCTTGATTTCACTTTTAAACTAATGAACAGTTTATAAAAACAGGAAACAGGAAAAAAAGAAATGAGAATCGTTCGTAAAGATCTAAAAAAATATCGATCCAACCGATTAATCTAAAATACTAAAGATCGATTTTTAATCGATCAATTGAGTATAAAATATCGATCTCCGTAGAATCGAAACGAGATCGCCCATTCCTAATACATACACTCGAGATTCCCTCCAACGATGGTTCCCTTTTATATGAACGCGTCATCGTTCCCTACAACGAGCAGCTGATCGACCCCTCTACCCCTACTACTATCGGTTAAAGCGCGTTCGAATTTAAAACAGTAACGCGCATAACAAATAGGGTATGGAGGGGTTCTCTCTCGCGCTCGTTGCAGAAAACACTTCGAAGCTCGAGCTTCTCGGTGGAGGTAATCTCGAGTGCATATAAATGTGCTACGTACACTTTAAAAAAAAAGTTTTAATTCAAGTCTAAAAATCGGCTAACTTTAAGATGTAACAAAAACTAGACCATTAGAGAAGGACAGCCTTATGCGCTTATACACAAGGTGGCTAAATTTAAGCCAAAATCTTCTGTTAGACGTAACAAATTTAAGACTTTTTTTTTTCTGTGTATCTAGTGTCGTACTGGGACTTTGATGGGGACACCCACTGTGGGAGATGGGCATGCCCGATATAAGCCCAAACTGAATGCTAACATTCTTTCTTTTCATTAGCTTTAATTTTTACAATTAGGAATCCGGAATAACTAGAAAAATTGCAACATTCTCGGGGATTGCGTTCCGCCTATTGTATAATTAATATAGTATTTTAATTAATTTCATTTTTCTTAATTGGGACGCCCAACGGGGCCCCAGTTGGCGCCCACTTATTAACTGGGCTAAATTGGGCACATTTCCACACGGGATTTTACCTAAAAAACTATTTTTAAACTATTTTAAATTATGAATATATATTTTGCGTGTGTCGTATCCAAACCCGTATATAATAATATGCATAAACTTATAATCCATAAAGACAATACGCAATCCAAACAATAAAAACAAAAAAGCATATAATTACACATTTATATTCGTAACTGCGTATTTTACAACAATTGCAGTTATACATATCTACATATAAAAATATATAACCAAATAATGAAAGATCTGAATATTTAAAAATTTGTGTCAAAGATAAGTTAGCAAAATAGAGAAATATTACTTCATAAATTGATCAAAGGTATCCAAACTTTCCAATTTCATGAACGTAGATTGAAGAATTTTTACGGACTAACCATTCAAGTAGTTGGAAAAATATTTATTAAGTTAGTCACTTTCGAGGTTTTTGTTTTTTTTTCCTGTTTTCTTAAAAGGTTTTCCCGAGCGACACATAGTGTTCACCAAACTCAGTTATTACATATCACTGATGGGGACTCCGATCTGAGCCGAAACGTCTGATTAAATCGACCTAATTATTTTTGGACCCTAAAGCCAATTTTTTTCAACAACGTACCATTTTATTATAATTATACATTATTGACTAATGCTGGAACTTTTGATTTTCAAGCCTTCAAAAATTATCCTATTATAATACAGGATACTTGTTCATGGTTTTGTTATGGAGTAGCTGAGGTACATTTCTGAAGTAATTTTGGGCGCAGAAACCGAATCCGAGCCCAAAATTGCTCCATCGCGTCAGGTTTTCGAGTAATCCTAACCTAAAAGTGCGAAAAACGCGGTTTTTCGCTATATTTGAGCATCGATAACTTCGCGAATTTTTATTATTTTTTAAATATGAGAAAACCATCAAAAAGAGCCACTTTTAAGTTTTCCATTTCACTATTTACATAAATTATTTCAATTTTTCTAACCGGAGATATCGCCGATTGTAAAAAAAATTGCAGGTTTCGCAAAAAAATTCGCGAAGTTATCGATGCTCAAATATAGCGAAAAACCGTGTTTTTCGCTCTTTTAGGTTAGGATTACTCGAAAATCTGACGTGATGGAGCAATTCTGAGCCCGGATTCGGTTTCTACGACAAAAATTAGTTCGGAAATGACTATCGGTATTTCTATAACAATCACAACCTCATATTTTGTAGACCTGTGTAATTATTTCAGAACCATAGAAATAAATTTTAACAAGAATGTCTTATCAATTTATCTCGTTCGAAAAGTCTCGTTTAGCAATATTATATCAAACCTTTTTATTATTTTATTTCAATTTATAAGAATTAATTATTTATGCGCTGTACGATCTCCAACTAATTTAATTTACAGACTTGATAAGAATCTTAGTCGTAAAGAAAATGCGTAGGCTAGAATTTGTTAAATAAACAACTTAATTTATTACCCTAACCAAAAAAAACATCTACTAATTTTATACACATAGTGAATCTTTCCCGTTCTCTGAACTTGAAATTTTTTTATTATTCTCATTTTATAATATTTCAAAGAGAAACTTTTCTCGTATGGAAATTTCACACAATTATCTAGCTATATGCTTATTTTTTTAATTTAAGAAAGTGCCACTTGACCGGAAATTGGCACAAGAAGCTCAAAACACATTTTAGAATTGTTCGTAAACTTCTTAAGTGGATTAAAGTAGACACCCCAGAAAACAAGGAAGAAATCTTGCTTAGACTTAGAACTGCAAACGTAAAAAAACCGGTTTCTTGACTTCCTAAGTTGAAGAAGGCAGTAAGATTGTAACTTCGGCACAAAGTCGATTCTTGTATAGTCAAGCGAGGAATTTACAGGTCGACCACAAAATGGTAAAACGCAAAAGGGGCAGTCCAGTCTCGTGGCGTGGACAGATTTTCTCTCACATGGTTATGTTGCTTGATATATGTACACACATAGACATTTTGGAGGCGACTGTAATTACGGCATCTGGTCAGCCGATAATATGCGAGCAGATTGCGCTAACGTAATTGATTAGGCACCGGTAATTGCCGGTAATTAAAGCATTGGTATACCATCCCCATCTACGCATGTACTCTCGACCACGCAATGTAATGAACTAAGGGTACTTACAAACGAATCTGTTTCCTATCTCACTCATCCTGATCCTCCAATCTCGTGTTTCAGATATGCTTATAATATCTCATGTACTTACAGTTTTGATGTACTTACAGTTCTGAACGTTCATTAAACGAAGGAAAAGACTTTTTTTTGAAAACTAAATAATTAGTTTTCGACCTAGAAAACTAAAAAATAGCGTATTGTTCATGACCGATTGTATATTTAAAGGGCCCTGAATATAAACTTAATAATTAATATTCAAATATTGTTGATGTTCTTGGTTGATTTAGACCAGTTTTATAGTTTCATATGAACAATTCATTTTTTATCACAATGTTTATCTTTCACCTGCGCAATTTCTTAGGTTTCTCTTCTTAGTATTTTTACGAAAAAACTTTTTTTTGTACACTTTTCATTTTTTTTGCAAATTTAGTTTATTTAGACCAATTTTATATTTTCCAAGGCAATTCTTTTATATCATTTTTACCACATTGTCCATCGGTCACACGTGCAAACTTTTAAGTTTTTTCCCTTTGTATTTTTATAGAAAAATTTTTGTACAGTTTTCACTCTTTTTTGCAAATTCAATTATTTAGACCAATTTTATAGTTTTACACTCGCAATTCTGTTATATCATTTTCATACAACAATGTTCATCGATCACACGTACAAATTTTTTAAGTTTCTTCCTTTGTATTTTTTATAAAAATAAATTCTCACTGATGAGGACTCCAATCTGAGTCGAAACGTTTGAAAATATGAAACTTTGAGTTACATTTTTTCTGGACCCTAAAGCCAACCAAGAACATCAACAATATTCGAATATTAACACTAAGGGTCGATATAAGTCCTATTTCATTATTTATAATAATTAATTTTCTTATAAAAACAATATTTTTTTCATCGTTTAATGAACGTTCAAAACTGTAAGTACATCAGTTTTGAACGTTCATTGAATGATGACAACATTTTTTCTTTCAAAACAAAATTGTTTTTTATCTCTATATTCAGAGTCTTTAAAAGATATAATCTGTTATTACTGCCGTTCAAAGTAAAAGAACCGTTAACTGACATTTTTGACGAAAATGAGTTTTTTATATCATTAGAATCTTGAAGAAATTCTGAATTTGACTGCGCTTGAAATTTTGAAAAAAACGCATAATTTTTTTTATTACAGCAATGCAAAGAACGAAAAGACCAATTTAATTAAAAATAGTATGAGGAAAAAGCGTTAATTAACACAAATTTTGGAAACGCTGGTCCACTTTACAAATATGGAAAACCTTATGCAGTTAGCGTTTTCCAAAGAAAGGAAGACGCTCGAGTCGGAGGTCCATTTCCTATGACAAAGAAGGCTAAGTGTATTTCGCTTGATTTCTTTAATCATTGACTACATTCGGGAAGATTGAATTTTATAAACATTTTCTTACGAGTTTTATTAAATTTAGCATGACAAACTAGAATGACGATAGATCAATTTAAGGGCATGTGATTCTTGAGAAAAGTAGGAAGTTCATGTGAACAATTTGGTCCAGTTTCTACATGTTTGTGTCCAAAATACATAAAATTTTGTTTTCAATATTAGGGAAATGGTAGAGAAGATGAAAACGGACGTAGATAGACTACTTCTGGTTTTGATTGACAAAGAAATATAAAGAAATAGAGGTGGATAGACAAGATATAGAAACAAATAGAGTTGGATATACAAAAAATAGACAGAGATAAAGAAAACGGGATTGAAAGAGATAAGCGTGAATTTCAATTGGCAAAGATATAGAAAGAGATAGAGGTGGATAGACCGGAGATAGAAACGGGTGGATACACGATGAATAGACAGAGATATATAAACGGGATTGAAAGAGATAGACGTGAATTTGTATTGACAAAGGATAGAAAGCGAGATAGAGGTGAATATAGACAATGGTTAAAAAGAGATACAGGGGAACAGATGAGGGATAAATTTTCCTTATCTCTTACTGTCTAACAGATAGAAAGCGATTTAAAGTGATAATATTTCTATTTCTTTACTTCCAGCAGGGACCTTTCAATGAACGTTCAAAAATCTAAGTACATTATAATTTCTCTCCTTCGTTAGTTCAGAAAACTATGTATACATCCAAAAGATAAAAATCAAATTTAAGAAGCAGGAAAATGACCAACCTCGGACAATCAGATGTTTAAAAATCTTTAATAACGTTTCGATGAACCTTATGTCATCCTCTTCAGATTTATAGATTATATCTTTGTACAAAGATATAATTACAAAGATATAATCTATAAATCTGAAGAGGATGACATAAGGTTCATCAAAACGTTATTAAAGATTTTTAAACATCTGATTGTCCGAGGTTGGTCATTTTCCTGCTTCTTAAAATGAAGAAAATTAATCGGACGTAAAATATCATATAAGTTATAAAAATCAAAGAAAAATCATTCGAGGAAGGCAAAAAAAGATGATCAGGCATCCTAAAAGTTTCCGAATTTACGTTTGGAAAGTTCAATCGTAATTAGATTTTCGTACATTAATGAGAAACATTCTGAAACTTGTTTAATAAATTACTCTCGTAAAAGTCGTAGCGTTAAATTTTCAAACAACTCGTTGGGGAAAAGTTGGCCAGAACCTGTAAAATAGAATGCTGGAAAGGCTATAATATATTTTATATCCTTATTTGTGAATAATTTGTAAAATCCTCAGGATCATATATCCAAAGTTGGTATAAGTTCTCGATTTAGAGAGACGTATTAATTATGAGGAGAAAGAGCTCGTCATCACGTTTTTACCAGTTGTTGTCGTGTCCACTTCCATATAAAGAATGCTCGGAAATTCAGGGACGCTGTGTCAAGTTTTTTTTTATTTGCCTAAGATGGTGCATTAATGGAAGCTGGTTTTCAAGATCAGGGTTAGGGTATGCTTATAAGACCAGGATCTAGAAGAAGTCTTCTAAAACGTTCGAGTTCCTTGGAAAAAAGTCGTCCCCTTGTAAAAGGGAAGACATCAACGACTCTTCTAATCCCTCTTCACAGTCGGTGATTCGTTCAAAGTGACACCCTGTGTCTCAGCTTAGCCCTTAACTTCATGTTACTTTCAGAAGAAAATCTTGTACCAAACGCCATCATCATGGATCAAGCTTCTGCACTTCCCCCTCCCTTTTTGTGTCACGCATCCCTTAACCCGACAGCAATCCCGCTGCTGAGAATGTATAGTTTATGAGAAACTTCCATGGAGATTCTTTTTGAGAAAAATACAACTATTTACTAGAGATTATAGGAAGTGAACAATTATGTTAAAAACATATATATATATATTTCTCAAGTGTGAAGCGTGCTTCGTCGTTTTTATTTCTGTAGAATAGAAAGATAATATATACAATTGTAGAAGTTAAGAAGAAATTGGGAGTAATTATTTCTTCTTAACTTCTACAATTGCATAAATAATATTTTATAGGGTAGATAAATATGTTTTATGCAGTTTTTATTTCTGAATTTAGTTATTTAGACCAATTTTATACTTTCAAACGTGCAATTCATTTAAATCGTTTGTGACCACAATGTTCCTCCGCCATACGTGCAATTTTTTTAAGTTTCTTCCTTTTGTATTTTTATAGAAATAAATTCTCACTGATGAAGACTCCAATTTGAGTCGAAACCTTTGAAAATATGAAACTTAATTTAATTAGTGGCTCATTTTTCACTAATTCAGATTTAGAAAGTAAAGCCAACTAAGAACACGAACAATTTTTAATATCAATACTAAGGGTAGATATAAGTCCTGTTCATTATTACATTGAAAAATATTTTTCATGCAACTATGTATCTTAACTTAAGCAGATTCACGAAGCCATTTCGTTTTGACTGTTATATTCAACTGATTTACGAGAGTTCGATTCACGCCCTTTACTCACAACTACAGGTACCGGATTTTATGTAGCCCGTAAAATACATAGAATTTCAATGAAGAGTTTTTATTACGCGCATATATATACTTGAACTCTTAGCTAAAGCTAGATCGTGGGTGCAGAACAACGTAACCATTGAGTCTGCAGACTTTAAAACTCTAGTCGGCCTACAAATTTCATGTGCGGATTGTGTGCGATCATTACCCCTGTAAACGACTGTACACCTAATTGCAAATTGACCTACATCGTGGATTCCAACGCAAACTTTTCATCATGGCTGTAAAAGATCCAAATCACTTTAACGTATGAAAAAAATCAAATTATCGGAATTAGGGTTTTTAGTTTAGTTTTTCTTACCATCATTTTAGTCCCTGCAACCCTATTTCTGCCGTCCAAAGTAAAAGAACCGTTAACTGAAATTTTTGACGAAAATAAGTTTTTTATATATCATTAGAATCTTGAAGAATTTGTGTATTTAACTGTGCTTGAATTTTGAAAAAAATGCATAGTTTTTTATCACAGCAATGCAAAGAACGAAAAGACCAACTGAATTAAAAATCGTATCCGAGAAAAAAACTTTAATTAACACAAATTTGGGAAACGCTTGTGAATACGTCACAGTTAAATATTTGGGAGAGTTCTTTCGAGGAAAATATTTGGGA
This sequence comes from Diplolepis rosae, assembly GCA_030998225.1. Lineage (NCBI taxonomy): Eukaryota > Metazoa > Arthropoda > Insecta > Hymenoptera > Diplolepididae > Diplolepis > Diplolepis rosae. The sequence goes on along the minus strand of JAPYXD010000727.1, from coordinate 5,889,299 downwards.
CATGAGCTACTTTACAAAAATGGACGTTTTTTTATAAGAAAAGTTTTTGGGCCTTTTTCTCAGTTTCGATGGAAATGCATTTAACGGTTATTTTAGTTTGGACGGCAGGTTTCCATGAAAAATAACATACCGAGTTACAAATGTATAAAATGCACTAAAATATGTCTACCTTGTGATGAATTTATACAATCAAAAAAAAAAATTCCCTGAAAAAAGTTTTACATAATTTAAAAAATTTTTAATTTTCGATAGAAATAGTGTTACGAATTTTCAAAATGAGAGTTTATCGATTAAAGTAGCCATATTATTATTATTGTTATTAACTTAGAACCAGTGAATACTTTCTTTCAAGTGCCTTAATTTCACACCGCAGCACACTGATAGAAATGGTTCGGGAGTTTTAGCCATTCAGTTGTAGGTTGGGAATTCATAATTGTATTTATAAAATAATATGTCTCTCTGAACAACGCAGGATGTTAAATACAGAAATCAAAATATTGTAAGTGAAACTGGTCGAATCAGAAATATAATATGGGAAGGCTGACAATACATTTTTCCATAGCAACCAATAATATGGTTGATTCGTTCATATTTATTCAGTTATATTCGGATGGTTAAAATACAAATCTCATATTGCTGTATCTATGTCAGCAATAAGGTAAGGTTAAATTAATCATAAATATCGTTGTAACAGCCATTCTTTTCTATCAGTGCAATTCATCATGAGGCAGCTCAATTCAGTTATAGAAATCATTTCTAACCAAAATTCTGTTTTTCTACGCAAAAAAATTGAGTTATTGATAATCATAAAAAACGTTTGAAGATAAGCTAACGAAGTAGGATCTCATGTTTGATAGACTGAATGTGGTCCTTTCGCGTCATCGAGACCCGCTCGTCCACGTCATTACGCGTGAAAGAACCGGCATTGTACGTTTCACCTCCTGGCGAGTTGTAATAAGCGCTTATCTCTTAACACGGTGGTAAGAACCCTCTCGCTCATTCGGTAACGATGTTGCCACTACTCTTATGGCTGCGTGAGAAAACGGAATTCATGATTACGACTTCTTTGGGGATACCTTTAAACTTTAAGGGCATGTTGTACCTAAAATCAATAAATTTCGCTATTTTCCATGTACTTACAGTTTTGTACGTTCATTGAACGATGACAAAAATTTTTTTTCCATAAAAATTTTTTTTATTATATTTATATTTAAGGCCCTTCAAATATACAATCGTTCATGAACAATACTCTCTAAATCTCAATCAGTCAAAATCTACTGATTATCAGTGAAATTTGACTAATTCAAATAGCTAAAAAGAGCTTACTGTTAATCAGTCAAATTTCACTGATTACTTTAGTGGAAATCAACTGATTTAACGGTGAAAAACATTTTTTTCATTGATTCAATCAGTTAAAATTAACTGATTTGACAGTGAAAAATATTTTTACACTGATGAATCAGTGAAAAGGCAAATTATTGATTCAATCAGTGAAAATTTCACTGATTCAGATTTAGAGAGTACACTATTTTTTAATTTTCTGGACCAACAACTAATCATTTAGTTTTTAAAAATAATTTTTCCATTGTTCAATAAACGTTCAAAACTGTAAGTACATTATTTTCCTATGTTTCTGTCTTAAATACTTAAAATTTTGTTTTTAAGTTTTAGGAAATAGTAGAGAAGATAAAAGCGGGTGTAAATAGACATCTTTTGGTTTGAAAACTAAAAAAGTCTTATTCTAGACAAATCTATCGGAAAAGTTTTTTCATTTTATGAAAACTAAAAGTGGTCTATATATGTCTGTTTTTATCTTTTTCACCATTCTCTAAATTTTAAAAACAATATTTTACGTATTTTGAATTTTAATACACATGTGTGTATATTTTAATAATGTTTGTTAATTTTAATATAATAATGAACAGGACTTATATCGACCCATAGTATTAATATTAAATATTGTTGATGTTCTCAGTTGACTTTAGGGTCCAGAAAAAATTTAACTCAAAGTTTCATATTTTCAAACTTTTCGACTCAGATTGGAGTCCACATCAGTGAGAATTTATTTCTATAAGAAAATACTAAAGGAAGAAACTTAAAAAAATTGCCCGTGTGACGGATAAACATTGTGGTGAAAAATGATATAAAGCAAGTGCACGTATGAAACTATAAAATTGGTCTAAATAACTATATTTACAAAAATAAAAACTAATCAAATTTTTTTCTATGAAAATACAAAGAGAAGAAACTTCAAAAATTGCACGTGTGATGGATAAACATTGTGGTAAAACTTCTGGTTCTAAAGTAATTATAACAGGATAATATTTGAGGGCTCAAAAATCAAAAATTACACTATTTAATTATATTAAATTCATTATATAAAAAAATATTATTCAAATTAAATAAAACTCTAATTCTTATACAGACGCAATAAAAATTGATTTGTTTGAAATACATTTACTTCAAACATCATGTAGATGTATTCACGTCGAATAAACGTACCGTGTAATACAAATTAAATTTATTGGAACGAGATATAATCTTTATTTGGACTTCAAACAATTACACTTTTATTTGAAATCAGTAGAATTTTCCCCAGGGTATATTTTTACGCATACTTGTCAAATTTTGTATGTAGTTTAAACTTCTTTTTTAGTGGAAAAATAATGAAGTGAATTAAAATGGTATAATAATGATTAAAAAGATGTGAACAATATCCAAGCTATACTCCCTTAATCCAAAACAGTGAAAAACCACTGTTTCGAATGTTATAAGTCTTCCACAAAGAATCAGTGAAATTTAACTGATATCACTAGGAAAACTTACTGATTGACCAGCGAATTTCATTGTTGGCCAGTATATTTCACTGATTAACCAGTGATTTTCCCTGGTGGAATCAGGTAAATTCCACTGATTTCTATGTGGAAGACTTATAACATTCGAAACAGTGGCTTTTCACTGTGAATCAGTGAATATTTACTGTTTCGGATTTAGGGAGTAATATCTGATAGGTATTGAGGTTTAAAATGTAAATTATTCAAATTTGTATTTATAACTCTCGCAAAAAATAGGAAATCTTTGTAAATATTTACAGAATAGAATAAAATGTTAGGTATAAGTAAATAAGGAGCAATTGTGGAGTGTTTTCCTCTCAATACTGTTTTCATCTCTCAATGCAAAGTTCTTTTTATAATTGCCAAAGACTGTAATTACAATGATTCCCCATCTCCAATAATACATTTTACTGCACGTTTGCTGCTCGATTGGAGAGGAAGGCATTCCTTTTCTAAATAAGCTTTCCGGGATCAAAGGCCATTCGTTGCAGACTAGACTCTAGACTGCGTTTGCTTTACAAATTGGTGATTGCGATAGAACGACACAGAATACAGGATAACAGAGATTAACGATTCCTTTTTTATTAAATTAGTGATACTTGTTAGATTAAGTGAAAGTTCCTTTTAGTATTTCCCGAGTGGTATTCAACCGGAAATTATATTTTTATAACATATGCATAAAATGTGCCACTTTTTGCGTATGTAGAGCATGCCAAAATGATAAATTTCAGATTTATGCGGGAAAATAGTTGCCACCACTCTCGCGCATGCGCACTTCAAACAGAAAACTACAATTTATATGATTTCCCACACTGAGAGACTTTTCGTTAGAGTAAATGATAAAAATGAATAAAATTTAGCATAATATTGTTTTAAAATGGGAAAAACTGAGGTTTTATTACTCTTATTCATATTATGGCATCGAAATTCGATATAATCATAATAGCCTTTAACAAATTTAGAAGACAAATTAGTATTTTAAAGTACGAAATAATGATTACTTAGTTGTCTCAAAATAATTTTAATAAGTCGAACATTAATGAATATTACAAACTGGAAAGCATATTTGAGAAATTCATTCACCCAAAATTGATTCGCTTTTTTCCACACGCAAAGTAAGTCGCATATTTCTTACATTTGTTATACAAAATATTGTTTGCAACATCTAATCATGCAAACACATCTAGTGGAAATTGTACATTCACTGTCTGTTTTGAGACGGAAAAATGGCTGATTTTACAACTGCAGCTATTTTCCCTACTCGTGGTGAAAATAACCATTTTCCCGTCTCAAAACAGACCGTTGGGAGTTAGCTCATTTTCCCCACTAGTAAAACAAATAGCTATTTTTTGAAATTGAAACATATTTTCAATTCTCACTTGTAAAAGTAACAACATTGATCAAGAAGAAAAGAAGGAAACGGGTTAAATATCACAAACTCTAGTTTACAATTTTTGCTAAACTACGTTTCAATTTAGATAAAAACGTATCATTGTGAGAAATTTCAGTAGTAAAATACTGACTTTTAGATCAACTATATTATAATTTACTATAGACTCTATCGAACTTTACTATAACCTATACCAAAGTTTCATATCAATTTTCGAATCTTTAGTGTTTTTAATGTGGAAAATTCCCAGTCTGCTAGGAATAATTACCATTGCCCCTCAATTTTCCCTAGATTCCTAATATTCAAATTTAAATTTAAGAATTTGAAATCTTCGCAGAAATTTCAAACTCAACTAATTAATTCCTAATATTTTTTAGAATTATCATTAAAAAAACATATATTGCATTACTAAGTTTTTCCGTGTAATTCAAGGAAAAGTTTGATTTCAACGATTAAATTTTTGACTAGCTTGCACTTCGCAAGGAAATCGTGATGCCTACAGGGCGTAAGTCAGCTTCAGGCAGAAGCCAAAAGCTGAAGTAAAAGTACTCGTGCGGTGTTTGTGAACGAACCTGGAGTACGTTTTACGACTTTGAAGTTTACAGCGGTATCTCTCACGTTAGCAACGACGCGACCGTTCATCGGCGTGCATACGCTATAAAATGCGGTACAGGCATCGTGTACGCAGCGGTAGGTCCTCGGGATATTCATCGATTCTTACGGCTGATACGGATGAAAAACGAAAACTTCTTGAGATCGTATTCCGATATCCTAACTGGGCGCTTTGCGACCGATGTAGACGTGGTTCAGCGGGTCGTCGAAATTCCTTACACTTTTATCATTGCAAATTAATTCCCCGGTTATAAATATCAACAAATGCAATTATTTCTATAAGTTTTCAGTAAATCATTGATCCATGAAAAAAATGTCGAATAACAATTAATGAAAGGCTTCAATTTCTTATTTTTCTATGTCCTTTCAAGTTTATGGCTCATTTAAAAGTTTTTAAGTGGAGTCTGACTTTTCTCTTTTGATTATAATCAGTAGTTTTTTCTTACCTATTGCAACCAATTACTGATTTCTATTTATACGACCAGTTTTTTTTCGTTGCATTCACTGAGATATCGAAAAATAAATAAGTAAATAACTTTTGATAATCCATTAAATCAAATCAGACTCATCAAATTGTTTTATTATGTTTCCTAGCTTTCACCCGTCTTTATATTTTTTTTACTGTTTTTTTCCTATCTTCTAAATTTTAATATTATAACGGGACGACAAGGAACGCCTGACAACTTCGTTTAAGTAAAAACTTTGCAAACATTTTCACAGTTAACTGTAATTATCGGTAATTTTAAATTTTTTCAAAATTTTTGCTAAATAGAAGTTAACAGACGTGCTCTATTGCCTTTGTTACCTTTCTTAAATTTTGAGAAATATTTTTTATAAATCAGAAAAGTTATGTTACATGAACGAATTAATGTATAATTTAATCACGTGGTCCGATTGTTCCATGGTTTTTGAAAAAATCCAAAGTTCCAATACTGGTTTCTGATAATGCTCATAAATCTTTACTAATTATCCTCATATCATTTTTCGATTAAACTAAACTTAGGAAAGTTACAGTATCTTAAAACTTAAAAAAAAGTTAATATCTAAATTTCATTTTCCAATTAAATTATACGAGATACGAAAAAATATTATCATACATTTTATTTTTAAAAAATAATATTGAAAATCCAAAATTTAATTTTTTAATAATAATATGTGAAATACGAAAAAAACGTAAATTTTTTACCTCAATGAGGTCTACAAATTCTCAGGACATTTTTTGACAAGTTGTATATTTTATATTTTGGTTTTGAAAAAACACTATTGAAAATCAAAAATTCCATTTTTTAACCAAAATATGTGAGATTCAAAACAAGCATTAAAATAAAAAATCGTTTGCATTAAAAACAGTACCAATTTTGTTCCTTTTTGAGATAATTGGAAGAAGATAAATTTTTTTCTATCATGTAAATTATTAGAAAGTTACAGAAATGTATACAGAAAATCGAGCGCGAGTGTCATGATGAGAAAGTAGTTCGTTCACGAAAATTAGACCTCAGACAAAAATAGATAATTTTGCTTTCAAGGATAGCAGTGTTATTATTGAAGGGCAAATTTGAAAGAGAAAAGATTATTTTTCATCAAAAAAATTTGAAACCCAAAAAAATAATTTTATTAGAAAATTTTATTTTTGCCCAAACTTATTTTCTTATCGCTTTGAGCAAAATTTTAAAAAATGATGCGATTCTAATAAATCACGGTTCATTTTTTTAAGAAAAAGATTCTCTACAACTTGACCGTTTCCTATTTTTGAAATTGAATTAATTATTATCAAATACAGCAATTTGTTTATAAAAATTGTTTTTTTATAATTTCAGCCATTAAAGAATTTATTTTCAAAAATTGGAAACGGTCAAGTTATAGAGAATCTTTTTCCTAAAAAAATGAACCGTGATTTATTAGAATCGTATTATTTTTAAAAATTTGTCTCGAAGCGATAAGAAAATAAGTTTGGGTAAAAATAAAATTTATTAATAAAATTATTTTTTGTTTTTCAAATTTTTTTCATGGAAAATAATCTTTTTTCTTTCAAATTAGCCCTCAAATAATAATATTGCTATTCTAGAAAGCAAAATTATCTATTTTTGCCTGGAATCTAATTTTCGTAAACGAACTACCTTAAGGCTAATGGAGCCTAAAGTAAATTGAATCTCTTTCTCCATTTGAAATCAAAAACCATATTTAATAACATTGAGAAAATGTAGACCGAGCGCGAAACGCGAGATCCAAACAGAACGGAGCGCGACGATCGAATCACGCGCCCTAGACGCGCTCAAATTTGCGAACGTAGCGAGATGCACGCGAAGCGCGCAGATTTTTAAAATGATTTAGAGACTTGTTTTGCTATGTAGAATAAAAATTTTATATGGAATCTATACTTATAAAAATGCAATTAATTATCTAGAACAACGTGAAACTTGCGAATTTCATAATAAAAATGATAAAGATTTATTAGTTTCATCTGAGATATTGTTGGTATTTGCTTATATTAACATTAGGGACACGTTATTTGCGTTTATGGAAGCAACTACGTGCACTATAAAACGACCCCCGGGGTTCAGTTTGCGAGTTTACAATTTTATTACGTGCATTTGATTGTGTCAATAAATTCGATACAAGTTATGGGGTTTCAGCCTCCACCTATTATTTCAGGCCAGCTGAGCATGAAATTTCTTTAGCGATACAGTTTTACTGACAACGTGTCTGTCCTGGAAGTTAATAAATAAATGTAGTAGGTCGAACTGTATAAATCTTCAAATCGTATATTGATTCGTATTATTTAACTTTCAAACCCTCATAATCTCTCATTATCTTATGATCAATGATAACTAAATGAAATATAATAATTGATAGAGTAAGTTATAAGATAACAAGTCAGTGCAAATTAAGCAAATTTCCTATAATGTATGGGTTGTTTAGAATTTATAGTCTGTCGTTTAGTCGATTGGACACTATTCCCAGCAGGATAATTACACGCTTGATCTGAAAAGTCGATGAAGAAAATTGAGTCATTAAAGAGTGTTCATCCACCTCCGCAGTCATCGGGTAATAATGCTTGTACCTGTATTCAAGTCGATAAGAAAGGCTTGTCCATCGATACAAGAACGTGTCTCTTATCGGTTCAGGTAGTCGTATCTCCTGCCAGTATCACGCAATATCTGCCTACGTAAATTTACCCATCAGAAAAAAGAGTTACAATATAACTCACATCAATTTATAAACTCCGAGAAAACAACTGGAAACCTACCGACTATATTATTAACTCACTCTGCACTGTTGAAAGTTTTTATTGTAACTTTACAATAAACGTATTGAATATCAATTTAAAAATCGTAATGTAGTATATATTTCACTTTAAATACTTATTGGGAACCAACAAAATACGATTTTCTAGTTTAATCGCCCACAAACCAAGAATTAAACTTCACGTATCGGTGGACAATAACTCGAAAATAGTATATTTCGTATCAAGTGTGGAAAGGCGTATTTTAACGCAAGAGCGAGTCGCGACGAGGGAAAATAAACTTTCCGCACGCAAAACGATACCGAGAAGGCTAACTTTCGGTGTACGGCGGACAAAAGCGTATTTCAAAGGTCTAAATTCCATACATGAGAAACTACTTTTAAGTTAAATTTGTGAATCTTTGATTTTTTATGACTCACAAATTAATAATGATTCTTGTTACACTGAGGAAAATATTTGCTTTATGAAAACAAATTATTCCTTTATTATACGACCAAACAATTGTTTATTTGATTCAAACAAATATATTATTCAAAACTTGCAAGCTTCTGGTTAAAGTTATTTGTTTGACTAAATTGGTTTGATATAATCAAATATTTTGTTTGAAAGCACTAAAATTCTTGTTTAGATTATTGTCTGTTTATCCACATTTATTTATTTTAAAACAAAATTTTTTTTAGATTAAATTTTTTTTAGTTAGCTAAAAAAATTTTTTTAAGTCAAAAGAACTTTTTCTTAAAACAAAAATGATTTTTTTATCTGAAATGCATGCAAAGAAAATTTCTCTGGATCGAAAGCATATTTGATAGAACGTATTCAGTACTAACTTTCTTTGATTCAAATAATTTGTTTCTCTGCACTCAGAAAAAAGATTTGATTGAATCAAAGAAAATTATTTTTTTGAAAGACTTTCTTTGATTTAAAAAAATAATTCATTTAAATTAAATAAAAATTTTCTTATTCAAACAAAATATCTTTGAATCAAATAAAAATTTGTTCAAATCAAATAAATTCTTGCCTTAAATCAAACAAATTATATCTTTCATCACATACGAATGCAATAATTTGTTTGTTTTGGAGAAAAATGTATTTGATTCAAACAAATATTTATTTGGCCCGAAAATATTTTGTTTAAATTGAGCGAATGCTATTTGCTTCAAATAAATCTTTTGTTTGAATAAAAAAAAGCCTTTCAAAAAAATTATTTTCTTTTATTCAATCAAATATTTTTTCTGAGTGTGTGTACAATATTTAAAATACAAATATGTTTGTATCAAGAATTTATTTTTATTTTCAATTGCACTGGATTTTCGAATGATTTTATTGTTTATAATAAATTTTTATTAAGCTAATTCTTTTAATCAATTTCAAAAAATCACTTCAATCAAGAAGATAGATATTTTATATTTACTGAAATCGAACAAATTTCAATCCAAATAAATTTCTGTCTTAAATTCAAAAAATCCAATTAAATAAACGGTATATTCAATTGAAGCAAAACTTTTCTCTCAGTGTACAATAGTCATAATAACAAAATAGTATATCGAATGATTTTACAATCAAAATTACTATTATTTTATAAAGTCTATAAACTATAATTTCGTGACATGGTTGTGTTCATGTCTTATTTGAATAAAAATCTTGTAGAGGCGCATAGAATGTATTTTGTAAAATTATAATAAATGTATTACAATTTCGCTCTACACTAAATTCCTATTGTAAAAATGTGGCAAAATCCCAAACATTTTTAACAGTTTCACCAAATCATTCTAAATTTAAAGGTCCCTCCCGATTAAAGATGTCGATAAATTTATTACTCTCTTTCATTTTAAATTACCTAATTTACATTTAATAGCTAACAAGATATTTTCTCTCCAAATTGAGAATAGACTGATTTTGCAAAACTTCAACCTTTAACTCGAAGAGTATTTTCAATAACGAAGCAGTTAGTGATCCAACAGATGCGTTATGCAAAACGAAAAAATAAAAAGAGGACTTTTTTTAGAATAGGTATTTATAGACGTATCATAATTTGATCAACCATGATGATCGCGACTACCAGTCCTACCGATATTGATCAAGTTATTGAAGACTTATCTTCTGGATAAGAGTGAGGGCAACAGAACGAGAGAATGTGAACGAATGCATTAAGAGATACTATCGGCATCTTGATCCTGGTCCCTGGTCTCGACCCAATTGGACCTGTTTTGTAGTGACTTTAGGACTCTACGATATGTAACATAATGACAAATTGTCTCACCAGAGAGCATTTATTTTTCTCTGTTGACATGCTCTCCAAATGCAATTCTTTCTTAATGATTTCCTGCCCTCAAGTGTCACGATTACACAACATTTCTCGAAAGAAACGACAGTGAAAAATAAATAATAAAAATTTAGTGAGTGATGATGCAAAGAGAATAGAGTGTAATGGAATAATGATGTAGAAGCATTCATGAGTATATGCAGGACACTTGCCAGGAGAACTAGCAATAAATTCAAAATGGCTCTTTCAAGTTCATAAAATTGCAACGGCTCTCAGAAACAAGTGCAAAGTAGCGAGAATGAAATAAGCATTTAAAACCAAGAGATAAAAAGTTGGTTAAGCGTTGGACTGGTGAAGTTTTGCACGACATCAACATTAATTTGCTCTGGACGGAAACTTTTTGCAGGATTTTTCGCTTTGCGCGATTACGGTAATAATTGGGCTCGTAAAGATTTGAGCCGGAGGACAAAAAACAGGTAGCAGGTGGAGTATCGTTCTTGCGCGTCCCATTACATTGAAGGCAAGTTCATAATTTACTGCTCTTTCTATCTCTCTCTATCTCTCTTCGTAGAACAACAAAGTCTCTTTAGTATATAAATTAAGAGTGTAACTATAATAATCGAGTTAACCCACTTATTCCCTTAAAGCCATTTGATACACCTCGAGGGAAGCCGCACAAAAGAAAAGAGGAAAAGAAGGAAATCGCGAGCGCATTGACCACCAGAGCGACAGTTGTTATTTCCGGGAGAGAGCGTCGCGATCGATTCTAGCATTTGAACGGGTTTCCGTTTGACAAGTTCCGGATGCGTTATCGCAGCATCGCGTTCTCGAGTCCTCTCAAAACCCCCATACGTATGATGAGAAAGGATCCTTCTCAGATAAGAACGATTGGTTTCGAGAAGAGAATTTTTATATTTTAAGAGTCTTCAGTGTCAAGAAGAAATAAAGGACGACCAAATCTTCTTAATCTCGTGTTCTGTCGAGTTGATATCCTATTTCACGAGTTCTTTTTACTATGATTGTTGTAAAGTTCAAGAATAATCGAATAATAACTTGAATATCTTAGTTTTTTTTAAAATATGTCAATTCTGAATTATAATCTTACTGACTTTCATCTTTTGCATGTAACAATGAAACTTATTCAGACAGGAGATGGATTAATTTGGATGTGCTTTTAATTAATATTTCATTTGTGCTACCATAAACCGTAAACTATGTCCTTATCAGAGTTTCATTTAATTTTCGAGCTCTAATTTTGAAAATTGATTATGAGAAAACTACGAATGATTTTTGGACGTAGTTTTTATGGATTTTTTTGTTTATTCTTAAACTTTTGACACTTTTTTTTGTTGTGTATAAAAATCACCCACGTAACTTTTATATGTTTTTGACCATGTCGTGGTCAAAAAAGTCCAGGGCACACGGGGTGAAGGACTTTAACCTTTCAGATAATCTGAAACAAATAAACCGCGAAAGTATTATTTTTTATCCCCTTGGCTATGGTCAGAAACACGCTTTTCTAGAAATCCTAATCCAATCAATTTTTACAGTCATTATTAGCACATGAAAGGAGAAAAAGAATTCTTTTCCTTAAAAAATCTGCAATTTTGAGAAAGTTCTGAATTTCCGAAAATGCGTGTGTCTGGCCATAGCCAAAGGGGTGATAAATAATAGTTTTGCAGCTTTTTTGTTTTAGATTATCTGAAAGGTCAAATCATTTTTTCAGGAAAAAGAATCTTCACAACTTTACCGTTCCCAATTTTTGAAAATAAATTCTTCAATGGCTGAAATCATTGAAAATGAATTTTTAAAAAAAAATTCTTATAAAAAAATTGCTGAATTAAGTAATAATTTATTCATTTTAGGAATTTGTAAACGGTCAACTTGTAGAGAATCTTTTTCCTGAAAAAATGATCCGTGATTTATTAGAATCACATTATTTTGAAAAATTTGCTCTGAAACATTAAAAAAATTTTTAAATATTTTCTAAGATAAACTCTAAAAACCATGATTTTTATGGGGTTTTCATGGTTTTTTTACCATGAAAATCGGCTAATCGGCAATTTTCACTATTATATACGTGATCAGCGTGTCGAAATACGTAAATATACAGTCCCAGTCCTGAGACCAAGTGTCGGCTAACAACCGACTTCGGAGTAATGACAGTACTGAACGAGTACAGATTTCAGTGCTGGCATGGTACTGATGTCTAGTACCACGCCAGTACCGATGGACAACTTCCGGCCAAGTTACCTTTCGGTGCTGCGCCGGTGGTAGACCGTGCATAAGACCGCACAAGTACTGCAAACCCTTCTGCGGTACTGGCCCAGTACCAAGTCGGTTGTAAATTTCCATCTGGGATGCGCGGCAATGTTTCATGTCATAAACATTTTCATCGAATTTTTCAAAACTATCAGTGCTATTGAAAAAATTTATGAGACATAAAATATGTATTTTGATAAAAGCTACAAAATTTGTCTGGAACATTTTTCAAAATTTTTAGTATTTTCCAAGATAAACTCCAAAATCCATGATTTTCATGATGTTTACCATGAAAATCGGCTAGTCGTCACTTTTCACTATTATATTCGTAATCAGTGCGCCAAAAAAACGTAAGTACACAAAGTTCATTCACGAAAACTAGACCTCAGGCAAAAATAGATAATTTTGCTTTCGAGAATAGCAATATTATTATTGAAGGGCTAATTTGAAAGAGAAAAAATAATTTTTCATGAAAAAAATTTAAAACACAGAAAAATAATTTTATCAATAAATTTTATTTTTGCCCAAACTTATTTTCTTATCGCTTCGAACAAAATTTTCAAAAATGATGCGATTCTAATAAATCACGGTTCATTTTTTTAAGAAAAAGATTCTCTACAACTTGACCGTTTCCAATTTTTGAAAATGAATTCTTTAATGGCTGAAATTATAAAAAAACAATTTTTCAAAACAAAATTTTTATAAACAAATTGCTGTATTTGATAATAATTAATTCAATTTCAAAAATAGGAAACGGTCATATTTTAGAGAATCTTTTTCCTTAAAAAATGAACCGTGATTTATTAGAATCGCATCATTTTTGAAAATTTGGCTTGAAGCGATAAGAAAATAAGTTTGGGCAAAAATAAAATTTATTGATAAAATTATTTTTTTGTGCTTCAAATTGTTTTCATGGAAAATAATCTTTCCTCTTTCAAATTAGCCCTTGGAAAATAATATTGCTATTCTTGAAAGCAAAATTATCTATTTTTGCCCGGGGTCTAATTTTCGTGAACGAACTACCTTAAGGGGGTCTCCTTATCCAGAACCTTCAAAAAGGCATTTTTTCCCAATTTTCTTTGAAGCAGAAAATAAAAACACTGGTCAAAGATTTTTCGCATATATTTAGGTACATATTTGAACTTGTTGAAAAAAAATTTTCATTTGAAAACAAGAAAAAATCTCTGACTTATCGAAGATCCCGCGCAGCGTCTCACCACGGACAATTAATTTTGCGTGCATGATATTGTCCAAAGTTTTCATCTGAAACACATATATATTTGTTTTTTTTATTCGGAAGGGTCTTCCACTTATAGTGAACCTAAAAAATTGTAAAAAAAAATTTTTTTATCGATCTTTTGAGTTACTTTCCAGAAAAATGAAATTTTTCACCGTTTTTTTTTTGTTTAAAATGCGTTATTTATAATGAAAATAAATAATGTATCATGAAAACTAAAGGTTCACTATATGCGCATTTTAATTACCTACAAATAAAAAAAAAGTTTATAATAATAGCTTAATTGGTTCTCCTTTAATCGTGCACGCAATTTTGAAAAATGTGGTTTTGAGAAAACGCACTTTAAAGTTTTCAGACCTACCTTTCGCTCGCTCCGCGCAAGCCACTGCTCGGAACTCTGCCATCAAAACTATTGCGATATGGACTGTAAAATTTTTCGACAATATTCTCTGATAATAGTTCCATCGATTGAAACAAAAAAAAAAAAATCGATTTTTCGAAAGTTCTGAATAAGGAGACACCCTTAAATTAATATAGTATTTCAGAAAATTCGGTTACTTTTTAGGAAATTTGAGAAACAATTTCTTAATTTTCAGTTACAAAATCTTGAATATTCTGATATAATTGTATCTAGAAATTCTGAAACCTGTAGCAGAAATAATTCTACGTTTTGAGTAACTAAAGGTTTATGCAGTTACACGTAACTGAAAATTTAGTTACAGTTTCTTAATTTCGTGATAAATTCTATAAAAATTCTATTACAGGTTCGTAGTTTTAAGATACATTTTATAAAAATTCAGTACATTTTTTGCAATTTTAATCCTCCATTCACAAACATCACAAATATTGTCAAATTTTACGTTACCTTTGTAACATAAAAATGTTATAAATTTCAGAACATTTCTAACAGTGTTGTGATTGAGTAGGAGGAAATGTAACTCAAACAGCCATTTATCAGTCGCTTGATAGGAGGAATAATCATGACACTTACAAGATCAGCGACACGGCAAAGACGACAAGCCGTGACGCGTGGTGTAATTCGGACTTTCCTTTGCCGTATACATAAATCTACCGAAATTAATTAGGGTAGGTAAGCCGCAATTTAGTCTGGAGACGCGGCGTGTGCGGCAACCTCGAGACGTCGTTGAGCTTTCTCGGTAAAGCTCACTTACTGCAGTATAATATCCCTTATTAGAACACCACATAGGTAAGGAATAAGAGAGATAGAGAGAGAGGGAGAGATAAGTGAAGGGATGAGAGAATAACGAAGAGGGTCGAGATTTGAGGATCGTGAAGCAGCGTCGACTTGGCCGGGTGGTTTACTTGGCAAGTCAAACATCCTGTAGCTTGCAATATCCTGCTAGAAACTAGGAGCATCCCTTATCCCCACTGCTTAGCAGGGTGTAAGATACCTTAGGTTTAGGTTGAGGGAGATGAGCGTCCTATAATCTCAGTGAAGGGAGAGTGTCTGACCACATCAAATGGACTACGGGCTTCAGGCTATGCAAATTATCCCTTGTTCCCCGCATTGCTCACCTCAAAGTCCAAAGCTCTGCCCACTCATTCGCGAAGGATTCCGCGCTGAAATCTATCCTGTGATTAATATAACTTTCTTGATAATGAGAGAAAGTATCTGCTCAGTTGACGTTCCCATGAATCTATGAGATTTGGCTGCAAACTGCCTATTATATCTGACCATTTAAATTAGACACTACTCTCTAAATCTGAATCAGTCAAATTTTCACTGATTGAATCAGTGATTTGCCTTTTCACTGAATCATCAGTGGAAACAATATTTTTTACTGTTAAATCAGTTAATTTTTACTGTTTAATTAGTGAAAACAATATTTTCCACTGTTAAATCAGTTACTTTTCACTGATGTAATCAGTGAAATTTGGCTGATCCGCAGTAACATCATTTTAGCTATTTTAATCAGTCAAATTTCACTGATAATCCGTAGATTTTGACTGATTCATATTTTGAGAGTAGTGCTGAGGGGATTCGACACCTTTAATTAGTATTTTTTTTTGAGATTTTACAAAAATCTTATTTTTTTATTCTCTATACTTTTTTGAGTATGCGTGTAAATTACCAGGGCAATGTGATTTTTTTTATTGGAAAAAAAAATAAAAGTTACTACGGTTTACAAATAACACGTTTTTAGCAAAAATTAGCTCCTTTTACAAAATAATTTGTTTATTTATTTACTAATATTTCTGAATTATATGGAAAATAGTATATAACAGGTATCCATATAAAAACACAAATATTGCCTTTATGTATATACATATATGATTTAGTAAGACAATAGTTAGCATTAAGGCTTCACTTCAAGAACTTTATTTTAAACTCCATTTTCCGCAAGTTGTGACTTTCCGTGTTTGTTGCAACATATTTTTGAATAAAATTTAAAGTATTGACACAGGTCTTTCAAATTCTCACTACTTATTCTTTATTATATTATCAACATTTGTGGGTATGGAAAGCACTCTAGCTAAAAAAATAACAACAAATAATTTTTTTTTTATTTTGGGATAGTTTTATTAATTATTTTATTTATAACATTTTTTTCAGTAATTATACCTTATTTTCCATTCCCAAAAAGTTGCTACATTTTATAAGGAAGAAAATAAACAATGAATTATGACAATTGGTTAAAAAACAGAAAAGTTATTCAAAGTAAAAAAAATGCCCAAAAAACTCAAAAATTTTAGTTGAAAAATACATAAAGGTGCTGGAATTTTTAAAAAGACCCAAAAATTTTCTAAATAAAAGTACTAAACATAAGAAAAATTATATATAAGGTCTATACTCAAAAAATATTATAGGTGGCGGATCCCCTTAAATGATTCCCATTAGAGAAAGGTAAATCATTTCTCATTTGTGGAAATACATGAAATATATTTATTATATCCTTATCAAAAAGAATTGTATTAACTTTAAGATGTCTAGATTAGATAAAGAGGATTATGCTATTCTCAAACTGAGGGATGATTATAATTCTTGAAATTTGCGTATTATTATACATTTTCTAAGATCATTGAATGAGAAATCGAAACACTTTTTGTTAGGAATATGTTTTGTGAAAAAGTATTTGAATATTACACTTCGTATGGGTAATTCTCGGTTATTTTTCATAAATAATCGTTTTTAGTTTTGTACTATTTATCTATTCGAATCTATTTTCTTTAGCAATATTAATGCATACATATATTCTAGATTTCAGTTGTTATTCCTAAGATTTCTCATGTGTTTCTTTCGAAGTTTTTTCTGTGTAATTTCATGCAAATTTTTGTGTGTTTTATTTTTACACATCACCAAAGTCACTCCAAAATAGGGCTCATATGTGCAATATTTTAGCTACTTTTTTGATATTTTGGAAGTGAAGATTACTGATGTGGACTTCGATCAGTCAAAATGATTGAAAGAATGTAACCTTCTGAGATATTATTTCTGGTAACATTTGGTAATGAACCTTGAATATCAATTTGAGTTAAGATATTTTTTTAAACGACTTTTAAAAAATAGTTAAATATTTTTATTTTCGAACCAAAAAAGAAGAAAAAAGTTTGAGAGCACACGGTAGAAATTCCAAGTTCGCTTTTAATAAGACTTCGGACATGCCATTCGTACGAAGAAACCTATTTTCTTGGGAGGACGAAATTCCACAAAAATTCCAGAAGATCTTCCGAACGCGCAACCTCTTCTGAACAAAAATTTGACGCTTTCGACATGCTTTGTCCTTTTTATGGCTATTTCGATTAGTTCATCGGAAATTCACTCAAAAGCTACTGCTACATTTTGAAGATAGGATGAAGAATTGGATGAGCGTCGAATTTTTGGAAATCATTTTACATGTTCAAAATGTCGATAGAACTAATTAACCGTCCTTTATATCAATCTTTTCTCATATTTCTGTCGAAACAGATAAAATTTTTCAAGATCATTAAAGATATACCTACCCAAGTGCGAATTGCCGAAGGTGATAATACGGCACAATATTGGCCCAATCTCGGCAGCCAAGAGTCGGCAATTGTTATTGGGCCAGTGTCACTGTTTGCATCGGTCAAGTGCTGGGCCGACGACGGCGGCCTTTTTCGACTGTTTAAATTTACCGACCTTCAGCCGAAACTTGGCCCAGTATCGGCCCTATACCAAACCGATTGTCATTTTTACTATGGCATCCAGTTCTGAAAGTAGAAGAGCCAGAGTCGGGCTCATGGACGGCACATTACTGGGCCATGTGTCACTTTTACCACGGCAAACCATCCTGGAAGTGAGAAAACCAGAGTTCGGCACAGCATTGGCCCGTTGCTGTGCCGAAAACAAGTGCTGGCGGCCAGAGTTTGGGCCAGCATTGGCCGCCAAGTGCATACCGGAGTTATCATTCCAGCAACGGCACGATATTGGCAGCCGATCTTCGGCAAATTTTTGGCGATGCTGGGCCAGTGTTGGGCCGTATCTAATTTCGCACTTGGGTAGATACGCTAATTAGTTTTTTTTTTAAATTATTTTTATGTATTCATTTTTAATTTGTTTTTGATAAAATTACTTTAATTGCAATTTTTAAAAGGAAATGCTCTTTATCAAATTAACTCAGTTGAACGTATCAGATTATATGAATATTTTAAGAAGATTTTATCGCAACATTATATCTACATAAGAAGATAAAATAGAAAATAACAAATCATTGTGAATGAAAAAGCTGCATGTAATCGCAAAGATGCTTACCTTTAATCTTGCCTCTTCAATCTTTATGATAATTAATTTAATTAGCTGTAAGAATATAATTAGTTATAGTATCTCTTCACCAATTTAACCTAATTTTAACTTTTTTCTTTCTCCAACCACACATACGCATTTGCAGTACAAAATCACAAAACTAATCTAGGGATTCACTTGATATTCCGGGCTTTCAGAATTCACCAAAACCTTGATTGCAAATATTTGATCAGTTTTGTTTAATTTTAAATTTACTTTATTCAAAATTTGTAGAAATAAATTTCAAAAATGCGATAAATAATCACATAATTTTAAAATAAATAAAAATTTATTATAAAATGTTTTCACTATATTTTAAAGTTGAATTTTCACCGAGTAAAGGTTTTCATTGAAATAAAAGCAGAAAAAGCTATTTCTGATTAGAAAAAAAAAAAAATATGTTGCAATATTGTAAAGTGCAATCTTCAAGTGAAAGTTGTGCGTCCTAGGTTTCAACATAGACGAAATTGCTTCTATCTTCAATTTTTATAGGCGTTGTAGCGAGAGAACCGTGCGGAATAAAAAAATAAATTGTTTGCTGTTTGAAAACTTTGCGAAATATTGATTTCCGGGGAGTTCTAAGCGGATCTGGTGTAAGTTGGATTTGGATTCTCTCCACGTTGAGGATGACGTGCGTAGAGAAGCGGAAGTGGAATGGATTCAGGCATTTGAGATTTAAAACCTTTTATACGAAACACTCGCACGAACGGCATCCCATCTCGATGGATTACGAATTTCACGCAGACGTGGAACTCTTTATTTGCTAGTTTGCTGAAACAGGTGTAAAAAGTACATATTCCAAATTTTTTTAAATAACACAACATAAACAAACTTAAATACAAAAGAAGTACTCAACTAAAACAGTTCAGTAAATAAACATAAGGCTTCTTTAAATAAAATGAATATTTATCTAAAGTACATATTCTTTTGATACTGAGATATATGTACATAAGAAATCAAATTCTGTTAGGCTTGGGTAATTAAGCTTTTCATGAGCGTTTTTGAAAGGGGGAGAATTGTTGTTAATCAGCGCCTATGTGACACGCAGTTTACTTTTCTTGCGGACTTCTACGGGAACATTAATATTCGGCAGCGTTCTTTGCAGACTGTTTATTTAATTTTTCTCGACAATATCCCAGACTCAGAACCCATGAAGGCTGCTTGGTTCCCGACGTCATAATGGATTCTTCTTTGCGCCTATTTCTTTTCTTCAACCCCCATCCATTTTACTCGTTGACATTTCTCATCAGTTCTGCCTTACTCTCTACCTTCTTTGCTTTATGCATATAACTATGTTTCGGTCCTCTTGAACCTTATGCTCTCTTTTAATGAGATTCTTAAAATACAACTCCGTATACCCTTCGGCCTGGAAGTGCTCTCAAATATGAACTTATATACAGGATTTGCAGTTGTTCACTGAAACAAGATTCGACACGGAATTCTTTATTTGAAAATACACTCGCTATTGGCGCGAGTCAAATTCTACTTCTTTTGCTCTTTTTTTCGTTAAATTACACAGATTTTCAAACGTAGATTAATATGGAATACATACGCAGCGAGACCCAAATTTACAATTTTTGATAATTTTGGGAAAAGCGTGTAATAATGAAAATTTTTTGCAGCGAAATACTGAATTTTAAGATTAAGTGTATGATAATTTACTATAGATTGTAGTATTTTTATTATTAGAAAAATATTTGAACACTACACGGAGAAACTTTTTATATCAATTTTTACTATAGTACTTTTCAATTTAGGGAAAAACGTGTCACTTTGAGAATTTTTGTTAGTAAAAATACTAAACTTTATAATAATGATATGAAACTTTAGCATAGTTCATAGAAAATTTTACTATAGTTTATACCAAAGTTTCATATCATTATTATAAAGTTTAGTATTTTTACTAACAAAAATTCTCAAAGTGATACGTATTTCCCTAAATTGAAAAATACTATAGTAAAAATTGATATAAAAAGTTTCTTCGTGTACACTGGTAGAAATGTTCAGAAAATTACAAAATTTTTATGTTGCAAAGGTAACGTAAAATTTGACGATATTTATGATGTTTTTGAGTAAAGATGCACTACGCTGCAAAAGTTTAAGTTCATCTGTTGTTTGAGCCATTGTCGAAGTATCTTAATTTTTATAAAAACAAGTTAAACATTTTTTTTCGATAATGGTATGAATGTTAATAAAATTTGTTATCATTATTTTTTATTATTATTATTTATTTATTATATTATTATTATTATTCAATATTTAAAGAATTTGAATGTAGGCAGTGACAAAAATTTCAAACTCAACTAATTAATTTGAAATTATTATTATTATTATTTATTTTTATTATTATCATTATTTTTTTTTAATTTTATAAAAATGTATTGCAAAAAACGTCAAATTTCGATCTTTTTTTAAAACGTTAATAACCCTAAAAATAGCTAATATTTTAAAAAGTTTTTGGTCTTCTTCGCAAATTTATTCTTAAAATTTTTTCCTGGATTCTACCCTGAGGTAAAACATGATACAAAATAGTCGTAAAATTGAAAAAATGTGTAGCTTCTCATGAGAATTTTTTATAATTCAATGTATATCATATTTTATTTTCATAAAATGTATATCTTAAACTACCAAAATGTAAAAGAATTTCTATAAAATTTATCATAAAATTACGAAACTGTAACAAAATTGCCCATGTGACGGATAAAAATTTTGATAAAAAATGATATAAAAGAATTGCACGTATGAAACTATAAAATTGGTCTAAATAACTAAATTCAACAAAATAAAAACTGTGCAAACATTTTTTTCTATAAAAATACAAAATGAAGAAACTTAAAAATATTGCACGTGTGATCGATAAACATTGTGGTAAAAACGATATAAAAGAATTGCACGTATGAAACTATAAAATTGGTCTAAATAACTAAATTCAACAAAATAAAAACTGTGCAAACATTTTTTTCTATAAAAATACAAAATGAAGAAACTTAATGTTAAAAATCAAAAATTCCATTTTTTAACGAGGAGAATGTGCCCGCACTGAGAAAACTGGAGTGTCAACCTAAACATTTGGAGGGTGAAGCAGACTATATTTGAGGTTAAACTATAGGACAGCCTTCTAGATAGTGTAACTTATTACCTGTGGATTGTGAAAATAAGATGGTCAACTTGAATACTTTAGAGGGAAAAGTTGATCATCGCAGAGAGAAGAATAGATTATCGAAGAGGGAAAAATAGACTATAATCTACCTCTATGGCTAACCTCAAAACTTTTACATTTAAGCTTTCACAATTATTATGTTATTATAGCAAGTGAAATAGGTACTCGCCAATTAGTTGGCAAAAATAACCCTCGTGACACTTTAACACGTAAAGGACGCGAAACTGGCAATGAGGTTAGAGTCCACGCTGGTGATATTGGAGGATAAATAGACGAACCCACGTGACTTTACAATTTAGGCGCGTATTTCACCAATCGACACTCTTTATAGTGATTCTGACACTCTGGTAACAGTTAAGCAGAATATCAAATGAGTGTCTCCCTGACCAAAAAGAAAAAATTTCGGAAAGAGTGTTGTACTATCTAGAAGTTCAAACTGACTATCTACATTTTGACACTCAAAGTTTGACACTCCAGTTTTCTCAGTGCGCAATGCGGGCAGATTTTATAGAATTATCATTAAAAAATCAAATTAAATATTAAAATTATATTATATTAAAATTAAATATACATTGTTATGAAAAGTTGTATGTAACATGAATCATTTATCTCTATACAGAGGGACGTGTTTTAAAATATTTTTATGATTTAAAATCAAATATTTACTATTCAACTGTGTTCAATATTTCAAAAACGTATTCTTTAAAACCTCTTCAGCTTAAAAGAACGACTTACGACTCTTTTTTTTCTCGAAAAATAGGACATGACGACCGGAGTATGCACCAGTAATATAGGTAACCTTGCGGAACGAGCAACGGAAAGATAAAAAAGATGCTTGAATTGCTAGAGTGTACCTCGGAAATATTGTGTGTGTTTTGTGTGTTTTCACAGTAAATATCTTGGGAGCTGTTTTGCGACGGAAGGCGTACATCCTAAGAGAATACAATAGGACGAGTCTGATTTCCGTCCCTCTACCATACTTCCTTATTTTTGTCATTTTATCTTCTTCTTATTCTTTCATTTTGTATCATTCTCATCGAAATCCTGTCGGTTTAAACCAAAGAAGAAAGTAGAGTAACAATTTATACTAGACTTTTGAGGCCATATATGAAAAAGCCTTAAAAGATAGTATTTGAAGGAACAAAATCAAATTTTCAATAGTTGTTGAGGTTATACTCGTAAGTTGGCTTTAGTGTCCAGAAATAATAAAACAACAGAGTTAGATCCTTTCAAACGTTTCGACTCTGATCAGAGTTCTCATCAGTGAACTTTTATTTCTTTATTCGAACGTGTCTGTGCTTTAGTAAGTTAGTTTTAATCCAAGAAGTTTGAAAAATATAATTTTTCCCAGTATGTTTCATGAGGAAATACATATTTCTCTCTACACTGTTATTACCGAAGGGGTTTTCACTCATGAGTCGATTTCGAATCAAACAGTGCATTTTGAGTATATTTTTTCTCTTAAGACCATGGATCAATAACCAGTAGAGCTGACTAAATCAATAAAATCAGTTTCCTCCAAGATTTTTCCATAATAATGAATTTTTTCAGCTAAAAATTTAGGACATAATAAAGGGCATATTAGCGGATGTCTGCAGACTTATATTAGTTCTAAGCAATAAAAAATAATAATTCCTGTTTTACCGACACTAAAGTTTTTTCAATTTTTAAAAACTAATTAAAGTCTACAGCCATCCGCTAATATGTTCTTTATTATGTCCTAAAGTTTCAATTAAAAAAATCCATTAATGTGGAAAAATCTCAGGAGAAACTGATTTCATTAATTTAGTCAGCTGTACTGGTTGATCCATGGCCTTAATAAAGAATAATAACGCTAAATATCGTTAATACTGCAGTCCCGTAAATACTCACCACTCGTCGTACTCGCCGTTACTCGCCGCCTCCGACGGTTCCCTAGCCGGCTGAGAGCGATTCTGTATTGCCCTGTTTGAATTAAGTTTGAATACAATAGCATATATTGAATTTAGTAATGTGGAATTTCAAAATTCTAGATTAATAAGTCATGATTATAGCGTGTAATTATGATTGATAATTAATATTGACAAATATTATCAATTGATAATCTATGAAAATGATGTATAATAATTATCGCAAATCATCCTAGTGATTAGTTTTTATAACATTCCCAAAATACGATCAAAATTCAAAAATTCCATTATTTAAACATAATATGTGACATACGAAAAGACGTTGAGATGGAAAATTATTTAGCTAAATGAGGTCTACGAATTCTCAGTAGGACTTTTTGTGACAAGATGTATTTTTTATGTTTTGGTTTTAAAAATCACTATTCAAAATAAAAAATTTCAGTTTTTAACCAAAATGCAAAATCGTTTTCTTAACTAAAGTCTACGATTGCTTTTCCTTTTAGAGATATTTGGAAGAATAGTACATTGTGCAACTAGGGAAAAAAAATTTTATTTTGCGAGTGTGAAGTTTGGTGCCCGAGCAAAGCGAGGGTAACAACCACACGAGTAAAATAAATGTTTTTCCCGTGTTGCACACGATTTTTTTTCTACTAGCGGGTCAGAAAGTGGATTTGTTTGCCCCGCACGGGGCAATAAAGTCCACTTTATGGCCCGCTAGTAGAAAAAATAAATTATTTTGACCATGTAAATTATTAGAAAATTACAGAAATGTATACAGAAAATCAAGCGCGAAGCGCGAGTGTCATAATGAGAAAGTGTTCCTTAAGACTGATTGAGCCTTAAGTAAATTGAATTTCCTTTTTCTTTTGAAATCAAAAAATTTAGTAACTTTGTAAAAATATAATTCACATCTACAATATTATAAAATTGACTTCTGCTTCAGTATAAAATTATAAAAAATAAACTTATATGTATGCGAATAACATAGGACCGAGCGCGAAGCGCGACGATCGAATCGCACGCCCTAGGCGCGCTCAAACTTTCGAGCTGTGCGAAAAGCGCGGGATGAAAATATATATATATTTTTTTTTAATTTAAAACTATCATAATTTACGATTATGTTAATTCCAGAGACAAGAAAAACTGGACTTTTGTAGAGAAATTGATTAATTTTGTAAATTCATTCAATCTAACAAAAACAGAGGATCCATTAAGGAAACCACAAATCGGAAACACTCACTCAATGGGGTGTTTCGTCCATAGGCCGATTTCCAGAATGGAGACCCGGCTTAATTCGATTCGCGTTAATTGACGGTTCTAACGAAGAGCCGATCTAGATAGCCACAGTGCAGTCTGGAATCGCAATTTGCGAATGCAGTATAGAGATCGTAATATAATTGTTCATGCAGAAATTGTCGAAACGAAACTATAAATAGGCGAAAGGGTTACCGGATCCAATTCACTTTTCATCTTTCACAGAATTTTAATCCGCTATTTGTAATGGAGGAGATTTCTGTTGGCCAGATAAATTAAAATTGCTCCGATGAATAAAAAACTCGCGACCATGTGACGCAGGACAAATATCACAACCACGAATCTTCCTACGCCACATTCTTTCATCGCTATAACTTTTCTCCTGTCAGATACGACAGGCACAAGAAAATTAAGTGAGATCTGTCAAGGCACTTCGTGTCGAAAATATGCTTTGTCCCGCTCACAAAATTATTTTCGGCTTCATTTCTTTTTCTTTTTTAGAAACGAATATATTGGAAATTATTTACAGTCACATATATTCAACTTATTTAAATTTTTCATCAAATTGAAATATTGCTAAATTGCAAGCGAATACTTAAAATTTGCATAATCGAAGGTCATGGAGGTAACATACTTGGTATCTTTCTCATGCAAAATTTTTACAAATTCTATCTCTTCTGAAGGAAAATTTTATTATACCATCTCTCACCTTGGGAAAAATTTGTGGTTAATATTTATTCACAAAAAACAGTGTTCACAATATTTATGGTACTTCCAGCCGAAATATATACCCCGATATTACAAAACGACCGTAAACATTTAGAGAAGATGGAAGACATTTATGGGAGGTTTGTGCCATCAGGGTAGTAACTTTCGAGCATAAATTTCTAGCCGGGCCATATTCAAGTATAAAAGTGGCTTATTAAAGACCGATTGCGCCACATCTAATTCAAGTTTAAATGATATGTGGAAGTAATAATCAACCGATCAGGCAGCCTCTTCATTTAAAATTCATTTAAAGTTCTAGTATAAAAGATGTAATTACCCCTGGTAAATGTGCTGGCAAACATTTTTGTATTCCACTTTATATATTATCCATGCCATTCTTAACTTTTACGTCTCTTCGTAGTTTTATATGCGCTTATTTTATTAGTTAATGTGATCATGAGGGTATACTCTCAATTTAATGATCTTGACTTTATTGGTAATTTTACTTATTTAATAATCGTTTATAGGCCACTTTAAATAGAATGGCACTTGTTCAGAAAAATCATTTGTCTTTTGTCAACCTTAGTCAAAAGTGAACATAATTTTATTCTTTATTCATAATTTTATTTTAATGTCCCTACATTAGCAAATAGGTTGTTAATTAAGTATATTTCTTGTTTGTTTCAGGTAAGCATTATTACTGTACTCCATATCTTTGTCTGATAACATAGGCAAATCGTAAGTTTTATTTTTTATATAATACTTTTAATTCTTTCATCATTTTTCTTCTTTATTTCTATAATTTTAGAACATTTTCGCATTGTTATGTCGGAATCGCTCTCTTTGAAGTAGTTGTCGTACCAAAAATCAGTTATCTGGAAACAAATGTTTTTCTATGATTTTAAGACTTGAAATGATATTATCAGTTGTGTTTTATGAAAGAAATAACATTATTTTTTTTTTTTAAATCTTAAAACTTACGAAAATAATACTTTTGTTAATGTTTTTCTAATAGAATTCCTCCTTTCTATCGCTTCTTAGTAATTTTTTAAAAATGACTGGATTTTCATAAATCATGGCTTATTTTCTCGGGGAAGATATTCTCTAGTACTCTATCGTTTCCAATTTTAAGAACATTTAAAAAATCTTCAAATATAGTTATTTAAAAAAAATGTTTTTTCGACAATTTCAGATACTAAAAACTTTGTTTTTGAAATTGAATAAACTAGAGTTGTAGAGAATATTTTCCCCGAGAAAATAAGCCACGATTTATGAAACACCATTCATAATTTTAAAATCTGTAAAAAGCGATGTAAAAGAAAAAGTCTATTGGGAAAAATATTATTAAAAGTTTTTTTCATTTCTCATTATTTTAGCATAGGGTCAGATTCTTTTTATTTTCTTCGATTAAAATTTTCACTATTAGATATAAAAATACTCAAAAAGAAAGCAAGGCAAACGTTTCGGCAGCATTATTTCTCGTGAGTTTTAAGTTTTTTTCATACTAAATAATGTTTTTTCTTTCATAAAACACGACTGATAATATCATTTCAAGTCTTAAAATAATACTTTTATTAATGTTTTTCCAATAGAATTTCTCCTTACTATCGCTTCTTAGTAACTTTTTAAAAATAATTGGATTTTCATAAATCATAGCTTATCTGCTCGGGGAAAATATTCTCCACAACTCTAGTTTCCAATTTTAAAAGCAAACTTTTCAGTAACTGAATTTGTTGAAATTTTTTTTTTTTTAAATACAGTAAAACCCCATTTATCGCAACACCCGTTTATCGCAACTCCCGTTTATTGCAACTTGTCTCTCCCGTTTATCGCAATAAACTTTACCATTTTTTTCTCCCTCTTATTAGTAGAAGGAGTGGTCACGTGATTCTTAAGGATAGGCGGGAATACCCCTCACTTTTAAATTTGTGATGCATATATTTATATGAATTTTCGTATATTAGGGAGAAATAAAATATATCGTTTATATGATATGAAACTATCGTTTATGTATATATTGCTACATATTTGTGTTTTATATGTAACAGAAAAATATATAAATTTTTCACATTTCAATGTATATTATTATGACAAATTATAGCATGAATTGTGCCTTGTACAGCAATCGCTTTACCAATTGCGAATTAATTGTTTTACAAAATGCGGGAATATTTCTACTGAAAAAAATTCAATCATGCATTCGAAAATTATGAGAGAAATATGTAGGCTTTAAAGGAATTAAAATGTATTGTTTGTACTAGTCGTTTACGTACCATCGTTCGGTTCCACGTTTTCACTCATTTATAATTGCACATATAATAACAATAAAAAAACGCATTCGAGGTTATTGGAACATGACTGTAAACAATGATAAACAGCGAAAGCGCGTGAAACTATTCGTTTAGGCGCATGTGCTGATAATCAGTTGTTCAAGCTGGTGGCGAAGAAGTGGGAACCCCTCCGTTTTTGCGATAAACGGGAGGCATTTGATTGGAAGGTGTTGCGATAAACGGGCTTTTACTGTAACTATATTTCAAGATTTTTTATATGTTCTTAAAATTGGAAACGATATAGTTGTAGAAAATATTTTTCACGATAGTAAAGAAAAAGTCTATCAAGAAAAACATTATTAAAAGTGTCATTTCTCGTGAGTTTTAAGTTTTTTTCATACTAAATAATGTTTTTTCTTTCATAAGACACGACTGATAATATCATTTCAAGTCTTAAAGTCATAGAAAAACTTCTTTTAATAATGTTTTTCCTGATAGAATTTTTCTTTATTATCTATTTACCGATTTTTAAATTATTAATGGATCTTCATAAAGCATGGCTTATTTTCTCGGGGATTTTTTTTCTACAACTCTAGTGTTTCCAATTTTAAAAGTAAAATTTTCAGTAACTGAAATTGTCAAAAGAATTATTTTTTTTAAAGAAATATAATTGAAGATTTATTGAAATCCATTCATAATTTAAAAATCGGTAAAAAGCGATAGTAAAGAAGAAGTCCATTAGAAAAAACATTATTAAAAGTATTATTTCTCGTGAGTTTTAAGTTCTACCTGATTTTGGGCATAACTACCTTAAGTTTCTCAGGCTTGAAATCAGAAATGCATACAAAAATTGTACCAAAAACTCTGGAAATTCAAACTAATCGTCTTAGTTTGAAAGCTTTTCAACTAGGCTTTTTCGAATTTCAAAGTACCCTAATCCTCTTCCAGATTTCTAAAACCCGTTTATTCATTAAAAAATAAATCTCTTTGTTTTTGCAAAAATAGAACTTTGGAACTGATTCAGCAACGGTGATTATTTCTCTCGAAAATTTTTAAAAATTCTTCTTGAGAAAATAAGGATTCAAAATTGAATTCGAACCCTTATCACTATAAACCCGAATTCCTCTCAGCGTCCAAACAAAAGTATAATTCAAAATTTCAAAAATTCGAAACCGTTCAAATCCTCAAAACACAAAAAACACGACCAAATTTGAACCAAAATCATCACCCAAAATAAACAATTACGAGAAAGCTAACAAAAAATAGGAATTATAAAAGAAGAAAATTACAGAAAATAATCATACAAATATCAATTTTCTGTAGATTCTTTCTGGTTGTCGAAAATATTCGGAGATAAATTTGGTTCGTATAAGAAAACAGCATTGAGAAGTACCAAGTCCGTACTTATCTTGGACGAATGTAACAGCAGTGGTTAAGGCGACAAGGTGAAGAATAGAAAATACTTGAGTGACGTTTGCGAGGACATTGGAGTCGGACGCGTTTATCGAACCGATAAATCGAGGCTACAGTCGAGCGCGCTCGATTCCAGGCGTTGAGGGAACTCGAATTACTGTAAGCGGGACGCCGCGCAGCGCAGCGCAGCGTCGCGCCGGTACAAGCTTCGTCGGTCACGCAAGCCGGAGACAAAATGACCTCTTGTCACCATATATGGCAAAGAAACCACCCACGTCTCCCGCGACTTTTTACCTCTTCGCGAACTACCTCTTTGCTCCTTTTTCCTCCCTGCCCACCACATCACAACTCATCCTCCTCCCCCTCGAGTTCTTGTCAAGTTCGTCTTTCACCTTTTCTACGAGCTAACCGGACATCTAGTCTTCTTCGTTCTAGGAAAAACGGTCTGAAGCTTCCACTTTCTTCTGATCTTCTCGAATTTCATCCCTTTTCGTGGAAAAATAAGAAGATATCGAGACGAAATCTATTACTGAGTGTCAAGGTGATGGAAGGTGCTTATCGGTCTTCATCATCTGCAATGGAAAATTCTCACCTGCGTTTAAAGTCACATTTTTCTTTCTCGGGCTTGAGATATTCTACCAAATTTAAGTTTTTTAATTACACGCAGAAAATAGTTTTTTGATTCAAACTAATTTGTGCATTGCTATACGGTAAAAAAAGTTTCTTTGATTTAAAGAAATTTCTTGATTGTTTTGCTTTTTTTTTAATTAAAGAAATAAATATTTGCGCAGTCGGATAGTACATAGGTAATATAACTTATAGAAATATTTTCTTTAGTTTGAAGAAAAAATTGTCTTCGTACAAAGATAATAAAATTAAATAAATTATTTCTGAAGGGGATTTGATATTTTTATTTTTTGAGTGTAGACCTTCCATACAATTTCTTGTATGTTTTGTACCTTTATTTAGAGAAGTTTTGGAGGTTTTTAAAAATTCCAACACCTTTATATATTTTCAAACTAACATTTTTGAGTTTTTGGGCATTTTTTGATATTTTTTGACTTTGAATAACTTTTTTGTTTTTTAACTAATTGCCATGATTCTTCTTTTATCTTGTTCCTTACAATGTGTAGCAACTTTCTGGGTATGGAAAATAAGGTAAAATAACTGAATAAAAAGTTACATATAAAATAATTAATAAAAAGAAAAAGTTAATTTGTTTAACTAGAATGCTTTTCATACCCAAAAATATTAATAATGTAACAAAGAATAAGTGGTAAAAACTTCAAATGCCTGTGTCTAATAGTTGAGATTTTATTAAAACATATGTTGCAACAAATATGGAAAATTACAACTTATTGTGGAAAACGGAGTTTAAAGCGATTGATAATTTTTGATCGGAGAAAATAAAAAGAAACTGATCCTATGCCAAAACAACAAAAAATGAATAAAAATTCTGTGAATTTTGGGTCAATATAATAACAGACATGTTCTCAAACATGTCACATTATAATTAAAAAATGTCACATGCAATACATTCAGTATAAAGGTGGAATATCTCATAGTTCTGAATATTTTCAGAACAAATTGAATTTAATAATACTTTTGAAATGTGATACTTAATGTCACTAATACTAAAATAAAAAGTTTCCAAAATTGAAAATTGTTCGAGTTTTGTCATTGATCATCATTTGGACATTTTTTTCCCGGCTGGTGGATTGAAAATTTCCAAGTTTTGTTCATTTATCCGGTTCTTTATAAACAGT
This sequence comes from Diplolepis rosae, assembly GCA_030998225.1. NCBI lineage: Eukaryota > Metazoa > Arthropoda > Insecta > Hymenoptera > Diplolepididae > Diplolepis > Diplolepis rosae. Next base: position 5,858,235 of record JAPYXD010000727.1, on the reverse strand, counting down.
GAATTCTCCATATTTTTTCAATCCGTGTTGGGCATACTAGACTTCTTCATTTTGATTTGGAAGCTATGAGATAATTTTTTAACTTTTATGATTTTTCTTAATTTAATTATCTCCTATATTTTAATCTTTTACAGAAATTTTAAATTAATCTTTCAATTTATTGTACTGAGGAGGGCCCACATTTGTGGCCGAAACGTTTGCCTTCCCCTTTTTTTGCGGTTTTTTTATATCCAATATTGATAATTTTTAATCGGAGCAAATAAAAAGAAACAACAAAAAATTAATAAAAATTCTGTGAATTTTGGGTCAATATAATAGCAGACATGTTCTCAAACATGTCACATTGTAATTAAAGTAAAGTTTTGTAGGGAAAACTAACTATCAAAACTATCATATATCTCTATATATATATATAAAGGCAATATATATTGTGTTTTTATAGGGATAACTGTTATATACTATTTTCCATATAATTCAGAAATATTACTAAATAAACAAACTATTTCACGTAAAAAGCTAATTTTCGCTAAAAACGCGTTATTCGTAAATCGTAGTAAATTTTAATTTTATTTATTTTTTCAGGAAAAAAAATCAGATTGCCCTGAAAATTTAGACACATACTCAGAAAAGTATAGAGAATAAAAAAATAACGTTTTTGGAAAATGTTTAAAAAATCAAAAATATACCAGTTAAATATGGCGGATACCCTTAAATCTTTGCCAGTGCTGTACTCAAATAAATAATGTTAAAAAAATAATTTCTATCATTTAAAAAAGGTTAAAAAGATTATTTCTTAAAATCAAATAAATTTATACTTGTTCTAAAGGTGTTTTTACTTCGAATTGAAGAAATGAAGTTAAAAAACGATTTCCTAAATTTAAATAAAACGTTTTTCTGGATGTATATCAGAGAATATTTGTGTTTAAATAGTATGTGAATCAAATTCTTGTGATTTATTGATATTAATTAGGTCGGAGTTTTAAATTTGATAAAAACATGAGCTAATTTTGTATTTGTTGTTGATTGTAATTAAAGAAAGTTGAATTCACCAGCTGTTTTCAATTATATAATATATGAATAGAAGAATTTTTTAAATCAACCGCTTCTAAATTTTAATGCATTAAAAAGTGTTATAAATTCTTTTGGGTTCCTTAACCGGATTGGTATCAGATAATCGAATACCTAAAGAAGAGGCTGGTTCTAGTCCTATCTAATCTTCTGAAGATTCTCTCTTGGCGAACCTTTTTGTGTGCAGACACGCGCGAGGCGCGCGATGACGCGAGACACTGATTGCAATAAATTGCAATCTCGCCTCCTCGCGTGCTTCTCTTGCTGAGATACTCACGTATCTGTCGCTTCGGTAGGCTTAGCCTTATCGCCCAACATTTCAGCTCCTGTATTCGAATCTTGCCAACCAGTGACCAAAAAAGAATGAGGGGAAAAGATTTGAAGATTGCAGTATATAAGAAGGATGGAAGGAAAGAAGGTAAAAAATTGATATCAAGATAAAAGACATAAGATGATACATGATGAAATAGAATTTCAAAATAAAAGATCCTACTATAAATTTATGTAAATTAAATTATCAAATTAGTTTTTCAAACCATATTTATGATTTGTTATTCAGGAATTCTATAGCTCCTGTCGTCACATGTAACATATCTTTTATATGGCTGAGCCATCGGTCATTCAAAAATGCGCGTTACATCCATGACGAACAATTTCGCTCGGGTGAGCAAATATTGACACGAGTATTCCGTTCAGTTGGATTCAAATTCAGGAAACGGACGCGCATCAATCAAACGACTTTCGTTTATTCTTCTCTGCGATGTTTTTCGCGAGGGATTTTTCGGATATAGTCCGCACCTGTGATTCGTTACACGTTTGGATTTACAAAAAGGGCAACACGGGGAAAAGCGCGGTCTTTGATTGTGGCATAAACTGTGAAATGAAGTGAAATGAATTAATTACATTACACCATAAAAGGTGGTTGTCGTCGTGCCAAAAGCAGGTCTCTTGAAAATATGTTTTTCTATGATTTTAAAACTTGAAATGATCAGTCGTGTCTCTTACGACTTGCGAAAAATAATACTTTTAATAATATTTTTTGCAATAGAATTTTTCCTTATACTATCGTTTCTTACCAATTTTTTAAAAATGATTGGATTTTCATTAATCATAGCTTATTTTTTAGGGAAAAATATTCTCTAGAACTCTATCGTTTCCAATTTTAAGAAGATGTAAAAAATCTTCAAATATAATTATTTAACAAATTTTTTTTGACAATTTTAGTTATTAAAAACTTTACTTTTAAAATTGGAAACATTAGAGTTGTTGGGAATATTTTCCCCGAAAATAAGCCATTATTTATCGAAATTCAATAATTTTTAAAAAATTGGTAAGAAAAGATAGTACGGAAAAATTGTATTAGAAAAAACATTATAAAAAGTATTATTTTTCGTGAGCTTAAAATTTTTTTTATGACAAATAGTCTCTTTTTCTTTCATGAGACACGACTGATAAAATCATTTCAAGTCTTAAAATTATAAAAAATTCTTTTTTTCAGAGACCTGAATTTTGGTAAGAGCTTAAGGTACTTCATACGCGAAAATTAGACCTCAGGTAAAAATACATAATTTTGCTATCAAGAATAGGAATATTATTATTGAAAAGATCATTTGGAAGAAAAGAGATTATTTTACAAGAAAGAAACTTGAAACATAAAAAAATAATGCAATTAATAAAGTTTATTTTATCCCAACTTTTTTTTTATCGCTTCATACCAAATTTTAAAAATGATGTGATTCTAATAAATCACGGACCATTATTTCAAGAAAAAGATTCTCTACAACATAACCATTTCCAATTTTCTAAAATGTATAAATTATTTCAAAATTCAGTAATTTATTTATAACAATTTTGTTTTGGAAAATTGATTTTTAATAGTTTCAGCCATTAAAAAATTTATTTCTAAAAATTGGGAACGGTAAAGTAGTGAAGATTCTTTTTCCTTAAAAAATGATTCATAATTTATTAGAATAGCATCATTTTGTGAAATTTGGTATGAAGCAATAAGAAAGAAAGTTCGGCAAACTTGAAAATTTGTTAAATACATTATTTTTCTGAATTTCAAATTTTTTTCATGGAAAATCATCTTTTCTCTTTCAAATTAGCCCTTCAATAATAATATTGCTATTCTTGAAAGCAAAATTATTTATTTTTGCCTAAAGTCTAATTTTTGTGGATGAACTTCAATTCTGTTTTTTTAGAAATCTGAAATAAATATCTTTTTAACCCTCAGGGTACGGACTGGGTTAGCGTAACCCAAATAAATTTTGAAAATAGCGCCATTTCGGAAAAAAATTGTTTATATTTTCAAATATAACTCTGCTAAATTAAATAATATCATAAATCTAAAAAAACTATCTTATCCTCGAGTAAATTTCCGAACGATTAAAAAAAATCGTTGTAATTAATGAATTACAGTCCAATATACAGCCGATCAAATTTGCCGTGTTAGCCTAACCCATGTCCGTACGGAACGTAACTTTTTCATAGTCCTTACCCTGAGGGTTTAAGTTTCGGGGAAAAATGCACTTTCATAACCTTACATATTGAGATCAGCATCATTGTCTTGTGCATTGTTCCGGACTCTTTTATGGTCTAGCAAGTCTTGAAAGATGTGGCGCGGGTCCGTTGCGAATCCGATCGCGACATGCTTCGATCGTAATGCGATTAGATTCGCGTCCGAGCGACATATGGCCGAGAATGCTCGGTTGTGTTTGTACAAACTACGTGATGGACGATTGTACAAAGCAGAGTGCGCACATACGTGCCGTTCTCGGCAGGATATCTTTGTATACATGAGCGTCGATATAGATTTGGTTGTGTTAGTTAACGATTGTAGTACCTTCGTATAGTAATGTCGCACGCAAATTTCTCAGAAGGGCAAACGATAGAATACCTAAAGGTCTGTGCGCAAATCGATACCAGCACTAACAATAACGTACCAGATATATGTAGATATCTCGATATCTCTATGATTTTTAGTTAGCCTTTTCAATATATATTTCAAATCTCATTCGACCTCCATATTTCGTCTTCATTTTTATGTGATATTCTTATAATTTCAGTGGTCGTTTTTATTTCAAAATTCTACTCTCTTAATCTCAGCATATGATTTTTAACGATTTTAATCAATAAATTCTTTACTAGTTGCGATTTTCGATAGCTAGTAATCAATAATAATCAATTAAATTTTAAGCCCATGGACCAACCGGACCATGTGACTAAATTATAATTTATATTCAAATAAATATATATATATGTGTAAATAAATATAAATATCATTTTAAAAATTGAGAAGAAGTAATAGAATAAAATAAGTAACCGTAATTCCCGATAACTTTTTGAGTTATACTTTTTTTTAAAATAATTTTTGGTAAATTAAACTTTGGTTAGCCCATGGCCTCAATGATTAAAATGCAGAGGGTAGATTTTTTGTAATTTCTAGATTTTAATAAATATCACTGATGAGGGCTCCGATCTGAGTCAAAACATCTGATTAAATTGACTTAATCATTTTTGGACCCTAAAGCCAATTTTTTCCAACAATGTACCATTTTATTTAAATTTTGGGTCAATACAACTTACACTAATTTTAATTATTAGGATTTATTATCCATGATAGTAGAATCAGTTTAACATTTCAAAAGTATTAAATTCTATTATCCAAAATATCAACATTTAATACTGTGAATTATAAAAGTTATTATTAAAGGCCAACTTATGAAGCAAGACATTTTAAGGTAGTTTTTATCCACGAAAATTAGACCTCAGGCAAAAATAGATAATTTTGCTTTCAAGAATAGCAATATTATTATTGAAGGGCTATTTTAAAAGAGAAAAGATTATTTTACATGAAAAAAATTTGAAACACAGAAAAATAATTTTATTAATAAATTTCATTTTTGACCCAACTTTTTTTCTTATCGCTTCTTTCCAAATTTTAAAAAATTATGCGATTATAATAAATCATGAATCATTTTTTCAGAGAAAAGATTTCCCACAACTTCACCGTTTGTGATTTTTAAAAATAAATTCTTTAATGGCCAAAAACATAAAAAAAACATTTGCCAAAACTTTTATAAAAAAATTGCTGAATTTGATAATAATTTGTTCATTTTCGAAAATTGGAAATTGTTAAGTTGTAGAGGATCTTTTTCTTGAAAAAGTGATTTGTAATTTATTAAAATCGCATAATTTTTTAAAATTTGGTAAGAAGCGATAAGAAAAAAAGTTGGGTCAAAAATAAAATTTATTAATAAAATTATTTTTCTGTATTTCAAATTTTGTTCATAGAAATAAATCTTTTATTTTCCAAAATAGCCCTTCAATAATAATATTGCTATTCTTGAAAGAAATATTATCCATTTTTGCCTGAGGTCTAATTTTCGTGGATCAACTACCTTAAATAAAAACTAGTAATTTTAATTTCACCGAATACGACGACGCCTAATTTATGTTTGTTCTGTCTTGAGAAGAGAAAACAACGAACGTTTACCTTGTGAAATTAGGGTTTTGGTGTATGCTGACTTTACGTCTTGGTATCATGATAATAGATTTGGAATTCCTGTGAGACAGGTCGTTATTCAGAACAGAAATATCGTCGCTAGCGTTTCATTCAAAGTACATTGGTATTTTTCGCGCGGGTAGTAAGTATATTATAATATAATGTAGGCACCAATAAATGCAGTAGCGGGTAAATGTAGTAGCTGGTGCACGAAGCGTCGATCCTCGAGGGCAATTGTGGGTAGAAAGTATAAAATTACACGGCCTCTTGCCTCCGTTACAAACGACTTGCCAGCATTTACACTAGCTGCCCTCTGGGGCCTCACGGTCCCTGTCTTTTTCGATGACAGCCAAACTCCCCAAGAATATGACCTACTCTTGATTGACGATCGTCTTCCACTGAATTCCCCCTAAGCACAAATTAAAGTAATTCCTCGCCATAAAATACAGTTAAAGAGAATATTTCAAATTATTTCCAAGATTCTAAATTAAAGACCTAACATCTAGATATTTTAGGAGATTAAGCTCAGTACAGTGGGTTGACAAATTATTATACTGACTTTGTTTTTGTTAGTCCCATAAAATCTCGTAATATTGACAATAGACATATTAAAATTTGCCCCTAAAATTATGCATAAAACGACCTCAATATGAAGTGTTTTTGTTTATTTTTGAGAACAATTTTACGGAAAGGGTCCAAATTTCAAACTTTTATTAAATTATAAATAATTGATGTTTTTAGATGTTTTGTGACTTATTTTAAAGGTAAATTAAATTAGAATGTAAAAAACGTGCCATAAAAGTTATAATAATTTTCCCCTAGATTCGTAAAAATTCAAACATTCAAAATTTTATATTAAAAAATAAAAAAATGAATTATATTCCATTTTTCAATCAAATTTAGTAAATTCTTGTGGGTTATTACTTTTATGTATTTAAAATTTTCTTTTTAGTATTAGAATTTTTTCAATTATTACGCCTTTTTCACGGAAAAAAATAGTTCAATAAAGTTTATAGAAGTGTTTAAGAATTAAAGATACAGGCATTGCAGAACATAGCTCCAGAAAATTAATAGAACTTTTTATAATTTATGTGGAACTTTCAATAATTTTTTCTGAATATTCTGCATTTTATACTGAAAAGTTCTATAAATTTTGCAGAAATTTTTTCCGTAAATGCCTGTATCCATGCCTGCACGTTTTTTCCATTCTACTTGAATTTACCTTTAAAATGAATCGAAGATCATTGAAAAACATCAATTATTTATAATTTAAGAAAAGTTTTATGCATAATTTTGACATTTTAAATGTTATTTTCAGGGAAAAATTTTAATATGTGTATTATCAATATTAGGAGATTTTATGCAGCTATGGCAACCCACTGTAGATACTTTCGACGTATTAATTGAATGCCTCAATTTCTTAAAAATGCTGTAAAAGTAAGTAGGTAATTCAATAACGCCAATTGATTCCGTCACTTTCTCGATAGCTTTTCTTAAACGGGTTAAGCACCGTAAGAACTGAGATCGTAAATTGAAGGTATCTCGGAGGGGTCGTTCTTTTCTAATGACCCCTTTCCGAGTCTGAGTAAATGTTCAATGAATAAATAAAAAGAAGATGTAACCCTACATCCTGGCAACACGAAGAGTCAGTCTATATAGCGCCATTATAGGCAAAATCGATACTCGATAATCGACGCTTCGGAATTCTGCCAAGCATACACTTCCTCCTGATTCAATTTTGCCTCTTGGAGAACATTTGACCACATGGAATATCGATCTAAAGTGCGGAATTACATATTGAGACAAATACAATTTAGCTACAAAATTTTAAAAGCTTTTACACATTTTTCAGTTACAGTGGGTGGCCAAATTATTATACTCATTTTGTTTTTGTTGATCGCATAAAATCTCCTATTATTGACAATACACATATTAAAATTTTTCCCTGACAATAACATATAAGATGTCAAAATTGTGCATAAAACGACTTCAATATGAAGTGTTTTTGTCCATTTTTGTGGAAGGTATTGTGAAAATGTCCAAATTTCAAACTTTGCTTAAATTATGAATAATTTTTGAAATAATTGATGTTTTTCGATGTTCTTAGACTCATTTTAAAGGTAAATTTACGTGAAATGTAAAAAAACATGCCAAAAAATTATAATAATTTTTCCCTAGATTCTGAAACGGTCTAAAATTGAAACAAAAAAGGCGGTTAATCGTACAAAAACGTTACAGTTCTGGCCAGCCCCAGACCAGGCCTTATAGTCAGCGCCATAACTGGAAACCAGACAGTCTGTTCTGGCGTTGGCCAGCGCCATGAAATTTTTCCACATAGGATGTCTTCTGCGGAAAATTTGTTAAAATTAATATTTTAATTACAAACCGATCGTATATAATTGGTGACGTGAGAGTCCACCACACAGCCTTAAAATGAGTCAAAGGACATCGAAAAACATCAATTATTCCAAAAGATATCCATAATTTAAGAAAATTTTGAATTTTTCAGGGATGTTACAATTTTTCTCAAAAATTGACAAAAACAGTTCATCTTGAATAACTTTAAAGTCTTTCATGTTATTTTTAGGGAAAAGTTTTAATATGTTTATTGTCAATAACAGAATATTTTATGCGAACAACAAAAAGAAAGTGAGTATAATAATTTTTGCCACCCACTGTAAGCCTCTATTGTATATTAAAGGGAATAGGTATATGCAGATAAGTTTAATGAAGAACGATTAAATGTTTTGATAATTGTAAATTTATAATCTGTTGCTCCTTGTTAGGTGACTTTTTAGAATTCTTTAATAGGATGCTGTATTTGATCACAGTTCTACCTACGCTTTAAATCCAGCCGCCGATGTTTAAGTCCGCGAGACTCTTACGAAGAGTTCGCAGACTAAAGGGGTCTAAATTACACGTCGTCGCTGGAGACATAATTCTCGAAGCGACACGATGGTGAACCAGTCCTACGATCAGAGAATTCCCGCCAGATTCTTTAAAAGTTCTCGCTGGCATTATCGTATTTCACCTACTCGAGGTCGACTCAATTAAACTAAGCACTTTCAGGTTGTATATTTTTTGAATTTATACATTTCATAAAAAATAATCTCTTTTTTCAATCTCTAGAATACTTGAAACTGTTTCTTTTCCCTTCAGTTTAAAAAAAAATGAACCATACTTACATACTGTTGAATTATTTATCCACAAATACAAGATTATTATCAGAATTATTAAACAGTACGGGTACTTACAATTCAGAAAAGAGACATGACAGCCGTAAAGTCACTTTCCGTAATTGAATTCATTAAACGTAAAAGCTTTTATATATTGTTCCATTTGGAAGTGAAATGTCCTGACGTTTAATTTCGTTGTAGGAACTAATTTTAATAATGTTTGGCACGCATCAAATATGAGTGGTAATACCAGTAAATGTTGTAACGGTATCAATAGGGATCGAGGAATCATTCGTATGCACTGCACATAAATCGTGTTTGCTAATATGTATATTTAAAATACATTTCATGTAACGAGTTTAACCCAAATTGAGTTATATCAGTTCGAAATCACACAGCAACAAACTACCAGTTAAGTATATGCACGGCTGGCTCAGTACGCTTTAAAATAAATTATCCCCTTGCGAAAATAAATGGGCTCTGCAACATTCATTACATATCGCTTCAAAGGTTCTTTTGATGCATCAAAAACTGTTATTTACAGAGATACTGTCTACAATTTTAATCAACTTTTGTCTCGTCTACGAAATGCTTTTCTGCATTTTTCTGATAGCTTGCGCTCTTAAATAATATCTCTATGTCATATATACATCACATATACATTTCTGGATATACGACTTTTGGTGCAAACACATAATAATGCAGTTGAATATTTTATATAAATAAGATACTGACATTTTTATTAAAAGTGTCAAGAATATCAAGACAAACTTGAAGCAAATTAGGATCGATTATGAAAAAAAGTAAATGTTCGCTGATTGTTTCAACAGCTTTGACATTTTAATTAATCTATCTTTTATACAAGATGCTTTTAAACTTTATAAGTAAACGTCGATCAGCATCATGTTTTGCTTGAATTAGAAGTCACATACATGTAATTTAATTTAATTTAATTTAAAATTTTAACTAACTTTAATATTTTTATTTTTTGAGTTTAGACCTTCCATATAATTTTTTTTATATTTAGTGCCTTTATTTAGAAAGGTTTTGAGATTTTTTTAAAATTAAAGCACTTTTATATATTTTTTAAACTAAAAATGGTTGAATTAACATATTTTTGTTACGTGACCTGCCACCTTTAATATTTTTAATTTTTGAGTTTAGACCTTCCATATAATTCTTTTATGTTTAATATCGTTATTTAGAAGATTTTTGGGATTTTTTTAAAATCCCAGCACCTTTATGTATTTTCAAACTAAAAGTGTTTAGTTTTTTGGTCATTTCTTTGACATTTTTTAATTTTGAATAACTTCTTTGTTTTTTAACCTATTGTCATGATAAATTTTTTTGATTAAAGTTATTCCATCCGCTTCGAATGAACCTAAATATAGCAACAACAAAAAATAATTCGAAATTTGGTAAAATTAAAAGAAGTTACCTTTTATTATTATAAATAAATCAATAAAAACAATATTTATTATAATAATTTCAATGTATATTTAGGTTCATTCGATGGCCAGTAAGTTAAAGAATATCTGTACAAAATTTCAAGTCGATCGGTTCATTAGTTTTTGAGCTACATTCCCCGGCGCGAAAAAATTAACGTTTTGAGAAAAACGCGTTTAAAGTTTTCGGCCTTGAAAAGTACTTTTGGAGTGCATCACTTTGGTGACTTCTTAGGGACCTTTAGAACTTTCTCTTGTCTTTGAAACTTTGGGGATACATTCATGAGATAGTAAATGAAATGTCTTAGCAATAAAAAAAAAAGGCAAAAAAATTTAATTTCACATGAGGCTCCCCCCTTGCAAAAAAGGGAAAAAGAAAATTTACTTATAGTTTCGAACTTTCATTGAATGACAAAAAATTTTTTTCATAAGAAAATTAATTATTATGTTTATATTTTGGGCCCATTAAATATACAATCAGTCATGAACAATACACTATTTTTTAATTTTCTGGGTCAACAAATAATCAGTTAGTTATAAAAATAAAATATTTTCCGTCGTTCAATGAACGTTCAGAACTTTAAGGTAGTTTTCATCCACAAAAATTAGACCTCAGGAAAAAATAGATAATTTTGCTTTCAAGAATAGCAATATTATTATTATAGGGCTATTTTGGAAGAGAAAAGATTAATTTCCATGAAAAAAATTTGAAATATAGAAAAATAATTTTATTAATAAATTTTATTTTTGCCCCAACTTTTTTTCTTATCGCTTATTACCAAATTTTAAAAAATTATGCGATTCTAATAAATCATGAATCATTTTGTCAGAGAAAAGATTTCCCATAACTTCACCGTTTCTGATTTTTAAAAATAAATTCTTTAATGGCTGAAACCATTAAAAAACATTTTCCAAAACGAAATTTTTATAAACAAATTGCTGAATTTGATAATAATTTATTTATTTTCGAAAATGGTTAACTTGTAGGGAAGCTTTTTCTTGACAAAGTGATTTATAATTTATTAAAATCGCATAATTTTTTAAAATTTGGTGAGAAGCGATAAGAAAAAAAGTTGGGACAAAAATAAAAGTTATTAATAAAATTATTTGTCTGTATTTCAAATTTTTTTCATAGAAATTAATTTTTTCTCTTCAAAAATATCCCTTCAATAATAATATTTCTATTCTTGAAAGCAAAATTATCTATTTTTGCCTAGGGTCTAATTTTCGTAGATCAACTACCTTAAGTACATGAAGAGAAACTCATATTAGAAATCTCATATAATAATTACGTTTTTTAGTAATTCACTTGGTTTCTACTTTATTTATTTCGAACAAGATACAAATTGGCGTGAGTTATATTTGTAAGAACAACATCATTTTCTCGGGTCGAGAAATATACTCCACTTAAATCAAATAAATTGTCGCGTAGGCTTACATTTATATGAATTACTTATTCCAGCTATGCTATAAAAAATGACTATCTCCATATTAACCATTTCGGAGTCGAGTTCCATAAAAGGAGAACGACGCTTTATTATCAATGAAATAACTCTGGAGCAGCTTCATTTTAGCGATTTCATGGTTATTTGTCACCTTAATGTATGTGGTGAGACGTCATCATTTACATCGTATGTAGAATTTCTATTCACTTTGGATTTTATTTAAAAGTGAAAAGCCTTTTGTAATAAAAAAGTTAACGATCTTATAAATAATTAGATGAAATTAAAAGCTGCAACTCTGAGCAAAACAAATTTAGAGCTAATAAAGTGTCAACTTTTAGGAGGGTAATTTGAATATAAGTTTTCGCATTAAATTTCAAACGGATTATAAAATCCCAACAAACTTCTTCAAGAAAGGGACAGGTTTCTGCTTATCGATTCCTAATTAGTTTGCTCATGAGTTTATTACAAGTTTCATTCCGATCGAGCTGGAGGCACAGCATGTATCGACTTTAATTTCAATACCCACATGTATTGAGACTTGTAATTGTATAATAACGCATCTCAATGAGCGCGGATCGAGGAGATACGCGGGTTTCTTCGAAATTAACTGGGATTGGTAGACCCAGTGTATTTATGCGGACGTAAGCGCCTACACCCACGCCTACTCAATTCGCCTACGTTTTCTTCTTGGATTCTCAAGCTTGAGATTCTTGATTCGTAATTACCTCTTGAGAACATTGCGGAACTGACAGTGATGTTCTTGCATTCGAATAAAAGGCCAAATGTGCACACCGTGTGTATATCGTCTTTCTCCTATCATCGTTCGTTTGTGTTTCAAAGATTCCATTCTTGACATTAATGACCTAAATTAAATATGATAATCTTGCAAAAATCATCGCTAGCATCATTTAAAGAGACATTGAATCGTCTTAGACGAGGTTAATGGGACTCATTTAAAATCGTAATTAAATAATTGCAGAGAATATTACTTTATTGAGTAAATTAGAAGATTTTAAATTAATAGGATGCATGATACGATTTATATATATCATGCAATTAATTTACTTATGAATTCAAGTGTTCATAGTACACTTTTGAGTTATTGAAGATAAATATTTATTTATGATAATTCAATTAGCATGGGGTGAGTTTCTTTTTGTCACTTTTTAGTTGGTGGAAAAGATAAAAATTCACAAAAGGCAAACGTTTTTGCCACAAATGTGGGCCACAATTTTCCCCTAACCTAGGGAAAAAGTGTGAAATCTTTAAAGTTTCAGGCTCCGTTAAAGTAATATTTATATATGGGGAAGTTAATAAATCTATGTGGTTTCTATGTATTTCAAGTCGCTAAGTTCGAATCCGACATTAGAATTTTTCTACACTATCTCCGAATTCCCCTAATCTAGGGGAAAAAGTGTATAACTTAGAAAAACTTGAGGTTTCACGGAGGTTTCATTCTTGCATGAAAAAGCTGATATCGTTCCGTATTTTGAGTTGCTGAATCCATATCTGATATTAGAATTTTTCTACAGTAGCTCAGAATTCCCCTAGCCTAGAGGAAAAAGTGTATAACTGAGCAAAACTTGAGGTTTCACGGAGGTTTTATTTTTGCACGGAAAAACTTTTATCTTTCCGTATTTTGAGTTGCTGAATCCATATCCGATATTAGAATTTTTCTACAGTACCTCAGAATTCCCCTAGTCTAGAGAAAAAAGTGTATAACTTAGCAAAACTTGAGGTTTCACGGAGGTTTTATTTTTGCACGGAAAAACTGATATCTTTCCGTATTTTGGGTTGCTGAATTCATATCTGACACTTTTTCCCTAGGATAGGGGGAAATTCTGAGTCCGGGTTCGGATTCAGGGGTTCAAAATCTATAAGGGTTGCCTAGTTACATGTAAAGTTCAGACTACTTTTTTTGTGGGTCTGTGTAATTAGAAGCTGAAATGTGTGCAAATTTTTTAATAGTTCATGAAGTTAAGGGTAATACTTATTATTGATTTTTTAATTGGTTTCTCTTTTTTTTTCCTTTTCATAAAAAATACCTTGAAAATAATTCTCAAAATATAGGCACTGGCATAAATTTCAAACTCAACTAATTAACTTAATAATAATTAAAAGCTGGAATGCGTGCACATTTTTAAGTAGTTCATAAAGCTAAGAGTAATACTTATTATTTATTTTTTTATAAAAAGGGAAAATGAAAAAAGGAGACTAAAAAATAAATAATAAGTAATACTCTTAGCTTCATGCACTACTTAAAATTTGCACGCATTTCAGCTTTTAATTATTATTAAATCCTGCAAATCCTTGACACTTTAAACTTCAAAAATCTATGGCACAGAGGAGGGCCCACATTTCTGGCCAAAACGTTTGCCGTTTGTAAATTTGTATGTTTTCCACCACCTAAAAAATGTAAAAATGAAACTGACCACATGCCAATTTAATTATCATAAATTTATTACTGTGGGTCAATAAAACAAAAAACATGTTCCGGAACATGTCTTGTAATAAATATTTGTCTATAGAATAGTAAAATATCCAAGAAAGTGTGAAGTAATATGGAAAATTAGATGATAGAGGCTAAGTATTCCACACGAGGTCGCGGTACATGGCTTCTGAATCACAAACCCTTCAACAGCAACTATCGCGTGACTACAATGATCGATGCTTGGCCGAGTTAAATAATTCAGGGATTGCTGTTGTTCAGACTTCTGTATATCCTTTTTCTTAATTCTGCCACTGACCCTGATGTACTATAACTCTTCCACTTATGTTCTAACAAAATTTTCATTTTTTATTCCACCCCGAGAATTTAATTTTTTTTTCCCCCTTGAAATTAATTTATCCTGCTTTTTGTTTTACAAAAGTCTTAACTTTTTGATTTTATCATTTTTTATTCGAAGGTTCATTTTCTATAATAAGCACATTTTACCATATAATTCAATTTTCTGACCAACAGGGAAGTTTGCGTGCAATCGAATTTATCGTGGTCAATGATCGTGCCTTTTGCCACATTTTTAACAATAGAGCTGGCCAAGTTTGGTGAAAAACCGAGCTTTATTGAAGTTTCCTTTTTATGGAGGCGCAGGACTTACTTTCGTTGGAACTTTATTGACAAACGATAAAATCTAGTTGGAAGGTCCCCGCCTATAAATTTCGGAGCACTTCCGCTCGACGAATCGTTCGACAAACCGCTTCGCGTATAAATCACTTTCAGCCAGTAGAAGCTTTCTCATTGATCCGCAGTATTTCCATTCTTGAATTAAGGAAACTACAGCAATGAACCCAGGTGGAATCCACACAGGTCAATCTTTCAAATTTAAATCGGCTCTCTAAATCTGAATCAGTCAAAATCTACTGATTATCAGTGGAATTTGACTGATTCAAATAGCTAAAAAGAGGTTACTGCGAATCAGTCAAATTTCACTGATTACTTCAGTGAAAAGTAACTGATTTAACAGTGGGAAATATTTTTTTCACTAATTAAACAGTGAAAATTAACTGATTTAACAGTGAAAAATATTGTTTCCAATGATGATTCATTGAAAAGGCAAATCACTGATTCAATCAGTGAAAATTTGACTGATTCAGATTTATAGAGCACTTAAAAAATCATTTCAAACAGAAAAGGTTCAAAATTTGTAAGTTTTTGATTTTAAAGGTTTGAAATTAATACAAACAATTTGAATCTTTAAACTTTTTTACCACACTGAGAAAACTGGAGTGTCAAACTTTGAGTGTCAAAATGTAGATAGTCAGTTTGAACTTCTAGATAGTACAACACTCTTTCCGAAATTTTTTTTCTTTGGTCAGGGAGACACTCATTTGATATTCTGCTTAACTGTTACGAGAGTGTCAGAATCACTATAAAGAGTGTCGATTGGTGAAATACGCGCCAAAATTGTAAAGTCACGTGGGTTCGCCTATTTTTCCTCCAATATCACCAGCGTGGACTCTAACCTCATTGCCGGTTTCGCGTCCTTTACGTGTTAAAGTGTCACGAGGGTTATTTTTGCCAACTAATTGGTGAGTACCTATTTCACTTGCTATAATAACATAATAATTGTGAAAGCTTAAATGTAATAGTTTTGAGGTTAGCCATAGAAGTAGATTATAGTCTATTTTTCCCTCTTCGATAATCTATTTTTCTCTCTGCGATGATCAACTCTTCCCTCTAAAGTATTCAAGTTGACCATCTTATTTTCACAATTCACAGGTAATAAGTTACACTATCTAGAAGGCTGTCCTATAGTTTAACCTCAAATATAGTCTGCTTCACCCTCCAAATGTTTAGGTTGACATTCCAGTTTTCTCAGTGCACATTTACATATTTTTTCACATCAGTACCCATGGATAGGGAGTAGAAACGCTTAACTCGTTATACGCGACATCGCGAGGTGTAGACGCGGTATTAAACTGCCTCGAGCAAACGGCTCGACTAACGACGTCGTCCTCTTAAAAGGTTGAGCTATAAATATGCAGGACGAAGAATTGGTAATTAATGCAATCAGCGGATTTACTTTCATACCTTTGAGTTGTGAACCACAAACCATATCTGCTCTGACGATTTAGTTATTTACACGTGGTTGCGGTTCTGGAACATATTTACTTTCAAATAGTCACTTGTTAATTTAAGGCGAAATATCACAGGTCACACTATTTTATGTAGACACCCGCATGATGTTGGATTATTCAACAGGACACGCTGACCAATCGTGCTGAACAATTGCGGAGTTATCCGATCTGAATCATCGCGGATTAGTTTCAATAATATCAAATTCAAATTCAGGCCACGTGCTTCCATCTAAAGTTTATTGTCATTCCAATGATGATCTGGCATCGAATGTTGGCTATTGAAAAATTCATCGTTCATTGTATTCCTTTTTATTTACAGGAAACAAGCTTTTGCTCAAACAATTCAATGATTTTTCATCGTTACTTTCAAAAGGGAATTAACTGATTTTAAAGATTTAAATCTTGTTTTTGTTCTCTCTAAGCCTTGATTTGTGGATTCCCAATCAGACTATTTCAATCAAATTTCGAAAAATAATTACTTGAACATTCTAAAATTGAATAAAGTAGAAATTTTATTATTCAATACTATTATTGATTATTATTTCAGAATATTGAATATTATTATTATATCATTTTTTTAAAATTATATTTTATGTATAAATATTAAATATTATATAATATAAAAATAATGAATATTGTTTTATTAATAAATCATGTTAACAATTAATTATTTTTTCGAATTAGATGTAATAATCAATATTTGAATAACTGCTTTTTTAATAAAATTATAGTTGGAATTCTATTTCAGTTTGAAATAATACTTTAGTACTACGCCATTAATGACAAGTCAGTAGTGGCTAACCAGTACTGGCGCAGTACTAAATATTTATGATAGCCATTACCGCACCAGTAATGACAAGTCAGTAGCAGCTAACCAGTACTGGACTTTTTGTGAACATCGTCACAGTACGGATTGGTCTGACTGGGATTTGGCTAAAAAATATTCTAATTTTACCAAAATAAATATATTTAGTAGCTGACTTTCTTCTTAAAAAATTAGCAAATTTTTACTAATAAATTAAGGTAGTAAAAATAGAAAATTTTGCTTTCAAGAATAGCAATATAATTATTAAAGGGCTATTTTGAAAGAGAAAAGATTATTTTACATGAAAAATATTTGAAATACAGAAAAATAATGTATTTAACAAATTTTCAAGTTTGCCGAACATTCTTCCTTATTGCTTCATACCAAATTTTACAAAATGATGCGATTCTAATAAATTATGAATCATTTTTTCAGGAAAAAGAATCTTCACAACTTCACCGTTCCCAATTTTTGGAAATAAATTCTTTAATGGCTAAAACCATTAAAAATCAATTTTCCAAAACAAAATTCTTATAAATAAATTGCTGAATTTGGAAATAATTTATACATTTTAGAAAATTGGAAGCGGTTATGTTGTAGAGAATCTTTTTCCTGAAAAAATGGTCCGTGATTTATTAGAATCACATAATTTTTTAAAATTTTAAATAATCTCTTTCTTTCCATAAATGATCCCTTCAATAGTAATATTACTATTATTCATAGCAAAATTATGTTTTTTTATCTGACTTCTTTTCAATAAAACAATTTACTTGAACTTCATGAAAATCATTGTTTAATCAATTAGTTTATTTAATTTAGGATTTATTTTAATTCTAAAAATATAAAAGTGATATCGCATCAATTCAAATCATGCATGGGCGTTAACTATTCGATTCGTGACCATTGGCGATGCTTTCACGTAAATAGCTTTTATTCAATTCATTGTCACGGAACATTGTTGCGACGGTTCTGTTATATACATATAATTTTCAGTGAACCACGTTGTCCTTTCATTCGACGAGACGTCTCCCGATAAACGAATTGTTCATGGGGACGCCATCCGGCAATGTAGACGAAAATAGTCGATACGCGTGAGTCGCATGTAAAAGACTTGTACATCTACCTCCCTTAGGAATTCCCCGCGAAAACTAAACAACATTGACGCGAGAACGACGCGTGTTTTGCAAGAAGGCGCGGAAGGACGCTGAATTACTTACGCTCACTTCGTTTCATCTTCCCTTACGTCTCTCAAAATTTAGCAGTAAGACGAGGAAGGACAAGTCTCGCGAATGAGTCCTTTTCATCTTAAGCTTGGTCGAATGCAAATTGCCCTTGTCGTAAAACGCCTCAACGGTCCAGACGGGATACGTTGACGATGATAGACGCAGACGACGTATCGTCAAAGAGGGAAAAGAAAAGAGGGTGAAAAATAAAAAAAACATGACAATTTCTATCTCGTCTGCTACTACTTCTTCCTATATTACGATAGCGTCAAAAAATCGATCCTCGATAAAAGAAATACTCATTGTTCCTATACCCTCTGTGTTTTTTATCCTTTCACATTTCACATTTCCCTCCCTTTACGATGAAATACCCGATTACTCTTCCTCGCCACATGATTTGCCGGATGATTCCAACAAAAATTGTAGTTCGAAATTAGATATATTTAGTTTTTAAATTTTATTGGATCGAAATGTATTTTTTAAATCCTGCGATTTTTTAATTTTAATTAAAATATTCCTGTTTTTTGATTTTTAAACTTTTTAATAACACTTGATTCAGGTTCTAGAGTAATCTCGCGAAAAAAAATAATTCAAGGTACATTATTCTTCATGATAAAAATTGACAATTTTATTAAATGAACCTACACTGTTAAAAATCTTATTAATTATAATAGACTTTAATATACAAGTGGTAAATTAAAAATAATAGATTTGTATTATACATATTATATTAATATATTATATTATATTAATTAATATATTATGAAAAATTAAAATAGATTCATATTAAATTCAATAACTTTTCAATCAAAATATATTAAAATTAACAAACATTATTAAAATATATACACATGTGTATTAAAATTAAAATTTGTATTTTTTGAGATGGAAGTATTTTAAATTTAATATACGTCATTGAAACAAACTTCCTTTACAGAAAAAAAGTTTTAAATATATTACTTCTAACAGCCGATTTTGCTGAAGACATATATATATATATATATATGCGCACTTTGAATAACTCCCTTAAAACTCAATCGATTTTGATGAAACTTAGTATCTTCTAGTTCTTTTGATCGCTAATTACGAATTTATGCTTGAAATAACGAAATTCAAAATAGCTGATCCAATATGGCAGACCAAAATGAAAAAATCGCATGGATCCCTTATTACACGGTGAAAACCAAGTTTACAATTTTTTCTAAATTACGCTTCAATTTAGGGAAAAAGATGTGATAGTGAGAATTTTTCGCAGCGAAATACTAAACTTTAGATGAACTGTACGATAATTTACTCTCGATAATACTCTCTACATGCAAAACAGTGGATTATCACTTTTTTCTATTGGTTATCCACTATTTGAAAAAGTACAAAGTACGCCACTGTGCAATAGTGGATAATCACTGATACAAATAGTGGTTTTTTGAACCGCACGTTTTAAGGGGATCCGCCACCTTTAATATTTTTATTTTTTGAGTTTAGACCTTCCATATAATTTGTTTTATCTTTCGTACCTGTATTTAGAAAGGTTTCTAGGCTTTTTAAAATTTCCAGCACCTTTATATATTTTTAAACTATAAATTTCCAGTTTTTGGGAATTTCTTAGCTTTGAATAACTTTTTTGTTTTTCGACCAATTTTCATGAATCTTTTATATTTTTTTCCTTACAATGTGTAGAAACTTTTTGGTCATGAAAAAAACTCTAACTAAAAAACAACTACAAATTTTTTTTTTTTATATTTTGGTATATTTGTATTTATTTTTTTATTTTATTTGTAACTGTTTTTTCAGCCATGTTACCTTATTTTCCATCCCCTAAAAGCTACTATATATTATAAGGAACAAAATAAAAAAAGAATCATGACAATTGGTTAAAAAATAAAAAAGCTAAT
This sequence comes from Diplolepis rosae, assembly GCA_030998225.1. Classification (NCBI taxonomy): domain Eukaryota; kingdom Metazoa; phylum Arthropoda; class Insecta; order Hymenoptera; family Diplolepididae; genus Diplolepis; species Diplolepis rosae. The sequence continues at coordinate 5,838,099 of JAPYXD010000727.1, read as the reverse complement.
CAAAGTAAAAAAATGCCCAAAGCTGTAAATTTTAAGTTTAAAAAGACATAAAACTATCTCATAAATTGAGTCCACTATTTAGTGATTCATCACGGCACTAGGTTTTACTTTTTACTTAAATTATCTTAATTTTAATTCTGTGAGTGATGAAATTTCTACTCTTAATAATATGAAAGCCATCAAAATAATTATTAAAATTAGTCTGGAATAAAGTTGTTTCGTTAAATTTTGAAGAAGTTATTGCTAAAAATGTCCAAATTTCAATGTTTTCTTAAATTTTAAATAACTTTCGAAACAATCAACATTTTTTAATGTTCTTAGGCTCATTTTGAAGCTAAGATTCTACAGAATCGTAGGAAATTGTCATTATAAATTTATAATTTTTTTCATGCATAATGCAAAGAGTTGAAATTATAACAAAAAAGTAGGGAAACTTCGAAAACATTTCTTTTTTTGGTAAATCATAATAAAGATCATATGAATATATATTTTAAGGGGATTCGATATAAAATTCATGATTATATGTTTTATATATCTTATAAAAATGTTTTCCTCAGCAAAAGCAATATTGGAATTTTTCAAACTTTTTTATTTGAACTTTAACCTTGAGCAGTATGTAAGAAAAAAATTAAAAATAAATTCCAAGAATTTTCTACGATTCTGTAGAATCTTAGGTTTAAAATGAGCCTAGAAACTTTGAAAAATGTTGATTTGGATGGTTGGAAGTGTATATGCAGATACTTATAAACCTAAACTATATCTTCATCCTCGGTTTCTCTCTTGCTTGCACATATCCCGTTTCCGTTATTGATTATATTACGAAGACAAGACAAGCCACCATATGCGGGATTTATAATGCCGCATGAATTAGAAGCGCAGACATAACACAGAAATATGGATTAGGAACAGCGACTCTCGGTGACTAAGTTACGTTCACTGCATCGTTGACCGCAACCGGAATACTTCCCTGTGATCTATATCTCCGTGTTACGACTGCATTTCTGTGTTACGACTGCACTCCCGTGTTACGGTACTGCAAACCCAAGACTTTAAGCTGGCCAAGAGTATCATAAGGAAAAGTTTGCCTAAGTGAGAGTAATGATGTAAAATGGCAATAAGAGCTGCAGTGTAGTTGTCTTGGTTAGATGAGAAATGGTTTAATATGCATAAGAACAGTTCTAAAGTCCAAGCCAGATACATCGAGATTTAAAAACCTTGAATTAAAAATTTCTACATGTGATAAGATAGAATGTTAAAAGCTCCTTGAATAAAAATTCTATAAGAAGGATTATTCACACGTCAGCTCTACTTAACATATCAATTTCTACCATCAGTGGATCCTAATTTATATGCAAAATACATTTTTCAATCAAATTAACTTATAAATGCCAATCCAACTAATTCGATTAATATTAATAACAGCTAAAACATTTTAAACTAATGAATTAATATATAACAAAATATATTTTCTGATAAAAATGTTGAATTTTTTATATAGAATAATGAAATATAAATTAAAATTGTAAAAATAAGTTGAGCTTTGATACACAAAAAAAACTGGTAAAATTAACCATACTGTTAAAAATTTCTGTATTGAAATTCCATTACATGTAATGGAAGTTTCTTTCAGTAACGTATATATTAAATTTAAAATACTTTCATCTTGAAAAATACAAAATTTTTATTTTAATATACACTAACGGTCAAAAGTTTAAGTTCACCTTTTGCTTGAGCCATTGTCGAAGTGTCTTAATGTTCATAAAAATAAGTTAACACTTTTTTACGATAATAACATGAAGGTTAATACAATTTTGCAACTTAGAGTACCGGTCAGAATTGTGGGACCATTTGTTTTTCGATAATTGCTTAAAATATCCTAATTTAAATGACGTAAGTGAAAAAATTTGTTCTTTTAATTAAATTCAAAGCTAACAAAATTCTTTATAAAATGAGCCCGGCATGGATTCGTTTTGTTAAATTTTTAAGAAATTATTGCAGAAATAAACAAGATTTCAATTCTTTCTTGAATTTTAAATAACTTTCGAAATAATCAACATTTTTTAATTAAAGCTGAATTTCTACAAAATCGAACCAAATTCTTAGAATTAATGTGTAATTTTTTCCTTGCATACTGCTCGAGGTTAAAGTTCAAATAAAAAAGTTTGAAAAATTCCAATATTGCTTTTGCTGAGAAAAACATTTTTATAAGATATATAAAACATATAATCATGAATTTTGTATTGAATTCCTTTAAAATATATATTCATATGATCTTTATTATGATTTACCAAAAAAAGAAATGTTTTCGAAGTTTCCCTACTTTTTTGTTACAATTTCAACTCTTTGCATTATGCAATAAAAAAATTATAAATTTATAATGACAATTTACTGCGATTCTGTAGAATCTTAGCTTTAAAATGAGCCTAAGGACATTAAAACATGTTGATTGTTTCGAAAGTTATTTAAAATTTAAGAAAACATTGAAATTTGGACATTTTTAGCAATAACTTCTTCAAAATTTAACGAAACAACTTTATTCCAGACTAATTTTAATGATAATTTTGATGGCTTTCACATTATTAAGAGTAGAGATTTCATCACTCACAGAATTAAAATTAAGATAATTTAAGTAATCATTGAAAAACAGGTGGTCCCACAATTCTGACCGGCAGTGTATGACCAAGTTAAAGGCAGAATATTAATTTTATAAAAATATATTACAAAGAACGTCAGATTTCGATAATTTTGAAAAAATTTAATGACTCTAAAAATAACTTATATTCTTAAAAATTTGCGGTTTTGTTTTAAAGGTATCTCTTCAGAGTAATTAGCCAACTGATCAAGATATTTTTGAAATTTGTTTCTGGGTTCTACGATGGGGTTAAACATGATAAAAAATTGTCGTAAAATTTAAAATAAAGACTCTACTCTATACATTATATAAATAAATACAAAATATCAATATTTTCATAAATATTCCTGAATTCTATTAAAATATGATATACATTGAATTATAATAAATTCTTATAAGAACCTACACATTTTTTAAATTCTGCGACAATTTTGTATTATGTTTGACCCCAAGGTAGGACCCAGAAAAAAATTCTAAAAATTTCTTTGATATACGGTAAAAGAAAAATTCCTTTGAATTAAAGAAAGTTTTGGTTATTTAAAAACATGTTCTTTGATCCAAAGAAATAGATTTGTTTACATTAAAGAACATTTTTTTGAATCAACAAACTTTCTTCAATTCAAAGAAAGTTTTTCTTTGATCGTATATCGAAAAAGTGTTTCTTTGATTCAAAGAAATTGTTTTCTGGGTGCATGGTTAATTCAACTAAAAATGGTCTAAATCTGAATCAGTCAAATTTTCACTGATTGAATCAGTGATTTTCCTTTTCACTCAATCATCAGTGGAAACAATGTTTTTCACTGTTAAATCAGTTAATTTGCACTGTTTAATTAGTAAAAACAATATTTTCCACTGTTAAATCAGTTACTTTTCACTGAAGTAATCAGTGAAATTTGACTGATTCTTAGTAACCTCTTTTTAACTATTTGAATCAGTCAAATGTCACTGATAATCAGTAGATTTTGACTGATTCAGATTTAGAGAGTAACTAGTTTTTTTTCTTCAGTATACCATTTATAAAATTCATTCACCTGGAATACTCCTCAGCATGAAAAATTCTTAAGTGTCAGCTTTTTCCCATCGTGTACATAATTCGACGAATAATTTTAGCTAAATCATCTAGCATGAAGCGTAGTTCATCAATAATGAAGACATGGCCCACTTAGAAAAGAGCGTTTGAATCACTGAAGGCATCGTGCTTAATAGTATTGACACGACAAGGAAGTTGTTGCCTTTCCTACCTCAGTGATTGATGTTTATCAGTATATTTAAGTAATGGATTGCGTGGGACAATCCAATCGTTTCTTCGTATGAAAAAAATGTTTACTAAGTGATATCGAAGTGAAGGGACACGATCAAGTCAACATACGTCAGGTGTAAAATTGGCCCGCTGACATATTTAAATTTACCATTTCAGAAGCTAAAAACATTTCATTGATTGATTGCTTGCTCATATAATCATCTTAATGGATTTAAAAAATTAATTTTAGAAATGATTAATCTCCTTTGTAATATTTCAATCTCAGCTTGAATATGTAATCCTAAGGGACTAAAAGGACGCAACAGTAATTATTTCGACAAACTAATTTGTCGCGAAACAATGTGGACGTCCCGGAGTGACTGCATCATGATGGAATGCGTCCAATCATCGAGCTCACATTATCTACTGGGGCGGCATTGTGGCGAGGTTTCTATCCCAAAAACCTGCCGCAGGGTTTGTATAGTCGCGTCTAGCGCGGGGTGTCACTTCGCGTTTGTCAGGGAACGCTGTCGAGGCCACGGGTGCCATGTCAGAGTAATCTAATTAAACTACCGATGGCCAGAGCAACCAGGACACACATATCGCGTCTGATTGTCTGATTTGCATATGAAGCAATGTGACTCTCGAAACCCCCACGATTATTAACGCAGCGACACGGGAAGCCTGTTCCAGGATCGCACACGTGTAGACGCGTTGTACCAGATAGCACTGTCCTATTAGTTTCCACTTGGTGGTACGATCTTCCAGTATGGCGCCCAGATTCGTTCGTCATGTCATCAAACATGTCGAGGACAACAAAACGTTCATTTTATACTTCCATTTCCAAAGCTTCAATCTACTAAAATCAATCTTTAGTGACACTTACATCAAATCGATTAATCATCGGTATTACTTATTCGATCCTTGATAAAGGAACATCTATTTGAACCTTTCGGTTATTTGTCCATTCAAAATTAAGCAATAGTAACAGCTGCAGGAGAAATCGATAAATATTCTTATTTACACTATTTTCTTTTTTTGTTACAGGTAAGTTAACCAGACGTAGATGTTGTAATTTGGAGACTTCAAGAGTGAGTAAAATATACTTTGTATTTAAAGTACAACATTTTCCTCCGTGTACTTTTTTATTCACGGATTATTCGAACCATGTCATCGGTGGCGTAACTACACAGAGAAAAGTGGATGTTTAGAATTAACATCTCGATGTTTAACTATGGGACAGCCATCTTATATATTCAGTTGTAATATCTAGATATTCAGCTGTAATATCTAAGATGTTAAAATATGCAGAGATTAATATCTTAGATATTACAGTTGAACATCTAGATAATACAATTGAGCATATAAGATGGCTGTCCCATAGTTGAACATCCATTTTTCTCCGTGTACGTCAAAGAAATTGAACTCGGGAATCAAAGAGGCCCCTGGGAATAGAAAAACCACGGAAAATTAGGCCTCAGGTAAAAATACATTTCAAGAATAGCAATATTGTTATTGAAGGGATTATTTAAAAGAGAAAAGATTATTTTCACGTGCTTTTTTTCCATGTCGCTTTTTACCAAATTTTTAAAATGGTGCGATTCTGATAAATCATGGATCATTTTTTCAGGGTAAAGATTCTGTACAACTTAACCGTTTCCAATTTTTGAAAATGAATCAATTATCATCAAATTCAGTAATTTATTCAATTTATTAAATACATTATTATTCTGTTTTAAATTTTTTTATAGAAAATAATATTTTCTCTTTTGAATAATCCCTTTAATAAAAATATTGCTATATTCTTGAAAGCAAAATTAGGTATTTTTGGCTTAGGCCTAATTTTTCGTGGCTGAACTATCTTAAAAAAATTAGTATTTTGACTGCAAAAAATTTCTAGTCCGCTAGGAATAATTACCATTGCACCTCGATTTTCCCTTGATTCCTAATATTATTTAGAGTTATCATTGTAGAATAAAACATATTTTTCTATCCAAAGTTTCTCCGTTTAGTGTTAATAAAAAATAATCAATTACGAGATTACAATCATTAATTAATTGATCAAAAACATTTTTCCTTATTTTGCATTAGCGGAAACGTAGGAAACTTAGGGGATATGTTCATTCGATAGACGAAAATGTACTTACAGTTTTGAACGTTTATTGAACGATAAAAAACTTTTTTTTCTAGAAGAAAATTAATTATTATGTTTATATTCAGGGCCCTTTAAATATACAATCGTTCATCAACAATTCACTATGTTTTTAATTTTCTGGGACAATAACCAATCATTCAGTATTCAAAAAAAAAAATTTTCCATCGTTCTCCCTCCCTTTGATTATTATATTTATTCTCAAAAATGTTTTAATATCTCTAATTAAATGTTGATAATTCCTTCAGACTGTGATTAAAATGACCGACATTATGTGATTCGTCTAAACCCCATAGCCATGACTCAAAAACTAAAAATGATCCTCAACTTTTATATTTTTTCTAATAATTAATTAGGAATTAAATGGCAATAAAAAGATTTATATTTATCTATGATTCATGCGTTTTAATAAAAGTTCAATTAAGTGAAATTATTGGTCAGGCTATTATATTGAAATAGCTGGTTAGGATAGTTAATGGTTATTTCGCTAGTATTGTTCTGGCAGCACACTAATTTCAAAACAGCTTGCACTGCATTTGAATTTCAAAGGAGATACTGTACGTGCTGTTTCAGTATAATGCAATGAGACTTTTATGAAAAAGAAAAATGTACTTTTTTTTCAAGCGCAGTTATTAAGATAATAAATATTAAATTTACGCCAATGAACCTTGTTTAATAATACTTAACTCCAACTTGAAAAGTTATCTTAATTAATAGCACGCGCCAATTATTTGACGGCTTAATCTGTAAACATTAGATAATATATTTGAAAAAATTCTTCCAAATATTCAATTTCATATGATTTTGTTGTTAATAATTGGCTTTAGGGTCCAAAAATAATAACTTAGAAGATTAGATACTTTCAAGCGTTTTGACTCTGATCTGAGTCCTTATCAGTCACCTTTATTTCTCAAATATCAGAACAATAAATGAAAAAGGAAAAAATTCAAGAAATTGCAATTATCTTAGGGAATTACAATATTTCAGTTTTTTACTTACATCATACTGCATTATATAAGGTTAGTTTATTTTATTTTAAAATTTAAAATTTTGATGAGAAGGAAAAATTTAAATATCCCATTGTCAGAACACATGTTTTGTCTGCCGTATACCGAAAGTTAGCCTTGTCGATGTTGTTTTGCGTGCGTAAAGTTGATTTTTCCACATTAATGTAGTAAAATTTTAAGTGTGCAAAAAATTAAAACAAACTTAAAATTTTACTGCATTAGCGCGGGAAAATCATCTTTCCGCACGCAAAATGATACCGACTCGGCTAACTTTTGCTATACAGCGAACAAGAAATATCGTTCGTACTACGTGCGGAATGTATTTTAACGCACGAGCATTTGCTCTTGCGTTAAAATACGCCTTTCCACACTTGATACGAAATGAACTATTTTTCCATACAATTAATATTTGAAGTCTTTTATTATTAAAAAATATTTTAACACTAGAATTCGCGTTAGCAATTCTTAACTATTTTTTCATAAATAATCCTTTGTAATTGTATACATTGAGAAAAAAATGCTATTGAATTTATAGCATTTCTGCTAAAAGCATTTATATCATTGATTCAAATCAATATGTTATAGAATTAGTAGCATATGTGTCAGTTTAATTGCCATATTTTTCTAGCTCAATAATATACATGCCTAAAGTCAATTATTAACAACAATATAACATTCAAAACAGTGGTTTTTCACTTTTTCGGATTTAGGGAGTAGTTTAAAAAGAAACACTTCACTTTAATTTGAACCTAACCAGAATTAATTTTAAACTTTATTTAATTTACTTCAGGATCAAGTTTTTTGCATCCCCTCTTATTTTCCATTTAATTATCTCAAATTCTAAATGACCACTTTGATTAACATCATTTTCCCTATCTTCTAAAGGGAGTGTCCGATGGAAGCAATCCATTTCCGGTGAATGACCTCCAGCCTTGCTAATTGTAAACATAAAATTTATGTAGATGGCGAATTTCCCCCTTTCAATTACCGCACAAGTATAGGTGATAACTGGTCATGCTTATTCATGACGGCGATTCGTTTCAATTCCGGAATCTGGCACGTGCTAGTAGCGCACGTTCTCTGCAATCCGGCGTATTTATCGCTCGAATCTTATCCTTATCAGGCGAATCTCAAGTCGTCTATGAATCAGAAGGACCAAGTAAAGTCCATTAAGCAAGACTTGAGGGAGTGAGTGCGCAAAATCTGTCCTGTTATCTCGTAGGAGGTTAATGAAAACTCGGCGTCTTTCTGGGCGGCAGCCCTCCCACAAGGGCTGGCCTTCTCTCTCGAAGCGCGCCAGGGTGATGGACGAGCGACGCTCAAGAACCTCCGCAGGAGTAAATCGCCAAGGGACTGCAGTTATGCAGACTATCTATGCGTCACTCTGGCATTATGTGCTACGGAGTATGGGAACGTGGCCCTTGGGAACGCGTTCAGTAAAGGGAGACGAGGATATTTGTGTTCAGTAGAGTCCTCCTAGCTTCACGAAATTATATCACAATACTACACCCTATCACGTTTCCAAGCTTCAGGCGCTTTTTTCAATAGCCAAGCGACAGTGGATCACTCACTACTCGCTGCATCTCATTAAAATCCAACAGGATTCTCTCCGATTCAATCACCCTCACTGCGAACTCTACTTACAACATTCAAGATGAAAGATGAAAGATGAAAGATGTCTCTATCTGTTTGATGCATCGGCTCAATTTGATACGCATATGATAGATTTCACACAGAAAACAATTTCCTTTTATTTTCAAAATATCTTTGATTTACAAAAATTATGTGGTCACCTTGTTCGCGACGCAATAAAAGGAAAAAAAAGGAGATTTGTGATTGTGTCACTCCAATTATTTTTTCACCAACAATGTCGGTCTACTTAATCATACAACAGGTCAGTTCTTGTTTTTTGGTGATATTTATATCGTTTTCCACAAGTTTTTATCCGTCACACGTGCAATTTTTTAAGTCTCTTCTCTTTGTATGTTTATAGGGAAAAGTTTCTGTACAGTGTTTATTTTTTTGGAAATTTTAGTTTAGACTAACTTTATAGTATATCACATGTACAATTCATTAATATCGTTTTTTACTTAAACAAATAACAGGTTAGTTTTCTTTTTCTTGGTGATATTTTATTATGATATTTCACAATTTTGTCAGACATATTTTATTTTGATAGTTCACAATTTTGTTAGACTTTTTGTCCTTGTTTTTATTTCATTGAATTTAGTTTTTAAGAACAATTTTTACAGTTTTACAGTTTTTACATGTGCAATAGGTTTATATTGGTTTTTTACATTGGTTATCCGTCACAAGTGCAAATTTTTTGGATTTTGTTAGGAAACATTTTCTTGCACAGTTTTTAATATTTTTTGTAAATTTAGTTTTAGACCAATTTCTTATAGTACTAGGTTGTTCAAAAAGTTTTGAAAGCGACATCTATAGAGCAGTAGGAGAACCAAAATTTCTACGCCATTTTAAGATTTCATCTTTCATATGAACATACATAAAGTGTCATTCCACTCTGTCAATTCATTGTTTGTTTACAAGCCATTTGAAGTTGACGTGTCAGTGTATTTTTGTACAATGGAAAAAAAAGAATATCGTGCAGTGATAAAATTTTTTGTTTTGGAAGGTTTATCAGCAACGGAAATTCATACAAAAATGGTGAAAGTGTTAAAGGAAGCTGCTCCTTCATTCCCAACTGTGCATCGATGGGTTTTAGAGTTTAGACGTGGTCGAAAAAGCGTTGAAGACGATCCACGCTCAGGACGTCCAAAAAGTGCATCAACACCAGCATTCATAGCAAAAGTACAGGATATGGTTTTGGAAGATCGTCGATTGACCGAGAGAGATTTAGCAGAGGCCCTAGACATCTCATTAGGCAGTGTGTGTCATATTTTACGTGAAGTTTTGGGTTTCAGAAAGCTCTGTGCACAATGGGTGCCGCATTCGCTCACAATGGAACAAAAACACGTTCGAATGAGACTTAGGTCTTCCATCATGATCTTGAATCAAAACAAGAGGCTAAGGCGTGGTGTGAACCAGGCACTTCGGCACCGAAGCGAGTTCGTGTCCAGAAATCGGCGAAGAAGGTGTTAGCATCAGTTTTTTGGGATGCAAAAGGGATTTTGTTGGTGGTTATCTCCAAACTGGCAAAACAATAAATTCTGAATATTATTGTAACCTTTTGGATCAATTGGATGCAAAAATTCGTGAAAAAAGACCCGGTTTGCAGAAGAAAAAAATCCTTTTTTATCAAGACAATGCACCCGCTCACACAGCTCAAAAAACCATCACTAAAATAACCGAATTAAAGTACGAATTGTTGCAGCATCCACCTTATTCGCCTGATTTAGCTCCCTCTGACTTCTGGCTGTTCCCACACCTCAAGAAATTCCTTCGTGGGAAGCATTTTTCATCAAACGAAGAGGTTATAGCCGTCGTAGAGGAGTATTTTGCAGGCGTTGCAGAAAGTCACTTCCATGATGGGATAAACAAGTTGGAAGACCGTTGGACCAAATGTATTGATCTTATAGGAGATTATACTGAGCAATAAAAGTGATTTCACCAAAAAAAACGTATTTTCATTTCCGCTTTCAAAACTTTTTGAACAACCTAGTATATCACATGTAAATTCTTTTATATCGGTTTTTACCACAATTTTTATCCTTCACACGTTCTATATTTTTTAAGTTCCTCCCCTTAGTAATTTTTACTCAAAAAATCTTTGCTAAGTTTTATTCTCTTGTAAATTTGGTTATTTAGACCAATTTTATATTTCCACATGTTCAATTCATCTAGACCGTTTTTACCACAATGTTTACCCGTCACACGCGTAAACTTTAAGTTTCTTCACTTCGTATTTTTATAGAAAAAATTTTTTTTTTGGTTACAGTTTTCACTTTTTTTTGCAAATTTAGTTGTTTAGATTAATTTTACACTTTCACATTTATAATTCATTTATATCATTTTTCCACAATGTTTATCCGTCACACGTGCAATTCTTTTAATGTTCTCCCCCTAGTATTTTTACAGAAATTTTTTGGTTTGTTATAGTTTCATTTTTTGCAAATTTAGTTATTTAGACCAATTTTATATTTTACACTCGCAATTCTTTATAACATTTTTTATTACAATGTTCATCTGTCACACGTGCAATTTTTTTAAGTTTCTTCCTTTGTATTTTTTATAGAAATAAATTCTCACTGATGAGGATTCCAATCTGTGTCGAAACGTTTGAAAATATGAAACTTTGAGTTACATTTTTTCCTGGACCCTAAAGCCAACTAAGAACATCAACAATATTTGAATACTAATACTAAGGGTCGATACAAGTCCTGTTCAAAAAGTAATTTTTTAATTTTTATTAACTATACTTTTTGAATTTCTCCTCTCTGTATATAAGTTAATAAAATTTTAGTAATTGACGCAAAAATGATACTAGAATACACAGGGGCGAAGCTTTGGGGTTGGGGGTGGGGGGGGGGGGGGTCTGCCCAGGCCCCGCATGGATACACTTGAATGCGGTGAAAAACAAGTGAAAAAGGAAAAACGGGCCCCCTACATTTTTTTGCCGCGGGCACCAGAATGTCTAGCTGCGCCTCTTGGAATACGTATTATTTAATATTTGAAAAATAGCATTGAAATCTTGACTATTTCTGCAATAACTTCTTCAAAATTTAACCAAACGAATTCATGCTGGGCTCATTTTGTAAAGAATTTTGATATCTTTGAATTTAATTAAGAGAGCAAATTTTTTCACTCGCATAAATCAAATTAGGATAATTCGGGCAATTATCGAAAAACAGCCGATCCCACAATTCCGACCGATAGTGTAAACAATTTTAATTGCAAATATCTATTAAACTAGACGTGGTAGCAAGAAACGGAACCCATCAGATTCATTCAGGGAGGACATAGGTCATTTTTGTTGATCAGTGTAATTACTATTGCATCTCCACTTTTCCTAACTTTCTATTATTATAGAAACACTACCTCCGTGTATACGGAGTGCACATTATTCAAGATAAAACCTTTAAAATATCAAAGATTACAAAAACAGTGCCTTCTTGTTTGTTGTCTATTGATAAAAAGCTAGAATGTTAAATTGCACAATTTGTGCTGCAGGTTTTTGCAAAAAGGCAGAAAACATAATAAAGAGGTAGGCATGCTTTCAGTAGAAAAGGTCCGATAAGCTTCTGAGTGCGGCAGTCGATCATCGTCCATGTGGAAACGATTCGGAGCTCCCGCATGCACGAACCTCTGCATTTCGTTCGCCACGTCTCATTTCACTGCATCCAAATGAGTTTTTACTCGAAATCTTCCTTATGCGTTGGCAGATACTATATATGGTTACGTACCCTCCGGTGCCATGGCTTTACGTTAGTAATCCAACTCCGTGAGTCACGCGTAAGAGCGTAGGTCCGTGGAATTTATGAGGACTCGGGTGAAATAATCCGCGGGATTATCTAGTGCCCTGCCTCCCTAAGCTGTACAGTAACTCTGCTATTCTCGATTATTACATACAACGTCGAATGCTCGAGACCTCGTAATATGCTTTCAACCAGCGATTGTTTCGATTTTTCGCTTCGTCGCTTCTCAAGCACATTTTGTCACGCTTCTGTTTCTCTGACGCTTATTATGTCCCGTTTTGTATCCTTTCCAAGAATTTATATAAATACTATTTAAAAATATATTTGCATTTTCTTAGATCAAATCAAATTTACGATGTTGAATCAATTTATAAAGTGTGAATTCCATAATAGTTTTTTTTTAGCTGCACGGAGAAAAGTGGATATTCAGTATCAATATCTAAATATTCAACTGTGTGATAAGCATCTTATATATTCGGTTTCAATATTTAAATATTCAGCTGTAATATATAAGATATTCATATTAACCATTTAAATATTTTAGATATGGGTAAGGCTTTCCCAAGTGGGCCCCGATTTTGCGAAGGTTCGTATTTTTCGTTAATATTTAGCTTAAACCGAGTTTCAAGCGTACAAAGTACATCCTGTTAATTTTGTTGTAAAATTCCCGATTGTTTATTTTTTATAAACAATCAATTTTTTTTGTAGTGTTTTGAGAATTAATTTTTTTCTGAGCAAGTAAGTACCCGAATTAAATAATTTTTCAATTGGAGATCAATAAGACATGACACTACAAAACAGTATTTTTTCCATTACTAAAATCTCAATTTCAATGTTTATTGAAACAATTGTTTATAAGCAAAGTAAAATAAAATCTATTTCTGCTCCTCTAGGATCAACATTAACGACAACAACTTACGTAACAAACATTTTTGCATTTATTCCTGAAAAAAAAACGTGTAGATCGAAGTGGTTTAGTCACAACAATAACATTTTTGTGTGCGGAGCTGTCCATATTGTTCTTTGAATGAAAGACAAAAAACATTGATTGTTTATAAAAAATAAACAATCGGGAATTTTACAACTAAATTTACAGGATGTACTTTGTACGCTTGAAACTCGGTTTAAGCTAAATATCAACGAAAAATACGAACCTTCGCAAAATCGGTGCCCAATTGGAAAAGCCTTATCCATAGTAAAGCCGAATGTTCAGATAAATTGGCCTTTCTTGTATTTTTTCAAAAATCTATTACGAAACAAAGAAATTTTTTTTAAATTTCTAAAAAAAATTTTTTGCTTCTAATAAATCAACGTTTCGAGTGAAGCTTGAGTCCTTATCAAGACTTTAAAAATCGTGGAATCGATAAATTAAAAGTGGAGACATCATTTTTCGTACATTTATATTATAGGTTGTATTTATCGAATCATAATTGTAAAAGCTGCCAAAAGATAAAATTTGTTATAGAGTATTCCATTATTATTTCATAAAGCGTCTATCTTGATAGATATATATTGTACATATGATGTAGTAGAGGTTAGGTGTGATATAAATAGTGTTTTTTCAGTTTAATTTAGGGAGAAGATTAATAAAAATTTTGCCAAAATGGAACTGGAAATATATATCTATTAAGATAGACGCTTTATGAAATAAAAATGGAATATTCTATAACAAATTTTATCTTTTGGCAACTTTTACAATTATGATTCGATAAATACAACCTATAATATAAATGTACGAAACATGATGTCTCCACTTTTAATTTATCGATTTCACGATTTTTTAAGTCTTGATAAGAACTGAAGCTTCAGTCAAAACGTTGATTTATTAGAAGCAAAAAATTTTTTTTAGAAATTTTTTAAAAAATTCTTTATTTCGTAAAAGATCTTTAAAAAAGTACCAGAAAGGCCATTTTATTCAATATCATTAATATTATGCTGGTGACAATTACAATTACTTATATTAAAACTTAATATCTAGGTATTACAATTGAATGTATATAAGATTTTTGTCACATACTTGAATATCCATTTTTCTCCGTGTGTCGTAAAAATCTTATGTTGGACGAAAAAACATCCCTTAAGGTTCAGAACAGAGGAACGTATAAAAAATTTTGAATTGGAGGGAAAATATCATACTATCAAGATCAAAAATTTGAAAAAATATGAAGATCATCACAATCACTGCAAAAAGAAGTGTCTTAATATAAGATACTTGTGTAGTTATTTCTAAGATGTTTCGGTAGTCACATTCAAGTTGCCTAAAGCATATTAATTGGAGACACGTAAAATATCTTGAGTTGAACCATCGGTAACACAGGTTACTTAAGTTACCGACAGTTCATGTTCCTTATAACCTCCACACGGTGAGAAAAAGCTTACGGCACACCGATGTCTGCTACACATGTGGTGACTTACATGGCTGTACGTACTTCTTAAAAGAATTAATTCAAGTAAATGCTCTATTGGAAAAGGAGACAAGCGACTTAGCAAACGTATCCAATACGTTAAAACAGAAGGTATACCTGATATCGAGTTACGTGTTGCTGATGCGATTCCCAATTTTTATATGTAGCTCCACATCCGTCATATCTAAAGTTTAAATAAAGGATATTCCTCTAAATGTGTTGATATTACACCATAGAAGAAAAACATGCAACACTCAAAACGCTCCATTTTTTGAGGTTATGAACTGTAACTATAACCCTTTGAGAGATTCTATCTTTCGACCACTACTTCTTTGACACTTTACGCGTCTTAGTTTTTGCTAACTTATTGACCTGCTATATCTTACAATTCAGAAACATCTTATGCCAGAACCATCTTATGACACCCTAAACATCTTAAACTAAGATACATTATCTAACTCAATCAAGTATCTTATTTTGTAAGACGGAAATTACATCTTTATTCGTACCAAGATACGTAAGTCGTCTTAATTTTGAATAAGACACTTCGTGAGACATCTTATTTTAAGACAGAAGATAGCAAATTCCCATCTCATATCTTACAGTAAGATACCAGGTAAGACACTTCTTTTTGCAGTGATCATTGTTCTGAATTGGAAGATATTGAAATTTTATACATAAAGAAAATAACAAGGCATATAAGAGAGACTTTGCTTAAATGTATTTCTCTAATTGCTTCCTTTTAAATTTTTAAAATAAACTTTATTAGGGCATATATTATTACTATATATACCTGAGAGCGCGAAGCGCGACGACTGAATCGCGCGTTCAATCTTGCGAGCAAAGTGTGCGATAAAAATGTGCTCGCCAAGGGCGGGCAGATTTTTAAATGTGACTCTCATGATTGATGATTATTTGATATATGTTCACAATTGCATCCATTGTCTTTTATCTAATATTTTCATAGAAATGCCCTGAAGATAGCTTTCGTCTTTTCTTTCCTTTAATTAAACGGCAAATTTTGAAATTATTTTTTTCAAAAACCATTAAGAAAAAGCAGCAATTCATTTGTTCTTTCAAAAATAAATGATCCTATCCATTTTCTATTTTCATGGTGCATTTTCTTGGAAGCTGTAAGTAGAAGGGGTCGGGCATGATACATAAACTAGGATCTGCTGCAACACTATTTCTGCGGATTATAGATTTATTATAGGCTGATCTAGGGGTACAACTTGAGAACTGAACGGCTGCCTTTAAGGGCAGGGAATAAGTGATTTATTGCTCGATTAGGAAACCCTCATTTCATACGAAGTTCTAGAAATATCATACAGTCACCAAGAGAACTATTTGATTATTGATTATGGAACTTCTATATTTCATCTACTCTTCATCTACTTACGTTTACAAAAATCAACGAAATTTTCTGATTAAGTGAACTATATTTTCTTAAATCGACAGAATGTTATTAAGTAAACAATTTTGCCAAGCACAATAAACATTTTGTCCGTTAAATAATTTCCTCTGAGTGACAAAATTAATTTACTTACAGTTTTCAACATTCATTAAACGATGAAAACATTTTTTTTTTTAACTAAATGATTCGTTTCTTCCCCATTAAAATAAAAAGTAGAATTTATTTAATAACAGATTGTATATTTCAAAGGTTTTGAATATAGACATAATAATTAATTTTGCTTTGAAGGAAAACAATTTTGTCATCGTTCAATGAACGTTCAAAACTGTAAGTAAATCAAAATTACCCAAAGTATATAAATTTTATTATCGTTGTATTTAATTTGACTAAAAAAATATTTTATACTCTAAATCTGAATTAGTAAGAAGACGGTCAATAATTTTCTCTAGGGAAAATTTCTACTTACACGAAGAAAATTAATTTGTGAAAATTTAATCAAAAGTTGAGTAAAGCTGGGACATTGTGGCTTTCGGAGAAAATATAATTTTTTTATGTATTCATTTAATAACGAATTATAAAGTTTAATCATCTGTTGAGTTAACTCTAAAACAGTTGATTAAACTTTATAATTAGTTATTGAATGAATACGCAAAAAAATTTTAATTTTCTCCAAAAGCCACTATGTCCCAGCTTTACTCAACTTTTGATTGAATTTTCACAAATGAATTTTCTCCGTGTAAACATTACTCATTTTTCACTATTTCTTTTAGTAATTTTTAATTTTTCACTAAATTTGTAGTGAAAAATGACTAATGATTAGTAGGAATTTCCACTAAAGCAAATTAGTGACCGACTTCTCACTACACAGAGAAACTTTTTCGTATCACTTTAAGAATTTTTGTTAGTAAAAATACTAAACTTTATAATAATGATATGAAGCTTCAGCATAGTTCATAGCAAATTTTACTATAGTTTATACTAGAGTTTCATATCATTATTATAAAGTTTAGTATTTTTACCAACAAAAATTCTCAAAGTGATACGTCTTTCCCTAAATTGAAAAATACTATAGTAAAAATTGATACAAAAAGTTTCTCCGTGTAATTCTGATGTAGAGAGTAGATACTTTAAGTTAAAAAATTATAGAATTTTTTTCATTTCTCATTATTTTGGCGATAGCAGACATGTTATCAAACATGTCACTTTAAAATTTAAAAATGGCGCATTTAGTATAAAGGTTGAATATATCATAGTTCTGACCATTTTCAGAACAAATTAAATTTAATAATACTTTTTAAAATGTGATACTTAATATCACGAATACTAAAATTGCATTTTTGTTATTTCTTAATGATAAATGTATTATTTTTCCAAACATCTCAGAATAAATCTGAATGCAGTAATAAACAACTTTCAATTTTTTTATTTATTTCTTAACATACTCAAATAATATTGAGTAAAACTACATGTATAGATATTATAATAATTTATGTTTCTGTAATGCCTTTGTTTGCAAATTCAATGTTAAATGGATTGTCCGTGAAACTGATATAAAAAAATCGTTTCTTGAAAAATACACGCCTTCGTCCACTCGTGAAAATCAACATAAACGTCTCGAATTTCTTAACTAGGTATAGGACAATAGTCTTCTTCAAGGAGGAAAAGAACCTCTCAGGATTGCTTATATAAAAAAATTTTCGGTCAGCAAAGCCATATGTCTCGAGTCGGTTTTGAAAACAGTTCAGATCATTCTGTGAGAGACTCCGGTAACAAAGTCTTCACGAAAAGTTTTTAAAAATGTAAACCTTGTTCGCGTTTTGCCATTGATAACCAATTTGGCATCGTTCTTTAATAATAAAATTTTTTCAAATTGCGGTCGGTTCGTGTGCAAAATTTTTTATGTTTTCCGGTTTATTGGTTATCCGGTTTTTTATTCACAGTGAACTCTAAATATTTTTTCAATTCGTGGTGCTGCATACTGGACTACTTCATTTTGAATTGCAAGCTATGGGATAAGTTTTTCAATTTTATGATAATCCTTATTTTAATTATCTCCGTTTTACAGAAATTTTGAATTAATCTTTGAATTTATGGCACTGAAGAGGGCCCCCATATGTGGTCGAAACGTTTGCCTTGCTTTCTTTTTGAGTATTTTTATATCTAATAGTGAAAATTTTAATCGAAGAAAATAAAAAGAATCTGACCCTATGCCAAAATAATGAGAAATGAAAAAAATTCTATGAATTTTGGGTCAATATAATAGCAGACATGTTATCAAACATGTCACTTTAAAATTGAAAAATTATGTATTATCACTATTGTATTGAATATCTTATTTTGATTTCAGGCAGAACTTCACGCAGAAAAAAGATTCGTGAAATTTACAGAAAGTTCGGTATTTATTTTTACAACTTGTTTTTTTGAGTAGATTTCCCAAAAAGTTAAGTTGAATTTATGGATTTTCTCTACGTTTCACTTATCACTCAGTAAAATTCACTAAACTCGAATTTTTCCCTATTTTTTAGATTTTGCTAGGAGCTAAGTAAAACTTTCAAAAAACCCATGGATTTAAAGGAAATTCTTGTAAAATCTATCAAAAAGTCAATTTGTAAAAATAAATGTCGAACTTTCTATAAATTTAACGAATCTTTTCTCTGTGTGTTGAATATACAATAATAAGCCTATTTCTCCTTCTCCATCTCTCCTTTGTAATGGGCAAAAGTTTAAAGTGTCAGTATTTCTACTGTCGTCACTATATTCGTTATAATGTACCCTTGTCTATTGGTGGCGCCCAAGCGGCGCGCACTGGAGCCCCTTTTCGGTTTCCGACCTCCAACCCCTGAAAAGGAAGGGGCCAGATAATTCTGTTTTAGTTTCGCATTACATTGCAATGCATGAGTGGAAGAGAGAACTGTATCGTGTCTTGTTGGTTCGAGCCCCGCGGTCCTGAACCCGCACATCGCATCGGTCTCGAAAGTCCTTCCCTTCTTTCCAGGACGAAAAAAGGACGAACAGGAATTCGACTAACGCAATCGCGAATGCTAAGAAGGCACTCTCGTACAGGCCAACGTGCTGCGATATCACATTTTTTTTTCTTTTTTCCTTTCCCCCTTTTAGTTCACTTCTTTTTATTTCGACTTCTCTTCTCTCTTTCCATCTTGGAACTTGGCGTAACTCGAGGAAAGAACAGTTTGTCGTGTTCGCTCTTATTTTACCTCTCCTCTCACATAAAGATGCTGTGCATCTGGGGATTTTGAGATTTACATTCAGAAGATTTTCTTGTACTTCGGTGCCTGTCGCGTTTTTCTGAAAGGTAATCCCTCCTTCGCGTTTGTCTCGATGCACTTGTTCCCTTTGCAAATGTACTCACCCCTTTCGGTATTGATGATTATCCGTGAATGCGGTTCATCAAAGCTTTGAAATACGCTAAAATATACAGTAAAGTGAATGTGAAAATTAGAAGAGCATAAGGGTCGCTATCAAAGAGTTGTGGAATAAAATATCGCTTTTTTGGAAAAAATATCAGAACCAGATGAAGTATTTTTCTTTTCCAATATTTTTATTACAAAATGGAATTTTAATACCTTTTAAAGAGATTAAGAATTATTGATGCAGTGGGGACAAATCATTTTTACGATAAAAAAATTACCGGGCGGATATTCAATAAACAGAGAAAAATAAATTCCTAAATTATGTAAGATTATGTAGAGTGTAAAAATCTTTTTCATTTTAATAGACATTAATATACAATTGGAAAATTAAATTTAATAGATTTGTATATTATAAAAAATTAATATACATTCATATTAAATATAATAGCTTTTCAATCAGAATATTTTGAAATTAATAAACATTATTGAAATATATACACATGTGTATTAAAATTTAAATTAAAGTTTTTATATTTTAAGATGAAAGTATTTTAAATTTAATGTAAGTTACTGAAAAAAACTTCCATTACATGTAATGGAAGTTTAATACAGAAATTTCTAACGGTGTAAGATAACTTTTTTTAATTTACAAAAACATCCCGAGTCGAAATTAAGAACTTTATTTAAAAGGATTTTAGTGGTTTTAAGCGGATGCAATGAAATGCTTCATTTAACTGCGCATGTGCTGAGTAGGCAAAGAAAACACGGGAATTTCAAAAAAATGAAATTCTTAAGAATTTATTTAATTTACAGTTCCCATTACTTACTGCAAGTTCGGCTTAACAATATGTACATGAATAACTTTGTTAATATCAACAAGCCGTTGTTAGCAAATCAGTACCCTAAAGAAATGTTTAACGAGTATCGATTTCTTACAAGTAAACAATTTTTTTTTTCTCAGACAAGTTATTTTCAAAATTATTTTACAAAGTACATTTTCTAGGAATTAATGAGAAATTTCATTCTCATGTAAAAAATGAATAAATAATATTTATACACATTATTAAATTGCATGTCAACTTGTTTATATTTATATTAAATATATAAATATATTCATATTCATATTTAAGGCCCTCCAAATATACGATCGTTTATGAACATTACACTATTTTTTAATTTTCTGGATCAAAAACTAATCATTTAGTTTTCAAAAAAAATATTTTCCATCGTTCAATGAACGTTCAGAACTGTAAGTACATTTTGCACATTATATGATATCATGATTATGAAATAAAATCATTATTTTATTTCTTAAGATTTTATTATTTTAATTATGACAATTATTCGATGAACTATTAAATTCGATCTTGATCCGACTAGAATTGTAACCGGGAATCGTTTTCCTTTAAAACTGTTCAATTCCATACAAAAATTATGAACCCATATCATCGCCGCTTCAATCCGTTCAAATCTGAATCACAATTATTACATCTCAGGCTAAAAGGAAGTTAAAAATCCGACTTGACCGACGACCATCTTTTGAAGTCAGTTCAAACGCCTTTAAGCCGTCGAAAACCGTTTAAACCCTTCAAATAAATTCAATGTAGTTTATTTATATTGGCATTGGGTCATAATTTTTCATTAAAGAACAATGTTCAAGCAAACATATCAAAAAATTTTTAAAGGGGCAGAAAATATATTGTAGGGGTGAAAAAGGCAAACGTTTCGGCCACAAATGGGGGCCCTCTTCAGTGCCAAATTTAATGTACTTAGTGTCTAAGCTGTAAACGTGCAAGAAAAGTTATTAGCACTAACATTAGATTTTTTTTTTTTTTTTGTTTTTGTTTTTTTGGTATTTTTTAATGATATTTTATAAACATGCAAAACTTATGTGAGAAAGGAAGATGGTAAGCTCCAAGGCATCTAGGAACGAGACCGCTCCAAAACACAGCCTTAAAAAAGTGTGAGAACTCCTATCTTGCAGATCCGCGAAGAGTGAATCCGCAAACTGCCCCTCCTCAAAGGTACACACGAGAACCACCTATGGACACTGATATCTCCTACAAAATAAGCACAGATCCTGCAGAAAAAACATCACCATCCACAAGGGGGCTCACAACACCCACAAGAAGTAAGCACTTCACGAAATCACAAAACACGAACCCGGACGGAAACAGATTTTTCGTTGAAGGGCAAAATCAAAAATTGATAGTTTCTATTTCAATTTTTAATCTTCTATTTTCCTTTAAGACACAGAGGCGGCAGATAGAAGTAGCCACACACTCTGTTTGGTGTCAAAAAGGAAACTGATTTGAGAAGAGAGCAGTACCGTTTGAAAACTAGCATAAAATTTTAGTATTTAATTTCATTAATTTTTTTATTGTTTTGGCAGACTCGGGCTCTCTGAAAATTTGGGTAACTTGACCGACGGCAATAAAGCACGTCTGTTAACATGATTTTGTCAAAATTCTGTCACGTGGTCTGGTTGATCCATGGCTTTAAATAAAAAACTATTTCGATGTTATCATTTCATCCTAGCATTATTGAAGAAATATAATATTTAATGGAAAAAAAGATCGTAAAAATGATATAATTTATTTTTTCCAATTCCAAATTTAAATCTCCCAATTTTTTGGCAGAGACGCACAAATGTGTTTAATATTTTGTTGTAAATTTATTTTTATTTTCTAAAGACAACATTTTTTCTTTAAAATTATATTCTCTATTTATTTTAGATAGTTTTCTCAGGTTTTTATGGTAAACTTATTGCAGCCTGGATATTGATATATGAAATTAAAGTACAGACTTCAGAGCTGACGAGCGCGATTGAAACCGAAAACTGGCTTCCGCAGACTCAGCGTATTATAGCTTGGAAACCCCTAACGGAAAGTGATATCGTTGTCAAGTCGTGTACATTTCATTCGTGCAAAGCGACCAATAATTTTCGATATAAAGGGAAGTGAACGAAATCCCAATAACAACAATATAACACAGACTTCGCCATTCTCTGTATGCTTTATTTTCATTTTACGCTCTTTTGACAAAATTCCATCAGGAGAGATCAAAGAATTCTTCATTTCATTAATCAGATTTATCGAAAAATTTCATAGAATTTTTCACAACCCCTTTAAGTATGAATTTCAATATACTTGAGGTATTTTCCAATTTTTCATATATTTTCACGCTATTGGACTTTATCTACAACACTGTAAAAAAATTTTCGGAAATTTTTCCAAAAATAGTCGGACCGCTTAAATAAAAATGGGTCGTAAATTTTTCCAAAGATATAGTCGGAAATATTTCCGACATAGAACTGGGAATAGTTCATACTGTTAGGTCAGAGAAATATCCAGTTTATTAGGAAAAATTGATATATTTCATAATTTAAGTGGAAAAAGATCTGAAAAAAAGTGAAAAAATTTCCGTTTTTGGGGAATAATTTCCGCTTTTAATCGGAAAAATTTCCTACAACTTAAGAGATTTGTGAAATTTTCTCACCTTTTTGATATATTTCCTGATAGTTCGGAATCAAGTCCAAAAATTCAGTCAATTTTCCTCAAATCTATGAAGTATTACCACTTTCTGTAGGAAAATCTATGCTTCCTAAGGATTCAGGAAAAATTTCCTAATGCATAGTAGGAAAATTTACCGATATTTTTTACAGTGAATGAATAGATGTTATCTGCAATGATAGATGTCATAGTATAGGATTGGCTATATAGGAACATCAAATTCCCCATCGGAAGAATCGATCACATCAGTCTATCGTGTCGTGCAGTTAATTGACGACCGTGTAAAATGCAATGGCCGTTGTGGTCTTTTTCCGCGATCGAATTATAGCTTTAACGTGATACCCGAAGCATGACACAGACAGTGACGGCTTTCCATTTATGAACCTGACGGATATGATTGGTGCATTCAACGTCAGATTCGCTAATAATGGTACCAATGGTTCCTCCATTAGAAATCAAGTTGAATGAAAATAAATGTCAATAAACAATTCTCATAACTCATTTTTGAAGTTCTTTTTATTTTTTATTTAAATTTAAAAATTGCTGCACAGTCTTGTATTTAGTCAGTATTTACTAACAAGGAAAACAGAAATTTAGGTAAAGCACGTAAAAACCAGAAATCGGTTTAGTTAAGGTAGTTTTCATCCACAAGAATTAGACCTCAGGCAAAAATAGATAATTTTGCTTTCAAGAATAGCAATATTATTATTGAAGGGCTATTTTCAAAGAGAAAAAATTATTTTACATAAAAAAATTGGAAACAGAGAAAAATAATTTTATTAATAAATTTTATTTTTGACACAACTTTTTTTCTTATCGCTTCTTATCAAATTTTAACAAATTATGCGATCCCAATAAATCATGAATCATTTTTTCAGGGAAAAGATTTTCCACAACTTGACCGTTTCTAATTTTTAAAAATAAATTCTTTAATGGATTAAACCATTAAAAAAACATTTTCCAATACAAAATTTTTATAGACAACTTGCTTAATTCGATAATAATTTATCCATTTTCGAAAATTGGAAATGGTTAAGTTTTAGGGAATCTTTTTCTTGAAAAAGTAATTTGTAATTTATTAAAATCGCATAATTTTTTAAACTTTGGTAAGAAGTGATAAGGAAAAAAGTTGGGGCAAAAATAAAATTTATTAATAAAATTATTTTTCTATATTTCAAATTTTTTTCATGGAAAATTATCTTTTCTCTTCCAAAATAGCCCTTCAATAATAATATTGCTAGTCTTAAAAGCAAAATTATCTATTTTTTCCTGAGGTCTAATTTTCGTGGATCAACTACCTTAACTCTAATTTCTAGAGCTAGAATTTTGTATTTTAAAATGTACGAAATTTACCTTTACTTCAATAAAAATTTAATTTCCTGGTAAAATATTTATCTTTTTTTTTTATTTTTCGGCATTTGTTTATTTATAATTTCTGCACAACTTTAGCTTCCTCATTGCGGAAAACTCTGGTGACCGTACGAACGTGCATGTGCAGGCTTATCTTCATGTTTTTCAAACAAACAAGTTATTCAAAGTCAAAAAATGTCAAAAAAATGACCAAAAACCTCAATACTTTTAGTTTAAAAATACATAAAGGAGCTGAAATTTTTAAAAACCAATGTTTTGCACTTTTGTTTCTTTTGAATATAATATATTGCTTGAGAATTTGATAAATTTTTAGTAAAAAATTATTTATTAACAGTCAAGCAATGAGAAACTTTGCTAAAATTGCATGTTGAAATATTTTAAATTATTTACACTCTTCTTTAGAAAAATACATAATAATTTTTAAAAAAATGGTCTGAAACCAAAAATATTTTTAAAGAATATACTAGTATAATACCTCTCTATTTTTTTCATCATCAATGCTAAAAGTAGTACATCTACGTCCATTTTTTTTCTACAATTTTCCAAATTTCGAAAAGAAAATGTTATAAATTTTGGACACAAAAATATAGAAACTGGACCAAGTTTTTCAAATAAACTTCCCACTTTATTCAAATATCATATGCCCTTAATATATCTTGCCGAACTGTTTATTTCTACATGTAAAATACCCTGACAGCACTTTTTGTGCTCTTTCTAAAAAAAAGTGTATTTGTCCAGTGTACTTACAGTTCTAAACGTTCATTGAACGATGGAAAATATTTTTTTTTTAAAACTATATGATTAGTTTTTGACCCAGAAAATTAAAAAATAGTGTATTGTTCATGACCGATTGTATATTTAAAGGGCCCTAAGTATAAATATAATAATTAATTTTCTAATGAAAAAAATAATTGTCATCGTTCAATGAACGTTCAAAACTGTAAGTACATATTTGTCCACCGGAACAGTATTAATTTCACCGTCCAAACAATGACCCGCCAGTACTGAGTCGTCAATCACTCGACAGCGAGGCGGAAGTGCTAGTTACATTGTCTATATATCGCACTCTTTTTTATTTAAAAGATGGCTGCTCTTTTCCAACATATTATCTATGTCATCCAGAGCTTTTAGGATCCATAAATTAGCATCTTGAACGGGAAGTAACCATAGAAAGTACATGTAGTAATGTATTAGAGCTGAGAAAAAGGGTAGGAAGTTATGGAAGGGGAGATATAATCTTAGTGTTATTTTCACGTGGAAAAATCAGTCCCTCGTTTGATTATGCAAATTTGCCAGTTAGCCACCCGGGGGTGTTGGTAGCGAAGCGCGACGTTACCACTGGTGCAGCGGCCCAGCCTCCAGACATTCGAGACACACTCAGAAACGCCAAGAAAATCGGGTTCATTAATCTTAGGATACGCTCTTATCACCCGAACTCAATGAATTAACGACCGACTGCTCGACACTCTCCGATCCTTGGAACGTTTCTCCTTCCTTGTGCTCAGCAGCCTCGAGAAACGTGTAAATAATGACGCGATCAGGTAATAAGACACCAGTCAGCTTCTGCAAAGCGTAATTCTCAACGTACACGCACTCCAAGCACAAACCTGTATTCGAGTCAACACAACTCGCCAAAGTTAGAGAATGCTTTATTATGGACTAAAGGAACTACAGAGAGAACAAAAACGAGGGAGGAAACAGTGGCGTAACTCGGTCTAATTCTGGTTCTTAAGGTAGTTCGTTCACGAAAATTAGACCTCAGGCAAAAATAGATAATTTTGCTTTCAAGAATATCAGTATTGTTATTGAAGGGCTAATTTGAAAGAGAAAAGATTATTATTCATAAAAAAATTTGAAAAACAAAAAAATAATGTTATTAATAAATTTTATTTTTGTCCAAACTTATTTTCTCATCGCTTCGAGCCAAATTTTTAAAAATTATGCGATTCTAATAAATCACGGTTCATTTCTTTTAGGAAAAAGATTCTCTACAACTTGACCGTTTCCAATTTTTGAAAATGAATTCTTTAATGGCTGAAAGGATAAAAAAACAATTTTTATAAACAAATTGCTGTATTTTATAATATTCATTCAAAAATAGGAAACGGTCGTGTTGTAGAGAATCTTTTTCCTAAAAAAATGAACCGTCATTTGTTAGAATCGCATCATTTTTAAAAATTTGGCTCGAAGCGATAAAAAAATAAGTTTGGGCCAAAATAAAATTATTTTTCTTCATGAAAAATAATCTTTTCACTTTCAAATTAGCCCTTCAATAATAATATTGTTATTCTTGAAAGCAAAATTATCTATTTTTGCCTGAGGTCTAATTTTCGTGAACGAACTACCTTAAGGGGGTCTTCTGTAGTAACATTTTGAAATAATCGATTTTTTTTTTGCATTTTTCAACAGTTTATGTTACTATAAATATTAATTAATTGTATATATAATTATGTATATATATATTTTTTAATTGTAAGTGCCAATTTCACGGAGAAAAGTAAACGTAAAACTTTAAACGCGTTTTTCTCGAAACGAAGTTTTTCAAACTGGTTTACACGATTTCTAACGACTGATCGAACGAATTTGGGTCTGTTTTTCTTAAAAATGTATGGTATTGTTGTCACTATCGCTTGACTATCATTTCGCTCCCTATTGTCTATAACAAATGTTTTATGAATTTTTTAAGATCGAAAAAAATCTTTTTTTTCAAAGCTCCGTCATTTTGAAAATTGTTATGTTAAAAATCTGAAAGGTAGTCAGACGAAAATTACACTCCTCAAGATTGAAAAACACTATACGTTTTTAATTTCCGACAAACCGAACTTGAGATATCGTGTGAACCGATGACCCAGATTTTTTCGAATGTCTCTCTTCGCAAGAGTGCAGTCGACAAACCGATAAACATCTTCCCAAGAGAACTATTTCATTTTTTAGTTCAAGGTTTAATAAAACTTTTTAAAAAACCGCATTCAAAAATATTGATAACTTTTTTCACAGTAATATTCCAAAGAACGTTTCGAAAAATGGCCCTATTTTGTGATTATTTTGATTATGTGAAAACTACAAATGAGTTTGAGACGCGGTTTTCACGAATGTTTTTGTTCATTTTTGAACTTTGAACACAATTTTCGATTGTTCATAAAAATCACCCACGTGACTTTCATATGTCCTTGAACACGCCCTTGTCAAAAAAATCCAGAGCATATGGGGTGAACGATTGTGACCTTTCAGATAATCTGAAAGAAAAAAACCGCAAATATCCCCTTGGCTATGATCAGACACAAGCTTTTTCAAAAATCAGAAAAATCCACAATATGGTAGATGTTTAAAATAAAATTTTTTTTTTACTTATTTTTTGTGCTAATAACACTAGTTTACAAAATTAAAAAATTTCTGTCCACCACATCTTAATATGATTTTTTCATGTATTTTGTCCCACTCAACAAAAAAGTAACACTCAAAAACTTTTTTATGGAAGCGTTTTCTAGATATTAATGTTCGAAATTTTTAAAGTTCTTAAATTTCTAAAGTTTTCAGATTGGTCCAGTAGTTTAGATGCTAGCGATTTGAATAAGTTGGTAAAGTTGGCTAAAATTTACGATTTCTTTTCTTCCCAGGACGATATGTGAATTTTCGACCTCGATATTTGCCAAAAAACCCAACTTTTTCAACATTATAAAATCGCTAGCATCTGAACTACTGGGCTGATCTAAAAAATTTACAATATAATGTTTTAGGGGATTCAGTTGCCTTCAATTTGAGTGCTTGTTTAGGCAAGTCGATCAATTAGAACTCGAGATATACTCAAAAACGTTGGAACAATTCTGAAAATTGAAAAAAAAATTCCAAACATTGATATCTAGAAAACGCTTCCATAAAAACATTTTTTGAGTGTGACTTTCATGTTTAGTGGACCAAAATACATGAAAAAAACATATTAAAACATGGTGGATAGAAAATTTTTCAAATTAATTTTTAATTTATAGTGGCATATTTTCTGAAGATAAAAACCAAAAATTCGACTTGATAGGTTCAAAGATTTTTCTAAAAACATTCACCCCACTTTAAAAAACACAACTTTTGGGAAAACGCATTTAAAGATTTGCAACGTAATAAAATGTTGTTAAAAAGTGGCCGTTCTGGACACTCTCTCACTACTAAACGAGGATGTACAGTCGGGACTCGTTTATCGGGACGTTAGAGACTCGTCTATCGAGACGCTCAATCGTTCCCCTTACCCCCACTATTGAAAAGCCATGCGGCGCGTCAACCAATTGCGATGACACAACGGAAACCGCGGTTGACTCGACGGACCAATCAAACGCTTCCTCTCAAACGAGCCCCATTAGGTGGGAGCCCCTACCGCCTCCCGATAAACGAGTCCCGACTGTATTTAGCTAAAACGTTTCTACAGCCTATTTCTAACATCATTTAGATGAGAAATATTTTTTTTTGTAAATCGATTTTTTGTATCTGCTACACAATACGACCCCCTTAACCCTAACCCTTATTCCCTTTAGCTTCTCAATTTCAGGAGTAACAATCAGTCACAAAAACTCAAATATTCATTGGAAATATGATAAATAAATTGAAATGAATTAAGTAATAGATAAGTAAAAATTGGAAAATTAGATGTAGTCAAACTTTACTTACGCCACTGGCAAAGAGAATAGTGCAGGGACTTTTGTGAGGGACCTGGAAAACGAGTTTGTAAAGTAGTTAAACAAACATTGAATATACGAGGTGAGGTTGACCCGCGCCTCAGTTCCAATTAATTTACCATCTAAAAAAAACGATGAAAGTGCACTGAAACTGCAGCGAGACTCCTTCAGCAATGTAAGGTCAAACTTTTTAAAATTCTTCCTTCCATGGTGTCCTCCCAACGTCAAATCTCTGCATTTACATTATAAACTCGAAGTTCCAAAACTGAGAATGAAGTTAATGACACCCACACCAAAGCAGAATGCCACAATGGGCAGAGTTAATGACTTTGTAACATCCGCTGTCGTGTTCATTATGCTGCGGATAGTAAAGTACGCGATCGATCGACCGAAGTTGTTAATTAATTCAAAATAACTTTATTAGAACATCTAAATTGAACTTTTAATTTCTTTCTTCTATTAACTCGTTTTCTGAGGAAAACGAGTTGGGTAGATTGGAGGCATTCAAGCTATACTTGCAGTGTAATGCAATTAATATTATAAATTGCGTAATTTAATAACAATTAGTTTTATGTAGTTATCAGGGCGACGATCTGCGACGGAACAGCATCGTTAGTTGTAAGCAGGGGTGAGAAATTACTCGTTGCTTCGAGAGAGGTTAAACGTAGAGGAAGCAAACTCGCGCTTAAAGTCATGCTATTCCTTTGATAGCAGCATCTGCAGTCACTGCTTTGCCTTAAACGGAGCACGTCTCTAATTAATGGCTTGCAATAGACGTTACACAATATGACATGCAAGCACACAGCATACGCACATCAAATCACGGGCTACTTAACAAAAAGGATACTTTCCAACACAGTAGCTGTCTTGAATTAATCTGCTCATTATAAAAGTTGCAACAGTCACTCTAAAACAGTTATACACCCACAGGCAGTTATACAATTTTTCAAATGGACTCGATTTTTAAAATTTTTTAAATTTATACACTACCGGTCAAAATTATTTGTTCACCTGCTGTTTTAGCTATTCTTAAAGTGTCTTAATTTTTATAACAACAATTTGAAGTTTGATAGCATGGAAGTTAATAAAATTTTGCACCTAATGAGCCCAAGTTGAAGGCAAAATGATAATTTTATAAGAATATATTGCAAAAAACGTCAAATTTCGATCTTTTTGAAAAGTATTAATGACACTGAAATTAATTAAGATTTTTAAACGTTTTTGGTCTCATTTTGAAAGTTACTCTTCATAGTATTTTGTTAACTTATCAAGATATTTTTAGAATTTTTCTTTTGGATTCTACCCTGGGGTCAAACATAGTAAAAAGAAGTCGAAAATTTTCAAATAAAAACGGTAATCTTAAAATCAATTTAAAAATTCCAAAATATTACCATTTTCATAAATATTCTTAAATATTATTGAAATATAATACACATTGGTTTTTAAAAATTTCTTGTAAGTAGTTACACATTTTAAAAATTTTACGACCTTTTTGTATCATTTTTTACCCCGGGTAGAATCCAGGAAAAAAAAAACATTTTGTCTCTGACTTATGCTCATTAGATGCAAAATTTTATTAACTTTTATGTTATGACAGGGAAAAAAATTTCAACTTCTTATTATTAAAATTAAGACACTTTAGAAATAGCTGAAACAACAAGTGAACAAATAATTTCGACCGGCAGTGTTTACTATTTACTTACCAAGTTTTCGTTAAGTAAAACGACAGAAGAGGATAGAATTTTTTGGCAAAAAAAGACTAGAGATTTTTTACCCCTGGCAATGATAATATTTTTATTTTTGTAATTCTAAAATTGTTTAGCTGCTTATAAATATCGACTGAAACATAAATTATGGCATTTACAAAATTAAAATAAAAATATTATGAATTGAGGGGATCCGCCGCCTTTAATTGGAATATTTTTGATTTTTTGGACATTTTTCAAAAATGTTATTTTTTTATTCTCTATACTATTCTGAGTGTGTGTATGAATTTTCAGGGCAATATGATTTCTTTTTTCTTGGAAAAATAAGTAAAATTAAAAGTTAGTAAAATTTATGAATAACGCATTTTTAGCGAAAATGAGCTTTTTACACAAAATAGTTTGTTTATTTACTAATATTTCTAAATTATACGGAAATAGTATATAATAGGTATCCCTATAAAAACGCAGTATGTATATTGCCTTTATATATTTATAGATATGTGATAGTTTTGATAGTGAGTATTGAGGATTCACTACAAGACTTTACCTTAAACTCCGTTTTACGCAAGTTGTGATTTTCCATGTTTGTTGCAACATGTATTTCAATCAAATCTAAAGTATTAGACGCAGACGTTTGAAATTTGTACCACTTATTTTTTGTTATATTATCAATATTTTTGGGTATGGAAAGCACTCTAGCTAAAAAAATAACTACAAAAATTTATTTTTTATATTTTGGAATATTTTTATTTCTTTTATTTGTAACGGATTCCCTTAAGGCCATGGGTCAAGCAGGTCACGTGACAAAAATTATATGTTTATTGAACCATGTGAGATAACTTTTTTTGTTAATAAAATATCTTGCTCTAAATTTGGTAAATGTATCAGAAGATAATAAGGAACGTCTGTTAAGGGAGTATGGTGGATAAGACTATTAAAAATGAGAATTACTTGTAATTTTGACAGAACGTGTATTATAGCTTACTTGAACTATGGTTCAAATTTCGTGACCCTTCAGAACCTCAAACCCGAGAAATTAATTATTGAAAATAACATGTGATCTTATGGGAAAATGCTGTTTTTTAAGGATTATTTAAAAATGGGAAAATTATGAAAAAACTCTGAGATACGTGGAATTTTTCATAATTTTCCCATTTTTAAATAATTTTTAAATATCTTTATAATTTACAAGAACAGTATTTTCCCATAAGATCACATGTTATTTTCAATAATTAATTTCTCGGGTTTGAGGTTCTGAAGGGTCACGAAATTAGAACCATAGTTCAAGTAAGCTATAATACGCGTTCTGTTAAAATTACAAGTAATTCTCATTTTTAATAGTCTTATCCACCATACTCCCTTAACTTCGTGTTAGTAAAAATTCTGTAATTTTTTTCATTTTAAATTATAAAACGGAAAAGTTATCGGCAATTACAGTTCTGTAACTAAATTTCCACGGAGAATGAAATATCGTCTTGAAATTTTGATTAATGAGTCAAAAATCACTGAGACAAGTCTGCTATGTCTGGAAAATTCATAATGATATAAATTTTTTTTTAACAAAAACTTTTTTACTATATAACTACTTGAATTGTTACTTCCACAAATTGAATAGTTACTTTAATGATATAAAATTTGTTTAACAAAATACTTTTTATTTAGAATTTTATATATGGAGAAAAAAGTCGATATCCAGTAAATGAATTAGTCACGTGACCTGCATGGCCCATGGCCTTTGTTAGTATATAACTACTCGAATTGTTACTTCGACAAACTGAATAATTACTTCAAACAATTTGTTTTTACATTTCGAAAGAAGTTAAAACTATATTTTTACTAAATTTCATATGCTCTGTTTGAAACATTTAATATAATGGCTATTTTTAAATGTTATAATTGTTTAATGAAAGATATAGAAAAAAGTGGGATGAAAGGAAGTATTATATTCTGATATTTTTAAAGTAGGCATCTTTAGTTGGTGAAACTCGACGATGCGAACGTAATCGAATAGTTTGGCAATCACTGGATGACGCCGGCTTCGACGTATCGTCGTATCCGAGGGTCCAATCAAGGTGGCATTGAATGCGCTTGTTACGCTCGCCTGATACGTCCCCGCCTGTTCTGATAAGTGCATTATCGTAGCACACATACAAATGCGGTTATCAACCCAGGTCACATCTATACATAAGAGTAGTTGGACATATTTCGAAACGCCGCCGTCTCGAAATGAACCTGGGGATGTAGGACGTGTCCATCGCTGATGTCTACGTCTTCCCATATGCGAGCTTAACGAGCTCTGCACCTTCAACAATGGAAGATTGTGATCGACTTGTAATTTGGACTCGAACATGTTCCAAACGTTCGACTCAATGTTATTCCAGAGATCTCTTGTCACTGAACATCCATTACAAGACCCTTAAATATACATATACATATATTTCATCTAGTATCTTTAATAAAACTAACAAGTATTATAGAAAAAGAGACTGTTAAAATTCGATTCTATAATTGGTATTTATGTTACTACCAATAGTTATAGTGTTTGAATTTTTGAAATGGTTTTTTCAATATTTCAATATTCTTTAAGGTAGTTTTCATCCACGAAAATTAGACCTCAGGCAAAAATAGATAATTTTGCTTTCAAGCATAGCAATATTATTATTGAATGGCTATTTTTAAAGAGAAAAGATTATTTTACATGAAAAAAATTTGAAATACAGAAAAATAATTTCATTAATAAATTTTATTTTTGCCCCAACTTTTTATCTTATCGCTCCTTACGAAATTTTAACAAATCATGCGATTTTAATAAATTACAAATCACTGTTTCAGAGAAAAGATTTCCCACAACTTCACCGTTTCTCATTTTTGATTTTAAATTCTTTAATGGATTAAACCATTAAAAAAACATTTTCCAAAATAAAATTTTTATAAACAAATTGCTGAATTTGATAATAATTTATTCATTTTCGAAAATTGAAAATGGTTAAGTTATAGGGAATCTTTTTCTTGAAAAAGTAATTTGTAATTTATTAAAATCGCATAATTTTTTAAAATTTGGTAATTTTGAAAGAGGAAAGATTATTTTTCACGAAAAAAATTTGAAACACAAGAAAATAATTTTATTGATAAATTTTATTTTTGCCCAAACTTATTTTCTTATCGCTTCGAGCCAAATTTTTAAAAATGATGCGATTCTAATAAATCACGATTCATTTTTTTAGGAAAAAGATTCTCTACAACATGACCGTTTCCTATTTTTGAAATTTAGTTAATTATTAACAAATACAGAAATTTGTTTATAAAAATTTTGTTTAGAAAAATTGTTTTTTTATAATTTCTGCCATTAAAGAATCCATTTTCTAAAATAGGAAACGGTCAAGTTGTAGAGAATCTTTTTCATAAAAAAAATGAACCATGATTTATTAGAATCGCATCAGTTTTAAAAATTTGGCTCGAAGCAATAAGTAAATAAGTTTGGGCAAAAATAAAATTTATTAATAAAATTATTTTTTTCATTAAAAATAATCTTTTCACTTTCAAATTAGCCCTTTAATAATAACATTGCTATTCTTGAAAGCAAAATTATCTATTTTTGCCTGAGATATAATTTTCGTGGATCAACTACCGTAATAATGTTATAATTTTTTTTTTTTTCTTCTAAAAGTTATCCCCATTTAATTTATACCAAAGAAATTTTGTTGTGTGATTTCATGCGCGAATTGGGACAAAAATTTATACCTACACATTTTGTTAAAAATTGTTAGTTTTTAAAGTTTTCTCCAAAGTATTTTATTCTGTGGCAACCTTACTTTCAATTTGCTTTGCAACAAAGAAATATTTACTATTGTATTTTTTCATTCAACTTCATGTCAAGAAAATACTTTATATGGAAAAATGTATGTAAATTTGGGTACAATCGTGTATATTTCGACCAATCATGTTACGCATTTCGAAAGCTTTTTTAAATTAATTCATTTTTGAATCTTGCTGTGTACTGAAGAAATACCAATTTCAAATTTTAGTGTTCAAACTACGACAGAATCTATCTACAAGCACAATATTTCACATTTTTTCATTTCCCTTATTTAATTTATCCCGAAAATGATTTCTTTTTCAAATTCTACTTTATACCAAAGAAATTTCGATTTAAAATTTCACGCACTAATTTTAGGCATAATTTTATACTTGCACTGTTAAAAATCTTATTAATTTTAATAGACTTTCATATACAAGTGGTAAATTAAAATTAATTTATTTGTATATTATAAAAATTAATATAGATTCATATTAAATTTAATAAGTTTTTAATCAAAATATATTAAAATTATCAAACATTATAAAAATATATACACATGTGTATTAAAATTCAAATAAAAGTTTGTATTTTTCAAGATGAAAGTATTTTAAATTTAATATACGTTACTATTTCTGCTGTCCAAAGTAAAAGAACCGTTAACTGATATTTTTGAGGAAAATGAGTTTTTTGTATCATTAGAATCTTGGAAAAATTCTGCATTTAACTGCACTTGAAATTTTGGAAACGCTTGTGAATGCGTGGCAAATTTCGCGGGATGTGAGCCACTTTACAAAAATGAACGTTTTTTGATAAAAAAAAGTTTTTGGCCTTTTTCTCAGTTTCAATCGAAATGCAGTTAACGGTTCTTTTAATTTGGACGGGAGATTTTATTATAGTGTTACATAAAATTTGCTTTATACCAAAGAAATATTTACTCCGAAATAATTTCAAAGTTTCTTTATCAACTCGTATTAGAAAGAAATGTTAATTACTGAATTATTCATCAAAGAAATCCTGTAAGCAAGCTTTTTTTTGTATTTCTTTAAAATTTAAAATAAATAATTGATGAGGGCTCCGATCAGAGTTGAAACGTCTGATTGAGATTCAGTTTTTTATTTATGGCACTAAAGCCAATATAATACTACATACATTAAATAATTTATTTTCTAAAAAGGATATTTGTCATCTTCCTGACATTGACATCATTCGTTTTTTGTTTTATTATTGTTGCACTTACTATTACACGGAGAAAATTAATTTGCGAAAATATAATCAAAAGTTGAGTAAAGCTGGGTCATAGTGGCTTTTAATGAAAATTAAATTTTTTTTTGCGTATTTATTCAATAACGAATTATAAAGTTTAATTAAACAGTTGAGTTAACTCTAAAACAGTTTTTTTAACTTCTCTACAATTTCCCAAATTTGGAAAACAAAATTTTAATTAAATTTAGTTACTGTGGAGATAAACATGTTGAAACCTAAAATCAATAAAATTTGCTAATTTTGGAAATATCACATGCCCTTAATTTTAATATATATTGATTGAAAAGTTATTAAACTTAATATGAAAACATATTAATTTTTAATAATATACAAATCTATTAATTTTATTTTATCACTTCTATATTAAAGTCTATCAAAATTAATAAGATTTTTAAAAGTGTATGTGTCTTTTTGACTCGTACAATATTTCAATTTTCAAAGGATCTTCATGGCATCTTGATGATAATCAGTACAATATGTTTCAACACATTCTTGTTAAAATTTATGCACTTGGAAATATTTGTTAATGCCGAAAAGTTACGAAATTTCCATAGAAGGGAGGAGCTACAGACCTTCGTTACGTCTCTCATCTGTACGAATAGACTTGGAAAGCGACTCAGACGTGGAATGTTGAATCTTGTCGTTTCGAGATGAGAATCTCCGAAGGAATTACAACATTATGGCAACAGAAGAAATTTGTTGTTGCATACTTCGGAGGCTTGATCAGCCATCTTGAGGTTTTGCTCAGAATGAAATCTTCTAGGTAATTCACTTGCTTCTGACTTTGTTCTTTGGTCCTGCAAGCATACTTAGATCTAATCGTAAACTTCAACTATAGTTACTATATCATATCGTTTTGAGCACTGCTGTGCTGTAATAAAATGATTATGTTTGCATGCGAACCTTGCAACCATTGCAAATGATCCTACCGTCATAATAAAGGGTGAGTTAAATGTATAGCGATGGCCGATATAACAGCCGGGACGAAAGTTGCACTTAGGCTAAGACTTAGTGCCTACTATAATGGCGTCATGTAAATATACCTATTCCGATTTCAGTGGACGACATAAACCAGTATGGCATTACGTGAGACATCAACAAAACAAGAGTAATTTTGCTAATTTCTTGCGTGATTCGGTACAGTCGTGCGTGCCTCACATTAACTTTGAGAGTTCCTTTCATTTAAGTAAGTATACTTGCCAAGAGTCTAATTTGTCAATAGAAAATAAAAGAAATCCTTATGTTTGAAGGACTGAACAAACTTGTCTCGAACTTTTTTTTCTTTCTCTTCAGTAATTTAGTGCTATGATATTTTCTTTTTTGCAAAAATAACACAAAAAGAATTCCTTTATTAACTGCTCCATTAATTTCAGCCAGTTGTTTTTTTTTTACTGATTTCAATTTGTGACTGATTTTTAGATATACAATCAGTTATTAGTGATATTCATGGAGAAAGGTATTTCTCAAATTTTCTAAATTAATACTATTTTAAGGTAGTTCGTTCAGGAAAATTAGACCTCAGGCAAAAATAGATAATTTTGCTTTCAAGAATATCAGTATTATTATTGAAGGGCTAATTTGAAGGAGAAAAGATTATTTTTCATGAAAAAAATTTGAAACACAAAATAATTTTATTAATAGATTTTATTTTTGCCCAAAATTATTTTCTCATCGCTTCGAGCCAAATTTTTAAAAATTATGCGATTCTAATAAATCACGGTTCATTTTTTTTAGGAAAAAGATTCTCTACAACAATTTTTCAAATTGAATTAATTATTATCAAATACAGCAATTTTTTTACAAAAATTTTGTTTTGAAAAATTGATTTTTATAATTTCAGTCATTAAAGAATTCATTTTCAAAAATTGGAAAGGGTCAAGTTTTAGAGAATCTTTTTCCTAAAAAAAATGAACTATAATTTATTAAAATCGCATCATTTTTAAAAATTTGGCTTGAAGCGATGAGAAAATAAGTTTGGACAAAAATAAAATTTATTAATAAAATTATTTTTTTGTTTTTCAAATTTTTTTATGAATAATAATCTTTTCTCTTTCAAATTAGCCCTTCAATAACAATACTGATATTCTTGAAAGCAAAATTATCTATTTTTGCCTGAGGTCTAATTTTTGTGGATCAACTACCTTAAGTTTTTGATTTTTCACATTTTTTCTTACAAGCGGATGAATATTTTTTTTCTGAGTCGCGAATAGCTCGCATGTTTTAGTTTATATTTTAAAAATTGAAACTTTAAATTTTTCAAAATTGTTCATTCAATATATCTCTAGTTTTTAAGCTTGTGAATGCTTTTGTTCCAGTATTTTATTGATCTCTTAATTTATAAATTTCAACACTTCTTTACTCACTATTCTATTGCGTTTTAACTTTCGTAACTGTACAATTATTTTTTAAATTTATAATAACACTAGTCGACACTAAATTTCCCATGGCATGTCCAAATCCCTTTTCAATGGATTTTGTAAGGCTAATTACTGATTTTGTATTTAAAAAAATGTATTTCTGTGTATATCATTGAAATTTAATACTCTTCCCCTTTAAAATCAATTTTTTGTTCTTTTCCCGTACGATCATTTTTCTCTCAGATATCCAACTTCTTATACTTGTAAATAAGAAGTTGGATTTGTCAGAGAAAAATGATCATTCGGAATAAAAAAATGGATTTTGAAGAAGAATAGTGCTTTACGGTGACACATACAGAAATAGATTTAAACTTTCGTACATTTTACCACAATATCATGACTATGGTCAAAATCGTGATTTTGGGTTCATAAAAACCCATTTTTTTCAGAAACTTGACGCGATAGGACATTATTGATTCCAAACTCATAATCAATGCAAAAAACTCCATTGAAAATAACTAGACATACCGTGAAAAAAAAAGTTCCAATTTTGTTGACCAGTTTTATCACACATTCATCAAATCTTTTACAAAATTTCAGGAGCTAGAAACCTAGAACAGTAGTTTTGGGAATATTTAGATTATATACTAAATCTTAGAAAAGTAAAAAATTTCAAAAATAACATAAAATTCACAAAAGTTCATGTGCTTCCAAGTTTCTAAATTATGTTATATATGAGACGATTTCCATTTATTAAACATAATACAAACACGTAATTATTGTATTTGTATACTAAACACGGAAAAACCCAAATTTAAAACTTTTGCTAAACTATACGTTTCAATTTAGGGAAAAATGTGTCAAAGCGAGAATTTTCCGCAGCGAAATACTGAAATTTAGGTAAAATATATGATTATTTACTGTATATTATATCAAACTTCACTATAACCTATACTAAAGTTTTAAATCATTTTTTGAATTTTTAGTATTTTGGCTGCGAAAAATTTCCAGTTTGTTAGGAATAATTAAGGGCATGTGATATTCAGGAAATTAGCAAATTTTATTGATATTAGGTTTCCACATGTTTGTGTCCAAAATACATAAAATTTTCTTTTCCAAATTTGTGAAATGTCAGAGAGGATAAAAACGGACGTAGATAGACTACTTTTGGTTTCGAAATTGAAAGAAAAGTTCAATTTTAGCTAACTATATTGGAAGAATTTTTTTCATTATCGAAACCAATATTATAGTCTATCTACATCCCTTTTTATCTTCTCTTCCATTTCCCAAATTAGGAAAAGAAAATTTTATGTGCTTTAGATACAAACATGTGGAAACCTAATATCAATAAAATTAACGAACTGGAAATTTTTCGCAGCCAAAATACTAAAAATTAAAAAAATTATTTAAAACTTTAGTATAGGTTATAGTGAAGTTTGATATAATATACAGTAAATAATCATATATTTTATTTAAGTTTCAGTATTTCGCTGCGGAAAAATCTCGCTTTGACACATTTTTCCCTAAATTGAAACGTATAGTTTAGCAAAAGTTCTAAATTTGGGTTTTTCCATGTCTACATATTGATAATAAGCCAATTTTTTTTTTAATCATTGTTTACTGTAAGTAGGATACAAATACAATAATTATATGTTTGTAATATGTTTAATAAATGGAAATTTTCTAATAGATAACAAAACTTGAAACCACATGAACTTCTGTGAATTTTATGCTATTTTTGAAATTTTTTCCGTATTTCTTGATTCCAACAATGTATTATAAAAAAAGTAAAACTGACATAGTATAGAAATTCCAACCATTTAACTAAAAACAAAAGAAACTTCCCTGAAATAAAATTTATTGTACAAAAACCCTGTTCCTTTTAGTCAGTAGCCAGTAAGAGGAGTTCCGCATTGAAATAGAAGATAAGACCTCTAGAAACCTGAATGCTCTAATAAAAGTCTAATCAAATATATTGTAGGGATTG
The DNA here is from genome assembly GCA_030998225.1 of Diplolepis rosae. Classification (NCBI taxonomy): domain Eukaryota; kingdom Metazoa; phylum Arthropoda; class Insecta; order Hymenoptera; family Diplolepididae; genus Diplolepis; species Diplolepis rosae. The sequence continues at coordinate 5,797,847 of JAPYXD010000727.1, read as the reverse complement.
TAAAAGAAGCAGACAATAACATTGATAGAAAAGTGTGAAAATCAGCTCTCTTTTGTGTCTGAGTAAAAAGCTCGTGAATCCAAGGAGCATTTGAGAACAAAAAGGTTTTAGGCCTTGGTGGAATGGTAATTTTTCTGAACGCGTCAGCGTAAAGTTCCAATTTCTATTACTCGTAGAGACGTATATTGAAACTCCGTAGGATCTGACTTGAGCCTTAATTCTCGGTGAGGAGATGCAGCCCAGTGTAGAGAAGTTAAGTCAGGTACTGGATGCTCAGTGCTTGCCGAGCAGAGTACTTTGCACGCGTTTGTACTCCATGAATGGGGTACAATCATTCCCCCTGAATCTGAACGACGCGACGGACTGCAAGTGAGCACAGTTGGTTTGCAGGCCGGTTGCTCCACTCGCGGCAATGCGAGCTACCGTTTCAGATTAGCATCTCTCCTCAACATATACGAGTACTCACATCGTTCAATGTGGATGTCTACGCGCGTCCGCCTCTCTCACTGTGTATCATTTTCTCTCTCCTTTTTCATCTCTAGTTCTCCCAGACTCCCTCTTTTCGCAGCCGTTTTCACCCCAGCTTTGTGCTACAGCCTCCACTTTGATTTTATCGCAGATCCGCTGACTTGTCTGCTTTTAAAAAAAGTTAGCTCATGTCTGAAGCTCTGGTCAGTGAGTGGTATACAGGTAGATGTGATACTTGAATGGCCTTAAGGATGAAAAAAGAGACTTTCTTTTATACAAAATATTCATCAAATAGACAATTTTCAAATCAGGAACTTAACAATATATAGGCTTCAGGGTTTTTGGATTTATTTTCTGATACAATTTTATCAGAAGATAAATATCGGTGAGGTAGAAAAACTTGAAACATCTATGAAGGCCTTCAACATTTTTTTTTATTGGTACTCAAAAATTATTTTTTTTAATTTAAGAATTTGAAATCTTTCTGTGGAAAAAAGACGCTTATTTTTTTTACTTGAAAATAAAAAATTTTTGTTGGTCAATTTTTAACAATTTTGTTGTATTTTAAATAATATGCAAGGCGGGATTTTCTAATTAGGCGATTAAAAAAAAACACAGAAACATGTTGATGTATATAATTGGCTTTAGGGTCCAGAAAAAATAAAATTCTATTGGGCTAAATTTTGTGACGTCTAGTGTGACGCATTATTTTTTTTTTGTCATATGATCTCCAAAACGATCAAAAATATGCAAAATAGTGATTTTTGATAAAAGCATTTGTTATTGTGGAACAAAATTTTTAAAGTTTGACCAAAGGAAGCCATTTATGGACGAACTTTTTAAATTATCTTGCAAATTAAAAAAGAGACATATATATGGACTTCAGGTTTCGATTGCAGTCACATAATGCTACGATAAAAAAATATAAATTAAATATGCGGAATGAAATAAGAATTAGCAAAATTTGACCAAAAGAAGCCATTCATGGACGAACTTATTTAATTATCTCGTAAACCAAGAAAGAGACTTATATACGGACTTCGGTTTTTGATTGCACTCACATAGAGCTACAATAAAAAAGATATAAATTGAAAATTGAGTTTGAAATCCATACATATGTCTTTTTTTTAGTTTGCAAGATAATTTAAAAAGTTCGTCCATAAATGGCTTCCTTTGGTCAAACTTTAAAAATTTTGGTTACTATCCGCAAAACTTAGTTTTTAATTAATATTTTCCTCATTGTAGCACTATGTAACTGCAATCAAGACCCAAAGTTTATATATATATGTTTCTATTTTAGTTTGCGAGATAATTCAACAAGTTCGTCCATAGACTCAAAAAAAAGTCCAGTTAAAACAACCGGAATTTCGGTTAGGCCAACTTTAACATTATTTTCTGGTTAAAATAAGTAGAAATTCAGGTTAATCTTACCAGATTTTTAGGAATTAATAGAAAATATGTTTGAAATAACCATAAAATAATGTTAAAAATGGCCTAACCGGAATTCCGGTTGTATTAACTGGACTTCTTTGTGTGTAAATAACTTCCTTTGGTCAAACTTTAAAATTTTTATTCCACAATAAGAAATGTTATTTTTCTCAAAAATCACTATCCCGCATATTTTTTATCGTTTTGGGGATCATGCGATGAAAAGAAAAAAAAATTCGTCACACAACACGTCCCAAACATCAGCCCAATTAAAATTCTACCTTCCATTCAGTGCAAAAGAGGGTGCAACCTAAAATATTTCCCGTGTGAACAAATATTTTCGAAAAAACAACTTGATTATAAATTATACAGAAAATTGTTCCTCTAGAATAATAAGGGGGGACTTGAAATTCCGTGGCATCATAAAAATGATTTATCATCTAAAAAATACTTTGTTTATGAAATTGGACAACAAATTTGTCTATAAAAACTGCAAATAAAAAAATTCCCCCCAATGATTTTTTTTATCACAAAACGTCATCCACTTTTTTATTCTAATTATAAATGATTTTTATTCGAGAGTGCTTATCCTTCAGCGAAAAGATTTATTTCGAGATGTTCTAATTTCTTTATAATATCCAACAAATGAAACATTATATGAATAAATAAATGTGTGTTGGAATTGTTTAGGGAAGGATATTTGCACTTGAGGAAGTTGGCATGTATCTGAAATAATTCTGCATGAGATAGTCGAGGAAACTTGGGGCTCTCCAAGACTTGAAATTCAGCTGTTAATTCCTGGGGGTTCCAGAGCCCGGGGGCACCCTGTCCTCTCGTTCAGAGAACATTACGAGGAATATACATAGACGGGGTTAAAGTAAAAGTGTGTGAGTTTTTGGTTGCAAGCGTAGGCGTCAATATAGGTGTGGGTGTGAGTGAACACGAAGATTCACAAATCCATTAGCTGGGGCGTACTTGTTCGTCTCCCTTCAGGCTAGCAGTGTCGGTATGACGAGTACCTATTCACTTTTCATATATCTACCTATTTCAAACTCAACTTCTACAATCGCTTGGTAACGGTTCCGAAAACAAGGAAAATTAAACCCTCTGACTCTTAGTTACCTATTTATTTTTCATGCAATTTCATCCCATACGATGAATGATTCGTAATTGTATACGTACTTCAAACATGTATATGATGCTGTATCATAAATTGCTAACTATGTATGTTTCTTTAATTTAGGCCAAGTATATATTTTGTGTTGAGGTATGCAATCATTTTTATCTCGAAACATTTACAGTTATGAGTTTGCAACGAATACTGTTTTATTGTTTACCTAGAGGTAGAAACTTTGTATAGCAATGTATGTATAAATAATAATAATTCTAAAAAATATTATGAATCTAGGGAAAATTGAGATGTAATGGTAATTATTCCTAGCGTACTGGAAATTTTTCGCAGTCAAAATACTAAAGATTTATTCGTTTTTGTATTGGGAGTGCAGATTAATTCGGTTCGTTTTTGTTATCAAAAATGCATTTATTTCAAAACAAAACGAAAGAAGAGATTAATCAATGATTGTCCATCGCTGATTACGACTTTTTTCTGTTTCTCAGGCAATTTTCAAATTCCATCTTGAAAAAACTTCTCGTGTTTTGAGACAATCCAAGTTTTGAAAATTGACCGAACTAATTTGTACTCCTAATATTATATGTTTAAGGTAGTTCGTTCACGAAAATTAGACCTCAGGCAAAAATAGATAATTTTGCTTTCAAGAATAGCAATATTATTATTGAAGGGCTAATTTGAAAGAGAAAAGATTATTTTTCATGAAAAAAATTTGAAGCACAAAAAAATTATTTTACCAATAAATTTTATTTTTGCCCAAACTCATTTTCTTATCTCTTTGAGCCAAATTTTTAAAAATAATGCGATTCTAATAAATCACGGTTCATTTTTTAAGGAAAAAGATTCTCTACAACATGACCGTTTCCTATTTTTGAAATTGAATTAATTATTATCAAATACAGCAATTAGTTTAGAAAAATTTTGTTTTGAAAAATTATTTTTTTATAATTTCAGCCATTAAAGAATTCATTTTCAAAAATTGGAAACGACCAAGTTGTAGAGAATCTTTTTCCTAAAGCAAATGAACCGTTATTTATTAGAATCGCATCATTTTTAAAAATTTGGCTCGAAGCAATAAGAAAATAAGTTTGGGCAAAAATAAAATTTATAAATAGAATTATTTTTTTATGCTTCAAATTTTTTTCCTGAAAAATAATCTTTTCTCTTTCAAATTAGCCCTTCAATAATAATATTGCTATTCTTGAAAGCAAAATTATCTATTTTTGCCTGAGGTCTAATTTTCGTGAACGAACTACCTTAAGTACTATAGTTATTTCTAAAAATGTGAAATAAGCGCACCCCTTTTTTGTAATTTTTAGATTTTAATAAATATCACTGATGAGGGCTCTGATCTGAGCCAAAACGTCTGATTAAATCGACTTAATTATTTTTGGACCCTAAACCAATTTTTTCCAACAACGTTCCATTTTATTTATTCGAAAAATTATATGAAACTTTAGTGTAAGTTATAGTAAAGTTTCATACAATCTATAGTGAATTATTATATAGTTTTGTCTAAAGTTCGGTATTTCGCTGCCGAAAATTCCCACTATTACACGTTTTTCCCTTAATTGAAACGTAGTTTAGCAAAAATTGTAAACTAGGCTTTCTCTGTGTATTACTTATTAATTGCTACTAAGAATACTCGTACTTTATAATAAAAACACTACTTTTATAATTTTGTCCGACGTTTATAAGCAAAAATTTCTATAGGATTTTCTTGAACAAAAGATTTTATAAATTTGTGCAGAGAGAAATAAAAAAAGGCTGCGAGGACTATATTTTTTAATTTCTTCTTTTCTCACTAAATGATGATTACAATTTTTTAAAGATCAAGGGAATGTGAAGTGTTTGGTTTTTAATTTGCTTTACGGTTTATAGAATATAAAATTGTTGGTTAAAAATATTTTAAGGATTTTTAACTCACGAGTTGCGTAGCAACGTTGATGATTTTTAATTGATTGATTCTTTGATGATTGTAACTTTTATTGTATATTCAAAATCGTTAAAAACCGTTCAATTCTGATATATTGAATATATATTTGGAATCTCTAAAACACGATGTACACTAAGAATTTAAGAATTAACCTCCCTGGACACAGAACGGTAAATTGCATTTTATGATCTTATTTATGATGACCATAAAAATGGCTAATTGGCTCAAGTTATTCATGATTAATTTAAATGCCACTTTGACTTACAAGATTCTGTATCTTTTTTTACATTCCGACGCCATTAAAATAATGAGGTACTCGGACTCTTGATGTACAATTTAATTCCACTTGCAGCGCTCATTTTTCTCAGCAGGCTTATCCAGAATTAAGAGGTTTTTCCAAAAAATTAAAAATTTTCTGGAAAGCGTACATTATAGGTACTAGACAGGGTGAAAAATATTTGTCTAAAATTACCAAACTATTTGGAAACGCATGATAAATTTGAAAGCGACGTAATTTTTTATAATTCTTCACATTTATAAATAAATTGAATTATTAGAAAATTTTACAATTTGGATAGGAATTTTTATTGGTAATTTAGCGTATTCTATAATAGAAATCCTAATAAATGTGAATTATTACCAAAAAAAATAAGTCATTTTAGAATTTATCATGTGTTTCCAAATATTTTGGTAATTTTAGACAAATATTTTTCACCGCGCAAAATGTCTTTCAAAGTAAAAATGAATTTTTCACTAACTGAAAAATTACTAAGGTAATTATAATTTTCCAGAATAGAAGATGACTTTAATGAAATGAAATACCACTTTTTCCAGTTATTGAATTTAGGAAGTTTCAAGAAAAAAGGTATTTCAGCTGCCCTTTCTCCTCACTTTATTCATCCCTTATAACTTTAATAAGACTTTATTAAAACTGGTTATAACATTTTCTCTTAAACGATTAAATTTCGACTTAGAACTCATTTAACAGATATGATGGATAGCTTTCAAGTTTAGGCATGGCTTACATTTTAATCAAACTTCCTCCTGTGCAAAACCGTGTGGGATAATTGAACAAAATTAAATTGAGGTGCACAAGTGAAATTGTTTCGAATATCTTCACCCACGAGAAAATTTCACGAATTATTAGGAGCTGATCGTGAAGTTAGATACAAACAATTATATTTTCAAGCCCTAGAAATGAAACTTTGAAATATTTCTTTTATTGAAAATTAAGTCTGATTAATTGTCTTTTTATTTGACTTTGTTTCATTTTATTTCACTTTACAAAGTTTCATCTTATTCTGATAAGACAGAAAAAAAGGTATGTTAAAAAATAATTTGCATGATAAAACGAGATGAAACGTGGCCTCTTGGGTTTTCTATAAATGTAGATTTGTATCTCGGAAAAGTTCTTGGGAAAATGCAATATTTCGGTCTTTGCTTATCTATTCGCAGGGTGAAAATAAACGTGAAGGAAAGAAGTTGAGTTGAGTTGAAGAAGATGTTTTCGCTTCGTCAACTGCCCCGTTTTTGGTGTTATCGAGGTAATGAATTTTCAAGTGCGGTACACCGCGTCACTTGGCTTCTCCCTCGAAACACTTGAGCGTTTCTATAATGACCCATCTACGCTCTCGATGATATATCGTGTAAGAACGAACGCTTTAGTATTCGGCCTCGTTGAAACGACAAGTACGCCAGTTGACGTTAATGCCTTCCCTAGTTAGAGAGTTTGAAAGCTCTGTTAGAACCTAAGGAGTTTCGATTTTTTGCTGACAAGCAGATTAACTTGTACGATCAGATGGAAAAGTTACATCTAACAATTTCTTAGAGTATCTCTCAGAAAACTCTTATAATTGAAAATGCCAATCCAACTTTGAAGAGAAAAAACTTCTTTTTCTTTTATAAATAAATGAAAAATTGGACAAAATTCTTGCACATGTTGGGTGATAAATAAAGTTAAATTAAAAGCAACGGGATGAATAAATTTATACTTGTTACTGTCTTGAAATAAAAATGCATTCCTTAATTCATTTTGGGCATAAATTAGCTTGAACTGGAAGTTTATCTTCTTGACCAAGCGATCTTTCACTTTGGGAATCTGGAAATTAAGCTGGTTAACATGCTAGGGAGAAAATATTGTGCATTGTGTTCTTTGCATGTATTCACGTCTGGAACGATGATTAAGTATCTTTATACACGTATAATCGATCCTGCCCACAGTCTCATATCGCACGTGCCTGCGCGTGCAAGGCTTCATTGGTATGCCTGTGCGCAAAATCTAACGACGGTTGACGAAATACTCGTCTATATGATAATGAGACGCTGTCTCGGAATTAATGCTTGCTCTTGTCACACCCGTCATTGATTACTTTGAATTTCATTCAAACCGCGAATTCCAAATCCCCGATTGTAACAAAATCCAGTTTCCCGTTCCTAGATTTCGTTTAATATCATCTGTACACGGAAAAAATTTGTCGCTTTAAATTTAACAGACTATTCGAAGAGTTGTGGACAGAAAGTAAAATCGGAGAAAGTCTTGTAAGGTTTCAATGACTTTTAGGAAATAGAAAAAAGTCGAATAACTTTTAGAAAACCAGGTCGAAGAAAAAAAGTCGCATATTTATTATTATAAAAGTATTTTAAATACTATCTGATCTTTTCTAAGAAGCAATGAAAAGTTTCATAATCTTTGGATTCATTTATCATAGATTTCAAAAGATCATCGAATAATTTGGAATGAAAGTAATTCAAACAAATAGTTTTGTAAATTATATTCTAAAGTCCATAAGATTTTATATGCCGTCTTCTAAAATTTTCTCGACAGTCGCAAAAAGCAATGCGCAGAAACGTAATTCGTAGCATCGCGCAGCAGACAATGCGGCTTGGCTTTTTGTTTTTGTAATAATTTTGGTTAGATTTTGAGATTACGTGTCGTTTGGTTTCGTTTGAATCTTGATTGAAGCGTACATTGAAGAATTAGTTTCGAGTAAGTATATGTTTACCTTGATTCGACAAATATTGTCATTTAATTAGTTAAGTATCATTTAATAAATTATTTCATAAGATGTTATTGTTAATAATTGGTTTTAGGGTCCAGAAATGATAACTCAGAAAGTTAAATACTTTCAAACGTTTCGACTCTAATCGAAGTCCTCATCAGTGATCTTTATTTCTAAAATATTAAAACATTGAATAAGATATTGCGCATATGAGCCCTATTTTGGGATAAACTTTGGTAATGTGAAAAATGTAATAAATATATATAAAATTATAAAGTATACTTAGAAAATTTACATAAAATTGTACAGAAAACATAGATAAATTACCCAAAAAATTTTTTCGTAGGAATAACAATACAATTCTAGCCCATAACTCTGAGATACATCAAATAAAGAAGTAGTATATGTTTGTGTCTAAATGTTACTGAAGATATAGATGCTATTACATATATAGTATAAAATTACAAAGGGTTATTTATGACAATTAGCTTAGAATTGTTAATACGAATTCTACACTGTTAGAAATTTCTACCGCAATTACAAAAGCCAATTATTAACAACAACATCGTATGAAATTATTATTTGAGGGTCGATGCAAGTCGTATTTTATTAATATATTATACTGTTCTATTATAGCTGTAAATATAAGTGACATGATAAAGTTAGAAGTTTATAGATTTTCTGTTTTGATAATTTTGTTTATTTTTACAAATAATATACCATTTTACCGATAGAAATGTTTAGTATGTGTATTCAAAAAAGTAATGTTTAAATAAAACAAAAAATTAAAGTTATGTATTTTCACAAGTGAAATATTAAAAGTAGAAATTATAGTTATTTTTTACATTAACAAAGTTTTAACGAGTATTGAAATATAAAAAGAATTGTTTAAATTGAAACTTTTTGAAAATGTAAGGCACTTTTAAAATTTTGTTAATTGCACATTTTCCAGAATAAAGTGTATTATGTCAAATTTGAAATTTATCTATTGTTTAGTTTTGCCTTCAAACTCTGAATGTGGTCCAAATATTTTACACAAGTTTCCACGACATGTATCGCCTATGCGGGTTAAGGCGTGCGATTAGAATTGGGTTAGGATTATATAGGTAATGTTAAAAGTGAAAAATAATTAACTATAAGTGCAGGATCATGTCACCGAAAATAATATTTTCCTTTTTACACTGTTCAACATTATCTTCAACTGTCACACTTAGACTTTCGATGCCTGGTTTAGAGAAAATAAAACCCACGGTGTTTTAAATTTTCCGCGACTGTCACTTAAACTTTCAAATTTACGTTTTACATTTTCAGCGATTATCAAGAAGACTTTATATCGTTCACTTTTAAAATTTAGAATTGAAATTGTTCTCAACTTTTGTACATATTTCAGACGATTATCATTATCTTCAATAAGGAGGTTCATAATATTTAATCGACTTTCTAACCTATCCACGAGTATTACACAAAGTCGATGACTTTTTAAGAGACAAATTTTTTCCGTGTACATACACTCTTAGAAATTTCTAGTTATTTCGTGATACACGGACTAGAGGTTTATTGAGTAACAATTTTTAAAATTAAATTACAATTTTAGAAAATTCACTTACTTTGTAATAATTTCATACGATGTTGTTGTTCATAATTGGCTTTAGGGTCCCTATCTTGGAATAAACTTTGGTAATGTGAAAAATGTAAAAAAATTTTTTTTATTAAATTGTAAAATATCGTGAGAAAATTTACATAAAATTGTACAGAAAACATCGATAAATTACCTAAAAACTTCCTCAGGAATGACAATAAAATTCTATCACATAAATCTAAGAAGATACATCCACTAACAACTAGTATATATTCGTGCCTAAAAATTACTGAGGATATAGATGCAAGTACTTATATAGTATAAAATTACAAATGATTATTTATGAGAATTATCTTAGAATTGCTAATATGAATTCTACACTGTTAGAAATTTCTACCGCAATTTCCCAGAACATGTGACTGAAGTTTTATTCAGCTACCGCTTCACAAATTTAAGACAGAATTTCAGAAAATTCTGTTACTTTTTAGTAAATTTATGAAAAGAAAAAATTTTTTATTATATAAAATTCAATTACAAAGTGTTGAATATTCTGTATATGTCCTTCTTGAAATACTGAAACTTGTAATAGGAATAATTTTACGTTTTTGTAACCGAAGTGTAATGCAGTTGCATGCAGCTCGAAATTCCGCCACACACAACCGAAACTCCGTTACAGTTACGTAATTTTATGATAAATTTATAACAGTTCTGTTACAGTTTAGTAGTTTTAAGATATTTGAAAAAAAATTTCTTAATTTTCATTTAGAAAGTGTTGAATATTCTGATACTTGTATCTGGAAATTCTGAAACTTCCAACAAGAATAATTTTACATTTTGGGTAACTAAAGTTTTATGCAGTTACATTTACACTGTAAAAAATCAATGAACAATATTTTTCACTTTTAAATCAGTTGATTTTCACTAAAGTAATCAGTGAAATTTGACTGATTTAGTGAGTGAGTGGTTTCTTGCAATTTTAAATTGCATATTCCATTGTACAGCATATTGAATGTTTCAATCAGACATGAAAGTTTACATTGCATCGTAGATTTCTCACTGAAGCAAAAATTAGAATTTTTAGAGGGGAAAAATATATGTACATTTTCTGGATTGCTAGAAACGGTAATATGGACGATAAGGAGACGGCAGGTTGGCTCTTGGAGTTTTACGATGCATGTTTCGTCTTTCTTGATCAAGATCACGTGGTAACCTTACCCCAAGTGGTTCCGTATGATCACCGGGGCGTGTCGTTCCTGTAACTCGGGAAGATACGCATCCTACAATTATTCATTGAATACATGAATACATGACCTCACCTTTGAGATACATTATGCAATGCAATAATCGTGGCACAATAGTGCTACTATTGCTTATAAACGGAGCAATAATTTTCACGATAAATGAGCCGTATAATTCAGGGATGATCACGCATACATAAAATGAAGGCTCGACTTGCCGCTCTTCTTATTCCTGGGATATTCCAGACCCTTATGGTATATCTACCTTGAAACAGGAAACAGATACTTTCAGTTTTTCATAATCATCTTATAAATATATAAATGTTTCAGATTAAATTTACTTAAATATTTGGACTTAACGATTTTTTTCTTTGTTACAGGTAAGTTCCCGAGAAGTTTACATGTATCTTTACATATAATGGGATGCTTTGTATGAGTGTAAGTAACTCAAATTATTTCTTTAAGGTTGATGTACTTACAGTTCTGAACGTTCATTGAACGATGGAAAATATTGTTTTTGAAAACTAAATGATTATAGTTCTTGCCCTAGTAAATTAAAAAGTAGCAAATATTTCATGACAGATTGTATGTTTAAAGGGTCCTGAATATAAAAATAATAATTCTTTTTGTTTCGAAAAAAAATTTTTGTTATCGTTCAATGAACGTTCAGAACTGTAAGTACATTTAAGGTTGGTAGACCGTGGCTAGGAAGCCCTTGCAAAACTCAATTAATTACCACTTTAAAAAATCTTAGTGCTGTTATCCAATACATAATATTAGAGAAAAATGTTCGCTTTACCAGGAAAAAATTTACAAACATATAAAATGTCTTTTTTAGTAATAATTACTGTAGGTCGAAGTTCAATGCAGTTTTTTCCAAGTTAACTCTTGAAAAATAACCGAATTTTAAGTAATGATAGCTTATTTTCTTCTTTTTACAATTCAAAAAGACTTCATCGTCTTAACTTTTAAAATTAATTTCTGATTTTCAAACTGCTAATTAGAAATTTTGAAAAATAAAACAAATTTTATAAATAAATAGCTGTAGTTCGAAAATGAGACATTTATTTGAAAAGTTAAGACGGTGAAGTCTTTTCAAATTGTGGAAAGAAGAAAATAAAGTATTTGTCCTTGAAATTTGATCATTTTTAATGAGTAAACTTGGAAAAAACTGCATTATACTTTGACCTGCAGTAATTTTTATTAAAAAATACATTTTTTATATTTTTAAATTTTTTCCTAGTAAATTGAACGTTTTTCTATAATATTATGTATTGAATAACAACACTAACATTTTTTTAAATTGTAATCAATTAACTTTTTCAAGGTCTTCCTATTTAAATGTTGAAAAGTTATCTATCAAATTTAGAAATAATGTAAGTTTTTGAATTTGTTTATTCACTAATCAACAAATTTAAATAATTTTTTGAATAGAATTAAAAATATAATTCAATTATATCTATATTAAAGTTTTATGGTATATTAAAATATATGAAGTGTAATAAATTTGAATACTGATATAAATGAGTAATCTTCGCGAGTTATATCAATCACATTTCTTTTCTAGTAAAAATGCAAAAAACTAATGTTTACTTAATTCTTAAGATTGTAAATTACACTAAGAAAAATGATCGAAACCCCTAAGAATGAAAGCTAGAAAGTTTGAATCAACAAACTTAAATAATTCTCACAAATAAATTAAAAATATAATTTAATTATATTTATATTAAACTTTTATAGTTTATCATTAAAACATTAAATTGCAAATTTAAAAAATTTATAAAATAAATAAAACTTATTTATAAAAATTAAAAGTTAATGAACTTTGATATAGTAAATATTTGGAAAATATTTCATAGAAATAAAAATTTCCTATTAACATTAACAATAAAATTAAATTCTAATTGGTAAATATTGATTAAATTTTTTAATATCTTTGCTTTCGAGATCGTTGAATGGTTTTAAAGTCCCTTTTCGGATGGACATCAAACAACCTGAATATTTAACTCAAAAATATAAATGTTGAAAGTTCCAGAAGATGTTGTAAAATCGATTAAAAGCGTTCATCTGTGTGGGCACCTTACAAGAATTATTGTGTACACAAAGAACCGCCGACATACGTGCATATTATGAGGGATGATCGGCTGAGAATTAAATCTATGGGCACGCCGTCTGCCCATTATTATCAGGATCCCTTATGCTTAATCCCATAGCAGGCGTATGTCGTGGACCCCATATCGGAATCCCTTTGATTGGTAGGGACCCTTCAAGTCCCCTAGTACGACTGGAATGGGGGTCTCGAAGATGTAGGTGGCGGAAAATGGTTACAAAACAGACCTAGGGCATCCGCGATCGAAGTCGCGGGGTACCGGCCAAACAGTTTGCAAGGGTGTGAAAATATTCTAGGGGTCGTTTTGGTCCCTCGCCGAACCCATGGGGAGTCGCCGACGTCGTCAGGAGATTAAGTACGACTGAGTACCACGTGCATTTCGTTCGATGTGTCATACTGCGGTGCCAATTTAATACGCTCGAACGTCTGTCACATATGTTTCGGTATGCATCTATATACATATGTATCCAGGCATCGAGACAGGTTTACTTCTGTGCTCGCATCAATTGTATTTGTAATGAGAGAGGGTGCTTCTTAATTCGTTTTGACGTGGAAAAAAGGAGAAAAATGGCTTCTGGGAAAAATATATTATATTTTCTTACAAAAGGTATCCTATTCAGAACATGTAGAGTATATTTAAATTCATCTTTATGTCCAAACAATAATCTACATCCAAAATTGCAAGAATTCACAACTGTTCAAACCCACAAAATACAAAAACGGACCAAATTTGGACCAAAAATATTTGGTCTTTTTTTTTTATTTTGAGGGTTTGAACAGTTGTGAATTCTTGAAATTTTGGATTACATAAACGTAAAATAATGCACTGCAATAGATATATCAAGCACTGGAAACTATAATATAAATTTGGTCAAACTTTACTGCACTTTTAATAGGTTTATTTTACATTTACATAAAAGATTCATTTACAAATAATGATTTGTTACAAAGATATATTGATAAACGTTAGTTATACTGACTTGTAGCTTGAAAATGGATTATGTGTGCACTGATAAGAAACTGCTATTGAATCAATAGCATTTCTTTCCAAAAACATGTATATCACGGATTCAAATCAATATGCTATAGAATTAGTAACATATTTATTGGTTCTTGTAGTTTATTTTTATGAATTCATAGTATACATGCTTTTGGAAAGAAATGCTTTTGATTCAATAGCATTTTTTTCTCAATGTGCTAATAATGTTCTAACATTATTTTCGATTATCAAACATAAAGTACTGAATATAATCCAGATAGAAACCCGTATTAAACTTATGGTAGCTCGTGTAATATTATTTTCTTCGTATACGAATATCAATGCTACTCTTAATAATAAATACCAGATTTATCTCTCCGTAAATGCACTTGCACAGGAAAATATTGTAAAATTACAAATATTTTTGATAGTGGAGTTGTAAAATCGCAATGAGAAAATCAGTATTTTATGGATATTACTCGTAAATTATAGATAAAATTTAACGTCACAGATTATGATTTAAAAAATAATAAAAATCCTGTAGATGGTAATGCAGTTGATAATATGCACATGGCAAGTCAGATGATCGTCTCTACCGTCTGTTATTGGTAATTCTACCATTTTCTATTTATTATGGCAGGGCAATTACATTTGCATAAGAACGACTATTGCCTTCAATATAGATAATCTGAAGATAATCCCTAAAACCTTCCATAAATAATAGCAATAAATAGAATGATACGACTATAAACAAAATATCAACTAGAATTTGAACCTCTAGTTTAATTACAGTTGTCAAATGTTACAAATGCTACTTGATTTGTTCCCGAAATGAAATTTGACTAGTAACATCATTAGTGAAATAAGCCTCAATCAATTCCAGAACGATGCACCGATCGCGATTATCGAAGCTGCATACATCATGCACTGAAAAAATGCAATTATTTAAACTGAGAGCTTATTTGTGACACAAATTTCGTTTCGCGGTCCAACGCGCGTGCATTTTCCCAAAAAGGCAATCACGAAATGACTGACTGGTGGGGTGCCCACTGCTTATTTCGTAATTCAAGGGGTGACTTTAATGTTTTTAATCTAATTCCCCTTGCACAAGTTCTATAAAACTCTTCCCCCGGGATCAGCAACCTTTCTAGGGATTTCTGCATCCAGGGAATTCGAAAGAATATCGTATGCGATTCGTTTCGTTAACGATCATTCACGATTTCCAGTTATTCAATTTAAAAATTGCATTTTTTTAGAATTCAAAACATTTGATACTCTGAATAATTAACATTTAAATTAGTGAATTTCTAACAAAATAAAGATGACGCATTGAAAAAAGGTATGAATTAATATTGTAACTTCTAGCAAACGATTTTTGCTTAAATTTAGCGGCCCAGTATAAAAGCGCATAAGTATTTGCTTTTAATGGTCTAGATTTTATTACATCTTAAAGTTAAGGTGATCCGCCACCTTTAATATTTTTATTTTCTGAGTTTAGATCTTACATATAATTTTTTTATGTTTACTAAGTACCTTTATTTAGAAAGGTTCTGGTTTTTTTTTTGAAATTCCAGCACCTTTATGTTTTTTTAAACTGAACATTTTGGTCTTTTTTGGGCATTCTTTGACTTCGAATAACTTTTTTGTTTCTTAACCAATTGTCATGATTATTTTTTTATTTTGTTCCTTATAATATATAGCAAATTTTTCCGATACAGATAATAAGGTAAGATGATTGATGAAAAGTTACAAATAAAATAAAATAAAATAAAAATATTCCAAAATATTTTCAAAAAAATATTTGTAGTTATTTTTTTAGCTAGAGTACTTTCCATACCAAAAAGTATTGATTATATAACAAGGAATAAGTGGTCAAAATTTCAAAAGCCTGTGGTTAATACTTTAGATTTTATTCAAACATATGTTGCAACAAACACGGAAAATCACAATTTGCGGAAAACGGATTCTGAAGTAAAGTCTTATAGTGAAGCCTTAATACTCACTATTGTGTTATATATACTATTTTCCATATAATTTAGAAATATTACTAAATAAACAAACTATTTTGTGTAAGGAGCTAATTTTTGCTAAAAACGTGTTATTTGTAAATCGTAGTAACTTTTATTTATTTTTCCAAGACAAAAAATCAGATTGCCCTGAAAATTTACATGCATACTCAAAAATGTATATAGAGATTAAAAAAATAACATTTTTGGAAAATTTCAAAAAATATACCAATTAAAGGTAGCAAATCCCCTTAAATTCAGCGGCCCAGCATAAAAGCGCATAAGTCTTTCCTTTTCTAAGGGTCTAAGGGTGGGAGGGGGTCAACCTATTTGTTACTCCAACATGGGGGGGGGGGTCAAGCGCTGTGTTACGTAACGCAGAAATTTGAAAAAAGGTATTAACTGTTATAACCTTAACCTTTTTTTAATAACACAAAAAATGTCATTAAAATTTCAGTTGATCGTCAAAAGCCACAGAATGTTCTGCAAAATTGCTCTAGTATTCTCAAACATTAGTAAATAATACTTGGAAAAACTGGTAAATCTAATCAAACTTCGAAAACTCAAGGAAATTTTCATGGATTCCGATTAAGTTTATGTAATCATGAAAAATTGCATTATTTAGATAAATAACAAGTAATAATTAATTGCAATTCTTTCGATAAACAACAATTGACACTGGAACGCTGTCTAAACAAAAATGTGCGCTACGTAATGCTCGGTGGGGGGGGGGGGGTCAGCCTATTTGTTACGCCGCGTTACAAGGGCGGTGGGGGTATCCGAAATTTCGAAAAACTGCTTTACGTAATACTTGAACGTTCCCTTAGACACAATATACTCGATTGCAACCATGTCAATTTTGTTTTGCACGAATTCCCCTCTATCTGAAATTACTATCCTGAAGTTGCAAATGCGTATTAACTCAATCGATGAGCTGATGAGGTATAAGAACAGATGGACATAGGTAGAGTTGAGTACATGTGGCTCAGAATGAGGGAATCCCAAGTGACCAAGTTACAAGTCCACCTACCCACTTGCAATGGACTACCCTATTAACAGGGAAGGCCAGCAGTTCACCTTTGAAATCACTTAAACCGATTAAATCGGAAACAGTATAGTAGTAAATCGGGTATATGAGAGGACCTATCAAACTGATTTATCAAGTTACAGCAAATTCCACCTAGTCTATATAATTTAGCATGAAGCAATCTATTTCATTTTTTGAACGATAAAATTGAAACTTTTCTCCTTTTATAATCCTGCAAGAGGAATAGCGTAACAATTGAGGGATTCCGTGAATCAAATTTCCTTATTTTTCGTTTCCATCTAGGAATAGTATATTATACAACTAGGGAGCATCAATATTATCAAACTTTCCTGTTAATTATTCCGGAAATTCGGACTTGAGCCAAAAATTGCTCTAAATATAAAAATTCATGTTATGTTTAAGTGCTTACAAGTAAGGTGCTTAATTTTCAAAATACTTATGTATTATAAATAATTAATTTCAAAGAATTTGAAATTTTTATGTGGAAAAAGAGACGCTTGAAAAATTATAAATAATCTAAAATTAAATATGAATTGAGAATAATGTACTTTATTATTTAAAGCATTTGAAAATCTTTCTGTGGAAAAAAAGACGCTTCCGACTGCGCTGGGATTCGAGCCCAGGTCTTTCGATGGCCGGTCGAATTTATTATTTACAACCCGAATTTACTGCAAAAATAAGTTTATAATTGCTTATAACTGAATTACGTGAATTGTTCTGTATAATCGTCTAATTGCAAAAACAGTAAGGACATCTGCCAATTACTATTGCCAGCAAGCTTTCAACAATTCGTGAATTTCAACTTCTCAACTTTGAAGATACTTGACAAAGTTTCTCAAAACTGCATCAAGTGTCGATGCGTTTTGTCCATGTGACTATGGACGTTTCGAAGGAAGTCTCGAGATGAGTAAAGTCTGGGGTCTAAGGGGCGAAAGATGAAAGCTAGAGAAGTGGAAATCGCGAATTCAACGAGGCAACGAACGAAACCTTACGAGGGCAGCTTGGAACTCGACAAGTGTGAGTGTGAGTGAGGCAGAGAAGGGGAATTAGGAGTAGCGGGTGAGAGAGTAAATCGAGTTGTGGATTCAAAAAGAAGGAGAACTGCCGAGTTTCGAATACTCTCGCTGTATGACTGGAGCTCTACCATAGTTGTTGATTGTTTTCAGTGTAATTATAACTTTAATCGAAGCATCCAGAATATAATTATTAATTACCAACCAGACGAGACGTCGAAGGCTCTTCAGGTCGGGAATCTAAGTAAACTATAATGCGTAAATCCTCAAAGCTATATTATAACTCATGTTTGCTGGGAGGGATTCAATGTTTCGCTCTTCAGTTGTAATACTAAAATTTCACCGTATGACTAGATAGTGATATAATTAATCGGGTACGCCCTCGTATTTATTCTATTATCAAATGATTAGTGTGGATTTATCTACTATTATTACATTTTTACGTTAAATTGTATATAAAATAGTATACATGTTAAAAAAATGATGACGCATGAAGAATCATTCAAGAAAATGAGTGATTTTGGCACCAGAAATTCGAATAAAATCAATTTTGGAGAAATGTTGATTTTTAATTCTTGAGTTCTAAAAAATAATGGGTTTGCGTATTTCTGAGTCACAATGTTGCATAATTGGTAGTTTACAATTTTTGTACCCTTTAACAATTGAGGTTGAAGACCTTTAAATCCAAAAATAAATAAAGCTCAAAACCATGAAAGCATCAAATTTTGATCAAATTTGTTGATGTTGTCATTTGTCCATATTGCCAATTTGTAGAATCTTTAAGATGTTGCTACGCAATTTTTTTCAAGTTTTTCTAATTAGTTTTTTCCTAAAGTTGTGCTGTATATCAAAGGTATGTCAATGCCAAGAAATTCTGTGCTTTTAAGACGGCTGAATCGATCCTCGCATACGTTAGTTTTTACGTTTTTATGAAAGCATCCCCTATCGAATATATACCAAAATGTTAATTTTCTAAACTTTACTTTATACCAAAGAAATTCTAATTTACAATTTTTTTTTTTGAAAAAATTAAAACAATTTTAAAACCTACTTATTCAAGTAAAAATTGTCAGTTTATTAAAATAAACCTACCTATTTTAACAAAAATTGGCAGTTTATTAAAAAAACAATTTTTTTCGAAACACATATTTTATTCTTAAATACTATTATTTACATTTCGCTTAAACCCGACAAATATTTATTAAGGTATTTTATATTTAAAATAATCAATTTCATTCGTCCATACTCATAATTGGTAAAATCTGCAGCATGACACTACGCATTTATCTTCATTTTTTTCCATTCATTGTGAAAAAATTTGCCAAATTCTTTTTATTTTTTGTATTAAAGCATTTTATTCTGAAGCAACTTCAAATATTTTATCGACTCCTGTGAAAAAAACGAAAATTACAAAATTCCGCATCAGAGAAACCCTAAGTTAGCAAAAATTGTTTCATGTATTTTTTAGGTTCGAAATAAATCACTAATGAGGGCTCCAATCAGAGCCGAAACGTCTGATTACATAAAACGTTAAGTTTTTGATCAACCTTGGACCCTAAAGCCAACTATTAACATATATCTTCAAATTCTAATATTATACCTGGAAAAATCTAGAATTAGCATGAAATTTCGGTTGATGATTCAAATAAAGATCCTGATAAAGTATGCAACCATGACATATTAATTTTGATATAAGTTATGTGGCAGGCATATAATTTTTACATGGATATTTGTCTATATTGAAGATGATACATAGCACCTGAGATGCAATTGGAGATGTTTTATCGATGAGACACCATAAAATTGAATAGTTTCAATGCTCGGGCCAGGGCATATATTATGAGACCTGTATATCATTTTAGAAGCTTATGTGCAAGATGCACGTGTCGGGAATGGAGGGGAGTTGCGTGTTTGGCATAAGAGCATCGATCACACCGAGTACAATATTGGCACGATAATCGGAAGGGATTCGGTACGGTTACGTTACACGGTCCAAGGGACAACAGTTTGTGTATGTATCTACATATATTGTCGGTGTATTGACCGCCCTAAACGCCCTCCGTGCACCCAGGGCATACATACATACACCATATAACATAACTTAGACTATATGTATACTATAATATATAGCGTTTAGTATCTATACGTGTAGTATACCACACTTGTACGGCTGCATACAGAATCACGTTTCTCTCAAGAGTCCATCTACAATTTAATCCGGGTTCTGTGGTCGTTCAAATTCACCTTTCAGTTCACGAAAATTCGGTCGAATTCAAATCCAACTAAAACCTTAAGTCGCTCACTCGACCTCCATATGCAGGACGTTAGTTTATCAAGAGCCTCCTTTGAATTTCAACGATTTCGGAATCTTGAAAACAACTGGAGAAAAGGAACCCGAGTCGAAATCAAGAACGTTATTTAAACAGATTTTAGTTGGAAAGTATCCGACCTGAACAGATTTAAATTCGATTGATTGAGACAGACTTTGGGCGAAGAAACTAGTTCTTATTCGAGAATTCTCTCTTTCACCGCCTTGATCCACTTAACTTTTAGTTGTTGTTTGAGCGGTTTTAAGAGGAGGCAGTAAAATGTTTCATCTAAGATTTGTTATGAATTAATGAGTAATTTCATTCTCTTGTAAAAAATGAATAAATAATATTTATACACCTTATTAAATTGCATGTCAACTTGTCTTATTCCAATATAAACCCTGAAATAATTTTCATATCATATGATCTCATGATTATGAAGTAAAATCATTATTTCCTTTCTATTGATTTTATTGTAATAAATATGAAAATCATTAGATGAACTATTAAATCCGATCTTGATCCGACTAGAATTGCAATCGGGAATTTTTTCCTTTAAAACCGTCCTAATTCTGCCCAAAAATTATGAACCCATATCATCAACGCTTCAATCAGTTCAAATCCGACTCACAATTATTACATCTCCAGCTAAAAGGAAGTTCAAACTCGGGAAGGTTGTGATTGTATACAAATCTGGTAGATAATTATCTACAAGACTTTTAGTGGAATTAATATATATAGTAAATGCATGTCGCGCTGAATTATTTATTCGCATAAGGTACTTAATTCTGTTATGCAATTACCAATTTGTTGAATAATGTTGAATAGACTTGCGCGAATTGCATAATTTCTTGCAATAGCAGAAGTTGTAAATTTTGTAATTTAATTAAAATCCTCGGGAAGCGATTATATAGGTTGTGGCGGTTAATGAGTCGCTGAACGGAAATGGGACCTAAATCGGAGGAGAAATAAACGTTGAGTGTACTAAACGTGGCATCATATTGGAGAATGATACAGCGAAGAAGGCAAATTTACGAGCGCTGCGAGTTTGATTTATGAGACGAGACGCAAGTCGATCTACGACCGATCTGTGAATACATAGGTGCATTCGAACAAACACGCGATGCGAGGTTAATCGTTATTCCTATCGGACGTATCGAGAGGAGAATTAATAGCCAATCAGCGAGGATGCCGTTTGAATATTAAGTAGAAGGGTTGCCTGATTCTGACCCTAACTGCCAAATGCTTATACATTCGAATCGCGCTATTACGATCCTCTCGAGACTAAACAATCATTGCACTTTGTATGCAACTAACTACCTGTGTACACAGAAATCAAACTCTCTAATCTGCTCACTCATCTGATCTTAAAGATAAATTCTTTTCTTTCAAATACACGGAGAAACTCTTTATGATAAAGTTCATTAGAACTGGTATTATATTTTAGTATGTTACGCTTCTAATTTAGGGAAATTCGTACTCTATTCGAAATATTGGTATTGCCACTATCAGAATGCAAATTTTGTACTCCTTTCCCAATAAGAGAAATCTAATATAATATAAATTAGCATAAAACGTATTATTAAGTGGTAGAGGCCACATTAAAATTTTTGAGCCATTCTGTAACCAGGATCATGTTTTGAATCCCAAAGATTGACACTGTTAATTTTATTTACCTACAGCGTGAATAATATTATTTGTAATAGACTATGTTAAAAATCACGCACGCGCACAAACTTCTATAAGTTCTTCATTATGAGAATCTGCATTCGTAGGCTTTCTACAAACGTTATTTATATGAGACACAGACGTATGTAACAACATCAACGCAAACGCACTCAACAGTTAATACATGCACACTATTCTTATACCTAACTTAACATAACCAAACATAAATATTCGCATTAATCGCAAATACAATATGGGATACTAAAGTACAAATCTCCTTATAAAGGGTTTTCCAATAGGGACATAACAATTTTATCTATGAATAAAACACAGAAATATTTGAGATATTAAGTTCAAATTTATTGTGGGTGTAGTGCAAGCATTTGATTTTATGAATGAAATTCGATATCGGTCATATGACTACCACGAGCCCGTTTACAGCGGTCGATTCTTTGGACCCAATTTTCCACCACTCTGACACACATTTCGACGGGAACGTTGGCAATTTCGCGTTGGATGTTGTCTTTGAGGTCGTATAAAGTTGCTGGCTTGTTGGCATAGACCAGTGACTTGATATGGCCCCATAAAAAGAAATCCAATGGCGTTAGATCGCATGAACGAGGCGGCCATTCAACCGGACCATTTCTCGAGATAACACGTTCACCGAATTTGCCTGTCAATAAATCGATTGTGACGCGTGCTGTGTGGCTAGTGGCACCGTCTTGTTGAAACCACATATCGTTGATGTCAAGTTCATCCAATTCTGGCCACAAATAATCTTCCAACATAGCACGATAGCGCTCTCCATTGTCGGTAACATGATGGTCGTTTTCATCCACGAAAAAATACGGCCCAATCACACCTCCGGCATGAAAACCGCACCAAACAGTCACTTTTTGCGGATCCAACGGTGTTTCAAGAAGCACATTTGGGTTTGTTGCTGACCAATAACGCATATTTTGCTTATTAACACAGTCATTGAGCCAGAAATGAGCTTCATCGCTGGAGATGATTTTTCGATGAAATTCTTCATTTTCTTCAAGCTTTGCCAGAGCCCAACTGGAGAAGTTTCGGCGTTTAAAATGTTCAAGTGGCTTTAGTTCTTGAGTCAATTTAATCTTGAAAGCATGTAGGCCAAGATCTTTTCGCATAATACGCCATAGTGTCGTTTGAGCAATGCTCAATTCTTTAGAACGACGTGGAATCGACTGATTTGGCTCATTTTGAATCGATGCACTTACGGCTGCGATTATTTCTTCGCTTCGAGCAATAAGACGTCTTTTTGGCACTGGAACGTACAATAGTGTAAATTTGGTCTCAAATTTATCCACTATAGCACGCACAGCCTGTCGGGTGGGACGATTATTATGGCCGAAAATTGGAGTGAGCGCTCTTAAAGTTGCGACCACCGACTCAGAATTTCGGTAGTAATTTTTAATAATTTCCAAACGTTGCTGGTTCGTGAACTTTACCATGATGAAAATGTTGACTTTAACTAAGGTTTTGACATTGACAGTTCATTAAAAAAGTTTAAGGGTGCGTTCATATAAAGATACGTAATTATTATGTCCTTATTGGAAAACCCTTTATATCAATGTTATATTACTAAATGGACTTATAAGACAGAAATGCGCCTTCTCTCTACCGAAAAAAATTTCAACCTTTAAAACTGCTAAATTTCAAAGATTAGCCCAAATAAGTTCGGCTACTATCGAAAACACTCGGAAGTTTTAACATTGTCAATGTTAATCTTCGATATTCACGTTTTTAATTCATATTATTCTAAATAAGAGAAAGCCACAGTTTTTACTCTTCTCTTACGTATCCATATTGACCATGTTAAATTATTGTAAACTTGTCATTTTATGTTACTTCAACTGTTCATAAATAGAATTATTTTTTCTATCATTTCTTAAAAGCCACTTACAATATTTCTTGGTCTCAAATTCTTGAGCTTAAATACGAATTTATTACATTGTTCATTCTAATTCTTACTCTCTAAATCCAAAATAGTAGAAAACCACTTTTTTGCGAAGTATGACACTCTGGTCTAGTGGATAATCACTAAAACAAATAGTGATTAACACTGCGGAGCATATACGAAAGCTTCGTGACGAACAGACAAAACACGATCAAACAAAACTTCAGTGCAGACAAATTCTTAAAATCACTAGTTTATAAGTGGAGTCTACTATTAAGTGGTTCATCACGTCACTAGATAAAATAGCGGCTATTCTACTATTTGGGATTTAGAGAGTGCTCTTCTAGAGTATTAATAGTAAATATGGAAATGCTTAATTATATTAATGTAATGTGAAAAATTAACACTGTACTACATATTTCCCTAAAGTAGAACAGTAAAATGCTTAACTTTTCTACTGATTATAATAAATGTTGATATACGAAGTTTCTCCGTGTATTTTTGCTCTGCCGATATTTTTTGCGTTCTTTTTAGAGCTTTTAAGGTTCCATAGAGTTTTTGGTTAAACACAGAAGTATTCCCAGTTAACTTGATTCGATGTTTAATCGTAGCGAGTGCTTTGATCGTGAATAGGGAATGAGAATTAAAAAATACAGTGATACTGTACGCCCCACGGGAACGAGTGGTTTTAAAAGGATACTTTGTCAGCTAGTACCGATTTAAACGTTTATCCGGGCAGACTAGCGTGGTATTCCCCAACTTTGTACCTGTGAAATATACCAAGAGATACGTGCAGCAGATAGACGCCTGGGGAGTATACACATTCTAGAATTTCTAGATGCTGGTAACGTAACCTACACTACGAATATTCAGAGTGTACATGTGCATATATAGTATCGTATGCTTGCAGTGGAATATTCCGCTGATGTCAATTACTATGTATTTTCGCATAAAGAGACATTCTGCACAAGTGGTATCGGCGCGTCGATACACCGCAGGGTCGTGCCAAATTATTCAGAAATTATTGGCCTGGAAGCTCGCGCAAAAGCGATGGAACACTGTCTACTGGCTGGTTATACATATACACGTGTGCAGTACAGATATGGGCCCCATGCGACCTAAGCTTGCTTACCGAATTAAGTCAACAAAGCTCCGAGTAACAAACCAGCAGATTGCAGGCGCACTCCCTGCCTTTATTAAAAATTCATCAATTATCATATTCCCCGCATAACATCTTTTGAAATCTATCAACGCTACATATATCTACTGCACATCTTCTCTTTTTTCATGGAACATCTGTAACTACTAGGAAAATGTGAATAAAAATATGGATTTTTTTGGGAATGTTATTTTTGTAAAATACGTTTTTTAAGTGATTAAGATTTAAGATATTGGTTCCGAGGGTCTTCATGGTATCTCTAGGTACTTCCAGGTATTTCGAGAATGTTCAGAATATTTCAATGTACTTTAGGATATTTTGAGACACTTCATGGAATTTTAATGTACTTTAGGATGCTTCAATAAATTTCAGTAACTTCAGGATATTTTACATATTTCAAGATATTTCACCTACTTTAGAATGTTCTAAGGTACTTTAGGATATACTAGGATGTTTCATATTGACGTGATATGTCTATAAGAGGTCGCCACTACTAACAAACGGCTATCATTGTTGACAAGTTTCATCCTTCAATCCTCTTCTGTCAAAATTTGAGCCAAATCAATTCATTATTTTTGCAAAGATAGAAAAAAGTGAATTTCGAGTGTTGATTAAACACTACTTTTTGCGTGGAAAAACCTTATCAGAAACCAAGACCAAGCCAAGACCGTCGTATGTTATGGATCAGAAGTAGTCCACCGAATTTTGTTGTAGTTGTACGAGCACTAAAACTATACCAAGTTCAAGTTGTTCAAGTGAGATCACTACACCAGAAATGATTAATAAAATCCATGATAATGTTTTGAATGACACGAAGGTAAAGTGATCGCATCCATCTCAATTGAGCGTGTGCTCAATATTTTGCATACACAATTGTGCATGAGAAAGCTCTGTGCAGATGGGTGTCGTGATTGCTCACAATCGACACCAAAAACACATTCGTGTGACCACTTCGAAGAAAAATTTGGCATATTTTAACCGCAATCCGAAAGTGTTTTTGCGTCGATTTGTGACGATGGATAAAACCTGGATCCACCACTATTCTCTGGAATCACGTTAAGGGGAAAAACAGTGGTTTAAACCTGGTGAAAGTGCAACAAAGCGCTCAAAAACACAACAATCGGCTGGGAAAATTATGGCTAGTGTTTTTTGGGATTCACATGGAGTAATCTTCATCGATTACCTTGAGAAAGGAAGGACGATTACTGTAGCATATTGAGCTGCATTATTGGATCGATTGGTTGACGAAATCACGAAGAAAAGGCCACATTTGAAAAAGAAAAAAATTCTTTTTCATGGTGACAATGCACCATCTCACACATCAAACATTGCGCAGGCAAATAAGCATAAATTGGGTTTCGAATCGCTTCCATATCCACCGTATTCTCCAGACCTCGCCCCCAGCGACTATTATCTGTTCCAAAACCTCAAGAGATGACTGTGTGGTAGGCGTTTTGAGTCGAACGAAGAAGTTGAATGGGAAACAGAAGGGTATTTTCGAAGCGTTGACAAATCGTATTATTTGGAAGACATAAAAATGTTGGAAGATCGTTGTACTCGTTGTATCGAGCTAAAGGAAGAGTATATTGAGAAATAAAACCGATTTTTGCCAAAAAATAAATTCCTGTTCATTTTATCACGTTAATATCAATCACTCTAGTACTTTAAAGTATTTCAATGTATTTCAGTGACTAGAATATTTCACATCATGGAGAAAAATGGAGATCAAAACGGGTTTTATTACCTGAAAGTATATTAAAAAGAATCCACACTTTCTTTTTTCCATCTGAGTCTTGGACAAACAAAACAGAATGTGACGCAGATTAGCAATGATTACTGAATTCCAGTGATTACTGCCACGTGACATCAGACTCCCTTCTGTTTGTTCAGGAATCAGATGGAAAGAAGCGAATGCGCATTTTTTACTATAAAACAAAACAAACTATTTATTATTCATCCAAATTTATTTTATCACCTTCAAATTAGGCCCCTCCAGAAACAATACACTTATGCCAACGAATAATCCAATCATCAAAACATTTTTTAAACGCATTTTCCGGAATCGACTTCAGTTCTCGCCGCGAATTCTCTTTTATGTCTTCTATCGACTGAAAACGGATGCCTCGAAGTGATAATTTGAGTTTTGAAAGCAAAAAAAAGTCGGCCGGAGCCATATCGGGTGAATACGATGGTTGTTCGATGATATTCGTTGAGTTTTGGCCAGAAATTCGTTCACAATGATAGCCTTGTGAGATGGTGCGTTATCGTGGTGCAACATCCATGAATTTTCTTTCCACAAATCTGCCCTTTTTCGACGAAGTTACTCTCTCAAACGCTTCATAACGCTCAAATAATTTTTTCCATTTGCAATGCAAAATTTGAGACAAATTCTTTGTTCGATATTCTTATCCATTGGAAAAATCGCGAAACACACTTGAGATAAACTGACAACATCGAGCACTGTGAACAAACTAAATGACAGATCAGACAGATCGCGCTCGAACTCCACGTCAGTGTAGAGGAAAGTAGTGCCAACTTAGCGTCAAAAAGGTTTTTGACATTCTCTTTAAGCGGGCTTTTTGAATGATCAATTCCGGTACTTTTTTGACAGAATGTATACTACAGAATGTTTCGAGGTGCTTTAGGATATTTTAATGTACTTCAAAATATTCCAAGGTATTTCAAAATACTTTAATATATTTCACATACTTCAAGATACTTTACATACTACAGAATATTTTAAAATACGCTGGGATACTTACAAATATACTCCAAGGTATTTCAAAATACTTCATGTCGGATTAATTTTCTAACAACTTTAAATTGTAGATCCTTTAATTTATAAGATAATGTATTTAATCGCGAAAAGACTGAGATCATTTTCAAGTTAGAGTTAAAATAAATTAAGACCTCAAAACTTAGACTTGAACATTAGAAATACTTTGAAATAAGAAAAAAAGACTTTAACTTACTGAAGTTGGAAAGATTTTTTGAGCGGTTTAAAAATTTAAATGTAATATAATGGGACGTTGATGGATCGCAGTTGACTAAATAGAATGCTTGCTAATGCTGAGGGTGAATTAACTATAGTTCGTGTTTACATTTCAGATTTAGACCCCCGCCAGTCTCATTTTGTAGAGGTAGAAATCACTTGCTGCGAGAAATCGTTCGTAAAAAGTAATATATCTACAGGGATCTATATGAACGCTGAAATTAAATTGGTAACTAGAGATTCATGAACATTCCAATACCTGGAAAAGAAGTGACGTAACACTTGGCTGGGTGACTGTGTACAAGCTACGAACGTAATTTTCCATTTGCTTTGGCTCTGTGAGGAGCAAATCTGCACACGAAGCACGTTCTACCAGCAATTCGTAGCACTCACTCTGTTCTGTACTCGCACTGTAAACGCGGTAGCGACTCGCGAATTCGACACCACCTTTAGGTCTACCCAGATTTCCGGGTACAAATCTAATGCCAACTACGCCATGAATAAAATGCGACGTATTTCTCACAACTTCTGCTATAGGCCGCTTTCTACTCACTTTATTCAGAGTTTCATTCAAATTTTCCCTCTTACATACAAATTTTCACCAAGCAAGATTTCAAATAGTTTCATTATATAGTCAAATTGAACTGATGGATTTTTCAAAAATGTTTAAAATAAATGTCTCCATAAGTCACAGAAAACTGCTTAAATTTAATTTTTATGTGTTTTTAAAATACGAACACCTATCATGCTATATGCAAGATTCCGGGAAAATTGAGATTTTTAGGTGCCAAATCCAATTTGTCAATAGCACTAGATATAAAATAAATAGAAGCATAAGTCGCCTTTCTGGTGTTGTAGTGATATTTAATATAACATGTTTGTCGACGTTTTGACTAAGAACTTGGTCATTATCAAGACTACAAGAAATGAAAATAAATTACAAAGAGTACATTGCCCGTGCAGAAATTTTGGTGAGGCGCCGATCGGGCCCCGATAGGGTAATCTGTCTAGCGCCAGACCAGTAATGAAACGCCCTACCCGATCTGGATCAGATCTGGGCCTGTAAAATGGGGGCCCAATCTGGCCCCTTCTAATTTTGTATTTCTTCAAATAGTAAAATTTAAAAGGTTTTGGTTTATTAACAATAAATAATTGTTTCAAAAAAAATTGTTTCATAAATTCAGATTAGTGATGCAACAGTATAATCAAAAGTATACAAACAGTATAATCTTCAAGTCCATCTTCGTAGTCTGTAGAACTATTCGATTCTTCTGAATCTGAAATAAATTACATTAATAATCACTTTCTTTCTAAACAATTCACTTTGGAAAATTGAATATAATATAAAAAATAATGAAACACAATAACGTTCTACACTTAAAATTATAATTTTCTTTTCTTTTCAAATTACAGTTAATAAAAAATATGCCAAGTAATAATGTAGTTCATCACAATGTTAGGATTTATGTAATGAATCTAGTGAATTAACTTACCTTGATCTATAATGCGGATGTAAGAAATTTCAACAACGATTCTGTGCTTCCGAACTCACCATCTACATTTTGCTTTTAGCATTTTAATTTCAATATAGTCACTACAATATCACGGCAACAACACAAAATTTGAAAATAATCTTGTCCATCATAATCCGATGTGGTTCCGACCTGGGCCAAACCATGTGCCCCCCTGCGGCCACATGTGGAAAATCCGATCGGGCCCGGATCGGAACTTGGGAACAAGTTGGGCAATTTCTGCACGGGTGTTAGAAATTTCTACCGTAATTTTCCGAAACACATGACTGGAGTTTTATTCACTTATAGTTTCGTAAAATTAAGATAGAATTTTAGGAAATTCAGTTACTTTTTAGTAAATTTAAGAAACAATTTCTCACTTTTCAGTTACAAAGTGTTGAATATTTTGATACTCGTATCTGGAAATTCTGAAATTTCTAACAGGAATAATTTTACGTTTTGGGTAACTAAAGTTTTATGCAGTTACATGTAACTGAAATTTTTGTTATAGTTTTCTAATTTTATGATAAATTTAATAAAAATGTTGTTACACTTTGGTAGTTTTAAGATATATTGTAAGAAATGTCAGTTGAGTTTCATAATATTAAGGAAAATTTCAGAAAATCCAGTACATTTTTCGCAATTTTAAGATACTTTTACTAAAAAAATTTGTAAATTCCCGAAAATTTCTAACAGTGTATAAAAACATTTTTCTTCTTCTTTGAATAAGATATAAAAATTAGCAAAGTAATAAAGGATTTTTAATTAATAAATTAAAAGAATATATACCCCAGGAGTTTTCCTATTTATATATAGGAGATAAATTTAAAATCAATGGTCTATCCTTTAACAAATCATATAAAATAAAATAGTTTTGGTTAAGAATCGAGAATATATATTCTTGATTACAAGATCTAATTAAATATATTTAATTAGATCTTCTAATTGAATTATATATTTAAAAATCTGCCTGCAATATGAAAGATTTGTTAGATAGATTAAAATATTAATTAAATATTGGGTAAATATCATTTATGGTAACTTGTAGGACGGGAATATTAAATGAGGATACAAATGATGTTGTCTTTCATGATGTACACGCTTAATAGAAGCATGAAGAAACTTTGTGCATATACTATTTATACATACATATATTAATTAAAATGAAAAACATGGGGTAAGCATGACAAGATAGGGTGAGAATGAGAGCAGTGCGGTCTTCTCGTTTGGGAATTGCTACCTGCGTCACTTGTATGCAAATCCTTGGCGGCATTATCAACGAACCGGCAAAATCACACACTCGCTCTTGTGCACTTGCAGTTAGCTGTAGACACGTGTCATGAAGAGCTCGACTCTCGTGCCGCACGTCATTGAATAATCGTGTGGCGTTCTCAACTTCATTGAGAAACAGAACAGACCGCAGGTCGCCAAAGGCATCGTTATTCGTGCTTAAGAAAAGTATAATCAGTTGCAGTTATGAAATTCATTCTTCCCGAAGAGTAAATAATAACAATTAAGAAACAGATAAAGATAACATGAAAAATAATCTGAAAATTCTTCAAAACGTATTTACTTTGATGCACTAATTTTAAATTGATACTTTAAATGCTAAATTCATTAAGAAATATTGAGAATGAAGAAAAAAGGGAAGAAAAATAAAAGAATAAAGGAGTAAAAATAAAGAAGGTAAAGGAAGCCTTACAAGAAGCCATTGAATTATGTTTACATGAATAGGCACATGTTACAAGAAATATCTTACGCTTCTGATGATAAAGATTCAATTTGAATGTCGGCAATGAAAATGGGTTGGATGTTTCTCTGGCAGGACATTTCTCGAGACTTGCGGCTCTCGCACAGCCGCACAGGAGACACTTTTGTGCGAAGCACGCGGACCGTGTTGAGGCTGCAACGCGTTAGGCGATTGCAACGATTACGTTTTTTTCTCAAACCAGACGTGCACGAATGCTCTTGAACTTGCGCGCATTTCCTGTTGCGTGCTGAAGGAACTCACTTCCAACTCGTTCACGTCGATACCTTCAAGGAAATAAAATAAAATGTCTTCTTTATTGGTTAATTCCAAGAATATAAGCGCTGGAATTCGTTCCTCAATTTAACTTTTTATTCTATCGTTCAGAAAAGTATATTTTATTTCAGATTGCCCACCAACCGCGAATTCCGCAAATCGAACGGGAATTTAAATCTGATCCTGAGAATTCTTATTGGGTTCTCCTAGAAGCAATTGCCGATTTTTTCATACAAATTAAACACATTTTTTTAAATACATGGAATTAACTTTAATCAATGATACATTTTCCATTTTGTTCAATGACCTTTTGCTATTTTTCTGGTAACTTCATGATTCCACGCTCATAGAACTTCTGGTCTTTATCGGTAAAATACTGAACCAAATGCGATTTCACAGCTTCATCGTCATTGAAAGTTTTGCCATTCAAGGAGTTCTGCAAAGATCGAAATAAATAGTAATCTCATAGTGCAAGGTCAGGGCTATATGGTGGATGTAACATCGCTTCCCAACCAAGCCTTAATAACACAGGCCGACAAATTTCTGAGCCAGAAACAAGACCTTACGTGCCTGATACCTGGTACCGATATATCCTAACCTAAAAGTGTGAAGAACACGATTATTTGCCCTATTCGGGGTTATGTGACATCGCGAATTAATTTTTTTTCGAAAAACGGGTCAAACTGTTTGAAAGTACCAGTCTTGCCCTTCAGAAACGTTTTTTTTATTTTTCAGATATCATTTTTTTTCACGGAGATATCGTTCAATGAAGTTTACTACTTTAGAGCGCTGATTACAGCATGATAAAAAAAAATTCTTTAAAAAACAAACGTAATCTACTTTTATGTTTTTGGGTCGCTGAATCCGAATCTGACCTCTATATTATTCCACTACCTAAACTATTCGAGATATCCTAACCTAAAAGCCGAAAATACACTTTTTCAGCAACATTAAGACAATTAACTTATCTACGCTCTAATCGGCCAACGCTATATCCCAAAAAACATAGAAGTAGATTACGTTTGTTTTTTAAAGAATTTTTTTATTTGGGTCAGGTTAGGATGGTGAAGGGTGGGGGATGTTATTGATAAATATCGATATTTTCCAACAACATACCATTCTATTGATATTAAGGGCCAATACAAGGTACAATACTTTTAATTATCGATATCTTTCCCAAAAATATCGATATGTATCGATACTTTTTTTACCGATATTTCTTATCACTAGCTTGGACCATGGTCGTTTTCGAACGACGTTATTGTAAATAATCCATTTTTCATCACCAATGATAATTCGTTTAAGGTAGTTGTTGCGCCAAAAATCAGTCTCTGGAAAAAGAAGTTTTTCTATAATTTCAAGACTGGTAATAATATCATCAGCCATGTCATATGTAAGGAAAGACACTCTTTTTAATAAAAAAAAATTTAAAAATTACGAAAAATAATATTTTAATAATGTTTTTTGTAATAGGATATTTCCTTATTATCGCTCCATACCAAATTTTCAAAAATGGTGCGATTCTGATAAATCATGGATAATTCCTGCAGGGAAAAGATTCTCTACAACTTTACCGTTTCCGATTTTTGAAAATGAATCAATTATTACCAAATTCAGCAATTTGTTTATAAAAATTTCGTTTTGGAAAATTGTTTTTTAATGATTTCAGCCATTAAAGAA
Organism: Diplolepis rosae; assembly: GCA_030998225.1. Taxonomy (NCBI): domain Eukaryota; kingdom Metazoa; phylum Arthropoda; class Insecta; order Hymenoptera; family Diplolepididae; genus Diplolepis; species Diplolepis rosae. Next base: position 5,764,651 of record JAPYXD010000727.1, on the reverse strand, counting down.
TTTATTTTCAAAAATCGGAAACGGTTAAGTTGTAGAGAATCCTTTTCCTAAAAAAATGATTCATGATTTATCAGAATCGCACCATTTTTGAAAATTAGGTATGGAGCGATAATAAGGAAATATCCTATTACAAAAAACATTATTAAAATATTATTTTTCATAATTTTTAAATTTTTTTTATTAAAAAGAGTGTCTTTCCTTACATATGACACGGCTGATGATATAATTTCCAGTCTTGAAATCATAGAAAAACTTCTTTTTCCAGAGACTGATTTTTGGCGCAACAACTACCTTAAAAAAAGAATCGAATTCATTGCGTTTAAGATGCAGAGCACAAGCATTGATGCGTTTTGTTGAATGAATTTCTTTCAATTCATGTGGAATTCAAATATCAAGTTGTTTAACGAATCTATGACGTGTTGTATATGACGCTAGATTATTGATTTTGGTATTTTTAATATTTCTTCAATCTCTCGCATAGTTACATGACGATCCGATTCGATTATGGCTTTGATTTGGTCGCCATCAACTTCATTTGGCCGACCTGAACATTACTCATCTTTCAGTGAAAAATCCCCAGAACGGGATTTATCAAACCAATTTTGACACTGTCTATCTTTTAAGGCACCCTCATCATATATATCACTTACTTTTTAGCAGCCTGTGCTGCGTTCTTTCCTTTACACAAATAAAAAAGCAAAATATGACGAAAATACTTGTTTTTACACTCCGTCTTAAAGTTGATGCCAAACTAATAACTGTGAACGAAATTACGCGCAATTTGTTTGTAAAGAAAGCTAAGAGTGACAGTTAACAAATGCCAGAAGGAAGAAATCATATGTAACTGCTGTTTGCAACGTTTATAGCCAAAAAGATAAAATTTGTTTTCAATTGTGATTCGTTTTTTTTAAATGATTGACTGATCAACACTTCTATTGTCATTTTGAACATTTATACACTGAGAAAAAAATGTATGCAAAAAAACTTTTTTCGTTGTCCTGGCAAAACATTTTTTTTGTCCTAACAAAACATTTTGTTTAAGTAACCAAAATTTGATTGATACTGCAAAATGTTTTGTTGGCCCAACAAAAGAATTTTGTTGCATAAGTTCCAACAAAATATTTTTGTTGTGCCAAAAAAACTGCTTTTTCAGTGTACACGAAAATATAAACTGTTCGTAAATTATTCTAAATTTTATTTGCAGATGATAGAATTTTGGTTTTGTATTTTCGTTTATAAACGCTGCAAACGGCAGTTACATAAAATCATGTAATTGACAGAATTCATTCAAAAAGATGGTCAAAGACATCTATATGTGAAATCGGCAATTACTTCTGGGACAACCCAATACAAAAAGTTGCAACAATAAAACTATTTTTAACGTTTCTTTAATAGTTCATTTTTTGTACTTTTTCTACTTATTATTTATTAATAAGACATTAAAATGAACAGGTATGATTTTTCTAAACTTTTCATTATATTTGAAGCATTTATAGTTTCCCATTAAAGTAGCACTAAATCCCCTTCATCTTATCCGATAATTTTTTGTAGCCTGAGGCAAGTTAGAGTCGTACTACCAAATTAGGGTCGCTGGAAGAGTTCGAAGTTAATTTCCGGCAAAGCACCCTCGGCTTGGTGTTCCTTAATTTAAAAGTACGCTAAAAAGAAACTTAAAGGGCCGCAGAAACGAATACTTCTTCCTTTCATAAAGAGTAAGAAAAATGGACAAGACTTTTAAACCCAAAAGAATAAAGTTCGAGAAATTGTTAAGCCCAGATTCCTGACTCTAAGTTGGATACTTCCCCCGTGTATATACGTATACTCAGAAATTTTACACGGCAGTACCGGTTAGACGACCTTCTCTTCGGCTTGGTTGTGATTTCCTTTACTCGACAGGTGCACTGAAGGCCCAGACTCAAGTACATACGCACCGCTATTAGAGTACCTTTATGTGTTCGTTTACATTTACACACATCACGTCGAAGTAACAACGACATGTCTTTCTCGATATTCAACAACGTCTGTATCTCCTTTCCAATCGCAGATGAAGAACTTTTACATGTTCGGTGCGGGCATTACAGAGTCATAATGTGGACTTGGCGAACAAGCCGAAATGCAATAGATGTTATTAGAACCAAGAGATGAACAGAGGAATCCTGTAATGGCTTTCTGTGATTAGATATTAGATTATCAGAGAAAGATTGCAGCGAGTCTTACTCACGCAATATAGATGTAAGAGATAGTAACCAGACGTGTACAATTGAAGGAAAGATGTGATTTCATAAAAATGTTGGCTTTAAGAAAAAGAATTTTTTAAGTTGAAATAACTAAGTTGGATGTGAGAAACGCTGATGGAATCCAGTCAGGAATTCATGGCCAAAGTTCTGAGAAATTTTACAAGTACATTATTGGGAAGATACAAATTTCTGAAAGAATCAGAAGTGCTTTAAAAGAATTAAGGATAAAGGTTTTTTCAAAAATTGCCATAAATTGGAAAATCTTTATATCAATAAAAAAGACAGGGAAAAAATTGGAAATTTATCTAACGTAGTTTACATCATTAAATGTAAATGCTGTGAAAAACGCGAATAGCTGAACACAAGAGAGATTGCACCATAGGTAACAATAATACAGGTTTGTAATACATTGTTTAAATATTTTTACAGAATCTAATATTCTTTATATCTTGATAAAGGCCCAAAGGAGATGCCGAAACGACAGTTTATTTCATTTTGACTATTTGAATAAACGAAAATTGGAACGTGTGACCGAAAAATTCCTTTTTGTCCGTTGTACAACGAAAGTTAGCCAAATCGGTGTCGTTTTGCGTGCGTAAAGTTGATTTTTCCGCGCTAGTGCGGTAAAATTTTAAGTGTGCGGAAAATCAACTTTCCGCACGCAAAACGACCCCGATTCGGCTAAATTTCTGTATACAGCGAACAAAAAATATATCTCGTATCACGTGTGGAACGTATTTCAACGCGCGAGCGAGCCGCAACTCGCTCTTGAATTAAAATACGCTTTTCCATACTTGATACGAAATATACTATTCTCCATTTGGAGATTTTTCCACTAAGCAAGAAAAACGTCCGAAGAGAGAATTTCTTCTTTTTTGACGTTTATTTATCTCAAAATTAGAAAATTTGAAAGAAAGAAATAAAAAATGTTCAAAAAAGTAAAGTTGCACGAATTAAAGAATCGCAAAAGCAGTTGATTACTTTTTTTTACTCTTTCGTGGATACCGGATGTTTTTGAAATAGCTTTCTATAGCTGCATTATTGATAGGATATTGGACTTTTAAAATAAGGATCAGCCCAAGTTACAAGAGAAGCAGTGAAAGTTTAATCAATGAAGTAGATAGTAGACTTCTATAATTAAAGAAAAATATGAAGTTACAAGATATAATATGAAACTGAGAAAAAAGATCGTATTAAATAACGGAAAAATAAATTATTAAAAAAAGTCAATAATTGGAGGAAGAGATGATAAAAAGAATGTCCAAATGAAGAAAGGAAAAAAGAATCGCTAGAAATAAAAAGCAATAAGGAATATCATTATAACTGACATTTGATAAAAGCAAGATAGTTATATCAAAATAATGAGAATGATAAAAGGAAGTAGGAAACTCGCATGATATTATAATGTCAGTAATGTCAGAACGTCGATACATGAGAATTGAAATTGTGAGACTGAAGTTAGTCCTTGGAAAAGGAAACGATAAACACTCAACCGAAATAAAACTTTGAGAAAACACAAGCGTAAAATGAAAAGTGATAGATTGAAAAGAAAAAGTAGCGGAAGGCTTAGAATGATGAATGACAAAGTGAGGAAAGGTGAAAACAATAAAAGAAAGGGCTAAACAAAGAATCATGCTGAAGGTAGTAATAAACGAGAATAATAATGAAGATGGTGCGGTGGTACAAACAGAAGAATTGAAACTCGCTTTTCTAACTTCTCATTCTCTTTAAAAATGCTGCACACTATTTTAGAGCTACTTAAATTTTATTACCATCCTTTGATTTATGCCTGGTGAATAATCTTCGAGACTTGGAGTGTGATTGTATGTATCATGAGGCACATTTTTGCACTCTCATCGTTTAAAACTATACCACGTGCAAAATTTCTGAACCAGTGGTTCCCAACATGCGAAAAAATAGGTTAAGGGGACAAACTCAGTCAAGAGGGCAAAAAATAGGATTTTTCGAGAATTTTTTACAAAAAAAGAATGATTTATTGATTTGAAAAGTTTTGTATGTCATTAGGTAACATTTAAAAGACATGTAGAAATTTTCTTATAAAAAAATAATAAATATAATAGCTATGTTTATTTTACAAAGGCTCTTAAAAAAAGTGTCCATCTCGTGGACATGATAACTCGAGAGAGGATCATCTGAAATCAAAAAACCAAAAAAATTTCGTTAGTAAATGACTTTGTCTTGCGATTGATCGAAGAATCTTAAAAAAATTAAATTTTGAATTTTAAGAGAACTTTGAAGGGAAAATCACGATTTTTGTTACAAAAAATCGACCATTTTATTTTTTTTAAACAATTTCTAATCATTAAAAAAAATCCTTCGTTCACGCATAAGCTAAATATGTAAAAAATAAGTCTGAAAAATTTCTAACAGATCGGTGCATTAGTTTTTCAGAAATTGTGTCAATAAGAATAAATAAAACCTCGCAGGATCGGATGGGCGGGGCTTCAAAACACTCTAGCTTTTTCAATTTTGCTCCAATCGTCTTGAAATTTTGAGACAACATTCGCAAGATATTCTACTTTAATATAAAAAATTATTGAAAAAATGCATTTTTCACTTATGATATGTCCCATTTAATTATTGTTTAAATAAAGTGGTAGCATTTTTTCAAGGACTGCAATCTCATTCTTGGATTTGAGTACATTACATACACGGGAAAAGTTACACACATACACTGAGAAAACAGTTTTGTCAAGTCAACAAAAATATTTTGTTAGTATTTAGCTAACAAAATTCTTTTGTTGTGCCAACAAAACATTTTGCTATATCAATCAAATTTTGTTACTTAAACAAAATGTTTTGTTGGGACAACAAAATATTTTGTCAGGACAACAACAAAAGTTTCGTTGGATAAATTTTTTTCTCAGTGTACACACGCTAGAAAATTAAATCAAGATGAAGTCTGTTAATATTCGAGTTCCACCCCCGCCGGTAGAGTTGCCTTTGATCGTCAGAGTGTGACTCTGGCGTCCAACGAATGTTGGAGTAAAACGATTATCTTGGTTGAAAGCTTGCGAAGAAACGTTAATTTCGAACTGTCGCGAAAGGCAGTGCTTTATTGTCCAAGTCACGACTGCTTCTCGCTGAATTGTACAATGTACACCAGCCACTAGAAAGAAAGCAGTCTCAATTCCATTCTACACCTTCCGGAACAATTTCTGCTGGCTTGTGTTCCAAGAGCAAATTTTCTTCTTGGATCAATCTGACTGTTACCGCCTCAACTGAAATCAATGACAAACAGACTTTTCCAAAAGCATTACCTACTCCAAGGAATGAATTTACAGTTCCATAATGGTCTCTTCAAAACTGGGACAGTTCTTGTTTAATTGTTATAATTCACTTTCAGAGAAAGTCGTTGTTTAATTTTCCTTCTCCACAGGACTTTAATTAAATTTTGTCTTCAATTTTTAAACTCTTAAGGCCTGGACCAATCGGACCACGCGACTAAATTATAAATTAATTCGTTCATGTAAGATAACCTTTTTAATTTACAAAGTAACTTTCTGAAAATTTAGGAAACGTAACAAAAGACAACAAATCACGTCTGTTAAATTCTTTTTAATACAAATTTTGAAAAAAATTCGAATACTTATCGACAATTACAGTTGACTGTTAAATTGTTTGCAAAATTTTCACTCAAACGAAGTTGACAGACGTTCTTCATCGTTTTCTGTCGCATTTTCCAAATTTGCAGGAAGACATTTTGTAAAATAAAAAAGTTATTTTATACAAACTTTTACAGGAATTTGGTCACGTGATCTGGTTGATCCATGGCCTTAAAACTAATTTTTTATTGCTATATTTTATATATATCAGAATCGGATAGATATACTAAATCCTATTTTTAAATAATTTTTTTAGGCAAAATTCTATAATCAATAAGACATGAAACTAAAGTATTTCTAATAAAACTCTAATAAAAATTGAAGTAAGGAAATCGGCATTAATTATTGAAATTGGTGTAAAAAAATTGTTTTTTTTATTCAACTTATTCTATAATAAACATAAGAGAGTGTAAGGTCGTTCAGCATTGATAACTGAACCAACTAAACATAGATTTTTTTCACACAAATTCCAGTAATCAATTCCGATTTCTTTTTTTCCATTTTTCTTCATGAAAACATCGGAAGAATCATTAAATATTTAAGGCCATGGATCAATCGGACCACGCGACTAAATTATAAATTTATTTGATCATGTAAGATAACCTTTTTAATTTACAAAGTATCTTTCTGAAAATTTAGGAAACGTAACAAAAGACAACAAATCACGTCTGTTAAATTCTTTTTAGTACAAATTTTGAAAAAAATTCGAATACTTATCGATAATTACAGTTAACTGTTAAATTGTTTGGAAAATTTTCACTCAAACGAAGTTGACAGACGTTCTTTATCGTCTTCTGTTGCATCTTCCAAATTTCCAGAAAGACATTTTATAAAATGGAAAAGTTATCTTACATGAACTTTTACAGGAATTTGGTCATGTGACCTGCTTGACCCATGGCTTTAAGGGCAAGGATCAATTGGACCACGTGACTAAATTATACATTTATTTGATCATGTAAGATAACTTTTTTAATTTACAAAGTATCATTCTGAAAATTTAGGAAACGTATAACAAAAGACAACAAATCACGTCTGTTAAATTCTTTTTAGTACAAATTTTGAAAAAAATTCGAATATTATATATATTGGTTTGTTCAACTGTATGTACGTGATTCTCTTAAACAGGAATCCGTGTTATTTCAACTGGGTTAGACTTAACTATGGGTGATAGTTGACTCTCGGAAAAAAAAAATTTTCGGTGTTCTTCATCGTTTTCTGTTGCATTTTCCAAATTTGCAGGAAGACATTTTGTAAAATAAAAAAGTTATTTTATACGAACTTCTACAGGAATTGGATCACGTGATATGGTCGATCCATGGCCTTCAATCAAAGGAACTTTTCTTTGACCGTATAGCAATGCACAAATTTGTTTGATTCAAAGATAATTTTATCTGGGTGTAGTTTAGGAGGAACTACCTAATATTTGAAAATTTCAACTACTCTATATCAACGATGCAGAAAGTTATTAGTTGAGGTTTGAAAGTCCAGAGGAGGCTATCGGCGTTACAGTAATGGAAGAAGGCTTCTGAAACCATCTGAGCAGAGTTTCGAGAACCTGGGAGCTTTACGTCAAAGGAACTTCCTGTACTCCTCCTGGATTATCTCCGTGGGTTATCGGAGGCGAAACAGGTTATGATTCGCCATACGTAGTTCGGAGGGTTCGCATTCGGAAATTCGCAGTGAGCGCCTACGTAACGACCTATTATGTTCGTTACTGTTGGAACTAGGGAAGATGACAATGATGCAAAATCACTTCCGGCACCACTAAAGAACAATTCAACAATAGCTCGCTCCACTAAAATTTCCCCTTTCCAAAATCAAATTACTTTGAGCTCTATAACTGTATTTTATGATCAAAAACTTTTAATTGGCTCCAATTTCCAACATTAATCATATATGAAAACTGAAACTTTGGGAAGAGAGACTTGAAATGGGGGAAAATATAAAAAGATAGAATTGGCAGTAATCCTCGGTTAGCACTGATTTTTTCCTAATTAAACGAAGAATGATAAAATGAGAAATGAGTTTGCATTTGAAAATGAATCTACACGGAGAAATCCAAGTTTACAATTTTTGCTAAACTACGTTTTAATTTAGGAAAAAACGTGTAATAGTGGGAATTTCTCGCAGCGATCTTTAAATAAATTTTGCTATCTATGAGACAATTTCCATTTATTAAACATATTAGAAACACATAATTATTGTATTCGTATACCAATTACATCAGCAATAATTAAAAACATAGATTGCCTTATTATCAATAAGTATACACGGAAAAACCCAAATTTAGAACTGTTGTTAAACTACGTCTCAATTTAGGGAAAAATGTGTCATAGTTAGAATTTTTCTCAGCAAAATACTAAATTTTGGATAAAATATATATTAATTTACTATAGATTACACTACTGGTCAAAAGTTTAAGTTCACCTGCTGTTTAAGCCATTATCGAAGTGTCTTAATTTTTATAAAAACAAGTTAACATTTTTCTTTCGATAATGAAATGATTGTTGATAAAATTTTGCATCTCAAAATTTTCATTTTGCAAAATAATACTTTGATAAAAATATATTAAAAAAACGTCAAATTTCGATCTTTTTGGAAAACGTTAATAACTCTAAAAATAACTAACATTTTTAAAAGATTCTTAGAATTTTTTCTTCGATTCTACCCTGGGGTCAAACACGCCATTTTGTAAAAAGTCAAATGTATTATTTAATAAAAAAAACATTGTTCAAAGAATAAATAAACCAAGCTTTAAAAATTATCTGATCTCAATAATAGATACGCATGAATATTCTCCAATTTTGCATAATTTTCGAATTTCTAAATTTCCATTTAACATGATATTTCTTACTTTAGTTTACATTCAACCTAATTTCCTTTTTTTGGTGATTTTTGTTTACTATAAATATTTTGGCTTAATTTTTATTTATCATGGATTTTATTTGGCCAAATTACCATTTTTATAACTTTTATTTTACAAATTGTTCTATTCTGCATGCGATAAATAATAATCACCTAAATTTTAAATGCAGCACATCAGAATTTTTAAATTCAAATTTACGCCATTAATTTCAAACTAGATGTACATTATGTAGAATGAAATTTTTTTTCAAGAAAATTCCATCAAGTAGAAATTACAAGCGATGATTTATAAAAATAAAATTATATAAAATGAAATGATGAATAAAAATTCTGATAACTAAAAATCTATTCCTCTAACAATTGCCTTTGATTTTGATTTTCATAGTTAAGGGATTAGGGTCAATTAGAAATTCCAAAAATTCGATTTGCAGAAAATGTTGTCTATGATTTATAACCTTTTGTTTACATGTAAACAATATTTAAAACTTAACACGCCGTTTTGTAAAAAATCAAACATGTATTATTAAATAAAAAAAACTATGCGACTGCGCAGACATTAAAGAAATTAAAGAAAAAAAACAATCAAGAAATTTCTCTGAGCCCATGGATCAATCTGACTGTTACCGCCTCAACTGAAATCAATGACAAACAGACTTTTCCAAAAGCATTACCTACTCTAAGGAATGAATTAACAGTTCCATAATGGTCTCTTCAAAACTGGGACAGTTCTTGTTTAATTGTTATAATTCACTTTCAGAGAAAGTCGTTGTTTAATTTTCCTTCTCCACAGGACTTTAATTAAATTTTGTCTTCAATTTTTAAACTTTTATGGCCTGGACCAATGGGTCCACGTGACTAAATTATAAATTTTTTCTTTCATTTTAATTTACAAAATATCTTTCTGAAAATTTGCTTTTGTTTTTAGGCATAAGTAAAATTATTTCACCATTTTCTCCAATATTATTAGTAACTCCATAGTTTAATATTCAAAATAGTAATTTCTAAAAGCCTAACTTTATATCCTCGTTTCCTATTAATTTTAGTAAAAATAAATTTAATAATACTAAATTTTACAATGAACAGTTTCTCCGGTAGATTTATACTATTTTTTACAATTATCATTATAAAATAAAAAATATTTTTATATAAAAAGTTTCTCCGTGTACATACTGAATAAGAATGCATGGAACGATTCTTTTTAAATTGTTTCGATGGAAGATAAATTGCTTGTTTTAAAACTTGGAACCTGAAGTGGTAATTAATGGTTGGAACGTTTTTGCAAAAATAAGTGAGAGAAAGGAGAATAATTATCGGCTATGGGAAATGTGAGAAACGAGGATGGTTTCGGAAGGATATGAGATAGAGGGAGGATCCAAAAGCATCGAGTAAGGCGGTAAGACCGCGTGTAAACCTGACCCCGGACACTCTCTCTTACAATCTCCCACATTCTCAACTGATTTGCAATTCGTCCCTCCAGTGGTTACCAAACAACCCTTCATATTCCAGGTAATGGTGAATTTCAAAATTACTCTACATCAAAAAGATCAAACAAAATAACGATTAATCGACAGAGTAGCGGACGAATTTTAATCTTGATAATCAAAGGTAACAAGATGCTGAGATTTTGGTGAATGATGATTTGGAAATGATATTAATGAAAAAATCAGATTAAATTAATGAAGCGCAAATACCTAAAAAAGACGAGTCACTCTTTAGGATACTTTAGATGTTATCTTGTCATTGAGTTCGTTACTAGCTAATTTGAAGGACAGAGAAGAAATATCGAGAACCGCTGCATAAGTAACGATTGTGGATAAAAGAGATTAGACGCTTGAGCGGTTCTCCGCTTCGAAGGTATGACTAAGGTTTATTAACGATCCTCTCCTCTTCTCTACATTCTCGACCGCGGCTTTCATTCTACTGTTCTATCATATATCTACATATCGTACGTACACGCAACTCTATCCACTTATATATGAGTGATTCCACGTCAAATTTATAACCAAATTTTTTATTGCGCTGAATTTTTTTTTCTTCGTTCTATAGACGATAAAAAAGGACATGTATTTTTTTCATTATGATATTTTTCGAGATATCGATTTTTGAATTTTTCGGTCCCAATAAAACAGTTTTTCTTTAAATGCTTCGTAAATTGCTCATTTTCCGTACAACGGTTTGCCATTTTAGGGCGAAATGTGCTATAGGGTCCACTTCAAAGGGTACGTTTGAAACGTCAAAAATTTATTTGTTGAGTAATTTTTATAAAGCCATTTTTTAAACAATTTGAAATATTTCAAAAAAGCCCTCTCCGATTTGAATAATATTTTCTTTAATTTGTTATTATAGTATGTAGAATATTGTCTCAAATTTTAAAAGTGGACGGTTGAATACTTTATTAAATATGATTTATAATATTCTATCTCGCGCGTAGGTAAGCTGGGCGGCGCGCGAGCCGGGCGGCACGGACGAATAACGGAGCCGTGCATGTTTTGTTTTGAACATGTTACAGTCTGTCTACAATCCTTTGATAGGTTTTTTACACAGTTTATATGAATCAAGGTCGAGGAAATAATAATAGATTCCAACAAAACTTTGTTTAATTCAAAAGTAAGCAATTGCGTCACAATCATTATTAAAAATGTTATATATAAATATATTAATATATTAATAATGATTGTGATATAATTGCCTATTTTCAATCAGTATTAAAAATATTATATACAAACATATTAATATACTAATAATGATTGTGATGCAATTGCCTATTTTTGAATGAAACAAAGTTTTGTTGGAATCTATTACTATTTCCTCGACCTTGATTCATATACAATGCGTAAAAAAGCTATCAAAGGATTGTAGACAGACTGTAACATGTTCAAAACAAAACATGCACGGCTCCGTTATACGCCCGCGCCGCCCGGCTCGCGCAACCCAGCTCACCTACGCGCAAGATAGAATATTATAAATCATATTTAATAAAATATTCAACCGTCCACTTTTAAAATTCGAGATAATATTCTACATACTATAATAACAAATTACAGAATATATTATTCAAATCGGCGAGGGCTTTTTCGAAATATTTCAAATTGTTTAAAAAATTGCTTTATAAAAATTACTCAACAAATAAATTTTATGTGCCTTACGATACAGAGGAATGTAATGTAAAAATTGAACTGCGCATGCGCCTATTACCATAAAGCGGAGCGTAATCTTCTTCTTATTCTTCTTCTTTTTCGTACAGCGTTGGCACCGTACTGACAAAGCCTTGTACATTTGAACTGCGCATGCGTCTATTACAATACGTTACTTCTACACAAGATCGAGAATATTAAAATGGCCGGAAGTATTCGCGAAATGTCAAGTGAGATGGGCGATAATCACGGCAATTTTGACCTTTTCAGATTGGATTCGAGTATACGCATAAAAACTCGTATATGCGCCGAAGTCACATAAAATAGAATATGTGCCAATGCACACAATTCGGGTAATTACGAGACTCGCTTAAAATGCTCGCAGGACTGATCGCACCTCGGCTTCGTCTCGGCTTTGTCTCGGCTTCGATCTCTTGCGAGCATTGTCGCTCGTCGCGTAATAACCCTCATTATGCGCCTATGCACATAATATACTATTTGACAGTTCAAACGTGTGCTTTGAAGTGGACCCAATTGTACATTTCGCCCTAAAATGGCAAACCGTTGTACGAAAAATGGGCAATTTGCGAAGTATTTAAAGAAAAACTGTTTTTTTGGGACCGAAAAATTCAAAAATCGATATCTCGAGAAATATAAATATCATATTGAAAAAAAATACGTGTCCTTTTTTATCGTCTATAGAACGAGGAATATTTTTAGCGTAATAAAAAATTGGTTATAAATTTGACGTGGAATAACCCATATTCATCTATCCTCTTTTTCCCCTTTCCTATTTCTTTGTTGCTCTTTCTTCTTTTTCCTTGTTTCTTCCGATATCGAAAGGTACAAGGGATCTTTCCCGAAGGGACCACCAGTAAGATCGTTACTTTGTCGTTGACGAGGTCTTCCTTTTTTTATACCCCTTCGAGAGAAAGTCAAATTTAATTTGACCCACTGGGGGTGCCAATCTCGATGGAGATCGAACTTTAATGGTATACAACTTGATACTTGATAAGAATTTTTTTTTATACTAAAAAATCTACTTATTTTATCCATTTTTCAAATTTCTTGAAGAATTTAGAATGGGTTGCCAAATTAATATATTCAACTTGTTTTTATTAGTCTCATAAAATCTCCTAATATTGTAAATAGTTTTCTTTTGTGACATGTTTGTATTCATGTCTTTCGTCTTTATCTTGACCCAAAATTAAATTCGTTATAGTATATTTTCCCTAAAAGTAACACGAAAGACGTCAAAATTATGCATGTAATTTCTACATGATCGAATTTTCGTGAAGCAAAAATTTTATTTTACATAATGTACATCCAGTTTGAAATTAATGACGTAAATTTGAATTTTAAAATTCTGATGTGCTGCTTCTAAAATTTATGTGATTATTATTGATTAGATGTACAATAGAACAATTTGTAAAATAAAAGTTATAAAAATGGTAATTTGGCCAAATGAAATCCATGATAAATAAAAATTAAGCCAAAAATTTTTATAGTAAACAACAATCAGCAAAAAAGGAAATTAGGTTTAATTTAAACTAAAATAAAGAAACATCATGGTGAATGAAAATTCGGAAATAAGAAAATTATGAAAAATTGGAGAACATTCATGCGTATCTTTTGATGAGATCAGATAATGTAAATTATACAATTTTACAAAAATAGCGTCAATTTTCTTTCCAAGAAGAAATTTGTAAATTTTCATTAGCTGTTATGACTACGAAACTCATATTAAATAAATAGAATAAATTTTACTGACTTGAATAAACCGGTCCTAAATATTCATAGGAGAACACGTACTCGTATGCTTCAAACATCATCACTACGCTAGGAAACTTTCTATGCATGTAACATTCTAGTTACAGAAACTCACATAGGTAGAATTATGAATTTGGTCAGGTGCAGAAGAAAGAGGATCTTGCAGTATGGCAATCTCGTTATGCTCACCCGCATGTATGTACGCCACAAACTCCATTGCTCCATTAACGTTATGGGATTCATAATTAGAAGAAGCAGCAGTTACGCTCATGCAAATAGCTCCACTTTACAGGCAAACTTAGTTAACCTAATGTACATTTTTTTCTTTTACCTTCATCAACTTATGCACATAGCTTGGTCTTGCTGACGTAAGATTTTGCTAATTGATCAATTTAATAAATCCTATAGAGAACTTCCGCAAATAAAGATATGACTCTTTTTATATCATTCGATTGACGTAAACGCTTATTGGTTTATTTACGAATACGTTTACTCTCAAGAATAATTTACTTGTAATAAAAAATGCATGAAATATGAGACTTATCATGGGTTTCGATTGATAAGACCAGTTCTAATGAGAGTTTATCAAATTATAAAATTGTTTCCTTGACATTAAATTTGTTTATTACTTTTTTTTATTAAATAAATTTTTTATTTTCGAATTTGCAAGTGATTAACTGCTGAAAATTTTCAAAATATCCAAACTTCTAATTCGTAAATCTTGTGACTAATTCACAGAAATTATTATTTGCTAATTTAAATCAAGCAGCATCTGGTTCCAAGTATTTTATGATCAATGTTTGAAAAACAGGAATTATATTGAACTTCAATAACAATATTTGCAATGTTGGCTGATTGGCTTTAGGACCCATAAGTAAAAAAAACAGTAGTTTTAATCAAACGCTTCGACTCTGATTGGAGTCTTCATCATTGATCTTTATTTCTAAAATATGAAGAAAAAAGTAACTAATAAGTATATTGCACATATGAGTCCTATTTTTAAGTACAACTTTGGTATTGTGAAAAAATAAAAACATGATAAAATTTGCATAAAATTATACAGAAATTTTTTTTTTTTAGAACATATGAAAATTTTTAAGGATTAAGGTAGTTCATGCACGAAAATTAGACTTCAGACAAAAATAGATAATTTTGTTTTCAAGAATAGCAACATTATTATTGAAGGGCTAATTTGAAAGAGAAAATATTATTTTACATGAAAAAAATTCGAAACAGAGAAAAATAATTTTATTAATAAATTTTATTTTTGCCCCAACTTTTTTTCTTATTGCTTCTTACCAAATTTTAAAAAATTATTCTTTATTAATTAAAATTAATATTATTATCAGAGTCAAAGCGTTTGGTTCAAACTACTGTTTTTTTCATTAATGGACCTAAAGCAAATCAGCCAATATTGCAAATATTCATAATTAATCTTGTAAAATATAATAATATTTCTGAATTAGATTTTATAAAACTAAAATTTAAGCCGATTACGCAATTTGGGTTGGCAATTGTATTAAATTTAACAACCGTGAAACATTTCTTGAAAGCTAACATTTATTCTACTACTTTTATGACCACTCTAAGAAATAAAAAATAAATTTATTGCTTTTTTAATTTTGGGGTCTAAAAAATTGCTTGATTTAATGATTTTGAATATACCAAATTTCCTACAATGACTTATTAACAACATATAGAGTAAAATTACTTCAATTATCAATCTCGATGTTGAAATGAAATATGAAATCCATGTTAACGTCTTAATCAACGATTTCATCGAATGTCTAAAAACTCGTGTTATATTTCTATTTCTCGTTCTTCTGTCGACGCGTCAAATAACTTTGAAATCTTGCACCCGTTTGACACTTTGTCATATTCCAGTGACTTTCATATCTTCGTCACCTCCTAAAGTAGCCACTCTGTAAAATAAATATGATACTAAATACTTGCAGCAAATAATAAATCATGAAATAGATAAATAAAATAAATAAATAAACAAATAAAAAATAGACATTTAAATAATAGAGATATGAGCAATAAATCATTAAATCATTTGACTTTGAATTTGTTATTCCCCAGGTGGTACGAGATAAGCCAATATTGAAAATTACGACTTTCATCACTCACTCTGAATAGTAAGCGGACCAGATTGTAACAAATGACTGCGAGACTCTAATTTTATTAGTGTATGACTCGGTGCTGTGTTTTCGTAACGTCCCATGAACGTGCAGACGACGTTTCTTCGTCAAGGCGCGAAGAAGGATGCGACGTAATTTGGTTGCTAGGAGTAGCAAGAGGGTACCGTTACCTCGCGGGCATCCATTAATTAAAGCTTCAAAGTCGACTGGACCGGCGCGGCGCGACGTGGCGTAGCGTGGCACCCTCGCCGCGAATCCCGCGGATACCCAAAAGATCAAGAAAGCCGAAAGACCACGAGCTGGACTTTATTAACGTGACATAACGCTACAACCGCTTCCCTTCCACTCTCAATTTGTTTTGCCCAAAGAGCTGGAACGCAATATTTAAAGCCTGGTGGCCCTCCTCTCACTCCAGAACAACCTCGAAAACTCGTTTATAATAAATCCCAGCAGATTTATGCAAATTTTGCTCATTTAGGGGAATTGAGGAATTCAACATAGAACTTGGATTGATTGCACATGATGTACTCATTATTTTAATAGTACGCTAAGCTTAATTCATTTGGACCATTTTAATGATTTATTTCCTAGGCGAATAAATTTCGCAACGATTTTAGGATAGTGATTATTTGCGAGGAAAGTGACTTTTAGTTAATTCGATTTTGAATTTTTCACTGAATCTCTAATTTCTTGTACAACATTTGAATATTTATATAATAATTTCCTATCAAAATTTCTCACGATTTAAGTTTATTAAGAAGATTCGCCACCTTTGATTTTTGGGTTTAGACCTTCCATATCATTTTTTTAAGGTTTAGTACCTTTCATATTCAAATATTGTTAATGTTCTTAGTTGGCTTTAGGGTCCAGGAAAAAATGTTATTATTTAGTACCTTTATTTAGAATGGTTTTCAAGGGGGTTTAAAATTTCCAGCACATTTTTGTATTTTTAATCTAAAAATTTTAAGTTTTTTGGGCATTTTTTTGGACATTTTTTGACTTTGAATAACTTTTTTGTTTTTTAACCAATTGCCGTTATTCTTTTTTGTTTTGTTTCTTACAGTGTATAGTAACTTTTTGGGTATGGGAAATAAGGTAAAATGTCTGAAAAAAGTTACAGATAAAAAAAATAAAAGCTATAGAGTACTTTCCATACCCAAAAAGTTGCTATACACTGTAAGGAACAAAATAAAAAAAGAATCATGACAATTGGTTAAAAATCAAAACAGCTATTCAAAGTCAAAAAATGTCAACAAAATGCCCAAATTGGCCCCATGTGCCCCCCTGCGGCCACATGTGGAAAATCCGATCGGGCCCGGATCGGAACTTGGGAACAAATTGGACAATTTCTGCACGGGTGGGCCCCTTTTTAGTGCCATTATTTCAAAAAATATATTTAAATTCCTACAAATCATCAAAATTAAAATATTAATTTCTCACTATTGATATTTCAAGAGTTATTTTGTAATTATCATGAATCTATATCAACTTTAAAACATTCTTAGAAAATGTCAAGAATTGAGAAAAATCAAAATATCTCAGGAAAAAATAGATAATTTTGCTTTCAAGAATAGCAATATTATTATTAAAGGGCTAATATGAAAGAGAAAAGATTATTATTCATGAAAAAAATTTAAAACACAAAAACATAATTGTATTAATAAATTTTATTTTTGCCAAAACTTATTTTCTTATCGCTTCGAGAGAAATTTTTGAAAATAATGCGATTCTAATAAATCACGGTTCATTTTTTTAGGAAAAAGATTCTCTACAGCATGACCGTTTCCTATTTTTGAAATTGAATTAATTATTATCAAATACAGCAATTTGTTTATAAAAATTTTGTTTTGAAACATTGTTTTTTCATAATGTTAGCCATTAAAGAATTTATTTTCAAAAATTGGAAACAGTCAAGTTTCAGAGAATCTTTTTCCTAAAAAAATGAACCGTGATTTATTAGAATCGCATCATTTTTAAAAATTTGGCTTGAAGCGATAAGAAAATAAGTTTGGGCAAAAATAAAATTTATTAATAAATTTTTTTTTGTTTCAAATTTTTTTCATGAAAAATAATCTTTTCTCTTTCATATTAGCCCTTTAATAATAATATTGCTATTCTTGAAAGCAAAATTATCTATTTTTTCCTGAGGTCTAATTTTCGTGATCGAACTACCTTAACTCAAGATTTTTAATACATATTTTTTAGCAAAAAATTTTTGTTTTTAGACTGATGATTTCTCCTTCTTAAAAATGACGCGAAGCGCTACCGTTAAATTATCTGATAACTGATGTAAATGTGGTTTAACATCGATATGATAGTTTCTTTATTTTATTACACCAACTCCGAGGGGCGTCAAGATTCGTAGAAATAGATCATAAAAGGAGAATCGTCTTTATGGTATTGCTTATTAATATCAATCGAACATTTGGACTGAATCACAGAAGCGAATCGTCTTCGTCTTTCTTTGACTCTACAGATGTAAAATAACTTTGAAGTGTACTTTAAGCACTTAAGTGTAATATAAATATAATCCAAGTCTCAACACTCGTATCGAAAAACCTTGAAAAGGTCGATTACCTTTCCACCGCGTAATATTGCATCGAGCCAAGGTGCATTGCAGATTGACGTATTAAGATTATGAATCCATTAGTAGAGAGTGCAAGAAGTCCGTGAATTTTTCATCACGAAGTAGGCATTCTGAATCCTACCAAGGCATAATGACAGAGCAGCCAAGTTTATCTATCCTGTCGTACCCTAATTATGCCTACGTAATCGTAAATTCTGATTGGAATAGTTGTTGTGATATCTTTGTTGCCTGATACCCCTATGGCTATGAATGTACCCAATTAGTTGCGAAAATGTATTAAAGATAAAGTTCTTGTGATTCTAGAAACTTCAATCATTCGTTTTCTATGTATTTTCTTTTATCAACATTCTCTCAATGGATTTTGTTTTGCGTTTACATAATTATGTAACTGCCGTTTGCAACGTTTATAAATGAAAATACAAAACCAAAATTCCATCATCTGCAAGTAAAATTTAAAATAATTTACGAACAGTTTATATTTTCGTGTAGAAATATTCAAAATGACAATAGAAATATTAATCAGTCAAAAATCAACAAATTATAATTGAAAACAAATTTTATCTTTTTGGCTATCAACGTTGCAAACGGCAGTTACATACATAATTGGAATATTTTTCAAAAAGAATCATTCTTCGAATTATCCTTGGATTTCACTTATTTTCACCTAAAATTTTGGAAAGGTCCCACATTCAAAACTGTTTTTCAGATACGACTGGCGTGATTTTAATTGAAACACTGATTACATTTTATAAAGTAATGAAATTGATTTTCATTGCTACTTCATTTGGAGGTGTGGTTAATTTATAATTATTTTTGGGAGGGTCCAATTCAAAATTTTATCAATCTGAATAGTATCTTTACTCGAAAAATGAAAAAATCAAAAGCATTGAATCCGTTAAAGAAATAAAAATGTAGAAAAATTAAATTTCAAGTATTTAATTAATAATTTCATCGAGTTAATTGACTTTTATGACTTTTAGAAAAACTGTTGCAACCAACTGAATACGATGCGGCGAAATTGGTACAAAAGTACGTTGTATGGATTGTACTTGTGGTCATTTAAGAGTCCGTGTTTAACTGTTTACTGTCCTTTTTACGCTGAAATTGCTTACACACGTGCGCCTCATACAAGTACATATATATATACGCGTACAAATGTCATTTTACGATCGTCATTTACGATTGGGAGCGGCATGGAAGTACCACCATAAAGTCCAAGTGTGCGAATCCTGAGAACTGTCAAAACTGTTCAAGAACGATCGTAAACAAAAATAAAGAAAAAGAAAAATAAAAAGAAAAGAATTTATACTCTCAGATTAATTTTAAAATTGAAGGAAGTTGAGGATAATTTTTTCTACATGATTTTACATGTCATGTGACGAGTTAATATAGCAACATTAATTAAGCAAGTCGCGTTACTAGTAATTAGTCGACGCTTCACGAAAGGCGTCGTGTAGCTGCGTCGTTTAGATTTAGACGCCTGATTTCCCAGCATGAAAGCACGTCACTGCACGCACCCTCTTAAGTTTCATTTCAAGCGTGCACCTCCGACTAAAATGAATCTAAAGCTATTTGTAGCTTTCCTCTGTTTCGAGGATAACAAGCTCTTTCAATAAAAATACATGAACTACAACTAACTTTCGTAAAGCAGATCATTAAATTACAAAAAGATTCATTAATAATATATAAAGAAAGGTTTTTCATTTTAAGATAGTTGTTGTGCCAAAAATCAGGTCTCTGGAATAAAAGGTTTTTCTATAATTTTGAAATTTGATATTATCAGTTGTGTAATATAAGTTTTTTTTTCAAGTGTTTCTTTTTAAAAAATCTTCTTAACGATTTCAGCCAATAAAAAACTTACTTTTAAAATTGGAAACAGTAAAGTTGTAAAGAATATTTTCCTTGAAAAAATGAGCCATGATTTATGAAAATTTAATTACTTTTAAAAAATTGGTATGAACCGATGGTAAGGAAAAATTCTATCACAAGAAAAACATTGAAAATATTATTTTTCGTAAATTTCAATTTTTTCAGGAAAAATAATTGTTATTGTTTTATTAGATATAATTGAAATTATCATTTCATGTTTTCAAAAATCATAGAAAAACTTTTTTTTCAGAGATTTGATATTTGGCACAATTACATTAACGATGTTAACCGCAATTAATAGTAATTTCTGAAATTTTGAATACCGTTATATCTTAAAATAGAGACTAGATATTAATACTATAATCGTTTAATCTTACAATTTAACTAATTCACTTGTAATCAAAGTTTTTATTTAAAAAATGGCACATTTAGTATAAAGGTGGAATATCTCATAATTCTGACTATTTTCAGAACTAATTAAATTTAATAATACTTTCTAAATGTGATACTTAATGTCACGAATACTAAAATAAATTTTTTTGAAGATAAGTTTATTATTTTTTCAAAACATCTCAGAATAAAACTAAATTTAGAAATAAACAACTTTCTATCTTTTCTTGATTTCTGAACATACTCAAATAATACTGAGTAAAATTACATATATAGATATTATAATAATTTATATTTTTGTAAAGCCTTGCTTGCAAATTGAATCTAAAATGGATTGTCTGTAATGCTGATATACAAAATCTTTTTCTTAAAAAATACACGCTTTCGTCCACTAGCAAGACTCACCATAACCGTCTCGAATTTCTTAATTAGGTTTAGGACAATAGTCTTCTTCAAGGAGAAAAGAACCTCTCAGGATAGTATTTAACAAAAAAAAAAAAATTGTCAGTCAGCAAAGCCACATGTCCTGAGTTGGTTTTTAAAACAGTTCAGATCGATCGGTGAGAGACTCTGGTAACAAAGCCCTCAAGAAAAGTTTTTAAAATTGAAAATGTTCTCGTTTCCTCATTAATAACCAATTGGGCATCTTTCTTAGGGTAGTTTTCATTCACGAAAATTAGACCTCAGGCAAAAATAGATAATTTTGCTTTCAAGAATAGCAATATTATTATTGAAGGGCTATTTTGAAAGAGAAAAGTCTATTTTACATGAAAACAATTTGAAACACAGAAAAATAATTTTATTAATAAATTTTATTTTTCACCCAACTTTTTTTCTTATTGGTTCTTACCAAATTTTAAAAAATTATGCGATTTTAATAAATCATTAATCATTTTTTCAGAGTAAAGATTTCTCACAACTTCACCGTTTCTGATTTTTAAAAATAAATTCTTAAATGGCTGAAACCATTAAAAAAAACATTTTACAAAATGAAATTTTTATAAACAAATTGCTGAATTTGATAATAATTTATTCATTTTCGAAAATTTGAAATGGTTAAGCTGTAGGGAATTTTTTTCTTGAAAAAGTGATTTGTAATTTATTAATATCGCATAATTTTTTGAAATTTGGTAAGAAGAGATAAAAAAAAAGTTGGGGCAAAAATAAAATTTACCACTAATATTTTTTTTCTGTGTTTCAAATTTTTTTCTTGTAAAATAATCTTTTCTCTTTCAAAATAGCCCTTCAATAATAATATTGCTATTCTTGAAAGCAAAATTATCTATTTTTGCCTGAGGTCTAATTTACGTGGACCAACTACCTTAAAAAAAATTTTCCGGACGGTTTGATTGCAAATTTCTAAGTTTTTTTTTTTCATTTCATCCGGTTTTTCATATACAGTGAATTCTACATATTTTTTCAATTCGTGTTGTTGCATACTGGACTTCTTCATTTTGAATTGCGAGCGATGAGATAAGTTTTTGAGTTCTATGATTAATAGTGAGGGGAAAAGTATCAATAAATATCACTATATATCGATACACTGCCGTATCGAAAAGTATCGATACATTTTTCTCTTAACGATACATATCGATATTTTCCTGTCTTGCTGTGTCGACACCGTTCAACCAATTTCAATCATTTTATTATATTTTTTATAACTCAAAGATTGTGAAATATAAGAACACAAAATAGATAACTTTTGTATTTCGTGTATTTTTTATTGTATTTCGATTTATCATCAATTTAAATTTATTTTTAATTTGCCAAACTATCAAATAAAGTAAGGTTAGAATGGCGAAGGGTGGGGGATGTTATTGATAAATATCGATACTATCGAAATCTTTCCCAAAAATATCGATATGTTTTTTACCAATATTTCCCATCACTAATGATTATCTTTATTTTAATTATCTCCTATATTTTAATCTTTTACAGAAATTTTGAATTAATCTTTAAATCTATGGCACTGAAGAGGGCCCCCATATGTGGCCGAAACGTTTGCCTTCCTATTTTGAGTTTTTTTATTTATCTAACATTGATAATTTTTAATCGAAGAAAATGAAAAGAAACTAACACTATGCCAAAGCAATGAGAAATGAATAAAAAGTTTTATTTAATATCTTCAAAATTGAAACCGATTAATGTAATATATTAGTAAGAGTTAGGAAGAGAGTTTATCTCTTCATTTATTATCACAGGTCTACAAAATATGAGGTTATGATTGTTATAGAAATACCGATAGTCATTTCGCAAGTAATTTTTGTCGTAGAGACCTAATCCGGGCTCAGAATTGCTCCATCGCGTCAGGTTTTCGAGTAATCCTAACCTAAAAGTGCGAAAAACACGGTTTATCGCTATATTTGAGCATCGATAACTTCGCGAATTTTTATTATTTTTTAAATATGAAAAAACCATCAAAAAGAGCCACTTTTCAGCTTTTCATTTCCGTATTTATCTGTATTATTTTAATTTTTCTAACCAGAGATATCGCCGATTGAAATAAAAAAATTTCAGGTTTCGCAATGACCGATATATGGCGGGAAAAAATG
Source organism: Diplolepis rosae (assembly GCA_030998225.1). NCBI lineage: Eukaryota > Metazoa > Arthropoda > Insecta > Hymenoptera > Diplolepididae > Diplolepis > Diplolepis rosae. The sequence continues at coordinate 5,741,480 of JAPYXD010000727.1, read as the reverse complement.
ATAGGATCCTATCATTTTTTCCCGCCATATATCGGCCCGTGTTTTTCGCACTTTTAGGTTAGGATTACTCGAAAACCTGACGTGATGGAGCAATTATGAGGTTTGGAAAACTGGAAATTTCTCCTACTTTTTAAGTAGTGAGCGGACTGAAAAATAATTATTTGTAAAGACTAGTTCTTCTGCATTTTATGAGAGTCGAGATGATGAAGCATCTTAAAATGAAGATAGAGGTATCCGCACACTTGTCTTCGAGTGAATCACGGTTGACAAGGGTGGAAATGAATATCCAGTTGGTTTTGACATAACTTCCTCAAGGCAGAAGGGGCTGAGTTGTCTGCAAACTTTGATTACATCTACCAACGTGATAGCCCTTTATCTACCCTTGCATAAATAAGAGCCACAACTGCACTGATATTATAAAAGTTACAAGGGGCAAAAGTCGTCCGGTGTGTCGAAATTTCAAATCCCAAATTCCACATCCATGAATTATTCATGGAATGTCGTCATCGGCAGCTAAACATAAATATTAGTATTTTAATATCTTAATAAAATCAATTTTAAGTCTTTGCTTGAAAATTTTCGATAAAATACGATCTAATTTGAACATTTTTTTAATTTTCAGAGACCTGCAAGGAAACAATATTTCAGTCATTTTTAAAACGGATTTTGAAGACATGGCTACACTCCACGTTTTGTAAGTATTTTGTATTGATTAAATCCACTAACTTTGCTCTTGATATTTAACAATTACGACTTCTAAATAAATGTCTTGATTTAATCAACAGACAATTATCAAGTAATCAGATCCACACGATAGAAAGAGGGGCCTTCCAGGACTTAGTTGGAGTAGAAAAATTACGGCTAAACAACAACCAAATCCGCTTCCTTCCTGACTTACTTTTCAGCAACATGATGAATCTTAAAAGACTGTGAGTAACCTGCAAATTACAAAAAACACGCTCAATGATTTCCAGACTAAGATATATATTCTCCTGGAAATACTTTATTATCTCAAAGTATTTAAAATACACCTGCAGGCCACGAAAATACAACTACTCTTTAAACCTGTATCAGTAAAATAGCCACTGATTATATCAGTGAAAATATATCAACTGATGAATCAGTGCCCTGCTTTGATTTCACTGAGGAATCAGTGAACGCGCCACGTGAACATACACTCAGAAGAAAGATTTGTTTGAAACACTTTCTTTGATGTAAAGAAATGTTTTGTTTAAATGAAACAAAATTTGTTTGATTCAAACAAAATATCTTTGGATAAAACAAATATTTGTTTGAATCAAATGAATTTCTGCCTTAAATCAAACAAATTATATCTTTAACCATATATCAATGCAATAATTTCTTTGTTTTGAAGAAAAATTAATTTGATTCAAACAAATATTTATTTGGTTCAAAGATATTTTGTTTGAATCAAACAAATTTTATTTCATTTAAACAAATAATTTCTTTAAATCAAAGAAAGTTATTCAAAAAAATCATTTTCATTGATTCAATCAAATCTTTTTTTGAGTGTAACTTTTGAATTCGCGAATTCAAATGTTTCAACTACACGTTACATAATAAAGGGTTTTCCAATAAGGGTGATATGTTTTGAAATTGAAAAAAAACACTGAATATTCATTCGGAATTGATCGAAATCTTTTTTATTATATTGGATATTCTATGCCATTTATGATTTAAACATTATATCGGCCAAATGTCCCCCGAGACTTGAGCCAAAAATGCGCCTCATCAGAAAAGATGATTTTTTGATAAAACTTGGGATCATTTTCAATTGATTCCAGAGCCCAATCCGCGAACTCCCGACGCAAACGATGGTCATTAGGCTTCAGTTCTTGGGCCAGAATGATCTTATAGGGATGCAGGCCAAGATCCAATCGCAAAATACGCCAGGTAGTCATCCTGGACAGGCCCAATTCCTGAGATCGGCGTGGCACGGACAATTCACGGTACGGCGGCTATATTCTGTGTAGAACGTGCGGTACGCATACGATTTTTAGGCTTAGTATCCAATAGAGTAAATTCACTCTCCAACTTATCGATTATTCGACGAATTGAGAGCGCGGATGGAGCAGAATGACGACCATATTTTGCACGATATGCTCTTTGAACACCGACAAAACTTCTCGAATTTTGATAAAATAATTGGACAATTTCGAAACGTTGTGGAAGCGTGAAACTACTCATGATTAAATGGCAAACCTTACTGATGACAACTGACAGCAGACGTCAAAAATTTCAGTTCAAATGAGCCCGATAGGGACATTCAAAATCATATCACCCCTATTGGGAAACCCTTTATAATTATACACAATAATAATTACGTAATTTCTTTTTAGTGTTGTTTAACCTAAAATAAACGAGTTCATCGATCCTTAAAATATATGGCTAGTTTTATTATCCTCAAATGAAGATTCCACTGATTCAATAAGTGCGTTCAATCTATTTCACTGATTCATCAGTCGAATTTCACTGATTCACAGTGAAAGACTTATAGCTGTAGCTATCAGTGAATAGTCACTGCGAATCAGTGGTTGGTTCACTGATTCAGGTTTAGAGAGTAACGATTTAAGAAACAGGTCTTTCCACATATATTTGATCTATAATCCCAAGTTATTTCACTGTGGTTTGATAACTTTAACCTTTCACAGAAATCAGACTCTGATGCTAACATTTCACGTGGAATCAAATCATTCAATTTAATCTCATTATACGTAGTTAATTAATTTTCAAATATGCTTTCAAGAAATTCTTGGATTATAAAACGTTGAACATGCAATTTCGATTCACAACTGCTGCAATAAATTATTTATGTGTATAAGTACTTCAGTATACGTATAGAAGTCACTCTGCAGTCATAACCTTTTCATTCATAGAGGCCCGGACCTCGTTTCCTTCCACGGTTTCTTATTCCACTGAGAAGCAGCCTGTATTTCTTTTTAAACTTATATACCTACAGTTTGTCCGGACTCCGGACACGTGCGGCGCAGAGTCTTAGAGATATTTAAAATTTAGTAGTTTCCAGCTGGCAGAGGCAATGTAAAAAGATAATTGGTTGCTGGTAAATCTTCAAAAAGTATTATTTAAGATTTGTGAAAACGCGAGACTATAAATAATAACATAAAAGATCAATATTTTTTCATCAGAATTAAAAACAATAATACGTTAAAGATAGGGTAACCATCTGTCCGTATTTCCCCGGACATTTCCTCATTTTAGGGCTTGTGTGAGTTGTCCTAAAGGTTTTTTGACCTTGTCCGGGTTTTTGTCCGCAGTTTTCAAATAATAAATTTTTATTTTTTAATTTACCTTTGGATATTTTTTTGTATAAAATTTCATCATTCAATGTCATCTAACGATTTCTTGGTCAATTCACAAGCCTCAACAACTAAAAAAAAATCTTACAACTTAATAGATTATTAATTAAAATGCATCAAGGTTCAAAAATAAAAATATAAGATTTTAAGCGTTGATAACATTTAATAAAATAGTCACTTTTCTGTCCTACTTTGTCCTCTTTTTCAAACTTTTCTGCCCTACTTTGTCCACTTTTTTGAATAAATTTTTGTCCTACTCTGTCCTCATTTTTCAAATGATAAATTTTTATTTTTTAATCAACTTTCGGATTTTTTTTTGTACAATATTTCATCATTCAATGTCATCTAACGATTTCTTCGTCAATTCACAAGCCTCAACAACTCAAAAAAGATCTTACAACTTAATAGATTATTAATTAAAATGCATCAAGGTTCAAAAATAAAAATATAAGATTTTAAGCGTTGATAACATTTAATAAAATAGTCACTTTTCTGTCCTACTTTGTCCTCTTTTTCAAACTTTTCTGCCCTACTTTGTCCACTTTTTTGAATAAATTTTTGTCCTACTCTGTCCTCATTTTTCAAATGATAAATTTTTATTTTTTAATCAACTTTCGGATTTTTTTTTGTACAATATTTCATCATTCAATGTCATCTAACGATTTCTTCGTCAATTCACAAGCCTCAACAACTCAAAAAAGATCTTACAACTTAATAGATTATTAATTAAAATGCATCAGGGTTCAAAAATAAAAATATAAGATGTTAAGCGTTGATAACATTTAATAAAATAGTCACATTTCTGTTCTATCTTGTCCTCTTTTCCAACCTTTTCTGTCCTACTTTGTCCTCTTTTTCAAACTTTTCTGCCCTACTTTGACCTCTTTTTTTAATAAACTTTTTGTCCTAATGTGTCCGGATTTTTCAAATGATAAATTTTTATTTTTTAATCAACTTTTGGATCTCTTTTTGTAAAAAATTTCATCATTCAATGTCATCTAACGATTTCTTCGTCAATTCACAAGCCTCAACAACTCAAAAAAGATCTTACAACTTAATAGATTATTAATTAAAATGCATCAGGGTTCAAAAATAAAAATATAAGATGTTAAGCGTTGATAACATTTAATAAAATAGTCACATTTCTGTTCTATCTTGTCCTGTTTTTAAAATTTTTCTGTCCAACATTGGCCCCTTTTTCAAACTTTTCTGTCCTACTTCGTCCTCCTTTTAAAATAAATTTTTGTCCTACTTTGTCCTCATTTTTCAAACCTTTGTATCCTACTTTTCGAAAGCCAATTATGATCACCCTAATCAAAGAGAGTTGTTATGCAATGATTGAAGTTCCCAATAAGAAATTTACAACGGGCGCAGTGCTGGCAGACAGTACTGGTACCTGAACTGGCATTTGTCGAGCATGATAACGATTTTTAGTACTGTCAGACCAGTGCTGGTCTGGTCCCGTACTGGTTTTCGGTGCTGGCATTTAGTACTGGTGCTGTACTGGCATATGTTGGGGATGATAACGATGTGCTGCACTGCTCCGCCAGTGCTGGTCCCGTACTAGTTGTCGGTGTTGGCATTTGGTACTGGTGCGGTACTGGCATATGTCAGGCATGATAACGATTTTTAGCACTGGCGGACCAGTGCTGGTCCCGTACTGGTTTTCGGTGCTGGCATTTGGTACTGGTGCGGTACTGGCATATGTTGGGGATGATAACGATGTGCTGCACTGGTTCGCCAGTGCTGGTCCCGTACTAGTTGTCGGTGTTGGCATTTGGTACTGGTGCGGTACTGGCATATGTCAGGCATGATAACGATTTTTAGCACTGGCGGACCAGTGCTGGTCCCATACTGGTTTTCGGTGCTGTCATTTGGTACTGGTGCGGTACAATGACGTAGGATTTTCGAAAAATATCAAAATCTAACAAAATTTCGATTTTTGCAAGATAAAATGATATTTACCATAAAAATTGCTTATATAAAAAATATAAATGCTACAAAAATACATCTTTGAAAGTATAAACTGTTGAAAAAGGCAAAAAAATCGATTTTTTGAAAGCATCACATTGGTATAGCCCCTTAATGGGTAACACCAATCTAGGGCCATGAAAATATACCTTTTATCGATGATTTTTAATAATGATTAAAATAACGAATGCGATCAGTTTTAGTTTTCCACTTCATTGTGCATATATTAAAGTGTATAAAAAAATTTTTTATCAATTTTTTATCAACAAAATGGCGGCGTTCAAGACGTGTTAAAAAACTGAATTCACTGAAATTGCTTCACGACCGGAAAGGTTTCTCCTATATTTTCAAATCTAGAAAGAAAAATTAAATGTTTCCGTAATCTAGACATGATTGGCTAGAGAAGTACAGAGGGAAATTTTGAAAAACTACTTTTTGCAAAAAATATGCACTAATGAACAAAAAATTCAGTTTGTTAGTGAAAAATCGCGTGATAAATTGTTTATAACAAAAAAAGTTTTCAACTAAACGTGAATTCCTTGTGTAAATCTCTGGGAAATGTAATTTTGAAGCTACAGTAAACATTTCGATTAGATTGATGAATATTTGTTCAAGTTATGTTTCCGGTCATTTTGAAAACTATGAAACCGAGAAAAACGTGTTTTAAGTTTTATTGAGCATTACTTACTCACCGCGGCGCTCTTCTTTGTAAGTCGTAAAACAAGGTTTAAAAAAATTTTTTGCTAAAAGACCTTTTGTTTATTGTTTTTAAGGACCTAAGAAATCATTTAAAACAACAAAATTTTTTTCGATTTTGTGAAAATTCTAAAGTCGTGTTACCCCTTAATGAAGGTAGAAAGTTCTGGTGTTGTCCAGAAAGGAATAGTATAGTTTTTAATCCCCCCCCCCCCCCTCCTTTCTTTAATTTGGACTGTCGAATGCAACTGAGAGGAAGATCTCGTCGTATCGTGACAGAGGACACTGTTAACGGCGTCGAAATTCGATAATTGCTTTCTGGATTGGGTTGAAAACTAGCTCTGGGAATTCAATCCACGAGTCTTGTATTACTGTCGTATATACTCTGAGTCTTGTGAAGACAGAGACAAGCCCTCTGTTCTGTCTTCTGTCGAATATAATTACAGATCAAGAGTTTAGAGCCAGGGATGCCCACCGATGAGCTAGTTCAGAGGTTCGTAGAATGCAACCTATTATCAGAAATGTCTGATTAGAGTTCGTGAAACAGATAGAGGTTACAGGAAATCCTTCCGTCCCTTCCTTTATAGAGGAAATTGTAATTAAACTTACTTCTACATTTTAATCACTTTATAGTGAAGTTAAAAAAAAATTCAAGAATATAAATAATTTATTGAAACCTTCTTTTGAAAGAGGAAGTCAAGATATTTGAAGCTAAGATTTTCAAGTAAGATTAGGGGACCATCCGTCCAGGTTTTTCTCCGGATTTTTCAAATGATAAATTTTTATTTTTTAATCAACTTTCGGATTTTTTTTTATACAAAATTTCATCATTCAATGACATCTAACTATTTCTTCGTCAATTCACAAGCCTCAACAACTCAAAAAGAATCTTTCAACGCAATATATTATTAATTAAAATGCATCAGGATTCAAAAATAAAAATATGAGATGTTAAGCATTGATAACATTTCATAAAATAGTTACTTTTTTGTCCTATCTTGTCCTCTTTTTTAAACTTTTCTGTCCTACTTTCCCCTCTTTTTTAAACTTTTCTGTCCTACTTTGTCCTCATTTTTCAAACCTTTTTGCCCTACTTTTTGAAAATAAATTATGGTCACCCTAAGTAAGATGAGAATTAAAATATTGAGCACTATAAAATTAAACAGACGTTCTAAATGAAAACTTTTTCTCGCTTAATTTGATGCTTAGCAAAGAAAAATGAAATACTTTGCAAACTTAAGAAGCTGAGTAGAAAAAAGTGTGAAATTCTGTCATATCTGAAGAGACCATTCTATGGTCTATAGATTTCTGGTTTAATGACCTTTAAGAACAGTAAAGCTATTGAATAAACCTTTGATCCAAAGCCTTTCTACCACCACGTAAGATTTACCTAGCTAGCTAGTCATATGAACTAATAAGTGCATCGGTCACTGGCCTTGCATGGTATTCCAGAGCCTGAATAATTCATTTAAAAAGTAGAGCAAACTCATGACTGTCTCTGAAAGTAGATCGAACGTGAGAACATTGCCCACAGCATTTAACATACTTGATCCACTTCTTAGTAACGTAACGCCACCCTCTGCAAGAAACTCTGCTGTGCTGTTGAATAATTTCTTGAGAAAAAATTTCTTAAAGTTGCGTCGAGATATAATGTTTGAAAAATCTAGATGATGCCTGTAATATAATATTTTAAAAGTATTAGAGATCAGAATTCCTTTTCAATGTATTCCAAATGAATTACGAAACTGGCCTGTTTTTTTTTAAATTATAAAATTCTTCTTTATTTTAGAAATATTATATAAATTTGACATATTGATTTCTGATTCAAAGAATTATGTAATTAAATATGATACTTTTCAGGGACCTGAGCCATAACCAAATTGCCATGATTGGACCAAAAACTCTGCGGGGTATTTCTTCTCTAAAGCATCTGTAAGTATTCATATAATTAAAATTTTTATAAAGACACCTTGGGAAACGGGATTTGTAAATTTAGTTATTTAGATCAATTTCTGAAATAAATTAAATCAATTTTATAGTTTCACACGTGCAATTCTTTTATATCATTTTTACCACAATGTTTATCCGTCACGCGTGCAATTTTTAAGTAACTGCCGTTTGCAACGTTTATAGCCAAAAGGATAAAATTTGTTTTCAATTATGATTTGTTGACTTTTGACTGATTGACTAATTAATATTTCTATTGTCATTTTGAACATTTCTACACTAAAATATAAACTGTTCGTGAATTATTTTAAATTTTATTTGCAGATGATGGAATTTTGGTTTTGTATTTTCGTTTATAAACGTTGCAAACGGCAGTTACATCCATTTTTTATGTTACTCCCCTTAGTATTTTTACAGAAAAAATTTTTTGTACAGTTTGTAATTTTTTGTAAATTTAGTTATTTAGACCAATTTTATAGTTTCACACGAGCAATTGTTATATATAATTTTTACTACAATGTTTATCAGTCACACGTGCAATTTTCGAAATTTCTTCCCTTTGTATTTTTATAAAAATAATTTTTTGTAAAGTTTTTATTTTTTTTTTAATTTAGTTAATTAGAACAATTTTATAGTTTCACACATGCAATTCTTTTACATAATTTTTACCACAATGTTTATCCGCCACACGTGCAATTTTTTAAGTTTCTTCCCTTTATATTTTTATAGAAATAAATTCTCACTGATGAGGACTCCAATCTGAGTCGAAACGTTTGAAAATATGAAACACTGAGTTACATTTTGTCTGGACTTTAAAGCCAACTAATAACATCAATAATATTTGAATATTTAAATTAATAATACATTTTATTACAGATTATTAGACGACAATATTCTCACCTGTATCGACGAGGGTGCGATAAGAGAAATGAAGGATCTGGAAATTTTGTAAGTTGCATATTTCCCCAATGACACAGTGATAAAGAAAAAAAAAAATGAAAACGAATTCAACTTTTAATGAAATTTATTATTCTGTACAACTGGATCACTTAGTTCTGTAACTAGCTTAATTGAGTCATAAAAATCCCACTGAAAGAAACTTTAGATTTTTTTCTCCTTTGAAAGTTTCTCGTGCAAAGAACAAAAGTAGATATTTGCACAATCAAAAATAATACACTTTTTTGCTTCAGGTCGCTGAATAATAATAAATTAACGACCCTTGGGAAAGAAATTCTGAATGGGTTGTCGAATCTACGTTCTTTAAGGCTCAGCGGAAATTCATTGGCCTGCGACTGCCACTTGAACTGGCTTGCACGACATCTCAGAAATTTTCCACGTCTCACACAGAACACACGCTGCGCTTCACCCTCCAATCTAAGGGATCATAACCTCGGGGAATTACAGGTTCGGTGTGAAATTTTTAATGCCAGATTACTTCTGGAACTGGATAGACTTTCGTTTTACGTTGGACACTTCATAAAAGTCATATGAGTCTCGAGATATTCATTTCTAAGTGTCTTATGATTTTTGATCCTCTGAATCTAAATGTAAATATATTAGCTTCATTTTGGAAGTAAATAAAGATTTTTTTCGAAAATCTTAGATTCCTGACGATACGTGAAAAATACACTGTAAAAAATATCGGTAAATTGTCCTACTATGTATTAGGAAATTTTTCCTATATCCTTAGGAAGCATAGATTTTCCTACAGAAAGTGGAAATATTTCATAGATTTGAGGAAAATTGACCGAATTTTTGGACTTGATTCCGTACTATCAGGAAATATATAAAAAAGGTGAGAACATTTCACAAATCTCCTAAGTTGTAGGAAATTTTTCCCATGAAAAGCGGAAATTATTCCACAAAAACGGAAATTTGTTCACTTTTTTGGATCTTTTTCCACTTAAATTATGAAATATATCAATTTTTCCTAATAAAGTGGATATTTCTCCGACTAAACAGTAGAAACTATTTCTAGTTCTATGTCGGAAATATTTCCGACTATATCTTTGGAAAAATTAGGACCCATTTTTATTTTAAGCTGTCCGACTATTTTTGGAAAAATTTCCGAAAATTTTTTTACAGTGTAATAGAAAGCGGGTAAAACACTAAATTCAATGATTAATCAGATTCGTGCAAGTAAAATCAGATGTACCTGTAAAGTAGTCATGCTACCCTGCAATCAAACAATGCATCGGTGTTTTATAGTACTATAACATCTAAAGACACTTATTCTCGTTTGTTCAGGAACACGATTTAAAGTGCTCTGGCCTAGTAGAGCGAACAACATCTGAATGTAATGCTGAGCCACAATGCCCCAACCCCTGTGAATGTGCCGATGGAATCGTCGATTGCAGAGAGAAATTACTAACTAAAGTTCCCACTCATTTACCCGAAGATACTACCGAACTGTGAGTTCTTTTTATTGTAGAAAAAAAAATAATTTCTAAATTTTTCTGTATCGTAATATTTTTGTGACTTAAATATCTCTTTACAGACGCTTAGAACAAAATGGAATCACGGAAATTCCCCCAAAAGCTTTCTCTCCCTACAGAAAACTACGAAGAATGTGAGTAAAATAATCACTTTTGTTTTGTTTACCTTTTCTCCAAAACAAGAAATAACTAGTTACTCTTATTTCTGTTTGCAGAGACCTGAGTCACAATAAAATCAAAAAGGTCGCAGCTGACGCATTCCACGGATTGAAGTCCCTTGAGTCACTGTACGTGCAGTAAAAACTTGCAATTTATATTATTTTCCTTTCAAAGATCATTTCATTAATTTCTCTTTAATTCCAGAGTTCTTTACGGGAATAAAATAATGGAACTGCCAAGCGGTATTTTCCATGGACTTACTAGCTTGCAACTCTTGTAAGTATTACCTGATGAAAATGTCTAATTACTTAATCTAGTTTCTGATTGAAAATTAACGTCATATTGAAATTTGCATAATCGGTTTCATAGCACAAGTTTCAAAAGAAAAAAGTTTTTATTAAAAAATGTAGTAGGCATATTAATAGGTACATAGTTTTGCCTGACAAGTACTAGCAACATCAGATGTATCTTTAAATCGTACTAATAGTGAAATCTAAACAGCGGAAAAGGGTTATGGTGCTGATCAATCATTCTTAGTTAGTTACAATGCAATCAATCGTTATTGCACGTTCGTTCCAGGCTGTTAAACGCCAATGAGATTTCCTGTATTCGGACGGACCTGTTTCGCGACCTGACCAGCCTCACACTGTTATCCCTCTACGACAATAACATCCAGTCTCTGAGCAACGGAACCTTTTCTCACCTACGCAGCATCAAAGTCATGTTAGTATAACCATAATTTAATATTGAACAAGCATGAAACTCTGATTCGGTATTTTTATTTTTAATTTGATTTTGTAACTCAATATTAAAAAATGATCAAATGAATTTTAATTTTCAGGCATCTGGCAAGAAATCCTTTCATCTGTGACTGCAATCTACGGTGGCTAGGTGCTTATCTGCGAACGCATCCGATTGAAACTTCTGGCCCGAGGTGTGAGTCACCGAAGAGATTAAGCAATAGGAAGATCGACTCGATTCGGGACGAAAAGTTCAAATGTAAGGGTAAGCACGATTCGATTTCTGGTATCTCTTGTTACTACGACAGGATGCGTTCAGGTCGGTAATTCATACCATTTGCCATTTATATGCATCTATTACTCTATAACAAAATTTAGCTACATAAAACCCGTTAAAAAGATAATAAACACTAATTTTGTTAATTTTGAGTCTTTTAAGGCCTTACATACGTCTAGCATCGCGAAAAATACGCTAAAAGAATAATTTTTTTAGTAGGGATAACAATAGAAATTAATAAAAATGAATAGTACACATTGTTTATTGGTATTTAAACTTTATAAAAAATTTTATTTCACTTTATTTTTAGAAAAATTACTGTATAAAAATCACGTGATCCACAACACTGAGAAAAAAAAGTTGCTCCATGGTCGGCATCATATCTCCAGTAAATGTTGATCGATCTGCCAAATTAAAGAAAATTCTTGTAAAATAAAGTTGTAGTTATAGTATGTCGAGCCGGAATTTTGAATTTAGAAAAATTTGGCAATTTATAGCTGTTTAAAAAAAGTATGCGTTTTACGTCATCAATTTTACACTTAAATTATTTTTATAAAATTTTTAAATGAAAATATCAAAATCCGGCTTGACATACTATAGAGAAAACAATTTCGAAGATTTTCAAGTAAATCGCATCAAAAAATATTGAAAACTTTATGAGTTATCATGCTGACCGTGGCGGAAAAAGTAGTTTCGAGTAAAACGCGTTTGAAGTTTTCGGAACATAAAAATTGTAAAAAGAAGTCACTTACACCTAATCAGCGATCGCTGCTCCATATAATACACCTTCTGCTTGATATTTTTGAATATATAACCTATCGAAAAATGCAACAACAAAAAAATCGATTTTTTGAAAATTCTGGACGTATATGTAAGGCCTTAGGGTAGTTTTCATCCACGAAAATTACACCTCAGGCAAGAGTAGATAATTTTGCTCTCAAGAATAGCAATATTATTACTGAAGGGCTATTTTGAAAGAGAAAAGATTATTTTACATGAAAAAAATTTGTAACAGAAAAATAATTTTATTAATAAATTTTATTTTTGACCCAACTTGTTTTCTTATCGCTTCTTACCAAATTTTAAAAAATTATGCGATTCTAATAAATCATGAATTATTTTTTCAGAGAAAAGATTTCCCACAACTTCATCGTTTCTGATTTTAAAAAATAAATTCTTTAATGGCTGAAACCATTAAAAAACATTTTGCAAAACGGAATTTTTATAAACAGATTGCTGAATTTGATAATAATTTATTCATTTTCGAAAATTGGAAATGGTCAAGTTGTAGGGAATCTTTTTCATGAAAAATTGATTTGTAATTTATTAAAATTGCATAATTTCTTAAAATTTGGTAAGAAGCGATAATAAAAAAGTTGGGGCAAAAATAAGATTTATTAATAAAATTATTTTTTTGTATTTCAAATTTTTTTCATGGAAATTAGTCTTTTCTCTTCCAAAATAGCCCTTCAATAATAATATTTCTATTCTTGAAAGCAAAATTATCTATTTTTGCCTGAGGTCTAATTTTCGTGGATCAACTACCTTAATGGACCCTAATCCAACGCCTAAATTGACCTGCAATCTTTACCATTAATTATGAATTCTCGAGAGTTAAATTTTCATAAAACACATCTCATAAATTGTATGAATCATTGATCTAATGTAACAAGTGTGTGTGCGTGATACAGGATAGTGTGTCCAAAGTACGAGTGCAAAAGGTCACCGCCAACTCGCTTGGTCTAATCACCTCAATTCACCCACAGTAACATCCTGTCGTTAAGGTATAGATAGGAAAAGACCTCTTGAAAAATTTGTTAATGGGAGTTTTCTTTCTTTGCTACAGGTGACGAAGAACTTCTAACAAAGAGGGCTGGTGAGTGCATTCTACCAGGACCTTGTCCATCACCCTGTACTTGCATTGGAGCCACAGTCGATTGCTCTGGAAAGAAATTGACTTCAATACCAAAGGATCTACCAATCTATACCTCGAATTTGTACGTGCATTTAAACACTTTCTACTATTTTAACTTTACTAGAATTAATTATCTTGAATTTTCATAAACATAAATCATCACTTTACAGAATATTGAAGAATAATGAACTTGATAAAATAAAAGCTGACGGTCTCTTTGAAAAACTGCCAGACTTGCAGTACCTTGATCTGAGGAAAAATAAGATAACACGTATTGAAGCTTCTGCTTTCCAAGCAGCTCACAAAATTAGCGAACTGTGAGTCACTCTCATGCATTGAATACTTGATATAATTTTTCATTTCAATTATAGATCATTGAAGGACTTATAAAGTTTATTTTTTGCAGCCTCTTATCAGAGAATAAACTGAGAGAAGTGCACAATAAAATGTTCACTGGCCTATCCAATCTGAAAAGTCTGTAAGTTGAGAATTCACAATACGTTTTGATTGATTCATTGATTTTCTGTCTTACAAATAATAATTTTCTTTTTTTTTCCTCTAGAAATATTGATTCTAACGCCATCACTTGCATAATGCCCGACGCGTTTGATGGAATGTTACATTTGCGCTCCATGTACGTAGCTTCTATAATTTTAATGTATAACTCCAATTCAAAAATGTAAAGATAGGCAGATTTTAATTTAGTTTTTGATTTCAGCAACATGCAAGGAAATCCTTTATCTTGCAATTGTCATCTTGCGTGGTTCGCCGATTGGCTGAGGAAACGCGATATTACGAATGTTACTGGAAGTTGTCACGACCCTCCTAGATTGAAAAATGCAGTTATCAGAGATATTCCTCATCACGAATTCAAATGCAATAGTAAGACAACTATTTTGAATTAAAACACAATTGTTATGTATTGTTAAAAGTGATAAATTTTTTGTAATAATTGAATAACAATAAATTTTTATTGATCACCAGGTGACAGTATTGGATGCCTAGGGGACGACTACTGTCCACCTCAGTGCAACTGTGCTGGATCTGTTGTGAGATGTTCTAGATCCCATCTCACTGAAATTCCTCGCGGAATTCCACCCGAAACTACCGAATTGTATTTGGATGTAAACGATATTAAAACCATTCAACCAGAACGACTGAATCATTTGAGGATTCTAACGAGACTGTACGTGTTCAAACATTTTTTTCTTTCCAATAATTTAAAACAATTGAAATACGATGTAATGTAATTCATTATTATTTATTTCAGAGACTTGAGTAACAATCAAATCTCAGTGCTGTCAAATGATACGTTCAAGAACCTTACAAAACTTTCTCATCTGTAAGTAAATTATTTTACTAATCTTAACTAGGAGATAAGTATAATATAATAATCTATATTAATTTTTACAGAATTATAAGCTATAATAAGCTACAATGTGTACAAAGAAATGCCCTCGCAGGATTAAAGTCTTTGCGTATTATGTAAGTTTATGATCATAAATAATTTAATACCTGTACATGAATTAAACTGGATTAAAGAGTAATTCAAATTATTCTTTGCTTTAGGTCTTTGCATGGAAACGAAATTTCTGTGATTCCAGAAGGTGCTTTCGAAGATTTGAAATCTATAACCCATCTGTAAGTAACTCTCTAAATGAAACAAGAAATTTGATGTATAAATAAAGAAAGTATTGAGACCTTGATTTTGAATTGCGTGCAGGGCTTTGGGATCAAATCCTCTCTATTGCGATTGCACTATGCGATGGCTAGCAGAATGGGTAAAAAAGGATTACGTAGAGCCAGGCATAGCTCGTTGTATGGAACCGCCTTCGATGAGGGAAAAGCTCCTTCTGTCGACGCAGGCCAGTGCATTCCAATGTAAAAGTAAGTACTTTGTCAGCGTGTTCAAGAATCAAGAAAGACCTTTATAGTTTCCGTCGCCGATTTTTTTTTTACAGTAATCTCGTTTAGCGCATTTTATATCCTTTTCCAAATTCAATTTATTTTTAATTGATCATTAACAGTAGACTTTTTAGTTTGTTTTTTTGACCTACTCCCTCAGAAGGCTACTAAAATTGCTCATTAATCGTAGACCTTTCTTCCGCGCAGCAAAACAGCAACCAGCCGAGGTCCTGGCAAAATGCGACTTGTGTTACACATCCCCGTGCCAAAATGGAGGATTTTGCGAGGCACTACCAGACAGACAGTTTCGTTGCAAGTGCGCACCAGGATATCACGGAGAAAGGTGTCGGTATAAAATCGATGCGTGCTATGGAAATCCTTGCCGAAACGCCGGAACTTGCAAAGTATTGGAAGAAGGAAGGTTCAGGTAATTATTATTTGTTGAATTCTTAATCGTTGATCCAGCAACGAAGCTGGCGATTTTTATATTTTGCACGTGAATGTGCTTGAATGGTAGTTGTCTTGAGAGTTTGATTGTTTTTCCTTAAATCAGTGATGGGGAATTTCAAAGGTATTGTGATTCTAAATTAAATTAATGAGATTGAGACCCATATCTGATATTAAGATAAACCCGTAGAAATTAGTGAATGACGTAAATCTAGCTCGTTGGCGGATCGTATGCCTCAGAAAATTGGGCGGGATGCATCGATTGACTAAAGTGTATGTGTAACAGTTGCAACTGCGCTCCCGGTTACGAGGGACTTCGCTGCGAGAGCAACGTCAACGACTGTGCAAACAACAAGTGTGCTAATAACGCAACTTGTGTCGACCTCGTCCAAGCCTACAGGTGTGACTGCGCCTCTGGATACATGGGAGAATACTGCGAGACGAAAATACCCTTCTGCACAA
The DNA here is from genome assembly GCA_030998225.1 of Diplolepis rosae. Classification (NCBI taxonomy): domain Eukaryota; kingdom Metazoa; phylum Arthropoda; class Insecta; order Hymenoptera; family Diplolepididae; genus Diplolepis; species Diplolepis rosae. Next base: position 5,725,188 of record JAPYXD010000727.1, on the reverse strand, counting down.
AAGGACACGATCCTTGCGAAAACGGAGGACACTGTGTCGATCACGGGACCCACTACAGCTGCGAGTGCCCAGTCGGATTCTCCGGTCTTAACTGTACCGACAACATGGATGATTGCAGTGATAATTTATGCCAGGTACAAATCACAATAATTTTAACCCGCGAAAAAAAAGTTGATCTTGTTAGATCTGGTCAGATCGAATTCCCAGATCTAACCAGATCTTGATTTGACGAGATCTGACCAGATCTACTTTAGATCTGATCAGATCTGGTTAGATCTGGGAATTTGATCTGACCGGATCTAACAAGATCAACTTTTTTTTCGCGGGAAATTACTACATATTAATGACTCAGTGGAACTTTAAAATAAAAACAATAATGAATTTTATTTCCAGAACGGTGCTACATGCATCGATGGCATAAATAGTTACGAGTGTAAGTGCGCGCCGGATTATACGGGGAGGTACTGCGAGGTTGCGCCATCAACTGCCATGCTGTATCCTCAGACCAGTCCGTGTGCTCATCACGACTGTCAGCATGGCGCTTGTTTCCAACCCTCTTCTTCTGCAGCAGATTATCTCTGCCAGTGCCACCCCGGCTATACCGGTAAGTCACATAAGAATGAAATTTTCCTTCAAGTTCTGATTCAAAACTCTTCCAAGTTTGCCAAAATTGTTCGAAAGCCTTGACTTTTTAAATTCTGCTTTGGTATCTTTTTTTCATCATTAATAATATATTAACTTTAATGAAACGATCTGGTTTCAGGTAAACGGTGTGAGTACCTGACAAGTCTGAGCTTTGTGGATAATAGTTCGCTGGTCGAGCTTGAGCCGCTTCGTACCCGACCCGAAGCAAATGTGACCATCATTTTCACTACTACTCAAGAGAACGGGGTTCTCCTCTACGACGGGCAAAATGGCGAGCACATAGCAGTTGAGCTGTTTAATGGAAGGGTGCGAGTATCTTATGATATCGGGAACTATCCCACCTCGACAATGTACAGTTACGAAATGGTGTCTGATGGAAAACCGCACATGGCCGAGCTAATAGCGATCAAGAAGAACTTTACGATGAGAGTAGATAAAGGAACTGCCAGGAGCATCATCAATGAAGGTCCCAAAGAATATCTAAAACTCACTACACCGATGTATATCGGAGGTGTTGTTTCTGAAGTTGCCAGTGTGGCGTTCACGGAGTTCCATTTGAGGAACACTACCAGCTTTCAAGGTCAATATTTTTTCAAGAATACATTTTTCATAACTGCAAAAGCATGTTCATGTAACGTTATTAACTTCTCATAGTTCTAAAGTTCTAACTGAAACTTATAATCTGTAACAGGTTGCATTTCGGAGATGTGGATAAACCATAAACTGGTCGATTTCAGCAACGCAGCCAAGATGCATGGCATTGCACCCGGATGTGCTCCAGGCGAAGAAGAAGCTGATGAAGCAAGTAAGGACATCATCGAAGTCGAAGCGATAAACAGCGACGTCAAAGAAGACTCTGTACCACAAGAACACGTTTTGCACGAAGATTCTGGTGAGTTAATTTCACTCTGAACATTCTTTATTGAACAACAACCAAATATTTAATTATCATCGAATTAAGAGACTTTAAACGATTTTTAGACCTTTACTTCAGAATATTCTAGCTAGGTATATTTCTAACTATTCTATTTTATTTAGCTAGATAAATAATTTTATGTTTGTTCATTTCAGACTACAGTGTCATGAGCCCAGTAGTGATAACTGATGTATGTCTCGGAAATGAGTGCAAAAAAGGTTCACAGTGCGTGCCGTCGCCATATGGAAAGAGTTACACGTGTCGATGTCAGCTTGGTTGGCAGGGTCGATACTGTGAAAAAGGTGAGTCTCCATTTTTCACACCAACCTTGTAGATTACTAATATTTTTTTCTTTTTAGCGCCAACATGTCGAAAGGAACACACTCGTGAATACTACAGCGAAAATGGATGTCGAAGTCGACGTCCAGTTAAAATGGCTAAATGCTGGGGCAGTTGTGGAAATGCCTGTTGTCTGCCACGAAAAACCAAACGACGAAAGGTAAGAAATAAATTATTATAAACACATTATGATTTTAAAAGAATATAGTTAAAATGTTGAATTCCCGAATATAGGAATTTTTAAATTCAAAAATCTCCAAGTAATCTAAAGGAAATTCAATATTCTAAGTAAAAGAACTTTGTTTCAGATTCGACTAATCTGTAACGATGGTACACGATACACAAAAGACGTCGATCTGGTGCGTAAATGTACATGTTCACGCAAATGTTATTAAGAGTCACATCTTACATCATCAAACTTCCGAGTCCAAAACAGTATACTAAAAGTCGCTAAGGACTTTGAAACTTCCGCTGCTTGCACCCTTTCCAAAGGACAAAATGTGCTCAGGATAAATTTTCGTAAAGAGTGAAATGGAAATACTAAAATCTCTGAGTGGTGAAAATAGTGAAGCTAAACATGATGGACACACGCAGTCGGCTCAGTGTGATATTATATTATTTAAAAAAAGCATATGTTAATACATATAGGTATATTATTATTGGTATCAACCAGCTAAGCGTACTAGGTATTCGTAACCGATATGTCTAGCCGTATGTCGTTGCGCGGGCGCGTACGAACTACTGATTTAATGCGAACGCACTCTAGACGTGCGTGCTCGCGTATCTGCGAATATTTACGGTGTAAATGCTGTAAATGGATAAAGTAGCAAAGGAATTCAGTCTAACGAACGATACGATTATAAGAATGAAATATTTAAGAAACGCCTACTTTTTAATTTGGTTGAGTTCCTTCAAGTATTCACTGCCCATAAATATGACTGTTTCATTGTATTTTCCATAAGTTTACCAATTTATTATTTCAATACACGCTTGCGGTTCATATCTTTTTCTATGATACTGACGATGCTTCGAACGAACGCTGAAACATTTGATCAGTACGCTGTTGACAGAACAGCCTGTATTTCAAATACATAGGTATTTATCTGTCCAATATACGAAAAGTATATTGGATTTAGAAATGGCGTGTTTTTGAAATACGTATCGATATACATATATTTTGTATCTATTAAAGTATTTAAATACTGACAAGGAGAGTATTGCGTATATTTTATTTAAATCCTTAAAACGTTGTATGTACTTTTGAATTTTTGTTCTGTATACAAAATATTACCGGTAACTGTTGAAGCACTTAAGGTCTACGTGTATGACAATATGTACGCGAAAAATCTATAATGCGCTTTATTTTAGGAGAAATCCAAAAACGAAAAATGTAAACTTTTATATCCCAGACTCTGTAATTATATTTTAACGTAGGAAACACATTTATTTTATTTCATATTATATTTTATGGAAACCAATTGTCCTTATATTGTATATTTTCTTCATTGTGGTTAACATATTCAACATATGTAATATTTGATAAAAACGAACTCTATACAAGATATTTTTCTCTTTACCCCTGATTCATTTTTACATATCAATGGTTCAGCAAACTATCTTATGAATGTTTTAAATATTTTTTCAAAATAAACAATCATAATAACGTTAAAATGTAAAAATTATGATATATGTACATTCATTCTAGTTTTGTTAATGCTTCAGGAACTGTTACTGAAGACGGTCCTTCAAAATGGTATCTAAAAAGTAATTTAATTATGAAGGTTATACACAAGGATAAATAATATGAACGACTGAACATGAAATTATTTTTTTATTTCTATAGTTTGTAATAAAATAAATAAGTAGTATAAAACAAAATAACTAACACCAATATGTGCGAAAAGTCTTCCAGGCAATAAACAAGTTTAAGTCCTTTTTTTTTATGTCAACTTTTTGTTTTTGTTACTAATCATGTGGAAAAAAATGGATAATGAATTGGAATTAATATAACTGACTTTAAGGTAAATAAAGATTATTATTTTATTGAAGATATATGTTGATGTTGGTAATTGGCTTTAGGGTCCAAGGTTGATAAAAACTCAGAGTTTTACATAATCAGACGTTTCGGCTCTGATCGGAGCCCTCATCAGTGATTTATTCAAATCTTGATTAAAATTACGACTTTTTGTATAAATGTTATTATCCAGTTTTTTCTTTTTCCGTTTTTTGGGAAGACACATAACTTAGACTCAGTTTACGAGTCAACCTCCCAGGGGAGAAGTGTGTGCAGTCTAAGTTATGTGTCTTCCCAAAAAACGGAAAAAGAAAAAACTGGATAATAACATTTATACAAAAAGTCGTAATTTTAATCAAGATTTGAATAAATCACTGATGAGGACTCCGATCAGAGCCGAAACGTCTGATTATGTAAAACTCTGAGTTTTTATCAACCTTGGACCCTAAAGCCAATTACCAACATCAACATATATCTTCAATTATTAATTAAGGGTCAATGTAAGTCCAGAATATGATTATTATTTTATTTCAAATTAATTAGTTGAGTTTGAAATTTTATATTTTTATACATAAGTTTAACATAATGAATTTCTTGATTTTAGAATTAGAAATAGTTTTTAATTTTGGAACATTAAAATGATACAGATTAATGATACAGATACATTTATTACTGATATCCATTAAAGCCATGGATCAACCAGATCGCGTAAAAGCTCGTGTAAGATAACTTTCTTATTTTAGAAAATGTCTTCCTGGAAATTTGGAAAATACAACGGATAACGATAAAGAACGTCTAACTTCGTTTGAGTAAAAATTTTGCAAAAAATTTTACAGTTAACTGTAATTGTCGTAATATTTTTGATTTTTTTTTCAAAATTTTTACTAAAAAGAAGTTATCTGACATGCTATACTGTCTTTTGTTACGTTTCCAAAATGTTCAGAAAGATGCTTTGTAATTTAAAAAAGTTATCTTAAATGTACGAATAAACATATTATTTAGTCACGTGGTTCGATTGATCCATGGCCTTAATTTACTTCAAAATACATAATCAGTGAAAAGGAAATCCATAAGGATCTATAAATGTAGGATTATCAAATTAGTTTCTTTTCTGGAATAATTGCCAGACATATTGAGATTATTTATTTTGCTTTACTCATTCCCGGTCGTAAAAAATCATTACATAGTGTGACCATTAGTGGGTTGCAGAATAGGGTATGAATGCAAGGAAAAACTTGTGCAAATGCATATTGCTGTCACATTCGCATGCATAGCCCTAACTTGCGACGTACTCGTGATCACATTTTATAAAATAAACCAAATACTCACTGGAAATCTCCAGTAGCTGGAGTAGTTTCAATATTAAATTCAGCAACTGGAACTTCGCGTCGCGCTACTTGAGGTGCAAACATTGCTGCAGGATACACAACCGATGAAGTTCCAATAACTAAACAAGCATCACAGTTTTCAACTGCTTCATCTAAAATTATATTTAATATCAATATGATTAACTGAGTAGAAAATTTTTTTTGTAAACAATGGCTTACATGAGTACATTACATTAATTACATAGACTTACAAGTCTTGCTCAAAACCTGTTCATCAAGATTCTCTCCAAACCAAACAATATGAGGTCTCAAAAGACCGCCACAGTTATTCTTTTTACACCTGGGCAAATCCTCTACGGGTATATCCGACGCGAGAACATTTGGATCAGGTGATCTTCAAAACAGGCTTTAATTTAGATGATAAAATTCTCTTCTGATATTTGAAATCATTAGTGTTCTAATCAGTATTTTGAACTTTGAAAACCTACCCTTTTCCTTCCAAAGCTGGACAAATCGGTATGGTATTATTATTCTCAATATTTTTGCATTTTGTACATCGGGTTTGGTAAAGCGATCCATGTAGTTCTATAACGTTTTCAGCGCCAGCTCTCTGATGAAGACCATCAATATTTTGCGTGATGATAGAAACAGTTTTATTTTCTTTAGTTAATCTTTTTTGAAAATCTGCTATTGCTTCATGCGCCTGGATCAAAATACATATTAGTGAAAGAAATACTAGAACAACATTCCTATTAAATTAGAATTTAGTAAACTGTGGGAAGAGTGTTTTTATCGTCATGAGCGACGGAAAATTCAACAAGTAATATAATTAGTAATATAAAATGATTAATACAATCTAAATGCTGTATTGATAGTTTGAAACTTCATTCTTTGCTTTCATTACAACAATTAAAACTAAATAAATTACTAATATTTAAAAAATAAGAGAAATGCAAAACTTTAAATTAAAACAGGCTAAAATACCTTGTTTGGTTTCACCTTTGCTGCAACAGTACGTCGATATTCATAAAATTCCCACACTAAAGATGGATTGGATGCAAAAGCTTCTGGAGTGGCGAGACTTTGGGCTTGATATTTTCTCCAAAATCCACCAGCTCCTCGAAAAGTTGGAATTCCAGACTCGGCAGAAATACCGCTTCCAGTCAAAATCAAAATATTTTTTGAATTCATCAAAGCTTCACGAAAGGACTTCATAATGTTGATCTCTATCTTCCATTTCTTGGTATCTTAACCATACAATAGATGATTATAGCTTCGTCATTGCTTCACCTGATGATTAACATGATATACTCATCAAATTAAAATACAAAGTGATTATCAACGTTCAACCTATTTATTTGCATTCGTTAAAGTTTGATAAATCCACGGAGTAGTATAAGGAGAACCGACCAGACCCGACTTAACCGGCCATTCCGGAGAATTCTGCAAACTGCCAGTTTTTCGAGCTCCTATCGCCTAAATGTACTCTCTCTATGTTTACTCTAATGAATTCTAGCGCCTCTTGTGGGAAAGCGTTGTAACAAAGGTTTTTCAAATGGGGAACGGTGACGGGCTCGTATAAGGGAATGCTGGTTGGAGAGAATTTTGAGTGTAGTGTTATGTTTGTAATTAAAAAGGTATATAAGTCTTCTTGAAAGTAAAAAACACATGTAATATATATTTCATGTGACTTATAAACCCATGAATTTATAGACTATTATATGACCGTTTATAAAAACCTAACCCATAATTCCATTTCATGGATGTCATGAGAATCCTACAGAAGTTAATTCTTTTTTTAATAATATAATGGGTCGAAATAATTCTACTAATCTTCAATGAATTAATCAAAATTTCTTAATACATAAATGTACATATACTCTGATATACTCATAATAGATTATAATATGAAATTTATGTCACATACAGGTCTCTATCATTATAGCATTTATATATTCAAAATAAAAGTTACCGTCTCAAAACTTTTATGTTCTGTTGGTTTTTTTCCAAATTATTAATCTTCAAATTGAAATATTATAGAAACAACACTTTGTTTGGGTAAATAATTAAACGAATTACGTTCTACTGGTTCATGTTCTTGAAATTGTGTCAAATGTTTAGCAGACAAGGGTAGACACCTTGCGAAAATTTGATAGTTTCACAGTTTCCCGCACGTGGCGCTAGTATCCGTTAGGGTACTTTCCCGAGATAGGAGCTCGAATAACTGAGAGCAATTACGCGTAACTTGAGGTTTCTTACGTAAAATGTGTATTTCCGTAATCGCATCCATCACAGAAAAAATACATGGTGAAAAATCCAAAGACGCAATTCACCTGGTAAAATTCTGTGAAAAACTAAGTAAAATACCTAGTGTAAATTACGTATCCATTTCTGGTCACCAGTGTTAGACAGTGTTCAGTGCGTAGAGAATAGACATAAGGAGACCAAACTAGTGTAACATATAACTAAAAATGAGCGAATTTTACTCGTAAGCTAATAGTTACGAAATATCCCGAGTATGGAGCTAGTGCTGCATTATCAGGAAATGGCTGCTGTCATAGAGCGTACGCTATCCATGGCGGCGGCCATGTTCTGCCACTAGAATACAAGCGCCGTGTTCGGGAGGATCTAACATTTCAATGTATTATAAACTAATAGGAGAAAACCATAGAGTTATTATAGATAGAGTAGGCAAGCTTGGTCGGAAGATATGCTCCAAATGAAAAAAGAAATAGAATTGAATTGGTCTTTCTATCTCTCTCTTTCATGACGCGTACGCATGCGCGAACGACTTGAAAAAAATACGCAACCAAAACCTATCACGGTCTTCAAAATGCAAACAAGAACTGCGCATGCCCTATTAGTGTGAGAGAGCTTTGCCAACCTCATCTTTTCTTTCTTTCTCTAATGATCGGACGCTTCCACTTACACGCGTCCTTCTGCTAGTGTTCTAAAATTCTCGGTGTCTTTTTCTAGCCTATAGCACCATGTTTGTCTAGTAAAGGACACCGCTATAGGTTAAAGTGGGACATACCGTGAATTTTCGAACTCTACCTATTGCATGTCTATTCTATGTATAATAACTCTATGGAGGAAACTGCTCGTTTTTCGTGGAGTTAATGTACACTACTTTGGTCTCTCTATGTCTATCCCCCATGGTCCGAAGCGCAAAACATCCAGGTAATTTACTTGGGTTTTCTACATTAAATAAACGGTAAATTGCCTTAGAAAACCTAAGTTAATATGTCAATGAGAGGTGTTTTACATAAATTACCATAGTTTGCTTAACATAATTTAGATTTATTTTACGTAAAAAACTTTGAGTGATACGACACTTTTACTCTGGTTTTACACTCATGTTCTTGTAAAATGATGTATCGTGTTGAAAATTTGTGAAATATATATATATATATATATATGTCTCACCTCTTATCCAATCAAAATAAGATATCTGAGAAAAATTAGGTTAAGTGCGACCGACAGTCAATCAAACCCATTTTTTATACCTATTAATTAGCATAAATCCTCGATGTCTATTTCTACTATTCAAAGTTCTTATCAAACGATGTATAAGCTGCAGAGGTAAAGTATCGTTTCGAATATGAAATCTTTTCATAATCATAATCATTGATTTATTAAAATCTAGTTGCGACAACCAGCCACCTGGTCCGTTTTAATAAAACAATTATATGCTTGATGACATTGAACTCGGTTCGAAAGTTTCCCTCAGTTTCAAAACACACTCTAGTAATGAAATCAACAATTGTCCCAAAAATTCCAATATACATATCGTCATATCTTTGTGTGGTGCACATTTCGAACCTCAAATCGAATGAATAAATTAAAAATAAATAAATACCATTTATGTAAAATTTGTGTAATTTATAGTAAACTAGACATCGACAGGATTGCCATAAATTCCTGTGAACTTATTAACAAGACTAAATGTTTCACGGTTAGTAACTGCAATGTGGTGTAACTTTACTGTCGTATCCAACAGCTGTCGAACTGTCAAATGTGTCAAATCGTCAATATGTCATCAATATGTCGTGAACACTTCTTTGACTACTCAAATAAACAATTAATGTACTTCTAAGTAAAAAAAAAAAAAAAATATATACATATACAAAGGATCAGAATTACGTCCCATAATAATATGGTTTCACTCATAGTTTATCATGAAGAAACTTCTCCTCATTTCCTTAATTTTGTTGAAATGATAACTGTGTTATATAGTAAGGAAAGAACATTAACACCACTTGTGAGAAGCTTTACATTTGATTACAACAACTTATAGACATAAAAAGTCATTAAAAAGTAACCCATTTCTTTGAAAAAAAAAAAATACGGTGACATTAAAATAGTATAATCTTTTTTAAATATTTTTAGGTCATTTTAATTTCACATAGTAATCTTTATTCTGTAAATATAAAATAACTATTCACCCTGATACGACCTCTGGTGCACAAAGTGGAACTACATTAATAAACTACCTATTTTCCCGACTGGATAATTTCGAAGTCTGAAGTATCGATAAGTCATGGATTACCCAAAGATTCCGACCTTACCAACATTTCAGTTTAGCAAAAGACACCAACAAATTTAGAAGAAGACAGACACTCTTTATTGTATAAAATGCATTAAGATAAATCTGTCAGTTCCTAAATGTTTATAATTGCAACAACAAAAATATTTCTAAGAAAAAGTTTTTATTGTGATTATAAATATTTTACATTAAATTTTTCATGCACAAAATTGGAATATACTATAGCGCCATCTATTCTCTATTCAAATATTTTCGAATGTCACGGAACGGAACACAAAACGATAAACAGGTTTATTGCAAAATAATTCTTTCAGATATTCATTGACTTCGATTCCTTTGAATCCCTTTAGAGAAGGATTTAAGTTAGATAATTTTAATTCAATTGAATTCTATACGTATTTACGAAAAATGAATTCATTCAAATTTTGGATATTGGTTTGACATCTTCTAAATTCCTATAGTAAAAAGATGAATATTTTAGAAGCATATTCACAAAAGTGAATTAAAAAAGATAAATAATATGACCAAAGAATGTCGAAAATAATAGAATGTGATAAAAAAAAATTAATTAGCGCAGCGTTATTTCCACATATTAATAAAACCAATTTTCATAATATATTTGAACTAAAGGAGAAATTAATCATTTGAAATAATGATTGATTGATAATTAGCAAATATTAATCATATAATATGATCGATTATTGATATAAGAATAATATTTAAAAATTGAAAGTAATTAATGTCAATAATATGCCTACAAATTTTGATGAAAATAAGGAAGCAATGTAGACAATCAATATAATTATTTCTTTTATTTAATAATGATCTAAACTTATTCATATAAATCAATTATAATTTTATTTCAAATTGCTTTGTTCACACAGATTTTCAGTTGCAATAAAGGTGGTATTATGTCTTTACAGGTCAAAATGTAAATATCTGGTTGCGATATGTATTAGTGAGATAATGAAATATGTCTGCAATAAAAATGTTTCAATGATTTTGATTCATTTTAAAAATAGTTGAAAGATAGTTCGACGCTTTGTTCTAAGTCAGAGCCTTAGTTAAGGATAGTGATAGGAAATATTGGTTAAAAAACTTATCGATACATATCGATATTTTTGGGAAAGTTACGATATATATCAATAACATCCCCCTTCTTTCGCGATCCTAACCTGAATTTATTTAACAGTTTGGCAAATCAAAAATAAATTTAAATTAATGACAAAGCGAAATACAATAAAAAATACAAGAAATACAAGTTATTTATTTTTTGTTGTTATATTTCACAATTTTTAGATATAAAAAATATAATAAAATGATCGAAATTGAACATTTTGAAAAATTATTAAATCTATTAAAAACAATTGAAGATGATCAGAATATAAATATATATTTAAATATATTATATATATATAGAATATAAATAAATATCGATATGTATCGTTAAGAGAAAAAATGTATCGATACTTTTCAATGCGGCGGTGTATTGATATATAGTGATATTTATCGATACTTTTTCCATCACTACAGTTAAGATAAAACATATTAAATCAACCAAATGCCAAATACAAGCTGGTCACATTGTCGTTTTCATGGAAATTTTATTTTCTGAATTTTTCTCTAATAAACATAAGAATTTTGAAAAAGGCCTTTGAAGGCATTTTCCCAAGGATTGTTTTGTGCAAATTTTCAACCTGATAGCCGCCATAATAGCCGCCTGATTATGCAAATTTCATTATTTGCATCTTTTACCTTAACTAATAGTTTGGAAAATATGAAAAAATTCACAGCATTAAGTCTTCTCAAGAGAATTGATCAAGAGAATTTTTCTTCATAATTTTTTTATTTTATCATCGCTATATTGAGTCATATTCTCTGATTATGCAAATTCTGTTTTTCGCATTTTTTAGTGGAATTGGTAATTGGAAAAATGTGAAAGATTGAGCTCCGATTTATTTTATTACTTTGGAATTAAATTATTCTATGTTATAACACAAAAATTCATTCTTTTAATCTCCCCCATTTTTCTAATTACCAGTTCCATTAAAAAATTCGAAAAACAGAATTTGCATAATCAGCGAATACTAACTAAATATAGCGATAATAGAATTGGAAAATTATCAAGAAAATTATTATGAATGCGAGTATATCACCGATTAAACGGATAATGTCTACAATAAAAACCGGCAATAATACATTTCCAACGACGAGTACCATCGAAACCGCCGATTTTGGACATTATCGATTTTTGAAGTGTCATTCACATTTTTTGAATATCTGAAAAAATTATGGCATACGCGTTTTTAGTAGACATATTATTGACGAAAAACTCAACTTTTTTCTCCAAATTTTTCATCGAATAAATGTTTGAAAATTTTTTCTCTGCGAATTTTAAGCACAAAAATTCGCGAAAAAGTTACAGAAATTTCTTTTAATAAGACTAAATGCTGTAAATTTTTTAGATTTTTCCAACTTTTATTTGAGGTAAAAAATAAATAAATAATGTAAGTTGTGGACCGTTTTTATAATGAAACCCGGCTAGGCCCTTTATCATCCAGAACGGAGAACCTTTATTTAATTCTACACTGTCAAAAATAAGTCTTTATTTAAGCCTACAAAATACTATTAAATCTATAGCATTTTTACCAAAAATATTTATATCATCGATTCAAATCAATCTGGTATAGAATTTTTAGCATATCTATTAGTTCTTATAGATAGCATATTCTTTTAATCAATAATATGCAAGCTGTTGGCAGAATGATGATAAAATGTTTGCAATTCAATTTTTTAAATTACTGTAGAAAATTTATTTTTGCACAAATACTTTGAATTTAATTTTCAATGCAGTGAGAGTCAAGGTGAAGAAACGTGCTTGTACATACGCTTCAGCTTTTTACAACAATATTAGGTACACATTTGCAAGCATTTATGTTCGACGTATTGTTCTAAGTTAAGATAAAACATATCATATTAACCAAATCCCAAATACAAGCTGCTCAAATTGCGGCTTCTACAGAAATTTTATTTTCTGAATTTTTCTCTCATAAACTTAAGAGTTTTGAAAATTTATCATCCAAAACGTGGAACCCTTATTCATTACTATACGGAGAAAAACGGAGGGTCGAAGTTAGAGGTTCAAAATTTTGAGAGTCAGACCGACCCTCTAGATTATCAAATAGTCCTTACATAATTTTATGGACATAATCAGGGAGACTCTCGATTTGTGATCAGCTTAATTACCACAGAGAAACAGTCACACTATCAAGATAATCAAATCGATCCTCTGGGATGATCAAGTTGAATATCTTGTTTTAAATTTTCATTTCGACCCTCAAGGATGATCAAATCGACCTTCTACAATAATCAAATCGATTATTTTTTTCTGACCCTCTACAGATGATCAGTTTGATTATCTAGAAGGCTGTCCTATAATCGATCATCATATTTGGTCGACCTGACCCTCTAGATATTCAGGCTGACCCTTCATTTTTCTTCGTGTACACTCTAAAAAATGAGTATTTATTCAAGCCTAACAAATGCTATTAAATCTATATAATTTCTGCCGAAAATATTTATATCATCGATTTACATTAATCTGGTATACACGGAGAAACACAATTTTACAATTTTTGCTAAACTATACGTTTCAATTTAGAGAAAAACGTGTCATAGTGAGAATTTCTTGCAGTCAAATTCAGAATATACGTTACAAATTATTATAACGCAATAGACCGTTATTTCCGTGACATGAAATGTTACATAATAGCCAGATTCCTGTTACATGACATCGCAACGTAAACACGTAAGTATTGAAATTCACCTGACGTGAGGTGGAATTAATCAGGTCCAAAAGCATTGTATTTAAACTGCGAATGCAGAACTATTAAACATGTTAGTTCCAAGTTTTCTTAATTCAGTGAAATGTTTTGGAAAGGAGTTCTCTTGTTTGCCGTTGCTGTTGCTGAAGCAGCCGAAAGTAAGAAATTATTGTTAATTCTATAAAAAAGATTCTCTTCAAATTTAGACTCTTATATATTAGAGAGATGTTTTTCGAAGACTTTTTCTATCAAATTTTCCTGAGTATATAGTATATTATGTGCCTAGGCGCATAATGAGGGTTATTACGCGACGAGCGACAATGCTCGCAGGAGATTGAAGCCAAGGCGTAGCCGATGCGTAGCTGAGGCAAAGCCGAGACGAAGCCGAGGCAAAGCCAAGACGAAGCCGAGACAAAGCTGAGACAAAGCCGAGGCGCGATCAGTCCTGCGATCATTTTAAGCGAGTCTCGTAATTACCCGAATTGTGTGCATTGGCACATATTCTATTTTATGTGACTTCGGCGAATATACGAGTTTTTATGCGTACACTCGAATATAATCTATCATCATTTTCTTACATTACACTTGATAATTCGTGACTAGTCCCGGCCATTTTGATTTTCTCGATCTTGTGTAGTAGTAGCGTATTGTAATAGACGCATGCGCAGTTCAAATGTACAAGGCTTTGTCAGTACGGTGCCAACGCTGTACGAAGAAGAATAAGAAGAAGATACCGCTCCGCTGTATCGTAATAGGCGCATGCGCAGTTCAATTTTACATTACAATCCTCTGTACCGTAATACACAACATCACGCTACTCTGAACTGTAACGTAAAAACGAGTTTACGTGCCGGAGGCACATAAAAGACGTTTACAACCCCCCGGAAAAATGGACTGCTGTAATCAAACATGCTTGGCATCAAGACCACAAGTTCAATTTTGATGAAGTAAAAATAATCGACAGATCAGATAATTACAAAAGACGTATGATACTTGAAATGACTCATAGCTGGCAATCCGCATGCAGTAAACCAAAGAGCTGATACTGAGAACTTATCAGTTTTTTATCTCCCCCCTTTAAACGACAAATGGTCTCCAAACCAAATGAAACTTTGCATTAACCATTTCAAAATACTTGACAAGAAAATGAGTTTTCAGAAATTTGCAGGTCCGCAGCCGCCATATTTAATGAGGAATGATAGATATTGCAATTTTTGTTTTTTGACTTTCACAGCCAAACCATTTATTCTAAAATGCTGAAAAAATTCACACTGCTACTTGTCATTGCTATACATCATTATGAATTTTTTGCACATTTTCAGATGCGAAATTCGCGGTTAAAAAAATTGCAAAATGTTTTGCATGCGATTTTTTCTCATTAAACTTCACGGTTCAATTCTGATTTTTTCTGTAAATATTAGTCATTAACAAAGGTGTTCATCGTAATTTTTTCAAATTTTTGCGGGGGGTGGACGGGGGTTAAAAAGATTAAAACATATAAAATCAGCCTTTTGCGTTCAAATTTCCAATCTAAAATAATTCAAGGCACATAAAATGGTAAACGTTCCATTTGTATACATATTTTATTCTTAATTAGGTTCGCAAAAAATTTTGCAATGATCACTTCGAGTTACGTATTATACTTTCTAATAACAACATTTCTCGCCTACTATTTCTGCATCAATTAAAATATTTTTTAACTTTTTATAAATTAAATAATTAAGTCATATTTTCTGATCTTTCTAAATCATTTCAGTCGATTATGTCGATCATTAGAAGAGTGTATCACTGTATGTGATAATGGAATTCTACCATATCGACCTTATCAACCCATGATTCAGAATTAATGTAACGTCTCGCAAGAGACTCATTATTCAATTCTCATTCTTCAATTATATAATATGTAAGTGCAATATAATTTTATGTGATTAATACTTAATAAATGATAAAGAGCCAAAGTGATCTTTAAAATAGAAAAAACGAATTTCTGCTAAAAAATTAATTTATTACATTATCAAGTTTACAGTATTTCATTACAATGTATTTTTTTCACTTTCTACTATTCTTCATGTTATGTTTACTGTATAATTTTTCTATTCGACACTCTGTTCAATTAGTTTTCGCAAACATTTTTTGCGAACCTAATTAAGATTAAAATATGTATACAAATAGAATGTTTACCATTTTATGTGCCTTGAATTATTGTAGATTGGAAATTTGAATGCAAAAGGCTGATTTTATATGTTTTTAATTTTTTTAACCCCCGTCCACCCCCCGCAAAAATTTGAAAAAATTACGTTGAACACCTTTGTTAATGACTAATATTTAGAGAAAAAATCAGAATTGAACCGTGAAGTTTAACCCTTAGAGAGTACACCTCTGCCCCATGACACTCAGAGTACAGGGGTCCAGCGGACCCCACGTCAAAAAGTGGTGGATTCTGAAGCCCCCTCTCAAAGTTTTGACTCCACAGCGTCTACTGACAGATGGCAAACCAAGTTCCAATTGAAAATTTTAGTATGAAAAAAATTAGATCAAACTTGGGGTGGGGTCCACTGGACCCCCGGTACTCTCTAAGGGTTAATGAGAAAAAATCGCATGCAAAACATTTTGCAATTTTTTTAACCGCGTATTTCGCATCTGAAAATGTGCAAAAAATTCATAATGATGTATAGCAATGACAAGTAGCAGTGTGAATTTTTTCAGAATTTTAGAATAAATGGTTTGACTGTAAAAGTCAAAAAACAAAAATTGCAATATCTATCATTCCTCATTAAATATGGCGGCTGCGGACCTGCAAATTTCTGAAAACTCATTTCTTGTCAAGTATTTTGATATGGTTAATGCAAAGCTTCATTTGGTTTGGGGGCACTTTCAACATGGAAACCTGGCTATGCCTTTTCTTGAGAAAATTCTAAATCTGTCAAAAAACAAACTATTTTAACTCATATTACACTTTATGGCCTCCTTTTGTTGTAGTACTCCAGTCATCTTGAGCACATCCTTCCATTTTTTTTCTTTCTCCTTTTCCTTAAAATCTCAACTCTAAATAGAATAGCAAAAGCATACCCTCCACTTTCACCCCACACTTTCGGTTTCAAGTCTTAGCCAAACTTTAGTTGCATTTGGTTATGTAGACAGATAACTTCATAGTGAGTTAAGTTAAAATATGTGTCGGATCAGGAAACACAAAAAGACAAAAAAATTATCTAAGGGTATTACAATCCCTCAGTTTGGAACTATAGAGTACTGCATTACATAAGTTCAGTTCAATTTATTTTCAAATCCCAAATATTGATGAGTCTGAAAAATTTAGATATCCCTTTGTCAGAACACGTGGTTTTTTCAGAAAACTAACACTTGAAAACTGGCATTATTATGAGCAAGTTATTTATGATTTTATGTTTATTCTCTACATTTCAATTTTTACCCTAAAAGTTTTATTACGCGTTTTACTGCCTGGGTCGGAGTCAGTTGGAATCTAATGATTATCAGTGGGGTTTGACTGATTTAAGCAGCTAAAAAGATGTTACTATCGATGGGTCAATTTTCACTGATTACTTCAGTGAAAATTGGCTGAGTTAACGGTGCAAAATAATTTTCGTTGATTGAGTCGGTGGATGGTTGACTGATTTAGCGGTGGAAGGGTTTTTCACTGATGAATCAGTGAACAGCCAACGCACTTATTCAGTGGGTGGAAATTTGACTGATTCCGGTTTAGAGAGTTTACGATGTTTGAGTAAAAGTATCTTAAAGTTTTGGGAAAAATGTACTGAATTTTCAAAAAAAAATATTCTTAATATCATGGAGCTCAACTGAATTTTCATAAAATGTACTTAAAACTACCAAACTGTAACAGAACTGTTATAAAATTTATCACAAAATTATGTAACTGTAATTGAGTTTCGGTTGCATCTAGCGGAATTTCGAGCTGCATGTAAGTGCATTAAACTTCGGTTACAAAAACGTAAGATTATTCCTATTACAAGTTTCAGCATTTCCAGAGGGACATATACAGAATATTCGAAACTTTGTTACTGAATTTGAGAAAAAAAAAAAATTTCTTATCATAAATTTACTAAAAAGTAACAGAAGTTTCTGAAATTCTGCCTTAATTTTGTGAGGCGGTGGCTGAATGAAACTTCAGTCACATGTTCTGGGAAATTGCGGTAGAAAGTTCTAACAGTGTAGAATTCATATAAGCAATTCTAAGATAATTCTCATAAATAATCCTTTGCAATTTTATACTATATAAGTACTTGCATCCTCAGTGAGTTTTAGGCACAAATATATACTAGTTGCATCGGCTACACCTTGACTACGTCTCACCTACGCCTCGACTACGCCTTGGCTTCGATCTCCTGCGAGCATTGTCGCTCGTCGCGCAATAATCCTCATTGTGCGCCTAGGCACGTTATATACTATTATCTTACATGTAGATACTTAATAATACTTGCTAATCTAATTAAGATATCGACTTAAACATGGGAGTAGAAATAAAGACGCCTATCTCAATTTAATTTGTCGGCTTTAATATGAAATTTTTCCCGGCTGTCCTCTTTTTTACAATTCTGATTCAACACAGGAAAAAAGGGACAGATCGATTTTGAGAGTATACCTAATTCAGGCCTCGCACTGCTTTGTGACCTTTAAAAAAGTAGCAAAAAGTAGCCTCAGTGTCTAAAAAAAGTAGCAAAAAGTAGCCCAGGCTTTTAGATAGAGAAAAACAGTGAAATGTTTATTTAGTTATTTTTGAATATAAAAAATCAGGCTAATTTTAAAATAAAAACAACAGGAAAGTAATTTACTAGTTTCCATTATACATATTTAATTAAAAAAACGTGTTTATATTAAACATATGGGTCATTCCATATCAGATTTACAATCAAAATTTTGATTAACCTGCAAATTTTTTTCCTCGTTCTAGAGAGGAAAAAAAATGACACGTATTTTTTTTTTCAATATGATATGTAAATTTTTCAAGTTATTGATTTTTTTATTTTCAAAGTGCAAAAAATGCTTTTTTCAATACTGCTTCTAATATTCAACGAAGAGTATGGAATAAATAAATGAAATATGCCATGGGATCTATTATTAAGTCCATGCTTTGATGAAAACTCAGAAACGGTATTTAGTACTTTCTATGCAACAATTAAGTAAACAAATGGAATTATCTCAAAAGGGACATGTCTGAATTGAATCATTTTTTGTGTAATTTGTTCGTTAAGTACACAGAACTTTGTGTCAAAATTTGGTAGTGGACCGTTTGATACTTTTCGAGAAAAAAATTTTTTTGTGTGACCGCGCTCTTGGAGTGCGCAACGCGAAGTGTAGAGTCGAGCGCACTCAAACATTTGTAAGTGAGTCTACCATATTCCGATGAGGATTTTATGCAGTTCCCACAAATAAAAGTCGGTAAATAATAAAAAGTCTTTTGAGAAAGAAACACTGTTTAATTCGAAAGCAGTCATGTAATTTATTAACAATGCACTTTTACATCCAATACTTTCAAATAAATGAAAATTCAATTGTTGTCAGTTTGTAATGTTTGTAATGGTGTCGTTATTTGATCATACACAGATCTTTGAAGACTAGCTTTTCGTGCTTGTCTTTCAGGAGTTTGAAGTCATGTTTGGGCCTTTTTTTAATGTGCAACATTTTAGCGAAAAACCAAGATTGACGTTATTTTGTGCTTGATTTATATTTTTAAAAGCCGTTTTCAAAATAAAAATCGGACCACCTCTGCGGCAAGCAGACATTTTACAATTAACGGATTAAATAAATTAAAGTGTCAATAGCGCGAAAACGTATTATCTCAAAGTGTCCGTTTTTTATGCATTTGAAGAGCATAAAGTCTGCTACTTTTCCACCAAACCTTAACCCTAAAAAGTTAAAAATTAACTGAGATATTAATTTGTTTAACAAAAGCTAAATTTACCGGTTTTTCCTAATTTTCTCCGCTTCTAATTATCCAATCAGATCAAGCGACAGCTTATTTTGTTGGCAATTCAATTGTCTACAACTTATCAACTGATGTCGTCAAGATTGGATAATTACCTTTAATGTTATAAACAAAAAACTAAAAAAAGTGCGATTTTTTGGTCTTAAATGTTGATAAAAAATTTATAAATCATATTTCATTGTCCAAAACATGACACAATTACTCTATGACCAACCTTTCTTCTGATGGCGCAGTCCGTTTTCTGAAATAAATAATGTCATAAATCATTCATAATAAATGCCCTGTTGCTTGGACTATCAACTCTATACTTCGCATTGTGCGCTCCAAGTGCACGGTCACACAAAAAAAATTTTTTCTCGAGAAGTATCAAACGGTCCACTACCAAATTTTGACACAAATTTCTGAGTACTTAACGAACAAATTAAACAAAAAATGATTCAATTCAAACATGTCCCTTTTGAGATAATTTCATTTGTTTACTTAATTGTTGCATAGAAAGTACTAAATACCGTTTCTGAGATTTGATCAAAGCATGGACTTAATAGTAGATCCCATGGCATATTTTATTTATGTATTTTATACTCTTCGTTGAATATTAGAAGCAGTATTGAAAAAAACATTTTTTGCACTTTGAAAATAAAAAAATCAATAACTTGAAAAATTTACATATCATATTGAAAAAAAAATACGTGTCATTTTTTTTCCTCTCTAGAACGAGGAAAAAAATTTTCAGGTTAATCAAAATTTTGATTGTAAATCTGATATGGAATAACCCATATGTAGAAATGCGCAAAAAAGAGCGATTACAAAAGTATCTCCGGGAATAAGTTGAGGCTCAACTAAACGCAAAAAACCTTTATTCTGTCCCAACATTTTCCCTTTGGTGCTTGCGGCTCAACCTCGAGGCTTCTCTGAGACTCTGAGTTCAGCATCCTGTTTTTATCTGCTTGAGGTGAGCCTCCCACCCTGATGCATCATCTCCCACTATGCTCCATGGAAAGATGGTGGTGGATGTGGCGCCTGCGCTTGGGGTATAAATATTAGGGAGGTTCTAATTCTCTCCGGCGGTCCTGTATATTTACACAATTATAAAGTGATACAATACTAATAACACATTTTATAAATTTTCAATAATTTTATAATTATATAAAAAATTAAGGATATATGTTGATGTTGATAGTTGACTTTAGGGTCCAAGGTTAATAAAAACTGAAAGTTTTACATAATCAAACTTTTTGGCTTAGATCGGAGCCCTCATCAGTGAAATATTATATATATAATTTTGTTTATCATTACCTATTTCAAAATAGTTAATACCATAAGTGATTTCCAATGGTAAATTTTAAATGTGTTTCAAATAGATCCGAATTCGATGCAGCTAGACCAGCTAATTGGAAAAAGTTCATCAGCTGATAATTTTATGCCAAGATCCGTAGCTCGCATTATATTTGGCAAAGTTCAAGTCTGTATCGGATTTCGATTTTCTCGTTTAGTTTTAATAGCAATCAAGGGTTGTAGAGGATTAGATAAGGTGCAAACTGGTACCGAAGTTAAAATTAATTGCGTACGTGGTATTCTTGGAACAACTATTACTGCATTTATTGGGGAAATTGAGAATATTGAAGGCTGTGATGACCTTGTTCTCGTAAAAGTGAGTGCTTCTACAGAAATGAAAGATTTCAAACTTCATCCATTAAACCATATTTTCTATTAACAATTTTTTCAGTTTATGGATACTTTTAACAAAAAAAATGAATTTCATTTCAGTTGCAAAACAATAATAAAATTAACAAACTGACACATCGCAGGTATCTGAACAGTAGAATTTTTAAGGAAGGGACAGAAATAAATTGTCGGTTGGCCACTTGGAATAAGGTAAAAATACACGGCCATCATGAAAATATACTCATGCGACACCACCGGCCGCAACATAAACCAATAATAATGTCCGACAGTGGTATACATTCATTAACGTTGACATATGGAAATTTAATATTATTCTGCCAATAAACTTAATAAAAGTGTTTTTAAAAGAGCATATATCTTGTGGCCTATCTATCTTAATTCATTCCTCTTGAGTTTTCAAAATGGAATTTTCACCTCAACAGCGAAAATCGGAGTGCAGAACAAAATGTTGTGTAAAAGGTTGTGACTCGAGAATGAACAAAAATAAGAACTTAAGTTTCCATGAAGTGCCAGAGAGTGGAATTAATATTGAAATAAAAAATTTGTTCGGAAGCCTTGAAATTGTCGACAAAAGAGCAGAGTGGCTTAGAAAATTAAAAATAAAAGATCAGAGCAAGCAAGTGGTAATTTGCTCAAAGCACTTCGGTCCAGATAATTATTTTTCAAATCGTTGATTTTTAGTGTGCCAGTAATTGTGTGTGGCCCTGACGTTAATGCACTTGTTTGAAGACATAATGCGAACAACTCAATGCTTTCATTGCTTCTGCTAGTCACGCCACTCATTATAATTATGTCAGAATTCACCACTTTCTGACCTTCTATTAGGTTTCTTGAGGACGGTATGGCATTCGCAAATTAAACACAGTGTATGTAGCTGCAGAGTTAATATTTTTTAAAAACTTAACCATTTTCATTATATGTTTTTTGTGAACTTATCCATATGCAGCTGTAGAAAAATGTATACCACTGCCGGCCATATTTGTTTCGCGACACGCGCGCCTCTTTGCCCGCGGTGGTAGTTTTCATTGCCAATAGTACAGTGATCCCAGAACGTGGGAGCTGGCGGCCCACACCATAGACCCCACCAGCTCATGGCTTCTTCCTCGCTCGACTGCCATAGGTTGGTTGAATGAGGAAGACACAATGATCTCGAGGCATCTATGGTGGGGGCCGCCAGCTCCCACGTTCTGGGATCACTGCTATAATGTAGTACGGCTAGTACATTTAGTCCATTTAGTCAAACCACGTAAACGCTCAGAGCCAATAAAAACGCAGTACGTCAGAACACAACAAGCTGTAGATAAACGCTCTCTCTCATATTCGTTCTTGCTTGCAGCCTTTCCCACATTAACCCACGGAGTGTTTTTTATTGCTTCTGGCAATTTTTTAACACGAGCAAAATGATCTGCCTTTTCGGAAATATTATTAAACAAATTTACTTTATTCGCTATTAAAATTTTAACATGCATCAAAAATATTTTTTTTTCGTATTTTAAAACTACTTATTGAGGTGATCTGGTTCGACCTCACCCCACTCAAATGATCTGTGGTTAATATATTATGTTTATAATTGATTATAATTGATAATTTTTAAAATTTTTTTAAGAATCAATAATATTTTTTAACCATTATTTGTTAACTAACTTTTACCTTACGTAGTACCTGGTCCACCTGTTATTACCAGGGAGACTGGCTATTCACTATACAACTATCATAGACGGAACGATTTTATTCACTATAGCTACTTGTTTTAAATCCATTGTCTAAATTGTGTCACCGGCTCTTGGACTATAAATGAGTAGGGTAAAAGCACTAATTACTGAAAAAAACAATTGATGTTTTTCGTGAAAAATGTATTTCTTGTATCCGAATTTGATTATGCAAAAATGGTGAAATTTTAGGGAAATTCATCTTTGTAATCGACAATTGGTTAATCGTCGGTAATTACTGATTTTACCCAACACTGCTGAAATTTTTTCATAATTACCTAAAGTTTTCAATTCTATTTGAAGACTTTTGTAGATTCGAGTAACGTTAACTCTACTTTTTAAGCAGTTTGCTAAATGTCTGTTCTTTCATATTTAATATATCAATAGTTCGGAATTATTTAAATTTTTCAAATTTTTATAGATCAGTTTTTTTAAACTACCATCTGTTTACTTTCCTGAAAAATACAATTATTATCAAGAAACTTTCTGTGAAAAAAGGAACGCTTCCACTCCGCTGGGTATCGAGCCCAGGTCCTTTCGATTGCCGGTCGAATGCTCTGTCATCTGAGCTACGGAGGTTCCACAACTTTTCTCACAGAAACTTGTTAACGTCAATCATGACTACGGATAAACCGGGAACTATTTTCTGATCTTTCTAAATCATTTCGGTCGATTATGTCGATCATTAGAAGAGTGTATCGCTGTATGTGATAACGGAACTCTACCATATCGACCTTTATCAACCCATGATTCAGAATTAATGTAACGTCTTCGCAAAGACTAGATGGAATTTTTAATCAAAATTATTAAGAAACTTTCTGTGAAAAAAGGAACGCTTCCACTCCGCTGGGTATCGAGCCCAGGTCCTTTCGATTGCCGGTCGAATGCTCTGTCATCTGAGCTACGGAGGTTCCACAACTTTTCTCACAGAAAATAATTTTGATTAAAAATTCCATCTAGTCTTTGCGAAGACGTTACATTAATTCTGAATCATGGGTTGATAAAGGTCGATATGGTAGAGTTCCGTTATCACATACAGTGATACACTCTTCTAATGATCGACATAATCGACCGAAATGATTTAGAAAGATCAGACAATTATTATCTTTTCACGAAAATTTTTTCTAGTAATTTGGGCTGAACATACTTTTGATGAAATCAAAGTCATAAGATTTTGGGAAATTAGAAACTTTCCTTGAGTAATCAGCTTGAGTTTCTAGCTGCTTACATATAAAATAAAAATCACCATATCAAAATTTGAAAGAAGCTAAAGTACATGAAAACGTATGCATATAGCCTACTTCTGGTTTTAATAATAAAAAAATCTTTTCCTCCGGAATTTGCTGAAAATAACCTTTTTTTTAATTATTCAATCCCAAAATAGTCTATCTAGGTCCTTTTTCGTCTTTACTACCATTCCCCAAATTTCCAACAAAATTCTTTCTTATTTTGGGCATAAACATGTGGAAACCTACAATGGATCAAAATTTCGAATTATTCAGGTATCAATTGACTTCGAGGACTAGAATATGAATAAGGTTAATTTTGAAAAATTAGTGAATACGCAATTATATTTTTCTCCGTGTATATTTTGTAATCAGTTCAATATCATTGTTTTTTTTATACAGACAAAATTTGTTGAAATTCTGTTGAAAATTTGATTCTCATGACAACTACAACATCTTAAAATGCATGTTAAGGATACAAAGTTTCTCAAATTCAAATATATTGTCATTGGTATAAAAATAAAGAATCAAGTATAAACATGTATATAACCATTTGTATCCAAATTTTCAACTAATCAATTAAGGCATGCGATACTTTGCAAATTGGCAAATATTATTAATTTTAGGTTTCTACATGTTTGTGTCAAAAATTCATAACATTTTGTCACTAAAATTTGGGAAATGGTAGAGAAGATAAGGATGTAAATAGACTACTTTTGGTTTCAAAAATGAAAAAAAAAATTCAAGTTTAGCAAAATCTATCGACATTTTTTTTCCATTATCAAAACCCAAAGTAGTTTATCTACGTACAATTTTACCTCCTCTATCACTTCCCAAATTTTAAAAACAAAATTTTATGCATTTTCGGCGTGAACATGTAGAAACTGAACCATGTCGTTCACAATAAGCTGCTACTCTTCTCAAGTGTCCATGCCCTTAACTATTTTATCTGATGAATCTCAACGATATTTATTCGATTGGAAAAAGCGTGAAAATAATTTAACAAAGTATTTATTTATTTATTTTGGGATAAAATTGCTGATTCAAAAAGCTTACCGATTCAAATGTCCATAATGCAATTAAAAGGGAAACTTTGAATCTGGGATTTTAAAATATGCAATTCACAGCGATTTTAGCCTGGTGTTTTTTATTTCTGGCTGTTTCTTGACGCAATGTCCACATTTTGAGATACGCACAAATATCTGATAAAACCCATATGTAAAATATGTTGCAGGACACAAGGACATTTTATGATGTGTCAATAACAGTATTTGCGGTGGGCAATTATTTAGGTACAAACAATTCAATGAAAGGTTTAACAACTGTTGTAAGTACGCCTGATTATAAACAATCATAAATTTGATTTACTAAACGTATAATTGTTGTTTGAAGAATTTCAAATCTCAGTGTAGAAAAATAGACGCTTTCGACTGTGCCGGGATTCGAGTCCGGGTCTTTCGATTGCCGATCGACTGCTTTAACCAAATGAGCCACACATGCGTGCGATCCCTACACTGAGAGGGACTTGGCATGGCGCACTGCAGTGCGCTCGCATTGTAGCCAACGCGCCCAACCCGGATATGATAGGTTAGCTTGAGAAAAGCGCAGTATAGGCACCGTGCGTGACTGCAGCGCCATAGCATGAGTGAACTAAAGGAGGCTGTTCGAGAACTTTTACAATGTATTATAATGGGACTTAGTTATAAAAATGTTTATTATCAATAAAAAAACAAACAAAAAAACAATTTGATTCGCTTTAAAATTCGATTGTTTTTCCTTGTGAAGTATTTGTGTGAAATCAGCAGTAAAAAGTAAGTATTTTCCATAATAAAAATGATATAGAAACCAGTAAATATAAGGTTAAGGTAGTTGTCGTGCCAAAAATCAGTCTCTGGAAAAAAAAGTTTTTCTATGATTTCAAGACTGGAAATTATATCATCAGCCGTGTCATATGTAAGGAAAGACACTCTTTTTAATAAAAAAATTTAAAAATTACGAAAAATAATTTTTTAATAATGTTTTTTGTAATAGGATTTTTCCTTACTATCGCTTCTTACCAATTTTTTAAAAATGATTGAAGTTTCTTAAATCATTGCTTATTTTTTCGGGGAAAATATTCTCTACAACTTGACCATTTCCAATTTTTGAAAATAAATTATTTAATGGCTGAAATAATTGAAAATCAATTTTGCAAAACAAAATTTTTATAAACAAATTGCTGCATTTGATAATAATTGATTTATTTTCAAAAATTGGAAATGGTCAAGTTGTAGAGAATATTTTCCCCGAAAAAATAAGCAATGATTTAAGAAACTTCAATCATTTTTAAAAAATTGGTAAGAAGCGATAGTAAGGAAAAATCCTATTACAAAAAACATTATTAAACAATTATTTTTCGTAATTTTTAAATTTTTTTATTAAAAAGAGTGTATTTCCTTACATATGACACGGCTGATGATATAATTTCCAGTCTTGAAATCATAGAAAAACTTATTTTTCCAGAGACTGATTTTTGGCACGACAACTACCTTAACCTTATATTTACTGGTTTCTATAACATTTTTATTATGGAAAATACTAACTTTTTACTGCTGATTTCACACAAATACTTCACAAGGAAAAACAATTGAATTTTAAAGTGAATTAAATTGTTTTTTTTTTTGTTTTTTATTGATAATAAACATTTTTATAACTAAGTCCCATTATAATACATTATAAAAGTTCTCGAACAGCCTCCTTTAGTTCACTCATGCTATGGCGCTGCAGTCACGCACAGAGCGTATAGCAGACCCAGTTCTCTGTCCGTTCTCTGACTACGCATTATCATGGCTATGGAGGTAAAAAAAAATTTAAAGCATTTTAATAATGATTCTGTGACGATACTTGGAATAGAAAATGTAGGAATAAATACGATAATTTTACTTTTTAGCGATAAAAACTAGGAAAACATCATATACCTGTCATTGAAGGCAAATGATGAACCACTACGCTGCCTTCAATGACAGGTATATGATGTTTTTTAAACTTTTTTCTCTAAAAAGAAAAATTTATGTATTTATTCCTACACTTTCTTATTCAAATTTGATTGCTGAACCATAATTGCATTGACTTGAATGTTTTTTTAAACTTTCTTAGTCATAATAATGCGAGGTCAGAAAACGGTCAGAGTATTCTCTGACCGTTCTCTCAACCGGGTCCGCTAGGGATATCTCCTTCTTCAAAAGAAGAGCTCTTTATGTCACCTAACAGGATTGCCTTACGGCTGTAATAATTTCAAATTAGATGGTTGAGTTCGAAATTTTGTGCCACTGGCTACATTATCGGAAGATCATTAGTCGCGTATCAGATAGGATACGTTGTCGACAGGTGTCCTCGTAGACAATTTCAAAGTCTTATATCGCAATAATGCAAATTTAAAAAAAATGTGAAGAATTTGAAATCAATATGTGGAAAAAGAGACTCTTTCGACTCTTCCGGGATTGGAGTCCGGGTCTTTCGATTGCCGGGCGACTGCTTTCAATTTGCATTATGGGAGGATCATCAGATCATTTTCAGCCGTAAGGCAATGCCGTTAGGTGATATAAAGAGGTCTTCCTGTGGAAAGGGAGATTTCGTATACCTGTATAGCTCAGTCCTTCGATAATGTAGGCAGTGGCAAAAATTTCATACTCAACCATCTAACACGGTGTAATTATACTTATGAGTAATAATTTTTATAGGTATTATTGGCTAATATAGGTACTATTTTGTTTTGTTTTTATGAGTGTTTCTAATGAACGAAAATCATTCAGAAATTACAAAGAACCTTATGAGTCATCTTATTATATTTCAGTACGTTGCAGGTTCCTTTCTATATGATAAGGATAGACTTATTGGAATGGGCTTATCATCTTCAAATCTTCAAGGATATGTTTTTGCATTCGTAAATATTGGAAGTTTTAAAAGTGACATCGATGATGCACTGGCGAAATTCCCTGAATAAACAATGTTCTAATTTTAAGAAGATGCACAACTTAAATGAGTGCCAAGAATATATTTTTAACGTAAAACCATTTTTCATTTTTCTTAATGCAAGGTGAAGTCAAGAATATATTTTAAAATTTTAAATATTTTTTTAAATATAAGATGGTTGTGTTTTTACATTCATAATATATTCTGTTAAAAATATTACGCTGTGTTATATTGTAAATTTTAAATGAAATATTTCAATACTATATTATATTCCCTGATAAAAATGTTTGCAATTTTAAATTACATATGTATAATAAAAGCCTGTAACCTGAAGTATATTAATTCGTCATTAAGACATAGTATATTGAATTCCACATATTTTTGCGTTATTCACTTTTTTGAAATGGTAGAAAATTTCACTTCACACAAATTAAAAATAAGATTGTGAATAATTTCTCATTAAAAATAATCAGGCATATTTTTTTCTCATAACATATTGATGTAACTGAATTCTAAATGTGAAAGCCCAAAAAGTTAAATGTAGACTGTTAAAAATATTGCTTATTTTAGTACTTATATTTGGGTATAATAAATTTACGAATACGGGCAAAGAAAAAATTTCTTTAAATTAAAGAAAGTTTTGTTGATTCAAAACAATTTTCTTTGATCCAAAGAAATAGATTTGTTTACATTAAAGAATATTTTTTTGAATCAACAAAACATTCTTTAATTCAAAGAAATTTTTTCTTTGACCCTATATCAAAGAAATGTTTCTTTGATTCAAAGAAACTGTTTTCTGAGTGTATGTATTTATACGCATAGGTATACTAAACATATAAATATACAGAGTGAACACGAGTAATTTCCAAAATAAGAATATATAGTCTCATGACTTTATAGCATATCGTATATGAAGTGTTTTTCCGACTGGAAAAATTCCATTGTATGCTAAACTCTTTTATATTAAATAATTCTTATTTTGCAACCCACTCGTGGCCACTATGTATAAATAGAGTTTGAAAATTTTTGACCACATAAAATTGGAAAAGGCAACAAGAAACTATCATATGCTACCGATAATTCAGAACTCAAGAGAAAATTTATTTTTAATATTTTATTGCAATTTTTCTTTATTTAAATAGCATATATATTAATTACAGAAAGAAGAAATTTTAAAAATATTATGAAATAGAATTAATCATGTAATATTATTTATTATGAATAAAGTATAAAATTAAACGGGTGATTAAAAAAAGTAATGTGTTTTAATTTTTTGATCAGAGCCTAGAGGCATGTAAGACAATCTGCAGTATTATGTCTTTTTACTGCAAATATTTCAAATCTTAACAAATTTTCCTACTATATTTTTCAACACCTTGAAAAAACCTTCATAAAATACTTTGTACTTGTTTCATTCAATGTAAAGCATTTTATAAACTCGCAACTCTCATTTTGCAACTATTAATTCACTTTATGTATTTCGAACTCTGCATACACATTATATGTTAGATACACTACCGTCGGAAATTGTGCGCACGGTGCTTGTGAGCGCTATTAAAAATCACTGCTGACTTTGAACCACGATATCTCAGTACAAAAAAGAGATAGGGCATTTTTAAAAATACAGTTGGAAAGCTTATGAAATTTCACGTCTAGTGATGCTCAACAAATATTTTTTTGACCTCCTGAAAATAATATAGCATGTGAAGAGTTAAAAAAAAAAATTCAAAATTTTCTCAAATTCTCTACCTCAACTTCAACTTTCAGCATGACCTAGGAAAATTTTTTCCAAAATCTGAAAACTATACGACATAGAGTCTAAAATCTTATCTTTAATTTAAGCCAAGAAAACTTAAAAAATATTTATGGGTACCCGAGATACGATTAAAAATGTTCAATCGTATCTGAGTTGAATTTTAATCGACGATCACGGTTCTCGGCCGGTTTGTTGCTCGCCTCCTTCGTTGAGGTAGGACCGAATAGGCCACGCACAAAGGTGGCGCTTAAGTGGAGCCCTCTTGTATGTATTTTTGATTCTGTTCATTAGTAATTTTTATTTCTAATTATTCTAAATTTAAAAAAATATTTATTGTTATTTGTGATTAATTACACTTATTTAAATCCAATATTATCCCCACATTCACGAATAGAACAATGATATATAAACATTTTTATTACTTAAAATTCTTATAAACTAGAACATTAATAAAAATTTCAATAGTCATTGTAAATATCAACTAAGAATGGAAGGAAAGGAAATAAAGGAAACACGTTCTTGGATCGAAGAACATATAAGAGGGCTCGACTTAAGCGCCACCTTTGTGCGTGGCCTATTCGGTCCTGCATCAACGAAGGAGGAGAGCAACAAACCGGCCGAGAACCGTGATCGTCGATTAAAATTCAAGTCAGATACGATTGAAGATTTTTAATCGTATCTCGGGTACCCATGAATATTTTTGAAGTTTTCTTGGCTTAAATTAAATATAAGATTTTAGACTCTATGTCGTATAATTTTCAGATTTTGGAAAAATTTTTCCTAGGTTATGCTGAAAGTTGAAGTTGAGGTAGAGAATTTGAGAAAATCTTGAATTTTTTTTTTTAGCTCCTCACGTGCTATATTATTTTCAGGAGGTCAAAAAAATATTTGTTGAGCATCACTAGACGTGAAATTTCATAAGATTTCCAACTTTATTTTTAAAAATGCCCTATCTCTTTTTTGCACTGAGATATCGTGGTTCAAAGTCAGCAGTGATTTTTAATAGCGCTCACAAGCACCGTGCGTACAATTTCCGACGGTAGTGTAGATCTGAGCTGAAAATCAGTTGAAAATACTTTTCTTCAGAATTTCGAAATTTTCATCGAAAGTACACTTTTTCCACTCCCCCCTCTCATCATAAAATATCGTGGAATATCTTTAAATATTTGGAATTATATAAAATATCTTAAATTATGAGAAATATCTTGAAGCATGTGAAAAGTCCTGGAATATCTTAAAATATCTTCAAGACATAAGGAAATGTACACTTAGTCGGTCAAGTTTTTAACTGCTCGGTCTTTTTAATTTTTGAATTACTTCAAAGGGATAAATATTATGAGGAGGTAACAAATATTCACGAGAAAATGAAATTTAATGAGCTCCTTCAAAAAAAAAAAAAGCGAGAGAATACAATATTCAACAATTTTGTATTTGTTAGTTTTTATATATTTCTATGAAAGTAGAAAAGAGTTTAAAACAAATTTATATTGATTGTCTATAGTTCACATAAATATTATTCTTAATTTACTCTTTTCTTATTATGGTGTATGTGCCAACTACATTATACAATACATGGGTATTTTCTTTGAAATTTTTCGCTAGAAGCCCTGACCATTTAATTACTAAATGTAACTATTCGAATTATTATATTCTAAAATAATCTGAATATATACTTTAAGTAATCCAATGGTCGGAGTAACTAACGAAAAGTCTTATGAATTTCACTTTTTATCTACTCCATTGAAAAAAACTGCGATGCCAATAAAGGTGGTATGATACTCATTAAATCTGAATTATTTTACTGATTCAAATTGAGAGACTACCTTTTACAGGAAGTCAAAGATTTTTTTAGTATAAAAATCTGCTTATATATGTGCGATCATAAAATATTTGCAATAAAAGTTTTTGAATCAGTGTGAAAAATATCTTTTTATCTCAATATATATGAATTTCAATTTAAAAATAGTAAGATAGTCAATTCCTAATAGACCTAAATAAATACTTATGATTTATAGGTAGGAGTAGATAACGATATTTTTATTTCGATCATGAATTCATTAAACTTATTAGTTCTTTTATAAATAAATATAATAAACGTAGGAAATAGATTTATAAGAAACCACAATGTGACCAGCTTGTACTTGGCCTTCAGCTCATTTTACATATTTTATCTAAGCTGAGAACAAAGCATCAAACATAAACGCTTGCAAATGCGCGCCTAATAATCTTGAAAAAAGCAGAAACGTATGTACACGCACGCTTCCTCATCTTGCTTCTCACTATTTTTAAAATAAATCTAATATAAGTTGTGAGGCCAAAACAAAAAATTGAAATTATTTGAAAATTTTTTTTGCAAACATTTTATTAATATTATTAACATTTTATTATATACAAATAGATTCCAACGTTTAAAAAATATTAATTTTCTTGCATATGGTGCCATGTCACCTTTGTTGCAATTTCAGATGCTTGTCAAGATAATCATTTCAAAAATATATTATAAGACTCGTCATTATTTACCCCAGCCATTTAATTATTTGATTTATCTAAGTTATTGAAGTAATATGTAATTCGAATTGTTACATCAAGTAATCAAATACTTGAAGCCTATAATGACAACGTGTCAAAATAAATGAATGCTAATAATGTATTTTGGTACAAAACTACTCACATTTTTGGAGTTCCATAATTATTTAAGTTCGAGTATTTTAACTTGCGAAAATTTTTAGTGACAAGAGAAATTATTTCTATAGGGCAGTACGGTAGGGTACAATATAACATATGCCATACGGCGATTTTATTAATTAAATAATAATTTTAAAAAATCATCCGCAGTAGACAAAAGTTAGTGTCTTTTTCTGCATTCATTCGGATAAAATAAAAAGAAACTGACCCTATCCCGTGCAGAAATTGTCTTGACTATGCCCTGCTAACGGTCGGGTCCTGGCCGGGCAATAGCCGGGTAACTTTTACCCAACCGAGGCCTGGTCAGGCCATGCCGGTGCAGTTGTTTGGAAAATTCTCCCCAACCAAGGCCTGGTCAGACTATGGCCACGCAAGTTGCTTTACGGTTTCCGCCCGGGCACTGGACGGGACCCGACCAGGTCGTCTGCTTGTTTCGAAATTTGCATTTTTTTGAATATTACAACAAGTTTTATAAAAATAATGTATCTATAACATATTACATCAGATGTTAAAATACATGTGGGTCCAAAAATTCTGTAGAAAAACTTAAAAACACAACTTTTCCCAGATATACTTACAGGTTTGAACCTTCATTGAACGATGACAGATAATTTTTTTTTACAAGATAATTAATTATTGTGTTTATATTTGGGGTCCTTTAAATATACAATCGGCCATAAACATATTTTAAAATATTTTCCATCGTTCAATGAACGTTCAGAACTGTAAGTTCCACATTTGGAAAATCCGATCGGGCCCGGATTGGAACTTGGAAACAAATTGGGCAATTTCTGCACGGGGTTCTCAACAAATTAGTGTAGTCTCTGAGCATTGGTTGGAGAAAAACCATGATTTTGGGTGGAATGATGTGAAAATCTTGGATTATGAACCTAATTGGAAAAAAAAATAAATAAAAGACAGGACACTGAGGGTTTGAATCCGATATATGATTCCTTATTTAAAAAATTGGTGAAACTGAAATAATTTGATTTAATTTATTTTAATTTTAAACTTTAATTCTCGACATTGCCATCTTATTTATTGTTCTTCGACCTCTCTGTTTCTCATCCTCGATTGTATTTGTTTAGTTGTAAGTTAGTGTCTGCTTGACTTCGACCATGATATATGCTGGTCGCTATACGTAGTTTTTAATTTTAGTTAATTTTTATCAATTTTATTTTATTTATGAAAAATAAGTGTTTTGGACATGATATATCTACTGACCAATATAACATATGCCATACGACGGTTTTATTAATTGAATAATAATTTAAAAAAATTATCCGCAGTAGATAAAAGTTAGTGTCTTTTTCTGCATTCATTACCCTGAGAAAAAAATGGTATTGAATCTATAGTATTTCTGCCAAAAGCATGTATATTATTGATTTAAAAAAATGTGATAATTGATCATTTTAATCGGATAAAATAAAAATAAACTGACCCTATATGCAAAAATAACAAACAATGAATACAAATTTTGTAAAGAATATTTTTTACTATTTTAAAGAATTTGAAAATCTTTCTGTGGAAATTACATTCTCATCATGGATGAGAAGGTATTGGTTTTATGTGAAAAATGACTTTCGAAATTTTCATCAAATCTTTACGTTTTGAGACCCCCTGAGTCAGAAAAAATGGTTTTTACGAAAGTGTCTGTCTGTCTGTAGGTCGTGTGCGGCATAACTCTCGATAGAATTATCAGATTGAATTGAGCTTTGGTACACTTTATCGGAACCGAAAAAGTAAGGACAAGTTCGTTAACCAGCCACATCCAATCAAAATTGAGGGATTGAACACTACTTTTGTGTTTTTGAAAATAAATTTTTGAAAAAATCAAAAATTTCAACACTGGGTTTTGATAGTGCTCATAAATTTCTACGAATTATTCTGATAACATTTTTTGATTTAATCAAAATTAGAAATGTTACAGCATATTCAAATTCGAAAATAGTCAATATCAAAATTCCATTTTCCATTTAAATTATATGAGATACGAAAAAACGTTATGATACAATATTATTGAATAAATAAAGTCCTACAAATTTGAATTGTAACATTTTTTCATAAGATGCATATTTTTCTTTTTAATTAAAAAAAAAACTATTGAAAATCCAAAATTCAATTTTTTAATAATAATATGTAAAATACAAAAAAAACTTAAGAATACAAAGTTGTTCGTTTCAAAAAGATCTACAAGTTTTTGATAAAACATATGTTTCAATTCCAAAAAATACGGTTAAAATTCAAAAATTGCATTTTTTAGACTATATATGTGTAATACAAAAGAAACGTTTAGATGGAAAATTGTTTGCCTAAATGAGGTCTACAAATTCTCATTAAGACATTTCGGGACAGGATGTATATTTTATGTTTTGATTTTTAATATTAAATAAATTCGATTTTTTTCACCAAAATATGTGAGATACGAAATAAGCGTTGTTCTGCAAAATCGTTTCCTTAAACAAAGTCTACGATTGGTTTTCCTTTTTGAGAGATATGGAAGAAAATAAATTCTTTTAATCATGTAATTTATTAAAAAGTTACTGAAATGTATACAGAAAATCGAGCGCGAAGCGCGAGCGCCATGATGAGAATGTGTTCCTTAAGGCTGATGGAGCCTTAAGTAAATTGAATTTCCTATTTCACTTAATTTCAAAAAGAAATTGAGTGACTTTGAGAAAATGTGTAATTCACATCATTTGTAATATTATTATAAAATTGGTTTGAGCTTCAGTATCAAATTATAACAAATAAACTTGAATGTATGTGAAGAGCACAAGACCGAGCGCGAAGCGCATGAGGAGAATGTGCCCGCGAAGCGGGCAGATTTTTTAATTTTAAACAAATATAAAAGTCTAAATAGTGCCGCATAATATTTTTGTCGTTTTATTCCTTCGATTATTACCCAGGTGCGAATTTCAGTCGGCTGCCAGAGTTGGACCATCGGGCCACGGTTGGCCCTACTCTGGCGACCAAGGTTTGGTGACCATAGTTGGTCCAACTGTGGTATCTTCGGTTTTACCAACTCTGGTAGCCAACATCGACAACCAAAGATGTGCCCGACCGTCGGCTAAACTATGGCGCAAACTCGAACTGACTGTCGGGCCAACTTTGGCGAATTGCTTTAGATGACCGTGACAGTTCAGTCGGCCCACCTCTGGGCGACGGTTAAACCAATCGTCGGCATATTTTCAACTAGATTCCGTTGCCATTGCACGACCAACTGTCGGCCCAACTATGGCCCAGACTCGAACCGACTGTCGGGCCAACCTTGGCGAATTACCTTAGATGACCGTGATAGTTTGGTCGGCCCACCTCTGGGCCATAGTTGAACCAATCGTCGGCATATTATCAACTAGATTATCACCGTGCGGACATTGCCCTATTAAAAAAAAAATCTTGACATTAAAATGTAAAAAGTTGTATAATATGTAAATTATTACTAAAGTACTGTAAGAATGTATACTTCTAAAGTATACAACTTCTTATAAGATAATGTTTTTGATAAAAAAGTTTTTTCCAAGTTTCATACAAAAATACTGTGTTATATAGAAATTTAATTCAGTCATTGAAAGTGTAAAAATTTTAAACCCATAACTGATTAAAATACTTGAAACAAAAACATTGCTCATTAACAGGGTACAGACCCATCTTATACGGCCTTTGCAGCAGTAGCTTATAAGCGAGATTTTATTCGGAATATGGTAAGCGAGAATAGCCGAGAGGCTTTAGGCGTTAGGAATGCGTTTAGTTATGTAGATAATATAGGTAGGTTAGAGGATTCGAATCCAAAAGCGAATATGAAATTTTTAATTCAAGCGTGCGATTACAAATAATGTATCAGTAACGTACTAATAATGTAGTAATCAAATAATGTACCTTATCAGAGCCTGATACTGCCCTGATTTCATTTTCTACACGGGTACAAGCATATTTTGACCTAGGACGGCCCATCTCCGGCACCCAGCGTCGGGCCAACTGTTCACGCCAATGGACGGATAGCCTTATCATTTCACTAGTTGGCCCGACCTCTGGCCAACAAGGTTGGACCAACTTTAACAAGGTTGGCCCCAACCGTGGGCCGACGGTCAATTCGCACCTGGGATATATGGACGTTAAACAAACTATTTATGTTTTAGGTTTCTCACGCACCCATCCGTGTAGAAATTTTGCCGTGGCGTCCAACGGTCCCGCATAGGACATCCCTAAGTTTAAAATGAAAATCCGCGTCCAATCTGGGCCAGATCTGGGAAACGGATTATTGTAACGCCTTCTGCTGGTTTCTAAACCTCCTAGGCCGGGCCCAGATCAGGTACGGGATGTCATTCTAGATCACTCTCTAAAATTGTTTTGAGTGAAAAATACCTTTAAAGTGAAATGTATGAATAGGGCATAAGTTATAAAGCTTTTATTTAGCGTTTTTATTAAACTTTTCATACGCGCCTCTTCTAGGCGGCAGATATTGTGAAGCCGCTTGTCTTGCTTTAAAAATAAGTAAAAAATAATTTTTACCACTAAGTGTTTTTGGCTAGTATGTTTTATTTTTCAAATATTACATAAGATTAAATCTTTAAAGAATTTTAAATCTTTCTGCGGAAAAAAGGCGCTCTCGCTCTTTATAAGTCATATGTGAAACGCACTTAAGTTACTCTTCAAATGTAAACGAGTTGAAATTGAAAAAAAATTTTTTTTGCGCCCTGTACATAACCTCAAAAGTAGCGAAAAACCCCATTTTTCGAGCACATTACCTCAAATATTTCAAAATCCTGACGTGATAGGCTGATTCTGATTTCGGATTCGGATTCTACGTCATAAATTACCCCGGAAATGATCTTTCGTTTTCCAACAACAAATACAAAACCATTATTTGCAGACCTGTGTTATCAATGTTATTTATGACAAAAAACGCAAAAAACGCTTTTCCGCTGAAGAAAACTTGTTTCTCTTTTGCTCCAACTTCGTTTTGTTTCGCTTTACCGCTGAAGATTTCTTCCTCTTGCTTTAACCGCTTTTATGTTTCACTTTTCTATGATAGCAATATTTACTTTTCATTTTCTCTAAGAGCCTTATATTTGTTATATATCTGAAGAAAATTCAAAAATTGAAATATTACAATAAACTGTATTTGTTACTTTTTCGCAATGTACCAGCTGCATTACTTTACAATATTATATCGTTATTTCAGTATGACATAGCAGCTACGTTTCCTGTTACCCGATCTTCTGTACATTTTGATTTCACGGATTTAAGATGATAAAAAAAGTATAAAGAATATTTATTAGTTTATTTTCACAAGATGTAATTTAAGTAAAAAATTGTTTCTTTACTTTTGTTACAACATGATCGTCAAACGATAAGAGTTATTTCATTAAAACTATACAGAAACATAGACAAAAAAACTTTTGGTATATTGCTCATTTAAGCAATATACACGTAAGAGTCGAAAATCACTCGACGTGAGGTGGAATTAATGAGCTTCAGAAGCATCGTATATAAGCCGTGATTGCAAATCTATTAAACATATAAGCTCGGAGTCTCCATAATTTAGTGAAATGTTTTGGAAAGGCGTTCTCTTGTTTGCCGTCGCTGTTGCCGGATCAACTGAAGGTAAGAAACTATTTTTAATTCTATAAAAAATATTCTCGTCAAATTTAGACTTTTATATAGAGAGAAGTTTTTCAATGACTTTCTCTATCAAGTTTCCCCTGATTACAAAATTTTATACACTTCAAAGTGTGTTATCCCTTCATACGCTAATTGACAAATGATCTTCACAATATTACAAATTTGCGTAGTAGAGGGCTTAAACTTTTATAAGGTATGATGGAGTTCAAATTAAATTTTTTATTACCATTTCTTGATGGGCGTCGAGAGCGAAACAACGGGGAGGGCCAGTAGAAATCGCATCGGGGCCTGCACCCGCGGTCCTGCGTCCTTGGCGGAATTGGCTGTCCGCGTCGATTGGGTGAGGAATCTTTTTGTTCTCCCCTGGTTGGCGCAGCCATTCGGCCTGCCTAACGGACGTGTGTCCGCGGATGGGAGTGCCGGGCGAACGGATGACGGAAGAGTCGTACGCGACTTTAAGCCGGAACCAACTGCCCGTGAAGTTTAAAGCCGAAAAAAAAAAGATTGTACTTAATGACCTAAAACTTTTATTGTAGTTTAAATATTAGTGAAGTTCGAATTGTTTTCGGCGATCCTGTATATTTACACAACTATCAAATGCAATAATACTATTAACACATTTTATAATTTTTTTATAATTTTAGAATTATATAAATAATAGAAGATATATTTTGATTCTGATAGTTGGTTATAGGGTCGAAAATTAATAAAAACTCAAAGTTTTACATAATCAAACGTTTCGGCTTTGATCGGACACCACATCAGTGATATATTTTGAACCTAAAAATTACATAAAAGAATTTCGCTAAGGACTTCTTTAATGGAGAATTTTATTATCCACGTCTATTTCAATGCATCGATGAATACTTGGAATTGCTTCCAACTTGAATATTTTTAAAAACTTTTAAAAAGAGATTGGAAAATTGATAATTTTTTTACAATGAATTAGGAATTTCCAAAAAAATGCGTAGTATTATATTAAAGATTTTCCGGATTGTGGGTATGAACAGTGAGATTGATTATTTATTAAGGATGTACACGAAATGTACCCAAGTCTTCGTATGATATTATATTTAAAGTTTAAATTGGTTTGACTCTAAATATTAAATACCTATTTGAATATTTCTTTAGTATAAGGCAATTGAGAATAACATTTCTTCCGAATAAAATACTTTGAGAAATTTTTTTTTTCGAATAAACTGATAGTTTGGCTCAAATATGTAAGTGTAAAATTTTGTTTTTTAAATATAAAGAAAACAAATTTTGAAACTTTGTGCACAAATTAAGTTGGATGCTGCAAGTGTACATGAAGTGTGTCAGAATTTACATATAACTTTACACATAAAGTCTTTTATGACAGCAGGCTAAGTACAAAATACTCTCCAAACCTGAATTAGTAGGAAATGGGTCACTGAATAAAACCGTAAAGATTGTTTACCGCAAAGATTTTGCCCCATTTTTGCACAAAACTACTTTCAAAATCCACGAGTGGGTCACACGAAGGATGAAAATTTCACGATCTCCTATTCTCAATTTATAGAGCGAGAATGTCAAAGAAACTCACGTTTGTGTATCTTTCGAGAGTACAAAAGCTCACTGTTCGAGTCTTCGTTTCTATTTTCTACGGTTTAATCTTCTCTGTCTGCAATAAACATAAACCAAACACGTTAATCATATCCCTCTTAATTTCGGACCACTGCACCTTTCGAACACGTTTTAATTTTGGGGATTTTTTTCCTACACCTGCAAATAAACTTTTCTTTGACCATTTGGATCATAGAGTGGCTTTCTTCTTGCTAGTTAATTCAACCCACAAATTTCTTAAATGCTCCAACCCATCATTCGCCCTAAATTTAAAAATCTTACTATTTACAAAGCATCAGCGTGTCGGTTCCCAATTTTGGAAATTATGAGCATATGCTCCCGACGAGTTCATCATTTGCTTTTCCTCCCAGAATAAACCTTCAAACCGTCCTGTCTCGTGGTTGACCCAATGGGAATAAAAAAGGGTACGCCGTCGCAGCAAAGTGCCCTCAGGGCTCCGATGCAGCTCGACGCTAATTGTTTGTATGGTTGGGGGGCTTTCTCCGAGTCTCACTATTTTCGAGTCCACGGATAATCGCTTCCCGGGTTGACCACCAGCCTGGTTTCTTATCGCGTAGCTCACAGTC
The DNA here is from genome assembly GCA_030998225.1 of Diplolepis rosae. NCBI lineage: Eukaryota > Metazoa > Arthropoda > Insecta > Hymenoptera > Diplolepididae > Diplolepis > Diplolepis rosae. Next base: position 5,684,805 of record JAPYXD010000727.1, on the reverse strand, counting down.
GGCTATTTTTAAATAAAAACCCCCGCGTTTATTTTTGAAAAAAAAAACAAACCGAGAATTTTTTTCTTTTATAAAGGCAACCCAAAAGAGCCCTAACCTAAAGGAGGACTGGGAAACATAAACGATCCGGTTCTCAAAGCTGTTCACCTGATCGTGAGATGCAAGCGAATATACTCGAGCCCAAGATCTAGAGTAATGAAATAAAATGCCTCGGTGTCGAGCCGTGCTCTCATCTTTGTAGGCTGCGTGCCTGGAATGAATTTCGAGGATCCGCAACCAAGCCAGTGTTCGCAGAACGTGGACGTAAACGGCCCCCACCATGGACCCTACCATCTCATGGTTTCTTCCTCGCTCCACTGCCATAGGTTGGTTGAATGAGGAAGACACAATGAGCTCGAAGCATCTATGGTGGGGGCCGTTTACGTCCACGTTCTGCGAACACTGAACCAAGCACGTTACCTTGGTTTTCCACCTCTTTAATAAATACCCCCCTTAATTAATATGCGCGCGCCTCAATTAGCGACCGCGATCAAGTCCAATTTAATCGATAAATTGTGAAGTTTATATCCGATGTTTTTACCCCCTTCCAGACCGCTTCAAATATCGAAATTTGTATCAGAAAAAGGAGAATGTTTTCGCGATTCTCACCATGTCCCTTATATTTTAAAAATTCGCTAATTACATTCAGTGGGGGCGTTTGAAAACTTGTACGAGCTAAAGTGAGAGGGCATACCGTGTGCTGACAGGAGGGAGCACGTTCCTCTCCCACGCCGTCTTTCCCAGCACGTTCCTGGTGAATCAGAGGATCCATACTTTCATGAAACTCATGCTAATTTATTAAATTTTCGATTCGCTTATCTGTTTTTGCATGAATAAAACTACTACTATACAATATATACACCTATATGATATATCATAATCATATAGTCCGATATCTAACATCCCAATGATATGACATACGAAACAAGTATATTTTATTTATTGTTAGTATTTAATTATTTTTTTTAGTTCATCATAAATGAGTTGCTTATTTGTAAAAAAAAATTATAAATAAGGTAAAAACAAAATAGGTAAAATATCGAACAAAAAAAAAGGATGTGGGACGCCTATCCAGCCTGCCACCGGCACCGAGCTGCTTAATGTAGGTGATCGGTTGCGTGGTAGCTGGTGACAGCAACCACAGATTAGTGTGGCGCTCGCTGAGAGTACAAACGAAAATATCCGTGAAAAGAAGATTGCCTCGTTCGTGCCACATGCACTTCCGGTTTGGAAGTAAATCATCAATTATGAAGTGAAAACTTGACGAAACCTCGCAATTCTTTCGTGCGAGTTTCGTTTGAATCTGTTGGTTCTTGTCGCGATCGTATTTTCATGGTTTTCACTCGCAAAAAGGCGGAGACTCGAGGCTGGGCCGTCTCAAAATATATCTTCAATTAATTATCAAGGGTCAATGCAAGTCCAGAATATGAATATTTTTTCAAATTTAAACTTTCGTTCAAGAAGATATTACCTAAGAGTAGTCCCTATTACATTAATCTAAGTGCAAAATTTGTAGAATTATAAACTATATCTGTTGTTCATCTGCGAATTGATAATTACGAACAAAAATCTAACTTTTATCGTTTTTTTCCTCCGATTATTACATGAATGTTGAACATACACTACCATCGGAAATTGTGCGCACGGTGCTCGTGAGCGCTATTAAAAATTACTGCTGACTTTTCCAAAATTGTTCGTTAATGTGGGGATAATATTAGATTTAAATAAGTGTAATTAATCACAAATAACAATAAATATTTTTTTAAATTTAGAATACTTAGAAATAAAAATTACTAATGAACAGAATTAAAAATACATATAAGAGGGCTCCACTTAAGCGCCACCTTCATGCGTGGCCTATTCCGTCCTACCTCAACGAAGGAGGCGAGCAACAAACCGGCCAAGAGCCGTGATCGTCGATTAAAATTTAATTCAGATACGATTGAACATTTTTAATCGTATCTCGGGTACCCATGAATATTATTTAAGTTTTCTTGGCTTGAATTAAAGATAAGATTTTAGACTCTATGTGGTATAATTTTCAGATTTTTGAAAAATTGTCCCTAGGTCAGGCTAAAAGTTGAAATTGAGGTAGAGAATTCGAGAAAATCTTGAATTTTTTTTTCAACTCCTCACGTGCTGTACTATTTTCAGAAGGTCAAAAAAATATTTGTTGAGCATCACTAGACGTGGAATTTCATAAGCTTTCCAACTGTTTTTAAAAAAATACCCTATCTCTTTTTTACCGAGATATCGTGGTTCAAAGTCAGCAGTAATTTTTAATAGCGCTCACAAGCACCGTGCGCTCAATTTCTGAGGGTAGTGTAATTTTTCTTTTTTATACATCCGTGCAGGAATTCTGCCGCGGCGTCAAACGGGTCCGTATAGGGCATCCCCACATTTGAAATGAAATACCGCTTCCAATCTGGGCCACATCTGGGAAACGGATTATTGTAACGCCTTCTGCCGGTTTTTATACCTCTCAGACCGGGCCCAGATTGGGCACGGTGTTTCATTCCAGATCACTGTCCAAAATTTTTTTGAGTGGTAAATGCCATTAGAGTGAAATGTCACTTCCTTTTGGAGTGAAAACCAAGCTACGCAAATGAAAAAAGGCTGGGTTTTCGCTCGAAAAATTTGGAGAGCAGGCTTAAAACGAAGAATCTTTGCCTGGGAAGACAGCGCATACGATTTTCCATGCAAATCGCTTAAATTTTGGGATGCAAGATTCGCAATACTGAATTGAGATAATCAGAAAATACTGTGCAGCCGTAAGTATCACAGAAAATTACTGCGCAGCGTATAAAGTCGAAGATCGAAATAGAATATAATCTCAATATTCGTTTCCAGTATTCTTAAATAAGTGGACATTTTCTTTTCTCAAATTTAGAATTTCTTGAAGTTAAAAATTTATTTTTAAACGTATTGATGATAAATTATTGGGAAATAATAACAATAGTAGGAAACGTGCTTGCACATATCAGTATATTTTCCATTTTTACAATATTATCAGGCGTGCATTTTGCAAGCGCTTTTGTATGTCGCTTTGTTTCAAATTTAGATAAAATAGATTTAATTAGCTACGCTTAAGTAAAAAACATTGCGTACTTTTTCTGTCTCTATATTTTGCTTTTATTATCTTCTGGCGTCACTTTTTTTACAGAAAATCTGCACAAATTTTAATTTACTTTAACTAACTTTAAAACGACTTTATTTTTTGAAAATCCTACTTTCCATTTTTCTGTAGTTTTTTTTTAATGGGAAGGCACGCGATGAAAAAATCGTCTAAAGTTTACAAGTCTTCTTATTAAAGAGAATAATAAATAATCATCTAAATAGTAGCCAACATTTAAGAATAATTTATTTGGTTTGAATTATAGATTTTAGAAAAGAGCTATATTTATAATCTACTCGGCAATCGTTAAAATTCTATACACACATTTCAATTATTGACAATAATAATTTAATAAATTTAATAAAAATTCAGAATTGTTTTTCTTTTTTAAATGAGTGTGACGTCCTAAAGTTTAATTTGGTGAATAATCCCTAGCTAAAAGTCTACACCGAAAAAAATTCCTTGTACCCGTATACTATTTTGCCTAGTTAGGACAGGCGCCAACTTTGCAATCCTAGTTGAAATGACAAAGTTCAATTTTAGTAAGAAAAACAAAGAAAGCAAGTTGATTTGACGGACAGATCCTTTCAGGCGCATGTATTAAACTTAACAAAAAAACAACTTTATGTTTATGATCTACTAGAGCAAAATTTATATTGATAAAAGTGGGTCTTAAAGAATTATTGACAAAAAAAAATTCTAACCTCGACGAGTAGGGATTTGCGCATGCTTCTATCCATCGTTGTCCAGCATTTTTTCTCTTCGGAAACCGATAAATAGACACATTTTTCTTCCGACCCCTTTTAGAGATACACCCACGAACAGAACAATGAATTTCGTACTACATGAACTACCGTACGGGGACACCCAATACATTAGAGGTTGACCTGCCATGCTTAGGGTCCAAAGTATCTGTTCATATCGGTAGTCTGTACTTTCAACTCACTTGACCCATGCATTAGAGATTGTACGCCCTCTACTTCCAACGTGATTTGGAGTTTCCAATAGAATCTTAATGATCAATGTGTTGAGTTGAAAGTATGGGCCAGCTTGTTTGTGTGCTTTGTTGATGTGTCACACTGGTTTTTCCAGTCTGTGTGACTTAGTCAACTGGATCTTCTTCATAGTGTGGGTATTAATAACATCTTCTTAGAGTGTAGACTAGGCGCGTGCCAACTGACTTAAATAAACTTAGTCGCAGAGATTAATTACGTTGTTTGCAATCATCAAAAAGGTTTAATATTACATTGGAATCACTAATTATTCATTTATGTTCTTTTATAGTTCATTGTTATTAAGTCAGTACTGCCTAGTGATTTCTTCCAAGAACCCTGGGATAAAACTATGTTGCAGTGCAATATGAAGTGGCTTGCCGGCCGGGCGGTTTAATCCCCCAAATTCGTTTATTGTATTGTTTGTACTTTCGCCTCCGCCGTGTTCGTTCGGATTCTTATATTCTAGAAAAGATGTATTTTCGATTTAGCTACGCTACATTACCCCCTTACCAGTGATAACGTTACATCACAGAAGAAAGGTAAGGTCGTTGTTACGGAAAAAGAGAATTGTATGTGCTATGTGCTACTATATAATACGGCGTTACATTATTTGGAAGAAAGTGAAAAAATATATAATACAGTCATTTTTCAAAACCAGCCTGCAACCGATCTGGTAAACGGACTTTTCTACCTGTTCATGTATTGAATCGGGTTGATTTCTCTTCTCTTCGTTGTTGCTCTTGAAGCTGTTGATCTTCGATGTCGTCGTCGTTGTTGTACATCGTTTCTTTAACAACTACGTTTTCGCTTAATGTCGTTTCGTCCTGCAGAAGCAACGCCGGTTTTAATCTGTCAATGGAAATTTTTAGTTTCTGTCCTTTTATTGAAAGCGTGTAGAACTTTTCGGCTCGTTCTGCGACTTCGAATGGTCCGTCGTACGTTGGTTGAAGTGGAGTAATATTGCGTCGTATCTATCAAAGACAGAAGGTGAAGAGGACAATTCTTTGAAAATGAATGTTTTTCTCGTCCCATGCTTTGCACCTGGTACTGGTTTCAACAGACGCATTCTTCTTCAAAGATCCTTCACGGAATCGGAGGTGTTTTCTTTACTGTTCGTCTGGAAAAATTCGCTTGGCAATCGAAGCGATGTACCATAGAGTAATTCTGATGAACTTGCCTTTAAATCTTCTTTTATTGCGGTCCGAATTCCTAGCAGGACAATCGGTAAAACTTCAACCCATCCGTCGTTTTCGTAGCATTTAATTGCTACTTTTAACTGCCGGTGCAATCTTTCAACCATTCCGTTTGCTGCTAGATGGTAAGCTGTTGTACGCAGATGTTTAGTACCGACAATCTGTGTTAATTCTTCGAAAAGTTTTGATTCAAATTGTCGTCCTTGGTCGGTTTTAATTTTCGCTGGAATCTCAAATCGGGATATCCAGTCCTTAACAAAGATTCTTGCGATTGTTGCTGCTTCAATGTCCTTAGTAGGGATAACTTCCGGCCAGCGGGGGAAACGATCGACCGCTGTTAGACAGTATTTAATCCCAAGGAAGTCGGTAACGGACCAGTGATCCCAGAACGTTGGAGCTGGCGGCCCCCACCATAGATGCTTGGAGCTCATTGTGTCTTCCTCATTCAACCAACCTATGGCAGTCGAGCGAGGAAGAACCCATGAGCTGGTGGGGACTATGGTGGGGGCTCGGCGCTGTTTAGATTTCCTGGTCAGAATATAGCGAGGCTGCCCTCAATGAACCAATTAAATTTTTATTTCAAGAATTTGTATTTCAAGAAATGTTTTGCTTACTCTTTCTTTCTGATTCAGAAAAATGTTGTATAATTTTGAGAGAATGTTTTCCTCAATTTAAAAAAATACTGGTTGTACTTTCCCTAAATTTGAATTGTTATTTATTTCAAAAATTCTTCATTTCAATATATAAATAAAAAGTTTTAAAAAAGGCCAACTTTTGCCTGTAAATAACCATAACTTTTTGAAAAATATAATATTTCTTTGATATTTTAAACTTTATAAAAATCATTAATGTTAACCCTTAGATGAAACATGGGGTCCAGTAAACTCCACGTCATTTTCAGATGTAATTTTTTAAATACTCCTGCTTGAAATGAGACTTGAGGCCCCATCTACCTTTAGTTGGGACATGCAACTACCCCTCCATTAGTATACGGCGGATCAGTTTGTTGGCAGGCGATTAGGAAGAAGGTTCCTTTCCAGTCTGGGGTCGAAAGAATCCCACAGTGTAAGCTCACAATAACTACCAGTTCTGCCCTAAAGTGTAGTACTTCAGGCTAACTCCCTTAAATTTTTAGCAAAAAATATTCAAAATTAACAAAAATATGGTTATTTACGTGAAAAATCGAAAATTTAAGAAAAAAAATTTTCAATAATTTTTAAAAATATGTTGACAACAAAATCTGATCAAGGTCATGTTATAACATTGTTTCAGAAGTATTCAAATATATTCTGTTAAATTTTCAGAGTAATACATTGAAAACTCTATGAAATATTGACACTTTTTCACGCTGGGGTTCAAAAGACCCCTTGTGTCATTTATGCAATTATTTTGAAGTGTGTCATCTAAGGTTTAAAAACTTATCATTCTGATTTGCAAGCATCGAGATGGCTTTATAATTTCTATATTTTAATTGTTCTAATAATCAATAATTTGAAGAAATTTTATATTTTTAAATATTGGATCTATAACTTAACTCGTGCGGTTTGCATGTCCGAAATGCTGCTGGAACGCCACAAAAAGAAGTCATTTTTGCATCAGATTGTTACTGGTGATGAAAAATGGATCCATTACGACAACCCCAAGCGCAAAAAATCATATCATCATAGTTTTACCCCACCCGCCTTATAGCCCAGACCTCAACTCTTCTGACTACCATTTGTTCCGGTCGATGCAGAACGCCCTCACTGGAGTACGGTTCACATCAGAACAGGGTGTCAAAAATTGGCTTGATTCATTCTTGGCCAGCAAGCCGACGTAGTTCTTTTGGGATGGAATCCGCAAATTGCCAGAAAGATGAAAAAGTCATAGTTTTAGATGGGCAATACTTTGAATAATACTATTTGTACATGTTTTTCTTAAATAAACGTTGAAATTTTGAAAAAAACGCAAGAATTAGGTTATAGATCCAATATTTTTTTTAATTTTAAACTTTAATTATGTTTTCAATTGAACTAGATTCGATAGAACAAGACCAGCCAACTAGAAAGGGTTTGTTTGATTTTGATAAACCAATTTACAACGATATGGACCGTTCCTTAGTTTTAATCCGGAATAGATTTGGTAAAACATGCATCGGATATCGTATTCACAAACTTCTCGTCCTAAGTAACACAAAATGTGATCTAGTATATCCCAAATTGGATCCAAAGGTCATAGTAACATACAGAATACTGAAGGAAAAATTCTACAAACTACCCAAGAAGGTAAAAGCCGAAACTTCTGAAAACCCTGAAGACTGTGGTAATCTTGTCTTTATCAGGGTGAGTGTTGCCAAACAAAATAATAGTATATTACGTGCCTAGGCGCCGAATGAAGGTTATTGCTTCGTCTCGGCTTCGTCTCGGCTATACCTCCACTACGCCTCACCTACGCCTTGACTACGCCTTGGCTTCGATCTCCTGCGAGAATTGTCGCGAGTCTCGCAATTTCCCGAAATGTGTGCATTGGCACGTATTCTATTTTATGTGACTTTGGTGCGGATACGAGTTTTTATGCGTACACTGGAATCTAATCTAGTATTGAAGTTGTTTGCGGCGCTAGTCATTACACTTGATATGTCACGACTAGTCCCGGCCATTTTGATTTTATCGATCTTGGGTAGTAGTAATGGATTTCAATAGACGCATGCGCAGTTCAAACGTACAAGGCTTTGCCAGTAAGGTGCTAACGCTGTACGAAGAAGAAGAAGAATAAGAAGATTACGCTCCGCTGGATGGCTATAGGCACATGCGCAGTTAAATTTTTACATTACATTCCTCTGTAGCGCAATACACAACATTGCGCTATTCATAACTGTAGCAAAAAAAACGAGTTTCCGTTACAGCTGAGAGTAACGGAATGTTGGACGTATATCAAAATCCCGACGTCTCAAAGTCCCGACTAGTGTAGTGTGATCGAGTTTTCTATGGAAAATAAAAGCATGACCGAAACAAACAACAGATGGGCGTGTGCTGTGTGCCGAGACAACTGTGGAAGGTTAGATATACTATCTGTATGCTAGGTGGCGCTGACCATCAAATAAATCCCATACGCATAAATGAAGAAAATATAGTGTATAATTTTTCGTAACAATAAAGAGTAGAATATAAAAATACAATTAGGATAAAATGATTAACTTTGTTTTCAATAAAATTCAACATTAATTAAACCAAACTCGATTTGATTTAAATAGGTGGTAATGTGATAATTGGACCAAAATTGATTTGATTTTAACAGATGGTAATCTTTTCGTATAAACTTACTAGTTTTAAGATTATGTGCGAAAAATCATTTATAATTGGACAGAAGTCGATTTCATTCAAACAGATGATAATCTTTTCATATCAAATCATTAGTTTTAAGGTTATGATTGAAAATTCACCATTAATTTGACCAAAATTGATTTGATTTAAACAGATGGTAATCTTTTCATAAAAAGTTAAAAGTTTGAGGTTATCATCGAAATTTCAAAATTAATTGGACCAAAATTGATTTGATTTAAACAGATGGTAATGTTTTTATATAAAGTCACTAGTTTTAAGGTTATGATTGATAATTCACAATTAATAGGACCAAAATTGATTTGATTTTAACAGATGGTAATCTTTTCGTATAAACTTACTAGTTTTAAGATTATGTGCGAAAAATCATTTATAATTGGACAGAAGTCGATTTCATTTGAACATATCGAGAATGAAACTTGTGACTGCATTTTAATTCCTAGGAATTAAAAGGCTTTCAAAAGTTTCATTCTCGATTGCGTTTCATTCCAGATTTTGACATTTCAATACCATTAAATGCCTACATTCTTACTAGCATCGCGTTGCGGGGTACGGGGGTTTCATTTGCATTGACATTAGTTCTTGCTATCAAAACTTGGCGGCGCTGATGCTTATTTTCACTTTTTTAAGTACCCTCCTAAAATACATGGTAGTGTCCGCACTGTGATGCGCATACAGTCTTACAGCGGAACACAATCTTTTTCTTATTCTTATTTTTCTCACATTGTCGCTCGTCACGCAATAACCCTCATTGTGCGCCTAGGCTCGTAATATACTATTAATTTGTGATCAGTTGGATCTTATTCTACACAGCAAAATAAGTTTGTTGGTTCTATATCCATATAGTATATTACATTACAAGGGGCGAAACACAGCGATTGCAATGAGTGTGAAGTGAAGAACACGAATTGCATTCGCTGCGTTTTGTTTCGAGTAATGTATACTATTTTTCATAGCGCCTCCTTTGAAAATCCGATTTTCAGTACATGTAGAGCAGGTTGAAACTACGATTTTCAACCCTAGGCTTGAATGTCGCTGTTTCAACCCGCTCTACAGGTACCGAAAATCGGATTTTCAAAGGAGGCGCTATGAAAAATAGTATGCATTACTCGAATCAAAACACAGCGAATGCAACTTGTGTGACTGCAGCCCTCACTTCGCTCGGGCAGAAAACTTCACACTCGTTTGCAATGGCTGTGTTTCGTCCCTTGTAATGCAATAGTATATACGTTTTCGGTACCTGTGAAGCGGGACGAAAGTGCGGTTTGCAACCCTACCTTTAAAGTTTCGCCCCTAGGGTTGAAAATCGCAGTTGTGTCCCGCTTTACAGGTACCGAAAATCGGATTTTCAAAAGAGGCGCTATGAAATATACTATTTCTCAATGTCTATTGAAATTTTTTCAACTTATTGAATCCTTCTAATAAAAAATACTAATTTCCTATCAACATTTGAATACGATAATGCAATATCTTTCACGAAAATTACTCAAAGCATGCGCAATGCATATTTCACAATATTGCATTGTAATTTTCAAATAAACTTTCTGCAAGTGAGAAAATGTCTCTTTGTATGAAAATATTGCCAACGAACGTTGAGAGTTCTTGTAAAAGTTGTACATCTCACTTTCTTTTTAATGATACTTTTGAATGGGGCTAAAGTTATAAAGCTGTTATCTAGCGTTTTTATTAAACTCGTGTACTTTTCAGTAAGTAGTTTGAAATTAGTTGTCCAAACTCTTAATGACAGTCAAATTTTTTACAGAAAAAATTTTGACAACTAGCTGTTTTCGAAATATTTATTGAAAAATACACAAGTCTAACAAAAACGTTAAAGAAAAGCTTTGAAACTTTAGCCCTATTCGAAACTCGTTAAAAGTATAATATTTAGATAATTATTGATTGTCTTGCAGGATGCTTGTTTGAACATTGCAAGCTCCAAGCAATTTTTATGAAAGAGCAAATTCTATTAATTTCAAAAGTAGGCTATCTACGTTCGTTTGCACGTGCCTTAGCTTCTCCTAATTTTGTAATTAATAATTTGAATTATTTTTTATATAAATGTGTAAAAACTGTACCTCTGTTCATTTACATGAACAAAGTAGCATATGCCTTTACCATATTTCAATTTATTTTTAGCTGGAAAATAGTAAAAAACTAGATGACGTAAAAACTGTAAGTCTGTACGAAGATAAAATTGCCAAATTTCAAGTAGTAGAATGCACTATCATAAGTTGGGACCACCAGGTAAAAATACAGTAAAAAGCTTCAGCGAACTGCATAAAAAATATTGATTAGTAATATTTGAACTAGATGTGAAGGACGAAATTTTATTATTCGAATATCTTTGAAAATAAATAAAAAATAATTTCTCACTCTATATCTTTTTGGATGGTATGTTTTATTTTTCAAAGATTACATATATTTAAATTTTTAGAGAATTTGAAGTTTTTCTGTGGATATTGTGAAATTTTCACGAACTTTATACAGAAAAACGTGATTTTTCGACAACTACCTTGAACAAAAGCAATCATACAAAGAACAAAATCTCGTGTTGCTTGCATGTCATAAAAAGAAAATTGTGGAAATTATCTTAAACATGTAATAAGAATATTCTAGTTAACAAATTATACTTATCATTTAATTTCATCCAATCTTCTCTCAATAATATTTTTTTCATTTACGCTTTTTAAATAAATTTTTATTTCAACACTCATACAAACTGAAAGAAAAATATTACACATAGAAAATGAAATGAAGTTTCCTATTGTAGTAAAAATCAATTTTTCTAATTACTTGAAATTTTCCGGGAAATTATTTTTACTTTGGATTCCATTTCCGTAATTCTTTTATCAAAAATTTCGTTACTTCTATAAAAGCATACAAGAGTATTATTAACTTTATCACAGTTTTAATATGTAAGAGCATCTCAACTTCAAATATATTGTAATTGATACTGAAATCAAGAATCAATTACTACATAAATATATTTTTAATTCAAGTCAAATTTGTTCTAATGTGCTACCAAAGAGATAATGAAAAACGTATATGTAATGTCTTACAGAAAGCGACTGGCGGTTTCCTCAAAGATGTCATATTTGTTGCTTTTGAGGACAATTATTTACTTAAAGATGAGCTACCGGGGAATCTTGCTAACCCATCTGTAAGTACATTCAACTGTAAACGATAAAAATGCATTTTGTCAAAAGTATGGTCATACTTTTAGATATTTTTTGTTCTTTCCTCAATGAAAGAGAATAACTTACAAAATATAAAAAAATTATAATCCATTTTCTGATATTTCAGAACTTTATTGGTAGCATCTTATACGTCAGAGGGGAACTTCTTGGAATAGGTCTCAGTTATAATAAAGGCCTGGATGATCCTTATTACTTTATATATGTTCCAAAGTTTAAAGAAGGAATCGAAAAGGTGCTGAATTCTTATAAATAATTTACTTTTTGGAGTGATAAAAACTATGAAATGATTTCCTTTACGTCCAAAACATAAAGTTTCAAATAATATAATAATATATCTATAATATCTATAACATATCTATATATCATAATAATATATATAAATATCAAAATATTTGTGTTGATTGTGAATTGTTTGTTTGAAAATAAATCACTATAAATTTATAAAATTAATTAAAAGATTTGTTTACTTTAATTTTGACCAAGATAATAGAATTACTCTAATACCATATTTACTAATAATTATAGATCTAAATGAATCGCGAACTGTCAAAAGGTTCTTATAGCTGTGTAGAGTTAATTCTTGAGAAATTGAAAAAAACTGTCTTATTGAACATTTGACCAGTATTTATACGCATGTTTCAAGTTTAACTACTTTACTTATTTCTATTTCTCAATCTGAGTAAGGTCAATATCAACATATGTATTAAAAATCATTTTTGAATGTGGAATGAAATTTTGAAAACCTTACATTGCGAAAAATGGATTATAAAATTTAATATCCAGGTCCAGTGACTATAGGACAGCTATTTAAATTATAAATACTATAATCCAGATTATAGGTTACATAAACTTCAATTTTTTCTATATTCTAACATCATACCGCTTATAATCGAGATTATAGCTTTTATAATTAAAATGGCTGTCCTATAGTCACTGTACCTGGATATTAAATTCAATAATCCATTTTTCTCCGTGTAGAATCTCTCAGCCCTTCCAATGATCTGCAACTTTTTGGACATTTTCAAGATAGTTTAATTTCTTCTTTTAACACTATAAATTAAAAAGTACGTATTTCAAACATTAAAATACTTCTTAAGTACATGACTCATAGGATGAACTTCTGCTTTTGTCGTCGCCTGTCTGTGACTTCTGGCACAAAACAATTTAGTAAATATCAATACCTACCGCCAATTAACAGTTCATCTCAGCAGACGAAAGTTTTTTCTGATGTAAAAAGAGAGGGAAACATTGGTTTTACTGTTAACCTTTTTCTACAGTGTCCGATGAATAAATCGTGTATCTTTTTCTAATTTATGCGAAAGAAAGAAAAGGAAGAATACCCCTCTTTCTTTCCTCCGCCTCATACACATTAGATTTTTGGAAAAACCAATATTCTCGAAATGTATGCACTTCATCCTCTAAATTATTATCAATATCTAAAAAATTGTAATTTTTGATAATTTATTCTGGATTCACTCCTCTTGACAAATTATTCCATCAAGAGCATGACTTGTTTAAATCTTTTAGCTAGCCGAAAACCAAACCTTTTAAAAAATTTGGTTCTTCAGTCAGATCCATAAGTATCGTTTAATTCTCAAAAAAAGCAAGAAACTTTTAACGACTTGTCCCTTCTAACTATTTCTGAACTTAAAATACCTCACGTCTCTTGCTCTGAGAAGTTTCCAATGGCCCTACCTCGGACAATACTCGCCTTGAGACAAAATTGATGGACCACTTCCGTCATTATCGTGCTCAGAACGATTCCAACTTGATCTTGGCATCGATAGAGAATCGAAAGTTCTTCTTCTTTCAAGGTATAAAAAATCACAATTTTCAGTTTTTTTCTACACTTAAAATTATAATTTTCTTTTCTTTTCAAATTATCGTTGATAAAAAAATATTTTAAGTAATAATCTAGTTCATTATCTGAATCTGAGTTGCTGGGAGAAATATATTTTAGATAAATTATGTATATTAAAAATGAAATAAACCGTCTAGAAAAGATAACCTACAATGTTACGATTTATGTAAATTATGAATCTAGTGAATTAACTAACCTTGATCTTGGGGTATGAGAAATCTTACCAACGATTCTGTGCTTTCAAACTCGCCTTGTACTTTTTGCTTTTGGCACTTTCATTACAATATAGTCACTACAATATCACGACCACAACACAAAATTTGAAAATAATCTTGTCTATCATAATCCGATGTGGTTTAGAATAACATTGATTTAAAATGTGAAGCCGAGGTTTTATTATACTTATTCATATTATGGCATCTAAATTCAATATACTCATAAGAGTCTTAACAACGTGTAGAAGAATAACTAGTATTTTAAATACCAAATATTATGAATCTCAATTCGAAAAATTTAAAGTACTAAAAAATGATATTATTATTACTAAGCTTTCAAAAATTATTCTAATAAGTCGAACAATGAATATTATAATTTGGAAAGCAAATTTAAGATATTCATAATATAGATATGAACTTGCAAGAAACCTACCCGTGCAGAAATTTTGGTGGGGCGCCGAATGGGCCCCGATCAGGAATAATATGGCCCCGATAGGGTAATCCGTCTAGCGCCAGACCAGTAATGAAAAGCCTTACCCGATCGGGCCCAGATCTGGGCCTGTAAAACGGGGGACCGATCTGGCCCAGATATGGCCCCTTCTAATTTTGTATTTCTACAAATTGTAAAATTTAAAAGGTTTTCGTTAAATAACAATAAATACTTGGTTCAAAAAAATTTATTTCATAAATTCAGTTTAGTGATCTAACAGTATAATCAAGAGTATACAAACAATATAATCTTCAAACCCATCTTCATAGTCTGTAGAACTATTCGATTCTTCTGAATCTAAAAATATATTACATTATTAATCACTTTCTTTCTAAAAAATTCACTTTGGAAAATTGAATATACGATATAAAAAATAATGAAACACATTAACGTTCTACACTTAAAATTATGATTTTCTTTTCTTTTCAAATTATCGTTAGTAAAAAAATATTTCAAGTAATAATATAGTTCATGACCTGAATCTGCGTTGCTGGGAGTTTCGCCAAAAGCTATAGGATTTTCATTTTCCTCTAAAACGTTTTAAAAATCCTCGGGTTCCATTTCTACTGGAATTTCCTCTTCATTAGCGGTTTGCAAGACAGAAACTGCTCTTCCTTCATCTTTGTGTTCAGCATCTACAACTATTTGTGGTATTATTACCACTACAATTATCAATTCATGCTACTTCATGTTTATTGTAATGCAATGCTTCTCATTATTATTTACCATATTTACGTCTTAGAACAAAATGGAAATATTTTTGATAAATTACGTACATTCAAAATAAAATAAACCGTCTAGAAAAGATAACCTACAATGTTAGGATTTATATAATGAATCTAGTGAATTAACTTACTTTAATCTATAATGAGGATATAAGAAATCTCACCAACGATTCTGTGCTTCCGAATTCGCCACGTACTCTTTGCTTTTGGCATTTTAATTTCAATATAGTCAATACAATATCACGGCCACAACACAACATTTGAAAATAATCTTTTATATCATAATCCGATGTGGTTTCAACCCGAGCCACACCACGTGCCTCTCTGCGGCCACATGTGAAAAATCCGATCGGAACTTGAAAACAAGTTGGGCTATTTCTGCACGGGTAGCGACGCGCAGAAAAAATCTAAAGATGCAGTCTCGGGTTTTCGTATAATTCGTTTCAAAATGTCGTCCGAGTGCTTCTGACGTTTTTCGGTTGGCAAGCGAAAATAGCCGAGAGGCTTTAGGCGTTAGGAACGCATTTAGTTATGTAAATATAGACAAGCCCTAGCGAACTGTCTGAACGGTATCTTTACGCTGTATCGTAAAGCTATCGTAAAGCTACCGTAAAGCTATCGTAAAGTAGCATTATAATTCATGAATGAGGCAAAATAAACATTCAAAATGTTTTTATCCTTATTCTACGTTAAAAATAACGTTAACTGGTAATTGAAATATGCAATAATTTTATTTATTCACGCTAAAAATTAAAAAAACAGAATACCTGTCATTGAAGGCAGTACAGTGGTTTATCACTTTCCATGTCTTCGACGTCAGGATTGACTATTTGTTAGAGTGAGATGAAAGTATAGTTGTGTCTCACTTCAACCAATGGTCAACTTTAACGGAGACGTTCCACAAAAGGTGAACCACTGCACCGCCTTCAATGACAGGTATTATGTTTTTTTTAATTTTTCGCCTAAATAAATAAAATTATTGCATGTTTCAATTACCAGTTAACGTTATTTATAACGTAGAATAAGGATAAAAACATTTTGAATGTTTATTTTGTCTTATTCATAAGCTATAATTCTACTTTACGATAGCTTTACGCTACAGCGTAAAGCTACCGTTCAGCAACTCAATAGGGCGGTTAGAGGGTTCTAACCCAAAAAATGACTTTGAAATTTAATTCATGCGCGAGGGGCCATTCACTGGAAGAATCAATGATTTTCCATACTTATAATCGAGTAAGAATTAGTGACTCGTCGAAAGATTTTTCAAAATCACATGGGGAATTAGCTTGATCAAGTAAAATCTTAGAGATTGATTCTGAAAGTTTGGAAGGCGCGTTCATCAGTAAGATTCAGAAGAATCCCCGGGAATTATTCAGAATCGCCAAGAACCATTCGGAATCGCTACCATTCCGTGCACGCTCGAGCGAGTCAGCTCGAGTTAGCTTAAGATTACTTAAAATCAACGCGTTAAAACTTGTCTAATGCGCAGTCTTGCGCGCAGGCTACACATACGTGGAGCTGTAAAGCTGTATTGGTTCTCAGCTGACATCGCCGGTCAACGAAAAATCAGTTGAACTTAGGCGGAATCAACAGCAATCAATCGTAATGATGCAGATCAATGCGTGCAACTGTCGGAATGATCCATGTGCTTCTTCTGGGGTTAGATTCGATTCTTTTTCTTTCTAATTGCCAGAATAAAATATGAACAAGCTTCAAGTGTGGAATCACGTGAAAAAGAAGTTTTTATTGTAATTTTAAATATTTAACATCAGACTTTTCATGTACAAAATGGAAATATACTATAGCGCCACCAATTTGAATATTTTCAAATGCCACTGAAAGGAACAGAACGATAAGCAGGTTTATTGCAAAATAATTCTTTCAGATATTTGATGACTTCGATTCCTTTAAATCCCTTTAGAGAAGGATTTAAGTTGGATACTTCTAATACAATAGAATTCTGTCCGTGTTTACAAAAAATAAATTCATTCAAATTCATTTTTTAAATCCAGTCTCGTACTGTTTCCACGATGGTTGAGCCAGGGATGAAAGTACGATGTTGTCTCTTCATTCGATATACTTTCCGAACAAGATTCCTGCCACCAGGATAAGTTTTTTCCAAAAGCTGGACTTTTCACTGTCAAATGGGAGAGAAACATTAGTATCAGCTCTAAGCAACACTGGTTTCGAGGATAGCATTGACTGAAAAATTAGAAACCAGGGCTGTGCTGGCCAGTTCGGCACAATAACTATTCCAGTCGCTTTTTTTTTCTTGATTTTTCGTAAGACTCGTAATATTAATGAGAAAGGGGGAAATACATAGAAAAATTCGGCGCTCCAGGAAATCGTAAAAGCATCGGACGCCACAGAAGCCGGGTCAATATTCCATGACACATACCGACCACATTTGGCATTTGCCCGCGTGGCGAAAAGATCAATTTCGGGAATACCGAATTCGGAAATTACTTTGTGAAAAGCTTCTTCCGTAAGCTCAAATTTAGTATTGGTTTTTAGGCTCCTCGATTCAGCGTCTGCTACTGAGTTTTCTCCAGACGAAATATAAGCAGCGAAAACCCAGATATTTCGTTCCTCACACCAGCCCCAAATTTTTTTAGCTAATAAACTCAAGTTTTCTAGTTGAACTCCTTCTATTCTGTTAATATAAGAGATAGCTGTCGTGTTATCAATACAAAGCAGTATTTGACAATCTTTAAGATCAGAGGCAAAACACTGGAGCCCTAAAAAGGCTGCGTTATGTTCCAGATAGTTGATACTCAAGGACCTTTCATGCTCCTTTCAAAAACCGTGAGAAAACTTGCCGTTACAAGAAATACCCCAGCCCGTAGTAGAGACGTCCGAGAAAATTGTAATATCGAAATGTGAACTACGAATTGGGTTGTTATTTAGCAATCCAATTCTACCCCACCATTCGAGTTCTGCGAAGGACTCTTTATCAATTGTCAGTTTTGCATTGTAGTTTTCATTATTTTCTCGCGGTGCTTTAAATTTCAACCGTTCACATGCCTTAGTGTGCACTGGGCCATAATTAACAGCAGGAAAACACGAGACCAAAAAAGCCAACGTTTCAGCGAATTTAGGAATTCTTGACTTTTCCCCCAATTTAAATTCTTTTACTAAATACTGTATTTTCTCTTTTTCGGATTGTGGAAGTTTAACTTCCATTTTAGCCGTGTCGTAGATAAAACCGAAAACTTAGCAATTTCTAGATTGGACCTACAGGCCCTGTCTGATTTTTCTATGAACAGAATGTCATCGATATAGATGACCATCGTTATGCCTTTTTTAGGCAGAAACGAAACAAAAGGTTTCATAGTTTTTGTAAAAACGTATGGCGCTGTACATAACCCAAAAGGCAGACACTTAAATTCGTAAAGTTGACCGTTACAGTAGGAATGCAGATATTTTCTGTGGTTTTCGTGAATCGGAATTGAATAATAGGCATCTTTCAAGTCAAGGGTCGCCATTGAGCAATTTTGGAACAAAAGTCTACAAACAGTTCTCCCATCTTCGAGTTTAAAATGAACGAGGTCGATAAATTCGTTAAGTTTTTTCAAATTCAAGATAAAGCGACTCGTGCCATCAGGTTTGGGAAAGAGAAATGTTGGAGAAACGAATTGATCTCCCACGTAGGTGCATTTTTGCACTGCGCCCTTACTACATAACTCGTCAACGAGTTGAACAGTCTTATTTAATTCGTTAAACGACATTTTAATCTCGCGGGGAGGGTTATGCTGGTATACGGGTCTTGAGAAAGGTATTCTGTAACCTTGTAACCATGTCAGCACCACCGGATCCGAGATAATCTGGGTCCAGGGTGTGATGAAGTATTTTAGACGACCCGCGGTGATACTTATATCGTTTAGTGACGGTGTCTCGGGGACCGGTTCTTCTTGTAGTGCGGCCTGTGGTGCTGCTGCTGTTGAAAACGCTTTTTGGTGTATTGGAACCACGGCTTTTTTCCGCCTGACGCTTCCGGTCGTTGTTTCCAGACCTAATTCTGGAAACGCAGCGGGGCCCAGGAGTTTTTTTGACGACATGGACTGCGTGTTTTTAAGGTGTTTCTTCAGGTCCTTAGCTGTACTCTGCAGGGCCTTAACAGCCTTCACCTTTTCTTCCAAGTCCTGGCCAAACAGAAATTCTCCGATCTGAATCGCGAGTAGAGTTTCATTCATAGAATCATCTACGTTCGATTTTCCAAACACTCGCGCCAACTCTTCACCTGACAATTTGTCTTGATTTTTGCCCTGTTCCTCAGTTCCGGACCCTAAATTATCTTCACGTGTGACTTGGGCTGATTTTTTTTGGCGCACACTCCTGGCTGTCATCCTGTATGAAGGTGCTCGAACGTGATGATACAGCAGAACTTGCCCTGCTATCTTCCCGACGTGAATAATTGGAGTAAACTCTGTCGTAACTTTGGTCTCGACGAATTCGGGATCGTGATCGGCCCCTTCCATAAGAAGAAACGTTACCTGAATTACAACTTCGATGCGATCGACGATGAGAGCGTTTTCGTGACCGGGACTGGGAACGACCTGTAAAAGCCAAGATCTATTTGTAAAATTTGAACAGAGTAGCAGAATTATCCGCGATCTGTTAGATTATATCAGTAATGTAGGGATTTAACCCGACCAAAAAATGAAGGAAACACAACTTCTGAATGCTTTTTTCCGTGCCTGCACAAGACAGCGATCACTCGACGATTCTCCATGACGATGATCGTCCACAGGATTGACTTTGCGAAGAGAATGGCTTGTTGAACTCATTTTATTAATAAAAAGAATTAACTACACATCTGGCTTTTGACGCATACAGCAAAATAATGAACTTAGCTGTTAGTGAGTGCCCTGGCACCGCGGAGCATTTTGTTTTTCTTTTTAAAATCAATACTTTAAAATTGAATCAAAATCAAAATGTGTGGATTATTTGCACAAGCTAAAGGACTACGTGTATGATCATGAGGAAGAGGAGCGTAGTACAATAATGTATGCTACACGAGAGGAACACCATGATTCACACTCGTGTTTTTGCGCCCTCGCTTCGCTCGTGCGCAACTTCACACTTTTTTATAATATTTAAAGTGAAACTGGTCTAATAAATAAATTCTGCTGATTTAGGATTCGTATATACAAAGTTTATAAATTTATAAATTTATATAAATTTTGTTTTAAAATAGATACAAGATGAACAAACGTGCTTGTAGTGCTTGTAGCATTGCCGTCGATATATTCTTATTAAAGTTGCTATTTATGAAATTAGTCACTCTGATTAATTGTGATACTATATCTCGTTTTGATCTAAAGTCAAATTGTTGTGGGATTAATATACTATTTTTTTCTTCAAAGGTTCTAATTTTATTATGTATAATTTTTTCAAATAATTTGCCTAGAGTAGGTAGAAGGCATATAGGTCTGTAACTATCTGGGAAGTTTTTATCCTTACCCGGCTTGTGAAAGCGGAGTATATTCAATATTTTCCAGCTAACCGGAAAATACGAGTTCTTTAAACATGCATTAAAAATGTACATTAACTGCACGAAGGCTTTCTTTGGCAGATTTTTTAGGATCGTATTTTGTATGCCATCCAGGCCTGGAGCCTTCTTAGAGCCCGTCCTAGTTATAGCTATTTAGATTTCCGTAGGTGTTACAAAATCAATTTCATCTTGATTGACAACAGTCTCTAGTATTTTAAGATATTTCTTGTTGACCATCCTCTCAGCACCATGATCATCACTCATATCTTCTGTTAGATGGTGGACTTTTTCATCGTCATTTGCCAGTGTTACGTCCCGAGCAAAAGGCGAGGGTAGTTTGGAATTATGGATGTAAGGGAGGCGGTTAGCTGATTATATCAGGTTGGTAAGGCCTGATAATTTATTTTTGTTTGTGGGTACGTTGTCACTTGTCAGGTCTATGGGCCCTGAGTTGTTCACAATGATAATAAAACACTAAATATATTAATAAATGAAATAATTTATTATAAATAAATAAGATGTTGCGCAAGTTTTCACATAGAATGATACTTAGTTGGTAACTTACTTGTCTACCTCTTAAATTAGAGGGCAAAAGAGAGAATTGTCGTTTTTTACTCCTATAATTGCAAGTGAACGGCACAAATCCTTGCAGGATAGGTGGGTTTCGTTTGAGTCTCCGTGAGGTAGCGAAACAACGATAAATTTCGCAGGAGGTATGGTGTAAGGGATGCAAGTCCACCAGCAACTAATGCGATCAATTATCCGCTTACGTATCTTGCTAAGTACACGAGAAATGAATCAAACCTGCACTTGTTAACAAGATAGGTTAGTTCGTCCCGATTTCAGAAATGAATCGCTATTAACCGGCACGACTAAATACGACGATACACGTAATCCAAAGGAACTATCTAGCACTACGGTTTCCGGACTTGCACTACTTAAGGACCTGGGATTTTATTTACCAGGTACCGAATGTAGAGTTGCTCATAAAAATCCAATGAGACTTATGTTTATCGAAGGGTCTGCTTACGACGTTTAATTAATGGTCCGGACCTAACAACCGTACAACTGTTCGGAACTTAATGACAAACCTCCAGAGATGAATCTGCGGTATATATATCATTGGATCTTCCGATAGTGACTGCAGTGGGAGTGGATCGCGCAAAATTGTATAAAGTCATGCGCCGTGCAAATTTGTATAAAGTCACGCGCGGTGCAATTCTGTATAAAGTCACGTTCGATCAAAGATCTATATTTTCTCCCACCACGGTCTATTACTATTGGTTAATGTTGATCTGCAATTTGGATTTTATATCCCTTCTATTCTCTCTCTTACCTATTCTTATTTATAATCAACAAGTAGATCCAGGTATGACTAAGAATACCTGCATCTACTTAGTTGTAACTTATATTTTATGGTGACTTAGAAAATCTTTAAGTTCACTTACACTCTGACGTAATCCATTTGCATTCCAATGCGCGACATTTAGTAAACTTGAACCTAATCTAGTCCCTGCCATTATAATTAATTTTCGAAAATACCTCTATTATGTCTAAATCATTTTTACATGCGATTAATTTGGCATTTAGCTCTTTTACAATACTCAGCATCCTACTTATATTGCACATTCTGTTTAGTTTCCTTATTTCATTCCTAAGTTCGAATAATTCATCCATGTATTGGTGGTCTCGTTGTGAATCATTATATATGGTTGATTTATTGTGCTTGGCTGCTTCTGGGGTAGTAAGCACCTTTTCCCACGTCTCTTTCCACATGTGCTTGGCCGCTCCCTGCGCCGTAAGCACTTTTGGAAATATCGCCCTTAGTTCTGAATAATTTTGCTGTGTTTTTATAGGAGGCTCCTGCCTCGTTCTCGTTCTAGCCTCTGGCCTTTTTTTATTTTAAAAAAAGTCTATTTTCTCTAGATGTTTTATGTACACTTCATACCTTGAGTAGTTTGCCGGGTGCGGGCCCCCGCAATTTACACACTGCACTGGCATGTCTTTTGTTTTGGTACACATACTTGTCAAGTGGTCACCTAAACACTTCAAACATTTGGGCTCATTTTTACAGTATGTTGTTCCGTGTCCATATTTCTGGCATCTTCTGCATTGCGTGGCTCGTCTCGTGTTTTAAATTTTTTCCCAGTATATTTTGACTGAACATACATATTTGATATTCCTAATCTTTTTCATATCCGCGTCAGATTTAAAAACCACCAGGAAGCTAGGAATTTTTTCTTTGACTGTATATCAAAGAAATGTTTCTTTGGTTTAAAGAAACTGTTTTCTGAGGGTATGTATTTATATGCATAGGAATACTAAACATATAAATATACAGAGTGAACACGAGTAAGTTTCAAAATAAGAATAATACATTATACAATACATGGGTATTTTCTTCGAAATTTTTCGCTAGAAGCCCTAACCATTTAATTATTTGATGTAACTATTTGAATTATTATATTCTAAAATAATCTGAATATATACTTTAAGTAATCCAATGGTCGGAGTAACTAACGAAAAGTCTTATGAATTTCACTTTTTATCTACTCCATTGAAAAAAACTGCGATGCCAATAAAGGTGGTATGATACTCACTAAATCTGAATGATTTTACTGATTCAAATTAAGAGATTACCTCTTGCAGGAAGTCACAGATTTTTTTAGTATAAAAATCTGCTTATAGATGTGTGATGATAAAATAATTTCAATAAAAGGTTTTTTGAATCAGTGTGAAAAATATCTTTTTATCTCAATATACATGAATTTCAATTTAAAAATAGTAAGATAGTCGATTCCTAAAAGACTTAAATAAATACTTATAATTTATAGGTAGGAGTAGATAATGATATTTTTATTTCGATCATAAATTCATCAAACTTATTATTAGTATTATAATAAACATAGGAAATAAATTTATAAGAAACCACAATGTGACCAGCTTGTACTTGGCCTTCAGCTCATTTTACATATTTTATCTAAGCTGAGAACAAAGCATCGAACATAAATGCTTGCATATGTGCGCCTAATACTCTTGTGAACAGCAGAAACGTATGTACACGCACGTTTCCTCATCTTGCTTTTCGCTATTTTTGAAATGAATCTAATATAAGTTGTGAGGCCAAAACAAAAAATTGAAATTATTTGTAAATTTTTTTTGCAAACATTTTATTAATATTATTAACATTTTATTATATACAAATAGATTCCAACGTTTAAAAAATATTTAATTTCTTGCACGTGGTGCCATAAGTAATAATAATAATAATAATAAATGAATGCTAATAATGTATTTTAGTACAAAATTGCTTACTTTTTTGGAGTTCCATAATTATTTAAGTTCGAGTATTTTAACTTACGAAAACTTTTAGTAACAAGATAAATTATTATAAATGAAGGAAACCCATCAATCCGATCTACCTCTTTATTTAAACTAAACGCAAGATTTGTTCGAGAATTAGGGAACATTTTAATAACACACGGAAAAAAAGTCCATTAAATTATATAGAACTAGTTCTATAGCAGAGGATCCGACGGGTAGTTTCATAAAAGTTAAAATCGTCTTGGTTGTACATTGCGTTGACCTGTTCTACGAAATGTATTTAAAAGTTCTATAAAATTTAAAGGCCGAGGAGAAATAATGTCTAATAGAGGGCAGGGTACGAAAAATGTAGAATAGTTCTAGAAAATCTTAAGCGACAGCTAATATACAGTTTATGTCGATGAAGTCTCTAAACTATAGAGAACGGTTCTGTAAAATGCTAACCGATTTTTCCACAAAAAAAAATATCTTTTATGTTATTATTATTATAATACTCTATGTTTTTACATATTCAAGTATACACAATAATACACTATTATACGAACAATCACTTACACTAATTACACTCGCACGCTATTAAAATTTCTATTCGCCGCGGGATCGAACCCTCATTTGCATTGCTAATTCCTAATTCCTAATGCCTAAACCCTTGCGACTAATCTAACTTGACATACATAACAAAAATCTGACATATATGCTACAGCTACAGGACTGTCTGACAAATGTTTGTGACATATTTCATCGAAAATTTCCCGAATTAAAGATTTAAATGATTTATGGTTTCAAAATTTTTTCTTTCCTAATGAATAAATGCTTTTTTTTCTCAGTAAAATCATTAAATCTATATTTAATTATAAATTCAATTAAAAATCAAAAAAATTCAATATTCTAAAATTATAAGACAAGCAAGTGTTAAATTTAAAAATTTAGAAAGTTTTAGGGATCTGAAGTATTTGAAATTGTAAAATTTCCTAAATTATAAAACATCCGAAATTTCGACTCGATAACCGACAGCCTGAAATCTAAAACTTGGAACAGTTGAAAACACATGCATTGTAACGAAGAAGCGAGGAGAATAAGGGGAAATGGGACGAGTTGTTCTCGCATGCAACAGTGACGAGGAAGAAAAATGGCAACGCAGCTACATTTTACAGAACTGTAGTCTATAGATCTTATAAAGGAATTGTTCACAAACACTCAATACCTTGAATCTGATTTCTATGGAATTTTTCAACATTTTTTCAAGAATTTTTCTTTATATTTAATTGAACTGGGGTATTTAGATCTTACAATGGTGTGATAATAAACTCTCAATACCTCAAATCTGATTTCTACGAAAATTTTCAACATGTTTTTATGAATTTCTCTATATATTTTATAGAACTTCTTTAATTCGGGATTCAATATAAAATTTACAGTACTCGTTAGAGTTACTCCAGATTTTTCCTGCATTAAATCCTGACAGTTATACTAAACATATAAAATTTGTTCACGGTTCGCTCGTATCCCCAACTCTTGAAATAATACAAGAAAATTTAATGAACGTTTTTTTTCCGTGCATTTCACATCGTCCCGTGCAGAAATTTTTGTGAGGCGACGATTGGGCCCCAATCGGGAAAAATGTGGCCCCGATAGGGTAATCTGTCTAGCGCCAAACCAGTAATGAAACGCCCTACCCGATCAGGCCCAGATCTAGGCTTGTAAAATGGGGGCCCGATCTGGTCCAGATATGGCCCCTTCTAATTTTGTATTTTTACAAATAGTAAAATTTAAAGGCTTTTCGTTTAATAACAATAAATAGTTGGTACAAAAAATTGATTTCATAAATTCAGATTAGTGATGCAACAGTATAATTAAAAGTATAAAAACAGTATAAAAACTATTCGGTTCTTCTGAATCTAAAAATAAATTTCACTATTAATCACTTTCTTTCTAAAAAATTCACTTTGGAAAATTGAATATACGATATAAAAAATAATGAAACACATTAACGTTCTACACTCAAAATTATAATTTTCTTTTCAAATTACCGTTAATAAAAAAATATTTCAAGTAATAATCTAGTTCATTACAATGTAACTTTTTGCTTTTAGCATTTTAATTTCAATATAGTCACTACAATATCACGACCACAACACAAAATTTGAAAATAATCTTGTCTATCAGAATCCGATGTGGTTCCAACCCGGGCCACACCATGTGCCCGCCTGCGGCCACACGGAGAGAAATAATTTGCTGCGCCAGCAATTTTTTTGCTACCCCAGCAAAATTCATTTGTTGATATAGAACATACAAATTTCTTTGATCTAAGTACAAATTTAAATTGCTACTACGATTTTGCTAGCACAACAATTTTGTCTTGTTGTCGGTAGCAATCCGAGCCTGCAGCAATATGAATTAGCAAAATACGTCTTGCAAAGTCTACAATTCCAAATTTGCTGTACCAGCTATTTTAAATTGTAAAATCTACGGGCGGCACTGTAGTGGGCACGGGGACATGAGTCATCTTTAGAACGTCATAAAGACGTCCCTAGGACTTCTATGTCTGTCTAAATGATAATCTTGTGCCTACTTGAGGGATTATAACCTGCGATATAACCTACAGCCCTTAAAATCAAAATCTTACCTTGAAATGTTTGGACCAACTCTTCTGATCCGCACCAGTGGATCAAAAGAGATTCCAGTGTCTCCTCAGCCATCACGGTTACTTTTTACCTGCTTTTTATTTATTATACCTACCGGCCTATATTCACTTATTGACACCACACACGGCATCCGGTTTTCACAAAACTGAAAAGCACTACACTCATCGATTGGCGTCATATTGGTCAAATTGGCGCGAATTGTAAACATTCGTTTGTAGGCAGAGCAATCCAATCAGCTACCGCAGCAACTTTCTATGAACAGCAATACGAATAAAAAAAGGCGAAAGAAAAAAGAGAAGGAAGGGGTTTTGGTTGGTTGCCTTCTTCTTCTTTCCTCTATTTTTAATTTTTGAATTTGGAGTGAGGTTTTTGTCCAAATTTGGTCGTAGTTTATATCAAATGCTATTGGGATATTTTTTATCTCTTTGGTTTTTGGTTGTAATTTGTGAGTTTGATGTTGGACGTTAATTTTTGAGATTTGGATTTTGATTTGTTCAGAATCTGGTTTCATTTTAAAAATACGAATTAGTAATGAGAACAAGTTTGACTGCAACCTTTGCAATTTATATTAACTAATTTTTTTTGTAATTACAACTACATAGAATTTGCTGCGATAGCAGTTATATTGCTGTAATAGCGAGTCGTATTGTTGTGAGTACTGAACAATCTTTAGCAACACGAAAATTGCTGAGCTTGCTGAACCATTTTTCTCCGTGCACATGTGAAAAATCCGATCGGGCCCGGATCGGAACTTGGAAATAAATTGGGCAATTTCTGCATAGGGTTCTCAACAAATTAGTGTAGTCTCTGAGCATCGGTTGGAGAAAAACCATGATTTTAGGTGGAATGATGTGAAAATCTTGGATAATGAACCTAATTAGAAAAAAAGGTTAATTTCCGAAATGATGCACATAAAAACTAACCCTACCAATATAAATAAAAGACAGGACACTGAGGGTTTGAATCCGATATATGATTCCTTATTTAAAAAATTGGTGAAACTGAAATAATTTGATTTAATTTATTTTAATTTTAAACTTTAATTCTCGATATTGCCATCTTCTTTTATTGTTCTTCGACCTCTCTGTTTCTCATCCTCGATTGTATTTGTTTAGTTGTAAGTTAGTGTCTGCTTGACTTCGACCATGGTATATGCTGGTCGTTATACGTAGTTTTTAATTTTAGTTAATATTTATCGATTTTATTCATCGACATTTTATGAAAAATAAGTGTTTTGGACATGATGTATCTACTGACCAATATAACATATGCCATACGACGGTTTTATTAATTGGATAATAATTTTAAAAAATTATCCGCAGTAGACAAAAGTTAGTGTCTTTTTCTGCATTCATTATATCCTGAGAAAAAAATGGTATTGAATCTATAGTATTTCTGCCAAAAGCATGTATATTATTGATTCAAAAAAATGTGATAATTGATCATTTTAATCGGATAAAATAAAAATAAACTGACCCTATATTGTTTATATTTGTATAGAATATTTTTTCAATTTTAAACAAATATGAAAGTGTAAATAGTGCCGCATAATATTTTTGTCGTTTTATTCCTTCGATTATTATATGGACGTTAAACAATCTATTTATGTTTTAGGTTTCTCACGCACCCATCCGTGTAGAAATTTTGCCGTGGCATCCAACGGTCCCGCATAGGGCATCCCTAAGTTTAAAATGAAAATCCGCGTCCAATCTGGGCCAGATCTGGGAAACGGATTATTGTAACGCCTTCTGCTGGTTTCTAAACCTCCTGGGCCGGGCCCAGATCAGGCACGGGATGTCATTCTAGATCACTCTCTAAAATTGTTTTGAGTGAAAAATACCTTTAAAGTGAAATTTATGAATAGGGCATAAGTTATAAAGCTTTTATTTAGCGTTTTTATTAAACTTGTCATACGCGCCTCTTCTAGGCGGCAGATATTGTGAAGCCACTTGTCTTGCTTTAAAAATAAATAAAAAATAATTTCTAATTCTAAGTGTTTTTTGGCTAGTATGTTTTATTTTTCAAAGATTACATATGATTAAATCTTTAAAGAATTTGAAATCTTTCTGCGGAAAAAAGACGCTCTCGCTCTTTATAAGTCATATGTGAAACGCACTTAAGTTACTCTTCAAATGTAAAGGAGTTGAAATTGAAAAAAAAAATTTTTTGCGCCCTGTAGATAACCTCAAAAGTAGCGAAAAATCCCATTTTTCGAGCACATTACCTCAAATATCTCAAAATCCTGGCGTGATAGGCTGATTCTGATTTCGGATTCGGATTCGGATTCTACGTCATAAATTACCCCGGAAATGATCTTTCGTTTTCCAACAACAAATACAAAACCATTATTTGCAGACCTGTGTTATCAATGTTATTTATGACAAAAAACGCAAAAAACGCTTTTCCGCTGAAGAAAACTTGTTTCTCTTTTGCTCCAACTTCGTTTTGTTTCGCTTTACCGCTGAAGATTTCTTCCTCTTGCTTTAACCGCTTTTATGTTTCACTTTTCTATGATAGCAATATTTACTTTTCATTTTCTCTAAGAGCCTTATATTTGTTATATATCTGAAGAAAATTCAAAAATTGAAATATTACAATAAACTGTATTTGTTACTTTTTCGCAATGTACCAGCTGCATTACTTTACAATATTATATCGTTATTTCAGTATGACATAGCAGCTACGTTTCCTGTTACCCGATCTTCTGTACATTTTGATTTCACGGATTTAAGATGATAAAAAAAGTATAAAGAATATTTATTAGTTTATTTTCACAAGATGTAATTTAAGTAAAAAATTGTTTCTTTACTTTTGTTACAACATGATCGTCAAACGATAAGAGTTATTTCATTAAAACTATACAGAAACATAGACAAAAAAACTTTTGGTATATTGCTCATTTAAGAAATATACACGTAAGAGTCGAAAATCACTTGACGTGAGGTGGAATTAATGAGCTCCAAAAGCATCGTATATAAGCCGCGATTGCAAATCTATTGAACATATTGGCTCGAAGTCTCCATAATTTAGTGAAATGTTTTGGAAAGGCGTTCTGTTGTTTGCCGTTGCTGTTGCTGGAGCAACCGAAAGTAAGAAACTATTTTTAATTCTATAAAAAATATTCTCTTCAAATTTAGACTTTCGTATAGAGAGATGTTTTTTAAAGACTTTCTGTATCAAGTTTCCCTTAAGTACAACATTTTATACACTTCAAAGTGTGTTATCCCTTCATATGCTAATTGATAAATGATCTTCACAATATTACAAATTTGCGTAGTAAAGGGCTTAAACTTTTATAAGGTATGATATATACAATTATACAATTAAATAAACAACTTAACAAAAAAAAAACTTTTTGCAGTAATATCTTCTGTTCTAATAATGGGAATTGAATTTTTCAAAGTGCGTTGTGTTCGTAATACTTCGCTCTCTGGTCTGAGCCTGTTTAAACAGAGAAAAAATTGACCATTTTTCAAAAAATTCAAAAAAATTTTAAAATGTGAAAATGTTTCACAAAAAATTCATGTTTACGGATTTTTGTCTCAAAATCAGAAATTTTTACAGCTTAATACGGAGGTTCAGACCGTAAAGGAACATGTTCTGCAAAAGCAAAAGAATTTTCAAACCGATCTGAAACTCCATTTTTTAGCAAATAACTGCAAAACGGAACAAAAATAAAATAAGCTTCTATTTCCTGCGGCCCGTCAATTTTTGCGAAAGGCGCTCAGCCTTTTTGTCTCTCATTTTTTCATTTTTTATCTAAACGATTTATAACTTTGGCATTTACCTTTTGAATAGCAATGCTATTGAAAAATGCAATTAAAAAAATCGATTCTTTGACTTCCTAGTCCCCTCAATGGGGAATTTTATTATTCTCGCCTATTTTAATGCAACGATGAATACTTGGAATTGCTTCCAACTTAAATATTTTAAAAAAATTTTTAAAACAGATTGGAAAGTTGACAATTTTTCTACAATGAATTAGAAATTTCCATAAAATGCGTAGTATTATATTAAAGATTTTCCGAATTGTGGGTATGAGCAATGAGATTGATTATTTATTAAGGATGTACACGAAATGTACCCAAGTTTTCGTAAAATATTATATTTAAAGTTTTCATTGGTTTGAGTCTAAATATTAAATACCTATTTAAAGATTTCTTTGGTATAAGGCAATTGAGAATAACTTTTTTCCGAATGAAATACTTCAAGAAAATTTTTTTTTTCGAATAAACTGATAGTTTGGCTCAAATATGTAAGTGTAAAATTTTGTTTCTTAAATATAAAAAAAACAAATTTTGAAGCATTGTGCACAAAATTGTAAGTCGAAGTTTCTTTGGTATGAAGTAAAGTTTGGAAAATATTAACATCTTTTTGTGGTATACAGTAATTTTTGCAAAGAAGCTGATTTGATAAACCTAGAAAATTGCGCAGCATCATGTTGAAGATTGTACAAATTGTAAATTTTGGAAAAAATTAAGTTGGATGCTCCAAGTGTACATTAAGTGTGTCAGAATTTACATATAAATTTACACATGAAGTCTTTTTTGACAGCAGGCTACGTACAAAATACTCTCCAAACCCGAATTAGTGGTCAATGGGTCACCCGATTCCAATAGCTGGAAATAAGCGACTGAATAAAACCAGTAAGGATTTTCACCAACAATTAGCAAAACGAAAACTCACCGATTAAAATCTGCAGAGTACTCTAAAAAATATTTCTTCGCTATCAAAAAATTCTAAAGACATAATTGCTTTTGAATAAATCACTCTGAGAAAAAATTTAGAACTATGCCCAGCTTTAGTGCGCGAAATTTCTTTGTTATATGGAAAACTTTGAGTTTACATAAATCTTGAATCCTAAAGCCAACCATTAACATCAACATATATCTTCAATTAATTATCAAGGGTCAATGCAAGTCCAGAATATGAATATTTTCTCAGATTTAAAGTTTCGTTTAAGAAGATGTTATCTAAGAGTACTCCCTACTACATTATTCTAAGTGTAAAATTTTTAGAATTATAAAATAGTACTGTGGGAAAAAACTAAGGTGAATTTTGTTATAAAATAAAAAATCTTTATTTATTTATCCAAATCAATTTCATCCCCTTCAAAGCAATTTCCTCCCGATATAATGCACTTATACCAACGTTTTTTCCAATCGTCGAAACACTTGTTAAATTCGATTTCCGGAATTGCCTTCAAAGCCTTCTTCGATTCGGCTTGTATCTCTTTAATCGTGTCAAAACGATATCCTCGGAATGGTCTTTTGAAATTGGGGAATAGCCAGAAGCCACACGGAGCCAAATCAGGCGAATATGGTGGTTGTGGAACGATATGCGTTGAGTTTTTGGCGAAATGGTCACGAAGAACGAGTGCAGTTTCAGAAGGCGCATTATCGTGATGCAAAAACCACGAGTTGTCTGCCCAAAATATCTTTTGAAACGGTGTTGATTGATTCTTTTTAAATGCCAATAGTGTCAGCAAGCTCTCTAATTGTCAATCGATGATTTTTGTGCACTAATTCTTTGATTTGATTGACGTGTTGCTCGTCAGTTGATGTTGATGGTCGTCTGGGGCGTTCCAAGTCATCAACACGTTTTCTGCCTTCTTTGAAGTCTTTGTACCACTCATAAACATTTTTCTTCGACATGGTCAAATCACCAACGGCCTTCTGCAACATTCTGAACGTTTCCGCAACTGAAATCACATTGCGCAAACAAAATTTAATGGCACTTCTTTGCTCAAAAAATTCTGACATTGTAAAAATCGAAAAAATCGCACTTTTAGTCGTTCAGAAAACACAAGCGTAACTATGTAACAAATGATGACATTGACATGAAATTTGGCACAGATGTCAGTAACAGTAGGACCAACATAAAAATAAAAGAGTTTGCCCGAATCGGTTAGTCCACGAAGTTTAAATACAAAATTTACTGTAGTTTTTGCCCACAATAGTATATCTGTTGTTTAACTGCGAAATGATAATTACGAACAAAAATAAAGGTGCACAATTTAGAGGTATAGGATTTTAAATTGAAATAAAACAACTAAAATTCAAATTGATAGGGCATTATTTTTTATTTTTGTGTTGAACCATTCACGACATTACATACAATTCTCTTTTTCCGTAACAACGACCTTACCTTTCTACTGTAATGTAACGTTATCACTAGTACACAGAGAGAAATTTTAGGTTTCACTGACCAAAGTTTTTTTGTTAAAATCGTCTTTACAAAAATGTTAAAGTTCTCATGACAATCATGGTAGTGGCTGTCATACATTGGAAAAGTGTTTACTTCAACTGCAAGGAACGTTTACTGAGTTAATCCATTGTTTCACGGGCTGTATGACATGTAGCGCCGTCTTGTTGGAACCAAATGTCGTGGAGATTACGGGCTTCAATTTCCGGCATCAAAAATCGCCCAAGTAGTTTATGATGATGAAAAAAGTGACAATTTTTTAACTTAATCGACGAAAGTTATCATAAATATCATTATACCGGATTATTTTTCTTAGATCTTTTCGGTGAAACTTTATTTTTTCTCATCAAATTGAATTTGTATTTTGATAACTAAGAGAACCATACCTATAACCTTAAAAATAATTTTGGCTGGGTATTTACTGTCCGTAGACTTAGTCATTTTAACTAAACTCTATGCGCGGTTTTACGATGGACTTTGGTTCCTATAACCGCAGCGCTATGGTATTTCAAGTACCAGAATCGTGGTCTCAGTAACGTTCCTTGCAGTTGAAGTAAACACTTTTCCAATGTATGACAGCCACTACCATGATTGTCATGAGAACTTTAACATTTTTGTAAAGACGATTTTAACAAAAAAACTTTGGTCAGTGAAACCTAAAATTTCTCTCTGTGTACTAGTGATAACGTTACATTACAGTAGAAAGGTAAGGTCGTTGTTACGGAAAAAGAGAATTGTATGTGCTATGTGCTACTATATAATACAGCGTTACATTATTTGGAAGAAAGTGAAAAAATATATATTAAAATTATTTTTAAAAAACAGCCTGCAACCGTACATCTTTTTTTTATCAACTACGTTTTCGCTTAATGTCGTTTCGTCCTGTAGAAGGAACGCCGGTTTTAATCTGTTGATGGAAATTTTTACGTTCTGTCCTTTTATTAAAAGCGTCTAGAACTTTTCGGGTCGTTCTGCGACTTCGAATGGTCCGTCGTACGTTGGTTGTAGCGGAGTACGTATTGCGTCGTGTCTAACGAAGACAGTGTTTAATCCCAAGAAAGTCGGTAACGGACCTATTATGTCTAAATGTACGTGTTCGAATCTTGCGTCCGTATTGCTGAATTTTCCGATTAGTGCTGTGACGTGTCTCGGACCTTTGTATGCTGACATGGAATGCAAGTTTTTGCCCAGGTTCTGCAATCTTTATTAATAGAGGGCCACACGAAACGTGATATTAGTTTCAGTGTAACCTTAATCCCTGGATGAGCTAGACGTTGCAGGCTGTTGAATAACGCTCAGCGTAAGTTCGCAGGTATAAAAGGTCGAATAGAATCGCGCGCTGTATCACAATAAACCTCTACTCCAAAATCTGGAAAATTTATTTTCTTCAATTTGAGACTAATTTGATTTGATTCTAAGATCGCGCGTAATTCATTATCCTGTTTTTGAGCGTCGGCTATCGTTTTATAATCTACGCTTTCGTCAATGCTTTCGATTCGTGATAACGCATCCGCTACAATATTATTAATACCACTGACATCTTGAACATTGGTTGTAAATTGAGCAATAAAATCTAAATAATGGAACTGTCGAGGAGAACATTTATTCAAATGTTTCTCGTGTTCTACATCATCTTTTGAAGCAACAAGAATATCATCGATATACGCGTAACAAAAATCTAAATTTCTTAAAACTTAATCGATGATGATAATTTTTAGCAAAATTCTCTTGATGAAATAAAAATTTAGAAATAATTTTAAATCCCAAATATGAATTGGTACGTTCCCGCCAAAAAAAGATGCATACAATTTTCAAACACGCACTAAAAATATATATCGCGATCATAATTCTTTTATATTTGTATATATTTAATTTGAAAATTTGTAAATTGCAACTTTCAGAGTAAAACTTAGGCAAACTCAAATAAATATAGAATGAGAACGTGTCCGCCTTTCGTATAGGCAGATCAGAAAATGTAGTGTAAATGATTTATAAAATCGAAATTTGAAATCCTGATTGTTCATAGAGTTATATTCTTTTTAACCACCCGACTTATAAAATTTGCCTAAACTCCTTTTTTTCGTGCAACTTCACAAATGTTAAAGCCGACTATCTACAAAAGCTGTTCCTGTATTAAATAAAGAATACACTGTTTGTGTATGTCTCCTAGAGATATTTAAGTGGGATTCTGGTGGGTCTCTCGTTATTTTTTCTCATTACCCATGATAGCCATAGGGCGCTATTTGAGTAAATATTTCAAGAAATATTTTGCTTACTGAGAATATTGTAGAATTATCACCCTCCATGATATGTATATAGTAGATGTATATATATAAGTCGATCAAGGTGTGGGTTAGAAAAAATAATTGAAACACTCAACCATAATTTGTCATGAGCGACCTTTCGTTGGCTTGGTTCGCTAACCTCATCAGGCTATATATTTGAATGAAAAAGTTCATATAAATTAGGAATCACAATAATTTTTACAAAATTTTTTACAAAACAGTGAAAAAACACTTTCTAAAGAGTCACAAAACAATTTTACCTTAAAATTGAAGTCTTTACATTTAAAACATTTAGTCAATTATTAAAATCTAATTTAATTAGTCACATTGTTTCGTCCCGAAGTGAAATATTAAACTAACTATTCGTAATTTTGTTTCCATATTTATAAGACGGAGGACACTAATATTAATAAACTAACACTAACTTAAAACTTGTATATTATACAAATGAGTATTCAAACGTTAAATAATAATTTCAAACAAGAATCAGTATATATTATTAAGATGAACAATCTTTTATCTGATACTTCCACTTACATTTCAATTGATAAAAATCCACTCAGGAAACTTCAGGAAAAAACTTCTAAGATACTAAAAAATTTTAACGATAATGAATTTTTAAAACAAAAATACCATAACAATCAATTAACTTTAACTAGTACAGTCCTTCCTAAGTGTTATGGACTTCCAAAGATCCATAAAAAAGATATTCCGATGCGTCCAATCATTTCCTCAATTAACAGCCCTACACAATTTTTAGCGAAAGTTATTAATGAAGAATTAAAAAATATTATTAAACTTCCGAAATCACATATAAATAACAGTTTTGAACTAAAAGAAAAATTGAAAAATATTATTTTAGACGATGACCACGTTATTTTTTCTCTCGATGTGAATTCTCTTTTTACTAATGTTTCTTGCAACTTAGTTTTAGACAGTTTAGATAGAAGATTTTTTTGCATTAATGAGAATTGTAAAATCCCGTTTGATGACATTCGTGATTCTGTTAGATTTTTGTTTGACAATACCTTCTTCGTATTTAATGATAAGTTCTACAAGCAAATTTATGGGACACCAATGGGGTCTCCTATCTCTCCGTTTTTTGCTGACATGGTTATGGATAATTTGGAGAACTATTGTTTATCCGTTTTAAATAAGGATTTTAATTGTATTCCTGTATTTTATTATAGATATGTCGACGATATTATTCTATGTGTCCGTAAGAAACATATTGATTCAGTGATTAATACCTTTATTTCTTATGATTCCAATTTACAATTTACCTTTGAGTTAGAACAAGATGAAAGAATAAATTTTTTAGATATGACCTTAATTAGAAATAATAATATGATTATCACTAATTGGTTTCGTAAACAAACATCGTCTGACAGAGTTATTAATTATTCTTCAAATCATCCAACTCAACAAAAGAAAAATATTGTTTTTAACCTTGTTGACAGAGCAATTTTATTATCTCATCATGAATTTCATCATGAGAATTTGTGTAAAATTTTTCAGATTTTAAAACATAATAATTATCCTTCAAATTTTATTGAGCAGAATATTAAAATCCGTCTGGGAAAAATTAGATCTTCTTTTAATTCTACCCATAATGAAAGCATCAGTAATAAAAATAAGTACTTTTCTCATAATTTCAATACTACTATTTGCTTGCCCTTTGTTGAAAGAATTTTTAAAAAATTATCTTCAAGTTTGAAAGTATTCAATATTTCAACTATCCCAATTGTCAATAAAAATTTGAGTTCTGTCATCAAATTAGGTAAGGACAGCACCAAAATAATGGATAGAACTAATGTTGTTTATAAAATCTGCTGCAAAGATTGTGAAGCGTGTTATATTGGTGAAACAAAAAAAACTTTAAAGACACGTATAAAGGAACACATTAATGATAAAAATGACGAATCAGTTGTTTGTCAGCATCAAATTAATTTTAAACATGAATTTGATTGGAATAAGACTACTGTAGTGGATTCCGAAATTATTTATAAAAAAAGACTTATATCAGAAATAAGTCATTAAGTGTAAAAAAAATAGCATAAATAAAAAAGATGATATTTATACGTTAAATTCTAACTACTTTCCACTTTTGAAGAGTTTGAAATTATGAATACTGATTCTTGTTTGAAATTATTATTTAACGTTTGAATACTCATTTGTATAATATACAAGTTTAAGTTAGTGTTAGTTTATTAATATTAGTGTCCTCCGTCTTATAAATAAGGAAACAAAATTACGAATAGTTAGTTTAATATTTCACTTCGGGACGAAACAATATGACTAATTAAATTAGATTTTAATAATTGACTAAATGTTTTAAATGTAAAGACTTCAATTTTACGGTAAAATTTGTTTTGTGACTCTTTAGAAAGTGTTTTTCACTGTTTTGTAAAAAATTTTGTGAAAATTATTGTGATTCCTAATTTATATGAACTTTTTCATTCAAATATAGCCTGATGAGGTTGGCGAACCAAACCAACGAAACGTCGCTCATGACAAATTATGGTTGAGTGTTTCAATTATTTTTTCTAACCCACACCTTGATTGGCTTATATATATACATCTACTATTTTGCTTACACTTTCTTTCTGATTCAGAAAAATGTAGTATAATTTTGAGAAAATGTTTATATCGATATTTGGGCTCTAACCCTTAACAACAAAACGCACTCCTGCATGGCCATGCAGAGCCGACTTTCACTAAAATTCATCTTGTTGCAAAGTTTATGATCTAGGAATACTGTCTGATTTTTGGGCTTTTCAAATATGTTTATATCGATTTTTGGGCTCAAACCCTTAACGTCAAAATGCACCCCTACATGACCATGTAGAGACGACTCACTAAAATTAATCTTTTTGCAAACTTTATGGTCTGGGAAGACTTTATGATTTTTGGGCTCTTCAAATATGTCTATATCGATTTTTGGGCTCCAACCCTTAACATCAAAATGCACCCCTACATGACCATGTAGAGACGACTCACTAAAAATTCATCTTTTTGCAAACTTTATGGTCTTGGAAAACTGTATGATTTTTGGACTCCTTTACTTTTTACAGAAAATCAAATTTCTTGTGGAGGTGCTAGCTTACACAAATTTTGAATAAATTAAAAATAAACTGCACCAGAATTTTGGGCTTTTTCGGTTCACCTAAAAACAATTTCCAAAAACAACGATAAAGTGTTCAGAAAGATAATTTTTATTCAAAGTTATCTCTGCATGTTCATGCAGGGGTGCATTTTGATGTTAAGGGTTGGAGCCCAAAAATCGATAGGGGTATTTTTTAAGAGCCCGAAAATCAGAGAGTATTCCTAGACCATAGAATTTGCAAAAAGATGATTTTTATTCAAAGACGTCTCTACATGGCCATGCAGGGGTGAATTTTAATGTTAATGATTGCAGCCTAAAAATCGATAAAGACATTCTTGAAGAGTCCGAAAATCAGAGAATATTTGTAGACCATGAAGTTCCCAAGAAGATGATTTTTATCCAAAGTCGTCTCTACATATGGCCATGCAGGGGTGCATTTTGATTTTAAGGGTCGCAGCTCAAAAATCGATACAGACATTTTTGAGGAGCCCGAAAATAGCCCAATATTATAAAGTAGTTTTTTTGTCCAAAATGTATTTTTTTAAATTAAAGGTTGTTTGTCAGTAATAGGGGTTCTTTATTCGAAATTGATTTTTGGATATTTCAAGAGTCCAAAAGTAGTCCGAAATTCGGGTATAGTTAGCTGTTTGAACACTAAGGTTTTTATTTACTGGTGATGCTAGCTGATAGGGCAGTCAGCACCTCCACCTAAAATTTGATTTTTTGAGAAAAATACAAGAGCCCAAAAATCGGCATCACTACCCAAAATTAGCTCAAAAATGTGGCATACAATAAATAGTTATATTCCGTTGTGAAGGTGCCAGCTGATCGGCCTCCTTAAATTATGCTATGAGAATGAATTGCCTTAATCAGTTTGTTCTATTTATTTTTCGAATATTTCATAACTTAAGATAGCACAACACATATCTTAAAAAAATAAAAAATGTTATGACTTCCGGTTTATCGTATTTCGAGAGCCTAAAATGAGCCCTAAATTATACTATCAGAATGGATTGTTTTAATCATTTTGTTCTATTGATTTTCGAATATTTCATAACGTTAAGCCAGCACAACACATATGTTCAAAAAAAAATGTTACGACTTCCGGTCCATGATATTTCGAGAGCCGTAAATAAGCCTTAAATAAGCCTTAAATTATGCTACATAAATGAATTGGCTCAATCATTTTACTAACATGTTTTATGGTGTGTAGTGTCAGCTTAAAGTTAAATCTTCCCAGAACTCTGAAAAAAATTGGAATTTTCTGAAAGTGTGGGGATGGGGGGGAGCGTGAACTTAGCCCTCAATTTGGAAATTTTGATTTTTGAGGCATATGAACCCCGGAATTATTTTTAAAAATTATCAAGAACTCTAGAACTATCCGAAAGGAAGTCAGAACTCTAAGAAAAAAGTTGTTTTTAATAGTGTGGGTACAGCTTCACAGGCATCCTGAGATACTCAGGTTTACATTCCAGGATTTTCATACACTCTGGGAAAGTCAAGCTGAACATCTAGTTTTTACACTTCACAGATAGTACTTTACACCATGTAGAATGATATCCCATAGTTAAAACTCCAATATAATCAGTTTGACACTCCAGATGTTCAAGTTGACAGTTCATTTTTTCCGTGTACAAATCGCATACCTAACAGCGAACTTGCATCAACATCCCACCCACGCGCAGTAATGATTTTTTGATCAACACAAAGTCTTTCAATTCTATTAGATTTGTCGAAAATATAAATAATGGACCATTTTATAGGTAAAAAAATTTTTCAAATTAATTAGTTGAGTTTGAAATTTGTGCCACTGCCTACATTATCGGAGAATCACTAGTCGCGTATCAGATAGGATTCATTGTCGACAGGTGTCCTCGTAGACAATTTCAAACTTTTATATCGCAAATAAATGTAAATGAATTCAATATTTAATGAATTTAAAATCTTTCTGTGGAAAAAAAGACGCTTTCGATAAAAATTTCAAACTCAACTAATTAATTTGAAATTATTTCATATAATGCTATTTTTCCGTAAAGCATTGTTTGTATAACCACACATATTGATGTGTTTCTATTTATTTAAGAGCATATTGGTAATAGTTTTATTACAACAAAGATGAGAAAATAAAACATGAAATATACGCAGCATGTATGATTGTCTTTACAAAATCGATCTAAACATTTAATTTTTCAAGGAGCTGTTTGTAACACTAGTTGTTTAAACAAATTTTGTTTAAACAAATAAAATTGAAGATTTGGATGTGATATTCAAAGAGCCCTAAATGAGCCTTAAATTCTGCTATAGGTGATAAATTGTTTAATTGTTATTATAACCTGTGGTTACGTCAACTTAACGTTAAGCCAGCGTAACCCCCTGTTTTTATAGAAAATAACGGAGCATTAAATTTAGCAATATGGTATTAAATTAGACCTAAATGAGTTCTAAGTTCTGAAATAAACATATTTGAAAAGCCCAAAAATCATAGAGTCTTCGTAGACCATAATGTTTTAAAAAATATCAATTTTAGTGAAAGTCGTCTCTACATGGCCATGTAGGGGTGCATTTTGATGTTAAGGGTTGGAGCCCAAGAATCGATAAGGGTATTTTTGAAGAGCCCAAAAATCATAGAGTCTGCCCAGACCATAAAGTTTGCAAAAAGATGAAACTTAATCAAACACGTCTCTTCATGGCCATGTAGGGGTGCATTTTGATGTTAAGGGTTGGAGCTCAAAAATCGATATAAACATATTTGAGGAGCTCAAAAATCATAGAGTCTTCCCAGACCATAAAGTTTGCAAAAAGATGAATTTTAGTGAAAGTCGTCTCTACATGGCCATGTAGGGGTGCATTTTGATGTTAAGGGTTGGAGCCCAAAAATCTATATAAACATATTTGAAGAGCCCAAAAATCATAGTCTTCCTGGACTATAAAGTTTGCGAAAAGATGAATTTTAGTAAAAGTCGTCTCTACATGGCCATGCAGGTGTTACGTCAGAAACGTAACATTTCTCTTCTTAAAAGATTCCTCGTTTTATGTTAGGATCACAAAGGATCCTCTCTAAGGGATGAGGAGAAGTCAGTGATTGAGAATGGTTATTGATATAAAGTATGTTTATTGACAATCAAATTGAGAAACGAATAAGCATCATGGAATTGGAAATCGAATTGAAATTTAGATGTACCTTTGTAATTACCCGAGTGAAATTTGTCTGATGAATTATTGAGTCCAGTGGAGCGAAGGTGGTCAGTTGA
Organism: Diplolepis rosae; assembly: GCA_030998225.1. Taxonomy (NCBI): domain Eukaryota; kingdom Metazoa; phylum Arthropoda; class Insecta; order Hymenoptera; family Diplolepididae; genus Diplolepis; species Diplolepis rosae. The sequence continues at coordinate 5,643,346 of JAPYXD010000727.1, read as the reverse complement.
GTCCTCGTTGAGATCGTTGAGATAGCACTTGTTTGATGGGAAATTCCTTGTTGAGACGGTTGGTCTAGTCGATTCTTGATCCAAGTTTAGAGAGAATTTTGGATGGTGATTCCCCTTCACTTTCTAATGTCGTTGAACTCAGCGTCGAGTAGGAATTCGTCTGAGTAGCGGTAAAATCTGATGAGGCTGGACTGAACTCGTAACGTAGAGATAATGAAACTGGACTAGACTGAACTGAACTCGCCGTGTAGAGATGATGGTACTGGACTAGACTGAACTGAACTCGCCGTGTAGAGATGATGGTACTGGACTGACTTCTCTTGATTATTTATTACTTTAGGCGGTAGAGTCGCGGGACGTGACACAGGGGTGCATTTTGATGTCAAGGGTTGGAGCCCAAAATTGATATAGACATATTTGAAGAGCCCAAAAAAAGCCCAAAATTCTGGTACACTTTAATTTCTGAAGGGCCTATTTTTTAAAAAGAGGGTTGTTTTTTTGGACATAGGGGTGGTTCCATCCGTATCTCGAACAGTTCCCGGGTTCGATTTCCACACGGGGATGGCTTTATAATTTCTATATTTTAATTTTTCTAATTATCAACAATTTAAAGAAATTGTATATTTTTAACTATTTTTAAAATTTTAAACTTTAATTATGTTTTCAATTGAACTACATTCGATACAACAAGACCAGCTAACTGGAAAAAGTTGCTTTGATTTTCTTAAACCAATTTACAACGATATGGACCGTTCCTTAGTTTTAATCCGGAAAAAATTTGCTCATACATGCATCGGATATCGTATTCACAAACTTCTCATCCTAAGTACTACAAAATGTGGTCTAGTATATCCCAAATTGGATCCAGATGTCATAGTAATATACGGATTACTGAAGGGATTATTCTCCACAGAACCCAAAGTGGTAAAAGCTAAAACTTCTGAAAATCCTAAAGATTGTGGTGATCTTGTTTTCATCGAGGTGAGTGTTTCCAAACAAAATTAAAGATTGTAATCTGTAAACAGTCGGATCTTATTCTACACAGCAAAATAAGTTTCTTGGTTCTATATCCGTAAATATTTGTTCTCAGTGTCTATTGAAATTTTTTCAACTTATTGAGTTCTTCTGATGAAAAATTTAATTTCCTTTCAACATTAGAATAAAGTAATTCAAAATCTTTCACGAAAATTACTCAAAGCATGCACAATGCATATTTCACAATATTGCGTTGCAATTTTCAAATAAACTTCCTGCAAGTGAGAAAATGTCCCTTTGTATGAAAATATTGCAAACGAACGTTGAGAGTTCTTGTAAAAGTTGTACATCTCACTTTCTTTTTAATGATACTTTTGAATGGGTCTAAAGTTATAAAGTTTTCATTTAAAGTTGTTATTCAACTCGTGTACTTTTCAGTAAGTAGTTCGAAATTAGTTGTCCAAATTCTTGATGACAGTCAAGTTTTTTACAGAGAAATTTTGAGAACTAGATGTTTTTGAAATATTTATTGAAAAGTACACAAGTCTAACAAAAACTTTAAAGAAAAGGTTTGAAACTTTAGCCCTATTCGCGTATTAATGGGAATTCAGATTCTGAATTTTTCTGAATTCTTCTCTTCTTACCGGGTAAATTTAGTGTAATTTTTTAATTTATATTTGAAAATTTTTGCTGCTAATCATTCATAGACATCGACATTGTATTTCTCTGTAACGGAATATTTCTTACGTTGAATTTATTGAATATGTTATATTTCTTATATATTTTAATGAATTTTATATTTTATTTTTTCTATAATTCAAGTTCAGCAACAAATTTCACGAATCATATAATTCTTTTTTGTTGTAAAAATAAAAGTTGTCAAAATTTACAAAAATAAAATTATAAAATAAATATATAATAAAAAGAGTTTAAAAATAATAATAAAAGAACATATTATGTTGTATTTAACAGGGGCAATAGATCGAAATATTTTTTTTCAATCGACAATCAAGCACTGACACAATATACAGTAATGTTCAGCGCGTTGACGTTCCGGTGCTGGACATGACTGACTACTCAGACTACTGTCTAGGTCTAGACGAGTGATGTCTATTTTCAATTTTCGTCTTCGGACATGAACCACTCCTGTCCGGACGCTACTGAGTCATGCTTTTTTTTCTCAGTGCAGATTCAAAATATTTTTTTTTAATTGTGTTGTGGGCATTTGAATCGGCAATTTGATCCCAGACCGATTAAATCATTACTTTGTTGAATTGTTTTTACGCTTATTCCGATCGTAAAAATTTGTTTTACTGATGTTAATCGTAATTTCACAATTGAGATGAACAATTCACGAAATGTATCTCAACGATTCAAATTTTATGGGCTGTGTCAATTAATCGTAAAACTACGATTCAACGAACATTGAAACAAATTTATACGATTGAAAAGTCGTAAACGCAATTCAACAATGTTTCGATGCAATCGTTTTCAGATAAAACTGCTGATTCAGAAATGCAGGATGCTTATTTCAGCATTGCAAGCTTGAAGCAACTTTTATGAAAGAGCAAATTCTATTAATTTTAAAAATAGGCTATCTGCGTTCCTTTGCACGTGCCTTAGCTTCTCCTAATTTTTAAATTGATAATTTGAATTATTTTTTATATAAATGTGTAAAAAAAATACCTCTGTTTATTCACATGAACAAAGTAGCACATGCCTTTACCATATTTCAATTTCTTTTTAGCTGGAAAATAGTAACCATCTAAATAACGTAAAAACTGTAAGACTGTACACAAAAGAAATTAAGGAAGGTGATGCAATTTCATGCACTGTAATAAGTTGGGACCACGAGGTAAAAATACAGTAGAAAGCTTTAGCTAACTGCATCCAAAAATATTTAGTTGTAATATTTGAACTAGATTTGAAGGACAAAATTTTATTATTCAAATATTTTTTTAAATAAATAATAAATAATTTCTCACTCTAAATCTTTTCGGATGGTATGTTTTATTTTTCAAAGATTACATATATTTAAATTTTTAGAGAATTTGAAGTCTTTCTGTGGATATTGTGAAATTTTCAAAAAATGTATACAGAATAATGTAATGTTTCGACAACTACCTTAAACAAAAACAACCATACAAAAAAAATCCCGTGTTGCTCGCATGTCATGAAAAGAATATTGTGAAAATTATCTTAAACATTTAATAAGAATATTCTAATAGTTAACAAATTATATACTTATCACTAAATTTTCTAGAATCATTTCTCAATAATATTTTTTTTATTTACGCTTTTTAAATAAATTTTTATTCTAACACTCCTACGAACTAAAAGAAAATTATTACATATAGAAAATAAAATATAATTCCCTATTGTAGTGAAAATCTATTTTTCCAATTACTTGAAATTTTCTGGAGAATTATTTTTACTTTGGATCCCATTTCCGTAATTCTTCTATCTACAATTTCGTTACTTATATAAAAGCATACAAGAGTATTATTAACTTTATCACAGTTTCAATATGTAAGAGCATCTCAACTTCAAATATATTGTAATTGGTACAGAAATCAAGAATCAATTACTATATATATATATATTTTTAATTCAAGTCAAATTTTTTCTAATCTGCAACCCAAGAGATAATGAAAAACGTATATGTAATGTCTTACAGAAATTGGCTGACGGTTTTCTCAAAGAACGCTTATATGTAGGTTCTAAGAACAACGAATTAGTTACTGATGAGGTATGGGGGAGAATTTTGAGCCCATCTGTAAGTACATTTAACTGTAAACGATAAAAATACATTTTGTCAAAAGTATGATCATACTTTTAGATATTTTTTGTTCTTTCCTCAATGAATGAGAATAATTTACAAAAGATAAAAAATTATAATCCATTTTCTCATATTTCAGAACATTATTGGTAGCATCTTATACGAAGAAGAGCAACTTCTTGGAATAGGTCTCAGTTATTATGAAGGGGAGAGAGATTGTTATCATTTTGTAAATGTTCAAAACTTTAAAGAAGGATTCAACAAGGTGCTGAATTCTTATAAATAATTTAATTTTTGGAGTGATAAAAACTATGAAATGATTTCCTTTACGTCCAAAACAGAAAATTTCAAATAATATAATAATATATCCATAATATATCTTTATATCATAATAATATATATAAATATCAAAATAAAGGGTTTCCCAATAGGGGTGATATGATTTTGAATGTCCCTATCGGGCTCATTTGAACTGAAATTTTTGACGTCTGCTGTCAGTTGTGATCAGTAAGGTTTGCCATTTAATCATGAGTAGTTTCACGCTTCCACAACGTTTCGAAATTGTCCAATTATTTTATCAAAATTCGAGAAGTTTTGTCGGTGTTCAAAGAGCATATCGTGCAAAATATGGTCGTCATTCTGCTCCATCCGCGCTCTCAATTCGTCGAATAATCGATAAGTTGGAGAGTGAATTTACTCTATTGGATACTAAGCCTAAAAATCGTATGCGTACCGCACGTTCTACACAGAATATAGCCGCCGTACCGTGAATTGTCCGTGCCACGCCGATCTCAGGAATTGGGCCTGTCCAGGATGACTACCTGGCGTATTTTGCGATTGGATCTTGGCCTGCATCCCTATAAGATCATTCTGGCCCAAGAACTGAAGCCTAATGACCATCGTTTGCGTCGGGAGTTCGCGGATTGGGCTCTGGAATCAATTGAAAATCATCCTAATTTTCATCAAAAAATCATCTTTTCTGATGAGGCGCATTTTTGGCTCAAGTCTCGGGGGACATTTGGCCGATATATTGTTTAAATCATAAATGGCATAGAATATCCAATATAATAAAAAAGATTTCGATCAATTCCGAATGAATATTCAGTGTTTTTTTTTCAATTTCAAAACATATCACCCTTATTTTGAAACCCTTTATTTGTGTTGATTGTGAATTGTACGTTTGGAAATAAATCACTATAAATTTATAAAATTAATTAAAAGATTTGTTTACTTTAATTTTGACCAAGATAATAGTATTACTCTAATACCATATTTACTAATAATTATAGATCTAAATGAATCGCGAACTGTCAAAAGGTTCTTAGAGTTGTGTAGAGATAATTCTTGAGAAATTGAAAAAAACTGTCTTATTGAACATTTGACCAGTAAGTAAGTATACGCATGTTTCAATTATAACTACTTTACTTATTTCTATATTTCAATATGAAAATATGTATTCAAAATCATTTTTGAATGCGGAATGAAATTTTGAAAACCTTACCCTGAGAGAAATGGATTATAAAATTTAATATCCAGGTCCAGTGACTATGGGACAGCTATTTAAATAATAAATACTATAATCCAGATTATAAGTTACATAAACTTCAATTTTTTCTATATTCTAACATCATACCGCTTATAATCGAGATTATAGCTTTTATAATTTCTGAACTTAAAATACCTCACGTCTCTTGCTCTGAGAAGTTTCCAATGGCCCTACCTCGGACAATACTCGCCTTGAGACAAAATTGATGGACCACTTCCGTCATTATCGTGCTTAGAACGATTCCAACTTGATCTTGGCATCGATAGAGAATCGAAAGTTCTTCTTCTTTCAAGGTATAAAAAATCACAATTTTCAGTTTTTTTCTACACTTAAAATTATAATTTTCTTTTCTTTTCAAATTATCGTTGATAAAAAAATATTTTAAGTAATAATCTAGTTCATTATCTGAATCTGAGTTGCTGGGAGAAATATATTTTAGATAAATTATGTATATTAAAAATGAAATAAACCGTCTAGAAAAGATAACCTACAATAATTTCGAGACATGTTTGCATTAATGTCTTCAGTTTTTATCTTGACCCAAAAATAAATTCAATGTAGTTTATTTATATTGGCATTGGGTCATAATTTTCCATTAAAAAACAATGTTAAGGCAAACATATCAAAAAATTTTTAAAGGGGCAGAAAATATATTGTAGGGATGAAAAAGGCAAACGTTTCGGCCACAAATGGGGGCCCTATTCAGTGCCAAATTTAATGTACTTAGTGTCTAAGCTGTAAACGTGCAAGAAAATTTATTAGCACTAAAATTAGATTTTTTTGTTTTTTTTTTTGGTATTTTTTAATGCGTTTGTAACTTGACCCTCCACAACAAATTTTCACTGTATATATTAAAATTTTACGCTAGTTTTCAAACGGTACTGCTCTCTTCTCAAATCAGTTTCCTTTTTGACACCAAACAGAGTGTGTGGCTACTTCTATCTGCCGCCTCTGTGTCTTAAAGGAAAATAGAAGATTAAAAATTGAAATAGAAACTATCAATTTTTGATTTTGCCCTTCAACGAAAAATCTGTTTCCGTCCGGGTTCGTGTTTTGTGATTTCGTGAAGTGCTTACTTCTTGTGGGTGTTGTGAGCCCCCTTGTGGATGGTGATGTTTTTTCTGCAGGATCTGTGCTTATTTTGTAGGAGATATCAGTGTCCATAGGTGGTTCTCGTGTGTACCTTTGAGGAGGGGCAGTTTGCGGATTCACTCTTCGCGGATCTGCAAGATAGGAGTTCTCACACTTTTTTAAGGCTGTGTTTTGGAGCGGTCTCGTTCCTAGATGCCTTGGAGCTTACCATCTTCCTTTCTCACATAAGTTTTGCATGTTTATAAAATATCATTAAAAAAGACCAAAAAAACAAAAACAAAAAAAAAAAAATCTAATGTTAGTGCTAATAACTTTTCTTGCACGTTTACAGCTTAGACACTAAGTACATTAAATTTGGCACTGAAGAGGGCCCCCATTTGTGGCCGAAACGTTTGCCTTTTTCATCCCTACAATATATTTTCTGCCCCTTTAAAAATTTTTTGATATGTTTGCTTGAACATTGTTTTTTAATGGAAAATTATGACCCAATGCCAATATAAATAAACTACATTGAATAACCTACAATGTTAGGATTTATGTAAATTATGAATCTAGTGAATTAACTTACCTTCATCTTGGGGTATAATAAATCTTTCCAACGATTCTGTGCTTCCAAACTCGCCTTGTACTTTTTGCTTTTAGCATTTTCATTTCAATATAGTCACTACAATATCACGACCACAACACAAAATTTGAAAATAATCTCGTCTATCATAATCCGATGTGGTTTAGAATAACATTGATCTAAAATGTGAAGCCGAGGTTTTATTATACTTATTCATATTATGGCATCGAAATTCAATATACTCATAAGAGTCTTTAAAACGTGTAGAAGAATATCTAGTATTTTAAATTCCAAATATTATGAATCTCCATTCGAAAACTTTAAAGTACTAAAAAATGATATTATTATTACTAAGCTTTCAAAAATTATTCTAATAAGTCGAACAATGAATATTATAATTTGGAAAGCATATTTAAGATATTATATATATGAACTTGCAAGAAACCTACCCGTGCAGAAATTTTGGTGGGGCGCCGAATGGGCTCCGATGAGGAATAATATGGCCCCGATAGGGTAATCCGTCTAGCGCCAGTCCAGTAATGAAACGCCTTACCCGATCGGGCCCGGATCTGGGTCTGTAAAACGGGGGACCGATCTGGCCCAGATATGGCCCCTTCTAATTTTGTATTTCTACAAATTATAAAATTTAAAAGGTTTTCGTTAAATAACAATAACATGACACAACACATTACAGCGACACTAAACACAACACACCTAACAACTGAGAGAGCGTTCTGTGGGCGGGCAGGGTCTCGCCGAGGTGAACGCATGAGTCCAAGCACGGATCAGACGCGTCCTGCAGCCCACCAAGGGTAGTAGCCGCAAGGACTCTGCCAGCAGTAGGGCTGTTGCCGTCAGGATGGCTGCCAAGGGAGCCCTATAGACGGGCTTTTCCCTAGTGATGGGCCTGCCGGGCGCACGTGCCACGACGGTTGTTCTGCGACTTTCAGGCGCGTGAGGACGCGGTGTGGAGCGAAAGCATCAGGGGACCTTGAACAGGTCTCTTGATGCCGAATGAACGTACACGGAGTGAATGCGGGGGGCCCCTTAATCGGGGTATCGCCCCAAATGCGTATGCGGCGATGACGCTGAACTTCCCGCGTGCGCTCTTGCGGGCACACCACAATCACATGCACGACACCGACACCCACACACACCAGAATGAATGGGACGCTGAGTGAATGAGGCTGCGGCCGGCGCCTGGTGGATATTCCCGATAGACTAGCCAAGGGAGGAGTAGTAGCCTCTCGACCAGGGTAGGACGCGATGTCAGTACCTCACCTCTGTGGAAGTAATATGGGTAACCGTAAGTCCCTCCGGTGTTCGACCGCGAAGGGCAAAGATCCCGTGAAACCACATGTTAATCTGGGAAAACCGCTCACGATCCTACTGTCTGGAGCCAATGTCGGGGTTGAAATCATGGACGTCCGGGCGCAGGAATGAAGGATTACCTGGTCAGTATTTCCTTATATCCGACGCTGCGTAGGATAAATCGCACACCGTCTAGCCTGAAGTCCGGGTCAGGTGTCGGGGCGGACTCGGCACCGCTCGGTCGATAGGGGTGACGTTAAACCTTTAGCATCATTATGGCGCGGGCCTATCCCGTAACCTTTTACTAGTTTCATCTAATGTGCCGATAGGATCGACCATCCGATAAGCCGCTTCTCGGTTTCGGCGCACATAACTAGGGATCCATATAGGCGGGGATAGTAGCCCTACCGCGGTAGGGCTCCCATGATGGGCGAACCGTCTTAAGACACGACAGTTTTAATATGAATGTTTTAAAAAATAAAGGAGGTGAAGAGGTGAAGGCGTCAGATACGTCCTCACACACTTCTCCAGGGGCTGAGGGATGGAAAGACGTCCTTCAGCTCCTGAAGGAGCAAAGCACAAAGATGGAAAAGTTGGCCAGGGCTCTCAGTGTCATCCAGCAGGGTATGCTGAGAAATAACCCTGGCCACGTAAAGGACAGTGTTAACGAGGCATCAGAGGTGTTGAGCGGAATGCTCAACACCCACAAATGTCTTGTAGAAAGCGGGATGGAAATCCAGAAGAAGCTGGAATCCCACCCCGCCTCAAAAAAGATGGGTATCTTCCGGAGACTGCGCTCTGCGTCTCTGGGAGATACCCCCAAGAAGCTGACAAAGGGGGAGAAGAGGGTTGCTCCTTCTCCCCCCGAAGATCGGCTTCCCAAGAAAGGGAAGGGCGGCATATCGCCGTCCTATGCTGCGGCCACCAGAGGCCAGACCCCGAAAAAGGATGGGGAATGGCAGCTGGTGGAGAAGAAGAAGAAAAAAAAAGAGAAGAAGAAAGAGGCTCCTGTGCCCTCTGCGCAGGAACACAAAAAAAGGGAAAGTTGCCGAGGCGCTCCCCGGCCGCGAGGTCGGGCGACGCCATCAAGGTGTCGGCGAAGGACGGCCAGTCCTACGCCGACATCTTGAGGGAAATGAAGGCGAAGGTCGACCCCCAGAAGGCAGGACTTGAGGTCCTGTCTATCCGGAGGACCAGGAAGGAAGAAGTCCTTTTGGTCCTCAAAAAGGGGGAGACGTTTCGGCCTTCCGAAAGGAGCTCGACCTGGCGGTCGGGCAAAGGGCGCAAATTTCAGCCCTGGTCTCGACGAGGTCCCTCGAAATTAGGGACCTCGACGAGACCGTTGAAAAAGAAGAGGTTATGTCTGCCCTGTGCTTGGCATTGGGCAGACCAGCTTTTGAGGGTCCTGCAGGCTCTTCACCCGCTTTGGTGGGGTGAAGACTGCAGTGATCCGGCTAGCTGAGGCAGACGCCGCGCGTCTGCATCAGCTAGGTAAGTTGAGGATCGGGTGGGTAGAGTGCCGCATTCGCGAGCACCTGGAAGTCGCCCGCTGCTTCAGGTGCCTTGGGTACGGCCACGGGTCCCGGGGCTGCAGCAACCCCGACAGGAAAAACGCCTGTTGGAGATGCGGCGCCACGGGACACTTGGCCGGGACCTGTAAGGCGCCACCAAGGTGCCTATCATGCGCAGACAGGGGCGACAAAGATGTCGCCCATGTGTCGGGGAGCGGCTCCTGCCCGGTCTTCCGGGAAGAGCTTCGGAGGTTGAGAGGCAGGAATTGAAGTTCCTGCAGCTCAACCTCGGAAGGGGGAAGGATGCCCAGGACCTCCTGATGCAGACTGCCAGGGAGAGGGGGGCTGATGTGCTGCTCATTAGTGAGCAGTACAAGTGGTCCGATAACTCTGCTTGGTATCAGGATGCATCAAGGAGGGCCGGCATCCTTGTTTGTAACCCTGATTTGGGCGTCGGGGACTTCCTGGAGACCGACGCGGGGTTCGTCTGGGTGGAGGTGGCGGGTGTGCGTGTGTACAGCTGCTACTTCTCCCCCGGCGATCCCTTCGATGTCTTTGAGACCCAGATCCTCCTCCTTGAGGAAAGCCTCCGTGAGGCCATCGGGCGATCCCTCATAGGGGGTGACTTCAACAGTAAGTCGCCCGAGTGGGGTGAAGCCCGCCTAGATAGGAGGGGAATCTTGGTTGGCGAGATGGTCGCTAGGAACGAACTGATCGTCTTGAATCAGGGCGGGGAATTTACGTTCAGACGAGGAGCGGAGGGTCAATAATTGATCTCACAATTGCCGCACCTCGCCTCGCTTCAAGGATAAGCGACTGGTCGGTAGTCGAGGTAATAACCTTGAGTGACCACCGGTGCATCGAATTCACACTAGAACAACGGTGTCAGGCGGTGGATAAGGGTAGGGGCGGCGAAGGAAGGAGCCCCTCCTGGAACACGAGACGACTCAGCAGGGAAAGACTTCGCAAACACCTCGAAAAAATCAGGCTCATCGATGAGCTTGGTTGGGTCTGCCCTGCTGGGTCGTTTGAAGCTGCTGTGCGCTCGGTGAGGCAGAAGGTGGTCGCGGCTTGCGACTACTCGATGCCTCGCCGTGAGCGCAGGCAAGCCAAGGGTTCGATGTACTGGTGGAACAACCAATTGGCAGCCCTACGTCGAGAATGCCTCGCAGCGCGGCGAAAATTCACCCGTTCAAAGGGGGATGCTACGCTGCACGAGGCATGGAAAAGGGCAAAAACAGCTTTGAGGCGAGGCATAAAGAAAAGCCGACTTCAATGCTGGAAAGACTTGATCGGTGAGGTCGAGAAGGACCCATGGGGTCTCGCCTTCAAAATAGTCACCAAGAGATTGGTGGCTAGAAGAAAGACCCCGGGCCTGGATAATCCCGATCGAGTCCAGTACATTGTGCGTAGCTTGTTTCCACACGTGGAGCCGTTCCAAAGACAGGACCGAAGTTCCTGCGTGGTCCGGCGCGAAGAACTGTTCACTCTCGAAGAACTAAAGAGAGCGGGTGGAAGGCTTAAGGCAAATACAGCGCCGGGTATCGACGGGGTGCCGAACGAGATCCTCAAAGAGGTGATCGGGGCGTACCCAGAGATCCTCCTAGAAGCCTTTAACTCCTGTCTTCGGGAGGGGAGGTTCTTCGCAGATTGGAAGAAGCAGAGGTTGGTCCTGCTGAGGAAGGGCAACAAACCTCTAGGGGTTGCCTCGTCGTATAGACCAATATGCCTATTGGATACAATGGGGAAGCTTCTGGAGGAGTTGATTCTACAACGGCTTCAGGCTCTCTTGGTCGGGGAGAACGGGCTCTCGGAAAACCAGTTCGGATTCAGGAAAGGCAGGTCCACTGTGGACGCCATCCAAGCTGTGGTTAACATCGCCACAAATGCAAGAAAAGGAACTGGTAAGCGTAAGGGATTCTGTGCGTTGATTAGCATTGACATACGCAATGCGTTCAATACCGCGAGATGGAACATCTGCATCGAGGCGATGGTGCGGAAGAAGGTTCCAGACTACCTGTTGCGAATGATAGATGACTATCTGAGCGACAGGTGGGTGATATATGAGGGCGACAAATGGTCTCTCAAGGAGGAGATGACATGTGGCGCCCCTCAAGGGTCGCGGGTGGGTCCACTCGTTTGGAACGTCATGTACGACGATTTCCTGCGCATGGACCTGCCTGCTGGAACGAGCATCGTCGGCTTCGCGGATGACGCACTTGTCGTGTGCGCCGCTGACGACGTAGGAATCCTAGAGCTGAGGATCAATGAAAGTCTGTGGCGAGCGAAGCGCTGGTTGGATGGCAGAGGTCTTAAAATGGCCCCTGAGAAAACCGAGGCTTTGCTCGTTACGGACAGGAGATCCTTCGAATACCCGAGGATCGTTCTCGGAGAGCATGAAGTCGAGTGGAAAACAAGCATTAAGTACCTGGGGGTGCAGCTGGATCGTAGGCTTAGCTTTGGCGAACACCTAAAGATCGCAGCCACCAAAGCCATCCAATGTGGAGCAAACTTGGCCCGGCTTATGCCAAACATTGGTGGACCCAGGGAAGCGAAAAGAAGATTGGTGGCGAGCGTGGTCCATTCGAAGCTGCTTTATGCAGCTCCGGTCTGGGCCAATGCCTTGCAAAACCATGCTATTCAGAAGAAGCTGTTCTCGGCGCAGAGACTTGTCGCGCTGAGAATAGTTTCGGCATATAGAACTATCTCGACGAGCGCTGTGCTGGTCCTGGCGAGCGTCCCGCCAATAGATTTATTGGCGGAGGAAAGGCAGGAAACCTTTCAGCTTCGCAAGGAGCTTACCTGCGCCGACCTGCAGGAAATCGCTCGCGCGAAGGAGGCCATCCGCAAGGATGGAAGGCGCAGACTCGTCGAGAAATGGCAGATGAGATGGCATGGTGAGCAGACAGGGAGATGGACCTACCGCCTGATCCCGGAGCTCGCCACCTGGCTGAACAGAAAGCACGGGGAAGTCGGCTTTTACTTGGCACAAGCGCTCTCGGGCCATGGCTGTTTTAACGCGTACCTGAGGCGCTTTAAGAAGAGAGACGAGGAGACGTGTTGCTACTGCGATTCCCCGTTGGATAACGCAGAGCACGCACTCTTCGTCTGCGCAAAATGGGGTGTGGCTAGGGGGTCCTCGGTCAGGCGGTGGGTTCCGAACTTACTCCTGACACGATGGTCCCCCTCATGCTCCAGTCTGAGCGGTTCTGGACGCTCATCGAGTCATTCGTCACACTTGTGATGAAGACGAGAGAACTTGATGGGCGTCGGGAGCGAAACAACGGGGAGGGCCAGTAGAAATCGCATCGGGGCCTGCACCCGCGGTCCTGCGTCTCGGGTAGACTTGACTGTCCGCGTCGTTCGGGGGAGGAATCTGTTTGTTTCTCCCCTGGGTGGCGCGGCTGGTCGGTTATCCTAGTGGGCGTGTGGCCGCGGGTGGAAGTTCCGAGCGAACGGATGACGGAAGAGTCGTACGCGACTTTAATGGAACCAACCACCCGTGAAGTTTAAAGCCGAAAGGCGGTTCCGCGGGTGGTGTATTGGTTCGAGAGAGGGGGTTTTCTGGTTTTAACAGGTATGCCTAGACCCGTCCTAGGAGAGTCCTGTACAACGTCTATAAAAGATTTTGCCATTTTTCCTCCTCACAAAAAAAAAAAAAAAAAAAAAAAAAGTATACAAACAATATAATCTTCAAACCCACCTTCATAGTCTGTAGAACTATTCGATTCTTCTGAATCTAAGAATAAATTACATTAATAATAATTTTCTTTCCAAAAAATTTACATTGGAAAATTTAATATACGATGTAAAAAATAATGAAAAATAATAACGTTCTACACTTAAAATTATAATTTTCTTTTCTTTTCAAATTACCGTTAATAAAAAAATATTTCAAGTAATAATCTAGTTCATTACCTGAATCTGAGTTGCTGGGAGTTTCGTCAAAAGCAATAGGGTTTTCATTTTCTTCTAAAACTTTTTAAAAATCCTCGGGTTCCATTTATAGTGGAATTTCCTCTTTATTAGCGGCTTGCAAGACAGAAACTGCTCTTTCTTCATTTTCGTCTTCACCATCTACAACTATTTGTGGTATTATTATCACTACAATTATCAATTCATGCTACTTCATGTTTATTGTAATGAAAGGCTTCTCATTATTATTTACCATATATACGTCTTAGAACAAAATGGAAATATTTTTTATAAATTACGTACATTCAAAATAAAATAAACCGTCTAGAAAAGATAACCTACAATGTTAGGATTTATATAATGAATCTAGTGAATTAACTTACTTTAATCTATAATGTGGATATAAGAAATCTCACCAACGATTCTGTGCTTCCGAAATCACCATTTACTTTTTGCTTTTGTCATTTTAATTTCAATATAGTCACTACAATATCACGCCCACAACGCAACATTTGAAAATAATCTTTTCTATCATAATCCGATGTGGTTTCAACCCGAGCCACACCACGTGCCCCTCTGCGGCCACATGTGAAAAATCCGATCGGAACTTGAAAACAAGTTGAGCTATTTCTGCACGGGTAGCGACGCGCAGAAAAAATCTAAAGATGCAGTCTCGGGTTTTCGTATAATTCGTTTCAAAATGTCGTCCGAGTGCTTCTGACGTTTTTCGATTGGCAAGCGAAAATAGCCGAGAGGCTTTAGGCGTTAGGAACGCATTTAGTTATGTAAATATAGAAACGCCCTAGCGAACTGGCTGAACGGTAGCTTTACGCTGTATCGTAAAGTTATCGTACAGTAGCATTATAATTCATGAATGAGGCAAAATAAACATTCAAAATACTTTTATCCTTATTCTACGTTAAAAATAACGTTAACTGGTAATTGAAATATGCAATAATTTTATTTATTCACGCTAAAAAGTTATTTATAACGTAGAATAAGACAAAAACATTTTGAATGTTTATTTTGTCTCATTCATGAGTTATAATGCTACTTTACGATAGCTTTACGCTACAGCGTAAAACTACCGTTCAGCCAGTTCGCTAGGGCGGTTAGAGGGTTCTAACCCAAAAAATGACTTTGAAATTTAATTCAAGCGCGAGGGGCCATTCACTGGAAGAATCAATGATTTTCCATACTTATAATCGAGTAAGAATCAGTGACTCGTCGAAAGATTTTTCAGAATCATATGGGGAATTAGCTTGATTAAGTAAAATCTTAGAGATAGATTCTAAAAGTTTGAAAGCCGCGTTCATCAGTAAGAATCAGAAGAATCGCCGGGAATTATTCATAATCGCCAAGAACCATTCGGAATCGCTACCATTCCGTGCACGCTCGAGCGAGTCAGCTCGAGTTAGCTTGAGATTACTTGAGATCAACGCGTTAAAACTTGTCTAGTGCGCAGTCTTGCGAGCAGGCTACACATACGTGGAGCTGTAAAGCTGTATTGGTTCTCAGCTGACATCGCCGGTCAACGAAAAATCAGTTGAACTTAGGTGGAATCACCATGAATCAATCGTAATGATGCAGATCAATGCGCGCAACTGTCGGAATGATCCCTGTGCTTCTTCTGAGGTTGGATTCGATTCTTTTTTTTTCTAATTGCCAGAATCAAATCGGATCATGCTTCACGTGTGGAATCACATGAAAAAGAAGTTTTTATTGCAATTTTAAATATTTAACATCAGACTTTTCATGTACAAAATGAAAATACACTATAGCGCCACCAAATTGAATATTTTCGAATGCCACTGAACGGAACAGAACGATAAACAGGTTTATTGCAAAATAATTCTTTTAGATATTTGATGACTTCGATTCCTTTAAATCCCTTTAGAAAAAGATTTAAGTTGGATACTTCTAATACAATAGAATTCTGTACGTGTTTACAAAAAATAAATTCATTCAAATTTTGGATATTGGTTTGACCTCTTCTTAATTCCTATAGTAAAAAAGATGAATGATTTAGACGCAAATTCACAAAATGAATTATAAAAGATAAACAATATGACAAAAAAATGTCGAAAATAATAGAATGTGATAAAATAAAAATTAATTAGCGCAATGTAATTTCCACATATTAATAAAAGCAATTTTCATAATAATATATTTCAATTAAAAGATAAACTAATCATTTAAAATAATGATTGATAATTAGCAATTATTAGTTATAAAGTATTGTCGATTATAAAAATAATAATAATATTCAAAAATTGCAAATAATTAATGTCAATAATATACCTAAACATTTTTATCGAAATAAGGAAGTAATATAGACAATTAATATAATTATTTTTTTTATTTAATGATGAGCTGAACTTATTGATATTAATCGCATTTAAATAACAAAAAATCTATGCCTCTCTGTTTCGAACTTTATATTGGACGCTCATTTTAATTGCTTTTAATACCGTTGCTCCTTCCTTACCGAGAGGTATTAAGAAAGATTGAATGTTCATCTTCTGGAATTCAAATTTGCGTCAGTTACACTGCGTTCCGCAAAGCGTCTCAAATTCAACATGCCTCACGAGAATGGCTCCAGCGTCGCCATTTTGTACTACTTGTGAATGAATATTTTCTTTTTGAACAACTAAAGACACGGTTAATAGCATCCTTGGATAATATTACCCTCTTACATTTCCTTTTATCCAAAAAAATCGCAAAAATACGCTTTATTTTAGATTTTTACAGTGTTTAACGCAAATAGACTTTTAATACTAACTTGAACACTTTTTTGAGAAATTGTTTTATCTAACTCAGGGGGTCTCAAAACGCAAAGATTTGATGAAATTTACAAAAGTGATTGTTCACATAAAACCAATACCTTCTCATATATGATGAGAATGTGAAGAAACAGTAATAAAGGCCGGAAAGTTTGTTCAATAAAACGAAACATTTTAACTAAGACTTCTCCCCTATATGTCTTATCGTTTTCGAATAAAATATCATTTTTCTCATGCATGCACAGAAATGGCCACTTTTTTGCCTGAAACGCAGAAAGAAAATACCCTTTTGGGGAACACACGAAAAATGCTGGAGTTATCAATAATTTCCGTGGAAATTATCAATAACTCCAGCATATAGGGGGAACAATTGCCTGATTTACGTTAGCACCGTGATTTATTCCTCATTTTTTGCATCATCAAGTGCTGCCATCTAACGGGCCATAAGGTTAGTTCGTTGCGAAAGCTTGTAAGTATGGAGAGCCAACTTCATCTTCAAGATGCATTTTATAAGTCATTGTCAATAACATGCTGCTGTCTTTCCAAAAAGGGGAGATTCAGGCAAAGAAAGTGGCCATTTCTGTGCATGCATGAGAAAAAATTGAATGATTAAACGAACTTACCAAGTGAAGTTCAAACATAATTGTACGAAGCTCCTCTTCCTCATGATCATACACGTAGATGCTTAAAGTCATCACAGCTGGCCGTATGGTAGAAGGAAATATTTTCTAGTTGGGAGATTTCGATTGTACGCACAATTGGAAAAGCAAACGATTTTATTTTAGACTTCAAACAGAAGGTTAATTAACTTCTTACAGCGTTAAGATCGTTTTAGCAAACTTATCCCTTTCCTGAGTAAGGGGCAGATTATAAAATTTTGCGAATGTCTTTGACCTCTCGGTCCAGCCAGCAGTTTTCCTGGTAATAGAAATATCTAGGCCCTTTCTCTTTGCAGCAGAAGTTGAGTCGAGGCGAGTTGAGTACCCAGAAAATATACTTGTGTCAATTTTACATTTTTCTAAAACACCTCTAACCCAACGCCTCAGAGTTTATGAAGAGACTGGTTCGATTATATAATTCTTCGCTAAATCGGGTACTGCAAGGAGAGCCAGTGCCGACCTGTATGAATTCAGGGTTCCATAAGACCCCCCTCGTTAAATTCATCTGTTGAAAATAACAGTCTTCTTGGTACTTCGAAAGGGGTAGTTCGAAGGGGGGTTGAGAGATATGAACAAGCTTTCACCCCCCCCCCCCCGTAAGGATCTGGTTTTCTCGAGGTAAGCTTTGAGAGCTGAGGCGACGCAAATCAATTTTGGGAATACCGAATTCGGAAATTACTTTGTGAAAAGCTTCTTCCGTAAACTTAAATTCAGTATTGGTTTTTAGGCTCCTCGATTCAGTGTCTGCTTCTGAGTTTTCTCCAGACGAAATATAAGCAGCGAAAACCCAGATATTTCGTTCCTGACACCACCCCCAAATTTGTTTAGCTAATAAACTCAAGTTTTCTAGTTGAACTCCTCCCATTCTGTTAATATAAGAGATAGCTGTCGTGTTATCAATACAAAGCAGTATTTGACAATCTTTAAGATCAGAGGCAAAACACTGGAGCCCTAAAAAGGCTGCGTTAAGATCCAGATAGTTGATACTCAAGGACCGCTCATGCTCCTTCCAGAAACCGTGAGACAACTTGCCGTTACAAGAAATACCCTAGCCCGTAGTAGAGGCGTCCAAGAAAATTGTAATATCGAAATGTGAACTACGAATGCGGTTGTTATTTAGCAATCCAATTCTACCTCACCATTCGAGTTCTGCGAATGACTCTTTATCAATTGTCAATTTCGCATTGTAGTTTTCATTATTCTCTCGCAGTGCTTTAAATTTCAACCATTCACATGCCTTAGTGTGCACTGACCCATAATTAACGGCAAGAAAACACGAGACCAAAAAACCCAACATTTCAGCGAATTTAAGAATTCTTGACTTTTCCCCCAATTTAAAGGCTTTTACTAAATACTGTATTTTCTCTTTTTTAGATTGTGGAAGTTTAATTTCCATTTTAGCCGAGTCGTAGACAAAACCGAGAAATTCACAAAGTTTTTGTGGCGATATCTGAGATTTTTCAAGATGGACAAGGAGCCCTAAGTATTCGAATAACGACTTAGCAATTTCTAGATTGGACCTACAGGCCCTGTCTGATTTTTCTATGAACAGAATGTCGTCGATATAGATGACCATCGTTATGGCTTTTTTACGCAGAAAAGAAACCACAGGTTTCATAGTTTTTGTAAAAGCGTATGGCGCTGTACATAACCCAAAAGACAGACACTTAAATTCGTAAAGTTGACCGTTACAGTAGGAATGCAGATATTTTCTGTGGTTTTCGTGAATCGGAATTGAATAATAGGCATCTTTCAAGTCAAGGGTCGCCATTGAGCAATTTTGGAACAAAAGTCTACAAACAGTTCTCCCATCTTCGAGTTTAAAATGAACGAGGTCGATAAATTCCTTAAGTTTTTTCAAATTCAAGATAAAGCGACTCGTGCCATCAGGTTTGGGAACGACAAATGTTGGAGAAACGAATTGATCTCCCACGTATGTGCATTTTTGCACTGCGCCCTTACTACATAACTCGTTAACGAGTTGAACAGTCTTATTTAATTCGTTAAACAACATTTTAATCTCTCGTGGAGGGTTATGCTAGTATACGGGTCTTGAGAAAGGTATTCTGTAACCCTGTAACCATGTCAGTACCACCGGATCCGAGGTAATCTGGGTCCAGTGTGTGATGAAGTATTTTAGACGAAACGCGGTGATACTTATGTCGTTTAGTGACGGCGTCTCGGGGACCGGTTCTTCTTGTAGTGCGGCCTGTGGTGCTGCTGCTGTTGAAAACGCTTTTTGGTGTTTCGAGACCTGATTCTGGAAACGCAGCGGGGCCCAGGAGTTTTTTTGACGACTGGACTGCGTGTTTTTAAGGGGTTTCTTCAGGTCCTTAGCCGTACTCTGCAGGGCCTTAACAGCCTTCACCTTTTCTTCCAAGTCCTGGCCAAACAGAAATTCTCCGATCTGTGTCGCGAGTAGAGTTTCCTTCATAGAATCATCTACGTTCGATTTTCCAAACACTTGCGCCAAATCTTCACCTGACAATTTGTCTTGATTTTTGCCCTGTTCCTCAGTTCTGGGCCTTAAATTATCTTTCACGTGTGACTTGGGCTGATTTTTTGGGCGCACACTCCTGGCTGTCATCCTGTATGGAGGTGCTCGAACGTGATGGTACAGCAGAATTTGCCCTGCTATCTTCCCGACGTGAATAATTGGAGTAAACTCTGTCGTAACTTTGGTCGACGATAAGAGCGTTTTCGTGACCGGGACTGGGAAAAACCTGTAAAAGCCAAGATCTATTTGTAAAATTTGAACAGAGTAGCAGAATTATCCGCGATCTGTTAGATCAAACCAGTAATGTAGGGATTTAACCCGACCAAAAAATGAAGGAAACACAACTTCTGAATGCTTTTTTCCATGCCTGCACAAGACGGCGATCAGTCGACGATTCTCGATGACGATGATTGTCCACAGGATTGACTTTGCGACGAGAATGGCTTGTTGAACTCATTTTATTAGTAAAAAGAATTAACTACACATCTGGCTTTTGACGCACACAGCAAAAGAATGAACATAGCTGTTCGTGGGTGCCCTGGCACCGCGGAGCATTTTGTTTTTCTTTTTAAAATCAATACTTTAAAATGTGTGGATTATTTGCACAAGCAAAAGGACTACGTGTATGATCATGAGGAAGAGGAGCATAGTACAATAATGTACCAGGGGTGTTAGTTGAAGTTTGCCGGTTTTTTCAATAAAGAAAACACTTAATTCTCAAGGGAATATCAAAAAATTTTTATTCAAAGTATTGACCATTGGATTCTACACATTTAGCCAATATTTCAGGCAAATCATGGATACCATTCCAAAAAAACTTTTTCTCTTTCAAGGCAAACCATTCGACGAGCCATTTTTCGACTTCTTCAAAATTGGCGAAGCGCTGCTCTGCGAGTGAGTGTCTCATCGATGCGAAAAGGTGATAGTCGGACGGGGCGATGTCTGGAGAGTACGGCGGGTGCGATAATATTTCCCAATTCAATGCTTTTAATGTGTTCTTCACCACTTTAGCGGTATGAGACGGTGCGTTGTCATGTTGTAGGATAACTTTGCCAAGTCTTTGGGCCCATTCCGGCCGTTTTTCGATCAACGCATGATTCAAATTGATAATTTATTGTCGGTAGCGATCTGTATTCACCGCCTCACCAGGTTTAATAACTTGAAGTACATCACACCACACTGGTCCCACCAAACACAGAGCATTGTCTTACGGCCAAAGCGATTCGCCTTGGAGTCGATGGGCCGACCTCACCAGGTGAAAGCCATGATTTTTTCCGCTTCGGGTTCTCGAAATAAATCCATTTTTCGTCCCCCGTGACAATTCGATGCAGAAAAGATTTTCTTTCGAACCGTTGACGCAGAATTTCACAAATGGTTTTACGATTTTCCATTTGTCTATCGTTCAGTTGGTGTGGTACCCATTTTCCATACTTTTGGATTTTTCCCATGACTTTTAAACATTGGAAAATTGCTCCTCGGGTCACATTTAGTGTTTGTGCCAATTGTTGTTGCCAGGGACGAATCCAGAGTGGTGGTCCTGGGGGTCCGCCCCCCCCCGAAATATCAGACTCCCTCAAATCTCAATACCCGTACAGCACACGGTCCTTAAACCGTAAGAGACGGTTTCCGGATTGCTCCGGATGTTTTCGATCGGACCCCCCCCCCAAAATTTTTTTCTAGATCTGTCCCTGGGTGTTGCGATTGGGTTGGGTCTTCATCCAATAACGCCTGCAATTCCTCGTCTTCAAACTTTTTCGCTGCATCAGGATGTTCATTGTCTGTTAAATCGAAATCTCCACTTTTAAATTGAAGAAACCATGTCTCACATGTTCTAATCACTGGAGCATGTTCACCATAAGTTTCTACCAGCAATCGATGAGCTTCAACTGCTTTTTTCATTTGATGAAATAAGAAGAGCAACGAATGCCGCAAATGCGATTTACTTGGAACGAAACTCAACATATTCACTGAAGTAAACAACTATGATGCTATTATTTTGGCAGAATGTAATTGTGTAGTTTTGAAGGTTATTGTCCATAGAAAAATATGACATAGATGCCAAATCATGGATATGTATACATATCTCTAGCGACATCTATGAGTAGAACCGGAAAATTTCAACTAACACCCCTGGTATGATACACGAGAGGAACACGATGATTCTCACTCGTGTTTTTGCGCCCACGCTTCGCTCGTGCGCAACTTCACACTTTTTTATAATATTTAAAGTGAAACTGGTCTAATAAATAAATTCTGCTGATTTAGGATTCGTATTGTTACGTCAGAAACGTAACATTTCTCTTCTTAAACGATTCCTCGTTTTATGTTAGGTTTGAAAAGAATCCTCTCTAAGGGATGAGGAGAAGTCAGTGATTGAGAATGGTTATTGATATAAAGTATGTTTATTAACAATCAAATTGAGAAACGAATAAGCATCATGGAATTGGAAATCGAATTGAAATTTAGATGTACCTTTGTAATTACCCGAGTGAAATTTGTCTGATGAATTATTGAGTCCAGTGGAGCGAAGGTGGTCAGTTGAGTCCTCGTTGAGATCGTTGAGATAGCACTTGTTTGATGGGAAATTCCTTGTTGAGACGGTTGGTCTAGTCGATTCTTGATCCAAGTTTAGAGAGAATTTTGGACGGTGAATCCCCATCACATTCTAATGTCGTTGAACTCAGCGACGACTAGGAATTCGACTGAGTAGCGGTAAAATCTGATGAGGCTGGGCTGAACTCGTAACGTAGAGATAATGAAACTGGACTAGACTGAACTGAACTCGCCGTGTAGAGATGATGGTACTGGACTAGACTGAACTGAACTCGCCGTGTAGAGATGATGGTACTGGACTGACTTCTCTTGGGATTTTTGCCTTTTATAGAACTTTTGCAAGGTTGCTTATGGTGGGAGCAAAACCAAGGTGTACCACCTTTGGTATTAAGATCGGATGAGTTGCCCTCTCTGATGACTCGTGAGTCTGATGACTGATGACTGATGAGTCGATGACTCTTTGGTTCATAGAAACTGTCGCAATCTATTTTATCTGTTTTCGATTCTAACGAAAAGGTCAACTACTGTGGAAGTAAACAAGGTGTATCATCTTTTCCATATTTGGTATTTTAAGATCGGATGAGTTGCCTTCTCTGATCACTTATGCTTCGATGAAATTTATTACCTGGCATTAGTGTCATAGTCAAATATATCAAGTCTATTTTATCTGTTATTTGATTCTAACGAAAAGTTAAACTAATGTAGAAGTAAAAACAAGGTTTACGATCTTTTCCATATTCTGGTGTTTAAAGTCAAATGAGTTGCCTTTACCGATGAGTCACGTTCCGATGAAATTTATTACTTGGCGTTAATGTCATAGCCAAATATATCTATTTAGATTTCCCTTTCGATTTTAACGATCTTCCTATTTCTTGTTAGATCTTGCTGTTGAGTCAATATAATCAAGGACGTGGTAATGTTGCCTTGATCTCTTCATTGGTTCCTTAATTTGTTTATTACTCTAGGTGGTAGAGTCGCGGGACGGGACAGTATATACAAAGTTTTTTGCTTTGCAATTTATATAAATTTTGTATTAAAATAGAAACAAGATAAAGAAACGTGCTTGTAGTGCTTGTAGCATTGCCGTCGATATATTCTTATTAAAGTTGCTATTTATAAAATTAGTCACTCTGATTAATTGTGATACTATATCTCATTTTGATCTAAAGCCAAATTGTTCTGGGATTAATATACTATTTTTTTCTTCAAAGGTTCTAATTTTATTATGTATAATTGTTTCAAATAATTTGCCTAGATTAGGTAGAAGGCATATAGGTCTGTAACTATCTGGGAAGTTTTTATCCTTACCCAGCTTGTGAAAGGGGAGTATATTCGATATTTTCCAGCTAACCGGGAAATACGACTTCTTTAAACATGCATTAAAAATGTACATTAACTGCACGAAGGCTTTTTTAGGCAGATTTTTTAGGATCATATTTTGTATGGCAGCCCAGGCCTGGAGCCTTCTTGGAGCCCGTCCTAGTTATAGCTATTTGGGTTTCCCTAGGTGTTACAAAATCAATTTCATCCTGATTGACAACAGTCTCTAGTATTTTAAGATCTTTCTTGTAGACCATCCTCTCAGCGCCATTATCATCACTCATATCTGCTGTTAGATGGTGGACTTTTTCATCGTCATTTGCCAGGACAGTAGCCTTTTCGTCATCTGCTATTGCTAGACCATTTAACCCATGCAGCATTAAAATGGATTTTTATTTTTTTTAGTCGAACTCTTGGTCATCTTCTATAAGCTATTATCCTGAACTTTGAGATTTTGTAGCCTGTGATCCCAATTTAGGTTTTAAAATTTGTTTATTTCCCTAATAATTTTATTTGCCAGTTTATTTTTAAGTATTCTGTCTTCATCGCTATTCATTCGTTGAAAAATTCTTCGGAGATTATTTCTGGTTTTGATCATTTTTTTTAATATACTGTGGTAAAAACTTATGTCTATCCGTGCATTTCATTGTGAGTATACCCACCAACTTGGCTTTGTTGATAGTACTAAGAAGAAGTTCAACGCCAGTATCTATCTCTCTCCTATCCTTAAAGCTAGAGTTTATCACAAGTTTTTTACTGATCACATTTCTAAATCTATCCCAGTCTGCTATTTTATAATTCATAAATTCCTTTTCCTAGTTTCATATCTTGTATCAAAATCTAATACTATTTTGACAGGATTGTGATCTGACGAGATATCATCAATTACCGTCAATACAATAGAGCAATCTATGTTTTTGCAAGGCCAATATCAACCACACTTGGCTGCGCATTGGTGTATGGGTAAAGCGTGAAATTATCTGAAACTAAAATTTTAATAAGTTTTTTATTAGCAAATTCTAAAAAAGTTTTACCATTTGAGTTTACCCTGAAGCATTTCCATGCCATGTTTCTAGCATTTAAATTTCCATATAGGAGAACTCTGGGTCCTAGTTTAAAAATGTGTTCTAGTTCCTCCGTGGATATTTTAACCTGCAGCGGTTGATAAGCTGAAACAATTATATTATTATTTGAAAGTTTGATAGCTACTGCTTCAATATTTACCTTCGTATATCTTATTGTCATTTCTATTAAAATAAGCAAACCACCACCCGTCTTACCGTTTTGTCTATCTTTTCTAACTTTATTGTATCCCGGTACATAAACATTAGTTTTTGCATTCAATGTAGTTTCATTTATCAGCATTATATCAATTTTGTGGTGACTTAAAAAATCTTTAAGTTCACTTACACTCTGACGTAGTCCATTTGCATTCCAATGCGTGACATTTAGTAAACTTAAACCTAATCTAGTCCCTGCCATTAAAAATAATTTTCGAAAATACCTCTATTATGTCTGAATCATTTTTACATGCGCTTAATTTGGCATTTAGCGCTCTTACAATATTCAGCATCTTACCTACATTGCACATCCTGTTTATTTTCCTTATTTTATTTGTGAGTTCGCAGAAGTCATCCATGTATTGGTGGTCTCTTTGTTGTGACTCATTATATATGTTTGTTTTATTGTGCTTGGCTGCTCCTGGGGTAGTAAGCACCTTTTCCCGCGTCTCATTCCACATCTGCTTGGCCGCTCCTTGAGTTGTAAGCACCTTTGGAGATATTGTCCTTAGTTCTGGGTAATTTTGTTGTGTTTTGATAGGAGGATCCTACCTCGTTCTCGTTCCAGCCTCTGGGCTTTTTTTATTTTTAATAGTCTATTTTTTCTAGATGTTTTATATACACTTCACACCTTGAGTAGTTTGCCGGGTGAGGGCCCCCACAATTTACGCACTGCACTGGCATGTCGTTTGTTTTGGTACATAAGCTTGTTAAGTGGTCACCTACACGCTTCACACATTTGGGGTCATTTTTACAGTATGTCGTTCCGTGTCCGAATTTCTGGCATCTTCTGCACTGCGTGGCTCTTCTTGTGTTTATAAATTTTTTCCAGTATATTTTGACTGAACATATATACTTGATGTTCCTAATCTTTTTTATATCCGTGTCTGATTTAAAAACTACCAGGAAGCTAGGATGATACACCCTCTGTTTTTTTTCCATTTCACAGTTTCTTTGAATCAAAGAAACATTTCTTTGATATACGGTGAAAGAAAAAAATTTCTTTGAATTAAAGAAAATTTTTTTGAATCAACAAAACTTTCTGAAAATAATATTCTTTTGACCTTTTGGATCTGGTAGGCCTTCTTTCGACCCAGCTTCATTGCCCCATAAATTCCTTTAATATACCATTCCACGCCTCACCCTGAATTTAAAAGTCTTATTGATTATAAGCATCAGTGTAAGTCGGTTCCAAATTTTGGAAATTATGAGCATATGCTCCCGACGAGGTCATCATTTGCTTTTTCCTCCCACTAAAATTAATAATGACGATACTGGACCTTGGTTGACTCAACTGGAATTTTATACAGAAAATAAAAGGAAGTGCCGTGGCAGTGAAGTGCCCTCAGGGCTCCGACACTGCTCGGCACCAAAAATCTATAAGGATGGGAGCTTTCTCCGAGTCTCACTTTTTGTGAGTGCACGGATACTTTTTTAGTCGAGCAACCTACAATTATTTTTCAAAAAGATCGATCCAAAAGATCCCTAACCGCTAAGGAGGTCTGGGAAGCATGTACGACCTGGTTCTCAAAGTTGTTCATCTGATCGTGAGATGCAGGTGAACATACTCGAGCCCAAGATCTCGAATTAATAAGTTAGATTCCCTGGTGTCGAGCCGTGCTCTCACCTTTTGGGGCTGCGCGCCTGGAATCAATTTCGAGGATCAGCAACCAAGCACGTTACCTCGATTTTCCACCTCTTTAATAAATTCCCCCCCCCCTTAATTAATATGCGCGCGCCTCAATTAGCGACCGCGATCAAGTTCAATTTAATCAATAAATCGTGTAGTTTATATTCGATGTTTCCACCCTCTTCCCGACCGTTTTAAATATCGAGATTTGTATTGTAGCCATGCCTTTAATTCCTTTTTATATAATCATTATTAATTAATGCTTAAATTCTGAATCTAAAACAAAATAAAATTAAAATAGAAAAGGGTATATTTTTTTTGTGTTTTTCTCTATTTTGTTGTGATAGTAAAGGGTTTCCCAATAGGGGTGATATGATTTTGAATGTCCCTATCGGGCTCATTTGAACTGAAATTTTTGATGTCTGCTGTCAGTTGTCATCAGTAAGGTTTGCCATTTAATCATGAGTAGTTTCACGCTTCCACAACGTTTGGAAATTGTCCAATTATTTTATCAAAATTCGAGAAGTTTTGTCGGTGTTCAAAGAGCATATCGTGCAAAATATGGTCGTCATTCTGCTCCATCCGCGCTCTCAATTCGTCGAATAATCGATAAGTTGGAGAGTGAATTTACTCTTTTGGATACTAAGCCTAAAAATCGTATGCGTACCGCACGTTCTACACAGAATATAGCCGCCGTACAGGCCAGTATCGAGGAAAACCGTGAATTGTCCGTGCCACGCCGATCTCAGGAATTGGGCCTGTCCAGGATGACTACCTGGCGTATTTTGCGATTGGATCTTGGCCTGCATCCCTATAAGATCATTCTGGCCCAAGAACTGAAGCCTAATGACCATCGTTTGCGTCGGGAGTTCGCGGATTGGGCTCTGGAATCAATTGAAAATTATCCTAATTTTCATCAAAAAATCATCTTTTCTGATGAGGCGCATTTTTGGCTTAAGTCTCGGGGAACATTTGGCCGATATATTGTTTAAATCATAAATGGCATAGAATATCCAATATAATAAAAAAGATTTCGATCAATTCCGAATGAATATTCAGTGTTTTTTTTTCAATTTTAAAACATATCACCCTTATTGGGAAACCCTTTATATTACGTGCCTAAGCGCACAATGAGGATTTATGCGTGACGAGCGACAATGCTCGCAGAAGATCAAAACCATGGCGTAGTCGAGGTGTAGCCGATGCATAGAAGAGACGTAGCTGAGGCAAAGCCGAGACGAAGCCGAGACGAAGCCGAGACGAAGCCGAGACGAAGCTGAGGCGCGATCAGTCCTGCGAGCATTGTCGCGAGTCTTGTAATTTCTCGAATTGTGTGCATTGGCACGTATTCTATTTTATGTGACTCCGGTGCGTATACGAGTTTTTATGCGTACACTCGAATCTAATCTAGTATTGTCGTTGTTTGCGGCGCAAGTTATTACACTTGATATGTCACGACTAGTCCCGGCCATTTTGATTTTCTCGATTTTGTGTAGTAGTAGCGTGTTGTAATAGAGCTTGCGCAGTTCAAAATGTACAAGGCTTTGTCAGTAGGGTGCTAACGCTGTACGATGTAGAAGAAGAATAAGAAGAAGATTGTGCTCCGCTGTATGGTTATAGGCGCATGCGGAATTCAATTTTTACATTTCATTCCTTTGTAGCGCAATGTACTACATTGCGCTACTGTTAAGTGTAGCGAAAAAACGAGTTTGCACGCCGGTGGCACATAAAATAATGTTTATTACATGTTAAAAATAAAAAAATATATATAAATAGAAAATAATTATGTACTACTTTTTTTACTATTCGTTAATAATCATGCTGTTATCATTTTGTTGTTGATTATCAAGATCTTAAAAATAAAAATAAGAATTCATGGTAATTTTTCTTGCTATAATATTAATATAATATTAATATAATGTAATAATATTAATTATATGAGTATTGATAATGCCATTAATTATCCAAAACTTAAAAAAAGGTAAAAATAAAAATTGATGATAATTTTTCACATCCTCATATTGTAATTATATTATGTTTATTTCATTATTTTCTTGGTTAAAGTTGTCGTAAACCATCTCACAATGAACGCAATTAGTAAGTTTTACAAAAACGTATTGGTAACATTTATTATAAGCTCGATACAATGTGGGAATGCATGAAAATAGTCGCGGCTACAAAACGGACGGACTAATCGTATTTTGTAAGTTTCACTAAAAATTTTAATCATTGCTACTCAGTCAATATTCCTGTATAAGAACTAAGGTGCTCAGATGATACAGAGTAAAAAACATAATTGTGACCCTTTTTTACAAAAAAAATAGGTAACCACGACTAATATTTTCATTCAGTGTAGCATACCGTATATGAAGTGTTTTTCCGACTGGAAAAATTCTATTGAATGCTAAACTCTTTTATATTATATGATTCTTATTTTGCAACCCACTCGTGGCCACTTTGTATAAATAGAATTTAAAAATTTTCGACCACATAAAATTTATAAAGGCAACAAGAAACTACTATATGCTACTGATAGTACTTAAATTCATTCAGAACTCAAGAGGAAATTTATTTTTAATATTTCATTACAATGTTTCTTTATTTAAATAGCATATATATTAATTACAGAAAGACGAAGTTTTAAAAATATTATGAAATAGAATTAATAATGTAATATTATTTATTATGAATAAAGTATCAAATTAAATGGCTGATTAAAAAAATAATGTGTTTTAATTTTTTGATCAGAGCCTAGTCATGTAAGAAAATCTGCAGTATTATGTCTTTTTACTGCAAATGTTTCAACTCTTAACAAATTTTCCTACTATATTTTTTAACATCTTGAAAAACTCGCAATTCTTATTTTGCAACTATTAATTCACTCTATTTGGAAAAAATTGTAATTCTAGTACACTTTAAAACTATCCCTCGAGAACCCACACGTAACTTACCAGAGAGTTCTTTAACTTTGTGATATAAGTTACCATCTTTCGAACTCTGTATACACATTATGTTAGATAGATCTGAGCTGGAAATCAGTTGAAAATACTTTTCTTCAGAAATTAAAAATTGTCATCGAAAGTACATATTTTCCCTTTCCCCCTCTCATCTTAAAATATCGGGAAATATCTTTAAATATTTCGAATTATATAAAATATCTTTAATTATGAGAAATATCTTGAAGTATGTGAAAAGTCCTGGAATATCTTAAAATTTCTTCAAGACAGAAGTAGATGTACACTTGGTCGGACAAGTTTTTAATTACTCGGTATTTTGTAATTTTTAAATTACTTTAAAGGAATAAATATTATGAGGAGGTAACAAATATTTACGAGAAAATGAAATTAAATGAGCTCCTTCAAAAAAAAAAAAAAACGAGAGAATACAATTTCCAACATTTTTGTATTTCTTAGTTTTTATATATTTCTATGAAAGTAGAATAGAGTTTAAAACAAATTTATATTGATTGTCTATAGTTTACGTAAATATTATTCTTAATTTACTCTTTGTTTATTATGGTGTATTTTCTGTATGTATGTATGGTGTATCGTGTATGTATGGTGTATTTTTATGGTATTTTCTTCGAAATTTTTCCATAAAAGCCCTAACCATTTAATTACTTAATGTAACTATTCGAATTATTATATCATAAAATAATCTGAATATATACTTTAAGTAATCCAATGGTCGGAGTAACTAACGAAAAGTCTTATGAATTTCACTTTTTATCTACTCCATTGAAAAAAAAACTGCTCTGCCAATAAAGGTGGTATGATACTCACTAATTCTGAATGACTTTACTGATTCAAATTAAGAGATTACTAAAATAAATCTAATATAAGTTGTGAGGCCAAAACAAAAAATTGAAATTATTTGAAAATTTTGTTTTCAAAAATTTTATTAATATTATTAACATTTTATTATATACAAATAAATTCCAACGTTTAAAAAATATTTAATTTCTTACACATGGTGTCATAAATAATAATAATAATAAATGAATGCTAATAATGTATTTTGGTACAAAACTGCTTACTTTTTGGAGTTCCATAATTATTTAAGTTCGAGTATTTTAACTCACGAAAATTTTTAGTAACAAGAGAAATTATTGTTATAAGGCAGTACGGTAGGGTCCAATATAACATATGCCATACGACGGTTTTATTAATTGAATAATAGTTTTAAAAAATTATCCGCAGTAGACAAAAGTTAGTGTCTTTTTCTGCATTCATTACCCTGAGGAAAAAATGGTATTGAATGTATAGTATTTCTGCCAAAAGCATGTATATTATTGATTCAAAAAATGTGATAATTGATCATTTTCATCGGATGAAATAAAAAGAAACTGACCCTATATGCCATAACAACAAACAATGAATACAAATTTTGTAAAGAATATTTTTTTAATTTTAACCAAATATAAAAGTCTAAATAGTGCCACATAATACTTTTGTCGTTTTATTCCTTCAATTATTACATAAGGTAAAAGCACCAATAGCCGGACGTCTAAGGAAATGTCATTCAATTTTTTGTATTAATCGTTCTAAATGTGGTGCAGAATCAAGAATTGCCGCGATTATTTTGATGTATGTGTCCTCCCTACTATAACAAAAAGTTCAGAGTTGTGTTAAATCTGAATAATCCATTTTAATAATTCTTTTCATTAAATAATGCTCTGGAGCCAATTGCCGGACGAGTAAAAGTGAATTGATCCAATAGCCGGACAGCGCTTGCACTAATACTCGGACAAGAGAATATTATAATTTGATTGATATTTTTTTAAGCATAATAAACACTGGGAAATATTTACGGAAACATTTTTTAGGTCTGCGCTTATGAAAAAAAGTATTGAAAAGATTTTACAAATAGAATACATTATATTTAGAGCTTGCAGCACTAATTTTCAATCGTTTTTGCCTTATATCCTCAATCGCATTAATAATATCCGCTTTGGTATAAAGCTTTTTAATCTTTTTTTCTGATACTTTTTCTATGATCTATAATAAAGACACCAAATACATAAAACCCAGAAAATACATATGTTAAAATGAAAATACTGTCTCAAAATATCAGATTTTCCCCAAATCCATAACTCAAACATTATTTCTTTAAAAAATTACTCATTATCAATCATACTTTATCATTATTAATGAAAATTATCATTCAAAAATATCAAAAAGTGGGGAAATTTCACTCTGAAATCCATAGTTTCATTGTTCTCAATGTAAAATCAACAAGAAAATAAACGTCAAATGTCAATTGAGGTTGGATTTTATACTTGACTAATTAAAATATGTTTAAAGTAATTTACCTAATATTTTATCAGATAGATATCTTCTA
This sequence comes from Diplolepis rosae, assembly GCA_030998225.1. Taxonomy (NCBI): domain Eukaryota; kingdom Metazoa; phylum Arthropoda; class Insecta; order Hymenoptera; family Diplolepididae; genus Diplolepis; species Diplolepis rosae. Next base: position 5,611,590 of record JAPYXD010000727.1, on the reverse strand, counting down.
TGGATTGAAAACAATCAAATACTTACCACATTTCTCGAAAATATCAACAGCACTTTTTAAAATTCGCATTCGTTTTTGTAATAACCTTTTCGTCCGGTGACTAGAGCGAAAACAAAATAAGTGCAATGTAACTCCGGACACGCGTTCGGTTATTAGGCAAAACGAATATTCATTGATCTAATAACCGGATTTAGAATATTTATTTAAAGTAAAATTTTTTTTTAATTTTGAAAAATATTATGATGTAGATAAAGCATTTGACTTCAGTGTAACACGTATTAAAATGAAAAATGAGGGTAAATGTAAATGTTATTTGCTTAACAAAGACAACGTGTCAGTTAGTTTATAGAGCAGATTTCGCTACATTTTGACCAGCCTTGTGCTTCAGTAGAGAAATTTTTTTTCTTGGCGAAGTTTTAATTTCTAATTCAACAAATTTTTCGCTTTTTTAAAGTCTACGTTTCGAGGTTTGTATACAGTACACCAAAATAGCGATAAGTGATTCGTAAATCTCTAATTTTGAGAAAAATTCATGGCTCTGTCCGGCTATTGGGTACCGTCCGGCTATTGGTGCTTTTACCTTAGACGTTAAACAAACTATTTATGTTTTAGGTTCCTCACGCACCCATTCGTGTAGAAATTTTTCCGTGGCGTCCAACGGTCCCGCGTCCAATCTGGACCAGATCTGGGAGACGGATTATTGTAACGCCTTCTGCCGGTTTCTAAACCTCCTAGGCCGGGCCCAGATCAGGCGCGGTATGTCATTCTAGATCACTCTCTAAAATTGTTTTGAGTGAAAAATACCTTTAAAGTGAAATGTATGAATAGGGCATAAGTTATAAAGCTTTTTATTTAGCATTTTTATTAAACTTGTCATACGCGCCTCTTCTAGGCGGTAGATATTGTGAATCCGCTTGTCTTGCTTTAAAAATAAATAAAAAATAATTTCTAACTCTAAGTGTTTTTGGCTAGTATTTTTTATTTTTCAAAGTTTACATATGATTAAATCTTTAAAGAATTTGAAATCTTTCTGCGCAAAAAAAGACGCTCTCGTTCTTTATAAGTCATATGTGAAACGCACTTAAGTTACTCTTCAAATGTAAACGAGTTGAAATTGAAAAAAAAATTTCTTGCGCCCTGTACATAACCTCAAAAGTAGCGAAAAATCACATTTTTCGAGCACATGACCTCAAATATCTCAAAATCCTGGCGTGATAGGCTGATTCTGATTTTGGATTCGGATTCTACGTCAAAAATTACCCCGGAAATGATCTTTCGTTTTCCAACAACAAATACAAATCCATTATTTGCAGATCTGTGTTATCAATGTTATTTATGACAGAAAACGCGAAAAACGCTTTACCGCTGAAGAAAACTTGTTTCTATTTTGCTCCAACTTCGTTTTGTTTCGCTTTACCGCTGAAGATTTCTTCCTCTTGCTCTAACCGCTTTTATGTTTCACTTTTCTATGATAGCAATATTTACTTTTCTTTTTTCTCTAAGAGCCTTATATGTGTTATATCCAAAGAAAATTAAAAAATTGAAATATCACAATAAACTGTATTTGTTACTTTTTTGCAATGTACCAGCTGCATTACTTTACAATATTATACCGTTATTTCAGTATGACATAGCAGCTACGTTTCCTGTTACCCGATCTTCTGTACATTTTGATTTCACGGATTTAAGATGATAAAAAAAGTATAAAGAATATTTATTAGTTTATTTTCACAAGATGTAATTTAAGTAAAAAATTGTTTCTTTACTTTTGTTACAACATGATCGTCAAACGATAAGAGTTATTTCATTAAAACTATACAGAAACATAGACAAAAAAACTTTTGGTATATTGCTCGTATAAGAAATATACACGTAAGAGTCGAAAATCACTTGACGTGAGGTGGAATTAATGAGCTTCAAAAGCATCGTATATAAGCCGCGATTGCAAATCTATGAAATATATTAGCTCGAAGTCTTCATAATTTAGTGAAATGTTTTGGAAAGGCGTTCTCTTGTTTGCCGTCGCTGTTGCCGGAGCAACCGAAAGTAAGAAACTATTTTTAATTCTATAAAAAATATTCTCTTCAAATTTAGACTTTCGTATAGAGAGATGTTTTTTAAAGACTTTCTCTATCAAGTTTCCCTTGAGTACAAAATTTTATACATTTCAAAGTGTGTTATCCCTTCATATGCTAATTGATAAATGATCTTCACCTAAAAAGCAAAGTTAGAGCAACAGTTGTAGAATTGACGGTGAATTGAATTCAGTTGTATTGGGCAATAGATGACGTAAGATGCGACTGAATAACAGAACATTTATGGCTGAATCATGTATGTCCTTTAAAGCACACGACTTATGGGGCTTTAATTGTGAGATGTTATTGATGTTTTTGGGAGATTATTTTCTCGATTTTGAATGCCCTTGTAGTGGATCATTATGTGACGTACTAAAGAGACGAGCAAACTGCTCAGTAGATCAGTCATAAATGGACAATAAATTGGGTATTATTGGTCATTCATTGTTGCAATATATCACCCATTATTGGTCAAATCTATTCGTGAATTAATTTACTAATTTAGATCATCTAGTTTCCGTTGCGAAGAATTAATTTCAACAAAAGTATAGTGAGAACTTTTTTTATTTCATAACATTACATACATATGGCAACATATAAAATTCACAATAATTAATGCACAATAACTTTATACTTAATTGTACTAAATATCTCCGTCCACAACTTTTGCATAGATACAAAGAAAAATTGACGCAATTTTTAAGAATAGAAATCGTGACAATTATAATTCGTACAACTTACCAAAATGTATAAACAATGAAGAGTTGATTCTCATAATGACAATTTTTCTTGTCATGTATGCGTTGGCAAAGAGTTGGCACACTGAATTTGCACAAACAATGAATTCAACAGCCGAAAAATAACAAATCCTCGTGCCTCGCCTCGCATCGTCGCAGGTATTTCGTTGCTAGGCAACGTCGCCATAATGCGCCTGCACACAGCGCATACACTCTGCGCGACTACTTTTCAAAACGAATGTTGCAATATTTTATATTCTTATATAAAGTAATGTATACATTACTTTTTTAAAATATATTGTTTTTTGCTATTGCAGGCATATTCCATAACATCGTTCTATCTTCATATTTCTATGAGAACAATTTTTCATTTTTTTAGTGGACATGAAGTAACTCAAGTTTTTCCGCAGAACTTGAAAAAGATGTACTAGAAAAAATGAGCAATTCTTGTACTACCTCGAGAAATTTTTTCCATTCTGGCATCAAATTACAAACAAAGATAGAAACTTCCAATATTTTTTGGATAACTTTTTCTTTCTATGCACGCATATCGCTTATTTAAAAAACGATTTTATACAATCTCTTCAGAAAAATTTAATTGCTTGTAAATGATAACGAACTCAAGTCATTTAAATAAATAATATATAATGAGTAATTCATCGTATTGCGTTGGACTTCACTTTACGCGAAGAAAAGACTATTTAACGAAAGCTATTCTATTCGTCATCAATTGTCGCATAAATGACGAATTCTCTGCATGGTATAGGTAATCACAATAGATTTGCAAATAACGGCATGTACTCATTGTAATCGCCGCCATCGATGAGAATTGTGCCATGATTGAGTTTTAACTATTGTTCGTCATTCGAAGAAAAATAATCTCAGAACAAGTCAATAGGAACTCGTTATCGAATCAATCGAATTTCATTAGAGAATTCGGCATTGATTGACATAAGATGTGACACCAAGAGAGGGCAATAAATGATACATTCAGTTGCGACATAATGGGGCACCTATTGCCTATTTATGGAGAACCGAAAACGTTGTTACCAGGCCAGATGATGACCTCCTTCCCCCAGGTTTAGTTACCCATATATGTAGAGGTTGATGACCTCCCCCTCCTAGGTTTAGCTGTCTATATATGTAGAGGTTCAGGCAGGCCTCGTCAGTTCTTCTCTAAAATCTCTCACGAATAAAAATATACAAAGTGACATCAGCTTGATGTCACTACCTTTTAAAAATTAGAAAGTTTAGTTTTCACTATAACATTTTGGCGATCCTGCCACGATCCGCTTAAGTTCTGGGTTTTTAATTTCTACGAAAATCCACATAGAACGCGGACCTGTGCGAGACTTGGAATCCACGGACCCAAGAAGCTAAAGAAACTTTACGAAGTTTTAAAAATAAGAACTCCGGACTTCACTACGGTAAGCCCGAAAACAGGAATAAGTAGCTGATAATATCAGTGAAATCAGTATAATCAGTGAAAGATTCCATTAAAATTGAACGAGGCCCGCAATCAGGCGGAAGACGCATCTGCGTAGGTAAGCAGCCAACGCCCAGCCAGGCAACCGGTTAGCAGCAGTGAGAAGCTGACTCATCTCTTCGACACGTCAAGGAAGGCAGGCGGTCTACGGATCCCACATCAGGCCACGAGTAGCACAGTAAGCATTACTTCTAGAAGGTGAAAGTATTGTAAACATTTCTTCAATCGATCTTGGGCCTTAGAGTATAAATCCTCTTTACGTACGTTACACGGCGACTGTACTACGGTACAGGTGAGGTAAAGTTGAGGCAAGAACGGGTTGGCTATACTCTGTGTGTTCACAAGCACTGGACACCCTTAACAAATTAAGTATCACTACCTCAAAATCAGTAGCAGTTTGTAGCACCTTATACTGCATTTTGTTGTATTAAAAAATAAACATTTAAAATTTTAACGCGACATTCTACACCCGAGTTACAAACAATAGATAAGTAGGTACACTGGCGTTTGATAAACACCGAGATAGCACGCTCTATCAAACTGACTCATCCTACGATACGGACTCATCCTCTTTAAATTTCCCAATCACAACCACTCTCATGTCTCGAGGACAATCTCCCGTCAGGGCCCAGTCCCCCTCTTACACCACTGACGAATTACTAGTATGGGTTCTCATCCAAATGGAAACTCTGACTATCTCATTCAACGCCCTGAAAAAAGAAAACGAAAATAGGATAGATGAAATTTCAAGATTATCAAAGAAATTAGGAGGAGCAGGGACAGTAGAAACAGATAGTGAATCCCAGCAACGACCAGAAGCGACAGACGATCATTCTTCGGTCGAAGAAAAAACCGTCCAAAGAAAAGAAACATTTAGACCAAGACAGGAAAATATTTACGGTCAATCACAATTTTTCCCAACAACTGTCCCAACAGCACCACACGAGGAACGGAAAATGGGAGCCAAGTTAGCAATTGAAACAATAAAGCCAATTAACGGTCAGGACGACATGGGAGTAGAAGATTTTTATAAAAACGGTAAAGAGAGCTAGAATAAGATGCGAAGAACCAGAAATTCTTTTAGATTTAATTTTAGCAAAGAAAATTACACACGCGGCAGAAAAAGCCATTAGGTATATGCACATCAACTCCTAGGAAGATTTATACGCGGCACTCAGACAAAATTTGAGACAAACCAGTTCATTAATTTCATTAAAATCTAAATTAGAAAGCTGCAAGCAAGGCTTAACAGAAACGGTTCAGAACTTCACGACGAGGTTTCGACAAATAACAAATGAAATAAATTACCTAGTCCAATCCCAGCACGTAAACCCCACTAAACGAAGACTTAAAATAGAATTGGAAGAAGAAGAAGCCGTTAACCGTTACTTATTAAATTTAAAAAGAGAAATTGGAATGCAGGTACGCCTGTTAAAACCGAACACAGTAAACGAGGCTCAAGCATTAGCCATCGAAACTGAAACATGGTTAAAAGACAGCTAGCCTGTCAGACAAATTATCAAACCACCAGTAAAAATATGGGCCAAATCACCCGGACCACCTCGACTCAGTGCAAATACTACACCTAGAGCACAGAATAGTACCATACCACTGAGTGACAGATTTAAAATGAATTGCTTCAAGTGCGGAAAAATAGGTCATATATCTTCACAGTGCCAAGTGAAGCAGGGTTTTCCCCCAGGCCATGGTTTCAAGCGACCACCTCCGGTAAGAGCAATCCAAGAGGAAGAAACAGAAGCGGAAAACATGACAGAGGAAGAAATAACGGAGCAACTGATCTTCGAGGAATCAGCCGAATTTCTTCCATATGCGGAAGATTACGAACAATCGATGCCAGAAGAAAAACTGGAAGATACAGATTATTAGTAGACTCAGGAGCTGCTATAAACATAATCAAAGAAAAAATATTGGATGATAAAGACGAAAGTAAATCTACCCACAAAACATTCCTTATGGGTAACGATCGGCATATCTATAAACATTATAAAAAATTAAACTTTTTTGGACAAGAACACGTTTTCTACATAGTACCCAACGATTTTCCCTTACCAGAAGGAGGTATAATTGGAATTAAATTCTTTGAAATATATCCAAGATATGCGATCACGAACAGTCACCTCGTGCTAAATAAGGTAAAGCTACCTTTGCACCTAAGCAATGATTTCATACCAGGAAAATCCGAAAAGATATGTACCATTTCAACTGACGCAGAAGATCAAGATATTATCATTATAGATGATAAGGAAATCCCCGACGGACTCTACACTGTACGAAACGGACAAATAAAAGTCCCATTGAAAAATAATGAGGATTAGCCTAAAGAAGTAAATCTCCAGATTAGCTACGAACCTATATTAAAAATAATCACAAATGAAAGTAATGGACCTCAAATGACCTTTAGACTAAATGAGATATTGCAAGCTTCCAGATTAGATCATTTGGAAAAAGACCAGAGAGAATTCATTAAACAAGTAATAGCCAGATACTCGGAAGTTTTCACATTGGAATCAGACCCACTTCCATGTAATAACCTTACTGAACATCAAATAATACTTGAAAATGGAAAAATAATTAATCTAAGATCCCACAAATTACCCGAAAAACACCGACAGTTTGCCCTAGAAGAAACAGAAAGGTTATTAAAAAAGGGAATTATAAGAGAAAGTCAATCACCATACAACTCACCTTTATGGATAGTACCGAAAAAAGGAAATAAATTAAGAATGGTAATTGACTACAGAAAGATTAACGAAGACACGGATCAAGATGCTTACCTATTACCAATGATCGACGATATATTAGACCACTTAGGAAAAGCTAAGTTCTTTTCTGCCTTTGACCTCTCAGCTGGATTCCACCAAATCCCGATGAAGGAAGAAGACAAAAAGTACACTGCGTTTTCTACAACCCAAGGACATTTCGAATACAATCGCATGCCTTTCGGTTTAAAGAACGCACCAGCCACTTTCCAAAGAATGATGGATAATGCATTCAGAGGATTAATCGGAACAAAATGCTTTGCGTACATAGATGACATTGTGATATTCGGAAGCTCAATTCAGGAACATAATGAGAACTTAGTAGCAGTCATGGAAAGAATCTACCAGTTAGGACTAAGATTAGAACCGAAAAAATGTGAATACCTTAAACCAGAACTAGAATACCTTGGACACATAATAACCAAAGAAGGAGTCAAACCCAACCCTGAAAAAATAAACTGCATAAAAGAATTCAGACCATTGAAAACTGTAAAAGATGTGCAATCATTTTTAGGACTTGCAGGTTACTATAGGAAATTCATCAAGAATTTCTCTACTATAGCGAGACCCTTAACAAAGCTAACTCAGAAAGAGACAATATTTGATTGGACCCCAGACTGCGAGAAAGCATTTTACGATTTGAAGAATGCATTGGTAACCGCACCAGTTTTAAAATTCCCTGATTTTTCCAAACAATTTATATTGACTACGGACGCATCCAACTGTGGATTAGGAGCAGTATTGAGCCAAGACGGGCATCCTTGTCTTTTTATATCAAGAACATTGAACAAAGCCGAAGAAAAATACACCACCTCTGAAAAAGAACTTTTAGCAATTGTATGGGCTATGAAACGCCTCAGACAATATCTTCTCGGAAAAGAAATTCAAAATCCAAACAGACCACCGTGCTTTAGTTTGGTTACACAATGTGAAAGACACTAGCTCAAGACTTTTACGATGGAGACTTCGTATGGAAGAATACGAATACGAAATAGAATATGTAAAAGGAAAAGAAAATAAAGTAGCGGATTGTCTATCCAGACTTTTTCCCATCACTAAGGACACATTACAAGAAGCAATGGAAAAAACCGGAATTAGTACTGAAGAAGAAGAACCAAGCTTGGAAGACCAGTCACCGGAAATAGAAACATTCGACACGCCGCGAATAACAAAAGACGAAATTTCAAAAGAAAAAATCAAATTAACCGCGAGGCGAATGAGAGAACCAGCAGAAAATGAAACCACAGAAACGGAAGAAGAAATCACGGAAACACCAGGAGACAATACTAATTTATATGCGGATTTTATAAATTGGAAACTACAACCAGTCAAAGGCAAAATTAAAACAAAACCTAACGCTATCGGCAAACTTTGGAAAGAAGTAACTAAGGATGAAATGCCTATGTACAACGAAGAAGATTGGCTGTATAAATTAAGTTGGTTTATCGAAGAATTCGTTAACAGAAAACTCTAAATTGTTAGATTATCCTTTGGAGATCCTCTATTTACATTTCTGGAGCGAGAAGTAATTCAAGAAATAATGGAATTCCTATCAAACTATTATCCAGATAAGAATTTCCATATTTGTTTCTCTACAACCCGAGAATTAACTAAGGAAGAACGAAAAAAAATTATTAAAGAAGAAAATATTGATCACACTGTAGAACAAAATACTATCGAAAAAGCCAATAGAATCGGAATTTGGACCAACATGGACCAAGACATTAAGGACTATGTCAAAAAATGCCCTATATGCCAACTACAAAAGACCACGCGGATTAAGAATCAATCAGAAAGTATAATACCCGACATACCACTCAATCCAAATGATAAAATAGGACTGGATATTTTTGGACCATTACCCACTGCACCTAGAGGTAACAAATACATACTTAGTATTCAGGATAGATTGACCAGATACACCACTTTAATACCGTTAGAAAGTGAAACCTCAACAGCAATAGTAGAAGCTCTGATAGAACAATATATTTACATTTATGGATCCCCTAAAATTATTCTCACTGATCAAGGGTCTAACTTTCTATCTGAGTTAATGGACCAATTTGAGAAAGCTTTGAAAATCAAACATATTAAAACTACAGCATTCCATCCACAATCCAACGGAAACATTGAAAGAATGCACTCAACCCTGAATAATCTGATCAAAACTAGCATGGCAGAAAATCAGAATAACTGGGAAGAAAATCTAAAATATGTAACATTCGCAATAAATTCAACAGTAAATCAAACCACGGGATTCACACCCTTTGAACTCACGTTTGGAAGATTACCAAATATACCATCTCAAATTGAAAACTCACCCAATTTAACCCATCAAGATCTGATTAGAAAATGGAGGAAAAAACACGAGGAAAACATCAGAAAAGCTAAAGAAAGAATCCAAGTGGAATTAGAAAAAACTAAGAAAAGATTGGGTGAAGGAATAACAAGAACGCATCCTTTATACAAGCCAGGGAACCTAGTTAAAATCTTAAATAACACCAAAAAAGCAAATTAGAACAATCCTGGAAAGGTCCTTACGAAGTTATAGATTAACTAGATAATAATAATCTACTCATTAGGAATAAAGATAAAATACTGAGAGTACACATAGATCAGTGTATGCCTTATTTTTTTGATGAGGACTCTAGTACTTATAATAGCTTCAATGGCCAACTGTAAATCCAACTACACCTTACAACCGTAAAAATTCCCACTATAGAACAGGAAGAGGGTAGCATCAAACATATTATACCTATCCCTTATCCTATCCAAAACCTATATTTTGCAGTAATTCCCGACCATGACTATTGAATAAAATTTAGAGACTCATATGTAATTACTGACAAGGAAACAATAAATAAATGTACGACGATAAGCGAATATAAAATTTGCGAAAGAAGCCAACCAAACCTTAGGCTGACTGACAGTGAAGCATGCGAAGCTACGATATTCAAGCGATACTCAGAGAACAAATGTAAAACTTTAAATTTTGCTTTACACAAAGAAACCTTCATACCCGTACTAAACGGATACATAATAGTACTAATGAACGAGGTAGATTTAGATATTAGCTGCGAAACAGGAATAGAACACCTAAAGATTAAACAACCCTCACTACTGACGGGCTCAAATTGTAAAATCTATAATGGAATGGACGCACTGTACCTTAGCAAAAATCTAAAGGGACAATTTTACAACGAATTCAATGCGACCTACAACATTAGTTACTCTAACGACGATCTAAAAACCTTAGAAAGTAAATTAATACGTCTCCCTAAAATTATAGATAACAATGAATTACGACAAGCCAAATTAAGCCTAGACGATGCAGAAAATATGTTAAAATCAATAGCCATTAACAGAAGACTAAGAACATGGAGAGAAACAACTATGGATTGGTTAAGCTATTTAGGTTACGCAGCGCTAGGATTAGGATCAGCCTATGTTCTGTACAGATTAGGAATACTCGAATTCATACAAAAGTGTATGCCCAAAAAACTCTGTATATTCTGTGTAAAAACAAAGGTAACAACGCCGACGAACGTCGTCACGTACAATTCTAGCTTGCAACCCTTGGTGATCAAAGAAATAACAAAAGTAAGGGGGGTAAGAATTTATTAAATTAATAGACTAATTTATGTCTGAAAAGGGAGTGTTACCAGGCCAGATGATGACCTCCTTCCCCCAGGTTTAGTTACCCATATATGTAGAGCTTGATGACCTCCCCCTCCTAGGTTTAGCTGTCTATATGTGTAGAGGTTCAGGCAGGCCTCGTCAGTTCTTCTCTAAAATCTCTCACGAATAAAAAGATACAAAGTGACATCAGTTTGATGTCACTACCTTTTAAAAATTAGAAAGTTTAGTTTTCACTATAACAACGTCGTTTGTGAATGTCTTCTTTATGACTGTACAATCTCACCTCCCTATTCCCTAAATTCAATTTACTAAATCAAAACGTACCGATCGTTAGGTCAATCATTTGCTTTTTGGGCACAATATTACAAATTTGCGTAGTAAAGGGCTTAAACTTTTAAAAGGCATGATGGAGTTCAAATTACATTTTTTATTACTATTTCAACGATTTTAAATGATGTCAAGTTCAAGGTCATAAGCAGATGGTACATAATGACCTAAAACTTTTATTGTGATATAAATATTAGGGAGGTTTCAATTGTTTTCGACGATCCTGTATATTTACACAACTATTAAATGAAATAATACTAATAAAACATTTTATAAATTTTCTTATAATTGTATAATTATATTAATAATTGAAGATATATGTTAATATATAATTATAATTTTTAACCGGTGGAATAAATGTCTGAACTTTAAGGACGTGTGGTTCAGAGATTAATTTTTCACTTTGGTTTTTACAAAATGGCGCTCGAATTACAAAATTTTTACGAATACATTCAGGATTTTTTTTGTCAGAAAATATGAACAAACCGAGGAAATTACTAAGAATTAAAAGTTCTTAGAATTACTCAAAGAATACGTCTGAATTTTTTCAAAACGTTTCAAGCAACATTACAATTTCGCAAAAGCATTATTTTTTGCAAAATCAAAAAATTGCTCAAAAAATCCGAAAAAATTTGTATGTATTCTTTGACCAATTTTAAGAACTTTTTATTCTTGGTAATTCACACCATAAGTCTATTGCTTTCAAAAAAAAAATTCTCAATAACCTCGAAAGTACCGCAGTATATTCGATTGATCGAATTGAGGCGATGTTCAGAAAAATTGGATATCGAGAGGCAACCCCGGGTGAAAATCGTTCACTACTGCACCAGGCCTGCATTCAATCACACGCCTGCAAGAGGTCTCCAGCACACCCGCAGATTGAACATTTATATATAAATGTAATATTTTGATTCAATCTGCGGGTGTGCTGCAGACCTCTTGCAGGCGTGTGAATGAATGCAGGCCTGTTGCAGGTCGCTAAACGAGCTGCAGGCCTGCTGCAGTCGTAAATGATTTTCACCCGGGACGCCGGCATGAGAGAAAAGCTTCGCAGAAATGAAGACAATATTAACGCTATCGACCTTAAAGATTCTATCCGTCTCTATGTTTATCACTCTCCCGCTTTTTCTCTCATTCATGAATTGCACTGGAGATCGAGGATTTTCTTCGGGTTTTTGTTCACGACTTTACATCAATAAATATGTCGATGCGCGGATTTTCATATCGGATACTAAGTTCATCTTTGGGAATTTTTTCATGAAAGAAATAGACTTATGGCGAAAATTATCCAGAGTAAAAAGTTCTTAAAATTGGACAAAAAATACATACACATTTTTTCGGGACGTTTAAGCAATTTTTTGATTTTGCAAAAACTATGCTATTTGCAAAATTGAAAAGTTGCTCGAAACGTTTTAAAAAAATTCAGACGTATTCTTTGAGTGATTTTAAGAACTTTCCATTCTTAGCAATTTCCTCGGTTTGTTCATATTTTCTGCCAAAAAAAATCCTGAATGTATTCGTGAAAATTTTGTAATTCGGGCGCCATTATTAAAGAGCAAAGTGGAAAATTAATCTCCGAACCACACCTTCTTAAAGTTCAGACATTTATTCCACCGGTTAAAAATGTTCCAGGTCGTTGACAGACCGGTAAACCTTTGAAAACTCGCTTTCAAAAAAAAGATCGAAAAAATCGTGCTTTTTTTAAACTGAATTTTTTTATAATTAATAATTTTTTAGATCAATTTTGTATTTACCATCGGAAAGGACAAGTCTTGAACTTCAAAAATATGTCCCTCTCAATTTTAACAGTCGCGAATAGCATAAGTTACACGGCCTCAAAGACCGTTGTATCGTTTATGCCATTTTGGCCCTTAACGGGTTAATGGGGAATTTTATTATTCACCTCTATTTTAATGCATTGATGAATGCTTGGAATTGCTTCCAACTTAAATATTTTTAAAAACTTTTAGAAAGAGATTGGAAAATTGACAATTTTTTTTATAATGAATTCGAAATTTCCAAAAAATGCGTAGTATTATATTAAATATTTTCCGAATTGTGGGTATGAACAATGAGATTGATTATTTATTAAGGATGTACACAAAGTTTTCATTGGTTTGAGTCTAAATATTAAATACCTATGTGAATATTTATTTGGTATAAGGCAATTGAGAATAACATTTCTTCCGAATAAAATACTTAAAGAAAAAATTTGTTTTGGAATAAACTGATAGTTTGGCTCAAATATGTAAGTGTAAAATTTTGTTTTTTAAATATAAAAAAAAACAAATTTTGAAAATTTGTGCACAAAATTATAAGTCGAAGTTTCTTTGGTATGAAGTAAAGTTTGGAAAACATTAACATCTTTTTGTGGTATAAAGTAATTTTTTCAAAGAAGCTGAGTTGATAGACCTGGAAAATTGCGCAGCAGCATGGTGAAGATTGTACAAATTGCAAATTTTGGAAAAAATTAAGTTGTATGCTGCAAGTGTTCATCTAGTGTGTCAGAATTTACATATAACTTTACACATAAAGTCTTTTTTACAGAAGGCTAATTACAAAATACTCTCCAAACCCGAATTAGTGGACAAAGGGTCACTAAATAAAACCGTAAAGATTGTTTACCGTCGAACAGCAAAATATTACTGACAATCAGTAAAAGATCACCGATTTCAATAGCTGGAAATAAGCGACTGAATAAAATCAGTAAGGATTTTCACCGACAATTGGCAAAACGAAAACTCACTAATTTAAATCTACAGAGTACTAAAAAAAAACGGATTATTGTAACGCCTTCTGCCGGTTTTTAAACCTCTCAGACCGGGCCCAGATCGGGCACGGCATTTCATTCCAGATCACTCACCAATGTTTTTTGAGTGGTAAATGCCATTAGAGTTAAATGTCACTTCCTTTTGGAGTGAAAACGAAGCTACGCGAATGAAAAAAGGCTGGGTTTTCGCTCGAAAAAATTTGGAGAGCAAGCTTAAATCGAAGAATCTTTGCCTGCGGAGACAGCGTATGAGATTTCCCATGCAAATCGCCTAAATTTTGCAATGCAAGATTCGCAATACTGAATTGAGATAATCAGAAAAAACTGTGCAGCCGGAAGTATCACAGAAAATTACTGCGCAGCGTATAAAGTTGAAGATCGAAATAGAATATATTTTCAATATTCGTTTCCAGTATTCTCAGATAAATGGACATTTTCTCTTCTTAAATTTAAAATTTCTTGAAGTTGAAAATTTATTTTCAAACTTATTAATGATAACTTATTGGGAAATAACAACAATAGTAGAAAACGTGCTGGCACATACGAGTATATTTTCCATTTTTACAATATTATCAAGCGTGCATTTTGCAAGCGCTTTTGTAGGTCGCTTTATTTAAAATTTAGATAAAATATGTTGAATTAGCTATGGTTAAGTAAAAAATACTGCGTAATTTTTCTGCCTCTATATTTCAGATTTATTATCTTCTGGCGTCACTTTTTTTACAGAGAATCTGCACAAATTTTAATTTACTTTAACCAACCTTCAAACGACTTTATTTTTTAACAATCCTACTTTCCATTTTTCTAGAGTTTTTCCGGAACGGCGAGGCACACGATGGAAAAATCGTCTAAAGTTTACAAATCTTCTTATCTTAGAGATCGATAAATAATCATCTAAATTGTAGGCAACATTTAAGAATAATTTATTTGGTTTGAATTATAGATTTTAGAAAAGAGCTATATTTATAATCTACTTGGCAATCGTTAAAATTCTAGACGAACATTTCGATTATTGACGATAGTAATAATTTAATAAATTTAATAAAAATTCAGAATTGTTTTTTTTTAAGTGAGTGTGACGTACTAAAGTTTAATTTTGTGAATAATTCCTAGCAGAAAGTCTAGAGTCTATTGACCTATCTACGTTCCTCATTTAATTGTTAAATGGTTAGCAATTCTTTCGGGTTGAGGACAAGCTAATGAATTCTATGGAAATTTTTGATAAGAATGATATTTATTAAAAATTAAAAGGAACATAAAAAATTAATTTATTCTACGCGACTTTTATTGGTTTGTCAAGTTTTTAACCTTCAGGTGTTTTCCTTCCGGTGGATGTGTACTGTTTCTCCAACCTTTAAGTAAAGACAACTCTCGTGAGTTTGATAAAAATTATAAAAAGGAAAGAAAGTTCGAGAAGTTAGATTTATATTTTTTTTACTAACCTTTTTTATGTAAAGTCCCTTGTGAATGATTCTGGTAAAATCCTGATCCAGGTTTCCAATTCAACTATTTTTTCAGTTGCACGTTAGGGGTGGGGGGTTAATTCGTTGAAAAAAAGGCATGTTTCTAAGAATTTTTTTTAGCGATACAGATAGTGTAAATTTATTGGGCCAATTTCCATATAATAATGCAACATCTGAACAAAATTTTCATAAACATTCATTGCATAATATTGAGAATTGACCGAGTGACAGTGAATCTCCGGAGGCGACTTAGAAAGAAGTTGTTTTGAGGGGCACACGGTAACTCGCAACAGAATCATCTGAAACAAAAAAATCAAAATGCTTTTGTTAAAGAAGATGTTTCTTGAGGTAACGCTGGGAGGATTTTTTTTCGATGTTTCAATTTTTCGTAGCACTTGGAAGCTAAAAAATCAATTTTCGCTAAAAAAAATTCGGCTAATTTGTTATAGTAAAATTATTAATTATTAAAAAAAAAACAGAAAAGCTCCCAGCGTTACCAGGTGAATTATGTGAAGAAGTACTGTGCAAAATTTCAAAACGATTGGTCCACTAGATTTTGAGTTATCGTGTACACGGACTTCAAAAATACCAAGTTTCAGAAAAACGCTTCAAAGTTTTTCTCTACTAATTCGCAACTCGTAAACTTGTATAGAAATCCGGCTTGGAGCAACGGACGTTCAAATACTCATAACTTCGTCAATTTTGCTCCGATCGACTTAAAATTTGGACACAATATTCTTGAGATATTATGCATTCATTTAAGAAAAATGCAAAAAAACGTCCCCCCCCCCCCAAGAATGATGAACTTGGATTTCCCACTCGGCACTTCCACGTGCTATATCTGTTGGTTTTTTCAGGCGGCGCGACGATAAGAGAAATATTGGACTCTCGACCTTCTATTGACTTACCCCCGACCCCCCATGACTTGACTCTCTCTTAGGGGTCCAAAGTATCTGTTTATATGGGTAGACTGTACTTTCAACTCGCTTTACCCATGCATTAGGGATTGTACGCCCTCTACTTTCAACGGGATTTGGAGTTTCCATTAGAATCTTAATGATCAATGTGTTGAGTTGAAAGTATGGGCCAGCTTATTTGTGTGCTTTGTTGATGTGTCACACCGATTTTTCCAGTCTGTGTGACTTAGTCAAGGGGATCTTCTTCATAGTTATTTCATTTATTCCATAGTTAGTTCATTGTTGTTAATTGAGTTAATGTTTGATAACAATAAGAATATTTTGTAATTATAATGTAAAAGTTACAATCAGTATTATAAATAATCATAAAATAATGACATTATTCATTATATTGTAATTGATATAATATTCGTTGTCTTATGCGGGATCAGTTTGTGTGTCGGATATCAGGGAACTAGTGAGGTTAGAGTGATTTTACGCACTTCATTCAACGAGATCTAATTTATTAAAAATAAAATGCATAGATATACAAGCGTCCGTTCAGAGGCGAGTACGCTTGACGAGGTCAGGTAAAAAACTGACTACTCTTTGGCTAGTCAACGCTCAGGTCGGTCATTAGCCCTTTTACAGGACTCAGTACTGCCTGGTGATTTCTTCTGAGAACCCTGGCATAAAACTATGTTGCAGTGCAATATAAAGTGGTTTGCCGGCCGGGCGGTTTAATCCCCTAAACTCGTTTATTGTACTGTTCGTAATTTCGCCTCCGCCGTCTTCGTTCGGATTCTTATATTTTAGAAAAAATGTATTTTCGATTTAACTACGATACATTACCCCCTTACCAGTGATAACGTTACATCACAGTAGAAAGGTAAGGTCGTTGTTACGGAAAAAGAGAATTGTATGTGCTATGTGCTACTATATAATACGGCGTTACATTATTTGGATGAAAGTGAAAAAATATATAATACAATTATTTTTAAAAAACAGCCTGCAACCGATCTGGAGAACGGACTTTTCTACCTGTTCGTGTATTAAATCGGGCTGGTTCCTCTTCTCTTCGTTGTTGCTCTTGAAGCTGTTGATCTTCGATGTTGTCGTCGTTACTTTCTGTCCTTTTATTAAAAGCGTGTAGAACTTTTCGGCTCGTTCTGCGACTTCGAATGGTCCGTCGTACGTTGGTTGAAGCGGAGTACGTATTGCGTTGTGTCTAACGAAGACAAAAGGTGAAGAGGACAATTCTTTGAAATAGACGCATTTTTCTTCAAAGATCCTTCATGAAATCGGAGGTTTTTTTTTGTTGCTTGTCTGGAAAAATTCGCCTGGCAATCGAAGCGTTGTACCATAGAGTAATTCTGATGAACTTGCCTTTAAATCTTATTTGATTGCGGTTCCGTTTGCTGCTGGATGGTAAGCTGTTGTACGCAGATGTTTAGTACTGACAATCTGTGTTAATTCTTTTAAAAGTTTTGATTCAAATTGTCGTCCTTGGTCGGTTTTAATTTTCGCTGGAAACCCAAATCTGGATATCCAGCCCTTAACGAAGATTCTTGCGATCGTTGCTGCATTGATGTCCTTAGTAGTGATAGCTTCCGGCCAGCGGGTGAAAGGGTCGATTGGCGCTGTGACGTGTCTCGTGACCATTGTACGCTGCCATGGAATGCAAGTTTTCGCCCAAATTCTGCAATCTTAATTAAAGAAAGAAAGAAAATGTATTTTCTTCAATTTGAGACTAGTTTGATCTGATTCTAAGATCGCACGTAATTCATTATTATGTTTTTGAGCGTCAGCTATCGTTTTATAATCTACGTTTTCGACAATGCTTTCGATTCGTGATAACGCATCTGCTACAATATTATTAATATCGCTGACATGTTGAACATTGGTTGTAAATTGAGCAATAAAATCTAAATAACGGAACCGTCCAGGAGAACATTTATTCAAGTCTTGCGGGAATGCAAACGTTAAAGGTTTGTGGTCCGTATATATAATCAAATCGCGACCTTCAATCGAGTGTCTGAACCGTTTCACAGCAGCGTAAGCAGCTAACAATTCGCGATCGTACGCGCTGTACTTAAACAGTGCCATATTCAATGATTTCGTGAAAAATGCTAGAGGTTGCCATGCATCGTCGACATGTTGTTGTAATATGTCTCCCATCGTAAAATCGTCTTATCACTAACGAAGTTGCAACGATTCCTGGAAACATTGTTGAACGCCGCTATAAATAATGGTTTTTGTCGTTTCCCGTCTTTCAATTGCACGGCTCACGACACTTCGTTGCTTTCCCACTGAATTTTTGGTGGTACCAACACAGATTCTTGTCTCCTTCGTTTTCATGATTTCTCAAAAGGTTTCGACGCGTGATTTGCTTCTTCCTCGCCACCGTCTTTGACCTCATGGTTCTCGTGTTCTGCTAATAGCGTTTATTTCCATTCGTAGCTTCTGCAATTCCTCACGTAAGGCATTTATTTCTGAAGTTGAAGATATCATTGCGATTTTTCCTTTTTCCGGCAGAATTTCATGGATACGGTCAGCCATCACTGACAGTGATTTTTCCGTTATTGGAGCTAACACGTGTTGTGCTGAGACGGGTAGTCTGGTTAACCACAAGTTTCGCAGGATGTCCTCGTTAATATCCGAGCCCGCGAGTGTTTTTAGATTTCGGACGAATTGCGTTGACGTTCGATCGCCGATTTCCTCGCCCTCTAAAAGTTTTCGAATCCCTGTACTGCTGGAATCGGACAATCTTTTAATCAGACCGGCTTTCACGGCTTTATATTGGTCCTTTTCTGGTGGGTTCTCGATGATGTCTTTTATCTCTTCTACGTGCTTTGCCTGGAGATTCGCTATTTGTGCTACATTAGTAATGCACGGATCTTTTTTCGGATCAAAAAGAGGATAAATGTCCAAAAATTGGGCATTTCGCGTTATACCGTTTTTTTAAAAAAAGGATAAAAATACGATGATTTTACAATTAGGTTTTTTAATTAAAGTTGATTATGTATCATATATGAATACAAAAATATGTATTTTTGACTCGAAAACAAATAGAATCTCTCGAAAAACAGGATATATGCGAGCATTATACATTCGCTATGCTCTACAGACAGCGAGTATCGAATTTTCCGGACACAAGTTGTAAAAAGAATAAATCTTATTTACAATAATGAACTCGATTTAAAAAAACATCATTTTTATCAAAATGTTTGTTTTGACGAAAATAAAAATTAATATTACTAACAAGCATGATACAAATTTAGCAAAATTCTCTTGATGAAATAAAAATTTAGAAATAATTTAAAATCCCAAATATGAATTGGTACGTTCCCGCCAAAAGAAGATGCATACAATTTTTAAATACGCACTCAAAATATATATCACGATCATAATTCTTTTATATTTTTTTATTTATTTAATTTGAAAATTTGTAAATTGCAACTTTCAGAGTAAAACTTTGGCAATCTCAAACAAATACAGAATGAGAATGTGTCCGTCTTTCGTAGGCAGATCAGAAAATGTAGTGTAAATGATTTATTAAATCGAAATTTAAAATCCTGATTGTTCATAGAGTTATATTCTCTTTAACCGCCCGACCTGTAAAATTTGCCCAAACTCCTTTTTTTTGCACAACTTCACAAATGTTGAAGCGGACTATCTAGACAGCTGTTCCTGTATTAAATACAGAATACACTCTTTGCGTATGTCTCGTAGAGATATTTAAGTGGGATTCTGGTGGGGCTCTCGTTACTTTTTCTCATTACCCATGATAGCCATAGGGCTCTTTCCGAGTAAAACTGATAGTGACATGGGTTTTTGCAACGCTCGGCGCTGTTTAGATTTCCAGGTCAGAATATAGCGAGGCTCCCCTCAATGACCCAATTAAAATTTAATTTCAAGATTTTGTATTTCAAGAAATGTTTTGCTTACTCTTCCTTTCTGATTCAGAAAAATGTAGTATAATTTTGAGAAAATGTTTTCCTCAATTTTAAAAAATATTGGTTGTACTTTCCCTAAATTTGAATTGTTCTTTATTTCAAAAATTCTTCATTTCAATGTATAAATAAAATGTAAAAAGAGGGCCAACGTTTTAGCTGCAGATAACCATAAATTTCTGAAAAATATAATATATCTTTAATATGTTAAACTTTATAAAAATCATTAATATTAAAAACTTATCATTTTTATTTTCAAGCATCGAGATGGCCTTATAGTTTTGTTACGCCACAACTACGGAAATACTTACTTTGATCGAAAGTTCCTCGTTTTAAGTTAGGATCAAATGATCCTCGCTTAGGGATAATGATAAGTCAGTAAAGAACACAATGATTAGTAAAGTAATACAATTTGAATTTATTTAAATTAACACTGGTACAAACATAAAGTTAAAATTTCACAAGTATTTAGGCAATGGCACAAGGAATAGGTAAAGAGTAAAGAAGAAAGAGAGAGAAATTTCGGTACCTTTGTTGAGTTATGAATGGTCCTTTTTTATGAATGATCCTCACAGTTGTGAGGGAGAGAGAATGATTCTTCCACTGGTGTGACGAAGACAGCACTATGTGTCCTATTGGTGTGAGGAAGACAGGGACGAATATCCTACTGGTGTGAGGACAAGAACAGCTATCTCACTCAACACTGACTGTAAGATCCTTTTAAAGATTGAAAGTGCAAAACGGAGAATTTATAACACGGTTCTTTGGAAAACTGGACTGAACACGTATCTCACGCTGTGAATCCTTTTAAGATTTTCGTAATTTGCCGCACTTAATTCTACTCACAAGACTAGCTTTACCCTTGGCGGCGTGTCCTTTTATATTATATTTTTTGGTGACGTCACGCATTGCGCAGTATCCCGCTGTGTATGACGTAGTTATACCTATTTTTTCAATAGGTGGTTTTCTCTCTTTTTTAGTAACTTCCCCAGATTTTTCTCTAGACCTAGCCTGTGCCTATAATACATTCTAATACGTCGCGGGACGTGACAATTTTTATATTTTAATTTTTCTAATTATCAATAATTTAAATAAATTTTATATTTTTAACTATTTTTAAAATTTTAAACTTTAATTATGTTTTCAATTGAACTACATTCGATACAACAAGACCAGCTAACTGGGAAAGATTGCTTTGCTTTTCTTGAATCAACTTACAACGATATGGACCATTCCTTAGTTATAATCCAGAAAGGATCTGATGATACATGCATCGGATATCGTATTCACAAACTTCTCATCCTAAGTACTACAAAATGTGGTCTAGTATATCCCAAATTGGATCCAAATGTCATAGTAAAATACGGAATACTGAAGGAATCATTCTCCACACAACCCAAAGAGGTAAAAGCTAAAACTTCTAAAAATCCTGAAGGCTGTGGCGATCTTGTTTTCATCGAGGTGAGTGTTTCCAAACAAAATAAAAGATTTTAATTTGTGATCAGTTGGATCTTATTCTACACAGCAAAATAAGTTTGTTGGTTCTATATCCATAAATCTTTTTTCTCAATATCTATTGAAATTTTTTCAACTTATTGGATTTTTTCTAATAAAAAAATACTAATTTCCTATCAACATTAGAATAAGATAATGCAATATTTTTTACGAAAATTACTCAAAGCATGCGAAATGCATATTTCACAATATTGCATTGCAATTTTCAAATAAACTTTCTGCAAGTGAGAAAGTGTCCCTTTGTATGAAAATATTGCAAACGAACGTTGAGAGTTCTTGTAAACGTTGTACATCTCACTTTCTTTTCAATGATACTTTTGAATGGGGCTAAAGTTATAAAGCTTTTATTTAGCGTTTTTATTAAACTCGTGTACTTTTCAGTAAGTAGTTCGAAATTAGTTGTCCAAACTCTTGATGACAGTCAAATTTTTTACAGAGAAAATTTGGACAACTAGCTGTTTTCGAAATATTTATTGAAAAGTACACAAGTCTAACAAAAACGTTAAAGAAAAGCTTTGAAACTTCAGCCCTATTCGAAATTCGTTAAAAGTAAAATAAAATTTAGAAAATTATTGTTTGTCTTGCAGGATGCTTGTTTGAACATTGCAAGCTCCAAGCAATTTTTATGAAAGAGCAAATTCTATTAATTTCATAAGTAGGCTATCTACGTTCGTTTGCACGTGCCTTGGCTTCTCCTAATTTTTTAATTGATAATTTAAATTATTTTTGATATAAATGTGTAAAAACTGTACCTCTGTTTATTCACATGAACACAGTAGCACATGCCTTTACCATATTTCAATTTATTTTTAGCTGGAAAATAGTGAAGAACTAGATGACGTAAAAACTGTAAGACTGTACGAAGATGAAATTGCGGAATGTGAACAAATTCCATGCACTGCAATATGTTGGGACGGCAAGGTTAAAATACAGTAGAAAGCTTTAGCTAACTGCATCCAAAAAATGTGAAGGACGAAATTTTATTATTCAAATATTTTTAAAAATAAATAAAAAATAATTTCTCACTCTAAATCTTTTTGGATGGTATCTTTTTTTTTTTAAAGATTACATATATTTAAATTTTCAGACAAATTGAAGTCTTTCTGTGGATATTATGAAATTTTCAGGAAATTTATACAGAAAAACGTGATTTTTCGACAACTACCTTTAAAAAAAACAATCATACAAAAAACACAATCTCATGTTGCTTGCATGTCATAAAAAGAAATTTGTGAAAATTATCTTAAACATGTGATAAGAATATTCTAGTTAACAAATTATACTTATCATTTAATTTTATCGAATCTTTCTCTCAATAATTTTTTTTTTCATTTACGCCTTTTAAATAAATTTTTATTTCAACACTCATACAAATTGAAAGAAAAATATTACATATAGAAAATGAAATAAAGTTTCCTATTGTAGTTAAAATCTATTTTTCTAATTACTTGAAATTTTCTGGGGAATTATTTTTACTTTGGATTCCATTTCCGTAATTCTTTTATCAAAAATTTCGTTACTTGTATAAAAGCATACAAGAGTATTATTAACTTTATCACAGTTTTAATATGAAAGAGCATCTCAACTTCAAATATATTGTAATTGGTACAGAAATCAAGAATCAATTACTATATACATATATTTTTAATTCAAGTCAAATTTTTTTCAATGTGCTAACCAAGAGATAATAAAAAACGTATATGTAATGTCTTACAGAAAGTGACTGACAATTTTCTCAAAGATGGCTTATTTGTAAGTTCTAAGAACAACGATTTAGTTGCAGATGAGATATGGGGGAGAATTTTTAGCCCATCTGTAAGTACATTTAACTGTAAACGATAAAAATACATTTTGTCAAAAGTATGATCATACTTTTAGATATTGTTTGTTCTTTCCTCAATGAATGAGAATAATTTACAAAATATAAAAAAATTATAATCCATTTTCTCATATTTCAGAACATTATTGGTAGCATCTTATACGAAGAAGAGCAACTTCTTGGAATAGGTCTCAGTTATAATAAAGGCGAGGCTTGTCCTTATCATTTTGTAAATGTTCAAAAGTTTAAAGAAGGAATCAAAAAGGTGCTGGATTCTTATAAATAATTTACTTTTTGGAGTGATAAAAACTATGAAATGATTTCCTTTACGTCCAAAACAGAAAATTTCAAATAATATAATAATATATCTATAATATCTATAATATCTATATAATATATCTATATATCATAATAATATATATAAATATCAAAATATTTGTGTTGATTGTGAATTGTTCTTTTGAAAATAAATCACTATAAATTTATAAAATTAATTCAAAGATTTGTTTACTTTAATTTTGACCAAGATAATAGAATTACTCTCATACCATATTTACTAATAATTATAAAACTAAATGAATCTCGAACTGTCAAAAAGGTTCTTAGAGTTGTGTAGAGTTAATTCTTGAGAAATTGAAAAAAACTGTCTTATTGAACATTTGACCAATAAGTAAGTATACGCATGTTTCAAGTTTAACTACTTTACTTATTTCTATATCTCAATCTGGGTAAGGTCAATATGAAAATATGTATTAAAAATCATTGTTGAATGCGGAATGAAATTTTGAAAACCTTACCCTGAGAGAAATGGATTATAAAATTTAATATCCAGGTCCAGTGACTATGGGACAGCTATTTAAATAATAAATACTATAATCCAGATTATAAGTTACATAAACTTCAATTTTTTCTATATTCTAACATCATACCGCTTATAATCGAGATTATAGCTTTTATAATTCAAATGGCTGTCCTATTGTCACTGTACCTGGATATTAAATTTTATAATCCATTTTTCTCCGTGTAGAAGCCCTTAGCCCTTCCAATAATCCGCAACTTTCTGGACACTTTCAAGATAGTTTAATTTCTTTTTTTAATACTATAAATTAAAAAGTACGTATTTAGTAAATGTATATATATAAATCGATCAAGTTGTGGGTTAGAAAAAGTAATTTAAACACTCATCCATAATTTGTCATGAGCGACGTTTCGTTGGCTTGGTTCGCCAACCTCATCATTTTGGGGTACACACGAAAAATGCTGGAGTTATCAATAATTTCCGTGGAAATTATCAATAACTCCAGTATATAGGGGGAACAATTAACATAAAATGTATATCACCGACGCTTGAGGTGCTTCAAACTAGTGTTCGCAGGACGCGGACGTAAACAGCCCCCACCATAGATGCTTCGAGCTCATTGTGTCTTCCTCATTAAACCAACCTATGGCAGTGGAGCGAGGAAGAAGCCATGAGCTGGTAGGGTCCATGGTAGGGGTCGTTTACGTCCACGTTCTGCGAACACTGTTTCAAACGGTAGTTGGGTAAAATGAGCATTGGGCATATATTTGAACTGGTACTGGTATGGTTCTCTTAAACCAAAAAAAAATTCTTACCTCAAGCCTGCCAATAGTCATCCGGTACATACATAAACAACATACAAATACATTCACACCATTCAGACGTATCCAATCACATTTCAAATCACAAATACACTTAAATATATACAATAAACTCACATATATAAACCTAAGAACTACATACTTATATGTAGTACGATACGCTTTCGTCGAATCACGCACACGCTCGCTTACAAAGCTGAGACATAAAATTTGGAAATTTCTTATATAGTGACTGCGAGAATTATTCAGAGCTTGTAAGATTACCAGTGTAATGAATAGAGTTTTTGAGCCCTACTCAAGTAGAAATAAATCATTTCTTTTCATGAATTATTCATAAAATATTTTTTAAAATTAATATAATTAATCAATTATTATAACTATAATTATATATATATAATGTAATTATTAAATTATATTTAGTATACATTTTTATTATAACTACGTATTTATAAACTTTAATAAGACTAAATTTTGAGATGTACATTTAAAAAATGCATTATTATCAAAAAGTATCTTGTATAAAAAAATTTAAAAGAAGGTTCTTCTATTTTCTGTGTTTTATGTTTCAAAAATATGGATTTTACATTTGCGAATTCCAAATTATTATTCTGCCTGAGTAATTTATGTGATATTTCATATTTTATGTAATTCACTTATCGACTTTTTTTTTGTTTAAATTTTCATAATATCAATTTAATTTTAAGATCTTAAGTAAAAAATAAGGAAGTGATTATAAATTAATAAAGGAAAAATGATGATTATTAGGAAATAGGTTTTTTAGCAACACAAAGAAAATTTAATTTTTCTCATCAACGGTTTGTATTCATTTTAGATAATTATTCTGCACGGAGAAAATTCATTTGTGAAAATTTAGTCAAAAGTTGAGGTAAGCTGGGACATATAGTGACTTTTGGAGAAAATTAAAATTTTTTTGCGTATTCATTCAATAACGAATTATAAAGTTTAATTAACTGTTAAGTTAACTCTAAAACAGTTGATTAAACTTTATAATTTAAAATAAATAAAAAATTTAAATTTTCTTCAAAAGCCACTATATCCCAGCTTTACTCAACTTTTGACTAAATTTTCACAAATGAATTTTCTCCGTGTAAGTAAATAATAATAACTTGGAACATCAGTATGTTGAAAATTCAACACGTTTTTCAAATTAAAAATATTTTGTGTGTGCCCAAGGCGCAGATTACTTTCGTTCGTTCCTGCGTGAATGGATATAGCTGGTGGAATAAGTCTTGCGATTCACGGTTTACTCAACCCTCGATTGAAGCGTAGAGTAGAATGAACGGAAAGCTCTACTATTTTTGTGATTTAACCAGTTAACTGTGGCGACCATGGCGAGTTCCATGTATTTATGACGAGTATACTCGTCAATCACAATTAACTGGTTAATAAAAGATTGGTTTTTTATAGTTATACTACGAGTAATAATATATATATTTAGAAATTTTTAATGCACGCTTTCATACTTCACCCCACACTTCTGAATTTTACTCAACTTTGATTCATTTTTGAAGATTTAATATATCACAAATAAATATAAAGATACTAGATAACTTCTAACTTGTCCTTATGTCCCAAATTTGATCGGAATTTGAGTAAAATTACTTCAACTATCTTTCTCCGTGTAAATCTATTCCAGCCTGCTTTTTTATAATTCATAAATTCACTTCCCTAGTTTCATATCTTGTATCAAAATCTAATATTATTTTGACAGGATTGTGATCTGACGAGAGATCATCAATTACCGTCAATTCAATAGAGCAATCTATGTTTTTGCAAGGCCAATATCAACCACACTTGGCTGCGCATTGGTGTATGGGTAGAGCGTGAAGTTATCTGGAATTAAAATTTTAATAAGTTTTTTATTAGCAAATTCTAAAAAAGTTTTACCATTTGAGTTTACCCTGAAGCATTTTCATGCCATGTTTCTAGCATTTAAATTTTCATGTAGGAGAACTTTGGGTCCTAGTTTAAAAATGTGTTCTAGTTCCTCCGTGGATATTTTAACCTGCAGCGGTTGATAAGCTGAAACAATTATATTATTATTTGAAAGTTTGATAGCTACTGCTTCAATATTTACCTTCGTATATCTTATTGTCATTTCTATTAAAATAAGCAAACCACCACCCGTCTTACCGTTTTGTCTATCTTTTCTAATTTTATTGTATCCTGGTACATAAACATTAGTTTTGGCATTCAATATAGTTTCATTTTTCATCATTATATCAATTTTGTGGTGACTTAAAAAATCTTTAAGTTCACTTACACTCTGTCGTAGCCCATTTGTATTCCAATGCGCAACATTTAGTATACTTGAACCTGATCTAGTCCCTGCCATCACAAATAATTTTCGAAAATACCTCTATTATGTGTAAATCATTTTTACATACGCTTAATTTGGCATTTAGCGCTCTTACAATATTCAGCATCTTACCTACATTGCACATCCTGTTTATTTTCCTTATTTTATTTGTGAGTTCGCAGAAGTCATCCATGTATTGGTGGTCTCTTTGTTGTGACTCATTATATATGTTTGTTTTATTGTGCTTGGCTGCTCCTGGGGTAGTAAGCACCTTTTCCCGCGTCTCATTCCACATCTGCTTGGCCGCTCCTTGAGTTGTAAGCACCTTTGGAGATATTGTCCTTAGTTCTGGGTAATTTTGTTGTGTTTTGATAGGAGGCTCCTACCTCGTTCTCGTTCCAGCCTCTGGGCTTTTTTTATTTTTAATAGTCTATTTTTTCTAGATGTTTTATATACACTTCACACCTTGAGTAGTTTGCCGGGTGAGGGCCCCCACAATTTACGCACTGCACTGGCATGTCTTTTGTTTTGGTACACATACTTGTCAAGTGGTCACCTAAACACTTCAAACATTTGGGCTCATTTTTACAGTATGTTGTTCCGTGTCCATATTTCTGGCATCTTCTGCATTGCGTGGCTCGTCTCGTGTTTTAAATTTTTTCCCAGTATATTTTGACTGAACATACATATTTGATATTCCTAATCTTTTTCATATCCGCGTCAGATTTAAAAACCACCAGGAAGCTAGGATGGTACACCCTGCTATTTTTGTCCATTTCACAGTTTCTTTGAATCAAAGAAACATTTCTTTGATATACGGTCAAAGAAAAAATTTCTTTGAATTAAAGAAAATTTTTTTGAATCAACAAAACTTTCTTCAATTCAACGAAATGTTTTCTTTGACCGTATATCAAAGAAATGTTTCTTTAGTTCAAAGAAACTGTTTTCTGAGAGTATGCACTTATATGTATAGGTATACTAAACATATAAATATACAGAGTGAACACGAGTAAGTTTCAAAATTGAATATGGTCTCATGACTTTATACACTGAGAGAAATCCTATTAGTTGTGCTGACTAAAAGGTCACGATTATATATTTTTAGTAAGCAGTACCAAAAATATTGTAAATGCTACTAATTTTTTTTGTAAAATTGATCAATTTCATTTATTTTGAGAAATGTAAATATTTTATTTCCATATGCAATATTTCGTGTGTAAACATGACTTGCAATTCTTTGGCAATAGTAAGCTTCAAGAAATAATTGTACAGACGAATTAGATTTTACCTGCTTATCAACTGTTTTGAATCGTTTTGAAATCGTTACATATCGATACCCACGTTCTAATATGTCGTATCCCACAAAATTTGAGAAATTGACTTTTTTTGAAAGATGGATTAATAATAATGTTTTACAGCTTATATTAAAATCTTGTGAGTCAAATTGGTTATTTAATATTTTTAAATAAATAATCTAATATGTCGTATCCCACACGCCGATCTTCACGAATTCTAATATGTCGTATCCCACATCCATTGGTTAAGTCAGCGCCAGCGATGTGACAGTCAATTTTTATTTTGTGATTAGTCTTAAGTTCATTTTGAGAAATTATTTAATAAAATTAGTAAGAAGGTAATTACAAATAATATTTTTACAACTCCAATTAAATCTAGAGCATCCGCTGAAACCTTTGTTTGTAGATCGATTAAAAAGAACTAAAAGTAAATGGCAACAATTACAGGCATTAAAAAAAGTGTTGCTGAGAGATACACACTGCTTCTATGATAATATAAAATATAATGATGATACTGACTCTGCTTCTGACCAATCTCCATCAATAAAAAATTTGGAAGCCGAGAGTAAAAATATAGTTAAGGTAACTGAAAAGACTAAGAGTAAGAAACGAAAAGCTAATCAAGTTAATCTTGGTGTTAAAAGCAAAGTACTGCGTATTAATAATAGATTTAAAAAACCTGAAGATAATGATATTAATTATAAAAAAAATTGTGATAATACCAGACGAAAGAGGACAAGAAATTTTCAACAATCTCAGCAAGAAAATGTACATGAAGTAAAAAAAAAAAAAATTAAGAGTACTTAAAATGAAAAAAAAAAATGTTTTAATCAATATTAAAGATAGTCAAAATAAAATGTATCAATAGTGTTATATTATAATATAATAATAATAATAACGATTAAATCAATTTTATTTCTAAAATACATTTTAATTTTTTCTTCTTGCGTAACCCACATAAATATCATAAAATTTATTTAAATAATTTTTTTTGCTTTAATTATTATTATTTATGCATCTTTATGAACGTATAAAACAAAAATTTGTTTACAGTTATTTATTTATGCTAGCAAGACGTTTTTATCGTTTCCTGAAAAATTTTCCAAATGTGGGATACGACATATTAGAACGTGGGTATCGATATATTGATTTCTTAAAATTTTGCTTTTGTTCTTCATTAAAATGAGAAGAATTAAATCATGGTAATTCGAAAGTATAATTGTAAACTTTGTGCAGTTTTTGCTGAAAACCCTCTCAACAATTATCATCCTTTGTTACATTTTGAAAAACAATAATTAAAAAAGTTTTTCTCCTAAACAATTCTAACCTAAGAAAGTTCCCATCGACATTAACAAAAATAAAATAGATAGAATGATAAATTTAACATTTTTTTCAATGTTGGAATTACTATTTTAATCATGTACGGATGAAAAAAATTAATCAGTTTCTAATTAAGATATTGGAATAGTTTTTGATACAACTTTTCCCCGTTATGTCGAAAAAATATATATTTTTGTAATAACTAAACTGGACAAATAGTAAAAACAATTGAAACATTTCGACTCTTTTGATTCTTAAATTATTAATAATTAAACATTTCGAACCGAATTTTCTCCTAATTAAGCCAAAATTTTCGCTTTTCAAGTTTGAGTGTAAACATTAAATTTGCAATTTTTTTGTTATATCAATTTTCTAAATTTTTGAGTAGCAATTTTGCCCTATTTTTGGCCAAAATTACTTTCGTGATTCACGAGTGGGTCACACGAAGGGTGAAAATTTCGCGAGATTCTATTCTTTATTTAATGAGCAAGAAAACCGAAGAAACTCACGATTTTTAATTTGGAGAGAGCGAGTGTTAATTCTATAATTCCTCGTTTTCGCAGTACGTGATTTTGGGATATCGTATCTAAAATCCATAAAGAGAAATTTGATTAAGATTTCGTTATGGTTCCGCGCAGTCGGGCCATAAAAAAAACACGTTCTAATTTTGGGGTTTGTCCCTACTTCTGAAAATAATATTCTTTTGACCTTTTGGATCTGGTAGGCCCTCTTTCGACCCAGCTTCATTGCCCCATAAATTCCTTTAATATACCATTCCACGCCTCGCCCTGAATTTAAAAGTCTTATTGATTATAAGCATCAATGTAAGTCGGTTCCAAATTTTGGAAATTATGAGCATATGCTCCCGACGAGGTCATCATTTGCTTTTTCCTCCCACTAAAATTAACAATGACGATACTGGACCTTGGTTGACTCAACTGGAATTTTATACAGAAAATAAAAGGAAGTGCCGTGGCAGTGAAGTGCCCTCAGGGCTCCGACACTGCTCGGCACCAAAAATCTATAAGGATGGGAGCTTTCTCCGAGTCTCACTTTTTGTGAGTGCACGGATACTTTTTTAGTCGAGCTTATTGCTCGCTATTATCGATTTAAAGAGAAAATCCCACGTGAATTTAAAAGAAAACAAACCTACAATTATTTTTCAAAAAGATCGATCCAAAAGATCCCTAACCGCTAAGGGGGGACTGGGAAGCATGTACGACCTGGTTCTCAAAGTTGTTCATCTGATCGTGAGATGCAGGTGAACATACTTGAGCCCAAGATCTCGAATTAATAAGTTAGATGCCCTGGTGTCGAGCCGTGCTCTCACCTTTTGGGGCTGCGCGCCTGGAATCAATTTCGAGGATCAGCAACCAATCACGTTACCTCGGTTTTCCACCTCTTTAATAAATTCCCCCCTTAATTAATATGCGCGCGCCTCAATTAGCGACGGCGATTAAGTCCAATTTAATCAATAAATTGTGTAGTTTATATCCGATGTTTTCACCCCCTTCCCGACCGTTTTAAATATCGAGATTTGTATTGTAGCCATGCCTTTAATTCCTTTTTATATAATCATTATTAATTAATGCTTAAATTCTAAATCTAAAACAAAATAAAATTAATATAGAAAAGGGTATATTTTTTGTGTTTTTCTCCATTTTGTTGTGAAATAATGTTTATTACATTTCAAAAATAAAAAAATATATAAATAGAAAATAATTATTTACTACTATTTTTTTTACTATTCGTTAATAATCATGCTGTTATCATTTTGTTGTTGATTATCAAGATCTTAAAATTAAAAATAAGAATTCATGGTAATTTTTCTCGCTATAATATTAATATAATATTAATATAATGTAATAATATTAATTATATGAGTATTGATAATGCCATTAATTATCCAAAACTTAAAAAAAGGTAAAAATAAAAATTGATGATAATTTTTCACATCCTCATATTGTAATTATATTATGTTTATTTCATTATTTTCTTGGTTAAAGTTGTCGTAAACCATCTCACAATGAACGCAATTAGTAAGTTTTACAAAAACGTATTGGTATAACATCTATTATAAGCTCGATACAATGTGGGAATGCATGAAAATAGTCGCGGCTACAAAACGGACCGACTAATCGTATTTTGTAAGTTTTACCAAAAATTTTAATCATTGCTACTCAATTAATATTCCTGTATAAGAACTAAGGTGCTTAGATGATACAGAGTAAAAAACATACTTGTACCCCTTTTTTACAAAAAAATAGGTAACCACGACTAATACAGTAAAACCTCATTTATCGGGACACTCATTTATCGGGATCTTCACTTATCGGGATCTCGCAACCTCATTTATCGGGACATTTTGTTTCTCCTCCAGCCACCACTCATTGTACATAGTGACATAGTTTGCAGATGTTTCATTTGCAGGAGTTTTATTATGTCAATTTTTTTACATACCTTCGTATTATATATACCTTCGTTACCATTACTAAATGTCAACATACAACAAGAGTCATGGCAACCCACCGTGAGACTGTTCTTTAACTTTCTGATGTAAGTTACCGTCTTTCGAACTCTGTATACACATTATGTTAGATAGATCTGAGCTGAAAATCAGTTGAAAATACTTTTCTTCAGAAATTTAAAATTGTCATCGAAAGTACATATTTTCCCCTTCCCCTTCTCATCCTAAAATATCATGAAATATCTTTAAATATTTCGAATTATATAAAATGTCTTAAATTATGAGAAGTATCTTGAAGTATGTGAAAAGTCCTGGAATATCTTAAAATATCTTCAAGACAGAAGTAGATGTACACTTGGTCGGTCAAGTTTTCAATTACTCGGTCTTTTATAATTTCTGAATTTCTTTAAAGGAATAAATATTATGAGGAGGTAACAAATATTTACGAGAAAATGAAATTTAATGAGCTCCTTCAAAAAAAAAAAAAAAAAACGAGAGAATACAATTTCCAACATTTTTGTATTTCTTAGTTTTTATATATTTCTATGAAAGTAGAATAGAGTTTAAAACAAATTTATATTGATTGTCTATAGTTCACATAAATATTATTCTTAATTTACTCTTTTCTTATTATGGTGTATGTGCCAACTACATTATACAATACATTGGTATTTTCTTCGAAATTTTTTGCTAGAAGCCCTAACCATTTAATTATTTAATGTAACTATTCGAATTATTATATTCTAAAATAATCTGAATATGTACTTTAAGTAATCCAATGGTCGGAGTAACTAACGAAAAGTCTTATGAATTTCACTTTTTATCTACTCCATTGAAAAAAAAACTGCGATGCCAATAAAGGCGGTATGATACTCACTAAATCTGAATGATTTTATTGATTCAAATTAAGAAATTACCTCTTGCAGGAAGTCACAGATTTTTTTAGTATAAAAATCTGCTTATATATGTGTGATGATAAAATAATTTCAATAAAAGGTTTTTTGAATCAGTGTGAAAAATATCTTTTTATCTCAATATACATGAATTTCAATTTAAAAATAGTAAGATAGTCGATTCCTAAAAGACTTAAATAAATACTTATAATTTATAGGTAGGAGTAGATAATGATATTCTTATTTCGATCATGAATTCATAAAACTTATTAGTTTTTTTATAAATAAATATAATAAACATAGGAAATAAATTTATAAGAAACCACAATGTGACCAGCTTGTACTTGGCCTTCAGCTCATTTTACATATTTTATCTAAGCTGAGAACAAAGCATCGAACATAAATGCTTGCATATGTGCGCCTAATACTCTTGTGAACAGCAGAAACGTATGTACACGCACGTTTCCTCATCTTGCTTTTCGCTATTTTTGAAATGAATCTAATATAAGTTGTGAGGCCAAAACAAAAAATTGAAATTATTTGTAAATTTTTTTTGCAAACATTTTATTAATATTATTAACATTTTATTATATACAAATAGATTCCAACGTTTAAAAAATATTTAATTTCTTGCACGTGGTGCCATAAGTAATAATAATAATAATAATAAATGAATGCTAATAATGTATTTTAGTACAAAATTGCTTACTTTTTTGGAGTTCCATAATTATTTAAGTTCGATTATTTTAACTTACGAAAATTTTTAGTAACAAGAGAAATTAATTAGTTGAGTTTGAAATTTTTTGTCACTGCCTACATTATCGGAGGATCACTAGTCGCGTGTCAGATAGGATACGTTGTCGACAGGTGTCCTCGTAGACAATTTCAAACTCTTATATCGCAAATAATGCAAATAAATTTAATATTTTAAAGAATTTGAAAATCTTCCTGTGGAAAAAATGACGCTTTCGACTGCGCTGGGATTCGAGCCCAGGTCTGAGTTTGAAATTTTTTGTCACTGCCTACATTATCGGAGGATCACTAGTCGCGTGTCATTTAATTAATTTGAAATCATTTTACAGCCGCAAGGCTGAGCCACTAGGCGATATAAGGAGATCTTCCTGTGGAGAAAGAGATGTCGGACGCCTGTGTAGCTCAGTGGTCAGAGCAGTCGACCGGCAATCGAAAGACCTGGGCTCGAATCCCAGCGCAGTCGAAAGCGTCATTTTTTCCACAGGAAGATTTTCAAATTCTTTAAAATATTAAATTTATTTGCATTATTTGCGATATAAGAGCTTGAAATTGTCTACGAGGACACCTGTCGACAACGTATCCTATCTGACACGCGACTAGTGATCCTCCGATAATGTAGGCAGTGACAAAAAATTTCAAACTCAACTAATTAATTTGAAATCATTTTACAGCCGCAAGGCTGAGCCACTAGGCGATATAAGGAGATCTTCCTGTGGAGAAAGAGATGTCGGACGCCTGTGTAGCTCAGTGGTCAGAGCAGTCAACCGGCAATCGAAAGACCTGGGCTCGAATCCCAGCGCAGTCGAAAGCGTCATTTTTTCCACAGGAAGATTTTCAAATTCTTTAAAACAAGAGAAATTATTATAAATGAAGAAAACCTATCAATCCGATCTACCTCTTTATTTAAACTAAATGCAAGATTTCTTCGAGAATTAGGGAACATTTTAATAACATTTCACATCGTTCTCAACAAATTAGTGTAGTCTCTGAGCATCGGTTGGAGAAAAACCATGATTTTAGGTGGAATGATGTAAAAATCTTGGATAATGAACCTAATTGAAAAAAAGGTTAATTTCCGAAATGATCCACATAAAAACTAACCCTTCCAATATAAATAAAAGACAGGACACTGAGGGTTTGAATCCGATATATGATTCCTTATTTAAAAAATTGGTGAAACTGAAATAATTTGATTTAATTTATTTTAATTTTAAACTTTAATTCTCGATATTGACATCTTATTTATTGTTCTTCGACCTCTCTGTTTCTCATCCTCGATTGTATTTGTTTAGTTGTAAGTTAGTGTCTGCTTGACTTCGACCATGATATATGCTGGTCGTTATACGTGGTTTTTAATTTTAGTTAATTTTTATCGATTTTATTCATCAACATTTTATGAAAAATAATTGTTTTGGGCATGATGTATCTACTGACCAATATAACATATGCCATACGACGGTTTTATTAATTGAATAATAATATTAAAAAATTATCCGCAGTAGACAAAAGTTAGTATCTTTTTCTGCATTCATTACCCTGAGAAAAAAATGGTATTGAATCTATAGTATTTCTGCCAAAAGCATGTATATTATTGATTCAAAAAATGTGATAATTGATCATTTTCATCGGATGAAATAAAAAGAAACTGACCCTATATGCCAAAACAACAAACAATGAATACAAATTTTGTAAAGAATATTTTTTCAATTTTAAACAAATATAAAAGTCTAAATAGTGCCGCATAATATTTCTGTCCTTTTATTCCTTCGATTATTATATGGACGTTAAACAAACTATTTATGTTTTAGTTTTCTCACGCACCCATCCGTGTAGAAATTTTGCCGTGGCGTCCAACGGCCTTGGATAGGGCATCCCTAAGTTTTAAATGAAACGCCGCGTCCAATCTGGGCCAGATCTGGCAAACGGATTATTGTAACGCCTTCTGCCGGTTTCTAAACCTCCTAGGCCGGGCCTACATCAGGCGCGGGATGTCATTCTAGATCACTCTCTAAAATTTTTTTGAGTGAAAAATACCTTTAAAGTGAAATGTATGAATAGGGCTTAAGTTATAAAGCTTTTATTGAGCGTTTTTATTAAACTTGCTATACGCGCCTCTTCTAGACGGTAAATATTGTGAAGCCGCTTGTCTTGCTTTAAAAATGAATAAAAAATAATTTCTCACTCTATGTCGTTTTGGCTAGTATGTTTTATTTTTCAAAGATTACATATGATTAAATCTTTAATGAATTTGAAATCTTTCTGCGGAAAAAAAGACGCTCTCGCTCTTTATAAGTTATATGTGAAAGGCACTTAAGTTACTCTTTAAATGTAAACGAGTTGAAATTGAAAAAAAAAATTTCTTGCGCCCTGTACATAACCTCAAAAGTAGCGAAAAACCCCATTTTTCGAGCACATAACCTCAAATATCTCAAAATCCTGACGTGATAGGCACTAATTCGCAGTGACTATTCACTGATGGCAGCAGCTATAAGTCTTACACCGAGAATCAGTAAAATTTGACTGATGAATCAGTGAAATAGATTGAACTCACTTATTGAATCAGTGAAATCTTTAGGTGGGAATAATAAAACCAGAAATATATTTTAACGATGAATATACTCGTTTATTTCAGGTTAAGTAAGACTAAAAAGAAATTACGTTATTATTATTGTGTATAATTATATTATGTATATTTAAAAATTAAAAATCCATCGTTATGCTTTAATCCTTTTAATCGTATTCAAAAGTTATGTTCACGTGGCGCGTTCACTGATTCCTCAGTGAAATCAAAGCAGGGCACTGATTCATCAGTGGATATATTTTCACTGATATAAACAGTGACTATTTCACTGAATCAGGTGAAGAGAGTACACGCAGAGAAAAGATCAGTAAAATTTACAGGAAGTTCGGTACTTATTTGGACAACATGACTTTTCAGTAAATTTTACCAGAAGTTGAGTTCAATTAACAGATTTTCTGTACGTTTCACTCAGCGTCCAGTAAAATCTACTGAATACGAAAAAAACCGAGTTAAGTTGATTGTACTGTACGCTAAGTGAATTGTACAGAAAATCTGTTGATTGAACTCAACTTCTTGTAAAATTTACTAAAAAGTCATGTTGTCCAAATAAGTACCGAACTTCCTGTAAATTTTACTGATCTTTTTTCTGCGTGTAGTATTCCTGCCAAAAGCATGTATATTATAATATACATGTGTTTTAGTCAATTATAATTGATATAATTGACTAAAACACTTCGTTTTGGGGTTATTAAATGCAGAAATTTGTTACCTACCATGTTATTCTGAGAAAAAAATTCATTGTTAGGTATTTTATGAATTAGAAGCTTCTATGTGAGTGGTTAAAATCAAATGCCTGGCGACTTTTGCACAGCACTGTACATCTTGTCAAAAAATGTGGAATCATAAAATTTATAGACCTTATTATTGAGGCAAATAATATTCCATCTCAACGTTTTTTTCCCATCTTACATATTTTGTTTAATAAATGTAATTTTTGACTCATAATTATATTTTTTGAAATTGAAACAAAAAATATACATTTTATCAGAAACTGTGTCAGAAAAAATTTATAAATATTGCAAATTTTGACAGACAGACACTTTTGTAAAAACCCTTTTTTCTGACTCAGAGGGTCTCAAAACGTAAAAATTTGATGAAAATTCCGCAAGTGATTTTCCACATGAAACCAATACCTTTTCATTGATGATGAGAATGTAA
Source organism: Diplolepis rosae (assembly GCA_030998225.1). Classification (NCBI taxonomy): domain Eukaryota; kingdom Metazoa; phylum Arthropoda; class Insecta; order Hymenoptera; family Diplolepididae; genus Diplolepis; species Diplolepis rosae. The sequence goes on along the minus strand of JAPYXD010000727.1, from coordinate 5,573,723 downwards.
AACTTCTTTGAATTCAAATTTAATTTTTAACACCAACGATAATTGCTTTTTCATTGCTCCAAATCCAGTTGTAAACTAAGAAAAAAATGCTATTGAATATATAGCATTTCTGCCAAAAGCATGTATATTATTGATTCAAAAAATATTTAAGTGCGTCACACATATTATTGTTATAACAAGGAGAAGCGTATATGCACAAGCACGTTTCTTCACCTTGGGTCTCACTACATTGAATTTGAAATTCAAATTAGTTGTTCAAAAATAAACTTTCTACAGTAATTTAAAAAATTTTATTTTAAACATTTTATCATCACACATATAAATTCTTCCGAAAGCTTGCATATTATTGATTAAAAGAATATGCGATCTATAAGAACTAATAGATATGCTAAAAATTTTATAACAGATTGATTTGAATCATTGATATAAATATTTTCGGCAGAAATGATATAGATTTAATAGCATTTTTCAGGCTTGAATAAAGACTTATTTTCTAGAGTGTAGTAATAAATAAGGGTTCCACGTTTTAGATGATGAATTTGAATTGTATTTTTGAATTGAATTTGTATTTGGCATTCGGTTGACTTGATATGTTTTATCTTAACTAAAAACAATGCGTCGAACATAAATGCTTGCAAATGCGCACTTAATACTGTTGTAAAAAGCGGAAGCGTATGTACAAGCATTTTTTCATCTTATATATATATATATTTATAATATATTATATTGTATTATATTATATATTTTATGATAATTCTAAAAAATATTAGGAATATAGGGAAAATTGAGGTGCAATGGTAATTATTCTTTGCGGACTGGAAATTTTTCACATTAAAAATACTGAACATTCGAAAAATGATATGAAACTTTGGTATAGGTTATAGTAAATTATCATATAACTCATCTAAAGTTCAGAATTTGAATGCGAGAAATTCTCACTATGACATGTTTTCCCCTAAATTGAAACGTAGTTTAGCAAAAATTGTAAACTTGTTTTTCTCCGTGTATACCAGATTGATTTGAATCATTGATATATATATTTTCGGCAGAAATGATATAAATTTAATAGCATAATTTAGGCTTAAGGTAGTACGAGCACGGTAGCATCTTCGAACAAAATACTTGATTTTTATTTTATGTGAAGTTCAAATACGACTAAGCAAATTCTAAAAATTTGAGGGGGTTTGACAGATTGTTCAAACAAATAATTGACTTCAAAAGACAGCATATTAGACATTAGTCTTATGGCAAAGTAGTGGATAGATGGAGTGTTTTAATAATTTTCGCCCAAATTTGTCGATGAAAATGAAAAAAAAAACTATTTAGTTTAAAGCTAAGACCGTAGCGAAGAAATTAAAAAAAAACAGTAGTCACGGACTTATTAAAAAGCTATTTAAAAAAAAGGTCAGCTTTTTAAAGCTGGGGTCACGTGATCAACCTCACCTCTTTACCACGCGCCCGCAGCGGTCTATCCCCACCCGGTACCCTGCTCGTACTACCTTAAATTAAATACCTATTTTCTAGAGTGTAGTAATAAATAAGGGTTCCACGTTTTGGATGCTAAATTTTCAAAACTCTTGAGTTTATGATAGAAAAATTCAGAGAATAAAATTTTTGTAGAAACCACAATGTAAGCAGCTTGTATTTGGCATTCAGTTGACTTGATATATGTTTTATCTTAACTAAGAACAATGCGTCGAACATAAATGCTTGCAAATGCGCACTTAATACTGTTGTAATAAGAAGCGTATGTAGAAGCATCTTTCAAACTATTTATCAAATACAGAATTATAAAATTTTTTCTTAACTAATACTACGCTAGAATATCAAATTCTTTTTTGTCAACAAAATAACTGATAAAATTATGCAATTTGACATGTACATGCACGCACAGTCGACCGCATGCTACTCAAATTGTCATGAGTATATTTTTTTATCATACAAGACGGTACACTCTAAAAAAAAGTCTATCCATAGTGAAATTACGTTCTTTTCAGAATGCATCCATTGAAATTAATTAAAGAAATTAAAGAAATCCTCTAATTATGTAAGGATTGCATTTCTAGACTAGGAGACGAAGTGCGCCTGCGCATTAGTGAGTGTACATCGTCTGATGCTAATCTGTTCACAGATATTTTGTCAGTACGGTGCCAACTACGAAGAATATATTTTTTTTATTCGTAAAAAAATATTTTGATTCGAAATTATTAGTAAAATGTTTACTATAGAATTTATTGTGAAATTTAAAATGTAACAAAGTTTAAAAATAATTTTTTAACACTTTTCCAACATTATATATTTAATAGATTATGGACTTTCAATTTTACACGTATTGGAAAATTTATAATGTAAGCAAAGTTATATCTTAAAATTTCTTTAAGCTGAAATCTGAGACGGGTCGTTATTATATTATTGAAAATGATCGATTGAATATTGGGATTTGTCAAAGTTTTGCTTGTGTATATTTCTTATAGGTTATATCATAGAATTTGTTTTATTTTAACATCGAAATTATACTTCCTTCACATGACAAAGGATTTTATTTCCAGACCAAAGGAAAAACTTTGGCAATAAAATGATAGCACTTGAAACGAAAATACTTCAACTGTTAGAGGATTTCCTATTATGCCAATTTTGAGTAGAAAATCCATTCATAGTGAACGGAATTGTTCAACAGTCAATATTCCGTTTTTAGAGTGTAATGGACACAATATTGGGAATAATTAATATAAATTTTTCAAATAATTTTAAAATCCTTCTGTGGAAAAAGAAACGCTTTCGACTTTGCCAGAATTCGAGCCCGAGTTTTTCGATTGCTGGTCGCCATCAAAATATTAAAATTAATATTAATATTTGAATATTTTTAAATTTAATAACTCAGATATTTAATACAAAATGTGCGCATTCTTAAATATATTGACCAATCCAAGAAATATACTTGAATATGTATGAAGACTGTAGGAAAAAACGTTATAAATGCTATTAAAGCTTCTAACTTTGCAATCACATGTAGCAGTTGCTGACAGCAAAGTACATAAATATGAAGCTTTTCCTGTCTAAAATGATTCTAGTTGAAGCCATCAAAATTGAATTTTTTACAGACAGATAACAAAATATTCAAGAATGCATAACACTTTGCTGAACTTTACAAGTGTAGTGTAAAGTTCCAGAATATTCGTCACAAATTATTATAACGCAATAGACCGTTATTACCGTCACAAGAAATGTTACATAATAGCCTGATTTCTGTTACATGCTCTGTAAACTTGAATCAGTGAAGTAGTTATTGATTATATCAGTGAAAATATATCAGTGAAGTAGTCACTGATTATACCAGTGAAAATATATCAACTGATGAATCATTGCCCTGGTTAGATTTCACTGAGGAATCAGTGAACACGCCACTTGAACATAACTTTTGAATTGGCGAATTTAAAAGTTCCATCTACACGTTACATAATATAATTATACACAATAATAATTACAATATATAATAATAATTGCATAATTTGTGTTTAGGTTGTTTAACCTAAAGTGAACGAGTTTATCGATCGTTAAAATATATTTCTGGTTCTATCCCAAGCAGAAATCATGACACTCTGCCGACTGTGACGATCGGTTAAATGTTGGTCCGATGTAGGGGATCAACTGTTGATTACCAACGTTGGTACAATGTTGCGAAACGATTGGCCCAACTTTATTCCGACTGTGGAAAAAGTAATTTACCGACAGTGGATGGACAAGGTATATCCAGTGTCTATTCAGTCCCGGTAGTCGACTGTGAAATACCAGCGTTTGTACAGTGTTGGATGTACAACAGGCCCAACCTTCTTCCGACTGTGGGAAAAGTAATTTTCCGACAGTAAATGTACAAGGTCCACCCAGTGTCTAATCGACTCTGATAATTAACACTGTAAACTACCAGTGTTTGTACAAAGTTGATTCGACACCGGTACACTGTAAAAAAAGTGTATTGATAGTGAAGTTAGGTTCCTTTCAGAATGCATCAATTGAAATTAAGCAGATTTCATTTGTCTATCTACAGAATCGTTTTACTGTTATTGTAGTATTGTTGATAATCGATTTAATATTGGCATTTGTCAAAGTTGGGCTTGTATACATTTCTAATATTTATATTAGATAGGTTATATCATACAATCTTTCTTCTTTTATCCTCGAAATTATTTTTTTGTACGAGAAAGGATTTCATTTCAAGACAAAAGGAAATACTTTGACAGTAAAAGGTTAGCATTTAACAAGATAATCGTCCAACTGCTAAAGGATTTCCTCTCATGCCAATTTTGAATAGAAAATCCTCTAATAGTGAAGGGAATCGTTTGAGAGTCAATAGTCTGTCTTTAGAGTCTATTCTTCTTTAAAAAATGTCTTTAACCGTAAAACATGGATTTAAAATAAAAGTATATAACCACTATTTTAGAAATGTTGACAGCCAGCATTGAAAATATGATAGTTACCAGTATTGATACAACGTTGGAAACTGGTGTTGTACCAACGCAGTACATCGTTATCATTTCGACTGTCCGCCGACAGTCAGAAGTTGGTATCCAATGTTGGATCGACGTTGGTCCGTTTGTTAATTTCTGCTTGGGATTATTCCCACCTGAAGATTTCACTGATTCAATAAGTGAATTCAATCTATTTCACTGATTCATTAGTCGAATTTCACTGATTCTCAGTGAAAGACTTATAACTGCTGCGATCAGTGAATAGTCATTGCGAATCAGTGGCCGTTCACTGATTCAGGTTTAGAGGGTGATATCGCAACGTAAATATTGAATCAAAAAACATATTGTGAAGTAATATTATACTTAATCAATACGCATTATATTAGAACAGACTAAATTCTTAATTTTTTTCAATATAACAGTTACATTATGTTACAATATTACATTGCTATTTCAGTAGGACATAGCGGCTACGTTTTCAATTGCCTGAATGTCTATTCATTTTGATTTTATGCAATTAAAATTATGGAAAAAATATAAAGAGATTCTATTCGTTTATTTTTACAAAATGCATTTTAAATAAACAGTTGTTTCTTCACTTTTGTGAACAGAGAACCGTCAACTGATAAGAGATATTTTATTAAATCTATATAGAAATATAGGCAGAAAATCTTTTGTTATTCCTCGTTTCAGAAATATACACGTAAGTATTGAAATTTACCTGACGTGAGGTGGAATTAATCAGGTCCAAAAGCATTGTATATAAGCCGAGAATACAGAACTATTAAACATATTAGTTCCAAGTTTCCTAAATTCAGTGAAATGTTTTGGAAAGGCGTTCTCTTGTTTGCTGTTGCTGTTGCCGAAGCAGCCGAAAGTAAGAAACTATTTTTAATTCTATAAAAAATATTCTCTGCAAATTAAGACTTTTATATACAGATTGCTTTTTCAAAGACTTTCTCTTTCAAATTTTCCTGAGTACAAAATTTTTACATTTTCATCATAATTGAGAAGGTATTAGATTTATATGAAAAATGACTTTTCAAATTTTGATCAAATCTTCACCTTTTGAGATCCTCTGAGTCAGAAAAAACGGTTTTTACGAACGAGTCTGTCTGTCTGCAGGTCGTAAACTCGATAACTCTTGATAGAATTATCGTATTGAATTGAGCTTTGGCATACTTTATTTTTCTTTTTCATTTAAGAAAATACTATTGAAAATTCAATTTTTTAACAATAATATGTGAAATACGAAAAAATGTTGATGGAAAATTATTTGCCTACATTAGGTCTACAAATTCTTAGTAGGACATTTTTTGACAAGATATATCGTAACTTTTGTCTTTATTTTTTCTTACATGTAGATACTTAATAATACTTACTAATCTAATTAAGATATCGACTTAAACACGGGAGTAGAAATAAAAACGGCTATCTCAATCTAATTTATCAGCTTTAATATGAAGTTTTTTCCGGCTGTCCTCTTTTTTAAAATTCTGATTCGTCACAGGAAAAGAGGAACAGATCGATTCTGAGAGTATACTTAATTAACGAACAATAATATCTATTGTTTACAATTAAGTAGACTTAATTTGCCTGCAGATTTAGAAATTCATATGAAAAGCCTTTTTGCTTGATTAAAATAACATTCCTTATAATAGCATGTAACCAGGAGCCGAATTGAGACTCGGCCAAGGGCAGAAAATCCTGACCTGTCCCAAACTCTTCTCTGTGAATAAGTCGAGACTCAAAGGCAATAAAAACCTTGTCTGTCCCAAGAGTACTCCCTTTGGTGCTTGCGACTCAACCCAGTGATCCCAGAACGTGGCAGCTGGCGGCCCCCACCATAGATGCCTCGAGATCATTGTGTCTTCCTCATTCAACCAACCTATGGCAGTCGAGCGAGGAAGAAGCCATGAGCTGGTGGGGTCTATGGTGGGGGCCGCCAGCCCCCACGTTCTGGGATCACTGCTGCAGTGTTCGCAGAACGTGAACGTAAACGGCCCCCACCATGGACCCCACCAGCTCATGGCTTCTTCCTCGCTCCACTGCCATAGGTTGGTTCAGGGGGGTTTCAACTCCAGCGAAATCATGCTAGAGTTTCTTCTCCCCGCTTCTCTCTACCTCTCCCGCACGCCCTACTCTTTTCAAAGTATTCCTTTCGGTATTTTGCTCCCACCACTCGGATAAGGTGCAGGTGCAGTGTGGTGGTGGTGGTGGGATGGTGTAGTGCGGTGGTGGGATGGTGCAGTACGGTGGTGGGACGGTGGAGTAAGCTGGAGTAGCTAGTTCATAGAGAGGGCGCCACTAAAATTTCATGTTACACGGAGTCTTATGAGAGATTGAGAGTTGGAACCCGCTGGGTTGGTTGAATGAGGAAGACACAATGAGCTCGAAGCATCTATGGTGGGGGCCGTTTACGTCCACGTTCTGCAAACACTGCTTCTCTGAGTCTGAGAGTCTAAGCTCAGCATCCCGGTTTTATCTGCTTGAGGTGAGCCTCCCACCCTGGTGCATCATCTCCCACTATGCTCCATGGGAAGATGCTACTGGATGTGGCGCCTGCGCTTCTCCTTCTTTTTCTTTCCGTAGGCTGCACCGCCTTTCACTTTGCAGCGCAATGAGTGGTGTTGCCGTTCTGCAGGGGCATCTCGAAATGATGGGTTACAATACATTTTATGTTTTGATTTTAAATATTGAAAATCAAAAATACCATTTTTAAAAATTGAGATAAAAAATCATTTGCTTAAAAACAGTCTACGAAATTTTTTCCTTTTTTAGATATTTGGAAGAAAATAGATTTTTTTAATCGTTCAAATTATTAGAAAGTTACAGAAATTTATACAGAAAATCGAGCGCGAACCGCGAGTGTAAAAATGTGTTCCTTAAGGCTGTTAGTGCCTTAAGAAAATTGAATTTCCTTCTTCATTTGAAATCAAAAACATAAGCAGATAGTACTTAAAGACACCTACAACTTTTATTGCGGTATAAATATTAGGGAGGTTCCAATTCTTTCCGACGGTCCTGTATATTTACACAATTATAAAATTATACAATACTAATAACACATTTTATAAATTTTTAATAATTTTATAATTATATAAATAATTGAAGATATAGGTTGATATTAATAGTTGGCTTTAATGTCCAAGGTTAATAAAAACTCAAATTTTTACGTAATTAAATGCTTCGGCTTCGATCGGAGCCCTCATGAGTGAAATATTTTGGATCTAAAAAATACATAAAACAATTTCGCTAACTAAGGGCTTCTTTGATGGAAAATTTTATTATGTGCGTCTTTTTTATGCATCGATGAAAACTTGGAATTGCTTCCGACTAAAATAATTTTAAAAACTTTTAAAAAGAGATTGAAAAATTGTAAATTTTTTTACAACGAATTAGAAACTTCAAAAAAATTTCTTGCCATTTGATACTGAAGCTCAACTCAATTTTTTATTATCATAGATGTGAATCACATTTTCTTAAAGTTACTAAATTTGCTTTTAATTTCAAACTAAAAGGGAAATTCAATTTACTTATAAGGCTCAATCAGCCTTAAGGAGCATATTTTCATCATGACACTCGCGCTTCGCGCTCGATTTTCTGTATAAATTTCTGTAACTTTCTAATAATTTACACGATTAAAAAAATCTATTTTCATCCAAATATCTAAAAAAGGAAAAAAATTCGTAGACTGTTTTTAAGCAAACGATTTTTTATATCAACTTTTATTTTGTATCTCACATATTTTGATTAAAAAATGGCATTTTATATGCCATATAATATTAACAATATTTAAAATAAAAATAAAAATATATAAATTGTCAAATAATGTCCTGATGAAAATTTGTAGACCTCATTTAGGCAAATAATTTTCCATCTTAACGTCTTGTTCGTTTCGCACATATTTTGTTTATATATAAGTAATGGAATTTTTAAATTTTAATCGTATTTTTTGAAATTAAGATGAAAAATATACGTTCTATCAGAAAATATTTGTAGATCTTGCTGAAACAAACAATTTCGCAAACTTACGTTTTTGTCGTATTTCACATATTATACTTTTAAAAAATTGTTTTTTGAATTCTCAATAGTATTTTTATGAAAAATGTAATCCTTCATATTACTCTCTCTCTCTTTCGCCCGAGCTGACAGGTTTCAGGCTGGCTTGTCTTCTCTATCTGTAAAATCTTTATGGATGTGACTGGTTAACGAACTCGTCCTTACTTCTTCGGCTCCGATAAAGTATGCTAAAGCTCAATTTAATCCGATAATTCTATCGAGAGTTATGGAGTATACAACCTACAGATATTCAGACACTTTCGTAAAAACCATTTTATCGGATTCAGGGGGTCTGAAAACATAAAGATATGATGAAAATATCGAAATTCATTTTTTACATAAAATTACTACATTCCCATATAATGAGAATGTGTTAATTCAATTTAAATTCTTCTATATAGCAAAGAAATTTCGACGTACATTTTCGCGCCCAAATGCTGGACCGAATTTTATATTTTTTCTCAAAGTGGTTTAATCAAAAGCAATGTTATCTCTAAAATTTTTTGATACCAAGAAAATATTTGTTAGAGTACTCTGCAGATTTGTATCACTGAGTTTTCGTTTTGCCGATTGTCGGTGGATAATTTTTACCACTTACAATTTGCACAATCTTCAACATGATGCTACGCAATTTTCTATGTTTTTCAACTCGGTTTGTTTGCAAAAATTACTGTATAGCACAAAAAAATGTTGATGTTTTCCAAACTCTACATTATACCGAAGAAATTTCGACTTATAAATTTGTGCACAAAGTTCTAAAAATTAAAAACTTTTTTTTATCATCTCCTAAAAGCTGAGTAATGTTTCTCGAACTATTTTTCTACGTGTATTGAATGCCATAAGTACATATCCGTTCCTCATGTGTAAAAATGTTTATTCGTAATTGTGAAATTCTGTGACATATGCACTACAATATTAATTTATAATTAAACAGATTTGAGAATCTTTCTGTGGAAAAAAGACGCTTTCGACTGCACTGGGATTCGAGCCCAGGTCTTTCGATTGACAGTCGACTACTCTAACCAACTGAGCTACATAGGCGTCCGAGTCCGACATCTCCTTCTCCACAGGAAGACCTCTTTATATCGCCTAGTGGCACTGCCTTACGGCTGAAAACGATTTCAAATTATTTAGTTGAGTTCGAAATTTTTGCCACTGCCTACATTATCGGAAGATCATTAGATTCTTTTCAGCCGTAAGGCAGTGCCACTAGACGACATAAGGAGGTCTTCCTGTGGAAAAGGAGATGTCGGACGCCTATGTGGCTCAGTTGGTTAGAGCAGTCGACTGGTAATCGAAAGACCTGGGCTCAAATCCCAGCGCAGTCGAAAGCATCATTTTTCCACGGAAAGATTTCACAGCCACACAAAAAAATTAGTATTTCCTGTTCTGGGGATGAGGCATGTCGATTCTTATGTTTTTCGATGCATTGAATGTAAATAAGCTCTCAGAATCGATCGCACACGTTGTTCTTTCGACTCTAACCTCGAAAAAACGCAATGAAATGATAGTAAATTGTAATGTACTGCCTTGCAGGCTAGTTTTTTTTTTGAGAGCCTATATCAGCGGAGTCTCATTCTTACAGTTGACGTAAACTAACTTTAACTCACCTAATATAATCTAAACTGGCCTTATATAACCTTTATCTCAGTTGACGACATGTCAAAAAAATTGATTGAATGTCTTCAATCTGATTGCTTTCCAGTATATCGTGTCCTTTTCTCTTCGAAGGATCGATGCAAAGGGTTTTGCCTTCGTTTTTTCCCCTTTAAAACAGTTTCTCTTTTTAGCATCCAACAAAAATCAGCCATCATGACTTCATCCCATCTACCCTGATATCGTTGTTCCATGACTTTTATATCTTGATGGAACCGTTCGCCTTGTTCTTCACTGTAGCCGCCAACATTGTCAGGAAACCTATCCAAATGTGAATCGAGGAGGTGTAATTTTAAATTCATTTAACACCCAAATTTTTTGAAATTCATTACCATCTTATTTACAATTTTTTTATAGTCAGGACTTTTTTTATTCCCTGTTGTGAATTTGAATAAAATTTGATAACGCGGGAAAATGTTCAGAAGAAGGAACGTAAAAACGGACCTAACGCCATCTGGAGGAAAACAGGCAAGGAAGTATGGTGGCAGAGAGAAGATGGGGCTCTGAACGTCTAATGTCGGATGTCTCTTGACATTTTTTTACTAAGGTGTTATCCGAAACATTCTCCAAGAAATTCGTCGCCACTGCCTTGAAGCTTTTCCAAGCGCTTTTTTCTACGTTGGTCATCCTGGTAATGAAATTCGGGTCTTTGAATAGCGTTCTGATTTGTGCTCCATCAAATACACCTTGCATTAATTTAGCATCTGATATTGATGGGAATTTTCGTCCTATGTATGTAAAGCATTTACCATCCTTATCCAAGGCTTTGACAAATTGCTTCATCAATCCAAGCTTAATGTTATGGGTTGAAATCAAGACTTTCTGAGGATCAACCAGACGCTAGTTAATGATGTTGTGAGAACCGGGTTTTAATGATTCTCTCTCAGGCGAATCTTTTTTGACATAATGGTTAGCACGATCTCTGCTATTCTACAGGCACAGAAAGCATGGCTCTTTTGTGAAACCAGATTGTTGCCCTAGTATCATACTTATTATTTTAAGATCTCCACTGATTAGCCATTTGTGACTAGCGTACTTTACTTTATCCAATAGTATATTACATTACAAGGGGCGAAACAGAGCGATTGCATGAGTGTGAAGTTTGCTGCCCGAGTGAAACGAGGGCTGCAATCACACGAAATGCTTTCGCTGTGTTTTGTTTCGAGTAATGTATACTATTTTTCATAGCAACTCTTTTGAGAATCTGATTGGCTGTAACTGTGGAGCGGGTTGAAACAGCGACTTTCAACCCTAGGGTTGAAAATCGTAGTTTCAACCCGCTCTACAGGTACCGAAAATCGGATTTTCAAAGGAGGCGCTGTGAAAAAGCATTTTCACATTGTTATACTCTTCTTTCATCACTGTGGAGTGAGCGATTGGGATTGGAGCGTAAGAGTTGGTATTGTGTAGTAGAACTCCTTTTATTTTTAATTGATCCATCAAGCCTTTCACGTCAGTGCAATAAACCAGAGAGGTCTCTTCATCTTTTGTGAAGAATTTCCGGAATTCTCGGTCTCTATTACGATAAAAAGAGACTTTTGTGTTCGGCTCTAAAAAATTTCTTTTCTTGAGAATTTGTTTCTTGGTGTAACACTTTATGACCGAAACATTGTTCATAGAGCGTGCTAACTTCGTCATCAATTTTCTTCCACAAAGACGTCACTTCATATTTGGTGCAAATATAACAAAAGGAATTTACATTTTTATGGCAGTCATGCGCGTTTAGAGAGCACAAAATCTTTTTTCTTGTAGCATAAGACTCTCCATAAACCAAGTTACCCATTGATGAAGAGGAACGGTTGCATGATGACGACATCGGTGAGCCCGCTTTCCCACCCTGACCCAACGCCTATACTGGGGTTCCGAATCCCTGCATCGTAAAACACTTTCTTTCTATGCCTGCCATGACGGCATGAACGCTGTTTACCCAGGGACTCAGCCGGTATGGATCCGTTGCCCACCGTCACCACGTGGAGGTGCCCTGGTTACAGTCACAAGCGGAAAATGCTAAAATGGTCAGCAATATCATTATGTTCACCCATTCTTTTAGAAGTCCTAGAATAGAGAGAATAAAACAGTAAATTTCATGTTCATTTCGTTGTAAAGACATTGCTTATCGTGTTGAAATTTACCTTTTTATAGAATAGTACAATCTGCGATAGAAGATAAGGGTTATATAAGGCCAGTTTAGATTAAATTAGGTAAGTTAAGGTTAGTTTAGGTGAGTTAAAGTTAGTTTACGTCAACTGTAAGAATGAGACTCCGCTGATATAGGCTCTCAAAAAAAACTAGCCTGCAAGGCAGTATATCACAATTTACCATCATTTCATTGCGTTTTTTCGAGGTTAGAGTCGAAAGAACAACGTGTGCGATCGATTCTGAGAGCTTATTTACATTCAATGCATCGAAAAACATAAGAATCGACATGCCTCATCCCCAGAACAGGAAATACTAACTTTTTTGTGTGGCTGTGAAATCTTTCCGTGGAAAAATGATGCTTTCGACTGCGCTGGGATTTGAGCCCAGGTCTTTCGATTACCAGTCGACTGCTCTAACCAACTGAGCCACATAGGCGTCCGACATCTCCTTTTCCACAGGAAGACCTCCTTATGTCGTCTAGTGGCACTGCCTTACGGCTGAAAAGAATCTAATGATCTTCCGATAATGTAGGCAGTGGCACAAAATTTCGAACTCAACTAAATACTTTGAAATTAATTTATAATATCAAAAAAATTTGTAAAAGTGTTGTAACATTTCATTTTTATGTAATTTCACGAAATGTATGAATTATAGAAAGCAAAATAAGTAAACCCAATTCAATTCAGTAATGCTACTACAATATATTGAGAATAAGATACTTCACTAAAGTAGTAACTTCCAGTAATATTGGAAACAGCACTTTTTTGAAGTTAAGTTCGGAAAACCCCCTTCATTTGTAGGAATTCCTATACAGAGAATATCATTTTTATATAGATCTCGACATAATTTTGTTTATCATTACCTATTTCAAAATAGTTAGTACCATAACTGATTTCCAATGGTAAATTTTAATTGTGTTTCAAATAGATTCGAATTCGATGCAGCTAGACCAGCTAATTGGAAAAAGTGCAGTGGCCAATAATCGTATGACAAGATCCTTGGCTCGCATTAAATCTAACGGAGTTCAAGCCTGTATCGCATTTCGATTTTATCGTTTAGTTTTAATGGGTATCAAGAATTGTCAAGGATTCGATAATACGCAAACTGATATCACGGTTGAAATTAATTGCGTACATGGTGTATTTGGAGCATGTATTACTACATATATTGAGAAAATTGAGAATATTGATCGCTGTGATGACCTTGTTCTCGTAAAAGTGAGTGCTTCTACAGAAATGAAAGATTTGAAACTTCATCCATTGAACCATATTTTCTATTAACAATTTTTTCAGTTTATGGATACTTTTAACAAAAAAATTAATTGCATTTCAGTTGAAAGACGATCATAAAATTAACATACTGACGCATGAAAGACACCTGAATAAGGAAACTTTTAAGAATAATGCCGAAATAAATTGTCGGTTGGCCAATTGGAAAAGGGTAAAAATACACGGCTATCATGAAAATATACCAAATCAGTAGGGTAAAAACACTTATTACTGAACAGAAACAATTGGTGTTTTCCGTAAAAAATGTATTTCTTGTATCTGAATTTAATTATGCAAAAACAGTGAAATTATAGAGAAATTTATCTTTGAAATCGACAATTGGTTAATCTTTGGTAATTACTGATTTTACCCTACACTGCCAAAATTTTTTCATAATTACCCAAAGTTCTTAATTCTATTTAAAGACTTTTATAGATTTTTCTCCGAGTAACGTCAACTCCACTTTCATAAACTGTTTACTGATGTCTATTCTTTCATATTTACTATTAATAGTTCGTCATTATTAAATTTTCTCAAATTTTTATAGATCAGTTTTTTAAAACTACCATCTGTTTACTTTCTGAAAAATATAATTATTATTTTTTCATAAAAATTTTTTCTAGTAATTTGGGCTGAACATACAATTGATGAAATTAAGGTCATAGGATTTTCGGAAATTAGCAACTTTAGTTGAGTAAGCAGCTTCAGTTTCTAGCTGCTTACGTATAAAATAAAAATCATCATATCAAAATTTGAAAGAAGCTAAAGTACACGAAAACGTATGCATGTAGCCTACTTCTGGTTTTAATAATGAAAAAATGTTTTCCTACATAATTTGCTGAAAATAAACTAGTTTTAAATTATTCAAACCCAATATAGTCTATCTATGTTCTTTTTCGTCTCTAGCATTTCCCAAATTTCAAAAAACGAATGGTCTTATTTTGGGCATAAACATGCGGAAACCTACAATCGAACAAATTTTCGAATTTTTTAAGTATCATTTGACCTTAAGGATTGGATTATGAAGAAAGTTAATTTTGAAAAATTAGGAGATCCAGCAATTATATACTTTTTTGAGTCTACTAAATTTCAGTTCTGCAATAGTTCAATACCATTGTTTTTTTAATACAGACAAAATTTGTTGAAATTCTGTTGAAAATTTGATTCTCATGACAACTACAATACCTTAAAATGCATGTTAAGGATACAGAGTTTCTCAAATTCAAATATACTATGATTGATATAAAAATAAAGAATCAAGTATAAGCATACCAGGGGTGTTAGTTGAAGTTTGCCGGTTTTTTCAATAAAGAAAACACTTAATTCTCAAGGGAATCTCAAAAAAATTTTATTCAAAGTATTGACCATTGGATTCTACACATTTTGCTTATCTTTCAAGCAAATCATGGATACCATTCCAAAAAAACTTTTTCTCTTTCAAGGCAAACCATTTGACGAGCCATTTTTCGACTTCTTCAAAATTGGCGAAGCGCTGCTCTGCGAGTGAGTGTCCCATCGATGCGAAAAGGTGATAGTCGGACGGGGCGAGGTCTGGAGAGTACGGCGGGTGCGATAATATTTCCCACTTCAATGCTTTTAATGTGTTCTTCGCCATTTTAGCGGTATGATACGGTGCGTTGTCATGTCTTCGGGTCCATTCCGGCCGTTTTTCGATCAACGCATGATTCAAATTGATAATTTGTTGTCGGTAGCGATCCGTATTCACCGTCTCACCAGGTTTTAATATCTCGAAGTACACCACACCACACTGGTCCCACCAAACACAGAGCATTGTCTTACGGCCAAAGCGATTTGGCCTTGGAGTCGATGGGCCGACCTCACCAGGTGAAAGCCATGATTTTTTCCGCTTCGGGTTCTCGAAATAAATCCATTTTTCGTCCCCTGTGACAAGTCGATGCAGAAAAGATTTCCTTTCGAACCGTTGAAGCAGCATTTCACAAATGGTTTTTCGATTTTCCATTTGCCTATCGTTCAGTTGGTGTGGTACCCATTTTCCATACTTTTGGATTTTTCCCATGGCTTTTAAACGTTGGAAAATTGCTCCTCGGGTCACATTTAGTGTTTGTACCAATTGCTGTTGCGATTGGGTTGGGTCTTCATCCAATAACGCTTGCGATTCCTCGTCTTCGAACTTTTTCGCTGCACCAGGATGTTCATTGTCTTTTAAATCGAAATCTCCACTTTTAAATTGACGAAACCATGTCTCACATGTTCTAATCACTGGGGCATGTTCACCATAAGTTTCTACCAGCAATCGATGAGCTTCAACTGCTTTTTTCTTTTGATGAAATAAGAAAAGCAACGAATGCCGCAAATGCGATTTACTTGGAACGAAACTCGACATATTCACTGAGGTAAACAACTATGATGCTATTATTTTGGCAGAATGTAATTGTGTATTTTTGAAGGTTATTATCCATAGAAAAATATGATATAGATGCCAAATCATAGAAATGTATACATATCTCTAGCGACATCTATGAATAAAACCCGTAAATTTCAACTAACACCCCTGGTATATATGACCATTTGTATCCAAATTTTCAACTAATCAATTAAGGGCATGTGATACTTAGCAAATTAACGAATATTATTGATTTTAGGTTTCTACTCTCTAAATTTTAATCAATCAAAATCTACTGATTATCAGTGAAATTTGACTGATTCAAATAGCTAAATAGAGGTTACTGTAAATCAGTCAAATTTCACTGATTGTTTCAGTGAAAATTGACTGATTTGACAGTGAAAAATATTTTTTTCGCTGATGAATCAGTGAAAATTAACTGATTTAACAGTGAAAAATATCTGTTCACTGATGAATCAGTGAAAAGGCAAATCACTGATTCAGGTTTAGAGAGTACATGTTTGTGTCAAGAATTCATAACATTTTGTTACTAAAATTTGGGAAATGGTAGAGAAGATAAAAGCGGACGTAAATGGACTACTTTTGGTTTAAAAAATGAAAAAAAAATTTTAAGGTTAGCAAAATCTATCGACATTTTATTTTTCATTATCAAAACCCAATGTAGGTTATCTACGTACAATTTTACCTTCTCTACCATTTCCAAAATTTTAAAAACAAAATTTTATGCATTTTGGGGGTGAACATGTAGAAACTGAATCACGTCGTTCACATTAACCTGCTACTCTTCTCAATTGTCCATGCCCTTAACTATTTTATCTGATGGATCTCAACGATAATTATTCGATTGGAAAAAGCGTGAAAACAATTCAACAAAGTATTTATTTATTTGTTCTGGAATAAAATTGCTGATTCAAAAAGCTTACCGATTCAAATGTCCATAATGCAATTAAAAAGGAAACTTTGAATCTGGGATTTTAAAATATGCAATTCACAGCGATTTTAGCCTGGTGTTTTTTATTTCTGGCTGTTTCTTGACGCAATGTCCACATTTTGAGATACGCACAAATATCTAATAAAACCCATATGTAAAATATGTTGCAGGACACAAGGACATTTTATGATGTATCAATAACAGTATTTGCGGTGGGCAATTATTTAGGTACAAACAATTCAATGAAAGGTTTATCAACTGTTGTAAGTACGCCTGATTATAAACAGTCATAAATTTGATTTACTAAAAGTACAATTGTTGTTTGAAGAATTTCAAATCTCAGTGTGGAAAAAGAGACGCTTTCGACTGTGCCGGGATTCGAGCCCGGGTCTTTCGATTGCCGATCGATTGCTTTAAACAAGTGAGCTACACAGGCGACCGATCCCTAGTTGACCCAGTTGAGTGAAAGGTCAGAAAATACTCTGACCGTTCTCTCACCACGCATTATTATGGCTAAGAACGGTAAAAAAGGATTTAAAGCATTGCAATTATGATTCTGTGGCAAAATTTGGAATAAAATGTATAAGGAATAAAGGAATAATTTTACTTTTGAGCGATAAAAACTAGGAAAACATCATGCGAGGTCTGTTAAAAAAATAAGGTGAATTTTCAAATTTCGCGGACTATGTACATTCGATTTTTGATTTTTTACATTCTCATCATGGATGAGAAGGTATTGGTTTAATGTGAAAAATGACTTTCGAAAATTTCATCAAATCTTTACGTTTTGAGACCCCCTGAGTCAGAAAAAAAGGTTTTTACGAAAGTGTCTGCCTGTCTGTCTGTCTGTCTGTAGTAGGTCGTGTGCGGCATGATTCTCGATAGAATTATCAGATTGAATTGAGCTTTGGTACACTTTATCGGAGCCGAAAAAGTAAGGACAAGTTCGTTAACCAGCCACATCCAATCAAAATTGAGTAATTGAGCACTACTTTTGTGTTTTTGAAAATAACTTTTTGAAAAAATCAAAAATTTCAATACTGGTTTTTGATAGTGCTCATAAATCTCTACAAATTACTCTGATAACATTTTTTGATTAAATCAAAATAAGAAATGTTACAGCATATTAAAACTTGAAAAAAGTCAATATCAAAATTCCATTTTCCAGTTAAATTATACGAGATACGAAAAAACGTTATGATACAATATTATTTTCTACATAAAGACCTACAAATTTGAATTGTAACATTTTTTCATAAGATGCATATTTTTCTTTTTAATTTAAAAAAAACTATTGAAAATCCAAAATTCAATTTTTTAATAATAATATGTGGAATACGAAAGTTTAATAAAACCAAAGCTACAATATGTCAATTGGAATTTTACAAATTTTGACTACAATTGTTTTTAATATTAATAGCGACACATTTTCCAATGATGTTGTTTTTTCCAAATTTTAAAACATCATGGAAAGTTGCTGACTGCGATTTATTGACTTCGTCGAAATCTTAGTGATGTAGCTGAATAATGTTGTGTTTGTAATGACAGGTAAAATTTAAAAAAAAATTTTTTTGATTGGCTTCTTATGTTCATTAATTGTTAATATTTTTACAATTTTGTTTTTTATTGTGTATAGATCCAAAGAAATTCAAATTCATTAAATTTAAGATGATCTGAAGAGGATGACATTTAGTCATCGAAACGTTGTCAGGCTCAATAAATAAGGATTTCAATTTTACACTGTCCGAAGCTGGTCATTTATCCTCCTTCTAACTGAAAAAACATATATTTTTCGTTTCAATTCCAAAAAATACGATTAAAATTTAAAAATTCCATTTTTTAGACAAAATATGTGAGATAAAAAAAAACGTTTAGATAGAAAATTGTTTGCCTAAATAAGGTCTACAAATTACTGAAATGTATACAGAAAATCGAGCGCGAAGCGCGAGCGTCATAATGAGAATGTGTTCCTTAAGGCCAACAGAGCCTTAAGTAAATTGAATTTCCTGTTTCACTTAAACTGAAAAAGAAATTTAGTAAATTTGAGAAAATGAGTAATTTACATCATCTTCAATATTATAAAATTGGTTTGAGATTCAGTATTAAATTATAGGGAATAAACTTAAATGTATACGAAGAGCACAAGACCGAGCGCGAAGCGCGACTATCAAATCGCGTTTGTGAGAGGCATGAAGGTTAGACGTGTTTTGCGTGTGTAGCGATTTTCTGTTGTCGACAAAAATGAATTAAAGAATATGCCTAAAGTTTTGTGTAAAAAATGGAATTAAGTGCTCAAAAACACTTGAAATGTTGAAAGTGGCATACGGTGAGTGTACTGTTAGCGAAAAAAGTGTTTACAAGTGGTACAAGCTCTTCACAGAAGGTCGAGAAGAGGTGAATGACGCCGCTCGATAAAAGCACGTCAAGTTCGGTCAAATGTCAAGGCTTTGTTCACTGTTTTCTTTGATTACCATGGCGTAGTGCATCAGGAGTTCTTACCACAAGGTCGTATGGTTAATAAAGAGTATTACTTGAATTTAAGCGCCGTTTGCGTGAAGTGATACGAAAGAAACGCCCTGAATTTTTGGAAAAACAATTCATGGCTTTTGCATCACGATAACGCACCTGCTCATTCGTCATTGCTTGTTCGTAATTTTGTGGCCAAAAACAACACCGTAATCATGCCTCAGCCACCGTATTCACCAGATTTATCTCCCTGTGACTTTTCACTGTTCCCAAGATTGAAGAGACCCATGAAAGGACGGCGTTTTGCCACGAGTGAGGAGATAAAAACCGAATCGCTGAGAAAACTTAAGGACATACCAAAAAGTGCATATCAGAAGTGCTTTGAGGATTGGGAAAAACGCTGGCATAAGTTTGTTATATCTGAGGGGGATTACTTTGAAGGGGACAACATAGAAATTCATGAATAAATTAATATTTTTCGAAAAAAATGAAAGTTCACCTTATTTTTTTAACAGACCTCGTATACCTGTCATTGAACGCAGTGCAGTTGTTCATCATTTGCGGAACGTCTCCACCTTCAGGGTTGACTATTGGTTGAAGTGAGTTGCAACTACTTTTATCTCACTTCTGCCAATGGCCAATCCTGACGGTGGAGACGTTCCGCAAATGGTGAACCATTGCACTGCCTTCAATGACAGGTACATGATGTTTTCCTAGTTTTTATCGCTGAAAAATAAAATTATTGTATTTATTCCTATACCTTCTATTTCAAATTTCGCCACAGAATCATAATTGCAATGTTTTAGATGTTTTTTATCGTTCTTAACCATAATAATGCGAGGGCAGAAAATACTCTGACCGTTCTCTCAACCGGAACAATTTCAAACTCTTATATCGCAATAATGCAAATTGAATAAAAATTAAAAGAATTTAAAATCCTTCCATGAAAAGAGAGACGCTTTCGACTGTTCCGGGATTCGAGCCTGGGTCTTTCGATTGCCGGGCGACTGCTTTTAATTTCCATTATAGGAGGATCATTAGATAATTTTCAGCCGTAAGGCAATGCCGTTAGGCGATATAAAGAGGTCTTACTGTGGAGAGAGAGATGTCGGACGCCTATGTAGCTCATTCCTCTGATAATGTAGGCAGTGGCAAAAATGTCTTACTCAAAAATCTAAGTATAATTATACTTTTGAGCAATAATTTTTTCTTGATCTCCTAGCCGAAAGTACGGTCCTGTCGGCCGCATTTCACTGCAGAAACAACGACTTTTGTGGTCTTTTTTTTCTTGTGGCTCTGTAGTGCCGCTAAATTCATTTTATAATTCGTTTGCTTAATTTGTTTAATTCACCTGTATGTAACCTGTATGTACACGATTTATTTCATATTAAAAATTATATTCATAAAAGTAATAATAATTATTGTAATAAGATTAGTATTACTGGATGTGTGATGTTAAAGTTACTGTTGATCAATAATAATTTTGCTATCTAAGAATAAATTTTCTCCGGTATTTGTTGATTTAAAAAAAAAATTGAATTTCATTTTTTTTGCAGTTATTGTTTGATTGCATTTTATTTTAAATTTGTTTCTAATTAGTCCAGTCAAATTAGCCGATTTTTGGCCCGTTTTGGGAAATAAATCCTACAGCTACCAAAAAAGTTTAACTAGTCATAAGTTGTTAAAAAATACAACTCGAGTTTTCTCGTTCATTGGAATATATATTATTTTAGAAGTGCTAAAATTGTCTCTGTTACCAATTTTCTCTATCTGTCATCATTCCCGAGTTATTAATTTTGCAACTAAGAAAAAGGCTTTTTGTAAAATGCCAGTAACTTTTCCATCAGAGTCGGAGAAAAATTTAGCGCAGTCAGGATCTCTTCTTAAGGGTACGTTTTATCATAAACAATTGATTTTTTAATTTGTTTATAAAAATTCACTGTTTTATTGCATTTTGCAACTAAGACCGGTTGTTTAATTGCTTCTAAATCAACAACAAAACATCAGACGAATTTTCTACTTGTTGCAATGCAAAGCTTGAATATTCTACAAAATTTTAGAGCAAATAAAATTTGTTTATAACAAATAGCAACGAAAATAACTTTTTTTTAAATTAATTCATAACTTCGGTTTTACTTAATATTAAGAACTCGCACTGGCACGAAATTTAAAAGCGGCGTTTAAACAAACAATACATGATAAGCTCAATATCGAACCGCCCTTTGTGCCCTCGGGATAGCCGGTGAAAGTCAACTCTCGCCGTGAGCAAGCTCGCTCTCACGCCACGGCGTAGGTGTGGGGATAAAGATTCTCCGCTTTTCCGAGGCTAACGCGTATCCGCGCGAAAGCGACCAATGGAAAAAAAATGCAATATCTCGGGAAGTATGGCTCCAATTTCGACCTTTTTTTTTTAAATCGGTAGAGCGCGTGAAAATAATAATAATCGTGATATTTTCAAACGATAATTTTCAATCCTTACAGGTGGAAAATGCATTCAAATTTTTTTCTATTTCCTTTCTCGTGATTTTAATGTTACCATCGAAACACTTCCTTGTGATTTATATCAAAAATAGGAAAAAATAGCATATCGTTTAGTTTGAATCGTTCCTCTATTCAAACAATGATTAAAAAATGAAATGTGAATTCAGGAATCCATTTTGATAAGGAGGTCTTCCTGTGGAGAAGGAGATGTAGGACGCCTGTGTAGTTCAGTGGTCAGAGCTATCCCGAGGGCACAAAGGGCGGCTCGATATTGAGCTTATCATGTATTGTTAGTTTAAACGCCGCTCTTAAATTTCGAGCCAGTTCGAGTTCTTAATATTAAGTAGAACCGAAGTTATGAATTAAATTTAAAAAAAAGTTATTTTCGTTGCTATTTGTTATAAACAAATTTTATTTGCTCTAAAATTTTGTAGAATATTCCAGCTTTGCATTGCAACAAGTAGAAAATTCGTCTGATGTTTTGTTGCTGATTTAGAAGCAATTAAACAACCGGTCTTAGTTGCAAAATGCAATGAAACAGTGAATTTTGATGAACAAATTAAGAAATTAATTGTTTATGATAAAATTTACCCTTAAGAAGAGATTCTGACTGCGCTAAATTTTTCTACGACTCTGATGGAAAAGTTACTGGCATTTTACAAAAAGCCTTTTTCTTAGTTGCAATATTAATAACTCGGGAATGATGACAGATAGAGAAAATTGGTAACAGAGACAATTGTAGCACTTCTAAAATAATATATATTCCAATGAACGAGAAAACTTGAGTTGTATTTTTTAACAACTTATGACTAGTTAAACTTTTTTGTGATTTCTTAGATAAAAATTGAATAACTAATAAAAAAACTAATTTGGCTTAATGGCGTTTAAACATTCTTATGGGAAATTGTCTGCTCTACAACTTTTGTTTGGAAACTTTTTCTCTCCGAAGCACTCGTTTTTATTAATCCACGCGTAAATGAAAAAAACACGAATTTTTAACTTAAACCCTCCCCCTTATATCGAAGCGTACAAAAATCGTTGTCCAATTTGTACTCGGATTGTTTCTAACACCCGCGAGAATGTCTCTGATTTTTTTGGTAGCTGTAGGATTTATTTCCCGTCAAAATGCTAATTTGACTGGACTAAATGCCCACCCCGACCAGCAAAAACCTCGGCTTCGCCTCGGTTTTGAAAAAGTCGGGCGGACCTCCTCCTGCCCCCTATAAAAGTTCGACTACGCCTATGTTTTGGGCGTACTTTCAGCTGGAGATCAAGAAAAATAGTATACGACCTACGGCCAGAATGATGGATGCCCTGGCGTATGTGATATAAAACTTTCAAACTATCAAACTTTCTGGCCTAGGGTCGTAATATACTATTCTAGGTATTATTGGCTAGTATAGATACTATTTTTTTTGTTTTTCTGAGTTTTTCTGAAGAACGAAAATTATTCAGAATTTTTTTTTTTTGGTGAGGAGGAAAAATGGCGAAATCTTTTATAGACGTGGTACAGAACTCTCCTAGGACGGGTCTAGGCATACCTGTTGAAACCAAAAAACCCCCTCTCACGAACCAATACACCGCCCGCGGAACCGCCATTCGGCTTTAAACATCGCGCGCAGTTGGTTCTAGCTTAAAGTCGCGTACGACTCTTCCGTCGTCCGTTCGCCCGGGACTCCCATCCGCGGAAACACGTCCGTTACGTAAGTCGGCTAGCCGCGCCAACCAGGAAAGGAATAAGAAGATTCCTTCCCCGGTCGACGCGAACAGCCAAGTCCGCCCAAGACGCAGGACCGCGGGTGTAGGCCTCGATGCGATTTCTACTGGACCCATTGTTTCCGCGCTCTGCACGCCCATCGAGCCTCCTCGTCTTCATCACCAGGGTGAGAAATGACTTGATAAGCATCCGTATCTGTTCAGACTAGAGCAAGACAAGGGAAGACTAGACAAGGGAACCGCAGTAGCGGCACGACTCATCGTCTCTTTTCTTGAAGCGTTTCAGGTACGCATTAAAGCAACCATGGCCCGAAAGCGCTTGCGCCAGGTAAAAGCCGACTTGACCGTGCTTTCTATCCAGCCAGGTGGCGAGCTCCGGGATCAGACGGTGTGTCCATCTCCCGGTTTGGTCACCATGCCATCTCGTCTGCCATTTCTCGTCGAGTCTGCGCCTTCCATCCTTGCGGATGGCCTCCTTCGCGCGAGCGATTTCCTGCAGGTCTGCGCAGGTAAGCTCCTTGCGAAGCTGAAAAAACTCCTGCCTTTCCTCCGCCAATAAATCTATTGGCGGGACGCTCGCCAGAACCAGCGCAGCACTCGTCGACACAGTTCGGTATGCTGAGACAATTCTTATCACCACACCTCTCTGTGCCGAGAACAGCTTCTTCAGGATAGCATGGTTGTTAAGGGCACTTGTCCAGATCGGAGCTGCGTAAAGCAGCTTCGAATTTACCACGCTCGCCACCAGCCTTCTCTTAGCTTCCCTAGGACCACCAATGTTGAGCATGAGCCGAGTCAGGGCGGCCCCACATTGGATGGCTTAGGCAGTCGCGATCTGCAGGTGTTCGCCGAAG
This sequence comes from Diplolepis rosae, assembly GCA_030998225.1. Lineage (NCBI taxonomy): Eukaryota > Metazoa > Arthropoda > Insecta > Hymenoptera > Diplolepididae > Diplolepis > Diplolepis rosae. Next base: position 5,549,298 of record JAPYXD010000727.1, on the reverse strand, counting down.
CTAAGCCTTCGATCCAACTGCACACCCAGGTACTTAATGCTCTTTTTCCACTCGATTTCATGTTCCCCGAGAACGATCCTCGGGTATTTGAAGGATCTCCTGTCTGTGACTAGCAAAGCCTCGGTCTTTTCAGGGGCCATTTTCAGGCATCTGCTATCCAACCAACGCTTTGCTCGCCACAGACTATCATTGATCCTCAACTCCAGGATTTTGAATTCGTCAGCAGCGCACACGACAAGTGCGTCATCCGCGAAGCCGATGATGCTCGTTCCAGCAGGCAGGTCCATGCGCAGGAAATCGTCGTACATGACGTTCCAAACGAGTGGACCTACCTGCGACCCTTGAGGGGCGTCACATGTCATCTCCTCCTTGAAAGACCATTTGTCGCCCTCATATATCACCCACCTGTCGCTCAGATAGTCATCTATCATTCGTAACAGGTAGTCTGGAACCTTTTTCCGCACCATCGCCTCGATGCAGATGTTCCATCTAACGGTATTGAACGCATTGCGTATGTCAATGCTGATCATCGCGCAGAATCCCTTACGCTTACCAGTTCCTCTTCTTGCTTTAGTGGCGATGTCCACCACTGCCTGGATGGCATTAACTGTAGACCTGCCTTTCCGAAAGCCGAACTGGTTTTCCGAGAGACCATTCTCGCGGACCATGTGACCCTGTAGTCTTTGTAGGATCATTTCCTCCAGAAGTTTCCCCATCGTATCCAATAAACATATTGGTCTATACGATGAGGCATCCCCTAGAGGTTTGTTGCCCTTCCTCAGCAGGACCAACCTCTGCTTCTTCCAGTCTGAGAAGAACCTCCCCTCCCGAAGACAGGAGTTAAAGACTTCTAGGAGGATCTCCGGGAATACCCCGATCACGTCTTTGAGGATCTCGTTCGGCAACCCGTTGATCCCCGGCGCGGTGTTTGCCTTGAGCCTTCCACACGCTCTCTTTAATTCTTCGAGAGTGAAGAGTTCTTCGCTCCGGACCACGCAGGAACGGCTCTACATGCGGGAACAAGCTTCGCACGATGTACTTGACTCGATCGGCATTATCCAGGCCTGGGGTCTTTCTTCTAGTCACCAATCTCTTAGTGACTATTTAGATGGCGAGACTCCATGGATCCTTCTCGACTTCTCCGATCAAGTCTTTCCAGCATTGATTCGGCTTTTCTTTATGCCTTGCCTTAGAGCTGATTTTGCTTTTTTCCATGCCTCGCGCAGCAGAGGATCACCCTTTGAGCGGGGAAACTCCGCCGCGTTGTAAGGCATTCTCGACGCAAGACGGACAACTGGTCGTTCTACCAGTACATCGAGTCCCTGGTACGCCTGTGCCCGCGGCGAGGCATGGAGTGGTCACATGCTGCCACCACTTTCTGCCTCGCCGCCCGCACATTTTCCTCCAACGACTCAGCAGACCCTGGCCAACCAAGCTCATTTATGAGCCTGGTTTCTTCAAGATGTTCGCGAAGCTTGTCTTTGCTGAGTCGTTTTGTGTTCCAGGAGGGGCTCCTTATCTTGCCACCCCTTCCCGTATTCACTGGGTGACTCCGTTCCTGGATGCTAAACTCAATGCACTGATGGTCACTCAATTTTATTACATCGAGGACACACCAGTCGCCAATCCTGGAGGCAAGACGGGGCGCGGCAATCGTGAGGTCGATAATCGACCCCCCCCCCCTCGCTCCTCGTCTGAACGTAAAATCCCTGCCCCGATTCAATACAATCAGGTCATTCCTGGCGACCATCTCACCGACCAAGATTCCCCTCCTGTCCAGACGGGCTTCTCCCCACTCGGGCGACTTACTATTAAAGTCGCCCGCCATGAGGGACCGCCCACTAGCCTCTTTGAGGCTTTCCTCAAGGGGGAGGATCTGGGTCTCAAAGATTTCGAAAGGATCGTTGAGGGAGAAGTAGCAGCTGTACACACGTACCCCCGCCACATCCACCCAAACGAACCCCGCGTCGGTCTCCAGGAAATCCGCGATGCTCAAATCAGGGCTCCAGACAAGGATCCCAGCCCTCCTTGATGTATCCTGGTACCAAGCAGAGTTTTCAGACCATTTGTGTTGCTCACTAATGAGCAACACATCGGCCCTCCTCTCCCTGGCAGTCTGCATCAGAAGGTTCTGGGCTTCCTTCCCTCTCCCGAGGTTGAGCTGTAGAAATTTCACTTTCCACCTCTCAACCTCCGGAGCTCCGCCCTGAATATTGGGCAAAAACTACTCCCCGAAGCATGGGCGACATCTTTTTCGCCCCTATCAGTACAAGTCAGGCACCGAGGGGAATCCTTGCACTCCTTGGCCACGTGTGACGCGCCCTCACACCTCCAGCAGGCGGTAGTTCACCCACCCTACCCTTATCCTACCGAGCCCGAGCAAGCTCCGGGCGTCCGCCTCGGTTAAACGGACCACCGCAATCTGCACACTGCCAAAGCGTTTGTACAGCCTGCACTGGTCCCCGAGGTCTGGCTTGCCCAGCGCGATGCACAGCGCTGCAACAACCTGTTCTCTTGTGCCTGGTCAAGCGCCTTTTCGAAGGTCTAGACCATTCAAACGCGTGCGCCCGGCAGGCCCACCGCTAGGGAAAGCCTGTCTATAAGACTCCCTTGTCGGCCATCCTGACGGCGACAGCCCAGCTGCTGGCAGAGTCCTTTCGGCTACTACCTTTGGCGGGCTGCAGGACGCGTCTGCTCCGTGCATGGCCTTACACATTCCTCTGAACGAGACGCTGCCCTCTCGCGAAACGCCGTCTCGGGTATTGGTTGTGTTGCGTTCAGTGTCGCTGTAAGTATGTAGTGTATTATTGGCTAGTATAGATACTATTTTTTTTGTTTTTCTGAGTTTTTCTGAAGAACGAAAATTATTCAGAAATTGTAAAGAAGCTTATGAGTCATCTTATTATATTCCAGGATATTACTGGTTCCTATCTATATGATGGGGATAGACTTATTGGAATGGGCTTAGCATCTAAGAAGCTCAAAGGATATGTTTTTGCATTCGTAAGTATTGGAAGTTTTGAAGGGCTGATCAGTAATGCACTGAAAAAGTATAAATCATAAACAGTACTCTAATTTTAAGAAGATGCACAACTTAAATGGGTACCAAGAATATATTTTTAACGTAAGAGGACATCCATTTTTCATAAAGAATATATTTTGAATTCAAAAACATATTCTTAATTTAACAATTAATTCTTAATGCAAGGTGAGGTCAAGAATATATTTTAAAATTGAAAATATTTTTTTAAATATGAGATGGATGTCTTTTTGGCCGAAAACAAATTATATTCACAGGATTTTGGAGTAAATTCTTGGATTTTTTTAATAATTTGTACATCGATAGCGTATGTCAAGATAAAGCATTTGCACTAAGTTTGACCCCAAAATGTGAATTAGATCAAAAGTTATGATCGATTAATAAAAAAATGGCGAATTTTTTTATTAACGCTACAACCCAGAATCTATTTATCGGATCGAAACGTTTTTTTTTTAAATACGCGAAAAAGCTTGTACTTTAAATATATGTAAACAAAAAACCAATTTATTTATTTATTAAACAGTTATCAACATTTTAAATAAACAATTGGGATTTTTACCAAAAAGGGCACGTTTTATTTGAAAAATTCAAATTGCAATCGATTCCTGGGACAATTTTACATAAGAATTCGTCTTAAAACTTTCATGATATTGATTAGGGGCTCGATAATGAACGTACAAAGAGATAAATTGTGCTTGATCTAGCGTTGAAGATACTGCGGTTTCCATTAATGTTTTATTCCAGTTAATAAAGACAACAAAAAACAAATAATCGTTAAAAGAACATCGTGGTCTACAAATTCTAAAATAAAAGATGTAGTAAAAAATGTAAATAAAGTAACAAAATAGAGTAAGTATTTTTAAAAGATATTGGTAATAAAATATTTTATTGATTATTCTGATGAGTACAATTTTTCTCCGAAGCTATTTATCGGTAATATGTAACTCGATATGGCATTAAAATGCATTTTTAAATGTGCCTAGCTCATTACGTTAATTACAGTAGTAGAGTCCTTCGAGTTGTTAGTCGCGTAGCGGCGTGTCATTCACCCCGTGGCTCGCACGCTCGCTTTTGCTCGCTCGAGCGCCGGGCGGCGCGCTCTCTTTGTACGTTCATTATCGAGCCCCTAATCAATATCATCAAAGTTTTAAGACGAATTCTGATGTAAAATTGTCCAAGGAATCTATTGCATTTTGAATTTTTCAAATAAAACGTGCCCCTTTTGGTGAAAATCGCAATTGTTTATTTAAAATGTTGATAACTGTTTAATAAATAAATAAATTGGTTTTTTGTTTACATATATTTGAAGTACAAGCTTTTTCGCGTATTTAAAAAAAAACGTTTCGATCCGATAAATAGTTTCTGGGTTGTAGCGTTAATAAAAAAATTCGCCATTTTTTTATTAATCGATCATAACTTTTGATCTAATTCACATTTTGGGGTCAAACTTGGTGAAAAGCTTTATATTCACATACGCTATCAATGTACCAGTTATTAGAAAAATTCAAGAATTTACTCCAAATTCCTGTGAATATAATTTGTTTTCCGCCTTTACATTCATAATACATTCTGTTATAAATATTACGCTATATTATATTATCAATTTTAAATTACATACGTATAATAAGCCTGTAACCTTAAGTATATTAATTCGTCATTAAGACATAGTATATTGAATTTGACATATTTTTATGGTATTCACTTTTTCGAAAAGGTAGAAAATTTCACTTCACACAAATAAAAAATAAGATTGTGAATAATTTCTCATTAAAAATGATCAGGCATATTTTTTTCTCATAACATATTGATGTAACTGAACTCTAAATGTGAAATCCCAAAAAGTTAAATGTATACTGTTAGAAATATTGCTTATTTTAGTACTTATATTTGGGTATAATAAATTTATGAATTTTAATACTTGTGAAGTTCCGCGAAAAGAGGTCCTAACGGAATTGAGACAAATTCATATGTATGTATTTATATGTATACACCGAAAAATTTTTTTTTCCGAGTCAACTATTACCCATAGTTAAGTCTAACCTAGTTGAAATAACACGGATTCCTGTTTAAGAGAATCACGTACATACAGTTAACATACCAATATAAACCTTGTTACAAAGAATTAAATAATTCTAGTTCTATTAACAATTAAATTCAATTAATATTGCTATGTTGTTATTACAAAACTCCGCTGTAAAAAGAATATTTTCTGTATTTATTACTTTTTCACTGTGCAAACAAAAATTTATTTTTGTCAATAATTCTTTAAGACCCACTTTTATCAATATAAATTTTGCTCTAGTAGATCATAAACGTAAAGTTGTTTTTTGGTTACGTTTAATACACGGAAAAAATTTGTCGCTTAAAATTTAACAGACTATTCGAAGAGTCGTGGACAGAAAGTAAAATCGGAGAAAGTCTTGTAAGGTTTCAATGACTTTTAGGAAATAGTAGAAAAAAGTCGAATAACTTTTAGAAAACCAGGTCGAAGAAAAAAAGTCGCGTATTTACTATTATAAAAGTATTTTAAACACTAACTGATCTTTTCTAAGAAGTAATGAAAAGTTTCATAATCTTTGGATTCATTTGTCATAGATTTTAAAAGACTATCGAATAATTTGAAATTAAAGTAATTAAAACAAATAGTTTTGTAAATTGTATTCTAAAGTCCATCAGATTTTATATGCCGTCTTCTAAAATTTCTTCGACAGTCGCAAAAAGCGATGCGCAGAAACGTAATTCGTAGCATCGCACAGCAGACAATGCAGCTCAGCTTTATGTTTCTGTAATAATTTTGGTTAGATTTTGAGATTACGTGTCGTTTGGTTTCGTTTGAATCTGGATTGAAACGTACATTGAAGAATTAGTTCCGAGTAAGTATATGTTTACCTTGATAAAGTGTATTACGTCAAATTTGAAATTTATCTATTATTTTAGATTTGCCTTCAAACTCTGAATGTGATCCAAATATTTTACACAAGTCTCCATGACATGTATCGGCTATGCGGGTTAAGGCGTGCGATTAGAATTAGGTTAGGATGCGTGCGTGCGTGCGAGCGTTCGATTCTCGGTGCTGCGAAGTGTTTATAAAAAATTGCGTTTCTGTAATGTACAGTGTTAAATATAATGGTAAGTTCATATTAGGATTATATAGGTAATGTAAAAGTGAAAAATAATTAACTATATAAGTGCAGGAAAATAATATTTTCCTTTTTACACTGTTCAAAATTTTCTTCGACTGTCACTTAGACTTTCGATGTCTGGTTTAGAGGGTTTAGAGACAATTGAACCCAACCCACGGTGTTTTAAATTTTCCGCGACTGTCACTTAAACTTTCGAATTTACGTTTTACATTTTCAGCGACTATCTATCATATTCTTCAATAAGGAGGCTCATAATATTTCGTCGACTTTCTAACCTATCCACAAGTATTACACAAAGTCGATGACTTTTTAAGCGAAAAATTTTTTCCGTGTACATGCACCTGAAAGGATCTGTCCGTCAAATCAACTTGCTTTCTTTGTTTTTCTTACTAAAGTTGAACTTTGTCATTTCAACTAGAATTGCAAAGTTGGCGCCTGTCCTAACTAGGCAAAATAGTATACAGGAACAAGGAATTTTTTTCGGTGTAGGTATACTTAACATATAAATATACAGAGTGGACAGAAGTAAGTTTCAAAATAAGAATATAGTGTCAGGACTTTATTGCATACCGTATATGAACTGTTTTTCCGACTGGGAAAATTCCATTGTATGGTAAAGTTTTTATATTATATAATACTTATTTTGCATCCCACTCGTGGCCACTTTGTATAAACTGAGTTTGAAAATTTCCGTTCACATAAAATTGGAAAAGGTAACAAAAAACTACTGCATGCTACCGATAGTAAGTGAATTCATTAAGAACACAGGAGAAAATTTATTTTAAATATTTCATTGCTATGTTTCTTTATTTAAATAGTATATATATTAATTACAGAAAGACGGAATTTTGAAAATATTATGAAATGGAAATAATCATGTAATATTATTTATTATATATAAAGTATAAAATTAAATGGGTGATTAAAAAAATAATGTGTTGTAATTTTTTGAACAGAGCCTAGAGTCATGTAAAAAAATCTGCAGTATTATGTCTTTTTACTGTAAATATTTCAACTCATAACAAATTTTCTTACTATATTTTTCAACATCTTGAAAAAACCTTCATAGAATACTTTTTACTTCCCGCAATAAAAATGGGGAAAAAAAGAATATAGTTTGGAATTATTTTATAAAAATTATTGATAAAGAAAATAAAGCTTCTTTCAAGTGCAAATACTGTGATCAGGTGTACAGAAAGCATGCCACTCGAAAAGTAGAGCACTTAAAAAAGTGCATAAACTGTCCCGAAACTGTCAAATAATTATTTAAATCAAAGCGTAATTTATGCGAAGAAAACTTGAATTACTTGTTCTTTATGTTTGACTTTAATACAATGGCTGTAAAAAAATTTTGATATTGAATTCCGATAAAACTTGACATTTTTCGTAGTTTTATTTTTATGAAACCTTCACTATTGCAATTCATAGTGTTTGGAAATAAATTTACAATATTATAAGGTTTAATGATAAAGAAAATATTGGTGAAGGTAAAATTCTCTTAAATTCTCTGTAAATTCTCAAGTTGTCTTAAAATGACGGTCACAGTCACGAGAACGTGACCGGATTTTAAATGTCCGAGAAATTTAGAACTCTAGTCAAGTCTCGTTTATTTCAATTGTTGTTTATCTCAAGTCGGGCGTCTCATTTATTTCAAGTTTCATGCTCCCCTCCACGCCCCACTATTTCACTGTCACGTGACGCTCTGAGGAGCGCTCGGAAGAAGTGAGAAAAGTAAGGGCGAGGTGAATTCAGTTGGTATCAGTTGGTATGGCAACTGAGGCAGTGGTGGGAACTCCTCGCGACTTGAAATAAACAAGACTCTGTCGTTTCGGGATACTTGAAATAAACGAGACTTGACTGTACATTCGCCATGTTGTAGCCAAATATTAATTTCCCAAGTAGGGGCAAACTTGTAATAGGGCAAACAATTGGCAATTTCCACACGGGTTGTTTCATTTAATGTAAAGCATTTTATAAACTCACAACTCTCATTTTGCAACTATTAATTCACTTTATTTGGAAAAAAATTTAATTCTAGTAAACTCTAAAAATATCGCTCGAGAACCCACACATAACTTACCGGTGAGTTCTTGAACTTCCTAATGTAAGATACCATCTTTCGAACTCTGTATACACATCATGTTAGATAGATCTTAGCTGAAAATCAGTTGAAAATACTTTTTTGTCAGAATTTTGATATAATCATCGCAGTACACTCCCCCCCCCCCCTCCTTCCCCCTCTCATCCTGAAATATGATGAAGAAATATCTTCAAGACAGAAGTAGGTGTACACATGGTCAGTCAAGTTTTCAACTCCTCGGTCTACTGTAATTTTTAAATTATTTCAGAGGAATGAATATTATGAGGAGGTAACAAATATTTCCGAGCGAATCAAATCAAATATATTTCTATGAAAGTTAAATATAGTTCAAAACAAATTTATATTGGTTTTCTATAGTTTATACAAATATTATTCCTAATTTACTCTTTGTTTATTATGGTGTATGTGCCTGCCAACTACATTGTACATGGGTATTTTCTTTCAAGTTTTGTTGCTAGAAGCCCTAACCATTTAATTACTTAATGTAACTATTCGAATTACTATATTTTAAAATAATCTGAATATATACTTTGAGTAATCTAGTATTCGGAGTAAATAACGAAAATTCTTATGAATTTAACTATCCATGTACTCCATTGAAAAAAAACTGCGATGCCAATAAAGGTGCTGATTTGATACTCACTAAATCTGAATGATTTTATTGATTCAAATTAAGAGATTACCTTTTGCAGGAAGTCAAAGATTTTTTAGTATAAAAATCTACTTATATATGTGTGATTATAAAATATTTGCAATAAAAGTTTTTAAATAGTGATAAAAATATCTTCTTATCACAACTTATATGAATTTCAATTTAAAAGCAGTAAGTTAGTCGATTCCTAATAGACTTAAATAAAGACTTATGATTTATAGGTAGGGATAGATAACAATATTCTCATTTCGATCATGAATTCATTACTCTCTAAATATGAATCAGTCAAATTTTCACTGATTATATCAGTGATTCGCCTTTTCACTGATTCACCAGTGAACAAATTTTTTTCACTGTTAAATTAGTTAGTTTCCACTGATCGAATCAGTTAGAAAAATATATTTCACTATTATCAGTTAATTTTCACGGAATTAATCAGGGAAATTTGACTGATTGACAGTAACCTCTTTTTACCTATTTAAATCAGTCAAATTTCACTGATAATCAGTCAATTTTGACTAATTCAGATTTAGAGAGTAAACTTATTAGTTTTTTTATTAATAAAAATAACAAACGTAGGAAATAAACTTGTAAGAAACCACAATGTGACCAGCTTGTACTTGGCCTTCAGCTCATTTCACATATTTTATCTAAGCTGAGAACAAAGCATCAAACATAAACGCTTGCAAATGCGCGCCTAATAATCTTGAAAAAAGCAGAAACGTATGTACACGCACGTTTCCTCATCTTGCTTCACGCTATTTTTGAAATGATTCTAATATGAGTTGTGAAGCCAAAACAAAAAATTGAAATTATTTGAAAAATTTTTTTGCAAACATTTTATTCATATTATTAACATTTTATTTTATACAAATAGATACCAACGCTTAAAAATATTTAATGTCTTGCAGATGGTGCCATGTCACCTTTGTTGCAATTTCAGATGCTTGTCAAGATGATCATTTCAAAAATGTATTCCTATCCTACCACAGACCCTTAATGCAGAAAATTATTAAAAATGCTATGAATTCAATAGCATTTTTTTCTCAGTGTATAGTAATTTATTAGTAATACTAATTTTACGGGTTTAAAATTATAAGAAAAAGAGAAAGAATATTAATTAGTCTGTTTTCACAAGATACATTTTAAATAAAAAATTGTTTCTTTACATTGGTTAAAACATGATCGTCAAATTATAAGAGATATTTCATCAAAACTATACAAAAACATAGGGAGAAAAACTTTTGGTATATTGCTCGTTTAAGAAATATACACATAATTATTGAAAATCACCTGACGTGAGTTGGAATTAATGATGTTTAAAAGCAGTGTATATAAGCCACAGATGCAGATCTATTAAATATATTAGTTCGAAGTCTCTTAAATTCAGTGAAATGTTTTCGAAAGGCGTTCTGTTGTTTGCCGTTGCTGTTGCTGTTGCTGTTGCCGGACCAGCCGAAAGCAAGTACCTATTCTTAATTTTAAAAAGAACATTTTTTTTAATTTGAATTTTTGTTTAAAAAGGTGTTATCTAAGAGTACTCCCTATCACATTAATCTAATTGCAAGATTTTTAGAATTATGAACTACAGCTTTTATTCATCTGCGAATTGATAAATGCAAACAAATATAAAAGTATAAATAGTGCCGCATAACACTTTTGTCGTTTTATTCCTTCGATTATTACATGGACGTTAAACAAACTATTTATGTTTTATGTTTTTCACACACCCATCCGTGCAGAAATTCTGCCGTGGCGTTGAACGGTCCCGGATAGGGTAGCCCCAAGTTTGAAATGAAATGCCGCATCCAATCTGGGCCATATCTGAGAAACGGCCTTCTGCCGGTTTCTACACTGAAAGAAATGCTTGGGATTTATCAGCCATATGAATATAGCTGAATGTTTTTAAGTAATTCAACAAAATATATTTGACAGTCAACCAAAAGTATTACTGCAATAGTAATTCATATGGTTGGAATACACATACCAGGCTGAACTGATGCAAGCAAACCTTGGTTTTCGGTAAATCTCCAATATAATATTGGTCAAGGAACCACAATTATGTCAGTATCGTCGAATTTTTTTTTTTTAGTGTAAACCTCCTATAGGCCGGGCTCAGATAAGGCGCAGGATTTCATTCTAGATCACTCTCTAAAATTGTTTTGAGTGAAAAATACCATTAGAATGGAATGTCACTTTCAGCTGGATTGAAAACCAAGCTGCTCAAATAAAGAATGGCTGGGTTTTCGCTCCAAAAAATGTGAAGAGCAGACTTAGATTGACGAATCTTTGCCTGGAAAGATAAAAGTGGTAGGGACTTGGGTTTTTGCAATGCTAGGCGCTGTTTACATTTTATGGTCAGGAATTAGCGAGACCCCCCTGAATGAAACAATTAAAATTTTATTTCAAGATTTTTCATTTGAAGAAATGTTTTACTTACTCTTTTCTTCTCATTCATAAAAATGCAGAATAATTTTGAGAAAATGTTTTCTTCAATTTAAAAAAATATTGGTTGCATTTTACTGCACTGCATTTGGAATGCCTTCCTCTTTTGGATCTATCACAAAATTATTTTTACTTTCGCAAATTCTGTACGTCACGGTAGGTGTCTCCTAAGTTTCCTGTCTTCACATTATTCAGCAAATAGACACTAAGCATCTATCCTAACCCATCATCCCTTTTTCTAGAGTTTGTACTTCGTTTACACCTTTTTCTGTGTACAGCGGGCACTTATTATCTGTATCTCAGCTACGATATGGCTATTTGCAGTAGTGCAAGCTGCCACAAACAAGAAGAAGAAGAAGATTATCTGTATCTCCGCAGTGTACTATCACTTCGCTTTACTTCTTGTTTTCTGCTCAAGATTGAGAATATCGATTAGCCACCTTTGTTAAAAATAAAGTTACAACTGTTTTATGACTAAATGTGGTGTTTCTGAATGATAAGTCCAACTCTTACGCGGAGAAACTTTTTATATCAATTTTTACTATAGTATTTTTCAATTTAGGGAAAAACGTATCACTTTGAGAATTTTTGTTAGTAAAAATACTAAACTTTATAATAATATCAAACTTTAGTATAAACTATAGTAAAATTTGCTATGAACTATGCTAAAGTTTCATATCATTATTATAAAGTTTAGTATTTTTACTAACAAAAATTCTCAGTCATTCGTGCGGAATCACCTGTTGTGATCGGACGTGTTTGTGTGTGCGCTCCATATTTATATATTGACTGCGTGTACCATTCTCTCTCTATTTACTCTGGTGAAATTTGAAACCGTGCTATCCGTGTGGGAGGAGATTCCTCAGTGTGGAAGTGTGCATTTTTAATGCACCCTTCAAATTATGGATAACCAAACGGTAAGCCAACCTTCTGAAAATACCCAAAGTCGAAACATCCCTATAAATGGAAATCTAGGAAACTCAACAGACAACAGGAGCAGCTATGCAGCCGCAGCAGAACGAGACTCATTCCCCAAAAAAGACCAAGCAATTGTCATAGAATCCCTTCCCCAAATTCCTATATCGGAATATCTGGTTGAAATAGGTAGAATTATTGGCCCCTCTAATATCAGATTTGCTTCTAAAATTTCCAATGGACGTGTGTGTATGTTTCTTGCGAGTAAACAGGTAGCTGACGACCTCACAGATAAACACTCGAGTGTCAACATTCGGGGGCACTCGTTGGAGCTCCGACCTCTAATTACTAATTACAAGAAGCTGATATTATCTAATGTGTGTCCAGTGATCCCACACTCATTCATTAAATCTCAGCTTGAAAGGATTGGTGTTCAAACGGCTTCTGAAGTAACCTTTCTAAGAGCTGGAATGTCAGAACCTGGGTTTGCTCATGTACTCAGCTTCCGTAGGCAGGTTTACGTTCATCCAGATAGTGTTTCCAAAATCCCGGAGTCCTTGCAAATTAATTTTGAGGACACCGCTTATTGGATTTATTTAACAACTAATACTCTGGTCTGCTTTCTTTGCAAACTAGCAGGGCACATTGCAAAGAATTGCAAGACCGACAGTAAAGAGTCTTCTGGTAATCTAAATTACACAAATCTGAACCAAATGTCAACACCACCTATTCTAATCTCCCAATCTCAGGACCAAATTCAAAGAACAAAAAATAATGACCACCTTCAATTTCCCCCTTTACCTACTATACCTAATGAACGTTTAAATTCAGGAAATAAACGCCCTCTTTCTGAAGCAAGCTCATATATAGTATCTGATGGGCCTCCAAAAAAGGAATCGCAAACGACACCAAGCAACGACATAAAAAAAAAACAAACGAAGATTGGAAAATTGTAAAGACACAAAAAAGCAAAAAACCTAAGAATGAGACACAAGAGGGTGGAAAAAATATCACTCCAACAACTGAGAAGACCACAGATGAACTGCTTGCCTCAATTAAAACAGTACTTGAAGAACCTACAGCAAATTATCCACTAAATTATACACAATATAAAAATTTTTTTGACAGAGCTACCGGATCTCCTGATCCTGCCACTATCGCGAATGACTACACTGATGACATCCAGTCTCTCTTTTGTATGATGAAAGAGCTCTATCCACACTTGACTGAACGCTCTGCAAAAATAAGGAGCACAAAAATAACTAATATCCTGCTCAAATCAATAAGCGGTTTAGCCTCTTCAGGTTCAGGCTCAGATGAGGAGCCTCTCTCAATGTCGGAGGAAATAGAAAAACTATTAGAGCCCACATCCAACCTCGACGATGGTTCTAAATATCATCCAATGGAATCTTAATGGGTTCTTCCCTCGTCGTGATAATGTGCAGTTACTCATCAAAGAGTTTAATCCCGCATTGATCTGTCTGCAAGAAACGAATTTCAAAGGTGCCTTCTGTGCAAAAATTGGAGGATACGATTCTGTATTTAAAAACCGTACACACACAAATTTCGCGAGTGGAGGTGTTGCAATTTATATTAAAAAATCTATCCACCAAACAAAAATACACCTCAACACTAATCTGGAAGCCGTTGCTCTGTCTTTTATCGCCCCTAATGAAATATGTATTTGTAATTTATATATACCAAATCGACCCGATTTCAATCTAGAAGATTTAAAAAATTTAATTGATCAACTACCTAAACCTTTCATTCTGGTCTGTGATTTTAACAGCCATAAACAACTCTGGGGGTCAAAAAGCACTGACTCGAGAGGAAAAAAAGATCGAGAAGCTTCTTCTTGAAAATGACGACATCATTCTTCTAAATGACGATCAACCCACTCATTTCAATGTATCAAACGCTTCCTTTAGCTCGATCGACTTATCCTTCTGTAGTGCTAGTATATCCCATAGACTAGATTGGGAAGCTAAGGAAGATCTCTACGATAGCGATCATTTTCCCATCAAATTGGAACTACAAAACCCCCTGCCTACTCTGTTTAACTTTACTTCTAGATGGAAATTTCCAAAAGCTGACTGGGTGTTGTACGGTGAGATAATGAACTCCAAAATTGAACAATTGAAAATCCCCTCGTTTGGAAACGGAGTTGATATAGATGATCTAGTTGCGGAATTAGTTGAAACTATAACTGAGGCTGCAAACATCTCGATTCCAAAAACGACTCAAACCTCCTTTAAACATCAAGTCCCTTGGTGGAATTCAGAAATCGATGAGGCTATCAGAAAAAAGAAGCATGCCTTCAATGTTTACAAGAAACATAATACCACTGAAAATATGATTGAATTCAAGAGGTTACGAGCCTTTTCCAGAAGGAAAATTAGATCTAGTTCTAGAAAATCATGGACTGACTTCATCTCATCACTAAAATTCAATACTCCCAGTTCTGAAATTCGAAGGAAATTGAATGCAATTGGAGGGAGGACTACCACGACGCGTATTACAGCATTGCAAAAAACTAATGGGTCAATAACCACAGATTCCACTGAAATTGCTGATGAACTAGCTGATAACTATGCATCAAATTCCAGTGACACCAATTACGATGAACACTTTCTCGCTTTCAAACTGGAAAATGAAACCATTTCTGATCCTAGATTCAAGGAAGATAAGAATCTAATCATTAACTCTCCTCTCCTTTTGACTGAGCTTATATCAGCACTTGAGTCCACGAAAAATTCTAGCCCCGGTCCGGATAGAATACCGAATATCCTCCTGAAAAACTTACCTCTAAAAGCTCTGAACTATCTATTGGTGGTGTTTAACTATATTTGGATTCAAAAGTGCTTCCCAAAAAAGTGGAGAGAGGCCCACATTGTCCCAATTGCCAAACCAGAAAAGGATAAGTTGAGAGTAGGGAGCTATCGGCCCATCGCACTAACCTGTAATATGTGTAAACTCATGGAGAAGATAATTAATAGGAGGCTCAGATGGTTTTCTGGAAAAGGAAGGCTTCTTCAACGTTCATCAAAGCGCTTTCAGGGAACATCGATCTACCCTCGACGCCCTAGCTAATCTTGAAACTAACATATGTGATGCTTTCATCAATAACCAACACCTCTTGGCAGTATCATTGGACATCGAAAAGTGTTATGAAATGGTCTGGCGATATAGAATCCTTCAGATGCTTGTGACCAGTGGAATTGACGGAGCCATGCTCATTTTCGTTAGATATTTCTTAATGAAAAGATTCATTGAAGTCAGGGTAAACGGATTTCTCTCTAAAAGGGTCGAACTTATAAATGGAGTGCCCCAGGGGTCTGTTTTAAGTGTCACACTTTTTCTAATTACCTTCAATGATATCACTAGATGCATCCCTCGGCCGATCAAGAAAAGTATTTTCGCAGACGACCTTACAGTCTACTGCAGTGGGAAAGATCTGCTTACTACCCAAGAAATACTTCAGGACTGTCTTGACAATCTACTAAAGTGGGCCCAAAAAACTGGTTTTAAATTCTCAAATTCAAAATCTGTTTGTATCCTCTTCTCTAAAAGTAAAACCGGAAACCAAGAACCAGCCCTCTACCTGAACAATCACGAATTAGAAGTAGTGAAAGAGACGAAAATTCTGGGCCTCATTTTTTATACAAAACTCACCTGGATCCCGCATCTGAAATATCTGAGAACGGATTGCAATAAAAGGCTGAACATTATAAGAACGCTTTCGAAGAGGAACTGGGGAGCTGACCAGAAGCTGTTGACTAACACTTATAAAGCCACTGTAAGGGCGAAACTCGATTACGGTTCCATCTTTTACAATTCTGCCAAACAAACTACTCTGGATATGATTTCTACCATACGCAACGCCGGACTTAGAATTTCCATGGGTGCGTTTTTCTCCAGTCCTATTAGTAGCATACTGCCTGAAGCTGGTGATACTCCACTTGATTTTAGAAGGAAACAACTCACCCTGACCTATGCTAGTTCAATAGCCTCTACCCCTTCAAACCCTGCTTATGCAAATATCTTTCTTGGAAAGTTTCAGGACTTATATATGGACCACCCCAGAGCCGTACTCCCCCTATATATCCGAGTAAAATCTTACTTGCAAGAAATTAACCTTGAACTTCCATTGATCGCCAAAAGGAGATGTCATGACTTCCCTTTCTGGGATTTCTCAGCTCCAACTATCATTATTGAGATGTGCAAATTCCCAAAAACCAAACGAGCTCCCACAGTTACAAAAAGGTTTTGAATGCTATACTTGCTTCTTTCCCAAATTACACCCATATCTACACTGATGGATCAAAATCAAAGACAGGGTGTGGTTGTTCAGTTATCACTCCTAATGAAGAGTTACAATTTAATTTACCAGAATACTACTGTGTATTTAGATGTGAAACATTCGCGATTCTACAAGCCTTGAAATTCATAGAAAGAAGCAGCGACCTTCTCTTCGTCATCATGTCCGATTCGTTGTCTGATATTGAGGCTATTACAAGTGTGAACAAGTTCGACCACATCACTCAAGAAATACAGGAGACACTTTTCAGCCTGAGAGAACGAGGAAAAAAGATCACAATTGTCTGGGTTCCTTCGCATATGGGCATTGAGGGCAATGATAGGGCTGACTTGCTGGCAAAGTCTGCATGTTCACTTCCAGTTCCTGAGGCCCCTATACCAGTGTATTACAAAGATCTTAAAAATTTGATCACGATCTCTGTTAAAAATCTATGGAACGAAAAGTGGAAGACTGACGAAATCACCAAATTACATCAAGTGAGGAAAGATATTTTCGAGAAAACCCAGATCCTCCTCGAAAACAGAAAAGACCAGGTCGTACTCACTCGGCTGAGAATTCGCCATACACACTTAACTCATTCTCACTTGATAAATAAAGTGGATCCAGAAAACTGCGACACCTGTGAAGTGACCCTCTCCATCAAACACATTTTGATGGATTGCCCAAAATACTTAACGAGAAGGAATCATCATAAAATCGGAACAAACTACAGGAGAATGCTCAACGATCCAGTTACCTTCGATAAAGTGCTTAAGTTCTTAGATAATATTGGAATCAGACATAGTATTTAGTGCCTGAAGCGGCCCTGAGCCCACAATGTAATTTAGTGATACCTTTTTGATACGAAAAACCAGCCTGTTCATGTATATTTTAGTAGTCGCTAATAACCTTTGCTGTTGATGCGACTTTAAACTATCATTAAAAAAAAAAATTCTCAAAGTGATACGTTTTTCCCTAAATTGAAAAATACTATGGTAAAAATTGATATAAAAAGTTTCTCCATGTATTTACTATTAAAATTTGCTATAAGTTTTTCCTCGTCCATAAAACAGTAATCGTTCATGTTCTTATAAACTCCATTTTTCTCCGTGCGAGGATTAGGATCATGTTACTATGCAATTATTTAGTATCTTATAAAATATATGTTATATGGAATATATACAATTCAAAATTTCAGCTGTTAGTACTATTTTCCTTAAACTAGCCTTACTTTCACGAAAACAATAATAATAATAAAAGTATCCTTTTCTTAAAATAATAAGATACTTTGAATAAGGTGTTAAAATTTGACCAAAAACAAACAAGAATTTTCATTAAAAATCCTGTTAATAAGGGGTGAAGTGTGACGAGCGACTATATTTCGCTCGTTCTCCATTAGAGGGAAGCAGCTCTTAGAGATAAATTTTTCACTGAATTTAAAGTTGTTAAAACATAAAGTCAATGATTTTATGAATAATTAATTGAGTTAGGAAATGTGGATGGCAACCAAATTAAATTAAGTAAATTCTCTCGTGTGAGGAATTTAATTAACAAATTTTATCTTATGGAGTTGTACAAATAAGTTTCCGCCATTTTTTATCAAAAATTGGGCATTTATTGTGAAAGAACGGAACCTTATGTTTTATTCGAAGTATTGCCCATCGTATTGTTCTTGTTGCGTTTGGCACGAATCTTGATCCAATAATGCTTCCAATTCCGCGTCTTCGTACACTTTCGGCCTTCCGCTACGTTCTTTGTCTTCGATGTCAAATTCACCGTTCTTAAACTTTTGAAACCACCCACGACATCTTTTCTCACTTAAGGCAGCCTCACCATATGTTTCTACAAGCAATCGATGCGCCTTAGTTGCAGATTTCTTCAAATTGAAGAAGAAAATCAAAATTTCTCGCAAATGACGCTTATTCAGCTCAAAACTCGACATTATCGCACAAAAAAGAATATATATCGAGTCGTCTATTCCAGGGCCATATAATATACCCTCCATTTCTTCGGCAGCCTCTAACAATTTCGAGGTTCGCGTGAAACGGGCTCGGTATTACAACATACAGAGCTCCGTTTTGTGTGGCAACCGTTTTGAATTAGCACGGCGTTGTGTTGCTGTAACACGGAGCCCCTGATTTTTATTGTTTCCCAAAACTCGTTTCGTATCCGTTGATAGGGTCCCAAAGTGGTAGTCTGGGTAGGGGATAGAAGCTTATACGAGTCGTAGAATGGAAATGGAGTGGAAAGACTGAGATAACTCTTAGTAATCTAAGAGTAAGTCTCAGAGAGAAAGAGAGAGACAACTCTTAGGGATCTAAGAGTAAGTCTCGAAATAGGGAGAATAAGAGATGGAGATACTCAGGGATCTGAGTGTCTCAAAGAGTGAAGAAAGTGAGATAACTCTTAGGAATCTAAGAGTTAGTCTCAGAGAAAAGAGAAAGAGAGATACTCAGGGATCTGAGTGTCTCAGAGAAATGAAGTTGAGACAACTCTTAGGGATCTAAGAGTAAGTCTCGAAATAGGGAGAATAAGAGATGGAGATACTCAGGGATCTGAGTGTCTCAAAGAGTGAAGAAAGTGAGATAACTCTTAGGAATCTAAGAGTTAGTCTCGAGTTTAGGGGCTTCTTTTACTGGATTGTGGCGGTCGAAAATTAAGCTAAGTCGTGGGGGGCAAAAAGCTTTATTTCTGAAGTTACACTAGGCGTAACTCTAGGTAGGCGTAGGTCAGCAACTCCTGACCAAAGTCAACTGACTATCCAGCGTCTCGAGACCCTTCTTATAGGGACAGAAAATGAGGAGAAATGTCACAGTGGAAGGGGGTACGGTTTTTTAATATAGTTTTTGGATACCAAGCCTCCTTCCCTTTTGTAACTTAGCTAGCTTCTTGGAGGGAGGAAGCATCGCTGTCTTCCTCTATCCTACGGCTAGCGTCGCTGCGTCCTTTTCTTCCCTGTTGGTAGTGACCGATCGAGAAGGGGTAGACGCTGCGAGAGTCTACTTGCCTCCCCCGCTTTTTCCTCGCTTTCCCAGCTTTCACTTTTCCTACCTCGTAGGAGTGAAGTCCGTTTCCTGGCAAGGGAGCAGCGAGGAGAGGGAAGATGCTTGTGGATCGGTCAGACGTAGGGGTGAGACAAGGAAAGGGTTTTTCCGATGTCTGAGCGTGCGTCAGAAAAGGACGCATAACCATGCCGTTCTAACGGTACTTTTTTTGAGAGACCTCGAGTCGCTTTTAAGTTAGTTTCGGACAAGTATCATACTGATAGAAAAATTGAGTATTTTTCTGTTGTTAGGGTATACGGCTTAAGGCGCGTATATCACCGTCAAACTCCTGAAGTGACAACCACTGCATTTCTCATACAGGAAAATCTCGGACGTTTGCACGTGTCATTAAGTTCGTCATTCTTCGCTGAATCACAGCAGTGACTCTCATCGATAATTGTTCTGCTTCCAAAGGCCCCAAATTTTTGGTTGACCTCTGTTTGAAATCTACACGGAGCCCCGTAAAATCATTGCAGCTCCGTGTTAGGACAACATAGCTGGCCGGCTAGAATTAAAATCTTCCGCTGTGTTCACTTAAGGAACTAGATTATTGAATGGAAACAATATCGTGTTGATTTAAAACAAATTCTATTCAAAGAATTCCCCGTGTTGAATTTACAAGATTTTTCCCCGTATACACGTGTCGGCGACAAATAAATGCATTGATATTTTGGATATTGGTTTGACCTCTTTTAAATTCCTATAGTAAAAAGATAAATGTTTTAGAAGCTTATTCATAAAGTGAATTAAGAAAGATAAATAAGGCCGTAGCAGGATAAGCATGGTCTGGGTGCCCCCGCTCGGATTTGATCCATATTGCGAGGGTAAGTGGCTCCCATTACAAGATAAATTCACCCCAAGTATCAACTCAAAAAAAAATTTTTTATAAAAATTATGAACGAATTTTGAAAAATCAAAAAATCAAATTTTATCGAAAACGGATCAACCAATCTTGTTGACTGAAATATATGTTTTAGAGGGTACTCTAGGGGTTCTGAAAAAATTCAAGAACCTATTCCGTTTATAAAAAGGGGGTTAAAATTTTTTTTTAAATTTTTGAATAAGTTTTTAAATATGAATTACTTCTTGAACAACCACCATTTTTTCTATATCATACTCAAATTCAAAGTGACAATATAAATTTTTTCGAAAATTTTCGGAGAGGTACTTCATAGTTAAAAAAAAATGAAAACTTCTTTGGCCCCTACAATGTATGGAACAATTGATACCCTATGACTCATTGAAGCTTGTTGACAGATGAATAAAGTGTATTGAAAACAAGGCGATCATGTACAGATGTGTTATTTTTTTAATTGATAACGCTCAATTCCACAGACAGGGTGCGGATAATTGTTGATACACCCTCGCATTCATATAAAGTATACTATGTCGTCCACTATGCAGCAAATACGTAAAAATAAATGAGATATTGTACGTGATCAACATAAAACTTTCATGAGTATAGAAACAATTACTTCAATGAGTCATAGGGTATCAATTGTTCCATATATTGTAGGGGCCAAAGAAGTTTTTTTTTTCAACTATGAAGTACCTCCAAAAATTTTCGAAAAAATATATATTGTCACTTTAAATTTGAGCATGATATAGAAAAAAATGGGGTGGGGGGGGGGGGGGGGGGTTCAAGAAGTAATTCACATTAAAAAAATTATACAAAAATTTAAAAAAAATTTTTACCCCCTTTTTATAAACGGAATAGGTTCTTGAATTTTTTTCAGAACCCCTTTAGTACCCTCTATAACATATATTATAGTCAACATTAGATCGGTTGAGCCGTTTTCGAGAAAATTAGATTTTTTTATTTTACAAAATTCGCTCATAACTTTTGTAAAAAAATTTTTTTTGAGTTGATCCTAGGGTTGAATTTATCTTGTAATGAGAGCTACTTACCCTCGCAATATGGATCAAATCCGAGCGGGGGCACCCAGACCATGCTTATCCTGATACGGCCTTTGACCAAATAATGTTGTAAATAATAGAATGTGATAAAATAAAAATTAATTAGGGTAGTTTTATTTCCACATATTAATAAGAGCAAAGTTCAAAATATATTTTAACTAAAAAAGAAATTAATCATTTGAAATAATGATTGATTGATAATTTGTCATTATTAATCATAAAATATTATCTATTATTAATATAATAATAATATTAACATATTAAAAGTAATTAATGTCAAAATATACCTACAAATTTTGATTAAAATAAGGAAGCAATGTTGACAATTAATATAATTATATCCGGTTTTGAATGGAACCAACTTAATGCTTGCCCTTTCAATTTGGAGCCAATTGTAGCTTTTAGTTTATTGTCTTCGAGAAAGTAAGTCTCGCATTAATTAAAATTTTTGAGACCAGATGTCATAATTGTCTGAACTGAAATTGTTTAAAAGTTCTAATTGTTTTTAAATTAATGCCAACGGGGCGTTCTGTGTGCGAATTCGTGTTATTTTGTATTACTGACCTTCTTAAGAGTTGAACCTCACGTTCTAATAGGTCTCATTCCCTTCGTAAGAGATCCATTTATCGCTGCATGAGTGATGCTTCTCTATTTAAATCGTTGGATTCGTTGTTTAAGTTTAATCCACTGCTCGATGCTCCTAGGTTATCATTTTCAGTTATGTCTATGTCTCCAAGAAAATTTTCACAAAAGGACTAAAGTTGCACTAAGTTTATAAGAAAAGTTTGTAAGGTGGTGTATAAATGTTCTGCGCACAGCACTAAATCTCCAAAAAAAATGTTCACAAAAGCACTAAAGTTGCATTAAGTTTATAGGAAAAGTTCATAAGGGGTTCTGTAATGCACTGAACGCGAAACCCGTAAATGTTCAAAAAACGTACTAAGAGCTCTTAAGAGAATTTTTGTAAAACGCTCTCTAAATACACTAAGCGTGAAACCCGTAATAATTTCATAAACGCACTAAGCCCATAATAAGCTTCAGAAATTTTCGTATCGAGAATAATTAAGCTTTACGAGCCTCAATCCCACTTTTGATTCTATAGTCAGGGATGGTATCAAATAAATTGGAGAGGCTTTTTTTTTCATTTTCAAGTTACGTTTATTTAAAAGTACTGAGAAGGTACTAACTGTCCCCTCTTCTTGTGCTTAGGGCTAGGTGAACATCTAAACTATATCCTAGAGTACCGGGCGGGTTACTGTAATGATGGGGAAAGACCGCCTGCAATATTAATATATAATTTAAAAAATTTGAAAATCTTTCTGAGGAAAAAAAGACACTTTCTACTGCGCTGGGATTTGAGCCCAGGTCGTCTTTCGATTGCCGGTCGACTGCTCTAACCAACTGAGCTACTCAGGTGTCCGACATCTTCTTTTCCACAGGAAGACTTGCTTATATCGTCTAGTGGCAGTGCCTTACGGCTGAAAATGATTTCTAATTATTTAGTTGAGTTCGAAATTTTTGCCACTGCCTACATTATCGGAGTATCATTAGATCATTTCCAGCCGTAAGGCAGTGCCACTAGGCGATATAAGGAGTTCTTCCTGTGGAGAAGGAGATGTCGGACACCTGTGTAGCTCAGTTGGTTAGAGCAGTCAACCGGCAATCGAAAGACGACCTGGGTTCAAATCCCAGCGCAGTCGAAAGTGTCTTTTTTCCACAGAAATATTCTCAAATTGTTCAAATATTTGAATTCATTTGCATTATTTTCGATGTAAGAGTTTGAAATTGTTTACGAGGACACCTGTCGGAAACGTATCCTATCTGATACGCGACTAATGATCCTCCGATAATGTAGGCAGTGGCACAAAATTTCGAACTCAACTAAATATTTTGAAATTAATTTATAATATCAAAAAAATTTGTAAAAGTGTTGTAATATTTCATTTTTATGTAATTTCACGAAATGTATGAATTATAGAAAGCAAAATAAGTAAACCCAACTCAGTTCAGTAATGCCACTACAATATATTGAGAATAAGATACTTCACTAAAGTAGTAATTTCCAGTAATATTGGAAACAGCACTTTTTTGAAGTTAAGTTCGGAAAACCCCCTTCATTTGTAGGAATTCCTATACAGAGAATATCATTTCTATATAGATCTCGACATAATTTTGTTTATCATTACCTATTTCAAAATAGTTAATACCAGAACTGATTTCCAATGGTAAATTTTAATTGTGTTTCAAATAGATTCGAATTCAATGCAGCTAGACCAGCTAATTGGAAAAAGTCCATTTATGAGTAATCTTATGACAAGATCCTTGGCTCGCATTAAATCTAACGAAGTTCAAGCCTGTATCGCATTTCGATTTTATCGTTTAGTTTTAATAACTATCAAGAATTGTCAAGGATTGAATAATATCGAAACTGGTACCGAAGTTGAAATTAATTGCGTACATGGTTTACTTGGAAAATCTATTACTGCATATATTGATAAAATTGGAAATATTATTGGCTGTGATGAACTTGTTCTTGTAAAAGTGAGTGCTTCTACACAAATGAAAGATTTCAATCTTAATCCATTGAACCATATTTTGTATTAACAATTTTTTTAGTTTATGGATACTTTTAACAAAAAAATGAATTTCATTTCAGTTGAAAGACGATAATAAAATTAACAAACTGACACATCAGAGACACCTGAACGAGGGAATTTTTACGGAAGGGGCAATAATAGATTGTCGGTTGGCCAATTGGAAAAGGGTAAAAATACACGGCCATCATAAAAATATACCAAATCAGTAGGGTAAAAGCACTTATTACTGAAGAGAAACAATTGGTGTTTTCCGTAAAAAATGTATTTCTTGTATCCGAATTTAATTATGCAAAAACAGTGAAATTATAGAGAAATTTATCTTTGACATCGACAATTGGTTAATCTTCGGTAATTACTGATTTTACCCTACACTGCCAAAATTTTTTCATAATTACCCAAAGTTTTCAATTCTATTTGAAGACGTTTATAGATTTTACTCCGAGTAACGTTAACTCCACTTTTTAAACAGTTTACTAAATGTCTGTTCTTTCATATTTACTATATCAGTAGTTTGGCATTATTTAATTTTTTCGAATGTTTATATTTACATCAGTTTGTTGAAACTACCATCTGTTTACTTTCTGAAAAATACAATTATTATCTTTTCATGAAAATTTCTTCTAGTAATTTGGGCTGAACATACTTTTGATGAAATTAAGGTCATAAGATTTTGGGAAATTAGAAACATTACTTGAGTAAGCAGCTTCAGTTGCTAGCTGCTTACGTATAAAATAAAAATCATCGTATCAAAATTTGAAAGAAGCTAAAGTACACGAAAACGTATGCATGTAGCCTACTTCTGATTTTAATAATGAAAGAATGTCTTCCTACAGAATTTGCTGAAAATAAACTTTTTTTTAATTATACAAATCCAAAATAGTCTATATTTGTCCTTTTTCGTCTTCACTACCATTCCCCAAATTTCCAATGAAATGTTTTCTTATTTTGCACATAAACATGTGGAAACCTACAATCGGTCGAATTTTTGAATCTTTCAGGTATCAATTGACAGGATTTATTAAGAAAAAGGTTAATTTTGAAAAACTAGGAGAACCAGAAATTATATTTTTCGTGTATATTCTGTGATGAGTAACGTAATTTTTAGAAGAAAAGTTTATTTGGTCTACTCATTTTCAGTTCTATAATAGTTCAATATCATTTTTTTTTCTTATACAGACAAAATTTGTTGAAATTCTGTTGAAAAATTGATTATCATGGCAACTACAATACCTCACAATGAATGTTAAGAATACAAAGTTTCTCAAATTCGAATATATTGTAATTGGTATAAAAATAAAGAATCAAGTATAAACATACGAGGTGTGTCCGAAAAGTATCTGACCTGCGTTTATATCTTCGCGCCAGAGCGCTCGATTGACCTCTGCGGGGTATTAGCGTAACCAGTAGTCCCTCACGAACTCCCTGCATGCCGTAGTTACCGGTCGAACGCCTTGGGTCGCGCGCAGCGTGTGTTTATGTCCAACGTGCTGTTTTTGTTCGTCGCATTTGTTTACAGTTGAAAATGACAGAAAGAACAGATCAACAAATTTGCATCAAGCTTTGCTTTAATCTCGGCAAGAGTTGTACGGAGACAATTGAAATGATACAGAAAGCCTTTGTGGTTCGAGGACTGCTTCAAGATGTGGAAGCGGCGCTGGGAGCGTGTGGTTCAATCAAATAGGGACTACTTCGAAGTATGTCACGGTCCGGACGACGAAGAATAGCACCAACGCGGAGATATGAACGCAGGTCGGATAATTTTCGGACACACCTCGTATATATGACCACTTATATCCAAATTTTCAACTAATCAATTAAGGGCATGTGATACTTGGCAAATTAACAAATTTTATTGATTTCAGGTTTCTATATGTTTGTGTCAAAAATCCATAACATTTTGTTTCCAAAATTTGGGAAATGGTAGAGAAGATAAAAGCGGACGTAAATAGACTACTTTTGGTTTGAAAAATGAAGAAAGTTTCAATTTTAGCAAAATTTATCGAAATTTTTTTTCATCACCAAAACCAAAAGTAGTTTATCGACGTACAATTTAACCTTCTTTATTATTTCCAAAATTTTAAAAACAAGATTTTATGTATTTTGGACGTGAACATGTAGAAACTGAACCATGTCGTTCACATTAACCTGCTACTATTCTCAAGTGTCGATGCCCTTAACTATTTTATCTGATGGATCTCAACGATAATTATTCGATTGGAAAAAGCGTGAAAACAAATTAACAAAGTATTGATTTATTTGTTCTGGGATAAAATTGCTGATTCAAAAAGCTCACCGATTCAAATGTCCATAATACAATTAAAAAGGAAACTTTGAATCTGGAACTTACAAATATGCAATTCACAGCAATTTTAGCCTAGCATTTTTTGTTTCCTTGGTGTTTCTTAACGCAGTGTACATATTTTGAGATACGCACAAGTATCTGATAAAAGCCATATGTAAAATATTTTGCAAGACGCAGACAAATTATATGATGTAAACATAAAAGTATATGCGATGGGAAATTATTTAGGTGCAAAAGAATCAATGGAAGCATTAACAAGTGGCGTAAGTACGCCTGATTAAAAACAATCATAAATTTGATTAACCAAAAATATAATTGAAGGGTCGGATTCTATAAGCAGATTTGCGCGCGAGCCGGCTCAGCGTGCGCCTGAAAGTATGCAACCTACGCTTGACGGACACTTTTAAAAAAAGCCATTCTAATGGGCAAAATTATTATTAAAAATTACTTTCACGTAAAACTTTTGCGAAGGAAATTGTTTTCTAATGTTTTTTAAGGAAATATATACATTTTAGCGTGGATTGGCATCAAATCGTGTCAAGGGTAGGTTGCATACTCTCAGGAGCACGCCGAGCTGGCTCATGGGCACATTTGGTTATAGAATACGACCTTTCAATTGTTGTTTGAAAAATTTCAAATCTCAGTGTAGAAAAAGAGACGCTTTCGAATGTGCTGGTATTCGAGCCCGGGTCTTTCGATTGTCGATTGACTGCTTTAACCAAATAAGCTACACAGACGTGCGATCCCTAGCGGACCCAGTTGAGAGAACGGTCAGAGAATACTCTGATCGTTCTCTGACCACGCATTGTTGTGGCTAAGAACGGTAAAAAAACATTTAAAGCATTGCAATTATGATTCTGTGGTAAACTTTTGACTAGAAGATGTAGGAATAAATACAATAATTTCACTTTTTAGCGATAAAAACAGGGAAAACATCATATGCCTGTCATTGAAGGCAGTGCTGTGGTTCATCTTTTGTGGAACGTCTCCACCGTCAGGATTGACCACTGGTTGAAGTGAGACGCAACTTCTTTTATCTCACTTATACCAATCGACAATCCTGACGGTGGAGACGTTCCGCAAATGGTGAACCACTGCACTGCCTTCAATGGCAGGTATATGATGTGTTTTCAACTTTTTTCGCTAAAAGGTAAAATTTACGGGCCGGATGCAATAAGGGACTTAGCACTCGGATCTCCTCAAACGTGACGTCTCGGTTACCGATTTTCCTAAGTCAAGAAAATTAAATAAAAAAAATACCATCATATTCAGTATTATTAATTTTCTTGACTTTAGAAAATCGGTAACCGAGACGTCACGTTTGAGGAGATCCGAGCGCTAAGACCCTTATTGCATCCGGCCCCTCAATTATTGTATTTATTCCTACACCTTCTATTCCAAACTTTCACACAGAATTATAATTGCATTGACTTAAATGTTTTTTTATCTTTCTTAGTCATAATAATGCGAGGTCAAAGAACGGTCAGAGAATAGTCAGAGAACGGGTAGAGTATTCTCTGACCGTTCTCTCAACCGGGTCCGCTAGGAATATCTCCTTCTTCATAGGAAGAACTCCTTGTATCGCCTAACGGGATTGCCTTACGGCTGTAATAATTTCGAATTAGATGGTTGAGTTCGAAATTTTGTGCTACTGGCTACATTATCGAAGGATTATTAGTTGCGTATCAGATAGGATACGTTTCCGACAGGTGTCCTCGTAAACAATTTCAAACTATTTTTTTTGTTTTTGTTATAAACGAAAATCATTCAGAAATTGCAAAGAAGCTTATAAGTCATCTCATTATATTTCAGGATGTTGCTGGTTCCTTTCTATACAAAAAGGATAAAATTATTGGAATGGGGTTACCAGGTTCAGATATTCAAGGATGTCCTTTTGCATTCGTAAATATTGGAATTTTTAGTAGTAAAATCAATGACGCACTCGTTAAATACAATGAATGAACAATGTTCTAATTATAAGAATATGCACAACTTAAGTGGGTGCTAAGAATATATTTTTAACGCAAGAGGACATCCATTTTTCATAAAGAATACATTTTAAAATTGAAAATATTTTTTTAAATATAATATGGATGTCTTTTTACATTCATAATATATTCTGTTAAAAATATTACGCTATATTATCTCATCAATTTTAAATTAAATATTTCAATACTATATTATATTCCCTGATAAAAATCTTTGCAATTTTAAATTACATATGTATAATAAGCCTGTAACCTCAAGTATATTAATTCGTCATTGAGACATAGTGTATTGAATTTCACATATTTTTATGGTATTCACTTTTTCGGAAAGGTAGAAAATTTCACTTCACACAAATTATAAATAAGATTGTGAATAATTTTTCATTAAAAATAATCAGGGCAATTTTGTTCTCATAACATATTGATGTAATTGAATTTTAAATGCGAATTCAAAAAGTCAAATGTATATTGTTAGAAATATTGGTGATTTTAGTACTTATATCTGGATATAATAAATTTACAAATTTTAATACTTGTGGAGTTCCGCGAAAATAGCTCCTAATGGAATTAAGACAAATCTATATATGTATTTATATGCATAGGTATACTAAACATATATATATATAGACAGAAAAAAAAGTCTTGAATTTGTCATGTCTAACAGACGATTTTCGCTTAAATTTAGCTACCCCGTGTATAAGTGTATAAATCTGTCCTTCTCTAATGGTCTACTTTATATCACACCTTATAAGAAGCCCATTTTTTGACTTCATTTAAGACTTTTTGTCTGTGTGCAGAATGGACACAAGTAAGTTTCAAAATAAGAATATTAGTGTCAAGACTTTACAGCATACCATATATAAACTGTTTTACCGAATGGGAAAATTCCATTGTATACTAAAGACTTTTATATAATATAATTCTTATTTTGCAAACCACTCGTGGCTACTTTTTATAGAGTTTAAAAATTTTCGATCACATAAAATTGGAAAATGCAATTAGAAACTACTATATGCTACCGATAGTACGTAAATTCATTAAGAACTCAGGAGAAAATTCATTTTTAATATTTTATTGATATCTTTCTTTACTTAATTAGCATTTATTTTAATTACAAAAAGACGGAGTTTTAACGATATTATGAAATAGAATTAATCATGTAATATTATCTATTATGAAAAAAGTATAAAATTAAATGGGTGATTAACAAAATAATGTGTTTTAATTTTTTAATCAGAGCCTACCCGAGTCGAAATATGGCGGGACTTTACCGCTCCAAGTAGAACTTTCACCTCTACTTTGCGACTCCTTGATATACTATCTATTACTACCTCCTACTTTACCGTTCTTTGAAATATTTTCGTTCTATTTTGATTCTACAAAGTTATAGCCCCTACAATAAATATCTTGCCCCTGATACTGTTTTTAATTTCTCTTTAAACGCTTCTTTATAAAGTTTGCTGTCACGTCCCGCAACTCTGCCGCCACAAGTAACAAGCAGATTAAGAAACCAATAAAGGGATCAAGACAGCATTACAGCGAGTATGATTTTATCGACGCAAGTTATAGATAAATCTACAGATCAATAGGATGATCAATATGAAATTACCATGTGTCGTTATAATACCCACACATGATAACAAATCGACTGACCCAGAGAGAAAGTGAATGAAGCCCTACAATACCAACACACTACCGTCATAACATGCGACTTGTAATAGCATGTGACTTGTAATAACATGCGACTGGTCATAGCATGTTACTCGTCATACTTGACCTTTCAAAGTTCTATAAAAAGCGAAAGTTCCAAGAGAGTCCAGTCTAGTACCATAATCTTTACACCGCGAGTTCAGTTAGTTAGTCCACGTCCGATTTCTACAATGTGACCAACGCGAGTCCAGTCCAGTGCCATCGAATCTATACCGCGAGTGCAATCCAGTCAGTCCAGCTTCACCAGATTTCTACCGCTACTCAACCCAAATTCTAACTCCACGCTGAGTTCAACGACATTAGAAAGTGAAGGGGAATCGCCTTCCAAATTTTCTCGAAACTGGGATCGAAGAATCAACTAGATCAACTGTCTAGATTACGAATTTACTATACAACAGCAACTATCTGAAGATTACAAGTTACACTCAACTGACCACATTCGCTTACTGGACTCAATTGATCATCAATCAATTCAAACTCAGGATAACTAAAAGGGTATTTCTAATTTTGATTCTATTTTACATTTCCATGGTGCTTACCTGATAAAATTTCAATTGTCAATAAATATCTTTTATATACCTAACCCTTCTCAATCACTGACTATTCCACATCCCTTAGAGAGGATCCTTCTGATCCTGACATAAAACGAGAAGATCTTTTAAAAGAGAAATGTTACGTTTCTGACGTAACATACCCAATTTCTTTTTTGGTGCATCGGCCGGGAACACTTAGTCAGTGAATGGGATATCGAAATTTTATGATTAATAGGAATCAAACATTAATAAATTACAATTACAATTTATATGATTTTACACACATATTGGTTAAAATAAAGTAAATTTGATAAAATCACGAAAGGACTTGACCTTGAGGCTAACTTGAGTGACTAAATAATCATTTTATTTTTTTTGAAATTTTATACACATATCTTGTTAAAATAAAATAATTTTATCAAATCACAAAGGGATCTGACCTTGAGGCTAACCTAAGTGATTAAATAATTATTTCATTTGAAAAACTGTTTAATTTCCTTATTTCTTGTTATTTTGTACAAACTGTGTTAAAATAAAATAAATTCTGTTGATTCACGCAGGGATTTGACCTTGAGGCTAACCTAAGTGATCAAAAGACCTATTTTATTTGAAATTGTATTATCGGAATTTCTGAAAGTGCAGAGATTACATAGGATTTTGTGCTTGAGTGATGCCTGGTTAATCTCGTACTTCTTTAATTCTAAATTGTTGACTAAGTTTTAATTCGAGTTAAAACGAGAAAAAGCAGCACAAGTCACTATAAGTCCTTTTTAGATTCGTTGAACGGTCACCATTTGATGACGATCAATTGGGTAAAGCAAAATTCAAGTGCTCATACAGTATCGTTTGAAACTTTTATTCTAACTCTGTTAACTAACAGAATATTTTTAATTGCAAACGATTGACCAAGATGTTGTGCTTGAGTCAGGCTTGTCCAATCTTGCATTGATTAACTTCTGTATAATTTATAATTTTGTTTATGTGTGTATAATAAAAAATATAACATAAAAAATTTTTTTTGTGAGTGTACCAATTATTTAGAAACCCATTTGTGACCTATACCATTCGACAATTATATAAAAAAAACATATCAAGTATCCCAGGTAAGACAAGGAACAAAATTAGTTTCAATAAGAATAAATTTGAAACAAAAAATTCTAAATAAATATTTTTTCTGTAAGCACATGGAAATTGGTAGAATTAAGGCATATTATTTTAAGAATTTTGATTGATGATTATAAATTTACCTGACTCGGAACATTGAGACAATTCATATTTTCTAATAACAAATTATTAATCACATTTATTGATTACAAAAATATTTTAAAACGAAAGATATTTGAAAAAATTTTCTGTTGATCCAAATTTTTAAAAAAATTTTAAAAGTGTCTCCATGTACGTATCAGTAAATTTTATTTTATAATATCCTATGTCGGGACCCAATCACAGTGATTTAGGGAAATCACAAATTCAAGGAAATCCTATTACGCGCAGTCAAGTTAAGAAAAATACTGAACTTGCAAAAATTGTGGCACAAAATCAAACTGGTCCCCTTAAACCAAAAAGAACAGTTACTGTACAGGAAAAGGTAACTAAAGATAATTTTTAAAATATTTATAACAAGGACAAAACAAATATCAGTTTGCAATTAGATAATATTTTTTTAGAGAAAACCTTAACGTTTGAACAATTCGAAACTGCCGGAACAAGCAATTTATCTCATTCGAATAATTGGCTTAATTCAAATTCAAAAACTAATTCAAGTATTATTTGTGGATCAATTGATCAGGACGAAACATTAAAAAACGAAACTACTTATATTGACAACGAAGATATAAGTTTACTTAGTTCAACGATAATTCCAAAAAACACAGTTGAAGAAAAAATTAAAATAAATTTATCAGAAAATTCTCTTAAACGCCAAACAGTTTTAAGTAATAACGATAGCGACGATAATAGTACCGACAACGATCAAATAGAACAAATTGTTCACAAAAATCCTGCAGAAAACGTTAATCCAATTAGAAACAACGAAATGGTCCTACCTAATAATCAACAAGTATCCTTACGCGACGCGTTAGAAGTAGTACCCTTATTTGATGGAAGTAACATTCCATTATCACATTTTATTGAAGGATGTTATGAGGCAAAGGCAATGCTGCCAACACCCGCAGCTCAAGAAAATTTAGGACGATTATTGAGAAGTAAATTATCAGGGGAAGCAAGAAAATGTATCTTTGAGTCAACTAATAATAATATAGAAGAATTAATTGGAAAACTCAAAAGAGTATATGCCCCAGCAAAAAGTGTGTATCAATTACAAGGAGAATTAGGGAATAGCTATATGTGAGAAAAAGAGAACGTACTTTCCTATGCAGCTAGAATTAAGGAGATTGCCGACAGAATCGAAGACGCTCATAGACTCAACAATTATGTCCAAGTAGATAATACCTTCAAACAGAAC
Organism: Diplolepis rosae; assembly: GCA_030998225.1. NCBI lineage: Eukaryota > Metazoa > Arthropoda > Insecta > Hymenoptera > Diplolepididae > Diplolepis > Diplolepis rosae. The sequence continues at coordinate 5,516,150 of JAPYXD010000727.1, read as the reverse complement.
CTTCAAAAAGATGTTATTCAATGCTTTATTCTCGGTCTGCGTCCCGAATTTGTAATTCGAGTAAAAACAAATGAAACATTCAAAGAAGTTTTCAATGCCACAATCAACGTAGAAAGAGATTTGGCAGCATCATCCGCACTACGCAGAAATAAAAATTCAGATTATTTAAAAATGGATGATTCTATAAATAATAGAAATAATAAAAAAAATTGGTTCAATGTTGCACGAGATAACAACATAAATTGTATAATATGTAAAAAACCAGGTCATGTTGCTGAAAATTGTAATCATTTAACCAAAGCACAAGAAGCAGTATCTAGAAAACAAATTAATTAATAATTTTCGATGTTACCGGTATTATAGTATTAGAGGAAAGTAGATGGCCTTTTTCGGTTTATGCAAAATCAACAGCCTAGTAATAATCACCAACGACGAGAGAATATTTACAATAATTCCGCAAGAAATAATTACCGGAATAACCACTTTTTAGGAAACAGAAGTAACAATTATGATAATAATAACTATCCGAATAACAATTTTTCAAGGAACAGGGACAACAATTACAATAACTTTTCAAGTAACAGAAATAATTATCCTAACAGCAATAGATTCCACAATTACAATAATAATAATTTTTCGAGAAACAGAAATAATGATAATAGACAAGAAAATCTACATCACAACAGGTATGCAAATCACAGACAATTTTTAAATCAAAATAGCCAACGAGAAATGCGAAATCAGCAATTAAGTAGACCAAATCAAAATTATCCACAAAAGTCAGAAGTTATATGCAACTATTGTAAAAAACCAGGAAATATTACAACAAATTGTAACGTTAGATTAAATAAATGACAATCGCAAAATTCGGAAAACTCAAACGCTCTCCCCAGTACGGATGCACTAAGGAAAGCGTAAGGCAAGAACCAGAAGCATCCACTTCTAACGATCAACCGGCTATAAAGATAAGCGTTTCCAAACCAAGTATAATTCCATCGATAATGATATGCGCAAGAAGGCCTTCAAAGCCCTGCTCGCATGATGATAGATACCGGTGCTGGTCGAAATTTAATTAAACAAAATTCCGTAAATCCTAATTTGCCAATAGATAGAAAAAGAGTGTTAAAACTTACAGGAATAAATAATTTACCACTTTTTACAATGGGACAAATACAAATAAACATTCTAGGATATCCAACAATATTGAATATAATTCCTAATGAAGTTCCAATAGATGAAGACGGAGTTCTAGGTTCAGAATTTTTTCGAGAAAATAAAATCAATATAAATTATGTATCAAAATGTCTAGAAATACAAAATAAACTGTATCCATTTGAATCGACACAGATATTAACAATTCCAGCTAGAACAGTAACAACATTTTATGTTCCAATTGAAAATACTGAAAAAAGCGAAGGTTACGTACCTCGACTACATTTTGGCGAAGGAATTTATGCAGGAGACGCAATTGTAAAAAATTGCAACGGTAAAGCTTATATCAAATTTGCAAATACAAACGAAATTTCAGTAACGATATCAATACCAGCTATCACTTTAGAAGACTTTGAAGAAAGAGATTTTCAAAATATAACAATTCAATCAAGCAATTTAAAAAACTTAAGTGATGACGATTTATCTAACCAAATATTGAATAGCTTCTTAAAAACCGAAAATTTTTTCAACAATCCGTGCAGATTTTTTAACATAACAGGTGAAGAAAGAATAGAATGCATTAAAAAACTTCTTCGTTTGGATCATTTGAATCAAGACGAATACGAACATGTAGAAAGATTAATTATTAACAGTGCAGACAGATTTCAAATTCCAGGAGAACCACTTGAAGCTACTAACGTTTTGCAACATTCAATTCCAACTACAGATGATTCTCCAATTTTTTCAAGACAATATAGATTTCCCCCTGTTCATAAAGAAGAAATTACAAAACAAGTTGACGAATTATTGAAAAATAAAATAATAAAACCTTCACAATTACCGTATAACACTCCAGTTTGGATTGTTCCTAAAAACCAGACTCTAAAGGTAAAATAAAATGGCGAATGGTTCTAGACTTCAGAAAACATAATGAAAAAACAATCGGAGATTCTTACCCACTGCCTAACATAAATGATATACTCGATTCACTCGGATCTGCCAGATATTTTTCAGTATTTGATTTAGCTACTTGTTTTCATCATATAAAAATGGACCCTAAAGACTCTCATAAAATTGCATTTTCTACACCTCACGGCCATTATGAATTTGATAGAATGCCCTTTGGTTTAAAAACCGCCCCTGCAACATTTCGAAGGTTAATGGATATTACTTTAACTGGATTAATAGGGACAGAACTCTTTGTATATCTTGACGACATAGTCATATTTGCTGATACACTAGAAGAACATGAGAAAAAATTTAATAATTTAATACAACGTCTTCGAAAAGCAAACCTTCATTTACAACCAGACAAATGTGAATTTCTACGACCTGAGATAGGATATTTAGGTCATATAATTGATAAAAATGGAGTTCGACCGGACCCCAAAAAAATAATAGCCGTAAAAGAATTTCCAGTTCCAAAAACACAAAAGAATGTTAAACAATTTTTAGGATTAGCAGGATATTATCGTAGATTCATCGAACGATTTTCAAAAATTGCCAATCCTCTTAATCAACTTCTAAAAAAGGATACCCCTTTCATATGGACCGATAAACAGCAAACAGCTTTTGATATTTTAAAATCAAGATTATGTGAAGAACCACTTTTACAACGACCCAATTTTTCTCAACCTTTTGTTCTCACAACAGATGCCTCAGGATACGCAATAGGAGGTATATTATCACATGGTAAAATAGGCAAGGATACGCCAATAGCATATGCTTCACGTAGTCTAAGTGACAATGAGAAAAAATATGACACATATGAAAAAGAAGCACTTGCAATAATATTTTGTGTCACTCATTTCCATCCTTATTTATATGGAAGAAAATTTACCCTAGTAACTGATCATAAACCACTAGTTTGGTTTCAAAATTCTAAGGACCCTTGCTCACGAGTTTCGCGCTGGAGATTTTTATAAAACTCGCTGAATATGATTTTGATGTAGTATACAAAGCAGGAAAAATGAATGTCAATGCAGACGCTCTTTGAAGAAACCCTATTATTAATGAAGAAAAATCAAGGAATTTACACGAAGATGATGATGATACCTTTATGACATCTTAAGAAAAAATTAATATTGAGGATGCTTTTATAAAAATTAATCAAGAAAATAATATCAAAAAAGGAAATACTTCGAAAAATAAATATTTTAATTCAGTATTCGCCGAAGATGATGCGAATGACTTTAGTGAAACTTCAGAAGGACCAATATTCAATGTTAATTTGAGGTTATCTGATATTTTCAATGGAATCTTAAGTGAGAAATTACTTAACGAAATTAATAAAGATATAGTGAAATATAAAAATTTATTTCATTTACTATCTTCAAAACTTCCTGTTATAAATTATGAAAATTCGCCATGGAAAACCATGACTACTAGGCGTAAAAAGAAAAAACAAGAAGAAATGAAAAATTCAAATCAGCATAAAAATCAAGAAAATTTAAATCAAAATGAAATCCAAAAAAAAATTAGACGAAAATTTTTCTTCTAAACCTCTTGTGAAAAAACCTCGAGGTAGGCCAAGAAAAAATCTACTTACAAATTTAAAAATTATTCCCTCTCAAACAAAAAGAAAGATAGGTAGACCAAGAAATCAAATATATGAAAATGAATTACCAGCAATAAATATGCAAAAAGAAAGCCGAACAAAAGTAAAATCAGATTCCGACTCTGATCCTGATTCTGATCCTGAATATTTGGACTATTTAAAGGAAATCCAAGCAAAAAATAAAAGAAATAAAAATGGCAAAAAGCCTAAACAATTTATTATACCTCAAGAAGAAAAAAGCGAAAATTATTTTTCAACTTCTGAAGACGAAGTAATTGATATGGAACCTGAAGAAAAAGAGAGCTCTGAAAGCTCTTGTATTGAAGAAATTTTTGAAAATGAAAATATCGAAGACACTTTTAATGAACGAAATTATGAAATAAACAAAAATCGACAAATAGAAACCAGGCAAAATCTCGAAAATGGTAATAATTCAGAATTCGAAGAAAACCGTCCACCCCCAGAACCCCCTCCACCCAACTCAAAATCTACCAGGAAAATTTTAATAAATAAAAATATCGTTGAATGTCGCGATCAATTAACAATGCGAAAAGATAATTATGTATATTTTGTTACAACAAATGGAAATCCTCGAGATAATGGATCAAAAAGTCTAGAAAAACGTGGAACCTTACCAAAATTCAAAAACTTACAGAAGGGAACAGCGAAAGAAATTAAAAAAGGAAACTATTATCATTTTGCTCTTCCGATTGAAGGAGAAATTCAAGACAATTTATCTGAAACCTTAAATAATATAAAATTGTCAATTTATTCATTACACGAATTATCTCAAAAATTGAATCTACGATCAATTAGTATTTCAAAGACTTCGAAAGTCAACCATATAGCTTGGGAAGAAATAAAATTAATATTTAATTTAGTTTTTGCAAATTCACTTACAAAAATAATAGTTTGTAATGGCATAACGCTATATCCAACAAAAGAACAAAGATCACAATTAATTGAAGAGGCACACTCCTCAGCATTAGGAGGCCATAAAGGTGTCAGAAAGACCTATAATCGAATTCGCCAAAAATTTTTTTGGGAAAATATGAAAGTTGATATTCAAAAGTATATTCAAGGCTGTTTACAATGCCAAATAAAAAAATTAGTTCGGGTTAAAACCAAAAATCCTATGGTTATTACTGATACACCCACTACTGCCTTCGAAAAAATATCAATGGATATTGTTGGTCCACTACCAGAAACAAAGTCTGGTAATCTGTATATTCTTACTATACGAGAAAATTTTACAGAATATTCTCTGGCAATACCTTCGTTTAATCATCAAGCTGGTACAATAGCAGACACATTCGAGAAAAAATTTATTTGCATATTTGGATCGCCAAAAGGAGTACTAACGGATCAAGGCAAAGATTTTTTAAGCAATTTATTAAAAAGATTAGCGAAACGCTTTAGAATCAAACAATTTCGTACCACAGCTTTTCACCCTCAATCCAATGGATCACTTGAACGATCACATCATGTCCTAGGTGAATATCTCAAACAACTTGTAGCAAAAAATTCAGAATGGGACGATTGGCTAGAATTAGCAATGTTTTCATATAACACAAGTGTACACGAAGCCACAAAATGTACGCCTTACGAATTAGTTTTTGGCAAATTAGCCCGTGAACCCCGTAGTGAACCTCTATCACAAAATGAAAAATTGCAAACCTATGATGATTATTTGATCAATTTTGTCACACAAATGCATGAAATGCGAACACAAGCAAGAGAGAACCTCATAAAGGCAAAAGAAAAATCAAAAATGTAGCACGACAGAAAAATAAATCCCTTAGAAATAAAAATTGGGGATAATGTATTTTTATTAAAAGGAGGACAAATTAGAAAGCTGGATAATCAATACACAGGACCTCACGAAGTTTTAGATGTACTAGGAAAAGGAAATGTAAAAATAAACATAAAATCAAAACCGACAGTAGTACAAGTCAATCGAATAAAAATATCGCACATAAATATACAAAATTGATTAACTTAATTTGAATTCAAACTTAAAATAATATAAACTTTGAATAAAACCAAAGCGTTTAGAATAACTAAACCAGGAAATGTTTTAAACAAAAAGATACTTTGAAATTTTATTCTAATCATATTTTTTCTATTTCAGAGATTCGAGAAACTCACTGTACCTTCAAATTGCAATGAAAAAATTTCAATATATTTCATGGTCTTTTTTTCAAGAGCAAATTAAACTTCTTAAACTAGCAAGTATTTGCCAAATTGATCAAAGTTTTTCAAGCTTTCTCTTCTGTTCAGCACAAACTAAAAATCTAATATCATCACACAAAAATTATACCTCTTTAAAATTCTTATAAATACTTTCTTTATATTTGATTCAATCATTTTTGTTTTTGTTCATTGAATATTTAAAAAACAAACTAATAACCTTTTTAGTAAGACAAATGCTAGTTTTTATTCGAATCAACATTTGATTTTATCACTTAAAGAAAAATATAGAAATATTTGCATTTTTCTTCTTTTTTGGATGAAAAAAAAGCCTTTTTCTGACAAGAATAAATAAGCACTTCATAATTGGTGCCATCATAAATATAATTTCAGTTTTGATTTTCTTCTATCAAGGGAACTTTTCTTGATTCCCATCCTATTGGAAGAACAGTTTCTACAAATATTGAGTCTGTAAATGTAAACTGTGCGATGGCATTACAAAATTGTTAATGTAAAAATTGCTTTTCCAATAGAAATTAATGTGCAACAATAACAAATTGAATATTTACTATTTTTCATATGTTTCATGCACAAATAACTCTATTAATTTTACAAGAAAGATTAGAAAAATATTTAAAAGTACAAGAATTGTAGGAAAATCTATTACCCTGTTATTATGTAAAATTGTTTTTCTTATGATTATTTTATTTATTTAATAATACACCAATGAAATTGAAGTTCATGAAATTAATTTTTAACCAAGTTTTTTCTCTTCAATGTACCAAGTTACAACGTCTATTAATTCATATATGTTATCATCTATGTTAATATTACTTTTAATCTCTATTAATATTATATATGTCAATTTCTTTTATGTATAATCAATAATTTATAAGGCTTTTTAGATTTTATTTTACTAATGTATACATTTAACGATCGTAATTCTTGGAAATTACTCCTTAATATTTTATATCTAATCGATAAAATTTTACAATTTTCAATCTTCTTTTCATCAACAATCATCATGTTGTAAGTTAAATAGATATTTTCAAACAGAAAAAAAATTTTCAAATTACCCAATACCACTATAACATAAGTAATCAATGATTGTAATATCTCCAGAATTGTGTCCTTTGTTATTAATATGCATTTATGAAAAACTTGTTATAAATTTTTAATTCGCAACAATAATTTAAAATGTAAATTCCTATGTATAAACGAAATTTTTTACGTTATGAATTGTTAAATTCAACTAAAAATATGTACTTGATTGAGTAAGCATCTTGGATTTAAAATGTAATCTTCTACCGAAGTTTCGATCGCGGATCGTTAACTCCCCGCGTTCGAATTAAGGGGGGAGGTGTCACGTCCCGCGACTCTGCCGCCACAAGTAACAAGCAGATTAAGAAACCAATAAAGGGATCAAGACAGCATTACAGCGAGTGTGATTTTATCGACGCAAGTTATAGACAAATCTACAGATCAATAGGATGATCAATATGAAATTACCATGTGTCGTTATAATACCCACACATGATAACAAATCGACTGACCCAGAGAGAAAGTGAATGAAGCCCTACAATACCAACACACTACCGTCATAACATGCGACTTGTAATAGCATGTGACTTGTAATAACATGCGACTGGTCATAGCATGTTACTCGTCATACTTGACCTTTCAAAGTTCTATAAAAAGCGAAAGTTCCAAGAGAGTCCAGTCTAGTACCATAATCTTTACACCGCGAGTTCAGTTAGTTAGTCCACGTCCGATTTCTACAATGTGACCAACGCGAGTCCAGTCCAGTGCCATCGAATCTATACCGCGAGTGCAATCCAGTCAGTCCAGCTTCACCAGATTTCTACCGCTACTCAACCCAAATTCTAACTCCACGCTGAGTTCAACGACATTAGAAAGTGAAGGGGAATCGCCTTCCAAATTTTCTCGAAACTGGGATCGAAGAATCAACTAGATCAACTGTCTAGATTACGAATTTACTATACAACAGCAACTATCTGAAGATTACAAGTTACACTCAACTGACCACATTCGCTTACTGGACTCAATTGATCATCAATCAATTCAAACTCAGGATAACTAAAAGGGTATTTCTAATTTTGATTCTATTTTACATTTCCATGGTGCTTACCTGATAAAATTTCAATTGTCAATAAATATATTTTATATACCTAACCCTTCTCAATCACTGACTATTCCTCATCCCTTAGAGAGGATCCTTCTGATCCTGACATAAAACGAGAAGATCTTTTAAAAGAGAAATGTTACGTTTCTGACGTAACATTTGCTGCCCGAGCGAAGCGAGGGCTGCAGTCACACGAGTTGCATTCGCTGTGTTTTATTTCGAGTAATGCATACTATTTTTCATAGCAACTGTTTTGAGAATTTGATTTTCGGTACCTGTAAAGCGGGACGAAAGTGCGGTTTGCAACCCTACCTTTAAAGTTTCGCCCCTAGAGTTGAAAATCGCATTTTCCTCCCGCTTCGCAGGTACCGAAAATCGAATTTTCAAAAGAGGCGATATGAAAAATATATTTTTCAACATCTTAATAAAACCTCCATAGAATACTTTTTACTTCTATTATTATCACTATTAATTCACTTTCTTTTGAAAAAATTGTAATTTTAGTAAACTCTAAAAATATTGTTCGAGAACCCACACGTAATTCACCGATGAGTTCCTAAACTTCCTGATGTAAGTTACCGTCTTTCGAACTCTATATACACTGAAAAAACTGTATAGCTAAGAGAACTATATTTTGGTCCTCAGAACCAGAAAATAATGCTATCAGAACAATGCTACGGTTTGGTCCTCAGAACTATACGAGTATAGGTGAGGCAGCTATACAAGTTCGTTGATATGTCAATACCATGTATATCGATCGTAAACAAAATATTATGCCATCGTTATCACTTTTGTGAATTTTGGCGTAAGATAAAACAATACGCGATACGCAAAAATGATCTTTCAAAGAAAGAAAAAATGCTCCAAACAAATCGACAAACGCTTCGAAAAAACGCCTCGAAAAAATAACACTTCTTTCTCATTTCGAGGTTAGAGTCGCGTGCATGCGAAGCAATGTATAGGTCCGGCGGCAAACCAGTATAGTTGTCTCACCTATACTGCATGGGTCGAGACACTAAAGGATTTTCCAATAGGGACATAACAATTTCGTATCTTCATATGAACGCACCCTTAAACTTTTTTAATGAACTGTCAATGTCAAAACGTAAGTTAAAATCAACATTTTATTCATGGTAAAGGTCACGAACTAGCAAAGTTTGGAAATTATTAAAAATTACTACCGAAATTCTGAGTCGATGGTCGCAACTTTAAGAGCGCTTACTCCAATTTTCGGCCGTAATAATCGTCCCAACCGACAGGCTGTGCGTGCTATAGTGGATAAATTCGAGACCAAATTTAAACTATTGGACGTTCCGGTGCCAAAAAGACGTCTTATTGCTCGAAGCGAAGAAATAATCGCAGCCGTAAGTGCATCGATTCAAAATGAGCCAAATCTGTCAATTCCACGTCATTCTCAAGAATAGGGCATCGCTCAAACGACACTGTGATGTATTATGCGAAAATATCTTGACCTACATGCTTACAAGATTAAATTGACTCAAGGACTAAAGCCACTTGATCATTTGAAACGCCGAAACTTCTCCAATTGGGCTCTGGCAAAGCTTGAAGAAAATGAAGAATTTCATCGAAAAATCATCTTTAGCGATGAAGCTCATTTCTGGCTCAATGGCTTTGTTAATAAGCAAAATATGCGTTATTGGTCAGCAACAAACCCAAATGTGCTTCCTGAGACACCGTTGCATTCGCAAAAAGTGACTGTTTGGTGCGGTTTTCATGCCGGAGGTGTGATTGGGCCGTATTTTTTCGTGGATTAAAACGACTGTCATGTTACCGTCAATGGAGAGCGCTATCGTGCTATGTTGGAAGATTATTTGTGGCTAGAATCGGATGAACTTGACATCAGCGATATGTGGTTTCAACAAGACGGTGCCACTAGCCACACGGCACGCGTCACAATCGATTTATTGAAAGGCAAATTCGGTGAACGTGTTATCTCGAGAAATGGTCCAGTCGATTGGCCGCCTCGCTCATGCGATCTAATGCCATTGGATTTCTTTTTATGGGGCGATATCAAATTACTGGTCTATGCCAACAAGCCAGCAACTTTAGACTACCTCAAAGACAACATCCAACACAAAATTGCCAACGTTCCGGTCGAAATGTGTGCCAGAGTCGTGAAAAATTGGGTCCAAAGAATCGACCGCTGTAAACGGGCTCGTGGTGGTCATATGACCGACATCGAATTTCATTCATAAAATGTAATGCTTTCACTACACCCACAATAAATTTGAACTCAATATCTTAAATATTTCTGTGTTTTATTCATAGATAAAATTGTTATTTCCCTATTGGAAAACCCTTTATATACCGGTATAGGTCGAACAGCTAGACTGTTTTTTCCGTGTACACATTATGTTAGATAGATCTTAGCTGAAAATCAGTTGAAAATACTTTTCTTCAGAATTTTAAAATTGTCATCGAAAATACACCCCCCCCCCCCCCCCTCCCATCGTGAAATGTCTTAAAATATCCTAAAATATCTTGAATTATATAAAATATCTTAAGTTATGAGAAATATCTTGAAGCATGTAAAAAGTCCTGAGATATCCTAAAATATCTCAAGACATAAGTAAGTGTATGGTACACGTGGTCGGTCAAGTTTTCAACTCCTCGGTCTACTGTAATATTTTAATTACTCCAGAGGAATGAATATTATGAGGAGGTAACAAATATTCCCAAGCGAATCAAATTTAATGGGTTTGTTCCAAAACAAAAGGGAGACAATACAATAATAAAATTTTTTGTATTTGTTAGTTTTTATATATTTTCATGAAAGTTGAATAGAGTTTGAAACAAATTTATATTGATTTTCTATAGTTTACATTTTATTCTTAATTTATTCTTTGTTTATTATGGTGTATATATATAAGTATTTTCTTTGAAGTTTTGTCGCTATAAGCCCTAACCATTTAATTACTTAATGTAACTATTCGAATCCTTATTCAAAATTGGCATAAGAGGAAATCCTTTAGAAGTTAAAGTATTGTCGTTTCAAGTGCTATCATTTTACTCCCAAAGTATTTCCTTTGGTTTGGAAATGAAATCCTTTGTCATACGAAGGAAGTATAATTTCGATGCTAAAAGGAAATAAATTCTATGATATAACCAATAAGAAATGTACACAAGCCCAACTTTGACAAATGCCAATATTAAATCGATCATTTTCAATAATATAATAACGAACCATGTTAGATTTCAGCTTGAAGAAATTTAGAAGATATAACTTTGCTTGCATTACAAATTTTCCATTACTTGTAAAATTAAAAGTCCATAGTCTATCAAATATAATGTTGAAAAAGTGTTACAAAATAATTTTTAAACTTTGTTTCATTTTAAATTTCACAATAAATTCTTTTCAGAGTCAAAAATAATCGTTCATCGGTAGAACTATTTTCTTTTTGCATCTCACAGATGAGTTTTGTAACAGGGAAACGATTCTGTTGAGACACAAAAGAAATCTGCTTAATTTCAATGGATGCATTCTGAAAGGAACGTAATTTCACTATCGATAGACTTTTTTTAGAGTGTATTCTAAAATAATCTGAATATATACTTTGAGTAATCTAATGGCGGGAGTAACATAACGAAAAGTCTTATGAATTTCACTTTTTATCTACTCCATTGAAAAAGCTGCTATGCCAATAAAGGTGGTATGATACTCGCTAAATCTGAATGATTCCACTGACTCAAATTAAGAGATTACCTTTTGTAGAAAGTTGAAGATTTTTTTAGTATAAAAATCTGCTTATATATGTGTGATGATTAAATATTTGCAATAAAGGTTTTTGAAGTAGTGTGAAAAATATCTTTTTATCTCAATTTATATGAATTTCAATTTAAAAATAGTAAGTTATTCGATTCCTAATAGACTTTTAAATAAAGACTTATAATTCATAGGTAGGAATAGATAGCGATACTCTCATTTCGATTATGAATTCATTAAACTTATTAGTTTTTTTTTTATAAACACATATAATAAACTTAGGAAATAAACTTGTAAGAAATCATAATGTGACCAGCTTGTACTTGGCCTTCAGCTCATTTTGCATATTTTATCTAAGCTGAGAACAAAGCGTCGAACATAAATGCTTGCAAAAGCAGAAACGTATGTACAAGCACGTTTCCTCATCTTGCTTGTCATTTTTCAAATGAATCTTATACAAGTTGTAAGAACAAAACAAAAAATTTAAATTATTTGGAAAATTTTTGTGCAAACATTTTATTAGCAAACATATACAAATAGATTGCAACGATCAAAAAATATTTATCTTCTTACAGATGGTGCCATGCAACCTTTGTTGCAATTTCATATGCTTGTCAAGATAATTATTTCAAAAATATATCATAACACACCTCATTATTTTCCTCAACTATTCAATTATTTGAACCATCTAACTTGCTGAAGTAGTATGTAATTCGAATTGTTACATCAAGTAACCAAATACTTGAAGCCTCTAAGGGCAAAATATGAAAAGAAATGATTGCTAATAACGTAGTTTGTTACAAAACTACTCACTTTTTTGGAGTTCCAGAATTATTTAAGTTTGAGTATTTTAACTTGTGAAAATTTTTAGTAACAAGAGAAATTATTGTTATAAGGCAGTACGGTAAGATCCAATATTACATATGCCATACCACGGTTTTATCAATTAAATAATAATTTTAAAAAATTATCCGCAGAAGACAAAAGTGAGTTTTTTTTTCTGCATTTAATACACTGAGAAAAAAATGCTATTGAATCTATAGTATTTCTGCCAAAAGCATGTATATTATTGATCCAAAAAAATATTCCAATAAAACTGATACATATGCTGCCAATTCTGTAACATATTGCTTTGAATCAATGATATGCATGCTTTTAGCAGAAATGTTATAAATTCAATAGCATTTTTTTCTCAGTGTACACAGAGAAATCGGCTTTGGTTCCTGTGCACATAGCACATAAATTTTTTGTACAGTAGTTGCCTTGACCAAAAAAGTTGAGAGAAGCTACTACTTTTATAGTTATCATGACAGTAATTTGGCCTTTTTTGTGTATTCGGTTGTTGTGACCAAAGTTGATGATTAGAATGAGCTTTATACGTACCCCAAAGGTTAGTACACATACATTTTCTTTATATGTACTGGCAAGCTCCTTTGGTTACTACAACCGCAGCGTTCGCTGTTGCGCTAGATAAATCAAGTATAACTTTCATTTTTTACAACGAGGTAAGCCTGTCGTGACAACTATTAAATCTTGTAATAGTCACACAATTTAACTTGCACTGCACTGGAGATAAGTAGTTACTTCCAAAAAGATATGCAGCCTAAGTTGAATTCTGCCGATTCTCTTTCTCGATTCTTGGACTATATTTCAACGTGCCAAGCATCATCAGGTAAATAATTCTATTATAAATATAGTTTGACAATTCTTTCTAAATGGTAAACGAATTTCTTCGGGGACAATGCAATGCGTTCCAATGTTGCTGTCTCGTCGTATTTTGTGAAAACTATAATCAGTCAAAAAAAGTTTATGGTGATGAAAAAAGTGACAATTTTTTAACTTAATCGACGAAAGTTATCATAAATATCATTATACCGGATTATTTTTGTAGATCTTTACGGTGAAACTTTATTTTTTCTAATCAAATTGAATTCGTATTTTGATAACTAGGAGAACCATACCTATAACCTCAAAAATAATTTTGGCTGGTCATTACTTGGTCATTTTAACTAAACTCTATGCGCGGCTTTACGATGGACTTTGGTTCCTATAACCGCAGCGCTAACGGTATTTCAAGTACTAGAATCGTGGTCTCAGTAACGTTCCTTGCAGTTGGAGTAAACACTTTTCCAAAGTATGGCAGCCACTACCATGATTGTCATGACAACTTTAACATTTTTGTAAAGACGATTTTAACAAAACAACTTTGGTTCGTGAAACCCGAAATTCCTCTCTGTGTATAGTAATTATTGTTTCATTAATAATTAAGCTGTCGTATGTAATTCTTACCCTACTACAGAGCCTTAATGCAGAAAAGTATCAACATGGTTAATGTATATATAAAGTATATAACATATTTGCGTTCTATATAAAGTAAATACAAAAATTGAAATATTGCAATAAACTGTATTGTTACTTTTTTACAATGTACCAGTTGCATTTCTTTACAATATTACATTGTTATTTCAGTAGAACATAGCAGCTACCTTTCCAGTTACCTGATCTCTTATACATTTTGGTTTTACAGGTTTAAAATTATAAGAAAAGACAAAGAGTATTTATTAGTCTGTTTTCGCAAGATACACTTTAAATATTTTTGAAATTGAATTAATTATTTCAAATACAGCAATTTGTTTATAAAAATTGTTTTTTTTTAATTTCAGCCATTAAAAGTGTTGGGATTGTCAAGATTTATCAATTTCACATTTAAAGAAAAAAAAAAAAAATTCCCGGCCGGTCCCTTTTGCAAAATTCTAAGTTCTGTTGGTTCTATCGGTTTGTTTACATACAGTGAATTTTATATATGTTTTCAATACGTGTTGTGCATACCGGACTGCATCACTTTGATTTGCAAGCTATGCGATAAGTTTTTGATTTCTATGCCTTTCCTTATTTTAATAATCTCCTATATTCTAATCTTTTAATGAAATCTTTTAATGAAATATATTTTAATTGATAGAGAAATTAAGAATCAATTACTACATACATATATTTTTAATTCAAGTCAAATTTCTTCTAATGTACTACTCAAGGGTTAATGAAAAACGTATATGTAATGTTTTACAGACAAGGGTTGGCGGTTATCTCAAAAATGGCTTAGAATTAATTAATTAATTAATTATTGGTAGCGTCTTATACGTCGTAAAGCAACTTCTTGGAATAGGTCTCAGTTATAATAAAGGCGAAACTTATCCTTATCATTTTTTAAATCTTCAAAAGTTTAAAGAAGGAATCAAAAATGTGCTGAATTTCTATTAATAACCTACTTTTTGAACAGAAAATTATATTAAAATATTTGTGTTGATTGTGAATTGCTTGTTTGAAAATAAATCACTAAATATTTATAGAATTAAATCAGAAATTTGTTTACTTCAATTTTAATCAATATAATGGAATTTCTTTTATACTATATTTACTAATAATTAGAGAACTAAATGAATCGCGAACTGTCAAAACGTTCTCAGAGTCGTGTAGTCAATTCTTGAGAAATTGAAAAAACTGTGTTATTGGACATTTGAACAGTAAGTACACGTATGTTTCAAGTTCAGCCATTTTACTTATTTCTTTTTCTTAATCTGAGTAAGGTTAATAAGAAAATATGGATTAGAAATCATTTTCGAATGCGGAATGAAATTTTGAAAATCTTAGAAGCCCTCAGCCCTTCTAATAAACCGCAATTTTTTGAGCACTTTCAAGATAGTTTAATTTTTCCTTTTAACACTATAAATTAAAATGTACGTATTTCAAACATAAAAATACTTATTAAGCACATGACTGTGCTATGTAAAAAGAGAGGAAAACATTGGCTCCCAGGTCTACTCAGTAGTTAATTGAGCGACTGAACCCAACCAATCATCGTTCAACTTAAGAGAAAATGAGCAAATCATCTAGCTCGTAACACTATTGACCCTGTTACGACATCTGGCGCACAAAGTGGAACTAGATTAATAAACAACCTATTTTACCGACTGGATAATTTTGAAGTCTGAAGTATCGATAACTTATCTTCTGAGAGAGTTCATGGGATATGTTAAAGCCATGGATTATGCAAAGATTTCGACCTTACCATCATTTCAATAAGCAAAAGACACGAACAAAATTAAAACAAGACAGACACTCTTTATTGTATAAAATGCATTAAGATAGATCTGTCCCCGCGAAAAAAAAGTTTATCTTGTTAGATCTGGTCAAATCAAATTCCCAGATCTAACCAGATCTTGATTTTGTCGAGATCTGACCAGATCTACTTCAAATCTGACCAGATCTCCTTTGAATATGACCAGATCTACTTCAGATCTGACTAGATCTACTTTAGATCTGATCAGATCACCTTTAGATCTGGTCAGATCTGGTCAGATCTCGACAAAATCAAGATCTGGTTAGATCTGGGAATTTGATTTGACCAGATCTAACAAGATCAACTTTTTTTGCGGGCCAGCTCCTAAATGTCTATAGTGGCAACAACAAAAATATTTGCAAAAAAAAATTTTTGCTGTAATTATAAATATTTTACATCAGACTTTTCATGTACAAAATGGGAATATACTATAGCGCACTTATTCGAATATTTTCAAACGCCACTGAACCGAACACAGAACGATAAACAGGTTTATTGCAAAATAATTCTTTCAGATATTTGATGACTTCAATTCATTTGAATCCCTTTAGAGAAGGACTTAAGTTGGATACTTTTAATTCAATAGAACTCTATACGTATTTACAAATAATAATAGAATGTGATAAAATAAAAATTAATTAGCACAGTGTAATTTCCACATATTAATAAGAGCAATTTTCATAATAATATACTTTCAAGTAAAAGATAAATTCATCATTTACACTAATGATTGATAATTAGCAATTATTAATCATAAAGTATTATCGATTATAAAAATAATAATAATGTTCAAAACTTTAAAGTAATTAATGTCAATAGTATGCCTACAAATTTTAATCGAAATAAGGAAGCAATGTTGCCAATTAATATAATTATTTCTTTTACTTAATAATAATCTAAACTTATGCATATTAATAACATTTAAATAACAAAAAATCTATGCCTCTCTGTTTCGAATTTCTATTGGACGCCCATTTTATTTCCTTTTAATACCGTTGCTCCTTCCTTACCGAGAGGTATTAAGAAAGATTGAATGTTCATCTTCTTGAATACCTTTTTACGGAATTAAAATCGAGTACAGAATCAGGGATTAAAATGAATAACATTTTTTATTTTTTTCAATTCAAGCTTTTTTACTGGGTGAGATGCATGGAAATATCAGGCATATAGGGTTACGGGAACTGAAATGCCGAACTACGAACCAAACTATGTTTGGGGGGAGCGGTTCTTGCCCAATATTTAGGGCGGAGCTCCGGAGGTTGAGGGGTGGAAAGTGTAGTTCCTATAGCTCAACCTCGCGAGAAAAAACGAAGCCTAGGACCTTCTGATGCAAACTGCCAGGAAGAGGAGGGCCGATGTTTTGCTCATTAGTGAGCAACACAAATGGTCCGAAAACTCTGCTTGGTACCAGGATGCAACAAGGAGGGCTGAAATCCTTGTTTGCAGCTCTGATTTGAGCATCGGGGATTTCCTGGAGACCGACGCGGGGTTCGTTTAGGTGGAAGTGGCGGGGGTACGTGTGTACAGCTGCTACTTGTCTCTCAACGATCCTTTCGAGATCTTTGAAACCCAGATCCTCCTGGAGTCACCCAGTGAATACGGGAAGGGGAGGCAAGGGGAGGAGCCCTTCCTGGAACACAAGACGACTCAGCAAAGACAAGCTTCGGGAATATCTTGAAGAAACCACGCTCACAGATGAGCTTGTTTGGGCAAAGTCTGCTGGATCGTTGGAGGACACTGTGCGGGCGACGAGGCGGAAAGTGGTCGCAGCATGTGACCACTCAATGCATTGCCGCGGGCACGGGCGTACCGGGGACTCGATGTACTGGTGGAACGACTAGTTGTCTGTCCTGCATCAGGAATGCCTCACAGCGCGGCGGAGATTCACCCGCTCAAAGTGTAATCCTCTGCTGCGCTAAGCATAGAAAATAGCAAAATCAGCTTCAAGGCAAGGCATAAAGAAAAGCCGACTTCAGTGGTGGAACCCCGGACCTGGATAATCCCGACCGAGTCAAGTACATTGTGCGGAGCTTGTTTCTACACGTAGAGCCGTTCCAAAGACAGGACTGACGTTCCTGCGTGGTCCAGCGCGAAGAACTCTTCACTCTCGAGGAACTAAAGAGAGCGGGTGGGAGTCTTAAGGCAAATACAGCGCCGGGGATCGATGGGGTGCCAAACGAGATCCTCAAAGAGGTGATCGGGGCATACCCGGAGATCCTCCTGGAAGCCATCAACTCTTGTCTTCGGGAGGGGAGGTTCTTCGTCAACTGGAAGTAGCAGAAGTCGTGGGTAGGTCCACTTGTTTGGAACGTCATATATGACGATTTCCTGCGCATGGACCTGCCTTCTGGAACGAGCATCATCGGCTTCGCGGATGACGCACTTGTCGGCTCACGCCCAACATTGGTGGCCCTAGTGAAGCTAAGAGAAGGCTGGTAGCGAGCGTGTTGAATTCAAAGCTGCTTTATGCAACTCTGGTCTGGACAAGTGCCCTTAACAACCATGCTATTCAGAAGAAGCTGTTCTTGGCACAGCGAGGTGTGGTGCTGAGCATTGTCTCAGCATACCGAACTGTGTCGACGAGTGCTGTGCCAGTCCTGGCGAGTGTATTGCCAATAGACTTATTGTCGGAGGAAAGGAAGAAGACTTTTCAGCTCCGTTAGGAGTTCACCTACTTAACGAACCAATCCGGGAGATGGACACACCGTCTAATCCCGGTGCTCGCTACCTGGCTGGATAGAAAGCACGGTCAAGTAGGGTTTTACCTGGCGCAAGCGCTTTCGGGCTATGGTTGCTGTAATGCGTACCTGAAGCGCTTCAAGAAAAGAGACGATAAGTCGTGTCGCTACTGCGGATCCCTTGTGGAAAATGCAGAGCACACACTCTTTGTCTGTGCCAGGTTTTAACAGGTATGCCTAGACCCGTCCTAAGAGAGTCCTGTACAACGTCTATAAAAGATTTCGCCATTTTTCCTCCTCACCAGAAAAAAAAAAAAATATTCTCGAATAATATTACCCTCTTACATTTCCTTCCATCCAAAAAAAAATCGCAAAAAACCGTTTTATCTCACTCAGGGGGTCTCAAAACGTAAAGATTTAATGAAAATTCCGAAAGTGATTTTCTACATATAACCAATACCCTCTCATATGATGAGAATGTAAAAGTGCAGTAATAAAGGCCGAAAAGTTGGTTCAATAAAATGAAAATTTTAACTGACACTTCTTTATTTTATGTGCCTCCGGCCCGTAAACTCGTTTTTACGCTACAGTTGAGAGTAGCGTTATGTTGTGTATTACGATACAGAGGAATGTAATGTAAAAATTGAACTGCGCATGTGCCTATAGCCATGCAGCGGAGCACAATCTTCTTCTTATTCTTCTTCTTCGTACAGCGTTAGCACCCACCTTACTGGCAAAGCCTTGTACATTTGAACTGCGCATGCTCTATTACAATACGCTACTACTACACAAGATCGAGAAAATCAAAATGGCCGGAGCTAGTCGCGAAATATCAAGTGCAATAGACGAGAATCATGATGAATACTAGATTAGATTCGTGTGTACGCATAAAAACTCGTATACGCACCGAAATCACGTAAAATAGAATATGTGCCAATGCACACAATTCGGGTAATTACGAGACTCGCTTAAAATGCTCGCAGGACTGATCGCTCCTCTGCTTCGTCTCGGTTTTGTCTCGGCTTCGTCTCACCTGCGCCTCGATTACGTCTTGGCTTCGATCTCCTGCGAGCATTATCACTCGTCGCTTAATAACCCTCATTATGCGCCTAGGCACATAATATACTATTTCATTCCTAAATTTAGAAGTCTAAGGCTCAGGCAGAAATAATGATTAAATAAAATTTTTGTAATATGGTTTGTTAATTTTCATTTGCTTCATTATAAAGTCCGTTAAAACAACCGGACAATCTAATTCTGTTCTCAAATTACCACTCAAATTTAAATGATTTAGATTAATGGATAGGGCAGTTGAAGGTTTTTAGGAATTTTAAGAGGAAGTTGACATTATTGACGGTATTATAGATGAAAAAAAAATAGTTACATATTTCTCACACGTAAGCATTCTTTTATAACATTTAAAGTGAAACGGGTGTAAAATATAAATTTCGACGATTTAGAATTCGTATAGACAAAGTTTTTTGCTTTGCAATTTATATAACTTTTGTTTTAAAATAGATACAAGATGAAGAAACGTGATTGTAGATACGTTCTTCCGGTAAGAAGGCTTGCATTGAAAATGCATTGGTTGAAATTTCCATGTCCAATGCAGAAGAGAATATTATTGAATTCTTTTTAATTCCTTTTTTACTATATTTTCTAGTTATACATATGTGTCCAAGTTGAAGCACAGGTCAATAGACCTCAGAAATATTTCAACGTCGTGCTTTACACTTTGTTCTGTTTGTTTTCACCTAAATCAGTTGTACATTTAAATGCAGAATTAGAAACTTTGTTCTTAACTAATTCCAGGTTAGAATATAAAATTGTTTTCTTTGATTAAAATAATTGATACAAGACGGTAGTCGACACAATATTGCGGAAAATTGATATTAAAATTTGAATATTTTTTAATTGAATAACTTAGATATCAAAATAGAATTTATTATAAACAGAGAAAAATAGTTTGAGAAATTTTACACTTTAAGCAAAGTTGGGACATATGGACTATTTTTTAATATTATTATTTAATATTATTGTAATGATTTGTGGCGTAAGCAAATGTTGAAGAATGCATCACACTTTGGTGAACTTTACAAATGTAGTGTAAAGTTTTAGAACATAATAATAGCCAGATATAATAGCCATATTTCTGTTACATGACATCGCAACGTAAACATTGAGTCATAAAAACATATTGTGAAGTAATATTAATACTTAATCAATACACATTATATTAGAACAGACATGTGGCCGAAACGTTTGCCTTGCTTTCTTTTTCAGTATTTTTATATGTAATAGTGAAAATTTTATTCGACGGAAATAAAAAGAATCTGACCCTATGCCAAAATAACGAGAAATGAACAAAAAATTCTATGAATTATGGGTCAATATAATAGCAGACATGTTACCAAACATGTCACTTTAAAATTTTAAAATGGCACATTTAGTATAAAGGTTGAATATCTCATATTTCTGACCATTTTCAGAACAAACTAAATCTATTAATACTTCCTAAAATGTGATACTTGATATCACGATTACTAAAATTGCATTTTTGTTATTTTTTAAAGATAAATGTAGTATTTTTCAAAACATCTCAGAATAAATCTGAATGCAGTATTAAACAACATTGAATTTTTTTTATTTATTGCTTAACATACTCAAATAATATTGAGTAAAAGTACATGTCTAGATATTATAATAATTTATGTTCCTGTAATGCCTTGCTTGCCAATTCAATGTTAAATGGATTGTCCGTGAAGCTGATATAAAAAAATCGTTTCTTGAAAAATACACGCCTTCCTCCACTCGTGAAAATCACCATAAACGTTTCGAATTTCTTTACTAGGTATAGGACAATAGTCTTCTCAAGGAGCAAAAGAACCTCTCAGGATTTCTTACATAAAAAAATTTTCGGTCAGCAAAGCCACATGTCTTGAGTCGGTTTTTAAAACAGTTCAGATCATTCTGTGAGAGACTCCGGTTACAAAGTCTTCACGAAAAGTTTAAAAATGTAAACCTTGTTCGCGTTCTGCCATTGATAAGCAATTTGGCATCCTTTTTTAATAAGAAATTTTTTTTAATTCCGGTCGGTTCGTGTGGAAATTTTTTTATGTTTCCCGGTTTAATTGTTATCCGGTTTTTTTATTCACAGTGAACTCTAAATATTTTTTCGAATCGTGATGCTGCATACTGGACTACTTCATTTTGAATTGCAAGCTTTGAGATAAGTTTTTGAATTCTATGATAATCCTTAATTTCATTATCTCCTATATTCTAATGTTTTACAGAAATTTTGAATTAATCCTTGAATTTATGGCACTGAAGAGGGCCCCCATATGTGGCCGAAACGTTTGCCTTGCTTTCTTTTTCAGTATTTTTATATGTAATAGTGAAAATTTTATTCGACGGAAATAAAAAGAATCTGACCCTATGCCAAAATAACGAGAAATGAACAAAAAATTCTATGAATTATGGGTCAATATAATAGCAGACATGTTACCAAACATGTCACTTTAAAATAAATTCTTAATATTTTACAATATAGCAGTTACATTATGTTACAATATTACATTGCTATTTCAGTAGGACATAGCAGCTACGTTTTCAACTGTCTGAAGGTCTATTCATTTTGATTTTAAGCAATTAAAATTATGGACAAAATATAAAGAGATTTTATTAGTTTATTTTTACAAAATGCATTTTAAATAAACAGTCGTTTCTTCACTTTTGTAAACAGAGAACCGTCAACTGATAAGAGATATTTTATTAAATCTATACAGAAATATAGGCAGAAAAACTTGTTATTCCGCGTTTCAGAAATATACACGTAAGTATTGAAATTTACCTGACGTGAAGTGGAATTAATCAGGTCCAAAAGCATTGTATATAACATATTAGTTCCAAGTTTCCTAAATTCAGTGAAATGTTTTGGAAAGGCGTCCTCTTGTTTGCTGTTGCTGTTGTCGAAGCAGCCGAAAGTAAGAAACTATTTTTAATTCTATAAAAAATATTCTCTGCAAATTAAGACTTTTATATACAGATTGCTTTTTCAAAGACTTTCTCTATAAAATTTTCCTAAGTACAAAATTTCTAAATTCTCATCATGAATGAGAAGGTATTAGTTTTATGTAAAAAATGGCTTTCGAAATTTTCATCAAATCTCCACGTTTTGAGACCCCCTGAGTCAGAAAAAACGGATTTTTCGATGAGCTAGGGGAATCTCGATAACAGTTTTAGGAATTCATGACAGATGTAACTGCAATTACCAATACTATTAGATTATCGATTTCCATGAATTTTGAAAGAGGAAATTGCGAGCACATTTACGTGAAATCCATAAAGAATTTAAAAAAATCCTCAAACCTGAAACCTAAATTAGGCTTCAGTGAATATAGAATGCATGCGTATGCTGATGTATTTGAAAAATTGTAATTATAGCATGATTATGGAATTTGTGTTAATCTATCGTGTGTATCTTGCAAGTAAATAATGTCATTCTTATATAATTTTTATAAAATTTTTTTAAATTCTATTATTATTATTATTATCATTATTACTATATTACTATTACTATACTATTGCTATTCCTATTATAGCTATTTTTTTACATTAACAACATTTTAGCGAGTATTGAAATATGAAAAGAAATGTTTAAGTTGAATATTTTTGAAAATGTTAGGGATTTTTTAAAATTTTGTTAATTGCACATTTTTCAGAATAAAGTGTATTATGTCAAATTTGAAATTCATCTATTATTTTAGTTTTGCCTTCAAACTCTGAATGTGATCCAAATATCTTACAGAAGTCTCCACGACATGTATCGGCTATGCCGGTTAAGGCGTGCGATTGGAAATGGGTTTAGGATGCGTGCGTGTATGCGAGCGTTCGATTCCCGGTGCTGCGAAGAGTTTATAAAAAATTGCGTTTCTGTAATGTACAGTGTTAAATGTAATAGTAAGTTTACGTTAGGATTATATAGGTAATGTAAAGGTGAAAAATAATTAACTATAAGTGCAGGATCATATCACAAAAAATAATATTCTCCTTTTTACACTGTTCAAAATTTTCTTCGACTGTCACTTAGACTTTAGATGCCTGGTTTAGAGAAAATAAAACCCACGGTGTTTTAAATTTTCCGCGACTGTCACTTAAACTTTCGAATTTACGTTTTACATTTTCAGCGATTATCTATTATATTCTTCAATAAGAAGGTTCATAATATTTTTTCTACTAGCGGGCCATAAAGTGGACTTTATTGCCCTGTGCGGGGCAAACAAATCCACTTTCTGACCCTATAGTAGAAAAAAAATCGTGTGCAACACGGGAAAAACATTTATTTTACTCGTGTGGTTGTTACCCTCGCTTTGCTCGGACATCAAACTTCACACTCGCAAAATAAATTTTGTTTTCCCTAGTTGCACAATGTACTATAGTCGACTTTCTAACCTGTCCACGACTATTACACAAAGTCGATGACTTTAAGCGACAAATTTTTTCCCTGTATTGTTAAATACTCTCTTTTCTTACACTGAGAAAAAAATGCTACTGAATCAATAGCATTTCTTTCCGAAAGCATGTATATCACGAATTCAAATCAATATGCTATAGAATTAGTAACATAATTATTGGTTCTTGTAGTATATTTTTATGAATTCATAGTATATTTTTCTGATCTCCTTTTATTTCCGTGCACATAGAAAAAGCATCACATGCTATAATCCTCGATAATCGCGGGAGAACCTACTTCTTTGTCTTATCATTGTTTCATTAGTAATTATAAACATGCACACTCAAAGTATAAATACATATATAAATATATCTCTTAGTATGCTATTAACAACTGCGTACCTCCTCCTCTCTGACCATCTAAATCGCTAATGGTACGAGTGTTTAAAATTATATTATAGTATATTATATTTCCAAAAATTTGTAGTGCTGCAAAAAATTTACTATGAAAAATAATGGGTTTTTATCATCAAGCCTAGAACACACAACAGGTGTTCACAAGATAACCATGGGTTGATTATTCGACACGGTTTAATTCTGTAACTATATACTAATGATTCATATGATGAGTTGCGTGAAAAAAATTTGTGCTTATCTATCATGTATATCTTACAAGCAAATAATGTCATTCTTATAAACGGTCCTGCAATAAATTGTTTTGTGGACATTGTATTTATGATTTTGCAGATAAAATTTTGATTTCTCTCTTACCACTTCATAATTTTTAAAGTTTGTAGCTTTTAATTTAGAATCGTACAATTACAAGCGATAAAGAGAATTCATTTTAGTTACTCGATACATTTTACATCGTATATAAGCCGCGATTGCAAATCTATTAAAAATATTATCTCGAAGTCTCCATAATTCAGTGAAATGTTTTGGAAAGGTGTTCTGTTGTTTGCCCTTACTGTTGTCGAAGCAGTTGAAAGTAAGTATATATTTTTATGTGCCTCCGGCGCGTAAACTCGTTTTTACGCTACAGTTGAGAGTAGCCTTGTACATTTGAACTGCCCATGCGTCTATTACAATACGCTACTACAACACAAGCTCGAGGAAATCAAAATGGCCGGAACTAGTCGCGAAATATCAAGTGCAATGGACGAGAATGAATACGAGATGAATACTAGATTAGATTCGAGTGTACGCATAAAAACTCGTATACGCACCGAAGTCACATAAAATACAATATGTGCCAATGCACACAATTCGGGTAATTACGAGACTCGCTTAAAATGCTCGCAGGACTGATCGCGCTTCGGCTTCGTCTCGGCTTTGATCTCCTGCGAGCATTGTCACTCGTCGCGTAATAACCCTCATTATGCGCCTAGGCACATAATATAGTTTTACATTTTTTACATTACCAAAGTTTATTCCAAAATAGGGCTCATATGTGCAATATTTATCCAATGTTTTGATATTTTAGAAATAAAGATTACTGATGAGGACTCCGATCAGATTCGAAACGTTTAAGGTGGCTTGAGCGTTTGGTGTCGTATGAAGTGAGGGGCACCGTGGGGGCACGTGTTATATGAATGCTCATTGCTACTTATTTTTTTAATAATCATATGTATTATAGTAACATCTGAGTAGAAGGGTAAGAAATCGCGGAAATGTCCCCGGAAAAAAGCGATAGTAAAAAATTATTAGTTTCACCTCGAGGCGATTTCTATATTCTGTACCTTTTTCGCAATTTTCTCTTAATTGAAGTCGTTAACCCTTCGTTTTTATAATACTAATAGATTCCTCGAAATTGAAAGTACTAGTATATACACTAGTATATATACTAGTATATATATATTTGATTTATGGGAACTTGTGTTTTTTTCCGGAGTTTCGCCGATTTTGACGAGGAATCCCATAAGAGTACGTGTTAAACTGACATTTTTTCGGTAGCGATTTTTTCGGCAATGACATCGTCAACCACGGAATTTCTTTTTTCCAAATGAATCTAGCATATTTTATTAATATAATCTCTAAGTTTCAGAGCAGTCTGTAATTTTTTTCAAAAACGATCAAGCCACCTTAAGGAAGTATCTTCCTGAGTTATCATTTCTGGACCCTAAAGCCAATTATAAACAACAACATCGTATGAAATTATTATTTGAGGGTCGATGCAAGTCCTATTTTATGAATATAAATAGTGCCTCATAACACATTTGTCGTTTTATTTCTTCGATTATTACATGGACGTTAAACAATATATTCATGTTTTATGCTTTTCACACACCCATTCGTGCAGAAATTCTGCTGTGGCGTCAAACGGGCCCAGATAGGACATCCCCAAGTTTGATATGAAACGCCGCGTCAAATCTAGGGTAGGTCTGGGAAACGGATTATTGTAACGCCTTCTGTCGGTTTTTAAACCTCCTAGACTGGGTCCAGATCGGGCGCGGCGTTTCATTATAGACCACTGTCGAAAATTTTTTTGAGTGAAAAATACCATTAGAGTGAAATGATACTCTCTTTTGGAGTGAAAAATAAGCTACTCGAATGAAAAATGGCTGGGTTTTCGCTCGGAAAAATTTAGAGAGCAGGCTTAGATTGAAAAATCTTTGCCTGGAAAGACAGCGCATAAGATTTTCCATGCAAATCGCATGAATATTGTGCAGTCGTAAGTGTCACAGAAAACTACTGCGCAGAGTATAAAGTTGAAGAGCAAAATGAAATATTTTCTCATTATTCGTTTCCAACATTTTCAGATAAGCAGACATTTTCTTACTGTCAGGAAGCTTGTCGAAAGATACTAATGCAACACTGCAATCTTTGCATTGCAAGCTTCCGGCAATTTCCGGCAGACTGGGTATATAGAGACGCAGGCGAAAAGTTTGCTTGTAGCCGTTAGCGAAAAAAATCATCAATTTTTCGAAAAATTAACAACATTGAGGAAATATTTATTTTAAAATTATTTCGTACTGTTTTATTATATTAATTTGTGTTGCTATTGGTTACCATAAATTTTACTTTATCTTTTTGAAAGAATAAAATAACTTTAGATTAGATGGTTGAGTTCGAAATTGTTGCCACTGCCTACATTATCGGAGGATCATTAGTCGCGTATCAGAAAGGATACGTCGCCGACAGGTGTCCTCGTAGACAATTTTAAACTCTTGTATCGCAATAATTCAAATAAATTCAAAATCTAAAAATTTGAAATCTTTCAGTAGAAAAAGAGATTGCTTTCAACTGTGCCGGGATTCGAGCCCGTGTCTTTCGATTGCAAACTGAACTACACAGGCGTCCGACATCTCCTTCTCCTAAAGATTATCTCTTTATATCGCCTAACGGCATTACCTTACGGCTGTAATAATTTCAAATGCAATCGAAAGACCCGGGCTCGAATCCCGGTACAGTCGAAAGCCTCTATTTCCACAGAAAAATTTCAAACTCTTTGAGTTTAAATAAAATAACGTCAATTAAAAAAATATATTATTTCTCAAATTCGTGGAAAGAAAAGAATTACCATTTTGAAATTTTTAAAGTTCGGGTTATATATTTAATTATTATGTATAGATTTTGTAAATGAGGTAAACGTAAAAATTCCAAATTTTGTAAAAATTGCATATTTCTTGAAGTTAAAAATTTCTTTTCGAACGTATCAACGATAAGTTATTAGGGAATAACAAAAATAGTAAGAAACGTGCTTGTACATACGAGTATATTTCCCATTTTTACAATATTATCAGGCGTGAATTTTGCAAGCCCTTAAGTACGTTGCTTTGTTTCAAATTGAGATAAAATATATTCAGTTAACTACACTCAAGTAAAAAACACTGCGTAATTGTTCTGCCTCTATATTTCAGAATTATCGTCTTTTGACATCATTGTGTACAAATTTCTTTCCTACAGAAAATCCGCACAAATTTTAATTATCTTTAACTAACTTTAAAACGACTTTATTTTGGAAAAATTGTACAGTCCATTTTTCTGTACTTCTTTTTTACATAGGAAGGCACACGATTATTTTCAAAGCATTATCAAGAGTTGTTTATCATATGTTATTCGTACACGCAGAAAAAAAAACTGTTGAATCAACAGATGTCATCTGCTGGAATAGGGACAGCAGATTTTTTTTGCAATATTTACAAATTTTTCTGTTGGATTCACAGATTGTTTGTAAACTCAACAGATGAACCTGTAAAATCTACAGACATGTCTGTTAGAATTGCGGATTTCAAGAAAAAAGAGAAATCCGTAATTCTAACAGACATTTCTGTAGATTTTACAGGTTCATCTGTTGAGTTTACAAACAATCTGTGAATCCAACAGAAAAATCTGTAAATATTACAAAAAAATCTGCTGTCCCTATTCCAGCAGATGACATCTGTTGATTCAACAGTTTTTTTTCTGCGTGTAGTAAAACGTACGTAGAAGCATGTATAGCATCAACAAATAATGTTTATAACTTTTCTTTGTACTTTTTATGTAGTAATGGACAACTGCAAAACCTCTAAGTGCGATCATGATCCAAGCAAAAGTCTATTAGTTGTCCAAAGTCTCTGTAAATTGGAAATAGATGGTATATACAAGGGAAATGGAGTGTTCATATCCAGAAATAAGGTCCTGACAATAGCTTTAATTCTGTATAAATTTACCGCAAGTAAGAAGCCAATTGAATCTAAAAGGATAAAAGTTTTGCTCCCATCCAGTGAAGCGCCGAATACAAATAAGGAGTTCAATGTTAACCGTTTGATAATACCTGATAAATACAAACATCCATCTTATAAATTCAATTTTGCAATCCTAATAGTAAGTTATTATTAAAAGTATTCAGTTTCACAAATTTTCTATATTCATTTAACCCATCTTCAATTAGAAAATGAAATAAAATTATGTATATTTGCGTGAAATTCAGCAGAGAATTTAAATTTTGGTAATACTTATCACTTTTGAAAAAAAAAAACCTAGATAAAATCTTTCCATTTGAGTGCATGTTGCAATAATTAAAATTTTTGAAACTTTGATTTCTTTTCAGCTTAAAGATAATGGCAATCTTCCACATAATCTCGAATATCCTTCTATAAATGAGCATGATCAAGAAGACGAGCGCAAGTACGACTTGATCTTTTTTTCCGGACATCGTGTAATGAAGGACAATATAGAGACACATAATCACCTTTCAGAATGTTATAAATACTTTGACGTACAAACGGGTGATTTTCCTGTTTCAGTGGACTACTATCATAATTTTTGTGGCAAAAAAACATGTACTTTATCTACATTGGTAAGTAAATACAGGGTTTCCCAATAGGGGTGATATGATTTTGAATGTCCCTATCGGGCTGATTTGAACTGAAATTTTTGACGTCTGCTGTCAGTTGTGATCAGTAAGGTTTGCCATTTAATCATGAGTAGTTTCACGCTTCCACAACGTTTGGAAATTGTCCAATTATTTTATCAAAATTCGAGAAGTTTTGTCGGTGTTCAAAGAGCATATCGTGCAAAATATGGTCGTCATTCTGCTCCATCCGCGCTCTCAATTCGTCGAATAATCGATAAGTTGGAGAGTGAATTTACTCTATTGGATACTAAGCCTAAAAATCGTATGCGTACCGCACGTTCTACACAGAATATAGCCGCCGTACCGTGAATTGTCCGTGCCACGCCGATCTCAGGAATTGGGCCTGTCCAGGATGACTACCTGGCGTATTTTGCGATTGGATCTTGGCCTGCATCCCTATAAGATGATTCTGGCCCAAGAACTGAAGCCTAATGACCATCGTTTGCGTCGGGAGTTCGCGGATTGGGCTCTGGAATCAATTGAAAATGATCCCAATTTTCATCAAAAAATCATCTTTTCTGATGAGGCGCATTTTTGGCTCAAGTCTTGGGGGACATTTGGCCGATATATTGTTTAAATCATAAATGGCATAGAATATCCAATATAATAAAAAAGATTTCGATCAATTCCGAATGAATATTCAGTGTTTTTTTTCAATTTCAAAACATATCACCCTTATTGGGAAACCCTTTATAATAGAAAAGTTGAAATAATAATGATTAATAAGTATAGAATGTGATATTAAATCATTTGCAGGTTGATGGTGGCATCCCTGTAGTATTACAAAACACCATTATCGGGTTATATACAGCAGGTCAAAATTGGCCGATGGTATGTCTTTTTGTAAGATTATCAAGATATTACCTCTTCATAAGAAAAGTATTAGATACTAAATATGAAGAACAGAGTGGGGAAGAACATTCAGTGGATTCAGGAAGAGCGGAATCATCATCCTCTATTGGGGCTGCACCAAAATTACTTTTATCAAAGCCATCGTCAAAATAGTTGTCTACAAAAGAAGATTAGATAAATAAAGAATAATTGGTTGAATTCACCAAAATCGTTTTACAAGTGTTTAAAATGTTGATATAATTCATTTTAAAAAATTTTAGTGTCTCAAGGTCTTCAGTATCTTTAAATAACAATATTTGTGCTTTACGTGACTAAAATCTTGCATTACTACACTCTTGTCTTTATCACTCAAATAAATTTCATTTAATGTTCTAATCTACAGTCGTATGGTTGTAAGCATTTAATTTTTTGATCGCTTTATTATTAGAACTTAAAATCTCAAGTTGTTGGATTTTTTGTGCTACTAATACATGAACAGTTGGCAATAAAGAGAATTGTTTTTAATTACATAGGTCTGCAAGGTTTTGTTGTTAAAAAGCTATGGGCCGTTTCCAGAGTAATTTTTGACGTAGAATCCGAATCCGGAATCAGAATCAGCCTATCACGTCAAGATTTTAAGATATTTGAGGTTATGTGCTCGAAAAATGGGGTTTTTCGCTACTTTTGAGGTTATGTACAGGGCGCAAGAAATTTTTTTGGTTTTTTTCTCAAATGTCATCATTTAGCACTACTCTTTCCCTTAAAAATGAGCTATTAAACAGTCACGAGCGATTTTTTTTTTCACAAAGATACGGCCATATCAAGTTTTGACAGTTATCCGACAACCTTATGAGCATTCACATTGACTCTTTGATGCATACCATATTAAACTTAAATTAGGCTTCAGTGAATATAGAATGAATATGTATGCTTATTCATTTGAAAAATTGTAAGTATAGCATGATTTTAAAATTTGTGTTAATCATTCGTGTGTATCTTGCAAGTAAATAATGTCATTCTTATAAACGAGCCTGTGAAGAACTGTTTTGTGGACATTGCATTTATGATTGTTCTGATAAAATTTTGATTTCTCTCTTACCACTTTATAATTTTTAAAGTTTGGAGCTTCTAATTTGGAATCGTACAATTACAAGCAATAAAGATAATTAATTTTAGTTACTCGATACATTTTACTGATGTAATTATCAATAAAATTAATCGATTGAGTAATCGACATCTCAATTAAGTTAAAAACTTAATTCTTTTAGAAAATTTAAACAATTAATAATTTAAAATTAACACTGAAATAACCTTAAAGTAAGTCAAATAATTTCATCGATTATTCCAAATTTGGACAAATAAATCATTTCAGAAATAATTAAAAATGGGTTATCACAGATTTTAAGTGTGACAAAGAAATAAAAAGATAGGATAAATTCGCTACAGAATATTTTTCGAATTAAATAAGTACGAATCTCAATTCTAATGTAATTTTTTAATGGAAAAATTGAATTAGAATTCAACCCAACGTTTGATGATTCGATCGACAAAATTAATAATTTATTCGAAAGAGACTGAATCTCTAGAGTACAAGCACTTATTCAAAAAGTGACTGAATCTCTGATGCACAAAACACAATTAAACGGAATGGAAATACTTCTTTAAATCATATTAAAACTCACCAGTTAGATTGGATAATTATTAATATCTAACTAGTTAAAATTTTATTATTTAAAAAATTTTAAACGCTCTGTAGATATTGTGTGACCCAGCAGAAAATAAATAGCTTTATTTATAACTATTATAATTATTCTACCACTGTTAAATCAAAAGAATTCGATTTAATTCTGGAGACATATTTGCTTATCCTTGGAAAATTCAATGCGTCTCGAAATTATAGCCTGAAACAACCATCAAAATAAAATAAGATAATTGAATAAAAATGATGAAACAATGTATAAGATTGAAGTGATACAATACGCAATTTGTGTTTTTAAATTTGAGGCAAAAAGATTTCAAACTTCATCCATTGAATCATATTTTCTATTAACAATTTTTTTAGTTTATGGATACTTCTAACAAAAAAATGAATTTCATTTCAGTTGGAAGACAATAATAAAATTAACAGTCTGACACATAAGAGAAATCTGAACGAATAAGAAACTTTTAAGGAAGGGACACAGATAAAGTATCGGTTGGCCAATTGGAAAACGGTAAAAATACACAAATAGACAAAAAAACTTTCGGTATATTGCTCGTTTAAGAAATATACACGTGAGAATCGAAAATCACTTGACGTGAGGTGGAATTAATGAGTTTCAAATGCATCGCATATAAGCCGTGATTGCAAATCTATAAAAACATATTAGCTCGAAGTGTCCATAATTCAGTGAAATGTTTTGGAAAGGCGTTCTGTTGTTTGCCGTTGCTGTTGCTGAAGCAGCTGAAAGTAAGTATATATTTTTAATTTTATAAAAAAAAATGTTTAATTTAAATTTTCGTTTAAGGTACTAGTACACTTTAGAAGGCGAAACATAAGGCAATTTTGAATAATTTTTTTCTCGGTCTCATTGATATATATTTATATGAAACTTTTTTTATCATGTAAATACATGTTTGTGGAGTACAAACAAATTTTTATTTTAAATTTTTGTTTTATGGCCCAAATCCAGGGAGCACCAAAATCGAACATCAAAAAAAAATTTGACGCATGGCCGACAGTTTATCTCTGGATCGGCAAGTCTGAAACAAAAAAATGAAATGGTTTCTCTAAAAGGAAGGTTGCTTACGTGACAATTCATCACATTTTTAAAAAAACCAAGAAAAAAAAAATGGCGGGCGTTTGAAAAATTCATTGAAAAAATGGCCTATTTTTCCGCTGTTTTTTGGGTCAATAAAATATTAAATTTGTATTTTTTGGCTTAATTGCGGTAAATTGTCATACAGGACATATCAATAAACAAAACCCAGCAAGGTGTTTGAAAATCAGTTCAGTAGTTCCGGAGATAATCTGTCAGACATTTGAAAAAAAGTCATTTCGAGAAAAACGCGTTTAAAGTTTTGACTAGTACTTTTTATTGAATATTTTCAAAAAAATCAAGTTCTAATACTCACAATAAATTAATCGGCTATTCCTGGACCATAGAGCAACAGGCCACTGTCTTGGTAAGCTGCCTCATCTTTCTGGCGGGCCTCTTTTTGGGCCAAACGGTCTTCTTTAGTAGACGCGTTTGTCGCTTTTTCAGCCAATAAAATCTGCTCTTCGTCTTTGGACTTCACGTATTGATATTATTTCATGGTGTTAAGAGTTTGAATTTTTTGAAAATATTTTAGGAGAAGATATTTAAAGGTCTAAGGAGTTGAAAATGCAAAAAAAAAACGCAATCGATTTTTTCAAAATTCTAAAGTGTACTAGTACCTTAAGAAGATGTTATCTAAGAGTACTTCCTATCACATTAATCTAAGTGCAAGATTTTTAGAATTATGAACAACAGTACCGGTCAGAATTGTGGGACCACCTGTTTTTCGATAATTGCTCAAATTATCCTAATTTGAATTATGTAAGTGAAACAACTTGTTCTTTCAATTAAATTCAAATCTATAAAAATTCTTTATAAAATTAATGTGTAATTTTTTTCTTACATACTGCTTGAGGTTAAAGTTCAAATAAAAAAGTTGGAAAAATTCCAATATTGCTTTTGCTGAGAAAAACATTTTTATAAGATACAACATATAATCATGAACTTTGTATTGAATTCCCTCAAAATATATATTCATATGATCTTTATTATGATTTACCTACAGATGAAATGTTTTCGAAATTTCTCTACTTTTTTGTTACAATTTCAACTCTTTGCGTTATGCAAGAAAAAAATTATAGATTTATAATGACAACTTGGTGCGATTCTGTAGAATCTTAGCTTCAAAATGAGTCTAAGAACAATAAAAAATGTTGATTGTTTCGAAAGTTATTTAAAATTTAAGAAAATATTGAAATTTGGACTTTTTTTGCAATAGCTTCTTCAAAATTTAACGAAACGACTTCATTCCAGACTAATTTTAAAGATAATTTTAATGGCTTTCACATTATTAAGAGTACAAATTTCATCACTCACAGAATTGAAATTAAGATAATTTAAGCAATCATCGAAAAATAGGTGGTCCCACAATTCTGACCGATAGTGTATATTTGTTATTTATCTGCGAATTGATACACGAAAAGAAATTTGTTATATAATTGTAATATTAAATTTTATTATTTCGGAACTTGTATTGCAAGTCTGCTATTTACTGATTAGCCGACGCGTTTTTAAGGAGGAGAAAAAATACCATCTATGATTCCAACGCTTGAACATTGATGGGAACTTTTTTGAACGATACGAGTATAATATTGCGATGCGTGAAAGTAATATTTCAACCTATCGAATGTCTTATAATGTAAACGCGAAAGATATGCATACACATCTTTGAAGGAATATTTTGTCCAAAAAAAAGTTGGCATATGAATTTTTAATTTGTACCATCATTCTTGGCGATATTTCCCGAAACGTGTAACATTAAGTAGCATACTTTTTGGACTAACTGGCAGCAATTCCTAATGGTTCTGGTTTACCGTCAAAACTGGTCTTTTCAACCATCAAATTTCTATCCATGTGAACACAAACAAATATACACTGAGAAAAAAGATTCATAGATCCAAAGAAATGTATTTAATTGATTCCATTTCTTTGTATCAAGCAATTCGTTACCCAATTCAATTAAATATTTTTTAGAGGCATGAAACGTGTGCTTTGCTTAAAAGAAATAATTTATTTGATAGGCATTTCTTCAATACAAAGAAATATTTCTTATTTATTTAATGAGCCCCATTTTTTTAATTCAACAAGACGCATTTGAATCAAATAATTTATCCATGGATGAATCAAGCTTTAGGTTTAGTTGAATCAAGGAAATATCAATTTAATTGAAGCATTAATTAATTAATTTAGGAAGATATTTATTGTGTTTTTTTTCTTTTTTTTTTTTTTTTTTTTTTTTTTTGGTGAGCAGGAAAAATGGCAAAATCTTTTATAGACGTTGTACAGGACTCTCCTAGGGCGGGTCTAGGCATACCTGTTAAAACCAAAAAACCCCCTCTCTCGAACCAATACACCACCCGCGGAACCGCCTTTCAGCTTTAAACTTCACGGGTGGCTGGTTCCATTAAAGTCGCATACGACTCTTCCGTCATTCGTTCGCTCGGAACTTCCATCCGCGGTTTCACGCCCACTAGGTAAACCGTCTAGCCGCGCCACTCAGGGGAGAAACAAAGAGATTCCTCGCCCGAACGACGCGGGCAGCCCAGTCTACCCGAGACGCAGGGCCGCGGGTGCAGGCCCCGATGCGATTTCTACTGGCCCTCCACGTTGTTCATCTCCCGACGCCCATCGAGCTCCCTCGTCCTCATCACAAGTGTGACGAATGATTCGATGAGCGTCCAAATCCGTTCAGACTGGAGCATCAGACCGCGGTGTGCCCACTCCTATAGGCCAAGTGGCGAAAGAAAAATAGTAATTGCTATGTCCCCTAGTCGCCGCTAGTGTGTCTTCGAAATGAACGTCGTGCGGAGTCGACATGTTGTCACTTGTCTGCATGTTTTAATTGATTAAAATTCATAGCGATTTCAAATGATTTTAATGAAATTCGATCTATAAAGTGCTAATACCTAATGTTCCAACAATTAGCAGTGCTTTACTGTTTGCCCTCCAAATTAAAATAGTTGTGGCTGCAAATCGGGTAAGTCACCAATAACTTTTGTTTTGAATCTAAAATAAAACTCGTAAAGGCTTGGTTTCTCGTTTTGTGTATACAAATTCATTACGTATTATCATATTGCAAAACCCGGCAAGAAAGCTTGCATTAAAAAGTATTTTTGTCCTACAGTTTTAAATCCGCATTTAAGTGTCGATAAAGATAAAACTCCAGTCCCCTTCAAAGCCGATTTAAGCCATGCAAAGTAACCTCAAATATAATAAAATCCGAATTTTTCCTTTTTCGCATGGGATGGCGAAAATTTTGCGCCCTTCATTACTGGATCTGCAGTGGAGGGGGGATGGGTAGTTATCGTGCAATTTAGTTCCTGCTACGTCCCCTAGATGTCGCTGATGTAAATTCATTCGCCCCGCCACCATCTGTAAGTACCCCTTCAAAATACATGGGGGTGGGCACACCGTGCATCAGAGGGACCATCGTATCAGGAGTCAGCTCAGCGCCCACTGCCTGACGAGGGCCTCCCTTGCCGCGACCCACTTTGCGCAGACGAAGAGTGCGTGCTCTGCATTATCCACAGGGGAATCGCAGTGACAACACATCTCCTCGTCTCTTTTCTGAAAGCGCCTCAGGTACGCGTTAAAACAGCCATGGCCTGAGAGCGCTTGCGCCAAATAAAAGCCGACCTCTCCGTGCTTTCTGTTTAGCCAGGTGGATTTTCGGTACCTGTAGAGCGGGTTGAAACTACGATTTTCAACCCTAGGGTTAAAAGTTGCTGTTTCAACCCGCTCCACAGTTACAGCCAATCAGATTCTCAAAAGAGTTGCTATGAAAAATAGTATACATTACTCGAAACAAAACACAGCGAAAGCATTTCGTGTGATTGCAGCCCTCGTTTCACTCGGGCAGCAAACTTCACACTCATGCCATCGCTCTGTTTCGCCCCTTGTAATGTAATATACTAATGTTTTATGCCTTGCACACACCCACCCGTGCAGAAATTCTGCTGTGGCGTCGTACTCTCTGAAATTGTTTTGAGTTTAAAATACCATTAGAGTGAAATGTCACTCCCTTTTGGAGTGAAAACGAAGCTACTCGAATGAAAAATAGCTGGGTTTTCGCTCGGAAAAATTTGGAGAGAAGGCTTAGATCGAAGAATCTATGCCTGGGAAGACAATGCATCAGATCTTTCATGCAAATCGCCTGAATTTTGCAATGCAAGATTTGCTATATTGAATTGAGATGATCAGAAAATACTGTGCAGCCGCAAGAGTCACAGAAAACTACTGCGCAACGTATAAAGTTGATGATCGAAATGAAATATTTTCTCAATATTCGTTTCCAACATTTTCTGATAGGCGGACATTTTCTTACTGACAGGAAGCTTGTCGAAAGATACTAATGCAACACTGCAATCTTTGCATTGCAAGCTTCCGGCAATTTCCGGCAAACTGAGTATATAGAGACGCAGGCGAAAAGTTTGCTTGTAGCCGTTAGCGAAAAAAATCATCAATTTTTCGAAAAATTAACAACACTGTGAAATTTTTTATTTTAAAATTATTCCATATTGTTTTATTATATTACTTTATATTGACATTGGTTATTATAAAATTTGTTTTTTCTTTTTAAAAGAATAAAGTAACTTCAAATTAGATGGTTAAGTTCGAAATTTTGTGCCACTGGCTACATTATCGGAGGATCATTAGTCGCATATTAAATAGGATACGTTGTCCTCGTAGACAATTTCAAACTCTTATACCGCAATAATTCAAATAAATTCAAATCTAAAGAATTTGAAATCTTTCCGCAGAAAGAGAGATTGCTTTCGACTGTGCCAGGATTCGAGCCCGGGTCTTTCAATTGCAAACTGAGCTACACAGGCGTCAGACATCTCCTTCTCCACAAGATGACCTCTTTATATCGCCTAACAACATTACCTTACGGGTGTAATAATTTCAAATGCAATCGAAAGACCCGGGATCAAATCCCGCCACAGTCGAAATCATCTCTTTTTCCACAAAAAGCTTTCAAGTTCTTTAAATTCAATAAAATAACGTCAATTTAAGAAAAATACTATTGCTTAAATTCGTAGAAAGAAAAGGATTACCATTTTGAAATTTTTAAAGTTCGGGTTATATATTTCATTATTATATGTAGATTTTGTAAATGATGTAAACGTAAAAATTCCATATTTTGTAAAAATTTAATATTTCTTGAAATTAAAAATTTATTTTCGAACGTATTAATGATAAGTTATTGGGAAATAACAACAATAGTCAGGAACGTGCTAGTACATACGAGTATATTATACGTACGTTGCTTTGTTTCAAATTTAGATAAAATATATTCAATTAGCTACACTCAAGTAAAAAGCACTGTCTAATTTTTCTGCCTCTATATGCCAGATTTATTGTCTTCTGACGTCATTGTGTACAAATTCCATTTTTTACAGAAAACCTGCATGACTTTTAATTTACTTTAACTAATTTTAAAACAACTTTATTTTCGAAAAATTGTACTGTCCATTTTTCTGTACTTTTTTTTATATGGGAAGACACACGATGAAAAAGTCGTCTAAAGTTTACAAATCTTCTTATCAAAGAGAACGGTAAATCATCATCTAAATAGTACACGGAGAAAATCCTACACTACTGGCTACTCCTTTCTACACGACTCAGTCGTGTAACTGAATAGTATATTATGTGCCTAGGCACACAATGAGGGTGATTGCGTGACGAGCGACAATGTTCGCAGGAGATCGAAGCCAAGGCGTAGTCGATGCGTAGGTCAGGCATAGTCGAGGCGTAGCCGAGACATAGCTGAGGCAAAGCCGAGACGAATTCGAGACAAAGCCGAGACGAATCCGAGGCGCGATCAGTCCTGCGAGCATTGTCGCGAGTCTCGCAATGTCCCGAATTGTGTGCATTGGCACATATTCTATTTTATGTGACTGTGGTGCGGATACGAGTTTTTATGCGTACATTGGAATCTAATCTAGTACTTATTGTAGTTGTTTGCTGCGCTAGTTCTACGAAGCGGGCGCAAATTGTCGACTAGTCCCGGCCATTTTGATTTTATCGGTCTTGTGTAGTAGTGAGTGCTAACGCTGTACGAAGAAGAAGTGAGAAGAAGAAGAATAAGAAATAGATCGCGTTCCGCTGTACGAAGAAGAAGTGAGAAGAAGAAGAATAAGAAATAGATTGCGTTCCGCTGTAAGACTATAATGCGCATGCGCAGTTCAATTTCTACATTGTATTCCTCCGTAACGGAATATACAACATTGCTTTACTCTCAGCTGTAACGTAAAAACGAGTTTCCTCGGCTGAGGCACATAAAAACAATATCTCTTACACGACTGAGTAGTGTAGTGGCACAAATACTTACTGCCGAAAAACAATTGACGATTGCAGCGGTAGTCAGGGCAAGAACCCCAGAGGTTGCACAGTGCAAGGTGGCGTGCATGGTCGAGCTGGTTCACGCCTGGCTTGTTGCTCACGGCCTGAAATTGACCACCAGCAAGACGGAGATTGTGGTGCACACATCACAAGGCAAAGGAGCTTTCCCACGCCCATGAGTTTCAAAGTAAACAACTGTAACATTGTGGCCTCCAAATCGGTGAAATACCTCGGTGTGACTATAGACGCGAAGCTGACTCATTAGCCACACATTAATCAGGCCGCAGATAAAAATGCGAGTGTTAGCTGCGCTCTCCAGACTTATGTCCAACGTGTCAGGACCTAGGGCAAGCAAGAGGAGACTGCTCATGGAAGTTGCTCACTTCATCACACTGTACGGTGCCAAAGTTTGGGTCGAAGCTCTGGCGATCAACAAATATCGTAAACGCCTGGCTTCGGTACAGAGATATGCCGCGCTGAGAATTGCTGGCACCTACCGATCGGTGCCGAAAAGATGGTCCTCGTGATTGCGGGCATGATCCCCATTGATTTGCTAGCTAAAGAACGTGTAGTAGTTTTCGAGGAACGGACGAGTGATAATGGAAGTAACATCAGGGTAGGCGCTAGGGAGTGCACACTTATAAAGGGTTTTCCAATAGGGACATAACAATTTTATCTATGAATAAAGCACAGAAATATTTGAGATATTGAGTTCAAATTTATTATGGGTGTAGTGCAAGCATTACATTTAATGAATGCAATTCGATATCGGTCATATGATCACCACGAGCCCGTATACAGCGGTCAATTCTTTGGACCCAATTTTTCACGACTCTGGCACACATTTCGACCGAAACGTTGGCAATTTTGTGTTGGATGTTGTCTTTGAGGTCGTCTAAAGTTGCTGGCTTGTTGGCATAGACCAGTGATTTGATATCGCCCCATAAAAAGAAATCCAATGGCGTTAGATCGCATGAGCGAGGCAGCCATTCGACCGGACCATTTCTCGAGATAACACGTTCACCGAATTTGCCTTTCAATAAATCGATTGTGACGCGTGCTTTGTGGCTAGTGGCACCGTCTTTTTGAAACCACATATCGTTGATATCAAGTTCATCCAATTCTGGCCACAAATAATCTTCCAACATAGCACGATAGCGCTCTCCACTGACGGTAACATAACGGTCGTTTTCATCCACGAAAAAAGACGGTCCAATCACACCTCCGGCATGAAAACCGCACAAAACAGTCACCTTTTGCGGATGCAACGGTGTCTCAAGAAGCACATTTAGGTCTGTTGCTGACCAATAACGCATATTTTGCTTATTAACAAAACCATTGAGCCAGAAATGAGCTTCATCGCTGAAGATGATTTTTCGATGAAATTCTTCATTTTCTTCAAGCTTTGCCAGAGCCCAATTGGAGAAGTTTCGGCGTTTCAAATGATCAAGTGGCTTTAGTTCTTGAGTCAATTTAATCTTGAAAGCATGTAGGCCAAGATCTTTTCGCATAATGCGCCACAGTGTCGTTTGAGCAATGCCCTATTCTTGAGAACGACGTGGAACCGACTGATTTGGCTCATTTTGAATCGATGCACTTACGGCTGCGATTATTTCTTCATTTCGAGCAATACGACGTCTTTTTGGCAGCGGAACGTCCAATTCGAGACCAAATTTACACAAATTTGGTCTCGAATTTATCCACTATAGCACGCACAGCCTGTCGGGTGGGACGATTATTACGGCCGAAAATTGGAGTAAGCGCTCTTAAAGTTGAGACCACCGACTCAGGATTTCGGTAGTAATTTTTAATAATTTCCAAACGTTGCTGCTTCGTGAACTTTACCATGATGAAAATGTTGACTTTAACTAACGTTTTGACATTGACAGTTCATTAATAAAGTTTAACATTAGAACTACCAAGAGGGGTCAAAATGACTTGTTTGACATGGTAGAAGTAGGTATACCTCAATCGTCGGTAGTTCTAGTGTTAAGGGTGCGTTCATATAAAGATATGAAATTGTTATGTCCCTATAGGAAAACCCTCTAGAATGGCAGGAACGGTGGAAAAAGGATACGGCGCTTGCCCAGTGGACCCACACGCTCAGCCAAGAGCTAAGTCTCTGGTTCAGGAGGTCACATGGAAAGGGTTATTTCCAACATTGCCAGTTCCTCACAGGTCAACATGTTCATTTTAACCGGTAGCTGTTCAGAAGAGGAATCAAGGTGAACCCCTCCTGTGAATAATGCCCCGACCTGATCGATGATGCAGGACACACTTTCTTTCATTTTGAGCGATGCATGAAGCATAGGCGGGCTGTCGAAGGTAAAATCGGCAAGTGTATAGCCCCGGTGACAGTCATTCATATCATGCTTGACTCGAGAAATGACGGATGCAATCGCGTACTACATTAGTACTATAAATGATTCATAAAACCGAAATTTAAAATTCTGATTGTGTTCATAGACGATTACGATAACAACACACTGAGAAACATAGATGTGACGCTCCGCGAAGAAAAGACCCTAATAACGCGGAAAAAATCGATATTCAGACCTTGAATACTGTAAATAGTACTTGAGTCGTTTTTTTATTTTAAAAAATTATTATTCTTTTATCCACAAAATTCGAGTTGTTATTCAACTGCAAAGTGAGGCCACCTTATGGAGTTCATGCGTTAAAATCTCTTTGATCGCCTGTGCTGTAAAATTTGTCTAAACTCCTTCTTTTTGGCACAACTTCACAAATGTTGAAGCCGATTATCTAGGAAGCTGATCCTGTATTAAATAAAGAATACACTGTATATGTATATCTCGTGGAGATAATTGAGTGGGATTCTGGTGGGGCTGTCGTCCTTTTTACTTATTACCCATGATAGACATACGGTGCTATTCGAGTAAAAGTGGTAGGGACTTGCATTTTTGCAACGCTGGGCGCTGTTTAGATTTTCTGACCAGGACCCAGCGAGGCCCGCCTCAATGACCCAATTAAAATTTAATTTCAAGAAATGTTTTACTTACTCTTTCTTTCTGATTCAGAAAAATGTAGTATAATTATGAGAAAATGTTTTCTTTAATTTTAAAAAATATTGCTCGCAGTTTACCTAAATTTGAGTTGTTCTTTATTTCAAAATTTTTTTTTTCAATGTGTAAATGAAAAGTTGAAAAAAAGGCCAACGCTTTTGCCGCATATAACCATAAATTTATGGAAAATATAAAATTTCTTTAATATACTAAGCCTTACAAAAATCATAAATATTAAAAACTTATCATTTTGATTTGCAAGCATTGAGATAGCTTTATAATTTCTATATATTGGATCTATAACTTAATTCGTGCGGTTTGCTAAGAGATGGCGTAACTTGATTATTATTCCATCGTTCCAATATTCCGAAGATGCGTTGGAAAGCTACTGTAATTTTGCGTCTTTTTCAGTATATGTCATTCATTTGAAACGTAAACAACAATAATTTTTTTTCACTCAAATATGTCGAACTTTGTGCCCGAAAAAGTGTTTTTGCGAAGAGTTCTTCTTCATTACTTTAATATGAAGAAAACTGCTGCCGAAAGTCATCGTATTTTGGTGCTACTTTATGGTGAACATGCTCTAGTTGAGCCAAGAGACGTTGAAAGGCGGTTTTGCATGTCCGAAATGCTGCTGGAACGTCACAAAAAGAAGTCATTTTTGCATCGGATTGTTACTGGTTATGAAAAATGGATCCATTACGACAACCCCAAGCGCAAAAAATCATATGTGAAACCCGGCCAACCAGACAATCAACGGCAAAGCCGAATATCCATGGCGCGAAGGTAATGCTCTGTATTTGGTGGGATCAGAAGGGTGTGCTGTATTATGAGCTTCTAAAACCGGGTGAAACCATCAATGGAGAACGCTACCGAACACAATTAATCCGTTTGAAAAGAGCAATAGCCGAAAAACGCCCGGAATATGCGACCAGACACGAGGCAATAATTTTCCATCATGACAACGCTCGGCCTCATGTTGCTATTCTGGTTAAGAACTATTTAGAAAACAGTGGATGGGAAGTTTTACCCCACCCGCCTTATAGCCCAGACCTTGCCCCTTCTGACTACCATTTGTTTCGGTCGATGTAGAACACCCTCACTGGAATACAGTTCACATCAGAACAGGGTATCAAAAATTGGCTTGATTCATTCTTGGCCGCCAAGCCGGCGTAGTTCTTTTGGGATGGAATCCGCAAATTGCCAGAAAGATGGGAAAAATTCATAGCTTCAGATGGGCAATACTTTGAATAATATTATTGTACATGTTCTTCTTAAATAAACGTCCAACTTTTGAAACAAAACCGCACGAATTAATTTATGGATCCTATAGTAAATTTTCTAATTATCAATAATCTAAAAAAATTTCATATTTTTAAATAGTTTTTCAATTTT
This sequence comes from Diplolepis rosae, assembly GCA_030998225.1. Classification (NCBI taxonomy): domain Eukaryota; kingdom Metazoa; phylum Arthropoda; class Insecta; order Hymenoptera; family Diplolepididae; genus Diplolepis; species Diplolepis rosae. The sequence continues at coordinate 5,472,408 of JAPYXD010000727.1, read as the reverse complement.
AAGCTTTAATTATGTTTTCAATACAAATAGATTCGATACAGCAAGACCAGCTAACTGGAAAGGGTTTATTAAATTGGTTCAAACGATCTGAAGTGGATATGGATACATCCTTAGTTATAATCGGGAAACAATTTATTGGAAAATGTATCGGATATCGCATTCACAAGAAAATTGCCATGACTACTAGAGGATGTGAGCTAGTATTTCCCAATTTATTGTCAGATGTCATGGTTGCATTTCTAGAGCTGCCAGGAATTCTCTCCGCATCAGCCACGAATGTAAAAGCTAAAACTTCTGAAAATCCTAAAGATTGTGGTGATCTTGTTTTCATCGAGGTGAGTGTTTCCAAACAAAATTAAAGATTGTAATCTGTAAACAGTCGGATCTTATTCTACACAGCAAAATAAGTTTCTTGGTTCTATATCCATAAATATTTGTTGTCAGTGTCTATTGAAATTTTTTCAACTTATTGAGTTCTTCTGATGAAATATTTAATTTCCTTTCAACATTAGAATAAAATAATGCAAAATCTTTCACGAAAATTACTCAAAGCATGCTCAATGCATGGTTCACAATATTGCATTGCAATTTTCGGATAATCTTTCTGCAAGTGACAAAATGCCCGTTTCTATGAAAATATTGCAAACGAACATTAAGAGTTCTCGTAAAAGTAGTATTTCTCACTTTCCTTCCTTAATGATACTTTTGAATAAAACTTAAGTTATAAATCTTATATTTAGCGTTTTTATTGAACTCGTATACTTTTCAGTGAATAGTTCGAAATTAAAGGGTTTCCCAATAGAGGTGATATGATTTTGAATGTCCCTATCGGGCTCATTTGAACTGAAATTTTTGACGTCTGCTGTCAGTTGTCATCAGTAAGGTTTGCCATTTAATCAAGAGTAGTTTCACGCTTCCACAACGTTTGGAAATTGTCCAATTATTTTATCAAAATTCGAGAAGTTTTGTCGGTGTTCAAAGAGCATATCGTGCAAAATATGGTCGTCATTCTGCTCCATCCGCGCTCTCAATTCGTCGGATAATCGATAAGTTGGAGAGTGAATTTACTCTATTGGATACTAAGCCTAAAAATCGTATGCGTACCGCACGTTCTACACAGAATATAGCCGCCGTACAGGCCAGTATCGAGGAAAACCGTGAATTGTCCGTGCCACGCCGATCTCAGGAATTGGGCCTGTCCAGGATGACTACCTGGCGTATTTTGCGATTGGATCTTGGCCTGCATCCCTATAAGATCATTCTGGCCCAAGAACTGAAGCCTAATGACCATCGTTTGCGTCGGGAGTTCGCGGATTGGGCTCTGGAATCAATTGAAAATGATCCCAATTTTCATCAAAAAATCATCTTTTCTGATGAGGCGCATTTTTGGCTCAAGTCTCGGGGGACATTTGGCCGATATATTGTTTAATTCATAAATGGCATAGAATATCCAATATAATAAAAAAGATTTCGATCAATTCCGAATGAATATTCAGTGTTTTTTTTCAATTTCAAAACATATCACCCTTATTGGGAAACCCTTTAGTTGTCCAAACTTTTGATGACAGTCACATTTTTTAGAGAGAAAATTTCGACAACTAGGTGTTTTCCAAATATTTATTGAAAAGTACAAAAGTCTATCAAAAACGTTAAAGAAAAGCTTTAAAATTTTAGCCATATTCGAAATTTGTTAAAAGTAAAATAAAATTTAGACAATTATTTTTTTCCTTGCAGGAAGCTTTTTTGAACATTGAAAGCTTCAAGCAACTTTTATGAAAGAGCAAATTCTATTAATTTCAAAAATAGGCTATCTACGTTCGTTTGCACGTGCCTTAGCATATGAATGTGTAAAAACTGTACCTCTCTTTATTCACATGAACAAAGTAGCACATACCTTTACCATATTTCAATTTATTTTTAGTTGGAAGATAATGAAGCCCTAGGAAAAGTAAAACATCAAAAAATATACGAAAACAAAATCGCCGAAGGTCAAAAAATAACATGCACTGCAATAAATTGGGATCACACGGTAAAAATACTGTATAAAGCTTTAGCGAACTGTATCCAAGAATATTTAGTTGTAATATTTGAACTAGATGTGAAGGACGAAATTTTATTATTCATAAATCTTTAAAAATAAATAAAAAATAGTTTCTCACTCTAAATATTTTTGGATGGTATGTTTTATTATTCAAAGAATACATATATTTAATTGAATAGTTCAATCAGCAATAATTTTTTTAACGTATTTATTTTTTTATTGAATGAAAATATCTTTTAAATTGAATGTCGACTCAATTGTTATTGTTATACGGACATTTTGGATTTCTCTCACCCAACCCAAAATACCTAATACTATTCATGATAAAATATTCTTTAGCTGGAGAAGTTGTAAAATTAAGGTGGTTGTCGTGAGATTCAACAGTTTTCAACCAAATTTTTTCAAAATTTGAGTGAATATGTTCTAAAAATTATTATCTAAGAATGTGTACTATTCCCAACTTAATTACCTATTCCTAAATGCGATCATTACTAATTACGACATCGTCTATCGAAAAATATCGTGTAAATATGATAAAAAATGGAAAATCATTGTGAGTTCATCATAAAAGATTTATATACATATCTTTTATATTTAACTAACAACGATTAAACATTTTTTTGCAAATATTTGTTCGATATATTCTTCTTCCCGTTTGTAGTTTTTTCGCCAAATGGTAAAAACCGCTTGCACGTCACAATAAAAAGATGCCAGTTCCCCTCGTTTCCTATAGGAATACATCCAAAAAGTACTGATTTTAACGAATAATATTTACCTTCGCAGACTTATTATTGAGTTAATAATTACAAAGTCGTTGCACAATATTTTCTTTTGAATATTGTTAAATTGTTAGGTAATTTATACAGAAAAACGTGATTTTTCGACAACTACCTTAAACAAAAACAACCATACAAAAAAAATCCCGTGTTGCTCGCATGTCATGAAAAGAATATTGTGAAAATTATCTTAAACATTTAATAAGAATATATAGAAAAATATATAGAAAATAAAATATAATTCCCTATTGTAGTGAAAATCTATTTTTCCAATTACTTGAAATTTTCTGGAGAATTATTTTTACTTTGGATCCCATTTCCGTAATTCTTTTATCAATAATCCAAATTTCAAATTTTTTCTAATGTGCTGCCCAAAAGTTCATGATAAACGTATATGTAATGTCTTACAGAAAACGATTGGCGGTTTTCTCAAAAATACCTTGACTTTATTTTCTTCGGAAAATTATTTAGTTACACATGAAAATGCGGAGAACGTTATTGGTCCATCTGTAAGTACATTTAATTGTAAACGATACAAAATACATTTTCTCAAAAGCATGGTCATACTTTTAGATATTTTTTGCTCTTTTCTTAATAAATAAAAATAATTTTGAAAATAGAAAAAAATCATAAGCCATTTTCTGATATTTTAGAGGATTATTGGTAGCGTCTTATACGTCGGAAACCAACTTCTTGGAATTGGTCTAAGTTATAATGAAGGCGTGCCCTATCCCTTTCGTTTTGTAAATGTTCAAAAGTTTAAAGAAGGAATCAAAAAGGTGCTGAATGTCTATAAATAGTTTACTTTTTCGAGTAACAAAAAGTATGAAATGATTTTCTTCGACGTCCAAAACAGAAAATTATATTAAAAGATTTGTATTGATTGTGAATTGCTTGTTTGAAAATAAATCACTAAATATTTATAAAATTAACTCAAAAATTTGTTTACTTCAATTTTAATCAATATAATAGAATTTCCCTTATACTATATTTACTAATAATTATAGAACTAAATGAATCGGGAACTGTCAAAAAGTTTTCAGAGTCGTGTAGAGTCAATTCATGAGAAATTGAAAAAAACTGTCTTATTGAACATTTGAACAGCAAGTATACGTATGTTTCAAGTTCAACCACTTTGCTTATTTTTATTTCATTATCTGAGTAAAGTCAATAAGAAAATATGGATTAAAAATTATTTTTGAATGCGGAATCAAATTTTGAAAGCCTTAGAAGCCCTCGGCCCTTCTAATGATCCACAATTTTTTGGACTTATTCAAGATAGTTTCATTTCTTCTTTTAACACTATATAAATTAAAAAGTACGTATTTCAAACATAAAAATACTTATTAAGGACATGACTCATAGGATGAAGTTCTGTTTTAATCGTCGCCTGTATGTGACTTACGGCACAAAAAAATTTAGTAAATACCATTTATGTGCTTCCAGCGCATAAACGCATTTTACGCTGCAGTTGAGAGTAGCGAAATGTTGTGTATTACGATACAGAGGAACATAATATAAAAATTGAACAGCGCATGCGCCTATTACGATACAGCGGAGCGTAATCTTCTTCTTATTCTTCTTCTTCTTCGTACAGCGTTGGCACCATACTACCAAATCCTTGTACATTTGAACTGCGCATACAAATTAGGAGATTTTTTAAATTTTCTCACCTTTTTGATTTATTTCCTAATAGTTCGGGACTAAGTCCGAAAATTTGGTCAATTTTTATCGATATTTTATCGATATTTTTTACAGTGTACGCCTCGACTACGCCTTGGCTTCGATCTCCTGCGAGCATTGTCGCTCGTCACGTAATAACCCTCATTATGCGCCTCGGCGCATAATATACTATTATTATGAATAAAGTATAAAATTAAATGGTTGATTAAAAAAATAATGTGTTTTAATTTTTTGAACTGAGCTAAGAGCCTAGAATTATGAAATCGTCATCGAAAGTCCACCTCTCCGCCCCTCTCGTGCTGAGATATATTGAAATATCCTAATATATCTTGAAGTATATAAAATATTTTAAAGTATGTGAAAAATCCTGAAATATCTTAAAATATCTTCCAGACAGAAGTAGGTATACACTTGATCAGTCAAGTTTTCAACTCCACGACCTTCTGTAATTTTAAAATTACTTTAAAGGAATGAATATTATGAGGAGATAACAAATATTTCCAAGCGAATTAATTTTAATAAGCTTGTTCCAAAACAAAAGCGAGAGAATACAATATTTAAACTTTTTGTATTTGTTAGTTTTCATATATTTTTATTGAAGTTAAATAGAGTTTAAAACAAATTTATATTGATTGTCTATAGTTTACACAAATATTATTCTTAATTTACTCTTTGTTTATTGTGGTGTATGTACCAACTACATTATACGTGGGTATGTTTTTTAAAATTTTGTCGCTAGATGCTCTAACCATTCAATTACATAATGTAACTATTCGAATTATTATATTCTACAATAATCTGAACAGATACTTTTAGTAATCTACTGTCGCACGGAGAGAAATGGATATTCAACGATATCTAGATATCGATCTGTAATATCTGAATAATCAGCTTCACTATCTGAAATATTAAAATAGGTTAATATGAATATCTCTGATATTACAAAGGGAAATTCAGATATTTCAATTGAATATATAATACAATATAATTTTTTTGAATCAATGTGAAAAATATCCTTTTATCTCAACTTATATGAATTTCAATTTAAAAATAGTAACTTAAGCGGTTCCTAATAGACTTAAATGAAGACTTATGATTCATAGGTTGGAATAGATAACGATCTTCTCATTTCGATCATGAATTCATTAAACATATTATTTTATTTTATAAATAAATATAATAAACGTAGGAAATAAACTCGTAAGAAACCACAATGTGAACAGCTTGTACTTGGCCTTCAGCTCATTTTACATATTTTATCTAAGCTAAGAACAAAGCATCCAACATAAACGCTTGCAAATGCGCGCCTAATACTCTTGTAAAAAGCTGAAACATATGTACACGCACGTTTCCTCATCTTGCTTCTCGCAATTTTTGAAATGAATCTAATATAAGTTGTGAGGACAAAAAAAATTGAAATTATTTGAAAAATTGTTTGCAAACATTTTATTTATATTATTAAAATTTTATTATTTTATTATTCAAATTGTTACATCCAGTAACGGAATACTTGAAGCCTGTATGGACAAAACGTGAAAAGAAATACGTACTAATGATGTAGTTTGGTACAAAACTACTCACATTTTTGGATTATTGTTGTTGTTATAAGGCAGTACGGTAGGGTTCAATATTACATATTCCATACCACGGTTTTATTAATTGAAAAAATAATTTTTGAAATTACCTGCAGAAGACAAAAGTGCAGTGCTTTTTTCTGCATTCATTATAGTAATTATCGTTTCATTAATTAAGCTGTCGTATGTAATTCCTACCCTGCCACAGAGCCTTGATGCAGAAAAGTACCAATATAGTTAATATATATATATATATATATAACATATCGAAAGTAATTAGCATATCTGTGTTATATGTAAAGTAAATGTAAAAATTGAATTATTACAATAAACTGTATTGTTACCATTTTACAATGTACCAGTTGCATTACTTCACAATATTACATTGTTATTTCAGTAAATCACATACAGAAAATAAAAGTCTTAAATGAAGTCCAAAAATGGGCTTCTTTTTAGGTGTGATATAAAGTAGACCATTAGAAAAGGACAGATTTATGCGCTTAAACACGGGATAGCTAAATTTAAGCCAAAATCGTCTGTTAGACGTGAAACATTCAAGACTTTTTTTGTGTAGCAGCCACGTTTTCAATTGCCTCATTTCCTATACATTTTGCTTTTACGGATTTAAAATGATAAAAAAAGTATAAAGAATATTTATTAGTTTATTTACTTAAGTCTCTATCAGCCTTAAGGAACACATTCTCATCACGGCGCTCGCGCTTCGCGCTCGATTTTCTGTATACATTTCAGTAACTTTTTAATAAATTACATGATTAAAATAATTTATTTTCTTCCAAATCTCTCAAAAAGGAAAAACAATCGTAGACTTTATTTAAGGAAACGATTTTGCAGAACAACGCTTATTTCGTATCTCACATATTTTGGTGAAAAAATCGAATTTTTTTTAATATTAAAAATCAAAACATAAAATATAAATCCTGTCCCGAAATGTCTTAATGAGAATTTGTAGACCTCATTTAGGCAAACAATTTTCCATCTAAACGTTTTTTTTGCATCTCACATATTTTATCTAAAAAATGGAATTTTTGAATTTTAATCGTATTTTTTGGAATTGAAACGAAAACTATATGTTTTATCAGAAACTGTGTGAGACAAAATTTGTAGATCTTTTTGAAAAGAACAACATTTTATTCTTACGTTTTTTTCGTATTTCGAATATTATTGTTAAAAAATTGAATTTTGGATTTTCAATAGTTTTTTTTTAATTAAAAAGAAAAATATGCATCTTATGAAAAAATGTTACAATTCAAATTTGTAGGTCTTTATTTATTTAATAATATTGTATCACAAAGTTTTTTCGTATTTCGTATAATTTAACTGGAAAATGGAATTTTGATATTGACTTTTTTCGAATTTGAATATGCTGTAACATTTCTAATTTTGATTTAATCAAAAAATGTTATCAGGATAATTTTTAGAGATTTATGAGCACTATCTAAAACCAGTATTGAAATTTTTGATTTTTTCAAAAAATTATTTTCAAAAACACAAAAGTAGTGCTCAACCCCTCAATTTTGATTGGATGTGGCTGGTTAACGAACTTGTCCTTACTTTTTCGGCTCCGATAAAGTGTACCAAAGCTCAATTCAATCTGATAATTCTATCGAGAGTTATGCCGCACACGACCTACAGACAGACAGACAGACAGACAGACACTTTCGTAAAAACCATTTTTTCTGACTCAGGGGGTCTCAAAACGTAAAGATTTGATGAAAATTTCGAAAGTCATTTTTCACATAAAACCAATACCTTCTCATCCATGATAAGAATGTAAAAAAACTTTTGGTATATTGCTTATTTAAAAAATATACACGTCAGAGTTGCAAATCACTTGACGTGAGGTGGCATTAATGAGCTCCAAAAGCATCGCATATAAGCCGCGATTGCAAATCTATTAAATATATTAGCTCGAAGTCTCCATAATTGAGTGAAATGTTTTGGAAAGGCGTTCTGTTGTTTGCCGTTGCCGGAGCAGCCGAAAGTAAGTATCTATTTTAAATTTTATAAAGAATATTTTTTCAATGTAAAGTTTGCTTTAAGAAGATCACAGAAAAAAAGTCTTGAATTTGTCACGTCTATCAGACGATTTTGGCTTAAATTTAGCTATCCCGTGTATAAGCGCATAAGTTTGTCCTTCTCTAATGGTCTACTTTATATCACACCTAAAAAGAAACCCATTTTTGGACTCCTTTTAAGACGTTTTTTTCTGTGATGTTATCTAAGAATACTCTCTGTCACATTGATCTAAGTGCAAGAATTTTGGAATTATGAACTATATCTGTTATTCATCTGCGCATTGATACACGGAAAGGAATTTGTTGGCTAAATGTATTACGTTTCGTGAGATGAAGTACTATTTTAGGAAGTAAACCAGAACTATTGGAAAAAGTTGTGGAAAAGTCCCATTGTAATGGTAAAGTTTATTATTTTGGAATTTGTATTAGAAGTCTGCTGTTTACTGATTGGCCGACGCGTTTTTAAGGAGGAGAAAAAATACCATCTATGATTCCAACATTTGAACTCTGATGGGAACTTTTACGAACGATACGATTATAATAATGCGTAAATGCGTGAAAGTAATATTCCAACCTATCGAATGTCTATAATGTAAACGCGAAAGATATGCATACTCATCTTTAAAGAAATATTTTGTCCAAAAAAAAGTTGGCATATGAATTTTCAATTTTTATCATAATTCTTAGCGATATTTCACGAAACGTCTTATATTAACCCATTGCGGCATACATTTTTTAGGGGATCGAATTCTTATGATAATTGTTACATAAGGTTTTTTTGGGGTCGCTGATTACAACTCTGAACTCAGATTTTTAAATTCAAAATGGCGGCTCCAAGATGGCGGTCATAATATTACATTTTTTTAAATTTGTTTTTGAAAATTGGTATACAGGGGTTTTTGAGGTCACTAATTACGAATCTGAAATCAGATTTTGGAAATTCAAAATGGCGGATCCAAGATGGTGGCCAAAATCTTAAATTTTTTAAAATTTGTTTTTGAAAATTGGTATAGAGGTCTAAAAATGAAATATTATTGTAACATTTTTGAAATTGCTGATTATAAACTTGAACCATAATTTTAAAAATTCAAATAGGAAGGTTCCAGATGGTGGAAGTAACAAAAATGGGATTCTATAAAGTGCAGGTTGATTGAGGTACAATCGGAAATAAGCAAAGTCAAGAGATTTTTTCGGAAATATTAATTTAAAAAATATTATTTTAAGCGCTATATTGAATTTCCAAAATCTGAATTTAGATTCGTAATCAGCGACCTCGAAAATATCATAATGCAATTTTCAGAAAAATCCAATAATATTTCAATTTATGGACGCCATATTTGATCCGCTATTTTGAATTATCAAAATTTGAGACTAGATTCGTGATCAGCGATCTCAAAAACCCTTTTACATAAATTTTCGTAAAAAAATTCCTAAAGTTCCTCCCATAATGAATTCTTTTCAGAAAAAGAGTTTTTTTTCTGAATTTGTTTATTAAAATTGACAAATTTTTCCAAAATCTGGTACTTTTAAACGTAAATTTATATTCAATAACATCCTAGGATCGTAAAATAACAAAAAACAGTTAGATAATCGGATCAAAATTACATTTAAATCGCGAAAATTTGTAAAAAAATAATTGGCATCAGGTGATGCCACTGTGCCGCAAAGGGTTAAGTAGCATATTTTTGGGACTAACTGGCAGAAATTCCTAATGGTTCTGGTTCACCGTCATAAATGGTACTTTCAACCATCAATTTTCTATCCGTGTAAACACAAACAAATATAAAAGTTTTAATAGTGCCGCATAACACTTTTGTCGTTTTATTTCTTCGATTATTACATGGACGTTAAACAAAATATTTATGTTTTATGCTATTCATGCACTCATTCGTGCAGAAATTCTGCCGTGGCGCGGAATGGGCCCGGATAGGGCATCCCCAAGTTTAATATGAAACGCCGCATCCAATCTGGGCCAGATCTGGGAAACGGATTATTGTAACGCCTTCTGTCGGTTTTCAAACGTCCTAGACCGGGTCCAGATCGGGCGCAGCGTTTCATTATAGATCACTCTCTAAAATTGTTTTGAGTGAAAAATGCCATTAGAGTGAAATGAGACTCTCTTTTGGAGTGAAAACCAAGCTACTCTAATGAAAAATGGCTGGGTTTTCGCTCGGAAAAATTTGGAGATGGATTAAATCGAAGAATCTTTGCCTGCGAAGACAGCGCATAGGATTTCCCATGCAAATCGCCTTAATTTTGCAATGAAAGATTCGCAATATTCAATTGAGATAATCAGAAAATACTGTGCAGCCATAAGTGTCACAGAAAACTACTACGCAGCGTATAAAATCCTTGCATTGCAAGCTTCCGGCAATTTCCGACAGACTGGGTATATAGAGACGCAGGCTAAAAGTTTGCTGATAGCCGATAGAAAAAAAAACACCAATTTTTCGAAAAATTAACAACATTGAGAAAATATTCATTTTTAAATTATTGTATATTGTTTTATTATGTTAATTTATATTGACATTTGGTTATCATAAAATTTAGTTTTTCTTCTTAAAAGAATAAAGTAACTTTAAATTAGATGGTTGAGTTCGAAATTTTTGCTACTCCCTACATTATTGGAGGATCATTAGTCGCATATCAGATAGGATACGTTGCCGACAAGTGTCCTCGTAGACGACTTCAAACTGCTATATCGCAATAATTTAAGTGAATTTAAATTTAGAGAATTTAAAATTTTTCTGTGGAAAAAAGACGCTTTCGTTCGTGCTGGGATGCCAGCCCGGGTCTTTCGATTGCAAACTGAACTACACAGGTATCCGACATCTCCTTCTCCACAAGATGACCTTTTCATATCGCCTAACAGCATTACCTTACGGCTGTAATAATTTCAAATGCAATCGAAAGACCCGGGCTCGAATCCCGGTGGAATCAAAAGTCTCTTTTTCCACAGAAAAATTTCAAATTCTTTAAATTTATATAAAATAACGTCAATCAAAAAAAAATATTATTTCTTAGATTCGTGGGAAGAAATGATTACCATCTTGAAATTTTTAAGTTCGGATTATATATTTCATTATTATATATAGATTTCGTAAATGAGGTAAATGTGAAAATTCCAAATTTTGTTGAAATTGAATATTTGTTGAAGTTAAAAATTTATTTTTGAACGTATCAACGATAAGTTATTAGATAATAACAAAAATAGTTAGAAACGTGCTTATGCATACGAGTATATTTCCCATTTTTCCAGTATTATCAGGCGCGCATTTTGCAAGCGCTTACGTACGTCGCCTTGTTTCAAATGTAGATCAAATATATTCAATCAGCTTCTTCTGACGTCAGTGTCTGCAAATTCTTTTTACAGAAAATGCGCACAAATTTTAATTCACATTAACTATCTTTAAAACGACTTTATTTTAAAAAAATTCTACTGTCCATTTTTCTGTACTTTTTTTTACATGGGTTAGGCACATAATGAAGAAGCCGTCTAAAGTTTACAAATCTTCTATCCAAGAGAACGATAAATAATCATTCATATAGTAGGCAACATTCAAGAATAGCTCATTTAGTTTAAATTATAAAATACAGAAAACACAGCATCATTCAAATGACTGCCACGGCTGGCCTTACAGTACCCCATTCGATCAACTCAATTTTTCAGTACATTTTCGATCCCTGGGGCAAAAGGTCAATAAACCAAATAGTCGCATTTGGGACTCAGAAAATCCAAACATCATCATTTAGAAGCCAACGCACCCACGACGAGTGACTGTTTGGTGCGGACTTTGGTTTCCAAAAATGGAAGAGGATGACATGGACGACATTTGATTTCAACAGGTCGGAGCCGCTTGCCACACAGCCGAGGTAACAATCGATCTTTCACGGACCGTTTTCGAAAATCGAATAATCAGCCAAAATTCTGATATTAATTGTCCGCCTCAGAGCTGTGATTTGACCCCGTTGGACTATGTTTTGTGTGGAGCCGTTAAGGGTAAATGTTACACTAACCATCTAGAGACAATTGAGGCCTCGAAACACGAAATTGAAATTGACATTTATGGGATTGAAGCCCAAACAATCGAAAATGTACTGAAAAATTGGGTTGATCGAATGGGGTACTGCAAAGCCACCCGTGGCAGTCATTTAAATGAAGTTGTGTTTCATTCTTAAATGGGAAGGTTCAATCTTTCTAATAAAACCATACTTTTTTAAAAATATCCATACGTTTTTTTTTATACCTAATTCAAATTTCAAATGTTAGATGGTCCACCCGGTACTACTACTACTACTATGCTACTACTACAACATAAAAGTAATACCTTCTCATTTATGATGATAATGTAAAAATTATAGATTTGTGATTTGCCAAATTTTATTTAGGCTTGTAAATGCAACAACTGTATTTCAAAATTATTAGATTATTTTACTTCATGTATAACCTGTCATCAGATCTATGAAAGTGCATTAACAAATCAGATCATTTTTAAAAAATTGCAGAAATTTTATTTTTTTAAATAGTGTGATTTAACAAATTCCATATCACATTTTATACATATGCATATACATAAATGGAATTAATTTTCAAAATATTAAGAAGCAAGATTAAAAAAATGCTTATGCATACAATTTTAAAAACTTGCTTTTAACAATATTACTATGCACGCAGTTTTCAAGCTGATACGTTCGACACTTATTTGTTCTGAGTTTAGATTAAAATGCATAATTGTTAAATTAAGCTGAAGGTCAGGTACAGGCTTTTGTACCATTGTGAATTCCTTGAAACATGTATTCTTTGTCACTCTTTTTTAAACCAACAAATTTAATTGATTCTTTTCGCCTTATCACCTTTTTCGTATAATCAATTTTTCGCGCTATAACTTACATGACTTTTATTTGAAAAATAAAAATTAATAAATAAAAGAGAATATAATAAATAACAGTTTCATTGAAATTTGTGATGATTTAATGACTGATTGATGATTGGATTCGATCATAGACTATATCACGTTAAAATAAAAAATTGTTTGAGTATCTTTTTTCAATTTCTATTTTAATACAAATGGCTACCGTAACCGTACACACCTCGCCCCTACAGAACAGCAACCGGCTACACCGGCGAGTCAACCAACGAGCGGTGTAGCCAGCACCTAGGCGTGGTCGTGAAGCGCAGACGCAGCATCTCTTACCCGCGACCGAGGAACCGCGGTGGGTGAATGGAACCGCGGTTGGAGGATGGAACAACACAAGTTGTGAAAAGAATAAATCTTATTTACAATAATAAACTTTACAAATTTACAAATGAATTTGAAACAAAAAATCATTTTTTTTAAATGTTGCGTAGAAAGAAGAAACCCGGCTAACGGCACCTTTTAACTTTTCGAGAAAATCGCGTTTTTCTGCGACGGGTCCGTTCGAGTAGTTCAAGCAGATATAAACCTTCTCCTCCGAACTCAGTCACTTTTGATCGCACAGCTTTGTGCATAGGCCCATTCGATAGAGCATGCTTCTGTCTCTCAAAATCATCGAAAAACTGAAATTTCGTCATTGGTGCTGTTTGTCGGGTTTCTTCGTTCCACGCCACAAATGTTTGTTTTGACGAAAATAAAAATAAATATTACTATAACAAGCATCATAAAAAGTTTGCAAAATTTTCGTGATAAAATAAAAATTTTGAAATCATTTGTAATCCCAAATATGAATTGGTACTTTCCCGCTACAAGAAGATATATACAGTTTTTAAATACGCACTCAAAATATATATCACAATCATTATTCTCTTATATTTGTATATTGTTAATTTAAAAATTTGTAAATTGCAACTTTCAGAGCAAAACTTAGACAAACTCAAATAAATATAGAATGAGAATGTGTCCGCCTTTCGTAGGCAGATCAAAAAAATGTAGTGTAAATGATTTATAAAACCGAAATTTAAAATTGCGATTGTGTTCATATAAAATGACGATAACGACACACTAAGGCAAATAGATGTGACGTTCCGCGAAGAAAAGGCCCTAATAACGCGGAAAAAATCGATATTCATACTTTCAATGCTGTTGATAGTACTTGAGTTGTTTCTTTTTTTTATAAAAAAATTATTCTTTTTTTATCCACAAAATTCAAGTTGTTATTTAACTGCAAAGTGAAGCCACCTTATGGAGTTCCTGTGTTATAATTTCTTTAATCGTCCGTTCTATAAAATTTGCCTAAACTCCTTTTTTTCGTGCAACTTCACAAATGTTAAAGCCGACTATCTACAAAAGCTGTTCCTGTATTAAATAAAGAATACACTGTATATGAATATCTCGTAGAGATATTTTAGTGGGATTCTGGTGGGGCTCTCGTCACTTTTTCTCATTACCCATGATAGCCATAGGGCTCTTTCCGAGTAAAACTGATAGTGACATGGGTTTTTGCAACGCTCGGCGCTGTTTAAATTTTCTGGTCAGGATCCAGCAAGGCCCCCCTCATTGACCCAATTAAAATTCAATTTCAAGATTCTTCCTAATCCAGAAAAATGTAGTATAATTTTGAGAAAATGTTTTCTTTAATTTTAAAAAATATTGGCAACGTATCCTTTCTGATACGCGACCTGTGATCCTCAGATAATGTAGGCAGTGGCAGAAATTTCGAAATCAACTAATTAATTTGAAAATATAAAATTTCTTTAATATACTAAACTTTACAAAAATCATAAATATTACAAACTTGTCATTTTGATTTGCAAGCATTGAGATGGCTTTATAATTTTTATAATTATCAATAATTTAAAGAAATTTTATATTTTTAAGTATTCTTTTAATTCTGAACTGAAATTATGTTTTCAATAGAACTAGATTCGATACAGCAAGACCAGTTAACTGGAAAGGGTATTTTTGATTTTTTTAAATCACCTGTCAACGATATGGATAGAGCCTTAGTTGCAATACGACAAAATAAGATTTTCTCATGTATTGGATATCGTGTTAACAAGAAATTTGTCACAACTACTACAGGATGTAAGTCAGTATATCCCAAATTAAATCCAAAGGTCTCCGTTACATTTGGATTGCTGCCTGGATTATTATTAGCATCACGTATAACTGTAGATGCTAAAAATTCTATAAATCCTAAGGATTGTGGCGAACTTGTTTTCGTCGAGGTGAGTGTTTCCAAACAAAATTGAAGATTTCAACCTATAAAATCAGTTGAACCTTATTCTACGAAGCGAAAAAAGATTTGTTGTACACTTAAGACTCATAATAGGGGCCAATTTCGAGTGTTGCCTCCTTAAACTTAGGTTCAAGTTCAGGTCCAGGTTTATCTTCAAGTCGATTACGTCGACATTCTTTTTTTCCCTGTCCCAACATCATTTCAGTTCTCTCAACAAAAGATATTGTTTTTCGATTGACAAAACCTTTTGACGAAACAACAAAAGAGTTTCATGGAGGAACTAAAATTGTGTTGGGACAGAAAAAAAAATTTCTAGGGTCTATATCAATAAATCTCCTTTTCAGTGTCTATTAAAATTTTTTTAGTTATTGAATTCTTTTGATCAAAAAATTAATTTCCTTTCAACATTAGCATAAGATAATGCAAAATCTTTTACGAAAATTACTCGAAGCATGCGCAGTGCAAGTTTCACATTATTACATTGCAATTTTGGGATAAATTTTCTGCAAGTGAGAAAATGTCCGTTTGCATGAAAAACTTGAAAAACTTGTAAAAGTTGTATTTCTCACCTATTTTTTAATGATACTCTTGAATAGGGCTAAAGTTGTAAAGCATTCATTTACCGTTTTTATTAAGCTCGTGTACTTTTCAGTAAATAGTCCGAAATCAGTTGGCCCAACTATTGGTGACAGTTCAATTTTTTACAGAGAAAATTTCGCCAATTAGGTGTTTCCGAAATATTTATTGAAAAGTACTCAAATCTAGCAAAAACTTTGAAGAAAAGATTTGAAACTTTATCCCTATTCAAAATTCGTTAAAAGTAAAATAAAATTCAGGCAATTATTGTTTTTCCTGCAGGAAGCTTGTTTGAAAATGTTAATAGAATAATGTAAAACTCGGATTGCAAGCTTCAAACAATTTTTATGAAAGAGCAAAGTCTATTAACCCTTTGCGGTCGAATGTCGCCGCACAAGTCACATCACATTTCTATTCACTAGAATGAAATGTTCTATTCTAAAATAATAATTATTATTTAAATTTAAAGAATTTGAAACCTTTCTGTGGAAAAAGGACACTTTCGACTGCTCCAGGATTTGACCAGCCGACCGGCAATCGAAAGACCCTGGCTCGAATCCTGGCACAGACGAATGCGTCTTTTTTCCACAAAAAGATATCAAATTCTTTAAATGTGAATATAAATTTCGAACTCAAGCATCTAATTTTTAATAATTATTGTTGTTCTTTAGAAAAGTTTAAAATTTCATTAAGCAAAATATTTATACTTCATATATTACAATGCATCATATATTTAACGCTTTAGTACATGATATCCCTTTCTTTAACAAAATTTTTTCAACCCAACTGGAAGCGCACTTGAAAAAGCGCTCGACCGCAGAAAGTTAATTTTAAAAATAGGTTATCTACGTTAGTTTGCATGTTCCTTAGCTTCACCTAATTCTTTAATTGATAAATTCAATTATTTTGGATATGGATGTGTAAAAACTGTACCTCTGTTTATTCACATGAACAAAGTAGCACATGCCTTTACCATATTTCAATTTACTTTTAGTTAAAAGATAATGGCAAACTAGGAAACGCAGAAACTGTAAAACTGTACGAAAAGGAAATTGCCGAAAATGAAGTGATTCCATGCACTGGAATAATGTGGGAGGACCGGGTAAATATATTTTTGTGCACTAATTTTTTGATTTGATTGACGCGTTGCTCGTTAGTTGATGTTGATGGTCGTCCGGGGCATTTCAAGTCATCAACACGTTCTCTGCCTTCTTTGAAGTCTTTGTGCCACTTATAAACATTTTTCTGCGACATGGTCAAATCACTGAAGGCCTTCTGCAACATTCTGAACGTTTCCGCAACTGAAATTTCATTCCGCAAACAAAATTTAATGGCACTTCTTAGCTCAACAAATTTAGACGATGTAAAAATCAGAAAAATCACTTTTAGTCGTGTAGAAAACACAAGCGTAACTATGTAACAAATGATGACATTTGGCACAGATGTCAGTAACAGTAGGACCAACATAAAAATAAAAGAGTTTGCCCGAATCGGTTAGCCCGCGAAGTTTAAACTAAAAATTCACCTTAGTTTTTGCCCACAGTAGTATGGTGAGGAAGCCTTTAAAGACAGACAGTGTCGAAACTGATTTGATAAATTCCGCACAGGGGATTTTTCACTCAAAGATGAGGAACGTTCAGGTCGGCCAAATGAAGTTGATGATGACCAAATCAAAGGCATAATCGATTCGGATCGTCATGTAACTTTCCTAGAGATTGAAGAAATGTTAAAAGTACCAGAATCAACAATCGACTGTCATATACAACATATTAGACTCGTTAAAAAACTTGATATTTGAACTCCACATGATTTGAAAAAAATTCATTTAACAAAATGTATCAACGCTTGTGATTTACATCTTAAACGTAATGGATTCGACCCTTTTTTGAAAAGAATTATCACTGGTGATGAACAATGGATTGTTTAGAATAACGTCGTTCGAAAACGATCATGGTCCAGGCGTGATGAACCACTACAAACAACATCGAAAGCTGAATTGCATGATAAAAAAATTATGCTGTCTGTTTGGTGGGGTTGGAAAGGTGTGGTATTTTTTGAGCTGCTTCCAAGGAGCTAAACGATTAATTTAGATATCTACTGTTGTCAGCTAAACAAATTGAACGCAGCGATCAAAGAAAAACGGCCAGAATTGGTGTCAATCTAAACATGTTTAGCCACTCGCCAAAAATTATTAAGGCTTGGTTGGGAAGCGATGTTACATCCACCATATAGCCCTGACCTTGCACTATGAGATTACTATTTATTTCGATATTTGCAGAACTCCTTGAATGGTAAAACTTTCAATGACGATGTAGCTGTGAAATCGCATTTGATTCAGTATTTTTCTGATAAAGACCAGAAGTTTTATGAACGTGGAATCATGAAGTTACCAGAAAGATGACAAAAGGTCATTGAATAAAATGGAAAATATATCATTGATTAAAGTTCATTCCTTGTATTTAAAAAATTTGTTTAATTTGTATGAAAAAATCGGCAATTACTTCTGGGACAACCCGATAGAAGTTCCAAAATTTCGAACCGCAATAGCGAGAGTAGTCTAGTGGCATTAGTTGTGGGACGTAAGTGCATCAAAACCCGTAGGTCGTAGGTTCAATTCCCCCTCGGTCGGAATCATTTCGGTAGATTTTATTCAGGTAAAATGTACAATAACAAGGAGCAATAAAGATCAACAGTAGGACTACGAAATTATGCAGTGAAACAAAAATGTTTTCTTTAATTTGGAATTATTAACATCGGAGGTGGTAAAATCTACTTTTATTGATTTGACTTTCTAAGCTCTACTGGAGTCGAAATATGAGAATACTCGAAAGTAAAACGCACCCTTCATAGATTATAAAAATTTGCCTCAATGTTTCCATTTTCAAAGACGTCCTGATTCCAAAACTCTTCTCTATACGATGACGTATATTTACATCAGAAGATTCGGTAAAATGATATTAATGCTGCTATTTTATCTCATTATTAGACTCAAATTTCCAACAGACAGCGAGTTATAATTGACATAATAAGCTTTACGATTATGATGGAACTTTTTAAAAACTTTTTTCAATAGTTCTTGGTTTACTCCCTAAAATGGTACTTCTTCTAGCGAAAAGTAATACGTTTAGCCATCAAATTTCTTTGCGTGTAAGAGATAATGAAAAACGTATGTAATATCTTACAGGATACAGATGACGGTTTTCTCAAAGGTAGCTTAAGTGCATCTTCTAAGGGCAATTATTTAATTACAAATGATGAATCGAAGAATGTTGTTGGTCCATCTGTAAGTACACTTAACTGTAAACGATGAAAAATACCTTTTTTCAGAAGCATGGTCATATTTTAAGAAATTTTTTGTTCTTTTCTTGATAAATAAAAATAATTCACAAAATATAAAAAATCATAAGCCATGTTCTGATATTTCAGAGAATTATTGGTAGCGTTTTATACGTCGGAAACCAACTTCTTGGAATTGGTCTAAGTTATAATGAAGGCGAGGCTTGTCCTTATCGTTTTGTAAGTGTTCAAAAGTTTAGAGAAGGAATCAAAAACGTGCTGAATAACAAATAACAAATAAATTACTTTTTGGAGTGATAAAACTATGAAATGATTTTCTTCGACGTCCAAAACTGAAAATTATATTAAAATATTTGTGTGCATTGTGAATTGCTTGTTTGTAAATAAATCACTATATATTTATAAAATTAATTCAAAGATTTTTTTACTTTAATTTTAATTGAGATAATAGAATTTCTCTAGTACTACGTTTACTAATAATTATAGAACCAAATGAATCGCGAACTGTCAAAAGGTTCTCCGAGTCGTGTAGAGTCAATTATTTATGAAAGAAATTTTGAAAATAACTTTATTGCATTTTTTAATGATGTTTTGTAGTTTTTTCATATTATCAATTTTTATTATTTTTAAAAACCAGTTTTCAAGTATGAAAATGTATTCTCATAATCATTGCAGGCTGTAGTCTGCAAGGGGTGAGGGATCTCCCCCCGAGCACTGACTAAAGAAGGCAATATTAACAAGAATTGTTTCTTTTTAATGACAGATGCCACTGACTTTTTGAAATTATTTATGAACAGCACTTTATTTCATCGACAGGCCGCTTGAATTCGATCTCTACATTATTCATTTACCGAATGCATTAATTTTTACCTGCGGAATACTCGCGAAACTTAAAAAATCGATAATTCTTTCTCGAATCCACCGGAAAAATTTTTCTGGCTTTTAGGCAACGTAACGCTTTTTGTTACCAGAATCTAGGGACCTCTCTTACTATTTCTTGATTGCGTTAGTATGTATATGTGTGTATAGTTACCAAATCTAGGGAATCTCCCTCTTTTCATTTGATTGTGTGATATATCAAGCGACAACAGCAAACCAAAACGCTATGAATAATTGTTATATTATGATGAAGAATAGCGTTGATGAAAATTTCCAGGTACGTAATATATAACAATGTTTTTATTACTAAAATCGCATAATAAAAGTGAAGCGGTCACATCGGACTAGCGACCCCAGCGTATCGGTTGTTAGCGCTACACGCGTTCCGCGGCGTAGCAGGTCTACAGGGGCATTGACTCGAACAGTCATATAAAAATGAAAATAAAACAAGAAATACCTTGTGTCGTTAGCTCAGTTCTGAGGTTATGTGTAAGCAGAGATAGTTCTTGAGAAATCCTTGAGTGAAGGACAGGCATATGTAAATAGATTGGCAGGAAGAGATATTGAAAATTAATGAAAAGACAATTTGTATTACCAGTAACAAGCTTAGCAGGCAGGTGTATCCATATATACCAGAATGTCAAGAAGGTCACACTTGTAAACAGTAGAATTATCTAGAATCCTTGCGTAGTTTGTCGATAGCAGATATTACATACAAAATATGAAGTTGAGAGTGACCCATTAATTGCTTCCAAACAGGTTAAATCGGATTAATCCATTTCACTACTGATGCACATTGACAGACAGTTTCTCAGATCCAGGACAACGCATAGAAACCAATGTGTTCAACTCAAATATATGTAACTCACCAAAGACGCGCGCAGAATGACGACAATGAACGCCAGATAAACACTGGGTTAGGAGAGAAAAGTAATGTTCACTACACAGAAAGTTGTAAAACACGTAGTAATAATATATATTAAGTTTAACAAACGTACCCAAAAAAAAAAAACACGCACAACACTCAAAGTACACGGCGCGTGATAGCTGAATCGCGCACAGGTAAATTATAACCACTCGGGAGAACACCGCAAATAAAGGGTTTTCCAATAGGGACATAACAATTTTATCTATAAATAAAACACAGAAATATTTGAGATATTGAGTTCAAATTTATTGTGGGTCTAGTGCAAGCATTACATTTTATGAATGAAATTCGATATCGGTCATATGACCACCACGAGCCCGTTTACAGCGGTCGATTCTTTGGATCCAATTTTCCACCACTCTGGCACAATTTTCGACTGGAATGTTGGCAATTTCGCGTTGGATGTTGTCTTTGAGGTCGTCTAAAGTTGCTGGCTTGTTGGCATAGACCAGTGACTTGATATAGCCCCATAAAAAGAAATCCAATGGCGTTAGATCGCATGAACGAGGCGGCCATTCGACCGGACCAATTCTCGAGATAACACGTTCACCGAATTTGCCTTTAAATAAATCGATTGTGACGCGTGCTTTGTGGCTAGTGGCACCGTCTTTTTGAAACCACATATCGTTGATGTCAAGTTCATCCAATTCTGGCCACAAATAATCTTCCAACATAGCGCTCTCCATTGATGGTAACATGACGGTCGTTTTTATCCGCCAAAAAATACTGCCCAATCACACCCTGGCATGAAAACCGCACCAAACAGTTACTTTTTGCGGATGCAACGGGGTCTCAAGAAGCAGATTTGGGTTTTTTGCTGATCAATAACGCATATTTTACTTATTAACAAAGCCATTGAGCCAGAAATGAGCTTCATCGATGAAGATGATTTTTCGATGAAATTCTTCATTTTCTTCAAGCTTTGCCAGAGCTCAATTGGAAAAGTTTCGGCGTTTCAAATGATCAAGTGGCTTTAGTTCTTGAGTCAATTTAATCTTGAAAGCATGTAGGCCAAGATATTTTCGCATAATACGCCACAGTGTCGTTTGAGCGATGCCTAATTCTTGAGAACGACGTGGAATCGACTGATTTGACTCATTTTGAATCGATGCACTTACGGCTGTGATTATTTCTTTGCTTCGAGCAATACGACGTCTTTTTGGCTCCGGAACGTCCAATAGTGTAAATTTGGTTTCGAATTTATCAACTATAGCACGCACAGCCTGTCGGGTGGGACGATTATTACGGCCGAAAATTGGAGTAAGCGCTCTTAAAGTTGCGACCACCGACTCAGGATTTCGGTAGTAATGTTAAGTAATTTCCAAACGTTGCTGGTTCGTGAAATTTACCATGATGAATATTTTGACTTTAACTAACGTTTTGACATTGACAGTTCATTAAAAAAGTTTAAGGGTACGTTCATATAAAGATACGAAATTGTTATGTCCCTGTTGGAAAACCCTTTACAACCTTACAGGGCAACCGACAAAATCCAACCCCGCAGAAAAACTTGTAAATGCGCCGAAGTCACATAATAGTATATTATGTGTCTAGGCGCATAATGAGGATTTTTACGCGACGAGCGGCAATGCTCGCAGGAGACGAAGCCGAAGCGCGATCAGTCCTGCGAGCATTTTAAGCGAGTCTCGTAATTACCCAAATTGTGTGCATTGGCACATATTCTATTTTGTGACTTCGGTGCATATACGAGTTTTTATGCGTACACTCGAATCTAATATAGTATTCATCATGATTCTCGTCCATTGCACTTGATATTTCGCGACTAGTTCCGGCCATTTTGATTTTCTCGATCTTGTGTAGTAGTAGCGTATTGTAATAGAGCATGCGCAATTCAAATGTACAAGGCTTTGTCAGTACGGTGCCAAAGCTGTACGAAGAAGAAGAAGAATAAGAAGAAGATTACGCTCCGCTGTATGGTTATAGGCGCATGCGCAGTTCAATTTTTACATTATATCCCTTTGTATCGTAACACGCAACATTGCGCTACTCTCAAATGTAGCGTAAAAACGAGTTTACGTGCCGGAGGTACATAAAATATTTTATTGAAGTTAAATAGAGTTAAAAACAAATTTATATTGATTGTCTATAGTTTACACAAATTTTATTCTTAATTTACTCTTTGTTTATTATGGTGTATGTACCAACTACATTATACGTGGGTAAACAGAGAAAAGTGGATGTTTAGAATTACCATCTAGATGTTTAACTATGGGACAGCCATCTTATATATTTAGTTATAATATCTAGATATTCAGCTGTAATATCTAAGATGTTAAAATATGCAGAGATTAATATCTTAGATATTACAGTTGAACATCTAGATAATACAAATGAATATATCATTTCAAAAATATATCATAAGACTCCTCATTATTATCCTCAACCATTCAATTATTTAAACTATCTAAGTTGATGAAGTAATATGTAATTCGAATTGTTACATCCAGTAACGAAATACTTGAAGCCTCTATGGACAAAACGTGAAAATAAATGCGTACTAATAAGGTAGTTTGGTGCAAAACTGCTCACATTTTTGGATTATTGTTGTTTTTATAAGGCAGTACGGTAGGGCCCAATATTACATATTCCATACCACGGTTTTATTAATTGAATAATAATTTTGAAAATTACCTGCGGAAGACAAAAGTGCAGTCCTTTTTTCTGCATTCATTATAGTAATTATCGTTTCATCAATTAAGCTGTCGTATGTAATTCCTACCCTACCCAGAGCCTTGATGCAGAAAAGTACCAATATAGTTAATATATATAACATTTCGAAAGTAATTAGCATATCTGTGTTATATGTAAAGTAAATGCAAAAATCGAATTCTTACAATAAACTGTATTGTTACCTTTTTACAATGTACCAGTTGTATTACTTCACAATATTACATTGTTATTTCAGTAAATCATATACAGAAAAAAAAGTTTTAAATGAAGTCCAAAAATGGGCTTCTTTTTAGGTGTGATATAAAGTAGACCATTAGAGAAGGAGAGACTTATGCGCTTATACACGGGATAGCTAAATTTAAGCCAAAATCGTCTGTTAGACGTGACAAATTCAAGACTTTTTTTCTGTGTATAAGCCGCGTTTTCAATTGCCTGATCTCCTATACATTTTGCTTTTACATTGATTAAAACGTGATCTACAAATGATAAGAGATATTTCATCAAAACTGTACAGAAACATAGACAAAAAAACTTTTGGTATATTGCTCATTTAAAAAATATACACGTCAGAGTTGAAAATCACTTGACGTGAGGTGGCATTAATGAGCTCCAAAAGCATCGCATAAAAGCCGCGAATGGAAATCTATTAAACATATTGGCTCGAAGTCTCCATAATTCAGTGAAATGTTTTGGAAAGGCTTTCTGTTGTTTACCGTTGCCGTTGCCGGAGCAGCCGAAAGTAAGTATCTATTTTTAATTTTATAAAGAATATTTTTTCAGTTTAAATTTTGCAAGAATTTGGAATTATGAACTATATCTGTTATTCATCTGCGAATTGATACACGGACAGAAATTTGTTGGCTAAATGTATTACGTTTCGTGAGAAGAAGTACTATTTTAGAAAGTAAACCAGAACTATTGGAAAAAGTTGTAAAAAAGTCCCATTATAATGTTAAAGTTTATTATTTCGGAACTTGTATTAGAAGTCTGCTGTTTACTGATTGGCCGACGCGTTTTTAAGGAGGAGGAAAAATACCATCTATGATTCCAACGCTTGAACACTGATGGGAACTTTTTTGAACAATACGATTATAATATTGCGATGCGTGAAAGTAATATTTCAATCTATCGAATGTCTTATAATGTAAACGCGAAAGATATGCATACTCATCTTTAAAGGAATATTTTGTCCATAAAAATGTTGGCATATGAATTTTCAATTTTCATCATAATTCTTGGCGATATTTCCCGAAACGTGTTATATTAAGTAGCATATTTTTGGGACTAACTGGCAGAAATTCCTAATCGTTCTGGTTTACCGTCAAAAATGGTACTTTCAACCTTCAATTTTCTATCCGTGTAAACACAAACAAATATAAAAGTATTAATAGTGCCGCATAACACTTTTGTCGTTTTATTCCTTCGATTATTACATGGACGTTAAATAAAATATTTATGTTTTATGCCATTCATGCAACCATTCGTGCAGAAATTCTACCGTGGCGCAGAATGGGCCCGGATAGGGCATCCCCAAGTTTGATATGAAACTCCGTGTCCAATCTGGGCCAGATCTGGGAAACGGATTATTGTAACACCTACTGTCGGTTTTTAAACGTCCTAGCTAGACCGGGTCTAGATCAGGCGCGGCGTTTCATTATAGATCACTGTCTAAAATTGTTTTGAGTGAAAAATGCCGTTATAGTGAAATGACACTCTCTTTTGGAGTGAAAACCAAGCTACTCGAATGGAAAATGGCTGGGTTTTTGCTCGGAAAAATTTGGAGAGAAGGCTTAGATCGAAGAATCTTTGCCCGCGAAGACAGTGCATAACCCGTGCAGAAATCGCCCGATTTGTCCTCATTTAAGGTAGGGCTACGGTTAGGCCCTCGCTAGAAAAAGTAGACTAGGAAGTTCTAGGCGGGCCACGGCGAGGCGTTGATAAGGTTCACCCTGTTTGGTTTCTAGAAAAACTAGTTCCTTCTAGTCGGGCCCTATTTTTGGATTTTAGTCAGGCCCTAGGTAGTTCCTTATTTTAATAAAAAGTTTAGATATTCTTTGCTGCGCATGCTCATGCAAAAGGCCTTTACATACACGGAGAAAAATAGTTAAAGTAATTTTACTCAACTTCTGATCAAATTTGGGACATAAGGACAAGTTAGAAGTTATTTAGTATCATTGTATTTATTTGTGATATATTAAATGTTCGAAAATGAATCAAAGTTGAGTAAAATTCAGAAGTGTAGGGTGAAGTATGAAAGCGTGCATTAAAAATTTTTAAATATATATATTATTACTCGTAGTATAACTATAAAAAACCAATCTTTTATTAAATCACAAAAATAGTAGAGCTTTCCGTTCATTCTACTCTACACTTCAATCGAGAGTTGAGTAAACCGTGAATCCATATTTTAAAAATATAAAACACAGAAAATAAAAGAACCTTCTTTTAAATGTTTTTATACAAGATACTACTTAATATAAATGCAATTTTTTAATGTACATTTGAAAATTTAGTTTCACTAAACTTCATACGTTGTTATAATAAAAACGTATACTAAATGTAATTTAATAATTATATTATATATATCAATAATCATAGTTATAATAATTGTGTAATTATATTAATTTTTAAAAATATTTTATTAATCATTTTTGAAAAAAGTTGATTTATTTTTACTTGAGTAAGGCTACAAAATTTTATTGACGGCACTTACTCTCACAAGCTCTGAATAACTCATGCAGTCACTATATAAGAAAGTTCCAAATTTTATATCTCAGCATTGTAAGCGAGCGTGTGCGCGATTCGACGAAAGCGTATCGTACTATATATAAGTGTTGTTATTAGGTTTATATATGTAAGGTTATATGTTTAAGTGTATTTGTAATTTGAAATATGATTGGCTACGTCCGTAATCGTGTGAATGTATTTGTAAGTTGTTTATGTATATACCGGATGACTATTGGCAGGCTCGAGGTAAGAATTTTTTTTTATTTGAGAGAACCATACCATTGCCAGTTGAAATAATATGTAACGCTTATTGTTATTCACTTTTGGTGAATTAGGTATACATCAAATTGATTTTACCCGACTAGGATTTAATAGATGTTCAAATGTCCTTATATCCCAAGTTTAATCGACAGAGTTGAGTAAAATTACTTCAACTATTTTTCTCCGTGTAGCTGGGGCCCCATTGTACGGTTAGGCAATAGATATGTGTTCTAATCAGGGCCCGACTAGATGTCTAAAATAGGGCCTGCCTAAAACAGCGTTACAGAAGTAGATGGGGCCTGACTACTTTTCCCTACTAGATCCCGACTAGAAGTAGGGAAAAGTAGACAGGGCCCTACTATATCCTAAATGAAATCTCTGCACGGGAAGATTTCCCATGCAAATCGCCTGAATTTTGCAATGCAAGATTCGCAATATTTAATTGAGATAATCAGAAAATACTGTGCAGCCATAAGTGTCACAGAAAACTACTACGCAGCGTATAAAATCCTTGCATTGCAAGCTTCCGGCAATTTCTGACAGACTGGGTATATAGAGACGCAAGCTAAAAGTTTGCTTATAGCCGATAGTAAAAAAAAACACCAATTTTTCGAAAAATTTACAACATTGAGAAAATATTTATTTCAAAATTGTTTCATATTGTTTTATTATATTAATTTATATTGACATTTGGTTATCATAAAATTTAGTTTTTCTTCTTAAAAGAATAAAGTAACTTTAAATTAGATGGTTGAGTTCGAAATTTTTGCCACTCCCTACATTATCGGAGGATCATTAGTCGCATATCAGATAGGATACGTTGCCGACAGGTGTCCTCGTAGACGACTTCAAACTGCTATATCGCAATAATTTAAGTGAATTTAAATTTAGAGAATTTAAAATTTTTCTGTGGAAAAAAGACGCTTTCGTTCGTGCTGGGATTCGAGCCCGGGTCTTTCGATTGCAAACTGAACTATACAGGCGTCCGACATCTCCTTCTCCACAAGATGACCTTTTCATATCGCCTAACAGCATTACCTTACGGCTGTAATAATTTCAAATGCAATCGAAAGACCCGGGCTCGAATCCCGGTACAGTCAAAAGCCTCTTTTTCCACATAAAAATTTCAAATTCTTTAAATTTATATAAAATAACGTCAATTAAAAAAAATATTATTTCTCAAATTCGTGGGA
Source organism: Diplolepis rosae (assembly GCA_030998225.1). Taxonomy (NCBI): domain Eukaryota; kingdom Metazoa; phylum Arthropoda; class Insecta; order Hymenoptera; family Diplolepididae; genus Diplolepis; species Diplolepis rosae. The sequence continues at coordinate 5,444,588 of JAPYXD010000727.1, read as the reverse complement.
ATAAAAAAATTACCATCTTGAAATTTTTAAGTTTGGGTTATATATTTCATTATTATATATAGATTTTGTAAATGAGGTAAATGTGAAAATTCCAAATTTTGTTGAAATTGAATATTTGTTGAAGTTACAAATTTATTTTCGTACGTATCAACGAAAAGTTATTAAGAAATAACAAAAATAGTTAGAAACGTACTTATGCATACGAGTATATTTCCCATTTTTACAATATTATCAGGCGCGCATTATGCATGCGCTTACGTACGTCGCTTTGTTTCAAATTTAGATAAAATATATTTAATCAGCTTCTTCTGACGTCATTGTCTGCAAATTCTTTTCACATAAAATCCGTAAAAATTTTAATTCACATTAACTATCTTTAAAACGACTTTATTTTAAAAAAATTTTACTGTCCATTTTTCTGTACATTTTTTACATGGGTTAGGCACATAATGAAGAAGCCGTCTAAAGTTTACAAATCTTCTATCCAAGAGAACGATAAATAATCATTCATATAGTAGGCAACATTCAAGAATAGCTCATTTAGTTTAAATTATAAAATACTGAAAACACAACATCATTCAAATGACTGCCACGGCTGGCCTTACAGTACCCTATTCGATCAACCGAATTTTTCAGTACATTTTCGATTGCTGGGGCAAAAGGTCAATAACGTCAATAAACCAAATTGTCACATTTGGGGCTCAGAAAATCCAAACATCATCATTTAGAAGCCAACGCACCCACGACGAGTGACTCTTTGGTGCGGACTTTGGTTTCCAAAAATGGAAGAGGATGACATGGACGACATTTGATTTCAACAGGTCGGGGCCGCTTGCCACACAACCGAGGTAACAATCGATCTTTTACGGACCGTTTTCGAAAATCGAATAATCAGCCAAAATTCTGATATTAATTGGCACACGCACACATTGGCATACGCACTCAAAATATATATTACGATCATTATTCTCTTATATTTGTACATTGTTAATTTAAAAATCTGTAAATTGCAACTTTCAGAGCAAATCTTAGGCAAACTCAAATAAACATAGAATGAGAACGTGTCCGCCTTTCGTTATATTCGTTATATAGAATGACGATAACAACACACTGAGAAAAATAGATGCGACGTTCCGCGAAGAAAAGGCCCTAATACGCGGAAAAAAGTCGATATTCATACTTTCAATGCTGTTGATAGTAAAGGGTTTTCCAATAGGGACATAACAATCTCGTATCTTTATATGAACGTTCCATTAAACTTTTTTAATGAACTATCTATGTCAAAACGTTAGTTAAAGGCAACATTTTCATCATCGTAAAGTTTACGAACCAGCAACGTTTGGAAATTAATAAAAATTACTACCGAAATTCTGAGTCGATGGTCGCAACTTTAAGAGCGCTTACTCCAATTTTCGGCCGTAATAATCGTCCCACCCGACAGGCTGTGCGTGCTATAGTGCATAAATTCGAGACCAAATTTACACTATTGGACGTTCCGGTGCCAAAAAGACGTCGTATTGCTCGAAGCGAAGAAATAATCGCAGCCGTAAGTGCATTGATTCAAAATGAGCCAAATCTGTCGATTCCACGTTGTTCTCAAGAATTGGGCATCACTCAAACGACACTGGCGTATTATGCGAAAAGATCTTGGCCTACATGCTTTCAAGATTAAATTGACTCAAGTACTCAAGAACTAAAACCACTTGATCATTTGAAACACCGAACAATCGATTTATTGAAAGGCAAATTCGGTGAACGTGTTATCTCGAGAAATGGTCCGGTCGAATGGCCGTCTCGTTCATGCGATCTAACGTCATTGGATTTCTTTTTATGGGGCCATATCAAGTCACTGGTCTATGCCCTCAAACCAGCAACTTGAGACGACCTCAAAGATAACATGCAACGCGAAATTGCCAACGTTCCGGTCGAAATGTATGCCAGAGTGGTGGAAAATTGGGTCCAAAGAATCGACCGCTGTAAACGGGCTCGTGGTGATCATATGACCGATATCGAATTTTATTCATAAAATGTAATACTTGCACTACACCCACGATAAATTTGAACTCAATATCTCAAATATTTCAGTGATTTATTCATAGATAATATCGTTATGTCCCTATTGGAAAACCCTTTACTTGAGTCGTTTTTTTTTTATTAAAAAAAAATAATTCTTTTTTTATCCATAAAATTAAAGTTGTTATTCAACTGCAAAGTGAAGCAACCTTATGGAGTTCCTGTGTTATAATTTCTCTTATCGTCCGTCCAATAAAATTTGCCTAAACTCCTTTTTTTCGTTCAACTTCACAAATGTTTAAGCCGACTATCTACAAAAGCTGTTCCTGTATCAAATAAAGAATACACTGTATATGAATATCTCGTAGAGATATTTTAGTGGGATTCTGGTGGGGCTCTCGTCATTTTTTCTCATTACCCATGATAGCTATACGGTGCTATTCGAGTAAAAGTGGTAGGGACTTGGATTTTTGAAACGCTTGCCATTTTGATTTGCAAGCACTGAGATGGCTTTATAATTTTTATATTGTAATTTTTATAATTATCATTAATTTAAAGAAATTTTATATTTTTAAATTATTTTTTCAATTCTGAACTGAAATTATGTTTTCAATAGAACTAGATTCGATACAGCAAGAGCAGCTAACTGGAAAGGGTCTTTGCGGTCTTTTTGAATCACCTTTCAACGATATGGATAGATCCTTAGTTATAATCCGGAAAAATGTAATTGACACATGTGTTGGATTTCGTGTTCACAAGAAACTTGTCATAACTACTAAAAAATGTAATCTGGTATATCCAGAATTAAATCCAGATGTCGTTGTTAAATATGGATTCCTGCCAGGACTCTTATACGCATCACCTAAAACTGTAAAAGCTATAAATTCTAAAAATCCTGAGGACTGTGGCGATCTTGTTTTCATCGAGGTGAGTGTTTCCAAACAAAATTGAAGATTTTAATCTGTACAATCAGTTGAACCTTATTCTACAAGGCGAAAAAAGATTTGTTGTGCGCTCAAGACTCATAATAGGGGCCAATTTTGAATGTTGCCTCCTTAAACTTAGGTTCAGGTTCAGGTCCAGGTTCATCTTCAAGTCGTTTACGTCGACATTCTTTTTTTCTCTGTCCCAACATCATTTTAGTTCTCCCAACAAAAGATATTGTTTTTTGTTTGACAAAACCTTTTGACGAAACAACAAAAGAGTTTCATGGAAGAACTGAAATTGTGCTGGGACAGAAGAAAAAGTTTGTAGGTTCTATATCAATAAATCTTCTTTCTCAGTGTCTATTGAAATTTTCTTACTTATTGAATTCTTCTAATCAAAAAATGAATTTCCTTTCAACATTAGCATAAGATAATGCAAAATCTTTTACAAAAATTACTCGAAGCATGCACAGTGCAAGTTTTACATTATTTCATTGTAATTTTCGGATAAATTTTCTGCAAGTGAGAAAATGTCCGTTTGCATGAAAACAATGCGAACGAGCATTGAGAGTTCTTGCAAAAGTTGTACAGTAAAACCCCGTTTATCGCAACACCTTCCAATCAAATGCCTCCCGTTTATCGCAAAAACGGAGGGGTTCCCACTTCTTCGCCACCAGCTTGAACAACTGATTATCAGAACATGCACCTAAACGAATAGTTTCACGCGCTTTCGCTGTTTATCATTGTTTACAGTCGTGTTTCAATAACCTCGAATTCGTTTTTTTATTGTCATTATATGTACGTAAACGACTAGTACAAACAATAAATTTTAATTACTTTAAAGCTTACATATTTCTCTCACAATTTTCGAATGCATGATTGAATTTTTTTCAGTAGAAATATTCCCGCATTTTGTAGAACAATTGATTCGCAATTAGTAAAGCGATTACTGTACTAGGCACAATTCATGCTATAATTTGTCATAATAATATACATTGAAATGTGAAAAATTTATATATTTTTCTGTTACATATAAAACACAAATATGTAGCAATATATACATAAACGATAGTTTGGAAAGAACTGCTAAATAAAGAATTTCAAAAACATTTATGCATTTCATGAGAAAAAAAATGTTCCTCTCAAAATAAGTACGGATTCCAAAGACGCTTAAAAAATGTAATAGAATCCTTTTAATAAATTAATGGCTACAAATAATTTCATATCTCCCTAATATACGAAAATTCATATAAATATATGCATCACAAATTTAAAAGTGAGGGGTATTCCCGCCTATCCTTAAGAATCACGTGACCACTCCTTCTACTAATAAGAGGGGGGAAAAAATGGTAAGGTTTATTGCGATAAACGGGAGAGACAGGTTGCAATAAACGGGAGTTGCGATAAACGGGTGTTGCGATAAACGGGGTTCTACTGTATTTCTCATTTTTTTTTTAATGATACTTTTGAATAGGGCTAAATTTGTAAAGCATTCATTTACCGTTTTAATTAAGCTCGTGTACTTTTCAGTAAATAGTCCGAAATCAGTTGGCCCAACTATTGGTGACAGTTAAATGTTTTACAGAGAAAATTTCGCCAATTAGGTGTTTCCGAAATATTTATTGAAAAGTACACAAGTCTAGCAAAAACGTTGAAGAAAAGATTTGAAACTTTATCCCTATTCAAAATTCGTTAAAAGTAAAATAAAATTCAGGCAATTATTGTTTTCCTTGCAGGAAGCTTGTTTGAAAATGTCAATAGAATAATGTAAAACTCGTATTGCAAGCTTCAAACAATTTTTATGAAAGAGCAAAGTCTATTAACCCTTTGCGGTCGATGGTCGCCGCACAAGTCACATCACATTTCTATTCACTAGAATGAAATATTCTATTCTAAAATAATAATTGTTGTTTAAATTTAAAGAATTTGAAATATTTCTGTAGAAAAAGGACACTTTCGACTGCGCCAGGATTCGAGCAGCCGACCGACAATCGAAAGACCCGGGCTCGAATCCTGGCACAGTCAAAAGCGTCTCTTTTCCATAGAAAAATTTCAAATTCTCTAAATTTGAATTCATTTAAATTCATTTAAATTATTGCGATATAAGAGTTTGACGTTGTCTACGAGGACACCTGTCGGCAACGTATCCTATCTGATACGCGTTCAATGATCCTCCGATAATGTAGGCAGTGACAAAAATTTCGAACTCAAGCATCCAATTTGAAATAATTATTGTTGTTCTTTAAAAAAGTTTTAAATTTCATTAAGCAAAATGTTTTTCAATCAACTACATATATTTAACGCTTTAGTACTTGATATCGCTTTCTTCAACAAAATTCTTTCGACCCAACTAGAAGCGCACTTGAAAAAGCGCTCGACCGCAAAGGGTTAATTTTAAAAATAGGTTATCTACGTTTACATTGCACGTGCCTTAGCTTCACCTAATTCTTTAATTGATAAATTCAATTATTTTGGATATGAATGTGTAAAAACTGTACCTCTGTTTATTCACATCAACAAAGTAGCACATGCCTTTACCATATTTCAATTTACTTCTAGTTAGAAGATAATGGCAAGCTAGGAAACGCAAAAACTGTAAAACTGTACAAAAATGAAATTGCCGAAAATAGAGAAATTACATGCACTGCAATAATGTGGGAGGACGGGGTAAATATACAGTAGAAAGCTTTAGTGAATTGCATCCAAAAATATTTAGTTGTAATATTTAAACCAGATGTGAAGGACGAAATTTGATTATTCAAATATCTTCAAAAATAAATGAAAATAGTTTCTCACTCTAAATCTTTTTGGATGGCACGTTTTACTTTTCAAAGATGACATATATTTAATTGAATAGTTCAGTCAGCAATTATTTTTCCAAAGGTATTTATTATTCTATTCAATGAAAATATTTTTATTTGCCTCCGGCGCGAAATTTCGTTTTTCCGCTACAGTTGAGAGTAGCGCAATGTTGTGTGTTGCGCTAAAGAGGAATGAAATGTAAATATTGAACTGCGCATGCTTCTACAGCCATACAGCGGAGCACAATCTTCTTCTTATTCTTCTTCGTACAGTGTTAGCACCTAGAGTTCTAAATTTCTCGGACATTTAAAATCCGGTCACGTTCTCGTGACTGTGACCGTCATTTTAAGACAACTTGAGAATTTACAGAGAATTTAAGAGAATTTTACCTTCACCAATATTTTCTTTATCATTAAACCTTATAATATTGTAAATTTATTTCTAAACACTATGAATTGCAATAGTGAAGGTTTCATAAAAATAAAACTACGAAAAATGTCAAGTTTTATCGGAATTCAATATCAAAATTTTTGTATAGCCATTATATTAAATTTAAACATAAAGAACAAGTAATTCTTGTTTTCTTCGCATAAATTACGCTTTGATTAAAATAATTGTTTGACAGTTTCGGGACAGTTTATGCACTTTTTTAAGTGCTCTACTTTTCGAGTGGCATGCTTTCTGTACACCTGATCACAGTATTTGCACTTGAAAGAAGCTTTATTTTCTTTATCAATAATTTTTATAAAATAATTCTAAACTATATTCTTTTTTTCCCCATTTTTATTGCGCACGTTACACAAACTTCCAGAACAAAGCATTTATCAAAAACAATTGAAAGCTTGAACCGTTACGGAAAAATATTTTTAAATTCTTATAAATTCTCGAAGAGAACATTCATCAGAGAAATTCTCAGTCATATTCCCGTGCTCCCAGACATATTCTCGGTCACATAAATTCTTTAGAACTCTATTAGCACCCTACTGACAAAGCCTTGTACATTTGAACTGGGCTTGCTCTATTACAACACGCTACTACTACACAAGAACGATAAAATCAAAATGGCCAAGACTAGTCGAGAAATATCAAGTGTAATGACTAGCGCCGCAAACAACTACAATACTAGATTTTATAATAAGGTGAATTTTGTTATAAAATGAAAAATCTTTATTCATTCATCCAAATCAATTTTATCCCCTTCAAACTAATCCCCTCCCGATATGATGCACTTATGCCAACGTTTTTTCCAATCGTCGAAACACTTGTTAAATTCGATTTCCAGAATTGTCTTCAAAGCCTTCTTCGATTCGGCTTGTATCTCTGCAATCGTGTCAAAACGGTTTCCTCGGAGTAGTCTTTTGAGTTTGGGGAATAGCCAGAAGTCACACGGAGCCAAATTTTTGTGCAGTAATTCTTTAATTTTTATTGACGCGTTGCTCGTTAGTTGATGTTTGTGGTCGTCCGGGGCGTTCCAAGTCATCAACACGTTCTTCGCCTTCTTTGAAGTCTTTGTACCACTTATAAACATTTTTCTGCGACATGGTCAAATCACCGAAGGCCTTCTGCAAAATCCTGAACGTTTACGTAACGGAAATTTCATTCCGCAAACAAAATTTAATTGCACTTCTTTGCTCAACAAATTCAGACATTGTAAAAATCGAAAAAATCACTTTTAGTCGTTTAGAAAGCACAAGCGTAACTACACTGTAAAAAATCCAGTTGAAAATTACAACGTAGAACAGGGGACATAAAATTATTAGTGATTAACGTGGTAATTTTACCAAAATGGTGTAAAAATAATTTGGAACGGTAAAATCACATGCAGACAGTAACATTCCCTTAATCTCACTTTCAATGCAGTATAATTTTACGTTTCTTGTTGTAAAATTCAATTGACAATGTAAAATGGCCGGGATGAATTTCATTGCGCATGCGCTATATATATCATTTGTAAATTAACACTGACAGTACACTGAGAAGAAAATGCTATTGAATCAAAAGCATTTCTTTCCAAAAGCATGTATATCATGGATTCAAATCAATATGCTATAGAATTATTAACATATTTATTGGTTCTTGTAGTATATTTTTATGAATTAATAGTATAAAATTAATAGTATTCAAAGCCGAATTTTTTAGTTTATTTTCTTAATTTAACACTTACCTTTACATTTTGAAAACGCAATACAAATGATAAATTAAATAAGAATTTGAAACCTGCTGCTATTACACGAGACTTGGCTTTCTAGGTTATAGAAGTTATAGAATCACTGTTGCAGCGCCGGGCGTTAAAACAAAAATGCATCATGAAGCGTGGAATTATAAAATTCTGGTAGATTTACACTCAGTCTGCATTTTTACACTTTCATGGTAAAATAAATCGCAGTACGCATTGCGAATTTACTGACACGTTGTAAAATTACATTCAAATATACGTTACACTATGGTTGAAATTTACCATGTTTATCATGCGTAATTTTATGTCCCCTGATTCAAGTGGTAATATTAAACTTTCACTGCAAACTTCATACAAATACTGTGAAATCACACCGCTTATCGTTGCAAATTCACAATAGAGTCGTATTATTCCTACGTCAATCATAGTAAAATATTTAATAATCGATTGGTAATTTTCAACTGGATTTTTTACAGTGTATGTAACAAATGATGACATTTACATGAAATTTGGCACAGATGTCAGTAACAGTAGGACCAACATAAAAATAAAAGAGTTTGCCCGAATCGGTTAGCCCGCGGAGTTTAAATTAAAAATTCATCTTAGTTTTTGCCCATAGTAGTATGGTGAGGAAGCCTTTAAAGACAGACGGTGTCGAAATTGGTTTGATAAATTCCGTCCTCGGGATTTTCCACTCAAACATGTGCAACGTTCAGGTCGGTCAAATTAAGTTGATGATGACCAAATCAAAGGCATAATCGATTCGGATCGTCATGTAACTTTCCTAGAGATTGAAGAAATGTTAAAAGTACCAGAATCAACAATCGACTGTCATATACAACGTATTAGACTCGTTAAAAAACTTGATATTTGAATTCCACATGAATTGAAAAAAACTCATTTAACAAAACGCATCAACGCTTGTGATTTGCATCTTAAACGTAATTAATTCGATTCTTTTTTTGAACGAATTATCACTGGTGATGAAAAATGGATTGTTTAGAATAACGTCGTTCGAAAACGATCATGGTCCAGGCATGATGAACCACCACAAACAACATCGAAAGCTGAATTGCATGATAAAAAAATTATGCTGTCTGTTTGGTGGGATTGGAAAGGTGTGGTATTTTTTGAGCTGCTTCCAAGGAGCTAAACGATTAATTTAGATATCTACTGTTGTCAGCTAAACAAATTGAACGCAGCGATCAAAGAAAAACGGCCAGTAAAACTGTAATTTTTCACCATGACAACGCTGCACTACACACATGTTTAGCAACTCCCCAAAAATGATTAAAGCTTGGTTGGCAAGTGATGTTACATCCGCCATATAGCCTTGACCTTACACCATCAGATTACTATTTATTTCGATATTTACAGAAATTCTTTGTATGGTAAAACTTTCAACGATGATGAAGCTGTACAATCGCACTTGGTTCAATTTTTTGCCGATAAAGACCAGAAGTTTTATGTACGTGGAATCATGAAGTTACCAGAAAGATTACAAAAGGTCATTGAATAAAATGGAAAATATATCATTGATTAAAGTTCATTCCTTGTTTTTAAAAAATTTGTTTAATTTGTATGAAAAAATCGGCAATTACTTCTGGGACAACCCAATAGAAGTTCCAAAATTTCGAAGCGCAATAGCGAGAGTAGTCTAGTGGCGTTAGTTGTAGGACGTAAGTGCATCAAAAACCGTAGGTCGTAGATTCAATTCCCCCTTGGTCGGACCCATTTCGGTAGATTTTATTTAGGTAAAATGTCTGCCACTTGATAAATAAATGAAGGTAATCGACAAGGAGCAATAAAGATCAACAGTAGCACTACGAAATTATGCAATGAAACTAAAATTTTTCTTTAATTTGGAATTATTGACATCGGAGGTGGTAAAATCCACTTTTATTGATTTGACTTTCTAAGCTCTACTAGAGTCGAAATATGAGAATGCTCAAAAGTAAAACGCACCCTTCATAGATTATAAAAATTTGCCTCAATGTTTCCATTTTCAAAGACGTGCTCATTCCAAAACTCTGCTCTATACGATGACGTATATTTACATCAGAAGATTCGGTAAAATGATATGAATGCTGCATTTATGTCTCATTATTAGACTCAAATTTTAGACAGGCAGCGATTAATGATTGACATAATAAGCTTTACCATTATGATGGGACTTTTTTAAAACGTTTTCCAATAGTTCTGGTTTACTCTATAAAATGGTACTTCTTCTTACGAAACGTAATACATTTAGCCATCAAATTTCTTTGTGTACAAGAGATAATGAAAAACGTATGTAATATCTTACAGGTTACGGATGACGGTTTTCTCAAAGATACCTTAAGCGCATTTTCTAAGGGCGATTATTTAATTGCAAATGATGGATCGAATAATGTTCTTGATCGATCTGTAAGTACACTTAACTGTAAACGATGAAAAATACATTTTTTTAAAGTATGGTCATACTTTTAGATATTTTTTGTTCTCTTCTTGATAAATAAAAATAATTCACAAAATAGAAAAAAATCATAAGCCATTTACTGATATTTCAGAGGATTGTTGGTAGCGCCTTATACTTCAGCAACATACTTCTTGGAATAGGTCTAAGTTATAATGAAGGCGAGGCCCGTCCTTATCATTTTTTAAATCTTCAAAAGTTTAAAGATGGAATCGAAAAGGAGCTGGATTCCTATAAATAACTTACTTTTTGGAGTGATAAAAACTAGGAAATAATTTTCTTTGACGTCCAAAACAGAAAATTATATTAAAATATCTGTGTTGATAGTGAATTGCTTTGTTTTAAAATAAATCACTATATATTTATAAAATTAATTCAATGATTTTTTTACTTTAGTTTTAATCAAGATATTAGAATTTCTCTAGTACTATGTTTACTAATTTGAACAGTGAGTATAGTTATGTTTTAAGTTAAACCACCTTTCTTATTTCTATTTTTTAATCTGAGTAAGATCAATAAGAAAATATGGATTAAAATAATTTTGGAATTCAAGATCAAATTTTGTAGAAGCCCTCAGCCCTTTTAATAATCCCCAACTTTTTGGACACTTTCAAGATAGTTTTATCTCTTCTTTTAACACTATAAATTGAAAAGTACGTATTTCAAACATAAAAAATCGTGTTATGAACATGACTTATAGGATTAAATTCTGCTTTAATCGTCGCTTGTATGGGACTTTTGGCACAAAAAATTTAGTAAATACAGTGTTGTGCAAAAGTCGCCGGACACTTGTTTTTAACCATTTTCATAAAAGTTTCTAGTTTATAAAATACCTAAAAATGGATTGTTTGTTTAGAATAACATGGAAGGTAAAAAAAAAATTCTGTATTTCTTTTTCTAAATTTTAACTAAAACTAACATTAAATGCAGAATTTTGTTACCTACCATGTTATTCTAAGGAAAAAATTAATTGTGAGGTTTTTTATAAATTAGAAGCTTTTATGTAAATGGTTAAAAACAAGTTCGCGGCGACTTTTGCACGGCATTAGATTTTTGTAACAACCAATATTCATAAAATGTATGCATGTCATCCTTTAAATTGTCATCAAAATATAAAAAATTGTAATTTTGGAAAATTGATATAGGATTCACTCCTGTTATCAAATTATTCTATTAAGAGTCTGACTTTAGTTTAAATCTTTTAGATATAGCCGGAAACAAAACCTTTTAAAAAATTTGGTTCTTCAGTCAGATCCATAAGTATCGTTTAATTCTCAAAAAAGCAAGAAACTTTTAACGACTTGTCCTTTCTAACTATTTCTGAACTTACGATACCTCACCTCTCTTGCTCTAAGAAGTTTCCAATGGCCCTACCTCGGACAATACTCGTCTCGAGACAAAATTGATGGACCACTTCCGCCATTATCGTTCCCAGAACGATTCCAATTTGATCTTGGCATCGATAGAGAATCGGAAGTTCTTTCTCTTTCAAAGTTCAGTGTAAAGTGTAAGGTCTTGTCGGAGTTAAGCTTCATTCTTATTTAAGTCTCATGTGGAAAAATTGATTCACATTTTCAATCAAAATCTCTTATATATAAAAAATCATAATTTTCAGTTATTTTGGTAAAAATATGTATTGTAGGTAAAATACATGAGAATTCAGAGTAATACGAAAAATCATGTAATATAATAAGTATTGCCAGCATGATTTGGCAGATTACATTTCCTAATTGTACATACTTTTGTAAATTCAAAATTTCAAGAATTTGAAATCGTCCAAACACTTAAAATAGAACAAAATCAACCAAATATTTTTTGGTACAAATTTGATCGGTTGTTACCTTCGCTTTGCTCGAGCATCAAACTTCACACTCGCAAAATATTTTTTTTTTTCTTTCCCTAGTTGCACAATATACTATTTATGTGATTTATGATTTTATTGTACCTTGAAACCTACAAGTATACACTGAGAAAACAGTTTTTTCAAATCAACAAAAATATTTTTTTAGTATTTAGCTAACAAAATTCTTTTGTTGTGCCAACAAAACATTTTGCTATATCAATCAAATTTTGTTATTCAAACAAAATGTTTTGTTGTGACAACAAAATATTTTGTCAGGACAACAAAAAAAGGTTTGTTGGATAAATTTTTTTCTCAGTGTATATAAAGGGGAACAATCTCAAATATATGATATTTATTCCTTTAAAATATTTTTGTATAAATTTATTCGTTACAGTCTACACTTTATAAAAAACAATTAATGAAAGAATAAAAAAATTAAAACTAGGGAAAATAAAAATGTTGAATGTGTTCACTCACATACCTACTCACATACGAATATACAAAGAAAACGTTGAGATGGAGAATTATTTGCCTAAATGAGATCTACAAATTCTCATTAGGACATTTTTTGACAAGAAGTATATTTTATGTTTTAGTTATAAAAAAACACTTTTAAAAATCAAAAATTCCATTTTTAACCAAAATATATGACATACATAATAAGCGTTGAAATAAAAACTGGTTTGCTTAAAAACAGTCTTGGAATTTTTTTCCTTTTTGAGATATTTGGAAGAAGATAAATTTTGTTTAATCATTTAAATTATTATAAAGTTACAGAAATGTATACAGAAAATCGAGCGCGAAGCGCGAGTGTCATGATGAGAATGTTTTTTTATTTAATAACCTATTATATTTCACATTAATACCTATAAGATTCTTGATTGCGATTGGCAATCTTGAAAACATGAGGGAAACGAGCAAAGCAAATAAAATCCGAAGAACAAGATCCTGAGGGTACGATCTACAATGGAACAACCCACATCCTCTCTAAGATGACAGCAATTCTTTTTTTCCCAGAGGACTGGATGTTTCTCCAGCCAGAAAATGGTATTTGGTAAGCTTCTGAACGTGTGTTTATCGTTTATTATTAATTACTCAAGCAAATAGACAACGAATCTTATTTTCAGAGGTAATATCTCAAACGAAATACGACCATCTATGTTTGTCATATAAATAAATAATTAATCAGATTGCCTTTCAACTTCCCCCAATATTGTCATCTAATCTTTTCAAGATTCGTAAAAATTAAGTAATAAACAACTTTACTATATCTCGCACTAGCACCTTCTGCGTAAATTCAAATATATTTTTTAATTTCCTTTTTCAAACCTCTTTATCTATCAAAAACCTATCCCTCTTTCAAGTTTAAAAAAAATATTTTACAGTCCCTTGAGGCTCAAACTTGCAAGAAATATCTTCTATCTTGAATATATTATAATTCGAACTTAACCCAAGTGCGAATTGCCGAAGGTGATAATACGGCACAATATTGGCCCAATCTCGGCAACCAAGAGTCGGCCATTGTTATTGGGCCAGTGTCACTGTTTGCATCGGTCAAGTGCTGGGCCGACGACGGTGGCCTTTTTCGACTGTTTAAATTTACCGACCTTCAGCCGAAACTTGGCCCAGTATCGGCCCTATACCAAGCCGATAGTCATTTTTACTATGGCATCCAGTTCTGAAAGTAGAAGTACCGGTTTTTCCAATAATCCAATCACAGATATAAAATTCATATTTTTTACAAGATACATTATAAATGAGCCAAAAAATTATTACAAAAAATTAGAAAAAACTAACTCCTACTGCAGGAGACAAAGGAGCAAGCAAGTGGAAATTGATGATAAAAGTTATCGTATGGAACACATGACGACGAAAAGGGACAGACCGAACCCTGCCTAAGACATTATTAGTTTAGCTCCACTCTTAGCCTCCTGCAATTCACACTCGCCAAATATTTTTTCAAATCTTCCGATGATAGGAGAATATTCGCATTGAGTGGAAGTGACAGATACACTGCTGTGCAAAACTCGCCGAGCACTTGTTTTTAATCATTCACATAAAAGCTTCTAATTTATAAAATACCTAACAATGAATTTTTTCCTTAAAATAACATGAAAGGTAAAAAAATTCTGTATTTAATGACCCCAAAACGAAGTGTTTCAATCAATTATTAACGAAGATATTGCGAAAAAAGTCAAGATTTCAGAGTTTTCTTAAATTTAAAAAACTCTTGAAACTAAGAAATATTTTTTAACTTTTCTTAACTCGTTTCAAACTGAGATTTACGTAGGATGTCAGTAATGTAACAAGTGAATTGTAATCATTTTCTATTGAATGCTTAGAAAGCAGACTCGAAGCAAAGTGGTCGGAAATTCGACAATCGTGGCCAAAATTTAAAAAAAATCTTATTTTTGTAATTTAAAATGTAGCAATCGATAGAGTAGGATCCTTTGCGTATGTTTCGGAGGAGAGAAGGAGCTCAGAACCCAATATTAACATCAGGTTCCAGTACCAAGTTCGCCTATTCTCGCGCTGCATCACATAGCCCAAGCGATAGATAAAGTGCGTCTCAGTGAACGTGTGAAGAAAATAACTTCGATTGGTCTGTTTGCAATGCAACAAAATGGATTCTACCAGTCAAGCTATGTATAATTTAATTTTGCAACTCGAGACATTTTATCTCATTGACACTTTTTTATAAACATACAATCATTTTGTGGAGAAATATGGAAACAAAACTCACCAAATCGGTTTCACTTATGACAAAAATTAATTATTCTGTAGTATTCTACGCAATAAAAACCTGCATAGTATTCGAAATACGTTTTTCCACAAATCTATAAAGAGTGTTTCGTAATCAACAACCTTCAAAACTCCTAAATACCGAGTTTCAGAAAAATTAAATGACTTTTCAAAATCTGTCCGCCATATTGGATCCGCCATTTTGAATTTAAAAAATCTGAATTCAATATCGTAATCAGCGATCTCAAGAACTCCTGACTGCCGAGTTCCCAAAATTTTGAATGACTTTTTGTAAAATTTGTCCGCCATATTGAATCCGCCATTTTGAATTTTGGAAATCTGAGTTTAGTATCGTAATCAGCGACATAGAAAACTCAGGAATACCGAATATCGTGTGATTCCAATAACACCTTCATATTTTGGCCAGCTTTTTGGATTTTCCAACAACTGTGCGACGGAGCGCTCGGCCAGTAGGCAGGAGAGGGGGTAACGCCTAGTGAACGGGGCGATGAATTAATTTACAGCGCAACAATCAACTCTATATTTTTTTATTGATAATTATTGAATCGAGTTGATTTTTGCGTAGAAATATTCTCCAAACTTGAGCGCTTCTCACGAATATATTCATGCGGTTGAAAAGTTTTGTGATGAAATTCTATGATGAACGGTATATAAACTTTACGTTGATAAAATTAAATGATAATTCAAAAATTGATAAAAATAACCGACTTTAATTTATTCTTTATACATTTTGATTTATCTGGTTTTGATCAATTTTTGAATTATTTATCGTTCATCACGAAATAGATAAGCATTTCAACCACATGAGTATGTTCGTAAGAAACGCTCAAGCCTGGAGAATATTTCTAGACAAAAATCAACTAGATTCGTTATTTATCCATTGGAAAATAAGAAGTTGATTTTTGCTTTGTAAATTAATTCGTCGCCCGGTTCACTGCGCGTTATCCCCTCTCCTGTCTACTGGCCAAGCGTTCCGTCAGTTCTACTTTCCAAGCCGTCAATTATTTATAAAAGAAATTTTGAAAATAATTTTATTGTGTTTTTTAATCGTGTTTTGTATTTTTTTTATATTATCAATTTTTATAAATTTTAAAATCCATTTTTCAAGTATGAGAATACTTTGTATTCTCACAACTTTGTTTTTCTAAATTCGAACTTTAATAATAACAAGAAAAAATCTATAAAAATATTTTTGATATGTTGCTAATAGTCTATGTAAATTAACCTTTATAATAAGCTGAGAAAAGTTCAAAATTTTTTATTGTTTCAAGAGTTGTTTAAAATTCAAGAAAACTTTGAATTTTTTATTTTTCGCAGCATCTTTGTTAATAATAGACTAAAACACTTCATTCTGGTGTCATTAAATGCAGAATTTTGTTCCCTTCAATTGTATCCTAAGGAAAAAATCCATTGTCAGGTATTTTATAAATTAGAAGCTTTTATGTGAATGGTTAAAATCAAGTGCCCGGCGACTTTTGCACAGCAGTATATCTATATTTACATTCGTTCTCCTATACTGAGGATAACAGAATCTAGAGCCTCCATATATTTGTTACTTCGAAAAACTATCATTTTTCCGGATCATTTTCCTTTGACACATATCGGCCTCGTAGATGATATTAGAGCACAGATGCCGTCCTTTTTCCCAACTCCACCTCCCTCTTCGCCCAACTAACCCTTGTCTAAGGAGAACTTAAGTTTTCTACCGATTGTAGTACACAAGAGTATTACGCGACCCCACGAGTATATCGAAAGAAAAGTTAAGTCTCAAGGGCTGCAGGCGATAAGGAACATTTTTCATTTCGTTTGGACGAAACCCAGTCGACAGGTTCGAAGTAAGGCGATAAAAAAAGGCTCCCTCTCTCTCGGAAATCACTCTTGCTTCGAGCGTATATATTTCCGGCGGCACCATTCTTCCAAGACGTATTCGTAAAACGCCAATTCTTTAATTAGAATCCTGCCAAGTTTTACCATCGAGAGCCTTTTTAACTTTATTAGCTATGAGTCAAGATGAATTGTAAAATCGATAGATCAATCCGTGTTAACAGGTAGAAATTAATTACGAGTTCAACTCTGCGTTAAGGGATCATTTTAGTTTACCAACTTCAAAAAATCGATTTTTTTGTTGTTGCATTTTTCGAAAGTATATATATTCAAAATTGCTGTGTAAATGTGCTTTGTAGGTGCAGACATCACTGATTAACATAGGTAAGATTTTTTTACGATTTTTCATTTTAAAATATTTTAAACGCGTTTTTCTCAAAACAACGTTTTTACACCGCATTTTGATAAAATTACCGTAAGTACTGAACCGATCTTAATGCAATTTTTACCACATGTTCCCTACGTCTAGGGCGCGAACCGACGAAACGTTAAAATTTTTATTTTCTTTTTTTGTCGACAAACGGTGAAAAAAAACTCACTTTTTTCAAAAAATGTCCGCTATTTTGTTATTCATGCATATATATTCAAAATTGCGGTTCGCGCCCTAGCGAGTATTATACTGAATCTAAAATTATTTGAATTTTTTGTTTTAGATGGTCCGTCTCCAAGATTCCGTCAACAACTTTTGAGGAGTCACGTTTATTTGCTGTTTTTATATAGAAAAAGTGTATAAAAAGTTTTTTTTTAATTTTTGTATGTAATTTATGAGTGATGTATTCATCAAGCCCTACAAGTTTTATATCAATAATTATAATAGCAACCTCTAAAAAAGTTCAAGACATTTATCAGTTATATAATTTATTATTATTATAGTATCTAGAGATTTAATTTAAACAAGGTTAAAATATAGAAAGTAGAAATTTCCACTAATAGCTCTCGTTGCTACCAGAATCACTTATTTTTAATAATAATTTGTTATTTTTTAAAACAATTTTTAACAATACATGATCACGATTTTTGAATTTTTACATTCTCATCATGGATGAGAAGGTATTGGTTTTATGTGAAAAATGACTTTCGAAATTTTCATCAAATCTTTACGTTTTGAGACCCCCTGAGTCAGAAAAAATGGTTTTTACGAAAGTGTCTGTCTGTCTGTCTGTAGGTCGTGTGCGGCATAACTCTCGATAGAATTATCAGATTGAATTGAGCCTTGGTACACTTTATCAGAGCCGAAAAAGTAAGGACAAGTTCGTTATCCAGCCACATCCAATAAAAATTGAGGGATTGAGCACTACTTTTGTGTTTTTGAAAAAATCAAAAATTTCAACACTGGTTTTTGATAGTGCTCATAAATCTCTACAAATTATTCTGATAACATTTTTTGATTAAATCAAAATTAGAAATGTTACAGCATATTCAAATTCGAAAAAAGTCAATATCAAAATTCCATTTTCCAGTTAAATTATACGAGATACGAAAAAACGTTATGATACAATATTATTGAATAAATAAAGACCTACAAATTTGAATTGTAACATTTTTTCATAAGATGCATATTTTTCTTTTTAATTAAAAAAAAAACTATTGAAAATCCAAAATTCAATTTTTTAGCAATAATATTCGAAACACGAAAAAAACGTAAGAATACAAAGTTGTTCGTTTCAAAAAGATCTACAAATTTTGTCTCACACAGTTTCTGATAAAACATATATTTTTCGTTTCAATTCCAAAAAATACGATTAAAATTCAAAAATTCCATTTTTTAAACAAAATATGAGAGATACTAAAAAAACATTTAGATGGAAAATTGTTTGCCTAAATGAGGTCTACAAATTCTCATTGAGACATTTCGGGACAGGATGTATATTTTATGTTTTGATTTTTAATATTATATAAATTCGATTTTTTTCACCAAAATATGTTAGATACGAAATAAGCGTTGTTCTGTAAAATCGTTTCCTTAAATAAGGTCTACGATTGTTTTTTCTTTTTGAGAGATTTGGAAGAAAATAAATTATTTTAATCATGTAATTTATTAAAAAGTTACTGAAATGTATACAGAAACTCGAGCGCGAAGCGCGAGCGTCATGATGAGAATGTGTTCCTTAAGGCTGATAGAGCCTTAAGTAAATTGAATTTCCTGTTTCACTTAAATTCAAAAAGAAATTGAGTGACTTTTAGAAAATGTGTAATTCACATCATCTGTAATATTATTATAAAATTGGTTTGAGCTTCAGTATCAAAATATAAGAAATAAACTTAAATGTATGCGAAGAGCACAAGACCGAGCGCGAAGCGCGACGATCGAATCGCGCGCCCTAGGCGCGCTCAAACTTGCAAGCGAAGCGCGCAATGAGAATGTGCCCGCGAAGCGGGCAGATTTTTTTTTTTACAATTAGACATTTTATTAATTACTAATGAAATTGTTCAAATCTACTACCTACGAGAGCGACATACCTGCAAAAAAATCTTTTTGAATTTTGTGCTTCAGATAACCCAAACTGCCGAAATCGCCATGACCAGTTACCTGCCTTTTTTTTAGATGTCTACTTTGGTCGTAAAAAATAGTCACAAAAGATTGTAAAATAAACTAAAAAATTTTTTTATATATAATATAAGACATCAATAAAAACATTTAAAGAAATTGGAATGATTGAATTTTATTATCGTGTAAAAAAAATTACAGAAATAAACTTCAAATTTAGGCATTTACATGAGACTACCCCCTTACATCAAGAGTTTTTAAAAAACTAGAATAAAATATTCTATTCTAAAATAATAATTATTATTGTTCTTTAATAAAGTCTAAATTTCCATTAAACGAAATATTTTACAATTAACTTCATATATTTAACGTCTTAATACATGATATCGCTTTCTTCAACAAAATTTGTTCGGCCCAGCGAGAAGCGCAGTTCCAAAAGCGCTCGACCGCAAAGAGTTAAAATGAAAATAAAGTTCAATTTATGTAAAATTGTGATAATAGATCATTGTGAGAATCAAATTCATCAAATTGAAGGGTCTACCCACATTAGACGCTGAAAAAAAGGCTATCTTCGTGATTTTTTTTTCAGAGGTTTATATTATAGATATAGATATGAAAATTGTGAGGCCAAGTAAATACACTCCTACAATGAATAAATAATTTCTTCTTATTTATTTTAGACACTTTTTACAGATGACAAAATAGCGGACATTTTTCGAAAAGAGAAAAAAAACGTGTTCTTTCACCGTTTTTTGCAACAAAAAAAACAGTTAAAATCAAAATTTAAAAAAGCCCTTGATATGCGCTATACACAGTGTGTCCCAAAAATAACCGAACTTTATATTTAAATCATACATCATGCAGCACCATCTATTGAAAATTTGCAGCATTAAAAAGATACATTCATCCTCTTTCAAACGCACCTAAATTCATGTAAATCTGGTGACAGAATTGAAAGTTACAGCCATTTCAATAAAAGAAAAAGTGTGCTAATGTTACAAAACAAAAATGGAACAAAGAGCAAATATAAAATTTTGTGTTAAACTTGAAAAAAAATTCGCTGAGTCATACGAATTGATGAAAAAATTTTATGGTGATGATTGTATGAGTCGTACTCAACTTCATACGTGGTTTACACGATTTAAAAATGGCCGTGACGATTTGAATAATGATCCAAGACCTGGACGACCAGAAGCATCAACTCGTGCTGAGTTAGTGGAAAAAGTACTACTTATACGTGAAATAATCGCTATTGATGCAAATTTCACTGTGAGAATGCTGGCAGAAGAATTAAATTTATCTTACTGTACAATCTACATAATATTAACTCAAGATTTGGGTAAAAGAAAGGTCTTTGCAAGTTTTTTTTCACATCAGTTAAATGCACCACCTCACAAGACCAAAAAAATGAACGAATTTTTGATGAAAAAACGGATTTCTCTCATCAACCACCCTCCGTATTCGCCTGATCTATCACCGTGTAACTATTTTCTGTTCCCAAAACTAAAAACTGCAATGAAAGGAGCTTTTTACGATGACGTTCCAACCATTTAATCAGCTGTGACACAGGTGCTAAAGAACATCCCAAAAACCGAGTTTAAAAAGTTTATAGATAAATTGCTTGATCGTTCCAAACGTTGTATAAAGTCTAATGGAACCTATTTTGAATAAATAATAACTTTTATTTTTGGGACACACTGTCTAGCTATAGTTGTAAAGAATGTGTGGTAAAAATTTCATAAGGATAGGTTCATCAGTTTTGGAAATTTTATCAACAAAGCGTCGAAAAACGTTGTTTTGAGAAAAACTTACTCATTTTCATCCAAAATAGCCTGTCTCCGTTAAGTTCTAGCCTCTTTGGAATTGGTAATGTGGGTAGACTCCTTAAGGTAGTTCATGCACAAAAATTAGACCTCAGTCAAAAATAGATAATTTTGTTTTCAAGAATAGCAATATTATCATTGGAGGGCTATTTTCAAAGAGAAAAGATTATTTTACAAGAAAAAAATTTGAAACACAGAAAAATAATTTTATTAATAAATTTTATTTTTGACCTAACTTTTTCTCTTATCGCTTCTTACCAAATTTCAAAAAATTATGCGATTCTAATAAATCATGAATCATTTTTCTCCAAAACGAAATTTTTATAAACAAGTTGCTGAATTTGATATTAATTTATTCATTTTCGAAATAAATTGGAAATGGTTAAGTTGTAGGGAATCTTTTTCTTGCAAAAGTGATTTGTAATTTATTAAAATCGCATAATTTTTTAAAATTTGGTAAGAAGCGATAAGAAAAAAAGTTGGGACCAAAATAAAATTTATTAATAAAATTATTTTTCTGTATTTCAAATTTTATTCATGAAAATTACTCTTTTCTCTTCCAAAATAGCCCTTCAATAATAATATTGCTATTCTTGAAAGCAAAATTATCTATATTATATATTGAGATATAGCGCATATGATACTATTTTTTCTAAATTTTTCTACTGAGGGGGCAAACATGCAAAAATTGTTTAAACAATTAAATTGCTTATATCTGTAGTTAATTAACAAAATAAAAATTATGAAAATATTTATCTAAAAACCTAACGTAATAAGCTAAAAAATGAAACAGACCCGAAATCGATTTGATTATTTCAACCGGAGATAATAAATTTTAAGAACAAGAGAATTTAGCATTTTGTCCAATTTTATCAAAAGTTTAAATTAATATATATCTCAAAACATTTTTTTTTGTGTTAAATCCGTACGATTTGCAAACGAATGTCCCATATATATTAAAAGAATTAGTAATGAGTTTTAAGCGAGGGATTTAGACTTCACAATAATTGCAATTCGTAAATAATCTAATAAATATTTTCAAAAATAAAACGTGTTCGACTGTTAACGGCTGGTAAGTTTTATGTAACACGAATTATTCTGTTATAACAATAATCCTTCACTATAATTTTGATTCATTGCAACAATGATTGAGTGTGAAATGATGATTGCTCATATTTTGAAATTCAATTGAACCAGTCTTTTGCGGGTGTTCTTTCGATTTATTAACTTCATTAAGAAAGTACGAAACTGTTTTGACCGATAGGAAACGACCAGGGTGGACCGAATGGAACCCGTAACGTAAGGGAGGAGCCGCAGGCGGTGTTTTGCTAAATTAACTGGGGTGGGAATTTGAACACGTACGAAAGTTTCTTACTGCCATTCTGCGTATACTTGAGTTGCTTGAGAAACGTGAACATTTGTTCAAAACGACGTTGATCGAGGACTAGGAGAAATAAAAAAATTAAAAGATGACACTATTTTTAAAAAAATATAACAAGTACCCAGATAACTTTCCGAGTTACGTAATATTTAATCTTAATTACACTGGTCGAGAAAAAAAATGTTCTGTTTGCTCAATCAGCTCTTGTTTTTGCGATACTGCAAAAGACCGTTTTTTTCCATATGAGTACCATTTCGCAAATTTTAATTCGATTACGTTAAAATTTTAACACAATAAAGAATATATATAAAGCTGCAAATTCAGTAAATTTGATTAAAATTGGACAAAATTTTTTTGTGTAAAAGCGCTTTTAATTTTGATAATTGCCGATTTTTGGCAAAAAAAATCGATTTTTGTTCGTTTAAAACATAATTTTCGAAGGGAATAATTTTAAGAAAGTATTATTTAAGATTTTTTTTTTCTTTTATCAAAAATAAATATACGAATTTAAACACGGAAAAAAATAGTTTATATTAAAAATTTGGTGTTACCGGTATTTCTATTTTGGAAGGTATAAGTGGCCTTTCCGGTGTTGTATAGATTTTATTGAAAAATCCTCGACGTTTCTACAAAAGTTTTGGTCCTTATCAAGACTACAAAGGAATATTTTACATTATTATTTGTCAGAAAAAATGAACAAAATTTACAAACATAAATTAAAATTAATGGAAAAAGAGAAAAACATACCGAAAGATAAATTTCCAATCATCTTTTTTCTTCAACACAGTGTCATGACAAATGTCAATTCTATAGTAATCAATGTGTTTGAAAGTTTTTTATAAAAATCCATGTTAAAATATAAATATGTATAAAAATCCTGCTTTGTTCATAAAATTTTTGTAGCGTAGGATTTTTTTTAAATTAAAAATTCATTAAAGTTATGAAAACATCAAATTGCTTGTCAACAAAGAATTGAGGTTAAAATGATAAAATAGTTTAGTAAAGTTTATAGAACTGTTTAAAAGTTGGGGATACAGACATTTACGGAACAGAGTTTTTGAAAATTTACAGAACTTTTCAGAATAAAATGCGTAAAATTCAAGAAAAATCATTGAAAGTTCTGCATTTTATTCTGAGAAGTTCTTTAAATTTTCTAGAACAGTTCTATAAACTTTACTAAACTATTTTTTCCGTGGATGCTTGCATATTGAGAAATCTGCTTCTTTTGGCAGTATTATGAAAACAGGAGATGATTGAGCAAAATGTTGCACTGAGAAAAAAATGCGGCAGAGTTGGAACAAATTCTGAAGTTTAACTTGTGACGAAAGTGAGAGATATCTGTTGCAACTATAATTGTAGAAATAATGCATTAGGTCATATAAATGTGTTCTAGTTCATGAGATGCATGTTCAAAGAATATTCATTATAGAAACTCACTTTCAAAAACTTTTATGTACGGAGAAAGCCCAAAACTTTCGAGAGTTTTTCGGACACAATCAAAGTGAGGTTAGAATACGATTTTTTGAGTTTTCTTGTATTTGAAGATATTCAAAACCTGAAAAAAGACCATAACGTCTTTAAAAAATGAGTTCGATATCACAGGTAAATGATAATATATATCTATTTTAAAATTGTGAATACATTTACAAAAAATTTATTGAAATATTAGAGAATGCATTAGTCATTGAACAAAATTTTATTTCAAAAATTTCAATGACTTGAAGTTCGATAAGACCTCTAGAAAACTGAACTTGAAAAATGTACCTCTTTTTTTACATTCAGAAAAGTTTTCTTGATATAATTTATAAACTTAAAGAAAACATCTTGAGGGATCGATCACTTACATCTGACGTCAAAGTATAGAAAACCATGAAACATTCATCTTTCTGGAATCTCTTTCTAGTTTCTTTCTTTATATATTACTTTTTTCCTGAATAATAAAATTCTTCTGACTAATTTTTTTCAACAAAGTGATATTTATATTTTTTATGTTTTTTAATAGGATTAAATTTGTATTTTATTGACTTTTTTTATTTTTAAATATACCAAATAAAATTAGATTTCTATGAAAAAAAATAGGAGGAAAGTTATAAGAAGAATGTATCCCGATAAGAAAAAGTGATTTCTCTCTATTCTGATGTTTTCTAGAAATACTCGATTACTCAAAAAACGAATTCCCATGAGAAATACATGTATAATTTATCCCTGAGGTATATCTCTGTCAGAATGCACATTCGTTCTTACGTGTATTAAATTCCACGTCTGCTAGTTAATTTTCGACCCTCAAAGTGCTCGCAACTACTATATTCTATCCAGAGTTATTTGAATAATGAACTTAAGTAACACATTTACCTCACCTCAGTGTTTTACTGAAAAATAAAAAAATACGTTTTCTTCCCGAGTCTCATAAATGTTATCAACGTTTGTAAATCAAGGTTATTGTTGCAAAAATGAATTCACATAATTTTTTAATAATTCAATATATTTCCATTTTTATTCCATTATTGAACATGGATAATGCATATAATAGTTTTTTCATTGAATTCAACACATCTTTCCAATTTGTTTGCGTTCTATTCAAAGGAGTTTTTCGTCTGAAAGAAATACTGAAAATCAGGAGAATCTATTATTCGAGGGTTCCTTTTCACGTTTAGTTATAAGAGGGGAGGGTCACCGATTCCGAAATCAGATTAGCAAGAATTTATAGGGGCACTTTCCAATCCCCCTCTAACTTCAGTCCACTCCCGCGAGATCGCAATTAAGCTGCCTCAGGGTTCGCTTCAGGACTTTCTGAAGGTTCTTAGAAACTTTAGGACATACGTTTTGACTTCTTTGATAAGTTGCAGTTCTCAAAAAAGATAATAAAAAAACTTCATCCGTCATGGTATGGTTGCTGGACTTTTCCTTCTATTCATCATCCGAAACGTATTTCTCAAAGAGTAATTGAGCAATAAGAATTATATAACTAGACCCCCTGGAGATTTTATTAATCGCTCTGGTATACTTTCCCAGAAATTTAAATTTATGGCGTCTCGACTTTTCATGATCTAATAGGTTACCCATTTTTACATTCTCATCATATGAGAATGTGTTGGTTTTATGTGAAAAATGACTTTCGAAATTTTTATCAAATCTTTACGTTTTGAGACCACCTGAGTCAGAAAAACGGTTTTTACGAAAGTGTCTGTCCATAGGTAGTACACGCAGAAAAAAGAAAGGCAAAATTTACTAACCAGGAACAGTAACTGATTTTAAGTAAGTGTAACAGTAAAAACTGTTAACATAGCTGAAAAGAAATGTCGGAATTACTGAGCGTTTCGTAAATCTCACAGTAAAATCAAAGTAAATCTAACTCTGTCACTTGTGAGTTAAAAATACCTTTATCATATGTATTAAATACAGGATGATAAGTACCATTCACTGGAACTGAATTACAATACTAGTATAGTACACATTAACGAAAGATCAGTAGATTTTACCGATCTGGATGTTTCGCTTAACTCGCGCACAAGTAACAAACACATAACCTTCATGTGTAAATCACGTGTGCCGGCAGCGCTGGGTGTAAACAAAGGAATTTCCAACTGCAGTGAGAAAACGGATCATAAAACCTGGATGTTAAAAGTAAGGATAGTATTCGGTAAAATCAAAACATTCATTCTCGGTTTTTCATATAATTCGTTTCAGAATGTCGTCCGAGTGCTTCCGACGTTATCCGAATAACTTCGTAGACTCGAATCCAAGTCTGGCCAACTCAGTAGTGGCTTATAAGCGACATTTATTTCGAAATATGACAAGCGAGAATAGCCGAGAGGCTTTAGGCGTTAGGAATGCGTTTAGTTAATGTAGATATAGGTAGAGTTGGAGGGTTCGAACCCAAAAGCGATTCTGAAATTTAATTTTTAAGCGTTATGCGATTATAAATAGTGTAGTATTGTGTACTTAAATATGTGAACATAAATGAGGTATGATAATAATATTTGTGTATGTGTTCCCACTGAAACTTCCCCTCTTCTGAGTGCCAGAGCTCTCCCCTCTATCTTTCTTTTGTTTTGCACGCGTTAAATCTGCTATGTTTCAGTTTATAATCCAAGATATTATCCGATACTATCTTTTTTTTAACATCTACAGATTATGGTTTTAATAATTTTATATTTATTATTTATCAATTTTTCTCAGTGTGCAAAGAAAGTAGCCAAAACAAAAGAACTGTGTTATCCGAAACGAATATGCTACTTTCACTAAGAAAAATCGGTAAAGCTACTGTCTTATAAGTAATTCTGACATTCGACAAACGTAAAGAGCACTAATATTTCGGTAAACTATACCGTTACAGTAAGTTACATTCTCTTACACGCTATGAAAATGTAACAGAATAATAAGCATTTGTAGCATTTAGAAACAGTGTAGGATAGCAATTGGCTCGGTGAAATTTACTGATCCGCAAGTCAGTACCACTTATGTATTCGTATTTGTAACTACCAAATCTGATAACAGTTACTTGTTCAGCCTAGTAACATTCAGTTAACTGGCCAGTTGTCCATATAAGTACTTGGAAATTAAGTAAAATTTACCGGATTTTCAGTATATTATACGGAACTTTTTTCTGCGTGTATACTTGATAACTCCCGATAGAATTATCGAATTGAATTCAGATTTGCATACTTTATCGAAGCCCAAAAAGTTAGGACAAGTTCGTTAATCAGCCACATCCGACCAAAATTGTCTAAATAGGAGCATTTTTTGTGTTATTGAAAAAATCAAAAATTCCAATACTGGTTTCTAATAATTCTCATAAATTTCTACTAATTATGCCACTAACATTTTTCGACTAAACTAAAATTAGGAAAGTTATAGAATGTTAAGAAAGGAAAAAAGTCAATAGCTAAATTCCATATTTCAGTTAAATTATACGAAATACTAAAAAATTACTACATAAAGATCTACAAGTTTGAATCGCAACATTTTTTCATAAAATCTATATTTCACTTTTAAATTGAAACAATACTATTGTAAATGGAAAATTCAATTTTTTCACAGTAATATGTGAAATACGAAAAAAATGTAGGTTTGCAAAATTGTTCGTTTCAATAAGATCTACAAATTTTGTCTGGCATATTTTCTGATAAAACGTATATTTTTCATTTCAATTTAAAAAAATACGATTAAAATTCAAAAATTCCATTATTTAAACAAAATATGTGATATACGAAAAAATCGTTAAGATGGAAAATCATTTGCCTGAATGAGGTCTAAAAATTCTCAGTAGGACATTTTTTGATAAGGTGTATATTTTATATTTTGATTTTAAAAATTGAAAATCCTAAATTCCATTTTCTAACCAAAATATGTGAAATACAAAATAAGCTTTAAAATAAAAACTCGTTTACTTAAGAACGGTCTACAAATTTTTTACTTTTTAAGATATTTGGAAGAAGATACATTTTTTTAATTATGTAAATTATTAAAAATTGACAGAAATGTATACAGAAAATCGAATGCGAAGCGCGAGTGTCATGATGAGAATGTGTTCCTTAAGGTGGCTTGATCGTTTGGTGTCGTATGAAGTGAGGGGCACCGTGGGGGCACGTGTTATATGAATGCTTATTGCTACTTATTTTTTTAATAATCATATGTATTATAGTAACATCTGAGTAGAAGGGTAAGAAATCGCGGAAATGTCCCCGGAAAAAAGCGATAGTAAAAAATTATTAGTTTCACCTCGAGGCGATTTCTATATTCTGTACCTTTTTCGCAATTTTCTCTTGATTGAAGTCGTTAACCCTTTGTTTTTATAATACTAATAGATTCGTCGAAGTCGAAAGTAGTAGTATATAATTCATTTATGGAGACTTGTGATTTTTTCCGGAGTTTCGCCGATTTTGACGAGGAATCCCATAAGACTACGTGTTAAACTGACATTTTTTCGGTAGCGATTTTTTCGGCAATGACATCGTCAACCACGGTATTTCTTTTTTCCATATGAATCTAGCATATTTTATTAAAATAATCTCTAAGTTTCAGATCAGTCTATAATTTTTTTTCAAAAACGATCAAGCCACCTTAAGGGGGTCGTCTACCTTCGCGGTTTCAAAAAATCGAATTTTGTTTGTTTGCTTATTTCGAATCTAGACACTATAAGGAACATGCTTTATGAAGGATTTATTCGAAAACATGCTGGTTCAAATACTACTGACCTCATCATTTATCTTTAAACGCGTTTTCTCGACAGTAGTGTTTTTTTAAATTTTTGGCACGATTTTGACGAAACTATCAAAGATATTGGAAATCTGTAAATTGTTTTGTATTCAAAAAACGTCTCATTACAATTAGACACGAGCTTTTTAAACAAAAATTTTTTTTCAATTTTTTACAGCGTTTTTAAGCTAGAAAAACAAGGTAGAAAATAGAACTTTTTTTTCAAATCGCTGCCATTTTTTAAATTTTAAAATCTTTCAAAAAGCTTGTGTCTTATCGTAGTCGGATTAGTAAAAAGTAAAAAAATATGATCGTTTTCATGTTTCAAGGTTCTGAAGCTGAGAAATCGTGCCACAAAGTCTACTATGTCGCGCCGGCAGAGATCGATTCAAGGACGCGTCAAGGCCAAAATAACGAAAAAAAATATTTTTTTTTAAATTTTAATAATGTACTAATTAAATTAAAAAAACTTTGTGTCAATATCATATGTAGTTTTTTCGCAATCCATCGTCAAAAATACGCCCGAAATTCAGGCGCGAAGGTAGACGACCCCCTTAAGGCTGATAGAGCCTTAAGTAAATTGAATTTCCTTTTTCATTTGAAATCAAAAAATTTAATAACTTTTTGAAAATGTAATTCACATCTACAATATTATAAAATTAACTTGAGCTTTCGTATCAAAGAATATAAAACTGAGCGCGAAGCGCGAGATCCAAACAGAACGGAGCGCGAAGCCCAATGACCGATTCGCGCGCCCTATAGGCGTGCTCAAACTTTCAAGCAAAGCGCCGGATGAGAAGGTGCTCGCCAAGCGGGCAGATTTTTTTCATTTGAATTCATTAAAGCTCATAATTTCTTTAGTTTTTAATAAATTCAATTCGAAGAACTAAGTAAGTAGATATGCTTAATCTCTTAGATATAAAATTAAAGGCATAGGCATAAAATTATTGCAATCATGCTGAAAGAGTTAATATCACATTTAATATTCTCTATGCGAAGAAACCATTATTCTCAAGGTATATATTATGCTAATTACTTAAAACTCGAAACTCATTTGGCAAAGCAGAAAGTCACCAAAAACTAGAGCAAAGTAATTAAGACAAGTGTTGGGCTCCCTTTTCATTTTCTATTTCACTCTTAAAAGTAAAGAATTACATTTTTTTTATTCTTATGCAGATAATTGAAATTTACAAAATAACTTTACCTACATGAATAGTTTTTATCGTAATAGATATTGATTTCATTTTTTAGCTCTTTAAGGCCATGGATCAATCGAACCACGTAACTAAATTATACATTTATTCGTTCGTGTAAGATAACTTTTTTAACTTACAAAGTATCTTTCTGAAAATTTGGGTTACGTAACAAAAGACAGTAAAGCACGTCTGTTAACTTCTTTTTATTAAAAATTTTAAAAAATAGTCGAAAACTTATCGACAAATATAGTTAACTGTGAAATTTTTCACATAATTTTCACTTAAACAAAGTTTACAGATTTTTTCTATCGTCTTCTGTAGTATTTTCCAAATTTTCAGGAAAATATTTTTTTAAATAAGAAAGTTATCTTGCACGGACTTTCACAGGAATCTGGTCACGTGATCTGGTTGATCCATGGCCTTGAGGCCATGGGTCATGCAGATGACGTGACCAATTCAATTACTGGATATCGATTTTTTTCTCCGCATATAAAATTTTGGATCAAAATAAATCTGTCAAAATTTATATAATTATAAATAATAGCATATAGATAAAAGGAATAAGGGAACGCATAGTGCATTAAAATTTTTTAAAATTTTAATTTTATTAATAATTTCAAATTAATTAGTTGAGTTTGAAATTGTTGTCACTGCCTACTTTATCGGAGGATCACTAGTCACCTGAGCTCGAATCCCAGCGCAGTCGAAAGCGTCTTTTATTCCACAGAAAGTGTCTAACACTTTCGGTAATATATGCTGTAAATTTGCTAAAATTACTTATTTTTATCAAATTGTTTTTATATCCTTATTAATATTCAAGATATAACAGACCTGTCTCAGTAATTTTTTATTCATTTCCTAAAATTTCAAGATGATATTTCATTCTCCGTGAAAATTTAGTTACAGAATTGTAATTACCAATAACACTTCAGTTTTATAATTTGAAATGAAAAAAATTACAGAATGTCTAAAAAAGAAGTTAACAGATGTTCCTTATTATCTTCTGATACATTTACCAAATTTTGAGAAAGATATTTTATAAACAAAAAAAGTTATCTTACATGATTGACCAACCAATTTTATACGACTGCTTTATGATTAAAATAATAATTTAAACAAATTTTCCGGAGAAGACAGTAATGCGTTACCTTGTTTTGAATTGCTGTCATCTTTGGAAAGTTTATTTGAATTATTCTTTTAATAATCAAGTGGTCGTATGTAATTGGTGACGTCACACCCTACTACATGGGCTTAACATATCGTTTTTGTCACGTGACCTGCTTGGCCCATGGCCTTAAGGTAAAAAAAAAATATCAAAATATTCTCTGACAATGAACTACAGATAATAATAAATCTGAATTTATTTTGACATACACTTTCATCTTTGTTCTCATCTTACAAAAGAATCTATAACGTCCCACCAGTGTTCGAAAAAAACTTAATAAATCTCAACACTTTCCATTTTTCATGGGTTTTTCGCAACCTTGTTGACGTTTTTGGTGGAAGGCACTTGGAATTCGAAACAAGGAGATGTCTTCTTAGCTTCCTTATTTCCTAAATCCCCTGGCTTTTTTTCTTGAGATCATGTGGCTTCCAAGTGCCGTTAACGACTACTCTCTGAAGGGTAAAACGCGAAACCCCGCAAACTTGCGATTATAAAGTTACCCTCCAGGAAGTTTGGTGATCGAGAGCAGGCCCTGTTTCCTCAGCATTGAATAAATTACCATCTTAGTATAGGTCTGCCGGTATATATTGCGGTGGGCCGTCAAGTCTCTTTGTTAGAGGCTTTATATTGTATAATGTATATAAACTATATACTTTGGCTCTTGAAGGTAACACGCGAGGAATCACGGGGAAATATCGGCATCCCCAGGCGTGAACCAGCTTGAAGCATTTCGGCAGTCAACGTGTCACGAACCCTCTTACATGGGAGTTCATAGCTCGCTTTAAATTTCATGGTACATTTGCCAACCAATCGATTTTCATCTGGCGATTCAAGTTCGAGAGAAACCACATCACGAAGTAAGAAGGAAAAGAACGAGGAAAAGAAAAACGAGACGGGGTTGATGTCGCGCGTGACGATTTAAAAAAAGAAAATTAGATCGTTCGAGGCTGTGTAGATAAGGAGTATGCTTTCTTATTTCGAACCCCATCGTCTCCTTCGTTTACCCTCAGATTGCTCCTTTTTCGAATCCCAAACTGAATGGATAGCTCTCACGGGCTTCTTCTGCTCAGTGATACTGAACTCCCAAATAAAAACAGTACTTCCTATACACAAATCAATTTCAATTCATTTTTTTTTGTGGGTGAAATGAATATTCCCCAAATTCTAATCTTCCTAACAAATTTATTTTATCGAAATTCATGTAAAGAAGTTACTAATTCAATTTTAGCTGAACTATATTTCAATTTAGGGAAAAAATGTCATAATGAAAATTTTTCGAATCTTTAGTATTTTGACTGTGACAAATTTCCAGTCCGCTAGGAAAAATTACCATTAAACCTTAATTTTTCCTAGATTCCTAATTCTTTTTAGAATTATCAATATAAAATAAAACATATATTGCTATAAAAAGTTTATCTGTGTATATTTGAACGATCAATATATAAGTATACTTAATAGACCAAACGTTTTTAGATTAATTGCATTACGATTAAGATATTTATGTATAATATGTGACGCAATCCGAGAAAAAGGACCTTCGAGGCAAAAAATCGATTTGAGGATTATGATTGATTCTATAAGTTCTTGAAATGATCTTTCTAGGGGTGCAATCAGAAATCTTGTATCTGTATTATTTTAAAAGATATAAATTATTGAAAAAGAGTCTGCAAACGCGTGCGGATCGGCAGCTCGACGCCTCTACTCTTTTTCTTCTCCCACCACTTCCCCCACTACTCGCCGTGTCCCCTGCGCGGCAGAATCAACGTGCTTGTTGCAACGTGCTTCGTTGTGAACGGTTGTGAGTAGGTTATGACAAAAAACAGTTGTTGAAAAAATGAATCCTGACGAGGAGTATGAAAAATATGCGAACGAGAGAAAAAAAGAGTGCGGAAACACAGGGGAACTATAAGATGTGGTGGTCAGAATCCCCCACTTATACTTCTCCTCCGCTCCGCCGCTTCGAGCTCGAGATTTCTTCAATCGCTCGTCGTGTAAAATTTCACTTTTGCCTCGAAGTTCCCTTTTCTCGGATCGCGTCACATATATAGTCTCCTGTTAGTGTATTAAGGGGCACAACTAGTTTGAAATTTTGAAAATTTCGATTTTTTTTTTTGTTTGCATTTTTCAACAGCCCAGCAGGCGCTTTTTGAAGAAGGGGAAGGTGAATTTTATTGACCTGGAATAGAAGATTAGCTCTAGGTATGATATTTAAAAATTTATAACAATGAAATCAGTACTCTTATCTTTAAACGCGGTTTTCTCTAAAGTACATTTATCAAATTTGCTGCAGCTGTAACGCGATAAAAAGTCATCAAATCGACTTGGGTCTTTTTTTAGCGTATTGTATATTTGTTTTTCCATACAATGACCCTCCAGTTTTATGATTGGATAAAAAATATAATTTTGTCAGGCCAAAAAGCACCAGATTTTTAAGCAAATTTTGATTTCTTTTTCAGAAATCCGCCATTTTGTTGCATTTTAATTTTTTTTTACAATTGAGGGTCATTATGTAGGAAATATATTCTAGTTTAATAAAATGTTTGGTTTTTTTATTTCAGGCACTGTAAAGGCTACAATCACTGCAGCAGTAGCGGAACTTTTTTTTTTTTTTTTGAAGACTCAGGAGATGGTGGATAACTTGCTGAAAATCGAATATTTTCATTTCAAAACATTACTTTGTATTCATTATTTATGTACAAATATATCTGCAAAATTTTAAAACATTCCATGCAATACTTTTTTTTTAAATTCACAAAAATCACCTTTTTGTAGGCGGTCAAACTAGTTGTGTCCCTCAAAGACATGGACCTACCTGATGGTCACGTGACTATACTCTTACTTTACCGACATATCAGTTTTTGTAACCCCATTTCCATAAAAAATAAGATAGGTAACGGAAAAATTGTACAACTAAATGAAATGCATTAACATAGGTCTGTCTGGTCACAAATGTTTATAATCATAAAAACCTTGTCAGCATTTTTACTTTGTGTAACTACCATTTCTGTAAAAAATGGGATAACATGTTGAAAATTTTTAGATTCAAATAAAATACCTTATTATCTGTCTGGTCATAAATGTTCATAATTGAGCCAATGGATGCAATAAATGGATGCAATTAAATGGATCGCCTTATGAAACGCCCGGAAAAAAGGTTCTTTTTAATAATTTTCGTTTGTCAAGAAAGAAACAATATACATCCATGATTTTTTACATTTATTTTAAACCACTTCTGAAAAACATTGCGAAAAACCTCTAAAAAGTCAAAGACAATAGAAAATTCACTATTTTGTTCTGTTAAAATCAAAATTTACGATTTTCCGCATTGAAATTTGTTAATATTGTTTCATAAACAATATGAAAAATTGATAAAATTATGAATATCTGTGGTTCATACATAATAATTGTTTATTATCAACAAAATAAAATATAGTTGAGGTCAATCGGTTGAAAACTTTTTGTGTAATCCTGCACGCCAGTTTGAAAAATGTGGTTTTGAGAAAACGCGCTTCAAAGTTTTTGTAAGATACAATAAAATTAGATTATAACAAAACTTACAGAGGTCAATTCCTAATCTGCTACTCCCGGTCAATACAACAAGCCCTCCGCTTCCTCGAAAAACTCGTTTTATTGTTGTTTTTCTATCGATAAAAAAAAATAAATAAATGCGATTTTGGTCACATTTTCACGAGGCGACCCCCTTAAAGGCGCTTTTCTCAAAACGTTAATTTTTTCACGACGGGAAATGTATCTCAAAAACTTATTAACCGATCGACTTGAAATTTTGTACAGATATTCATTAACTTACTGACCATCAAATGAACCTAAATATACATTAAAATTGTTAAAATAAATATTTTTTTTATCGATTTATTCAGAATAAAAAAAGGTTATTTTTTTAAATGTCCCCGAATTTCGAGTTATTTTTTTTGTAGCGATATTTAGGTTCATTTGAAGCGGAACGACTAAATTTAATAAAAAAAAACTTATTTATTGATTTTAGTCAATTACAAAGACATGGGCGTTTCCTAAAACAAATTAAGGTGGCTTCGGCGTTTTTGAAAAAAATTACAGACTGCTCTGAAACGTAGAGATTATCTTAATAAAATATGCTAGATTCATTTGGAAAAAAGAAATACCGTGGTTGACGATGTCATTGCCGAAAAAATCGCTACCAAAAAAATGTCAGTTTAACACGTAGTTTTATGGGATTCCTTAACAAAATCGGCGAAACCCCGGAACAAAATCACAAGTCCCCATAAATCAAATATATAATAGTACTTTCGATTTCGAGGAATCTATTAGTATTATAAAAACAAAGGGTTGACGACTTCAATCAAGAGAAAATTGCGAGAAAAGTACAGAATATAAAAATCGTCTCGAGGTGAAACTAATAAATTTTTACTATCGCTTTTTTCAGGGCACATTTCCGCGATTTCTTACCCTTCTACTCAGATGTAACTATAATACATATGATTATTAAAAAAATAAGTAACAATGAGCATTCATGTAACACGTGCCCCCACAGTGCCCCTCACTTCATACGACACCAAACGCCGAAGCCACCTTAAAGGAGCCGACTTCGAGCAGTTGTAGCGCCGCCATTTTAGATTTTTTCAACTACACTCGACTCGCGCTAAGGCGAACTTCGCTAAGGCGACGTTCGCACTAAGGCGGCGGCAAAGTTCCCGATAAGGTGTCATTTTTCTGGAAAAAATTCTCAAAAAAACAGTCGTTTACATGAGGATCTCCCCTTAACAGCTACTAATAAAAGAAGTCTTTCTGTGTACTGTATACCGTATTATAAATTCTTTATTATCCGCTTGCTCAATGGTACCTAAACGCTCAGAAATAATTAATAAACATACTAGACAATTGAGACGAAGGTAAAAGGAGACGTTGTTTCAGAGTTACCGAAAGTGTAATAAGCAAGTTAGGTGTACATCCGGGATAACAACTAAGCCGTGATTAATGTTTTTGTAGGCACCCGTTCGTATGGATGGGTCCATAGGGAGTGCTTTCTGTTTTGCACTAGCCATTTGCCACTCACCCTATGCTTCACTCACAACTTGTATTACCACAGAAAAATCCGTCTCCAATTACTGATTGTCACACTAGTTTGGATAAATCTAATGAAAGAGAATGTGTTTCGAAGTTTGTAAAATATATCGAATAACAATAGTCTAACGGATACAACAGCGATTTTTATTAACCTTTATTTCAAACTTGACTGAAACTATATTCTGATATATTTTTAGATTTGTTTGTAGGCTATTGATGTCATTTTTTATGCTGAAAATTTATGATATATGATTGAGTTCCCAAGTGCGGAGTTAAATACGGCCCAACACCGGCCCAGCAATAAATGCCAATATCCAATTGCCATTGCCAATATCGTGCAGTTGCTGGAATGATAACATCGGTATGTACTTGGCAGCCAATTCTGGCCCAAACTCTGTCTGCCAACACTTATTTTTGGCACAGCAACGGGCCGATGCTGTACCGAATTCTGGTTTTTTCACTTTCAGAATGGTTTGTCGTGGTAAAAGTTACTCATGGCTCAGTAATATGCCATCCACTGGCCGGACCCTGGCTCTTTTACTTTCGGAACTGAATGCTATATTAAAAGTGACAATCGGCTTAGAATAGGACCAATACTGGGCCAAGCTTCGGTTGAAGGTCGGTAAATTTAAACAGTCGACAAAGGCCACCGTCGTCGGCCCAGCACTTGACCGATGCAAACGATGACGCTGGCCCAATAACAATAGTCGACTCTTGGCTGCCGAGATTGGGCCAATATTTTGCCGTATTATCAGCTTCGGCAATTCGCACTTGGGTCAGTATCAATAAAATGTCACTGTCTTCTAGGAAAATATAGTATATTGTGCAACTAGGGAAAAAAAATTTATTTTGCGAGTGTGAAGTTTGATGCCCGAGCAAAGCGAGGGTAACAATGACACGAGTAATAGTATATTATGTGCCTAGGCGCATAATGAGGGTTATTACGCGACGGGCGACAATGCTCGCAGGTGATCGAAGCCAAGGCGCGATCAGTCCTGCGAGCATTTTAAGCGAATCTCGTAATTACCCGAATTGTGTGTGACTTCGGCGCATTTACGAGTTTTTATGCGTACATTCGAATCCAATCTGAAGAGGTCGAAATTGCCGTGATTATCGCCCATCTCACTTGACATTTCGCGAATACTTCCGGCCGCGGCCATTTTGATTTTCTCGATCTTGTGTAGTAGTAGCGTATTGTAATAGACGCATGTGCAGTTCAAATTTACAAGGCTTTGTCAGTACGGTGCCAACGCTGTACGAAGAAGAAGAAGAATAAGAAGAAGATTACGCTCCGCTGTATCGTAATAGGCGCATGCGCAGTCCAATTTTTACATTACACTCCTCTGTATCGTAATACATAACATTGCGCTACTCTCAACTGTAACGTAAAAACGAGTTTGCGCGCCGGAGGCACATAAAATAAATATTTTTCCCGTGTCGCACATGATTTTTTTTCTACTAGGGGGTCAGAAAATGAATTTTTCTACTAGCGGGTCATAAAGTGGACTTTATTGCCCCGTGCGGGGCAAATAAATCCATTTTCTGACCCCATAGTAGAAAAAAAATCGTGTGCAACTCGGGAAAAACATTTATTTTACTCGTGTAGTTGTTACCCTCGATTTGCTCGGGCATCAAACTTCACACTCGCAAAATAAATTTTTTCTTCCCTAGTTGCGCAATATACTATTGTTTGCGCCGCACGGGGCAATAAAATCCACTTTATAACCCGCTAGTAGAAAAAAATTTTATCAATTGTTTTCTTATTCAGTTTCTAGAAAGAGCTTCCACTACTTCGGTAATAAATCAAGAATTGCGGGATATGATGCACGGAAGCATTAATTGAGTTGACTGAAGTTGTAGGCAACCTTAGTTTTCTGAGATTTATGTGCTTGCTACGGTCGTTTTGAATAAGCGGTAAGATATCATGACAACAGAAGACTTAAGACGCGGGATTACAACGTCAACCACACGACAGAGGTTGCAAAATTAACGTCTAGATCTTGAACGATCTACTTTAGTCTTCTAACTTTACACCCCTGTCTCGCACATTTATGATTCCTTGCTAAATTGCCACGACCTGTTATCTAATCACCTAGAGAAATATTTCAATCCAATTCACTGAATGATTCTATTATTTTATTTACTGGAATTTATTAAAGCAAAAAACTCCTACGCATAAATTATATATATACAAAAAAAGTTTCATCGGACAAAATAGTTTTGTTGAATCCATAAAGTATTTTATTAACTTAACCCATTGGCCTATTTTGATGAGTTACACTCGCCATTTAAAAGACAACCACTGCGTGGTTTGACGAGTGTAGCTCGCCTGTTCTAAAATCGCGGTTTGTAGCATGACATTGTTGCATTTATTGAGGTTTTTGTCCACCTTCATGAAATTCCTGTTAAACTGAAAATTAAATCATATTTCTTGACAAGTTTTTCCACATAAAAATGATATGCCAATGGGTTAATCAAATTTTTTGGTTAAATCTGATAAATATTTGAAATTTATTAACAATTTTCCGAAACAAAAATTTTATAAACAAACTGCTGAATTTGATAATAACTGATTCATTTTCAAAAATTTGAAAAGATCAAGTTGTAGAGGATCTTTTCCCTAAAAGAATAATCCATGATTTATTAGAATTGCATCATTTTTTTTAAAATTTCAAGATGTTTTAACGGTTAAAAAAATTTTTAATTTCATACCATAATTTTTTCCATAAATTTATTTAGAGAAATAATGTGAGGGATATGATTCAGTTGATGTTTAAAATGGTCAGATTAAAACTTAAACTTGGATTGAGATTAACGAGCAGTCGTTATTCACATTGCTCGTGATCTCTTACCACACCAGCCACTTTTATAAATTCGATCCTGCATCCTCGCATTTTTCGCCGCGCGACAGAGAGCTTTTAGTATTGGACATATTGTTTCAGGAACGGATTTAAAGGTAGTTACAGTTATTTTGTGTAAAAGCATATAAACAATTATTTTCTCACTTTGAAAAGAAAACAATTTTCTAATATTTTTCTCCTCAGTTATTGAATTTAAACCGAGAATTGAAAATTTATAATCTTCTTTTTAAAATTGAAAATACTATTGATTAGCTACATAAACTATATATATATCTTAGTTTGGTGAAATAATAAGTATTTTTGCAACAATTTACGAGTCATGATTCAGGTATTGAAATTCCTCTCTCAACGTTAATATTTAAAAGCAAGTACACTAAAGGCAGAACATGAACTCATGGCACGCAGTGCAAATGCTTACAATTATTACAGTTCAACGAATTTTAAATTAAATATTACGCTTGTGCTAGTTATTTATATCTTACAAGAGCAGGGAATTTAATCTTTTATGATAATGAGATTTAGCATACCACTTCAGAGCATGAAATACTTTCGCATTCACTACTGTAAATTTACAAACGTAACATGATAAATTTATTTTCTTTATTACTTTTATATATTTCTTTTCAAAAGAGCCTTCTAATTTTAATTCGCAGATGAATTAAATTCTTTAAACATTCTTTCATTATTAAACACATTTATTTAATATTTCCTATCGAAATGTATATTTTGCAATATATTCCAATGAGATTTTCTTAAAAGAAGTGCGATCCTGTAATGTCCGAACGGATTTAGTTTTGTCTCTCGTATATACAGGGAAAAAGGATACCACAATGCAATAGAGTACATCGAGGGGGTGAAATCCTGTTAGGCTTGTAACCGGTCTATTACTAGGTTTATTGAGATTGCGAATCAACTAGCAATTACTATTGGAAGCTAAGCCTGACATCGTAAGAAATACGTATTTAATTACTGCTATGGTTCAAGAAGGATCATCGATCGGCAAAGCTTTTGATAATAATATCCTTCTTCTACACTATTAGAAATTTCTATATTGAACTTTCATCACATGTAATGGAAGTTTTTTTCAATAAGGTATATTAAATTTAAAGTACTTTAATCTTGAAAAATGCAAACTTTTATTTGTATTTCAATACACATGTGTACACGGAGAAATTCTTCATTGTAAAATCTAGTATTAGTATATTTATTTTTACTAAAAGTCAATAAGAAGAAGGGATATAGTCACAAAACTAGTTTTATTTACCATAGCGATAGGAGGAAATACTTTTTCTGAACCAATTGTAAATATAGTGTAACTATAAATTACCATTGAGAATGGGGATAAAGTTCCGAATAGGTCTGACATCCGATTCCTTTGGAACTACGTATACTTACGTATTTTGATGCGCTGATTACGAATATCATAGTGAAAATTGGCGCAAATTTGAATTTAATGATGAAAACCATTAAAAAAAACCATAAAATCATGGTTTTTTCCATTTATTTTTGTAAATAATGAAAATATTGAAAAATATTTCAAATAAAGATTGTAGAGCATAAAAAAATACATCTTTTGTGCTCAGTACATTTTTTCTTTAAAACCATTTATATACTGGTAATAACAGGTTTCTGCATGCAAAGAACGACAATGCTACAGTATTTAGTCATGCCCCCCCCCCCCCCCTTTTAACACACGATGAAGGAAGCAGAATAGTAACCTTAAAGTATTCTGTACTGGCTCCACCCTGTTACAACTTCTAAACTTTGTCTATCTTTTGCTGGAAAACTATCACCTGTACGATAAAAATTAATACAACATAAAATATGCATCTCGATGAGATCTATAACTTTTATTTGAAATATTTTTCGAAATTCCCGTTATTTAAGAAAATAAATGGAAAAAACCATGGTTTTATGTTTTTTTATGGTTTTCATTATTAAATTCAAATTTATGGCAATTTCTACTGTGATATTCGTAATCAGTGCATCAAAATACGTAAGTATACGTAGTTCCAAAGAAAACGAAGGTCAGACCTTATCGGAACTACACCCGAGAATTGCAAAAATTAAAATCTTTGATGGCAAATTGAAACTAGAAATAAGTGATACCTATATAAATAAAAAGTAAAACTATCAATGCGAGAATTGGTCTTTTGAATAATATAAATTACAAAACAGTTTAGAGAAATTACCATTTTTAATAGTAATGAACAATGAAGAGAAAAAGACTTGAATACTTTGCAATCAAATACAGTTAAGACTCGGAAACGAGCGAGACTCGTTTATTGCAAGACGAGAGGGGCTCCCACCACCACAGCTGTCGGTAAGGTTGGTTTTCAGAGCAAGCATTGGATTGGTTGTCGCCCCAAATACAGTGTTTCATATACGGCTAAGGTGGGAGATGGGAGAACGCTCGGGGCTTGCAATAGACGAGTCTTGCAATAAACGAGCCTTGACTGTACTTCATACATTGGAATAATACGTTCCCAAAATTCCCATTGGAAATAGTAAATGTATTTTTAAGTGACGTCAGATACGCCAAACGTTTCCAATATTATATCGTGACATGTTTCCGTACATGCTCATTGTTTTATTGACCCACAATAATAATTTTGTAATAGTTAATTTGGCATGGGGTAAGTTTTGTTGCGGATTTTTTTAGCGCCTCCTTTGAAAATCCGATTTTCGGTACCTGTAGAGCGGGTTGAAATTACGATGTTCAACCCTAGGGTATAAAGTCGCTGTTTCAACCCGCTCCACAGTTACAGCCAATCAGATTCTCAAAATAGTTGCTATGAAAAATAGTATACATTACTCGAAACAAAACACAGCGCAAGCATTTCGTGTGATTGCATCCCTCGTTTCACTCGGGCAGCAAACTTCACACTCATGCAATCGCTCTGTTTCGCCCCTTTTAATGTAATATACTATTTCTGTGTTTCAAATGTTTTCTTGTTAAGGTAGTTCGATCATGAAAATTAGACCTCAGGCAAAAAAAGATAGTTTTGCTTTTCAAAAAAGTAATATTATTATTGAAGGGCTAATTTGAAAATAAGTTTGGGCAAAAATAAAATTTATTAATAAAATTATTTTTTTGTGTTTTAAATTTTTTCATGAAAAATAATCTTTTCTCTTTAAAATTAGCCCTTCGATAATAATATTGCTATTCTTGAAAGCAAAATTATCTATTTTTGCCTGAGGTCTAATTTTCGTAATCGAATGACCTTAAATAATCTTTTCTCTTTAAAATTAGCCCTTCGATAATAATATTGCTATTCTTGAAAGCAAAATTATCTATTTTTGCCTGAGGTCTAATTTTCGTGGATGAAAACTACCTTAAGTTGCGTTAAATTAGTATTTGAGCATATATTGGTATGTTTACTATTTATATTGATACGTTTATACGTGTATGTGTATGTAAGTATGTAAATATGTAACTATGTTTATAAATACTCTCTCTATGTAGCTCACAAAACCTAATAATGGTAAAATTTACGAATGACTGCATTTTTTATTATTGAGGTGCAATTATTCCCTATTTTCAATAGGAATAGTTATAAATATGGTTCCACTATCTCTAAAAGACTATGGAAATTCGGTTAGAGAGAAGATGTGACTTTACTATTGTCTTTTGAAAAATTAAAATTCATTTTTAGGAATTAATTAAACATTTATTGGGTTTACTTGAATATAATTCGTTCGATGTGTCGCTCACGATTTTACTATTCTAGGAAATAAAACATGCTTTTGTTTTTAGGCATAAGTACAATTATATCACCATTTTCTCCAATATTATTAGTAACTCCATAGTTTAATATTCAAAATAGTAATTTCTAAAAAACTGACCCATTGATTTTTAGCAAAAATAAATGTAATAATACTAAATTTTACAATGAAGAGTTTCTCTTTGTATATGTTTTAATAATGTTTGGTAATTTTAATATATTTTTATTGAAAAGTTATTAAATTTGATATGAATGTATATTAATTTTTTATATTATACCAATCTATTAATTTTATTTTACCACTTTTATATTAAAGTCTATTAAAATTAATAAGATTTTTAACAGAGTAATTCTAATATTGTAATAATTTCATTTTATGCCTAAAAGCATGAAAAACAAAACCAGATACTAAAAATGTTCTATTCTTTAAAATACAAAACGCGATACAC
The DNA here is from genome assembly GCA_030998225.1 of Diplolepis rosae. NCBI lineage: Eukaryota > Metazoa > Arthropoda > Insecta > Hymenoptera > Diplolepididae > Diplolepis > Diplolepis rosae. The sequence goes on along the minus strand of JAPYXD010000727.1, from coordinate 5,401,379 downwards.
TCTAAAAATCGATTTGCGTATGTAATAAAATTCTTTTTATTCAACTGCACAAAATCCATCTATTGATCTTTTTATCCAGTATGTACACACGGGCGGCAAAAAGGAAGTGTTTTCAATTCCATCAGCAATGGAGAGAGAGTCGTTCAGATTCTAGAAGGCTAGACACTGAAACAGTTTTGATCAACTGACTATATTTTAATTGGAAAAGAGAAAAAAGAAGAGCGAAAGCTTTGAACCATTCAGGTTGTATAGAATTTTTTATACATACAAGTGTACTTTATTCGGTAATGAGTATGCTGACAAGTTGGAACTTGTCATTTAATAGGGATTGCAATATGTATGACAATATTGATATGAGCATATCATTGTTTATTCGTGGCCGGGTATGGCAAAGCCCTCAGTAACACGTTCAGCACACACTGTAATGAAATGGTCAATCGTGATACATCCAACAACGTTTGATTTGCACCAAACTTCTATCGTATATGTATTGTGTAATATCTGTGTGGTATTAATAAATACATATAACCACAGCTTTCATGGTTTATGCATTACGTGTTTTTGCATACGGATTCTGTGCATTCATGCCATACTATACTTTCCATAATGGTAAATTTCCAATAATGACGATAGAACCAATGATGGGCCAAGAATGACAATTAAGAACTAAACGAATGCACTTCCGAAAAGGTCTTACTTCCGATTAATTTAAAACTCACTATACCCACTTTTTTGAGGCGCTGATTACGAATATGATGATGAAAATACCCGCAAATTTGATTTTCAAGGTCAAAACTAAAAAGAAATGTTTTTAACAAGTTTTTACATTTTATGTCGATAAACATTGATCTAGGAAAAAAATATTTCTCACAAAAGTTGTGTCGGATGAAAAGATCTATCTTTGATGTTCAATACATTTTTGCCTTAAAACTATAATTTTTCGAGAAAAATGAGATTTTCAAAAAAAAATGTCTAAAACCCATTAAGGGTGCAGTTTTGAATAGGTGAACCTTCCGATTTCAATCAAACTCTCCATGTTTACGTATATTGACGTGCTGATTACGAATATAATAGTGAAAATTGCCGACTAGTCGATTTTCATGGTGAAACCATGAAAAAACCATAAAAATCATGGTTGTTTGTGTTTATCTCAACGAATTTGCAAAATTTCGCAAAATGTTCAAAATATAACTTGTTGACCTCATCGAGATACACATTTTTTCTATGATTGATAGTTACCCAGAAAATTAGTGATACATTTGATATCGAATTTAAGTACCCAAAAATAATACAAGCTACACGTCGTGTACAATCAAGTATTTTATGCAATTTATTCTCCTATCTCATGTGTCTTGTTATTTTTTCAACCTTTTTTCACCCTGCAACCTTGCACTTCATGGACTTTCAACCCTTCATTTTTTAACTCCTCTTCATGACTTATCTACCAGGCGCAAATTTCACATCATGTGGGTCCCAAAATCTCCATTTTATGGGCCCCAAAATAGTATATTCCGTATCAAGTGTGGAAAGGTGTGTACTAGTGCCGTAAAATCAACTTTTCGTACGCAAAACGACACCAACAAGGCTAACGGTGTACGGCGGACAAAAAATACATTGTCACTTTTATTCTATTTAATACGGGTTGATTTGAATGGAGAAAAACTCCCCATCGTATGCCTATCTGTTTGACTGCATTTAATCTCATTTTTCTCGAAAAATAATGGTTTTAGAGTAAAAATGTGTCAAAAATCAAAGATAGATCTTTTTATCCGCTACAACTTTTGTAGAAAATATTTTTTTCCTAGATCAATGTTTATCATCATAAAATGTAAAAACTTGTTAAAAACATTTCTTTTTAGTTTTGACCTTAAAAATCAAATTTGCGGGTATTTTCATCATCATATTCGTAATCAGCACCTCAAAATACGTGAGTATAGAAAGTTTCAAATTAATCGGAGGTAAGTCCTTTTTGGAAGTTTATCCGACTAAACTATTTCTCATGAGCCACGACTCGACCAATTATTTATCATCTAATTCTTGGCTCATTGAAAGCAGCAGTCGGCTCGAAAGATTGACTAATAATCAGCCGAACTTCAAGTGCAAGAAAAATAAATATTTTTAAAAAATTTCAGATTATATACTTTGTCTTGACATCACATCACACAGACACATCATTAAGTTAAATTTGAAACTAAGTTATAAGTGTGCTTCACTAATGACTCAACTGTTCAAAATAATCTCGTCACTGATTGCCAAGACTGATTCAGTATTAACTTCGTATTTCCTCTCAAGTTAATGTGAATTATGATCAATAAATCAATGAAAATTATCCAATGGAAACATACATTTTTTTAAATTTTATAAGATTCAAATCTGTATAATTAACAATTCAATGGGATGAGGTTTTATACAAGAACGTGCAGTTGACTAGAGCGAATTGTTAAGCACATTAGAGATCTCTGTTAATGCAAAACGTGCAAATATATTTTCAGCGATATGCGTTGTCCATGAAATTATGAAAATCGCGATTCGTAACAGAGTTTGTGGAAGGGTTATTCGATGTCGTCGGCGCATAATAAACAGAAACAACGTTAGCACGCATCATTTAATTGAACGACCGCGACATGTTAAACTACTCGAAAGCTCCCATGGGAAAACGTGTTTCTAGCAGTAACATGTTAGTCATGACTATCAAATATAGCTGATCAGTGCTGTTAAACTTCAAATAAAATAAAATTCATGAATTTTGTCAATATCCCATTTCTTTCTTAAGGTAGTTTTCATCCACGAAAATTAGACCTCAGGCAAAAATAGATAATTTTGCTTTCAGGAATAGCAATATTATTATTCAAGGGCTATTTTGAAAGAGAAAAGATTATTTTACATGAAAAAAAATTTGGAACACAGAAAAATAATTTTATTAATAAATTTTATTTTTGACCCAACTTTTTTTCTCATCGCTTTTTACCAAATTTTGAAGCATTATGCGATTGTAATAAATTATGAATCGTTTTTTTAGAGAAAATATTTCCCACAACTTCACCGTTTCTGATTTTTAAAAATAAATTCTTTAGTGGCTGAAACCATTAAAAACCATTTTCCTAAACGAAATTTTTATAAACAAATTGCTGAATTTGATAATAATTTAATCATTTTCGAAAATTGGAAATGGTTAAGTTGTAGGGAATCTTTTTCTTAAAAAAGTGATTTGTAATTTATTAAAATTGCATATTTTTTTAAAATTTGGTAAGAAGCGATAAGAAAATAAGTTTGAGCAAAAATAAAATTTATTAATAAAATTATTTTTTTGTATTTCAAATTTTTTTCATGGAAATTAATCTTTTCTCTTCCAAAATAGCCCTTTAATAATAATATTGCTATTCTTGAAAGCAAAATTATCTATTTTTGCCTGAGGTCTAATTTTCGTGGATCAACTACTCTCTAAATCCGAATCAGTCAAATTTTGACTGATTGAATCAGTGACTTGCCCTTTCACTGATTCATCAGTGAAAAAATATTTTTCACTCTTAAATCAGTTAATTTTCACTGTTTAATTAGTGAAAACAATATTTTCCACTGTTAAATCAGTTACTTTTCACTGAAGAAATCAGTGAAATTTGACTGATTCGCAGTAACCTCTTTTTAGCTATTTGAATCAGTCAAATTTCACTGATAATCAGTAGATTTTGACTGATTCAAATTTAGAGAGTACCTTAAATAAAATTAGAACATTCTATATTTCAGATAATATAATAGGAAGACTAATGTTTGAGAAATGAAAAACCCTCTATTTAATCTAATCACTATTATATTTTTACATTCTCATCATAAATAAGGTGTTAGTTTTATGTGAAAAATAACTTTCGCAATTTTCATCAAATCTTTACGTTTTGAGATCCCCTGAGTCAGAAAAACGGTTTTTACGAAAGTGTCTGTCCATAGGGTAGTATACTCGATAACTCTCGATAGAATTATCGGATTGAATTGAGCTTTGGCATACTTTATCGGAACCCAAAAAATAAGGACAAGTTCATTAATCAGCCACATCCGACAAAAATTGTCAAAATAAGAGCATTTCCTGTGTTTTTGATAAAAACTTTATGAAGAAATCCAAAATTCCAATACTTGTTTCTAAAGGTACTCATAAATCTCGACTAATTATCCTTATAACATTTTTCGATTAAAGTAAAATTAGGAAAGTTACTGTATGTTAAAACTTGAAAAAATTCAATATTTAAATTCCATTTTTCAGTTGAATTTTACGAAATACGAAAAAAAGTTATGATAGAGAATTGTTTACTACATAAAGATCTAAAAATTTTAATCGCAACATTTTTTCATAAGATGTATATTTTTCTTTTAAATTTAAGAAAATACCATTGAAAATCGAAAATTCAAGTTTTTAACCATACTTTCTAAATTTTAAATCAGTAAAAACTCACTAATTCACAGTCAAAACCGCTTTTTCGAATGTTATAAGTATTCTACATAGAAATCAGTGGAATTTACCTGATTCCACCAGGGAAACTCACTAGTAAATCAGTGAAATATACTGGTCAGCAGTGAAATTGTCTTAACAACCAGTGAGTTTACCAAGTGATATCAGTTAAATTTCACTGATTCTAAGTGACAGACTTATATCATTCGAAACAGGGATTTTCCAAAGTTTCGAATTCAGGAAGTAATATGTACAATTCAAATTCAAAAAATTTTAAATCCCTCTGTGGTAAAAAAAAGACGCATTCAACTGTGCCGGGATTCGAGCCTGGGTCTTTCGTCTACCGGCCGACGTGTAGCTCAGTTGGTTCGAGCAGTCGACTGGCAATCAGAAGACCCAGGCTCTAATCCCGGCACAGTCAAATGCGTCTTTTTTTCCACAAAACGATTTCAAATTCTTTAAATTTGAATTTAATTCTCAACCATCTAATAAGTACAATACGAAAAAAACGTAAGATTATTTCATCTGACACAGTTTTCGATGAAATGTTTATTTTTCGTTTCAATTTCAAAAAATACGATTGAAATTCAAAAGTTCCATTGTTTAAACAAAATATGTGAAATACTAAAATAATATTAAGATGAGAAATTATTTGCCTAAATGAGGTCTACAAATTCTTATGAAGACATTTTTCGACAGGATATATATTTTATGTTTTGATTTTAAAAACACTATTGAAAATCAAAAATTTCATTTTTTAACCGAAATATGTGAAATAAGAAATAAGCGTTGAAATGGGAAATCGTTTACTTAAATAAAGTCTACGAATTTTTTGCCTTATTGAGATATTTGGAAGAAAATAAATTATTTTAATCGTGTAATTTATTAGAAAGTTACAGAAATATATACAGAAAATCGAGCGTGAGTGTCATGATGAAAATGTGTGTCTTAAGGTAGTTGATCCACGAAAATTAGACCTCAGACAATAATAGATAATTTTGCTTCCAAGAATAGCAATATTATTATTGAAGGGCTAATTTGAAAGAGATGAGATTATTTTCCATGGAAAAATTTGAAATGCAGAAAAATAAAGCATATAACCAATTTTATTTTTACCCGAACTTTTTTCTTATCGCTTTATGCCAAATTTAAAAAAATGATGTGATTCTAATAAATCACAGATCATTTTTTCAAGAAAAAGATTCTATACAACTTAACTGTTTCCAATTTTCTAAAATAAATAATTTATTATCAAATTCAGCAATTTGTTTATAAGAATTTTGTTTTGGAAAATTGATTTTTATTGGTTTCAACCATTGAAGAATTTATTTCCAAAAATTAGGAACGGTAAAGTTGTAGAGAATTCTTTTTCCTGAAAAAATAATTCATGATCTATTAGAATCGCATAATTTTGTAAAATTTGTTATGAAGCGATAAGGAAAAAAGTTCAGCAAAAATAAAATTTGTTGAATACATTTTTTTTCTGCATTTCAATTTTTTTTCATGGAAAACAATCTTTTCTCTTTCAAATTTAAGGCTGATAGAGCCTTATAAGTAAATTGACCTTAGTAACTTTGAGAAAATATAATTCACATCAACAATATTATAAAATTGACTTGAGTTTCAGTATAAAATTACAAAAAATAATCTTAAATATATGTGAAGAAAATACCAAGCGCGAAGCGCGACGATCGAATCGCGCGCCCTGCGCGCGCTCAAATTGGCGAGCTGCGCGCAAAGCGCGCGATGAGAATATACACCCGCAAAGCGAGCAGATTTTTTCTATTATTTTTCCAGGCAAAGAAATCATATTTTATTATACCTACATAAAAAGAATTTAAGTAAACATCTGGAATAGTAGCTCGTGATACATTAGTGGAGGGGCGTCGACTTTGCGAAATTTGGAATTCCCCTGAAGACAAATGGTATTATGAAAGTTGTACCGCTAGCGTGGGTTTGGATCCCTTCAATCTGGATACCGTGCAAAAGGGCGGATGCCCTGCTCCTTAAGATGTCGAGACCGCTTAATAAAGGGGACGATGAGGGTCCTCATTTTTCACGAGACACGCACACCATGTATCTCGATTCTGATTCCGGGACTAATCCCGAAATAGTCATTTCTCACGAAGCATCTTGCCCCACAACAATCTTTGCACGTTAGAGACGCCATCAACCCCAAAATTAAGAATCCGGGAAAACTCATGAAATGAATCTCTTTACTGTATCATTGTTGCGGAAAATAATTTTATCTACGATTTCTTGGCTTGTGTCCAGCCATGGATTTGGAGGTGATCATGAATGTCGCCCCTATGATCCCAAGATTTAAAGAAATGAAGATATAATGTCAGCTATAAAAAGAATTTATCCAATTATACATGGACAAAGGACCCACTAGAAGATGAGTATGTGAATTTAGTGGTTTCTTTGGATTTGTAGTTATCTTTCTTCTTTAAGATAAGGTATAGAATAGAAAGGAAATAGGGGAAGTTGAAGAAACTCTATTCTAAAAGACAAGACTGATTTCAATTCAACGCAGAAAGCAGTTTCCATCAGAAGAAATAAAAGTGCGCATTATTTTGACTTTATGGAACTTTCGTTCCTTAAATTCAAAGTATTTCTTGGCAGAATTCATTATTTTAAAGAACGAGGTTGAATTATATTTACTTCAAATTAACATAATATGTACTTAAACGAAAAGCTTCTTTAAATTAAGGAAATATTTTCTGCTTTTAATATTTGCTCCGCTTTGTTTCTATGAACATTTTCCTCTATACACGCAACTAATTTTCTGATAAGTATCCAGACAATGACCTCGGAATTTCGATTGCACGGTGAGTGTGTGCACGTAATTACCAATACTTTATTGTAAGGTAGAACGTACATATTCCGTTCCTTTTAATGTACATAACACAATTGCCTTGATTATGACCGTGGTTTATTTTTTAAGCTCTTCTATTTATGTTTGACTTATACGAATCATTTATTATCTTTAATAAAAATTAAATTTAAAAGAATTAAATATAGAATCGAAACACATATGACTAAAAAATATAGAATATTTTCAATAAAAAATATGTTAAGGTAGTTCGTTCACGAAAATGAGACCTCAAGCAAAAATAGATAATTTTGCTTTCAAGAATAGCAATATTATTATTGAAAGGCTAATTTGAAAGAGAAAAGATTATCTTTCATGAAAAAAATTTGAAACACAAAAAATAATTTTATTAATAAATTTCATTTTTGCCCAAACTTATTTTCTTATCGCTTCGAGCCAAATTTTTGAAAATGATGCGATTCTAGTAAATCACGGTTCATTTTTTTAGGAAAAAGATTTTCTACAACATGACCGTTTCCTATTTTTGAAATTGAATTAATTATTATCAAATACAGCAATTTGTTTATAAAAATTTTGTTTTGAAAAATTGTTTTTTTATGATTTCAGTCATTAAAGAATTCATTTTCAAAAATTAGATTGGGTCAAGTTGTAGATAATCTGTTTCCTAAAAAAATGAACCGTGATTTATTAGAATTCCATCATTTCTAAAAATTTGGCTAGAAGCGATAAGAAAATAAGTTTGGGCAAAAATAAAATTTATTAATAAAATTATTTTCTTGTGTTTCAAATTTTTTTCATGAAAAATAATCTTTTCTCTTTCAAATTAGCCCTTCAATAAAAATATTGCTATTCTTGAAAGCAAAATAACTTTTTTAAGGGCATGTGATACTTGAGAAAAGTAACAAGTTTATGTGAACAATTTGGTCGAGTTTCTGCATGTTTGTAGTCAAAATACATAAAATTTAGTTTTTAGAATTTGGGAAATGGTAGAAAAGATAAAAACGGACGTAGATGGACTACTTTTTGTCATGACGATGAAGAAAAATTTTCCGATATATTTTGCTAAAATTGAACTTTTTTTCAATTTTGAAACGTTTTTATATTCCGTTTTTATCTTCTCTACCATTTCCCAAATTTTGAAAAGAAAATTGCATGTACTTTAGATACAAACATCTAGAAACCTGAAATCAATAAAATTTGTTAATTTCCAATGCATTACATGCCCTTAATATAAAAAGTATCTTTCTAAAAATTTGGGAAACTTAGAAAAGGACAGTAAAGAACGTGTGTTAACTTCTATTTAGTAAAAGTTTGGAAAAGAATTCGAAAACTTATCGACAATTATAGTTAACTGTAAAATTTTCACTCAAACGAAGTTGACAGACGTTCTCTATCGTGTTTTGTAGTATTTTTCAAATTTTCAGGAAGTTATTTTGTAAAATAAAAAAGTTACTTGGCACGAACTTTTACAGTAATTCGGTCACGTGATCTGGTTGATCCATGGCCTTGAAGATTGAAATCATTTCAGGGTGATTAATAAAATACCAGAAAAATATTTTCAAGTTTTTCTCATTTTCGGAAACTGCATATCCAACTGATATTCAAATTATAATAGAACAAAAAGAAACGGTTTTAGAAGTGATTTTCGACCTGATGTAGCTGGCCAAATAAAACATTTTCAGGTGTTTTTTTAGGCTCGCTTTTGATTAATCTCCCATAGTGATTATTTTAGTTTCACTATTGAGACTAAAATAAGAATGAGAAATGGAATCATGGGAAAACAAAAAGTACCTGACTTAATTATTTTTGTATGCTAGATAGTATTAATTTTCATGGAAAATTTAGACACTTTAAAAACAGAATACAAGCTTACATCAATAGTGTTTGCCAAGATGAAAAATGGAGCAGACTTAAATTAGTCTTACATTAAGAAATTATACCAGTTGATATTTAAGCAATTTATTTTCCCAATGTCCTATTTTCATGACTTTCTCATATTTCACCTTTCATTTTGTTGATTTTGCCTACATTTTGATTTTATGAAATATAGTTCGATGAGAATATTTAAAGAGCCAAAAAATCGTAAATTAAAAGATAATTTCGAAATTTGGAACTCAATATAAGATAATATAACATATATATCTCCGATAAGATAGACACTAACAAGACTTTTAAACCTAATCACTGATAAAAGTTATTAAAAATTATTTATGGATATTTAAAGATTACAAAAAAGCCACTGGGTTTGTAGAAATTAGAAAGTACAAAATTTATATCACGCGTACGCTAAAAAGAGAATTTCAAATTAGTAAATATTTTCTTCCATTTAAAACTTCGCGTACTGAAAAGTGGCTCCGGGACAAATGTTCTACTGTAAAGAAATCTGTGTACTAAAATGGAACTTGTCGCGTGCAAACTTTTGAAACTTCAAGTTTTGATAAATAGAATTTTATAAATATTACAGTTGAAAAAAATGCCTTCGACCGGAAACGAACTCGGGACCACTCTAACTTTATGACACACTCGAATCGCTTAAAAATTGATCATTTCTTAAGATCATTCTAATATAGTCGGCATTTAGGACATGTTTTTCAAAACGTTAGTAAAAATCTTATTACACTTCAGAATGTAAATTAACTCGGCCGATTTCTAACACCTAAAACTTTAACTTTCAAAAATCAGCGAATAACTACTACTTTTAAAAAAACTATTAACTCACTTCCAGAACATCAAGTTCCAAATATTTCTTAAATTATTGTGTTTTTCCTCGAATGACTAGAAATTCCTATTAATTAGAACAAAATTTCTAAATATCAGAATTCTCTCTTAAGCGTGTGAAAAAAACGGATCTAGAGAAATGATACTCAGTTATACTTCCAAGAAATGCAATATTATTATTAATTATATCGTTTGAAAAAAAATTATTTTGCTTGCCTTATTTTTAAACACAGTGAAATTATATATTTCAAAACTTTTATAACTGACAACTTTTTTTTCTATCTCTAAACATCAATTCTTAAAAAATGATGGAATTCCAATAAATTAGAGATTTTTCTGTCCGAAACTTGAGCGCATTTACTTTAAAAAAATAAAATTTTCAATTTCAATTATTGTTATCTCTACAAATGTTTTTTTCTTAAAAATGATTTTTTCACGATTTTAGGCATTAAAAATTGGACGCGGAATTCAGGCCAGAATAATTTGTGCGCAGCTCGCAAGTTTGAGCGCGCCTAGGGCGTGGAATTCAATCGTCGCGCTTCGCGTTACGTTCTGTTTGGATCTCGCGTTTCACGCTCGGTCTTATATTCTTCGCATACATATAAGTTTATTTCTTGTAATTTGATACTGAAGTTCAAGTCAATTTTATAATATTGTAGATATGAATCACATTTTCACAAAATTAGATAATTTTTTGATTTCAAATGGAAAAGGAAATTCAATTTACTCAAAGGCTCTATCAGCCTTAAGGAACACATTCTCATCATGACACTCGCGGTTTCGCGCTCGATTTTCTGTAACTTTCTAATAATTTACATAATTAAAAACAAATAATGACTGAGAATGTTAACTTACTGTTAAATCATTCTGGACCCTAAAGCCAATTAGTCAACACCAACAACTACCGAAAATTTAAAAAATTCTATTTTTTTCCCAAATATCTAAAAGAGGAAAAAATTGGTAGACTGTTATTAGCAAACGATTTTTTATTTTAACACTTATTTTGTATCTCACATATTGTGGCTAAAAAATTGAATTTTTTATTTTCAATAGTGTTTTTTTAAAAACCAAAACATAAAATATACATCTTTTCAAAAAATGTCCTACTGAGAAATTGTAGAGCTGATTCAGGCAAATAATTTTCCGTCTCAACGTTTTTTTCCTATCTCACATATTTTATTTAATTGTCACGTCCCGCGACGTATTGCTCTCTAAATTTGAATCAGTCAAAATATACTGATTAGCAATGAAATTTGACTGATTCAAATAGCTAAAAAGAGGTTACTGTAAATCAGTCAAATTTTACCGATTATTTCAGTGAAAAGGAAAATCACTGATTCAATCAGTGAAAATTTGACTTATTCGAATTTAGAGAGTGGAATGTACTATAGGCACAGGCTAGGTCTAGAGAAAAATCTGGGGAAATTACTAAAAGAGAGAGAAAACCACCTATTGAAAAGAGAGATATAACTACGTCACACACAGCGGGAGACTGCGCAATGCATGACGTCACCAAAAAATATAATATAAAAAGGACACGCCGACAAGGAAAAAACTAGTCTTCTGAGCAAAATTTAAGTGCGGCAAATTTCTAAAAACTAAAAAGGATTCTCAGCGTGAGATAATTTTACCGTGCAGTTTACCAGTGTGAAGACTCGAGAGTCATAAATTTACCGTGGTCCGTTTTCAAATCCTTGAAAGGATTTTAGAGTCAGTGTCTAAGTGAGATAATATTGTTGTCTTCCTCACACCAAGAGGATAATATTGCTGTCTTCCTCACACCAATTGGATTACATTGCTGTCTTCCTCACACCTGTGCGGATTAATTAAAAGAGAACCATTTGACTAAGTCAACAACAGGTACCATACTTCTCTCTCTATCTTCTGTCATTTTCCAACCAACCAGCCTGTGCCTCCAATTATAAACCAATTATATCAACATTTTTATAATTTCCAATTAATAATTATTTCAATAAATTTAATTTGTATTATTTAATAATCATTGTGCCTTTTCATTGACTTATCCTCATCCCTAAGCGAGGATCATTTGATCCTAATTCAAAACGAGGAACCTTTGATCAAAGTAAGTATTTACGTACTTGTGACGTAACATAATAAATTTTGCAAACTTACGTTTTTTTCGTATTTCACATATTATTGTTAAAAACTTGAATTTTTGATTTTCAATAGTATTTTTTAAATTAAAAAGAAAAATATAGGTCTTATGAAAAATTTTTGCGATTCAAACTTGTAGGCCTTTATGTAGTGAACAATTTTATATAATAACTTTTTTTCGTATTTATAATTTAAGTGGAAAATGGAATTTAGATATTGACTTTTTACATGTTTTAACATTCTGTAACTTTCCTAATTTTAGTTTAATCGAAAAATATTATTGGCATTAGTAGAGATTTATGAGACATATGAGAAACCAATATTGGAATTTTTTATTTTTCATTAAGTTTTTTTTAAAAACACAAAAAAGGCTCCTATTTTAACAATTTTGGTCGGATATGGTTGGTTAACGAACTCGTTTTTACTTTTTCGGCTCCGATAAAGTATGCCAAAGCTCAATACAATCCGATAATTCTATCGAGAGTTATGCCGCACACAACCTATTACAGACAGACAGACAGACAGACAGAGACTTTCGTAAAAACCATTTTTTCTGACTCAGGGGGTCTCAAAACGTAAAGATTTGATGAAAATTCCGAAAGTGATTTTTCACATAAAATCAATACCTTCTCATATGATGAAAATGTGAAGAAGTTTCTTTTCACCGGTTGGTTTAAATTTCAAAGGTAATATGGTCTATCCCCTTAAATATTAAAACAAGTATCGTTAACATAGTTGGGAGTTTAACCAGATTTGGACTCTTTCAACAACCCCAAGCAGTTTTGCTGTTCCCCTCTGTTTTCGGGAAACTGTGGAACCGCGAGTATACAAAGTTCGTGTACGACAATATACAAACAAGTCACGTCCACGGGCGGTTGTTCGAAGGGGAGTACGCGAGGATGCTTTTCGACGAAATACGAGATCCGAATTATTGGAACACCTCAAACTGCGACGATTTCCACCTAGAACACGTATTGGAGTCACCAAAGTGCCACGTATGTGTCAGATAAGAGGAAAAGAGAAAATGTCCTTGTCCACGCGAAAATCTCGACTGTCGCACGTCTTCCCAAAAAAGTAGGGACGGTGGTGTTAGGGGATTTGGACGTGCAATGCCCATTCTCGAGGATAGAATACGGAACCCAACCAGACGGGACCAACGTAATGTACGAGAGCCGACGTGTATAATAAATAACTATAATATTACTTGATAGCTCACCTGACACCCTCGAAAAAAGCAGCTCAACATAACGAATTTTCAACGACAGTGGAACTTTATATTTATATTTACTTTCAAGCTTTCATCTCTTTTATTTATCTTAATGGAGGAATTGTGTTTCCTGGCATTTTATCATTTTTACATTCTCATCATAAATGATTTATGTGAAAAATGACTTTCGAAACTTTCATCAAATCTTTACGTTTTGATTTGCGATTTGATTCGCGATTTGATCGTCGCGCTTCGCGCTCGTTCTTGTGCTCTTCGCATACATTTAAGTTTATTTATTATAATTTGATACTGAAGCTCAAACCAATTTTATAATAATATTACAGATGATGTGAATTACACATTTTCTCAAAGTCACTCAATTTCTTTTTGAATTTAAGTGAAACAGGAAATTCAATTTACTTAAGGCTCTATCAGCCTTAAGGAACACATTCTCATCATGGCGCTCGCGCTTCGCGCTCGATTTTCTGTATACATTTCAGTAACTTTTTAATAAATTACATGACTAAAATAATTTATTTTCTTCCAAATCTCTCAAAAAGAAAAAACAATCGTAGACTTTATTTAAGGAAACGATTTTGCAGAACAAAGCTTATTTCGTATCTCACATGTTTTGGTGAAAAAAATCGAATTTTTTTAATATTAAAAATCAAAACATAAAATATACATCCTGTCCCGAAATGTCTTAATGAGAATTTATAGACCTCATTTAGGCAAAAAATTTTCCATCTAAACGTTTTTTTTGTATCTCACATATTTTGTCTAAAAAATGGAATTTTTGAATTTTAATCGTATTTTTTGGAATTGAAACGAAAAATATATGTTTTTTCAGAAACTGCGCTAGACAAAATTTGTAGATCTTTTTGAAACGAACAACTTTGTATTCTTACGTTTTTTTCGTATTTCGAATATTATTGTTAAAAAATTGAATTTTGGATTTTCAATAGTTTTTTTTTTTAATTAAAAAGAAAAATATGCATCTTATGAAAAAATGTTACAATTCAAATTTGTAGGACTTTATGTAGAAAATAATATTGTATTATAACGTTTTTTCGTATCTCGTATAATTTAACTGGAAAATGGAATTTTGATATTGACTTTTTTCGAATTTGAATTTCTAATTTTGATTTAATCAAAAAATGTTATCAGGATAATTTTTAGAGATTTATGAGCACTATCAAAAACCAGTATTGGAATTTTTTATTTTTTCAAAAAGTTATTTTCAAAAACACATGGTTAACGAACTTGTCCTTACTTTTTCGGCTCCGATAAAGTGTACCAAAGCTCAATTCAATCTGATAATTCTATCGAGAGTTATGCCGCACACGACCTACAGACAGAGAGACAGACAGACAGACACTTTCGTAAAAACCGTTTTTTCTGACTCAGGGGGTCTGAAAACGTAAAGATTTGATGAAAATTTCGAAAGTCATTTTTCACATAAAACCAATACCTTCTCATCCATGATGAGAATGTAAAAACGGTTTTCTCGAAAGTGTCTGTCTGTCTGTCTGTAGGTCGTGTGCGGCATAACTCTCGATAGAATTATCAGATTGAATATTGAGCTTTGGCATACTTTATCGGAGCCGAAAAAGTAAGAACGAGTTCGTTAACCAGCCACATCCGAGCAAAATTGTTAAAATACTAATTATCCTTATAAAATTTTTCGTAAAATTTAATTTAAATTATTTTTAATTCAATTAAATAATTAAAGTAAAATTAGGAAAGTTACATTATGTTGAAACTTGAAAAAAGTCAATATCTAAATTTCATGTTCTAGTTAAATTATACGAAATACAAAGAAAAAGTCATGATGCAAAATTGTTTACTACATAAAGATCTACAAATTTGAATCACAACATTTTTTCATAAGATGTATATATTTCATTTTAACTTAAAAAAATACTATTGGAAATCCAAAATTCAATATTTTAACAATAATATGTGAAATAGGAAATAAACGCAAGAATGCAAAATTATTCGTTTCAATAAGATCTACAAATTTTGTCTGACAAAGTTTCTGATAAAATGTATATTTTCTATTTCAATTTTAAAAACTACGATAAAAATTCAAGAATTCCATTTTTTAAACAGAATATGTGAGATACGTAAAAACGTAAGTTTGCAAAATTGTTCGTTTCAATAAGATATACATATTTTGACTGATATAGTTTCTGATAAATTGTATATTTTAAAATTAAAATATATTAAAATATAATTAAAATTAAAAAATTACATTTATTAAAAAAAATATATAAGATACGAAAAAAACATTGAGACGGAAAATTATTTGCCTGAATGAGGTCTACAAATTCTCAGTGGGACGTATTTGACAAGATGTATATTTTATGTTTTGATTTTTAAAAAAAACTATTGAAAATCCAAAATTCCATTTTTTAACTAAAATAAGTGAGATGCGAAATAATTTTCTTAATTAAAGTCTATGATTGATTTTTCCTTGTAGAGAAATTCGGAAGAAAATAAATTATTTTAATCATGTAAATTATTAAAAAGTTATAGAAATATATACAGAAAATCGAGCGCGAAGCGCAAGTCTCATGATAAGAATGTGTTCCTTAAGGGCTTTGAGCCTCCAAAAAATAGCGTTATTTTTATAATTTATTTTCAGGCAGATAACAAAACGTAAAGCAATTGAAATTTATAGAGTTTATTAACTAATATATCAACTTTATAAAGAGAATTTTTTGTCAAGAAATACAAAATGGCGGCTGAGTATTGCGGTGTACAAAAAATTTTTTTTCGTAGGTTGTCAGCGGTAAGAAATTATAAAAATTGCGATTTGCACCTGAAACAAAAAAACAAATTTTTTCCTAATTTTTACAAGGTTGCCCAGTGACGTACCCAAGATTATAAAAAAATAAACAGTTGTCAACCAATTTTAAATCGGTTGAAAATGTTTGAAATGGTGTGTCTTGCCGATTTGAAAAAGTCAGTTTCGAGAAAAACGCGTCTAAAGTTTTAATAACGTAAAAAAGTACTATAATTTTGATTGACCTCTAATCTGCTATGCCCCGCCCCACGACGAAACCATTGGGCATCATTCTTAGGACCTGAAGGGACCTTTTTATGCAATAAAAAAAAATCATTTTTTGAAAATACAAAGGCGATGAAAACCCTTAAGACTTGGAGTCTTAAGTAAATTGAATTTTCATTTAAAATCAAAAACAAATTTACTAACTTTGAGAAAATGTAATTCACATCTACAATATTAAAATATATTCATTACTTTGTGTGATTACCTATATCAAAAAAATTATATATCTCATTTATTTATATTTTTATCTTTATACTTTTGTAGAAAAATCGAAGTATTAGTATATTTGCAAACGAAGGCAGAAATAAATGGAATATTTACTGGACGCATAAATTCACGAGTTCATTCTTTAGTCTGAAAATATATTGAATGATGGATGATAAACAAGTTTCTGAGTATCTGCAATACGTCTGTACGTTGAAATTAAAAGGCGGGTCTGTCAGTCGAGATATGCACTTCGAATCTGCATAAACAATTGTATGCATCATGTAGTGACAAAGTTTCATCCACCAGCAGAACAATTTTTTCAAATTTCAATGTAACAATATGTTCTTTACAAAAAGGGATCAATTATAGATTAATTATATTATATAATATATATTTATTTTATTATTATATATATAATTATATTTAATAATGGAGGAATTAAATTTCAAGGACTAAAAATAAATTGCCAAGAAGGAACCGTAAGAAATCAATATTGATTTTATTTACATATGTACGTTGGAAAGCATTTTTCTGAATATTTAATGAGACTTGTAACTCATAAATTTAATTTGAAAATGTAAAGTTAGGATTTTACAGGCTCATATGTTTTTCACATCTGTCTACTATGTACCTTCGAACGTAAAGTATTCCAGTTTTAAAATGCATCCCTATTTAGTCACAAGTGCGACCAATGAAAAAGTCAAAATGACTCTCAACTTTAGTAAAGGGTGAATTTTACAATAAGCTGCACTTATCACGAACAAAAAGATGCTATATTATTTTTATAAACTATCTCTTTACATTGAATACATTACTCAAGTGAAACGTCCTTAAAACAACACTGTTTGAAATTTCTATCGTAATTTCCTGATACACGTGACTGGAGTTTTATTCAGTTACACTTTCGTAAAATTAAGATAAAATTTCAGAAAATTCAATTATTTTTTAGTAAATTTAAGATACAATTTCTTAATTTTCATTTGAGGTAGTTCGTTCACGAAAATTAGAACCCAGGCAAAAATAGATAATTTTGCTTTCTAGAATAGCAATATTATTATTGAAGGGCTATTTTGAAAGAGAAAAGATTATTTTACATAAAAAAAATTTGAAACACATAAAAATAATTTTATTTTTGCCCCAACTTCTTTTCTTATTGCCTCTTACCAAATTTTAAAAAATTATGCGATTTCAATAAATCACGGTTCATTTTTTTAGGAAAAAGATACTCTACAACATGACCGTTTCATATTTTTGAAAATGAATCAATTATTATCAAATACAGCAATTTGTTTATAATAATTTTGTTTTGAAAAATTGTTTTTTTTTATAATTTCAGCCATTAAAGAATTCATTTTCAAAAATTGGAAACGGTCAAGATGTAGAGAATCTTTTTCCTAAAAAAATGAACCGTGATTTATTAGAATCGAATCATTTTTTTAAACTTGGCTCAAAGCGATAAGAAAATAAGTTTGGGTAGTTGTAAGTGACGTCAGAGTGCCTGAAATAAAAAAAAGCAAAAAAAGCGTTAAACCAGATAAGATTCTGTATATAATGAACTATGATTTTTGGAAAATAACAAAAATTGACTAAATGTCGACGTTTTGAAAAAAAGTTTCGAATTTTCCAAAAAACTAAATGTCAGTTTTCTGCATTGCGAATTTGTAATTTTTAACGGATAAGAAAAATCCTAATTCATGGTATGTAAAAACATGTGCTGAGTATACCCTGAAAATTCTGAATCGATTTATCGATTTGTTCACGAGTTACAGCTATCCTGCTATTCCAGGCATATACAGTTCACCTTCCTCTTGCTCAAAAAGTATCGAAAAATGTGAAAAAAAAAAAAATCGATTTTTTGAAAGTGTGAAACTAGTCTAACCCCTTAAGAAAAATTTCCGAAAATTCAGTACATTTATCGCAATTTTAAGATTCCTTTACTCAAAAGCATATAAAATATCATAAATTTTAAAATTACCTTTGTAAAATAAAAATTTTATAAATTTCCGAACATTTCTAACAGTGAACGTAAGTCAATACAACTTTTAATTTAAGCATGGAAATGAATATCGAAAAATTACAAAACTAAGTAGCCATTGAATATTTTATGAAGAATATTGAGAATTGATTTTGGATTAAAATGACATAAGCCGATAGTAAACTAATTTCCCTATTGAGTTGGTTCAATTGGATTCGATTTCGCCGTGAGGACACCAAAAGCACGGATTTCCGCGCGATAAAGCAATATTGAGAGCGAACTTTGTTGGAAAATGTCTGCTATCTTCTCAACAGTGAACAGACTTCGTCCTCTGTAACGAACAGATTTTCAAAAAGTCATTTGCTGTATTCACACAGCCACTACAACAAGCTAGATCATTAGGAATCACCACGACGATATGATGGTGCGGCACTACAATAGAAAGCAAAAGAATAGCACCATGATACACGCACTGCAGCTGCATCATAAATGTAACCTGGCACATTGCACGTCCCCTGTGTCGATCATTCATCGTATATCCATTACCACCCTGCCCTATCTACATAAACAGATGTACTTTTACTACTTTTACTAGCACGCACTAAATCTTCATTAAACAAATACCAAATTAAATTCTTACTTGTTTTATAATCTCCCTTTCTTACATTACTAAACTCACTACATTATACTTACGAGTCAAACACTTACCCTCTTACTAGTAAATGAACTCCGATATAGATACACTGTTAGAAATTTCTGTATTAAACTTCAATTACATGTAATGAAAGTTCTCTTTATTAAATTTAAAATTAATTATTTTAATATATCTTGACTGAAAATTTATTAAAGGGCATAGCCGGGTTTCCATGTGAAATCGGCCTTAAAACCAAATCAAATTTCGCATAAATCATATGGAAGGGGTTGGACAATAGATTATTTTGTCAAATTTTCAGATCATTATCTGCCGTTTTAAATGAGTAATGGCGGATTTTACCATTTTCGTTTTTTTCTTTTTTTAGCTAAACTAATCATAGGAAAATTTTTACACGCAATTTTGTTCATGTTTGAATTGCGTGACCACTCTTTTGAATTATTCTATTCATTAGTTACCTATCGATGATTAAAACAGAATTTTTGCAGATTTTTGCAAGGTGTGGACGGGGGTAAAAAATAATAAAAACCGTCAAAATACGCATTCTTCCAACATCTTACTATTAAAGCCCCTTGAAAATTTAGTCCGTTCAAAAAGTTTCCGTTTTATATATAAGTGGTATACAAAAAGTAAAATTGGTTTTCCTACAAACTTACAGTTATAAACGAAGACAATGATGATGACTAATTTATAATTGAAAAAAAATTTTATGCTTGGCAAATGTTCAGCCACTTATGGAGTATGAAGTGCTATGAAAGTACAATCAACCATCTATATTTGTAAAAACTCGATGGTAGAAAAATATATTTTTGTAGGAAAACCAATTTTACATTTTGTATACCACTTTTATTTAAAACGGACAGTTTTTGAACGGACTAAGTTTTTTAACGAGCAAAACTTTATAAAAAAATGTAACGAAAATGTAAGTATTGCAATGCAAAATAACTGCTAAAAATTTTTTGTTATCTAGAAATCCAAGTTAATTACTTATTTAATTTACGAGCTTTACTTATTATTTGTGCTCATTAACATTTCAAAAAGTAAAGTAAATGGAGGACGATTTGAGGGTGTTTTCGATGTCTTGTATGGTAAAATGAGTATGTTATTTTTAACAAAGAGAAATTAATTTAACCTGTATATTCGAAAATTATTCAAGAATGCGAAAAGATATTTTTTGCAAGCACTATTTCGACTTACGAATAACGACAGTCAACCATTTGTTCACAATGCATGTAAAAATTTCAATTTTTCGCAACAAAAAAAAATTCGCAAAATATTTTGCAAAATTTTTGCAAAAATTTCAGAAGTAAACCGTGTTAGAGATTCATCACCAAATAAAATTGTATTTTTCATTTGTCTACTGTTATTATAAAATGTGCTTTAATAGTAAGATGTTGGAAGAATGCGTATTTTGATGGTTTTTATTTTTTTTACCCCCGTCCACACCTTGCAAAAATCTGCAAAAATTCTGTTTTAATCATCGATAGGTAACTAATGAATAGAATAATTCAAAAGAGTGGTCGCGCAATTCAAACATGAACAAAATTGCGTGCAAAAATTTTCACAATTTTTTGCATCGCGAATTATGAATTAAAAAATCTGCAAAAATTTACAAATGTGTCTTCTATTGGAAAAAACAACCCTGATTTTTTTTTAAATTTTCCTATGATTAGTTTAGCTAAAAAAAGAAAAAAATGAAAATGGTAAAATCCGCCATTACTCATTTAAAATGGCAGATAATGATCTGAAAATTTGACAAAATAATCTATTGTCCAACTCCTTCCATATGGTTTATGCAAAATTTG
The DNA here is from genome assembly GCA_030998225.1 of Diplolepis rosae. NCBI lineage: Eukaryota > Metazoa > Arthropoda > Insecta > Hymenoptera > Diplolepididae > Diplolepis > Diplolepis rosae. The sequence goes on along the minus strand of JAPYXD010000727.1, from coordinate 5,380,353 downwards.
ATTTGGTTTTAAAGCCGATTTCACATGGAAACCCGGCTATGCCCTTCAATATGAATGTGTATTAATGTTTCATAATATACAAATTTATTTATTTTAGTTAACCACTTGCATATTGAAGTCTATTAAAATTAGTATTAAAATTAGCACTGTTAGAAATCTTATTAAATTTGAATCAGACTTTAATATACATGTGGTAAATTAAATTTAAAATACTCTCATCTTTAAAAAAAACATTCTTTACATGTAATGGAAGTTTAATACAGAAATTTCTAACGTTGCGGGTAGAAATTTCCTTAATTAGTTTTAAAAGAATTTGAGCGCTATTCAGGCGCTAGAATGAAAAATATATTTGAAGTTCTAAAGTGAGGCTATCAGGGACCCAATAGGGTTTCTCTATTTATAATTCAAGCATTCTAGATAAAGCCGTTAATTAGAAACTCATATAGGACTAATATAATATGCAAACTAGACCCGTAAAATTCTTTGAATAGTAAATTGTTAAGACATTTAGAAAAATCAAAATACACTTCCTACTTGATTTCGAAAGTCTTCCAACTTTTGGACTGTACTCGATGAAATTTAGCGTTAACAATTTTTAAATGTGCATAGTCGTATCATAATAATTTTTATGTGCCTCCGGTGCGTAAGCTCGTTTCTACACTACAGTTCAGAGGAGCGTTATGTTGTGTATTACGATACAGAGGAATGTAATGTAAAAATTGAACTGCACATGCGCCTATTACGATACAGCGGAGCGTAATCTTCTTCTTATTCTTCTTCGTACAGCGTTGGCACCGTACTTGCAAAGCCTTATACATTTGAACTGCGCATGCGTCTACTAAAATACGCTACTACTACACAACATCGATAAAATCAAAATGGCCGGAAGTATTCGCGAAATGTCAAGTGAGATGGGCGATAATTACGGCAATTTCGACCTTTTCAGATTGGATTCGAGTGTACGCATAAAAACTCGTATACGCGCCGAAATCACATAAAATAGAATATGTACTTAAAATGTTCGTAGGACTGATCGCGCTTCGGCTTCGTCTCACCTTAGCCTCGACTATGCCTTGGCTTCGATCTCCTGTGAGCATTGCCGCTCATCGCGTAATAACCCTCATTATGCGCCTAGGCACATAATATACTATTACTAGAACGCACTAAATCTTCACTAAACAAATACCAAATTAAATCCTTACTTGTTGTATAATCTCCCTTTCTCACATTACTAAACTCACTACATTATACTTACGCGTCAAACACTTACCCTCTTTCTAGTAAATGAACTCCGGTGCATCTAAACCGTTTCGATTGGATGAAGCCTCTCTTTTTATCCAACAGGGTAAGAAAGAGAAAGAACCGATTTTTTGGCGTAAGTGTAGATTTATATTAATTGAATAAAGAAAGATTAAGATAAACAAATAAGATTAATTTTTTGTAAGACATGCACAGGTTTCTCCTTTTCAAGCCAATTAAGTTAGAAAGGAATGAGGAGGAAACATACTTCACGTATGTAAATCTGTATATATTTTAATAATTTTTGTTAATTTTAATATATTTTGATTGAAAAGTTATTAAACTTAATATGAATCTGTATTAATTTTTCAGAATATACAAATCTATTAATTTTAATTAACCTCACTGAGAAAAAATGATCACGTAATTCTACTGTTTTCGAAGGTAACGCAAGGATATTCGTTAAAACTGAGAAATTTTACTGTCCCGTAATTTTTTTTACTGTCACCATCCTTAAAATTTACATGTTTGCATCGGAATATTTTTTTCAGTAATTTTCACAGTACACTATTTTAAAAGTTTCAATTGATGTCAGAAATAAAATACAAGCCTAAGAGAAAAATATGCCCTTCGTGTGTTTAACGAAATACAATTCCTATATACGAGCGACTTTTGCTGTGAGTTGGTTAAAAAAACTCGGGGGTCAGCGAGCAATTTTTACGGTTTTTCGACTGAAAAATTCGGCGGGGCGGTGTGAATTCGCATGTAATCATAATGTGTGTCCAGACTTGAATGGAAAAAAAAGAAAAGGTAACCAAATCAACAAAAAGAGGGGGATAGGGGGAAAGAAAACAAGAGAAAAATTTGTCGAGAAACAAAAAGAGGCGGGGGGAAGAGCTTAGAGTTGTAAGAAAAGACAGAAGCAGATCAAGAGTGCTGGGCAGCGGGGGGGGGGGGGGGGGAGAATATAGGACAAAAAATGAGAAGAAAAAAAGGGATGAAAAAAACCCGAGAAGAAAAAAAATCCAGCGGATAAGAAAAAAAGTTTTTTACTTTAAATGAAACCCTGAAAAATTGCCTCTTCGTCGGGGCAAATTTTACTGTTGAGAAACAGTAAAATTTGTGCCTGCACTAAAAAAAATGTATACGAAAAATTCAACTACGGACCCATAGTAAAGGGAAGAGTAGTAAATCTAACTACTATACTTTCTAAGTTCAATTAACCATCATTCAGTAGTGAATAATACTATTTTTTTACAGTTAAAAATTATTAGTTAAAATTACTGCTGAATGTAGTTGAATCAATAACAGCAGTTAGTATTAAATCTGATTGTGTCGCGGTAGTAACAATAACTAAACATATAGTTTAATTAAAATGAGGTGAATAGTAAAATCATTCGAAGCTCTCATAGTAAACACAAGCAGTAGAAGCTAATACATAAGAGTAGTTAGGAAAACAAACTGATGATAAGTAAATAAGTGTACTATTTTTTTTTTTAATAATACTTCATTAGCTGGAATTATATATTGCGAACTTGAAGCATAATTTCATTATGAGATAATTTTCTTGATTCAAAAGTTTCATCATATTTTTGGAATTGAAAAAACTCAAATTTTTTAGATTCTGAACATACGTTGATTTTACTCTTGAAAATAAAAATAAAAATTAATACTTCTAAAATGTATATAAATCTTTTTATTATTTAGTGTTCTTTAATTCAAAAATTTGATCTGTTTCTTTCAAAAATATTTTATTTTATAGAAACTCGATTTAATAATTAAAAATCTTGAAAATTTTAATCAGAATCATAAATTGGCAAAAAATTTAAAAATTCCCGAGTAAAGGAGGCACATTCACTCTTTACACGTCCTGCAGTAGTTGCAGGTTATAAGCGCTATTTTCTTTCTGTTTTTAGGTAAGTGTGTATATAAAAATAGTACGTTAGTGACTTCACTTAACTTCAAAAATGACATTGGGGCCTTTACGAACTACGGAAAGTAGTTAAAAAGTAGTCAAACCTACTGATAATTTTTTTCGGTGTACGCTGAGAAAAAAATGCTATTGAATCAAAAGTATTTCTTTCCAAAAGCATGTATATTATGGATTCAAATCAATATGCTATAGAATTAGTAACATATTTATTGGTTCTTGTAGTATATTTTGATGAATTAATAGTGTACATGCTTTTGGAAAGAAATGCTTTTGATTCATTAGCATTTTTTTCTCAGTGTACGTGTAACGAAAAAGTATTGTCAAAAAACAGTAAAATTGAAGTGTAAGCGGAGCTAAAAGATGCGTTCCGTCTATGAGAACAGCAGAAAATGCAGTATCGAAATAATAATTTTTACGAATTCTTAACAGTAAATTTCTCGCGATGGAAACAATAAAATTTACTCAGAAAAAATGTCCTAGCTTGAAAACAGATTTTTTACTGTGAAAACAGTAAACTTAACCTTTCAAGCGAATATCTCTTTGTTGCCGTCAAAAGCGGTAAATATTAGTCTTAACTCGAAATTTCTCTGTACACACTTTTCAGCCCTTTAGTTACTTTCCCGCATAGAGGAGGAAATACTTCTTCTGAACCAATTGTAAATGTTTGGTAAAATGTACGAATGACTGAATTTTTTTCATTATGGAGGTGCAATTATTCTCTATTTCCGATAGGAAAAGTTATAAATATGGTTCCACTATCTTCAAAAGACTACTGTAAAAAAATTTTCGGAAATTTTTCCGAAAATAGTGGGACGGCTTAAAATAAAAATGGGTCATAAATTTTTCCAAAGATATAGTCGGAAATATTTCTGACATAGAACTGGAAATAGTTCCTATTGTTTAGTTGGAGAAATATTCAGTTTATTAGAAAATATATATTTATTTCATAATTCAAGTGAAGAAAGATCCAAAGAAAGTGAACAAATTTCCATTTTTGTGGAATAATTTCCGCTTTTCATGGGAAAAATTTCCTACAACTTAGGAGATTTGTGGAATGTTCTCACCTTTTTGATATATTTCCTAATAGTTCGTAAATAACTCCGAAAGTTCGGTCAATTTTCCTCAAATCTATTAAATGTTTCTACTTTCTGTAGGAAAATTTATGCTTCCTAAGGATTTAGGAAAAATTTCCTAATACATAGTAGGGGAAGTTACCGATATTTTTTACAGTGTATGGTAATTCGGTTAGAAAGAAGATGTGACTTTACTATTGTCTTTTGTAAACTTAACATTCTTTTTTAGCAATTAAAATTATTAGTATGTAACTCCATAGTTTAAGGGGACTAGGAAGTCAAAAAATCGATTTTTTTTTCATTGCATTTTTCAATAGCATTACTATTCAAAAGGTAAATGCCAAAGTTTTAAATCGTTTGGATGAAAAATGAAAAAATGAGAGACAAAAAGGCCGCAGGAAATTTCTCGAAATTATATTTTTGTTCCGTTTTGCAGTGATTGCAAAAAAAACAAAGATCAGATCGGTTTGAAAATTTTTTTGCTTTCGCAGAACATGTTCCTTTACGGGCTGAACCTGCGTATTAAGCTGTAAAAATTTCTGATTTTGAGAAAAAAATTCGTAAACATGAATTTTTTGTGAAAACTTTCACTTTTTAAACTTTTCTTGAATTTTTTGAAAATTTTTTTATTTTTTTTCTATTCAAACAGGTTCAACCCAGAGAGGGAAGTATTAAGAACACAATGCACTTTGAAAAATTCTATTCCCATTATTAGAACAGAAGATATTACTGCAAAAAGTTTTTTTTTGTTAAATTATTTATTTAATTATATAATTGTATATTGGAAATTTTCAATAAAAAAATATTTTTTGTATTCTATTCAATTGTTATAAATAACCCATGAAAAAAAAAGATTTGTATCTTGATATTTACTTTTTAATTAGCCTTTAAAAATAGGATTAGTTTGACTTCCTAGTCCCCTTAATAATCAAAATAATAATTTCTAAACAACTCACGTTATATCCTCGTTTCCTATTGATTTTTAGTAAAAATAAATACAATAATACTAAATTTCACAATGAAGAGTTTCTCCGTGGCGAATAATAACTAGTTTCATTGCCCAAAGTCCGACTCAATAGATCGAATTTAAATCTGTCCAGGTCGGATACTTTCCGACCATAATTCGTTTGAATAACGTTCCTAATTTCGAATCTGGTTTCAAAACATGGAGATTTGATAAAAATTTAAAAAGTCAAATCTCACATAATAGCAATATTTTCTCATTACGATGAGAATGTAAAAATACCCATATACAACCCCTTTGTGTACACTTTACCACGATGAACTTTTGCAAACACTCTCTGTCAAGAAGGAATATAATGAAAGATTTGAAGAACACTTGTGAATCAGTGAATTCAATTGAGATCGACATTGTAATACACTTACGATGCTTTTATGAAGAGGCTGATATAAAGATCATAAAGGACTAGCCCTTATTACAATAAGAGTCTCTTATGAACCATCGTTACAGAAACAAAGGGATGACCGTTGTGGTCTTCAGGGGTGAGCTAAGAACACTTTGAGTGCACATAAGGGAAGATCGAAACTTAAGGGTTGTTAGATGTTAGGCTATCGCCCAACTCAAGCTCGCACCAACGGCATAACGGTGGGATCCCACAGAAAATTTCAACAGCAATAAATTATATTCGGGGCACGCACCAGTCTTGAGGGTGGTGGGTAGCGTGTGTGCTGTACCAAATGGTATTTTCATTGCACTTGCTGAACACAGTTTTACATTGCGACTCGATTTGCTGTACCAAATTTATTACTTTTCTTGCTCAAGAATTGGTAGAGCAAAGCCCATTTATCTGGAGTCGATTCGAAAGTCGATAGTCACAGCATTACGTGCTCTCAAGCCCATTTGTCGAAAATTAATTGTCCATTTTCAAGACATAGTGTTTGTCTGTCTTGAAAACTTACTAGTCTTAAGAGTAGATTTTTTATTTTTCACTCAGGAAAATATTGTATTATCAATTAATTTCACGCGAGTGAAAAATGGTGATTGGAACAAATGGAATTACTATTAAATGAAATGTAAAATTTCTAAATTGATTTGTAATTCGACTGTTTCGATATTATTTTTGTTTTTATTGGCTTAAAAGATGCTTCGAGAGATGCTTTGAACCTTCTAAAATGGTCCTGGGATAGCAGATTAATGGTAAGAGTTTTCTAAGAGTAGAGTTTTTTCATTTGTTCACTCCCTGAATATGAATCAGTCAAAATCTACTGATTATCAGTGAAATTTGACTGATTCAAATAGCTAAAAAGAGGTTACTGTAAATCAGTCAAATTCCACTGATTTCGTCAGTGAAAATTAACTGATTTAACAGTGAAATTATTTTTTCAACTGATTCAATTAGTGATAATCAACTGATTGAACAGTGAAATATATTTTTTAACTGGTGAATCAGTGAAAAGGCAAATCACTGATTCAATCAGTAAAAATTTGACTGATTCAGATTTTCTCGAAATATGATTTTTCAAAATGGCACGCAGCATAACTAACAATTTTTAATCTTTTTATTTGAAAATTTAACCTCAACTTCGAAATAACATTTCAAAGTGAACGACTTAGAGGAATTTCGATTAGTTAATTTAAACAATATTTATTAACAAGTGACTGGCTTTTTTTTGTTGAAAATTAAACAATACTTCTGAAATCCCCTACGTGGTTCACTAGCCACACTCATGTAGATTACATAGAATTTTTTTCTTTTTCCTAGCTTCAAATTCGTATCAGTTATAGTGCGTGCCGCAGATCGCCTCAAATTCAACATGCTTCGGAAGAATTGCTGCAGTGTCGCCATTTTATAATATTTTGCTGCAAAATTTTTTTTGTAATATACTTAAATAAATGTCCAATAACTACCCCAAGCATTATTTCTCTATCACCTTTCCTTCCACCCAAGAAAAATTGTCAAAAAAACGCTTTTTTTAGGCCCTTACAGTGGTGTTACCCCCTAAGGGGACCATCAATATTTTTATTTTTTGAGTTTAGACCTTCAATATAATTTTTTCATGTTCAGCACCTTTGTTTAGAAGGGTTTGGGAATTTTCAAATTTCAGAATCTTTATGTATTTTTAAACTAAAAATGTTGAGTTTTTTGGGCATTTTTTGGACATTTTTTAACTTTGAATAACTTTTTTGTTTTTTGACCAATTATCATAATTCTTTTTTTTATTTTCTTCCTTACAATGTGTAGCCAATTTTTGGTTATCAAAAGCACCCTAGCTAAAAAAATAACTACAAAAACTTTTTATTATATTTTGGGATATTTTTATTTATTTATTTTATTTACTCAAAAAAAGGTCAGTTAAAACAACCTGAATTTCGGATAGACCATCTTTAATATTATTTTCTGGTTAAAATAATTGAAAATTTAGGTTATTTTTACCAGATTTTTTAGGAATTACTAGAAAATCTGTTTGAAATAACCAGAATTCTGGTAAAAATAACCAGAAAATAATGTTAAATATGGTCTAACCGGAATTCCGGATGTTTCACTGGTCTTTTTTTTCGTGTGTTTTATTTGTAACTTTTTCTTCAGTCATCTTACCTTATTTTCCACATCCAAAAAATTGCTTCGCATTGTAAGGAAAAAAATAAAAAAGGAAACATGACATTTGGTTAAATAACAAAAAAGTTATTCAAAGTGAAAAAATGTCAAAAAATTGCTCAAAAGACTCAAAATTTTCACTTCAAAAATACATACAGGTGCTGAAATTTCTAAAAACAACCTAAAACCTTTCTAAATAAAGGTATTAAACTTAAAAAAAAATTATATGGAAAGTCTAAACTCAAAAAATAAATATAAAAATATTAAAGGTGGCCGATTCCCTTAATTTGTAGCATAACAGAAGAGAAAACTCGGTTTTATTTTCATTCTTAATGGAAGTGAGAAGAGAATTTTATTCCAATAATTTCTAATATAAAGCATCAAACCTCCCCAAAATGGTTTCATGGATAATGCACTCCCCTTCCTCAATCCCCGACAACTTCTCTCTTTAGGGTATAACTACGCTGCACATTTTCTGGGCTTCTGCTATAAGTTATCCAGGATCTAAAACTTGTTATCAGTTAAGGCAGAAGTACCCTTAATTATTACTACATATACAATCCTAATTTTACTCCGAGAATTTTGAAATTATCAAATCAATCGTTATTACTTTTAACTTATGAGTCTATAGATAAATCTGAATTTCTTCAATTAGAATTCCTGATTATTTAAAATCTTGAATAAACATTTTAGAATTTATCAAATTTATATCACCTTGCAAAAGTAAATTTGGGAGTTAATAAATTTAGATGCCCCCAGATTTTTAAGAAAAGGATTTTTATTTTTGAAATCTCAATCTGGAACCTTTAAATTTTTATAAATCCAATTGAAGAATCTGTGTAATGAAAAAATATTTAATTCAATTAACTTTTAAAATTGAAGAAATTACAATGTGAAATTTAGAATCCATTCCAAATGAAAAACAAAATTAAATTTATTCACTTACTAATTATCAAATTGAAAATTATAGGTGTTAGAAAATTAGTAAAAATTAAGTTTTGTTATACACATATTGAAACATATCCCAAAAAATAACATGAAAGACTTTTAAATTATGCATAAAACGACCTCATGATCAATTGTTTTTGTCAATTTTTGAGGAAAATATTGTGAAAATTGTCCAAATTTCAAACTTTTTGTAAATTATGAAAAACTTTTGAAATATTTGATGTTTTTGGATGTTCTTCAACTCATTTTAAGGCTGAATTTACGTAAAATGTATTTTTTAAATCTTTTTTTGGAATATTAGAATTTTTTCAATTTTCGTGCCTTTTTACATTTTCATCATATGAGAAATCACTTTCGGAATTTTCATCATATCTTTACGTTTTGAGATCTCTGAGTCAAATAAAACGGTTTTTACGAAAGTGTCTGTTGTATACACGATAACCCTTGATAGAATTATCGGATTAAATTTTTACAAATAAAAAAAATACTATTGAAAATTAAAAATTCAAGTTTGTAGCCATAATATGTGAAACACAAAAAAAACGTAGGAATGCAAAATTTTTCACTTCAATAAGATCTACAAATTTTCTTTGACACAGTTTCTGATAAAATGTATATTTTTCATTTTAATTTTTAAAAATACGTTTAAAATTTAATAATTGCATTTTCTAAACAAAATAAAGTGAGATACGAAAAAAACGTTAAGTTAGAGAATTATTTGATTAAATAAGGTCTACAAATTCTAATCTGGACATTCTTCGATAGGATCTATATTTAATGTTTTGGTTTTAAAAAAATAATATTGAGAATCAAACATTCCATTTTTTAACCAAAATATGTGAGATACAAAATAAGCGTTAAAAACAGTCTACTAATTTTTTTCCTTTTAGAGATATTTGAAAAAAAATAGATTTTTTTAAATAATCTAAATTATCAAAAAGTTACAGAAATGTATACAGAAAATCGAGCGCGAAGCGCGAGTGCCTTGCGATAAGAATGTGTTTCTTAAGGCTGATAAAGCCTTAAGCAAATTTAATTTCTTTTTTCATTTAAAATCAAAAACCAATTTAGTAACTTTAAGAAAATGTAATTCACATCTACAATATTATAAAATTGACTTGAGCTTTAGTATCAAATTACAAGAAATAAACTTATATGTATGCGAAGAATATAAGACCGAGCGAGAAAAAAAAACATCAATTATTTCAAAAGTTATTCATAATTTGAGGTAGTTGATCCACGAAAATTAGACTTCAGGCAAAAATAGATAATTTTGCTTTCAAGAATAGCAATATTATTATTGAAGGGCTATTTTGGAAGAGAAAAGATTAATTTCCATGAAAAAAAATTTGAAATACAGAAAAATAATTTTATTAATAAATGTTATTTTTGCCCCAACTTTTTTTCTTATCGCTTCTTACCAAATTTTAAAAAAATATGCGATTTTAATAATTTACAAATCACTTTTTCAAGAAAAAAATTCCCTACAACTTAACCATTTCCAATTTTCGGAAATGAATAAATTATTATCAAATTCAGCAATTTGTTTATACAAATTTCGTTTTGGAAAATGTTTTTTAATGGTTTCAACCATTAAAGAATTTATTTTTAAAAAACAGAAACGGCGAAGTTGTGGGAAATGTTTTCTCTGAAGAAATGATTCATGATTTATTAGAATCGCATAATTTTTTAAAATTTGGTAAGAAGCGATAAGAAAAAAAGTTGGGTCAAGAATAAAATTTATCAATAAAATTATTTTTCTGTCTTTCAAATTTTTTTCATGTAAAATAATCTTTTCTCTTTCAAAGTAGCCCTTCAATAATAATATTGCTAATCTTGAAAGCAGAATTATCTATTTTGCCTGAGGTCTAATTTTCGTGGATGAAAACTACACGGAGAAAAAAAACTGTTGAATCAACAGATGTCATCTGCTGGAATAGGGACAGCAGTTTTTTTTGTAATATTTACAGATTTTTCTGTTGGATTCACAGATTGTTTGTAAACTCAACAGATGAACCTGTAAAATCTACAGACACACGGAGAAAAATGGAGATCAGAGAAATATGGGTGATTACTGGAAAATAGGAACAATTATTAGATGACAGAAGAGAGTGTTACACTGTTTGGGAATCAGTCTTGTGCTGTTAAATACTCTCTTCTCTTTTATAGTAATCATTCTTAACTCTCAGTAATCGTCCGTATTCTCATGATCTCCATTTTTCTCCGTGCATGTCTGTTAGAATTGCGGATTTCAAGAAAAAAGAGAAATCCGTAATTCTAACAGACATGTCTGTAGATTTTACAGGTTCATCTGTTGAGTTTACAAACAATCTGTGAATCCAACAGAAAAATCTGTAAATATTACAAAAAAAAAATCTGCTGTCCCTATTCCAGCAGATGACATCTGTTAATTCAACAGTTTTTTTTTCTCCGTGTACCTTAAGAAAAGTTAGAAATTTTTTAATTTTTCACAATATCTTACTCAAAAATTGACAAAAACATTTCATCTTGATGTCATTTTATGCATAATTTTAAATTCTTTCATGTTATTTTTAGGGAAAAGTTTCAATATCTATATTGTCAATAATAGGAGATTTTATGTGATCAACAAAAACAATGTAAGCATAATAATTTGGCAACCTTCTGTAATAAAGAAAGTGTAATAAATTTGAAAGTAACGAGGCGTTTGTTATAAACTTAACAGAAGTTTCGCCCATCTGATAAATGAGATGACTACCCTTCTGTCTCTTCTGATTCGCTAACACCATGATTTATGGCTCTTTTCATCGATGCGACACATGATCAGATGAATTATAAGCCACGTTAAGCTTTATTTGGCCTTTTACACGCGAACAAAGTCATCAATCTGATAATTTGTCCTGTCGATTAAGAAACAATTTGTTCCTTATTGACAAATCATACTAAAGTTTTGCGCTTTTTTCGCTATATGTAAATATTGTTATTTCACACCCATTCGTTTAGCAAAAAACAGAATTTCTGTGATGCGAGAGAGCTATAATGTCACGTGAAATATTAATAACCTTGCCATAAACGCCTGGCTGAAATAATCTATGTGAAAACAATCAAAGTGACACTGTAGATTTTACCCTTGGGGTCGACGTAAAACCACCTACGACAACACGAAGGAGCCTAATTATACGAGATCACACGGTAACTTCTCTGAGCTTAAAAGCTTTAAATTTAGATCGTGATATATGACTCGAGTCTTCGAGTCCAATGGAACTACAACTTTAGCCTCGTGCATTGAAATCTATAGAATGCGTGTCTGTGTCAAGAAATAAAAATATTAAAACATCTTACCCATTTTCGAACGAAAAATTTAACAAAAATAATCATTATTGTTCAGCAATTGTATTGAGAAATACTGATGTGCAAAAGTAGCTAGGCACTTGTTTTTAACCATTCACAAAAAAGCTTCTAATTTATAAAATACCTAACAATGAATTTTCTTTTCCTTAGAATAACATGGAAGGTAGCGAAATTCTGCATTTAAGGGAGTTCGTTCAGGAAAATTAGACCTGAGGCAAAAATAGATAATTTTGTTTTCAAGAATAGCAATACTATTATCGAAGCGCTAATTTGAAAGAGGAAAGATTATTTTTCTTGAAAAAAATTTGAAACACAAAAAAATAATTTTATTAATAAATTTTATTTTTGCTCAAACTTATTTTCTTATCGCTTTTTACCAAATTTAAAAAAATTATACGATTCTAATAAATCACGGTTCATTTTTTTAGAAAAAAGATACTCTACAATATGACCGTATCCTATTTTTGAAATTGAATTAATTATTATCAAATACAACAATTTGTTTATAAAAATTTTGTTTTGAAAAATTGTTTTTTTATAATTTCAGCCATTAAAGAATTCATTCTCAAAAATTGGAAACGGTCAAGTTGTAGAGAATCTTTTTCGTAAAAAAATGAACGGTGATTTATTAGAATCGCACCATTTTAAAAAATTTTGCTCCAAGCGATAAGAAAATAAGTTTGGGCAAAAATAAAATTTATTAATAAAATTATTTTTCTGTGTTTCAAATCTTTTCCATGGAAATTAATCTTTTCTCTTCCAAAATAGCCCTTCAATAATAATATTGCCATTCTTGAAAGCAAAATTATCTATTTTTGCCTGAGGTCTAATTTTCCTGAACGAACTACCTTAATGAACCCAAAATGAAATGTTTTAGACCATTATTAATGAAGATATTGCCAAAATAAGCAAAAATTCAAAGCTATTTCAAATTTTGAATAACTCTCGAAATAATGAATATTGCACGGAAAAAATTTGTCGCTTAAAAAGTCATCGACTTTGTGTAATACTCGTGGATAGGTTATAAAGTCGACTAAATATTATGAGCCTCCTTATTGAAGAATATGATAGATAGTCGCTGAAAATGTAAAACGTAAATTCGAAAATTTAAGTGACAGTCGCGGAAAATTTAAAACACCGTGGGTTGGGTTCCATTGTCTCTAAACCCTCTAAACCAGACATCGAAAGTCTAAGTGACAGTCGAAGAAAATTTTGAACAGTGTAAAAAGGAAAATATTATTTTCTGTGATATGATCCTGCACTTATATAGTTAATTATTTTTCACTTTTACATTACCTATATAATCCTAATATGAACTTACCATTATATTTAACACTGTACATTACAGAAACGCAATTTTTTATAAACACTTCGCAGCACCGAGAATCGAACGCTCGCACGCACGCACGCATCCTAACCTAATTCTAATCGCACGCCTTAACCCGCATAGCCGATACATGTCATGGAGACTTGTGTAAAATATTTGGATCACATTCAGAGTTTGAAGGCAAATCTAAAATAATAGATAAATTTCAAATTTGACGTAATACACTTTATCAAGGTAAACATATACTTACTCGGAACTAATTCTTCAATGTACGCTTCAATCCAGATTCAAACGAAACCAAACGACACGTAATCTCAAAATCTAACCAAAATTATTACAAAAACATAAAGCTGAGCTGCATTGTCTGCTGTGCGATGCTACGAATTACGTTTCTGCGCATCGCTTTTTGCGACTGTCGAAGAAATTTTAGAAGACGGCATATAAAATCTGATGGACTTTAGAATAAAATTTACAAAACTATTTGTTTGAATTACTTTCACTTCAAATTATTCGATAGTCTTTTAAAATCTATGACAAATGAATCCAAAGATTATGAAACTTTTCATTACTTCTTAGAAAAGATCAGTTAGTGTTTAAAATACTTTTATAATAGTAAATACGCGACTTTTTTTCTCCGACCTGGTTTTCTAAAAGTTATTCGACTTTTTTCTACTATTTCCTAAAAGTCATTGAAACCTTACAAGACTTTCTCCGATTTTACTTTCTGTCCACGACTCTTCGAAGAATCTGTTAAATTTTAAGCGACAAATTTTTTCCGTGTGTTTAACTTTTAATATTTAAAGATAAATTGTAATCAATTTTTCTTGAATGCAGCCAAAATCTGAGCTCAGAACGAAAAAGTTGTAAAACTCCAAATTTGTGAAATTATTTATGAAAATAATTTTTTTGTTTTTCAATGATGTTCTGTATTTTTTTCATGTTATAAATTTTTATAATTTTTAAAATCCATTTTTCAAATATGAGAATCATTTGTATTCTCATAACAATGTTTTTTTAAATTTTAACTTTAATAGTATCAAGAAAAAATAATAGTCTATGTAGATTTACCTTTATAACAAGCTGAGAAAAGTTGTAAAATGTTAATTGTTTCAAGAGTTATTTAAAATTCAAGGTAACAAAAATCTCTATTTAATGACCCCAAAACGAAATGATATCGTCCATTATTAACGAAAATATTACCAAAAAATCAAAAAATTCAAAGCTTTGTTAAATTTTGAATAACTCTTGAAATAATGAATATTTTTTAACTTTTTTTGACTCGTTTCAAAACGTGATTTACATATAATGTCAGTAATATAACAAATAAACTGTAATCATTTTTTTTTAATTCAGCTAAAATCTGAGCTCAGAAAGTAAAAGTTCTAAAACTTCAAATTTGTAAAATTATTTATAAAACAAATTTTGAAAATAATTTTATTGTATTTTTAATGATGTTCTGTATTTTTTTCATGTTATTAATTTTAATAATTTTTAAACTCCATTTTTCAAGTATGAGCATCCTTTATATTCTCATATAATAAGTGGAGAAAAGTGAAAATATTCATTGTTTCAAGAGTTGTTTAAAATTCAAGAAAACTTTGAAACCTTGACTTTTTTCACAATATCTTCGTTAATAAATGACTAAAACACTTCGTTTTGGGGTTATTAAGTCCAGAATTTTGTTACCTTCCATGTTATTTTAAAGAAAAAATCCATTGTTTGGTATTTTATAAATTAGAAGCTTTTGATTAAAAACAAGTGCCCGACTACTTTTGCACAGCAATGTACATCCGAGATTTCAGGTATAAACTGAATTAGAAAAAATAAATATTTGCAATATCGTTTATATTCTAAAATAATCCAGAAAAAGTTTTTAGTTAATTTCTTAAAAATGCATCTTGATTCCTAAAAGATAGGGTGATGTGAAATAAAATATTGTGCCTGTTGCTTTTTTTTTAGCCAGCGAAATCGATTTACGATTGTTTATTCTTTTTAGTCTAAAACTGAATGCGGGATCAAGACCCCGTCGAGTTTTCAAAATTATGAGAACAGATTTAAGAACGGAAAAGTTTAAATCAGGTTAGAGTAAACACTTTAACTGGGATTAAATTTTATTGTTCGTCTAACCAACGAAAATGTTTCTTTAATTGTAGGTGATAATAAAAACTACTTTGTTACCCCAATACACATTTAGTCTTTTAAGTTTATACTTATCTTCTATTTTTAGTCTTTTTGGACAATTATTATTTTCTCATCGGTAAAAATTGTATAGTTTAATTTCTAATTTTTTAACTTTATTAATTATAAGAAAAAAAATCAATTTCACATTCATTCACGTTTCTGTTTTTCCTGATTCAAACTCTATTTTAGAGTCTAAATTTAAATGCATGCACCAGTAAAATAAAATACATTCATGAAAATATTTTATCTATTTTTGACAGAATTAAGATTTTTTAAAGAATTTTATCGTGACTTATTTGAAAACATGTCTATTTATTTATTGACCCAAAAATTTAAAAATGTGTTGAATTCTTGTTGTTTTCACACGGAGTCAGTTATTACTTTCCTTTTTCTTGAAACATTTTTTAATCAAAAGAATATAAAAGCTTTTTTAAAGAAAAAGAAAAGAAGAAACTGACCCCATGCCAAAACAACAAGAATTCAAAAAATAGTAAAGAATTGTTTTCTTCGGAAAACTGCTTTACAGACACACAATTTTTGACTCCTAGAGAGTTTTTAGAAAAAATTATTCGCTTGAGAAGACTAAAAATCTAAAACGTTAAATTAAAGATTTTTCCAATAGCGCGTTAACCCCTTGACCCATTATATGTTTTTTATGTTTACCTCGATGATTAAATATGATTAGATTTTATAAGAATTCTAACAAATTAACTTATTTTTTTGTGTTTTTCTATAAAATTTAATTAAATTTTTTAGCAAGATTACTACGAGTCTCACACGATATTGTATAGGCGAAGGGGTTAAAGAAGAGCTTTAAATCCTTATATGAAAACAAAATAATATCATGAAATAAATTATTTATTGGTTTAATTTTCGAAGATTCAATATAAAAGCAAACTGCAGTTAAGGGGATCCGCTACCTTTAATTAGTATATTTCTTTGACATTTTCCAAAAATGTAATTTTTTTATTCTCTATACTTTTCTGAGTATGAATGTAAATTTTGAGGGCAATTTTTTTTTTCTTTATAGTATTTTTATATTGGCATTGGATTAGCTCATTTCCATTTGGGATAAATGATTAAAAGAACATATAGATATAAAAACAGGAAACATATTAAAGAGATAAAAAGGCAAACGTTTCGGCCATAAATGGGGGCCTTCTTCAGTGCCAGCTAATTTTATGAACTCAATAAGTAAGCTGTAAACGTGCAAAAAATAAATTATTTATTGTAATATTAGATTTTTGTGTGTTTTTTTAGACAAAAGACACGAATACAAACATGTCACAAAATTATTATTTTTTCTTGGAAAAATATAAAAAAATTAAAAGTTACTTCGATTTACGAATAACGCCTTTTTAGCGCAAATTAGCTTTTTACACAAAATAGTTTGTTTATTTATTTACCAATATTTATGAATTATATGGTAAATAGTATATAACAGGTACCCCTACAAAAACACAATATATATATTGCATTTATGTATATACATATATGATTTAGTACTGAGGTTTTACTAGAAGACTTAACTTCAAACTCCGTTTTCTAAGTTTTGATTTTCCGTGTTTATTGCAACATACACTGAGAAAACAGTTTTGTCAAATCAACAAAAATATTTTGTTCGCATTTATGCAACAAAATTCTTTTGCTGTGCCAACAAAACATTTTGCTATATCAATCAAATTTAACTTACTTAAACAAAATGTTTTGTCAGGACAACAAAAAAAGTTTTGTTGCATAAATTTTTTTCTCAGTGTTTGTTTCAGTAAAATCTAAACTATTAATACAGGCCAATGAAACTTCTATCACTTATTCTTTGTTACATTATCATTATTTTTGGGGATAGAAAGCACTCTAGCTAAAAAAATAACTACTCTCTAAATTTGAATCAGTCAAAATCTACTGATTATCAGTGAAATTTGACTAATTCAAATAGCTAAAAAGAGGTTACTGTAAATCAGTCAAATTCCACTGATTATTTCAGTGAAAATTGGCTGATTTGACAGCGAAAAATATTTTTTTCACTGATGAATCAGTGAAAATTAACTGATTTAACAGTGACAAATATTTTTTCACTGATGAATCAGTGAAAAGGCGAATCACTGATTCAATCAGTGAAAATTTGACTGATTCAGATTTAGAGAGTACGCAATTTTTTAAAAATATTTTTATTTATTTTATTTGTAACTTTTTTTTTAATCATGTCACAAAAAAGTTATTCGAAGTCAAAGAATGTCAAAAAAATGCCCGAAAAACTAAAAAATTTTAGTTTTAAAATACATAAAGTTGCTGGAATTTTAATTAAACACCAAAACCTTTCTAAATAAAAGTACTCAACAACAAAAAAATGTTATGGGAGGTCTAAACTCAAAAAGTCAAAATATGAAAGGTGGCGGATCCCCTTAAGTGTTAATGAAAATATGAAGACTATCGTCATTTCTGAAAGCAGACTTTTGACAAGCTGCTGTAAGTTGCAAGGAAAGTGACATGAGAAGAGTTGCTTGTCACTGAGACTTATTCCCTATAGGACTGAAAGACAAAGAGTGGCTATATCAGAACTTGAAGGAAACTTTGAGGGAAACTACTCCCAAAGGATTAAAGCGTGTTACTAATACAACCTACAAGACACTAAACAAGGTTCGTGGTAAGGACAGATTAAACAGGAGATTAAAAGAAAAATAACATAATTATTTACCGAAATCTAAACATTATTTTTAAAATCTTCTATTTTAAAAAATCTGAATTCTAAACAGCTTCTATAATATTTTCCTATTTATATCTTGTGATCAACTTTCATTTAAATTGATTGATTATATGATTGAGTGATCAAAAATGGAAGATTCATTACATTTTTGATTGATGAGTAGAATTTTTAAAAGCTCCTGATTGAATATCGATGACGGATTCTATTCCTGGTTCTACCAATAGAAAAATCGACAGAAAGAGTAAAATATAATTTTCTAATTCAAAATTCCATACTCAGCTGAAAATTAATTCGAGAATAAACCAATTGCAGTTATTTAATATCACACAAAAACTTCCTCTCGGCTCTAAAAACCGTCACATTTATTTGCTTATTCCTCAGGGAGTCAGATATAAACTCCTGATTAAATTATGTTTGCCCCTCTGAAAAAAACAGCCCATCTGGAAGAATTCACGGAACCAAGATAGCAAAAATGCACGTGGGTATTAAAAAACTTTGAATTAATCAGCAATATAAAATATTATGACGCCACCAAATATTGTTCAGTTGCCTCATTCAAAAAAAAAATTGTTTTCTCCAAAACCTACCGAATCATGAGTCATGTGTCATCAATTACCTTTTTGGCTTTCAAACATTTATGATCTTCTTTTATAGAGTTGCTCTTCAGATCATGAATTGAAATGATCAATCCTGTTATGCATGGCAAGAGCTGGACAATGCGATTATTCGTATTGTCATCTTGATCTCTTCGACTCTCGAAAATATTCGTTTTCAAGAATTCTTTTTCTTCTCTTGCCTCTCATTCACAATAGAGAACAAATGCCGCACTCATGCTCCTCCCCATTTTCGCGGTAGGATCTAGACAGTTATTTATCGCTTTGACTACGAGGACTTCTGGATACCTGTGCTCCTTGACAAAATACGCACCTGGCAGATCAGAAGAAGAGACGCACGAGAAGCCAATTCTAAAACTCAGCAAGAGAAAGTTTAAAACTTAGAAAACTTACAAAAAAAGTAGATTTAGGTTCTACAATTTTTTTAGTACACTTTTAGAAATGTTTGGAAATTCACTAAATTTTTATGTTACAAGGGTAACGTAATATTTAACGAAATTTATCATGTTTTTGAGTAAAGGTATTTTATAATTGCGAAAAATGTACTGATTTTTCTGGAATTTTTTTTAATATTATGAAACTCAACTGAATTTTCATAAAATATTCCTCAAAGCTATCAAACTGTAACAGAATATTTATAAAATTGATTATAAGATTATGAAACTGTAACAAAATTTTCAGTTACATGTAACTGAAGGGAGAAAAATGGATATTCAGGATCAATATCTAGATATTTAAGTATGTTAGAAGCATCTCATATATTCAATTAAAATATTTGAATATTCAGCAGTAATATCAGAGATATTCATATCATAACCTATTTCAATATTTAAAATAATGAAGCTGAATATTCAAATATTACAGTTCAATATATAGATATTAGCACTGAATATATAAGATGTTTATCACATAGTTGAATATCCATTTTTCTCCGTGTGCATAAAACTTCAGTCACCCAAAACGATAAATAATTCCTGTTACAAGTTTTACAATTTCCAGATACAAGTATAAAAATATTCAACACTTTGTAAATAAATATTGAGAAATTGTTTCTTAAATTCACTAAAAATTAACTAAATTTTCAGAAATTCTACTTTGATTTTTGCGAAACTATAACTGAATAAAACTCCAGTCACATATTTCGGGAAATTACACTGTTAGGAATTTCTACCGTAATTTCCGGAAACACATGACTGGAGTTTTATTCAGTTACAATTTCACAAAAATTAAGATAAAATTTCTGAAAATTCAGTTACTTTTTAGTAAATTTTTCAATTTCAGTCACAAAGTGAATTTTTTGAGTAAAGGTATCTTAAAATTGCGAAAAATGTACTAATTGCATTGCAAATTCTATTTGTTACACGGAGAAACTTCTCATAGCAATATATGTTTTATTTTATAATGATAATTCTGAAAAATATTAGGAATCTAGGGAAAATCGAGGTGCAATGGTAATTATTCCTAGCGGAGTGGCATTTTTTCGCAGTCAAAATACTAAAGATTCGAAAACTTATATAAACCTTTAGTATAGGTTATAGCAAATTTTGATACAATCTATAGTAAATTATAATATAATTTATCTGAAGTTCGATATTTCCCTGTGAAGAATTCTCGCTATGACACGATTTCCCCTAAATTGAAACGTAGTTTAGCAAAAATTGTAAACTTGGGTTTCTCCGTGTAGTTTCAAGGTATTCTTGACATTTAAACACTTTCTAAAGAACCTATGAAACTGAGAAGCCCCCCCCCCCCCTGTTTGTCACCATTTGCGGCCGAAACGTTTTCCTTTTCTAATTTTTATGTTTTTCACCACTTAAAAAGTAAAGTTTTCAATAACTAAAACTGTTAAGAGAATCTTTAAATTCCTGGAAATTTGAAAAGTATTTTACAGTTAACTATAATTTTCGATAAGTTTTCGAATTTTTTAAAAAATGTTTACCAAAAAGCAGTTAATTAACAGACGTGATTTATTGTCTTTTTTTACGTTTCCCAAATTTTCAGAAAAATGCTTTGTAAAAAACATCAAGAAAAGTATTACTTTTTACAAGTTTTAAAATTTTTTCATAAAAAATAAAGTTTTTACTTTCATAAGACACGACTAATAATAGAATTTCAAGTCTTGAAATCATAGAAAAACTTTATTTCACGAAAACTGATTTTTGACGCGTTAAATACCAGAAGAAAAAATGTTTTTTTGGATTTTATAAACGGATTTAAAAAACATTTGATTTTTGATATTACTCTATATAAAGCCAAAACTGTTAGCTTCTTTAAGTTTTTTAAGTATTTATTCTGAAGCAATGTCATTTTGAATTTGTTTTATACCAAAGAAATATTTACTGACACTTACATATTTAATTAAAAATTCAAACCTGAACTCGAACCCGTATCACTAGAAACCCGAATTACTCCCATCGTCCAAACAAAAGTGTAATTCAAAATTTCAAGAACTCGAAACCGCTCGAATCCTCAAAATACAAAAAACACAACCAAATCATTTTAAGAAAATTTTTTAATTTTCTTCCATCTTTTTTAAAGATGTTTTTCTAATATTCAGAGATTTACGTTATGTGAAAGAAATATTTTCCTTAAGGGGACTAGAAAGTCAAAAAGTCGATTTTTTTCTTATTGCATTTTGCAATAGCATTACTATTCAAAACGTAAATGCCAAAGTTTTAAATCGTTTGGATGAAAAATGAAAAAATAAGAGACAAAAGGGCTGAGAGCCTTTCGCAAAAATTGACGGGCCGCAGGAAATTACTCGAAATCTTATTTTTGTTCCGTTTTGCAGTGATTGCAAAAAAACGGAGGTTCAGATCGGTTTGAAAATTTTTTTCCTTTCGCAGGACATGTTCCTTTACGGGCTGAACCTCCATATTAAGCTGTAAAAATTTCTGATTTTGAGA
This sequence comes from Diplolepis rosae, assembly GCA_030998225.1. NCBI lineage: Eukaryota > Metazoa > Arthropoda > Insecta > Hymenoptera > Diplolepididae > Diplolepis > Diplolepis rosae. Next base: position 5,358,541 of record JAPYXD010000727.1, on the reverse strand, counting down.
AAAAAATTCGTAAACATGAATTTTTTGTGAAAACTTTCACTTTTTAAACTTTTCTTGAATTTTTTGAAAGTTTTTTATTTTTTTTTCTATTTAAACAGGTTCATCCCAGAGAGGGAAGTATTAAGAACACAATGCACTTTGAAAAATTCTATTCCCATTATTAGAACAGAAGATATTACTGCAAAAAGTTTTTTTTTTGTTAAATTATTTATTTAATTATATAATTGTATATTGGAAATTTTCAATAAAAAAATATTTTTTGTATTCTATTCAATTGTTATAAATAACCCATGAAAAAAAAATTATTTATATCTTGATATTTACTTTTTAATTAGACTTTGAAAATAGGATCAGTGATTTATTTTGAATTTTGAGTAAATTGTTATGTGGTTCCCCAGAAAACGGAAAAACCAAGAAAATAATAACTTTTTATACACAAAATCACAATTTACTCAAGATTTAGAATAAATCACTGATGAGGGCTCCGAGTAGAGTCGAAACGTCTGATTATGTGAAACTTTGAGTTTTTTATTAACCTTGGACCCTAAAGCCAACTATGAACATCAACATACAACATATATCTTTAAACCTAATTTTGACTATCTGAGAAGAAGAGAATATTGATCGCTAATAAGAACGAGTTGCAATTTATCGAAATGTTTGAAGAGAATGAATTTGAATTGTACGGGACTTGCGTATACAGGTTCGATCTCTTGACGAGCGGAATCCAAAGACTGGAAGATGTGGATGCTGGTGGTGATGATGGTGGGAGCAGATCAGAAGAGAGGATGGTGGAAGCAAACTCTGGCCTCAGTCGTGCGCGACGCGCCATATGCGGTGGTCCATTTGTCAATTCGCTTACAAAGGGCAATAATCTCGCGTGACACGTGTGATTTCCCGATAAAAAGTGTCACGTGCACTCAGTCTATATGACTTGTTTGATACCCCCTTCCACCCTACCAACTAAAGAACTGTCCTCTAACCATCAGATCACGGAAAAGTGTCAGTTTTCAAAAACACTTCGAACCGCCCACAGTGACAAGGCCATGTGCCATTGAAAAATAAAAATATCAACTTCATCCCAAAATAATAATAATAAAGAAAAAACACTGCTAAAATTTAACAACTAGCAAACTTTTTTAAAACAGTTTTTCTATTTTAAAGTAAAAATTTGTGAATTTATATTTCACAGCCTTTTTTTAAAAAAATTATATTAATCTCCTATTCAGAAAAAAGTGTTGATTTTCGTTCCTGAACTTGAGTTATGAAATGCAGTCAGTTTTATTTTTAGGGGTGAAAGGAAAGTGAAGATTTGAAGGTTGTTTTTTGTTTTTTTTAAACGAATTTTCGACTGCATGTAAAGCCGTTTGAATCAACATTCGTTTTCGAAGCAAGCAAGAACTAATGGAAGGTTTTTTGGAAAAGCTGATCAGGTTCCTGGAAAAACACGTCGACGTCTGCCGTGATAGTAGTTATCACGATGTTCCGGGTGAAAGAATGAATCTGGAAACTGCCGTCGAATAAAGCTCTAGATAGATCCGAAATCGATGAAAGGGGTAAGTGTATTCAATTAATGCAGTGGACATAAAATCCGGTAAAAGGAATTTCGCTTTTGTATAGCTTCATGTCATTTTCATCGAGGAATGGAGTAAATGTCGATGCTAAAATACAGAGATATGCCATGAATGGCGTAAATGAAACTTTATTCGTGGACATCAAATAAATTTTAATTATTCTCCTCTGACAAAAATATGAAACCGCTGAATTGAATGGAGTTTTTGAATGCGTAATTAAATTTTGTTGACTTAATGATTGCAATTCATCGCATTTAAAATCTATGCCTTTAATTATCGTTTATTAATCATTAAAATTTTACTAATGACTAATTCATTAAGTTTCATTGAATAACTATAACTTGAAGAAGAAGGAAATTAATTCACGATTATTATGTTTAAATTTTCCCACTCCGTCTGACCATATAAAGTTTCTTCTACTTTGGTCAATTCTGCTCCGGAGAGTACCTTTAAAATAACATAAAATAATTTTCCTCATTTCCCTATTTTTGCAACTTTTGTTTCAAAACTTGTAAGATCATAAAAGGTCTTCTTGTACTGTCTATTTTGCAAAGGAAGCAAAGTACTAAAAGCGAAGGAATTGCAAAGCATCTTAATATAAAGCTTGGCAAAACTTGGGCTGTTTTAGAGATGCGTTTCTGAAATTTATTCCAACTAATTAAGTCCCCTGCTATCCTGATCTTGCCCTGGAGATCGTTTTAGCAAGATTAAATTGGTGGTGACACTTGAAAGGTCTGCAATCCGCATTATGGACAAACCACCCTGCGAATCCTACGTGTATAAAGTAACTAAAGAAGATATAATTAAATTAGATGTGGCTCATTAATCGAGTGGGTTTGATAAAATAATGCTTCAAATAAAACTGTCTAGAATTAAAATCTATATTTTAAACAAAAATTGATATTGAAGCGGCTCAATCCATTTTTATATGGTTAATATATTTAGTTTTCAAATTTTTGACGAGCTGTAAATTATACTCCAGTTTTCTGTCTGCTATATCAATATTATTTCTGATCATTTGATTAAAATAATCCGCCACCTTTAATATTTTTATTTTTATTTTTATTTTTTGAGTTTAGACCCTCCATATAATTTTTTTTTATATTTAGTACCTTTATTTAAATAAGGTTTTGGGGCTTTTTAAAAATTCCAGCATCTTTATGTATTTTTAAGGGGGTCTCCTTATCCAGAACCTTCAAAAAAGGCACTTTTTGCCAACTTTCTTTGAAGCAGAAAATAAAAACACTGGTCAAAGATTTTTCGCATATATTTAGGTATATATTTGAACTTGTTAAAAAAAAATTTTCATTTGAAAACAAGAAAAAATCTCGGACTTATCGAAGGTCCCGCGCAGCGTCTCACCACGGACAATTAATTTTGCGTGCATGATATTGTCCAAAGTTTTCACCTGAAACACATATATATTTGTTTTTTTTATTCAGAAGGGTCTTCCGCTTATAGTGAACCTAAAAAATTGTAAAAAAATTTTTTTTATCGATCTTTTGAGTTACTTTCCAGAAAAATCAAATTTTTCACCGTTTTTTTTGTTTAAAATGCTTCATTTATAATAAAAATAAATACCGTATCATGAAAACTAAAGGTTCATTATATGCGAATTTTAATTACCTACAAATAAAAAAAAAGTTTATAATAATAGCTTAATTGAATCTCCTTTAATCGTGCACGCAATTTTGAAAAATGTGGTTTTGAGAAAACGCGCTTTAAAGTTTTCAGACGGTGAAAAAAACCTTCCGCTCGCTCCGCGCAAGCCACTGCTCGGAACTCTACCATCAAAACTATTCCGATATGGACTGTAAAATTTTGGGACAATATTCTCTGATAATAGATCCATCGATTGGAACAAAAAAAAAAATCGATTTTTTGAAAGTTCTGGATAAGGAGACTCCCTTAAACTTAATACTTTCAAGGTTTTGGGCATTTTTTTGACATTTTTTAACTTTAAATAACTTTTTTGCTTTTAACCAATTATCATGATTCTTTTTTATTTTCTTTCTTATAATGTGTGGCAACTTTTTGTGTATGAAAAAGAAGGTATCATGACTGAAAAAAAAGTTACAAATAAAATAAAATTACAACTCAAAATTTAAATTAAAAATAAAAATATGCATATTGGTTGGCTTTAGGGTCCAAGGTTAATAAAAAACTCAGTTTTACATAATCTGACGTTTCGACTCTGATCAGAACCCTCATCAGTGATTTATTTTAAATCTTGAGCAAATTGTGATTTTGAGTATAAAAAGTTATTATTTTCTTGGTTTTTCCGTTTTCTGGGGAACCACATAACAATTTACTCAAAATTCAAAATAAATCACTGATGAGGGCTCCGATCAGAGCCAAAACGTCCGATTATGTAAAACTTTCAGTTTTTTTATTAAGCTTGAACCCTAAAGCCAACTATCAACAATATATATATATCTTCAATAAAAAAAATTATATGGAAAGTCTAAACTCAAAAAATAAAAATATTAAAAGTGGCGGATTCCCTTAAGGGGGGAGACTCATATAAATGACCAAAAATGAATATTATTTATTTAAGGCTATAAAATGAAAACTACTGTTAGATCTTTTTCAAATTTTCACGACATATTATCTATACTTTATACATCTAAAAATCACAGTCAAATTTGGCACTTGGTACAAAATGGCGGATTTTAATGGCGGCAAAGTAACTATATTTTCACAAGAGACCCCAAACGGTGTGCATGATTGCGTAAGCTGCATCCATTGGAATCTGAAAAATGACAAAGATTTTTATTTTTTATGATATTCTGTACAAGATGAATGAAAAAATTTGAATAAAAAATGCAGAATTGAATATTTTTAACATGATTTTAAAAATTAATTTTAATTTTGAGCATTTTTTTCTTGTTTAATTGTGCAAAAAGTATTGCTTAATTTAACATATTTAAAAAAATAATCCATACAAATTGTAGATAATTGTTTCACCTAACTACCTACAAAATATGAGATCAATCGAATGAGTAGTTTTTGTGTAATCCTGCACACCAGTTTGGGGCCTCTTGTGAAAATATAGTTACTTTGCCGCCATTAAAGTCCGCCATTTTGTATCAAGTGCCAAATTTGACTGTGATTTTTAGATGTATAAAGTATAGAAAATATATCGTGAAAATTTGAAAAAGATCCGTCGAATAGTTTTTATTTTAAAGCCTTAAGGTAGTTGTGCCAAAAATCAGTCTCTGGAAAAAGAAGTTTTTCTATGATTTCAAGACTGGAAATTATATCATAAGGCGTGTCATATGTAAGGAAAGACACTCTTTTTAATGAAAAAATTTAAAAATTACGGAAAATAATTTTTTAATAATGTTTTTTGTAAAAGGATTTTTTCTTACTATCGCTTCTTACCAATTTGGTAAAAATGATTGAAGTTTCTTAAATCATAGCTTATTTTTTCGGGGAATATATTCTCTACAACTTAACCGTTTCCAATTTTTAAAAAGGAATCAATTATTATCAAATATAGCATTTTGTTTATAAAAATTTTGTTTTAGAAAATTGATTTTTAATGATTTCAGCCATTAAAGAATTTATTTTCAAAAATTGGAAACGGTTAAGTTGTAGAGAATATTTTCCCCGAAAAAATAAGCTATGATTTAAGAAACTTCAATCATTTTCAAAAAATTGGTAAGAAGTGATAGTAAGGAAAAATCCTATTACAAAAAACATTATTAAAAAATCATTTTCCGTAATTTTTAAATTTTTTCATTAAAAAGAGTGTCTTTCCTTACATATAACACGGCTGATGATATAATTTCCAGTCTTGAAATCATAGAAAAACTTCTTTTTCCAGAGACTGATTTTTGGCACGACAACTACCTTAAATAAATAGTATTCATTTTTGGTAATTTACATGAGTCTCCCCCCTTAAGTCGTAAGTGAACTACTCCGATTGGGATGTATTGAACTTGAAAACTACTTCTTGATATTCAAACTTAAATAATGGATAATTCGATATTAATTATGGATAAGACCGTCGAGTGATATATAGTGTTCGACTGCGTCGAAATCCCCAAGTTAAGCAGACAAACTTGTATATGTATGAGTATGTTCATTGAAATTATATTACCTGTAGAATATTCTTGTCAATACAGATAATCATCAGTTTATTAACTCCAATCGATATCTATTGAAAAGACAAAGTTTCAATTACAATTTTAGCGCTGTGAGCTTCATGCGTATATACGTATTCAAAGCTGAAAGCTGCAATACTAATTACAGCTTCATTGAATTATCATGTTAAACTTGTGCTTGGTAATCAGTAAATTGTATGCGTGGGAAAATTCTATATTCACTTAATTTTTATATACAGCTTTTTAAAACATCTAAGCGAAGGTACCAGTAAATTTTTAATCCACTGCATCTTCAATTGTATTTTTATTCATAATTCAGTTCATTATAAAACTTTACATGCAGAAAAATGTTTTCGAGTATGTCAAACAAGTTGATTTTTAAATTTTTCAATTTTTTCGAAAATTTTATTTTCAAAAAACTCTATATTTCAGTGTTAAATAAACTTAAGGGGATCTGCCACCTTTAATTGGTATATTTTTGATTTTTTTGACATTTTCCAAAAATTTTATTTTTGTATTCTCTATACTTTTCTGAGTATGTGTGTAAATTTTCAGGGCAATCTGATTTTTTTTTCTTGGAAAAATTAATCAAATTAAAAGTTACTACGATTTACGAATAACGCGTTTTTAGCGAAAATTAGCTTTTTAAACAAAATAGTTTGTTTATTTTTTTACTAATATTTATGAATTGTATGGAAAATAGTATATAACAGATACCCCTATAAAAACACAATATATATATATTGCCTTTATGTATATACATATATAATTTAGATAAACTCCGTTTTCCGCAAGTTGTGATTATCCGTGTTTGTTGCAACATATGTTTGAATAAAACCTAAAGTATCAGACACAAAACTCTGAAATTTTTATCACTTATTCATTGTTATATTATCAATATTTTTGCCTATAGAAAACTCTCTAGCTAAAAGAAATATCTACAATTTTTTTTTCATATATTGGAATATTTTTATTAATTTATTTATTTTATTTGAAACTTTTTTTTCAGCCATGTTACCTTATTTTCCATGCCCGAAAAGTTGCTAAAAATTGTAAGTAACAAAATAAAAAAAGAATCATGATAATTGAAAAAAAAAAAAAAAAAAGTTATTCAAAGGCAAAAAATGTCAAAAAAATGCCCAAAAAACTCAAAACTTTTAGTTTAAAATTACATAAAGGTGCTGGAATTTAAAAAAAATTAAAAAACTTTCTAAATAAAGGAAATGTTAAGTGTGCAAAGTATAATAAATTTAAAAATATCTTTTCTTAGAATGATAATGCTTTTGAAAAATGAAACGTGAAAAAGTGCATTCTAAATAAGGCTAAAAGCCTAATAGAAACGTAATGGAATGTACCTACTTACTCAATTTAGCCTCAACTGGTCCAGAGTTTGAATACGTGAAACGATTTCAGCTTGAAAACGGAAGGTGGGTTTGCACATCTGACGATAGCAGTTCAGTGAGCGCGTTGCCTAAACAGCCAATTGGGAAGCATATTAATTGTATGTCACATGTCTCTTCCGACGGTAGGGATTATTAGTAAACGTCAGCATTGCTAATAACAGTTATAGAACGCACATTACGCTCAGTAAACCAGACATCTGGTACACAGTTTCTGACAGTTTTGACATAAAGCGGTAAGTGCCACCAAGAAGCTCGATCCACTTATACACGCGGTAATAAAATTGCAGAAAAAAAAGGAGCAATTTGAGGGGTAAATACTTTCCATGTCGAATTAACGTCCGGATACAGCGGAGAGGGTCGCATAAAAAGGAAACGGTAATCGGTAATCGGTTCGTCAGACAAAATGTATGAAGAAACTCTCGAAAATTTACTTTAATGTTCCAATTCTACTTTGCCCTTATCGATAGCAGCTGCTTCGAGCTTAGAGATCCTAATTTGTCTCCAATCAACCGCAACTAGAGCCATGTGCAGTGACCCTCAGATTGGTTTTTTTCATATCATGAAATATCTTTATATTCCCTCCCTTTGTTATCTTTTCCTCTTTTACCAATATGAAAAGCTAGATGTGACGTTTCAATAAGCTAAGAGTCTATTTCATTGACGATATAATTCCCTTCTTTAAATTGAATTTTTTACTTTCTGAGTGCTACATATATATAGATAATTAAAATTTCCTCTTGAAATTAAGGGAGTGTTCTCATGAATTGGCCGTATTTCGAAGCGTTTTTTGGAATTTCACTGTGAGAAAACTATAATTGGTTTTTTAATGCGGTTACTTTTGAAAGTTTTATTAACCTTTAGACTACAAAATTCAGAAAACTTGCATGAAAAAATTTGCACGAATTGGCCACTGCACCCTTGTGAACATAGGCCTTCCAAAAAAAAGTTGGTTGATGGTTCCCACCAAATCTCAAAAATGGCCGGTCTGAAACGCAAGAGTAAATGTTTTTCATAATCTATGGTAGTGTATAGTTATCGCCTGACGGAGGCTTTTTTTTATCATAACAATTTTCAAAATGGCGGGCTATAGAAAAAAATCGTTTTTTTCACCTTTTTTTCATCTTTTAGAATTCATTAAACATTTGTTATAAACAATAGGGTAAAAAATCAAAATCCGTCTACTAATTTCTAAGAAATCGTGGAAACCAGTTTGGAAAAAGTAGTTTGGAGAAAAACGCGTTTAAAGTTTCCAATGAAAAAAAGCGAAAAATTGAGATTAACTTTCTTGACGTAATTGCCATAGTAAAACAAGTCGTACATCTTTGAATCGTTCTTAGATCCCTAATCTTTGAAAAAATTTAAAAAAAAATCGATTTTCTGAAACCGTTCGATGAGAACATCCCCTTAATTGGTAAACCATCCAATTTAGAAATATAATACTCTATTTTGGGCACCAGCTTTTTTACTACTTCCAAGAGCATACAATTGCCGATATTATAAAACGAAATCATTAGGTGGGTTTTTTAAACACGTATTTATTCAGCTTTATATGAGACCACAAAATACATCTACACCTACACATTGCATTCCATATGGCACAGCTGGATACGCAGGCCACTTACTCTGTTACACGGATTAAATTAAATTCTACTACCTTCTCCTCTTCTTATTTACTTCCGTCTTCTTGTGAGTAACCTTGCAATAAACGCGAATGCCTAATTATGATCTCACTTTTAAGAGCACTCGTTAGAGCTTTTGACAGCGGAATGCAATAAGAATTATATACTGAGTTTTAAAGGGGGATAAAAAATTAATGAAAGTCCAACTACACTATTACACGGGAAAACTTTGTATATCAATAGACGGAGAAACACAAATTTATAAATTTTGCTAAACTAAGTTTCAATTTAGGGAAAACGTGCCATAGTGAGAATTCTCTGCAGCAAAATACCGAACTTTAGATGAATTATAATTTACCATAGATTGTATCAAATTTTACTATAACCTATACTAAAGTTTTATATCACTTTTCGAATCTTTAGTATTTTGACTGCGAAAAAATGCCAGTCCGCTAGGAATAATTACTATTGCACCTCGATTTTCCCTAAATTCCTAATATTTTTTAGAATTATCATTATAAAATAAAACATATATTGCTATACAAATTTGAATTATGTAAGTGAAAAAAATTTGTTCTCTTGATTAAATTTAAAGCTATCAAAATTCTTTATAAAATGAGCCCAGCATGAATTCGTTTTGTTAAATTTTAAAGAAGTTATTGCAGAAATAGTCAAGATTTCAATGCTTTCTTAAATTTTAAATAACTTTCAAAGTAATCAACATTTTTTAATGTTCTTGGACTAATTTTAAAGCTAAATTTCTACAAAATCGATCAAAATTCTTGGAATTGATTTGTAATATTTTTCTTACATACTGCACGAGGTTAAAGTTCAAATAAAAAAGTTGGAAAAATTCCAATATTGCTTTTGCTTAGAAAAACATTTTTATAAGATATATAAAACATATAATCATGAATTTTGAATCGAATCCCCTTAAAATATATATTCATATGATCTTTATTATGATTTACCTACAGATGAAATGTTTTCGAAATTTCCCTACTTTTTTGTTACAATTTTAACTCCTTGCATTATGCAAGGAAAAATTTATAGATTTATAATGATAATTTAATGCGATTTTGTAGAATCTTAGCTCTAAAATGAGCCCAATATCATTAAAAAATATTGATTAGTTCGAAAGTTATTTAAAATTTAAGAAAGCATTGAAATTATGACTATTTCTGCAATAACTTCTTCAAAATTTAACAAAACGAATTCATGCTGGGCTCATTTTATAAAGAATTTTGATAGTTTTAAATTTAATCAAGAGAACAAATTTTTTCACTTATATAATTCAAATTAGGATAATTTAAGCAATTATCGAAAAACAGGTGGCCGGACAATTCTGACCGGTACTGTATAATGGTGATTATTCCTAGCGGACTAGAAACTTTTCACAGTCATAATACTAAAGATTCAAAAAATTATATTAAATATATTCAGTTACAAAGTGATGTTTTTGAGTAAAGGTATCTTAAAATTGCGAAAAATGTACTGAATTTACTAAAATTTTTTTTATTATTATGAAACAACTGTATTTTCATAAAATTTCATAAAATGTCACTTAGTTGAATATCCATTTTTCTCCGTGTGCACGAAAATTCATTTACCCAAAACCTAAAATTATTCCTGTTACAAGTTTCAGAATATTCGACCCTTTGTAATAGAAAATTAAGAAATTGTTTCTTAAATTTACTAAAAATTAACTGAATTTTCTGAAATTCTATCATAATATTATGAAATTTAACTGAATTTTTATAAAATGTATTTTAAAAGTACCAAACAGTAACAGAATATTTATAAAATTTATCATAAAGTTAAGATACTTTAACAAAATTTCCAGTTACATGTGAACGGAAAAAAATGTATATTCAGGATCAACATCTTGATATTCAATTATGTGACAAGCATCTTACATATTCGGTTTTAATATATCTAAATATTTATCTGTAATATATAACATATTCATATTTACCTATTTAAGTATTTCAGATAGTGAAGCTGAATCTACAGACATTACAGTTCAATATATAGAAATTAGATCTAAATATAAAGGATGTTTGGCACATAGTTGAATATCCATTTTTCTCCGTGTGCACGAAACTTCATTTACCCAAAACGCAAAATTATTCCTGTTAAAGGTTTCAGAATTTCCAGATACAAGTATCAGAATATTCGCAACTTTGTAATTGAAAATTAAAAATTATTTCTTAAATTTACTAAAAAGTAACTGAATTTTCTGAAATTCTATCTTAATGTTACGAAACTCTAACTAAATAAAACTCCAGTCACGTGTTTCGGGAAATTACGCTAGAAATTTCTAATAGAGTATGCAAGCTTCCATAAACGTCTTTTCCACTCAATTCGAATAGAAATATTTTAAATGCTAAAGAGTTAGAACTTGATGTTATTTTAATGAAAAAAAATGTAAATTTCGTGCTTTAGACTAACATTGGTGGATTAAATTGAGGAAGAGGAACGTTACATGTCGCTTGTTGCCGGATTTTCAAACGCCTATTTATAGCCTGGATTTGCTTCTTGCACATACCAAGTTTCATCCTTTTTTTGCTTCTTATTTGTCATTCCTATGAAACCAAGTGACGTTGGTTTCCGATCCTAGTAATTCTCGAGAGGTAGATGACCGAGAGTATTCTTCGAGGCGAAAGAATCACCTCGTTTAATCGCACTCGGTCTTTCTTCAAGACAAAGAGTAGCAAGAAGAAGAGCAACTCGTAAGAAAAGTAGAAGAATCATACGTATACATATATAACGAAATCTTATCCTGAGGCTACAAAGTAGAAAGAAACTGATCAAAAATGGACGAAAGCAAAGAAGCTGGAAAATGCTTTCTTTTCTATGTCACAAATCGGGATTTACGACTACCATAAGTTTATATGAATGTTTGCAATTCTTATCCTATCGAAAGCTTCGTTTTATACCATTTACACTGAATAATAATTGGTAGAAATTTTCACTAAATTGAATTAGTAGAAATTTTCTCTAAATTGAGTTAGTAGAAATTTCCACTTAATTAAATTAGTAGCTTACTTTTCACTGATTCAGATCTAGCGGGTAAGTTAAAATAGTCAGAGCATCAAGTTTGTATAAATTTAACAGATATTTTAATCAAACCTCTGCTTTTCTGTAAATATTATAGATTTATTGATGATAATTACAGAGATTCCTCTTCAATTTACTGAATAAAGAATTTCCTCTAAAATGTAGATTTAACAAGCATTTCTGTAATATTTAACGAAAAATCGGTTACATTTACTGACTCCATACTCTCTAAAACCGAATTATAGTGAAATGCGAGTCGCTAATTCACTATAGCGAATTTTCGTAATTAATGTTAGTCATTTTCTAGTAATTCCATTAGTAATTATAAAGTTTTTCCAAAGAAATTAGTAGAAAAATCACTAATAATTGGTTAACATTTTCACTAAATTGAGTTAGTAGAAATTTCCACATAAATTAAATTAGTAGCTTACTTTTCACTGATTCAGATCTAGCGGGTAAGTTAAAATAGTCAGAGCATCAAGTTTGTATAAATTTAACAGATATTTTAATCAAACCTCTGCTTTTCTGTAAATATTATAGATTTATTGATGATAATTACAGAGATTCCTCTTCAATTTACTGAATAAAGAATTTCCTCTAAAATGTAGATTTAACAGGCATTTCTGTAATATTTAACGAAAAATCGGTTACATTTACTGACTCCATACTCTCTAAAACCGAATTATAGTGAAAGGCGAGTCGCTAATTCACTATAGCGAATTTTCGTACTTAATGTTAGTCATTTTCTAGTAATTCCATTAGTAATTATAAAGTTTTTCCAAAGAAATTAGTAGAAAAATCACTAATAATTGGTTGGAATTTTCACTAAATTGAGTTAGTAGAAATTTCCACTAAATTAAATTAGTAGCTCACTTTTCACTGATTCAGATCTAGCGGGTAAGTTAAAATAGTCAGAGCATCAAGTTTGTATAAATTTAACAGATATTTTAATCAAACCTCTGCTTTTCTGTAAATATTATAGATTTATTGATGATAATTACAGAGATTCCTCTTCAATTTACTGAATAAAGAATTTCCTCTAAAATGTAGATTTAACAGGCATTTCTGTAATATTTAACGAAAAATCGGTTACATTTACTGACTCCATACTCTCTAAAACCGAATTATAGTGAAAGGCGAGTCGCTAATTCACTTTAGCGAATTTTCGTACTTAATATTAGTAATTTTCTAGTAATTCCATTAGTAATTATAAAGTTTTTCGAAAAAAATTAGTAGAAAAATCACTAATAATTGGTTGAAATTTTCACTAAATTGAGTTAGTAGAAATTTCCACTAAATTAAATTAGTAGCTCACTTTTCACTAATTCAGATTTAGAGAGTAGCAAGTGATATTTTTATACTAAAGAGAAAATTATTTGGTGCTTGAATGTCTTATCAAAAAATAAATAAGGGTTCGTTTATAACTCATCGATTAGTAGCTGAAGAGATGAAAAATTTCCGATCCATTTGCTAAGAGAAAGGCTAACCCTAAGGAGTTGTGATTACTTGGACTTTCCATAACTTTAAGACGACGCTTATCGTCCAATTTTTTCATGAAACAGTTGAAGAAAGCCGTTAATTTGATATATGCGAAAGTGTGAGGTTCTAAAAACGTCACTACTACCCATTTATATCCTTTTCCGATCCCCTTTTGAGTAAGGATTCTGAAAAACGATTCCAAACTTTCCCTACCATCAAAGAAACTTTAAATCAATTCAAAAAAGTTTCTCCCGGAATTAATTTCAGTTGCTGATCTTATTTCGTTTTCTAAATTAGTTTATAAATATATAGTGAATTATTTATCCAGAAAAAAATCTGTCTTAATTAAATGAAATTTTATTTAAATATTGACTACATAAAATTATTAATTCATAGCAAATAAACTAATTGCTTCTTATTCGAAAAAAGTAAAAGTTCATCTGAATGTTTTACTTTTGATATGGAATTAAAATCAAATTAGGAATTAAATCTCTAGTTGACTCAAGTTGTTTCTACAACTAAGTTTCGATGTTACATATAAAGATGCAAAGAAACATATAACTATCAAAGTTTTAATTATCAAAGACTCTGAGAGTTGTCTCTTGTTGTCTTAGAGGAAAAGTTATCCTATTAAAAACGAGAGAAACTTTTTTTGAAACTTGTGACTAAACTAGCAATACTTTCTTGCTATGTGATTTCTTTTTTTTCTCTTTTTTACCGACGTGAAGAATAAAAACAATTAAAAGCATAGAGCCTGGTTTTTGTAACCAGAGGCATTCTAACTCCAAACCCTACAAACCCCATGCTCTTAACACCGTACGTGTATAACCAACCTCCCTCGAAAACATCCCCTTTGCCTCAGGCTACAACTAACGCTATGGAAAAAAGTTGAAGAACAATTGTTGTGAGTTACAGACGAAACGATCTGTTTATTGAGACCCCAGTTATATTTCGTCAAAACAATAGAAAATCATATTGGAATGTAAAAACGGCATGCAAATGTTTCTAGTCTAACTAAAATAAGTCTAAAATTTTGGGAAAAAGTCATTAAAGTAGTTTTCATCCACGAAAATTAGACCTCGGGAAAAAATAGATAATTTTGCTTTCAAGAATAGCAATATTATTACTGAAGGGCTATTTTGAAAGAGAAAAGATTATTTTACAAGAAAAAAATTTGAAGCACAGAAAAATAATTTTATTAATAAATTTTATTTTTCAACCAACTTTTTTTCTTATTGGTTCTTACCAAATTTTAAAAAATTATGCGATTTTAATAAATCATGAAACATTTTTCAGAGAAAAGATTTCTCACAACTTCACCGTTTCTGATTTTTAAAAATAAATTCTTTAATGGCTGAAACCATTAAAAAAACATTTTACAAAATGAAATTTTTATAAACAAATTGCTGAATTTGACAATAATTTATTCATTTTCGAAAATTGGAAATGGTTAAGCTGTAGGGAATTTTTTTCTTGAAAAAGTGATTTGTAATTTATTAAAATCGCATAATTTTTTTAAATTTTGTAAGAAGAGATAAAAAAAAAGTTGGGGCAAAAATAAAATTTATTAATAAAATTATTTTTCTGTGTTTCAAATTTTTTTCATGTAAAATAATCTTTTCTCTTTCAAAATAGCCCTTCAATAATAATATTGCTATTCTTGAAAGCAAAATTATCTATTTTTTCCTGAGGTCTATCTTTCGTGAACGAACTACCTTAATGAACCCAAAACGAAATGTTTTAGACCATTATTAACGAAGATATTGACAAAAAAAGCAAAAATTCAAAGCTATTTCAAATTTTGAATAACTCTTGAAATAATGTATATTTTTTACCTTTTAATATTTAAAGATAAATTGTAATCAATTTTTCTTGAATGTAGCCAAAATCTGAGCTCAGAACGAAAAAGTTGTAAAACTCATTGACATAACCTCAAACCATAAAATCTGCCCGCTTAGCGGGCACATTCTCATTATGCGCTTCGCGCGCAGCCCTCAGGTTTAAGCGCACCTCGGGCGCGTGATTCGATCGTTGCGCTTCGCGCTCGGTCTTATATTCTTGACATACATTTAAGTTTATTTCTTGTAATTTGATACTGAAGCTCAAGTCAATTTTATAATATTGTAGATGTGAATTACATTTCCTCAAAGTTGCTAAATTTGTTTTTAAATTAGAAAGGAAATTAAATTTACTTAAGGTTCTATCAGCCTTAAGGAACACATGATTATGATAATTTATTTTCTATCAAATATCTCTAAAAGGAAAAACAATCGTAGACTTTAATTGAGCAAACGATGTTGCTTTTCAAAGTTTATTTTGTATCTCACATATTTTGGTAAAAACATTTAATTTTTGAGTTTCAGTATTTAAAATCAAAATATAAAATATATATCTCGTCAGAAAATGTCCTACTGAGAATTTGTAGTCCTTATTTAGGCGAATAATTTTCCATCTCAGCGTTTTTTCAGTACTTCATATATTTTGTTTAAAAAATTAAATTTTTAAATTTTAATCGTATTTTAAAATGAAACGAAAATAAATATACATTTTATCAGAAACAATGTCTAAAATTTTTAGATCTTATTGAAACGAATAGTTTGCCATTCTTACGTTTATTTCGTATTTCACATATTATTATCAAAAAATTGAATTTTGAATTTTCAAAAGTATTTTTTAAATTAAATAGAAAAATATACATTTTATGAAAAAATGTTACGATTCAAACTTGTAAATCTTTATGTAGTACAAAATTTTGTATCGTAACTTTTTTTCGTATTTCTTATAATTTAACTGGAAGATGGAATATAGATATTGACTTTTTTCAAGTTTTAACATTCTGAACCAAAACGTAAAGATTTTATGAAAATTTCGAAAGTCATTTTTCACATAAAACTAATACTTTTTCATTTATGATGAGAATATAAAAACAGTTCATGGATGTGAGAAAAGGAGAACTAATAGTATATTTTGCAACTAGGAAAAAAAAAATTTATTTTGCGAATGTGAAGTTAAATTTCCGAGAAAAGCGGGAATAACAACGACATGAATAAAATTAATGTTTTTCCCGTGTCGCACATGATTTTTTTTCTACTAGTGGGTCAGAAAATTGTATTTTCTACTAGCAGGCCATAAAGTGGGTTTTATTGCCCCGCATGATGCATTAAAATCCACTTTATGACCCTCTAGTAGAAAAAATTAATTTTAATGCATTTTGGAAAAGGCATGAATATAATTATTAGAAAAAATTAGTTTGGGTCAAAATTATGTGTATAATAATAGTTATTCAACATTTTTTATTTTTTATTTAATCTTACTGAACGTCTGTAATTTTCATGTATTATAATTCTCATAAACAATAGCTCATTCTGTTTCTTGGAACATTCTCTACAATTTTTGCCGTTGGATTTAATTCTAAATAATTTGTTTAGGATTCGTTAAATAAAAAAATTTTGTACTGTGTAGAATTCCTATACAAATCATTTTTAATGAAATTCAGTTATCAATATTGCACCCAGAAAAGTTTCTTTGATTTAACAGTGAAAAATATCTTTTCACTGGTGAATCAGTGAAAAGACAAATCACTGATTTAGTCATTGAAAATTTGACTGATTCATATTTAGAGAGTATGCGGTCAAAGAATATTTTCTTTGATTTAAAGAAATTTCTTGGTTTTTTCTTCTTTATAATAAAGAAATGAATGTATACGCAGTCGCATAGTATATACCTAAAGGGATTCAGAGAAATATTTTCTTTAATTTGAAGAATAAGTTTTCTTCGTTTAAGTTAATAAAATTAAAAAAATTAATCCTCAAGTTTTTGCCAGCACTGTATTTGAATCAAAAAAAAAAATTTTTTTAAATCAAATAAATAATGTTAAAAAAATAATTTCTTTTATTCAAAAAAGGCTAAACGCGTCATTTATTAAAGTCAAATGAAGTTATATTCGTTCTAAAGGTGTTTTTACTCCGAAATGAATAATTTTAGTTAAAAAAACGATTTCCAAGGAACATAATGAGCTATTGTCGATTAAAATTAAATAAAAATCACAAATGGTTAGTAAGAATAAAGAAAAAACACAAAATGTTAAATAACTATTATTGTAAATATAATTTTGACCTAAAATAAATTTTTTTCACAATTGTATTGATGCCTTTTCCAAAGTGCATTGAAATTAATTTTAGTCCTAGTTTTCTTACTTCTATAAACTGTTTCTTAGTTTGATATTACAAGTATGTCAATAGGTTTAGCATCCTTAATAATTTTAAAGAACTACTTTTCTTTATATTTTTATTTTAATCCCCTTCCTTCCTTATACAATTTGCAACAAAAATAGATACAAATTTCAGTCTCGGATGTCGAATATTGATCAGCAATTTGGTGCAAGTTTTCTCACGAAAATTGGGGGAGGAACCGGATGGAAACGAATTGATTATCTGGAATGATCGAACGATCTTGGGAAGGAAAAGGGGGCAGCAAGCACCATATATCTCCCCTTTTAAAATACGCCCCTGAGAGTTAGTAGTCACGTGTATCGCGACTGGACGATTGCTTTTGGTTTTCCTTGTCTAGATCTACCCTTTTCGACGCCTTCCAACATGAATCCTCTTCGCGGTCGATAAATTAAACAGTGTAATTAGATGCAGCGCGAAATCCTAAGTTCGAAAAAGGGTGACCGCCAACTCTAGATTTATACTCTTTCTCGAATATTGCTATTCGTAACCAAGTCTACTACTCGTTATTTAACGCTGGAAGGTATGTACTTTCGACACTTTGCGCCTGTCGATTCGTATATCAATTCTCTCGTTTCTTTTGCTACCCTCAATGCAGATACAATCCAGTGCCCATTTCCGTCATTCATTTCAGAGCTCCGCTCTTTGCGATCGAAACGGAACTTTAGATGAAAATTGAAAACTGGTTCTGTTGAAATTCACACGATCAATTTCGCTTGAAGTGCCGTCGATTAGTTTGATTAACATCGCGAAACTAATAGAAGATAAATGCATTCGAGGCAAATTTGACTTTTCTCTAATTAATATGTACGGCTTTTTAAAATTTTTATTACAAAGTCTAGGTTGAAAATTCGATGTCAAAAATTATTAAAAAATTAATAAACCAGTGTCTGCTTCTTATAAAATGTTACTCTCTAAATTTGAATCAGTCAAAATCTACTGATTATCAGTGAAATTTGACTGATTCGAATAGCTAAAAAGAGGTTACTGTAAATCAGTCAAATTTCACTGATTATTTCAGTGAAAATTGACTGATTTGACAGTGAAAAATATTTTTTTCACTGATGAATCAGTAAAAATTAACTGATTTAACAGTGAAAAATATTTTTTCACTGATGATTCAGTGAAAAGGCAAATCACTCATTCAATCAGTGAAAATTTGACTGATTCAGATTTAGAGAGTATAGTATTTCCTATTAGGGTTGACTGGAGCAAACTTGTTTCATTGCTTACGAAAAAGTTAACAAAACGTTTTCGATGCATTCTTTTCTTATTTCGAGTCCAAAATTATTAAATTGGTTATATGTGCGATCATTATTTCAATCAGGAAACTAATTGATAGTTTAATTATTCCCAACGAGTTGCATGCAGTCAACTTTATCTCAGTTATTAGGCAAAAGTTGTTCGGAGTATTTTTATAGAAATAGAAAAATCTTAGGATTGAAATATTCTATAGTTCCATTTATTATCATTTTTTGCCAGTAATGTATTTGAATAAAAAAAATATTTTTCTAAATCGAATAAATAATCTTAAAAACATGATTCCTGTCATTTAAAAAAAGTTAAAAACGTGATTTCTTAGTCAAATGAATTTATATTTCTTCTAAAGGTGTTTTTACTTCGAATTGAAGAAATGAAGTTAAAAAACGATTCCTTAAATTTAAATAAAACTTTTTTCTGAGTGTGCATATATTCCATACGAGCAGGGAACATTTCCTTCATTTTTCATGAAAAACATAAATTATTTATTCCAGTTACCACCTAAAAACTTGTTAAATACTTCTTTTTAACAACTTTACTCCAATTGTGAAGCCTCACTTATTATCTAAATTTAACATAGTTTAGACTCCAATCAAGTTTAATTTTCATAATTACGTGATAGAATAATGTTTTCTTTATAAAAAGATGAAGTTTCTATACTGTGACTATCATCTCATACGACAAAGATAATATTCCAGTCAGCGAATTTTGCATTCTTTCATCATAAAAACTGTTTTTTTTTGTAGCACGAATTTTCAAAATGTTCCTTTATACTTTAAAAAATAGAAATTATATCGATCCTCAATAATAATATTCTTAAGAAACAATATTAAACCTGACAACATAAATTTAAATAAAACCTGAGGTAAAAAACTAGACTACGTTGATGTATAAGTTTAACTTAAGGTAATTTTCATCCACGAAAATTAGACCTCGGGAAAAAATAGATAATTTTGCTTTCAAGAATAGCAATATTATTACTGAAGGGCTATTTTGAAAGAGAAAAGATTATTTTACAAGAAAAAAATTTGAAGCACAGAAAAATAATTTTATTAATAAATTTTATTTTGGCCCAACTTTTTTTCTTATCACTTCTTAGCAAATTTTAAAAAATTATGCGATTCTAATAAATCATGAATCATTTTTTCAGAGAAAAGATTTCCCACAACTTCACCGTTTCTGATTTATTTGAAATAAATTCTTTAATGGCTGAAACCATTAAAAAAACATTTTCCAAAACGAAATTTTTATAAACAAATTCCTGGATTTGATAATAATTTATTCATTTTCGAAAAATCGCATAATTTTTTAAAATTTGGTAAGAAGCGATAAGAAAAAAAGTTGGGGTAAAAATAAAATTTATTAATAAAATTTTTTTTTTGTATTTCAAATTTTTTTCATGAAAATTAATCTTTTCTCTTCCAAAATAGCCCTTCAATAATCATATTGCTATTCTTGAAAGCAAAATTATCTATTTTTGCCTGAGGTCTAATTTTCGTGGATTAACTACCTCAAGATGTAGATGCGAGTTCATAAAAACATAAAAGAGGTTGGGTGAATATAGCAAACATAAAACATATTACAATTGTAGTGTTAGATAATGCGATAAAATTTGGGATAAAAATTGAGTTTTATAAGTAATTTAATAATATACACTACCGGTCAGAATTTTGGGACCACCTGTTTTTCAATGATTGCTTAAATTATCCTAATTTGAATTATGCGAGTGAAAAAATTTGTTCTTTTAATTAAATTCAAAGCTATCAAAATTCTTTATAAAATGAGCCCAGCATGAATTCGTTTTGTTAAATTTTAAAGAAGTTATTGCAGAAATTGTCAAGATTTCAATGATTTCTTAAATTTTAAATAACTTTCGAAATAATTAACATTTTTTAATGTTCTTGGGCTCACTTTGAAGCTAAATTTCTACAAAATCGAACCAAATTATCAGCATTAATGTGTAATTTTTTTCTTATACAGTGCAGGAGGTTAAAGTTCAAATATAAAAGTTAGAAAAACTCCAATCTTGTTTTTGTTGAAAAAATAATTTTTATAAGATATTTAAAGCATATAGTCATGAATTTTCTATAGAATTCGTTTAAAATATATATTTATATAATCTTTATTATGATTTACCTACAGATGAAATGTTTTCGAATTTTCCCTACTTTTTAGTTACAATTTTAACTCTTTGCATTATGCAAGAAAAAAGTTAGGCATCGATAATGACAATTTTCTGCAATTTTATAGAATCTTAACTTTAAAATGTGCCCAAGAGCATTAAAAAATGGTAATTATTTCGAAAGTTATTTAAAATTTTTAAAAAACATTGAAATTTGGACTTTGTTTGCAATAACTTATTCAAAATTTAACGAAACGACTTCATTCTGGACTCATTTTAAAGATAATTTTTATGGCTTTCACATGATTAAGAGTACAAAATTCATCACTCATAGAATTGGAATTAAGATAATTTAAGCAATCATCGAAAAACAGGTGGTCCCACAATTTTAACCGGTAGTGTAGGATCTATAAACTCTTCAGTCTCATCAGTTGTAATTTAAATTTTAACTAACCTTAAATCATTGAAAATCGTTGAATTTGGATACATTTATTTTAGTTGTAATTCCTTTCCTTCTGCGTCGTTGTTTTTTAAACCACATTATTTGTACAAACTTACTATAAAAGGATCATTTAGTGACTAATTTCTGGGTGTATGGAGAAAACAGTTGTAGGCAAGAAAACCAGTGAGATGGAGGGAATTTTTTTTTAAATAGAACTGTGATTGCAAGGAAAAATGGAATGATAAACACAAGATGACCAGACTTTATAATAATTATAATATTCATAATGATTTCTTTATAATATAATTCCTCAAATAAAATAGATTTATCCTACGGGGGAAAAAATGAAAATAGTTAAGAAATAGTAATATTATTTTAAAAAAGAATATTGCCCAAGTGGACAATTTTGCCCTGGTCTACCCTACTTTAAGAGTGCATTGCATATTCCGGTCCATCGCTCCCACTTGTGGATCAAGAATAACATTTAGTGACAATATTATGTCAATTTGTGTCGCAGATGCTGAGTCGAATAGAGTAGCGAAAGAGCTTAGGATAGATTCTCGATCATTCATTGCTAATGCCTTCTTTTCGGATCCTTTATAGCGATTAAGACCCAAGGACATTTCCCTCTTTGAGCACATTATCCACCCGGCTTAAGAGCTTCTTTTTAAGCGATCTTTCAGTAGAAGCCGTGGATTTAAGGGAAGAAAAATTCACGATATCCTCGCTAATATACGCAAAAACTCGACGATCCGGAAAAGCAGAAAACAATTGCCAGGATATCCAGGCGACAAAGCAGCTGGTGAGAGAGACGAAGGTAACGACAAAAGGAAAGTAGAACGCCAACGGAGACAAAAAGATAGAAAGAGAAGACAAGAATGAGGAAAGAAGAAGAAAGGATCTTTAGTACAGTATAGTTATACGTTTACTTGGCTTGCTACGACAGTAAAGGGAGAGTAACGCTAAAATGAAATGAACAAGGGCCGAGAGGATAGGCACTGCATCCGGAAAACAGGAGGGAAAAGAGAATCTTTCGTAAAAGCTAGGCGGAAAATTTTTAAAGGAGTGAATTCTACCATACGAAAGTAATCATAAATTAAACAAGAGACTCGCACAAACCCTTTTTTAGTGTCTTTTGTCTCGCATATACCTTTTTCAGCTCTTAAAAAAAATTCATTTTTCAACAACTTGTCATTATTTAATATATATCTAATATAGTTGTATTCATGAACTCGGTGTATCAAGCTACAAGAGATCATTTTATAAAAAATACTTTCACCCATAAGTTACAGGTTCTCAAAAAAGAAAATATTGAAAAGATGCTTCACTTCTACACAAGATAGAAATTCAAAGTCCTGTCTTTGATATCAAAGATCCTTTTATATTCGATATTGACATAATCTACATGCTTGAGTAATTTCAAGAGACTTGCATTCAATATTTACTCTTCATAAGTAATATGAAATGCAAGCATACGAAATAATTAACTAATTGAATAATGCAATGCAACAAGCAGTTAAAAGATTACTGCACTAAGACAAAAAAGAATATTCATTTGAACAACTTGTCATAACAGAATGAGCTCCCAGTTTGTTTTTAATCAAGTTATTAGAGAAATCTTTCGAATTAATTTGTTAACGGTTTGTCTTAAGCAGATCCGCCACCTTTACTGTATACTCTAGCTAAAAAAATAATTACAATTTTTTTTTTATATTTTGGGATGCATTTTATTTTATTTGTAACTTTTTCTTTAGTCATTTTACCTTATTTTCCATAAAAAAAGGTGCTACATATTGTAAGGAGCAGAATGAAAAAATAATCATGACAATTGGGTAAAAAAAAATTATTGTAGGTGTAAATTACATTTTCTTTATAAATTACTAAATTTGTTTTTAATTTATAATGAAAAATTAAATTAAATTTACTTAAGGTTCTAACAGCCTTAAGGAACACATTCTCATCGCATGAGACTCGCGTTCGCTTTCGATTTTCTGCATACATTTCTGTGACTAATAATTTATATGATTAAAAAATACTATTTTCTTCCAAATATCCTAAAAAGGAAAAAAATTTGTAGACTGTTTTTAAGTAAACGATTTCATATTTTAACGCTTATATTATATCTCACATATTTTGTTTAATTAATGCAGAATTTTTTAATGTTAATTGTATTGTTTTAAATTAAAATGAAAAATCCACGTTTTATCAGAAACTATGGCAGACTAAATTTTTAGATCTTATTGAAACGAACAGTTTTGCATTCTTAGTTTATTTCGTATTTCACATATTATTATTAAAAAAAAGACTTTTGGATTTTCAACAGTATTTTTTAAATTAATTAGTTGGGTTTGAAATTTTTGTCACTGCCTACATTATCGGAGGATCACTAGTCGCGTATCAGATAGGATACAAAGAGATGTCGGACGCCTGTGTAGCTCAGTGGTTAGAGCAGTCGACCGGCAATCGAAAGACCTGCACTCGAATTCCAGCGCAGTCGAAAGCGTCATTTTTTCCACAGAAAGATTATCAAATTCTTTAAATATAGTATTTTTTAAATTAAAAAGAAAAATCTACGTTTTATCAGAAACTATGTCAGACAAAATTTTTAGATCTTATTGAAACGAATAGATTGACATTCTTACGTTTATTTCGTATTTCACATATTATTATTAAAAACTTGAATTTTGGATTTTCAATAGTATTTTTTAAATTAAATAGAAAAATATGCATCTTATGAAAAAATGTTGCGATTCAAACTTGTAAATCTTTATGTAGTAACAGATTTTGTATCGTAACTTTTTTTTCGTATTTCGTATAATTTAACTGGAAGATGGAATTTAGATATTGACTTTTTTCAAATTTTAACATACAGCAACATTGGAATTTTGGAATTTTTTATAAAGTTTTTTTCAAAAACACAAAAAATGTTTCTATTTTGACAATTTTTGTCGGATCTGTCTGGTTAACGAACATGCCTTTCATTTTTGGGCTCCGATAAAGTATGCCAAAGGTCAATTCAATCCGATAATTCTATCAAGAGTTATCGAGTATACAACCTCCAGACAGACAGACATACTTTCGTAAAAACCGTTTTTTCTGACTCAGGGAGTTTCAAAGCATAAAGATTTGATGAAAATTTCGAAAGTCATTTTTTACCTTCTCATTTATAATAAGAATTTAAAAATACTGGAGGTGGCGAATACCCTTAAATTGTGAAATTAAATATTAGCGATAACTCCTGAGTGGCAGTGTAATTAAAAATAGAGACAACCACGCTTTGAACTTTATTCGGAGCCTAGCAACGCTTACTCACTATACTTTGTCAGAGATAAGTTAAAACTAAGGGGAAATGACAAAATACACATTTTGGACATTTTTGGAAAATGTCAAAAAAATTAAAAATATACCAATTAAAGGTGGCGGATCCCCTTAAGGGTATGTCAGAGCATCTGATATCACCAATTGTATATGACCGCTTTATAATTAAAATAATAATTTAAACAAATTTTCCTAAGAAGACAGTAATGCGTTACTTTTTCCTGCATTGCTCTCTTCATTGGAAAATTTTTTAAAATTATTATTTTTCTAATAAAACGGTCGTACATAATTCATAAATATTAGTAAAGAAATGAATAAACAAACTATTTTGCGTAAAAAGCTAATTTTCGCTAAAAGCGCGTTATTGTGAATCGCAGTAATTTTTAATTTTCTTCATTTTTCCTAGAAAAAAAAATCAGATTGCCCTGAAAATTCACACACACATTCAGAAAAGTATATAGAATGAAAAAATAACATTTTTGGAGATTGTCAAAAAAATCGAAAATATTTTCTAGAATTTGAAATCTTTCTGTGGGAAAAAAGACGCATCTGACTGTGCCAGGATTCGAACCCGTGTTTATCGATTGCCGCTATCTGATACCGAGACTTGTGGCCTGATAAAGTTGACAGTGACATTTCAACTCTACCTGAATGAAAAATCAAAAATATACTAATTAAAGGTGTCGGATACCTTTAAATTGTGAAATTAAATATCAGCGATAACTCATGTAATTAAAAATAGAGACAGCCACGTTTTGAATTTTATTCGGAGCCCAGCGACGCTTACTCACTGTACTTTGTCAGAGATAAGAAAACTAAGGGGAAACGACAGAATACACCCCTCGTAAACGCAGCGACACTTATGTATTATATTTGAGATGATTTTATCTCTTTTTCCCTTGATTTATGTGTTCATCCCCGATTAAGCCTATATAATTTCCTAAGTCAATATATCTCACCGCGTTAAGCTCTAGGCAACCCGAACTACTTGGACATTTCGGCGTGGTGCCATCTGCTACTCACGAACCATTTGCATTAAAAGGAAATTCGGAAGTAGGTAAATTGCAAGTGTTCAGTAGTTAGATAGTTCCCCTTGAGCATACCGTGCAAATCCCTGTCATTAGATACGACTCAAAATCTATATCACCCTTAAATATTTTTCCTCCTCTCTAATAAAACCAAGTGAAAAAGCCATATGGACTCTTTACAACATATTATTAGGCAAAAATACTATATTCAATTCAGCGATTGGAATTCATTGAGCCGGGTTTATAAAAATGGATTTCATCAAAGGAGCGTAAAGTTCCATTTGATGGGTAAAATATTTATAGATTTATGAAGATTAGTATTCCTCTTATAAAGTCAGACAATCAGAGACAACAAAAGACTTAATTAATTTTACATTGAGGAAGTTTTATGAAAGTAGGAACGGCGACTGAATCCTTCTTCTTTACAATTAGTCGAATTATAAGATTATCGGCTCGCAGATTCTAGGTATTAAAACGCAATAAGAGAAGAGGAACCGATTAGTAACTAGGCTTAATGCTTAATTGTAGGAAGGTCGAGAACCCTCGTTCTACTCAGTTCAATTTCTGCAATCGATCAGAGGATCATGCGGGCTTCAATTGCTGACCCTTTTATTGCAATTATATTCCAAATGTATAATTTCATTGCTTTAAACTGAGTTTAGTTTCTTAAATTAGGGGACTAACTTATTGGTCCAATCAGCAGCAGCGAATCCATTACATCACATTGCTCTTCAAAACTATTTTTTTCATAAATAATCGTTTTAGGTTTGTTCTATTTATCTAGTCGGATCTATATTTTTAGTGAAATTTATATACTAATATATTCTAGTTTTTTAGCATAGGTATTTCAAAGTTTATGTGATATAATTCAATTTTTATTCCAGAGAATTTTCTTATGTTTTTTAACAAAGTTTTTTCTGTATAATTTTATGTAGATTTTCTCATTTTTTCACATTACGAAATAATAATTCTAAATCTGGTTCATGTCTGCAATATTCTGGTTACTTTCTTTGTATATTTCATAAATACAAAACAATCAAAACACTTTTTATTATGATATATGTTTTTTTTTTAAATTTTTGAACACGAGACCTCGTGTGAGCAATTCTGACCTATTTTTTTCAAAAATAATTGTTTTAGGTTTGTTCAATTTATGTAGTCGAATCTATATTTTTAGTAAGATTTATATACTAATATATTCTGAATATTAGCTTAGGTATTTCAAAGTTTATGTGATATAATGCAGTTTTTATTCCAAAAAATTTTCGTATGTTTTTTATCAATTTTTTTCTGTATAATTTTATGTAAATTTCCTCATGTTTTTTCACACTACCCAAGATTACTTCTAATTATGGTTTATGTCTGGATTATTCTGATCACCTTCTTTTGATATCTCATAAATACAAAATAATCAAAACACTTTTTATTATGATACATGTTTTTTAAAATATTTGAATACGAGACTTTGTGTGAGAAATTTTCGAAAATTTTATCAAAAATAATCGTTTCAGGTTTGTTCTATTTATCAAGTCGCGTATATATTTTTATTAACATTTATAAATAAATATATTCTAGTTTTTCTAGCTAAGGTATTTTAAAGTTTATGTGTTATAATGCAGTTTTTATTCCAAAAAATTTTCGTGTGTTTTTTATCAATTTTTTTCTGTATAATTTTATGTAAATTTTCTCATGTTTTTTCACACTACCCAAGATTACTTCTAATTATGGTTTATGTCTGCAATATTTTGAACACCTTCTTTTGATATCTCATAAATACAAAACCCTTTAAGTTATTATTTCTGGATCCTAAAACCAATTATTAACAACAAAATTATATGAAATTAAATCAAACAATGTTAAATTTTATTTTCCAAACGTAAAACTTTTTTTAAAACCGAAGTAAAATTATTCTCTATTATATCCTGTCTATTGTTATATGGTTGAATGTTGAATAAAAACCAGCATGTTTTCAAATTAGAGAATATTTGCATTCAGTTATATGCAGGAGGCTCGAAATATCATTGGAGAGTGATATTCATCTCTTTCGCATGATTTAATTTCACGAGGTTACAAAAGAACGTGCAGTAGGTATACGAGAAATTCGTTCTCGTACAACTGAAATCAGAGTAAACCATCTCCACAATTGTAAAGGCAATGAAGCACACTAGGAAAATTGTAAACGACTTTGCTGTATGTCGCCATAGGTAAAGCAGAAATAGTTCAAAGAACACAAAAGACCTAGACAGTATATTACTTAAATTGAAACACCTACGGCAAATATCATATATCAAAGGTAAATTTTCAACGTGCTTGGAATAAAAACCCGTTATTTTAAATCTGGTATGTAGATTAAATAACTCAAGAATAAATTGATAAAAATGAGTGAATGTTTAAAATGTTTGCTTTCATTAAGTCAGATTGGATTTTGCTAATGAACGTGAAAATTTTAGAGGGTCTGAAGAGGGTATAAAGACTTGTGCGCGTGTCACGAGCACAAAACGATCGAAAGATTTCCTCGAGCTTCTTGTGGATCTGGTTATTTTAAGCAATTGTTAAGTGCCTACCCGACGCATTTATATAGGGTTTCAACTCAACGATACGCTCCCGGTGTTCATGATTCATTAGTGACAGAACCGTATCTCCATGAAGGCATCCATCTAACCACTTAACATCTTAAATAGTTGAGTCTTTATTACAAAAATTAAAAATTTCATTTTCAACCCGAAGTCCTCAATATCTTTGGTATGCTAAAAATACTTTCCATTAAAGAAACGTATTTCTACTCTCTAAACCTGGATCAGTAAACGGCTACTGATTCGCAGTGAATATTCACTGATGGCAGCAGTTATAAGTCTTTCACTGAGAATCAGTGAAATGCGACTAATGAATCAGTGAAATAGATTGAATTCACTTATTGAATCAGTGAAATCTTCAGGTGGGAATAATAAAAGCAGCAATATTTTTTAACGATCGATAAACTCGTTTATTTTAGGTTAAACAACCTAAAAAGAAATTACGTAATTATTATTATATATTGTAATTATTATTGTGTATAATTATATTATGTAACGTGTAGATGAAACTTTTAAATTCGCCAATTCAAAAGTTATGTTTACGTAGCGCGTTCACTGATTCCTCAGTGAAATCTAACCAGGGCACTAATTCATCAGTTGATATATTTCCACTGATATAATCAGTGACTATTTCACTGATTCCGGCTTAGAGAGTATAAATACCCGTAAATCATTATATTATTCCTTAATTTATTTATATTCCAAATTACTTCCGTGGCAAAAGTATCGGATAGGAATTCATTCCGAGCCAATCAGAACTATTCTGATTCATTCCGATATCTATATCCAAGCCAATGCGAATCATTCCAATTTTCCATATAATTCATAAATATTAGTAAAGAAATAAATAAACAAACTATTTTGTGTAAAAAGCTAATTTTCGCTAAAAGCGCGTTATTTGTAAATCGCAGTAATTTTTATTTTTTTTTATTTTTCCTAGTAAAAAAACCGGATTGCCCTGAAAATTAACACACATACTCAGAAAAGTATATAGAATGAAAAAATAACATTTTTGGTGATTGTCAAAAAAATCGAAAATATTTTCTAGAATTTGAAAATGTGTAAATTTGTAAATGAAAACGGACGTAGATATACAACTTTTGATTTTAAAAATGAAAAAAAAAATAATTTTTATAAAATCTATCGAATTTTTTTTATATTGTAAAAACGAGAAGTAGTCGATCCACGTCCTGTTTGACCATTTTTATCATTTCCCAAATTTCGAATAGAAAATTTTATGTATTTGCACGTAAAGATGTGGAAAATTAGCCAAAATGTTTACATGGACCTGCCCTTAAGGTCATGGATCAAATAGATCATGTGACCAAATTCCTGTAAAATTTCGTGTAAGATAACTTTTTTATTTTACAAAATGTCTTCCTGGAAGTTTGGAAAATATAACAGAAAACGGTAAAGAGCGTCTGTCAACTTCGTTTGAGTAAAACTTTTGCAAAAAATTTCATAGTTAACTTTAATTTCCGATAAGTTTTCGAATTTTTCTCCAAATTTTTACTGAAAAGAAGTTAAGGTAGTTTTCATCCACGAAAATTTACATGAAAAAAATTTGAAACACAGAAAAATAATTTTATAAATAAATTTTGTTTTTGACCCAACTTTTTTTCTTATCGCTTCTTACCAAATTTTAAAAAATTATGTGATAAGAAAAAAAGTTGGGGTAATTTCGCAAATTTAATTATTTAGTACAATTCCATAGTTTCACACTTGCAATTCTTTTATATCACTTTTTTTTTACCACAATTTTTATCTGTCACACGCCAATTTATAAGTTTTCCTCCTTTGTATTTTTTATAGAAATAAATCTCACTGATGAGGACTCCAACCTGAGTCGAAACGTTTGAAAATATGAAACCTTGAGTTTGCATTTTTTCTGAACCCTAAAGCCAACTAAGTACACCAAAAATATTCAAAAAAAAATCTGCCCGCCTCGCGGGCACATTCTCATCGCGCGCCTAGGGCGCGCGATTCGATCGTCGCGCTTCGCGCTCCGTTCTTTCTGGACCTCACGCTTCGCGCTCGGTCTTGTGCTCTTCGCATACATTTAAGTTTATTTCTTATATTTTGATACTGAAGCTCAAACCAATTTTATAATAATATTACAGATGATGTGAATTACACATTTTCTCAAAGTCACTGAATTTCTTTTTGATTTCCTTTAAGGCTCTATCGGCCTTAAGGAACACATTCTCATCATGACACTCGCACTTCGCGCTCGATTTTCTGTATACATTTCAGTATAACTTTTCAATAAATTACATGATTAAAAGAATTTACTTTCTTCCAAATATCTAAAAAAGGAAAAACAATCGTAGACTTTATTTAAGGGAACGATTTTGCAGAACAACGCTTATTTCGTATCTCACATATTTTGGTGAAAAAAATTGAATTTTTTCAATATTAAAAATCAAAACAAAAAATATACATCCTGTCCCGAAATTTCTTTATGAGAATTTGTAGACCTCATTTAGGCAAACAATTTTCCATCTAAATGTTTTTTTTGTATCTCACATATTTTGTCTAAAAAATGGAATTTTTAAATTTTTATCGTATTTTTTGGAATTGAAACGAAAAATATATCTTTTATCAGAAACTGTGTCAGACAAAATTTGTAGATCTTTTTGAAACGAACAACTTTGTATTCTTACGTTTTTTTGGTATTTACAATATTATTGTTAAAAAATTGAATTTTGGATTTTCAATAGTTTTTTTTTTAATTAAAAAGAAAAATATGCATCTTATGAAAAAATGTTATAATTCAAATTTGTGGGTCTTTATGTATTCAATAATATTGTATCATAACGTTTTTTCGTATCTCGTATAATTTAACTGGAAAATGGAATTTTGATATTGACTTTTTTCGAATTTGAATATGCTGTAACATTTCTAATTTTGATTTAATCAAAAAATGTTATTAGGATAATTTGTACACAAATTACACACAAAAGTAGTGCTCCATCCCTCAATTTTGATTGGATGTGGCTGATTAACGAACTTGTCCTTACTTTTTCGGCTCCGATAAAGTGTACCAAAGCTCAATTCAATCTGATAATTCTATCGAGAGTTATGCCGCACACGACCTACAGACAGACAGACAGACAGACAGACACTTTCGTAAAAACCATTTTTTCTGACTCAGGGGGTCTCAAAACGTAAAGATTTGATGAAAATTTCGAAAGTCATTTTTCACATAAAACCAATACCTTCTCATCCATGATGAGAATGTAATAAAATTTATTAATAAAATTATTTTTCTGTATTTCAAATTTTTTTCAAGGAAATTAATCTTTTCTATTCCAAAATATCCCTTTAATAATAATATTGCTATTCTTGAAAGCAAAATTATCTATTTTTGCCTGAGGTCTAATTTTCGTGGATGAAAACTACCTTAACAGACGTGCTTTATTGTCTTTTGTTACGTTTCCCAAATTTCCAGAAAGATACTTTGTAAATTAAAAAAGTTATCTTACATGAACGAGTAAATGTATAATTTAGTCCCGTGATCCGATTGATCCATGGCCTTAAAATAATGTTATTGAATGTAATCGAGCCCGATAATTTTCAATCCTTTCAGAAAGTATTAAAGAGTATTAAGAAAAATGTTCTCGAAATGGTGCTTCAGCTTTTTTCATTTTATATGATATGGAATGGATTTAAAAAAAAACGCAATGAAGGATTCGAATGCGTTGAATAATTGCTCTTT
Source organism: Diplolepis rosae (assembly GCA_030998225.1). Taxonomy (NCBI): domain Eukaryota; kingdom Metazoa; phylum Arthropoda; class Insecta; order Hymenoptera; family Diplolepididae; genus Diplolepis; species Diplolepis rosae. Next base: position 5,326,607 of record JAPYXD010000727.1, on the reverse strand, counting down.
TGATATCAGAATGATAAATCTCCAATTTATTTCAATGAAAGCCTTCTTACTGGGTGTGTATAATAATCGATAGGGATGACAGGAAGAAATCGAGTTTCTACCAAAATTGGGTTGTTGACAAACTTTTCACGATGATTTCTACAAGATTCATCTCTCTCGAAAAGGAAAGGTTAATGGTGTATTTCATGGGTCAATTTCACTTAGAAATTGACGAATTTCTGAAGAAGTAAAAGCATATAGGGTAGGCCAATATCATCTCATGGGAATACAACGAAACTCTTTTCCCCTAATTGACAAAAAATAGATTTAATTTCTTGCTGACTAGCTTTTTCGATTTTTTCATTGTTTTAGAAAAGTACCATGCATTTGAAACGATCGTTAAAAAATTATTTGATACAGTGCACTGAGAAATAATTCCACTAATCCAACAAAAATTAATTTTCTTCCAATAACATAGATTTCATAGATGAAATAAATATTTAGAAATTTAGCGATCATTCCTTTCGTGTTAATATTGAAGTAACGAGAAGAGCAATTTCGTGTCGTAAGGCTTTTATACGAGCTTCTAGAAATACAGCGAATATTTATGTATGTTCACGTTTATAGCACCGAAAATGCTTCAATGGTGAAGACAAATGCCCCAGGAACCTCGTCCATATCTGTGGCCATTTCTGCAGAATTGCGAGCACTTTCGCTAACGGTTTACCGAATCGGGAGAACACTTTATTGCTCTAAGCTATGTTATGCCATTTCTCACAATACAATTCATGATATGAGCGTAATTTAGTTTTTCAAGAGTCTGGAAAACATACCTACTTTGTCACTTCTATCATTAATCATTTTTATATGGGAGTCTGAACTCTATCTGAAGTACAATTATATGGTAAAGTCCTAGACGCTGTAAATCGAATATTATTTTTTCAAATCACCTAGACAATTTAAATATTCATAATCATCGCTGATATCGCATTTTAATTTACATATACGATGGAATAATTGCAATTTAACACCAAACAAATTGCGCCATCAGAAATTCTAGCAATTCATTCCGGTGATAATATAATAATTCGATGCTCAATCATCGTTACTAGCAAAATATTTTTTCAATGTCATTATGGTTTTATAAATCCATTATGTTTCTTTTCATAATTTATATTATTATCTCATCTTCTCAAATTATCTTCTTTCATAACAAATCTTTTCTATCTTCAATTATCTTCTATTGTTAAATTGGCTTCTTTTGCATCAATCACCTTCTCTTACATCATTATCTTCTTTTATACTACCGATAAATTGGCAATTGTTCAAGTTGCCGCAAAATGTCACGTTTTCAAGGAGCAAAGATTTCCTTTTCCAAAGATTTCTAATTTGGTGGCCAGTGTCTCTCGGCTACTTTCACCACCACAGTAAAGTTTGTTTTCTGTTTTCGCATCCCCTCGTCCGACTCTTCTTCGATGTCTTAAGGTCGTTTTCGTCTATTCAACTTCCAATTGGATCCGGTAATTGCTGCTAAAATTATCTGCCTCGTTTCATCCACCCCCCCCCCCTTCACCCACCGCCCCGACCCCTAACCCATTGGTACCCAGACTTTCTATCACACTCACATTGCCTTCTGTTCTCCTTCCCTGTGATCCATTTCACAACTTTATCCTTCTCTTGCCTTTCTTCTTGGATAAATTACGCAACTGTTCTTCATCCATTTTAACAAAAAGGGGATCGCGTTATCTAGTTAAGGCCATGGATCAATCGAACCATGTGACTAAATTATACATTTATTCGTTCATGTAAGATAACTTTTTTAATTTATAAAGTATTTTTCTGAAAATTTGGTAAACGTTATAAAAGACAATAAAGCGCGTTTTTTAACTTCTTTACAGTGAAAATATCGAAAAAAATTCGAAAATTTATCGATAATTGAGCCAACGAATGCAATAAGGGCACTTGCGCTCGAAAAGGCTGGATTTGTCCAGACGTATTGTTAGATGTATTGTCCAGACGCGTGACGTCAGAGCAAAAATAAAAACTCGAAATTTAAAAAATATATACATTTATCATGATACATCTTGACAAATGAATTGCGAGTTTTAACTTATGCTGCGTTTTCGAGCGCAAATGCCTTTATTGCATCCGTTGGCTCAATTATAGTTAACTGTAAAATTTTTTGCGAAATTTCCACTCAAACGAAGTTGACAGACGTTCATCATCGTATTCTGTAGTATTTTCCAAATTTCATGGAAGACGTTATGTAAAATAAAAAAATTATCTTACACGAACTTTTACAGGAATTTGGTCCCGTAATTTGGTTGATCCATGACCTTAAAGGCATGTGATACTTGAGGAAAGTAACAGGTTCATGTGAACATTTTGGTTTATTTTCTAGATCTTTACGTCCAAATACATAAAATTTTCTATTCGAAATTTGGGAAATGATAAAGATCATGAAAAGGGACGTGGATCGATTACTTTTGGTTTTTACAATATGAAAAAAATTCGATAGATTTTGCAAAATAGATTTTTTTTCATTTTCCAAACCAAAAGTTGTATATCTAGGTCCGTTTTCATTTACACGATACCATTTTCTCAATTTTCATATTAAAATTGTATGTATTTTGAACACAAACATGTAGAAGTCTCAGTATCAGATAGCGGCAATCGATAAACACGGGTTCGAATCCTGGCACAGTCAGATGCGTCTCCTTTTTCACAGAAAAATTTCAAATTCTCTAAAATATTTTTGATTTTTTGACATTTTCCAAAAATGTTATTTTTTTATTCTCTATACTTTTCTGAGTATGTGTGTAAATTTTCAGGAAAATATTTCTTTTTTCTTGCGAAAATAAAAAAAATTACTGCGATTTACGAATAACGCGTTTATAGCGAAAATTAGCTTTTTACACAAAACAGTTTGTTTATTTATTTATTCACTAATATTTATGAACTATATGGAAAATAGTATGTAACAGGTACCCCTATAAAAACAGAACAAAATTGCTGATAGTTTCTAATAGTGAGTATTAAGGCCATGGATCAACCAGATCACGTGACCAAATTCCTGTAAAAGTTGGTGTAATATAACTTTTTTCTTTTACAAAATATCTTCCTGAAAATTTGGAAAATACAACAGAACACGACAGAGAACGTCTGTCAACTTTGTATGAGTGAAAATTTTGCAAAAACTTTTACAGTTAACTGTAATTGTCGATAAGTTTTCGAATTTTTATCAAAATTTTTACTAAAAAGAAGTTAACAGATGTGCTTTATTATCTTTTGTTACGTTTCCCAAATTATCAGAAAGATACATTGTAAATTAAAAAAGTTATCTTACATGAACGAATAAATGTATAATTTAGTCACGTGGTCTGATTGATCCATGACCTTAAGGCCGTATGGTAGACTCTGACGTCACCAAATGTATACGACCACTTTATAATTAAAATAATAATTAAAACAAATTCTTTGTTATATTATCAATATTTTTGGGTATGGAAAGCACTCTAGCTACAAAAATAACTACACAAATTTTATTTATTTATTTTACGATAATAATGAAATAGAACTTATATCGACCCTTAGTATTAATATTCAAATATTGTTGATGTTTTCAGTTAGCTTCAGGGTCCAGAAAAAATGTAACTCAAAGTTTCATATTTTCAAACGTTTCTACTCAGATTGGAGTCCTCATCAGTGAGAATTTATTTCTATAAATAATACAAAGGAAGAAACTTAAAAAATTTGCACGTGTGACCGATGAACATTGAGGTAAAAAATGATATAAAAGAATTGCGAGTGCGAAACTATAAAATTGGTCTAAATAACTAACACAGAAAAATAATTTTGTTAATAAATGTTATTTTTCCCCAACTTTTTTTCTTATCGCTTCTTACCAAATTAAAAAAAATTATGCGATTTTAATAAATTATAAATCATTTTTTCAAGAAAGAGATTCCCTACAACTTAACCATTTCGAATTTTAGTAAATGAATAAATTATTATCAAATGCAGTAATTTGTTTATAAAGATTTCGTTTTGAAAAATGTTTTTTAAATGGTTTTATCCATTAAAGAATTTATTTTTAAAAATCAGAAACGGTGAATTTGTGGGAAATCTTTTCTTTGAAAAAATGATTCATGATTTATTAGAATCGTATAATTTTTTAAAATTTGATAAGAAGCGATAAGAAAAAAAGTTGGGTCAAAAATAAAATTTATTAATAAAATTATTTTTCTGTGTTTTAAATTTTTTTCATGCAAAATAATCTTTTCTCTTTCAAAATAGAATATTATTGCTATTCTTGAAAGCAAAATTACCTATTTTTTCCTAAGGTCTGATTTTTGTGGATGAAAACTACCTTAAAGAATTGCACGTGTGATGGATAAACATTGTGGTTTATAACGATATAAATTAATTATACATGTGAAACTATAAAATTGGTCTAAATAACTAAATTTGCAAAAAAGAAAAAGAAAACTGTACAAACATTTTTTTCTATCAAAATACAAAGGGAAAAAAACTTAAAAGTTTGCACGTATGACCGATGAACATTGTGGTAAAACTGATATAAAAATCTGAGTCGAAACGTTTAAATATATGAACCTTTGAGTTACATTTTTTCTGGACCCTAAAGTCAACTAAGAACATCAACAATATTTGAATATTTTACGATATTTTTATTAATTTTTTAATTTTATTTGTAACTTTTTTGTTACTTAATTTTCCATGACCAAAAAATTGCTACACATTCTAAGGAGCAAAATAAAAAAATAATCATGAAAATTGGTTAAAAAACAAAAAAGTTATTCAATGTCAAAAAATGTCTAAAAAATGCCTAAAAACTCAACATTTTTAGTTTAAAAATCGCAGATCCTTTTAACTGTCTCAAAATTCAATAGCGTAGCTTAGCTGACAACTTTCTTTCTCTGTGTATAATAAATTACACATTACGACTTTTTCAAAAGTAGAAAATAATATAGATAATTGTTGAAAAGAGATTTCGAATTTACGGAAAAAAACCAAAAAACCTTTCGTTCATTGTTCACGAATGTTTAATACCTATATGAGGAGCTTTATAACAAAAGAACTCTAATGAGAAATCTTCCTCTCATTATCCCCCAACTATACAAGAGTAGGGAAGAAATTCTTCAAATAACTATACTTATGCCCTTCGCCTGTGGGAATAATCCTTCGAACGTAGAATCGACCGAGAAAAGTTGTGGATACAAACGTTTAACAAAACAGGTCACGGTGGGATGCATCACGTGTACAGAAGCGTTAGTCCATGTAGGATTTAAAAAGTTTCTCCCCGATGATAGTCCGTCCCATCCTGGGATATAACAGTTGGGATTCCTGAGGGATAAGGGTGAAGATAATCAGGTTGCTTTTTATTCCCCGAGCACAAGAGTCGGTCCAGCAAGACCGCAGTGGTATTACCAACTTCCCGTAGCTCTCCCACTGTTTCACTACGCGCTCGCATTGCAAATTAGACGATACATACTACCTCATAAGCGTTTTACATATATTTAGAGCCGACTTTGTATTATCCCCTGAAAGATAAATTCAGCATTCTGGAATTGCATTTATGTATCTATTTTATAGGTTGGAAGGGGTAAAGAGAACGAAATTTTATGAGAGTGCTGGGACTATGAGAAAGTCAGTCGAGGATCTATGTATTCGATATGAGAGCCTTTTATGAGATATTGCATGCTAGGGGTTGCACATTGCGACTCAGGGAATGTTTCAGACTCTAAGTTATAAGTTTGGAGTTAAAGGCATTTATGTGGAAAAAGAGATAGCACAAAGTAGACATTGCTAGAAAACCATTTATCTATTGAGAAGAGAAACAAAATGGTAAATAGTGCAATGTAAATGGTAAGACTTGTATAAATTAAATGTAATATCCATTATTTCATCTTCAAGAGATCGATCCAGCCATTTAAAATAGAAATTTATGCTTTTTTCTTTTTTGTGTGGTCTCAGTTTGTACGCAACTTTTGTTAAGTAGTTAGGACACAAAAATTAGGCCTTAGACGAAAATATCTAATTTTGATTTCAAGAATACGCAATAGTATTATTGAAGGGATTATTAAAAGTGAAAAGAAGTTGAAACGTTATGATGTATTTAACAATTTTTAAAACTGAATTCGAACATGTATCACTAAAAACTCAAATTTATCTTGAGGTCTGAAGAAAAGTATAATTCCAAACTTCAAGAATTCTAAACTGTTCTAACTCATAAAATACAAAGAAACGACCAAATTTGGACCAAAAAAATTTCTTAGGATCAAGGATTATGAGAAACAAACAATAAAGGAGAAAAGAAAAAATAAGGGGTTTTGAAAGGTTGCCTTATTTTTTCTTTCCTCTTTTTTTGCTGGTTTCTAGTAATCGTAGATCCTAAAAAATTTTTTGGTCCAAATTTGGTCGTTTTTTTGTATTTTGAGAGTTAAAATGGTTTCGAATTCTTGAAATTTTGAATTAACCATTTTTATTTTTAGTAGTAAAGACAAAAAAGGACGAAAGAATGAAAAAGAAGGAAGGAGTTTTGGAAGGTTGCCTTATTTTTTCTTTCCTCTTTTATTGCTGGTTTCTCATAATCGTTGATTCTAAGAAATTTTTTTGGTCCAAATTTGATCCTCTTTTTTTTGTATTTTGAGAGTTAGAACGATTTCGAATTCTTGAATTTTGAATTAACAATTTTTATTTTTGGTAGTGAGGATAAAAAAGGACGAAAGAATGTAAAAGAAAGAAGGGGTTTTGGAAGGTTGCCTCATTTTTTCTTTCCTCCTTTCTTGTTGGTTTCTCACAATCGTTGATCCTGAGAAATATTTTGGTCCAAATTTGGTCGTTTTTTTGTATTTTAAGAGTTAGAACGGTTTCGAATTCTTGAAATTTTGAATTAACAATTTTTATTTTTGGTATTAAGGATAAAAAAGGATGAAAAAGAAGGAAGGGATTATGGAAGGTTGCCTTATTTTTTCTTTCCTCCTTTTTTGTTGGTTTTTCATAATCGTTGATCCTGGGAAATTTTTTGGTCCAAATTTGGTCCTCTTTTTTTTGTATTTTGAGAGTTAGAACGATTTCGAATTCTTGAAATTTTGAATTAGACTAAATAAAACTTTCTAATTCGAATTCTTGAAGTTTTGAATTTGTCTAACTTAAACTTTCTAGTTTCTAATCAAAATTAGCTAGAAAGGAGATAAATAAACTTTCATTAATCTAAAAAATTAGAAAGCTTTATTTAGTCATATTCAAAATTTCAAGACTTCTTGAATTCTTGAAATTTTGAATTAACAATTTTTATTTTTGCTTAAACTTTCTTTCTTTTTTCTTTTTGCTAAATTAAAAAATAATAACGCGATTCTAATAAATCACGGACCATTTTTTTAAGGAATAGATTCTCTACAACTTGACCGTTTCCAATTTTTGTAAATGTATCAATTATTATTAAACTCAATAATTTATTGATAAAAATTTTGTTATGTAAAATTGTTTTTTAATGGCTTCAGTCATTCTTCCATAAAAAAATGATCCGCGATTTGTTAAAATCGCATCATTTTAAAAAGCATGGTAAGAAGCAATAAGAAAAAAAGTTCGAACAAAAATAAAATATGTTAAATATATTATTTTCCTATGTTTCAAATTTTTTCCATGAAAAATGTTTTCTCTTCTTGATGATCCCTTCAAAAATTCTATTTCGTATTCTTGAAAGCAAAATTAAGTATTTTTGTCTGAGGCCTAATTTTTGTGGCCCAATTACCTTAAATCGCAAAATACTTTATTTCCAATAAAATATAGAAAAAGTTGTGATTTTACCATTTTATAAGATGAAAAGTAGCTAAAACTTTTTATTCAGCCATATGTATAAGGAGCATTCATGAACCAAGTTTGATAATTCTTTTATACTTTTTGTATGAACTCTTTCATGTCTTTTGTATGGTCTTTCTGAAAAACAGTAATCAGTTTTTCAAATAATTGTCACTATAGGATGAATTATTTCATCCGTAGATGGGATTTCGCTTTGAGAGAGATTCTGACAAATCCCATTTGCCTTTACAGTTGTGCTTTACGGCTAGAGCCATGAAATAATGTGAACTATATGAGCGGCAAAACGTTGGAAAAATATGCCATAAGGGAAGAAAAAGAAACAACTTTTCTCTTATTCTTTATTCCAGGATCGTGCGTCAGCTCTATTATAAGAAGCACACTATCGTGAAATCCTGGTGATCCATACATTGCACTATAATATACAACATTTATCGTTTACTATACATTCACTACACGTTCCCATGTGCTATCGTTATCTCGAATACTGACCATTTCCTCTCTTGAGTCGTAATTTAAAACTAAAGATATCCCATAAAATTGTCGATAAAATAAATTGAAATAAATAAGAGTGCCATATTAAAGCATCATTTCCTTCATAAAAACATCTTAAATTAAATCTTTATCCTTAAATCCAACTAAAATATGTCAGATACATATTTAAGGAAAGTATGAATGTAAGGGTACATTATCGGAGTTTTATCGAAGGTGAAATAACTTTTCGGACAGCCGTCTGGAAATCGGTAAATGCGACTTTTAGGTTTCTTTGGGCTGCCAAACTCTTCTACCTTTTCCTCCAATGAAATGCTCTTTCAAGCAGCGTTTCCGTCACTATGATATATCCAGAGCGATCCTTCAACAATAAACTCCACAACTTTTCACTTCACGCACTTTGCAAGCTCATTCATTTTGCAGCAAGAACGTTCGGTTTATCGGCAAAGTTCTGTTTTATACGGGAAGTCGATATCGATAAGCGGAAGGAGCGAAAGTGTTGTCGATAGAAATTATTGAGTCACGTTAATGACGAACTTTGAACTTCGCCGAGGGGATGCGTTAATTAAAAGCACAGTGCTAATCTAATATGTAACAGACGATTTACGACCATCATTCCTTCTTTCAATTATCGTTCACACTTCTCTTTTAATTGCTCCCGATTCATTTTCACATTCAAGTGATACTTAAGAATTCTCTTTTCACAACGATTTATTGCATGATTTATTTCCAAGCAATATTTTATTATTTTTATTTTATTTGCAATTTATCGAACAGATATAATTGTGAATTCTAAAAGAAACTGATTCCGATTATTTATTAGACCTTCTGTAAGTTCACTTACACTTATCTTCGACTGGACATATCTTTTATCCCCCTTACGTTCCCCGAGGAATTGCATAAATTCATCTCCTACTTATTCGACCCAAAATCTGAAATTCTTTCTGTCAAAAAAACGCAAGAAATATTCTTATGTATTCATTGAACATTTATCAGGCTGGGTGATATTTGGAATTCATCAATAAAGGTATTTCGGAAGTAAACCCCAACAACTTTTGTTTCTCAATATTTAAAGAAGCAATCCCAGCTCCCTAGCGTTAAAGAAAATAACTTCTAGTGAACGCCGACGAAAATTGAGTGATATTTTTTATCGCTTTTTTCAAAAGACACACCCTTGTATATAAATGGTGAGTTCCTTAATGAGAACTTATGTTGTCTGCATTTCTACATAAACTTCCGCCACCTACTTAAAAAACTATTTTTAGTAATTTACTGAAATTTGTAAAAAAAACTTTACTCTTATTTTACTCTGTAAATCTGAATCAGTTAAAATCTACTGATTATCAGTGAAATTTGACTTATTCAAGTAGCTAAAATATTGTTTTCACTGATTAATCAGTGAAAATTAACAGATTTAACAGTGGAAAATATTGTTTCCACTGATTAATCAGTGAAAAGTCAAATCATTGGTTCAATCAGTGAAAATTTGACTGATTCAGATTTAGAGAGTATAAAAATACTTTTTTATTAGTTCTATATAAAAATATAGAAATATTTTGAGAAAGAGTCGACTTTTAGTAAATTATAGTGAAAATTTATGGCAGGTTAAAATTTTTCCAAAGATGAAGCTCACTGTAAAAAATTTCCGTTGTAATTTTACAATACTGTAATATACTTAAGGGGATCCGCTACCTTTAAAATTTTTATTTTTAGAGTTTAGACCTTCCATATAATTTTTTTTTATGTTTAGTACCTTTATTAATAAAGGTTTTGGGTTTTTTTTAAATTCCAGCAGCTCAATGTATTTTTAAACTAAAAATTTAAAGTTTTTTGGGCATTTGTTTAACGTTTTTTGACTTTGAATAACTTTGATGTTTTTTAACCAATTGTCATGATTCTTTTTTTATTTTGTTCCTTACAATGTGTAGCAACTTTTTGATTATGGAAAATAAGGTAAAATGACTGAAAAAAAGTTACTAACAAAATATAATAAAAAAATGAATAAAAATATCCAAAAATAATAGACAAAAAATTTTGTAGTTATTTTGTTAATCATGACCCAAAAATATCGATAATATAACAAAGAATAAGTGGTAAAAATTTCGAAGGCCTGTGTCTAATACTTTAAATTTTATTTAATCGAATATATAATATAATTCAAAAATATTAATAATTAAATAAATTAAATAAACATTTTGGTTATAAAATTCTATTAAATTATTGTAAAATTACAAACATCTTTTGTTTGAAATCAATTTTGAATTTTTAAAATGAAATTTTAATGTATAAAACAACAACCTCTCAATTTTATCAAACATAATAACAAAAAAATTAGAAAAAACAATCTAAAAACTTATGATATAAATTTCGAAAAAGATGTACATTTAAAAAAAGAATATTTTGTATTCGATAAACAATAGCGACCTAGTTGATAAACTGCACCTTGTTTTAAAACTGACACTACAAATTATTATTCATGAATCATGGCAACTAATTTTCGGTGAAAAATACTTGAAGAGATTCCTTAAGCGTGAAAACCGTACTTCCTGACGTCTCGAGATTACGGGCTGGTTAATTACACTAAAGTGTTGCTTCTGTTTACCTGAGGCTCTGTTTGTTTTGCAGGTGTTATCTACCAGGTGATAAGCACCCTCCTAAATCTCGCGACACGTCGGCACGACCTTCTTCTTCTGAATTCGCACTAGGGGTGGCTCAGCTACTCTACAAAAGTGAGAAACAAACAGTAAGGGACAAAAATATGAGGGGGAGCGAAGAGAGAAGGCGAGTGGGAAAGTGAAGCGAGAAGTCGAGTTACGGGACCTGTGAAGTCTATTTGGAATAACGAAGATGAGATGGGATGCTGTGCTCTACTTTATCCCGATTCTCTGCTACCTTTTGTCCAATATCTGCACCGCCTTCGTTGAAACAAGAGGTATGTATCTAAAATTGACAATAGACCTACCCAGGTGGAAATTTATCACTGGCGCGGTACCATGCCAGTACCGTCTCCGGAATTCTGGTACTGGCAGGGTACTGGTTCAATATCGGCATTGATACGGATGTAGTAGCTAGACCCCTAATTATAACTCCGCTGGAAGTTATCAGTCAGTACTGGACTGGCACTTAAAACCAGTACTGGTCCAGTACTGTCAGTCGGTACTGACGTAGTACTGGCTATACCCCTTATTATAACTCAACTGGGAGTTGGTAGTCAGTACTGGACTGGTACTTGAAAGCAGTACTGGTCCAGTACTATCAGCCATCGGTACTAGTTTGATACTAAATGATAACTCGACTGTGAGTAGGCAGCCAATACTGGTCAGGTACTTGATAGCATTACTGTCCCAGTGCTATATTTCGGTACTGGCATAGTACTGGCTATACCCCTTATTATAACTCAAATGGGAGTTGGTAGTCAGTACTGGACTGGTACTTGAAAGCAGTACTGGTCCAGTACTATCAACCGTCGGTACTAGTTTGATACCAAATGATAACTCGACTGTGAGTAGGCAGCCAGTACTGGTCAGGTACTTGATAGCATTACTGTCCCAGTGCTATATTTTGGTATTGGCATAGTACTGGCTGTACCCCTTCTTGTAACTCAGCTGGGAGTTGGTAGTCAGTACTGGACTGGTACTTAAAAGCAGTAATGGTCCAATACTATCAGTCAGTACTGACATAGTACTGGCTAAACACCTAATGATAACTTGACTGGGAACTGGCAGTCAGTACTGAACTGTTACTTAAAAGCAGTACTAGTCCAGTACTATCAGCTAGCGGTACTAGCTAGACACCTAATGATAACTCGACTGGTAGTAGGCAGCCAGTACTGGTCAGGTACTTGATAGCATTACTGTTCCAGTGCTATCTTTTGGTACTGGCATAGTACTGGCTATACTCAGCTGGGAGTTGGCAGTCAGTACTCGACTGGTACTTTCAAGTAGTACTGGTTGCGTACTAGCAGCCGATACTGACTGGATTTTATCTGGTGAAATTTTGAAATTTCAAAAGAATCCTAACTTCTAGTATAACTATGTTAAAAGCTAGATTGATCTTTAAGTTTTAGAATAGTATTTTAAAGTAAATTTATACAAATTGAATGAATAAAATTTTATTAGAATTTCATATTTTGTACTAAAAAATATAGTTCTTTTGCAAAAAAAAAAACTGAAAAATGTATGGAACACTCAACGAACAATAATTATGAAACTATTTATAAAAATAGATTTTGAATCGTCAAAATTTTCTTTTACGATAATAAAGAGAAATCTACATTTTTTGGGTGAATTAAACATTTTTTAAATACGTGTTCTGTAAAAGATCAAAGTATGCTCGGAATTACAAATTATTTAAAACTTCAGTGTTGAATTTGATTGAAAAATAAATATGGATAAAATTTGTAATATGGTTTTTCCGTATTTACATAAATCTAATATTTTCTCATATGTATTGAAAATGTAAAAAATATTTTTAACTTTGCATCACGTTTCTGTTTCAAATTTATACTTTGATACACTCTAGAAATGTTCGGAAATTTAAAAAAAAATTATGTTACAATGATAACGTAAAATTTGACGATATCTATGATGTTTTTGAATAAAGGTATCTTAAAATTTTTATAAAATTTATCATAAAATAACAAAACTGTAACAAAATTTTCAGTTACGTGTAACTGCATAAAATTTCAGTTACCCAAACGTAAAATTATTCTTGTTACAAGTTTCAGAATTTCCAGTTGCAACTATCAGAATATTCAAGACTTTGTAATTAAAAATTAAGAAATTGTTTCTCAAATTTACTGAAAAGTAACTGAATTTTCTGAATTTCTATCTTAATTTAACGAAACTGTAACTAACTGTTTCGGGAAATTACGGTAGAAATTTATCGAAATTGCAAAAAATTCAGTACATTTTTCACAATATTAAGATACCTTTACTTAAAAACGTTATAATTATCCTCAAATTTTACATTACGTTTTAACATAAAAATTTTAAAAATATCCGAACATTTCTAATAGCGTCATTTCACAAAACAGATGATTGTAGTTTTATTCAGTTAGAGATTCGTGAAATTAAGATACAATTTCAAAAAAATCAGTTTCTTTTTGGTAAATTTAAGAAAAAATGTCTTAATTTTCAGTTACATAGTTTTAAATATTTTGATACTTGTATCTGGAAATTCTGAAACTTGTAACAGAAATAATTTTTCGTTTTGGATAACTGAAATTTTATGCAGTTACACGTAACTGAAAATTTTGTTACAGTTTTGTAATGATATGATAAATTTTATGAAAATTCCGTTACATTTTGGTAATTTAAAGATACATTTTATGAAAATTCAGTTGAGTTTCACAATATGAAGAAAAATTTCTGAAAATTCAGTACATTTTTCATAATTTCAAGATACCTTTACTCAAAAATATCATGAACATCGTCAAATTTTACATTACCTTTTTAACGTAATTTTTTTTTTAATTTCCGGACATTTCTAAGAGTGTATGCTCTACAGATATGAAATAGGAAGAACAATTTTTTTCACAGAGGAGAAAAACTGCTGGGGTTGACTGAAATTAAAATAAAATATATCCTCTCTCTATGAATACTAACAAGAATTTTTTTTCGGTGTCTGTAGATCTGACCGTTTATTCTAAAAAATGGGAAATAAAAAAAAATAAGTATAGTACAATCTCCAATATGAAGTGGTGCGGTATTCGTGATGTCGCATACGTACGTACCGATTAATTATTTCGAGAAGTCTGCACTAGAGACTGAGCTCTCCTACCTCACCTATTTCCTGTCGTAAGGGTAGTAGAAATGAATATTCATTTTCATACTGAATATCTTGTTACACGTATGTATGTTTCACGGTGAATTTTGATGGTTCTACCTCGACAGACAGCAAAAAATTACTATGCAGTACTGCTTTTCTCTTCATTTTTCAGGACAACTCGGAACTGCATTATTTCTTGAAGAAAAAAATGTTGCCTTAAATTTCAAATGAATTTTTAATCAAATTTAATTTTAAAAATCTGCCCGCTTCGCAGGCACATTCTCATCGCGCGCTTTGCACGCAGCTCGCTTCGCTCGCAAGTTTGAGCGCGCCTATAGGGCACGCGATTTGATCGTCACGCTTCGCGCTCCGTTCTTCTTAAACTTTGCGCTTAGCGCTCGGTCTTATGCTTTTCGCATACATTTAAGTTTATTTCTTATATTGTTATACTAAAGCTCAAACTAATTTTATAATATTACATATAATGTGAATTACTCTATTGGCCTTAAGGAAGACATTCTCATCATAACACTCGCGCTTCGCGCTCGATTTTCTGTATACATTTCAGTAACTTTTTAATAAATTACATGATTAAAATAATTTATTTTTTTCCAAATATCTCAAAAAGGAAAAACAATCGTAGACTTTATTTAAGGAAACGATTTTGCAGAACAACGCTTATTTCGTATCTCACGTATTTTGGTGAAAAAATCGAATTTTTTCAATGTTAAAAATCAAAACATAAAATATATATCTGGTCGAGAAATTTCTTAATAAGAATGTGTAGACTTCATTCAGGCAAATAATTTTCCATCCAAACGTTTTTTTATTCTCCCATATTTTTTCTAAGGAATGGAATTTTTGAATTTTAATCGTATTCTTTGGAAATGAAACGAAAAATATATGCTTTATCAGAGACGATATGAGACAACATTTGTAGACCTTATTGAAACGAACAAATTTTAATTCCTACGTTTTTATCGTATTTCACGTATTATTGTTAAAAAAAATTACCTAAATTTCAGTAATTACGTAAAATACGTAGAAAACTGTAGTTAATAACATATTCAAGATGGAGAACCTTAAAAGAGTATTTATAACCTCTCAGACAGACAAACAGACAGGCACTTTCGTAAAAACCGTTTTTTCTGAGTCAGGGAGTCTCAAAACGTAAAGATTTGATGAAAATTTCGAAAGTCACTTTTCACATAAAACTAATACCTTTTCATCCATGATGAGAATGTAAAAATGGAATTTTTTCAATATTTATTTCCATATAAACGTTTTTTTTTGTATCTCACATATTTTGTCTAAAAAATGGAATTTTTGAATTTTAATCGTATTTTTTGGAATTGAAGCCAAAAATATATTTTTTATCCAAAACTGTGTGGGATAAAAATTGTAGATCTTTTTAAAACGAACAACTTTGTATTCCTACGTTTTTTTCGTATTTCACATATTATTGTTAAAAAAGTTGAATTTTGGATTTTCAATATTATTTTTTTAAATTAAAAAGAAAAATATACATCTTATGAAAAAATGTTGCAATTCAAATTTGTAGATCTTCGTTTAGAAAATAAGTTTGTATGATAACTTTTTTTCATATCTCGTATAATTTAACTGGAAAATGGAATTTTGACATTGACTTTTCATAAAAATATTCATACTCTCTAAATATGAATTAGTCAAATTTTCACTGATTCATCAGTGAAAAAATATTTTTCACTGTTAAATCAGTTAATTTTCACTGATTCATCAGTGAAAAATATTTTTGACTGTCCAATCAGTCAATTTTCATTGAAGTAATCAGTGAAATTTGACTGATTTACGGTAACCTCTTTTTAGCTATTTGAATCAGTCAAATTTCACTGATAATCAGTAGATTTTGACTGATTCAAATTTAGAGAGTAGAATATGGATGAAAATATAATTAACGCATATTAATTACATGCCGCAATATCACCAAATTCAGTAATAACTCTGAATAAGAAAATAAATAGAAAACGAGAAAAAAGAGAGGGAAAGGAAAAAAAGGAAGAAAAGTTGAAGAAGTTTGAAAAAAGTTGATGAAATGTCTCCTCTTTTTGTGCGCATACCTCGAAAAATTTCTTGCTTTCAAACTGATCTTGAAATCAATTGCCAACTAATTATTGCCGCTAACCACTTAGCGTAAAGTAAAGGTCTGATCGCAAATATATATATAGATATATATAATACACGTGGGCGTATGTATTTGGATGCTAGACGAACACTCGAAACTCGAGACTATACTGAATTATGAAAATTGATTCCCCTCTTCAGTCTCTGTGCTATTCACCATATATCTAATTAAATCAATATTCGCGGTGGAATATTGTGAATGTAATTGCCCTTTCATGTTAACTTGTCGGTTTTCTTTGATGAGATAAAATTTTGATAATTCCATCTATAAATCTGGAGAATTGGAACCTTGCTTCGATTTTAAAATTGAAGTAGTAGACAAAATTAATTATTGATATTGAATTAATAAATAATTTATTCAAATTATGAATTTTCAAAGGGACATAATTTTTTTTCTTATGAAATTTTCGTTTCAATTTTTTTATAGTAACTCGTGGGGAATATGCATTTGAGAGAGTAAATGAGTATGTAAATCGTTTATACTAACTTTAATTGTAGTTCACCATGAATACGAAGTCTATTAATGAATCACATTTGCTATTATGAGGCGCGCCAACCAGTATCAGTATTAAGCAAGCCAGCCACCAGATAGCAGAGTGGCGCAGTGGAAGCGTGCTGGGCCCATAACCCAGAGGTCCGTGGATCGAAACCACGCTCTGCTAAATTTTTTTCTTATTATATTTTTCTCACCTAAAATAATAACGTTTATAATATTAATAAAAAGACTAAATTTAAATAATTCTCACATTCTTTAAATATTTAAATAATTTTTATTTCAGTATGAGAAGATTGATTTTTCTTAAATTATCAAAAAAAGTCTAAGTTTTAGTAACACCCAGAAAAAAGTTTCTTTGATTCAAACAAAATTTATTTGAATCGAAAAAATTTGTGCATTGCTATACGGTCAAAGAAAAGATCCTTTGATCACACAAATATTTTCCTTAATTTAAAGAAAAAATTGTCTTTGTTCAAAGATAATCAAGTGCAATAAATTATTTCTTAATTTTTTGCTAATACAGTATTTGAACCGCAAAAATATTTTTTAAATCAAATAAATAATGTTAAAAAATAATTTTTTTCATTTTAAAAAGGCTAAAAGCGTAATTCCGTAAAACAAAACAAATTTATATTTGTTCTAAAGATGTTTTTACTTCGAGTAGAAGAAATGAAGTTGAAATAAATTTAAATAAAACTTTTTTCTACGTGAATGAATTTATTTTATACATTTTCGGATTATTATTGTTCACATTCTTCAATACGATGTATTCAATTGGAAAGATATGAAATTCTTTAAATTTGCTAAATTATTGAGCAATAGTGCGTATTTACAAAAACTTGAAAAATTACTCTTTTTTATAGCATTCTCAATATTTACATTTTGTTGACGTTTAACTGATCAGGAGTTCTAACTCGAGTCAATAACAAAGAAGATAAAACTCTTCAGTTTATTTTTCTGAAACCGCAATTTTCAGTCGCGTAAAAAATTGAAAATAAAGGTGTAACCCGATACAGAGTGAAGTTATTTTGTAGCCAGACTTGTTGGAACTTTCAAGCGAAATAGCAGAACACGAAAGACGATTCCACAAAAGGTGACCCATATAGACATTATGGCTCAAAATCTTGAACTGCGAAAGGCTATTTTCACCAGTTTCATTATTATGGCAAATTCCCCAGCTCTTCTTTTTAGCCTAACTACAAATATTTAACATAGGCAAAAATAAACTCGCAATCCCATAAAAGGATTTTACGAGAGTTCATCAAACATCTATTTAAACATTACAAATGACGAAAATTTCGAATAAAATTGATTATTTAATTAATTCTTGAATTTAAAAAAAATAGATATAGATTATATAGCCAAGAGCAATATAGTTTTTAATATTTCATATTAAGGAGATTCGACCGTGGCTAAAATGTCCTAGGAAAACTTAATAACCATTTTTAAACAATTTTGAGCTGTTATTTAATACATATTCTAAGAGAAAAATGTTCGTTTCATCGGGGAAAAAATTAAAAATATAAAATTGACTCTTTTAGCAACAATGACTGTAGATCGAAGTTCAATTCCCTTTTTTTCCAAATTCATTCTTTAAAAATAATCGGATTTTAAGAAATGACAGCTCATTTTCTTTTTTAAGCACCTTAAAAAAATGCCACTATTGTAGATTTTCTAATCAATATCTCATTTTCGAACTGCTAATTAGAAATTTTCTTAAATTAATTAAGGTTTATAAATACATAACTTTAGTTTGAAAATGAGAGATTAATTAACCCTTAGCTGCCACACTTCTGGCGCCAATCATAGCGGCCACACTGGGTCGTCCATGACCCCAACCACATAATCATGAATTTTGAGCAAACTAATTAGTTTTTTAAGATGAAAAAATTCATATTTGGTCTTTAACAATTAATTTGTAAGATAATTTATGTAGCTTGCAAAATTTTTATTATTTAACACGCTTAAAAAAATATAATTTGCAAAAAACACCGAAAAATTACTTTTTTTACTTAAAAATTGATAACTTTATCAATTTTTAGAATTGGAAGCTAAAATTTTAGTTACATATTGTTAAAATATAGTACTTTGAATAAAAAAATAGTAGAATAGTGTTTGCTCAAAAAAACGTATTTATTTTGCGAAATGAAAGTGAGATTTTTAGTCGTTTTCCGAAACTGCATTTTTAGGACATAAACATTATTTTTTAACATATATTAATAAAAATAGTTATGAACAAAAGATAATTTATTAAACAAAAATACATCAGATATTTTATAAATATCATTTCAAAACAAAATAGCAACATAAACTCGATTTTCGGGCATTAAGCGGGAGAATTTCCAATAGTTTGAGGCCTTTCCACGAAAGACCCCAGTGTGGCAGCTAAGGGTTAAATAATTTAAGACGGCGGAGTCTTTTAACATTTTTTAAAGAAGAAAATGAGCCATCATTACTTAAAATCTGATTATTTTTAGAGAGTAAACTTAGAAAAACTGCATAACTTTGACCTACCATAATTGTTACTAAAAAAGACATTTTCCATATTTCTAAACTTTTTTCCGATGAAATGAACATTCTTCTCTTAGAACTTGCACTTTTAATTATTATTAAATAAATTATTTTATCTCCTGATACACAATAATAGAAAATAAATTATCAAAAATATTTTGATAGTTTTCTTTTATACTATTAAAGTTCAAATTTAGAAAAACAAAGTTGTGAGAATACAAAGGATTCTCATACTTTGAAAAATGGATTTTAAAAATTATAAAAATTGAGGATATGAAAAAAATACAAGACATCATAAAAAAATAGAATAAAATTATTTTCAAAATTTTTTTTATAAGTAATTTTTCGAATTTGAAGTTTTACAACTTATTCGTTCTGATATTTAAAAAATTTGAAAATCTTTCTGTGGAAAAAAGGCGCTTTTGACTGCGCTGGGATTCGATTGCCGGTCGAGCTCAGATTTTGGCTGCATTGAAGAAAAAATGATGACAATTTACTTGTTACATTACTGACATTCTACGTAAATCTCATTTTGAAATGAGTCAAAAAAAGTTAAAAAATATTCATTATTTCAAAAGTTATTCAAAATTTTTAAAAGCTTTGAATTTTTCCTCTTTTTGGCAATATCTTCATTAATAATTGACTAAAATATTTCGATTTGGGGTCATTAAATGCAGAATTTTGTTACCTTCCATGTTATTCTAAGGAAAAAAATCGTTGTTAGCTATTTTATAAATTAGAAGTTTTTATGTGAATGGTTTAAAATAAATGCCACTCTCTAAACATGAATCAGTCAAAATCTACTGATTATCAGTGAAATTTGACTGATTCAAATAGCTAAAAAGAGGTTACTGTAAATCAGTCAAATTTCACCGATAACTTGAGTGAAAATTAACTGATTTAACAGTGAAAATTAACTGATTTAACAGTGAAAATATTTATTCCACTGATTCAATCAGTGTTAATCAACTGATTTAACAGTGAAATATATTTTTTCACTGGTGAATCAGTGAAAAGGCAAATCACGGATTCAATCTGTAAAATTTTAACTGATTCAGATTTAGAGAGCAAGCGACTTTTGCACAGCATTGTAATTCAATATGTAATTCAATCGTTAAAGTAGTTTACCCAGAACGAAAGGGTATCGATTATGCCTCGCAAATGTAATGATACCAGATAATTAAGTTGTTGTTCAATCTACTCGGGACATTGTTAAAATGGATTAACGTCGCTTTAGCGTACATAGCGGCGATGACTTGTCTCGACGACACTGGCGTTATCACAAGGGTGCAATTTACGTTCACTGCGATAGAGTTCATAGCAATTATTTCTTGTACGTTACGTATACTTGTTGTACCTTCATTTTCGGCGACTCGACAATATTCAGGAACGTGCTCTCATTCAAATGCAGAACCTTGCTCCACCTAAAAAAATTTATCCTTCCTAAGCTACCACTCGTGTTGAAGAAAAAAGGAAATATTTATATATGACCCACGGCTTACTCAGAATCTACTTTCTGATTGAAATTCACATTTTCAATTTCAATCTCAATTTGGAAACTGTATTTCATCAAATATCAAATTAATCTTTTTGTCTTGAACTCAATATTGGTAACCCTGTATAAAATACATTCAAAATTATCAACTTCCTAAATGTTCAATTCTTCTAAATTTTAATTTCGTATTGGAGTCTAAAATCTAGAGTGCGCTAGTGTCGCGAAATAACGCAAGAGGGTCGAATGTTTAAAATGAATTTTAATTTGTGCATAAAAATGATTTTACGATTGTTCTGTGAAGTTCGGAACAATGAGTGAATAATAAAAATAAGTATTTATAGAAAACAAAGTGTTTAAGATAGGATTTTCATTATATACAGCGAAAAAATATGTTTTCTGTTAAAACTGCTTTTTAAAAAAAACAATTATTTTACCATGCCATGCAAGTTTCAACACACTATAAGCTAAACTAAACTTTCATTTGTATGTAAAGAGAGAAATTTGGCCGAGAATGAGTAAAAAATATGTATAATAGACGATCAAAACTCAAATACGAATTCTAACCTAACTTTTAGGTAACACTTTTTTAGATAGTAACTATTTGCTTATAAAATGATCAAAAATTACTTAGAATTTATATTTGCGTAAAAATAAGTTTTAGGCTTTTAATTTCTTGAAATTTACATAATATAGTGAAATAATTGTTCTTTTTTCGTAAAACAGTTTAAACAGAAAACGTGTTTTTTCTGTGTATATGATGAAAATCCTATCTAAAACACTTTGTGTGCGATAAATATATTTATTTTTATCATTCACTTATTGTTCCGAACTTCACAGAACAACCGCAAAATCACCTTTATACACAAATTAAAAATCATTTTAAACATTCTATCCCCTTGCGTTAGTCCAGATTTGAGCCGCATTGAAATTATAGACGGCGTCTCGGAACTCTGCGTTCCCCAATTGAAAAAAACTCGGATCACTAGTCAAATTCTACTAAAATTAACTAAAAGCACAAGTAAAAATTAACGCCGTAATTTTTAAATATTTTTTCTATGGCATGGTAAAAGATAATCTAAATGTTAGTTAATTAGTATTCTCAAAGTATCTTATTATGAATATTTAATGCATCCATAAAACTGGAAATGAATATGGTTACTTTAAAGTATTGTCGTAAACCATGGTGATAAAAGTTTTAATTAAAGAATGCACGGAATAAATAACGCATGTAAATTCTTGTGAAAGTTTAAGATAGGATAAAAATGTACAGAAGTAAATGAAAAATAAAGAGCATATTATGTAAATTGGTGTTACCCGTTTTTTGATATTATTAATTGATATGTGGCCTTTTCGGTATTGTCTTGATGTTTATTGCATATTTGTCGAAGTTTCAACCAACGTTTTGGTCCTTTTCAAGACGAAGAAAATATTCTTATTAACTCTCTATGAAAACTATCATGTCCAGCATGAGTTATGATATGATATGAATTATGATTCATAGATATAAATCATAATTTAACATAAAAATGTAGACACTTTGTTTATAAAAAAACTGCTTGTCATTTTTAATCTATAACCTCCAAATTTTTACTATGAGAAGTATTTTCTATATTTAAAAAAAAACAATTTACTATGAAATAGATTTTATCATATCGATTATTAAGGATGATCAAAACCAATTATTTTTACAACAAAACTACTTTTATTAAACCCTACAATCTCTTGATATATAATTATAATACTACTCATGCTGGACATGATAGTTCACATAGAGAGTTAATAAGAATATTTTCATCGTCTTGAAAAGGACCAAAACATTGGTCGAAACGTCGACGAATACGCAATAAACATCAAGACATACATTTTTAATTAACTTTATGAATTGTTGTTTAGCTTCCCTATGATTTATATGATTCTGTTTTTTAGTTTCCTTTTTATGATATGTCCATAAATTAAAGATTTTAACGTAAAGAAACTGGCCTAATGCCAATGCAAAAATAATTAAACGAATTCAATTTTGGGTCAAGACAAAAAACAAAGACATGAGTACAACATGTCTCATAATACCGGAAAGGCCACATATCAATTATTAATAATAAAGGGCAGAGAATGTAGAAAATGATTTCAAATTAATTAATTGAGTTTGAAATTTATGTCACTGCCTATATTATCAGATCACTAGTTTTTTTTCCACAGAAAGATTTTCAAATTCTTTAAATATCAAATGTAGAAAATATTCGAAATTTACATAGAATTTGAGGTTAGTTTGAAGTTGAAGGTCGGCACGCAGGGTAACGAGTCATTAAATCGGGACGCATATAAAAATTGGAACGTGCAGCGTGACATTTGATGTCGTCACAGAGTAATTCCCTTTATGTTTCCATACTTAATTCCTCCCTTACTCTCGTTTTCGATCACCCCTGTCGGTAATCCGAATCCATCTGAGTTTTCCTGACGTTTTTGCATTGTCCTATTGTCCTGCGGTACCTTTTCATGTTTATTTATGAAGAAGAGTAGCTACGTAATAACAGAGTGAAATTCAATGAAATTCGACAAGTGGAGGTAATGAAAATGGGTTATAACGTCAAAACCTACTGGAACAGAACGGCTCAAATTGAAATTGAATGCAAATTCCATCCCGATAGAGTATTCTTTTCGTGACAAGATTTGCAATACAAAATCTTCAAATCCCTCTCAATTACTATAATTTTATCTAAGAATTTATTTTCTGCTATCCATAATTGATGTATGGATTTATCTATATATGATAGATTATAAACGAAAACAAATGTAAACCAGATTGAAGTTTATAGGATTTTTATAAGGTTCTATGAGATTCTATACGGCTGTTGTCGTTTTTACACGCAGAAAAAAGTTTTATTTAAATTTAAGAATTCGTTCTTTTCACTTCATTTCTTCAATCCGAAGTAAAAACACCTTTAGAACAAATATAAATTCATTTGACTTTAATAAAACACGTTTTTAGCCTTTTTTGAATACAAGAAATTATTTTTTCAACATTAATTTCACTTCAAAAGTTCTCCAAAAATTCAAAATTCAATTTTTTTCAAAATCTTTCGTTCATGTACTAGACAAAGTCATCTACTGACGGAATCTTTTTGGTTTTTCGATTTCAGGTGATCCTGTCTCGAGATATCATTTCCACGAGATAGACACTTTTTTCTCAAGAACCTTTGTAAAATATACACTACTATTATAATTATTTTTTTTTTAATGAAAAAATACCTACATGTTCTTCAAATGTTAGTTAATTACATGCAAAAGGTTTTTAATCAATATATTCATTCATTTTTTTATAAAAAATTTGAAAAAATCATATTTTTTTGCTTTCCTGACTGAGTATGCCCCCTTAAAAGAATATTTTTTCTTTAAATTAAAGAAAATATTTCTATGAATCACATTATAAATGTACTATGCGACTACGTTTACATTCATTTCTTTAATTCAATGAAAAAAAAAATAACCAAAAAATTTCTTTAAATCAAAGAAAATATAAATTTATTTGATTCAAAAGAATTTTGTTTACATCGAAGAAACTTTTTTCTGGGTCTATCTGGAATTATAATAAGGTTTATATATATAATGTATATATTATATATAATATATAAGGTAATATATAAGGTTTCTCGTGTAGGGATTATGGGAAAAGCGAGCAATGAAATCATAATCTGGAAGAATTCATGGATTTCTGGTGATTTTGACTTTATTTATTCGTCGATTTTCATCTCTTTACTAATGAAATTACTTAGTGACCGCTGACCACCAGTGCCTCTGACTTTGCCGGCTAATTAATTGGCATTGATGCAACCAAATCCATTGAAGTGAGCAACGTTTGCCAGACCACCATGTGATCCAGCAACCCCTTCATGAGTGTCTAGACTTTCAACGAGTATAGGTATCTGCCTGCACATATGGACGCTAATGGACATTGATGCTTGTGCCAAGTATAACGTTTGTTAGACGAAACTTGGGGGCAGTCGCACTCCTGCCACTTAAATGGCAACTTACTTACAACAACCCCTATGAATCAAATTGCTTCCTCAGAGAAACAGAAAAACCCTCTGCAAACTCACTGTTTTTCTCTCCTTCTTAGGTATCCCCTGTGTTTTTTATACGGCAAGTGATTTATCATTTATAGAAATGCGCGAAACTTTCTTTTCTATAAATTACTTCAGAAATGACCGTCTGTTATGAATTTAATATACTTAAGGTAGTTTTCGTGCCAAAAATCAGGTTTCTGGAAAATAAAGTTTTTCTATGATTTTAAGAATTTAAGGTTGTTGATCCACGAAAATTAGACCTCAGGCAAAAATAAATAATTTTGCTTTCATGAATAGCAATATTATTATTAAAGGGCTATTTTGAAAGAGAAAAGAGTAATTTCCATGAAAAAGATTTGAAATACAGAAAAATAATTTTATTAATAAATATTATTTTTCACCCAACTTTTTTTCTTACCGCTTCTTACCAAATTTTATAAAATTATGCGATTCTAATAAATCATGAATTATTTTTTCAGAGAAAAGATTTCGCACAACTTCACCGTTTCTGATTTTTAAAAATGAATAAATTATTATCAAATTCAGCAATTTTTTTATAAAAATTTCGTTTTGGAAAATGTTTTTTTAATGGTATCAGCCATTAAAGAATTTATTTTTGAAAATCAGAAACAGTGAAGTTGTGGGAAATCTTTTGTATGAAAAAATGATTCAAGATTTATTAGAATCGCATAATTTTTTAAAATTTGGTAAGAAGCGGTAAGAAAAAAAGTTGGGTTAAAAATAATATTTATTAATAAAATTATTTTTCTGTGTTTCAAATTTTTTCCTTGTAAAATAATCTTTTCTCTTTCAAAATAGCTCTTCAATAATAATATCGCTATTTTTTAAAGCAAAATTATTTATTTTTTCCTGAGGTCTAATTTTTATGGATGAAAACTACTTTAAATGATATCATTAATCATCTCTTAAGAAAGGAAAAACATGATTTTTTATGAAGAAAATTTAAAACTTACGAAAAATAATACTCTTAATAAGATTTTTGGATTTTTCAGTGGCTGAAATCGTTGAAAGAATTTTTTTTAAAGGCAACATTTTTTTAAAATAAATATATTTAAAAAATTGGTAAGAAGCGATAGTAAGGAAAAATTCTATTACTAAAAAATTATTAAAAGTATTGTTTTTCGTAAGTTTTAATACATTTTTTTAATTCAAAAAAATTTTTCTTATTTCATAAGATACGACTGATAATATATTTTCAAGTTTTAAAATCATAGAAATTTTTTCCAGATACCTGATTTTTGTCAAACCTACCTTAAATCGAAAATATTGTTTAAATCAAAAAATTTTAGTAAAATAAACGATATGAAATTTTCATATAATTTTCTTCATTTTGCTAAAGATCTAGGCAAGCTATACTCAGAAAAAATATTTGATTGAATAATAAAAAATTATTTGTTTAAAAGACTTTCTTTAATTTAAAGAAATGATTTATTTGAATTAAATAAAATGTGTTTGATTCAAACAAAGTATCTTTGAACCGAATGAAAATCTGTATAAATCACACAAATTATATCTTTGGCCATATATCAATACATTAATTTCTTTCTTTTGAAGAAAAATGTATTTTGTTTAAACAAATATTTATTTGTCCCAAAGATATTTTGTTTGAATTAAACAAATTTTATTTAATTCAAATTATTCATTTATTTCATTAATTATTTATTTAATTCAAACAAATTATTTTCTTTAATTCTACCAAATATTTTTCTCTGTGTAAACGATGATGCTTCTGCAAGCGTAAGAAATTAAGGGGATCCGCCACTTTTAATATTTTTATTTTTTGAGTTTAGATCTTCCATTTTTTTATGCTTAGTACCTTTATTTAAAAAGGTTTTGGGTTCTTTAAAAAAATTCCGTCACCTTTTATGTATTTTTAAACTAGAAATTTTGAATTTTTTGGGCATTATTTTGACATTTTTTGCCTTCGAATAACTTTCTTGTTTTTTAACCAATTGTCATGATTCTTTTTTATGTTGTTCCTTACAATGTGTAGCAGCTTTTTTTTATGGAAAATAAGGTAAAATGACTGAAAAAAGTTACAAATAAAATTTAAAAATACTCCAAAAAACTCAAAATGTTTAGTTTAAAAATACATAAAATTGCTGAAATTTAAAGAAAAACCCCAAAACCTATCTCAATAAATGTACTAAACATAAAAAAAATTATATGGAAGGTCTAAACTCGCAAAATAAAAAAAAAAATATTAAAGATGGCGGATCCCCTTAAAGCGCATTTAATACCAGTTTTCAATATAATTTTAATATACAGTTTTCAAATTTTGGACAAAACTCTTAAAGTTTATATATTCATTATTTTCCAGAAGAGTATAAATAAGTACTGGAATCAATCTTGGCTTCTATTATGATTATTATGAATAATAAATAAAGGGTATAGGAATGCGAATTATGCTAAGCGCCATTTTCTTCAAAATTCATTAAAATTTTTTCATATGAATTTTTAGAATTGGCACTTAGCACAGTTTGCATTTTTACCCTTCAAATAATGTCTCTTGTTCATCTGATGCAAATTAATCAAATAATAATTTAATAGTCGCTTTTAAAAATAATGAAATTGGATACTTTGAAATGGATAACACAGGTCTGCAAGGTTTTGTTGTTGAAAAGCTATGGGTCGTTTCCGGAGTAATTTTTGACGTAAAATCCGAATCCGGAATCAGAATCAACCTATCACGTTAGGATTTTGAGATATTTGAGGTTATGTGCTCGAAAAATGGGGTTTTCGCTACTTTTGAGGTTATGTACAGGGCGCAAGAAATTTTTTTGGTTTTTTTCTCAAATGTCATCATTTAGCACTACTCTTTCCCTTCAAAATGAGCTTTTGAACTGTCACGAGCGATTTTTTTTCGATATGACCGTATCTTTGTGAAAAAAATCGCTCGTGACTGTTCAAAAGCTCATTTTGAAGGGAAAGAGTAGTGCTAAATGATGACATTTGAGAAAAAACCAAAAAAGTTTCTTGCGCCCTGTACATAACCTCAAAAGTAGCGAAAACCCCATTTTTCGAGCACATAACCTCAAATATCTCAAAATCCTAACGTGATAGGCTGATTCTGATTTCGGATTCGGATTCTACGTCAAAAATTAACCCGGAAATGATCTTTCATTTTCCAACAACAAATACAAACCCATTATTTGCAGACCTGTGTAGTTTGAGAAGTCTATGGTTTTTATTTGTGGTTTTTATGAGTCATCTTCTACCTGAATAAGTATTCCTCGGAAATAAAATAATTACTCGTCAAATACTATTTGAATATCTTTGGTTGGTAAATAGAAGTGATGCAAATTTTTAACTTCTTTAGCCAGGATTTGTGGAAGGTAGTATTTGGATACATAGAGAAGGGTGGTAATCATAACTGTCGGAGGTGGCCCCTGAGAGAAAAGAGGGAGGCTCCAACGTAATCTCGAAAAGTCGTCGGATTAACGCTCTATCCAGAAATATCGCTCGGTTAGGGCCATCCCTTTATGAACGAGTCTAATCCAGCATAACGTCGCACATTAAAACGGAGTAAAACATTTATTCCCCCGTTTGCAAAAAGTAACCCTCTCGTTATCGATACACTGCACTGCGCTACAAAATACTTGGCTTGATGCAGAAGTCGTTTAGGACACGTGAACGTTAAAAAATAAATCGTCCTTAAACGGAAAAGGGGTCCTTAAATCAAGCAAATTGGAGTCTAAGACCTTGATGATAAGAGACTAGTTATAAGATAGAAACTTATCTCCTCCATTCTGGTTTTACCGTGCAATTATATAACTTTCAATGCCTGTAACTTTCGGGATCGTGTAGAGCTTACAAATTTCATACTATTATTATTATCATTATTAATATCTTTGCTTTAACCTTTGTTACAGGATGCAACCGAACTGTTAGAAATTCTGTTGGATGGATCCGATGGACCGGACGAATGGGAAGATGCGTGGTACGAATCAAAGCACCTCTCAGAGATCCACAGGTATGGAATTTCATTGATTAAATCTAATACAAATTTATATTAAAATTTCTTAAGTGGAGACTTGGAAACAATACCTTGGAAACAATTCCAATCTTGTTCCACCGGTTCACAAAGTCGTGTGGTAACCAAAAACGCCCAGTAATTTGCAGCCAGGGTTGGGCAGCAATGAATAACATATTAATTTATTACACTAATGATTACTTTCCTTTGAATTGTAATTTTAATTAGAAAACCTAATTACCATTATTTTTGTCGTGTGAGGAATGATTACTTGACAATTTATAATTACTAATGGTAATTATTAGTACTCTCTAAATCTGATACAGTCAAATTTTCACAGATTGAATCAGTGATTTGCCTTTTCACTGATTCATCAGTGAAAAAATATATTTCACTGTTAAATTAGTTGATTATCACTGATTGAATCAGTGGAAAAAATATTTTCACTGTTTAATCAGTTAATTTTCACTGAAGCAATCAGTGGAATTTGACTGATTTACAGTAACCTCTTTTTAGCTATTTGAATCAGTCAAATTTCACTGATAATCAGTAGATTTCGACTGATTCATATTTAGAGAGTAATTGAATTATATGGAAAAAATTTTCATATAATACCCGGAGATTAAGCGCAAGTATATCGACACCTAATGCACCAGATCGGATTCCTAGTCTTCTTCAAGAAGTTTTGACAAATATTATATCATTAAGCACTTTTAATTATTTTTATCCAGTACCCGTAGTGACGCCCTGGTTCATTCATTATCCGGCACAGCAGGTCGCATTTTCGTCATTTCCGAGAATTTATGCAAAATATTCGGTGACTTTGTATCATTTAATGACTTCGCAATAGCCTAATTTTCGAAAAGTTTTTGATCGAAACTTCTAGAAGGCAACGCTGAATTTTTTAATACTAAATGACCAATATTAATCGTTAATTTTAAAGTAATGATTTATTCGACGACTACAGTAATAGTAATTTAACTTTTAATTACAATTACTTTTAAAAGTTATTTGCTCTCTAAACATGAATCAGTGAACGGCCACTAATTCGCAGTGACTATTCACTAATGGCAGCAGCTATAAGTCTTTCACTGAGAATCAGTAAAATTTGACTGATGAATCAGTGAAATAGATTGAACTCACTTATTGAATCAGTGAAATCTTCAGCTGGGAATAATATAACCAGAAATATATTTTAACGATCGATAAACTCGTTTATTTTAGGTTAAACAACCTAAAAAGAAATTACGTAATTATTATTATATATTGTAATTATTATTTTGTATAATTAAAAATTAAAAATCCATGGTTATACTTCAATCGTTTTAATTGAATTCAAAAGTTATGTTCACGTGGCGCGTTCACCGATTCCTCAGTGAAATCAAAACAGGGCACTGATTCATCAATTGATATATTTTTACTGATATAATCAGTGACTATTTCACTGATTCAGGTGTAGAGAGTGTAATTGTAAAATAATGATTACTTTTTTGCCCATCCCTGTTTGCAGCTAACTCTCCGGCTTTTATTCGCGCTTAAGATTAAAAGATCAGAACTTCAAACTCATTATTCTAAACTTTGAATTTTCTTACAGGTAATCGAACTTCGAATAAGAAGGCTGCAAGTTGGAGTTTTAAAAAATTCAAAATGCGAAGGGGCTTATATCCAGCTTTTAGAAGATGCTGAGGATTTAGAAGATGATGCAGGACGATATTGTGGTCATGTCACAAGTAATACAACCAGGTAAACAATTAATTAGAATATACAGATGATTAATATTAGAAAATAAATTTAAAAAGGGACTTTTACTTAAAACTCTAAAAAATTATTCATGTTGGAAACTAACAATAAGTACGAAACGTAATTCTAACATGACCGCGCGATTTTCAAGAAATTCTCATGGCAAGTTTACTTTGGCAACTCAGGCCTCTTTGTGTAAATAAAAATATGGAAGTCTGCTATATTAGCTGACTTTAGAGAAAGAAACCGGTAATGCATATATACACGATATACATCGACGTGACCTACCTACTAAGGCTTCTGAAAACAAAATCCCCTCAACACTTGACCGGTCTTTAAATAGTTCACTCTACTTTTTATGCAGCTGCAATGTTAAGAATTTTTTACCTATAAGTGCAAAGAAAATCTGGAGTGTAGGGAGCACATTAGCAACTTCAAAATCAGAATAAATATTGAATCAAGTCACTGAAGTCTGGGAAGAATTATTAACCCTTATTTGCAACCTAGGGGTCGAAAGGACCCCAGGCCTCTTTTTCCTTAATTTTAAGTACCTAAATTCAGAAGAGCAGATCTATAGTAACATTCATCAATAATTTGAGAGTACAAGTACCTTTTAGGCTAGATAGGATTATGCTAGTTTATTTTTCCACAAAATTTCATCTTTCATTTCTCAGAATAAATGTAATTAAATATTTTTGATTTTCTTAGTTGGATTTAGGGTACAGAAAAAATGTAACTCAAAGTTTCATATTTTCAAACGTTTCGACTCAGATTGAAGTCCTCATCAGTGAGAATTTATTTCTATAAAAAATACAAAAGGAAGAAACTTAAAAAAATTGCAGATGTGACGGATAAATATTGTGGTAAAAAATGATATGAAAGAATTGCACGTGTAAAACTATAAAATTGGTCTAAATAACTAAATTTACAAAAAATAAATAAAAACTGTACAAAAAATTTTATCTATAAAAATACAAAGGGAAGAAACTTAAAAATTTTATATATAATATAATATATAATATAACGTGACACGTACACACACATTATATCGTTTGTTTACCACAATGTTTATCCGTCACACGTGCAAATTTTTTAAGTTTCTTCCTTTAAATTTTTATACGGAAAAAATTTTGCACAGTTTTTATTTTGTTAAATTTAGTTATTAAGACCAATTTTATAGTTTAACATGTGCAATTCATTTATATCGTTTTTACCACAATATTTATCTGTGACACGTGCAATTTTTTAAGTTTCTTCCCTTTGTATTTTTATTAAAAAAAATGATGCGCAGTTTTTTTGTTGTTGTTGTTGTAAATTTAGTTATTTAGACGAATTTTATAGTTTTACACGTGCAATTCTTTTATATCATTTTTTACCACAATGTTTATCCGTCACACCTGCAATTTTTTCAAGTTTCTCCCTTTTGTATTTTTTATAGAAATAAATTCTCGCTGATGAGGACTCCATCTGAGTCAAAAGTTTGAAAATATGAAAATTTGAGTTACATTTTTTCTGGACCCTAAAGCTAACTAAGAACATCAACAATATTTAATATTAATACTAAGGGTCGATATAAGTCCTGTTCATTATAAATATAATTCTTTAAGAAGCCACTTAACTACTATTTTTTTCTTATAGAGACACATCAGTAGAAGACTCAACTAAAATTTTAGCCCTTAATATCGAGAAATAAAAAAATTATGATTTTTTTCATAAAAACGGTCATTTTTCATTTTTTTTACTTATTCCTTTTTTAGCATACTTGAATTTCATTTCTGACTGTGTTTATTATAAGATAAATAATTTATAATTGCAATTAACATTTTATTAGCCCCCATTGTTGATTTTTCAAAGAAAGAAAAATCCTCAGTTTATATTTTTTACTTCTCCTAAAATGAAAAGTTTTTTAACCTTAACTTATTTATTAAAAAAATTGTCAACCATATTTAAAAATTTGTGTTCAATATAATAATTTTAAAAATCAAAATTAAATTCCACTCGGGAGTGAATTCGGCTACTAAAAGGTTAAATTAAAAACACAAAAACGTTCAATAATATTCAAAGGAAATGTTTAAGGTAGTTTTCATCCAATTAGGCTTCAGGCAAAAATAAATAATTTTGCTTTCAAGAATAGCAATATTATTATTGAAGGACTATTTTGAAAGAGAAAAGATTATTTTACAAGAAAAAAATTTGAAACACAAAAAAATAATTTTATTAATAAATTTTATTTTTGACCCAACTTTTTTTCTTGTCGCTTCTTAGCAAATTTTAAAAATTATGCGATTCTAATAAATCATGAATCATTTTTTCAGGGAAAAGATTTCCCACAACTTCACCGTTTCTGATTTTTAAAAATAAATTATTTAATGGCTGAAACTATTAAAAAAACATTTTCCAAAACGAAATTTTTATATACAAATTGCTGAATTTGATAATAATTTATTCATTTTAGAAAATTAGAAACGGTTAAGTTGTAGAGAATCTTTTTCCTGAAAAAACGATTCATGATTTATTAGAATCACATCGTTTTTGAAAATTTCGTATGAAGCGATAAGAAAAATTTCGGGTAAAAATAAAATTGGTTAAATACATTGTTTTTCTGGATTTCAATTCTTTTTATGAAAAATAATCTTTTCTCTTTAAAATTAGCTCTTCAATAATAATATTGCTATTCTTAAAAGCAAAATTATCTATTTTTGCCTGAAGTCTAATTTTCGTGGACGAACTACCTTACTCTCTAAATCTTAATCAGTCAAAATCTACTGATTATCAGTGAAATTCGACTGATTAAAATAGCTAAAAAGAGGCTACTGTGAATCAGTCAAATTTCACTGATTACTGCAGTGAAAATTAACTGATTCAATAGTGAAAAATATTTTTTCCACTGATGAATCAGTCAAAATTAACTGATTTAACAGTTGAAAATATCCTTTTCACTAGTGCATCAGTGAAAATTCAAATTACTGATTCGATCAGTGAAAATTTGACTAATTCAGATTTAGAGAGTAAAACAAAATTACTCCAAAATAAAAATGTATTTCTGTATGTTTCTTTAGATTATTTTTGAGGAGAGGTCCTGATTTAACAATTGTGATGGATTCGGAGGCAAAGTTTGCAGCAGAGAATCCTGTGATATTTTCGGCCCAGTTCTCAATTCTGCCAGTACGTTTGGCAAACGAGCGACATCGGGGGCCATCCCTCTCGGCTAGTGAATGTCCTCTCGAATGCAGTAATCGAAACGACCGTCGAACCTGTCGCTTAGTTTCTCCAGGATATCCTGGCGTTTATCCACGAGACATCAGATGCAGAATTGCTCTTGAATCTAGCACAGGGCGATTTCGAATCGGAGGTGAGCCCGAAGACCTTTACAACCTGATGAATTACACTCATCAAGATGCCTGTAAAACGGAAAACTGCGAGGAACTTCTGGAACCCGAAGGCGCCATCTTCGGGACGAAAACAAGCTATTTTGAAGGCGCCAGGTAAAGAGAATTTCCTCACTTTCGAATTCTTCGTCGTTTTTTATTATGAGACAGAAGAGTGATTAAAATCATCTGTTAAGTGGATTCATTTGTAAGGAATGAAGTTATAGACGTCCATAAAACCTTTTACAACACCATTTTTTATGGTGAATGAAAATTAATTTGGTCTAACATCTAGTAGATAACACAACCAGGCATAACATTAAAAAAACAATTCTATGAAAGATAAAATTGAAATATTAAAAAGTAGTCGAAGGTTCAGCTTTCCTTCAGAGCATTTAATTAAATGTAAATTTATCACAGAAGAAGAAAATACTTTTAAAAATTACCTGACACTAAGTCAAGTTTCGTAATACATTAGTATTCGTTAAATAAACATTTAATTTTTTTAAATAAGAATTCGAGATTAAATATGTAATCAATATTGACTTTTATTTAAATAGAACTTATTTTCAAAAATGTTGTTTAATCGCTAAGCAAACAGTTCTCTTTGCAGCTAACAGTAATACCGATATTACACAGATTTTCCCCTTTATTCATGGGGGAGAAAACACTAACTTCCCACTTGTACGCGTTATAGCGATGTTTGCAGATCTTGTAAATTCCACAGTAAAACGCACATGGCACGCGAGAATACAAAGCGGAAAATAGAGGAAGAAACGAATAGCATTCTAAACTTGAAAATCAAATAAATATTTATTTAACTCAAATAATATCGCTTTAAGAAGTTTTTTAATTATCTTTTCAATTGCAAAAACTTATTTTGATTCGAAGGGAATAAAATTTTATTTCATGCAAACAAGAATTCCTTGAATCTATTCAACCGACAATCGAAAGACCTAGGCTCGAATCCCAGCGCAGTCGAAAGCGTCTTTTTTTCCACAGAAAAATTTTCAAATTCTTTAAATACTTTTATTTTTGTTCACGAAAACTTTTACCAATAATTTGACCAATAAGTTTTGCACAAGCTTTTCAAATAGTCTCTCGACAACGAAAAAAAAACACAAAAAACCTTACCAAGAATTAAAACCAGAAGTGGAAGCAAACATTCTAGAATATAATCAATAATATTCTTTCACACGCACATTATACCTCCAATTTCAGGATGCGGTCCTCAAGGAGTGTAGAGGCGAAACGAGACGAGGAAGACGAGATCATAATCGGGCAGGACAACCGTCCTCACCAGAAATCAAAGATAAAGAAACACCGTCGGAAATCGAAGGGTCACAAAACGAGGGTGAATCAAAGTAGGAAAAGGATCAGTCTTGATGCTGATGGGGAGGACACATCGAAAAAGCATGAAAGCCTGAATAGAGATAAGCTAAAACGAAATGGGATACCCGGGAAGTCATCATTGATCCCATCCAAGTACGTAAAACACGTGGATCATTATTTAAACCATAAGATTCAACAAAAGACTTTGGAATCCAATCGATTTCGACATGAGGGACATTCACGGGAGAAGGTTTTGACCTTCGATGACTGGAATTTACTAAATCCTGAAAATCAACCCTTACGAATTGGAACCAACGAAAATCCCGATAAGAACTTTCATTTTGATAACGAACTGAGCAAGTTCCGAAAAAACGTAAATCCAGCAGCATTGCTCAGGCGGTATCGACCTCAAGAAAAACTCGAGAATTCAAACTGTGTTGGCGACTATCTTGCTGTTCTGGAAAACGTAAATGGTGGAATTGTAGAAATTTCGAAATTCTGCGGCGAGGGTCGCGTGCCTCAGATCTTATCACGAGGGAAAAATGTAATTGTGGAGTTTTTTGCCAGCAGCGACGGCACCATAATGCATGACGGGTTCCAGTTGACTCTACAAGAAATGGAAACCACTGGATTGGGTCTAGAAAAGAATTGTGAATTTGTTTTCAGAAGTTCCGATAAGTCGAGGGAAACGATTAAGTCCATGCAAAGCTGGTATCCTCCCAATACACTTTGCAGTTACAAATTCTTGGGAAAAGGTATTGAGAAAGTTTCAATACAACTGAAAATTGTCAGGGACGAATTACTGAATGATCCGAATGATTCATTGAAAAAGAACAACATGTCTGGTTATTGCACTGGAAATGAAATCACTATTTATAATGGAGCTTATGAAAATAGCAGTCTCATGGTCTGGTCCTATTGTGATACATCGCATTCTGATATTAATAATATTCAGGTGAGATGAAAAAATTTTCTCTTCCTTAATTACTTTTAGTTTGATATTTTATATTATTTAATAAATTCAAATATTGATGATGTTCTTAGTTGGCACTAAATGTAATAAATGTACACTACCGTCGGAAATTGTGCGCACGGTGCTTGTGAGCGCTATTAAAAATCACTGCATTTTTAAAAAAACAGTTGGAAAGCTTATAAAATTCCACGTCTAGTGATGCTCAACAAATATTTTTTTGACCTTCTGAAAATAATACAGCACGTGAGGATTTAAAAAAAAAATTCAAGATTTTCTCAAATTCTCTACCTCAACTTCAACTTTTAGCCTGACCTAGGGAAAATTTTTCCAAAATCTGAAAATTATACGACATAGTCTAAAATCGGCCGGTTTCTTGCCCGCCTCCTTCGTCGAGGCAGGACCGAATAGGCCACGCACAAAGGTGGCGCTTAAGGGGGGAGACTCATATAAATGACCAAAAATGAATACTATTTATTTAAGGCTATAAAATAAAAACTATTCGACAGATCTTTTTCAAATTTTGATGATATATTATCTATACCTTATACATCTAGAAATCACAGTCAAATTTGGCACTTGATACAAAATGGCGGACTTTAATGGCGGCAAAGTAACTATATTTTCACAAGAGGCTCCAAACGGTGTGCATGATTGCGTAAGCTGCATCAATTGGAATCTGAGAAATGACAAAGATTTTTATTTTTTATGATATTCTGTACAAGTTGAATGAAAAAATTTGAATAGAAAATTCAGAATTGAATATTTTTAACATGATTTAAAAAAAAATTTTGAATTTTGAGCATTTTTTTCTTGTTTAATTGTGCAAAAAATATTGTTTAATTCAACATATTTGAAAAAATAATCCATACAAATTGTAGATAATTGTTTCACCTAACTACCAACAAAATATGAGATCAATCGAATTTTTTACAGTCTAAATTTACAAATAAATAAAATAAAACATAAAATATTTTAAATCAGAGAGATTAAATTTCTCATAATGTAAATTCTACCTTTTCCGAGTGAAAACAAAGCGAAAATCTGAATTTCTCTCATAGTGAAATTTGTTAAAATAATATTTCATGTCTGCTGCAGGTACCCATCATATCAAACGGGAACGCTCTTCTGATTCAGTACTACAGTGCGAAGGGGTCGTACGATGGACAGGAATTCACGTACAGCATCTCGTATAAGTTCATCAAAAAATCTCAAAATGTCACCCGAAGGAGACAAGTTTCAATCGAAGAAAATAAACTAATTTCTTTAAGACCGGTAAATTTTTCAGCCTTGAATTTGAACGAGACTGAAATTTGTGACTGCGATATAACAGACAGAATTGGAAGCTTCAAAAGCTGGTTTATGGTTCTCGTCGTTCTCGGGGTCATATCGTTTTTAGGAGCAGTATTTACGATCATCGCTGTCCTGGCCAAGTGCTTAAAAATGCGAGCCGCGGAAAAAAGGTTGCTGCAAACGCCAAAGCGGTGAATGTATTCAAGTATGAGAATTCAAACTTAGAAAACGAAAGACAAACAGGCATTGAGATGATGAGAAATTTTTTACAATCTACCTTGAGTGGGTATTTTTGTGAAGGCGCGCATATATGCATATCATTACTTGCTTGTGTAATATTTATTGAGAAGAAAGTACTGCGCGGATTCTTTTTATAAAAATGAAAAATAAACAGACAAATCTTCACTGATTTTACAATTTTTATTGCTCATTTTATGTAAAGTATAATTATTTATATAAATTATAAATAGGTATTTTTTTTAAATGCGAAGACATTTTTTGTAAATTTATTTAACTTATGGAAAGTTGTAAATAAATATTTTGTATTAAATTATTACTTTATTATAAAATAAAAATATTAGTGCGAACTTTATAATTTTACTTTAATTTCATAAAAATTATAAGGAACAAAATATGTTGCTAATTTAATATTTCTTTTATCTGTTCATTATGATCGATAAACATCAAAATGCCACGAAGTATTGTACCCACAACCAAAGCTCAAGTAAAATAATAAAACGCCTATTCTTCCTGCAAAATCTACTCCTTGTTATAGAGTATCTGTGCTTTAGAAATTTCATAATAACCATCACGTATTTTAAGGCTTGTATATATAGTTCATATGTATAATAAATTTATATGATATAAAAATAAAAGTCATTTAAAATTTTGATCATGCTGAAAATCCCTAAATAGGATTTTGCGTGGGAACCAACATGGATCCCTATGAAGGAATTTATATAGGAACTTATATAGGAAACTTTCTTACCGATTACAGATATTAGAGATACGAATTTTCATTCAATGGTTTCCCAAGTAGGGTTCCATCCTGAAAAGAAGAAATTCTTTCTCAATAAAATTTAATGGAATTTCTTTAACAAATTTCTATTTAAAACTTATTTATAATATAAAAAAAGTTCGAGAAATTTCTATAAAGGTGTTAAAACCGTCTGAGCATACAAATTGAAAATGTTAATAAGGATTTGGATAAAAACGACATTCTTGAGACAAAGAAATGAAAAATATATTTCCGTTGTTAAAGTCCCTTTTCTCTGTATTCTCTTTAGTTTTGATCGAAACATTGTCTTGTACAGATCACAATGTTCCTGTGTAGTTCAACATAAATTTTATTTATATTTAAACAATACTTCACAGTTTCTTTTACCATGTTATTGAAGGACTATTCTTATCATCAAATAAATTATCAGTCTTGGTAAGTATAAATTTCTCCAAATGTAAAATTTTTTTTTTTTAAATATCATTTCCTTAATACAATTTTCGTTAATGTCTTAAATAATTTTATTGAATTGTTGTTATTCTATTATTAACAAATAATTTTTATCCAATTCATACAGAGTGAAGAAAAGGGAAATCTTTGTTGATGACCTTTATGTATACATTGCTCATGACTAAATATTTATATTAATGGATTATACCTATTCATCTTATTTACACATAAATTAATAATTTACCAATTGTTCCTGATGAGGAAACCATACTAGGTTTCGAATCGTCGAAATATATAAGAAATATATTTTTCATTTCTTTGTCTGAAGAATGTCGTTTTTATCCAAAAAATTTTCAATAAAAAAAGTTAATACACTTCCTATATGGGAATTTTCAAGAGCTTTTTTGGTTTCAGAGGATCATAAAACATGGAGATCTGATAACAGATAGGAGGGTCAAAATTTGATCAAATATAATACTTTCTGATGCAGTACAAATGTAAAACAGCAGAGAAATTCTTGCGATCTGGTTACATGGACTGAATGCTTAATCCAGTCTTTCATTAGATTTAATTACAGCACTTTGAAGGGGGTTGCAGGTCGTTTCACATTACCCCTCTTACTGCCAATCTTGAATATTTTCTCTTAGATTGCGTTACAGTAAAAGTATATCATATTACAGAATTTTTTTGAATAATGGGGTAGCAATGTACCATTTCAGAAATAACTTACATTTTTTGAAACTTTTGATAGAAGTTTTAATTAACCAGTGCAGAAATTTTGATGGGGCGCCGATCGGGCCCCGATAAGGTAATCTGTCTAGCACCAGACCAGTAATGAAACGCCCTACCCGATCGGGCCCAGATCTGGACTTGTAAAATGGGGGCCCGATCTGGTCCAGATATGGCCCCTTCGAATTTTGTATTTTCACAAATAGTAAAATTTGAAGGCTTTTCGTTTAATAACAAAAAATACTTGTTTCAAAATTTTTTTTTTCATAAATTCAGATTAGTGATGCAACAGTATAATCAAAAGTATACAAACAGTATAATCTACAAACCCATCTTCTTAGTCTGTAGAACTATTCGATTCTTCTGAATCTAAAAATAAATTACATTATTAATAATTTTCTTTCTAAAAAATTCACTTTGGAAAATTGAATATACGATACAAAAAATAAGGAAACACAATAACGTTCCACACTTAAAATTATAATTTTCATTTCAAATTACCGTTAATAAAAAAATATTTCATGTAATAATCTAGTTCATTACAATTTTAGGATTTATGCAATAAATCTAGTGAATCAACTTAGCTTGATCTATAATGGGGATTTAAGAAATCTCACCAACAATTCTGTGCTTCCGAACTCGCCATGTACTTTTTGCTTTTGGCATTTTAATATCAATATAGTCACTACAATATCACGATAACAACACAAAATTTGAAAATAATCTTGTCTATCATAATCCGATGTGGTTCCCACCCGGGCCGCACCATGTGCCCCCCTGCGGCCACATGTGGAAAATTCAATCGGGCCCGGATCGGAACTTGGAAATAAATTGGACAATTTCTGTACGGGAAGAGTTTCAAAGTAAATTAAGCATTTGAAACTTCAGCATTTTCAGCTATTTTTATAGCAATTTTGAATATAAAGTATCTAATTTACATTCAAAATGCTCTTTTTAATAGTAAAACTGCATCATAATGCAAAAAATGTTTTAAAAGTATTTTTAATTTTGGATTACACCCAATTGAAACTAACATAACTTCTTTGTAAGCATGTTTCAACTTTTTACAACAGTATTTAGAGCGCATTTGCAAACTAATAAGTTTAATAAAATTATAATCCAAAAAAAAAGATTTTCATCTATTTCTATACTGTAAAAAAGTAATTTCATTTACAATTTTCTTGAAAATGGATAACATTTTTGAGGCAAACTTTTTTACATTCTCATAATGGATGAGAAGGTAATGGTTTTATGTGAAAAATGACTTTCGAAATTTTCATCAAATCTTTACGTTTTGAGACCCCCTGAGTCAGAAAAAATGGTTTTTACGAAAGTGTCTGTCTGTCTGTCTGTAATAGGTTGTGTGCGGCATAACTCTCGATAGAATTATCGGATTGTAT
This sequence comes from Diplolepis rosae, assembly GCA_030998225.1. NCBI lineage: Eukaryota > Metazoa > Arthropoda > Insecta > Hymenoptera > Diplolepididae > Diplolepis > Diplolepis rosae. The sequence continues at coordinate 5,285,532 of JAPYXD010000727.1, read as the reverse complement.
TGAGCTTTGGCATACTTTATCGGAGCCGAAAAAGTAAAAACGAGTTCGTTAAGCAGCCACATCCAATCAAAATTGAGGGATTGAGCACTACTTTTGTGTTTTTGAAAATAATTTTTTGAAAAAATCAAAAATTTAAATACTGGTTTTAGATAGTGCTCATAAATCTCTACAAATTATTCTGATAATATTTTTTGATTAAAACAAAATTAGAAATGTTACAGCATATTCAAATTCGAAAAAAGTCAATATCAAAATTCTATTTTCCAGTTAAATTATACGAGATACGAAAAAACGTTATAATACAATATTATTGAATAAATAAAGACCTACAAATTTGAATTGTAACATTTTTTCATAAGATGCATATTTTTCTTTTTAATTAAAAAAAAAAAACTATTGAAAATCCAAAATTCAATTTTTTAACAATAATATGTAAAATAAGAAAAAAACGTAAGAATACAAAGTTGTTAGTTTCAAAAAGATCTACAAGTTTTGTCTCACACAGTTTCTGATAAAACATATATTTTTCGTTTCAATTCCAAAAAATACGATTAAAATTCAAGAATTACATTTTTTAGACAAAATATATGAGATACATAAAAAACGTTTAGATGAAAAATTATTTGCCTAAATGAGGTCTACACATTCTTATTAAGAAATTTCTCGACAGGATGTATATTTTATGTTTTGATTTTTAATATTGAAAAAATTCAATTTTTTTCACCAAAATATGTGATACGAAATAAGCGTTGTTCTGTAAAATCGTTTCCTTAAATAAGGTCTACGATTGTTTTTTTCTTTTTGAGAGATTTGGAAGAAAATAAATTATTTTAATCATGTAATTTATTAAAAAGTTACTGAAATGTATACAGAAAATCGAGCGCGAAGCGCGAGCGTCATGATGAGAATGTGTTCCTTAAGGCTGATAGAGCCTTAAGTAAATTGAATTTCCTGTTTCACTTAAATTCAAACAGAAATTGACTGACTTTGAGAAAATGTGTAATTCACATCATCTGTAATATTATTATAAAATTGGTTTGAGCTTCAGTATCAATTTATAAGAAATAAACTTAAATGTATGCGAAGAGCACAAGACCGAGCGCGAAGCGCGAAGATCGAATCGCGCGCCCTAGGCGCGCTCAAACTTGCGAGCAAAGCGAGCTGCGCGCGGAGCGCGCAATGAGAATATGCCCGCAAAGCGGGCAGATTTTTTAGTACCAATTTCTCATTCAATAGCTATAGGAATTAAATTTTGTTTCATTTTAGATTGAATATTTGCTTCACAAATTACGTTAAAAGTCAATTTAAACAGAAAAACAAACTTCGAATCGTCACCTTTTTCATTCAATTTCGTGAAACTGGATTATTATTATTTTTATAAACAAACGTATCAGTAATAGAATTTTTCAACTAAAAAATAAAGACAAAAATTCAGATTTCATTCAAAGAATAATGAAAGAGAAATAGATTACAAACGTATAGTTTCTATTCCTTATTATATTAGATAAATACATAAAATTAAGAAAAGATTCATTGGAAAAATTCGAAAATTCAAATGTATTTATAAGATTCCATGCTTATATTGTTCAAAAACCTATGTACACAGTGTGTCCCAAAAATAACCGAACTTTATATTTAAATCATACAACATGCAGCGCCATCTATTGAAAATTTGTAGCATTAAAAAGACACATTCATCCTCTTTCAAACGCACCTAAATTCATGTAAATCGGATGACAGATGTGAAAGTTACAGACATTTCAATAAACGAAAAAGTGTGCTAATGTTACAAAACAAAAATGGAACAAAGAGCAAATATAAAATTTTGTGTTAAACTTGAAAAAAAATTCGCCGAGACATACGAATTGATGAAAAAAGTTTATGGTAATGATTGTATGAGTCGTACTCAAGTTTATACGTGGTTTACACGATTTAATAATGGTCGTGAGGATTTAAATGATGACCTAAGGCCAGGTCGTCCAGAAGTTAGTAATCGTGCTGAATTGGTGGAAAAAGTCCGTGAAATCATTGGTATCGATGCAAATTTTACTACGAGAATGTTGGCTGAGGAATTCAATATGAGTAAAAACACTATTTGGAGAATTTTAACTGAAGATTTGGGTAAAAGAAAGGTCTGTGCACGTTTTGTGTCACATCAGTTAAATGCACCACCTCACAAGACCAAAAAAGTCAACAAATTTTTGATGAAAAAACGGATTTCTCTCATCAACTACACGGAGAAAAATGGATATTGACCCATAATATCTAGATATTGAAGCACAATGTCAGTAGCATTCAACTATGTGACAAACATTTAGACATTCTACTTCAATGCCTGCAGATATTGAAAAAAAGATATTAACCACCAGTATCTCAGATATTGAGCTTGATTATCTCAGATATTAAAAATGAATATTCAAGATACTAAACTTCTGAATATCCTCGTTAGTAAACTTGAATGTCTGAGGTACTAAAGTTGAATATCTCAGATATTTAACTTCAATATCAGGTATACTGAGAAGGTAAGTTATAGATATTACAGCTCAATGTCTAAGATACTCAAAAAATTATTTTAAAGGTTATAAAATAACTAAATATTCAGTTTTTAGAAAAAAATCAAATAATATTTTATTATGTACATAAGTATGTAATAGATTTATATACATTGCTCTCATTTTCATTATATGGCATGTCTAAAATAATTAAATGTTCTTGTTAGAAACTTAACCTTAACACTAAGGTTAGATTTCATTCTCGGCTATAAACTACATATAGAGAAAATATATAGCTTATATGTTTTACTTACTGCATCTCAAGTTAAAGTCCCGATCAATTTTATTCCATTAGAAACACTTATTAGAATCTAAGAAAACTTTAATAAACCTTCAAAATTTATCTTTCCGGCACGCTGCAAGCATGTCAATCTTTGAATCACTTAGATTTCGATGAGCGCGAAAAAGTGATCACATGACCTTTATATATATGCGCGCGCACTTCATGCTTCAATATCTAAACTATTGAATCTGAATATCAAATGTTACTTCTCTGGAAAATCTTATATATTGAAAAAAAATATTTTAATATTGCGTGTCAATATCTAGATATTATGGATGAATATCTCCTATTTGAATATCTACTTTTCAATATCCATTTTTCTCCGTGTACCCTCCGTATTCGCCTGATCTATCACCATGTGACTATTTTCTATTTCCAAAACTGAAAACCAAGATGAAAGGAGAATTTTATGGTGATATCCCAGCCATTCAAGCAGCCGTAACCGAGGTGCTGAAGAACATTCCTATAAATGACATAAAAAAATCTATGCATGCACTGGTTGATCGTTCCAAACGTTGTATTGAGTTTAATGGAACCTATTTTAAATAAATAATAACTTTCGAAGATAATATAATGTTCCGTGGGTGGTGTATTGGTTCGAGAGAGGGAGTTTTTTGGTTTTAACAGGTATGCCTATACCCGTCCTAGGAGAGTCCTGTACAACGTCTATAAAAGATTTTGCCATTTTTCCTCCTCAGCAAAAAAAAAAAAAAAAAAAAAAAAAAAAATATAATGTGTTCATGAACTTCGATTATTTTTAGGACACACTGTGTAGGTAAAACTGAAAGAATGCTTTTTGTCAGATGTGATGAACACAAAAAAAATATTAATTTAAATGAAAAATACCATAATGTTGTTACGAAACATAGAATAAACAATAAAAATGATACAGGTACTCAACATAATTTTGATTGGGACAATATTAAAATCTTACATAAAGAATCAAACTATTTCAAAAGAATAATTGCAGAAATGTTTTACATAAAAAAGGAAGGAAAAAACAGTATAAATGTTTCTGATTTAAAGGATTACAATCCTTCTTATGATATAATTTTAGATCAACTCATATAAATTTATTTTTAAATAAAAATTAATTAACAAAATATAATTTGATTCTATATTCTTAAAAAATAAAATTGTTTTCCGGTTAATTATAATAATAATATGTACAGTATTCCTGTACTAGTTTCAGTGAAACCACATATTTGATATAAGAATAATGTACAATTTTTCAAAAAATTCAGAATTGAAAATGATAAAAACTTTTAATCCGTAATTACAATTTGCAATAATAATGAATATATTAAACTGAAGAGGATGGCATATTGTCATCGAAAAGTCATCGAATGATTAAAGAAATTAAAGAAAACATCCAGATTGTCTGAGGATGGTCATTTTCCTGTTTCTAATTATATTTAACAATAAATTAAATATCTAAATCTTTTTCCATATTATTTTTAGTAATATGGAATGTCAGTGTATGAATAAAGGAATTTTTCGCTTCATAAAAGAAGCATTGTTATCATGAAAATTACAAAACTATGATAATAGGAATCTTTTAATATTTTGAAACACATTAACCTTAGATATGCTGAAATAATGTTTTAAAGAATTTGTTCAAATGTGCGTTTGTTAGTCTCATCTAAAAAAGCATTTCTTAAAAGTTATGCTTGTATTTTAATTATAAATTTTAAACGAATTTTTCAAAATCATGCTATGAGTGTGAGTGTTATAAAAATTATTGTTATAAAAATTATTACAACGGGTAAGACTTTTACAAAGCAGTTAAAGTAGCCAAATTCATCTAATAAGTAAAAAAACAAAAATTCAAGGTCCCACCGAGATTTGAACTCGGATCGCTGGATTCAGAGTCCAGAGTGCTAACCATTACACCATGGGACCTTGAGATTTTCATGGCTAAAATCACTACTAGAGGTCAACGGACGCTAGATATGATTATTTTAAAGTATAAAGTTTATATATTCAATTTTAATTTTTTATATTTGCCAAAACGACTTACAATTTGTTGTTTTAACGAAACATTATGTTTTAACTGATGAAAATTAAAATCATTTAGAAGTAATTAAGATTATAATTAAACAAAAAAGAAATATTTTAGATGCTGTTCTATTATTGAGCACATAATACAAATAGTTAAAAATAAAAAAAATGCATAAATTATCACTGTTGCTGGTAAAGAAGAAATCACCAAAAATTCTTTATTATCAGTGACAGATTTAAATCAAAGCTTTAAGCAATCACTAAATCTTTCAATTTGCCATGTATTTATATTATAAAATGAAAAAATCTATAATACTCCTTTGTCTTTTGATGCTGCTTTTTGGTTATGTTAAAAACATGAAATTTGATGAATCAAATCAAATTGACCAAATTAAATCAATAATTTTTGCGATCATGAAATAAGAATTAGTTATGTAAATATTAAAGTAGGAAAATGATTCTTACATTCCATATAAAATTCCAAAATGTGCAAAAGTAAATTTTCCGTAGGTAACATTAAACAGAAAATGCATAACAATAACAGACATAATGATTAAAACTCCTGCGCGTAGGCAAAATAGGCAATATCGGGTAACTTCAGCGTATTCGGAATTCAAAATTGGAAATAGTTTTAAATAATGCCGATAGAAGTCGCTAGCATTTGGCCAACGCACGCCAACGGCTCATGCGTGCGCGGTTCACGTTTCACGTTGTTGAAGTTTTATCTGAACTTTTAAAGATTTTTGTGTAGTTTTTTGTAGTAAGAAAACAAAGAAAATCACAAATAAAATGGCTAGAATCGTGGCAATGAAGGAAACACTAGAGAAGACTCTGAAGGACGAAAGCAAACCGTGGACAAGGTACCTTGCGTTAGCAGAGCAAAAGGCTGGAGTAGACCGACTGTACATTTTTTTGGGTACGTTAGGTTATAATTTTCATACATTTGCAACTTAATCTACCACATCTACCTCTCTCACGAAATGAATGTACTAATCTCCCTTTCCATCCTGAAAATTACCCGTCAATTTCAATTATGACAGTATTTCTTACTCCACGTATACATACTCGTGAGTTTAAATTACTCTCTTCTTTGTTTAATAAGTATTTCAAGTTCAAGGATGACATTGAATTTGTATAAAGGTCAGTGTTTTTGTCTTACTTCTTATATGTTTTCTACTTCTTGTCAATCAAGGACGTTTTTTAGATATTTCTATAAATGAAATAATTTTTTTCCAGCAGTGCTAGTTCTCATCTTGCAAGTCATTACTTTATGTAATGTATGACACACTTTGATTGAAAACTATTGTCATAAATTTGTATTAGATTTTATTCTATTTCAGAAGTACATTTGTATTTTGAAGATTTTAATCTTCTTTGCTTTGAATATTACTTATTGCAATATTTAGAGCAGCAAAAATATATTTTTTACTCCAAAATGATCAATTTGGACTTGAAATCTCGAGGAAAATTTGTATTTATAAAAATTCTATTTTTTTTCCTTTTTTTATCTTAGAATTTAAATTTTGATATAAAAATATTGTTTACCTTTGTCTTGCTGCAAAATGTTGGATAGCAATATTTCTAAGTAGTGTTCACGTATTCTAGTTTCCTTAATAATGTAATATTAATCAGAGTATTTCTCTTCAAATATTACACTTAAAGATTAATATCAAAATAAGAGTTTGTTTTAAATAAACTAATTTCACCCAATTCACTTGGAAAATAGAACTTCATGTTCAGCTTAACCAGTCTAATAATATTTCTAATTTAATTACAGGAGCGGTAGCAGTTTTGGGATTGTACTTGATTATGGGAGTTGGACAACAATTAGTATGCAACATAATCGGATTTGTATACCCAGCTTACTGTTCTATGAAAGCGCTTGAAAGCCCATCTAAAGACGATGACACGAAATGGTTGACGTATTGGGTCACTTTTGCTGTTTTTACCATCATAGAATTCTTTTCTGATTACATCGTGGGCTGGTTCCCGGTGTATTGGCTATTTAAGGTCAATTATAAAAAAGATAAATTGAACATAAATTCAAAGTTAATATCTTTTTGCAAACGATTAACTCCTAAATTTGACATTACAGTGCCTCTTTTACATTTGGCTGATGTCCCCCACTGAATACAACGGTTCTCTTATGCTCTACCGTAAAGTCATTCGTCCCAGATTCGTACAGTACCAGCCACATGTCGATAAATTATTATCTAACGCTCGCGATGTTGGTAAGTAATTATATATCTCTTAAATTAAAAGTAATTTAAATTTAAAATTTTGTAAAATCATTCTTATACATTTTTTCAAATTCATTTATCATTTCTTTTATCATTTACAGCAAAAAAAGCTGCAGCAGAGGCACTCCTGGCTGAGAAAAAAGAATAAGTATATAAATCCCAACTTGTATTTTCCAGCATAGTAAAAAAAAAGCTTTTTGACCTTTATTCCCATTACTTCAGTTGAATAAGATATCTTTTTAAGATCTCATTGTTACTTGCACAAAGTCGGGTCTGCGATAAATTGCGTTTGACAGCTAAAAAATTGTACAGAGTTAAAATTTTAAAAATGACCGAATATTTTTTATGTACCATAAATTTATATTGTGTACCTCGTCGCTTTTAAGAGCTGCACTTCATTTTTTGCCTTTGTTTAAGAAAGTATAAAATTGAAGATATATATTTTTCCTATTAAAATTTCGTTGATCGAATTAAGTGCCTAAGATCATTGCTAAAAAAGTCTTTCATTCGATTAAATAAAAAGACAAAGAATATAATTATATTTTTTGGTTGTGATATGCTTGATGTTCTAAATGTTTCGTAAAATGTATAAAAAATGTGCCATTATAATTAATTTGCACATGTTGTAGTATACAAGTATTTAGGTAATTTTATACACTCATTTCAACGCACCTTCACTTGTGTCTCATTGACACTGTGAACATCTTAATATTTGATCAAATTTTGAACATATCGATTTCTACGATATGTTCTTTCTTTTCTCAAGGATTTGGAAAATTCTCAATGTAGATATTATTAAATATTATGCTAGGAAGAAAATATATCCAAATTCAGACTAAAGTGAATGTCTAACAATGAAATTCATAGTGTTCTAAGTTTGAATCTATTTCAATGAAAAGTAAAATTGGTCAGCGAAAATTCTTTGTTATCACTAAACGTACTATCGATCTACTTCAGATATAAATATGTATCAAATATTTTTGCATATTTTTCTTTCGAATTAAGACATTTATATCACTTCTAAAAATTTTTCAATACAATTTCTTTTCATTGATTAAATTGCCTTGAAAAATGTGCAGATTTTTGCTCCCAATCGTTGTTATAAATGGACCATAGAATGCATTAAAACGTCCTTCGAAGCTCAATAAGATAGTTTATGCAGAAGATGCAACGCATTTCCTCCGTCTCTGATTTAGATATTACTATTGTGACTGAATCAGAGAAATAATATAAGGCTTAGAGTTTCCAAGTAAGTGTGCTACTCTAGTTTATTGTTACTTTTGTTTTTAAATTCGAATTGTACAAAGAGCAGTTAATTTGGTGTATCGCAAAATAATATAGCTTAAGGCTATGGTATGTCCAGGAAGGTGCCTAAAGTGCACGAATAAAAATGGTTTTATTGTATACAATGCTATTTTAACTTTCCACTTCTTGTGCACAAGATTCGAGCTATTTGAGATAATCTGCTTCTTGAAGTGTGCTTCTGCAAAGTAAAAATTATTTGTATATCAATCGAAAAAAAGTTTGTACACTAATAAGCATATTTCGCTTGATGATTTTTAAACATTTTATAATTGGATTAAGTAAATTTGCATGAGGTAAAAAGTGTTAACTTACATTTCTTTGTAGTGGACTTTCTCGGCAGTAATAGCTAATTTTCGGATGTGTCGAATTGTCGTTGCTGCTGCAAGTTGGACCTCTGGATCCTCCGAACCAACCAATCGAAGTACGTGCTGCAGAGAATTAGGGTAAATAACGTTTCTAGTTAATTATGAATATATTATTGAAATGAAATTACCTTCACGACACCACAAGTGTGCATAGTGATGCAATTCAACGGTTCCTTGCTCAAATGATAAAAAGCAATGCAAACTCCTTTCAAAACACTTCTGTTTGTGCTTCTCAAATAATTAACCAGAGGTGCAACGGCATTGAGCTTGCCAAATTCGTAATTGTTTTGTCCCCATTCACAACAGAAGGCGATTGCCAAAGTTAAATTTGCACGTAAATCTTCATCTTCCTGATTAAAAAAAAGGTGAGAGGATAATTAAGTTTCATTGATAATTTATAGTTAAGTTTTAATGATGAAAAAATTACAGTGTTGACTAGATCTGCCAGCTTTTTGACAACACCATGATCAGTTAAAATACCCAGATTTTCCGGATCGGTGGCTATCGCAGCAATCGTAGCACAAACAGCACTGCGAACTTGTGTGTCAGCACTTTCCAGGAGACTCACTGTAAGTTCCAAACCTCCCACAAAGGCTCGAACCATTTCTGGTGAATCCTTAGCGTGCTTAATGCAAGGAACTAGGGCGTAACAGGCATTTCGCTTTATAACATTGCTGGGATGTTTCAACAAGGACCACACTAAACGGACTCCATCTAATACATGCTCAGGATCATTAATAATGTCCATGCATTCCTCACTCTCAGCGCATTCTTTTATCACCAATGGTAAATTCTCTAAGAGGGGCTCGTAAGTTGCACTTAACAAGCGAATCTGTAATTGGGGGTTCTCACTGAAAAAAATTTACCACACTGCAACCGCAACAAATGCATAGAGAGTGATCACAGTTAATTGCAGGATAGGCTATGAGTGCGAAAACCCTGCTGGAAGTAAAAAGATTAAAAAAGATAGGAAGTGGGGGATTGGAAAAGATAGAACATTCCTATCTCTCCCTACCCATCACTTTGCATCCCCAAAACTCTATCTTTTTCTATATCCGCACTTATCCAGAATGACCGGAAATATCTATCTTTTTCTATCCCTATGTCTGGTATTATCTATCTTTTCCTATCCCTTAGTCTATTCGCCGACTGCAGTAGTATCTATCATTTTCTCTATTTTTCGTGATCGACCACTTGTATCTTTTTCTATCCCTCATTTTTCTCCCTAGAGTGCAAATTTTAATCTCTCTCTATATCCCTCAGTATCTATTCTTTATCACGAAATGAAGAGTGCAATTCTAAAAAGTATTATGTCCATTTTATGTACATAGGGGAAAACTATTACTTCATCGGGAATAAAATATAACCACCCTTATAGAAAAAGAATATAAAATATTTTAGTAGTTGAATGATCTTCTTTTCTTGATGATTTTCTTTTCTTCTTTTGTTATAATGAGAGATAGAAAGAGCGTTTAAAAATTGTAATAGGGAGAGATAGGCATCGACTAGATTGGCAAGAAGATAGAAAAAAATTGACGTTGATAGATGAAGGATAAAATGAGATAGAAAAGGGGAGATTGAAGAAGATAGACGTGAATTAAGATTAACAAAGAGATAGAAAAAGATTGGCGTTGATAGATGAAGGATGGAATGAGATAGAAAGGGGGAGATTGAAGAAGATAGACGTGAATTAAGATTAAAAAAGAGATAGAAAAAGATTGACGTTGATAGATGAAGGATAGAATGAGATAAAGATCAGGTGATTGGAAAAGATAGCCATAGACCTAGATTGACAAAAAAAGATAGACGTGAATTTATATTGAAAAAGAGATAGAAAAATATTAAGGATAATAGATAAAGGATTGGAATGGAAAGAAAAGTAGTTATTAGAAAAGATAGACGTGAATTCAGATTGACAAAGAAATAAAAAAGATTAATGTTGATAGATATAGAATAGAATGAGATAGAAAAGGAGAGATTGAAAAAGATAGACGTGTATTGTGATTGACTAAGAGATAGAAAAAGATTAAGGAAGATTGATGAAGGATTGTAAGGGATAGAAAAGTTAGTATTGAAATTGAAAAAGAGATAGAAAAAGATTAAGGATGACAGATAAAGGATTGGAATGGATAGAAAAGTAGTTATTAGAAAATATAGAAATGAATTTAGAATGAAAAAGAGATAGAATTGCATAAATTATCTCTATCTTTTTATATAGTGAAGATTCAAAATGATTCAAAAGGATAAGATTTCTATCTTTTTACTTCCAGCAGGGAAGGACAAACTTTTGCAAAGACGTATTACTACCACACCTGCACTAATAGCCCTTTTCTGCAACCCACTCACGCCACTTCATATATTTTGATTTAATCTAGACTAACGTTCTTATTTAAGAGAAAGATTTTGAAAAAATATTAGAATAATATTAATTTTTTTCATATTTAATGGATTAACAACTTTATTTCAACTATCTTTTTAATTATTATAAACTTTAAGATAATTAATTGAATTTACCAATTTAGGAAGGCCCTCGTTTATTCTTAGCACGTTTCTATTACTAGGATCTTTGCAACATTCTGCAAGAGCACCAATGACATTAGTAAGGACATCTTCATCCTCGTTCTCTTCTAAAAGGGGCACAAAAGAAGCCACCAGTCCATTTTGATTGAACCTAATGATATTTTCTGGAGTCATGGCACACTTCCATATACTACCAGTAACAGCAGCTAATAATTTCTTATTGGCTCGTACTTGATCATTTTGCACCAATTTACAAAGCGGATCTAGTCCACCTGCCTGCCTCACCAAATCTCTTGCAAGCTTATTTTCTGCACATTTAAAAATTGCTAATGCACAATTTTCCTTCAGTTTCACGTTGTCATTCTGTAAATGGTGCACTATGTCTGGAATGATGCCCATTTGTTCGAAAGCTATTCTAAAAACTTTCTGTGAAGAGGAAAATTAATTAGAAAATTTAGATTCTAATGATTGACTTGGCATTGAGTGTTATTAAGAATTTATTTTTACAAGGTCTGCACACTGTTGAACTGTCCCCATCATTGGAATAATTAAATCTACATTCTGAGATTTCAAAAATCTATTTATTAGAAAAACAGCCCCAAATTTCCTCAATTCTTCCTTGATTTTTGGGCTGCTACTCAAAGAGTTGAGAACTTTTGCGCATCCGACTGCCACAGCCATTAATTCTTTATCAATTTCATTAAGATTTTCTGGAGAACGTTGGAGAATTGTGTCTGGAACATCCATCACGTCTAGCTAAAAATTTGGTTACAATAAAAGTTTGATCATTTTTAAATTTGGAAGATTTATCATGAAATTTGTATTCTTACAATTAAAGAAACGCCTCCTCGAACTCTTATTTGCTTTCTGGCTTTTCGCATTAAAGCAATGCTAGCCATTGTTTCAGCTGCGAGAACTTGAATATCTCTTGCTGGGTGTTTTAGCATTTCAATCAAAGATGCCACAATTCCTAAATCAATCAAATAACGTCTCATATCTGGTGAGGATGCAATTTGTAATAGAACTGCCAGTGATCCACGTTGGCATTTTATATCCTTAGTTTCCAAGAGGTTCACTAGTACCTCCAATCCTCCCATCTCATAAATAGCTTTTTGGATTATCTGGAACATTTTTCATAAATAATCAATAATTAAATAATCAAGTTAAATAATCAGATTGAAAATTTCCAAACTTAGAATTGTGGAACATAACATTTAAAATGTTTGTTTTTAGCCTCTGGAATTCAATTAAGCGTATTTAATGGCAAACCAACTCTGCTTTTGAGATCGTAGTCCTTCAAGAGACAGAGAGAAACGGTTGTAGCAGTCTGATTGCCAGCTTTCATATACTTGATAAGTTTCTGCATATGCCAAAACTCAGATGGAACTTCGGAAGACAAATCATCCTTGAGATATCTGCTTTCATCCTCACTCTCAGATTCAGGTTCGTCATCTGAGCTTTCTTCTTCAGCTCTTTCATCAACATATCGTACACGAGGACCATAATTTTGTCCGGTTACTATTGAAACAGCTGGTCTTGGTGGTGGTTCCTCAATTACTTCCAAAAGGGATGGAGATCTCCAAGAAAAAAATAATTAAAATCGTTTCAAGCACAGTTCATTGAATTTTTATCTAAAATTTTATTTTATAACTAATGAATATTGGGATAAAAAAATTTCAGGAATCACAGTAGCTCTGAAGTTGAATTTAAAGAAATATAGAGGACATGCTTTTTTGAAAAGAGAAATTTTTTAACGATAAGAGATATTTTGAAAATTAAGCATTAAAATTGTTTCAATTGATAAGTCTGCAAAACGTGAAGGCTTTCAAATTTGATTCTTTCAAATATTCGTTCATATAAAAAATGTATCAATTTGTGTAACTTCTTAATTTGTGTTTATAAATCATTAATTGAGAAGTATAACAAGATGAATACTTTTAGTCGTTTTACATTAAGAAAGATAATTTTCAAAACTTTAGAAAATAGGAACAAAGCGAGAAAATAAGGGTCAAAAAGGAGAAATACGAAAAGAAAACATATTTTGATCCTTATAATTTGTTTGAATCAATTATATTCTTTTAATAACTTACTCTGCGGGAGAAATATCTGGAGGAACTATAACAGATTCCTTTTTCTTCTTTGGCGGCATGATCCTTGTGTTTATTATTCAATTTTGATATAAGATAATTAATTTTTTTCATATGACACTTAAACCTAACCACATTGACTAAAAAATAAATGAAACAAATTGACTTTAAATTTCCTCCATTTCATTCTAGGACTTTCCGTAATTCCAACTTAAATCCACACAATACAATTTATCGACCAAACACCGAAAAAGCCATTGTGGATGGAAGGTTTCGTGATGCACCTAAAAAATATCCTAGAAATTTGGAAATAATTATAATACTATCACCAAACAATAAAAATATAATTTCATGCAGCTAAAACTATGACAGCAATTTCACTCATTCGAGTTTCTAAAGAAAATTTGTATACTAGTTATTACCAGAAATATTCGAATGTACTAGTAATTAATAAAAGTAATAACTCAATTGCCTAAAGTAAATAAAGTAGATAATTCATTTTTTCAAATTTATTTTTTCACCTTGACATTCCTACAATTAACTTTCTGAATTAGATATTTTAGCAATTTTTCTCGCTTTCTCTTGCCATGCATACATCGCGAATTACAGAAAGGTGATGGATACGCAATGTAACATATCTGCATATTATAATGATATATTTAATGTCTGAATAATTCATAATTTCAAAGTTAGAAATAATCATCGTATAGGAACTTTTGTCTTTCTGTTCGAATGGGACATCACAATTATTTAATCGTATAGACCATTTACAAAGTGATGCTGTCACTCGAAGCGTTTCTCGTACATTAATATTATCGATTATACCAATAAAAAATAATTCTAAAAAATAAAAATAAATTTATGAAAGATTGAGAGATAAAATACTGGTTAAAATAACTTTCTATTTTTCAGCTCAGAACGCATGAAAATTGGAAGCCACGCTTTTGGGTATACAATATTATCTTAGTAAAATAGAAATAAGAAATAATATTTAAAATAAAGTATACGTGCTGCGATACTGGCCTTAAAATAATACCTTACAATTTTTAATCTCACTCAAATTGCGAAACAGAAAGAAGTCATCCAAATATTTAATGTTATAAAAAGAACAATAAATGACAAAAAGGTAAATAAGTTAATAAATATAAATTAAAAGACTTAATGCCTCTCTTTCCTTCTTTTTGTTTCACGATCCTTCTTTCCTTTCTGAAATCCAACTATTTGTGTCAACCATCTTTCTAATATCAATCTTCTCCCTCTCTCCATCAAACGCATCATTACCAGCACTTGCCCATGACGGATAATATTGCTTGTCAAATTACTTAATATCGATTAAAATATAATATAATTGCTACTGTTGATAAAATTTCTCTTACTGTCTCTAATGAAACGAAGAAGCGACGCAAACAGAACGGCGGAAGTCCTTATAAGGCCCCGCATTGTTTAACAGTAATTCGCAATCTGCTTCCTTATTATAGACTTTATAGATTAGATTATATTTGATTAATTTGTTTTCGATTAAGACTCTACGAAACTTCATCGTCGTAATGCATTTTCAGATAGACAATATAATGTTCAAGATTCACACGCATACTGTATTTTCACCATCTACATTACTTCAAACAACTTTTTTCCAATCTGATCCAAAATCTAAAATTTCAAAACACCTCAACCTTTTTTTACTCACAAATTTGCACTAATAATTTTCTTAACTGTTCTCTCTCTCTCTCTCTTTCTGGAGTTTTCTCTTGCTACTTTCGCCAACAACAAATCGGCTTTGTACATTTTTTTAAATCTTAGCACTCTGAGTGCTATCGCAAAAAGTATCCTTTCAAAAAAAGAGGTCTCTACTCTTTTCTGTACTATAGTTTCGCGAATAAAGAGGTAGGTACATGGAGAGTTTAAACATGTGCTTTCAGTTTAAATATCTATCACAATTGTACGATCGATTTCTGAATTGTTAGCATTTATACAAGAGAAAGACACGTATAAGATCCTCGGAAATTTTTTTACTTAAAGTGTGAAAAATTCAAAAAGCAATCGTGCAATTATTCGCTATATTTGTACATCAAAATTCTTTGACAGCCTGATTAATTAAATCTATGCTTTACAGAATACACAACGCTCTAGGCGAACATACATTTTTTGATTTCCTCTAAGAAGGTACGTTTTGATTTCGGTAAATTATCAATTTGTTTCTGCTGTGAGGAAATAACGAAGCTACGATTTTCGTTGCACATTTTTTTTAGGCTCGATGGAAGTACATATTATGAAAAACGACAAATCAAAAACGCCAAATAGCCCTTTTATTCGTTCCTCAAGTATTTACTTTAGAGACGAGAAGCGCCTTTTTAAAGACAAATTTTGAAGTCAAAGTTTTATTTTACGTAATACAAATATGTTAAATATAATAT
The DNA here is from genome assembly GCA_030998225.1 of Diplolepis rosae. Classification (NCBI taxonomy): domain Eukaryota; kingdom Metazoa; phylum Arthropoda; class Insecta; order Hymenoptera; family Diplolepididae; genus Diplolepis; species Diplolepis rosae. The sequence goes on along the minus strand of JAPYXD010000727.1, from coordinate 5,269,765 downwards.
ATTGGACCGTATAAACGAGTATTCTTATAGATTCCGAAACTTGGAATTTCACAATATTCTGGCGTTTTGATGCAAAAATATGTATTTTGATTTTAAGTGTACAAATCACTTTTTTATGTTTATGATTTTTTATGTATAAATTACAATCAAAAGCGGTCTCTGTGACGTACATTGAGCAAAATACAAAAACTATTACAACTAATTTGGAATGTGTGACTAGCGTAGATCAAAGAAGAGACCATACACAAAAAATTTAGTCATATTGGCTTATAAAGGTGAAAGCATTTCAGTGAACGAATAATAATTAGATACTATTTGTGGAAGTTTTTGCATTCTGTACAAATCAATTATGAAAACTTTCTTCGTGACTGTATTCCTAATATGAAACACGATAACATGGGACTATCAAAATCTTAACTTAAGAAAAAATCATAAAATGTATTAAATTTAAAACCATTAATGTTTTCAGTTACTTGGCGTACTAATATTGAAGTAAGGCTTTAGAATTTCAGAGATAGTTGGCAAAGTAATTTGAAAATTTAACATCAAATTCTAAATAAAATTCTCAAGGCTTTTTTAAATCTAATTGGAATCCATATTTGGAATGGAAATTTGCCAGTTAGCGTTTCTAGGCCTTTTCGACTTGTGTTGATTGTAATAAATTTTAAAAAATAATTACTGTATCTCGTGTTGCTTTAATATTCTTACAAAAAACAACTTCGGCGTTACTGCTGTTGTCATCGCAAAAATCTTATGTTTTTAAATCACAAACCTTTTTACTTAATCATCAAAAAAATCTTAAAAAATCACAATAAAGTAGATCTCGAATTTACATCTTTGATATAATCACGAGCTACGTAAAATTTGGAAAAATTTTGGTTCTCAACTTTTCTGAGAGGCATTTTGAATTGATTCTCTGCAGATACTCAATTTTGATAAAATATCATCTCGTGATTGAAGAAAATAATAGTGTGAAAGATCTGAATAAAAGACTAACAGTGTAGACGACATCTAAAACTACGACACATATCGTGAAATACGCGCAAGACTACGTCTAGACACATTCTATATTGTAAGAAGAGAGACACTAGATTTTAGCGCAGGAGAGTTCGAGATCTTTTCCCTTTACCTGGGTAGAATGAACCTGCTTTTGTCCACTGTCTTTAAAATACAACTTATTTTTACGGCCACACATTAACCGCTCGTCTTTAATGTGTTGGACAACATTCAAAGAGAAAACAGAATCTTGGCATTTATAATCAGTCTTATTTCAGTCTTATACTGTAAATGCAATCGATATCTTTCGTGTTGCTTTAACTAAACCAAAAAAGAGCGAACGGTGGCTATTATTTTTTACTGATTTTCTTCCTATTGGAAAATCAATAATTTTAGCACGAAGGATACATCGATAAATTGAAACACGCAATTATCTAAAATAATTCAAATATAGTTTTGACATAAGTCAGGTTACGCGACGCAAGTTTAGATATTTTGCAGAAGCTTCTGGAAGACTTGATGCAACAACACTACACATTTAAATCAACTTTAATCATATTTTTCTTTGCTAAAGTTTTCTATTTTATGATTCAAGAAAGAGACTTGCATTATCAAGAGCAAAAATCTAAGTCACGCAACCTGAACTCTTTGTAGTCAATGAAATCTGACATAAAAAATTCTACCCCCAGGACAAAATATAAGGTATCCTTTAAACTTGCCCAACTTCCTTTTTTCTTAAATATTAACTGTTTTTTATCCTATGCTTGAGGATCAAACAGTTATAACTACAGTATCATGTACTCTAGTAATTAGACTAAGATTTAGAGTTTTAAAATAAATCAGCAAACAATACTATGTGGTGCTTTCGTTTTTTTCACTAAAAGTGTGATATGCTCGGATATAAGAATTTTACAGGTAGCTTTCTCTATTCAACAACACAAACTCTTATTAGAGTAAAAGATTAGCAAATTTTAAGAGCCATTGCTACTTTGAATTTTGTTCACATTATACCTGTCGAATACATAAAATCAAGATTAGCTCCACACATTCTCTTTCAGGTATATCTGTGAAAAATCTGAGCAAATAAAATTCATTCAACTTTCCAAACATGAATAATACTGTATAAGAAATAAGAGTAACTTGAAGACTTCCTCTTGTCGACAGCCTTTGTCGAAGGATGAAATGCTTTTTAAACATTTGAAAATCCTTTCCATGAATTTTTATACAATTTATATGAAAATATTGCTTCGCCCATTTTAATGGGCGCAAAACATGAGCTAGTGCATTTAGCATTTCTCAGTTACCATCTCTCTTGCTTTCTTCATCATCATATATATTTTTTTTTTTTGAGAGAGAATATTAGATCGATCTTTAAACTATCACGACACGATGGTGGCCAAAATCAACGACAGCAATTCTACCGCTTGATGTCAAAGCAATGCCAGAAGGACGATCCAGAAAATATCCATCCATATCACAGTGCTCTCCACCAAACTGGTCTTTAGGCACACCAACCTTATTAAAAATCTGAACCTTGTGATTTTTCGAATCAGCTACTACGAAGTTACCTTGATCGTCAACAATCAATCCTTGAGGTCTGGAGAATAGCTTGTGGCCTCCTTCTTCAAAACCCAGAATTTTAGCACTTGAAAAATCAGCTTCAATTACGACAACTCGATGGAGATTGAAGTCAGTCACAGCGACGTTGCCTTCTGGAGTAAATGCCACGCCACGCGGTGACTCTAAAATTTTCCACGTAGCCGATGAGTACTCAGTACCAAATTTTCTGAGAAAAACTCCTTCAGAACTGAAAAGCTGGACTCTGTGGTTTCTGGTGTCTGAGACAACGATTTGACACTCTGAATTCGTAGCTACATCCCAAGGATAATTGAATTGACCACATTGGATTCCTTTTTCACCAAACATATCCAAAAAGACTCCCTCCATAGTCAGTATCTGAAGAAATAATGTATTGTATTATTATATTAAGATTCCTCCACATTTTGATAGATATATTTTCTTTCATAATTTTTATTGATACTGACCTGGATACGATGATTGTCCTTATCAGCGACGATGATTCGTCGACGTCCATCGACGGTAAGTCCAGCAGGTCTATCGAACTGTCCAGGACCAGTACCTGAACTGCCGAACCTCCTAATAAAAGTACCATCCTCACGGAAAACCTGAATTCGATTGTTTGACCTGTCTGCTACAAGAACGTGTCCCTCTTTATCACACGCGACACCCCATGGTCTGCAAAGTTTATCGCTATCTGCTCCTTTATTTCCAATAGACGTCACAGACAGTTTACGTGAGTAGCTGCTATGCTTGTCTGACCAGATGATGATTGGAAAATTATTCCCTGGAACGGGCCTGCCTCGAGGAATTGGTGGAAGAGGAAGCGCTTTAACAGGGAAAACTTGTTGTGGAGGAGAAGCACCGCGTCCTCTCCACAATCTTCGATCACCAATAGGGCCTGGATTGTTCAAAGCGATTGAACCCAAATTGGAAATAGCTTCTAGCACAATATTATCTGGCCCGCTAAAAGAGATCCAATTTTCTTCGGGTGAAACACGAACCCTTCGACTTTGTCGAATCTGAGCGACATCTACCGAAGCCTTATCTTTTGCCATAACTAAGTCCACAGGATTACTTGTTAATTTCGATGCTTCAATATACCTGCTAAGCCTTTCTACAGTATCCTTCAATTTTGTGACGTTTGCTCTGATAGTTTGGTCTTTAGACTTAAGTGATGCCATTTTGATCATTTTCGACCTTTCAATCTCCTTTAAGATTTTCCTTTCCCTGTCCTCCAGAGCAATTATCAAACGCCTTACAAGACTTGTTACGTCCTCTGACGCCTGCTTTGATCTCTGTTCAAGTGTATTAACAGCTGCCTGCAATCAAATAAATTTACAAATAAAAATGTATACAAAAAGAATTATCACTTCAAAAGTTTCGCATTCAATTGAAATTAGCTCTTTTTAAATTCAAGAACTTACCAAAACTTCTTCCAAATCTTCTGTAAAAATCCTTATTCCAAACATGGCGTCGGATACAACCTGATTTGCCTGATCAGCAGCACCGTCAACAGCTTCAGATAGATTCAGTGTAATGTGTTTATTATGATACATTAAACCACACTCTCCACAAACAGGTTTACTACAAGTTTGACAGTAATAATTTGAAGCGTCTGGATGACGATCACAGATAATAATTGACCACGCCATAGGATAAGAGATTTGCAGAGGAGGACTTGGTGTTCCTGCTGACGTCGAGTGGGATATCATATAGTCCGGCGAGTGTGAGTTACTCAATCTCGCTTGAAACTGTTTGAAAAAAAATGAATTAAGCAAATGTCAATTTAATTTAAACTATTGTGCTAAAATGCTTAGTATCGTTTGAAACTCACTCTGCTCCTACTGGAACAGTAATCACAAATAATGTCTGTACAGGTACATTCTCTGTATGAAAATCCATTGAAAGGATCAGGTGTTAGGCGGTCATAGTTGAATCCAAAACTATCTCCATTAACAACTTGCAATACACCACTAATTAATGATGGAAAAGAATGCATTGAATCTGGAGATCCACTATAAAATTGCGATGGTGAGCTGCTCGTGGAGCCCACCGGACCCAACGGACTCGTGTTCGTGAACCCTCTATTCAAATTGTAAAAACTCGTCCAAGGTGAGTTTGGCGCCTGCAAAAAAACAAAATTCCTTTAATTCAATAAATCTTACATTAGTAGTTTCTTCATCTTCCACCTTAATATAAAATAGGATAACATTTTATGAATTACACTCTTAATAAAGTCTTACCCCAAACTCGAAAGCACTACCGTGAGCCATCGTGAATTTTTTAATTTTACGAAGCTTTGCGACGTTTTAGTTCAACGTCCACTTCGTAAATTTTAATCTGAAACAGAGAAATAAATATAATTTATTAAAATTTTTAGATTTTTCTTAACAGATAGTACCAGAACAACTACCTCAAAATTTGAAAATAGTCGTAAAATTACAAATCTAAACAAATTTTAAATGAATTTTTCATTTATTCTACAAAAAAACAGTCAATATTTTCTTTTACAAAAGATCTACTTTACAGGATATACTTGTTATTTTGAAAAAGACATTCACTCTATCAGGATAAAAATAATTTGGCTATCAAAAGCTATAATAGTGATAGACTAAAATAAAATGAATAATATTTTTTTGCACATTAGCTTTTATAGAAACTACATTTCTTCATGGAATGTGTATTAGGAATAAAAAAGATCTGCTAAGAATAAAAACTAGTCTGATTAACTTTGGAAATCAGGACGAACACACCAGGACAGGCCCCTGTCATTGGAGTTTAAGGGCAAGAGAACCATTAGGTCCTGGGATTCAGGAATGGGGTCCTGCTCTCTCTTATTCACGGGACCCCTACAAATCAATAACCACGGGAAATTTAGGAGTACCCTTCTCGCTTTCTCTTTCCATCCAAGGGACTCTAGTATCTAGTACGTCCCCTTCCACATCCTCAGTTACTGGTTTTGGCCTTGCAAACGTCTTCCGAAATGCGACCTAATAACCCAGGGTGTTTATGATTTCGTATTACTCTAAAGTTCAGCTGAATTCTTTCAAACGAAGATCGACACGATTAGGAATTTAAACCAGACTTTTAGCGCTAAAATCCTCCATACATTTATAACACTGATTTATCACCTTTTTTGTTATTAGAAATTTTTTTAAGTTCTGTAGCATTAGGGCAAAGTTTTGAAAATCAAAAGATCTCTTTTCTCATTAGTTGTTATAATGAGTTTTGGAGTAACTCAATTTCTTCAAAACTTTCTCAATTCAAATTAATCATTTTGGAGCAATATATTTTCAAATCTTATTTAATACAAATATTTACAATAATTCAATTTTATTTCAAATAATAAACATTTAAAAAATGAAAACTTTCAAAAAATTGGTATTAAAATTTATTGACGAATATCAGCTTGAGTTATTGTTTTGAAGAAAGAAAGAGACAAAAATTTGGCCGTTGCCATGCTTTTGTTATGGTCTAAGCTAAGGGCAGAAAAAATTCCAAACGGCCTTTCAACTACCTCTGCTTTGGGTTTTAGGGGCTGCAAAGGTTTCTCGCGATTGTTGAAAGATGGATTTTCCGGAGGCAAGCTTCTGGACCTTCCAGAACATTTGTCGAGCAGATAAATACGGAACAGCCGTCGGTCTCTCTGAAGGAGGACCGCATTTCCAAGAAACCGAAACCACCCGTGCATAGAAAGGCTCACGTGATACGGGGCCCATTACTGTTGGGTTTTTAAGCCCAGCCCCGACCATCGGTCACTGACGAAAATAATGCAGGTTCATGTTTTCAAGCTGTCGAAACTAGAAAGCTCCAGATGAATTTTCTTCTGACCGGATGCTTGTCACTCCAGACAACGAAATAAACATACTTCAAAAATTATTTTCCCAAAATACTAAATCATTATTAACATCCACTACCAAAAGAATGGTTATCATTTTTTTTAATTTCGTAGATAGGAATTCGGAGTTTTTAGCTTGAAAGCTTCGTAATCTAACCAAGAGGAAGGATCAATATTTATAAAGACCTCTGTTATCGTTTACGACTCACATTGCCAGCGATAAGTTCCTGTTAAGAAAGTAGTTCCCTTGTCATAATCTCTCTTGACTATACAAACATCTGAAAAAGTAATACCGAATTCAAAAACTAAAATTTAGAAACTGTTAAGGCAGTACGATCACGAAAATTAGACCTCAGGCAAAAATAGATAATTTTGCTTTCAAGAATAGCAATATTATTATTGAAGGGGTAATTTGAAAGAGAAAAGATTATTTTTCATGAAAAAAATTTGAAACACAAAAAAATAATGTTATTAATAAATTTTATTTTTGCCCAAACTTATTTTCTTATCGCTTCGAGTCAAATTTTTAAAAATAATGTGATTCTAATAAATCATGATTCATTTTTTTAGCAAAAAGATTCTCTACTACTTGACCGTTTCTGATTTTTGAAAATGAATTCTTTAATGGCTGAAATGATAAAAAAACAATTTTTCAAAACAAAATTTTTATAAACAAATTGCTGTATTTGATAATAATAAATTAAATTTCAAAAATAGGAAACGGTCAAGTTATAGAGAATCTTTTTTCTAAAAAATGAACCGTGATTTATTAGAATCGCATCATTTTTGAAAATTTGACTCGAAGCGATAAGAAAATAAGTTTGGGCAAAAATAAAATTTATTAATAACATTATTTTTTGTGTTTCAAATCTTTTTCAGAAAAAATAATCTTTTCTCTTTCAAATTAGCCCTTCAAAAATAATATTGCTATTCTTGAAAGGAAAATTATCTATTTTTGCCTGAGGTCTAATTTTCGTGATCGTACTACCTTAAAATTTCTAAAAATCTAATGCTACTTGAATGAGAATTATTATCTGGAGTCTCATTATGTAACAGTAGAAGTTAAATCATAATTGAAGTCGTCAAAAAGGATGCTAATTGAATTTTACTTAAATGATTGCTAATAAATTTTACTTCTGAAGAACTTGGAAAAAATTCAATGGTTCATTCAAGGCCAAACTCGTCGTTCAGTTGAGTGCCAGTAAAATTTATTTTAAAGTGTTTTATGAACTTAAAAATTAAAAACTACTTGCTTTCAAGAGATCAAGAAAGCAGGTACATTGACTTGCCCCGAAGGAGCCAAAGAAAAAGAATCTTTTGAAAAACATTGTATCTTTCAAGGCTGAAAGACCCAAACGTCCAGTACTTTAGGTTCAAAGCTAAAAAACCCATAATAATAAACTACGGACACCCAGTGAGCTGTTGAATTTCAGATCATTTGATCCCAGACCCTGAGGACTCGAAACCAAACCATTTCCACGAACAGGAAACTATCTTGTAAAAGTAAAAGCCAGTTTCCTGTTTTCATTTCAACTGTTAACGAGGCGTCCCATAAACTTTTATTCATCAGAAAATTGAAAAATTATCAAATTTATAAAATTTTGAATGCTTCTTCTATCCTCCATATAAGCTTATCTGCTTTATAATAAATGGACTATCGTAAAATTCAATGTTGCTCCTTGATATATCAAAATACATCAGAAACTTATGGTATACATATAGGAGTGCTCAAGATTCATCTGCATTTTAAATAGAAATCTTCCATGAAGAAGATGGAAATTCTTATCTATATCTCAACGCTTATTATAAGATAAGATCCTGCGGGCGTCTTATACCTGCGTTTCTAAATGCGTTTAGAACATTCCAAAACCTAATTTCTATAATTTACCGCTTATCAAAAATGGTAAAATATCCGACATGAAATTTACACAGGGGAATGTTTTGTTAGAGAGAAAACATTCTCGAATATGTAAACAAGAAAATTTCATGGATAAATGAAAACAAAATGAGACGCCTACATCTACCACAGGTACAATGTAAGCAATTCCCATTAAATTTTGTTTTTATTTACTTGTTAATATTGAGATACATATAAACGGAATAGTGTGCATCTAATAGAAGAAAATGATAAGATAAGGCATTTATTGTATTTTTAAATTATCTATAAAAAGACGTGTAACTAAATGAGAAAAATAATTTTATTAAGTTTAATTTTGGATAAGATTTTTCTAAAAGTCCATATCAGTGATATGAACTCAAGTTTAAGAAAAAACAAACAAGATCTTATGATTTCGTTTTCATTCCAGAGGCTAGATGCGCGAGAGATGCGCCAAGACTTTGGTTTCGCTTTCACTGGAAGTTTTGACTTCAATAACATCGTTTCGCGTTCCATTGTCAAGTGACCTCAAAATTGAATATCAAATCCGATAATAAATATTATACACAAAATAAAGATATAAAACAGGAACGCAAAATGTTATATTCAACTCCAAACAAAAATTCGTTGACTATGATTTATATTTAATCATTATTAATGAAAATATTCATAAAATAGGACTTGTATCGACCCTCAAATAATAATTTTATACGATGTTGTTGTTAATAATTGACTTTAGCAATTATTAACAACATCGTATGAAATTAATGAAAATTAAGGCTAAATTAGATAAATTTTTTAAATTATCGTTAGTAGGTAAACAAAAATAGCTTTTTTTTATTGAAACTTGATCTGGAAAAGTCAATAAATTGTCGTTCAGTCTAAAAGCTAGAAAATCCTCCAAATCATCAGTAATCTGCTTCGTGAAAAAATTAGTCTACAAAGTTGGAAAAACCTGTATAGAGAATAAATAAGTTGCGATGAGCACTATATTTTAATTGTAAAGATAAGACATATATTAAATGAGTCGCAATCGGATGCGGGATGTATGTGTAAACGAAAGTGAAACTCCAGGGAATGCCCGATATCGATTGTACCGTCCGAATAAGAGAAAAACCGACCCATTCAGTTGAACGAGACTGCGCCTGACTCCAAAAATCGTATCATGACAACTATACTCAAGTGTCAATTCTTGGCATGTACGACTCAACAATTTATATTTAGCAACAATGTTGCAAAAATCGGGATAAAACAATAAAATAACAATACTGGAACTCTGAAATGATTTACTTTCCATGACCTTAAAGAGGATCGCTCAGAGCGTCAAACAGTCTTAGCTCAGTTTTATTTTTGTACACAAATTAGATATATACATATTGCAAGGTTATTTTTCTCGCTCATGTAAAAACAAATCTTAAATCTATTAGATAACTGTCGAGTTTGGTATCCGGTATTATGTTTACATATGCAGAAAGCTGAAACTCCAAATATATTTCCAAGAGACCTAACCACTTAACCAATAGAACTTAAACTCTAAGACCAAAAGAACAGAGCAAGATAACTTGAAAGCATAAAAGTATAAATAAATTTTAAAAACAAAACTCATAAAAACTGGTGATTTCGTTCTATATTGGAACTTACATACCTGGACTGCAGAAGATGTTTTCATAACACGCCGGCCGGTAATCCGCGTGACCGTTAGAAAACGACAAATTCCGAATCCACCAAAACAAGTTCTAGACCTCAGTAAATAGATATAACCGGAAACGTGCTTGGACCGGATATATTTTGATAATTAATAGACCTGATTTAAAGTACTCTTGATATTTGCAACACTAATTGAAACAAGTTAAATACAGAGATAACGCACTGTTGTACGTTTTTCTGACAATCCTCTTGAATAACGTGATTTTTATTTATTCGTTTTAATTTAAAATGTAAACTATGCACAGTGCGAGTTTACAATTTATTAATGTTAGAGAATTTGGAGATGTAATAAGAACCTCCAAAGACGAAGTTCAGGTCTGCACTGAAACTGATTTTCTCCACTGGTGGCTTTGACTCTGGTGACGCACTCCCCTCCCACGGACATTCGCAAGCCGTCAGCCAATCAGAGACTCCCGCTAACCCCTCCTGCCATTTCAAACTACACCCCGCATATTTCAACTACCCCTACGCATTTGTAACTTTATTTTGTACCGACGATGAGACCGGTAAAAATTTAAATTAAGCTTTAATAAGCAAAAATGATGTATTTTAAATTCTGTTTTTAATGTAGAATGTAAATCTCAGCGGTAAGTTTATTAGAAAATAAAAAGTTCTGCTGGTATCTTCTAGATACCATATAATGTGTATATTGACTTTGACCTCTGTTTTACGTCAGAGTGACGCCAGGACCGTAAGAAGAGATTCTGTATCAAGGGGTGGGGAAATAAACTCCCACACTATCCTCGGGGCATTAAAAAATTCGTAGGAAGGAATTATTCTGCAACTGATAATGTCTATATACTATATGACATTTTCTGCTTTCAAACTTGTACGTTAAGTTTCAGAACAATTATTTTCAAATTTTTCATTATTGCTTGTTTTAAAATTCTTCATAGGCCATTTTAACTTTTATAAAGTATCTAATAATGACATAAATTTCGTTAGGAAACATTTTTCCATCATATTTAAATAAAGTGTTAGAATCATTTCGGAGCAATATTAGAGGTTTTGATTTTGAAACACTTTACTCCGGAAATAATTTAAATTATAAGAGTTAAAATTTCAGTCGTCAACTTTCATAGAGTTTAAGGAGAAATACTTAGTCAAGAGGGCAAAAAATAGGATTTTTCTTGAATTTTTCATTAAAAAATGAATGAATTTATTGATTTAAAAACTTTTGTATGTCATTAAGTAACATTTAAAAAACACGGAGAAATTTTTTCATAAAATAATTATAATTGCTACGTTTATTTTACGAAGGCTCTTAAAAAAAGTGTCTATATTGTGGACATGATAACTCGAGACAGGATCATCGAAAATAAAAAAATGAAAAAGATATCTTTAGTAGATGAATTTCTCTTGTGCTTGAACTGAGGATTTTGAAAAAAATAGAGTTTTGAATTTTTGGAGAACTTTTAAAGTGAAAATCACGATTTTTGTTCCAAAAATCGATCATTTTATTTTTTTAAACGAATTATAATTATTTTTTGAAAAAAATCCTTCGTTCATGGACAAGTTAAATATGTATAAAATAAGTCTAAAATTTCAAACAGATTGGTACATTAGTTTTTGAGAAATTATGTCCACCGACTTCAAAAATGTACTTTTGAGATAAACACGTTTAAATTTTTTAACAAGAATAAATTTTTATTTTCAAAACGCTCTAGCTTTTACAATTTTGCTCCAATCGTCTTAAAATTTTGAAACATTCCCAAAATTATCTACTTTAATATATAAAGTTATTTAAAAAATGCGTTTTTCAAAATTTCCGTCTGAGTATGCCCCCTTAATCTATTAAAGCATCATTATTTAAATGAGTAAATTATTATTGTGTGGATAAAACCAATATCTTTTCATGTGATGAAAATGAGAAGACACTTCAGCGGTTTCAAGTCCAAAAAATGTTATCGGATGAAAAATAATTGAATTAATTACTAATTAAAAAAAAAATTAGTAAGATATCTTGTGTGACTGTAAATTTGAAAGAAGTAAATCCGTAAAAGTTTTGTTGCAGTGAAAATATTTAGTTAAATATAGTTAAAAGAGGCTGAATTGCATTTTTTAAATATTATTGATTAAGATACTAAAAAATGAGAAATACCCTAGAAAACAAGCTTCGGATTACGCATGCCTTGTACAATTCGCATCCCCTTATCTCAGTCTTCTTGGAAAAGAGATCTCGCATGTCAAAAAATCTTTTTTGATACTTATTTCCATTAAGAGATTCTATCCCTTATTCTATTTTCTGTCTCATTTTTATTACATAAAATTTTTAAAATTACAGTTAATCGAAATAAAATAATCATTCCATTGCTCATTTGAGAGAAAAATTGAACATTTCTATGATACATTGATTAGTAAATATTTTTGAATATATGTAAAATCGTTTTTTAAGACTAGATCTTTATGCATGAACTTTATGTTAGAAATTTTCTGAGTTAAATTTCCACTGCATGTGATGAAAGTATTTTGAATTTAAAATTGTAAAATGACATGTTTGATAACATCTCCGTTATTATATTGACCCAAAATTCACAGAATTTTTGTTAATTTCTCATTTCTTTGGCATAGGGTCAGTTTGTTTTTATTTTCTTGGATTAAAATTATGAATGCTATATATGAAAAAACGCAAAAAAAGAAAGGCAAACGTTTCGGCCACATATGGGGGCCCTCCTCAGTGCCATAAATTAAATGATTAATTCAAAATTTTTGTAAAAGACAAAAATATAGGAAATAATTACAATAAGGATAATCATAAAACTTATCTCATCGCTTGAAATTCAAAATGAATTGAAAAAATATATGTAGAATTCACTGTATAAGGAAAACCGAATAGAATGAACAAAAAACTTAGAAATTTGCAACCAAGCCGGCCGAAATTTTTTTTTTTATAAAAAAAGGATATCTAATTGATAATTAATGATAAAACGCGAACAGTTTTCAATTTTGAAAACTTTTCTTGAGGACTTTGTTACCGGAGTCTCTCAACGATCGATCTAAACTGTTTTAAAAACATTTACTGAAAAAAAATTCCATCTTAAAAAAACACTAACTTTTATTTTAATTTTAATACAGATTTGTGTATATTTTAATAATATTTGTTAATTTTAATATATTTTGATTGAAAAATTATTAAATTTCATATGAATGTATATTATTTTTTTATAATATACAATTCTACTAATTTCAATTTACCACTTGTATATTAAAGTCTATATTAAAATTAATAAGATTTTTAAGAGTGTACATCAGACTTAGAAAAGCAGAAAGAGGATTAAACACTGGCATTTTTAAAGATGTCGCGAAATATTTTGTACAAATGCCACAATGAAAGGCCGTGGGCTTTTCTCATTCATTTTTCTTCTTTCAAAGAAAGAAGGCCGCTGCGTTTTTCGGTTCGTATTTTCTTAGAATTCGACTGAGATAATATAAAGCTTTTCCGGCACAAGTTTCCTTTCAAACATTTACCTCCGTGGTGAAAAATTGGGGTCTGACTGAAATATATTCATACACTTAAATACAGATTATAAGTTTTGCCTTGCCGAATAATTTACAGTGATTTTCAGTACTGGGAATACAGTTTACAGATATCGGACGATTGGAAAAAACCCACGTATATATGACAATCCTGACTCAGCACTTTCTTCCTACAATTCATTTCATTATCTTTCACAGCAAATGTCACTTTTTTTCTCATCATTATAATTCTAAAATTAGTTTAACATTTCGCGACCTACTTCCTATCCTTTATTGCGTGAATAAATAATCTTTAAATAATAATAATAATAGATAACCGTTAATGTGAACTCTTGAATGTAATACAATTTCACATTCTGCGTATACACTGAGAAACAAATGTCATAGAAGTTGTAGCATATTTTTTTTAATCAATAATGTACAATGCTGTGCAAAAGTCACCGGAAACTTGTTTTTAACCATTAAAAGAAAAGCTTCTAATTTATAAAATACCCAATTATGTATTTTTTCCTTCGAATAGTATGGAAGGTAACAAAATTTTGTATTTAATAAACCCAAAACGAAATGTTTTAGTCCATTATTAAGATAGTTCGTTCACAAAAATTAGACCTCTGGCAAAAATAGATAATTTTGCTTTCAAGAATAGCAATATTATTATTGAAAGGCTAATTTGAAAGAAAAAAGATTATTTATCATGGAAAAAATTTGTAACACAAAAAAAGAATTTTATTAATAAGTTTTATTTTTGCCCAAACTTATTTTCTTATCGCTTCGAGCCAAATTTAAAAAAATGATGCGATTCTAATAAGTCACAGTTAATTTTTTTAGGAAAAAGATTCTCTACAACATGTCCGTTTCCTATTTTTGAAATTGAATTAATTATTATCAAATACTGAAATTTGTTTATAAAAATGTTGTTTTGAAAATTTGTTTTTTTATAATTTCAGCCATTGAAGAATTCATTTTCAAAAGTTGGAAATGGTCAAGTTGTAGAGAATATTTTTCCTAAAAAAATGAACCGTGATTTATTAGAATCGCATCATTTTTTAAAAATTTGGCTCGAAGCGATAAGAAAATAAGTTTGGGCAAAATTAAAATTTATTAATAAAATTATTTTTTTGGGTTTCAAATTTTTGTCATGAAAAATAATCTTTTCTCTTTCAAATTAGCCCTTTAATAATAATATTGCTATTCTTGAAAGCAAAATTATCTATTTTTGCCTGAGGTTTATTTTTCCGCTAACAAACTACCTTGAGGTAGTTTATGCGCGAAAATTCTTATAAACAAGTTGCTAAATTTGGTTATAATTTATTCTTTTGAAAAAATTGGCAACGTTCAAATTGTAGAGAATCTTTTTCCTGAAAAAATGAACCGTGATTTATTAGAATCACATCATTTTTAAAAATTTGGCTCGAAGCGATAAGAAAATTTGGTAAATGCGTTATTTTTTTGCATTTTAAATTTATTCCATAAAAAACAATCTTTTTTGAAGGTGTCGGATCCCCTTAATGTATCATTTTCATCTTTTTTTTCACGCTTCTCGTCTTTATTTTTCCTCAAACTTATATTACTTTTTAAATACTTTTACACTCTATTTGTTCAAAAATGATCATCCTTTATATTAAGTTTTTAAAATTTGAAAATAAAGCACTTGACGGCCCTGAGTGGATGCTGAACGCATACCAATCTCTGGTTCTCTCCCACTTTTGCTCCATTCTCGGGTTCTCCCTTTCTAACATTTTCACCCACGCTCTTTAAACCCCTATACCTATACATATACCCTATATACCCTATATAATTTGAGTTTCTCTCGAAGAGGCAACGCCATGCTGCAAAGTGTGAGAACGCCTGCGCGAGAAATCCATGAATGGAGGAGACCCGGTCAATGCGAAAGCTTTCTATAGATATATATGTATGTATGTGTGTATGATGGCACTTTTACTTGTTTGCGTGGGGTGCTGCGGTACCCCATCGACCTTCAGAGTCGAGTGACTCCAGGGCTCAGAGCATTCGAGCTCTACTCTTGGTAATTTTGCCCGTCAGCGTAGATTCGCGGGGGCGGATTTTTCAAACTACAGGAGACCCTTATTTTAATAGATGATACATCTTCCCCGGAATTTTAATAGATTTGGTAAACCTTTTGATCCCAAGATTTTCAAAAATTCACTTTGATTATTGATTCAGCATCTATATATAATATATATCCATAAATAAATTTGAAATTCAAAACTAAAGTATAAAGTGAAAATAATGTAACACTTTATTTTTAAAAAAGAACTGTTTGTAGCTTTGAAATCGTAGAATAAAAGAAAAGATAGTCATTAAAAAATTTCCCGCCAAAATTAGTCAAAATTCCGACAGTTCATACAAAAATAAATATTGTGAAATTAGATAAATACGTTTATATTAAATTTGAAAATATATTCTGACAAAAAGGAACACTCTTTTGATGATTGGCACAATTTATTATAATGATTTAAAAATGATTAGTTTATATATTAATATTGAATACAACCAGAAAAAAGTTTTATTTAAATTCAACAAATTGTGTTTTAAACTTAATTTCTTCAATTCGAAGTGAAAACACCTTCAGAACAAATATAAATTTATTTGACATTAATAAATCATGATTTAGCCTTTTTTGAATAAAAGAAATTATTTTTTTAACATTATTTATTTTATTTAAAAAAATATTTTTTAGATTCAAATACTGTACTGGCAAAAACTTAAATAATTTATTTAATTTTATAACATTTCTTTGATATACGGCTAAAGAAAAAATTTCTGCGAATTAAAGAATGTTTTTGATTCAAAAACTTTTCTTTAATGTAAACAAATCTATTTCTTTGGATCAAGAAAAATTTTTTTGATTTAACAAAACTTTCTTTAATACAAAGAAATTTTTTCTTTGTCCGTATATAAAAGAAATGTTTCTCTGATCCAATAAAACTGATTTCTCAGTGCATTCTGATACTTGTAACAGGAATAATTTTACGTTTTGGGTAACTGAAAATTTTATTACAGTTTCATAATTTTATTATAAATATTATAAAAATTCTGTTGCAGTCTGGTAGTTTTCAGATACATTTTATAAAAATTCTGCTAGGTCTCATAATATTATAAAAAATTTCAAAAAATTCAGTAAATTTTTCGCAATTTTAAAACATCTCTATTCAAAAACATCATAAATATCGTCAAATTTCACGTTACCTCTGTAATATAATAGTATATTTCGTATAAAGTGCGGAAAGGCGTATTTTAATGCAAGAGCGAGTCGCAACTCGCTCGAGTGTTAAAATACGTTCTGCACGTGATACGAACGATATTTTTTGTTCTCTGTATACCGAAAGTTAGACGAGTCGGTGTCGTTTTGCGTGCGGCAAAATTAACTTTCCGCACGCAAAACGACACCGAGAAGGCTAAATTTTTATACTTTGATACACTCTTAGAAAAGTTCGGAAATTTAAAAAAAATTTTGTCCGCCGAACACCGGAAGTTAACCTTGTCGGTGTCGTTTTGCGTGCGGAAAGGTGAATTTCTAAGAGTGTATTAAAGTATAAACTTAAAACAGAAACGTAATGCAAAATTATAAATATTTTTTACATTTCCAATACATATGAGAAAATATTAGATTTATCTAAAATTTGAAATTCCCTTTTTCAATGAATTTCCGCGTTTCATAATATTTTTGGAAAAGCCCCAAAATTTAATACTTATTTCTGATAATGCTCAAAAAGCTCTATAAATTGTTTACATGAAAATTTTAAATTAAACCAAAATATGCGAGATATGAAAAAACCATATTACAAATTTGATCCATATTTATTTTTCAATTAAATTCAACACCGAAATTTTAAACGATTTGTAATTCTGAGCATAATCTGATCTTTTATACAGAACACGCACCTAAAAAATCTTTAATTCACGCAAAAATATTGATTTCTCTTTATTATCGCAAATGAAAATTGGCAATCCTCCCAGCAATAATATCTTATCTTTAACATCGTTATACTTTTCATCTGGATTGAATGTTTCAATGTTACTCCTTAATGAAACAAAACCTTTTTCTTCTAAGTAGAAACAAAATATACTTTGCTATTAGTCGACTCAAAATAACTTTTCCTTGAAAGATGAACTTGGAATATGTGACATGAATGGGCAATATTATGTATATCTACATTGATGACGTATTGAGAATCAAAATAGGGATATGCGTATTTTGCGCTTGCGTCTACCGCCTTTTTATTCCAATACTTGTAATAAATTTTCAATTTATTTTATTTTAATAAAAATCTTATGTTTTTTACTGTCATAGCAAATAATTTGGAAAATATCTCCAAGGAATAAAACTCTGGTTAAGATAAATGATCAAGGGTGCAAATAAGTTAAGAGTGCAAGTTCCTTCAATAATCGTGGGTGTGATCACTTGTTTAAATGTATGAGTGAGTGTAAGAAGGGGTTGCATGAAAGATGGAAGGGAGGGGGTTGGACGTCGATGAACGAAGCTTTCTCCCTCTCTCCTACGTCATCCCTTTCTTTCTCGGTACCGCGTGGGATTTTTCTCAAGGTCAACTCAAGAGCGAAACTACGTAGTACGACGCCTCCGTCGCGTCGCGACGCTCCACTACATATATATAGAACATTGGCAACGATATATGTAGAGCTCTGTGTACAGGACGTTCCACCCCAAAATAAATGATTGCATAATAACTCTTATATAAGAGGTATTGCTTCTAATAAAACATAACAGACTTTTGTTTTAAGCCTATAAAGACAATTATAATTTTGCATACGATACATTGTGAGATTTTAATTATTATTCCATACAGTTCAAAGTCCCTTCTTAGAGCAGTTCTACTGTAAAATTATTGTCAATTTTACTTTATCCTTCTAACTCTATTTCTTAATCGGTTTCATTTATACACCGAATTTTTTCCACAGAAAGTTTTTTTTACAGAAAATACAAAGATTAATCGGGAACCAAAATTCGGGAGATATTTTCGAGTTGGTTTCATTTATAGACAAGATTTTTTCTACAGAAAGTGTTTTTTACAGTAAATATAAAGATCTGTTTTAATTAGAAACGCAAATCGGAAAATATCTTTCGAATTTTGGTTCTCGATTTAACTAAGTCTTTGTATTTTCTGTAAAAAAACACTTTCTGTAGGAAAAATTTGGTGTGTAAATGAAACCGATTCATATTTTCGTATTTGCGTTTCTAATTATAATAGATCTTTATATTTACTGTAAAAAACACTTTCTGTAGAAAAAATTTTGTGTATAAATGAAACCAAATCTTTTTTCTTAATCGATAATTCATACTTTTTTGGAAATTTAAATTCTAATTCCACTTATTCAAATTTTTATTAATACTCATCCTGTTATGAGATAAATCAGAAGAAACTATTTAGTCAGATTTACCAAATTTTAGAAATTACTGGTATATGCATGCTGCTTCTAATTAAAATCTCGGCAACAATTAAGTAAAATTTGACTCATTAAAATTTCTAAGTTTATTTTTATACTGATAATGTATATGTTCAAATTCAATATTTAGTTTTTAATTGGATTGCAAATGAAAAAAAAGAAACTTTTATATTACCAGTAAACATGATCAGACATTATCAGTTGATAATATTTTTGAAAAATTTATTTTTGTCAAGATTATTGGAACTGAGGCAACCTGTAGAAGGACTAGCCAGATCAGAGGTGACCTTAAGGATTCAGCAACCTTCCTGGGGCCAAAGTTCGCACATATACCTCCACCCACCCTTCTTAACTGCTCTAAATTCTGTTCAGTGGTCTCGCTTGTGGTAATTTACTGAATGCCATAAAACCACTTTTTATAAGACATTTATAAAATTAGGTACTCATATTGTCTGAACAATTTCAATTCGAAAATTAAATCTTTTGAACCGATTGAAGCTTAATTTCTTCATTTTTTTAAAAATATGGATTTTGTTTATTGAAAAATAAATTATCCTCTTATAGTATCTTTAATAATTATATGCTAACCAAGGTATTGTTCAAATAAATTAAACACAGTTTTACCCTTTTTTTGGATTTTTATTTATGATTTTGTTTAAAATTTTTTTTTACATTTAATAGCGCGTTGTAAAATTATCTACTTGTAGATAATTTAATATAAAATAACTATCGTTAGTATAATACCGTACACACTAAAATTACAACCAATACTTGATAAAAAATTGTCTTAAAATAATAAAAATGCATATTTTAATACAGTGGATATAAACATACTGACTATATTATTATCATTCGTTACTTATTCTCTATGAATAATGTGACTCTTAAGAGCTATAATTACAGCTTATTTCCCTAAATGTGATTATTATCCTTAGACACCATATTTTTAATTGAATGCCTAACAGCTTCTGTTAAAAATGTATACATTTTCATAAAATAGTTTTACTTTCATTACTCGATTGAGACAGAATCGAAGAATCTCAAAGAAACGTCCAAAAACTGTCTTGGACTGCAAAATGGTGTTTAAGGGATAATTACGTTATTTCAGAACATTTCTGGCATTACTTTCTAATTTTTACAAAAACAATAAAATGTACTTTTTACAGAATTCATCATTTTTATTTTTTGTTTCTCTTTCGTTGCTTGCTCCAACGTTGATTTTTTCCCAAAATCGGGACCTAAATAAAAAAAAGCACCCCGTGCTCATATTATTGCAAAATATTGCACTGCCACTCTCTGGATTCTTTAAATTTATAAAAAAAGAAACCACGTATATCACGAAAAGCGACAAAACACTAGACAACACAAAAATCGAAGACGCACATGATTTTTGGAAATATATCCTTAAATTTCTTCATATTCAGAATTTATGTTCTTATCGATATGAGAATAAATAATGTGTACAGAATGTACAGAAGAGATCCAGACAGTGGCATAATTTCTTATTTTTGGTTCTTTTGAACATTAAAAAATGTTTACCGATTAAAATATTTTCGTCGGAGCATTAATTTTTTTTAAAAAGCTATATTCAATTTCCTAAATTCGTGTTTTTCTTAAAAGAAAAAACAAAGCGATGTTCAAAGATTCGATTGGATGTTATGAATTTTGCTTCGTCAAGTATTTCTAAAAAACCAAAGTAATAATTTATAATTTTACAATTAAATCAAATATTATCACGGACTTTCATAAGTGCACTTATAATTTATATATCACATCAGCATATAATTGCGCCCTGCATAATTTATCACATTGGTGTTGGCTTGTAATGCGTTGGAAAGCATTCAAAGAGAAACCGAAAATTATTTGCTTTGAAAATGTTATTAAGATCATCGCATGTGTATATCTATATACATATTTTTTATAAGTTGATTACCTTAAAATTGATAAAAAATTATTTAACATCAAAATTGTCAGATTTTTCTGAACTTTTTTGAAATTCAGACTATATTATCAGTCAAGTGTATCAGTCAATCACAACACGATGATTGCCAAAGTCAACAAAAACGATCCTTCCATCAGGAAGTAAAGCGACACCAGCTGGTCGATCCATCTGATCAATATTACTTCCAGACTTACCAAATTTGTGTGTGAGGAGACCCTCAGAGTTAAAAACTTTAATCATGTAATTCCTGGAATCGGAAACTATTATGTTACCATAATCATCAACGACTACACCCTGAGGTCGCATTAAAGGTTGTTCCTCTCCATGAGTATGTAAAACCCTGGCATTCGTAAAAGTAGAATCGACTACCAAAATGCGATGGAGGTTGAAGTCCGTCATAACAATGTTGCCTTCTGGGTTGAATGAAACTCCACGTGGAGAGTCCATAGCTTTAAAACCATTTATAACGTTATTCATACCAAAGGACCTTAAGAATATTCCTTCCGAACTGAAGAGCTGAAGTCTGTGGTTTCTTGTGTCTGATACTACAATTTGACCATCACTGTTAGTAGCCACATCCCAAGGATAGTTGAACTCGCCGTAACTTTCACCTCTTCTGCCGAATTCAAGCACAAATGATCCATTCAATGTGAGAATTTGAATTCGGTGATTGTCTTTGTCAGCAACTATGATGCGTCGACGATTGTCAACTGCAACTCCTGCAGGTCTGTTGAATTGAACTGGTCCAGTGCCTGAAGTTCCAAACTTTCTGAGACAAGAACCATCCTCGCTGTAGACCATAATTCGGTTGTTGGATCGATCAGCAACGATAATGTTTCCTTCTCTATCACAAGCAACACCCCATGGTCTGCAAAGATTATTGATATCATGAACGTAAGGATGTTTACCAATGATCTTTATAGTTGGGCTTGTTTCATAACGTTGAGTCCAAACGAGGATGCGGTTATCATTTCCAAAATTTAGGTTCGCATGATTAGCTAGTGAAGTTGAAGGCGTTGCAATTGATTGAGGATGATGGAAGTTATGTTGCTGAACAGGAAGAGCATTAGAACGTACTACTTGTCTTCGGCGATCACCAATTGGACCTGGATTGCTGGTAAGCACGTTTCCCAAACTGGAAATACCGTCCAAAAGGGGTTTCTCTGATGCGGTGAAAGCCATGTAGCCTTCTTCTCTAGGTGTCATTGTTCGACGAGTTTGTTGAACTTCGAAGATTACTCCAGCAGCTTGATCATTAGCAATTTTAAGATCCAAAGGGTTTCCTTGAATCTGCAATGTCTCGAGGGCTGCTTCCTGTATTCTTATCATTTCTTTCAGTTGAATCAGACCTGATCTTAGTTTATTCTCTCGATCCCTCAGCGTTGATAATTTCACTCTGCTTGCATCGTCGATTTCCGCTGACAATTTTCGGATCCTATACTCCATTGCAAGCATTACGTTCCGGAAACAAATCCCCAAGTCATCTTTGGTTTGTTTTACCATGCACTCCAGAAATCTATAGGATGCCTGGAATAACAAAAAATGTACCGTTAGAGTAATTTATAGTATTATTTAAAATTGAAAATATGTGTTGATGTTGGGACTTAACTTTAGGGTCCAAAGTTAATAAAAACTCAAATTACTACCATCCCTATTAAATGAAATCAAACAGGCACACGATGGGGAGTTTTTCGCAATTCAAATCATCCACATTGACTAGAATCAAACAGACAGGCAAACAATAGGGAGTTTCTCTCAATCGAAATAATCTCCATTGAATGGGATCAAAAGGGCGGATATACAATGGGGAACTTTTCTCAATTCAAATATTCCGCATTGAATGGAATCAAACAGACAAGCATACGATCGAGAGCTTTTCTCAATTTAAATAATACACATTGAATGGAATCAGACACACAGGCACACGATGGGGAATTTTTCTCAATTCAAATCATCCCCTATTAAATGGAATCAAACGAACAGACATACTATGATTAATATTTCTCAATTAAAATCATCATCAATGAATAAAATCAAATGGACAGACATGCGATGGGAAATTTTCCTCAATTAAAATCATCATTAATGAATGAAATCAAATTCACAGACATACGATGGGGAATTTTTCCTAATCAAAATCATCCTTATTGAATGGAATCAAACTATCAATATCAACACATATTTTTAAATATTAATTCAGGGTCAATACAAGTCCAGAATGCGAATATTATTTAAAAAACTGATAAGTCCTTTTGGACTAGGAAAGATTTGCATTATAATTATGAGTTTCTAATAATTTTTTCAACTTACCTCTATGGCATGAAGATCAGCAGTAACAGTTTTTACTCCAACGTAAAGGTCGGTAGTGACTAGATTTGATTGGGCAGTAGCGTTTTCAATGGCAACATCAAGAGGTTCTTTACGGTGGTCGTAATGTGTGACCATTCCGCATTGAACACAAATGGGTTCATTGCACGTTTGACAGAATTCTCTGGTGGCTCTGGGATGACGTTCACAGAAAATAACCGGTATTGCTGGAATTGAGAGAGGAGCTCGGATTATTTCTGGACGAGAATCTCTCACTACTTCTGGATGAGGAGTCTTGACCATTTCCCGTCGACGAGCCTGGACTGCTGCTTGACGAGAAGCATCTGATATTTCTGGACAAATAGGACTCACTGTTCCGGTTGATGACGATGTATAATAGCCGAGAGACTGCGAGGGACTCAGTTTGTTGGTAACCTAGTAAATAAAGATAATTATTAATAAATTATATTATAGTTTTGGAAAAGCTTATCATCACTGAATTGAAAAAATATTTTTAAATTAAACATTAAATTAATTTTCAATAAAAAAAAAATTTAAGAATTAAAATAATCAAATTTCAACAATGAATTTTATAAAATTAATATAAATCTCAAAAATATCCAAATATTATTTTAAATAAAACTAATTTAATAAACTTATTGATAAATTTGAAAAAATAACTAATTCATTAAATTTCCATAAATTAATCTAAAAATAAATAATAATAATATTGAAAATCTTATCAATAAATTATTAATTAAAGCGGAAGTTATAAATTATTATTTTACGTACTATTCTTTTGGGAACAGCACAGGTTCTGCAATTGTGTTCAGCACAGGTACAAGAATTTCTTTCTGCATTCATCTGCAGATCACAAAACAAGCTTGAAGGTGATGTTTTGGATGAACTTGCTGATGAACTGTCTTCTGACTGTGCTTTTATTTTCAGTCCAGAAAACAAACTAGCAGGTGAATCATTTGACGAACTTGAGGGTGAACATGTTTTTAAGAGCCCATTTTTTGGAATATTCCTTGAGGAATACTCTTCTTCCCTCATCCATTCTGATCTTAACATCTGCAAGCAAAAATGTCACTATTATGATCTCGATAGATTGCAATCTTAGGTAAAAAAGGAACTTGATAAAATAAACATATTCATAATTTTATTTTAAAAAAGTGCTAACTCTAAATCAAATTAACAATAACGAGAATAATGAAATTTGTCTCTTACCCCAAAATCAAAGGGATTAGAAAAGCTGGAACCAATAGCTCCGAAAATTCCAAAATTCCCAATATCTCCTGAACTACCGGAAGCACCAAGACTTCCAAAATCGTCAAGACCTGCAAAAAGTCTAAAACCCTCGGCACCTAAATCATTGTTGCTATAAGCCATCCCTATGCCTCTAATTTTCTGAAACACAAAATAACACAAGGTTAGGAAAAAATAGTACACCATGAATAACATAATTTTCCAAAAAAATTTTGAAATTTGAAAGAGAAAAGATTATTTTTCATGAAAAAAATTTGAAACACAAAAAAATAATTTTATTTATAAATTTTATTTTTGCCCAAACTTATTTTCTTATCGCTTCCAGCCAAATTTTAAAAAATGATGCGATTCTAATAAATCACGGTTCATTTTTTTAGGAAAAAGATTCTCTACGACATGACCGTTTCCTATTTTTGAAATTGAATTAATTATTATCAAATACAGCAATTCGTTAATAAAAATTTTGTTTTGAAAAATTGTTTTTTTTATAATTTCAGCCATTAAAAAATTCATTTTCAAAATTTAGAAACGGTCAAGTTGTGGAGAATCTTTTTCCTGAAAAAACGAACCGTGATTCATTAGAATCGCATTTTCAAAAACTTGGCTCGAAGCGATAAGAAAATAAGTTTGGGCAAAAATAAAATTTATTAATAAAATTAGTTTGAGTTTCAAATTTTTTTTCATGAAAAATAATCTTTTCTCTTTCAAATTAGCCCTTCAATAATAATATTGCTATTCTTGAAAGCAAAATTATCTATTTTTGCCTGAGGTCTAATTTTCCTGAACGAACTACCTTAATTGTATTTATCTGAACAATATATTATCTCATTTTACAGATATAAATTAACTCTAGATTCAAATTTTAGATCAAAATCAAATGTCAACTGTGACCGCCAGACTTCTTTCGCAGTACAAAATTTTATTTGACAAAGGGAAATCAAATTCGTGTTTTTCAGCCCAAAATTAAAGGGTTAAATTCATAAGAAATTAAACTTTTTTTTTGATAATGGCATGAATGTTCATAAAATTTTGCATCTAATGATCCCAAGTTGAAGGCAAAATGTCACGTTTAGAAATACCCATCTTTTCACGTCAAAAAGGGTGTAAAAAAAACATCGTAAAGCTCGTACCTTTTCACGTTAAAAGGGACGTCCGAAATTTGGACACCAAAGGACTTCCTTTTGTACGTCCTTTTTGACCTGAAAAAGTACGACCTTTATGGAGTATTTTTTGCGCCCTTTTCGACGTGGAAAAGTACGTATTTCTAGGCGTAACATTAACTTGGGTAGAAAGAATTTTCCAATCATCTATACCAAAATCTCCAATTCGAACTATCCCGACCTCAAATTTATTCGCATCGACTCTAATTGAAAATAATTTTTATATGAACTCGAGCTGGATTTGATTCGGATTAAAAACCTAGTACAGATCCACTCAGATATAAGTTTCAGATTTAAATGGAATGATTTAGATTATGATTCTCAACCAATTCAACATCAATAGCGTTTTTCCGGCACACGGAGAAAAATTGATATTCAGGATCCATATCTAGATATTCGACTATGTGACAAGCATCTTATATATTCAATTGAAATAACTGAATTTTCATCTGTAATATCAGAGATATTCATATTAACCTATTTCAATATTTAAGATAGTGAAGCTAATTATTCAGATATTACAGATCAATATCTAGATATCAGGACTGAATATATAAGATGCTTGTCACATAGTTGAATATCCATTTTTCTCCGTGCAGGATGTTTTGTAATTATGCAGATAGTGAATAGAGCGCCACCGGAAGCTACGAAGTTATAATCAAAACACCGGTTTCTATAACCCATAATGACCAAAATAACAGGACTTGAAAATTTTGATAGAAAACATAAAAAACTTATTCTGGTCATCCACTGATTTTTAACTGAATTTGAAAGTCATGTGAATCGAAACTCAGACATATATAATTTGTTTATTTAGTAACTGCGACAGAAACTTATATCTGTAGAAAGTCAAAAAGAGATAGAATAGCGATCTATTTATCAACACAGAAAATTAGATTGGCAAACAAACTAAACAAATGTTTACAAACAATTTAAAATGCCTTTCGACAACTGTCATCAATTTTCAAATTAGTACTGTTTACTTTACATTTATCACCACCTTAAATATTCAATAAGAATCCAATAGGACATTCCTAACCAAGTGGCGAATCTTCTAAAATCTCTACTCGTTTAACATACTATTTTCTTTACATACGAAGGGAAATGCGATTCCGGGGCCTGGCGCGGAATAGCAAAGATGATCGGAACTATGATCGATTGATGAAATCACAACAAGTATCTCGAATATCTCTTACGCAGGGCATGGTAAATAAATTAAGGTTGGAATTCGAATATTTCCAAAATTTCCCGACACTAGTGTGGAAAAGTAAGTTTTGTCACACGGAGTCTTCATTGATCGTGGAATCGATCTTTTTTGCTATCCCCCGCCAGGGTTCCGTAATCACATTTCTCGCGCAAGTATCAAAAACGAAATTACAATGTTTATGCGTTACATCTCATTACAAAAAAGTTTCGGCAAGTATTGGATCTAATACCTAATTCACGAAGTTCAGTACTCATTAAATACTAAATCCGCGAAAACAGTATTAGATCAAATGTTTGCTACTGCAAGGAAAAATTTAAGTTACTTTCAAAGACTCTTGGACATAAAGTTTTATAAGACGCAATTGCAGGGAATTTTCATTAAATAAGAGAAAAAGTTCGTTAAACGGTAGAAAAAATTAAACACTATTTAATGAGTCTTTGAAATTCTCTGCGATTGTCTTATAAAATTCAATTCGTCTTTGAAAGTAATTTAAATTTCAAGCGATCAACTTTGTTCGTTCACTTTCTTTATTAAGGGTCAATGTATAAGATATTATAAACACAAATAATTATTGAAATCAAACGTTGAATTCTCACAAAAACAATTATATTCAACGATTAGATTTCCTGGTTCAAGGATACCAGATATGATGTCCAAATAATAGAAATAAGTGAATAAAATTTAAGTTAATCATGCATTCATTACTATTATGTCACTTCAATTACTGTCCAATAAAATTTCATCAGCAACGAAATACGAAAAAATTAATTAACTTACTTCTTGGAGCAGTAGGAAATCTTTCCACCAGATGTGATGAAGCGCGTCACTTTCGTAGGGGATGGAAGTATCACAATTTTTTGAATTAAAAATCCAAAAATATTCTAATTTTTCACTAATACACTCTAATTTCACAATGCATTACAGGCAATCACTTTTAAAATATAAATAACTCAGTCATGTTGAGTGAAGATGAAAGCGAGCACTGATACTTTTGTCTTAGAGCTCGCACTGATCAAGATGTACTTATTGATGACACCTGGAGCGAGTATTGACTGAAATGAAATCCTGACATCTAATTATGAGTACCTAAGACTCCCCACCACTTTACGAATATTCGCAAATTTGACCGGCCACTTAGAACATTGAAGAGATGTTACTACTCCCTCCCCCTATTTCTATTGGCTTATACAAATACATATTTGAGAATTAATATTTGTAATTAACCAATGACATTTCGTGAATAATTGCTACAAAATAAGTTATATTACTTTTCAAATTTCAAACCGTAATAAGATTATGACTTATGGTGGTACCAAGATTTTATTTAAATTTTCGTATTTTGCATTGCGCTAAATAAAGCAGTACTTTTTTGATTGATTTAATTATACAAATCAAAGTGTATATCAATTTTTTTGTTATAACATTAGTAATTAAAAAATATTTTTCTAGCATATTTTTTAACTAAAATTAATCTTTGTGATAACAGTCTTTTGAATTTGAATTCATCAAAATTAATTAATTAATTTTAATTTTGACCCAGAAGAGGTACAGAATTTCCTCAACTTCCAGGTGTCACCGGAAATTGCCTAGCGCCCTCTATTTCAATGCTGAAGAGTCAGCGCACAATGAAAATTCAAACTCAAAAAAAGAAGCAAAAACATAAATTATAGTTATTATTATGAAAGCTATACTCAATTATTGATATGGTTTCCCATTCTAGCTTGAGAATTTTAAACATGAAGCTATGAATGTATGGCGGAAGCCCAACAAGTGGTGAAGGGGAGGGGATGTCGTGGGCAGAAGAGAAAACACTCCGACCAAGCTTTACCTCCATTTTGAGGAAAACAGTACACAAGCTTTCTTCTAAAATTTAACTATTAATCTTTTAGAACAGATTCTTTAAAGTTTAAGGTCTTAATTTTTTTAAGTCAGTATCTATTTTCAGAATTGTAAAATTTTACAATTGTACTGAGTTAAAAAATGTTACGTTGAAAAATACGCATTTTCACGTCCAAAAGGGTGTGAAAAAATACGTAGTAAAAGTCGTACTTTTTCACATTAAAAAGGACGTTCAAATTTGCGATACTAAAGGACGTCCTTGACGTGAATTAGTACGTCCTTTAGTACGCTAATCATTTTTTTTTTTTAATATTTACTTTCTAAATCTATTTAGTTGTTCATTAAACGACAACCACCATTAATTCCATTTGTTAAAAAAAAATTAGGTGTATAATTTAATCTTACGTGAAATGCTTATCGCATTTAACAATGTGTTTATAATTTATTCTTAAAAAATAAAAATGTAAAAAAATGATTAGCGTAAAAGAATACGTCAGAAAGGACGTAATTTTTACGTTAAAAAGGACGTACAAAAGGTCGTTCTTTAGTATTCCAATTTCGGACTTCCTTTTTAATGTGAAAAAGTACGACCTTTATGACGTATTTTTTTAGACCCTTTTTGACGTGAATTAGTACGTATTCCTAGACGTAACACTTTTTTAACTGGGTAAATTTTAAAGTAAAAGTTACTATGAGGCATAGTGCGCAAAGCGAAGAATTAAATGAAATTAAAATTTAAATACTTCTGAATCAGGTAATTTTTCAGAAGTCCTAAACGGAATTTAATTGCTTACCCTTCTAGGAATAATTTATTGGACACGATTGATATTCGATTGAGAAGCATTAAGAAACACGATTGCACCCAGAAAACAATTTATTTGAATCAAAGAAATATGTCTTTGATATACGGTTAAAGAAAAAATTCTTTTGAATTAAAGAAAGTTTTGTTAATTCAAAAAAAAATTCTTAGATGTAAAGAAAGAGATTTGTTTACATTAAATAAAATTTTTTTGAATGAACAAAACTTTCTTCAATTCAAAGAAATTTTTTCTCAGTGTGGAAACAATTAACATAAGTAATTTCAATCGTATTTCTTAATTGTTCTTAATCGGATAGAATCGTGTCCAATAAATTATTCCTAGAAGGGTGAAGAAGCATTGAAGAGAAGTATTTTCTATTATCGAGTTTTTCTTAGTGAAAAAGTGGAAAATTTTATCTCTTATAAAATAAGGCATTAAATTTTAAACCAGATAAAAATTATAGATTTTTATTGGTAGAAAGGTATCATTCAAAAACAACTAAATTTTGTCTATAAACTCCGACTATAAAAAGTCTATAATTTTGATCTGATTGAAACTTCTCGTGGCTCAATTTATTCGAGACAATATTTGCTATACTTTCACTGAAAAAAACTTGATAAAATGTACTAAATGAGGAAAACTGAGGAAGTAGTCACTCATACCAATCTTTTTTACGATTATCTGTCCAATTCTTTCTTAAAATCGGCGTTAGCTGTCTGACCATTCACGGAATTATCCACTTCAAAGTCCACATATGTCACATATGTTCTCATATCTCTCATGTGTTACATATCCAGTAGATAAACCCACATGCGGCAAGACAACCGCGAATCAGACGCAACATTGATTTTTACTACTAAATATTTGTTAATGACATTTCATTAATTTTTTAATACGATCATTTACTCACAAATACATAATTCAGCCTTAAAATATTATTCAAAATCAGAATTATATATTTTTTTTAAATATTTCAATATGAGAATAACCCGTTTATTACATATTCTATTTTTACTTTATGAAACTTTAAATGCCTTTCATAATAACATATATTTTTCTGCATGTTTCGTCTAAAATAATAATCCACCTACTTAATCCATTCAACAAAAGGAATATTCAGAAAAACGAAAAAGTAAAATAAATAACAAATTGATCAATTAACCATAAATACATGTTTAAAAAATTTTTTATTTATAAATGGTTTATAATTCAGATGCTTATTGTGTAACATAGAATGTTGTAAATAATATATTTTTGTTAGCACAAAATCATCGTATATGGCTTTAAAATTTAAATGGATGCTCAGATCACATCTATATTTCCCACTTTCAGACACTTCCACCCACGCTCTCATCTCAATCACCCCATCTCCCTCTCATGGGGCCAACGCCATGCGGAAATGCAGAAGAACGCCTGCGTCAGAATCTATGAATGGAAGAAATCAATGTCAAATACTATCTTCTAAAAGCTGAAATTCTCGTTGAAATCTTTTGATTTCCAGAAAGTTTATTCGCAAATAAGACATATCTATCAAAATAATACTTAATTTTCTCAATTCTTTACAACTAATTAGGATAAACAATTTTACATAATGCACAAGTATAGCGTAGGATATTTCAGGATCAAGGTCAAATTGATGACGTCAAACGTATGAAATAAAAAAAAATTAATGTAACAACATTTGAAAATTTCACTTGAAGCCTAAACAATTTAAAGTAGGAGTAGAAAAATAGAAAGTAGGGAAGCAATTTAGAGGATGAAGAATCCTTTCAAAGTCAAACAATAGGACCCAGGTATACGACAATAAAGAATAATTGGTAGGCAAGACAGTACCGATTGAACAACTTTAATATTACAATAGATTTCCCCATTAACAGGTAATCCGCCACCCTAATTCCATATGGCCTGAGCTTTGCAAACTAAATTAGAAAACTCAGTCAGTAAAACTCTAGGGTCTAGGTAATCAGGTAATAAAGTTTTCTAAATCCTTTCCAAAATAATTGGAAAGGAAAATGAGACGTTGAAAAAATTCAGCTGTCATGTAATAAGCCAAGTGCTGTAGCAAACTCCAGGAATTCAAGATATTGAGAGCTTTTCTGTAAACTCAAAAAGTATTATAACCTAAAATGTAGTTTAAGAAGTAAGAACTTTAAAAAATATATATTTAAAAAGGAAATGATCAAAGATGATGAAAATTAAAATATATTTAAATTCAGTAGAAAATTATAAATATTGAATTGTTCTTCAAAATTTTCATCCGTTTTTCACAACTTCACCCTACAACTCTATCCACCACTAACTATTTCTATCTTTTGTTTATCCAAATTTACATATATCTCTTTCAATCCCCGTATCCCAATTTCAATCTATCATTCGTATATTAACCTCTATCTCTTTCTATCTCTTAGTCACTCGAAATTCATGCCTATCTCTTTCAATCCCGTTTTCTTTATCTCTGTCTATTCTTCGTATATCCACCTATATTTGTTTCTATCTCTTCTCTATCCACTTCTATTTTTTTATATCTTTTTGTAAATCCAGATTAATGCCTATCTCTTTCAACTCTGTTTTATTTATTTCAGCCTAATCTTCATCTATCCACCACTATTTCTTTCTATCTTTTGATTATCCAAATTTACATACATTTCTTTCAATCTCCTTCTCCTAATCTTAGCCTATGACTCGTATAGTTATCTATATCTTTTTCTATTTCTGATAATTCAAATTCACGGTTATAACGTTCAATGTTCTCTTTATTTCAATACATCGCTCATCTTTTTAGCTCTATCACTTTCTACCTCTTGTATATCTCTTTGTCAATCGAGGTTTACGCTAATTAAAAATTAAAAATTGATAAAAGGGTATTTGAAGATTGGATTGATTTTGGATTAATGAAGGAATAGGAAAAGTTGGATAGGGATTGTCGAGGAATAGACATGGATAGCGAAATGTATCTCATGAGTGATATCGAGATTTATCAGTCATCTCATGTTCTACCTTAGCTCAGTAGACTAAGCGTATGGCAATATATCGATGCGTGCATGGTTAGGGTTCGAGTCTTGGTACATGCTGATTTTTCAGTTTTATATGTGTTAGCGACAAATTTAGAATATTTATTATGTACAAAGTAATGTATTTATAAAATTTTTAAATATATATTAGGGGTGCCTGCTGGAAGTAATAAGATAGAAAGAGATAGAACCTTTTCTATCCCTTCCAAGTAGCTGATTTGCACCCCTAAAACGCTCTCTCTCTTTCTATCTCCAAAATTATATCCACCATGCCAAGGAATAAAATTTAATAAAAATAGTTTTTATTCAAATATGGTTGATGTTCTTAGTTGGCTTGATAATTTTTACTGGGATCTGATAGCTAAAGGGCCGAAATCAGAGAAAATAATCTAGGAAAAATACTAAACGAGGTCTCTTCTTTCAGAAATGTTTTTAAGGTGCAAAGATGTTTGTTGGAGCGTGCGTCCTCGATTTTCTCGTTTTTAGAACTATTCTGGACTACTTATAAAAGAATCGTCGGGTTTCAAACCAAAGGGAGTCGTTCCGTGGCCCATCTGCCCATTAAATCGATGTACCCTGTCGATTCTATTGACACGGTGCCTGTATTAAAAAAAGCATCTGAATGAACTCACATAATCTCTCGTATCCGGGATCCTATAGACTCTACAGAATACAAACTATAGAATATAGAGATACACCATCTCGTTGTTCCGAACATATCGTTCTGAATCGTATCGATGTGTTCGTGTCTCTCATTCAGTCCTCGAGCTAACCTTTTCTTTTATTTACTTTTTACTATTTTCAGCTTTGCTCCGTTTAACTGAAAAGTACTTCAAAACCCTTTTTATACACGTAAAGAAGAAATTATCTATTGTATTAATCTGTGTTTGTAATTTTTCGAATTATAAACATTACACTTTTCTTTTCTATAATATTTTCTACCAGGATTAAACAAATAAAAAAATATAATTTAATAA
Source organism: Diplolepis rosae (assembly GCA_030998225.1). Taxonomy (NCBI): domain Eukaryota; kingdom Metazoa; phylum Arthropoda; class Insecta; order Hymenoptera; family Diplolepididae; genus Diplolepis; species Diplolepis rosae. The sequence continues at coordinate 5,236,351 of JAPYXD010000727.1, read as the reverse complement.
ATTATGAAAATGGTAAAATATCAACTGCTAATATATAGTTGCATTGTTTTTTATTTAGAAAATTGAAATAATGTAATAGGTAAAACAATAACACCTAAGCTGATTTAATCATTTAAAGGGAAAAATGGCAACAGTGGAAGAAACCGTTTGAAAAGTTTTCTTCGAAGGTTTCAAATTCTAACCTGACAAGATTACAGTCAGGTAACTGTGAGAAGAGAACAATACAGGTTTCCATGAAATCATCAAAGGTATTCGAGGTGGTTGCGCTGTGCTGCTGTACTGTGTCCTCTATCCCCATTTTCCTCTTCGAAACACGGATTTACAAACGACTTCACACAAAGCTGCTTTGCATTTTGAGACGTTTCTCTCAATTCACTTTTGCACCTGGACAGACCCACTGTGTTTTCCAACCGACGCAGTTTCTCTGAATTGCTGGAAGATTTACGGGATTCTAAAAAAAAATCTACTCAGCTTCAATTCAACCCTTGCATTTACCAACCACCTTTAAATTCATGGTTTGAGGACAAATAAGAAGAAAAAAAAGTTTGAAGTTTAAACTAGTAAACATTGTAATTCTTTTTCACAAAAATTGACAACTTTTAAATCGTCTTAGAATTTCAAAAGGAAATGCTGAAACTAACTTATTCAGATATAATTAGATTTTATAGGTTTATGAACAAAATGGGAAATTTTAGGGCCACGGATCAACCAGAGCCCGTCCCTGCTGGGAGTAAAAAGATAGAAATCTTATCATTTTAAAACTATATTATAGAAAAAGATAGAGGTAATTTATGCAATTCTATCTCTTTTTCATTCTAAATTCATGTCTATATTTTCTAATCTATTTCACGTCTATCTTTTTCAATCTCCCCTTTTCTATCTCATTCTATCCTTCATCTATCAATGTCAATATTTTTCTATCTTCTTGCCAATTTAGTCGATTACATTTTATGTCCAATAAAGTAATAGTTTTTTCCTATGTCAAATGGACACTTTTTAGAACTGCTCTCTTCATTTCATGGTAAGAATAGTTACCGAGGGATATAGAGAGAGAGAGATTAAAATTTGCACTTTGGGAAGATAAATGAAGGATAGAAAAAGATTTTCTAAATTCGCAGAAAGATTTTTTGCAAGTGAAGAAAGTTATCTTACATGAACAAATATATGTATAAATTAGTCACATTAACAGATTGATCCATGGCCTTAAAGGTGAGACTTAAAACCAGCTCTAAGGATAAGTCAGAACTATAAAAAAGAAAGAAAAAAAAACTCAGTCCCTTCTAGCTGCATTATTTATTTTCCAATGTTACTTGAGCAGTTTAACTGATAGAAAGTGGAATTTGAAGTACAAGGTCCTGCGATGGTAAGTTTGGTTCTAATTATGGCCCCAACACAGCAGTCACCACCTTTTCTCCCAAATTCCAGGATCTAAATTCAGAGAGCAGGTCAATTGGAAATCGTTGATGGGTAATGGGTATCTTTTCGATGTTTGTAATGGCAAAAGAGATGAACCTTGATGGTAATTTATGGCAGCTTACTGCAAACTGGTTGTAATTCTTTATAGAGTTATATAAAAATGTATACCTTTTGCAATCGTAGTCAACGAATTCTCCTCTTCTTCGACAGAAATATTGCCTCTATCTCCATAAAAAGTTCAAATTTTAAATTTTAAAACATTTTAGATTCAAATATATTAAATAAATAATAAATAAAGTGCAATTCAAGTGGCCACACTTACAAGAATAAAATTTATTATTTATTACTATTTTGCCTTTCAGAACACAGACTGACCATTTTAAATGGCACTTCTGATTATGTTTTTTGTTGCGTGTTTATGCGTGAAGGATATTAACTTGAATATGTTTCAAATCCATGACAATTATTATTTTTGCAAAAAAAAAAATTTTATAATCTCCATATCTTTTTCATAAGACATGATACGTATGAAAAATGAAATTGAAATCATAAATAAGATAATCATTGAAATTTAGTTTTTCATTACGAAAAAAGTGATAAATGTAAATTTAAAACTAGATAAAAATATTTTTCAACTCCGTAAAATATTCTTTTAATCCTGAATGCTTTTCTGCTTCCAATGTAACGTAAAAATAAATGTGAACCAAAAGGAAAATATGAGAATTTAGATGTATATTTTAAACAATTTGAAATATTTCTGTGGAAAAAAAGACGCTTTCGACTTCAAACTAAACTAATTAATTTAGATGTATAATTGTAGTAATAGTAATTCTGAAAAAGTTAAATATATAAATATCTAGATTTCTTATTTTCAGTTATAAATAAATTTTTAAATCTTCGATTAACTATAGGTCTAAATGCATTAAAATAAAATATTAATTACATTTTAAGAATAATAGTCGTGGATTTAAAAAACGTAGCTTGGTTTTATTCTGAAAAATTAAAAGTTCCGGTACATAATCATTAAAATTAATAGATAATATTCTTAAAATCCTCCAGACGATTTACATTTAACAGCAACTCCTAGTGTTAACATTACACAATCAACAGATTTTTGATACATACAACCCATTTAAAATGGTGTTCTTATAAATATTAAGGCACTGATTCATCATTTCAAATTACAACAAAAAATCGCAAAGTAATTTCTTCAAAATTATTTGTCGAAGAGAGTAAAAACGACTTCGTAAGTGGAGAATGATTTTCATTCAATCTGTGATAAAATAAACACCTTGCCAGTTAAACTGGAACATCTCGACAGATACGGATTGTGTTTTTTCCGACCACGACTATTATTCCCTCATCCTGTAGATTTTTCAAGGAATCTTCGAACATGTCTTTGGTTACGAGCTGAAAAATAGAACGCAACAGAACAATATATTTTCCCTTTTTATTAGTGATTACCTCAAAAGAAATAAAGTAAGAAAAAGAACAAAAATAATACTTACAGTATCAGAGTTTCCTTTAATCTCAGTGAAAAGTTTTTGGTAGTTCAAAGTGGGAACCTTGCCCTTTTCTTTGATCATTTTCTTCAAGGCTTCTGTTAGCAATTGTTGACGTTTCCTAGCAGCTGCAGAAACTCCTGTCGTCAAAATACTGATATCGATTTTTCCGCTAAGCGGGTCGATGGCAGATTGTTTTAGTGCCTCTCGATGTAATCTTTAATTAAATTTCGTATGAGCATAAAATACAATAAAAAGGAACAAGACAGTTTGAATTAAGAGGATACAATTTTTAAATTGAATAATATTTTCTTATCCCAATTTACCTCCAGGCCTCTGCAACATCTTCGACCTCTACCAAATTACTAAAACGAACTTTTGCATGTGCTTCAGAAAGTCGAATCAGCGATTCAAGTTGTCGAGGATAAGCTGTGATTTGTCCGCGTCCACTTCCAACCCTTCGCATATCAACGTAGGATTGAACTAATCTCTGTTGGGCTTCCTCGCTAAGAACAGGATGAATGTGCTCTTTAGCATATGCAATGTAGTCTCGCAAGACACTCATATCAACCAACTCATCTTCTTCTTCGGGTTCTGCTTTATAGTATAATGATACCATATGTTTACCAAGTCTTTTATCAAATACATCATTTTGTGGATCTAACATTAAAAAGATCAAATCAAAACGAGATAATAAAGTGTGGGGCAGCAACACGTTTTCGACAACCTAAATTTAAATATGAAACTAATTAATAATCTTCCTTTCTAAATTTCTAAGTCACAAATAAAAAATATTTTCCACCGTTTTCTTTGGATTCCACTGTGACTCGCAAGGATTCGCAGCTGCGAGAATACTTGTCCTGGCATTTAGCTGGCAAATGATACCGGCTTTTGCGATGCTTAAGGTTTGCTGCTCCATCACTTCATGTAAAACGGAGCGCGTACTTTCGTTCATTTTGTCGAACTCGTCGATACAACAAATACCATTGTCGGCTAGCACCAATGCTCCGGTTTGTAGAACCAGCTGACGAGTCTCTGGATCTTTCGTGACATATGCTGTTAAGCCAACAGCACTCGATCCTACGTAAACAAATATTTTATTACTTTAATAATTTGAATATAAAATTCGCAAATAAAAATCCTCACCTTTGCCACTACTATATTGAGAACGTGGGACCAAATTAAAAGCAAACTGTAATAATTGAGACTTGCTGGTACCAGGGTCTCCACAAAGCAGAATATTTATCTCTGCACGGAAGTGGCTTCTCCCTGAAACAGTGTGTGTCTTCTTTGTACCTCCAAACAATTGCAGAAGAATTCCTTTTTTGATATCATCGTTTTCGTAAATGCTGGGGGCAATATTTCGAGCAAGCCGATCATATACATCTTCTTTTTGTGATAGAATTTTTAGCAATTCAACCCTCTCTGGAGGGAAAGCATGTTCTTTTCCTTCGTTTTGATCATACAACCTTTAAATATTTAAAAAGTAAAATTAACAATTCAATTAATAAATGGAGATAAAAATGCTATTTGAGTACTCAATCTTTACCGCTTTGAATCCTGCTTTCTAAAATGAACGACATCAATATGGGTTTTGAGAACGGAACGCACGTTAGATTGCCTCGGAATAACTTGCATCGGTATAGCACGATAAATTCCAGTAACAGCAACCCTATCTCCAGGTGTAACACCATCCACCAAATCATTATGAGCAAAGAGAGAAACTGTGTGAGGAGTCTGTCCAGCAGGCATATCATCAGGAGACTCTTGCAATTTGATCATCTGCTTATCAGAAAAGTGACTGCGGTTGTGAATTAAAGAGAAGCAGAAATTATTATTACAGTGAGTGCAAACAGTAGGCTCCGCAATGCGACCCCTGTCGACTTCGACCATTGTGGTGAAGGAACAAATGATGCACTTGAAAAACGCCTCTCTCATCTCTGGAATAAGGTTAGTAGTTCGAATAACCATCCCAGAAATAGTAAGTAGTTGATCTATATCCTCAGGATTCAACCCACGCATGCTCTTGGTTCTAGAGACATTAAAAGGTCGTACTTGAATCTGATGTTCCAGAACGGCAGCTGGATATTTCTCAAAGAACATTTCGTTAACTGCGACATCCAAGGCAGGAATCACTTCTTGTGGATAACATACAAGATTGGTGTATAATTGCTGGTCAAATCCTTCAATGTGAGCGCAATTCACATTCAAGTAAGGTTCTTCCAGGGTGTGAATTTCATTTAACTTCTGGAGATATAAAGGCTCTGTTAAATCCATATTTTCTGGTAATTCGTCGTTTTCTGCATCGGGGTCGATGAAACGAGATATGAATCGTTTAAATTGTTCTTTTACACGATTCACCGCGACGTTTGTGCCCCATATCACTAGCTGCGGGCCTGCGTTCTCACTTTCGGATGTTCCTGGAACTGCTTCTTCGGGCACCTGATGAAAGATAATAGAATGGT